>CM068370.1:488608469-491443469 GCA_034769895.1 Magicicada septendecula | reverse complement strand
CTTATGGATCTTTAGCTGTGTCTCCCACTCCGCTTTATTCTTCAATAGTCGTCTTATTGTTCCACAGGTATAACTAAATTTATTTAACTTCCTGTCGATATGAGATATCACATCCCAAGTAATTATAATGTGATAGAGCTTTGTTGGTTCCAACTGTTTTTCGAATAATAAAAATTGGGCGTAGTATTTCAAACAATAAATAATCGGAAAATAAAGGAATCATTTGTGAAACAGTCTGTCAGTTGAGAGGGCGATGTAATAACATTTTCAGTCTCCAGAGGGTAGTAACAGATCGCCCTTATCATTTGTTGGCACTAATGCAAGTAGTGTAGTGTGGTCTTTTGGGAAGATATCTCACTGCGGAGAAAACTTATAATTGCCTATACAGGAGCTTAATAACCGTATACAGGAGGAAACGCGTTATCGTTCCCTTGTTGACAGCAGTGATGGATACTCTCTTATAACTGTGTGGTGATTGTGCCAAACACATGAGAAGTTCTAAACTTGTCATTTTGGTATCATCCTGTTGTGATGTTTGTTGTCAATGACGAACCTGTCAGGAGACATAAGGTAGACCGTGTCTACCCGTATCACTGAATACATCGCCACTTAAACTGCAACTAAGCGTCGCTGAATGCTTACATTTATACCCCGCTGAGATTCCAGAATAATCCATAATACGCGTCAAAACTACTTGAAAACACTAGAGCGTAATTGCTTGGGGCCTTGAATACAGTGTGCGCGGGCTGGTGAAGTCTGGAACAGTCTCGTTAACGCATGTTAAGAGTCACGTACGCACACAATATTACAGCTGGGATAGCCGAGACACATGTAGAACGTTCTCTAATGGCGTAACGGTATCTTTACACCAGTTTGGAGGTTTGCTGTAAAGCTCGGAGGTTATAGTTTTTTTTCTTTTATTTGACGTAGCTGGAATATTCTACAAGAACGTCTAAATCATATTTTCTTCTTCGTCCTCACTGCATGGATTGGGCCACAGCCCTTTCTGACTTCACAGACATTGTTTCCAGGCTCTCCCACGACCCTCCGCGGCCAGCTCGTCAATATTTCAGCACTTGTTTAAGAAAAGAATACGCGTGTCTACCATGCGTTCCACATGAGGCATCCAGTCTTGCCTGTAGTCCTTTATTTTAGCGATAACTGATGGTGTCTTCGTTATTTCCTCATGTATCTAGGATGGTCCGTCAACGTACATACCCTAATTTCATTCCATAGGCCTGACAGGACATTACAAGG
This sequence comes from Magicicada septendecula, assembly GCA_034769895.1. Taxonomy (NCBI): domain Eukaryota; kingdom Metazoa; phylum Arthropoda; class Insecta; order Hemiptera; family Cicadidae; genus Magicicada; species Magicicada septendecula. Next base: position 491,442,212 of record CM068370.1, on the reverse strand, counting down.
CTTCAGCTGTGCCTCCTTCTGGGTTTTATTCCTTGATAGTCGTCTGATCGTTCAACAGGTGTAACTATTTAATTTTCTGTTTCAAAGATGAGAGGCATCACAGAACAAATAATTAAATATGTGATATCTGCTCTAAAAACTTCATTTTCAGCTACAGTTTTTGTTCTTTTAGGGTTCTTCTCTACGAAGGCTATTATTTGCTTAAGTATTACAAATTTTTTTAATTGTATTTCTGGCAGATTGTATTCTTTATATAAACAGACATATGTAACTAACGAAATTCCAGGCCAGACAGTTGAATTCAAGCGGTTGAAATGAGATTTCCCAGGCCATTGACAGGATATATTCTTCAAGACCATGGAAGGAATACAGATACACGGAATATTATCAGTAGGGCTGTACTCGATAGGATCACCCAGTATCGGCTAAAATGGTTGGAACATTTCAAAGAATGGACGACTACTGGAGCCTATAACAGCTATTGAATTATACGCCGAAAAGACGGAGAGGTGAGGGACGTCCGAGGAAGCGCTGGAGTGACCAGCTGTAGACTCTTTGATTGTTTGAGACCGGAACAGGCCATCCTTGGTTTAATCCTTGCAGATGATGGCGATGATTCAGTTCACTAGTTCAAATGGTTTCTGTCTCTGCAATCGCCGAATGAGTCCAGCATTATCAAGCAGCTGTACCACTTCAACGTTTACGTGTTCATGATGTCTTCTTTCGTACGTACCCGCAACCCGTTTAATCTTGTCAGCAACCGTAGGAATTTTCAGTTCCCGATTGATGTTATCATTTCTTACGTACCGTGGTGCATCAACAATACTACGAAGAACCTTATTTTGAGAAGTCGGAATTATTTTAATATTAAGATTTCTCAGTACAATCCCAAAGCTGTACACCATACACCCGAACTGGTTTCAAGACTAGTTTGTATAAAAACAGCTTGTTATAAAGCGACAGCTCAGAGTGTCTTCAAGCAGCCACCATATTTTATTCAATTTTAATCCACATGGCCGACATGTTCTTCGCCCATTTTCTCCAGACGCTGATAAATGTTGATGCTAACTGATCTTAAAACTTCGCCTTATTGAGCAAATTAGTCTACCTGTTTGGGATCGGAACAATCATTTTTGGTTTAAGGCTTGCTGAAGATGATGATGTTGATATTTGTAACTCATTTTTCTCGTTTTCTTACTATTATCGGGTCATCTGCGTATAGTAATATGTGTTGGTTGAACCCTTTTCTAAGATTGATATAACAGTAGGGTCATTAAATTTTTTTTTTAGTTCTGTAAATCACACACACACACAATATAATATAATTTCGAATATCTTGGCTACAATGTGTTTTATAATACAAGCAACGACGTTGTGAATAAGTTGCATAAGCTCAATCTTATCTGTGGGACCATTAGGCGACCTCTTAAGTCAGCAAGTAAAGAAACACGCCTAAAGTTCTTCAAGAAGGTGATGGCCCTCCCCACGCTTGTCTGTGGGGCTGAGAACTGGGCTTTAACAAAACCCCAGACCAGTCGTAATCAGGAGCGGGCGAAATGAGATTTGTCAGTCAGGTGGCACGATGTCCTCTTCAAGATTGCTAAATTAATGTCTATGTACGGCAGGAACTGAATATTACGAGTATACTTTATAGAATTGCCCAGTATCGGCTAAAAGGGTTGGAACATCTTAACGAAATGGATGACTGTCGCATCGCCAAAAAAAAAAAAAAAACCCTAGTGAATTGATAGGCAAAAGGACGGAGAGGCGTGGGGCGTAGGTCTACGTAGAAGCGTTGGAGTGACTAAGTCTGCTTGTGGCCGGAACAAACAATGTTTTGTTTAATACTTGCTGAAGATGATGATGGTGATTATGATATTTGTTACTCACTTTCATTTTTCATATAATTATCGGGTAATCTGCACAAAGTGTTGAACGAACCTTTTTCTGACATTCGTATAACTAACTGTAGAATCATTGAATTTTATTTTCTTAGTTCTGTAAATCGTACACACAATATTTAATATAGGCCTGTTTCTTAAATTCAACAGCCAGTGTATTGAACGTGTAAGCGTTTAGGGATGGCGTGAATATGCTTAATTAAGTTACTGCCGTGCTTCTCCATGGGATTGACATCAATATATGAGGAGTGTCAGTACACGTAATGAACATCGTTTGATGTGTGTGCCGTGTAATACATACAGCAGAAGCAGAATCGTCAAATACAACGGATTTACTCTGCGCGACATGAAAACCGTATTAAAAATATGCATAATTCCGAGACAGCACTTCTTGCAGGTACGCCTAATCGGCTTTTGTTCTTTATCACAAGTTTTTTTTTCGATATTAGGAAAAAATTTAATTAGGTATACTACGTTTTTGTTTGTAAAAAAAAAGCAAAATTCTGTTTTGTGTGTTTTTTCGTCCCTACGTTCGTCAGTCCATTTTTATGAAACAACCTGGTAGAAAATTTTCATTGTATATTTTCTATGAGGTGATATTATTACAACGTTCTCTCTGATCGTCGTATGGTACAGTGGAAAACAAAATACAATGACATCACTAATAATCACCTTTAATTATCACAATTAATAATTTGTGATCAACAAGATACTCTCTTACAACAATTCTAGTAAAAAACTGTCTACACGCAATAATAATAATAACGTCAACTATAAAGAATTCCGCACAACAACACTTTGCTACAAGCATTCGATCCGCGCTAAAGAAATCGCTCAACATCACTGAACTGGCAAGTCCAGAGTCCAGAGTCCAGAGTTGAGCGGAGCAGCAGCTAGTCGTGCTCCGGTGGTCGCAGTGTCCGGGTGATACCCGATGACTGCATGTTGCCTGCTTGTTACCTTGGCTAGCGATCTCGCGCTTTCAAAGGAATGGAGCCTCCATCAATTTTATTTTGGAGGGACAGGATGTTATGATTTTTCTTGGACCCTGGGACCTCGAAGACTTTTCGCTTGAGAAGCAGGAATTACCCTCCCACAACGGGTAGGGCGCCCCCAGCAGCTCAGGAAAAGTCGCCGAGGGCTGCCAAGCGGCAATGTCGGCGCACGGGAGAGAGCGTAGGAGGAGGCAGCGTCCACCAGAGGTGGCACTAAGCACACCTAGGGCAAGCGCAGACCCCCCTAGTCTGTCGCCGAGCGCCAGCACGGACAAGAGAAAGAAGGAAGGAGTAGGAGCGTGAGAATACTCAAGGTCGGGGGGATTGGGCAGATGTTCTGTAACTGCTTATGGGGGGTCGTCGAGCAATGCTCGGGGGCGTTTGTGTAGTCTAGGTGGTGGGCCGACATCTGTGCTTAGTCGACGGATGTGAGGATGAGTCGAGACGTAGGCTCGGGTGAATAGTTTGAGGGCTAGGGACCGAACGAATTCGGTGAGTGAAGGAACCTTCAACCCTCGCCTGATGGCATCATTTCTGACAAACCAGGGAGAGTTGGAGATGTAGCGGAGGGTTCGGGATTGGAAAGCTTCCAAACGGGCGACAACGGATGGGCTGAGTAGTACCCAAAAGGCGGAGGCTGCGTAAGTCAGGATTGCCCTAAGAAAGAGCAAGTAGATGGTGAGTTTAGTGCGCACAGGCACTGAACTGAACTGACAAGCCGGCTGCTAAGGCTTTTTATAGGTAGCGCACGCCTTCTAAAAATCTTCCATCCTCACTTTGCACGTCACTTAATCCTATTCAGATGTTCTGTAGAACGTACTTGTACGCGACCTTGACTGAGGCAACACCTGCCACACTAGGCGGGAGGGCGGGGTGGAGAATGTTCTGGGTTGTTTGATAGAATTCTCGCTACAATATGCTGGACGATTTAGTAGCTTGTGTCCCCAGCCTTGATACAACTTCGATCGGTTTTCATGTGAACGTTAATTTAACAATTAAACATAGTATGTCGTGTAAACGTTTAGACGGGACACAAAATCGCTCTTCGTAGTTCTGGGCGACCGAACTGCAACTAACTGACAGTGTGCGACACTCAAGCGTTTAAAAACTCTTTCTTTTATCATTATCTTGCTAAATTAATTTTGTCTCATGAGTCCCTGGTCTCCCGATGTGAAGTACCTCGGGCTTCAACTGGATCGTCGTCTCAACTGGCGGACACACTCCGAGCAAGCAGCCCGCAGAACTTCCCAGCTCCGTCCCCTACTTTACAGTTAATCTATGACCCGCCGCCTAGAGAAACTCATCGTCACCACGTATGTCAACACGCCGACGATGGTTACCTATGCGATCCCTAAATGGGGCTGCTCGGCTAAAACCCATAAGCGTAAGCTTCGTAGTCGTCTTCCTCGTTCTCTTCCTCTACCTTTCGGATTAATATCACCAGGGTTTCCACAGACCTGGAAAGTCAGGGAAGGACTTGTAAATTTGCGAAAAGTCAGATAAAAACAATAAAACTGGTGAAAAGTCAGGGAAATTTCATAAACCATAAAAAATATGGTTAGACATAAACCATATCTAATTGTGTTTTATATCTTACAGTTAATATAAATGCATTATAAGCGAGTTGATAAAAAATAATTATTTTAAAAATGTGTGTAATCTTTCTGAACTTTCCGCATGTCAGGGAAATTTCCTGAAATCGTCAGGGAAATTAACTGTGAAAATTTTGTGGGAACTCTGATCACTGCCTGTTCCGCCATCGTGACGTTCAATCATCTCGTTTTTACCGTGGAATATAACACATTAGAGGTTTGGTAGTCTGCTGCATGTGTGCGTTCTGTTGGTGTATTGTTTTCACCTTGACTTATCTTCATACGGATTTCTATTTATTATCAGTATCGCAGTTGAACGACTCTGAAAGCCACGTACAGTTCGAGTAATCCACATTGACATCAACTCGAGTAATTTGAGCGACATACAATTTAGAGAAATTCAGATTGGAAAAACTCATCGTTAGCTGCAAAGTAAACACACAGTATGTAGGAGATTAATGGACGGACCGCGCTCAGTTGCGACCGAATCGTATAAAACACGGTCGATTGCGACCGAGGTGGAAATTGAAACCGGTCAATTGCGACCGGGCTAATTGAGATCGAAAATATCGTCCTATAAGTTACATACACAGACTGCATCTATCAAAGATGTGTGAAGAGATGAAGACTCACGCTTGGAATTGTAATGCGCTACGACAGTTTCCAGTGTCTGTACACCCTTAACAATAAACTTTCCCTATCGTAGAGTAAACTTAACGCTGACGTAAGGTGGTGACAATCGTTACCACACAGTTTCATGTTGTTATTATAATAATACAGAAATTATCTTTGTACTTCTGTTCATTCCTAGACTAACCTAACCTAACCTAACCTTAACAATAAACTTTCTCTATCGTAGAGTAAACTTTACGCTGACGTAAGGTGGTGACAATCGTTACCACACAGTTTCATGTTGTTATTATAATAATACAGAAATTATCTTTGTACTTCTGTTCATTCCTAGACTAACCTAACCTAACCTAACCTAACCTTAACAATAAACTTTCTCTATCGTAGAGTGAACTTTACGCTGACGTAAGGTGGTGCCAATCGTTACCACACAGTTTCATGTTGTTATTATAATAATACAGAAATTATCTTTGTACTTCTGTTCATTCCTAGACTAACCTAACCTAACCTTAACAATAAACTTTCTCTATCGTAGAGTGAACTTTACGCTGACGTAAGGTGGTGCCAATCGTTACCGCACAGTTTCATGTTGTTATTACAATAATACAGAAATTATCTTTGTACTTCTGTTTATTCCTAGACTAACCTAACCTAACCTAACCTAACCTTAACAATAAATTTTCTCTATCGTAGAGTGAACTTTACGCTGACGTAAGGTGGTGCCAATCGTTACCACACAGTTTCATGTTGTTATTATAATAATACAGAAATTATCTTTGTACTTCTGTTCATTCCTAGACTAACCTAACCTAACCTAACCTAACCTTAACAATAAACTTTCTCTATCGTAGAGTGAACTTTACGCTGACGTAAGGTGGTGCCAATCGTTACCACACAGTTTCATGTTGTTATTATAATAATACAGAAATTATCTTTGTACTTCTGTTCATTCCTAGACTAACCTAACCTAACCTTAACAATAAACTTTCTCTATCGTAGAGTGAACTTTACGCTGACGTAAGGTGGTGCCAATCGTTACCGCACAGTTTCATGTTGTTATTACAATAATACAGAAATTATCTTTGTACTTCTGTTTATTCCTAGACTAACCTAACCTAACCTAACCTAACCTTAACAATAAATTTTCTCTATCGTAGAGTGAACTTTACGCTGACGTAAGGTGGTGCCAATCGTTACCACACAGTTTCATGTTGTTATTATAATAATACAGAAATTATCTTTGTACTTCCGTTCATTCCTAGACTAACCTAACCTAACCTAACCTAACCTTAACAATAAACTTTCTCTATCGTAGAGTAAACTTTACGCTGACGTAAGGTGGTGACAATCGTTACCACACAGTTTCATGTTGTTATTATAATAATACAGAAATTATCTTTGTACTTCCGTTCATTCCTAGACTAACCTAACCTAACAATAAACTTTCTCTAGCGTAGAGTGAACTTTACGCTGACGTAAGGTGGTGCCAATCGTTACCACACAGTTTCATGTTGTTATTATAATAATACAGAAATTATCTTTGTACTTCTGTTCATTCCTAGACTAACCTAACCTAACCTAACCTAACAAAAATATTGGAAGAAAGATGTTCCATCGCAAATGAAAAAGTTACAGAACTGGAACCTCACGGATGTTTGGAGTAGGAACGTTTCTACACTACAAGTTGCCACAGATTCGGTCAGTTGCGACCAGGCGGGGTGCAATTGACCGCGTAAGAACAGGTAAAAACGTCGTTTCGTCGCAACTGACCGGGGGCGTAATGTGGACGGACGGACCACGCCATATTTGATTATAGGCTGTGTAAGAATGTTTAAGTTACATGTTAACTTAATGTGCCTGAGATACGCAATTGTTCGTGTTCAAAACGTCTCTCCGCCTTCCCCACTCGCACACACTTTGTAAAGAGCAATACGTAATGACGAGGTATGTTCATACTATAAGGTGGTGCAGAGCATGTTGGAAGTATATTGAATGTAGCCCACACTCTAAACTCACTACTTCCTTTCAGTTTCTGTTCCTTTCAGTTTATGTGTCCATATTTAACTTTTTGGTTATCTACTGTATTGCCCTATTTGTCCCTGTGCCGTGAGCTCATTATGTTTTTCTTGTCCGCGCCAAATGAAAATTTTAATACGTTTAGGTAAATTCGTATTTTTCAGACAAATTTAATAAAATGGTCTCTGTATACTCTGATAATAAAGAAGACAATGGCGCAGGTCTGGCTGCTGCAGTGTGTTCACACTGTTTAGTTCAGTTTTTGTTATTCTCTCATAAATTATGTGACCGTGGAGAGCGTTCTCACTAGCGACCGGAGAGGATGGCGTGAAGCTTTTTGTTACTACAATTGCTACTGCGGAGAGGTCTTTGCGGCAGTATCAACAATACGACCGTTCGCTAATGAAAGTCAGCGGTAAATGTGTGTGCATTTCTCGCGTTGTTCGGTTTTGTTGTAGGCGTTCCTGTTGTAATTGACTCTATACAGCAACCTTACCCCCCCCCACACACACAAACACACACACAATGTGTTTAACTGTGTATTCGTGTTGTTCCTGTTGTATTATATGCGTGTTCGTCAGGTATTCCAAATTTTCAAAGAAAACGTTTCCCTCTAGAAAATTAATTAAGACCGAAATCATTAACGTTTTAACATATAAAATGTTTTGAATTGTCATTGGTCAAGACATTGGTTGGGAAAATTTCTGCGCTATCGAGATTAACAAGCAGAAATTGTTGTATTGTTGTAGAGAAGGCCAGTAATTTTGAATATGTGGACTGTAATGTACACATAGGTATCTGAAAAAAATTTAAACACGGAAGGACACCCGAATGAAATTTTATAAAATTGTGGCTGTCCCCATATTCCTGATATTCCTGTATGTTAGTGAGACATGGACTTTTGGTAAAAGGGACGTGCAGAGAATTCAGGCAGCCGATATGAAATTTCTAAGAGGGACACAAGGTTGTTTTCTCTTGGATCGGAGACGGAGCGAGGATATTAGACGCGATTTAAACATTGTGTCATTCCACCAGAAGATTGAAGACCACAGAAGGAGACGGTGTGAACACTTGAATCGCATATCTGATGTAAGTCTACCCGTGGCTGCCTTGGGTTATCACCCTACTGGGAAGAGAGATGTCGGTAGACCGAGGAGGACATGGGTTCCGGAACAGGACTAAGGCCCAGTCCTTGGAGTGGTGATGATGATGGTCTGTAATGTATCTTACATTACAAACAATGATGTGGTGTAGAAGCTGCACAAGTTCAACCGTATGTGTGTGCGACCGTCGGGAGAACTCTGAACTTAACGAGGAAAGAAACACGCCTGAAGTTCTACAGGGTGATGGCTCTCACCACACGTCTGTATGTGCCCGAGAATTCGACTTTAACAAAGCCCCAGGCGAGCCGTATTCAACCGGCCGAAATGAGATATCTCGGGCAATATACTCTTCAAGATCGCAAAAGAAACGTCGATGTATGGTGAGAACTGAGTATCATGAGTATGCTAGATAGGCTGTCCAATGTCGGCTAAAATGGTTGGAACGTCTTAACCGGATGGATGACTGCCGCATCTCCAGACAACTATGGAATTACAAGCCGAAAGGGAACGGAGAGGTGTGGGTCGTCCGAAGAAGCGTTGGAGTGTCTGGTTAGGACTGGTACAAACCATTAATGGTGCAATCCTTGCTGAAGCTGATAATTTTGTTCAACTTTTTGTAAAAGTGGATCGTGGGCTATGGGGTGGGGGTGGGGTTACTGGTGTGACCTCGCTTTGTATAGACTTCATTGGTCACGAGACTTCTGTTGGGCCTCAGTCACTAACACGCGCAGCTCATCTCTCTCTCTCTCTCTCTCTCTCTCTCTCTCTCTCTCTCCAATGTGGCTGGTGAACGTAACTTGACGATATAGATTTTAGATTTGGACGCTAACTTCGAGAATCCCAATGGCCAGACAGCTAATCGAGAGGCTTATTAAATATGCATTCGTTTGGCGCATGCGCATAGTAGTGTTGTACAATGTTTCATAGCGTGTAAATCGACAGCGTGCTAGTGTCGTTGTGAAGCGACACCATGTAACAGAGAGATAGTGTATGTTTGAGCGAGAGTGCCAACGGTTACCGCCTACTCTCGTCACTAACGACAGTCTGTAAATGGAGATAAATCCCTGTCTGTGTTCCACCACTCAACATGGGCTGTCACGTTTCTATTTCGGCTAGGGGACACAGCTGGCTTTGGATCTAATGCGTGAGCCAAGAAGATGATGTAAACAAATGTTGACCAATGTTACCAGAGTTGTATTGAATTTTTCATGTCAGTATTTTAATATAAATATCTCTGTGTTGTTAAGTTCGGGAAACGAGCTCTTCGACTTCGACAGTACTGCTCACCTCTGCTCTCCTCACCAAAACCTCTAATACCGCTCTGTTTTCACTCAGCAAACTCTTCCCTAACCTTGACTCCTTCCTGTACAAGGTTAACTGGAAATACTCACGAACTGCAAAACAACGCACTTCCCTACAATCCGTAACCACCTCCGTCAACAGAACTACCGCAGAGCGTCCTTCCTCATAAACCGACTCCTTACCATAGCCGATGAACCTCCCCCCAGAAGTCCTCGCCGCCATCGTCATAGAAATAGAAACACCTAACTCCCAACTTCAAACGTAAGCAAACTGCCTTCCTTCCTAATCATATAACAACTTAAATTTTCTCTAACTACTTAACTAGTCTTTAGCCTTCTACTTTGTGTCCCCCGTCTACCTTGACGCCTCTCTGTCGCCTCCTTCCAGCTTTAGCGACCTGCGCTACCCGTCCCTGTCTTGGCCGCCCTCATATATAAACTAAAGTTAATGGCACTTCCATCAGCCACTTACTTTACCTATATGGCTACACACACACACAGACACACAAGCGCGCGCACGCACGCACTACTCTACCTTCAATGTGCCTCCACCTTCTTCGCTTCCGGCCTGCACTGGCCTGCGTCTCCCCACATCCTACCATCCGGCTGAACGGGGCTTGCCCCAGATCAGCCTGAGGGTTGTCTTTCCGGACAAGTCTCAAACATCACGAAAAAAATTTCGGAAATACTTTTCCTGGGGCCTTCATTTTGACTTCGCAGTCGAGGAGTGTGTTTCAGAAAATGGATATGGTCGTGCACGATTTGTAATTTAAATATTTTTCTCAACGCCGAAAAATTCGGTAGTGTCGAATCAGTGACTTCGCTAGAAAGCTTCGTGCATTGAACTTAAGCGCTCGAAAAAAAATGTACACCGTTTGGATTATTTTAATGGAAGTTATTTTGCAAGAAGAGCTTGGGTGTATTAAAAATGTAAAAGCTGTGCAGAGAGGTTGTCTCGCATCGCGTAGCACGTTATGTAATCCGGTCGTGTTTTATGTATTTCTTTTCGACGAGTGACTTTTTTACCGCTGTGAATATTTGAAGTGTGAACGCGGGATGTAAATATTTATGTGAAATTTGACACCTGTTACCCCCCTCCCATCCAGTAGTGATCACAGACTGTTGCGTACCGCGTTTCTGTTTTGGAAAAGAAACTTTGTCAGGTGCGTGAAAAATCGTCAATAACGACATCTAGATGACCGACTTGAAGTGTTGCAGGCACCGAAATAGTGCGCGAAATTGACCGCATTGTCACGGAATCAATTGAATCTACGAAACAACAAAATTGAACCATTTTGTAGCGCTTTACGTAATGTTGTATGTTGAAACACTAAAGTGAAAACGTATTGAATGATGAAAGAGAGATAATAAACTTGTGTAAACAATGGGTAAAGTATTAAGAATGATAGGGAAGGGGATAATGATTGAACATTATAACGAACGAACAAAGTAAATGGGGGGAATAACAAGGAAACAAACAAACCAAAGCAAAATATCGGTATGGAGAACCATACATGACTTCCATATTCTAAGATTTATATTTAAAATCATTTTCGAAATGAAATATTACCATAGAAACTACTTTCTACTTACTGCTTCAGCCTTAACCACAGTACTGTGGTCACTAACGTATACCACCTCACGTTATCGCACTCGATTTTCACTGATGATGGAAGTCGATGGCATTGCCGAAATGTCTGGTTTTGTAGAAAACATTGGACTACGGCCAAATATCCCGGGAAGGAAGTTTAACAAAAACTACTTCTTTGTTGCCGATAACGTTGTACACATATATATCAGTGGCGAAGTTAATTGAGGCAATGCCTACCCTAAAAAATTCTGTAGAATAAAAATTATAAATACGTATGAACTACATAACGTAAAGATCATACATTGTTACTGCGACTGTCAAATTTATTAAACCGGAACGTGCTTTATTGAGCGACCGCTAGATGGTGACAGGTGAGATTCGGCATAGTTCGTTTAAAGCGAATGAGGCAACCTGAACTTGCCTCAGCGTTTTTTGTATACATCGTATGTAAGCAATGTAGTGGTGTGATAGGGAATTGTAGGGAGGGGGGATTGTCCCGCGCTGTACACATAGAGCGTTGAGGCATGCCTCACTTCTGTGGTCCAAACAGTTAAGTTAAAGCGCCTGTGTTGTTTCTAAGTGTTTATTTTATGCGGTTATTAAAAGTGTCACTGTTATTCCGCTGAACTAACAGATGATCAAGATTGTTATTTGAATTATTTGTAACATTAAACATATATATAGAAACTAATCAATTTTAAAAATTTGAAGTTCAATCAGTTGTATTATTGTGTATGACTAATACAAGGATTGTTCAATAGACACACGTATAGAGCTGTAAAGCATTTTTTATTCAACGATTTTAAAAGAAGTCTCCAATAACATTAAGACATGAGTTCCACTGTTGCGCTAACCTGTAGATTCCCTGCTAGTAAAATTCTTACGGCTGTTTGTGGAACCATTCGGTTACAGCAAACTCTACCTCAGCGTCCGATTTGACCCACCGTCCTTTTAGTGATTCCTTAAAAAAAATTTAAGATAAGATTTTTGCCTACCCATTCATTAACTACTAGCTTCGCCAGTAAGCAAATTGATGTCCATTTTTTCGGCTTGCACGCGTTATGTTGGTGTGGGTTTCGGCACTTTCCATTTAAAAAGCGTGCAAACGTAAGAAAATAAACATGAGTGAGGCCAGAAATAACGTGAATTGTGTGTGTGTGTGTGTGTGTGTGTGTGTGTGTGTGTGTGTGTGTGTGTGTGTGTGTGTGTGTGTGTTTGTGTCTTACCTGCCTGTTTATTGCCGTATTAAATGAAAAATATTATATTACATTAAAATGAAAAAATTTTAATTTTATTGCCTGGCAACAAAATTATTTTATTTTTAACAATTACCATTGTTTCAAAAAGTTTAAATACATTTTCAAGTACTTTACTCTTATTAAAACGTAAAATGTTGCAGGTAAACTACCCCTTCCCCTTAACCGATCTTCACCAAAATCGAAAGTCCTTGAGATCTCTACAATTCAGGGACGTATGCAAAAAATTATTTGATTCTGTTTGAATTTGCGGCTGTTATCGTTTGCCATAGAAAATACGCTTGATAAAAAAACGTTGCAGGTAAACTATCCCTTCCCCTTAACCGATCTTCATCAAAAACAATAGGTCTTGAGTACTCTACAAATCAGGGCTGTATGCAAAACATTATTTGATTCTGTTTGAATTTGCGGCTGTTATCGTTTGCCATAGAAAATACCCTTGTTAAAAAAACGTTGCACGTAAACTACCCCTTTCCCTCAACCGATCTTCACCAAAAACAATAGGTCTTGAGAACTCTACAATTTAGAGCTGTATGCAAATAATCGTTTGATTCTGTTTGAATTTGCGGCTGTTATCGTTTGCCATAGGAAATACCCTTGTTAAAACATAAAACGTTACAGGTAAACTACCCCTTTCCCTTAACCGATCTTCACCAAAAACAATAGGTCTTGAAAACTCTACAATTCAGGGCTGTATACGAAACATTATTTAATTCTGTTTGAATTTGCGGCTGTTATCGTTTGCCAAAAAAAAAATTTCCCTTGATAAAAAAAAACCGTTGCAGGTAAACTACCCCTTTCCCTCAACCGATCTTCACCAAAAACAATAGGTCGTGAGTACTCTACAAATCAGGGCTGTATGCAAAAAATTATTTGATTCTGTTTGAATTTGCGGCAGTTATCGTTTGCCATAGAAAAAAAATCTACAGAAGACAGACAGACACACACACACAGACACTTTTCGGAAAACGACTTTTTTTCATGTTTTGAGTGTAGTACAATCAGAATCTGCAATAATCTCGAACACGATTTTTTTTGCCATCACCATACTTCCATTCCTTAAGGAATATAAAAGTAAAATATCGGTATGGAGAACCATACAGGACTTCCATGTTCTAAGATTTATATTTAAAATCATATTCGAAATGAAATATTTCCATAGAAACTACGTCTTTCTACTTATTGCTTCAGCATTAACCACAGTACTGTGGTCACTAACGTATACCACCTCACGTTTTCGCACTCGATTTTCACCGATGATGGCAGTCGATGGCACTGCCGAAAAGTCTGGTTTTGTAGAAAACATTGGACTACGGCTAAAGAGCCCGGGAAGCAATTTTAACAAAAAATAATCGATCTTCACCAAAATCGAAAGCCATTGAGACCTCTACAATTCAGGGACGTATGCAAAAAATTATTTGATTCTGTTTGAATTTGCGGCTGTTATCGTTTGCCATAGAAAATACGCTTGATAAAAAAACGTTGCAGGTAAACTACCCCTTCCCCTCAACCGATCTTCACCAAAAACAATAGGTCTTGAGTACTCTACAAATCAGGGCTGTATGCAAAACATTATTTGATTCTGGTTGAATTTACGGCTGTTATCGTTTGCCATAGAAAATACCCTTGTTAAAAAAACGTTGCTGGTAAACTACCCCTTTCCCTCAACCGAACTTCACCAAAAACAATAGGTCTTGAGAACTCTACAATTTAGGGCTGTATGCAAATAATCTTTTGATTCTGTGTGAATTTGCGGCTGTTACCGTTTGCCATAGGAAATACCCTTGTTAAAACATAAAACGTTACAGGTAAACTACCCCTTTCCCTTAACCGATCTTCACCAAAAACAATAGGTCTTGAGTACTCTACAAACCAGGGCTGTATGCAAAACATTATTTGATTCTGTTTGAATTTGCGGCTGTTATCGTTTGCCATAGAAAATACCCTTGTTAAAAAAACGTTGCAGGTAAACTACCCCTTTACCTCAACCGAACTTCACCAAAAACAATAGGTCTTGAGAACTCTACAATTTAGGGCTGTATGCAAATAATCTTTTGATTCTGTTTGAATTTGCGGCTGTTATCGTTTGCCATAGGAAATACCCTTGTTAAAACATAAAACGTTACAGGTAAACTACCCCTTTCCCTTAACCGATCTTCACCAAAATCAACAGATCTTGAGAACTCTACAATTCAGGGTTGTATGCGAAACATTATTTGATTCTGTTTGAATTTGCGGCTGTTATCGTTTGCCAAACAAACAAAATTACCCTTGCTAAAAAAAAACCGTTGCAGGTAAACTACCCCTTTCCCTCAACCGATCTTCACCAAAAACAATAGGTCGCGAGTACTCTGCAAATCAGGGCTGTATGCAAAAAATTATATGATTCTGTTTGAATTTGCGGCAGTTATCGTTTGCCATAGAAAAAAAATCTACAGACAGACAGACACACAGACAGACAGACAGACAGACAGACACACAGACACTTTTCGGAAAACGACTTTTTTTCATGTTTTGAGTGTAGTAGAATCAGAATCTGCAATAATCTCGAACACGATTTTTTTTGCCATCACCATACTTCCATTCCTTAAGGAATATGGAAGTAAAAAGCGAAACTAGCATACTACACAAGTAAAGATATGTGCAATAAGAAGAATCTTTTTTGAATAATGATGAATTCAATAAAACGTATTGAATGATGAAAGCGAGATTATAAACTTATGTAAACAATGGGTGAAGTATTAAGAATAATAGGGAAGGGGATAATGATTGAACATTATAACGAACGAACAAAATAAATGGGAGGAATAATAAGGAAACAAACAAACCAAAGCAAAAAAAGCGAAACTAGCATACTACACAAGTAAAGATACGTGCAATAAGAAGAATCTTTTTGAATAATGATGAGTTCAATAAAACGTATTGAATGATGAAAGCGAGATTATAAACTTATGTAAACAGTTGGTAAAGTATTAAGAATAATAGGGAAGTGGATAATGATTGAACATTATAACGAACGAACAAAATAAATGGGAGGAATAACAAGGAAACAAACAAACCAAAGCAAAAAAAGCGAAACTAGCATATTACACAAGTAAAGATATCTGCAATAAGAAGAATCTTTTAATCTTCGCCTTCTTCTCCTGTCAGGGAATAGGCGAGTCATCGGTTCCGGTCCCAAAGGAATAAATCCATTTCACCAACGCTTCGTAGATCTTCCTATACTTCGTTGTCCAACAGCCTTGTATTGCCAGATTTCCTTAGACAACCTGGCATCTGACATCCTACTCAGACGAGCAATCCATCTCTCTTTGTTGTCTGCAATACGATCTTGGATATTAAAAATGTTCAACTGTTTTCGTAGAATAGAGAGTCTCTCATGGTTTTACATTGTAACGAGTTTATAGAGAAGCATTGCATGTAATTTATGTGTATACTTAAGAAGGCTGCAGATGTTAACAACCGAAACGTTGTTTTGATTTATAAAGCTGGAATGACGGGTAGATTTCTAAATATTGTTGTATGGAAAGTGGGTGTTAGATTAGATGAAACATGATGGTAGACTGGCGAGTGTTCGTCTTCTAATGATTTATGGTCTGAAATTAAAGGTGTAGGCCAGATCGAAAGATTTTACTGGACTTAATTAGTTTTGAGTAGCTACCAAATTCGGCTACTGTTATTAGTCATTCCGCATGACTCTTGAACTTTTTACATTAATAAACAGCGAGAAGGTATTAAAGTTTATTAAGTCACAGAGAATTAGGACATATTTATAGAATGGAGAAGACCAGAAATACGATAGCTATCACAGAATGAAAACCCTTGGAGTCTAGGCCCAGAGGAAGACCGAGAAAGAGGTGGATGGTGTGTGTTGAGCAGGACCTGCGTACTATGGGGATCAGAGGATGGAAGATAGTTGCTGAGAACAGAAGGGAATGGTGTAGGATTGTTGAGGAGGCCAAATCTCATAGAGGGATTTAGAGCCAGAGGAAGAAGAAGAAGTTATTAGTCATTGGGTCGTATGTATGTGTTGATTCTGTCGTAATCGATGTATCGATACTGACCGTCACAAACACAGCAAATTTAGCTCAGTGACGCGTTAAGTTCCCTTCTATTTTTGTTTCCAAACAGTAAAGTTGACGCAGTGAATTTCTGGTATTGTAAATATACATACAAGCGTACTATGTCTCTGGGGAAATTAAACACGAATACATTAAAATACTACTGCGTATGTGTCGGGCCTAAATGGAAACATCGGGTTTCAGCGATGTTGGGTAAGGTTCTCTGATTAAATACGGTGTCTGTGGGTGTGCGTTCGCGTATACGCGAGGGATACGTGCATAGAGGATTTTGAAAAGGATATTTAAGGTAATCAATATAAGGTATATATTTTTTGAATGGGCGAGGCGAATTATCAGTTTTAAGTCAACCTTTCTCTATATTGTCGGTCTGTAGTTACGTCTCATGAAAATTTCTGAAAGCATCAACCGATTTTTGTAAAATTTGACATTATTGGCCGTACGTTTAACTTGTCGAGCCGTATTGTCTTTTGAGGGTGAAATCTCCCAAAAATATGTGGCAAAAGGTTGAGGAGGTGAGGGTGAAATTTTTTTAAATCGAAAAAATCCACGTGGGGTACCAAATTAAAGGGAATTTTAACTACAGTCTGAATGTAGCCGTTACGTTTGAGAATTTAACTGTTTTAGGACACCACAACCAAAAAAATTAATATGCTTGAAAAAATTGTAAAATTTTGTGCTGGATAGCGGATAAAGGGAATGATGTTAACCCGAATCATAAAGTAGTGCTTGTTTTCAAAATTTTGACCTCATTACAGTTTTGCACTGATTAACACAATGATCCCTTCCTACTAAACCGCCACAGTAACTCAGAACCGCGGTTCTAAAATTGCCATGTGTAAACTGAACTTCTCAGATGGCCGCCGACGCTTAAGTGTACCCCGCAGAGGTTCCAGATTAATCTTCCATTTTATGGGCGGTACGGCGAGCGTAGTCTGAATTTATTTCAGCTCTTTCAAATCGTCTGTCAGCAGCTTGGAACAGAGAAAAGCAGTTGTATTTTTTAATTTATTATGTTGTCAAATTGAATGTATCAAAAAGCCAGACATAGTGCTATAACGTTCTGTACATTAATTGTTTAGCCCTTTGCCTTGAGGGCGGTAAGGGAACCGGTAGGAAATCGCCAGACTCCCCATTCCTTCTAGCAAGACAAGTTAAATTTCTATACAAAATATCAAGCGTATTGAAATACCGTAAGCATTTTCGTCGCCAGCTCTTGGTCTACGAGGTACAGTTCGAGAAGCACTGTGTTAACTTCGCGGGAGGAAAATCAAACGAAAGTTTTGTAAAACTGTGGAGATGACCGCGGCGTGCCAACGTTACGCCGGACGAAACGTTGTTACAGATTGGTCGAAAGTGTGAGGCCTCTCCTTTTGCTCGGTCACAAAATGTAGTTAATCGGATTTTGTTGTTGTTGTTGTTGTTGTTGTTGTTGTTGCTCAGAAGATTTTCTTTAAATTAGGAAAAGTTAATTAAATAGTTTTTTCCTTCTTCTTTTGATGCTTACGTTTTTTTGTGTGAACGAAAGGGATTAACAAAAAATTTCTATTACGTTTTCATATAAGGCGATTACGTGAAACGTCTAGACCTCTACCTCGCCCCCTGCCTGGCTGTATTATAAAAATAGTTGTTTATTTCGAGTTTGTTGGAAGCGTGTAGAAAAGTTGGCAACGGTCTGCGTTGGCGAAACTCTCTTGCTAATTGTTGGTCAGTGTTGGTTGCCACTGATTCGCAAACATTTGGTTGAGTCGTTTATACGGTTGCCAGTTCTAAGTAAATTATACAGGGTGATTCGCGAATATATGCAGAGACTTTAGGAGCTCATTCTACATGTAAAAATAAAGAAAAAAGTTCATATAAATATAGGTCCGCAAACGCTTCGTTAGCGATTTATATTTTACCCTGATTTCAGCTCCTCTGGTCATATTAGGCCGTACTGAAGTTCTAGGACTCCCAAATTAAGGGACAAACTTGATGGTTTCATATAGTTTTTGACCTGAAAATTTGAATATAATAAGTCCCAGAACTGTAACTTCAATAACTTAAAAAAAAAGAATTTCCTGTTGTCATGCCAATTCTTTTTCATGATTGGAGTGAGATGTCGCTTTCTCAACTTCGAGAGATAGCTCTTGTGAGCCAGTCTTGTTCTTGCTCTGAGACGCACAGCAAGCATTTCTTCCTAACGTTCTTATTATTGTATTTTTATAATGTATGTAATTATTTAATAATAATAAAAAAACTAATCTCCCTTTACCACTGTTTTGTGCCTGAGTTTTATTCGTAACATTTTTAATTCAAATTAAACAAATAATGTCATATTTTAACAGAACTTAAATACATTGATAGGATCATACTGTACTGTATAATTTATTTTGGAACTTCTTTTATTTATTTTTAATAGCAATTTTGGGTTTTTGTCATTTTCCCCGGTATGAAAAATACATCGGTTTTCGTTTAAAAATGTTTTCAGTTACATTTTGATTTGTATTGTTCTAAATAAAAGTCCATTTTATTCAACTTTTATTCACTTTCTGTTTACTTTATTTACACCAGTTTTCTCAGAATTAAATTTCCTACAAGTTTTATTAATAAGTTTTATTTGTTTATTGGCAATTTAACAAAGTTATTGTACGTCAAACGTAAAAAAGTGGGTTTTTCGACTACGATTTTTTGCGTTTTTCACCAGTTTTCCCAAAAACTATTGAAGTTACAGTTCTGGGACTTATTTTATTCAATTTTTCAAGTCATAAACTATATGAAACCATCAAGTTTGTCCCTTAATTTGGGTTCCTAGAACTTCAGTACGGCCTAATATGACCAGAGGAGCTGAAATCAGAGTAAAATATAAATCGCTAACGAAGCGTTTGCAGACCTATATATATATATGAAATTTTCTTTATTTTTACATGTAGAATGAGCTCCTAAAGTCTCTGCATATATTCGTGAATCACCCTGTATAGTATTTTTCGAGTGAAGGAAAGTATGAATATTATTGTCACATCGACCTTCGCCCCTGTAATCTGTGTCATGTATGTACGACTGCTCATGGGCATAAACTTTACATAAAAAGAAAGATATTTATCTTCTGAAACGTATAGTTTTTTATGTCTTTGGAATTGCTTAATAACTCTGTGTACTTTAGCGTGATTTCACGGGTGTTTTTCAAATCACGACATTGATTGAAGGCTCGTTGGGCACTTCATGAAATATATTACTACAAAGAGAAAAATTTGTTGTGTATGAGAGAAATGGTTTTATATTTTCCTTATAACTCGCTAAGGAGTCTTATTCTTCTACGCTGCCAGGGATTAGGCATTTACCACTTCCGATTTCAAAGACTACATTTCCAATTTTCAGAAATTTTCTTTCCGTGATCTTCAACAAAAATTTCTTGATCGTGTTGATGACATCTCTATCTGCATTTTTTCCTGGAATGAAGACAATCAGAAACACACGTGGTTCCATACCACGACTTAGCTAACATCCAGACGTACAGAATATAATTGTGTAACTGGCTAAATATGTGGCACACGTTTACTTTAATCAATGAAATTTAGTTTCAAAATTGCGAAGCAGTAGTGGCCCAACGATTGGGTTTGTGCATACGATTAAACCCGATCATATTTATTCAGAACTCATAATATTCAATGACACTTTTACAACATTTGAATATTCTGCAGTTTGAAGTATAGTGATCGCGAAAAAAATCGTGTTCGAGATAAGGGCTGATTCTGATTGTATTACCCTCAAAACATGAAGAAAAGTCGTTTTGCGAAAAGTGTCTGTGTGTAGATTTTTTCTATATCGAACGATAACTGCCGGAAATTCAAACAGAATCACATAATTTTTTACATATGTGGGCGAGTTGTATAGGACTCAAGGCCTATTGATTAGCTCAATTAATTATTAACTCTATTAACCTATTGACTCAAGACCGGTTAAGGGGAACGAGTAGTTAACCTGCAACGTTTTACGTTTTAACAAGAGTAAAGTACTTAATTTTGATAATTAAAGTTTCCTGAAAAGGTCTTAATAATCCACTGTAGAAAGGTAGATGAAATACTATAAATGAGAAGGGTAGTTGAAGGGGGAGGGGTAATTTTCTATAAATGAAAATGATAGTTGAAGGGGGAAGAGACAATTTTTTTATTTATATATGTACTACGTTATAGGCAACAATGAAGTAGTTTCTATGGAAATATTTCATTTAAATATCAAACATAAAACTCGATTTACAAGGTGAGGGATTTTTTTTTTTAGAAATTATAGAACCGAATTCAAGTAAATGATTTTAAATATAAATATTAGAACATGGAAGTCATGTATGGATCTCCATACCGATATTTTTTATTCTGTCACAAACGCAATGGAAAATATTTTTCTAGTAACCTGTACAAATTTCAGTGCTCCCAAGTAATAAGCGCGTTTATACGATAACGCGATATGGATATATTACGGGGCAAAAGGTACACCTAGTCGGTGTAGTTCATTGATTGCGACAGCATTCAGAGAGTTTACGCCACTTTTTGCCGTGTCCGTCACTAATTACTTAACCTTGTTAAGCATTTAATTAGAGCGAGAGCCAAGTGGTTCGAACGGTGTAGCGGGTTTTTGTGAACTGCTGCACGTAGAGAAGAGACTCGCTGCCGCCAACAGGTGCGGTTAGTATGCGACTTTTGATGGAAAGCTATTGAATGTGGCCGATTTTGTTACATCGCTCGCCTCATCGAACGATTCCTGTGTTTGACAGTGTCATCATCATCATCAGCCGTGACTCTACAAGCCTTGCTCCAAGAGTCGATTCCATTCCTCCCTATTGCGTGCCCTGGTCGTGTAAGTGTAAATCACTCGATTTACAAGGTGAGGGATTTTTTTTTTTAGAAATTATAGAACCGAATTCAAGTAAATGATTTTAAATATAAATATTAGAACATGGAAGTCATGTATGGATCTCCATACCGATATTTTTTATTCTGTCACGAACGCAACGGAAAATATTTTTCTAGTAACCTGTACAAATTTCAGTGTTCCCAAGTAATAAGCGCGTTTATACGATAACGCGATATGCATATATTACGTGGCAAAACGTACACCTAGTCGGTGTAGTTCATTGATTGCGACAGCATTCAGAGAGTTTACGCCACTTTTTGCCGTGTTCGTCACTAATTACTTAACCTTGTTAAGCATTTAATTAGAGCGCGAGCCAAGTGGTTCGAACGGTGTAGCGGGTTTTTGTGAACTGCTGCACGTAGAGAAGAGACTCGCTGCCGCCAACAGGTGCGGTTAGTATGCGACTTTTGATGGAAAGCTATTGAATGTGGCCGATTTTGTTACATCGCTCGCCTCATCGAACGATTCCTGTGTTTGACAGTGTCATCATCATCATCATCATCAGCCGTGGCTCTACAACCCTTGGTGGGTCTTGGCCTTGCTCCAAGATTCGATTCCATTCCTCCCTATTGCGTCCCCTGGCTTTCCAGTTTCTTATATTCAGCTTTGCGAGGTCCTCCTCTATCTGACTTTGAATCTACTTCGGGGTCTTCATCTTTTACTACTACCCATTGGTTTCTGGTAGAAAATACGTTTCGTAGGCTGTCCTTCCTCCATTCTCTCTATGTGTCCAACCCACCTTAGCCTGTATATTTTGATTATCCTGACAGCGTTCGGCTCTTTGTAAATATGGTATAGTTCATAATTACAGCACCTGCGCCACATTCCATTTTCTTGTACTCCTCTAAATATTGTTCTTAGAATCTGTCTTTTACAGCAACCTAGAAGTCTCTCGATATTTTTTGTCAATGTCCAGGTTTCTGAAGCACATGTCAGCACTGGCCTGATAAATGTTTTGTAAATTTAGCATTTCGTGTAGCATTATACTGGATTACAGTTAATTTTGATCCTTATTTTGTAGTATATCTGTGTGTGCATTCAACATGCCAAACTCGTTGAGACGCTGGGGGAGGATTGGACAAGGCGAGTGTGCTCCATGGGTTAGTTAGATACGTTATGACTGGTGACGGGCGACGGCGCAAACGGACGACATTAGCGCAAAGTCGGTGTGACATTAGCAGATGGAAAGTTTATTGGTCCGGACAGCGCGGCTGGTTTCCTTCCGTAATTATGTTTTGCTAAAATGATCACGTGTCGCTTTGCGATGTGCAGTTTGTGTTCTTGTAAGTGTAGCTTATTGAATTACAATAAGATGTAGTAGGCATGTGCAAGGATCGTTAGGTCTGTATTTGCTAACGATGTTGTAGAGTTTGCTTCCTTAAC
Organism: Magicicada septendecula; assembly: GCA_034769895.1. Taxonomy (NCBI): domain Eukaryota; kingdom Metazoa; phylum Arthropoda; class Insecta; order Hemiptera; family Cicadidae; genus Magicicada; species Magicicada septendecula. The sequence goes on along the minus strand of CM068370.1, from coordinate 491,419,475 downwards.
AGCTTATTTCATCATCATCATCATCATCATCATCACCTTTATGGATAGGATTTCTCCTGTTCCGGCCTCATGAATTCCGCCATCTTGTGATTGGCCTGCGTACAGATCTTCCAACCGGCTCATATTCATAAGCCAACTTCGGAAAGCGGGTATTGTCCATTCTTTGTAGAAGTTGTTGTTTCCAGCAATTTCTATAATTCTGAATGAGATCATTTAGGAAAACTATGTCAAATTCTCGTCTAATATACTCGTTTCTTATATGATCGAGTCGCTTATGTCCCTTTACCGATCTCAAATAGCTCATTGTCCAGCCTGTAATTGGCTCCAGTCCTTCTTCCTTATAATCCAGGTCTCGCAACCAGCATACAGCAATGCTGGTACTTCCATGATCTTATAGAATTTGATACACGTTTCTGGTCTAGCTTTCCTTTTCAGTGTTCTTCTCAGTATTCCACATATAGTTTGGAACCTGCCTAGTTTATTGCTAAGATCATCACTACCTCTATAAGAAAGACTACAACCAAGGTAATTGAATGAAGAGACCTGTTCTGTGAGCTGGTCATTCAACATAATTTTAGATCGAATGGGGTATTTTCCACAAAAAGTCATAACCTTTGTTTTTGCCGTTGGAAATTTTAAATTATATTTCTTACTTATCTGTTGGAGGCACTATAAACATTTCTGCAGTGCATTCACAGTAGCCTGAATTACACCCATGTCATCTGCAAAGAGCAGCATATTTAGTGCAGTACAGATATTTAACTTGATACCAGAAGGGATCCCATCATTAAGTCTTCTAAGCAGATCGTCAAAGTGTATATTAAACAATAGCGGGGACAAAGTGCACCCTTTTCTAAGCCATCCATTTCCAGGTATAGTACCGGTTTTTCTTTCTACCTTTTTTCAGTCTTGTTTGTTGCTTTAGCATCCACATTACTTTTTATTTCAACCGTACGTAGTAGAAAGACTGCTGTGCGCGTGTACAAAACGACGTAACGTGGATGGGGGGGGGGAGTTAATATTTGTAGAATATTAAATGGTCAGCAGCGGCAGCAATTAAAACCTTTGTTGTTTCCCGTTTTTTACGGTGGAATTCCCCGTAGTGCAGTTGTACGTGTTTAACTGTGGTAATTATTACCTGGCCTGTAAATAAAGTACAGAACATGACGTCACAGGGGGGCAATTGTACCAGACGCCGTGGGCTTGTTACCCCTTCTCGGTATTCCACATAAATTGCGTCCGACCGATGTACTCTCTATGTACACAAATAACTACACCTCGTTGTTACATTGATCGCGTATTGGGCGAATTGCTTATCTGTTTCTCTGCGTTTTCGTTAAAAACGTACTTTATCGTATACAATTTTAAACGGCAAAGAATAATTTTCACTTGATTGTTAAATAAAAATAGTCAAAAGACATTAAAATTTATGAAAACCACTGTATCTAAAAGTTTTTGGTACCTACTGTACCTTTATCCATTCCTGCAGTCATTTTCAATATTTCGATTATGCGATTGTTTGCCTTCGATCTTTATTGAATATCATAATCTTATGTAGGTCCAAGAATTATAAAAAATTTAATTTCGTATGTTGCAAAATAGTTGGCAGGCGATTTCAGTTGGTGTTCTTAGTCCTTTTTTTTTTTAATGAAAAATGATTGTAGCAGTAGTATATCACAGTTGCGTACCTGTGACGCGGATGTTGTTAGGTTAACATGAGAACTGAAATTACACATGGAAAGCAATACCTGTGTAATGTAAAACTCGTTTTTTTTTTTAGAAAACCCAACTCGAAAGTAAGGCGGGGTGGCCGTGTCCTTTTTTGTGGCAGAACTCGCTTTTCAGTACAACTCGTTTTCCCAGTAGTACTCGTTTTTTCATTAATACTCGTTCTCTGAATAGATCACTGAAAACCCACCGAACTCGAAAGTAAGGCGAGGTGGCCCCAAGGGCACCCCTTGCCTATTACACCCACTACATATGTCACCTTTTGTGCGGTAGAACTCATTTTCCGGTAATATTCGTTTCCCAACAAGTACTAGTTTTGTGGCTAACCAAAAAGAAACGTCCATTATGTACAATATGTAGAGCGTATGTTGTCATTCCTTAAAACATTGTTTTTTGTGTTTTCCATTAACCATAAATATTTGTATTTTTCAGTTTACATTTGCTGTTTAGTTTTGTTAATTTGTCAACTCAAAATCGTTAGCTTCTTTATTTTAAGTATTACTGTGTTATAAGCATTGTAAACTAAAAACCAAAAACCATTGTCACGTAACCTTACAAGTGAAAAGAACACGTATTTTCGCTTTGCGTTAAGAAATAGGCCACTTTTCAATTACTGTACTTCTTCTTTTCCACATCGTCATATATCGATACAGTCTAATAATCTAAAAATAAAAAATGTACTGCAGGAACGGATAAAGGTACAGTTCCAAGTTTTTTCCCTGGGGAACCACTAAAAAATGTCCGACAATCGTACGAAGCACGATCCGTTAAATCTTCTGATCAAAAATAAGAAAATTTTATTTCCAGTAGTGAAGCTCACTGGAAAACAAGCACATTATTCTTCGTTGGGATCCGTTAAATCTTCTGATCAAAAATAAGAAAATTTTATTTCCAGTAGTGAAGCTCACTGGAAAACAAGTACATTATTCTTCGTTGGGATCCGTTAAATCTTCTGATCAAAAATAAGAAAATTTTATTTCCAGTAGTGAAGCTCACTGGAAACCAAGTACATTATTCTTCGTTGGGCTTATTCAGTGTGACACGACTGGGGGTTGCGCGGCCTGCGCGAAGCGTGTGCAGTGTCCCGAGTCTCAGTTAGGACTCCTGCCACTGGGTCAGTTTGAGTTCCTTATATATTGTTATTTCCTACTTATGGAGGGCCTGAAGCGACCCTTGATTGGTGGATTATACCACCGGGGCTAATAGACGGGGTCGCTTCCAGGACTCACCTGGTCGCGGGGTGTATTTACCAAGTCCGGCAATGAGGGAATTGTAGATCACACTTTCGGAGCGAACATAGAATCTACGCGCCAGGTGTCTCACGGTGTCATCAAAAGAGCGGACACCGAGTCCTCTCCTCAAAAGACGAGAAGAGTACCTCCGGGAGACTTTACACGCCAGCTTCAGTCCCCGGTCGAGAACGCGCTGGAGCGCTGACCTATGACCTCGAGCAAGGTATCCCCAAACAGGACAGGCATAGGTAATCACGGGCAACACGTACGAGTTGACTATGAGCTTACCTAACCGGGGGGTCATTGCCGGATTAGATAGCACGGGCCAGAGTCTACTGAGTTGCGCCGAAGCGCGTTGACGGATGTATTGTGTATGGGTTCGCCAGGTGAGTCGAGAGTCCACGTGGAGCCCGAGGTACTTGACGCTATTGGTCCAGGGTACCTCAACGGGGCCTACTTTAAGTGGCCGAGGCAGCTTGCGTTTTCGCGAGAATATTACCGCGGCACTGTTGGAAGCGTTGACGGCAACTCTCCAGTCATCGGTCCACCCGACATACGCGTCGAGTTGACGCTGGAGCTTGATTGCCGCATAGCTTGCGTTCGGCTCTGAGGCAAAAGCTGCAGTGTCGTCCGCGAACAGCGACAATTTTACTCCAGGAACTCGGGGCGTGTCGTTGACAAACAGCGAGAACAGGAGAGGCCCAAGTACACTTCCCTGAGGGACACCAGCGGTAATACGCCTCTCCGAAGGGAGAGCGTGGTCTACTGTCACTCGGAAGCTACGGTCTCATAGAAAGCTGCCGATCAAGTGAACGTAGCAGTCTGGGAGAAGGACTTCCGTTAGTTTGTAAAGGACACCCTCGTGCCACACGCGGTCAAAGGCTTTCTCTACGTCTAGGAAGATCGCAGTCGTCTGTTTGCCCTGGCAGCCAGCCTCGGTAATGCATTCCACGAGTCTCATCAGCTGATGAGTCGAGGAGTGCAGCTCACGAAAGCCGAACTGTTCGGGTAGCAGCACGTCCAGTATTTCTAGGTGGTCGCGGATCCTACGCTGGATCAATCGCTTGAAAACCTTGGACGTCGCGGACAAGAGGCTGATGGGTCTGAGGTTTTCCGCGCGAGAAGAATTCTTTCCCGGCTTGGGTATCACTATAACTGTAGCCGTTTTCCATTTCGCCGGAAAGTAAGCCAGTTTGAGACATATATTGAACAGATCAGAGAGGAACTGTATTCCTCGCTACGGAAGGCGGTGGAGTGCGGAATTCATGACTCCGTCTGGGCCAGGCGCCTTCCGGAGCTTGAGGTGAACAATCCTCTCAGAGACCTCCTCCGGCGAGATGGGCTCCGGCTGGACTGTGATACCGGCCGATAGAAAGCGCTCTACCTCGCGGCAGATTCGCTCAGTGAAGGCCGGGTTCTTGGATGGGTTGGGAGCAAACTGACGCTCTAAACTGGCAGCCAAGAACTCTGCCTTCTCGAGGGGGCGTCCAAGGGGTTGTCCGCCGGGTCCTACCAGTGCGGGGAGAGGCGCACGTTTACGCTTTCCCGTTAGGGCACTGGGAATCCGCCAGACATTACGGTTCTCGGCAGGGCTATCCGTCTGTGCTACAGCTAACTCCCAGTTGCGTCTACTGAACGCCAGCATGTGGCATCGCAACTTGCCGGTCGCAACTTGTCGGCCAGGTCACGAGTCCTCTCCCAGCGTCTCCGGAGGCGAATCCTCTCGCAAGCGAGCTGAGACACCTCTTCGGGGATCCGCTGATAGTCGGGCGTGAGCCCCGGCTTCATCCGGGAGGACACGTCTACCGCCGAGACAACGGCTGTGTCGAATAAGGCAACTGCCTCGTCGACATGCTTGGGTAGTGTCGAGTGGTATATGCTCAGGTAGGCGGCGACTGAACGCCGGGCCAAAGCGTTCCCACTCGATTACCCGCCGCTCGTCGTAGACGGTAGAGTGCTGGGTAGCTAGATGCACACTGATGGGGCAATGGTCCGAGGACAGTTCCGAAATAACGGAGACGTCGACGGGGCAATAAACGCCCCTGACCGCGGCAATGTCCAGTACGTCAGGGCGGGAGTTAGCCCTCGGGGGATAGTAGGTAGGCCCGGTAAGACCCATGACTGTGACCCGAGCCGCATCAGCGTACCTGCGTAAGCGGGCCCCGTTTGGGTTCACCAAGCGGCTCCCCCAATCAGGATGCTTACAGTTCAGGTCGCCCCCCAAGACTACCCTTATGTGTGCGCCAAAGACGGCCTCCAGACCGTTCGACAGGAGCTCCGTTTGTGGAGGCTTGTATGCGGAAACCACGAGTAGACCGCCGAAAGCACCATAGAGCTCAACCGCGGTGCACTCGAGGTTCCGCCGCTGAGGCAGGACAAGACGGTGATGGCGAAGACTCGCCTTCACCGCGATGGCGGTGCCCCCTTCTGAGCGACCCGACCGGTCGTCCCGGTAGCACACGTAGTTAGGTAGTCGGATTCGACGATGCGGGGTCAGGTGCGTCTCTCCAGTAAGAAGCACATCGGGCTTGTGTCGGGCAACGAACTCTAAGAGCTCAGAATGCCGGGAAGCGAGGCCGTTGGCGTTCCACGCCACGAGCTCGAGGTCTCGCTTGAGGGATTGCCGTGGTTGTCCGTTGTTCATAACAGACCAATAACACGGCAGGCTTCCACCAAGAGGAGGAATTTGTCTTCGGGCGAGGCTGTTGCCAAGCGTTCGTTGATGTTACGGAAAGTTTGGGCTACTTTCTGCAAGTCGTAGCTTGCCAGAAAGTAGGAGACGACGGCGAGATCATCGGTAGATGATTGTGGAGAACGCTTGGCGGCAGCTGCATAGCTGTGGCGGGGCGAGGCGGTGGAAGCCTTGGGGGCAGGTTCTGGAGCGGGTGGTCGCTCTGGCTTTAGGCGGACAGGCTTGGGTCCAGTGGCAGGCATTGGCTGGCCCGTGTTCTTGGCCTGAGGTCCTTTACCTTTCTTGCCTGGTCTGGGGTAGGGAGGCTTGGGTGGCGGCGGCAATGAAGGATCAAGTTCCTCATCATCCTGCGGCAACGGGACTTTTGCATACGCGAGTGTCTCGCTTTCCGGTTCCGAGGGCGCGACTTCAGGTGTTGTGACGATTTTAAAAAAGGAAAAAAATGAAATAAAAGAAATTTAAAATAATTTAAAATCTCACATTAAAACAGAACTAAACCCCTAAAGAAAATGATAATGTAACCCCGCCATAATACCCAAAATAAATAGTTTTAAAACCAAAAAGAATTCTATAATAAAATTGCGATAACACCCCTTAATAATTAACCCGGCTTTAACCTGCCGAAACCGGCATCAACACGCATAATTACCCGTGAATATGACTAATAATTGTATTAAATCGGAACTTGATAAAAAACATAATGATGTACAATAATAAAATACTAAGTGAGAGATACCGTAGTATAATTAAATATAGTTAATTATGTCAGAGAATAATCGAGTAAATATTAATCGAATATGGAACTACTTTTACGCTGACAAGCTACCCGCGCGCGGACAGCCTCTTCACCCCTATACTTAGCCAGTTCAGTTGTATCTCAGACTCCGCTGCTGATACAGCGTACAAAAGTATGTAGTCGATATAAAAACCTATAAACGAGGAGACGCTTGTGTGAGATAGCCGGATGATGTAAAAATGTAAAAAATGACGTGAGTGTATGACAATGACATCTCTGTAACAAACTAACATCACCTAAATGTGATGTTAAACTGTTAACATGTAACTGTTAAACGTAAGTAACATGTGCGGTACAACAATGTGAATACCAGTGAAAGTTACAACCCAAAACCTACCACAAGAATCTACAGACCCAACAGACGACTCATCTTTAGGAATGACAGCAGATGTCACCAAAACACGATAGCCAGAAGATCTCCAAGACACCCTGCACAACCAATGGAAGCGCCGATTCGCCGACGATGTTACACACAGGTATCACGGAAGTTCTACTTCCGTGGTTCAGAACTTAACTTAAAATAATACATGATAGACACTTAATTAACCAATGAAAGTAAAGTAAAACACGAAAGACTGACTTAATTACCATAAAATTGTAATTTCATGCTTAGTAATAATATGTGTTAAGTTTAAGGCTTTTATGAATATAACACGTTAAAGTTAAATAAGCCCATTCTTCAGATGGCACGAAATAAAGATGATAATTTTAATATCATATACTGAAACAAAATACTCGGATCCGAGGGCAGTAAAAGCTATGTTAACTCATTAATTAATCTAATTCTATTTGTACAAGAGGTGCAAATGTTTTTACTTTTAATATACTCATTGCTAAATTTCTTCGGAGATGTTAAAACTTTATGTAATAAAGAGATGTCATGGTCCAAAAAGGTGAGTGAATAAATCTACAAACCCCTGTCAATATTCCTCAATTCACGGGAGCCTATTTAACATTTGTGTACTTATTAGGTATTTTTGATTTTGTAAAGATTATGGCAGCCTGTTTAATTGACCTGAGCCAATTAACCAGGTCCCCGAATTGTAACGTTATGCGAAACGATACAAATCCGCCACTCTGCTTAATTAATGAATAAATGATAATTAGCAAGATAAAATGCCCTGTGTTTGTCATTTAATATGTGGTAGAATTATTCACTCTATGAATGTTAATTTAAAATACGCAAAAGGAAGAATTGAAGTAAGTAAATTCAGAATTAGGATAATGTGTTTTTATAATCATTATGTGTCGTAATAATATAATATAAGATAATAACCATGATATATATGGTAAGAATATTTAGATATAATATAATAATTATTTAAACATTGTAAGCCTAGGGTAAAACCTGTTTAAAAATGCATTCCCCAACTTGTCTGTTTAACGACAATCTCAGACAAGAAAATGACCTGTTCCCGCTTGTACCAAACTACCCCTTTGTTAAGCTCTGCCACCTCAAGTAGACAATACATCACCTCCCCCTATTGTATTACAAAGTGTGTGACCCCTTGCCCAGTAACAAAAGATTTCAGACACATGTTGAAAATTAAATCGAATAAAAAAAAAACAAGTAAATAATTTTATTATTAAAATGCGCCACTGTTTTTTTGTTTCATTTTGTGTAAATGGTTAGTGTACTTAGTGTCAATTATAAAATACTCTATGCTGTATATCTATGCACTCAGTTAGGAAATTGTATGTAAAAGTAGTATATTGTACTTACATTGTACTTAGAGGAAATTGTACTTAGCCTTTTTCTAAGTAGCATATATGAATAATATTGACGATATTTATAAGTGTATAAATATAAGTGTATATTTTGTGTGAGATTACGCACATACTCGTATATGATTATACGGGAAAAGATTAGATTGTATTATACCAATTCATGTATGTACGTGTCAAAGTATTCAGTCTCTAACACGTCAATTTTGCGACAATTTAAAACCTGTAGTTTTCCTGTACAAGCCTGCATAAATGTGTAATTCGTGTTTCTATTGACACGATGAGTTATATGAACTACTGACTAAATAAAACAAGTGTACTAATTAATTTTATGGAATGATGCTTCCCGAAGTAAATAAACGATTTCGAAACAAAAAAGAAACCGTCTCTTAAATCAGACCAAAGTAATAATAATAAATAATAAGTCATTTAAAATAAAAAGTTTAATAATATCGTAAATTATTATCACACGTTAGTATAATTATAATTATAAAAGTGTAACAAAACTCAGCTTAGTAACGGGCCGTAACATCGCGTACGCATCGCTCACTCCACCCCTTTTTTGAAGCAAGCCTGTGCAAGTTAATAAGGTGTCCACCAGCTATTGTTAAATGGAACAATAGAGATATTCTCTCCCTCGAGTTAACTTCCCCCTTTGTACGCATAAACAGTGCCATTGTTTGAAGAAAACTAGTTTGACCCACATTGAAAGTAAAGTGTTTGCCCCCTTTTGTTTATGTATTACAGCTGATCATTTAAAAACAAAAATTATTATCTTCGTGAAATTCCGATTCTCTCAGTAGCATAAGAAATTAGGATAAGAATGAATCTAAGGTCAAGTATGGGATTGGCTTTAGATTTCTGTAGTAGAATTAAGAATTATATATAGGTAACGTAACACAGTCACAATGGCGCCGCAAAAAAAAAAAAAAAAAAAAAAAAAAGGTTCTTTACAAGGGTTAAAGAATGTTCTTTACAAGAGTTAAAGAAAGTGCAGAAAACTAACTACTAGAGACTAGAGTTAGAGTATGCAAAATGTAATCAGTCGGGCCACGATATTGTGAGTTACGGATAATTAGGGAAATTAGTATTAAGAATTAAAATATAAATTAGCATTGTAAGAAGTGAGATAAAGGGAATTTCACGGAGGAGAACATTTAAATTAACAAGATCATTTAAAGAGATATAGAGAAAACAAATCGTGTACTAAATTAAATTTTAGCACAGAAATCCCCAAGCATACTCCCAGTACGTTGCTCAAAAAAAAAAAAAAACCGGTGTCGATATTTAAGCGGAGGAGTATGTGACGATTTTAAAAAAGGAAAAAATGAAATAAAAGAAATTTAAAATAATTTAAAATCTCACATTAAAACAGAACTAAACCCCTAAAGAAAATGATAATGTAACCCCGCCATAATACCCAAAATAAATAGTTTTAAAACCAAAAAGAATTCTATAATAAAATTGCGATAACACCCCTTAATAATTAACCCGGCTTTAACCTGCCGAAACCGGCATCAACACGCATAATTACCCGTGAATATGACTAATAATTGTATTAAATCGGAACTTGATAAAAAACATAGTGATGTACAATAATAAAATACTAAGTGAGAGATACCGTAGTATAATTAAATATAGTTAATTATGTCAGAGAATAATCGAGTAAATATTAATCGAATATGGAACTACTTTTACGCTGACAAGCTACCCGCGCGCGGACAGCCTCTTCACCCCTATACTTAGCCAGTTCAGTTGTATCTCAGACTCCGCTGCTGATACAGCGTACAAAAGTATGTAGTCGATATAAAAACCTATAAACGAGGAGACGCTTGTGTGAGATAGCCGGATGATGTAAAAATGTAAAAAATGACGTGAGTGTATGACAATGACATCTCTGTAACAAACTAACATCACCTAAATGTGATGTTAAACTGTTAACATGTAACTGTTAAACGTAAGTAACATGTGCGGTACAACAATGTGAATACCAGTGAAAGTTACAACCCAAAACCTACCACAAGAATCTACAGACCCAACAGACGACTCATCTTTAGGAATGACAGCAGATGTCACCAAAACACGATAGCCAGAAGATCTCCAAGACACCCTGCACAACCAATGGAAGCGCCGATTCGCCGACGATGTTACACACAGGTATCACGGAAGTTCTACTTCCGTGGTTCAGAACTTAACTTAAAATAATACATGATAGACACTTAATTAACCAATGAAAGTAAAGTAAAACACGAAAGACTGACTTAATTACCATAAAATTGTAATTTCATGCTTAGTAATAATATGTGTTAAGTTTAAGGCTTTTATGAATATAACACGTTAAAGTTAAATAAGCCCATTCTTCAGATGGCACGAAATAAAGATGATAATTTTAATATCATATACTGAAACAAAATACTCGGATCCGAGGGCAGTAAAAGCTATGTTAACTCATTAATTAATCTAATTCTATTTGTACAAGAGGTGCAAATGTTTTTACTTTTAATATACTCATTGCTAAATTTCTTCGGAGATGTTAAAACTTTATGTAATAAAGAGATGTCATGGTCCAAAAAGGTGAGTGAATAAATCTACAAACCCCTGTCAATATTCCTCAATTCACGGGAGCCTATTTAACATTTGTGTACTTATTAGGTATTTTTGATTTTGTAAAGATTATGGCAGCCTGTTTAATTGACCTGAGCCAATTAACCAGGTTCCCGAATTGTAACGTTATGCGAAACGTTACAGTGTGGCCTGTTTAGCTTTGCTCGGGCTCACTGCACTAGGTGGTTTCGGAACCGGAGCAGACCTTGGGGCTGGTTTCCGTGCCACAGGCTCAGAGGCTTTGGCCGATGTTACTGGCTGAACAGTATGTCAAGGCTTAGGCTGGACAGGCTTTACTAATTTGTCCAGCTACTCTTTGTAGATAGGACAGCGCCTGTTATTTGCAGCATGGACGCGTCCACAGTTTATACAATACCTGTGATTGTCAGGAACAGCGCAGGTGTGCGTTAAGTGATAGAGTCCGCACCGGACGCAGGTCGGCGCGTTCCGACAAGCAGAGCTGCTGTGGCCGTACCTCTGACACCTGTGGCATTGGGAAATCATATTCAGTGTGATATGATTGGGTCAGAACTTATATAGTGCACGTCATGGTAACAGCTGACCCAGTTCTGTGGGGTTACGGGGGCGACTTGGTGGAGCATAATAATCAGAGATGCCCGCACGTCATACATGTAGTATCATGTATTCGTGGACAGCACCGTTACACCTTGTGCCGAGCAAACGACCGCTCTGCACTATTGCTGGTACCTGGCGTTCATCTGGCTCCGACCCGGACAACGCAAACAAAACAAGTTGCCAGACGCCCCATGCATCTTCTGTCTGTCTGTCTGTCTGTCTGTCTGTCTGTAGAAATTTCTGGTTGTTGGCCTTTGCTTCGGCAGCGACGTCTCCTTCCCTTACCTATGAACCATCACAACGTCTGTACCTCCACCTTCAGTCAGGGTCAAACGCCCTTGGCCAAATCTTGATGACCCCCCCCCCCCGTAATGATAGCCTCATTAAGCTATTTATGAATGACCCCGAGATAGATCCGTTCCTCTCTGTCTAAACCTTCTCTCATAATTCCCTAGGCATGCCTCTAATTTAATAAATTCAAACTAATTATTATTGTTCCTTAAGGAAATGGAAGCATGGTGATCGCGAAAAAAATCGTATTCGAGATAAGGGCTGATTCTGATTGTAGTACCCTCAAAACATGAAAAAATTGAATTTTCGAAAAAAGTATAGAATTTTTTCTATGGCGAACGATACCTACCGCAAATTCAAACAGAATCAAATAATTTTTTGCACATGTGCCCGAGTTGTAGAGGACGCATTGGCTGTTCATTTTGATGAAGATCGGGTAAGGGAAAGGGGTAGTTTACCTGCAACGTTTTACGTTTTAACAAAAGTATAGTACTTAATTATGATAAATAAAGTATCCTGAAAGGAAGGTCGTAGTAATCAATTGTAGAAAGGTAGATGAAATATCTACAAATCAAAAGCGTAGTTGAAGGGGGAGGGAGTAATTTTCTATAAAAACGATAATGATAGTTGAAGGGTGTGGGGATAATTTGTTATATGTGTACTACGTTATCGGCAACAAAGAATTAGTTTGTTGTTAAAATTCCTTCCCGGGCTGTTTGGCGGTGGTACAATGTTTTCTGCAAAGCCAGACGTTTCGGAAGTTCCATCGACTGCCATCATCAGTGAAAAACGAGTGCGCTAACGTGAGGTGGTATACATTAGTGACCACAGCACTGTGGTCAAGGCTGAAGAAGGAAATAAAAAGAAGTAGTTTCTATGGAAATATTTCATTTCCAAAATGATTGTAAATATAAATCTTAGAACATGGAAGTCACGTATGGTTCTCAATACCGATTTTTACATATGAAATATTGTGCGAGTTCTTTTACAGCTTTTGACTCAAAAAATTTCTATTTATTTACTACCTGAGATTGTAGTTGTCTGATACTGTTGCGTTCCCTTTTTTTATATGACACGACAGAGGTTTCACTCTGTGCGTGTGTGTGTGTGTGTGTGTGTGTGCGCGCGCGCGCGCGCGTGTTCCTACGTGCTATTTACAGTTTCAGGACAGTGCAGTGCATTCCACGGTGCGTTCAAACTGTGTAAAGTAACTATACGGTGTTTTTTAATTTCAGTTTTTTATAGACACTGGAAAAAGTAATTTAGTATAACAGTAATATGAGTATTAAATCGTGTAATAAAGTTTTCCATAGTTTGTTTTAATACTAAATCAAGTTTGTCTCGTTTAATAACAACAGCATTGAGCGTTTAATTATACTGCATAATGTAAAACTGCGTCGATTTTAATTTATCACACTGGCATTAGTGTTTAATATAAAATTGCAAACGTTCGCAGCAGTTAGCAGTATAATGTATTATTATTTCGTTCATTTTACACGACAAAGTGATTGCAGACTGTTTTATGTTAGATTTATTTAGTATTATAAAATTAATGAGCAACTTGACAGTTGCAACATTGCTGTCCGTTGACAGCAACGGCAAATCATTGACACTGTCTCTCTGTCTATCTCTCTATCTCTATCTTTTTCTCTCACCCTCCCTCCTCTAATCTCTTTCTCTTTATCTTGTCCACATTCCAGTTTTTCTCAGAAAAGATGGAATAATTTAGTAGGTTTTAATCATCTGCAAGAATAATTGTAATATTAGTTTCTTTTACATGTCTAGTGATGTTCTTGACTGCTCGTATATAAGTTCTTAACTAGGAGTTCCACACAAGTTTTTGCCTCACTGAGTTGAGAACTCAACCTTTACAATTTTTTTGTAAAGCTGTAACGCTCAATAGTTATATAACATAATGTTATAATATAACGTGGGGTTATTGTTAAATCTATCCAAGTCCACTCTAGCATACTGTGAATTTACGGAAAGCCGAAGTTGAAGGGTATCAAGTGCAATGACAATTCATAAAACTGATTTTCAAGGTTTATTTTTATGTTTAACAACGACGTTCGAGTTGTGTGTCTGAAATGGAACGATCGTTCCGAAACGTGTAACAAAGTTGCTAATAGAAATCAACTTTGTTGTGTTTACTAGCTAAACTGCTACTTGTCATGTTTCGGACGTGGCCTTTCAGTGTTTCCACCGTTTTCAAGTCCTAAACAACGACAAAGGTCTCACCGGAACATGACAAGTAGCAGTTTAGCAAGTAAATACGACAAAGTTGGAATTACAGAGACTGCTAATTCAAATAACAAGATGAATAATAGAAATCAGAAGACGTAGTTGAAGTTTTGTGATCACGACAGTTAATTTTGTATTGAACTTTCTTGGTAGCAAACGATGTAAGGAAATATTTTCATAAAGCATTGAAGAGACGGGCAGTGAAGCGGAAGTGTTCACCATCGTGTACCTTGTCAAAGCACGTGTATTCTGCCCTTTTTAAGAAAAAAAAAATTAAAGAAATTTCGACGAAACCGAAACATCGAAGCATGATAATGTTTTTAGGCTTTTGAAACGTATAATGTGCATATAACAAATATTTACTATATAAAAATATATTTACTATATAAGAAACATATTTACTATATAACAAACATTATCATGTTAAAACGACAGAGACCGAAGATTTCTAGACTGTGGGGAATCGAAAGTGTGGAAGCGTTACATTTTTCGATGACGTTATATTTTTGTGGAATGACCCCCAGCCTGAAAACATTATCATGTTAAAAAGAATTAGTGTTGGTGTAAGTTAGACTTTTTAAATATTGGTGTATGTTTCTTAACATACGTGTTTTTCCTCAATTGTAAAGAATATGGAGAAAGCGTTTCTAAACTGGCTTATTGTATTCTGCACTATTGTAGGCTGACCAGCTAAGTTTGAAAACAAAAACAGGCGCCTCTGTAATTGCGGTAGAAAAACCTGTTTATTTTTGTCACGTAATTTTCCTGCCACGCGTTATTTACATCTGGCTATTGGGTTCGCCGACAGAGATGTGGCGGCTACGGTACATTGTAGATGGCTGCCTACGATAACAACAGTCGTAAGTTTCATCTTTCCCAGCGATAAGAAGGTCTCATTTCCGCGACGCTTTGCCTTTCAACGGCATTGATTTCTGTGCCCGCGTTACATTCCATTTGCGTAGCTTATACTGTACAGCAAGTAGCAGGGTACGTTTTGTATATATATCGCCAGCACTGAATGTCCTGTGGTCGTACTATTAGACCGGCCGAAATATATTATAACGAACTCGGTGTGTATGGCTGGAATATAGTAGAGTATTTGTCCAAGATTCAAATAAATGGAATCAAATACTGGTGAAATAGTTTTTAATAATTAAAGAGGTAGCTCAATATTTCCGTCAGCAAAACCACAACGCTGGATAAATTGGCCAAAGTAGTATACAGAACTTGAAATTGTACAAGTAATGATCGAATTTTTATTTTTTACTACCATGTTCTCTAAAGAAATGGAAGTATGGTGATGGCGAAAAAACGTGTTCGAGATAAGGCCTGATTCTAATTGTACTACCCTCAAAACATGAAGAAAAGTAATTTTCCGAAAAGTGTCTATGTCTGTGTGTAGAATTTTTTCTATGGCAAACGATAACTGCCGCAAATTCAAACAGAATCAAATAATTTTTTGCATGTGTGTCTGAGTTGTAGACGACTCAAGGCCTATTGATTTTGGTGCATATCGGTTAAGGAAGAGGGGTAGTTTACCTGCAACGTTTTAAGTTTTAACAAGAGTAAAGTACCTAATTTTGATAAATAAAGTATCCTGAAAAGAAGGTCATAATAATCCACTGTAGAAAGGTAGATGAAATATCTATAAATGAAAAGGGTAGTTGAAGGGAGAGGGGATAATTTTTATATATGTGTACTACGTTATCGGCAACAAAGAAGTAGTTTGTTGTTAAAATTCTTTCCCGGGCTGTTTGGGCGTGGTCCAATGTTTTCTGCAAAACCATACGTTCCGGCAGTGCCATCGACTGTCACCATCAGTGAAAATTGAGTGCGCTAACGCGAGGTGGTATAGTTAGTGACCACAGTACTGCGGTTAAGGCTGAATAAAGAAGTAGTTTATATGGAAATATTTTATTTCGAAAATTATTTTAAATATAAATCTTAGAACATGTAGGCCTACGTCATGTATGTACAGATGTTTTAATTTCGTATGGTGCCCAGAAATAGGGAAATTCAAGAAACGTGCTGTCAGAAGACAAATGGCGATAATCGTGCATCACGACACCAAACGGACCGTTGGGCGAGGACTCTAGTTGCTGTTGGTTCTACGCCGCAGTCTTCTTCACTCGGCAGTGGGTTGTAGAATCCAGTCCATATTCGTCGCCGAGTCTTCTTTCTCTTCTATTTCGCTCGTCTGCGTTACTGCTGCTGTTTGCTTCACGTCGTCTGACGGAATGAATTTCGTGTCCATCACGGCTGAGAGGGTACACGTCTGTGAGACGTCCTCTGTGGTTACATGTACCGAGCTAACTTATTTATTGGGCTTTTGCTATTAAAATGTGTTCATAACAAAGGAAATTTACTGTAAATAAAACGTAGTTAAAATTAACACCATAAATCTTATAATAGGGCAGCAGTCACTGGCTGATTGAAACGTTCCTATAACTTCTGCAGGTAACCAAAAAAATATAAAATATTAACATTGAAATTGTTTATAAGGACGTGTCGCACATTTGCGGCCGATCGCTGGTGCGTTATCGAAAATGGAAACCGGTGAGTTTCCATAGAAACTACTTCTTTGTTGTCAATAACGTAGTACACATATAAAACTTCGCTTATGAATGCGACTACAGTTAACTTGTAATCTGTACATTGGTAAATGAAGAAAAATAAATAAATATATTTTTTAGATTTATTGAAGCATTTTCAATGGCCTTGTCTGTGCATTGCATTTGTGCAATGCCTGTAAATTTTTTTTTATGAAAAAGATAATTGTGTTACAGACATGTAATTTACACAGAAATGTGCAGCACGGTATGTAGAACATCAGTAAAGTTTAAAACTCTTTAAAACTTTGTATTTCACATTTGTACTTCACATTTAGTACGAATGTGGCAACATTGCAACAACAGAAAGAGACAGAAGTATAGGAGAAACACGTGGGTAAGACGGAGCACGACAGCTCCCATCAGAGCCAATGCTGTAAATTAAACCTGGGACGGGGATTACATAAAGCTGCAAACGTTCGTGCATTAGCGGTATTATTTATTATTCATTGTAATTGTTTTATACGGCGAAGAGATCTGAGGCGATCTTATGAGAAATTCAATGTTAAACGCTGATGAGGGAAAACTTGCAGAAACGAGAAACTTATCATTGACAGGGGAATATAATTATAGTCTCCTACGTCACCTTGTTCTTTCCTCCTTCTATGTTTTCTTCTCTTTTTGTGTGTGAGCTTCTTCCTAGTCTTTTTATGTGTTTATGAAATAGCCATAGTGGGGCTTAAACACCAGTTGGTTTGGCTGGCTTATAGTCTGGTTACAGCCTAAAGTCGTTGATTTCATCCCCCGAGCGTATTGTAAAAACAGGCTGCGTTTTTAACATGATAATGTTTTTAGGCTGGGGTTTATTCCACAAAATGCGTGATGCAAAATGTGTAACGTCATCGAAAATTGTAACGCTCCAGGTGATGTTAACACTATATTTTTCCCACACTTTCGATTCCCCACAGTCTAGAAATCTTCGGTGTCTGTCGTTTTTAACATGATAATGTTATATGCACATTATACGTTTCAAAAGCCTAAAAACATTATCATGCTTCGATGTTTCGGTTTCGTCGAAATTCTTCTCTCTTAAATTTGTTTAATTTATTCTTTAACCACAGTTCAGTGGTCACCGACTACGAAACCTTTGTCAGTGTTTTGCTGCAGCCTTCTGCACTGAGACGGCCGTCGAAGCCACGGCCGAAACGTTTGCACCGAACAACCTTGGACCACGGCCTTACAGCCCGGCAGGCCGAAGTTCTCATAACATTGAAGCCGCGGCCGTGAAAGCCTCAGACAGTATTTATTGTAAGTTTAGTGTATTTACGATTAAGTTTTGACCCAATACAGTGAGCGAATAGAGTGGTTTGGTGCCCTTCAGAATTTTGTATGTTATTCTGTTTAAAATTGGATCGGATTTTTGTACATCTACCTAAGAATACACGAATGCCATAAACGCATACCACAGAGAAATATTGTTACAGAGCTACGAAAATATTTCGGTTATTTTACTGAATTCCTACAACACGTGTACCGATTGACGTTCCGTTAATTACCCGGCTCTGTACAAACATAGCGCGCCCGTGGGTGCGCGCGCGCTTGTTGTTAATCCGTGAACACGCTTTTTTTTATTTTTTTACTCATACTGACTAGAGATGTTGCTTGAAAGCGTGTTTGGTTTGGGGACGTATGATTTGCCCTCCCGAGGGAATGTTTCCGAAGCTTGGCCAGGGAAGGGGGGGGCGCGTATCGTACATACAGCGTTTTAAAAATTGTTTCTGCAATGTGTTCAGACCTCGTTGGAATTCGTGTTAACCCCGACTGCCCAGTGAGTCAAGTTCGAGTTATTAAATAACTTGAATTTTGTAATAATTTTCGTTTTCAGTCTATCAAAGTATGGTGGTATTTTTGTAAATACTGAATTACGTTGTGTCTACCAAGCCTGTAAGTGGAATCGATTCAGTCAATAAGTATTTTTTAGTAATGTTTCAATGACACGTACTTTTTTTGTTTTGTTACCGTTTACTTTAATGGGATCGATTTCGGCTACTTTAAAGATAGTACTGTTGATTAGTCTTAACTTGTTTTTTTCTTTTATATGAAGCCGACTCGACTCCGGACCCGCCTCCCCCAAGGTCCCACATGTGACCTTACATCACTTAATTCCTAACTATGACAGCAGTAGACTAAATGTAATCGCACACTTGTGTCTTCTGTGGAGAATCCCTGTTTAGAAACATTATAACAATAGCAAGGTCGGTGTGCAAATACAAGTGTAGCCTATGTCAATATACAACATGATGATTCAAAATTCCAAGTCAGTACTCCAGGAGCTGATTCAGGCTATTAGTGACAGCAGAATAGATGTCCGTTAACGTAGGTTCGAAAACGCTTCGTTCTCGAGTCACGGCTAGCAACATATTTCGCCGTGGTCTCCGCTCCAAGGGTAAAATGAATTCATGCTGAAATTCGTGGAACTTAACTTAAGGGGTGTATTTGCTGATTTCATACGGTTTTTGACCTGAAGATGTTTACACGTCTTTAACGTTGTATGTTATGGTAACTTTCGTAAATTACACAAGTATTGTGTATACAACTTGTGTGTATGAATTTAATTTCATAACGTATCATTCGTACACGCAAAAGGTGTTGTTTTTCACATTTAGGCTAAATCGGTTACTTTGTGTGCTTGTACACAGTTGTGATACGATACACTTGCTTCTCCTAAAGTGTCATGGACTGCACAAAACGAAGAGGCAGAACGAACACTTACAGAAATTGTTATTAGAACTTCGGCTTGCCGGGCTGTAAGGCCGAGTTCCAAGGTTGTTTTGTGCAAACGTTTCGGCCGCGCCTTCGACGTCCATCTTCAATGCAGAAGGCTACAACACTGACCAAGGTTTCGGCGCAGTCATTGACCACTGAATTGTGGTTAAGGCTAGTGGCTGTTAGTAGGACACCCATATTTATAAACTTTTCGAGTCCGCGCGAAGCTGTTGTATGACACCACCAGCCAGTCAGAAAAAAGGCAAATTCTTATTGGTTCGCCACAACTCGCGCCTAAAGAGCACTCAATGAGAGCGACTCACCCCGCCGATTCATTGCAATAGATTCATGTTTCTGAATCTGGACAGACTCCATATGCAGGCGAGGAAAATACGCACTCATCGACGACAGAAGCCTCGTCTCTTCAAAGAGTATGCGATGGTCGGCATCGGCGAGTGCGTTCTCCGCTATACCAGACTTTTCCGGCTGCCTCAAACGACAGTAGCGGCTGTGTTCATGGGCACTGCGTTTCGTAGTTCCGATGTACAACTGGCCGCACGAGCAAGGAACTCCATACGCTCTACACAACGAGCGCGGGTCTCTGACGTCCTTCACTGGTCTCAGAAACTGCTGGATTGTCTTTGGTCGGCTTGAAGATTGGTCTCACACCGCACGGGCTCAGCAACCTGCCAATACGATCAGTCACCCCATGGACGTAGGTGAACACAGTGAAGCCAACATTCTCCTGAGACACCGACTCCAGCGGCCTGTCTGTTCTCGACCGGACTGTACGTCTCACCTCCCCGATGGAATATTCGTTGGCCTGCAGTGCTTGCTCGAGATGTCGCAGCTCCTCGTTGAGATACCGGGGTTCATAGATCCTTTTCGCCCGGTCCACCAAGGTCTTCAAAACTGCCCGTTTCTGTCTCGGATGGTAACTGGACAGCTTGTGGAGATATCTGTCGGTGTGTGTTGGTTTCCTGTATACTTTGTACCCAGGCTGCCATCGTCCCTTCTAAGAACCAAGACGTCAAGGAAGGCCAATTGATTATTCGTTTCTCTTTCCACGGTGAACTGGATCCGCGGGATTTATATTATTATTATTAGGACGAGCGAAGCGAGTCCCTATACTAGGCAACAATTGGTACATTTTTGTGGTACACTTTACGGAAAAACTACTGAACCTCTAGACTTGAAATTGAACATATTATTCATATCCATGTCTAGATGTGTCATCAATCATTATTTATATAAAAAATTAATTTTGACAAGAAATAATTGTAATAATTTTTTTCATTAGGAGTACATAAAGTATTTAGAGAACTCAGTTCACACTCACTTGCTCAATTTCAGCAGGAAATTCGTGGTTGTAAATTTCTGTTTATAGATGAAATGAGTATGATTGGATGTAGTCTTTTGAGGAAAATTGATTTAAGAGTACGCAGAGCTATTCCATCAAGACAAGATGAACCTTTTGTTGGATTATTTGTATATTTTTGGGGGAGATATTAATCAGTTAATGACAGACCACTTTACAGTGATAAAATTGAAGGAAGTGAATTCCTTTTAGAAGGAAAATTATTATTTCGATCACCTCGTCACTTTTTTTTAACTAGCTAAAAGCATGGTTTGATGGTGATTCGTGGAGCTCAAATATAAATATTGTGATTATGTATTTGTACGTAATATTTTTTGTATTTAAGCTTCGCGAGTCACCACAAACCCATGCTTTTAACTAGTAATAGTAAATAATAAGATATTACAGCCCGGCAAGCCGGGGCAATATAACATTGAAGCCGACCGTGAAAGACTCAGCACTTACAGGAATTATTTCCGTTTCTTCGTTAAACAGCCTGTAAATTAACTGAACTACTGTACGTATTGTTTATCATTGACCGGGTTTAGTGGATCCCACTAAGGTTATGTTCGTCCAGCGTTAAATACGTTTATTTGCAGGTCGAGTCTGGAATTTTCCCTCGAGAACGTTTGTGCCCGGCTGTTCATTTAATTGGGGCCGGCCGTTCCAAACAAAAATTTATGAACTTGTTGGATTCGTAGGAATTCCGCGTAGTGACGATATTGCCCGGCCCGGCACGGTCCGCCGTAATTGAATATTCAACTAGGCCTACTATTTGCCGTATTGGATTTATATACCTCTCTCTCTCTCTGTCTCTCTCTAGTCCCAGGCAATGTAAACCGTCGCTCCGCATCGCAGTTTGGTTTGTTTTACAAACCGAAATATACCTCTCTGTACACGTGCGGCATCGTAGCTACAACCTCGTTGTAACATAAGAATTGAGTCTGCGGTGGAAACTGTTTAGCAGTTTTTGCTGTATGTAACTAAATATTAATTTTAACCTCCACGTTAAGTGCTAAATATCGGTATAAGAGAACCATACATGACTTCCATGTTCTAAGATTTATATTTAAAATCATTTTCGAAATAAAATATTTCCATAGAAACTACTTCTTTCTTCCGCCTTAACCAAGGTACTGTGGTCACTAACTATACCACCTCAAGTTAGCGCACTCGATTTTCACTGATGATGGCAGTCGGTGGCACTGCCGAAACGTCTGGTTTTGCAGAAAACCTTGGACCACGACCAAACAGCCCGGGAAGTAATTTTAGCAACAAACTACTTCCTTGTTGCCGATAACGGCAACAAAAAAAAATTACACCCTCCCCCTTCAACTATCGTTTTCATTTACAGAAAATTACCCGCTCCCCCTTCAACTACCCTTTTCATTTATAGACATTTCATCTACCTTTCTACAGTGGATTATTATGACTTTTTTTCAGGATACGTTATTTATCAAAATTAAATACTTTACTCTTGTTAAAAAACAAAACGTTGTAGGTAAACTACCCCTTCCCCTTAATCGATCTTCAGAAAAACCAATAGAGATTGAGTCCTTTACAAGTCAGGCACATATACAAAAAATTAATTTATTCTGTTTGAATTTGCGGCAGTTATCGTTCGCCTTAGAAAAATTCTACACACACACAGACACAGACACTTTTCGGAAAATGACTTTTCTTCATGTTTTGAGGGTAGTACAATCAGAATCAGCCCTTATCTCGAACACGATTTTTTCGCCATCACCATACTTCCATTTCCTTACGGAACATGAAAGTAAAAATAAGATCACTCTACAAGTTTCAAGACAAATAACAATATACTGAATATACTCCGCCATAATAATAGTATCATACCATTAGAGAAGAAAACGGGTGTAGGCCTATATAAATTGTCCTGTGACGATTGCAGTTGTTTTGTATATCGCCCAAACTGGGAGGGGGTTCCTAAAGAGATTTAACGAACACACACCGAAACATAACATAAGAAATCGGTGTTCACTTAATAACATAAAATCCAACTATGCGCGACATTTAATTTAAAGCAATCATACACAGACTTCACATCAAATTTAAAACCCTTACACATTTGCAATAAAGGCCAGTACGTGAGCGCTTTAGAGGAGTTCGAAATTTACAAAGCATACAGTAACATACACTGTCGGGATTTCATATTGAATAAGCATTTGAACTTTAAATCAAACCCGCTACCCGATACAGCCTTGAACTTGCACAAACATTCATAGATAACTTCAGTATCCGGCCAACCTTCAAAGGGTGCGCACCCGTATGGACGTGTGCAAGTACAAAGTAATGTGATTTTAACATTTAACGACCTCAACTGAGTGAATTAATCTGAAGATGGAACATATGTTTCGAAACGCGTCATTTCAAATAAAAAACGAAATCACACGACGGATCTAAGGTAATTTATTAATTTATAAATATTAATTGTTAATATCTATCTAATAAGTATTGTTAATGTCTAACAACATACACGCAGGGGCGTATTTACGGGGGGGGGGACGAACGGGACAGGACCCCCCAGATTTTCGGAAAATTTGAGAATTTTGTTAATGTCTAAATTTTTAAGCTGTTTTATTATTTTTTTCCAGCTGTGTACGCTAATATAGTAGTAACTATTTTTTGAATGTGCAAACAGGTTTATTACACAGCATCAGCTTATGGAATTGAAATATGGAGTATAGGAAAATGAATTCAGTCAATAAGTATTTTTAACAATGTTTCAGTAACGCGTATTTTTATTGTTTTATTAGCGTTTACTTTAATGGGTTTACTTTAGCGTTTACGTACAAATTAAAGTAGGTAACAAAATTGTCTGTAGGTTTAAAACATCCAAAGGGTTATTGCAAGGCTGTCCAACATCGCCCACGCTGTTTAAGATATTTTTAGAATATCCATTAACCATGTGGAATCAGAAATGCCATGGAATGGGAATACCGATACGAAATGAACACCTGTACACACTATGCTTCGCCGATGACCAGGTAGTTATAGCTCAGGATGAAGAAGATCTAAGCTACATGGTCAGAAAGCTGAATGAAGAATACACAAAGATGTGGTTGGAAATAAACATAAAAAAGACTGAATACTTGGCAATTAGAGATGAAGAAACAACAGATTTAGAAGTAGACGAAAATGTTAAAATTAGAGGAACAGACAAATTCAGGTACCTAGGATTCACACTGAGTAAACAAGGCACAACGGAAGAGGAAATAAAAAGTAGATTAGGGCAGACTAGAACAGGGATTAGACAATTACACAGTGTTATATGGGACAAAAAGATTAGAAAAAGCACAAAAAAAATGATATATCAGACCATAGTCCAAAGCATTATGATGTATGCAGCGGAAGTATGGGTTATTAACAAAAAGTATGAAAGAAAGATTCTTGCAACGGAGATGGAATATTGGAGGAGAGTAGGGGGAAAATGCCGATCCTGACCCAAGTACCGTTATTCCCCCACCACCACCGCTGGACCAGCAGCATCGACCAATCAAATTTCATGGCGCCTTTCGCGCGTCAAGTTCAAATATATGCCGTCTTTCGCGAGCCTAAATCACTTTCACTTTCTACTGGACAGCGAATTTCCGCGAATAAATTTTTTTATTTTTTTTTTTAATTTGATATTTTTATTTTTTTAATTAAATTGATTTGCATATCCGCGAATATATGCCGTCTTTCGCGAGCCTAAATCACTTTCACTTTCTACTGGACCGCGAATTTCCGCGAATAAATTTTTTTAATTTGATATTTTTATTTTTTTAATTAAATTGATTTGCATATCCGCGAATATATGCCGCCTTTCGCGAGCCTAGATCATTTTCACTTTCTATCAGCTGGACCCGCAGCATCCCAAATGGACCACCCGCATCCGCAAATATATTTTTTATTTTTAAATAAAGCTGATTTGCATATCAGAGGTGGGTGGTGGGTGGGAGGTTCCGACTTGATGCATTATAGTGTATATATTAAATATATGATCAGGGTTACCAACCTTGCATGAGTTCAAATTTGTTGTGTGTTATAATGTATATTAAATCTATATGATCAGGTTTACCAACCTATGCAGGGGTTCAAACTTGATATGTGTATTATAGTGTATATTAAAATATATGATCAGGGTTACCAATCCTGTATTATTGTGTGTATAGAACAGATCTGCCAACATTTTTCTTCGGTGGGAAATTCAAACTATATGAGCAACGCATTCGCTAGAATCTGAGACTCGAGAGAGTATGTTTGTCGTGCATGCTTTATTTTATTTATTTTTTTTTTAATGAAGCTGATTTGCATATCAGGGGCGGGTGATGAGTCAATTCTCCCTTTGAATGTAAATAACTATCTCTCTCCCTCCCTCTCTCTCTCTCTTTATGTCATCGGTTTTACATAAGCGTCGTGCTAGTGTGATTCGAACGGTAAGAGCAAGAACAATATGAACAAGGCCAAGGACATTATATGTCTAGTATCCCTCCTCAGACGCTGGTGTTACTTTGTGTCATAAAATCTCATGACACTCAAGATAAGAGACAATACGTTTGCAAAAAACAACAAAATTGAACTTCTGGAAACAAAATTGCATGGTTTGTAAGTAATATCGACAACACAGGTCAGCATTTTTCGGCCATTGACATATTTTTTTATTTTATTTTTAATGAAGTTGATTTTCATATCAGGGCGAGTGATGAGTCAATTCTCTCTTGAATGTAAATAACTATCTCTCTCCCTCTCTCTCTCTCTCTTTATGTCATCAGTTTTACATAAGCGTCGTGCTACTTATGGATTATTGTAAGTAGCGATACTAAAATGTAATCACCAGGAAATATATTTATCACCTACCTCGTTGCGTCCTTTTTTTGACACATGACAGTCATTGACCACGATTTAGAAATTAATATACTGCCAAGTCTGTGTGTGTGTGGTAAAGTGTTACGCATAAAAAAAAATCTCTTGAAATAAGGTATTTTCAAAAGTTTTGTGTACACACATTGTACAATAATTTTCGTAATTGTAAGATACAACCTGCAAATTATTAAAATGTCTCTCTCACACATTTCTGATTACTATACAAATAATTGCGTGCATATTCGAAGGTTTATAACGAAATAAATTAAAACAAACCATAATTTGTTTTAAATAATTAAATATATATTTACAACACTGTACACAAACTTAAAATATAGTTTACAAACCGCTATAATACAATTATTGATTAAATATATATATCGCAAACAAACATTGTTATATAAAATATTAATAATAATATTGTTTTAAATGATTAAATATATATATTTACAGCACTGTACACAAACTTAAAATATAGTTTACAAACCGTTATAATACAATTATTCAAAAATACATTTTACATTGATTGAATATATATATATATATCACAAACAAACATTGTTATATAAAATAAATACAATATTAATAATAATTTTTGACATTGTAAGATTTTTAAATAATAATTTCACGGGTGTAGATACAGTTCACAAGGATGTTTATCTGTAAGATAACAATACAGTCGATATTAGAATCACTGATACGATAATATTCAATTATCACATGCACACACACAGTTAGTGGAAAGAATCAAATGCGTTAAGTAAGTAAACTTTTTCAAGTATATGTCATTTTTCATAAGTTAATGTACTTTCAAATAATTTCTAATCAAACCAAACCAAATATTATTCACTGGAAATTTGTAAATACTACTTAGAATCAATGATACATTTATCGCATAAGTTAATGTACTTTCAAATAATTTCTAATCGAACCAACTATTATTCAACGAAACTTGTAGAATCAATGATACATTTATCATGTACATACAAATTCAATTATTAAAGTGTTAAGTACAGTGAGTTGAAACTACACACACACACACACACACACACACACACACACACACACACACACACATCAATAAATTGTTTGTTAACACGATTGCTACTTACGACACAATCTCCACCTGTATTGTATTGTTTGATTCCTCGTCCCTCGATACACTAAATGTAGTTCTTTGGGTTTGATATGCGTGAAAAACGTTTTTTTCTCAAAACCCTTCACAAACACATATTTATATATACGTGTATGTGATGTTAACAATGAAACAAGATTGTCGTATGGTGTCTCTCCTTCGCTCCATCTAAGTCTATGATAATTTGTTGTTAACCAGTGGTTTGTCCTAACGTATTTGGGATTCGTAACGGATGTAGCAGGCGGTGTCAAAATCCAATGTCTACCAGCAAATCTCAGAACGTCCATGATTGACACTTCCTTCACAATATATTTTCCGTTGTCGTCGAAAAAGCACTGGAAGTCAATTATAACTGCAGTGTTATCCATAATACTGTAAGACAAAGAAACCACACACATTACAAACTCTATATATATATATATATTATGTTTAAACATACAAGTATCGTTGAGATATTAATATGTGAACTTACGTTTACAGACGTCTGGACTGAAGCACCGAGAGACGTCAACTGACGAAAGAAACAAGTGTTGAGGAGGGTTACTATACATGGAGACGAATTTTTTTAGTAGGTGGGGAGGTGTCGTCGTCGTTGTTCTCCATGTTGATGCGTTGTCGTATCCGATAATGACCGTATGCAAGCGTATCATGACCATTGTCTAATATATAACGCTTATCATCATACGGTGACAACGCTTGCTTATTTACACGCATCGTGTACAGCGTATGATGATCGCTACGTAAACAAAGCGCACTGGTAGAAAACTGACAATGATCAGTGAGACACTTGCGATACATATCGTGTCGCAGACTCCTCTTAATTGCAACTCGAGGCACACCTTTACATACACGTTTTTGACACTCTTGGGTGGGATCTTCGTGGGCCACAAGGAACGAATAACATTTCGCACGGAGACCCACCAATTCTCTAATAGGACGACCACACGTTTCATCCTTGAACAGGCCGACAACCTTTTTGTTCTTAAGGCTATAACAAGGATGAGACGTAGGGTAATCCGATGTGTCAAAAACGTGTAGGTCCTTCTTCATGTCTGCATACAAGTCTGATGTTTGAATGCTATACATCAGACTGTCTGTATCTGTCATTAATAATTTAACGTTGCAACCGTACTTGGCGACAGCATAACGATAATGAAAGTCGTACATTATCGTTTTGCTAACGTCAAGCACCGTGAAGCCGACATACACGGGACGGGAAAGAACAATGGATTTTTTACGGAGTGAGAGCCCCACCAGATCGTTCGTATAACGAATCATACGTTTTAGTCTAGGTGTGGAAACTAGTTTTTGAAGCCGTCGTTCATTCGAGACTAGTTCAAAGTCTATATGTTTCCGTACGTTCTCCAGCGACTTACCGTATACGGCGTTGTTCATCAGTTTGAAAAGGTCTTTTTCAAAGCTGTTGACGGCTGTTTGCCTCTTGCGGGTGTTGAAATCGATAAACGGTTTCAACCAAGCGCTTTGCTTAAAACACAACACCCTATGAGTCGCTTTCAGCTCTAAGCTAAGACTTAAATACAATTTCAAATTTCGATAATGGAGAACGTAATTTTGTTTGTCCTCCAAAGTTGTTAACAACTTCTCTACGGATGACCCTGATTCGTTATACGATGATCTGTATATACTCTCGTGTAAACGTTTGGAAAAGGGAGAAAGGATATCGGGTGTTACGCGCTGGCGCACAGGTGCAAGTGGGTAGTCGGAATGCAGGTCGTGTAAGGTATCGGGATAGTGTAGGTCAACTTCGAGGATGTACCCGATGTCGGAATCATCACTCACATTACGTACGTCCAAGGACTCGATTTCGTTACGATCGAGCCATCGGAAGTCTGCGTAAGGGAGTGGTTGCGACATGGCTGCACCGTATAAATTATTACAGTCTGTATACAGAATGAAGGAGGTCGGTTTCGATACATCGTACTGATCTGGAATCAGAGGATTGTTAGCGACTGCGTGACGGTTGGATATCATCGCGCAGCCTCCGCGGATCCCAGACTCAAGGAACAGCTGCAGATTTATCTCTGTTAACAGCTCTAATTCGACCCCTGTCATTTTTAGCATCGCGTTCCAAGCGAGTCCGGGAAGCGAGTAAAAATGACACGGGTCCAAGCAGTAATCGCGTAAGGCCATGTCTCGGAAACTTTCAAAGAATCGGCCAGCAGAATTACGTCTGTCAACAAATACAAATCGTGGTAATCGCCAAACGTACGCAGATTGAATGCACTCCACACGTTTCGTGCGTGCTCGTAATCTGCGTCCGAAATAGCCGATTCCAACAACCGGTTATCAAAGTGTTCACGAGCGGGTAGACTTGTTTCGTTGAACCGATCAATGCTGTCAACGTACTCGTAAGGGTATACTCCCTTGCGTACGAGCAGATTGGTCTGTTCGTCGAAACCCCGTCTAAGCATTTCCTCTCTGAGCAAAGGAAATTGGCTCCCGGACGTTGACAGATTGGTAACGAGTGTGTCCAGAGAGCGATTAAGAAATTGAAAGGAGTCTACGAAACGCAAGGGACCCAGGGAGAACGACACGTAACGCTCACTGGATGTTGCAATGCAGGATACGTGTTGGTCCTTATATTTTCCTAAACCCAGCATTAAATGGTGACAGTCGTAGCCACGAAGATTGTGAAAGAAGACGGGGATATGACGAGGCATCTTGTAGCTTAGATTACAGCTATTGTGGGCTGCTCCCAAGAATTTCCCCGTAAGATGACAATGATTGCGTACCTTGTCATCGTCTGTCAAAGGGCGCTCACACAAATGACAAACGGTGGCGTTAGTGAACGCAACATTGTCATCATCGGACATAATTATTTGCACGTTATGTCGTACTACCTTCATCATATCCTCGGCGTCTTTCATCAACCACGAGAAGAAAGTGTCTACGACGTTTTCACCTCGATAAACTTTAGCCTCTCTCCAGAGTCTGTGTGTATGATCCACGATAGCATAGGAGAAACCTGACGGAATATGCATCGCTTCGTATGATGTGGACGATACAGGAGGAGAAGTTATTTTCTGACGGGCACCGTTGCTATCAACTGAGTAGAATTCGCCTAACTCGTGCACTGTCGTCGGGACGTTGCTACCAGGTGAACACGATTGAAGCGGAGTGATGAGAGACTCGAAGTCGGCGTAGACGGTAAAGGGTACTTTAAGACAGTGCGCGTAATTTTTAAATGACATAAACTTCTCCTCCTCTGTAGGCATTTTGGTTTTCTGCTCGCCGTGAGGTGTGCAGTAGGGGAGATGATCGGACAGACCATGTTCTGTGGAGAAACGATGCAGGCAGTAGTCGCAGTAAAATGATTTATGTCCGTGTTTTGTAAGGGATGATAACAATTTATTAATGCTACTGATAAGACAGTAGTGTTTTCGGCTATTTGTATCGGACTGAAGTAAAAGATTAACGTGATGTAATCTGTCCTTATTGGGGGTAATTCTTAACGGATAAACCTCATTTTTTGATTCGTTTCTGATATTGTCGTCTATATCATAGCCGAAAACGTTTATAGAAATGTTGGGATTTTGTGTTTCAAATTTAGAAAGTGAATTTATAGAAACAGGGTACTCGATACCGGTCATATTTAAAGTGTTTATGAAGGGGGCGTATTTTGAAACACGGTCTTTATGCTTTTGTTGAGGGTGTATGTGAGCTAGTACGGACCATAGAAAACACATTTCATCTTGGGGGTTATTGATGTTGACTACTGCCTTGGTGAGTGCAAGTTTTCGCGGGGTTGGAAGGTAGGAGGATGCTGCTAGAGGCTGGTACCGTCCAACAACTAGTTCCAGCTTCAGTACAGCATCCACCGACCATCCGCTCCCGTCACGGGTAAAATTGGATATGCTATTCATGATTTTATCGTAGGATTCATCGAGTAGATAGTTCAACTCGTCGTTGTCGTCCGTGAGCAACGTACGACAACGTCCGTGGAAGACGGCGTCTTTGGTTACCACTTTTTCTTCGCCGCTGTCACCATCTAACATAGTTTTAGTGAAACGTATCCTGCACGCAATATGCCATTTGATACTGCGTAAACGTGCTTGTTCTGCCAGAATATCCTTGCACAATAAAGGTCGCACCTCGGTCATTATCGGTACTATATCTTGATCTTCTTCTTCTTCTGTGTACACAGGTAGGTAATTAAAAGTTGTGAGACATCCTCTAATACTCGTGTTTCGCACGATATAGAATCGTGTCATATCTGAAACAATAGAAACACATGTATTAGCTAATAGGAATGATGAATAACATACATTCATGTTTGTGGTAAATAAATAGATAGTACACGTTAGTTTATTGCAAACTGTGAAGATGGTAGCTACTCATGATTTTAGCATTGAAAGTGAAAGAAGAAAATCGTTCAAGTATTGGGAAGTGACGTTTGTCAGTCCCGACGAGTTAGCGTTTGCCGGGTTTTACTACTATCCGCTAAATTATGATGTTTGTGGACATAGTATGTCATTCATAGACGATAGAGTTAAATGCTTTTGTTGCGGAATTGAATTAGTTCATTGGAGAGAAGGTGACATACCTATGGTGGAACATGAAAAATTTTCTCCGTCATGTCAATTTCTAAACGATGTCAAGAGACAATACATTGGGGAGAAGGTGACAAACCTATGTCAGAACATAAAAAATTTTCTCCGCCATATCAATTTCTAAACAACGTCAAGAGACTATCTTATACATGTTAATTCATATCAAACAAATTTGGTTTGCTACATAATTATAGAGAGAGACAATTGGTATTTAAAAAATTTTTTACCTTGTTGAGGATGTCCCTGTTCCTGCTGATGTTCTGGATTCTGCTGAAGGTCAGACATGATGATATTCAGACGTGAGAGTGAATACTGAAAAACAAAGAAGCTGTTATAACGCTGGTATTATGTTAGTGTATCTTAAACGCTTTATATCTCACAAAGTAAATTAGAATATCAATTTGTAACATACAATTTGTAGCACAGTAGTGTTCAGCAACACGAACGAGTTGTAAGTAAGACGCTGTTGTTAAGTTCACCCGGTATATATTGTGATGGCAGCGGTATGCGAACATCTGCTCTCCGGTACCAACGGTGGACACAGCGAGCCAATCCGGCATCAGCAGCCGCCGAGACGTGACCAACTTCGTGTTCGGAGCTAGCCAATCAGCGATGCCAGTTAGTTAATAAAACCTGAGCCGGCAGAAAGAGGAGGACTGCAGTACGCCGTGAACAGCGGGCGCAGCCGCCGAACATCTTAGCGCGGCACTACCAACATCACCGTTCTCGCAACTCGGTCCTTTTTAGGACCACAAAAAAAAAACACTAGAGTGTACGATTGGTGCCAGTTGTCATGTGGCAAGCCTTTTGTCCGGTGACAATATATAGTGCAAGCGTTGATGTGTGTGTGTGCAACTGTACTAAAAAAAGCTGTTATGCGCATGCGCAAATAATACAAATGCATATATGTAGATGACTGAAAAGAGATGATATAAATGTGGTTGCACTGTAGTACTGTATGAACTTTTGTTTATGAAACTACCGAAAAAATACAATAATGACTATATGAGGAAATATAAGTCTATACTACTAGCAACCAACGGACACAAACAAAAATATAAACACAATACGTGAGTCTGTTCGTCGAAACCCCGTCTAAGCATTTCCTCTCTGAGCAAAGGAAATTGGCTCCCAGACGTGGACAGATTGGTAACGAGTGTGTCCAGAGAGCGATTAAGAAATTGAAAAGAGTCTACGAAACGCAAGGGACCCAGAGAGAACGACACGTAACGCTCACTGGATGTTGCAATGTACGTTATGTCGTACTACCTTCATCATATCCTCGGCGTCTTTCATCAACCACGAGAAGAAAGTGTCTACGACGTTTTCACCTCGATAAACTTTAGCCTCTCTCCAGAGTCTGTGTGTATGATCGACGTTACCACCACCACCACCACTATCACATTCTACTGTCCTTTTGTGACGAATATTCTATCATTGTTTGGTTCTCTCTGGTTTGATACAGACGTGTTCACTAGTGTCTTCTAATAATGTCGTTTCTTGTAAAGTTTAATGTTGTAATATCATGCATTACAACACGGTACCAGAGAAAGCGACGAGGCGTTTAGAAAAAATTACAGACCGATTCTGGAACCGTTAGAAGCTATTTCACGAAAGTTAAGTGGTGATATAATGGAGGAGGGGAGGAGGAGAAGAAGAGCCTACACAACATGTAATAACTGAAAACGAAAGTGGCACGCAGAGTCATAACGCTTCTCATTTCAGTGACAATAGCGCAGGGAACCCTAACACTTTACATTTCAGTGACGATTCATTAGCAAACAAATATATGCGTTTGTGCGAATCGGCTGACTGTAAACGGATTATAGATCGTATGTATGGTGTTCGATACGAAGGTGGTAAATTTATGATAGGTGTTTCAAATGTGAAAATCGATGATAACGACAACTTTCATGTCAAAGGAAAAATTTACGAGGGTACACCTGGTCTGTATGAACTTTTGTTTATGAAACTATCGAAAAAATACAATAAGGACGATATGGGGAAATACAGGTCCATACTACTACTAGCAACCAACAGACATATAATGAAATTAATTTCTATTTTTAATTTATTTGTGTGTGCGTATGTTTGACTGTAGTGCAGATTCTAATTTACAAAGTTTTGATGAATACTATTTGAAAGGGGGGAGCTCTCTAGTTGACATCTCCGCCGATGTAATGACTCTCAAACATAAAAATGTAAACATAAACAGACGGTGTTTGTTGACACGTAAACATTGGACACTTAAAATGTAAACATTTCGAGTTCGTTGACACGTAAACTGTTTTTCCTTTCGTGAGTAATCGTTCGTTAATAAGATATGAATTAGCTTAATCGATTAAATGGTTAGACTAGTAATGGTAAATGTGAAGGTAAAGAAGGTAAGTATGTAGGTTCGATTCCTGTTAATTCATATTTTTGTTAAAAACCTTTTTTATAAATATTGAGGAGAAGGGATAATAACATATTCTTTTATAATTATTAACAACGTTGTTTGGTATTTGTCATTGTAAAGTACAATCGGAAACCATGACGCCACTTAAATCTGTAATTTTTTTTTTTTTTTTTAACATTATGGACAAAATGTTTAACGGATAACACAACACAGTTTCAATTGGATCAGGTTAAACGTTACTTATATGAATATGGATATCTTTATACGAAAGATAAAACGTCATTGCAATTAGTAAATGATTCAGGTGTTTCCAATGCCCTCCTTATATTTCAAGAATATTACAAATTACCTGCTGACGGCAAATTAAATAATGAAACTCGAAATTCAATGTTAAAACGTAGGTGTGGTAATACCGATATTCTTTCTGATTATAGAAAGAAATCAGCTAGAAAAACCACGCTTTGTTGTGTTAGCGTTTCAGACAGCAAGAAAAATGTACTGCCAGCACGCGCTGATGAATTTGATCACTGTAACGTGATCAATGCGAGACTGTTTCTAAACGACAAGTATTATCCTTACGATAATTTAAACTTGGATATTGGGAAAGACCGTTTTGCATTATTGTACAATATGTACGCCAGTTTTCAAAGTTCGTATTACCACCGTTTAGACGGCAGCCCAGTACTGACACCGGAATTATTCAAATCAAAAGCCCTGCTGTTTGTTTTCGATTGTAGCAGACAAGACGAAGCACTTAAGTCTTCAGCAGTTGATGTACGTTTAGAATTTGAATCGTCAACGAATTTTCCTACACAGACAACCGCCTACTGTATGATACTACATGATTCGCTTGTAGAATATACGCCATTGTCCAACACAGTACATAGTCGTGTTTAAGTCTTGTCGAATAAAGAGAGACATACACGCACAGGTAATTACATTATAAACTAGGAATTGCTTCCGACGTCTGCGAGCGAGAGAGAGAGAGAACGCGCATGTAAGTAGTTGACAACACACACACACACATAGTTAATATTTGTTAATTATTTAATACAATGAAAAATGAAGTCAACGTTTTGACGATGAGTGAGAGAGAGAGAGAGAGAGCGGGCGTTGTAAGTACGTACACAGTTAATATTTGTCGAATATATATATATATATATATAAACTTTCTAAAATCATATACATGCGCGGTAATGACCACAGAGAGGAGAAACGGTTTGAACATAACGTTTGACAACGAGAGAGAGAGAGAGAGAGAGAGAGAGAGCGAGAGGGGGGGGGAGAGACAGACAGACAGATATAGACAGTCGGACGGATGGACGGACGGACGGACAGAGAGATAAATAGAGAGAGAGAGAGAGAGAGAGAGAGAGCGGGCGTTGTAAGTACGTACACAGTTAATATTTGTCGAATATATATAAACTTTATAAAATCATATACATGCGCGGTAATGACCACAGAGAGGAGAAACGGTTTGAACATAACGTTTGACAACGAGAGAGAGAGAGACAGACAGACAGACGGATGGACGGACGGACGGACAGAGAGATAAATAGAGAGAGAGAGAGAGAGAGAGAGCGGGCGTTGTAAGTACGTACACAGTTAATATTTGTCGAATATATATAAACTTTCTAAAATCATATACATGCGCGGTAATGACCACAGAGAGGAGAAACGGTTTGAACATAACGTTTGACAACGAGAGAGAGAGAGAGAGAGAGAGAGAGACAGTCGGACGGATGGACGGACGGACGGACAGAGAGAGATAAAGTGAGAGAGAGAGAGAGAGAGAGCGGGCGTTGTAAGTACGTACACAGTTAATATTTGTCGAATATATATATATAAACTTTCTAAAATCATATACATGTGCGGTAATGACCACAGAGAGGAGAAACGGTTTGAACATAACGTTTGACAACGAGAGAGAGAGAGAGAGAGAGAGAGAGAGAGAGAGAGAGAGAGAGAGAGAGAGAGAGAGAGAGAGAGAGAGAGACAGACAGACAGACAGATATAGACAGTCGGACGGATGGACGGACGGACGGACAGAGAGATAAATAGAGAGAGAGAGAGAGAGAGAGAGAGAGAGCGGGCGTTGTAAGTACGTACACAGTTAATATTTGTCGAATATATATAAACTTTCTAAAATCATATACATGCGCGGTAATGACCACAGAGAGGAGAAACGGTTTGAACATAACGTTTGACAACGAGAGAGAGAGAGAGAGAGAGAGAGAGAGAGAGAGAGAGAGAGAGAGAGAGAGAGAGAGAGAGAGAGAGAGAGACAGACAGACAGACAGAGTTTGTTTAAAGCAATTTTTCATAAAATTTGTAACAGACATAATAATTTGATCATACACACACACATGTATTAAATTCAATAACACGCTTGATAATACAAATAATTTTTACGTTTAAATAAAAATCTTCAGACAGCAAGAAAAAATGTACTGACAGCACACGCTGATGAATTCGATCACTGTAACGTGATCAATGCGAGACTGTTTCTAAACGACAAGTATTATCCTTACGATAATTTAAACTTGGATATTGGGAAAGACCGTTTTGCATTATTGTACAATATGTACGCCAGTTTTCAAAGTTCGTATTACCACCGTTTAGACGGCAGCCCAGTACTGACACCGGAATTATTCAAATCAAAAGCCCCGCTGTTTGTTTTCGATTGTAGCAGACAAGACGAAGCACTTAAGTCTTCAGCAGTTGATGTACGTTTAGAATTTGAATCGTCAACGAATTTTCCTACACAGACGACCACCTACTGTATGATACTACATGATTCGCTTGTAGAATATACGCCATTGACCAACACAGTACATAGACGTGTTTAAGTCTTATTTTATACATATTTTGTAAATACTAGTTTTAAATATATATATATTTTCATCATATTTGTAACATTATAATATTGGAGCTATGTGTGTGTATGTATTTTTAATTGTAAAACTAGTTTAGATATATTTTAATACTTGTAACAATATAATCTTGGAACTGTGTATGTTTTTTTTTTAAATTGTAAATATTAGTTTAGATATATTTTCATACTTGTAACAATATAATCTTGGAGCTGTGTATGTATTTTTAATTGTAAAACTGTTTAATATAATCTTGGAGCTGTGTGTATGTATTTTAATAAATGTATATATATATATTACACACACTTTTTTATTATTTGTATAACCCACTCCATAATAATTTGATCATACACATACGCGCGCACACACACATGTATTAAATTCAATAATGCGTTTGATAATGTTTTAATGCAAATAATTTTAGGAAAGTCTACATTCCGCATTCATAAGGAGATAGTCACCGCTTACAGCTATGTATGTCCACAACAGAATTAGAGAGAGATATAAATGTCATCATACGCTGTGACCTACTTTCTAAATTTGTTACATTAAAAACGTTTGTTTAAAGCAATTTTTCAGAAAATTTGTAACAGACATAATAATTTGATCATACACACACACACACACACATGTATTAAATTCAATAACACGCTTGATAATGCAAATAATTTTTACGTTTAAATAAAAATCTGCACATACATTAAAATTAAAATTAAATAAAATCTGTACAACTTACCAAAACTAGTATGTGCGTTGTCTACACTGAAGGCGTACAAACAGTCTTTCAACTATTAAAAAAGATGCAGAGATTTCACGATGTATCAGCGATCAATGAGAAATTGCCACTATAAAAATACGGTAAGAATATATTTTCAGAAATTGTAATTTGATCATACACACACGTAGACACACACACACACACACACACACACACACACACACACACACACACACATGTATTAAATTCAATAAATAATGCACTTGATAATTTTTACGTTTAAATAAAATCTATACACTTACCAAAAGAAGATGTGTATACTGGAAGACACGTAAGACGTACAGTATCAGCCAAACTAGTATGTGCGTTGTCTACACTGAAGACGTACAAACAGTCTTTCAACTGTTAAAAAAGATGTAGAGATTTCACGATGTATCAGCACACGTTGGTGAGAAATTGCCACTATAAAAATACGGTAAGAATATATTTTCAGAAATTGTAATTTGATCACACACACACACACACACACACACACACACACACACACACACACACACACACACACACACACACACACACACACACACACACATGTATTAAATTCAATAAATAATAATGCGTTTGATAATGTTTTAATGCAAATAATTTTAGGAAAGTCTACATTCTGCATTCATAAGGAGATAGTCACTGCTTACAGCTATGTATGTCCACAACAGAATTAGAGAGAGATATAAATGTCATCATACGCTGTGACCTACTTTCTAAATTTGTTACATTAAAAACGTTTGTTTAAAGCAATTTTTCAGAAAATTTGTAACAGACATAATAATTTGATCATACACACACACATGTATTAAATTCAATAACACGCTTGATAATGCAAATAATTTTTACGTTTAAATAAAAATCTGCACATACATTAAAATTAAAATTAAATAAAATCTGTACAACTTACCAAAACTAGTATGTGCGTTGTCTACACTGAAGGCGTACAAACAGTCTTTCAACTATTAAAAAAGATGCAGAGATTTCACGATGTATCAGCAATCAATGAGAAATTGCCACTATAAAAATACGGTAAGAATATATTTTCAGAAATTGTAATTTGATCATACACACACGCGTACACACACATGTATTAAATTCAATAAATAATGCACTTGATAATGTTTTAATGCAAATAATTTTTACGTTTAAATAAAATCTGTACATACAATAAAAAATATACTCAGTTATTAACGTATTCAAATGTTTCAATAATGCGCTTGATAATGTTTTAATACAAATAATTTTTACGTTTAAATAAAATCTGCACATACATTAAAATTAAATAAAATCTGTACACTTACCAAAAACTAGTATGTGTGTTGTCTTAATGATGAAAGTTGCGTATACTGAATGCGCACAAACAGTCTTTCAACTATTAAAAAAGATGCAGAGATAGATTTCACGATGTATCAGCACATACACAAGCAGTCAAAATGAGAAATTTTCGCTAATTTTCTGTGCGTATATATATTGTACACTGGTAGTGGGAGAAAGCTTGCAAGTCCGTTTTTAGAGTAATTACTGTCAGCGGTGTTAATGCTTGACAGGTGTCAAATTAGAAAGTAGAGTTGTCCGTTTTTAGAGTAAATACTTTATAATCCTAATTACTGTCAGCGCTGCTAATGACTAGCAGGTGTGAAATTAGAATGTAGGACGTCGTACACAAGGTTAATGACCTCTGGTTTAATTTAGCGAATAATAACTATATCTAATTCAGTATCGGATCAATGCTGTCAACGTACCCCGAATATGCATGCAATTTTTTGTATAGTAATCAGAAATGTGTGTGAGAGAGACATTTTAATAATTTGTAGGTTGTATCTTACAATCATGAAAATTATTATTTAAACTGATAATTGTTTTATTAAAATCTTACAATGACGAAATATTATTATTTCATTGTTTACGATATATATATATTTAATGCAAAAATGAATTTTTAAAATTACAATCGTCTGTATTTAAGTTCGTGTACACACATACAAATCGTTTGAATAAGGGAATTCTTATCAACGTTTGCAGCGAGAGAGAGAGACATATACAATGTGTGTATGTGTACACAAAACTTTTGAAAATACCTTATTTCAAGGAGATTTTTTTATGTGTAACACTTTACCACACACACAGACTTGACAGTATATTAATTTCTAAATTGTGGTCAATGACTGTCATGTGTCAAAAAAAGGACGCAACGAGGTAGGTGATAAATATATATATTTCCTGGTGATTACATTTTAGTATCGCTACTTACAATAATCCATAAGTAGCACGACGCTTATGTAAAACTGATGACATAAAGAGCTAGCGAGAGAGAGTGTGAGAGAGAGTTTATATCATGATCGATAACTGTGTCTAGAGACAAAGAGAGAGGAGGGGAGAGAGAGAGTTGATATCGAAGTCGTCAACAATTTACTATAATATAGTTTGAATTTCTCACCGAAGAAAAAAAAATGTTGGCAGATCTGTTCTATACACACAATAATGTAGGATTGGTAACCCTGATCATATATATTTTAATATACACTATAATACACGCACCTATCAAGTTTGAACCAAGATGTGAAACGTAAAACGTAAAACGTAAGACGTAAACGTAAGACGTAAGACGTAAGACGTAAGATGTGAAACGTAAAACGTAAGACGTAAAACGTAAGACGTAGTGTGAGATGTGTACTGGAAGTAGCGAACTTTAAATACGGATGACGCGAGCGACGGCATACCAAGAAATCGGGCGTCCGCTAGTAACAGTCACGGTGAATCTGCAAATACGCGTCTGCAACTCGGCTGTATGTGTTTTGTTTTGCCTCACCCATTATATATTTTTTCATATTTTATGTGTAACACTTTACCACACACAGACTTGACAGTATATTAATTTCTAAATCGCAGTCAATGACTGTCATGTACCAAAATTAGAAGTAGAACGCAATGAGGTAGGAGATAAATATATTTCCTGGTGATTACATTTTAGTATCGCTAATTACAATAATCCATAAGTAGCACGACGCTTATGTAAAACCGATGACATAAAGAGAGAGAGAGGGGGAGGGAGAGAGATAGTTATTTACATTCAAAGGGAGAATTGACTCATCACCCGCCCCTGATATGCAAATCAGCTTCATTAAAAATAAAAAAATAAATAAAGCATGCACGACAAACATACTCTCTCGAGTCTCAGATTCTAGCGAATGCGTTGCTCATATAGTTTGAATTTCCCACCGAAGAAAAATGTTGGCAGATCTGTTCTATAC
Organism: Magicicada septendecula; assembly: GCA_034769895.1. Taxonomy (NCBI): domain Eukaryota; kingdom Metazoa; phylum Arthropoda; class Insecta; order Hemiptera; family Cicadidae; genus Magicicada; species Magicicada septendecula. Next base: position 491,379,058 of record CM068370.1, on the reverse strand, counting down.
ACACAATAATACAGGATTGGTAACCCTGATCATATATTTTAATATACACTATAATACACGTATCAAGTTTGAACCCCTGCATAGGTTGGTAAACCTGATCATATATTTAATATATACACTATAATGCATCAAGTCGGAACCCCCACCCACCACCCACCTCTGATATGCAAACCAGCTTTATTTAAAAATAAAAAATATATTTGCGGATGCGGGTGGTCCATTTGGGATGCTGCGGGTCCAGCTGATAGAAAGTGAAAGTGATCTAGGCTCGCGAAAGGCGGCATATATTCGCGGATATGCAAATCAATTTAATTAAAAAAATAAAAATATCAAATTAAAAAAATTTATTCGCGGAAATTCGCGGTCCAGTAGAAAGTGAAAGTGATTTAGGCTCGCGAAAGACGGCATATATTCGCGGATATGCAAATCAATTTAATTAAAAAAATAAAAATATCAAATTAAAATAAAAATAAAAAAATTTATTCGCGGAAATTCGCTGTCCAGTAGAAAGTGAAAGTGATTTAGGCTCGCGAAAGACGGCGTATATTTGAACTTGACGCGCGAAAGGCGCCATGAAATTTGATTGGTCGATGCTGCTGGTCCAGCGGTGGTGGTGGGGGAATAACGGTACTTGGGTCAGGATCGCCATTTTCCCCCTACTGAGGAGGTGCTGTGGAATAACGAGAGCAGACCAAATAACAGACGAGGAGATCAGAAGAAGAATGGAAACGGAAAGAAGCGTAATTGACTACATCGAAAAAAAAGATTGGTGTGGTACGGTCATGTCCGGAGAGCCCAAAATAGGTGGATCAACAAAGTGGCGGAATGGAGTCCATTAGGAAGGAGAAAAAGGGGAAGACCGAGAAGATCTTGGAGGGACGAAGTGGATGCACCTATGCAACGTATAGGACTAGAGGAAGGACAATGGGAACGTCGGGAGAATTAGAAAGCCAGGTTGAAGGAAGGGAGACGGCAGTAGCTGTAGCAACCCTATTTTGTATATATACTGTAATGGGATTGATTTTAGTCACTTTAAAGATATGTATTATCGGAAGGGTGTTTCCACCCAACCGTTCCCAGGGTTTCCCCTATACCACGTCCCGTTTATCCACTGAAGAGCTCGCCGCAACCGAGGAAGGAAACCAGGAAAAATCCCCGCTCTCCATCCGCGAAATACGTCCGCTAGCTTGTCTGGAGCCCTCTCCTCGATACGAGGAGACTACCGGTCTTAGCCGCTACGTTATGTGAGACCACGAATGGCCGCACAAAACGCGACGTTGCCCAGCGGGACCTCGAAGAGGCGCCGTTTCAGTACCCGAAGACACACGAACGGTGAGGGCCCAACCACCGCACTCGAGTCGAGTTCTCTAGCTGTGCTCCTCCAACGCTGGGTGTACGCTTTGACCCGATTATCAGTCCGGATACCACCGAAAATCGGATAGCCCCTCGCTCCGGGTGGGGCAGCGTACGCCAGGGTGGGGTTCACGGAAGGGAAAAGGCCAGCGGTAATCTGCGGTATAGCCCTTCCCACAACGCTGGGCGTACGCTTTGACCCCATTATCAGTCCGGATACCACCGAAAATCGGATAGCCCCTCGCTCCGGGTGGGGCAGCGTACGCCAGGGTGGGGTTCTCGGAAGGGGAAAGGCCACCGGTAATCTGCGGTATAGCCCATCCCACAACCATCCCCGGGCCATAACCCAGGGCCCGCCTGGCGTGGCTCAGGCAGCCACGCGGTATTTCCCTACCCGGCCCTCTCCTACCATGCAGGGGCGGTACTAGGCTTCACTGTACACGATCTTGGCTAGAACCACTGGGCAGGGGTGGTTTTCTAGTGCGGCTGCTTTCCAGGGACGGGAAAATTTGAATATTAATTTTCGAGTAAAAATATCTAGTAATTTAAAAATAAGAAATACAATTTTTAAAATTAAAAAAGCTGTAATAAATATTTTTTGAGAAGATTATTGTGATCGCAAAAAGAACGGTATTGAAAAATACAATTTTTATGGTTGTACGGGGGATACGGGCAGATTCTGATTGCACTACCCTCAAAACATGAAGAAGTAATTTTGCGAAAAGCGGCTGTGTGTAGAATGTTTTCTATGGCGAACGATAACTGCCGCAAAATCAAACAAAATCAAATAATTTTTTTGCATATGAAAGCGGAGGGGATAATTTTTTGTATTGATGTTATAAATTTATTAGATCGAAAGCTTAAAAAAATTTCAATAAAATATTAACAATTGATATTGTTCCATGTAAACAAAATATCGTAACCACGGATACGTAAACAAAATAATTTGTCGTTTTCAGAAATTCACAGATTACAAACGTTGGGCGATATTCGGTTTCTTTCGCGTTGTTTAAGAAAAGATAATTAATCAAATTAATTCTTTATTTTTAAAATATTAACAACTATGCAAAATTCGTATTTTGATTTATTTCTCAGCGTTTTACCAAAAGCATGCTGATATATTTAGTTTCGTTCTGAGTGTACAAATTAAAAATAATTTTATAATTATTTAGAACATGTAAGTCATGTATGGTTCTCCATGCCGATTTTGTCTACTGAATTTTGGTTCTTACGTTTTAAATAAAAGTCGAATTTCTCTAATTTGGATTTGTTTTTCTACTGACTTTACTCAAGTCACCACTTTTTCGAGAATTAAATTTTCTAAATTACACGTTTCCTTTAAAAGTTATATGCGTTGAGTAGCTGTTTAACAGAGATGGTGTTTCCATCCATCCACACACCTTCGTCGTCTTATCACAGACGTTGGCCCAGCACCTAGGCACCATGAACCCCCCGTCCCCGAGCGCTGCTCGATGACCCCCCCCCCCGTAAGCCGTCAATTGGTCATCTGCTCCATCCCGCCGACCTTGTGGAATTTCGTCCTCCCACTCCTTCCGTCTACATCTTGTCCGTACCGGCTCCCGGTGAGGACTGACGGGGGGGGGCTGCGCTTGCCTTAGGTGTACTTAGTGCCGCCTCTGATGGGCGCTTCCTCCTTCTATGTTCTCTCCCGTGCCTGGGCATTGCCACTTGGCAGCCCTCGGCAACTTTTCCTGAGCGGTTTGAGGCGCCCTGGGCGTTGTGAGCGGGCAATAATTCCTACCTCTCAATCGAAAGGTGTCTGAGGTCTCCCCCATTCTGTCGTCGCGGGTCTTTTCGAGGTCCGAGGGTCCTAATAAATAATATATTCCAGTCGTGAATAGCGCTCGATCGCTAATGATGGTAACAATCGGGCATTAGGCAGTCATCGGGTTCGCTCGTCAAGCTGGAGCTACGTACACCTGGACCTGGACCTGTATATGGTGTTATTTACGAGTACGTGGCAATGGAAATCTTGTACAGTATTGGGAAACCGATGTTCAATTTTACGGGAGTAATCGCAGTGTTGTGGACATTGTGTTTGTTTTTGGTTTTACCGTTTTTGTAGATTTACTATTCTGCGTCCGGTGAACGCTATTAATTTATTCCAACACAACTGTGTACAGACGACAGGAGGACATTTGCTGTTGTTTATGCTACGTAAAAAAAAAAAAAAAAAAATCGAAACGAAACTGGACGCGAGCGTTTAGTTAAATTATGTGTGTAATGGTGCCATGTCGCGACGATCGTTTGCCTGACAAATTGTCTTTGTTTGAAATACCGTGGTTTTTTTTTTTGTATTTTCACTCAGATGTACCAAAACTTTAACGAATGGCAGTCCGTAAAGTTTTTGCTACGTTCGTGTCAGCTGATAACTACTGTCAGCTGATCTGTCGTACGGACCGTCGTATTGTACAGTGTAAACTAAATTATACAGACACCGATGGAGCCACTAATTACCAACTTTAATTGGTCACAAATAACAATGTGAAATCTACAAGGTACTCTCGTATACAAATTCAAGTTGCTTTTGTCCACACGCAATAATATCATCATCATCTTCTTAACGGTTTTAGCGGTCTGTTCCTATTCCACAGTCCACCTTTTCTTAGCCTACCAACTTTTCTAGAGTTATAATCTTTCGACATCTTTGCTATTCTACTACTTTCTTCCATTCTATCTATGTGTTGAACCAACTTACGACCAACGTCATGAGCGATGTCACTGGCAAGGTAGAGGAAATCTGAAACCCGTTCTATACTGTTATTGTCTAATACAATCTTAGTTCATAAGGGGGTATTTGACCATAAATGCCATAGTTTTGTCTTCTGCACACAGACATTTTCATGTTGTAATTTGAACGGATTTGCTGTAACTGTAACACCGGTTTTTTGGAGCTCGCATTCGTTGTTTTGGACTATTACTCAATCATCCGCAAACAGCACTGTATTCATGCATGTTCTGTTATTTATTTTTATTTCCGGATCCACTCTCTAACTGTGTCGTCATTATCATCTTAACGGTTTTAGGCTTTAGCGGCCTGTTCCTATTCCACAGTTCACCTTTTCTCTTCGCCTAACCAACTGTTCTTCTGCCTCTAATGGCAGAAGATGGCGGTTGTAATCTTTCGCCATCTTCGGTATTCTACTTTCTTCGATTCTATCTAAGTGTTTAATCCATTTTCTTCTGTATTCTTTAATCCTTTCATTAACTGCAAAAATATCTAAAATCACTTCTTATCTCTTCAGTTTTTATATGATCTCGTCTATTACACCTTTCAACTGATCTCAGAAATTTCGTTTCTGCTGTTTGTATCTTCTGTCCATCTTTTTTCTTTATACAGTAGTGTAGATATTGCCATTTTTTTAATAAAATTTCATTTAGGTTTCTTTTCTACATTTATTTCCTAACGTTCTCAAGATCGTTCCACACATTCCACACACATAGAAATCCGTCACTTTATTTTCTATATCTTTATCTTGATTATAAGTAATGAAGGCACTAATTACCAACGTTAGTTAGTCACAAGTAACAGTATGAAATCAACAAGCTACTCTCATAGAGAAATTCAAGTTACAGTTGTCTACACGCAATAGCAATATCAACTAATAGAGGTCCGCAGTAATTTATAACTCAATAGCAACAATCATTTGATCCACACTCTGCAATCTCCCCGGATGTAACTAACTAACAAAGCCGGCCGCTGTTGCTTATGTATAGACTGCAGATGTTCCAGAATAATCTTCCATTTTTTGGCGGCGTGCCAACATTAACTGCGTAGTTACTGGCAGTAGAACATATATTCAAAATTACGTCTAAGAAAAATAACATCCCGGTTTTTAGACGCAATTTTGAATATATTGACACCGGCCGTGCAAGTTTCAGACAAAAGTTGGTACTAGAACAGTCTGGAGTGCTATTGGACAGCCTTGGCTGAGATGCTGTACCTACTCGGCTAGCCGAGAAACGGATGGGAGGACGCTCTCGACTCTTCCCATAATTGTTGTCCCATAATTGACTCTAGCGTTCCGTAATTGTTGTAGGAATCCAGATTGGGCTGAAGGTCATACAAGACTTTACGAACCGTTGTGTAGTCTACTAGCCACCACCCTCTTGCAGCTTTACTCTCGCTGCTTTTCTCAATATAATTTACTAATATATTATTTATTATGTTATTAATATATATATATATATATATATATTAATAATAATATATTACGTAATATATTATAATATAATCCACTTGAAGGCATTAGCCGTCGGGTATCTGTCCCGACTTCACACTTCATTCCTCCCGTCATACGTTCTTTGCTGCCTGCCTCGTGCGGCATAGGAGTGTTGCCAGGCCAATCAAAAATCTTTTTCCCACATAACCACTCTAAATTTCCCCACTTAAGCATACAAACACCACTGCCATAAATATGTGAGTGCTTTACGCAGAGCGTAATATTTTATAGAATGTTAGTATATTCTGAATGTTTGAATATAATAATAACGTAAATTTAAAAAAAACTTATTTAAGCCTTCAAAATTTTAACAAAATTACAAAAACCCTTGTGGGATACTGAATTAAAGGTAATTTTATCCACAGTCTGAATACAATGTTCATTATTAAAAATTAAAAAATTTTTTAACCTCAGGACAAAAAAAAACGGCGATAATTTTGATAAAATCGCAAAACTTCATGGTAGGTATCAAATTAGTTAAGAGAATTTTTAACTAACATCTGAATATAGTGTTAAGTTTGAAAATTTCAAGATTTGGAACCCCAGGGGCCAAAAAAAATAAAAAAATTTGAAGAAATCGTCAAAATACAGCAGGGTGGCAGACTAATGGGAATAGTAACCTAAATCCTAATGTTTAAAATTTTTAGCGTTTACTGTATGATTGTCCGTTCTACAATTGTTATATCACTAAAGAAGTAGTGGCGTAATCGATATTTTTGTAATTTTTCCCATAATAAAAAAATTATATATAATATCAACATTTTGTCAACAATAAGCGAATTCCTTCAAAATAGTGAGGGAGTTCTTCTGCTCAGGGAACTGACGCCTACTGGTTATATTAATGTTCGTATATTACATGTTTTACGTAAATATGCTTTTTTTCTTAATTTATCCATTCCTGGATTTTGTTGTCCATGACGTGTGTCGGTTGATTAACTAATTATAAAAATATCACCACCGACACGTGTGTAAAATTAATGATCCGAGTCAATAGTGATATATTTGTAATTAATTTATCCACATTGTCTGGGTTTCAGTACAAAGTACGGAAACTTAGTTTCTGGATGCCCCTCGTATGTAGCTGCCAAACGCATGAAATGCCTACATTAGTAGGCATATAAAAAGTCAATTATTACAGGCAATTGAATGAGAGTTTATGTATTAAAGGAAATGGACGCAAATAAAGTAACATTTTTACAGCATGCGTACTGGTCAAGTAACCGTAGCTCATAGAATTAACTCGGTGAATGGCTTTTCAAATCCCCGCTGAAAAACGAACGGTACACAGTTTAATAACCGACAATTTAATGAAGAAACATCCAATCAAGTGGAACGCGCGCGCGGGGGCACTCTCTCTCACCTTACCGAATTAATGGTTTTCAATTATTGGAAAAAAGGTCCGGGGTCGGTTCGGGGGGGCAATAAGTGAGCAGCATCTGATATTATCAGTAAAAAATGCAGTGAAAACGGGCACGTGATAATGGATGGTGAATAGGCGGGGGCGGTGGGGTGAGGCGTTCAGGATTTAATTAAGCAGGGCTGTCTAGTGTTCAGTTCATCCCCTCCGACCGCGTGTGAGCTGTTGAAAATATTTATCCGGCCTCCTCCTCCACCGCGGCGGCCACACAAAAAACAAATATGCATGACCGCAAAAATGTTCAATATTATCCTCTCCACAATAATATAGGCTACGTGCAGATCGCAAACGTAGCAGCGATTTATTTCTGGCGACCAGTTATTAAATATGAAATACTATCATTTACATTTATCAACAATTTTATGGGTACCGGAGTCGTATAAACAGAAATAAACTACCATGCCAGTCCTTCTGAAACCCAACACATTGTCTATTGATAGTTTTATACATTCCATGTAATTTACTGAATAATAATTATTTTAAGTCAGCAAGTAAAGGAACACGCCAAAAATTCTACAAGGCGATGGCTCTTCCCACACTTCTTTATGGGTCTGAGAATTGGACTTTAACGAAAGGCCAGGCCAGTCGCGTCCAAGCGGCTGAAATGAGATTTCCCAGGCACGTGGCAGGGTATACTCTCCATGATCGTAGAAGAAACACAGATATACGGCAGGAACTGAATATTATGAGTATATGATACTCGACAGGATCGCCTGAATTGGTGGGATGGATATCTTTGCCAAATTGATAACTGCCGCATCCCTAAACAACTCTGGAACTAATAAGCCGAGGTGACGGAGAGGTGTCGGACGTCCGAGGAAGCGCTGGAGTGACCAGCTCTAATCTTTGCCTATTTGAGACCGGAACATCCTTGGTTTAATCCGTGAAGATGATGATTATAATTATTTTATATTCTTCTTCTTCTTCTCTTCAAGAATTAGGTTATATAAACCTTTTCTGGCACCCATCTCATCCTCGGACGATACAAGTCTCTGCTACCAACGGCTTTACCCATTGACAGTTATGCCCCCCCCCCCTATTCGTAGGAGATTAATCTAAAAAATAATCGGGTTCTGTAGGGTAAAAGTATGGATACACGTACCAAATTTTACGAAAATTTCAAAGGGTGAACCGTTCTAAACTTATTGTGAGACCTACTCCTAGACAGACAGACAGATATATAGACGAATGCTAAACGATCGAGTCAAAATTGAACACACGCTTCGCTATGAATACTCTATGAATTACATTTTTTCGTGTGATATTTTTAATGTCAGGTATAGTAATAAACTGCCTGTTAATAGTCGAAAGAACATAAACTGTACAATATAAGCTTAGTAATGTGCCTTTACGCCCAAGGAGAATATGGTGTGAAGATGTGGAAGGGGATTTGAGGGAGATTCGAGTGGCAGGTTGGAGGAGTAAGGCTATGGACAGAGAAGAATGCAGGAGTATTGTTGAGTAGGCGAAGGGTTTAGAGACCGTAGTGCCAGAGGAGAGTGAATGTGTCGTTAGCATTGTTACGCCAAGACAGAACATTCTACGCGTCTCTCGGCTATTCCAGCGGAGTCCGGCTGTAATGTGTGTGTGCGTACATATTGCTGCTACTTTGAGATGAACGACAATTACGTGACACTGGTCACGCGTCCGCAACGAGACGGTTCCAGAACATACCGGTCCGCGCGCACTGTGTTCAAGGCCGCACTGAGGTACGCTCTAGTGTTTTCTAGTAGTTGACGCGTATTATGGATTATTCTGGAATCTCACACCGAGATATAAGTACAAGCATTCTGCTGCGCTTAGTTCAGTTTAATTGGCGATTTATTCAGGTAAGATTCGAGTTATTGTCGGGCGATTTACGCAGTGCGTTTCAAGTGGTGTATTAGTGAAAAGTGATTATTGTGCGCGACTGTATATTAGTTGACATTATTATCGGTGTGGACAAATTGACTTGAATTATTGTACGAGCATAACTTGTTGAACACGTTGTCAACACGTTGTTGATTTCAAACTGCTAATTGTGATAATTAAAGCTGGTTTTTTAAGTGACTTCATTGGTTTGGTCTCTTGTATTTTGTTTTCGACGTGTACCATACGACGATCAAGTTGACCGTCGTAACAATATTATTTCAAAATCACTTTATGAGGGACAAAACAAGTTCTTGACCGCAGCGGCTTACTTAGTTTTACGGGCTCTGATACAGTGGTGCCAGCGGGAGGAGACGGGCAAAAAAAAAAAATTTTCTGAGAACGATATAAGTTTGTACAACAAAAAAAACGAACTCGTCCGAATTGATGGATCGCTCGCGCCCCTACCTTGTACGACGAGAGAGAAATATTACTGACCGGTTGAAGCAAATATGACGTCTGTTGGAACAACTTTACCGCGAATCAATACATTAATGAAGAAACCCACCACCCTTTGTTGTTGTCAGAACAAATGGGCAACTGAGTCTGGCGAGCTGGAACGGGGAACCGTAAAACCCGGTTCGCGTGATTGAGAGAGCAATGGTACATCTTTGCCCGCGGTTGTTGTCCCTCCTTCTACCGGCTGCAACTGAGATGTACGTCCTCTGACACAAAAATGAAGACTTGTTGTATACTAGTGAACTCCCAATCCACATTGAAAGTAGTATTTTAAAATTAATTTAAAATACTACTTTAATTTACTACTTTTACAATATTGATTGATATTATTAAAACTACTTTGTCATTAGAGCAATATAGTGGAGCCTCGATAACACGAATCTCAAAAGGATTATAAAAAATTCGTGTTTACGAGGAATTCGCCAAAGCGAGGTTCGTATTATCAAGGTGAAGATAACAAAATTTCGTGTTATCAAGGCCCTGGTTCATAACATTCGGCTCACTGAGTTCGCTGCTGTGGGTAATTCATCTTATAAAGGTTAATTAGTACAGTATTTTGATCTCAAATCAACGGAAATCCGGCTTATCAAGGTTTTTAACTAAGGAATTGCGGGTTATAGAGGTATTTTTAACGTTGAATGTTATGGGACGTTCAAGGAGATTGAAAAATATTCGTGTTATCAAGAAATTCATGTTTTTGAGGTTCGTGGAATCGAGGTGAAACTGTACATAGGTTAGAATAATAGGTAGATTATTGTTATTCAGGTGTGCATACATATATACACGTATATATATACATATATAACTTATGTATATTGGTTCACACTGTTTGTAGAGACACTATTAATGGACTACATTGGAATGTTCTGTATCAATGTGTAAATACATTTACAGGAACGTAGTTTCTACTGCAATGTTTTGGAATGGGCGACTAGCATATACTGGGCAATAGTAGTAGGTTATGCACGTTGGTGAATGACGTCATTATCCATACTAAATACATACGGTGGCTGACGGTTTCAGTCCAAAAATCCTAGTCGCCAGGACACATCGCCACGTACAAGCTCATAAAGTCCTTCCCAGTACCCAGGGCGGCTTTCACCCTGCCTGCAACATATACGACCAACTGGTCTGGGCGATCAGCGTTATCCAAGACAACTGCCCGTAAACTCCCGACTATCTTAGCACTCCTCGGCATCCGAACAGCTTTCGTCTCCGTCTGGCACAGTGGCCTCCGTTTCAAGATCCTCGGATGTCATTTCCCCCCTACAATCATAAAAAAGCTTTCCCAGTTCTTGGATGGACGCACAGCATGAGTCCGAGTCCGCCAGCATCTCTCTTCACTTCCCAACTCAATGCCGGTGTCCCCCAGGACTCCGCCCTACTCTACATTTTATTCACCGTTGTTCCGGCGGATTACTAACCCGAATCTACACATCCTGTATCCGCCCGATCATGACATTCGTCCATCCCATACTTCTAACTGCCGATCCCGCCCGCCTCGGACCCTACCGAATCACCGAACGGCGAACCTTACGACTTATCTGCCGCGGAGCTCCCCTTACCAAAACCTCCAATAGTGCTCTGTATGCCCTCAAAAAAACTCTTCGTAAACCTCGACTCCTTCCTATACAAGATCAATTGGAAATACTCACAAATTGCAAAACAACGCCTGCCATAGCCATCTCCATCAACAGAACTAACCGCAACACCCGCAGACCTTCCTTTCTTATAAACCGCCTCCTTACCATAGCCGGTGGACCTCCTCCCACAATTTCTTGCCGCCAGAGTCAAAGAAAGAAAAACAATTGATTCCCAACTTCAGGCATACTCAACCTGCCATCCTTCCTGAGCACATAACATTTTAAGTTTTCCCTAACTACTTACCTAGTCTGTAGCCCTCTACTTTGTGTTCCCCGCCTACCTTGACGCCTCTCTGTCGCCTCCCTCCAGCTTTGGCGACCTGCGTTACCCGACCCTGTCTTGGCCCCGCCCTCATATATAAACCTTATGACACTTCCATCAGCCACTTCCGTTACCTATATGGCTACGTACTACATTTACACACAAATACACACACACGCACTACTCAACCTCAAATCTGCCTCCATCTTCTTCGCTTCCGGCCTGCGCTGGCGTGCGTCTCCTCACATCCTTCCAGTCGGCTGTAGGGGGCTTGCCCCAGATAGCACGAACAAAATTCAGTCAGTCTTTATTGAGATTCCGGTTAAGTGGTTTATGATACAGAATTAGAGCGTTTGTTTGATACCACATTTGTGAATCAATATTATATTTGCATTGTTGTTGTAATAAATTACGATTATGTCAGTAATCGATATCACAGTTCTCAATCGAAATTTGTATTTCTGTGTTATATTTTTAATCGTAATAATTATCTGTGATAACGATAAATAGACAAGGTGTCGACCTTGATACGAATGTTTCATTTCGATCGCTGCCTAGAAGACGACACAATATTAATGTGTTAATTAAGTTAGTGTTCGTTCACACACACAAAACATGCCTGCTACAATTTACATGAAAGTTCTTCTACAAACCGACTCCATACGTTTCAGGTTGTTCGTGCGCAAGGTAGTTCTCAAGAAAACTAATTTTTTCTATCTAAGGAAACGTGCATACCAAGAATAATGTACCAACACACATTATAGTCGGCGTGAAAAAATTAACTTGTTCATTTTAATGGGACCAAGCGTAGCGGAGCAGACGGCACATCGCAAATACTGTGCAATATTATCGTTGATGCTTTGTGGAAAGCGAACGAATTTGTTTTCTCATATTGCGCACAGAATAGTTCTAAAGTACGATTGGTCGTTCTCGGACATTTTCCCGAATCGAATAACCCGAATATATATTTTGCGGAAAGTGAATATCCCGAATTTGAAAACCCTCAATCCAATGTCCCGAATCTATTTTACGGAGGTGAATATAGCCGAATATATGAATATATAACTAACATGAATATTTATTTTTTAAATAACTTTTTAACATGAATAAATATTAACGTTATATTAAACCTGTCGTTATACTTTAAACGTCTTACGTAGAGGCGTGAACGAGTGTGTGGGGTGGGGATTGTATCATATGCTACACTGAGGAGATAAATAGTACCGCGTGTACTTGGCGCACGAGGCTGTTCCAGGCGTTTTCAGATCATTCTACGCGGCAGAATTACGTAGCACTCCTTCCAGAGGTTACACGACTACCGTACCGGCATCGACCGAGGCCCGCCAGTTCACTACATTGCGAGTCGAGAGAGGCATAAATAGTGGCTTTCGAAGAGGCCCAGTTCAGTTACACCCGGCGATTTTAGGAGTACGATTTGGGTTATTGTGGCGGTTTAGTCGGTGTATGGTTCTGAAACTTGGGTCATAAAGAAGAAAGACGAACAGAAGATACAAACAGCAGAAATGAAATTTCTGAGATCAGTTTGAAAGGTGTAATAGACGAGATCATATAAGAAGGGATAAGAAGTGATTTAGATATGTTTGCAGTTAATGAAAGGATTAAAGAATACAGAACAAAATGAATTCAAAAAATCAATAGAATGGAAGAAAGTATAATACCGAAGATGGCGAAAGATTACAACCCTTGAGGCAGAAGGGAAGTTGGTAGACCTAAGAAAAGATGGACTGTGGAATGGGAACAGGCCGCTACAGCCTAAAACCGTTAAGAAGACGTTGATTATGATAGTCGGAAGCGATCGCTGTGTTATTAAGCGGTAATTAGTGCATAACTGTAATAAAGTGACATTTATTGTTGTGTGTTGGACAAATTTAATTTGAATTGTATAATAGTGCTTTGTTGGTTTCTAAATGCTGTTCGTGTCTAATTAAAGTTTGTAATTAGCGACTTCATTTGTGTCAGTTATTCTGTTTCCACTGAACAACACGGCGATCCGTGTGACAGTCATAACAACATCACACGTATGAGCGCACATACAGAGGTGTACATTTGTGCTCTATCATTGTTTCCGGGTCACCCTTTGTCGTCACCGGATTACAGACACGACATCCACACTATAGAGGTGTGCTAAACTAGTATTTGAAAATAACAGGTACGATCGAAACCGTTCCAAAAAATAACACGTACGAATACCTGTTATTATATACGTATTATACATATACCTGTATTATATAATTTGTTATAAGAAAAAAATTGAAACTAAAAGTATTAACAGTGTTACTTTACACTGTGAATTTTTTAAGCTGTTGCTGTTTAAAAAAAATAATAAGAAACAAAAGAATTTATAGCCCTATCTTCCTTTGGGAATACTAATTTAAGTTTTCACTAGGAGTAAACAAACTGACATATATTTAATATTAAATTATTGATTCCATTTTGGTTAGAGAAATCAGTTGCGAAACTCAGGCAATGAAATTTAGAAGGCACATAATAGCACAACAAATAATGTCAACAAAATTTACGTGAGATGTGCAGTGAAGTTAAAATCATCTCCGAAAGCACATTAACAAAAATTACTACAGGCCTAGCAGCCACTCTGTAGTTTATAACACATTATAATTCGCTTTTTCAAAATTTACCTAGTTGGTGATTAGTATAATAGCCTATATAATTTGTTATTATAATTTGTATTATATATCTCCACAACACACGAGAATAATGTAACATTAGTATGCATTTTTTTCATTTACTAAAAACAGCGTCGTCTCTTTGGCATAGAGATATTCTGAACCTCGGTGTTTTGGTTGGTTTCGTACTTGTATGGCAATCGGCACATGCGCTGAATGAAATATTCAGCACCAAAAAGTTTGCTTTGTACTCGTAGTACTCGTTTACTTGTTTATTCGTTAGTTGCGTAGGGGGTCCCGCGACTTGGAACCGCGAGGCCGCGAGTAATCGGAACGGGTATTTCTACTTTTCAGTTTTCAGTTATCGTTGAATCGGAACAGGTATTTCAAGTTTTCAGTCACTGTTATATCCGTTCCACAAAAAGAGCGTTCAGAAATATGTGTTATAGGTATATCGGCCCACCTCTAATCCACGCTTCATTTGCCGTACAGACACACCGGCGTAGAATTGCAGTTGGTTGATACTAATTTTAAGGGCTACCTCATAATGTAATGTAATGCAATCTACATAAACAGACTGCTAAGTAATGGAAGAGTATTCTGTGACAGTGTTATCGATCCACAATAGTGTTTACTGTGTAAACACAGTGCTTTAAAGAGAAAGAAAGTATGGTTTTATCCAAGTAGTAGACATTGTACGATAGTAGTTTTTCTTATACGATATTTTAATACATTGCGATGTACAAAGTTCGCATAGATATGTAGTCGGCACTGAAATACAGGAATGCTTCAGATTTATTAAAGATTTGTTTTTTATTAATTGCACTAATACCTTACTATTGTTTCTGATAACAAATAAAATTAATTTACTGTTTCTGTTGACTTATTCTTTACAAGTTTAAATAATTTTACTCCTGTATTCTAATTACATAAAATTTTACTTTATACTAGTTCTTTGTGTCTTTTAAGTTTATGACTGTTTTTAATAGAGTTTATAAAAAACAATTTCACTTCCCTTTATTTCCCTTCACTTCCCTTTTACAATGGACGGTGCGATATCGATCCTCCGTTCCTGATAGGCGGCGACAGTCGTTCCTTCTGGATAGATGTTCAGGATACCGTCGGGATCTCCTCCTGCTCTCCGGCGTTCAGGATCGTTCTCGGGTTGGGTACGTCTACAAACTGTGATGAATTAATATTTAATAGTGACTTATACTGTGTATAAAAGTACACACTACTCCAGCTAACTTGAAGTGTTCTTTTTCAATACCTATGCGGACAATCTTGTATTAGACCGTAATAGCAGTCGATGTCTAATCTACTCGCGAACTTTCTGACTTGTCCTCCTCACTATCGTCATAAACCAGAGGCGCGACCACGCGTTATTGAGTTCAAAGCGAGACTGGATTCTGTCCTATGAAGAACAACTTCAACTAAGATTTTAGCCAATTTCATTGGCTGAAACATTTCCTCACCTTTACGGCTTCAGTAATGATAACGTTCTTCCTGCGAAAGACTGCCTACCGACATAGCTAAACTTGTAAATAGAACCTGTCTAGTTTTATTACTTTTCTTTGGGGTCATAAAACTTTCTTTATTAAAAAAAAACTCGTATATTTAGTCCTTTAATTTATTAACAAATATTACCACTAGATAGGTCTTAATTTTATCCATATTCTGGTGTAAGTCTTATGTCAGAAATAGTATTTTCACAAAGTTATTTAATTTAATCTGTTTTTTATTATTATTCCGTAACATAGTTATACATACCCAAACACGCGCACTCGCCATATGCCTACTCATATGTTCGCACTTCTTCACATCACTAATTATTTTTTTTACTGTCAAAATTAACTTAAACTAACAAATTTGACATGTATCTTACTGTCTATTACACAATGTCTGACTATGCAGTTTTTACTTAACAACAAATTCTCATTGCAACATGCTGTCATACGCTAAGAGTTAAATTATTACTTTATATGCAAATTTCACCTATTGCAATATAATGTTGTCTGTGTTTGTTGCAGGTGAGTGGAGTGCAGTGACTTCAACCGTGTTTACTTTGATTCTGTCTGCATATCGGGGTGGTGGTGGTGGTGGTAAGTTCAGAACTTCGTAGACTGTTCCATTAAAAAATACGTTTATTCTTATAACACGCTTTTCTGTCGTAAGTATTAAATTAAAATTGTATTATACACATGGGTCTTGTACATAAATTTCGCTACTGGATATATCAGTGGAATCGATTTTCGAATGTAGTCAATGAATGATGGAGGTGAATAATTATTGAAAAAACAGTCAGCCCCCCCCTCACTTTGAGCACAGAACACATCGAAGTTTCCGCTACTGAATAACCGTAACCGTCTTCAGGCCAACAACTTCCGTACTTAATAGATTAATATGATTCTGGCCCATTTTGATCAATTTTGTTTTTAATTAAAGTCAAATTTCTCAATTACTTATATTTAATAGACATTATACACAGAAATTTTAATTTGTTTATTGGCAAATTAACGAAGTTATTGTATCCCAAATCTAAAACTGTGTGTTTTGTACTCCAATTTTTTGTGTTTTACACAGTTTTTCGTAGAAACTAATTGAGATGAGCTCTTCTGGGACCTCTTTTATTCAGTTTTTCAGATAAAAAACCATTAGAAACCACCAAATTTACTTTTCACTTTATACCCCAAGAATTTCAGTATGGCGTCATTTTACCGCGGAAGCAGAAATCACCAGGGCGAACTGGTTCGCGAGCCGTAACTCGCTAACGAACCGTTTTCGGGCCTATGTTTATATGAACTTTTTTTCTTATTTTTAGCTATAGAGTTGGGTCCGGAGAGATTGCCGTGCAATTTTCAAATCACCTATATATACATAATGTATTTTGTATATATACAAAATATTCTGTACATATTTGAAGACCATGGGAGACCTGGAGGAAACTCAACGAGTTACAAAGGAATTATGTATATATGTGTACACACACACACACACACACACAAACAGGTAGCGTAGCGTTTCAAAAACACACAGGTCCTCCCTGAAAGAAATTTAATTACTAAAGAAGCAATGTGACGCCGACGCTGGCTGGAGCGCGAGATTGAATGAATTAACGTCAGGGGAACGTACAAGATTTACGGCGGCGCCAAAAGAGTAAAATAATGTAGGATAATGAATTACTCGCGAGATTACCTCACCAGGTGGTAAATTATTATTGCCGAGCCCCGAGCATCGCCCTGAGGATTGAACGAAACGGGTGTGTACACTCGCCGTCGTTTCCCGTCATCTAAAGTTACTTAATCATGACTTAATTATATCGCGTAAGCACTGGTTAAACGATTCTGCGGCAGCGGCAGCGGTTACCCGTTTTATCATAAGTTTAAGACCTTTCGTGTTTTTTTACTTCCATGTTCCATAAGGAAATGGAAGTATGGTGATGGCGAAAAAATCGTGTTCGAGATAAGGGCTGATTCTGATTGTAGGCTACTATCCTCAAAACATGAAGAAAAGTCATTTTCTGAAAAGTGTCTGTAGACTTTTTTCTATGGCGAACGATAACTGCCGTAAGTTCAAACAGAATCAGATAATTTTTTGCATATGTGCGCGAGTTGTAGAGGACTCAAGGCCTATTGATTTTGGTGAAGATCGGTTAAGAGGGAGGGGTAGTTTTCCTGCAACGTTTCACGTTTTAACAAGAAAAAATAAAGTATCCTTAAAAGAAGGTCATAATAATCCACTGTAGAAGGGTAGATGAAATATCTATAAATGAAAAGGGAAGTTGAAGGGGGGGGGTAATTTTATCTAAATGAAAATGATAGTTGTAAGTGGAGGGTGTATTTGTTTTATATGTGTACTACGTTATCGGCAACAAAGAAGTAGTTTGTTGTTAAAATTCTTTCCCAGGCTGTTTGGCCGTGGTCCAATGTTTTCTGCAAAACCAGACGTTTCGGCAGTGCCATCGACTGCCATCGTCAGTGAAAATCGATTGTGCTAATGTGAGGTGGTATATGTTAGAGACACAGTACTGTGGTTAAGGCTGAAGAAAGAAGTAGTTTGTATGGAAATGTTTCATTTCGAAAATGATTTTAAATATAAATCTTGGAACACTATATGTGGAAAACATTTATATTTGTACTACGTTATCGGCTACAAAGAAGTAGTTTCTATGGAAATATTTCATTTCAGTTTGTCTAATTTGTCAAATTTTTTGATTTATATTTAAATTATTTTAAATATCAATTTTGGAATATGAAGTCGTGTATGGTTCTTCATACCGATTTTTTATTTTCGCAGTCAACGAGACTGAAGCGGTGTTAGGAGAGGTGACTGTAGCATCTACATATTGCGCATATATTTAATAATCAGACATTGAAACGGATTTAGAGTCACTACGAGAAAGAGAGAGAGAGACAGACTGAGGCAGAGACAGATAAAGAGTGTGAGAGGGGGGGGCAGAGATTCTGTCTCGGTCATTACTGCGAAACAAACCGGTTGTGTTGTAAATGCATTTAACAAGCGGACGATTAAACTGTGTTCAATATGTTGTATACGTTCATTGAGACCAAATGCTTCCGGTGCACACAGATCTAATCTGCATTCTGTTTACTGTTGACCTATTTCGCCACCCCTGTACGTACGTGTCTCCCGAGGGGCGAACATTTCGTGTTCTGACGACTAAGTACACATGTACGGTCCCAGCAATTATGACAGCTACATCTTGTTCCGTTAATTATGCGCGCTGGCTGTACACGTGTTCTCTCTGTTGCGCCGTATTTAACCGTTCCAGCGGGGGCGGGGAGTGAGAGAGAGAGAGAGAGAGAGAGAGAAAGGAAGCAGTTCCACCTCAAATTTTGGTTTAGGCTACTAGTCTCACTCTTTGGTTTAAAGAGCAGAATTGAAAAACCAAGAGCAGTATACGCTAAAATGAGCAGTTTATTCAAAAGTCACGATTTAACAATAACACAAAGATGAGACTTTTACGATGCTACGTATTCTCGGTCCTCTTCTACGGTGTAGAATCTTGGACTTTGACTGAAGCTACAACTAAAAAATTGCAATCTTTCGAAATGTGGCTTTACCGTAGAATACTGAGCATTTCATGGACAGCACGTATAATTAATGTTGAAGTTCTTAGAAAGATGAAGAAAGAAAGGGAAGTTAATAACACAGTGAAGATAAGAAAGCTTCAGTATCTGGGACATCTCATGAGAAATTAACAGAGATTTTACTTATTGCAGTCCATACTTCAGGTAAAAGTGCTTGGAAAGAGAGGAGTTAGGTGAACGAGAATATCATGGCTGAGAAATTTAAAGACCTGGTTTGGCATGAATACAACTGACTTATTCCGTGCAGCAGTGTAGAATCTTAAAATAGTCTGTATGATATCCAACATTCGAAACCGATAGGAACTATCAGAAGAAGAAATAGGCGTCTACATTCGTAAGTTTTAAGGTTATTGATATTTTAGGCGTGTTCCTTTACTTGCTGACTTAGGTTTCGCGTAATGGTCCCGCACATAAGGTTGAAATTATGCAACTTATTCACAACGTCGTTGCTTGCATTATAAGACACACTGTAGCCCAGGTATTCAAAATTGCCAACTCGTTCCAGGACAGTACATTCTATATTAATATAATATTAAATATGATAATATATAATATTAGTATTACTATAACAGTGGTTTCAGGCGATTGAAGGGAACGTAGAAAATATCGTTTGTTTGGGACAGTCGCTTTTGTATTTTTGTTGCAAAGTTAAAGTAGTCCAGGTTTTTGTTTGGTGTCGCATCAAATCGTCGTAGTATTGATAACTGTTGTAGAAAGTTTTGACGGTGACAGACAGACAGATGTGAAACGGCTAAGTAATATTTAATGGCGTGTACGACGGAAATGAAATATTATCCGTCTCACGTGAAGTGAATGGGTCGCGATGACCGCGCGCGCCCCGCAAATTCTATCATATAAAGTTTTTTTCAGATCACTTGCGTTACAAGTTTGACAGATATATCCGCGAGAAAAAATATATATACAAAACATAAATAATTCAGTACGTGTACTACGTTGCGGCAGAGAGGGTTGCGGTGGTAGCAGCAATCTTTTGAGTACTCCCGGAGAGACGTGCAGGTGGTGTGAGACGGGGATGGGGGCGTTGTTGGGGTGGAAACCTCTACCCGCTTGTCCTTACAGCCTCTCTAACCCTTTTACCACCACTCAAACCAAATTGGTTTATAGTTTTTTTTTTTTTTTATAACCATGGCAGGAAAAAATAACCGCATGAAATATAAATATCGGTATGGAGAACTATATATGACTTCCACGTTCTAAAATTTATATTTAAATCATTTACTTGAATTCGGTTCGATTATTATTATTATTCCGGCTGTACAATGTTTACACACTCTACGGAACCAAAGATTACAGAAGTGATTGAATTCTCATCTTTCACTGCTGCTTGTCCATCCAAAGATCTTCTTCAGTTTCTCGTTCCCTCAATATAGTCTGAATTTCTTCTATCCAGGTGATAGAAGGTCTTCCTCTTTTCCTTCTTCCTGGTCGGCTCCATTCTATAACTCTCCTTGGCAATCTTTCCTGTGCCATACCATCTCTTTCTTTCTTTTCTTGTGTCCATACCATTGTAATATTTTTGTTTAGATAAAAGCAACAGTTCAATTTTTCACATTCATTCTGTCCTTAATGACTTCATTTCTCACGTCTGGATACTCTTGCCGAACGTCTCCAAAAGCCCATCTCTGCTGTCATTAGTGTTGTTCTTGTGTGTTTATTAGTAGTCCAAACTTCTGAGCCGTAAGTCATGATACTTCTAACAATGGTTTTAAATATTTTCGTTTTAGTTTCTGCTGTAAATTGCTTATCCCACGGGATTCCATTTCATACAGATATAGTCATCTTTCCCAAATTAATTATTCGGTTCGATAATTTCTAAAAAATATCCCCCACCCTCAGATTATTTTCACTATTTATAGATATTTTTGTTATTATGGGGTAGTCGTTTAATATAATGTTAATTTCGAGTCACTTTATCTATAAAAATTAGGCACTTGAATTACGCAGATAATCTTTCCTCCTTCTTAACCGATCCCCACCATTAATGATATTTACACTTTCATAGAGTAATAGTTTTATCGTATGTAATTGCTAAGGTATCTTATCCTTCAAAATTAAATATTCGTACTTTACTTTATTTCAGCACAGCAATTTTCAAAAAAAATCACCCCTCCTCCTTTAACTACCCAACTCCATTTATAATTATTTCATTTACCATTTTACACTGGATTAATATGACTTTCTTTCGGGGCACTTATTTATTAAATTTAAGTACTTTTATCTTGTTAAAACACAAAACAATGGAGGTAAACGACCCCTCCCTCCTAACCGAACAACCCGGTTGCCTGGCAACAAAATTATTATATTTTTAATAATTACCATTGTTTTAAAACGTTTAAATGATTTTTTAAGTACTTTACTCTTGTTAAAACGTAAAACGTTGCTGGTAAACTATCCCTCCCCCTCAAACGATCTTCACGAAAATCAGTAGGCCTTGAGTCCTCTACAACTCGGGCACATATGCACAAAATTATTTGATTCTGTTTGAATTTGCGACAGTTATCGTTCGCCATAGAAAAAATGGTACACACAGACACTTTTCGAAAAAAATTTGTCTTCTTGTTTTGAGGGTAGTACAATTATTTCGAGCACGGTTTATTTCGCGGTCACCAAATACTTCCATTTCCTTACGGAACGTGTAAGTAATAAAACCCTGCGTGCGTATTGTATGTTGCATTTTGATAAGGAAATGATGATATTATTCGTTGTACAAAAAGTAAAGCAAAGTAGCGGAAATGTAATCAGCGAAGTACTGTAGATGTTTGTACAATGGCTGGGATATCCAACGTATCGATGTCTGTGAAGTAGCGTGTATAGAACCGATATTCAATATCCAAACGTACGTAGTAATACAACTATGTGTGTAGCCTACGTACATGTTCATTATTGAGCATCTCGTGCGCATGGATGTGCATGAGTCTTGTAGGTCTGTGTGTGTGTGACTGTTTTCACGAGCGAGTGCGCCCGAAAAGTAAACCTACGATAGGTATAAACCTGACGGTCGTTTATGAACAGTCAACTCGAGATTAGAGATGAGCAAAGTACATCTTGTTATTTGAATTAGCAGTACTCTATAATTCCAACTTTGTCGTGTTTACTTGCTGGACTGCTACTTGTCATGTTCAGGATGAGGCCTTTCAGTGTTTCCACCTTTTTCAAGTCCTAAACCACGACGAAAAGTATCCCGCTGGAACCCGTATGTCACTTGTCACTACCCCGTAGTAAGTAGTCGAGGCGTGGCTTAACGCAGCTGAACCAATAGGGCAGTGACAAGTAGACTTATTTACGATTTGACCTCCCGTGAAAGTGGATTCATGGGTATATATACGGCTCATAAAAAAAAAAGATTCACGTATGCCCACCCAGTTCTCCTTACCGCCTCCCCTGCCTACCTAGATCTCCACCGAGTCACAGAACGACGAGCCCTAAGACTAATATACCGCCGACCATGCCTCACGAAGACCTCCAACGCAGCTCTGTTGCGCTAAACACCCATTTCTCTGACCTATACTCCTTCCTCATTAAGTTGAACTGGAAGTATTCCCGCACTGCCTCACGCCGCACTTCCCTACAATCAATAGTCCCTTCAATAAACAGAAATACCCGTAACTCAAGCAGACCTTCCTACTTAATAAATCGCCTCCTCATAATAGCCAATGGTCCTCCCCCTCGACTCCCCCGCCGCCAGCGCCAAAGACACAGACACAATTAAACATACATACCAATCCCCCCTCATGCTTCATTACTCTCCAGCGGTAGCGATTAGACACACACATGCAGCCTAAATACTCAACACTATGCTAAATTCCCCCAAACTCTAAGCCCTATCTTCGCACAACCTCATGAAATCACACAAACTAGTTCCTCACACTCACGTCCCTGCTTGTAACCCACAAATCTGTTTCCTCCGGCTACCTTGACGGCACCCTGTCGCCACCTAACAGCCTAGGCGACCTGCGTTACACGTCCCTGTCTTGCCCCCCCCCCAAAAGAACATCGAAGAAGAAATAAATATACCACCAAACACCCATAATGGCCGCCTCCAACTACCTCTCCCGTTCGCATATGGCTACCAACTACACTTGCACACAATATACCCCACAAGCAATACACTCCCAACTACGTGCCACCACCTTCTCAACGGCCCGGTCAGCTGGCGTACGTCCCCCTACAATCCCATACCCACACGGCTGAAGGGAGCTCGCTCCAAAACAGCCCGAGTCCGACCATGTTGGTCCGGTCTCAAAAAAAAAAGATGAACAGAAGTTACAAACAGCAGAAATGAAATTTCCGAGATCAGTTAAAACGTGTAATAGACGAGATCATGTAAGAAATGAAGAGATAAGAGGTGATTTAGATATTTTGCAGTTAGTTAAAGGATTTAAGAATACAGAAGAAAATAGATTCAACACATCAATAGAGTGGAAGAAAGTAGAATACCGAAGATGGTGAAAGATTACAACGCTAGAGGCAGAAGAAAAGTTGGACTGTGGTATAGGAAGGAACAGGCCGCTAAAGCCTGAAACCGTTAAGCAGATGATGATGATGATACTTTTGTG
Organism: Magicicada septendecula; assembly: GCA_034769895.1. Lineage (NCBI taxonomy): Eukaryota > Metazoa > Arthropoda > Insecta > Hemiptera > Cicadidae > Magicicada > Magicicada septendecula. Next base: position 491,355,442 of record CM068370.1, on the reverse strand, counting down.
GATGCTAGTGTGGAATTGAAAAGAAATAAATAATAATATATCATTGTTCTGTCGGAAACTCTTGGCCGTGCCACGCAATGCGGAGAACGTGAAATGACAGGGAAAGTCGGTCGGCTGTGTTCACGAGAAGTTTAGGAAAGACGACGACGACGATTCCTTTGACAGTGACGCACACCGTACTTCATTTTAAACGAACCATTAAATATTTACAAAAACGCCGGTGGAGTTAGTCTACGCGCCCCAGGCTGCATCAACAAAGCGGCTTACAGGCGCACCCTCAAAGTACTATATTGTGGTGTTTATCGAAGTGGAAAATAAAGAACAAAGTACGTACTTACTGAATTTCTTAAGAAGAAGAAAAAGAAGGTCTCTTCCTGTCTCCGGAACAGTGGCAAGTAGGCCTGTATGTACTGTATACAGGATCAAAAGGAAGTAACGAGGCTTTGAACGAGGTATTCCCAATTCGTCGCCGTAAGGGTTTGCTTCTGTGGCAAATTGCCCGCGGCAATACGCTTTGCCAAACGACTAGCTTTTTCTCCTTACATGCAAAAAATTAGTCTCTCTCTCTCTAACTCTCTCTCTCTCTCTCTCTCTCTCTCACCCTCCCTTTTGTACGCGCGCAGACACACGTATAATGTATATTTTTGGGCGTTTGAATGCGCAATTTCTTTGTCACGGAGTTAATCTTCTACTTATATTTTGACGTGAACTGTCTTTGATGGAAACAAGAATAAGAAGAAAAATGGAAATCTGTTGGTTCATTTTAGAGCTAAAAAAAATACGAAGAAGTGCTTGGATTGTTTTTACTAGGAAAAAGGATGTATTTTAATGCTACTTTTCTGTTTGTTATTAAAAACTTATAGCGTACTGTAATTTTCTGACTGTTCTTAAAGTATTTGATCGTATGCATGATGTCTACTTAAGCTTGTACGGCGAAATTGAAATTATATTTTAGAGGGAGAACCTTATAACTTCAAATACACACACTGCTAGTAGTAGGTTTATTTTCACTTGACGCACGTTTCACAGAAATCATTCTGTATGTTTCTGTTTGATGGAACTGTCTTTGATGGAAACAAGAATAAGAAGAAAAATGGAAATCTGTTGGTTCATTTTAGAGCTAAAGAAAATACGAAGAAGTGCTTGCATTGTTTTTATGAGGAGAAAGGATGTATTTTAATGCTACTTTTCTTTTTGTTATTAAAAACGTATAGCGTACTGTAATTTTCTGACTGTTCTTAAAGTATTTGATCGTATGCATGATGTCTACTTAAGCTTGTACGGCGAAATTGAAATTATATTTTAAAGGGAGAAACCTTATATATACAATAACTTCAAATACATACACTGCTGGTAGTAGGTTTATTTTCACCTGACGCACGTTTCACAGAAATCATTCTGTATGTTTAGAGGTTTGTTTATATTGTAGCTAAATGTTTCGCTTACAATGTAGTTAACGGATAATCGATTTTCCTTCGATTCTATTTTCGATTGTTGTAATGTTTATGTAGTCAGCTATTTATGATATATTTAATGTTTTATTTTGTTATTCTAATTGTTTTTATTTGAATGTGTTCTTTAGTTAGTAGATTATTACATTAATATTTATTTCAATATAGTATTAATTTCAATTACAATTTAAACAAACCTCTGAAGATACAGGATAATTTTTGTGAAACGTGCGTCAGGTGAAAATAAATCTACTTGCAGTGTATTTGTTTGAAGATATTACATGAGAGATATTCAAGAAACTCAACTAATTAACTAATTACTTACAAAGGAATTGTGTGTGTGCGTGTGTGTGTGTGCTGCGGTCTTCCCGGTCTCCTCCTCTTGATTATTTGTCTTTCGGCTCTTCTAGTGTTTTATTTGGCTGGTCTTATAACACAAGTTTACTGAATACTTTACTATTTGTTGTACATGTGAGAACATGTGTTGTTAAGGACAAGTAATCTGCCTTAAGCCGTGAAAGAATCCTCACGAAATATAAAAAGAAATATAGTTGCGGTACCATAAAAGATATCTTGCAAAATAAGTTTAAAGGACAGTTAAACAAAAAATAATTGGAAAGCCTTTATCGTCGTCGTCGATAACTTCGAGGATTACGATTTGCGACCTGTTCCGTCTAGGAGCCTGCGTCTTCCTAGGAGTGTCGTTTGGCATCCTTAACAATAGTTATGGCGGCCGTCACATGCGATAAACATAAGCTGGTTCAACTAAAGAGAGCCCTTGACAGACAGGGGGGCTTCGATTGGTGCTGACCGACTACTGGTTTCATCACTCTGCCTAACCACCCGTGTGGCTGACACCAAGATATTAACGCCGGTACCGCCATCGTCTTATAAACATTTCTGTTATGTCTCCTTTCTGCAATGCCTGCCCAGTGTTCTCCTTAATATATAACCACCGCATTTGCAGTATCCCTATCAAACCCATTAGTAATTTCACAACCCAGGTATCTGAAGTGATTTACTTGTCTCAGGCAAACCTCATTCAAACGTTTTTTTCGGATCGAATGGTGTCCTTCCTACATAGTTTTATATATATATAATAGTGTCTATCATAGTTTTAGACTTTGCATTCCAAGCTTTAAGACGAGTGATTTGACTCCTCTTTTGTCAGACTAGAACCCAGTATGCGTTGTGATCTCAGAATTGAAGAAGAAGAAGAAGAAGAAGAAGAAGAAGAAGAAGAAGAAGAAGAAGAAGAAGAAGAAGAAGAAGAAGAAGAAGAAGAAGAAGAAGAAGAAGAAGAAGAAGAAGAAGAAGGGGGATGAGGAGGAAGAGGAAGAGGAAGAGGAAGAGGAAGAGGAAGAGGAAGAGGAAGAAGAAGAAGAAGAAGAAGAAGAAGAAGAAGAAGAAGAAGAAGGGGGAAGGGGGATGAGGAGGAAGAGGAAGAGGAAGAGGAAGAGGAAGAGGAAGAGGAAGAGGAAGAAGAAGAAGAAGAAGAAGAAGAAGAAGAAGAAGAAGAAGAAGAAGAAGAAGAAGAAGACGTGTGGTAAATGTACATCTGAATTGTTGAGAATGTAGCGTTGTACGGAGAAGAAACATGGACGATGAATGACAGAATCGAAAGACTGCTATCGACGGAAATGATGATGGGAGTATCGGCAAGAAATTTCCAGCTGAAACGAGTAAGGAATAAATGTTAGGAAGGTCATGAAAGTAGAGGAAAAAACATTGGGACGATAGAACAAAGACGGTTAATAGAATTCGGTCGTCATTGTACAGTTAAAAACTGTTTTTAAATTAAGAACGTAATGAAAAAGAATAAACATACCACGTAATCCCAGTACCGTCCTCATTGAGTTTAAAAACACAAAGGCGTATCTTTAAACAACGAATCGTGTCAACGACAAAATTGTCGTGATGAACACGAGCGAAATTCCCTTCCCTTATAAAATCCTAACGTACTTATACTATTTGATGTCGGTCCCCATTTTGCAAGCGTCGATCAGTGTTTGCTAAAATACTTTGTAAACAGGAAGTAATGTTTAGTGGGCCTAACAGCAGGTTAAATAATTAACATTCTTCGTCAGACGAGGAGGAGATAAAACAGAGGCAACTGGCAGCTGGCTGGCTGACCTGTCAGCAGTCGAGACTTCAACGTTTTTGCCTGTACTGCAGAGCTCTCTCTCGGCTGTAACTGTAATTAATTATGTTGTTTTAGGACCACGCGATACGTAAGTCTGCCCGGGCTGTCTCCTCTCCTCCGTCTTGCGACGTTATTAATGACTCCACGGCCTCTTCTCTCTTCTGTTTTTACCCTCGCCCCCGAATCGCTGGATTCTTCTTTTGAAACTGCCGACTCGTCATAAAAATTGCTGCCGCGCGTGTGTTGTGTTGTACCCTAATTGCTAAAATCTGCGTAGCGTTATAATAATTGGATTTTTTTAACCGCGTGGGTGAAAAAAACACGAGTATACAAGCCTAATTAACTTACTTAAAAAAAAAAAAGAATAAAGGATTTATAAGCTTAGAGAGAAGGGATATACGCTGTGCTTCTAAACTTTCGTTTGTCTGAGCGACTCTGGCAAAATTGATTTATTGAGGAAAAAAGAAAATACTCTTCAGAAAGAATGGAGTAATTTAGAGAAAAGTCCTCTGTATGCTGTATTGTAGATACTACTGACCAAGACTTCTTCAAGGATTTGGTTCGTTTTAGTTTAGTAGTTCGTTTTAGTTTGGTACAGTTTTATTGAACATTTTAAGCTTATGGGATCGACGTAGAATGAAGGTAATAAAGGCAGTGTGACTACAAGCGCCACGTCCCGACGCGCGACGTTAGATCACATGTAAGAACAACTGAAAGAGTCGCAGACTGGAAACCAATAGGCAGAAGAATTAAAGAAAGGAAAAGATGACGGAGACGCTGTTGCGATTAGTGAGATACTCGAGAAGGCTGTGAGAGACAACACGGAGTGGACGAAAATCGTTAAGCAGGCGAAGACCCACGCTGGGTTGTGATGCCAGAAGACGAAGGAATGTGGTAAATCATCTACAGACGACGTGCTGAGAATATAGCTCTGTGCTGACAAGAAACACGGACGATGAATGACAGAATCCAAAGAACGGCTGCTATCGAAGGTAATGAAGAAGAGAGGATCGGAAGGGAATTTCTAGATGGAAAGACTAAGGAGTAATGTCAGGAAGACCATGAATATAGAGGATACAAACGTTATGCCGGCCGGCATCGGCTTGTCGGGCTGTAAGGCCGTGGTCTAAGGTTGTCTGGTGCAAACGTTTCGGCCGTGCTTTCGACGGCCATCTTCAGTGCAGGAGGCTGCAAAACACTGACAAAGGTTTCGTAGTCAGTGACCACTGAACTGTGGTTAAGGCTAGTGGCTTTTTTTTTCCCTCCGGGATCTGAGTTCCGAGCTACCTTCTGGAGCTCCTGCCTCGTGGCCCTGCCCAAGTAGGGCGTGTGCTCTATAGCAGGCCGATTCTCGGCTGTTGTGCTAGCCTACACTAGCGCAGTATACACCGAGGGCGTTTCCACGAATCACCTGGACGTATACGGTACCTGCCCAGCCCAGCCACTATAAAAATATACCCCAGGATTGTCTGGGAACCTCGCTGCACGTGCATAAAATTTGCGTGCAAGCCGCCTGAATGTTTCGTCTAAGGAGCGGACGCCAAGTCCTCTCCTTAGAAGGCGTGATGAGAAGCGACTGGGGACTTTGGCCGCTAGACGAAGACCCCTGTCGAGGACGCTCTGCAACTTCTTTTTATGCATTGCGGCGAGGTAACCCCAGACCGGGCAAGCGTAGGTAATGACCGGCAGCAGATACGCGCCGACGATCATCCTGCCCAATTTCCTGGTCATGGCTGAGCTGATCAGGAGTGGAAACAGTAAGCTCAGACGAGCGGATGCTCGCTTAAGAACTGTCTGAGCGTGGGTACGCCAGGTGAGCCGACGGTCAAGGTGTAATCCGAGGTACTTGACCTCTTTGGACCAGCGCAAGTACGTTCTGCCGATACGTAACTGCCTAACAGGGTTCTTTCGTCGCTTAAAGAATTCGACGGCTACACTCTTCTCCAATTCTCAGTCCAGTCCACGAGCGTGCCGAGCTGGCGCTGCAGTCGTAAAACGGTCCTTTCCACATGACGATCGGCCGTAAATACGGCCGTGTCGTCCGCAAAGAGAGTCATCTGGACTCCAGGCTGTCTCGGCACGTCGTTGACGTAGAGCGAGAACAATAGGGGGCCAAGAACACTACCTTGAGGGACGCCGGCTGTGATTCGTCTCTCGGAAGAGACTGAATCTCCAACTCTCACGCAGAAGGTCCTCTCCGTCAGAAAGCTAGCAACCAGATGGAGGTAGCAGTCCGGGAGCTGGACTTCCCTAAGCTTGAATAATAGGACATCATGCCGTACGCTGTCGAAGGCTTTTTCAACATCTAAGAAACAGCCAACGGTCCGTTCTCTCCGACACCCGGCTTCCGTGACGTATTCCACCATTCTCATCAGTTGATGAGTGGTCGAATGCCCCACACGAAAGCCGAACTGTTCGGGGACCAGCACGTCAAGGTTGGTTAGATGGCTAGTGGCTGTTAGTAGGACACCCATATTTATAAACATTTGGTGTCCGCACGAAGTTGTTGTTTGACACCACCAGCCAATCAGAAGAAAGACAAATTCTTATTGGTTCGCCACAACACGCGTCCAAATAGCACTCAATGAGAGGGAGTCACCTCGCCGATTCATTGAAATGAATGTTTTTGAATCTGGACAGACTCCATGTGCAGGCGACGGAAACACGCACTTACCGACGGGACGATAGAAGCCTCGTCTCTTCAAAGAGTAAGCTACGGTCGGCATTGCATTCGCGAGTGCGTGGTCCGCTATAGTAGCATTTTCAGGATGCCTCAAACGACAGTAGCGGCTGTGTTCATCAACGCGGGCATGGACACTGCGTTTCGTAGTTTGGTGTACTACTGGCCGCATGAGCGAGGAACTCCATACACTCCGAACAATATGTTTATTCAGTATATATCACAGTATACATTTCACTTTCTCGTAAGATTGAAGCCGGCCGTGGAAGCCTCAGACAGAATTAGAGGATATAAGCATTGGAACGATAGAACAAAGTCCAGAGTACCGATTTGTTGGGCTTTGACAGCGTCATTAGTTTGACTCGTCTGATCGTGAGTCAGAAGTCCTCACGGAAACGTGACGCGTCAGATAAACACGTTGTGTTCAGTTGTGGTTGTACAACGAAGCTTTGCCGGCAACAGTCGCCAGTTGTGTTGTAATTGCTGTAGAGTGGTGTTGGAAGTTCTACTACGATACACGATACACGTAAGCTCACCGGCGACTTGCAATGACTGTAGGTTGTCATTTTGTTCAGTTAATATAGTTAATATACGGTCTTCCATACCAGTAGTCGTTAAGTGCCAGCGCAGCACAGTTCACGCGTTCGAATCGCTACAGTGGCATACCAATGGGGGGGGGGGGTTAATCCTCCTCACTAAAGCTATTACAATCTTTTGGCGAAATTCCATAATCACTTAGGGTACGGTTACACGAGCGTTTTGTCCGGCCGTGTACGCGCGTGGAATTTGAGAAAATACACAGTGGTCACAGGCGGTTTATAATCGGACGGCAGCGTTGGGACGTCTCGGACGCGCATCCCTACAGCTCTGTCTATAAAGGTGTATATAAAGGTTAAAACGCTACTGCACAGAAACGTCCGTGTTTAGATTAAAGACAACAGTGGTTATCAGTAAGAAAATAAATCTTTATTAAGAAAATTTTTTGCATTACATATTTTTTTTATAATACAACACCACGGAGACCAAAGTTAATTACCATAACAATAACCATATACAGGGTGTCCCGGGAGGAGAGGGAAATAATTTGAGAAATGATTCTATAGTGTAAAAAAAGAAAAAAAGTTCATATAAATATATGTCGGGAAACGCTTTGTAAGCGAGTTATGGCTAGCGAAAGATTTCGCCCGGGTTTCGGTTCCCCCGGGTAAATGAAGACTTTTCTGAAATTCTGGGAAGGTAAATTAAGGGGCGAATTCTGTTTTTTCTTGTTTTTTTGACCTGAAAAATCGAATAAAACAGGTCGCAGAACTGTATCTCCCATAACTTTCATGATATCTGACGTAAAACAGAAAAATCTTTGCCTAAAAACACGTTTTTTTTAGGTTAGATGTACAATAACTTAGTTAAATGATTAATAAATGCATAAAAGTTAAAAACAAAACTTGTAAAGAATTTAATTCTGAGAAAAATGGTGTAAATAAAGTCAATAAAAATCAACAAAAAATTCCAATTTTGGTTAAAAACAATACAGAACAAAATTTTTTATTTAAACAACACAATAAATATTTTTGGTAATGAAAGAAACAGCTGTCTGAGCAAGAATACTCTCTGTGGTTTATGGAGTGCTATTCATGAGAAAATACAGTAGAATAATTGTATCATGAAACTTATGGGAGATACAGTTCTGCGATCTGTTTTATTCGATTTTTCAGGTCAAAAACCATAAGAAACAACAGACTTCGCCCCTTCATTTACCTTCCCAGAATTTCAGAAAGTCTTCATTTACCCGGGGGAACCGAAACCCGGGCGAAATCTTTCGCTAGCCGTAACTCGCTTACAAAGCGTTTCCCGACAGATGTTTATATGAACTTTTTTTCTTCTTTTACACTATAGAACCATTTCTCAAATTATTTCCCTCTCCTCCCGGGACACCCTGTATATTACCATAATAATAATAAACAAACAAATAAACCTTGGTTTAGGTTACCATAGTAACAAGTAAATAAACAAATGCTATTATAAAAAACGCACTAAAATTTAAAGAAATTTCGACGAAACCGAAACATCGAAGTATGATAATGTTTTTTTAGGCTTTTGAAACGTATAGTGTGCATATAACAAATATATGTACTATATAACAAACATTATCATGTTAAAACGACAGAGACCGAAGATTTCTAGACTGTGGAGAATCGAAAGTGTGGAAGCGTTACATTTTTCGATGACGTTACATTTTTGTGGAATGACCCCCAGCCTAAAAACATTATTATGTTAAAACGGAGCAGGTCGCGTTTCGATGCGGAAGACCTTGAAAACGCAGCAGAGTTGACGACCAGTACGTTTTTTGCACGTCCATGTGACCAGTTTCATTGGCGCCTGTGTGTTAAATTCAGTGCGTTTCCCAACCGTACGTGCACGGCAGGAAAAAACGCTCGTGTAACCGGACTCTTAGGCCTGTTTCTAAGCCAGTTGCATGTGTCAAAATAAGCCTTATAAATAATTGCAGAAATAACGGGAATTACAGTAGGCCTATTTGTAAATTGATAAAATAAAATTAGAGTCTTTTTAATAATGACGAGAAGTCAACGCTTGTTAAATAAAGTACGTAGTATTTGCAGCCGGAAAACGAACTCAGGCCCTGTTAATCTACCTTCATTTTAACAAATTGTTATTTTAATCGGGGTACACATATTTTTTCTGATAATTAAAAATTTATCTGATATTGAAATTTGAATAATAATAAATGTATTTCTTCCAAAATATTAAGCGAGTTCTGCGGGTCAGGAAGCTAACTGTATAGTTATACGTTCCAGGAATGCCCTTTGCCCGAGGAAAGGTCATTTTTATCCATAGCCAACCAACCTTCCCGTTATCCATAGACAACCTTCTTGTACTGTTTGAAAACAACTGTACGCGTATACACGAGGTTTGATCAAAACGTTCGTGCAATTTCTGGATTTCGTGCGCTATAAATGTCCGATTCAAAAATTGTTTTTGAGTGATGTTTGTACCCATCATAGTCTAACATTGTGACGCTGTTGAACTAATAGTTTAGGTTTGACAGCTAATTGAGTACGTTATGTTCTGGGATATTTGGCGATTTGTTTCTACATTCTACTACGCGATATTGAAATATTTAGAAAATAATTTTGTGTAAAGAATTAGATAGACTGTTCTGTCGTGGGGAAAGTGTTGCAAGAGGAAAGACTTCTGGCAAGCCTGCTATGCACGAACAAGCATTTCAGAGGATTTAAAGATTGTCGTGAGCAAATTGAAGTTCATGATTATCATATGAAGAGTGTAGCTTTGTTTTCCATTCATTTTTATCGTTAGGTGCAACGATAAATAAAAAAATATTCACACAAGTGTGGCATTTTGCGCCACTCGTGTGAGAAGCTGTTCTTAGGAAACGGCCAAAATTGCCGTTTATGGAACTTTCCAAGCCGATAATGCAACAGTCATTTTGTCTTCAAGAAAATTTTGCAAACAAAACATTGTACTGACGCCGCAACCGCCATATTTGCCCCAACACGATCTTTCTTCTTCTGAAAAATGAAAAGCACCGCGAAAGGACAACCTTTCGCGGCTGTTGAAAGTGTAAAAAAAATCGCTAAGCGAACTGAAGGCTGCACAAAAAAGTGCGTTCGAGAACTGTTTTTAAGACACGGTTAAAAAGGTTGGCATAATCGTGTTATAATCGATTGATGGTATGTTGAATTGGGCATTGTGAGTATAGGTGAACCAATGCTTAATTTTTTAAATAAACAAAACTTGCACGAACTTGTTTACCAAACCGGAAAGAAACAAAAGCCGACGGTCTAAAGTGTATCATTTTAGTGATAATGTGACGTATTATAATATACACACTTATTTTATACTAATGGAACTTATAATCTCAATTTTCTATTGCAGTGTATTTAATGTTCATAGCCTAAAGGTACCGTACATATGATTTGCAATAATGTTTTAATTACTCACATTCTTAAACACGATCGGTTTCGGTCATATACCATCGTCAGGTCATATACAGTGCACTTGCGGTCACAATATCGTAAAATATTGGCTGGTTTACGATATTGTGACCGCAAGTGCACTGTATGTGACCTGAGGATGGTCTATGACCGAAACCGATCGTGTTTAAGAATGTGAGTAATTAAAACTTTATTGCAAATCATATGTAGGTATATGGTACCTTTAGGGTATGAACAATAAATACACTACCATAGAAAATTGTACCATTTTAATTACGTGAGTACATTACATGTTGGTCAGTACAAACATGAAGCGCAGCGAGGCATTATTGCAACGCAAGTAACAATTCAGCGTCATTGTTGCAGTTCCGTTTGTTAACGTAGAGAGCTCAAGCTTCCGTATGTTGTCTACACTCAATAAGCGAAAGCCAATAGGAAACCGTGTTTCACTGAAATATGATAGCACACCTGTCAGGTACATTACGTCAAATGGCCCATTTGTGTAATTAAAACAGCAGTATACGGGTTCACAGAGACTCCTGTCTGATGAATGACTGGTGACAATCGAGTCGATGAAATACCAAACCGTTCCGGCTCACAAGTACTGCGGAAATTAATCGCAATAATGACGTATACAGTACACGTCAGACAGTGAACTTTAGTATCGATCTACTAATGTAAATTTATTGGACTGGCACTAAAAGTTTTATCTTGATGATACAGATGATTACTGAAAAGAAAATTCATATTGAAATTTATGTAATGGTAATTATGTCATCATTGTCATCCATTTCAGGGATTGGGTATCGATTATGCGGCGTCACAGGATTGTTATGTCCATCTTGTTTTTGAGGGTCGGGGATCTCATTTACCTATTTCTGTTTACTGCCAAGCTTTTTAGGGAGTGTTATCATATGGCTGCTTATTTAAATGATCTTTCCATTTGGGCGTGGCCGGCTCTAGTAGAAGGCCTGAACATTAAACGTGGCAACGTTGCGTCTGAGGCCTATAAGCATAGTGTAATAAAATAGTTAAAGTGAACAAGTCATATTTTGATTTAATTTCATAGCATTACTAAAATCATGAGTAGGCCTATTTATAGCTAAATCTAAATTATAGGTATCTGCGCACTTAGTACTATACGTTTAAGTTGAAGAAATTCGTGAATTAGTGTTAGGCCTAATGAATTAATTTTGTTCGAATGATTGAATCCGTATCATATGAATGAGTTATTTATTATATTTCTTGAGTATAGACTAACAGTATTTTACATAATAAACTTTTAATTTACAAAAAAATTAGGGATTATAAAACTGCGGTTAACCGGCAATTAAAAATGACGCGATTTGATTATTGAAATACATAAAATAAGAGATCGTCTAGTCGGTGCAAAAATCAGCTGGTTCGAGTGTTGCCAAGTTTAATGTTCCGGCCTTCTACTAGAGCCGGCCATGCCACAGCTCATTAGGAGACCAAAAATAGTTTCATATTCCGAAGAAATCGATAAGCCGAACACGTGGAGCATTTCACATATTCGGATTGTTTCGATCATGTCATTCGGTTATCATTCATTTTGTATTTTTACCAGGGACGGCAGCTAGTTAGCACTACCCACAGAAATTCTGAGATGAAAAAAAATATACATAGTATTTCTGTTATACGATCGCTAATATACTTAATTTATAGTCCTATATTTAATGTTATTAAAATGTCCGTGTACTAAGTTGCTTTCTAAACTGCCACCGCCCGCCCCGAATGCCGTAGTTCTACATTTAGAGTCTGCATGTAGCAGTTTTCCTTGCTACCCCCCACGCAAAGTATTATGGAGTCACGTGACTAGTCTAAGGAGGTTGAAGGGTATGCCGCAGCTAAGCATAAAAGAGCGAGTGAGAGAGCAGAAGAGCGCAAATGAGACAGGCTTAGGTAGCATATGGCGAACTGCCTACATACTACAAATTGCAGTATGATTTCGTTTGACAGTGGTTGTCAGTTAAAGTTTGATGGAACGTATCCTGTGCATATAATGTTAGGCAAAGTCACTTAAACGTTTATTTATTTTAATTATATATTGACAGTTAAGTCTAACAATATTCTAATGAAAACCTAAAATTGTTCTTGCCTGAAGGCTTAATTATTTTGTGTTCCGCCAGATTTTTTTTTGTCACAAGCCGCCAATGATTTTTAGCGCCAGTGTCCAAATATCTTGTTTTACCAGCAGCATCATCATCTTCGAGGATTAAACCAAGGATGGTTTGTTCCGGTCTCAAATAGGCTAAGATTAGAGCTGGTCACTCCAGCGCTTCCTCGGACGTCCCCTCGGCTTATACAGTAGTTCCATAGTTGTTTGGGGAAGCAGCAGTCATCCATTCGGTAAAGATGTTCCCACCAATTCAGCCGATACAGGGCAATCCTGTCGAGTATACTCATAATATTCATTTCCTGCCGTATGTCTGTGTTTCTTCTATGATCATGGAGAGTATACCCTGCCACGTACCTGAGAAAGCACGTGGATGCGACTGGCGTGGCCTTTCGTTAAAGTTCAATTCTCAGACCCATAAAGAAGTGTGGGGAGAGCCATCACCTTGTAGAATTTTAGGCGTGTTCCTTTACTTGCTGACTTAAGGGTTCGCCTAATTGTCCCGCACATAAGGTTGAACTTATGCAAATTGTTCAAAACGTCGTTGCTTGCGTTATGAGACACACTGTAGCCCAGGTATTCAAAATTTGCTAATTTGTTCTATGACAGTACCATCTATAACAATTTTTTCCCGTACGGGATCAGTTCCATCAAAAACCATCACCTTTGTGGTAAGTGTGGATATTTGTAATCCAGAGTCTTTGCAGATTCGATTTAACAAAAATGTATACCCATCTGCAATGTGTTTCCAGAGTCCGACAAAATAGCCTGAACGTGTTTTACCAACATCTTGCCATTGAGATTCATTTTAAACAGGCCATAAGTATAACATACAGACAGTTTTCTATACTACAGTATAAAACAAAAGTGTCTCACAGAATATCATTTTGTAGACAAAGCTTGAAATGTGTTAGTCTGCTAACTTGCACTGTTGCGTGTAGCAAGGCTATATATCACGCGAGTGATCCGGCGGTGTTGGTGTCGCTAGGGTCCGATCCCGCGGTCAGCCGAACAGACCCATCTGTTTTACTCGTCAGCTGACCGCATGCCGTGCCCTTGACAATTTGCTTTCCAGACTACCTAAGTACGAACTAATTGCGGGTCGACAGCTGCACACAGGGGATTTCAATTTGTTCATTGTGTCCACGTTTTGTAAATAGTGTATCCCAGAGCATATTTTAAGCAATAAACTAGGTGGCACTAGTATTAGGTATAAACTAGGTGGCCTAGTGGCAGGTATTAGTGCCGGTGCCGAAAAGTGAGAAAAAATGGGAGAAGGAAGGAAATTAAGGAAGTATTTTGTTACTCGCATACTTTTCCTTTTTCTTTCTTAACTAATTTATTTAGTCGTAAAGCAATTTAATATGAAATGTTTATACATTTTTCATTTTAAAATTAAACAAACTTTATATATTTTTAAGTAGACCAAATGATAAAGGCTTTGAATTTGTAACAGGTCTCCATGTAGTAGTTATGTGTACATCGCATTGCAATGTACTTATTGAATATTACATAATTAATTATAATAATGAATCCATTTCCGTGTTTGTGGTGTTTTAACATGATACCGTAATGTTTTTAGGCTGGGGGTCATTCCACAAAAACGTCATCGAAAAACGTGACGCTTCCACACTTTCGATTCCCCACAGTCTAGAAATTTGATATGTAAACGCATCAAGACAGAAATAATCGCTGCTGACATTGAGTTTAGCAAACGTTTTAGTGAGAATAAATTTGGTTTTACATGCTCTGTTTGTGATCGTCTGTGGTTTGGAAACGATTTACGTGATCCACCAAACGTAATCCACATTATACGTTTCAAAAGCCTAAAAACATTATCATGCTTCGATGTTTCGGTTTCGTCGAAATTCTTTGAATGCTTAGGTGCATAACTAGAGAGAGGGGGAGAGGGAGTTTAGAGAGAGGACTTACATTTTGTTTTATTTTATTTTATTTTTTTTTATTTTCCTAATGTCTAAAACATTATGCTCTGGTGTATTCTGAACAGTAGACAACAAATTACGACAATGTATATATAACAGGAATTTGTCCAAGGTTTCATAAATTTATTCACTCTCTGGATATTAGCGAAAACATCTCTTTATTATTGTATTTTAACTACGGATATAAACAAAATAGCTTTAATGGTCATCTTTTGTTTTTTTTACTTTACTTTTAAAAGAAAATTCTTATAGATTCTGCATTAAATACTCTTTAAATTGTTACTCTTAGTATCTCAAAATCATACAGCTGTGTACTACTTTGATTACCACGGATCCGGGTTCTAACTTTGTAATATTCTAACATACTTTAACGTCATCCAAACTATTTGAAGAATAGTCTGATGTAATTTCAGATTAACTTTACCTTTAAACATCATCAGGTTATTACTATAGCATTACAGAAATTACAAACATTAATATGCTAATATTTATGTGATCTAAAAAGTCTTTTCAAGAAACTTTACTGTTCTTTTGTTGCGGTTGTTAAAAACAATGTATGCACAGAAGTTATGGTTTAGTGTCACCTGAATATAACGTGAGTCTGCGGCTGGTGGTCGAAATGATCCTCTTCAGTAGGTCTTCCTGGGTGTAGTTCGTTGTCCGTCTGGATCCTTCATTTAGTTGGTTGTTTCTGTATTGTGGTCTAGGTCATGGCACTGGAATTCTGCTACTTGGAGTTCGTACAGTTGTTGTAGTAACTTCTCTCCTGGCGTTGGTGTTCACTTTTCACATTTGATTCCTTTTTATTTTAACAGCACTGAGGTTACCTTTTACATGGTAAGGAACATATCTTACCACTTACTTTTTTATATAAAGAGATGTGTCGGCTAAGTTTTTTATTTATTAAGAATATTTTCTCAACGTCTGAACTACATTACTAGTTTTTAAGTTTCGTTTACGCTACATTGGATTAATTAAATGAGAAGCACTAACTTTACATCGTTTTTTAGCGACATAACGTAAGTTTAACTTCACGACACATTTTCGAGCTGCTTGTCAGAGATTCTCCGGCGACTGGCGTTAGTTTAGCGGCAGGGAGTATTGAAGCTGGCGCGGTTTACGCGCTGAGAGAAAAGTAGACGTTCCTTTATATAATTAATTAATTAATTAATTGTCCATAAATTAACTACAATAAATTATCCTACCTTTTCTTAGTTAGGAGTTAGATATTTCCTTTATTATTATTACGTCTTTATTTAAATAAAATGATTATTAGTTCGCTTAATAACATTGTACTTTGCATGTTCGTACTAGACTTTTTGCAAGTTGATACAGGTATCTAGGTACAGAGGGGGGGGGTGGATTATACTCTCACTTGTTATAAGAACAAAAAAAATTAATTTGTGGTATTTAAATAATCTTTAAATCGTCACATAGTGTATAAATTAACTGCCAGGAAAAGTGTACTATAACATTAATAAATGCATATTACTACTGTCCATTTTAGCGTAGCTTAATGATTTTGTATCCTTTCTTTATACTGAATGGCACAAAAATTAATTGTCAGATTAGTTTCAATAAAAATAATTTCACAAGTTTCCACATAATGTACTTTTCTCTCTTTGTACGTCTTGAATATATTTTCGTCGCATTTCTCTGACAAAATGATGTAATATTGAATTTGGTTTCGTTATTTTATATTATTTATTTTTTTAGTTTTTTCTTGTTTAGATGCTCTTATGCGTTGTGATTTCTCACATATATTACACAATGAACATTCAAACAGACATATATGTTAATTGTGTAAAAATTCAAACAGCCATTAGGGAAGGATGGTCTTCTTTTGTTGGAGATTCTCGTTGGATTATAGGACGTTCGTGAATTTATATGATGAAGATACTGTGAGAAGTGGGAGACTAGTACGGCAGTGGTTGGGCAGATAATGAACAGCTGTTTGAAATTTTCCTGTCACGCGTGTTTTTAAAATGCACAAAATCAAACATCGTGTTGTGATGAATTTTCTGTTAAAAACGTTTTAGAGCCAATGGAAAATCAAAACAAAATTGTAAACGTGTTAGGAGATGCTGCGCCTTCAGAAACGTGCCGGCACAATCGAGTTTAAACGTGGCCGTACAAGCACTGAAGACTATCCCAGCAGTGGACGTCCAAAAAGTGCAACAAAAAATGACGTTATTGAAAAAATTTCATAGGGTGTTGGATGACCGCAGATTGAGGAGTGGACGACGCTGCTGAAATCATAGGCATCTCATATGAGCGTGTACATCACACTTTAACTCAAGAACTTCGTGTGAAAAGGCGTTGTGCAAGATGGCTGCCGCATCTGGAGTTGTTGCATTTTTGGGCGTCCAGTGCGGGGGGGGGGGAGATCATCTTCAATGCTCGTACGACCACGTTTGAACTCAAGTGCCTACTTACATACCGTTGGTTTTGAAGTCGCAGCATCTTCTGACACATTTTCAATAGCTTTCTGAATTTCCGTGGGCGCTAAACAATTTTTAACAAAGAATCACACGACGATGTTTGATTTTGTCCGTTTTTCAGAACACGAATGACACGTCAATTTTAAACAGCTTCTAAACAATGAATAAATTGATAGATAGATTTAGAAATAAACAGGAGTTCACATAAATTACAATCTTGGTGCAGCATACGAAAAATTTTAGTTTTACCGTTAAGCTACAGATGTCGCTCCGCGAACTTTACAACTAACCCACGTACGTATAGACAGCAATGAGCGTAAAGTCTTACCAATAATAACGTTTTAGAAATAGTGTATTAGACGTTTTGCAAAATGTGTGTATGCACGCGTGCGCGTGTACGCTGCATGCGGTATGTTCGTTTTCCAGGTATTGGGTTTTGCGCATCGTGCATGGTATCCAATTTTATACGTATAGCCTACACCTATGCTGTGTATTGAATTTGTTTTTAATTAAACTGGTATCAGATAATGTGCGTGGAGCGTAGCGTTTATGCGATAACGATATTGTTTGTAGTCGTATGATAAAGCTGATGAGAGTACATAACCTTTCTCTCCGCTCTCTCTCTTTCACACACACACACACACACACACACACACACACACATCCTTATCGGCTAAAAGTTGGCCCTTTTGTCTTTGCCTGATGTTTTTCGTGAAATTGGATAAATTTTAACGCTCCAAAACAGTACTGATAGTGCGGGGTGATTTTGAAACTGGAATATAATATCGCTGTGTGCTTCACAACTCTGTGCGGTAAAAAGCGAATATTGTTATTAATCAGAATAACTTATAAAGTTAAAATACTCATATCGTTTGTGTTTGTTTAAAGTATTAAAAAGTTTCTGCCAAAGAGCTGTTGATAATAATTATTTAATACCAAAACAAATATGTAGGCCGTACAAAACGTAGGCCAGAAAAAAATCGGTATGGAGAACCATACATGACTTCCATTTTCTAAGATTTATATTTAAATCATTTACTTGAATTCGGTTTGATAATTTCTATAAAAAATATCCCCCACCAGGTAAATCAAGTTTTGTGTTTGACAAATTGAAGTGAAATATTTCCATAGATATTTCTTTGTTGCCGGTAACGTAGTACACATAAAAATTATCCCCTCCCACTTCAACTGCCCTTTTCATTTATAGATATTTTATATACCTTTCTACAGTGGATTATAGTGACCGTCTTTTCAAGATACTTTATTTATAAAAATAAAGTACTTTGCTCTTGTTAAAACGTAAAACGTTGCAGATAAACAACCCCTTCCCCTTAACCGATCTTCACCAAAATCAATAGGCCTTGAGTCCTCTACAACTCGGGCACATATGCAAAGAATTATTTAATTCTGTTTGAATTTGCGGCAGTCATCGTTCGTCATAGAAAAAATTCTACACACAGACACTTTTCGGAAAATGGCTTTTGTTCATGTTTTGAGGGTAGTACAATCAGAATCAGCCCTTATCTCGAACACGATTTCTTCGCGATCACCATACTTCCATTACCTTACTGAACATGGAAGTAAAAAAGCAAAAATAAATGATTCTTTAACATTTAAATAATACAATAAAACCCACCATTTACAGATCTGCAGTTCAGCTAAGCATGCGATAAATAGCACGTTAACTACATGGCACTAATAAAACATACCGTAGAAAGGGACTATATTGAACATTTGGTAAAGGCTACGCATGTACAAACATAAAACACAAGACAAGATAAACGCATGCACAAATGCAGATCAGTACAAATATTATTTGTTGCCATACAAACTTGACATTTCCGGAAGCACTCACAAAATGACAGCAGTGAAGCCTGAAAATTATAATGAAAACAAACAAACAAACGAAAAACACTAAAAGTCAACAGTAGCAGACATCAAATCAACATGCCCGACGACGAACCTACTGGTTAATGCTCAAAACTTGTCTAAGTGAGAGGAAAATAGTCTACAGAGAAACATTAAGATATGAGCGTCTGTGTCGAAAAGATGTTGTGGATGTCTTATATAAGTTTAGATTCGTGAATGATTGACGCTGTGAAGTACATTTGTACAAATGTGAGAGTTTTTAAGTGGGAGGGTTGAAGGCGTATGCGTATGATCGTGGCGTCAGGTTGAATTTTGTATCGTCAGATATACGTAGCTTCGCTGACGAGATTTCAACAAATCAAACAGGACATGCAGGAGTGTAAGTAATACATTTGGAATTGCTTTGGTTTTAGAGAAAACACAACGAGAGACTGTGGTTACAATTTTATCTTTAATACCTTTATAATTGCTAGGATTTTGAAGATTTACCGTTTCTGATTTTTGTGGACTTTATAGTTTTCAATCTTCCTTCGGCAGGTAAACGGATGAAGGAAGGATTGTGCTGTATAAGTGAGAGTCATACTTTCTCGGCTATATACCTTGACTAGTCCTGAGACAAATAATAATAGTAATAATAATAATAATAATAATTATTATTATTATTATTATATTTGTCATCATCATTATAGCTGCACAGATTAAACGAAAGTTGATTTATTGTGGTCCTGCGTCCCACACTTCTACGTCTTTCCGGATTAGAATTCAATAGTTGTTTTTGGATGTGGCGGCTATCCATTCGATTTTGGGTAACTGTCTGATATAACCATAGTATACAGTTATTGTCTGTATACAGACGTGTACTGTTTTTACTTCCATGTTCCGCAAGGAAATGGAAGTATGGTGATCGCGAAAAAATCGTGTTCAAGATAAGGGCTGATTCTGATTGTACTACACTCAAAACATGAAGAAAAGTAATTTTCCCAAAAGTGTCTGTGTGCAGAATTTTTTCTATGGCGAACGATAACTGTCGCAAATTCTAACAGAATCAAATAATTGTTTGCATATGTGGCCGAGCTGTAGTGGGCTCAAGGCCTATTGATTTTGGTGAAAGTCGGTTAAGGGGAAGGGGTAGTTTACCTGAAACGTTTTACGTTTAACAAGAGTAAAGTACTTAATTTTGATAAATAAAGTATCCTGAAAAGAGGGTCATAATAATCCACTGTAGAAAGGTAGATGAAATATCTATAAATGGACAGGGTAGTTGAAGGGGGAGGGGTAATTTTCTATAAATGAAAATGATAGTTGAAAGGGGAGCGTGTAATTTTTTATATGTTTTCTATCACTTTCTGCTACAGCGTTATCGGCAACAAAGAAGTAGTTTGTTGTTAAAATTCCGTCCCGGGCTGTTTGGCAGTGGTCCAATGTTTTTTTGCAAAACCAGACGTTTCGGCATTGCCAACGACTGCCATCACCAGTGAAAATCAAGTGCGCTAACGTGTGGTGGTATACGTTAGTGACCACAGTACTGTGGTTAACGCTGAAGAAAGAAGTAGTGTCTATGGAAATATTTAATTTCGAAAATGATTGTAAATATAAATTTTAGAACATGAAAGTCATGTATGGTTCTACATACCGATATTTTATATATGTACCACGTTAACAGAGAAGTAGTTTCATTAGAAATATTTTGTTTCAGTTTGTCAAACTTGTCTAATTTTCGAATGTATATTTAATAGATTTATAAAAAAATCTTAGAACATGGAAGTCGTGTATGGTTCTCCGTACCGATTGTTTGAAGATGTAAGGACGATGGCTGTCTCATTGAACGCTCGGTTTCCACTAGCGTCTTTTGATTCTTAACCAGTTTTCTTAAAATCCAAATAAATACAAATGCTTGTTCCGAACAATCAGAGTATGAACTGAGAGAGTGTGTGTGTGAGAGAGAGAGAGAGAGAGAGAGAGAGACAGCGAATTAGAAACAAAGCAGGATGTAGTAGTAGCAGTAGAATGTCATTGATATTTAATAAAGTGTAGCATACAAGTCGGTCTCATTAGTGAGTGACGGGGCCGCGGCTGTCTGTGCAAATGTGTTCTCACCCCAGGGCAGAGTGTTAGGTATTATTCACGAGGGTTGGAAATCATCAGTGACAACAACGGACAGTTAATTCTGCTCGCTTTACAGCCCAAACTTTCGCAATAAAGCTGTAACGCACAAACTCACGCCGCCAAAAATAAACCTCCGTTAAAACTGCCTTCTGCAATACGTACACACAACATTATACACGTGCTTGAACTGACACTATGGCTGTAGTTACAGTTATAATAATTATTAATATTATCACTAAATATCAAAGCAAATTTGACTGCGAATCGCAGTTGGTCTTATTAATTTATTTACAACAGTAATCAGGAATCAGCGTAATTTTTGTTGAGCTATTTTCCTTGTATAGGAACGAGCGCCCATCGATAAATGACACATTTGGTGCTAAAAGATTAATATGGTACGTGGGCGTGTGTGCCGTATGGATAATGATAGATGGCCAAAGGAATTACTAGAGTGGACCCCTCTAGAAAGAAGAAAAAGGGGGTACGTGGGCGTGTGTGCCGTATGGATAATGATAGATGGCCAAAGGAATTACTAGAGTGGACCCCTCTAGAAAGAAGAAAAAGGGGGCGGCCATTGGTAAACTTGGATGGAAGGCATAACAAATGGACAATGGCACAGAGAAGTCTTAAACATTTTGATTGGAAAGACCATTAAGTTTGGAAGCTAGGATGCAAAAAGCGGCTTTAAATGTTCGGATGTGTGTGCGTGTGCGTGTGTGTGTTATAACAAAATATAAAATAAAATAAAAAACTGAACAAATAAGAAATGATCAAAATGAACAACACATAAATAACACATAACAACAATAAAAAATGGGCCACATTCACATACATAAATAACAAGATGACAAAGCTAACAAATCTATTTTAAAACAGACATTAAAATAGCATACAGAACTAATAAAAATAATTTACAAAAACTAAATAACCCACACAACAAAGATAATACAACTAATGGTATATATAAAATGGAATGCCAAGATTGCAATAAATGTTACTTAGGACAAACAAACAAAAATACTGAAAACCCGTTATTTTGAACATTTAACGCATACAAAATACCAGAAATATATAAATCTAATTTGGGCACACATGGAATAAACACAGGACATGAATTCCCAGACATAATCAACATGACACTAATAAAACACATAGGCCTACCACACAAATGTACCATAATGTACAAACACAAAACAAACTAATACTTGAACAAATACAAATCAATACAAAACATGATACAATTTTCAAAGCACGTAGGCCTAATATCGAAAATACACAAAAAGCTAATAGGGCTATATACACCACAATCACACACAACAATACTACTTTAAAATAACAATAACCAACCAAAACACAAGTACTCCACAAGATTCAAAATTAAGAAGGCTGAGGTTGGGAACAATATGTTTCCCGAACCATGTCCCAAATAAGGGAAAAAACATCTTGAGGTAAAGTAATTATAAATTTTAAATATATTATATATGCATCAAGAAACAGACTGTAGCAAAAAGTGTAATATATATATATATATATATATATATAAAACACGATAAACGACATGACGCTTTCCTGACTTGAGAAGCTTGAGTTTTGTATTGTGTTAGTGTAGACTAGAAAATTGCATACAAAACGTAATCCTAAGGCGACACGAATAATTAATCCGACGCGTCATGCATGACAGACTGACCCGACCGTGACACGTTTTCTGCTTTTATTTTATTTTTATTGCACCGACTCCGGAAAAACGTTAAGTTCTTTGTTTTATTTTTTCTTCTTTTTATTTTACCGTGCCGGTAATCCTCAGTACCGGTAGTTCGTTAGTCGCAAGTCGCTACGCTAGATATTGATGGATGTTCAGGAAAAATAAATAAATAAAATTCCACAGTGGGATGTGAAGCACACGGCACGTTTGTCTCCTCCGTCAGGATAATATCAGTGTACGCAGGATTTACCTGTCACTTTTGGAGGAGCAAAGCCGTTCCCAGTGGCAGTCTATATAGCTAGCTATCCACTCGTCCCTCCACACCGTCTCTCTCTCTCTCTCTCTCTCTCTCTCTCTCGTGATAGCAATATAAAGAGCGGTAAAAACGGAATCTTGTAAGTTTAAATCTTCGTGTGTGATCCGTTTTCGATTCGTCATTGTCACACCGCTGTAAAGCGCCTCTCTGTCAAGATGAACAGTTCGATAGGGATCTGTCGCACAGTCTATACACACACACACACACACACACCGTCTATATAGATTACTCGACGTACGTTTTTACTTCCATATTCCTTAAGGAATGGAAGTATGGTGATGGCAAAAAAAATCGTGTTCGAGATTATTGCAGATTCTGATTCTACTACACTCAAAACATGAAAAAAAGTCGTTTTCCGAAAAGTGTCTGTGTGTGTGTCTGTCTGTCTGTCTGTGTGTCTGTCTGTAGATTTTTTTCTATGGCAAACGATAACTGCCGCAAATTCAAACAGAATCAAATAATTTTTTGCATACAGCCCTGAATTGTAGAGTTCTCAAGACCTATTGTTTTTGGTGAAGATCGGTTAAGCGAAAGGGGTAGTTTACCTGTAACGTTTTATGTTTTAACAAGGGTATTTCCTATGGCAAACGATAACAGCCGCAAATTCAAACAGAATCAAAAGATTATTTGCATACAGCCCTAAATTGTAGAGTTCTCAAGACACTATTGTTTTTGGTGAAGATCGGTTAAGGGAAAGGGGTAGTTTACCTACAACGTTTTTTTTGACAAGGGTATTTTCTATGGCAAACGATAACAGCCGCAAATTCAAACAGAATCAAATAATTTTCTGCATACAGCCCTGATTTGTAGAGTACTCAAGACCTATTGTTTTTGGTGAAGATCAGTTGAGGGGAAGGGGTAGTTTACCTGCAACGTTTTTTTATCAAGCGTATTTTCTATGGCAAACGATAACAGCCGCAAATTCAAACAGAATCAAATAAGTTTTTGCATACGTCCCTGAATTGTAGAGGTCTCAAGGCCTTTAGATTTTGGTGAAGATCGGTTAAGGGGAAGGGGTAGTTTACCTGCAACCTTTTACGTTTTAACAAGAGTAAAGTACTTGAAAATTTATTTAAACTTTTTGAAACAATGGTAATTGTTGAAAATAAAATAATTTTGTTGCCAGGTAACAAAAATAAAATCATTTTGATTATAAAATATAAATATTTACAACAAGAAAAGAATTTTCAGTTTTCAAAATTTAAATATATTTTTATAAAACAATGGGTTCTTCATTGAGGTGGGGACCATGTCACTCACTCCATCTCAAGCCTCTCCTATTTTGCAGAAAAAGAGGACCCTGTCAAGGCTGATACTTTGACGACAGTGACAGGGCTTTCCACCAAATTCAGCAGAGTGACAGATAGGCCCAACTCTGATTGGCTCCTCAGATTTCCCCAGCGTTAGTAGGTTCTATGAAAATATTTTATTTAAAAAATGATTTTAAATATAAATCTTAGATATGTTTTATAAATCTCATGTTTTATGTTTTAACATGGGTAATTTTTTATATGACGAACCATAACTGCCGTAAATTCAAACAGAATCAAATAATTTTTTACATATGTGCCTGAGCTATAGAGAACTCAATGTCTGTTGATTTTGGTGAAGATCGGTTACGGGGAAAGGGCAGTTTACCTGAAACATTTTTTGTTGTAACATGAGTAAAGTACTTAATTTTGATAAAGTATCCTGATAAGATCTTAATAATCCACTGTAGAAACGTAGATGAAATATCTATAAATGAAGAGGCTAGTTGAACGGGCTGGGGGTAATTTTCTATAAATCAAAATTATAGTTGAAGGGGGAGGGGATAATTTTTTTTTATATGTGTACTACGTTATTGGCAACAAAGAAGTATTTTTTTGTTAAAATTCCTTCCCTGGCTGTTTGGCTGAAAATGATTTTAAATATAAATCTTAGAATATGGAAGTCATGTATGGTTCTCCATACCGATTTTTGTCCTTTCTGACGCGTCGATATCACCGTCAAGGATTAAAATACACAATATTGTTTGCTGCGCAGCATCCTGGCACCACAAAGACGTCATATAGTCACTCTAGATGTAGTTCAAAGAACTTTTTTACTTCTAAGTAGGTACGCTCATATCGCTCATTTAAAATCTACTTCAACGTCCGCTCATATCTTAATTTCTCTTTAGACCGTTTTCCTCTCACTTAGACAAGCTTTGAGCATTAACCAGTATGTTCGTCGTCCGGCATGCTGGTTTGATGTCTGCTACTGTTCACTGTTAGTGTTGTCGTTAGTTAGTTTGGTGTTTTTATTATCATTTTCAGGCTTTACTTTTGTCGTTTCCGATGTCCAGGTTTCAAAGAAATGTCAAGTTTGTGTGGCAACAAATAATATTTGACATTAATGTCTGGTTTGGTATCCAAGTCACTTGTATCGTATTACACCAAACTAACCTTTAGTAATCCGCCGTGTGACTTCAAGTGGATTTTGTTACCACGCGTTTCGGAGCATATGCTTCATCACCAGGTAACTTCGTATAAATTAAGTCACTCCTTCGAGGTCGTCACTAACTAAAATCCAACACAGCGTATGGAGTTTACGCGGTATTAGATGCGCACCCACTCAAGCTCAATCTAATACTACACGGTCGTTAGTCCTTAGCCCTAAGGTCGTTAGTCCTTAGCCCTTTATTTGAAGTTGCCTGATGATGAAGCATATGCTCCGAAACGCGTGGTAACAAAATCCACTTGAAGTCACACGGCGGATTACTAAAGGTTAGTTTGCTACATAATATTTGTACTGATCTGCATTTGTGCATGTGTTTATCTTGTCTTGTGTTTTATGTTTGTACATGCGTAGCCTTTACCAAATGTTCAATATAGTCCCTTTGTACGGTATGTTTTATTAGTGTCATGTAGTTAACGTGCTCTATTTATCGCATGCTTAGCTGAACTGCAGATCTGTAAATGGTGGGTTTTATTGTATTATTTAAATGTTAAAGAATCTTTTTCTTCCTTTTTTACTTCCATGTTCAGTAAGGAAATGGAAGTATGGTGATCGCGAAGAAAATCGTGTTCAAGATAAGGGCTGATTCTGATCGCACTACCCTCAGAACATTAAGAAAAGTCATTTTCCGAAAAGTATCAGTGTGTCTGTGTGTAGAATTTTTTTCTATGGCGAACGATAACTGCCGCAAATTCAAACAAAATTAAATAATTTTTTGCGTATGCGCCTGAGTTGTGGAGGACTCAAGGCCTATTGATGTTGGTGAAGATCGGTTAAGGGGAAGGGGTAGTTTATCTGCAACGTTTCATGTTTTAACAAGAATAATTTTTACTTTCATGTTCCATAAGGAAATGGAAGGTATGGTGATCGTGAAAAAAATCGTGTCCGAGGTAAGGGCTGATTCTGATTGTACTGCCCTCAAAACATGAAGGAAAGTAATTTTCCGAAAAATGTCAGTGTGTCTGTCTGTGTGTCTATGTGTAGAATTTTTTCTATGGCTAACTGCCACAAATTCAAACAGAATCAAATAATTTTTCCATACGTGCCCGAGTTGTAGAGGCCTATTGATTTTCGTGATGATCGGTTAAGTTGAAGGGGTAGTTTACCTGCAACGTTTTATGTTTTAACAAGAATTAAAGTACTTAAATTTTGATAAGTAAAGTATGCTGAAAAGAAGGTCGTAATATCCATTGTAGAAAGGTAGACGAAATATCTATAAATGAAAATGATTGTTGAAAGGGGAGGGGTAATTTTCTATAAATGAATATGATAATTGAAGGTCGAGGGTATAATTTTTTATATGTGTACTACGTTGTCGGCAGCCAAGGGAGTAGTTTGTTGTTAAAATTCCTTCTTGGGCTGTTTGGCCGTGGTTCAATGTTTTTTGCAAAACCTGACGTTTCTGCAGTGCCATCGACTGCCAACATCAGTGAAAATCGAGTGCGCTAACGTAAGGTGGTATACGTTAGTGACCACAGTACTATAGTTAAGGCTGAAGAAAGAAGTAGTTTCTATGAAAATATTTCATTTCGAAAATGATTTTAAATATAAATCTTAGAACATGGAAGTCATGTAGGTATGGTTCTCCATACCGATATTTATATGTGTACTACGTTATCGGCAAGAAAGAAGGAGTTTGTTGTTAAAATTCCTTCCTGGGCTGTTTGGCTGTGGTCCAATGTTTTCTGCAAAACCAGTTGTTTCGACAGTGCCATCGACTGCCATCATCAGTGAAAATCGAGTGCGCTAACGTTAGGTGGTACACGTTAGTGACCACAGTACTGTGGTAAAGGCTGAAGAAAGAAGTAGTTTGTATGGAAATATTTCATTTCGAAAATGATTTTAAATATAAATCTTAGAACATGGAGGTCATGAATGGTTCTCCATACCGATATTTTTTAAATAGAATTTAATTTTTATCACAATCAGTACATAGCTTGGGTTTTCTGTAACGAATGAGAAAGAAATTAAGTGCATGAGGTGTCTCCAGTGAACCAAATGCGTTTTAAAGACTACGTCAGATACACTTATCATAAATAACACTTTGTTTTCTGATTACCCATTACTAACTAATAACTCTGCCACTAATACTCTACGCACAACACTGTTTACTCCTTGGCGAGGACGTTGGGGCGGTTCTTCTACGACTGAAGGCTATGAGAGGCAAACATTCGATAGTAACGCACGATCTACTTCATACCACACACACACACACACACACACACACACACACACACACACACACACACACACACACACAAATCCGTTTTTGCACCCTGGCATCCAAGCTTAACGGTCTTTCCAATCAACATGATTCATTATATTGTAGTCTCAAAGTCACGTGTATAAGTATTTAATTGTAATATTTGTAAACACTTGGTTACTCACCGTCTTGTGACTTCTTTAAAACATTCAATAACTACGCTTTTCAAGGATAAATCCTCATCATCAGATTATATAAATATCGGTATGGAGAACCATACATGACTTCCATGTTCTAAGATTTGTATTTAAAATCATATTCGAAATGAAATATTTCCATAGAAACTACGTCTTTCTACTTATTGCTTCAGCATTAACCACAGTACTGTGGTCACTAACGTATACCACCTCACGTTTTCGCACTCGATTTTCACCGATGATGGCAGTCGATGGCACTGCCGAAAAGTCTGGTTTTGCAGAAAACATTGGACTACAGCTAAAGAGCCCGGGAAGCAATTTTAACAAAAAACTACTTCTTTGTTGCCGATAACGTAGTACACATATAAAAAATTCTCCCCTCCACCTTCAACTATAATTTTTAATAATAGAAAATTACCCCCACCCCGTTCACCTAACTTCTTCATTTATAGATATTTCATCTACGTTTCTACAGTGGATTACTATGAGCTTCTTATCAGGATAATTTATTTATAAAAATGAAGTACTTTACTCTTGTTAAATCATAAAATGTTTCAGGTAAACTACCCCTTTCTCTTAAACCGATCTTCTCCAAAATCAACAGACCTTCCGTCCTCTACAATTCAGCGAAGCATGCAAAAAAATATTTGATTCTGTTTGAATGTGCGGCAGTTATCGTTCGTCATGGAAACATTTCTCTTGTTACAACATAAAATGTTGCAGGTAAACTACCCCTTTCCCTTAACCGATCTTCACCAAAATCAATAGACCTTGAGCTCTCTGCAACTCAGGGGGTGCAAAAAATTATTTGATTCTCATTGAATTTTCGGCAGTTATCGTTCGTCATAAAAAAATTACCCTTTTTAAAACATAAAACGTTGCTGATAAACTACCCCTTCCCTTAACCGATCTTCAACAAAATCAACAGACCTTGAGTTCTCTTTAGTTCAAAAAGGTATGCAAAAACCTAGTTGATTCTGTTTGAATTTACGGCAGTTATCGTTCGTCATATAAAAAATTACCCTTGTTAAAACATAAAATGTTGCTGGTAAACTACCTCCCTTAACCGATCTTCAACACCAATACGTATTGAGAACTCTACAATACAGGGTTGTATGCAAAACATAATTTGATTCTGTTTGAATTTGCGGCTGTTATCGTTTACTATAGAAAAAAATTACCCTTGATAAAAAACCGTTGCAGGTAAACTACCCCTTTCCCTTAACCGATCTTCACCAAAAACGACAGATCTTAGGTACTCTACAATTCAGGCCTGTATGCAAACAATTATTTGATTCTGTTTGAATTTGCGGCTGTTATCGTTTGCCATAGAAAACACCCTTGATAAAATATAAAACGTTGCTGGTAAACTACCCTATTCCATTAACCGATCTTCACCAAAAACAATAGGTCTTGAGAACTCTACAATTCAGGGCTGTATGCAAAACATTAGTTGATTCTCTTTGAATTTACGGCACTTACCGTTTGCCATAGGAAATATCCTTTTAAAACATTAAACGTTGCAGGTAAACTACCCCTTTCCCTTAACCGATCTTCAACAAAATCAACAGACCTTGAGTTCTGTAAAATTCAAAAAGGTATGCAGAAGAGTAGTTGATTCTGTTTTAATGTACGGCAGTTGTCGTTCGTCAAAAAAAAAACCCTTGATAAAGTGTTGCTGGTAAACAACCCTATTCCCTTAACCGATCTTCACCAAAACCAACAGGTCTTGAGAACTCTACATTTCAGGGCTGTATGCAAAATATTATATGATTCTGTTTGAATTTGCGGCTATTATCATTTGCCATATAAAATACCCTTGATAAAACAAAAAATGTGTCAGGTAAACTACCCCTTTCCCTTAACCGATCTTCACCAAAAACAATAGGTCTTTCGTACTCAACAAACCAGGGCTGTATGCAAAAACGTATTTGATTCTGTTTGAATTTGCGGCTCTTATCGTTTGCCATAGAAAATACCCTTTTAAAACATAAAACGTTGCTGGTAAACTACCCCTTTCCCTTAACCGATCTTTACCAAAATCAACAGATCTTGACAGCTCTACAATTCAGGGCTGTATGCGAAATATTATTTGATTCTGTTTGAATTTGCGGCTGTTATCGTTTGCCAAACAAACAAAATTACCCTTGATAAAAAAAAACTGTTGCAGGTAAACTACCCCTTTCCCTCATCCGATCTTCACCAAAAACAATAGGTCGCGAGTACTCTACAAATCAGGGCTGTGTGCAAAAAATTATTTGATTCTGTTTGAATTTGCGGCTGTTATCGTTTGCCATAGAAAAAAATCTACAGACATGTAGACAGGCAGACAGACAGACAGACACACAGACAAGACAGACACACACACACACACACACACACACTTTTCGAAAAACGACTTTTTTTCATGTTTTGAGTGTAGCACAATCAGAATCTGCAATAGTCTCGAACACGATTTTTTTTGCCATCACCATACTTCCATTTCCTTAAGGAACATGGAAGTAAAAACACCAATCCTTCTGGAGAAGTCGTCAAAAAATCAAACGTTTTTACCAACCATCAGAGTATGTAGTATGTCTTCTAAGAACACATTATTGTAGCACTTCACGCCGCTTAGTGACCTGGTGCGCACCACTACACGCGATCACCGATAAGTGAAGTGCTACAATAATGTGTACTTAGAAGACATACATACTGTAATGTTTGGTAAAAATTTATGATTTTTTGACGACTTCTCCAGAAGGATGGGTGTTTTTATATAACCTGATGATGAGGATTTATCCTCGAAACGCGTAGTTATTGACAGTTTTAAAGAAGTCACAAGACGGAGAGCAACCAAGTGTTTGCAAATATTACAATTAAAGACAATCAACATGCTTCAGATTTGTCTGTGTCATTGCATTCCCTTATGCCTTCCATCCAAGTCTTTCGCGGCCTCCCCCTTTTTCTTCTTTCTGGAGGAGTCCACTCTAGTAATTCTTTAGCCATCTATCATTATCCATACGGCACACATACCCGCGTATCATCTTAATCTTTTAGCACCAAATGTGTCATTTAACGTAGGTCTCTTTCGTAATAAAAAAGTCCGAAATAAATAAATTCAACCGTTGTTGAATATCCTTTTTTGAAATAAACACGAGGTTAAGGGGAAATGGGATGAAAATTGAAACCGTAATCAGGCCAATGAATGTAAATGTCGACAAAATATTCATATTTTCGATGTAGTTGACCACTACGTAGTCTGCAAACGCTGTTGCTTCTGTCGGAAGATCGGGCATGAGATCGTCAACAAATGCATTCTCCCCGGGGAAGCTCAAACGTTCGGTTCTAAGCAATAAAATATTGCCTCGCGTGCACCTTGTGTAGGACCTTCCGGAGATTGTAAAGTGTGTCTTCAAATTCCTTCGATCGCAGCGCGCAACTTGTATAATCTTGTATACAAGATTATCAACTTGTATCTTCGCGCAACTATCAACTTGTAATAATAAAAAGGTGTAATATATTTTATAACATATTATAAATTTTTAATATTTTAAAATATTATAAATAGCACAGGGAAGGATACCCGAATTAAATTTTATAAAACAGTGGCTGCCCGGTAAAAGTGACGTGCAGAGAATTCAGGCAGCCGAAATGAAACTTCTAAGTGGAACCCAAGGTTGTTCTCTCTTGGATCGAAGAAAGAACGCGATTTAAACATTGTGTCATCGCACCAGAAGATTTAAGACCACAGAAGGGGACGGCGTGAACACTTGAATCGCATGCCTGGTATCCGTCTACCTGTGGCTGCCTTGGGTTATCACCCTACTGGGAAGAGAGATGTCGGTAGACCGAGGAGGAGATGGGTTCCGGAACAGGTCTAAGGCCTAGTCCGTGGAGTGGTGACGATGATAATGGCAATTACAGAAGTGTATTGTTTTTCATAATCTTTACAGTTCAGAAATCAAGAAAAATGGTAAGACAAATTTTGTTTTCAACGATGGGACCGCGCAAACAGACCGTCTTGGTATACTCGATTTTTCCCATTGTAGGTTAATTACAATCAACAAACAAACGTTATATTTTTATCTGGCTCTTATAATATTACTGTTCTTAGTAGTGGATTGGAGGCTGGATTACATTACTCATCTACACGCTTATTGCTGACAACAATCGACACCCTGACGGAATCTTGTTGCGACTAGTTAACTAACGTTTCTTCAGAATGTAACTCTGGCCTTCGAAGTGTTACATTAACGTATTCGTCTACCTGTGGCTGCCTTGGGTTATCACTCTATTGGGAAGAGGGATGTCGGTAGACCGAGGAGGGGGAGTTGGGTTCCGGAACAGGTCTAAGGCCTAGTCCTTGCAGTGGTGGTGGTGGTGATGTTGATAATGATGATGATTATATCATATTATAAATTTCGTATGTAAATTATGTTTAATGTATTAAAGAGATCAGCACGAAATACGATTCTATCCGCGTACTGTTGTAGGTGGGAATTCTCAAGCAATACACTTTATCGTGTGTGTTACCTGGGCATAAGACGTTATGCAGACTGGAATGATAACGGTGCAAGTCGTAAATTTTGTTGTTTTCTGCGTTTCTCATTGCTTTAATAAGGGTCTGTCCGTCGTTTAGCCGGGACTGTCTTTCCAGATGTCAGCGGCGGAGCTGTTAGTGGCTGCGACGACAAATTTAGGACCGGACGAGGGTTGTGTGTGCGTCAGTGAGGGAGAAAACGGTGTTATTAACAAGGGCGGTTCCAAATTACAAGGGTTAATCTCAAGACAAGCTAAGCCTTGTGGCGGGTGGGCGGGGGGTAAGTAGAATGTCGGTTGCGCGTCGGTCTGTTGCTGACCCTTGGCAGCCGGTCAGAAGGGATGAAGGGTTGAACTTAAGAAACGCATCGGTCGGGCATCCCCATCCGTCTATCCATCCCCCTCTCTCGCTTGTTCGCAGGACGCTGCGTGTGTTTTATGTCGTACTGAATAAATCGATTATGTTAATTAACTTGGAAAATTTATACGCCTGAGTGGAGCACATACGTTTGCATACATTAAAATAAATATTTATACGCTTTACTGTGGGGAGGAATTCAACTGTAATGAATATATGTTTATGTTATTGTATAAAATTAATTTATTCTGTATTTAGAAACATATGTGGTAAGAGTAGATTCAGTGGTGTGACTGAAGGGGGATCGGGGGATCAATGCCCCCCCTCCAGAGCTATTAAAAATTTCATCGATATTCCACGATAATCATTTCACGTAGGCCTATTTCTGAGCCAGTTGCGTGTGTTATAAGGCTTATAAATGACTGTAGAAATAAAAGGAATTATAATATTTGTAAATTTATAAAATACAGTGAAGGTTTTTTAATAGTGAGAGTTCTCAGCATTTGATAAATAATGTTTTAAAACCCTACTTCACACCGGTTGACTCAAAACCTCTGGGACGCAAAGAACTTCATCACCACTCCAAGGACAGGCCTTACACCTGTTCCGGAACCCTTCTCCTCCTCGGTCTACCGACATCTCTCTTCCCAGTTGGGTGATAACCCAAGGCAGCCACGGGTAGACGGATATCAGGCATACGATTCAGTGTTCACACCATCTCCTCCTGTGGTCTTCAATCTTCAGGTGCAATGATACGATGTTTAAATCGCGTCTAATGTCATCGTTCCTTCTCCGATTCAAGAGCGAACAACCTTGCGTCCCTCTTAGAAATTTTTATTTTGGCTGCCTGAACCCTGTGCTCGTCCCTTTTACCAAGAGTCCATGTCTCACTAGCATACAGGAATGTGGGGACAGCCACAGTTTTAAACAGTTTCATACGGGTATCCTTCGGTGTTTTATTTTTCAGGTACCTATGAATCTATGGAACGATTCACGTCAGGTACCTATGAATCGTTCCATAGATTCATATAAAACGTATTTATAAAATTATATAGGAAGAATCCTGAATGTCTTATTCGTCCTGAGAAAAATAAGGAATCTCCAACCTTCAAGCCAGTCTTGTCACCTTCAAGGTAGTCATCACGAGATGATCAGTCCTGGTTTCTTGGCTTTGCGTAGTCTTATGAAGATGTAGAGCAGCAGTTGGCAAACCTGCGCCCGTCGATAAGGTTTGACGCACGCGCGAACCAATTTGTAATTTTATTTTATTTTGAACGAAGGAACGCACCCGCATTGTACCCGCTTCGAAGTACTTTATTATAAAATTGTACAAGCCGTTTCAAATTTTACTTTTTTCTAATACAACCACTAACTAACCACTGTTAGTTTTTTTTTTTTTTAAGAAAAGGAACTGAAACCTTTATTTATGTTTTAAATGTGATTTTTTCAAGTTTTACATTTCTTTGCACTTTACAAAAATAATTAGTGTTATTGTGGTAAGTTCTTTATTTTAATTAAAGTGCGTTCCTGTTTAACCATTGGTTTTTCATTTTGTTAGTTTTAACCTGCGTGTGCATGATGACAGATTGTTGATGACTAATGTGGTAAATGTTCACAAATTTTTATGAAAAAAATACTGCAGATCTTTTTTTGATTCGGTGTTCCACATCGCTAAATATAAGCGCAAGGGTATTATAAAGCGACAGTTAATGTTTGTAACGTCCGGCTATTGAACTCCGCACCTTTCTATTTTTCACACTAATGGGGTGGGTAAGAGTGCGCCCATCGAACTGGTCCTCAGTTATATATGCGTCCCCATAAATTCAAAGGTCGCCTATGACTCATGTAGATTGTTTTACTTAGGCAGATTACTACTTTATCGGGACTTGGGACCGACATTAGTACCCAGTGAGGTACTCGATCCACACACCGAACACCGACGTCATAGTTCATTTTAACCTACAAAGCAACTAATCTTTGTTTTACGCAACAGTTAGCACTTTATACGCCTAACTGAATTGCTTAAGAGCATGACTTATATGTCTCCACTGATAAACCCAAGGTTATGGCATGTCACAAAAAAGATCGTATTGAATGACAGCCCAGTTGAACAATGTATCACATTTTAATTACCTACGCCGTGGTATCAGCCAGTTACCGTAATTAGAAGCTCCTGCTGGGAGGGCATGAGACTGGTTTCTGGAGGTGGGATGAGACTAACTTCTGAGGGTTGGGGAGGATGAGACTAGCTTGAAGGTTGACTCAAGAAACTGTAGGACCCAAAAAACTTATAAAACTTCAGAACCCTGAAGGAGTTTCTTATTCGTCGTGAGGAGGAAAGTGTCCAACCCTCAAGCTAATCTCGCCACCTTCAAGCTAGTCACCACGAGATCAGTTCTTTTTTCGAGGCTTTTGGAGACACGTGTCCTTATTTTCGTCATGACGATTGAGATATTATAAGGATTATTCTAACACACGTAACTGGCCTACATTAAGTAAGTGTGTAACATAAATTGGGGGGGGTTTATCCACGTGAACCCCCCCGCACTTACACCACTTATGTCATTTACAACTTTGACAGGGATTTCAATAACAAATTCTATAAACTGTATGCGGCAAAGTAGTGACAACTTTAAGGATTATTTTAAGAGTGAACCCTTACAGGAAACACGGTTGAAATTCTACAATTCCACCGCTGTCAGTCGCATACAGGCAATATGTTGGTAGTCTACATATTAGTTGAAATCAACTATGCGCGACATTTAATTTCAAGCAATCATACTTACACAGAATTCACGTCAAATTTTAAACTCTTACACATTTGCAATAAAGCCCACTACATGAACGCTTTAGAGGAGTTCGAGTTTTGCAAAGCATACAATAACATACACAGTCGAGATTTCATATCGAATGATCATTTGAACTTTAAATCGAACCCGCTGTACGATACAGCCTTGAACTTGCACAAACATTCATAAATAACTTCAGTATCCGGTCGACCTTCAAAGGGTGCGAACCCATACGGACGTGTGTAGGTACATAGTAATGTTATTTTAACATTTAACGGCCTCAACTGAGTTAATTAATGGTGGAACATAAGTTCCGAAACGCGTTATTTGAAATAAAATACGAAGTCACACGACGGATCTAAGGTAATTTATTAATTTATAAATTAGTCGTAGTTTCTCCACCGGTATTGGAGAGTAGCAATTTTGTCTATGCACCGAGTTTTCATGTGTACATACTAACTCACGGTTGAGTTGATGGAATTTAACTGAAGTGCTGTAGAAAACAGAGTGAGATCCGGTGTGACCTTTAGCCCGCGCTAATGGGTGTAGGGTAAAGCCGATTTAAACTTTAAAAGACAAACAGCGTACTAGTAGTGTCGAGGTCGTCGCGTGTACCAGGATTATCCTTTAGGAGTACAACAAAAAAACTAAATGTATCAGTATTGACGCCATTATCCGAGTACGGGTATCGTACTGGTTTATCGGGTCCATACAGGTGTACAGTGATTTACCGAGCGAAGTTTTGGGTGATTGTCAGTCACAGGTGTCTATAGAAAAAAAGGAAGTGTAAAAATTAAAAACATCTTTAAATAAAAAAAGTTCTTTCCAAGTACAATACTGAATAAAATAACATTAAAAAATTAGCTTTTTTCGTATGTTAAAAAAACTTTTTTACAGAGTTGAAAACAAATTTTGCTTACCCGATATAACATTTCCAATTTTCGAAATGCATTGTTTTCTCTTAATAACAACTAAATAGACTTACATCTCTAATATAATATTCAGAACACTGCTATGTTTTAGAGGGTAGTGTTACGAAAAGCATATAATTTAACAAAATATTTATAACAATTTGTTAGGTTAAGTATCATGTTACATGACAATAGCAGGGGTAAAATCGTACAAACATAAGCACGACATAAATCGCATCTCGATGAAGACGTTTTTAACTCGATGAAGCTATTTCGCTTGAAAAACAAAAAAACATTTTCCTCTGTGGACTTGACAAGTCACGAGGCCGCACGTCCGTTCCTGAGTATAGTCTTCGCCGAGACACTACGAGCTAATGATGTGTAAAATTACTCTTTGGCTTGACTGGAAATACACGTGGGTCCGATTCCACTTTACGAATTTGTCCATCAAGGCAGCGGTGGATAACATTTAATTCTGTTTTTTTTTCGTATGAGCCACTGTGAACTATATTTGGTTTAACTAGTTCCTCCCAGCTTCTCCTCTCTCTTCCTCCTCTCGCATATGTCTCCTTCATTCGCGATCGATGTCTCTCCCTCCTTACGTCAGTCCTGATGCACCTGTCCTCTTTTTGGGGTTTTCCTCAAAACCTTGGCCATTTTTAATTTCTTTTTGAGTGCCAAGCATTCTTTAATGTCTTCTTGAGTAATCTGGAGTTCCTCTGTGTCTTTTTCCGTTTCTTTGAACCAGGTATTGCACATTTTGAGCTTTCTGAAATAGTTAAAAACTTCCCTGTTAGTCTGTCAGGAGTCATTCTTTGAACATGTCCGTAGAAGATAATTCTTCTTTTTCTAATTAATTACGTCTGTGATTTTCTCAACACGTGCGTACAGCTCATTATTGTCGCGTCTTCTGTACTGTTCTCCATCTTTTATTCATCTTAAGATTTTTCTTAATATTTTCCTTTCTGTGACTTCCACTTCTTCCATCATCATTGCCTTGTTCAGATTCAGACACTCAGCTGCATGAAGTGTTTCAGGGCGAATTACTGTTGAATAATGCCTAATTTTGGCATTAATGAATGTTGGTTTCTTGTTATATGTATCCTTGGTCAAATGGTAAGCAACTTTCATCGTATTAACTCGCGCTTTAATGGTTTCTTTCTATGTGACATTGTTTTCAATAATTTCTCCAAGATACGTGAGTTTGTCAGTTCCACAGGTTTCCTCGTATCCAGTTTTCATTTTCTTGGATATTGTCTTGATGTTTATTTATTACCGGATGAAAAAGTAGTGCGGACGACTGTATGCCGGATAACATTTACTGTAGTTTGGACCGTTCGACTACTGACCGGCATATGCGTACTGTATGGAATGGTGATTACGTCGATTGAATTCAAATTACAATTGGGAGCGCATAACGCCTGCGAGGGAGAGAGAGAGAGAGTTAATTGTGTTCGGTCTGCGTGTGTTATAATTAGCATAGATTGGAATGCTCGCACGAGCGTCTATGCAGTTAATTTTTGTTGGCGTCATTAGTCTATATAATTATCATTACACGTTGTAACTGCATTAATGAAAT
Organism: Magicicada septendecula; assembly: GCA_034769895.1. Classification (NCBI taxonomy): domain Eukaryota; kingdom Metazoa; phylum Arthropoda; class Insecta; order Hemiptera; family Cicadidae; genus Magicicada; species Magicicada septendecula. The sequence continues at coordinate 491,317,647 of CM068370.1, read as the reverse complement.
TGTGTAACCTCTCGGTGCTTTTAGTATTTATTTTATTTCTTTTTAAATTTCTATCTCCTTGCTTGTTGGTTTTGAAAGAGAGGTTACAAGTTATTTAGAACTAGGCAAGAGCCTAGAGAAGCTAAAATTGGGCTGGGTCCAGTATGATGGGACTTGCAAATGAAACACTGAACTTAAGATAACAACAACAATTTATTATTCTCTGGTAATACAACACCTGAGCCCCAAAAGGCTAGATAACTAAGTCTTTTCATTATTGAATGTAATTTCCTTAATGTGTGCCTTGCCAAAAGTTGAGCAAGGAATAATAACTATTTACAGCCCCAAGTATTGAATGACCTTGAAGATCTGAATGATCAGTGAATATTAATTCATGGAATGTTACATAATGTCAATAATACAATTATAAACTGGCCCACAATCTCGACCCGCAAATAATCACATATTATAACAAGACATAAATATATAAACATATACACCTGCAGGATTAATATAACAATGTAACAATTATGAAAAACAACACATACATATAATTAACATCAACCACGTTTGCATATAAATAACACATCCCATGTTCACCCTGGTTATCAGCGCATTTAAGCATCTTGTCCAACACCCATAACCCCCTTATTCTGACCAAGTATCTGGCCCCCTTCTGTTTAATTAATAGGTGACTAAAACCCCCTCCCCAAAACTTCAATTAAAATATCCCAGGAGTGGAGCAGACATGCCCCAAGTTTTAACAAGATAAGTGTTAACTGAATGTTCTCTGTAAGCCACGCGGCCAGCGCACAAATCCCATGCCGATATTTAATTATCAATTTAAATCCCATCAATTACTATAATGAAAAGTAGCATCACAAGGTTAACATGGATGTCCGTGTACCTAACTGCATTTTATATTCCTTTACCTTCAAAACAGAATATGGAACAATAGTGGAACTTGACCACCATGAGTATTCATAACTGACATTGATCAATCTTGTGTGGTCTTATGGTTAACTAATTGTTATAGGGAGCAATTACAATTATGGTTACAAAATTTTTGCTATGGTAAAATACAATCTGTGACAATGGTAAATTTAAAGTGTGCAAATTAGCTAAACAGTGGAACAGAATTTGTAAAACGGAATCTAAGTCATAAAGGTATTAAATCAGCTCACAGTGTTCCAAAACTTAACTACCGGCAGGGTCAGGCATCGGACGAGATCTAGCAAGATCTGACATAGACAGACTTGCAGTGGACGTCTCCAACGGGAGTCGACCACGGTTTAAAACCACCCCCAGATTATGAATGAATAATAAAATACGTGTCCACATGGAGCAACATCGTTAACATAACCATCCCAACATGCTTAAAACAGAAATAGAATGAGATACAACTCTATCTACCGAACTCCCCTCAACCCGGGCGGTGCGTGACCCCGGCCGAGTTTTCACTCTCAAAACGAGATATACATGATAGTAATAGAGGAGGCGTAAGCCTTACAAATTGCAATTAAAACGTGCCACCCATTGTCCGGAAATAACTGTCAAAACTGGAGCGTTTCATGAAAGTCTCACAGAGTTATTCGGCCACAAGATTTAGTTTAACATGTTTAAATTTCACCTGGTTTGAAGGGTGTATGTTGAGGGCTCTGTAGTGTGTGTCCAGTCCATCCTTCCGGCTGACATAGCTGACGAAGGGTTTTGGAATTACATCGCCTGAGGCAGTTGTTTGGCCATCCTTCCAGAGCGGGCAGATTCCCGGCTACCTCGGAAACCCTGTACAATTATATCTGGGATTACTCATAAGTTCATGAAACACACACTACCACATTTACCCACTGACATAGCATGGACTGTCCGGTTTATAAACTCGAAAAATTGCCTAAGTCAAGAATCCCATTGAATGTGGTAAATCACTTCAAAAAATATCTCCATTGAATATGTTAATATAGAATATGTCTAAATATAGTCACTCCATAATAATGATAATTTTAATTAACCTTTATGCAAAAGTTTTCATGACGCACTTACAGGAATTGGCAACTTTTAACAAGTCCGTGACATTCACAGATATCAGAAAATTACTGACTTACGCCCCATCTTAGTTTAGTTAATTTAGTAGAAGCATTACTAGATTAATATAAAACATAATTATATCCTTAACGTTACAATCAATTAACCAGGGTTGAGATAAAGCATACATAAAACTAATTATAACCTGAAACTCGCCATGTGCCAAGGATTCACTGCAATGTATATCTTAACGCATCCACTTTAATATTAAATAAAACCAATTTGTTTTTATAAATAATTAAAATACATATTTTAATGGACTTACCGGAGGTCACGTAGGTTTCTACTTATTCATAGAAGAAGCTGGGAGACGAAAACTGTTCAATCTACTCTGCCAGCCGGGGACTAGAATGTGAGGCGCTGATAGCTGAAGTGGAACTGAATAAACCGGCTGTTGAAAAAACCGTACGTAACAGAGATAGGGCGCGCGCGAGTCGGGCGGCCAAGGGGCAATTCAGCATGACAAAGTCCAACTGACCGTACCAAAGGACAACTTCTTTCGCGTCGACAAATACGTAAATTCTTTAATTAATCACAATATAGACATCGCAACATCGCCGCGTTTTCCAAAACGCGGCACAATTGTTTTCGCGCCAACACCGCAGCACGCTTAATGAAACGTGTTCTGCTGATCGCGACAGTCTACAGTTGGATGTAAAAATGTTGATTGGATGCGCCGCGGTTATGTTAGTTTGCTGGTGTCCGTTGCCTTAGTCCTCCGCCTCCCGCGCAACCGCAGCGATTCTTCGTCTTGATGGCATTAAAAATATTAAGAACGCAGTATATTTATTTTTCAATAACTTTTCGCACTTTTTTATGTACTTTTTCTTAGTCTGTGTAAAAGATATATATAACTTGTGTAATTTCAAATAAAAATAACGTACTTTAAAACGAACTGTAAGTTGCTCGAAAGATTCGTGGAACAACGTCCTTAAATTAAAATGCGAAGGGGTAATAAAACCGGGTTTTTACAAAATATCTGGAAAACTCTTTTTTACAAGATTTATTAAGAATACAGATTTAGAATTAAAGTATTGTCCTAATGACATAAGATTTATTACCTTTAATGTGAATAACAATTAATCGCGATAAAATAATCGATTTTAAAATCAGCGCATTTCATATTTGTTTGCAACCTTCACACTTCACGTTGGTGTATACTCAACAACTTTTAGACCCAAGGAATTTATAAAATGTATTTATTAAATTATATGGGTAGAATTCTGATTTTCTCATCTGTCGTCTGGCCTCAAATCTTAGAGCCCCCCCCCCCCCAGGAGCAGCTCCTAGGTACAACACTTGATTACCGTACATTGGTAGCACTAATCAGAATTATAGAAATTGGTGGAAACAACATCTATAAAGAATGGACAATACCCGCTTTCCGAAGTTGGCTTTATGAGTATTATGAGCCTGTTTGAAGAAGATCTGTAGGCAGACCCGTCACAAGATGATGTGAGCCATGAGGCCGGAATGAATAGGCCAGAAATCCTATCCATGAAGTGATGATGATGATAATGATGGTAGCACTATTCAGAGGCAGCGATAGTTTTGTACAAGTGAAGTGGCGTAACAGATGCGGTTCGTATAGAGTATCCGCAGACAGTTACGTAAGTGGCGACAATACAGTCGTATAGATGCAGATGGAGTCGTTGGTGTCATACTGTATGTGTAACCGCCAACGCCGCGGCGTCGTAAACGCTGTACGTGACGCTCACCACGGATCGAGTGTTTTTGACTTCTTTCCACTGAATACACTCACCGAGAAACGGTATACGGAGTAGATACACGTATCGCGACGTTACGTTGGAGTGTTTGTATTCGCGCGCGCGAGAGAGTGAGTGAGAGGGGGGAGGGAGAGTCTTTACATTTCCCACGACGACTCGGGCATTACCGTCAGCACGTAAGCGATCTGAAGGCGAGGTTATCCGTTGTCGAAGGGCACAGTGTTGGATCGCGTAAGACTATAGTGTGCCGCTAACGTTTTGTTTGTAAGTCATTGCAATGCATACGTCCCACGTCCCAACCGGTCGGTCTAGTTTTGTATCCACCGTGCGGTAGTTCACGCACGAGTATTCTACTGGCGGTCCCACCCCCACCCCTCTATCACTCCATTTCCTTTTGTATGCCGATACAGGCATAATGTATTGTTACGTCGGTCTACTTGATCGTTGTATGGTACAGTGGAAAACAAAATACAAGGCACCAATTACGTCACTAATCACCAGCTTTAATTGTCACAATCAACCAGTTTGTAATTAACAAGACAGTCTCTCTTACAACAAATCAAATAAAAATTGTTCACACGCAATAGAAATGTCTACTAATATAAAACACAAGTGTATTGTATTACAATCGTCCCGCACAACACATAACACTTCGCCACAATACTAGAAACCGCACTCCAATAATTCGCAACTCAAACTGAAACTGAACGTCGTTGAGTACTTGTATTTATACCCCGCCGAAATACCAGAATATTCCATACTGCGCATTAACAATAAAGGAAAACTTTAGAGCGTAATTAATTGCGGCCTTGAGACAGTTCGCGCGGCTTCTACTACAGTCTAGCTAATGCTTCGAGAATCACGTACGCCGCACACATTACAGCCGGATTCCTCTGGAAGATTCGATAAACACGTGGACTGTGCTGTAATGTGGTAACAGTATATTTTTTGGAGTTCGAGTGCGTATTTTCTCTGCCACGGAGGTAATCTTGTATTGTTTTTGACGTTAACTGTCTTTGGTCGAAACAACAATAAGAAGAAACACAAAAATCTGTTGTTCATTTTACAAGCAGAAGAAAACAGCATGTGGCGTAGTGCTTACATTGACGAGGAGAACGATGTATTTTAATGCAACTTTCAGTGCGTTATCAAAAATATATTTTAATTCTCTCTGTTTTCTTTATCTACTTGATCATATGTGTAATATCTAGCTTAAGCTTGTACGGTGAATGTGAGTTGATGGTTTTACAAAGGAATGTCTGATCTCTCTCTCTCTCTCTCTCTCTCTCTCTCTCTCTCTCTCTCTCTCTCTCTCTCTCTACGCAAAGCAAAAAGACCGCTCATCCGTTGATTCGTGGAATACGAGGTACTTTTTCTAAGTAAGCCCGTTTCGAAGTAAAAAGAAGATATTAATAATAGTAATAGTAATAATAATAATAATAATGTCTCTCATGTGTACCACCGAACAGCTTAAGGAGTCAGGCAGGGTAGACTGCCGTAGGTACGGCATACAAGGAAGGCAGTATGGCTAGCACTACGCTTCAGCCGCCCATTATTATCCCCAGGATGTTATCCCAGGTGCTAATTTTCAACAGGCTGAGTCGACCTGGGGGCTGAAAAACCCACGATGATTTTATGGAGAAGGTAGTAATATTGATGAAAATAATTTACTCTAGCCAAGAAAGTCTACAATCAGTGAATAACTGAGGATGAGAATGAAGAATACCAGAAAAGGGGCTTAACGATAAATAATAATAAGGCTGAATGTAATGTCGTTAGAAATAGATGCAGAGATAATGTTGTTGGAACGAGGAGTTGTGGAGGGAGTGGTTTCACACAAATACCTCTGTGTCACGATTACAAACACAGCACAAGTGTCATCATCATCACCAGCGGCGCGCAACGACCCATTACTGAGTCAAGGCCTCCTTTAACAGCCTCCGCCAATTGTCCCGGTCAAGTGTAGCTGCTCTCCAGTCCCGTGTCCCAAGGATGTGGCGCGCATCGTAGCTCACACCGTCTTCCCAACGTAGTTTGGGTCTACCAACTCTCCTGGTGCCATAGATCTGTTCTGTGAGTCCCTTTTTTGGTATTTCATTCTCCCCCATTCTGATCACGTGTCCAACCCACCTGTGTACTTGTGTACAGAACAAGTTTAGCAAATAATAAAAATAATACAAGACAAGGGAAACAAGTTACGAAACAGTTAAATTACGCTTTATGGAGCAACCAGCTAAGTCCCGAATCAAAAATTAAAATACGAGTATATAAGTCAGCAGTCAGCGGTGTAGTGATCTCATGCAGCTGAGTATAAACTAGTCCCCTGCTGAGGACCAGTATGTATGAAACGAGAGTGGTTGGAGTAGGACTGGGCCAGCTACAATGTGTGTTGTACCAATGAAGAAGATTTATATGTGATTTTAAGCGTTATTTGTATGTGATTTTGATTTTACTGTCTGTGTTGATTCCGGACAGTCCCAGTGCGATAAAATGGAAAGGAATCTCGTTGTGTAAATAGTATATTGTTATTTAATGTTGCGCGTAATTGAAATTTTGTATTTATTTATACCGTAAAGGTCAATATATATATATGTGTGTGTTTTGTAAAGGAAATCAAGTGTTTACATAACGATAAAAGGCAGACAAGGGAGTCCTGCCTTTAGGGCTTTTAGCGATTCGTACAAAAGAAAAAAGAAAAGAAAGAAATACAAGAAAATACAAGTCTTGTCAACAGACGTCAAGTTATTCATAATTTAGCGCGTTTTATCGGAAAGAGACATTTCACGGGTTGGATTAAACAAACTCGTGCGAAAATTAAATTGACTTTTTTACGCGAAACGGTTTGGCGGAGGTGGGATGTGATTTTGTATAAAATAAAGTTTGTTGTGTTAAGAGATTACCAGCTGCTGCTTGTTAGCGTGCGTGTCGTATCGTCAGATTTCCTGTGGGATCGCGTCGCCGGGATTGTATCTGTATCTGTTGTGTATGCGTACGTCGTCGCGCGTGCGTGTCCCTCGAGGTAGGCCTACACGTCGACTTTCCCTTTAATTGCCTTGTCTGCCTCATTATACGGCAAAACTAAACTGTTTGGTCCGCTCTCTCTTTTTGACATGATAATGTCTTTTGGCTGGCCATCATTTGAAAATTTCTGTAACGCTGTAAACTGTAACGCATCACGCTGCATGACGTCATTCTTGCGGACGTCATTGGGATTGTTGTAAATAAACGTTTGTTTTGATACGTCGCAATATATATAATGTGTTAAAAATAATATCACTGCAAACAATTAAACCAGATTTATAAAGCGTCCTGAAAGTTTAAAATCAAGTGTTAGCACAATTTACCAGCCGGGAATCGTTAACTAAAACCGCGACCGCTAACATGCTAACGTCGTCGCAGATTAAAGACCTAACAAGCGAACAACACTGCATAGCTGTAGATAGGTTATTGGGGTTATTGTCTCTAGTTAATGGTTGTCTTCGTATGTGATTCAGCTAACGATCTATTCATTAAAATATTTGTCATCGTAAATGCAAATCTACTGTTCTTTATATTTAATTACTCACCGCAGAAATGTGAAGTATAACACAGATACATAATGTCATTGGGATTGTTGTAAATAAAGGTTTGTTTTGTGTTGTGGTGAAATACACTGCTGCTGGTATATAGTAACCATAACGTGGCGACTGATTAAAACAGCGTTCGACAATGGATAGCAGCGACGAGAAGGCTCAGATCAAGAAACGACAAAATGCCGAGCGAGCAAGAAAGTATCGGGAACGAAAGAAGCTCGAGAAGGAACAGCAACGAGCGGTTGCTGTCGGCGGTGAAGCTTCAATACCAGCGGCCCCATCGCAACAAAAACGAAAACAAGATGACTTGTTGAGCGAAGAATTGAACGAGTACTTAATAAATACACCGTTCGCGTCGATGATGACTGAGCAGGAGAAAATCGATGCATTCTACAACATGAAACTATCAGAGAAGCGAAGGAAAACCAACGAACGAGTAAAACGTTGTAGATTGAATAAGAAACAAGATGACTTGATGCACGAAGAATTGAACGAGTACTTAATAAATACACCGTTCGCGTCGACGATGACTGAGCAGGAGAAAATCGATTCATTCTACAACATAAAACTGGCAGACAAGCGAAGGAAGGCCAACGAACGAGTAAAACGTTGTAGATTGAATAAGAAAACTGAGATGGCAACGAAACGAGCGAACGAAGCAGCTGAATTCGAACAGGCAATCGCTGCGGTATCGCCAAAACGCTTAAAAACTGAAGAGATAGCAGCAGATGCGGAATTTACGAAACGATTCGACGACAACGAGTTCGGTTACGCCTGCTCCGTCTGCGATCGCTTATGGTTTCAGAGAGATTTGCGAGCACCGCCGCAAAAGAGTCAACACATACTGGCCGCTGAGTTCCCCAACGAAGATGTAACTAGCTACAAAGTATGCGGAACGTGTTACACTTCCCTAGCACTCGAGAAGGTACCCAACTTTTCGCGATCCAATGGCTTCGTGTACCCTGAGTATCCCGATCATTTGCCACCAATCGACTGTATAACTGAACGTCTGGTCTCGCCGCGTCTACCATTCATGCAGATACGACGCCTGCGGTTCGTCCACGGCAGTCAAAGTATTATAGGGCAAGTAATAAACGTGCCGGTCGATATAAACACGATGGTTCAAGCGTTGTCTCGTAGCTTGGACGACGATAGAGCATTCAACGTAAACATTAAACGACATCTCATACATAAGTCGACGTACTTGCAAGGCTACGTCAATAAGGGTACCGTAAAGAAATGGCTGCAATACTTGTTAACGAAACCGCTATACAAAATGAATAATATATGGGTAGATGATGCATTCTTCAACAGTAGCAGTAGTGACACGACGGCGAAAATCACAGAGACAGAGCCGACGGACGAGGAGCCGTTGATAGAAAGCATCGCAGAACAGCCAGAGAATGCGAATGAATTGTTGCTCGCACAACAAAAGACGATGATGTGGGATGAGGAAATGTACTTGGCCATAGCACCAGGCATGAACTCGAAGCCACAGAATATAATCTACGATGAGAATGCCGAGGAACTGTCGTTTCCAAGCATCTACTTGGGTGAGCCACGCATCTACAAGACGAACAACGTTACTCCGTTTATGATGGCAAAAAGCGAAGTACGTCGTAGAGACAGACGTGGCGTAAAACCCGAGCATCTCTTATATATGGCAATGAAAATCATGCGGATACGAACCAACGAGGGTTAGTATCTGACGTTTAAGGCGACGGGTAACACTGCTAAGCTTACACGAGCCGACTTGGAGGATCGGCAATTTATAGAGAACAGTATTGAACGCAACTTGTCGTTCCTCAAAACAATCCCGAATTCGATCCAATATTGGATCAAACAAAAGAAAAATGTGTTCGCAATGATGCGACAGTTGGGCAAACCGACTGTATTTCTGACGTTGAGCGCATCAGAATACAATTGGCCACGCTTGTTGCGTCTGCTATACAAACTGAAGCACGATGGCGAGGAATTTGACGGTGAGGATCCCGTAGCAGAGCTCTCGAGTCTGCAGCGTACAGTCTTGGTGAACGAAGATCCCGTAACGTGCTGCTTGTATTTCAATAAACTCGTCGATACCATAATGTTTCTCTTGGGTTCGAAGCGATTCAGTCCGTTTGGCCGTTATAGGATCAAGGATCACTACAAGAGGATAGAGTTTCAGCAACGTGGCAGCCCTCACGCGCATATACTCTTGTGGCTTGAAAATGATCCTCAAGAAAAGATCAGTGAAAACATGCCTCGAACAGTCGAACTTATAGATGAGCTGTGTAGCGTAGATCCAGACAAACTGCAGTACCCACGTAACCAGACGCACAAGCATACATTTACGTGCTACAAGAAGGCACGCGACGAAAATGACAAGAAGTGCCGATTCATGGCTCCATTCTGGCCGATGCACAATACTTGTGTGCTCATTCCGATGGCAAAGGATGAAGGTCGTCAGAAACAGTTGAGAAAGAAGTTCAACGAAATGAAATTGTCACTCGAGCACGACGACCACGATAGTTTGGATTCGTTTCTCCGCAGTAATGGTGTCTTCAGCGATGACGACTACAAGAATATAATCCGTTCAGGCATCACACGACCGATGGTATTCTTAAAACGGTCAATCCAGCAGAAATGGATGAACAATTTCCATCCGTGGATAGCAAAAGTCCTCAATTCCAACATGGACTTGCAATTCATACTCGAAGAGTACTCTTGCGCGACGTATGTGGTCGAATACGTGAACAAGACTAATAGAGGCATTAGTAACTTGCAACGGGAACTGATCAAATTGCGCGAGGAATATCCAGACAAGGATTATATGGAGTTGATGAAAGAGATGAGCTTGAAGATGCTGAACGCCGTCGAGATTAGCAGTCAGGAAGCGGCGTGGTATATCCTTGAGTTGGGTATGTCAGAAAGCAGCCGTAAAGTTGAAGTGATTCCGACAATGTGGCCTCACGAACGTCATCGCATACGGAAGACTCGTGCTCAGATGGACAAGGAAGAGCTTGCCGGTGATTCGGTCGACGTTTGGAAGGAATGTGTGGTGCAAAAGTACGAACGACGACCGCCTCACATGATTGCAGTGACTTTGGCACAATTTGTTGCCAAGTACTATATGACAAATGAAGGAACCTACAAGAAACGTGCTAAGCCCAAGGTAATACGCTACAGAAACTACGAGATGACTGATTTGATCGATTATAAGCGAGAAATGGTACTGCTGCACGTACCGTTCCGCAACGAAGAAGTCGATCTACTGGATTGTAACAAGTTTCTAGAGATTTACGACACGCACGAAGAACAAATCCTGGCAGCACGAACAGAATTCGAAGCATCCATCGACATTGCGAAAACGATGGAGTACTGTAAGCGATTGATGGCTGAGGAGGATGAAATTAACGAGGCGCGAGAAAAGAATCTGGAATTTGTAAAGAGCAAAGCGGCAACCGATGACTTTGTGCAGGCCATACGAGACGGCAACGACGACGATATACGCATGGGTCTGATGGAAAAGATGTCATATCTCGTTCGCAAGCGTGAAAATGTAATGACATCCAAGGAGTATTGCGAAGCGATGCGTCGAACCAACAAAGAACAACGAGATCTCATACTCGAAGCTATACATCGTATGTTTGACTACGGGAGCGAGTATGAACCGCTACAAATCTTCTTCACGGGACCAGCTGGCTGCGGTAAAACGTTCACGATGCGACTAATGATGGAGACGTACAATCGATTCAGTCAGCAACACAACTGCGCATTCAATGCGTACATCGCTTGTGCTTCTACGGGCATGGCAGCGGCAGCGATCAACGGTACGACGGTTCATTCGGCCTTTAGAATATCCAACTCACGCCAAGAAATGGGACTCTCGGTGGAAGCAATAAACTCATTCCGTGCCGCTTTGCAAAACGTGCGCATCGTCTTTGTCGACGAATGCAGTATGATAGGTGCTGGTATGCTGTCGCAAGTTAACAATCGTCTCCAACGCATTCTGCACGTATACGATAAACCATTCGGTGGTCTGAACATTGTCTTCTGTGGAGACTTGAGGCAGCTACCACCGGTATGCCAGACGCCGATATATAAACGAAGCAGAGCATCGTTCTGCAATGACATCGTTTGGCAATCGCTCAATTACTATCCGCTCGTCCAAGTGATGCGACAGGCAGACGTAACGTTCTCGGGCATCCTCACGAAGATTGGCGACGGAGCGAGTCTAACCGACGAAGAGAGAGCTACAATCGAGAGTAGATTCGTGACAAAAGAGTATGTGGACGAGCACTTCCCCGATGCGATACGCCTCTTCTTTCGTACGATGGACGTAAACGAGCACAATTCTGTCTCGATACAAGGCGACCACGTAATCCAATGCATAGCTACGGATACTTACTCTGGCTACAACAATAACGAGCAATTGGTGAGCGCTCGTACGAAAGTACACAAGATGAAACCCGACGAGACTGGTGGGTTGCCGTTCCTCCTGAAACTGATGATAGGTAAACCATACATGATAAGAGCCAATATCGACGTGCTGGACGGACTTGTGAACGGTGCGATCGGAACATTGCGTTACTTTGAGTTGGATTTCTCTGATCCACAACGTTTCGACATAAAACGCTTGTGGTTAGAGTTTAAAGATCCGAAAATTGGTAAATTAATACGAACGAAGTGTAAAGCGCACGTAGCAACCATCGAGGGATTGAGCGAGAAATGGGTACCCATCAGTAAGCGAACGGCAACTATAACGCTCAAGAGTAAAGTATTGAATTGCAAGAGGCAACAATTCCCTCTGGTCGAAGCTTGCGCTATAACGATACACAAGTCACAGGGTGGTACATACGACACGGTTATATATGAATACGACAGCGCTCATGAGCAACAGTTGGTCTACGTCGCTCTTTCGAGAGCCACATCGCTGCAAGGATTATACTTGACCAACAAGAAAGGCGATCATACGTTCCATCACGCTCGCGGTAAAGTTAACAGTGAACTCAGCAGCGAGTTTCGTCGTCTCGAAAACCACAAGTTGGAAACGATCGGCGACAAGTCGAGACAATTCTTGCATCAAGTTGTAAATAGTCCTACAGCTCTGTCACTCCTAACGTTTAACGTGCAGAGCTTACGAGCTCACGTTGACGATATATGCACCGATTCTGTGCTCTCTCAAGTTAAAATTATGGCTCTCTCGGAAACTTGGATTGAAAACGACGAGAGCGTACAGCTAGCAGGCTACAGACCGGTGTCACAATTCAAACGAAACACCGTACGAGCTGGTGGCGTCGCAATATACGAAAGGGAAGACTCGGATCTGCAGGCAACCGAATACGATCTACTCAAGTATGAAGAATCTACGATGCAGGTTAAACAAATGGCAACGGCACACGACGCTGTAGGCGACATTTGTGCCATACAGACTACGATCAACGGTGAGCGTGCCATACTGGTGAACGTCTACATAACACCCAACTCGAACATGGAGAAAATACAAGAATTCTTCGTATTAAACATGATGGCGTACAGCCCAAAGGTTGCTGGCTTATTCAAAGTGATTGACAAGTACGGCTACTACAAAATACCAATGATTCTCGGTGGCGATGTGAATATCGACTTGAAATCGGACAACGGCAAGGAGTTTCTCGAGTTCTTACAAGAGAATTGGCATCTCCAACTCAACAACGATCCGGCAATCTCTACTACGCGCAACAATACTTGCATCGATGGAGTCTTCACCCGTAATATTGATCAACTACAAACACAAAATTATATATCCTACTTCAGTCACCACAAACCTATGTTAAGCGTTGCCCCTGCTCAATAAAAATTTTTGAATCTCTGTACCTGTTGCTTTATTATTTTACATAGCCTTATACAATCTGGAAAAATTCAAGTACCGTCTGCCTAGTGGCAAAAGCTAAAGAGCATGATAATGTCTTTCGGCCGCCAGCTAAACGCAACATTTGCAGAAAGGAAACAATCAGTCAGTCAGTAACCATAATAATGTTGCGTTTAGCTGGCGGCCGAAAGACATTATCATGCTCTTTAGCTTTTGCCACTAGGCAGACGGTACTTGAATTTTGTTTTCTCTTCACTTCACTTCTCGTCTTCCGTTATCTTTCTCTTCATCCTCTTTCTGTGTCTTCATTCTCACTCACTCTTACTCACATTTCCGACACACGAACGCATTCGAGTAGGCACACAACACTCACTTTCAACAACCCGCTCGCAGCGGTTTTTATTTTGGTCAAAAAAGATGTAAACGTTGAGCGCAAACTAATCCGCTCATTATTTTTCACACACACACACACACACACACACACACACACACACACACACACACACACACACACACACACACATTCTTTATAAGTAACTCTTTGCTTTGGGTACTACAAGTTTTACGATTAGGGTACAGGTTTCAATTACATGAACAGCTGTGTTTCAATTACAAGAAGTGGTAAGAGAGTACTCACTGACAATTTCAGTAAGAAAGACCAAAACCATGGCCTTTAAAGGTAAATATCCAGTGAGGACTAAGATATGTCCTCACGTAGGCTTCCGCGGCCGGTGTCCGTTATGTTTTTAAAATCTTCTTCCGGTATGGACCGCGTCAAAAATGTCTTGTACGACAACGTTTCACTTAGACCTGAGGATACTCACTGTAATATGAGTGAAACGTTGTCATACAAGACATTTTTGACGCGGTCCATACCGGAAGATGATTTTAAAAACATAAAGGGCTAAGATAATTATAAACAACAGTATTTTAGAACAAGTGAGCCGTTTCAAATATCTCGGCTGTGCAGTATACTATGAATCTGAATATGATATAAGAGAGAAGATAAATACATTTAGGAATATTTTTGGTACGATTCATAGAAATCTTAGAAATAAAACAAGACACAGCACAAGGATTACATTTTATAACACAATTGCAATACCCACATTAACATATGCGAGTAAGGCGTGGGTCTCTTATAAGACAATTGCAATACCCACATTGACATATGCGAGTGAGGCGTAGGTCATGACAAAAAAAGAATTCGGCAAGATGCAGAGAGCTGAAATCCAGTTTCTACGAAATACTTTAAATTATACATTTGCAAGGTAGAATAAGGAATGACGAAATCAGAGCAGACAGAACTCGAAGTAAAGGACACAAATGAAATTATTTCAATTTACAGAAGACAGTGGTGGGATCATCTGCAAAGGGTGACAGAGGATCGATTGCCGAAAGCGGTACTGAACTATAAAACCATTGGTAGAAGAGACGTGGGTCGTCCGAGGATGAGATGGGTGCCGGAACAGGTTTATGTAACCTAATCCTTGAAGAAGAGAAGAAGAAGAAGAAGACAGTTAGTAAGAGAGTGACAGGCGTTTGGGATTTGTATACAGATAGGAAACTCCTAAAGACAGCCCGCCGTCGACGTTTCAAGCCAAACCTATACAATTTAATGCGCGGTTAGAAAGCGAGTACCTCGTTAACTAACAGCTATAACAACGCAATCATTAAGAGTCACAGCGTAGTTCCAACTGTTATTGTTTACTGCCGTAGCTTAAGGAGTGTACCTTTACGATCTACTTGCATTTAGTAATTGGCTTTTTACTGCATGCGTGGGTAATAATGTCGTACACCTGTCTGCCACGTGTCGCACAGTGACACTTAACTGAACCGTTTAAAGCTGGCCTCGTTTACGACCTCAGCTTTCACGTCCTTAGCTCTAGTCGGCAACGTAAAACGCGAGAGACTACAATATCTAATGGCTAAGGGTCGTCCGAGGATGAGATGGGTGCCGGGACAGGTTTATATAACCTAACCCTTGAAGAGGAGGAGAAGAAGAAGAAGACAGTTAGTAAGAGAATTACAGTCATTTGGGTTTTGCACTATACAGATAGCAAACTCGTAAAGACAGCCCGCCGTCGACGTTTCAACCCAAAGCTATACAACTTAATGCTCGGTTAGAAAGCGAGTACCTCGTTAACTAATAGCTATGACAACGTAGTAATTAAGAGTCACAGCGTAGTTCCAATTGTTTACTGCCGTAGCTTGAGGAGTGTACCTTTACGATCTACTTGCATTTAGTAATTGGCTTTTTACTGCATGCGTGGGTAATAATGTCGTACACCTGTCTGCCACGTGTCGCACAGTGACACTTAACTGAACCGTTTAAAGCTGGCCTCGTTTACGACCTCAGCTTTCACGTCCTTAGCTCTAGTCGGCAACGTAAAACGCGAGAGACTACAATATCTAATGGCTAAGGGTCGTCCGAGGATGAGATGGGTGCCGGGACAGGTTTATATAACCTAACCCTTGAAGAGGAGGAGAAGAAGAAGAAGACAGTTAGTAAGAGAATTACAGTCATTTGGGTTTTGCACTATACAGATAGCAAACTCGTAAAGACAGCCCGCCGTCGACGTTTCAACCCAAAGCTATACAACTTAATGCTCGGTTAGAAAGCGAGTACCTCGTTAACTAACAGCTATGACAACGTAGTAATTAAGAGTCACAGCGTAGTTCCAATTGTTTACTGCCGTAGCTTGAGGAGTGTACCTTTACGATCTACTTGCATTTAGTAATTGGCTTTTTACTGCATGCGTGGGTAATAATGTCGTACACCTGTCTGCCACGTGTCGCACAGTGACACTTAACTGAACCGTTTAAAGCTGGCCTCGTTTACGACCTCAGCTTTCACGTCCTTAGCTCTAGTCGGCAACGTAAAACGCGAGAGACTACAATATCTAATGGCTAAGGGTCGTCCGAGGATGAGATGGGTGCCGGGACAGGTTTATATAATCTAACCCTTGAAGAGGAGGAGAAGAAGAAGAAGACAGTTAGTAAGAGAATTACAGTCATTTGGGTTTTGCACTATACAGATAGCAAACTCGTAAAGACAGCCCGCCGTCGACGTTTCAACCCAAAGCTATACAACTTAATGCTCGGTTAGAAAGCGAGTACCTCGTTAACTAACAGCTATGACAACGTAGTAATTAAGAGTCACAGCGTAGTTCCAATTGTTTACTACCGTAGCTTAAGGAGTGTACCTTTACGATCTACTTGCATTTAGTAATTGGCTTTTTACTGCATGCGTGGGTAATAATGTTGTACACCTGTCTGCCACGTGTCGCACAGTGACACTTAACTGAACCGTTTAAAGCTGGCCTCGTTTACGACCTCAGCTTTCACGTCGTTAGCTCTAGTCGGCAACGTAAAACGCGAGAGACTACAATATCTAATGGCTAAGGGTCGTCCGAGGATGAGATGGGTGCCGGGACAGGTTTATATAACCTAACCCTTGAAGAGGAGGAGAAGAAGAAGAAGACAGTTAGTAAGAGAATTACAGTCATTTGGGTTTTGCACTATACAGATAGCAAACTCGTAAAGACAGCCCGCCGTCGACGTTTCAACCCAAAGCTATACAACTTAATGCTCGGTTAGAAAGCGAGTACCTCGTTAACTAACAGCTATGACAACGTAGTAATTAAGAGTCACAGCGTAGTTCCAATTGTTTACTGCCGTAGCTTGAGGAGTGTACCTTTACGATCTACTTGCATTTAGTAATTGGCTTTTTACTACATGCGTGAGTAATAATGTCGTACACCTGTCACGTGTCACGTGTCTCACAGTGACACTTAACTGAACCGTTTAAAGCTGGCCTCGTTTACGACTTCAGCTTTCACGTCTCTAGCTCTAGTCGGCAACGTAAAACGCGAGAGACTACAATATCTAATGGCTAAGGGTCGTCCGAGGATGAGATGGGTGCCGGGACAGGTTTATATAACCTAACCCTTGAAGAGGAGGAGAAGAAGAAGAAGACAGTTAGTAAGAGAATTACAGTCATTTGGGTTTTGCACTATACAGATAGCAAACTCGTAAAGACAGCCCGCCGTCGACGTTTCAACCCAAAGCTATACAATTTAATGCTCGGTTAGAAAGCGAGTACCTCGTTAACTAACAGCTATGACAACGTAGTAATTAAGAGTCACAGCGTAGTTCCAATTGTTTACTACCGTAGCTTGAGGAGTGTACCTTTACGATCTACTTGCATTTAGTAATTGGCTTTTTACTGCATGCGTGGGTAATAATGTTGTACACCTGTCTGCCACGTGTCGCACAGTGACACTTAACTGAACCGTTTAAAGCTGGCCTCGTTTACGACCTCAGCTTTCACGTCCTTAGCTCTAGTCGGCAACGTAAAACGCGAGAGACTACAATATCTAATGGCTAAGGGTCGTCCGAGGATGAGATGGGTGCCGGAACAGGTTTATATAATCTAACCCTTGAAGAGGAGAGAAAGAGGAAGAACAATTTAAACGCTAAGCGCAAACCAAACCGCTCATTATTTTTCACACGCACACGCGCGCGCGCGTACAATGTTTTATATACGAGTGTTTGTTGTTTTGTTGAAAATGTAATTAATGCTGTGTGAGTATCGAATCCTCTGGTGTTCAATTATTTTATTCCACTCTTCAAACACGAAATCCGTGCGACCGTCACGGATAATAATACGAGCACGCCGGCGCGTTTAATCATCGTTATCAAACGACGAGATGCTAACTGCAGGGACACACACACACACACACACACACACACACACACACACACACACGAAGGAACGTTACACTGATTACGTATGCTATTCAGTAATGCACATGTTTAGGCAGGCCGTCAGTCTGTAAAATATGACTGAGCATGGAAGCGACCGTATTGACATTACACAGCTCCGCTTGCTTGCTGCGCCACGATGGATGGATTAATTCATGCATATTCAAGGAAGCACTGGCTTATGCCCTGCCCCGGCGTAATGGCATCCATATGCATAAACATATCTCAAACATTCTACAGTACATGCGAGTGTCTCCCTAATGCGCACGCTGCTGCTGCCTATCGCCCATTAACTCGAATTAATATGGAAAATGTTGTGTAAAGACGAAACGAGATTAGCTGTTGTCGTCGTCGCCGTCAACAACACGAATAGTTAAAAATGCGCGTACGCGGCACACTTTAATGCCTCGCGTAAAACGTTTGGCCGCTCTCTCTAACTCTGTTGTCAGTTATTTGTGAATGAGACACGTACAGAATTCTATGCAGTGGCTTCTCTCTTAACCGACCATTCCATTAACCGACTGTTTCACTAGAGAGGGTGGAAAAAAAGAATTTCGACGAAACCGAAACATCGAAGCATGAAAATGTTTTTCGGCTTTTGAAACGTATTCATTCGTAGTCCTTCAGCCTTTCGACTGGTTTTTACCCTCCCCGCATATACCCGTGGTGCGTGTGGTACTGAGTCTCTCAGGGGGGACCTACAGTTTAACGCCGGATCCGAACGGCATAGTTGGGGAAGGTTTATACTAAGCAGGATACCTCTCGCTGGTTTGCCATTGCCTTGCGAGGGGGAACGGTCGTATCTAAATCAGGTGGCCCCCGGCGGGAATTGAACCCGCGCCGACAGCGTAGCAGCGCCACACGCTAGCCACTACGCCACGACCGCTCCTTTGAAACGTATAACGTGCATAAATATATTTACTGTATAACAAACATTATCATGTTAAAACGACAGAGACCGAAGATTTCTAGACTGTGGGGAATCGAAAGTGTGGAAAAAATATAGCGTTAACATCACCTGGAGCGTTACATTTTTCGATGACGTTACACATTTTGCATCACGCATTTTGTGGAATGACCCCCCAGCCTAAAAACATTATAATGTTAAAAATTAACTATACATACGTACACTAATAATACGTTATTTATCATTTTTTAATAAAGATTATGTATAGTACGTACATTATATTCTATTAACGTTGAAATACTGTACTATGCTTAATGATTACCACTGTGAAAGTATTTTACTGTGTCACAGAACTGTGTGTGTGTGTGTGTGTGTGTGTGTGTGTGTGTGTGTGTGTGTGTGTGTGTGTGTGTGTGTGTGTGTGTGTGTGTGTGTGTGTGTGTGTGTGTGTGTGTGTGTGTGTGTGTGTGTGTGTGTGTGTGTGTGTGTGTGTGTGTGTGTGTGTGTGTGTGTGTGTGTGTGTGTGTGTGTGTGTGTGTGTGTGTGTGTGTGTGTGTGTGTGTGTGTGTGTGTGTTGAAGAACAGCCTACTTCAACGCCACTCGATGTAGGTTATGCAGCTGACAGACGCCAGAGTAACATAAAACAAAAGAAAATTACCGACTTTTTCTCATAAATCCGACGGTTTTAAACTTTTTAAGTGTACAGTGTGCCTTAAACTGTTTGTTTTTACGTAGGTTAAATGTACAGTAACATTTACGTAACAAGTTTTCGTGTTACAACTTTAATTTTCTGCGTACGTAGTTTATTTAACACCCAAATTTTCGTTTCTTTATAAATTAGAACCGACATGACCCAAAAAAAAAGCAGACCGCAATTTCTTTCTTGTTTTCATAATTAAGGTAAGTCATTTATGTACAGTACCGTATATTTTTTATTTAGTGTACTCACAGATAATTAAAGCAATTATAATTAAACCATTTATCCAATTTTATCGTACGCATTTCCTTTATAGGTACAGTACAAAGTGTACTTCGAATATATTCAATTCTTTCTTGTCGACGGTCATAAATGAGCTACTGTTCTGTTAACCGATTTTTCCATTATCCGACCGTTACCCGGTCCCAACCAAGTCGGACAAGAGTCAGGCCACTGTTTGTGACTGAATCGTACAAATTGATTAATAATTCATTACTAGGGTGATCAAACAGAAAAAACATTTTTTACTTACTTATGTGGGAGAAAACTTGCAACATAAAAAATGTCTATTCGCTTTCAGGTCAGTGTATTTAGCATATTTTACAATATCATCATCATCATCATCATCACCACCGACTTCAAGGATTAGGATCATTGAGGGACCCTGTTCCGGGACTCACTTTGCTCTCGTAACACGTAAAACTGTTTTCACATCACTCTGTCGCTGTTTGCGGCCTGAAGAAGATCGCCGACGGTGGGATTCGAAACGTTGCCGACGACGATGTCGTTGTTATGTAGCAACCGACCACGGCCTAAAAACAGCCTGGTTTTTAATTATTTTGATAATATTGACATCGGGCAAGTGAGCTTACGGCAAAAATATTTAACAGCAACTGTTAGTAATGAGTTTAGACCACGGCATAACAGCTCGGCATACTATAACCAATCAGATTACGGCCGTAAATATTTGATATCTTTACTTCGTGTCGTAGAGCTTGTGATCAGATTGGTTAGTCTGTGCTATATAAGTTACTGTTACGCAATACTGACGTTCTTGAATAATGGAGTGTGTTATTCTACATGTGTCTTGGCTATCCCAGCAGAGCCCAGCTGTAATGTTTGTGTGCTTACATTTTGGTGCTACTTTTAGATGAAAGACAGTTACGTGACACTTATCGTGCGTTCAACAATCGAGGCTATTCCAGACCGCACCGGTCGGGCACTGTGTTCAAGGCCAGATATTGACACTGTTGCTAGTTGATTCGAGAGCGCCTGTAATACGCACTTGTTTAACACGTCATCCAAAAAGTGACAGATTATTCTGGCATCTCAGCGGGATATAAATATAAGCATCCAGCGACGGTCAGTTCAGTTTACGTCGGGCGATTACTCAGTTCGCTCAAGTGATTATTGTGCCGGACTCTATTAGTTGACATCATTATTGCGTGTGGACAAAAACAACTGAATTATAGGACGAGTATAATCTCGTTGAATAACTTGTTGATTACAAATTATTAATTTTTATAATTAAAGCTGGTAGTTAGTGATTTCATTGGTGTCTTTATTTTGTTTTCCACTGTACCATACGACGATCAGTGAGACCTCGTTACAATACTATTCCAAACAAAATCAGTTTAAAAACATACATTCATGTTCGGTGATTAATATTTTTCAATGCACGACCATAAGGTCATGCATTCACGTCCGGCCTAAGTCGGCAAAGTAAAACGCGAGAGACTTCAATATCTTATTACATAACCTTATCACACACATTCTGTGTGTGTGTGTGGGGGGGGGGGGCGCGTTTACATCATTGGCTAGATCACGTACACCACTGA
The DNA here is from genome assembly GCA_034769895.1 of Magicicada septendecula. Classification (NCBI taxonomy): domain Eukaryota; kingdom Metazoa; phylum Arthropoda; class Insecta; order Hemiptera; family Cicadidae; genus Magicicada; species Magicicada septendecula. The sequence continues at coordinate 491,296,244 of CM068370.1, read as the reverse complement.
ACACGAGACATATTAACTCGTTACGCCACCCCTTCTGTCTGTTTGAAACCCATAATTAAAGCCGCGCGTGCGTGTGTGAGCTTTCCTTGATCTGTCTCTGTGTCTGTGAGTTTCAAATTTGACAAACAAACAGACGTTTGATCCAGCGAAAGCAAAAGTGCGCGCGCGCGAGTGTGTGTGTGTCCGTTGCCGCGTCGGTAAACAATTCGGCAGCTAAAGGGTGTACGGCTGTAGGCCTAAGTCATGTTTGGACAAGGACACGGACAATTTTTTGTTACCTATCCCCCAAAAAACTGTGTGCAGAAAGTTTTGCAAAGTCACTACCACCACCCCCAGTATGAGCGTCTCTCATCTGTACCTCTTTGTGTAACACTTCCCCCCGGAGGCGTCGTCGTGTCCATTCATTGTACACATATGTAGGGGCCTACGTGTGTGTCGTTCCGTTCTTTAATCCCTACTTTCAGCTTTAAGCAGTGTATTTCTTTTTATTTAATCTTCAATTCTAGCACTGTCGTACTGAGCTCCGAACGCTATAAATAATACATCATCATCTTCGTCTTAACGGTTTTAGGCTTTAGCGGCCTGTTATTCCTTTTCGTAGGAATACCAACTTTTCTTCTGCCTCGAGGGTTGTATCCGTCCTGTTTTCCGAATCTATTGTTGTAATTGTGAGCTGTTGATTGAGACCACCGTACAGGGCAGCCAACCCTATGCCGGGTAGATTTTTTTATCGACATTCTCTGGTCCAGATCCGTCGTGTTCTGTTATAGGACCACCTCGAAAAGAGTGTGGGTCTTCACCACGCACGACGGTCTTGAGTAGGTAGAAGCTCTGGTCCAAACGGCTCTACATTCCGCATATCCTATTCCTGGATGTGAAAACATCCTAAGGTACCTGTATATAAATAGGGCAAAACTTAAAATCTTGCCGTGAACATTCCGGGGCTGCTGCTCAGTTAGCCTGTCAGATTACGTACGTATCAAATAAAAGATATTATAAAGAGAACAAATGTTGTTAAACTTACGGCTTGTAAGGCCGTGGTCCAGAGTCGTAAGCAAACGTTTCGGCCGTACCTTCGACGGCCATCTTCAGTGCAGAAGGCTGCAACACACTGTCCGAGGTTTCCTTGTCAGCTACCACAGTACGAAACCTACCGTCCAGCTTTGGTTAATCACAAACGATTCATAATCAACTCGTACAATAATCCAAGTTAAATTTGTCCACACGCAATAATAATGTCAAATAATAGAGTTCCACACTAATTACAAGACAGTAAACACTTGTCATAATGCTTCGACAACCACTCGATGGAAATCGCTCACTGTCAACTGACTGACTAAGCCAGACTGTTTTCCTTTTATAGGTCGCGCAGAGTTCCAGAATAGTTTTCCATCCTTACTGCACGCCAACTTGATGCGTATCTCAAGTGTTCTTGAACACTCTGGAACGTACTTGACTGAGGCCACAATTGCTCGACTAGTGGAGGGACGCGTGGAGGACGCTCTCGGCTGTTCGATAGGGTTCTCGTTACACTGTTATTAACATCTTTACATCTTTTTGTATATAATTCGCCTGAAGATGGCTGCCGTTTCCTTGGGCGGCCGAAACGTCGTTTTTTATATACATTTTTTCTGTATATACATTTGTGATGGCAAAAGTCCGTCAGTTAAATTCAGATTCAAATTATTTTATTCACACGTGTATGAGTTGTGTTGTATATGACGATTAAAGAGTATACTGTTTCCGTTCTTAGTTTAATCCTGATGTAAACAAACAGGCGTGGCACATCTGAAACGCTATTTGCTACTTGAATTAGAGGCGCGTCACTCTGACAGAAGGAGTAGAGACAGGGTACGTATAATATTGACACTGTATAAACACATGTAAAATGTAATAAATTGTCCTGATCAAAGTAAAATTTGTGTGAGAGTGTCAGAACCGCAGTGAAATATTTTATAACGGCAGTTAATGGTTTTTTTTATTAACCGTTTAAATATCACAACAAATAAAAAAGTAAAGTTTATTTAAAACGAAAATAGAAGCCGTGATAAGTACCAGTGTATTGTATATTATTATCAGTTGCTGTCAGAGAGTAATTCAATGCCTTCCATGTCTGTGTCGGAACTTGTATCATCAGTTGAGTCAGCGTTATTATTGATAAGATTGTCCAAACGACGTCGGTATGTGGGCCAGTTCCCTGAGCTAATCTTCATCCTTGATTATGTGATGGATACAACGACACCACTTGTCCGCCGTTGTTTCATTTACCGCCTTCTGTATCAATTGTTTTATATCAAGCAGCTAATGTTGTGCTATGACGGGCAACATAACTTTTCAACTGGCTCCGCATTAATTAAAAAGAATTCAGAATACAGTGATAAGGAGGAAGTCTTAAAACGAGTGTCCCGATTTAAGTGGTAAGATAACTCTCATATAACTATATAGATATTCTGCACATGCGCGTAATACATTACTGTGTGAACAGTATCAACGCCCCTGACCAGTAGCGTTTCAGATTTACCACGTGGCTTTCTTTACATCAGGATTGAACTAAGAACGGAAATAGTGAACATATCTCGGCAAGGGAAGGAATCTCTTTTAATGCACTCGTAGCGGAAACCCTGTACTCCCAGGTCAAAACAAAGTGGAAGAGGAAACACAGAATAAGAACGCGAAAGTTATCGACCGTTATGCATAACGCAACGTGTTTTATTCATCGGATTCATTTAAAATTAATTTAACTTCAGTTAGAGGCGGAGTATGATTTTGTGTGTAAAACAAACTTTCATCTCTTCTGTTAAGAGGTTACTGCTGCCGCTGTTGTTATAGCGTGCGTGTCGTCGTATAGTCGTCAGATTTCCTGCGGGAATACAGGCTATCCGCCTTTCGAAGCCCTGGAGACGCCGCGTCTCTGCTGCTTCTTTCTTCAGTTGCTTTCTATGCAACTGAACTTTCTGATGATACTTCGACTTTAAAGTGTCGGATATTGTGAACCAACTTGATTAAACTTTAAAATTTCCGCATTGTAGCACGCGAAAACTCGATATGTAACTTTTATCTCAGGCTTAGGTTTATCACAGTGCATCATAGAACAACATATGGTTACACTGATCGGATGGTCACTCACTACTTGGTAGAACTTTTTTTTTTTCTATTTGTATCGGCCATCTGAGGACCACATGCCAATTTCAATTCTTTATTCCTTGTTCTTTTCTTTTTCTCCAATATTTTATCATTTCACTATGCCTCTGCTTACTGTCTTCAGTCCACTTTGAACCTGCGTTTCTCTCTCTCCTACCCTGGATTCCTTCCATTTTTAACACTTATGCCCGAAAAACTTCTCTTTCAATTGCTTCTTCTGCGTTTATATTATTTTTTTTCTAAATCCTTTTTGACTTCTTTAATCCAACTTGATGTTGACTTCTTTCCCCCACAGATATTTGAAGATCTGTTTTGTTAACCTATTGTCGTCCATTCTATATAAATGTCCAAAAAACATTAGTCTTCTTTTTCTCACCGTTTCTGTTATATTTTCTATACTGTGATATATTTCATCATTACTTTCTTAATTTCCAATCTTCTGACATTTTTCGTGGGCCTAATATTTTCCTATTAATTCGTCTTTGCAATCAAGTCTCAAGTGCAATTTTATTATAAGTTTGCTGTATAAACTCTTTCTCCCTACACACTGTACATATAGGGTTTCGGTGATTAACGACAGAGTCACGGTAATTAACGGAAGAATAGCCGCGTACCCCTAGGGATCCGTGCCGCCGCAGCGCACGCAAACGGATACCCCGCTGTAATCCCAGGCGACTCACCGCTAACAAGACGGTAATCTCTTAACAAGATGAAGGCGATCACGTTCTCTCAGACCGTCTACACACCCACCCGACACTGCTACCAATCTCTGTTACACGCAACAGGGTAAAATTTTTCTATTTTAAATTCCTGATTAGACAATAAGAGCGGGATACCGACAACCGTCAAGTGTGGGCGTCCATTATTGTTTCGAAGTCTTCTTCCGGTATGGACCGCGTCAAAAAAGTCTCGAATGACAACGTTTCACTCATGTTACAACGAGTATCCTGAGTTCTATGTGGCTAGTCCTTAACATTGGGTCAGTGAGACATTATGATTAGCTTTCACATTGTCTCACTTTTTACGAACATTCCTGTAGATGACGCCTTAAAGATTGCTAAACCTCTGTTGGCGCTCGACTTGTACAGCTCAGCTTCAGCGTGTCTCAAGTCGACATATTTTTACTGGGATGGCAGATATTACGAACAATATCATGTGGATCAACTAAGGGTTCGCCAGTGTCTCCAGTCGTGGCCAATATTTACTTTCGAGGCATTTGAAAGACGTGCATCGCATTCTTTAGCAAGGCTAAAACCTACACATTTTTACAGATATCGGGACGATACCTTTGTTATCCGGTCTCAAGGACAAGGACTACAAGCTTTTTTCCAGCATCTAATCTATTGATCACACAGACCGGAAGAAGACTTCGAAAACATAATACGATTGGAACTATGCAAGGCATAGGCGTGATGAATAAGCAATACTATCCGACAAATCATGTGGCCAGTACTTACACAAACACTCATCCACGGTTGTTAAATAAACTAAATTGAAGTAATGTAAATTTTATATTTAGACGTCTTTCCATAAATGTATAAAATATGTTGGTACATAATATGAAGATATAAACAGAACGTACTGACGTAGAACGAAAATATCACCCACCGGCATACACATGTTTTTGTCGGTAACATGTTCCGTGCTCTCCCTTTGTGACGACAAGCCATAAAACCAGTTACAAACGAGTACGTTTTCATTTATCGTGTGTACGAAGATGTATCCGTTATTACAAAACATGGCTGGCTTCATTACGTCGTGTTGTGTACAAGATATACAGTATTCTCGTTACTAAGCGACCCGCGCACTGCCTCAGCACGGCAGCAATTTGCATTAACGGCCGCACACTGTAGTAATCAGGGTCTTATATGATTTCTTTGTAGACGAAATTACTGTAGTCGCTTCCCTCAACCGTCACGGCGTGGCGTGGTTTTGTCGTAGACTGACGTTTGATCGTCTAAACCCAAGCGGCCGAAATGAGATTCTCAGACACGTGGCGGGGTGTGTACTTTCCACGATCGTAGAAGAAAAACAGATATACGCCAGGAACTGAATATTATGAGTATACTCGACAGGATTGCCCAGTATCGGCTGAATTGGTTGGAACATCTTTGCCGAATGGATGACTGCCACATCCCCAAACAACTATGGAACTATAAGCCGAGGTGACGGAGAGGTGTGGTGGGACGTCCGAGGAGCGCTGGAGTGACCAGCTCTAGACTCTTTGCCTGTACGAGACCGGAACAAACCATCCTTGGTTTAATCCTTGCAGATAATAATGATCCTTTCATCTAAACCCGATAAAAGCTCTACAGAATGGCTCGAGGATAGCCAGATAGACGCCTACGGAGACTTATACTCATGTACAGACAACTAAGATGCTTGCTAAAACGACGACGTCTCTTAACGCAAATTGTAGAACGTAAGTACGCTCTTTATCTTACCTCTATAACTGAGTATCATAAGTATTCATTTTCATAAGCATTTATAAGAATTATTATTAAAAAAAAAAAAAAAATGGTCGTAACGATGCAGAGATAGCGCGATGTATGAAAAACGCTAACTGATGTAGGGTAATAATATATACATGACTGGTGAGAATGCACAGTACTGTTTACGAAAGAGTGGAAACGGTGGGAGACAATACACGAAGACGCTGGACGCATGTCTCTGAACTCCCGAAACGTCCATGTCAAACGAATTCTCTACGGCCGCCGACCATTTACAGATTAAATTCTGCAACAAAAACCACCATCACTGGGAAGTAGACACGATACGTCACGAATGACGTAATTGAACGTGACACACACACACACTGAACGCTTTGACGTGACACACACACACTGATCGCTTTGACGTGAGGCTGACGCTGCTCTCCCAACATCCACAACTCCTATTGAGAATAAATGAAATTTGTACAATGTCAGGTCATGTGGTACGCACTTTTCCCACATGTACTGTCAGATGCGGGTTGTTAGATATTTACGTGTATCTGATTGCACTGCGTCTATCTGTTCATAGCTATGTGCAACTGTAATTTAAACGCATATGCTCTACGTAAATATTCAAAATGAGAAAATAGTACGTAAATTATTTGATACCACACGTGGACTTTTGTGTTTTTTTAACATGATAATTTTTTTAGGCTGGGGCTTATTCCACAAAATTAGTGATGCAAAATGTGTAACGTCATCGAAAAATGTAACGCTCTAGGTGATGTTAACACTATATTTTTTCCACACTTTCGATTCCCCACAGTCTAGAAATCTTCGGTCTCTGTCGTTATTAACATGATAATGTTTGTTATATAGTAAATATATAGGTACCAGCACAGGATCTCCAACAACGTGTCCGGTCTGTAGTCGTGAATCGGTCAGAAATCCGTACGAACATCGCTGAACAGGAGAGTCTGCCGTTTATGTACATTATACGTTTCGAAAGCCTAAAAACATTATCATGCTTCGATGTTTTGGTTTCGTCGAAATTTGTTTTTACAATTTTGACTCCTCACATTGTGCCTCTCACCCCTCTATTTATAGAGGGATCAAAAAATAATAGTAAGTTTAATTAAGAAAGTTGTGTTAGTGGTTACAATCACAAACAGAATTATCACTGTTGCACACCACTATAGAAAAGTTATTCCGATTAGCGCTTTCAAGCTTCTCAGCTCATCGTCAGATCGGATCCGACGATGTCAGCGATCGTCGGATCTCGGCTCATCGTCAGCGATCTGACGACGAGCTGAGAAGCTTGAAAGCGTTAATCGGAATAATTTTTCTATAGTGGTGTCCAACAGTGATAATTCTGTTTGAAAAAAAAGAATTGGGTTGTTGTAGCATAAAAGAATGGACACACGTGCCAAGTTTTACGATAATCGGCCGAAGCGTTGAAACGTTATCGTGCAACATACTCCAAAGAGACAGACAAATACCAAACTGTCTGAGCTCGCGCTTCGTTCGTTCAGTAAACAAATTTAGTGAGTATAATAGTTTCGAACCTTTCGATGAATCAGTGATTAAACTCAAATTTAGTGTACAGTTATACGTTACAAATACGACGGTTTACTGCTGAAATTGGGTGTGTAATATCATTCACAGTGATTTTAAACATTGTGTTTTTGTCATCATCATTATCATCATCATTTTCTAAACGTTTTAGGCATTCTAAACGTTTCGTAATTTTCTCAGTATGCTTAACGGTTTCAGGGTTTAGCGGCCTGTTCCTGTCCCACAGTCCACCTTTTCTTAGGTCTGCCAACTTTTCTTCTGCTTCTAGGGTTGAAATCTTTCGCCATCTTCGGTATTCTACTTTCCTCCATTCTATTGATGTGTTGAATCCATTTTCTTATGTATTATTTAATCATTTCGTTAACTGCAAAAATATCTAAATCACTTCTTTTTATCTCTTCATTTCTTATATGATCTCGTCTATTACACCTTTTAACTGACCTCAGAAATTTCATTTCTGCTGTTTGTATCTTCTGTTCATCTTCTTTCTTTACGACCCAAGTTTCAGAATCATACAGTAGTGTAAGTATTGCCGTTATTTTATAAAATTATCTTTATGTTTCTTTTCTACATTTATTTCCCAACGTTCTCCAAATCGTCCCACACATTCTTGTGAAATTTGTCACTTTATTTTCTACATCCTGATATATCTTGACCATAAGTAATGTCACGTCAAAGATGATTGAAATGTCGTACTTGTTCTATACATGTGTTGTCTAACCATATTTTGGTCCGAACCGGTTCATCTCCTGTAAAGCCTATTACTTTTGTCTTTGATTAAGATATGTTAAAGTTTTGTGTTTTTTTTATTATCGAATCATGATTTGTCAGTAGGTTAATTTAGTTCGTGCAAAAACGCATGCATTCTTGGTTTAACCCACTAATGGACAGGTTAAATTACCGCTTTTGTCCCATACTAAAGACTGCAGTGGCGTGGCGTGGGTACATAACACCTGTTGTCGGTTGTGATAGGCCTAAAACTTAACCTAAAAATTAATTCGAATTTTTTCTTATACCAAGTGTTCTTTTTAGAGCATTTTCTATCATTCGCTGGGAGAAGAAAAGAGTCCCCGTTCAACGGAATGTGATTCTCATTATACTTACATAGAATAAATCAGAACACAAATAATCGAATTAAAAATAATAAAGACAAACAGAGAAACACATGACTAAAACGAATATTGCTTCTAGCTGACTGTTTTGTCGGTTTACACAGCGGCAACACATTGGGTGGATGAGTTTGTCCCCCCCCCCTCCACAGTTTGTACAGTGACAACTACTACGAGGTCAATGACCGTACGCAGTAATACACTGCCGATGTCTGAGCCGGCAACACAAGACGGTGCAAGCGCCCAGCAGTTGGAAAGCAATGTTACGCTTTTCCTCAAGTTTCCCTACTAATATTGTTCTGATTTCAAATTATTCAATAATTAAATTATTTATTCTGTGAAATAATTAATATTATTTTTTATTATTTACAGTACTGTTGCCTCCGGCAACAGCGGTTACATGGACGCCACGCTACTGCTAAAGAGAGTAGGCGTGTTTTATTGACTTGTTTCAGGTTGTATATGCTTTCTGTTCACTTAAAGATCCTCAAGTATGTACTCGTATATCTTGTACGTTCCGTATTTACAATTTTGTATTCTCTCTCTCTCTCTCTCTCTCTCTCTCTCTCTCTCTCTCTCTCTCTCTCTCTCTCTCTCTCTCTCTCTCTCTCTCTCTCTCCCCCCCCCCATGTATGTACATATACTTGGCACATGCAACTGTATGCCCCATGGCGGTGATTTGTTGTTGTTAATAAATTTAAGCGTAGAACACAAAGAGGACAGACCCCGCCCTCCCATTTGTATATTCCGCATTATTTTACACAACATATTGTAACCGTAGTTAAATGTCGCCAGTGTCTGTACGAAATGCTGCCGCCACATAAACGCTAGTGACACATGGTTCACTGTTTTAATTATGCGACTGTTGCAGATTCATTCCTACATGAATACAGTCTGTTACTGATGTCGCGTTTGTTAATGCTACAGAGAAAGCAGATTACGGGCGCGGCCAGACTTGTGATTACATAGTTAATCAGTGTATAAATATTTGGGATGTTGGATGGCAGAAGACAATGATGAAATAAATGAAATAAGGAAAAGGATACAGGATACTTCTTCGTTAACATGTATCTTCAAGACAAGGAATATCCACCATCAGTCCAAGGTCACATTATATAAAGTCATGATTAGACCGGTGATAACATGTGGCAGCGAGACTTGGACTCTGAACAAACAAGCCGCTAACATAGTTAATACTTTTGAAAGGAGAATGTATTTTGAAAATACCCCACTCTATTTTCACTATTTAGCCTATAGATATTTTTGTTATTATGGGTTAGTCGTTTAATATAATGTTATTTTCGAGTCACTTTATCTATAAAAATTAGGTAGTTTATTCTTATAAAGAATCTGAACTACGCAGAAAATCATCCATCCGCCTCGACTGATCCCCACCATTAATGATATTTACACTGTCATAGAGTAATAGTTTTATCATATGGTAATTGCTAAGTATATTATCCTTCAAAATTAAATACTCGTACTTTACTTGGTGTCAGCAAAGTAATTTTCAAAAAATCGCACCCTCTCCCTTTAACTATCCTCTGCATTTCTAGATATGTCATTTACCATTTTACAGTGGATTAATATAACTTTATGTTCGGGGCACTTATTTATCAAAATTAAGTTCTTTACTCTTGTTAAAACACAAAACAATGCAGGTAAACTACCCTTCCCCTTAACCGAACAACTCCATTTTTGAGATCGTCCAGACCGATGCAACTTCACCCCGAAAATCCATTGAAGTGAAATGATAAAATATAAAATAATTAAAGACTCTCTTTTTAATTTGCTAATTGTCAAATATATTTTTGATACCGCACTTCAATTTTTGCGATTTCATCAAATTTTCACCCTCTTTTTTTTGGGGCCTGACGTGAAAAAAAATTGAAATTTTCAAAAACGAACGCTATGTTCAGATTACAGTTAAAATTCGCTTTAATGTGATACCCTAAATGTGCTCTTGCGATTTTTTCACAATTTTGGCCAACTCACATTTTGCATCCCCCCCCCCAATGTTTGGCGGGATCAATCTAAAAAACAACAGGTTCTGTAGGGTAAAAGTATGACAGGTTCTGTAGGGTAAAAGTATGAACACGCATGCCAAGTGTTATAAAAAATTCTGTTGATGGGTTCAAATGTTATGGTGACACATGCCCCAAATGCCAAACGGTCGAGTTAAAACTGAGATCTCGCTTGGATCGTTCAACTATACGCATTCGTTAAAAAATGTCACAGCTTTTGTTGATGATGAGTTTTCATCTGCAAAACTTTCGAAAAACAAAGGAATACTGTAATCTACTTGCAGAAGATTTATACAATTTTAAATAGAAGAATCGTTAGTAAACGATATTCGTATAAACACACACACATGAACTGAAAATATCATCTCCCGTCAGTCTGTCACAACATACATTGTCATCGTTTATCCCTTCTTTTGTTATTTTAGTCACAAAACCTTTAATAAATGAGAACGCTTAACATCGAGCGCTTTGTTGCAGCTATCAGACAGCGGACAAATGCTTTCCTTAACAAAACACGTCTTCTTTATCATTTTACAAGAAACACTCTTTACATTCGGCACAGTTCGAGAGACGGGCTAACGTGTTCTCCAGAGAAAGCCGTCCACCCTCTCCCGCTGCGTCATCACAACGAAAGGGAGCGAGGGTTTGAACAGCCCCATAAATGTCTGGCTGCCGGCTTTACTGACAAAGTTTAGACTCTTAACTATAGAAACACGGATTACCTCGTCTCACTGATGACGCCCAACTCTCGGTGACATAGTCTCCGTTATCCTGCCAACACATTAATTTACTTCTCAACCCTCCCTTACTGATGTGCATTTATTAATTTTAAACAGCGCCCGGCCTTATCGCTAAATTTACCCATTTAGTAACTTTATTACGTACGTTGAGGAATTAAGTACCCGTCAGAATACCGTTAACTAACTGTTAAACTTCCAGTAGCGTTTGTCGTACCCCCCCCCCCCAACTATGCTAGACAACTGAAAGTAGGCCTCTTCAAGCTCCACTCCCAATCTATGGCTTCTGATGATTTACGCCAAACTCAAACTGTCCGGATCAACATCAACGCCAAATATTGTTCTGTTCCTAACGTGGTCATGTGAGAGAGAATTCTGTGACTCTTACCGCTTCTGTTACACGCGACACCAAGCTCAACTATCCTGGACGAATTCCAGCACCGCGGATAAAGAAGATATGGTCCCGATCGTAGGATATGCAGATGATATTAATAATATGGCAAAATCCCAAGGAAGAACAAAAGAGACCTTCCAGGAACTCAAAGCTGAAGCAGAAGAGATAGGATTACAGATGAATACAGCTAATACAAAGGCTGATCACCGTTCGAAGGAAAACAAGGAAACCTAAACAGCAATTTCGACCAGCTGGTAAACAATTAATAAAGTGACACAGATTTGGAAATTAACAAGTGTTTACATGAAAAAACACACTAAACATTTCAGTTGTAACAGCTAAGCTATAGATGTCACGCCATGAACGTTTCTTCGATTTGCGTCTTTTATTTCTGTGTAGTGGAGTCCATTGGTCCAGATCGTAGTATATGCAGGTGATATTAATATTATAGCAAGATCCCAAGGAAGACCAAAAGAGACCTTCCGGGAACTTAAAGTTGAAGCAGAGAGATAGGATTACAGGTGAATACAGATAAGACAAAGGTTATGATCACCGCTCGAAGGAAAACCAGGAAACCTGAACAGTTTGAAATCGAACCACTAAACCTGGAAATATTTAATCGGTTTAAATATTTGGGATGTTGTACTGCAGAAGATAATGAAGAAACAAATGAAATAAGGAAAAGGATACAGGGCGCAAATAGAGCATGTGGTTCGTTGACAACTATATTCAAGACAAGGAATATATGTCCAAGGTCACATTATATAAAGTTACGATTAGACCGGTGATGACATATGGCAGCGAGACGTGTACTCTGAACAAACAAGCCGCTAACATAGTCAAAACCTTTGAAAGGAGAATTTTGAAGAGAATGTATGGACCAATCCAGGTCATTGGAATATGGAGAATGCGTCACAATGAGGAACTATACAAGCTATATAAAGACAATGATGTGCCCACCACCATCCGACTGCATAGATTGCAATGGGCAGGACACATCATCAGGATGGAACGCAACCGAATACCTAGGAAGGTACTGTTTAGTCAAATCGATGGTAGAAGGCCTTTGGGAAGACCCAAGCATCGCTGGTTTGACGCAGTGGCGAGGGATGCTGATACATCGATCGCCAAGGACAGGGAAAATGGAGGGGGATGATTATGGAGGCTAAGGTACGTCATAGAAGAAGAAGAAGAAGAAGAAGAAGAAGAAGAAATATAAAGAGGAATTATTTATTTTATGGCCGGTTTTAAATCTCAACTACGATACATTATTTCCGAGCGTACATTTCAATACAATCCGCACGTAACCTACATTAATTGGGACACACAGCGTAACGCAATACGCGTGCCACACTAATGAACGCGCGTGACTGACGCTATTTTAATGAGAGCCGTATTTTTCCTTATCATAAAATAATATTACTATTATTACTATCAGTGTATCCAATATATTCGTTTTGTTATATTAATTTTTTTTATGGAACTGTTCGGATATAATACGTTTGCAATGTATACATACTATTCTTTTGGTACGGGAAACTAGATTTTTTTTTAATACGAATAAACAGTGTCAGTTTTACAGCACCAGGGTAAATTTCTGATCACGGCAGTGGAGATGTACAAGCTATGCAAACGATTATGGGCACTGGAAGACATGACGATGAATTGTTACTATGACAAATATAACTAAACAGCACGAGATAAATAGAAAATCGGTGCACGAGATTCATACGCGAACCTGATACATATTGCTATGTTGAGATGAAATAGATCTATATACCGCTTTAGATCAATGGTTCCCAAAATAGGGTCCGCGGACCCCTTGGCGTCCACGACAATGTTTCAGGGGGGTCGTTAGACATTTGAAAGAAAAAAATAGAATGTACCGTAAGTTTCTCCGATTGTTTGTGCTCTAAAATCTTTAATGTTGGAATCTTAAAACAATTAGTAGAAGATTCCAGTATTTCTTTTTTTAAATTAAGTAATTAAATATTACCTGAATAGTCCGTCTTGTGGTTCACTTTGTTTTATATAAAACACAACGCGTTTCGGAACTAAAGTTCCATCCTCAGGTTATTTTCCTCGTTAGAGGTCGTCACAACATTAAGACACAAAACACAAAAAACAACAACATTTAAAACACATATATAAAACAATAATTTTTTTGACTGAGGAATGAAGTAAAGATCTTTTTATTTGATTCCAACTTCAACCTTAAAGAGAGGATTCATGACTTTAACTGGATTTTAAAGCTATCATACCTTGCCGATATCTTCAGTCATCTGAATGGACTCACTTTAGGCCTGCAGGGATCTAGCATCACTATTTTCTAGATTCGAGATAAAACCGAGGGGATGATAAAAAAAATTGAAGCTGGGATTGAGAGATTAAACTCTGAAATCTTCGAATGATTCCATTTCATGGCAGATTTCGTCCAGATGTCAGGAGAAAATGTTTCAAAAGAGATCCTCAACGTTTTAAGTGTCATTTGGAGCAACTACACTTGCAGCTAAGGGAATACTTTCAGTGACGGATGATACTGACATGTAGCTAAGAAATCCATTTGCTTATGGGCTGTCAACTAACCTCTCTCCTACACTACAAGCAGAAGATTCACTGGCAGAACTTTCAACTGACAGTTCATTAAAATTATAGTTTTCGCAATTACAGCTAGCTGACGTCTGGTTATATGCAATGAGTCACTACCCTGAACTCGCAAAAAAGCTTTGAAGTGTTTAACTGTGTTTCCCTTTACTTATTTGTGTGAAACCGCATTCTTTCAGCACTCGTACTTGAAGTCAAAGTTAAGAAATAAACTTGATGTCCAGAGTTACTTAATATTGAATTTATCAGACATTAAACCCAATATTGCAGAGATAATTGTCCAAAAGCCAGCTTTATTGTTCACACTAAACTTTGACTAACGTCATTAATATTATGATTTTGCAAGTTAAGAGAATTCTGACTTTAATAGATTTTAATTAAAATATAAGAGTATATATCATAGTTACTGTTTGTTTTATTTCAGAAATCAGACGGGGTCCGTAACATTTTTAATTTGGGGGGGGGGTCTGCGGACTGAAATGTTTGGGAACCACTGCTTTAGATAATTCCAAGTTGCCTTTTTCCATACGTTTCTCATAGCAGCACTACCGCATGCAGTCGACACGTTGTGTTCAAGGTCGGACTATGACCTAGTCTCCAGATTGTTCTTGCGCGCCGCCCGTAAAATGTTAAGATTATCTTCAGTAAAATTATTTTCCGGGCCGTGGTCCTCTTTTCGTAGAGCCAAACATTTCGACTGAATCTGCGGCAGTCATCTTCAGTGGATCTCTTCTGTCCTGCTCCTCTGACGACTAAATGACCTTTAGGACAGAACACCCAAAGAGGACCACATCCCGGAAAATCATTTTACTGAAGATGACTTCGTCCGTGAAAGTTTCAATATTACGATGAATGTAAGCTCATTCTGGAATCTCAACGGGGTATTAATATTATCAGCGGCTGGCTTAGAAGTTTAGTTACACCTGGCGATTTTGCAGAGTGCAGATCGAAGTAATTGTTGCGGTTCAGTGGAAAGTGATCATTGCGTTAATTAGTGTAAAATTGTAATTATGTGACATTTATTGTTGTGTACCAGACAAATTCGAGTTGAATTATTGTATAAAAGTGCCTTTGTTGATTTACAACTGTTGTCGTCTCTAATTAAAGTTTGTAATTAGTGACTTTAAAGTTACTGGAGTGACAGCTTAACGTTTGTATCATTTACGGTTTAGTATTATTTAGAATAACTGCGTCTTAAGCGTTTATTTTCCCCACGTTTTGTTGAATCTCTTTGAAAGCAACTGAATCAAGGTGAACTATTGTGCTCCGAACATCGGACGTGAGGTGCTTCCAGTTTTCCTGTTTCTAAATGCGTAGCATGTTTTTTTGTGTTATTATTTTGAATTTTTCAATTTTGTAATGTAAACGTCGTATATAAACAAATTTACTGAGTGTGTGTATGTGTGTGTGTGTGTGTGTGTAATTTTGAGTCTTTCGACAAATCAGTGATTATGAAACATTCTTATTTCGTCTACAGTAACACGTTACAAATATGACATTTTACTGCTGACATTAGCCATATAATGTCATTCATAATCATTTGAAACATTGTTTTACTTCCATGTGCCATAAGGAAATGGAAGTATGGTCATGCCAAAAAAAATCGTGTTCGAGATAACGGCTGATTCTGATTGTACTACCCTCAAAACATAAAGAAAAGTCATTTTTCGAAAAGTGTCTGTGTGTAGAATTTTTTCTATGGCAAACGATAACTACCGCACATTCAAACATAATCAAACAAGTTTTTGCATACATCCCTAAATTGTAAAGGACTCAAGGCCTTTTGATTTTGGTGAAGATCGGTTAAGAGAAAGGGGTAGTTTACCTGCAACGTTTTTTTTTAACAAGAGTAATTTTTTCTATTACGAATGATAACTGCCGCACATTCAAACAAAATCAAATAATTTTTTGCATACGTTCCTGAGTTGTAGAGGACTCAAGGCCTATTGATTTTGGTGAAGATCGGGTACGGGGAAAGCGTAGTTTACCTGCAACGTTTTATGTTTTAAAAAGAGTAAAGTACTTAATTTTGATAAACAAAATATCCTGATAAGAAGATCATAATAATACACTGTAGAAACGTAGATGAAATATCTATAAATGAAGAGGCTAGTTGAAAGGGGTGGGGGTAATTTTCTATAAATAAATTGTATATTTGAAGGGGGAGGTGAGAATTTTTTTTTGTGTACTACGTTATCGGCAAGAAAGAAGTAGTTTGTTGTTAAAATTCTTTCCTGGGCTGTTTGGCCGTAGTCCAATGTTTTCTGCAAAACCAGACGTTTCGGCAGTGCCATCATCAGTAAAATCGAATGCGATAACGCGAGGTGGTATACGTTAGTGGCTACAGTACTGTGGTTAAGGCTGAAGCAAAAAGTAAAAAGAAGTAGTTTCTATGGAAATATTTCATTTAAAATATGATTTTAAATATAAATCTTAGAACATGGAAGTCATGTATGGTCCTCCATACCGATATTTTACTTCCATGTTCCGTAAGGAAATGGAAGTATGGTGATCGCGAAAAAAAATCATGTTCGAGATAAGGGCCGATTCTGATTGTACTACCCTCAAAACATGAAGAAAAGTGATTTTCCGAAAAGTGTCTGTGTGTCTGGTGTAGAATTTTTTCTGTGGCGAACGATAACTGTCGCAAATTCAAACAGAATCAAATAATTTTTTGCATATGCGTCCGAGTTGTAGAGGAGTCAAGGCCTATTTATTTTGGTGAAGATCGTTTAAGGGGGAAAGTTAGTTTACCTGCAACATTTTACGTTTTAACAAGAGTAAAGTACTTAATTTTCATAAATAAAGTATCCTGAAAAGAGGATCATAATAATCTACAGTAGAAAGGTAGATGAAATATCTATAAATGAAAAGGTTAGTTAAAAGGGGAGGGAGTAATTTTTTCACGTTTGGTATTGATTTAATGAGTTTGACGAAATTAAATAAAATAATTTTGTTGCCAGACAATAAATTTATAATTTTTTTATTTTAATTTAAATCTTCTATGCGTGAAGATCCGCAACCACGGTCCAGCAGACAACAAAATAATTTGTGGCCACATAATTATATAAATATTTAATAAATGCGTGAATATCTGTGTAGTTGAGTTTCTTTATGAGAATAAAATACCTAATTTTTATAGATAAAGTGACTGGAAAATAACATTATATTAAACGACTACCCCATTATAAAAAAAAAATCTATAAATAGTGAAAATAGTTTGAGGGTGGGGGGTATTTTTTTAGAAATTATCGGACCGAATTCAAGTAAATGATTGTAAATATAAATCTTAGGACATGGAAGTCATGTATGGTTCTCCGCACCGATATTACTGTTTGTTATCGTCTTAAACTACATTAACATGCTGTACTTATCCTAATGACAATGTTGTGTTATAACTGTCACCCACCTTTGCACAGGACACCAACTACGACTTATTGTAAATATGTCCCCATATATTCACACACAGTGTGAATGTTTGTCTCATTGCAGTATACTAATACGACATGGAACGCATACGTTGCTTGAATATGTATGAATTAATCCATCAGTGCTGATAGCAAGCCAGGCAGCAAGCAGGCAGAGCTGTATAATTAATTTCAATACGAGACCGTACGAGCTCGCCGCTATTCATTCATATTTCAGATGAGTGACAGACGCGACCTACAGCTGGGGATCTGATTAAGGGG
Organism: Magicicada septendecula; assembly: GCA_034769895.1. Taxonomy (NCBI): domain Eukaryota; kingdom Metazoa; phylum Arthropoda; class Insecta; order Hemiptera; family Cicadidae; genus Magicicada; species Magicicada septendecula. The sequence goes on along the minus strand of CM068370.1, from coordinate 491,278,539 downwards.
ATGTGATTTCACAGAGTGCGCCCGGCCCGGCCACCGCTTTCCGTTTGATCACTGGTGATTGAGCTTCTGTAAACTCGGCCTTCCGTCTGTGTGTCTACTTCACGGTCTGTAAATAAACGCGGCTGGATTCGGTGTGTGTCCTCTGTGTGTGTTTTCATATCAGTCGGGGTAAATACTGTTTATACAGAACACGCAGTCCAGGAAAACGTTTTTTGAAGGAAGTGTGTTTGTTTTTATTTTAGTGTTCGCAGAGTATTAGAAAATATCGGTGTCGATCGTGTCATCAATACGCGATTCTTAAAATTATTATAAGGGTTTCGGACGTTAGCCATCGTGAGTTAAAATTAAGAAACACGACGTTTCGACGTCTGTAGAATCAGAGGGCGTCTTCAGGTGAACAAAAGATTAATCATCATCATCATCATCATCATCTTCAAGGATCAAACCAAGGATGGTTTGTTCCGGTCTCAAACAGGCAAAGATTAGAGCTGGTCACTTCAGCGCTTCCTCGGACGCCCCACACCTCTCCGTCCCCTTGGCTTATAGTTCCGTAGTTGTTTGGGGATGCGGCAGTAATCCATTCGGCAAAGATGTTGCCACCAGTACTGCCACGATACTGGGCAGTCCTGTCGAATATACTCATAATATTTAGTTCCTGCCGTGTATCTGTGTTTCTTCTATGATCATGGAGAGTATAAGTGGGATATTACTCACCGTTTAATTGGGAGTAATTCTTTTGTTCGCTCCACGCATTTCACCGCTCAAGAACGCGTGTCAGGTCTTTAATAGTGTCGATTCCATAGGGGTACTACGATTCCTTCGATAGCTACTGGAGGAAACTACTCTCCGCTTACATCGGCACAGTGAAATCTGTCCGACAGAAACCACGTCCCCTTTTATGTATTAATATTAACACTTATTTTGATATAAAATTTAAAAAGAGGCCTACTTGTTACGTTTATCAGGTTTCTTTTCCAGTATTAAGTGACTTTAAGATGCAACTTTTACAATTTAATTATAATATCATGACTTGTTTCAACTGTCAAAACCTGAGAGAATACCTTTGATCTCTCTCTCTCTCTCTCTCTCTCTCTCTCTCTCTCTCTCTCTCTCTCTCTCTCTCTCTCTCTCTCTCTCTCTCTCTCTCTTTTAATATGTTTTAAAATTTCCTAGAAAAGTTCTGTAGAGACTCTAAAATATTCTCTAATGTTTGTTCCATAAGATGCTTTAAAATTAAAATCTTGAGACAGCTTTTTTCTTTCCTTTTATCAAAACATCGGCAGGGGATCGTTATGTACCAAAGTTGATAAACATACTGCTTCGTCTTCGTCCACTAACATTGCTATTGCAACACTCATGTCTCACTTACTAGGCTGTTAACTCACTCGATCGAGACCGTCCTCAGTGCGAACAGCGCGCAATAGCGGAAGCGTGAATCCCGCGTTGTCACATTACGCATTGCGTATTGCGGATCCGTGATTCATAGAAACCGTAGCTTAACGATGCAGTGGCGAGTAGAGGATTGACAGAAGGACAGAAATAGATGGAAGAGTAGTAGATACTGTTACCTGAAGCCTACCGAACAACCTAGAACATTGTTCACTCTTCCCCACGTCCAGTGTGGCAGGTGTTGCCCCAGTGAACGCTGCTCTCAAGTATGTTCTAGTCTATTCAAGAACACTTGAGATACGCATTAAGCCAGCGTGCAGTAAGGAAGGAAAGCTATACTGGACCTCTGCGCGACCTATATACAGCCATAGCAGCCGGCTTGTGAGTTCAGTTACGTGAGCCGTTTTCTTTAGCGCTGATCGAGTGTTTGCAGCGAAGTGTTGTTGTGTTCTAATTAGTGCGGAATTCTGTGTAGTTGACATTATATTGCGTGTGAACGATTTTTACGTGATTTGTTGTAAGAGACTATCTTGTTGATTACAAATGATTAATTGTGATAATTAAAGCTGGTTGTTAGTGATTTCATTGGTGTCTTGTATTTTGTTTTCCACTGTACCATTCGACGATCTGTTAGACCGTCGTAACAATACCTTGTTTGTGTGTGTGTGTGTGACGTAGATTCTCATGCTAATATCGTATTCGCTTATGTACCGATTGCCTTACACGTTAAATAACGAGTGAACATATGAAAGACCGGGTTGTGTTTAAAATTAATAAACGTCACCCCGTAGAATGTGGGGGGGGGGTTATACTAAATTAATGTGTTGGCAAGATAATGGCTGCTGTATACGTACGTATTATCAACCAGAAGTTGGTGGAAGCAGTCACCAGTGGGAGACGACGAGGTAATCCCGTGTTCCCAACTTAAAGTCTAAAGTTTGTCAGTAAGGGCCAGACTCTCCAACACGCCCCAAACAGAAATGGAAAGCCAGTTAACTTTGTGTATGTGTCTGTAGTAACCAGCAGCGCACCGAGCGTTTGTTTGTGATAACAGCTGTGAATTAGAGGTGTATCATTCTGACAGGAGCAGTACAGACAGGGTGATATAAACACACGTATAATATTGACTGTATAAACACACGTAAATTGTAATAATTTATGTGACTGTGTCAGACCGACAGTGAAATATTTTATAACACCAGTTAATGGCTTTTTTATTAACCATTTAAAAATCGCAACAAAACAAAAAACTAAATTTAAAACGAAAATAGAAGCTGTGATAATTACTTATAGGGCCGCCAGCCTTTCCTGAACAGTCATCTGCGCCGACCCAATGCATGAATTACCCCCACTTTCAAGTATAGCTAAGTTATCTAGAGAGAAAAGAGGGGAGACAACGCTATAACGTTCCCTGTCTCACTTCCGTATTATTTCCCTCCCTGTCACACACATGCTTCCGATGTTCTCGCCAGTCTTGTTGCAGCCGACGTTCACGCTATGAAACACCGCACAAAACTGTTCTGCGCATGTGCGAAGTGAATGAAAATTTTGTTAGCCTCGCAACGAGGTGTTTGTCTACTGCGCATCTAGACCTTAGTGTTCAATTTACATCGTCCTTGCCTCTACCAGTGTACTGTATATTGTCAGTTGCTGTCATATTGTAATTCAGTTACTTCCATATCTGTGTCGGAACTTGTATCATCACTCGAGTTAGCGTTATTATTGATAAGACTGTCAACAACGACGTCGGTAATGTGTGCCAGTTCGCAGAGCTTATCTTCTTCGTAGATTATATTGTTACGACGGCACAGAACAATCTACGTGTTTATCGAACGTTCCAGAGAGATCCAGAATATAAGCGTGTGGCGTACCTGCTTGTAGACGCATTTTGCGATAATCTTCTCGACTGTGCCGGGCTTCGCTCGGGCGCTCGGCCTGTGTCAACGCCGCAGTTAATTACGTAGTTCACATGAGAGATAAGACGCAGTTTGGAAGCTTCTGGTGTGTGAGCGGGACTATAAATACATGGCGGTAGCGGCCTTAGTTTTCAGTTTAGTGCGAGATATTGACAAGTGTGGTTCGAGAGTTATAGTAGCGATATTATTGTGTACGTTCAATTGGTTATTAACGAAGTGTTGCGTTTTATAATCGGCCGGTATAATTACAATTTATTGTAATACAATTGCGTTTAATATTAGTGACATTTTATTGCGTGTGAACAATTTTTATTTGATTTGTTGTAGTAGACTGTGTTGTTAATTACGAACATTTTTACTGTAAAGCTGGTGATTAGTGAATTAATTGGTGTCTTATACTTATTTTGTTTCCACTGTACCTACGACGATCGAGTAGATTATCGTAACAATATGTTCGATGCAATGACGCCACTTGTCTTCCGTTGTTTCATTTACCGCCTTCTCTATCAATAGTTTTATATCAGGCAGCTTACGTATATATGTTGTGTTGTGATGGGCAACATGTTCTTTAACTGGCTCCATATTAATTCAATAGTGTTCAGAATATAGCGGGATACGGACGAAGTTTTAAAACGACCTGCCCCGATTTAAGTGGTAAGACAACTTTCACATGATTATACAGACATTCCGCACATTCGCGTAACACATTACCGTGTGAACAGTGTCAACGCCCCTGACCAATAGCGTTTCAGATTTGCCACGTGGATTTCCTGAGAAAGAACGTTTCCTGCACAAGGGATACAGAGGTTACGTTTAGATCACGTTTTCTGTCTGACATCATAAAATAACAGAAAAGCGAGTACCGTACTTGTTACAAGTTTTTATGACGTAAAATCACAAAAGAGAGAACAGGAAACGTAATGATGGTGAAGTTGTGTTTGATTTGATGGAGAGAGAGAGAGAGAGAGAAAATAATATATTTATGCCTTTGGATACTGTATATATATTCTTATACTTTATTACGGCGTTTAAATATTTAATAAATCAAACTTAATTTAATTTTACAGTGAATACAATAACAGAATTATATCTCTTGTTATACTAGAGATTGCTATCCTTTTATGAACTTGTGTCGGTAATGAACAAGAAATGTCTTAACTTACTGAAATATTGATGAGACTCTTCTTCATATTGTAATACATTTTTAATGTGCAATATAATTTACGGATCCGTCAGTCTGATTACTTCGAAAAATCTTCTCCTTCTCCTTCTTTTTCATCATCATCTTCTTCTTCCATCCGGCTGCAATCTGTTTGGTTTTTTAACGTTTACTTTTTTTCCAATGAATGGGGAGTTGGCCCATTGCATTAACCCCCAACCTGGAAGACCAGGCAATTTTTAATCAAGGTTTACTTCTTTTAGCCTTTGATAAACCAATATCCAACTACAAGGCAGCAGCTGCTAGTTATGGTCCGCCCCGGGTATTTTATTTCCCCGGCACCCACCATATCTGGTGAGCATTCCCGTATCCGCCACCTGGGGAGGCGCCCGATGGGAGACTAGCAACTCCACACGGGACCATTGATAGAAGTTTCATGACTTACGGCTCAGAAGTTTGGACTATTAATAAACACACAAAAACAAAATTAATGACAGCAGAGATGGACTTTTGGAGACGGTAAAGTCGAAATTCATTTACCAACCCCTCTGCTGTTAAATGTCGCTTCGATTCACCGTCTTCCTTATCGATTTCTTCTTCATCGTCGGGATTTTGCGAGGGTCCAGTAGATCTTCATTAGTAACTTCTTTCCCATGAGATTCAAACACGGCTTCAATGTCTACGCCCTTTAAAAACCTGCCACCGAATATTTATTGAAGTGTTGGGATTTCGATGACGTAGTAACGAAACCACTCCAGTAAAACAACTATCATCACACGACCGATGCCAGTATACTGAGGACTCGGTGGGGACATTACGCCGTGGTGTCAGGTTTCCATGTTAACCGTACACACGACAACCGTCATTAATGGATCTACGTACCAAGATCTACGTATGACTTGAGGTAAAAGCGATTCACTGTACAAGATTTCAACTTTCTGGTCGTCTTCTGATAGTTTCTATTCGTTTCGGAATTTGGATATCATACAGACTATTTTAACTTAATAAACAAACAAGAACAAAATTAATGACAGCAGAGATGGACTTTTGGAGATTGTAAAGTCGAAATTCATTTACCAATTCTGAACTGCTGCACGGAATAAGTCAGTTGTATTCATGCCAAACCAGGTCCTTAAATTTCTCGGCCATGATATTCTCGGTCGCCCAACTCCTCTCTTTCCAAGTACCCTGTAGTGTGGACTGCAGTAAGTGAAGTCTCTGTTTTAACTGACGAGGAAATGGCGACCGAGTGACTACCGGAATAAGTAGTCTCCCACTTGCTAGTCAACAGCTTCGGGTGGATGAACTGGCAAGCGGTAGGGCACCTCATGGTCCTGGGGTTGAGAAATTGGCCCCGAAGGCGGATGAAGTAGTTACTAGTGAACGACGTTGGGATGCAGAAGGCAACGAGAAACCACTACATTAAAGATCGTTTAGATATCTCTAGTAATATCATCATGGCTATGTTCAAGGCGAAATCATCCAGAGTTTCAAGTTCCACAATCGGGTCTTCGGAGGCGGGGGGGGGGAACAGTTTTGAACTTTCTGATACTTGAGAATTATTGCAGCAGTTCAAGTGTGAAATAAGTGAAAACGTTGGGAAATTATATTATGCCACTACCGTTTTGTTTAATTGTGTTTCTGCCTGCAGTAGTGTGTTCGTCTCTGTGTTGTTGTTGCAGTAGTTGTGTGTGTGTAGTGTAGAGCTTTTAGTAGTGGTGTGAACACACAAGAATTCAATGTATAACCAACCGTTTGTATTTTATCTGTTACAGGCGCACACTCCGTTACTAGGAGCCGCGGACAGCAAACATGTAAGTCTTCGTACTGTACTGTGTGTGTTGTGTTGTGTTCACGTTTTCATTATTAGCAGTACTCTCTGTAGGTGCCTGCAAACTGTAGTTTGTTAGTTTTAAAACTTGTCGCCGGTTACTCTGCGTTCTGGTAAAAACGGAAAAACCGCGGTAGCAAAACGTCTGTTTGTGGCATAAAGAAATCGTACACGGCGCAGTACGAAGTAACATCACTGCAGGTTTTGGCAGGCAGACCGCGCACTGCAGGGTGGGGAAGTTATTTTCATTTCTAGGCGATGAGTATTGTTGTAACTCCGTTCCCCCTTTCATTTAGCGGCTACGCTATCTGTTTCTTCACTTCCAGTGATGCCCGTATCCACGGCTTCTGTACCATCTCCATTTCTCTAAATCCAGTACCGCTTCAGACAACGTAGCGTGTGGTATTCGCTCCAGAGACGGCCAGGGTGAGATTAGAAGCGCGTGGTGCCCTATGCTGCCATCGGACTGGTGCCCTCGCGATTCAGAATTCAACCTTTTATCCATTACTTACACTGATAAATGGCATACAAAATTTCGAAAGTTAACAATTATTTTATTAAACTCTCAAATTACAACAAATATTTAGCTAAATAGTGATGACAATGAGCAGTACGTAAGCTTAGAAAATACTAATCGCTCTATTTTTTCTTGATTTTGCCTTAACGTAATCTTGTATAATGTCTTCTAAATCATTCGATTCAGTCTATCTCGCTTTCAGTATTCAGCCTTGCTAACGAAGATAATCTCTCACCTCCCGTACATGAACTCAGCATATCTTCAATGCGTTTTAACACAGAAAATGATCTTTCAGATTCGCAGTTAGCTTTGGAATCATCGAAAGCAGACGATAACCAGTGTGTATGTTCGGAAATGCATGAAACATTTTATAATCAATAATACTTTTTACAAACAATAACAAACCACTTTAAAACTTTGAGCGGACAAACTGTAGTATCATGGAATCTATCATCTTCATTCGAACGATTTGAAAAAAAAAACCTCTTGCTAATTTTCTCGTTACACAAAGTTTTTTTTCACATTTATTATCTTTGTGAATTAAGGCTGGATGGTATCCCCCCCCCCCCGACAGCTGAGGCCCTGGTGCCCGGTGCTACAGCGTACCCGATATTAGTGGAAATAAAAACATCATCTGTCAGCAAAGAACGGTCAGTCACTTGTCAGCAACTTCGGTGTGTTGGCACGTGCGATAATCTTGGCCCCAAAATCCCATTTTCCTTCTTTCTTTCAATCAATCAGCTGACGGCTACACCTTATACTTTTTCACTTCACGGAGTAGGCACGTCGCCTGTTCCGTCTTCAGAGTATGTCTCGCCATCTTGTTTGTGGTCTTCCTAGATCCTTTGTTCCAAAGGGTCTGTACCTATATGCTGCTTCAGGTAGGTCGTCCATTCTGTCCAGATGATGCGACAGTTCCAGAGGATATTTTTGGATTCTATCGTTCATAAACGTAGTTCGTTTCTGATGCCCTCATTACGCGAACGATCCTTGTACAACCCATTCTTCGTCCCAGGAAACTCGTTTCTGAACTTTGAATTTAGTTTGTAAGGTTGCTTGTAGGCACCCATTCATTAACGCGGCCACTGCCGTTGTTTTATAAAATTTAATCATTGTTTCTTTCCTTGTTTTATTCTTGTTTGTGTTCTGACGGCCACGCTATTTACTTTTATTTCCTTGCGTTGCGTCATGCAGACATGGATAGATTTAACTTTCTACCGATGTCATCGTTAGCGCGGGGTGGTTACGTTTTCGACTCACAATTGTAACCGCTACGGTGCAGTGACGCGATCGAGTCAAAGTCACGACTCTGTTTGCCTTCAGCGATTCACACATAATCCAGCGGTCTTGTCTGGTAAACCTGAACTAGACAAGTAACAAAGGCGTACTTGCACTACACACGAACTCACACACAATTCCTTGTGTACCACGTGGTAATACACTTGTCCCATGTCTGAATAAGCTTTTTTGTGTGCCTGCTGCAAAGAAATCTATATATTAATGTCGGTGCCGTTTTTAGGATATTTTCGTTGACCTCGTCGTTGGCATAAAACTTGGTACCACTAATGCCTCCTTGAGCGGACCAAACAAGTGGAAATCAGACGGAGCCAATCTTGGCTGTAGGGAGGGTGATGTAGAGAGTCTCCCAGGTCAATTTATTGATGGTGTCGTGTGTTAACTGTCAGCTGTGTGTGGACGGGCGTTAACGTAAAGGAGAACGACGTGTTTGCGCAGATATCCAGGACGTGTCCGCTTCACTACCGGCTTTACTTTATTGATAAGCATGTCAGAGTAGTGTGTACTGTTTATTGTGTACTGATCTCCAACATAAAACACAAAACAATTGACACCACAACTGGACGTCCAGAACGGTGCTCGTCAGTCCCTGAAGTCCGACCATTGACACCGCAACTGGACGTCCAGAACGGTGCTCGTCAGTCACTGAAGTTCGACCATTGACACCACAACTGGACGTCCAGAACGGTGCTCGTCAGTCACTGAAGTTCGACCATTAACACCACAGCTGGACGTCCAGAACGGTGCTCGTCAGTCACTGAAGTTCGACCATTGACACCACAGCTGGACGTCCAGAACGGTGCTCGTCAGTCACTGAAGTTCGACCATTAACACCACAGCTGGACGTCCAGAACGGTGCTCGTCAGTCACTGAAGTTCGACCATTGATACCGCAACTGGACGTCCAGAACGGTGCTCGTCAGTCACTGAAGTTCGACCGTTGACACCGCAACTGGACGTCCAGAACGGTGCTCGTCAGTCACTGAAGTTCGACCATTTTTAAACCGCTCTGCCCGTTTATAAAAATTTCCTCGGTTATACAGCTTTTTCAGTATTTTAATTAATAAAGTTGTGTTAGTGGTTATAATCACAAACAGAATTATCACTGTTGCACACCACTATAGGAACAACGAGTTCGTTATATGCAAGACATTTCGTAGAAGAGAACCAGAAGTTTGTTAATCCTTTGGAAGACTGTGAAATTTTTAAAAGTAGTAAATAACACAGTTGCAAGAAAGCTTAGAGAGGAGTTAGAAATATTGAAAGAAAGAGAGAAAGGGTTAGACAATTTAATGAATACTAAAACTAAATTTGATAATGAAGAAATATTTGATAATATAATTGAGAAGTAAGACGTAGAGGACGGATAGATAACGTTAAGAATTAAATTGCATATAGGGATGTTTTTTAAAATAAGGGTGAGTGACCGCGCCCAAAAGTGCGAATGAGAAAGGCTTTACAACGTTAGGTTTTGAAAATAATGTACACACACACACACACAAGGAATGTGCTAGAAATATATGTAACTGTACCGACGGGGGTGACAGGGCTCGGAGGTTGGGAAGGGACATTTGACTTATAGCTTGTTTGCGGGGGTGTATGTGGACAGTGGGGCGGGTGGGGGTGTGAAGAGTTTGTTTTATTTCTGTTGTTATTTCCGATATGACGATGAGCTGAGAAGCTTGAAAGCGCTAATCGGAATAATTTTTCTATAGTGGTGTGCAACAGTGATAATTCTGTTTTTCAGTATTGTTTAGTCTCGTGAGAGTCAATTTTAGTCAGTGTTTCACCTTCAGACAGCAAAAAACCGATTACCGCACGTTGTTCAACTAATCGCGAAACTTTGAGAGAACCCTCCATTGTTAAATGAGAATTTGAGGTTATAAACAAAAGAGTTTGGAACTGTACCATTATCCGTTCCCGCATTACATTTTCGATGTTTCTGATATGCGATTGTATCGATATATTACGATGTGGGAAAAGAAGAAGTGTACTAATTGTAAATTGCCATATTTCTTAATGCAAAGCTAAAATACGTGTTGTTTTCATTTGTGAGGTTAGTGACAATGGTTTTTGGTTTTTATTTTACTGCTGCAATAAGTAAAAGCAATGGTTGAGAAAACATAACGTTTAATGTGTAGGCTATACACAATGCTTATAACACAGTAATACTTAAAGTAAAGAACCTAACGATTCTGAGTTGACAGATTAACAAAATCACAACACCAAATGTAAACTAAAAAATACAAATATTTATGGTTAATGGAAAAGACAAAAAATAATGTATTGAGGAATGACAACATACGCTCTACGTATTGTACATAATGGACATTCCTTTTTGGTTAGCCACAAAAACGAATACTTGTGGGAAAACGAATATTACTGAAAAAAAACGAGTTCTGCCACAAAAAAGTGACATATATAGTAATAGGCAAGGGGTGGCCCTTGGCCCACCCTCCTCACTTTCTAGTTGGGGTTTTCCGTAGTGTCCGCCAAAAAAAAACGAGTTGTACCTTACACACGTATCGCTTTCCATGTGGAAATTCAGTTCTCATGTTAACCTAACAACATCAACTTTTGGCGTCACAGGTACGCAACTGTGGTACGCCGCTACAATCATTTTTCATTGAAAAAAGGACTAAGAACACCAACTGCAATCGCCACCCAACTATTTTGCAACATACAAAATTAAAGTATCTATAATTCTTTCACCTACGTAGAATTATGTGTGATATTCACTAAAGGTCGAAGCCAAACAATCGCGTAATCGAAATATCGAAAATGACTGCAGGAACGGATAAAGGTAGAGTACCGACAATTCTAATCAAACAGCTGATCAGACTCATCACAGGGATGCCAACTTACAGTTCTGCACTATCGTACTCCGGCTACCAGCCATTTTTCTTCTACAAATATTTGTCTCTTTAATTATTGAGTGACCATCGTGTATACGGAAACCGTGCAGAACGTAAACATCAGAGAAACGTTATTTATAACTGAAAATGAAATTAAAACGTAATGCATAGGAAGTCGACTGATGCTTGATAGGTCCAAGACGATAATGTTAAGGAGCCCACACGCCACCAGTTTTACTGCGCAGTTTTTCACGTGTGACGTCGTCATGCTGAGCGAAAAACTATGTGACTGCGCAGTTTAGTCAAGTGTTTACGCAGTTTTCAGGCCTGTGCTACTGGACCCTCTTCTGCAACGATAAACTGCACAGTTAACTCAGTTAAACGTACAGTCGCTCAGTTGACACGTGGTTGACACTCACCTATCACCATGTATCCTCATCGAATAAAGAAGCCCTCCTCGCATTCATTGAAGCCTACCGGTCGCTTCCCGAGCTGTGGGATATCGAAGTCCCCTCGTATTGCTTCGATATTGCCTCTCTCAAGCGTGTGCTCTTTTTCGACTATGGGAGCAGCAATTGAAATGTACTTTTGTCCATTCTAAGGGAATTCCTGCAGTCATTAACTTCTCCTTCTTATAACGTACAGTATTTAACAAATGGTAAGAAAAAACGCTTTTCTGAAGATACCATTCTTTACTCCAGCGTTCACGCTGCCTATTCCTTATCATTTCTTCAGTTAGCAGCACAGACGCAATCGGGCAACCAACAACGGTTTTTTTTTTTTTTTTTTTTTTTTTTTTTTTCCACTGCACTTTTGACGGAACTGACAAAACTGAGGTGCGCCTACACTTTCAGTTCAGTTCATTGTGCAGTATTTTACCCAGTTATTTAGGGCAGTTAACTGCGCAGTAAAACTGAGACCGTGTGGTCTGCTTTATGGGACGTGAGCGTACTGTGGGAGTACAGAAAGTTAGTTGCCGCTATTAGTGTACGGGACTTGGCATTATAAGCTTCGAAGTTACCCAATAGTAACAGCTTTTCCCCGCCCCTCGCCCTCCAGCGTTGTCGAACGTTACACTTGGTTACACAGTGAAGCGACTTGGCAATACCGCAATCGCCTCGAAGCTTATTTTGATACGTCTCACATGATAGTAAGCGAAAGAGGAAGAGAACAGCACCAAAGCAAAAACATCGTGGTGAGGTCATGTTTCGAACGGTAGCAAGAGTTAAGCTGGAAACACATTGCTATCACGTCACGTGAGATCAGGACTTCCCTTAACCCGTGAAGTCGTAGCGCAGAGACACACTTATGTCACGTCACTTCACTTCATGTTACATCATCTGACGTGAACTCGCGTGAAGTCGTGTAAACACTCGTTTTGAAGGCAAATAAAATTCTACTTAATCAAACAGTCAGTTAACACAAGAAGGAGCTGGATACACGATATAAACTTAGAAAGACAAGAATAAGGTGACTTTCAGAATCTAATACAAGATTCAAAGTACAAAATACAAGAAGATTCAACTAAATTTCAAACGTATTTCAGACTGAATAACGAAGAATTTGATTATTTACATAATCTTATTAAGGATTATGTACAAAAAAGTACACCCATCTCCGAAACGCTATATACTCTCAATAGAGATTAAGCGTATGTTTCAGGTAAGCGTGAAATAAACGAAAACAAAGACTTGGCATCTTAATTGATTATATTTAAAGCTTCACTTACAAGCATCATCTGCAAAACAGTTGAAAAAATGATAGATAGGTGACTGAGACACTACCTGGAAGATGCCGGAGCCATCTCAGACTGCCAAGCTGGCTTCAGGCAGCACCGGTCTACAGTAGACCAAATTGTTAAACTAACACAAGAGGTAAAGGACGGCTTCCATCGCAAACAATCAACGCTTGCGGTCTGTATAGACCTCAAAGCGGCATATGACAAAGTGTGGAGATCCCTGCTGCTCCGCAAACTCAGCTAACTACACATCTCAGGCAATATGCGCAAGTGGATAAAGAATTTCCTCGCACAGAGATTCATCCGGACCAAATTCCAAAACGCAGTATCAAACTTCAGACAAGGACTACCACAGGGAGCAGTACTTAGCTGCCTCCTCTTCAACGTCATGATTAATGACCTACAACAAGCCATAGAAAGAACGTCCGGAGTGCAGTGCCTCCTCTACGCTGATGACGTTGTCATCTGGTCAACAAGTAGCAGCGTTGATAGCCTGGAGGAGACAATGAACAACGTCCTAACGAACATAGCCACGTGGTGTAGAAACAACAAAATGATGCTAAACGCCGAAAAAACAGTATTTGAACTGTTTACCCTATCCACCAAGCCACACCCCATACAACTCACTTATGATAGAACGGAGCTAGCGAGGACATACGACGCAAAATACCTAGGCGTGTACTTCGATTACAAACTAAGCTGGGCCCAACAAATCCAAACAGCAGCGGATAAAACCAAAAAGCGAAACAATCTACTGAAGCGACGAAGTAGTAGGGCCTACTCGTCACAGCTTACAAGACGTATGTGCGCCCAGTAATGGAATACGCCTCAGAAGTAACCGCCCTCTCCTCCGAAGCAAATTTAAGGAAATTAGAGGTAGTCCAGAATAATACACTACGCATAATAACCGGTGCAGCAATATCCGCACCAATAGCCGCAATGCAGCTACAAAGTGGAGTTGACCCACTACGAGAACGCAGAGAGAAACTTACTTTGAAATTCTGGGAAAGGGCAAAAAGAATCGACCACCGACACTGGGAGAACTACAGGCCCGCATCATCACGCCTGAAGATCCAAACCACCCCACTCACCCATGCTGAGAAAATAAGAGAAAAATATCACATCCAACACGGGCAAGCTGCAAAGCTCTCAACATTCCACGAAATTTTTAGCTTCCTGCCAGCGGCGAAACTCACCCTTATAAATCACACTACTCCAAAAGCACTCAGCAATACACACGATTTGAAGTCAGCAGCCTTACACACAATCCATGAGCTGTACAAAAGAGACACGTGGGTGCATGTACACACCGACGGATCAGCGATGACACAAGCCGCGGGGGCTGGCTACTATAGCCACCTGTTTGAGGGATTTAGCCCGGTAGGATCCAACGCCAGCAATTTTGACGGAGAAATACTAGCAATTCACCACGCAGCGGAAAGGCTTCTTGCAGTCAGCAGTAATCCAACAAGAGTTGTATTCTTCGTAGACTCCCAAGTTGCGATCGTAGCCCTCACCAACAACACGCCCACTGACTGTGCTGCAACTATGGCCGGTCGAAGACTAATGTCCGGAATGATAGAGAGCGGGTGGCATATTACTTTGCAATGGATACCAAGCCACATAGGAATCGAGGGCAACGAACGCGCCGACCAACTCGCTAAACAGGGGGCCAGACTCCCGCAGCCTAGCAGTACAACATCGTTAATGACCGCAAAAAATCTAGTCGAGAGAGTGGTCTCTAAGTGGACCAAAAACTTCTTACGCGAAGCCTGCACGCGAAAGCAATGGGAAAGCTTAGCTCACGACAAACAAAACCCTCGGAATCTCCCAAGAGCAGAAGCAGTCGCCAAATTCAGACTCCAAACTGGCCACGATTATCTACAAGCGCATCTGCATAGGATCGGGCTGGCCGACTCCGACATCTGCCCACTCTGTACCACCAGCAAGATGGACGGTCCGCACCTACAGCAGTGCACAGGACTGACGGACGTACAAGACAGACGCGATACATGTCTATACTGGGAGGCTCGTAGGCGAATGGCAGAGATGCCAAGAGCATTGGATAAAGTAAAGTAAGATTATATTTAAAGCATTATATAATTGTTAAAATTTAGTATTTTTAAAAGCATAAAATTTGTTTAACATGAAATTACTGATCAGTGGTTATAAAAAACAAACACATTTTTTAATTAAAAAAAAAGAAACGTACTGTAATTTACATATCATTAATCTTTGTGCAACTCACTTTTTCTATTAACAACTATTCCATTTTCACATACTTGTCACCTCACGCCTCACAAAAGTGTGGTTGGACAGAAAATGTGATTGACGTGAGGCATGAAATGGCCGGCTGTGTCACGTGACATCACGTGATATACATGAGACGTAAAGACAGTGGTGTCTCCAAGCAATTTAACTCAAGCTGAAAACCACTCTCACATTTTTTACTATCACGGGAGCTGACGTGACGTGATAGGAATGTGTTTCCAGCTTTAGTTGCTCATATTACTGGTCGCGTGAAGCGTGTGACGCATTACGGCTTCGTATTATCTGTTGTTAATCGTACAATCTGTTTGCAATACATGCTTGAGTCACTTCCGTCTGTACGGATCGGTCATCGCGCACGCGCACGCACAAACACACACATTCTCGCGTGATTGAATAAAGATATTCATCACGCAATCACCATCCATTTATCGAATCTAGAAGAGACTGTCGAATTGGCTGATATCAAATCAACTAGGACGTGACCGCTTTTTAAGCTCCTTGACCGGTAACCTGTCTGTCACTTTTGTGACTAAGAGCCCTTACACACGAGGCAGACAACTGCGACACATGTCAGCTAGGGACAGAAATCCCATTTATGTCACGTGAGCACGAGCACGAACGTGCGGGTGAGCCACGAGATGCAGACGTCTGCCGCCTCGTTCTCTCCCAGACAGTTGAATTCAACTCGTTGGGCAGGCCAGTTGCTAGTTAGCAAGTGCAAATCCTTAGTACCCTTTCACACGGGCAGTAGTCTGCGTCTTCCGAATGGAAAAAGTCATTAATACTTTCGATGTTGAATCCTTTATTGAAGAAATTCGCAATCGTCCAGCTATATGGGATTGTTCTTCAAAAGATAATACAGTGGAACCCCGATAGTCCGAAAACCCGTTTAATCCGAACCGGTAGTTTCAAAAAAGGGTCTAAAAATTGGACAAAGAAATAAAAAATATGACAAAATAACTGGAACATATCAATATAATTTGTACATAAAAAGCTTAGATAAATACACACTAATGAATTTTTAGTGAAATTGTTATTAAAATTAAGTGCTTTAGATGGTTTTAAATATGTGGCAAAATAATATTTTGAATTACGTTATCAAGAAATTAGCGTCTGTAAAGTGAATGGAAAAAAAAATTGGTACTTACAGTTTAGTGGCAGTAAAAGTATATATAACACAAAAAAGTACAATAAATACACACTACATAACTAGACACTACTTAAGGTGTTGCACAAAATCAGTAATTTTTCTCTGATGCAAAGCTGTAAATCCAGCAGACGCCGCGATGTTCCGCCAGCGCCTCAAAAATAAGACGTCTGCCGGTGTAGCATTGGCGTGCTGCTCTACATAGGCTAACGATAGTTCAGAAGTGGTACTGTTTATACACGTTATACAATTTATATTTATAATATACAGTACTGTATAACCTATAAACCGGTTAATCCGAATTTACGCCAATCCGAACAGGACTTGATCCTAATTACTTCGGACCAGCGGGGTTCCACTGTACTAATAAAATAAGAAAACAACAGTGCTGGAACGAAATATTTTTAATTGCCTATAAAGATTACAAAGAAATGTCAAGAGAAAACAAAATTACAGTAGGTAAGTAAATAGTCACTGCAGTTTCGTCTTATTAATTGTATTTAAAATTTTTACTATTAAAAATACAAATTGAATACAAAATAATGAGTATTTTAATTGTAAAGTGTATACATTTTTTTAATGTAACCGCTAACTTTTCAACTGTTGCAACGGAATTCTTCATGTTGGTGTTCTGTTTTTGAATGTTCTTCTCCAACAAACTATGCAATTCATCTAAAGAAGAAATCGACATACGAAAAAACTAAAAACACTTTTCATTGTCATTTCTTAGTTCGTGATACAACAGTGCAAAACTACTAGTGGTAAGCACTGAAGATGAACCTCTGCGTGGGCGCCCAAAAAGCAAACAGCACCAAATGCGGTGCCCAGCTTGACGAAGTTTTTTCCATACAAAGTCTTCTCCTCCTCCTCCTCCTCATCCTCCACGTATAGGCTTACAGCCTTTTCCGAATTCACTAAAGCTATGTCTTCCTTGGTCTACCTATATCACGTAGAGAACCCCAACAGAAAACAGGCCTGTTAGGATACCTGAAGGTGGCAACCGTAGGTAGAGGTAGGATCCTTAGCTAGAGGTTGGTTACCTCTACTAAGGAAACCAAAACATACTCAAAATCTTCACAAAAAGCCGGACGGATCTCATACAAAGTTCATGATACATACCACCATGTAAGACGCCTATTCTCTCGGTACTTTCATCCACTCTCAATCCTCGATCTTCCAACCCTGCGTATGCGATTTTTTTTTTTTAGCTATGTCTGGTGTTGTCGCACTGTATGGGCGTTCACAGCGGGGTTCATCTCCAGTGCTCGTACGACCACGTTTAAACTCGAGTTCCCCACTTATAAACCATTGTTTTTTGACGGAGCAGCATCTCTTAACATATTTACTATATCGTACGCACGCGCGTTTATCGAAGTGGGATTCGAGTTCGGATTTAACATCCGTCAACAGCACAGGTAACGAGTAATGACTGACAGACAGGGGAGCTGTCAGCGAACAAACGTAATCTCGGTTGATGGGGCGGTGGTGAGGGCTGTTATTATCGGAGGGTTGGAAATCACCACCAGCCAGTGACAAAAGGCAGATAATTAATAATTCGTTGTTTCCCAAAACCGAAATGATTTTAATTACAGAGTCGGTACGTAAAATGATGTCGTTCGCCAAAGTTTCTCAGAACTCCCCCCCCCCTTAACGAACCACCATAAGCTTTTTGTTTGTCGTGCGTACCATACGAGGAGAAAACTTACCGAAAATAACAGATAACTCTTATTTAATACTTTTATGCTCAGTATGACGATGGTTGGCGTGTGGACCCTTAGCCTACCTGCTGCCTCTTAGCCATTATAATACTTCCGCCCGGGCTCGACAGCAGCTAATTGCCGCGTGAGTCACCTCACTGTGCGTCCAGTATGAAACAATTTTTTTTTACCTTGCCCAATATTGGTAAAATTTTGTTATATTTGAAATCAGCGAAATAGTACGATGAAAATGACACCAAACACGACTAAGGAATATTAAAAATTGGGCGTTATAAAGCACTATGCACTGAAGATGTGTATTAAAGTAGTTGTTGAGCTTTTACCTTGAAATACCTTAAAATTTAATATTTTTTAATCGTGTTTGGTGTCATTTTCATCGTATTATTTCGCTGATTTCAAATATAACAAAATTTTACCAGTATTGGGCGAGGAGAAAAAAAATTGTTTCATACTGGACGCACAGTGAGGTGACTCACGCGGCAATTAGCTGCTGTCGAGCCCGGGCGAAAGTATTACAATGGGGAAGAGGCAGCAGGTAGGCTAGGGCCCACTCGCCAACCATCGTCATACAGAGCATAATGTAATCAGTTTTATTGTACAGTAAATTCACGTATTCACAAAGATTACATAAGTGATTGAATTCTCATCTTCCACTGCTGCTTGTCCGTCCAAAGATCTTCTTCAGTTTCTCGTTTCCTCAATATAGTCTGCATTTCTTTTATCCAGGTTATAGGTGGTCTTCCTCTTTTCCTTCTCCTGGTGGGGTCCATTCCATAACTCTCCTTAGCAATCTTTCCTGTGCCATTCTTTTCGTGTGTCCATACCATTATAATTTTTTGGTTGGGATAAAATCAACAATTGAATTTTTCCGATTCATTCTGTCCTTAATGACTTCATTTCTAATTTTCTCACGTGTGGATAGTCTTGGCGAACGTCTCCAAAAGTCCTTCTCTGTTGTCATTAATTTTGTTCATGTGTGTTTATTAGTAGTCCAAACTGCTGAGCCATGATACTTCTAACAATTGTTTTAAATATTTTGGTTTTAGTTTCTGCTGTAATTTGCTTATCCGACATGAATCCATTTAATGTAGATATAGCCATCTTTCCCAAATTAATTCTGGATTGTTTCTTTGTCTTGCTTCCCATTTGCCGTAATTTTTATCCCAACTAATGTACTTACTGAAATTATGTGTACTTAATCATTTTTTTGTGACGCCAAATACACAGTTATGAGGGCATTGGCAAGACAGTCTTGACAGCTCGAGTGTAGCGTCGTCGGCGTCGTCCTTTACGGCTTAGGCCAGCAGCCTGTCCCAGTTTCAATGGAAGTCATCCAACCATCGCTTACGGGGTCTTCTCATACTTCTCTTACTCCTTGGAAAATAGTGAAGGGCTCTTCTTGAAAATCCAGTTGGATCCATTGCCTCCACGTGTAACCGCCACTCCGTTTTGTACCGGGAGATTTTCTCATTTAAGCTTTCAGCTACTCCTAGCTCCATTCTAATATGATCATTTCTGATAAGATCTCTCCTGGTACAACTCTTTACAGCTCTCAAGAACGTCATTTCCGCTCTTTGTATCGAGTGTAGCGTACCTGCTAACAATCTGGGAGGTTAGCAGCAACGTGCAGAGGAAGTAGGGAGCGTTCGCGATTGTGAACATAAGACACAAGATGAAGCTTGAAGCTTTATCGCTTTGTTGACAAATTGCCGCCGGGCAAAAGACGTTTTGTTTTCTTGTTGTCGTTGTGCACCGCCTTTGTCTTCAATAGCTGTTGGATTTATATGTCAATATAAGGCAATAGGAAAACATGTTGTTACAACAACTGCTGTACTATTTACGTAGTGTGTGTGTGTTGTTGGTAATATTTCAAACTAGCTACACGATGTCATCCGTCTCTGAGTTTGCTTTGTCCTTTGTGAGAAAACAAATAAAACCAATAATTTCTTCGTTTCTTTGTTGAATTTATTGTTGTAATGTGTGTGTGCGCGCGTGTAGAATGCGCTTTTCATGCGTCGTTAGCGTTAGATTTATTGCACGCTTATTGGACATTTAAAGGAAACAGAAGGGAGTAAGAGAATGGGCGACAGACGGACAAAAGAAGGAGAAACTCATCTGGGCCGCGACATTTATCAGTCCGCAGCACGCCCGTGATTTATACCGACCGACCACTGGAGTGGAGAAATTATCTGTGCCCGCTCCGTCTCTCCACCGGTGGTTCGGGATTATTCCGTGCCGTGTACCGTACGTAGCCGGGCAGAAATCGTTTCGGCTTTCCAGCTTCAGTGGACACATAGTTATACAAAAATAAAAAGTTTGTTTGTTTGGTTATGGTTTCATGAAACGTTTTCTTGTGTCTCCGTTTGATGGATAAATAAGTAACAGTGATGTTGAGACTTATCCGGCTCAAAGCGGTGAGAAATGTGTCCAACGTCAAGTGACCGCTGCCGAACCAAAACAGGAGGTTTCTGACTGTGTGAGCAGTAGCGGACTAAGGGCGGAGTGGAGGGCGTGGACCGCCCCAGGCCCCACGTAGTAGGAGACCTCCAAATTTAGAAAAATAAATTTTTTTGTTAAAATTTAAAATTTATTTGCAAATGTTCTATTGTCACGTCCTGAAACGCAACACTAGGAGACGTCCAGGATTTAATCGATCGATTCCAAAGATTTGTTTCATATTATTTTCAAATCTACCTTACAACCCTACCTCACAGTGTTTACATGTTTACAGACATTTAAAAAACTATAAAGGTACATTTATTATTAGAAATATAAATCTCTGCATGGAGAACCGTACATGACGTCCATGTTCTAAGATTTATATTTAAAATCATTTTTGAAATGAAATATTTCCATAGAATTACTTCTTTCTTCAGCCTTAACCACAGTACTGTGGTCATTAACGTATATCACCTCAAGTTAGCGCATTCGATTTTCACTAATGATGGCAGTCGATGGCATTGCCGAAACGTCTGGTTTTGCAGAAAACATTAGACCTCGGCCAAACAGCCCGGGAAGAAATTTTAACAACAAACTACTTCTTTGTTGCAGATAACGTAGTATACATATACAAAATTATCCCCTCCCCCTTCAACTATCCTTTTCATTTATAGATATTTCGTCTACCTTTTCAAGTGGATTATTATAACCTTATTTTCAGGCTACTTTATTTATCAAAATTTAGTACTTTACTCTTGTTAAAACATACAATGTTGCAGGTAAACTACCCCTTCCCCATAACCGATCTTCACCAAAATCAATGGGCCTTGAGTCCTTTACAACTCGGGCACATGTGGAAAACTTTTTTTGATTCTGTTGGAATTTGCGGCAGTTATCGTTCGCCATAGAAAAAATTCTACACACAGACACAAATGACTTTTCTTCATGTTTTGAGGGTAGTACAATCAGAATCTGCCCTTATCTCGAACACGATTTTTTTCGCGATCACCATACTTCCATTTCCTTATAGACGACGGAAGTAAAAAAAGAAGAATTAATTGTATCTGGCGTCGTCAATTCCTCACCACGCAGTCGGAAGTCGCAACTTGAACTCCAAACAGCACGAACGGCAACGGCAGCGGCATCATCATTAAGAACACATTATTATATCAAATACTTACAACTGTCATTCGCCAAGGCAGCATTACTATAACAAATGTGTGATAATCAGCGACCGCTTGTACGCAGTTTGTGTTCAATGTCGCCAGATTGTACGACTCCGTGCTTCGTAATAATTGTTATTTACCTCTAATCGTTATTTCTGATACGTGCGTGGATAAGAAACGGAAAATTTCGATACTTGAAAGAACGAAAAACACAACAGAGAAAAAGTATTTCTTTTCGTCTGTTGAGGGCGAAACGGATGTGTCCCTGGTGCGCATTAAAACAAGTGTCAAATGAGGGAAGAAAATATTTTCCCGTCGGGTGATAGAGGGTGTATAATGGAATATAGCGATGGTATCGGGGCGGCGGTTATAAAAATGGCGGATCCGTTTCATTATCTCGAGTGCTGTTGCAAACGTCATTACGTCGGCTCTCTTACCGATATTTTATGTTTTTGGATGAGCGGTCCTTCACTACAAGCAATCAAAGGGTGAAGTGGAAATATCACTGGGCTCTACGTTCCGCCCATTAACCCTGATGTTCTCCAGCGTTTGTTGTGTCAACTTAAACGTTAATTGATGTACAAGATGGAACTGTTAAACCTCGTGTTATGTTAATTGCTTTCTGTTTGTTTTGTCAGTGCCTGCTGAACGCCATATTTGTAGTACACTTCCTTTATCTGATATATGTCATTGATATTAGGCCACAGTTAACGCACCTCCTTTGGATGCCCTTTGCTTAGCTAGTCTTCTTCTGATAGTTCCTATCCATTTCGGATGTTGGATATCATACAGACTATTTTAACTTTCTGCACTGCTGCACGGAATAAGTCAGTTATATTCATGCCAAACCAGGTCCTTAAATTTCTCAGCCATGAGATTCTCTGTCGCTCAACTCCTCTCTTTCTAAGTACTTTTCCCCGTAGAGTGGACTGCAATAAGTAAAATCTCTGTCCGTTTCTCGTGAGATGTCCCAGATGCTGAAGCTTTCTTATCTTCACTGTGTTAATAACTTCCCTTTATTTCCTCAACATTAGTTATATGTGCTGTCCATGAAATTCTCAATATTCTACGGTAAAGCCACATTTCGTAAGTTTCCAATTTTTTAATTGTGGGTGCAGTCAAAGTCCAAGATTCTACACCATAGAAGAGGACCGAGAATACGTAGCAGCGTAAAAGTCTAATCTTTGTGTTTATTGTTAAATCGCGACTTTTGAATAAACTGGGCACTCTAGTGTACACTGCTCTTGCCTTTTCAATTCTGCTCTTTATTTCTTGAGAATAAAGAGCTTAGAAAGAAATAAAGAGCTTAGCTAGTACTACACTATAAATCATCGTAAACCTGCCGAGGCTTTCTGCTCCTTTTAACTTGTTCTTTGTTTCTGTGATTACTGCAATATTTATCTTCATTCCCTCCAGTTCATTCCAGGGTATTGGGAGACGGGCGTGTCTTCGAGGACTTTTAATAAATGGAGAGCTAGACAAGGGTGCGCTTTGTCCCCGCTATTGTTTAATATATATCATGACGATCTGCTTAGAAGACTTAAAGAGAGTGCAGCTTCTGGCATCAACTTAAATAACTGTACTGCACCAAATATGCTGCTCTTTCCAGATGATATGGGTGTGATGCAGGCCAATGAGAATGCACTGCAGAAAAACAAAAGTAAAAAAATGTTATGGCTTTTTATGGAAAATACCTAATTCGATCTAAAATTATGTTGTAATTATGTTATGTAGACTACCTTGCTTGTAGTTGTATCACGTTACCTAGAAAACGCGAGGAGATGGGATGAAAAGTGTGTTGACGCTTATTGAGAGACCTACAAAAATTCTAAAGAGGGTGTCTTCCTTTTCAGTCATGTTTAGTGTACAGTGGAACCTCGATAACACGAACCTTACGGGGATTATAAAATATTCGTGTTATCAAGGTTAAGATAACAAAAGTTCGTGTTGTCAAGGTCCTGCTTCATAACATCGGCTTACTGAGCTCGCTGCCGTGGGTAATTCGTCTTATAGAGGTTCTGTTGAGTAAAAATTCGTTTTATCAAAGTTAATTAGTACATATCAAAGCTGTATTTTCATCTCAGATCAACGAAAATTCGGCTTATCTAGATTTCTAACTAAGGAATTTCGGGTTATAGAGGTATTTTTATATCATTTAGTGTCATGGGGCATTCAAGAGGATTGAAAGAAATTCGTGTTATTGAGGTTCATGGTATCGAGGTGCCACTGTATATCACATGATTAGCTCATAGAATGTTTTCGTTGATAAAGTTAAAAAGAAAAAAAATGAAGATATTAATATCATCAGGAAAATCTATAGTTAGTATTTAATGCGAAAAAATAATCTGTTGTAAAAATAAAAACAAGTTGAGTACACAAGAGATTTTGATCAAAACGAAATGTGCTGCAGGAAAACACCGCCCATCCCCGCTGTGTTTGTTGTTGAAAGGAATAATTTATTAGACGGCCGTCGAGCATGAAAATAGAAATTGATTTGACGTAACACAAAGACGAAACGGGAACGAAAAAAGCGGAGGTGCATTAGTGAAAAGTGAAACGGAATGCTAAATGTGGACTAAGATGTCAGTAAGAAAGTACGCGCGGATGAAAGAAAGCGTACAAAGTAAGGTGAATAAATAGAAGCAACAGTAGTAGTCAGTAACGCTTAATAATGTCATTTACACATTTAGTAAAGTAAAATTGCTCGGAACAGAAGTCGTCGAGTCCCCCCCCCTCCACCCACTGCGATGATGAATTTAATTATTCTAATTGGAAAGAGAAAAAATATTCAGACGTAGAAGAAGAAGACTCCTACGACGACAACGATGTGTATCAAAGGGAAATTATTCGTGTCAAGGATTAATTAACGTAACGCAATTTACGTGATTAAATGTAAATTAATTAATTAATTTCATCTGAACTTCATGAAGCAGTCAACGGAGGAGGCGAGCTTAGTACGGACAGTTGCTGTCTAGTGTCAGACGTTATAACGCTGTTAACGTGTATTCTTAGTCGTCCGAGGGCGATTGAGTCGCAATAACCGTATTCCTGTTCTTGTAGGGGCACTAATTAACCCTTTACTGAACTGCAAGTCCCCATGATTAGAGCTAGATGTTCGTCTTAGCGTGTGGGCCACGCTATCGTTCATAACGGTATTACCCTGAGAATGCAAAAATACGACAAACTGAAATGGTTCACCGATAATCGTAACCTTTCACGTCCGTTTTCTATGGATATAAAACTGCGGACTATTAATCAGGAATCTGTGGTTATCATTACAACCACTAAACGTTTCTACTCGCAAGTCCAAGTATCAGTTTGTGGGGCAGCACCTTGGCGCAGTGTCCGGGCGATCCCGATGACTGCCTGTTGTCTGCTTGATACCTTGAATAGCGATCTCGCGTTTTGGGGGGGGGTGGAAAAAGTTGTTAGTTTGAGGGACTCTGGGCTTCGAAGAGACTCGCAACAGAGGAATGGAGGAGTCTGAGAGACCTTTCGATTAGGAGGCTGGAATTGGTCGCCCACAATGGGTGGAGCACCTCATTCCGGCCCGGGAAAAGTCTGCGAAGGGTACCGTGTGTCAGTCCGAATTACGGGAGAGGGCAGAAAAGGAGGAAGCACTCACAAAAGGCGGCACAAGGCACACTTAAGCCAAGTGCAACATCTCTCCGTCCATCGTCGGACTCGCTGTGGCCAGGAGGGGAGGTATGGGAAGGCAAACATCGTAATGCCGGGGGCGTGCAGAGAAGACAGCTTATGGAGGGTCGTCGAGCAGTGATCGGGGACGTTTGTGTCGTCTAGGTGGCGGGACTACGTCTGTGCTAAGACGACGGAGGTGGATAGAAAGAAGTAGAGGCTCGGGTGAATAATTTAAGGGCTAGGGATCGAACAAATTCGGCAATAAGAGGAACCTTTTACCCCTCGCCTGATAGTGTCAGTTCTGACAAACCAGAGAGAGTTGGAGATGTAGCGTAGGGCCCGGGATTGGAATGCTTCCATTCGGACAACAACGGAGGGGAACTGAATAGAGACCAAAATGCAGGCGCTGAGTACGTAAGGATGGCTCTAAGAAAGAGCAGATAAATTGTGAGTTTAGTGCGCACAGGCACTGAACCCCGATGATTAAGAAATAGAAATGGCGTGGCTTTGACGCCGCTGGCACGCTGGAGACACTGGGATACGTGGGCTGCGAAGATTAGACGGCCTTGGCAGAGTTATCTTCAGTGCCAGGGGAAGGACGGAGTCGCAGAGTCCACTGCAGAGATATTCAACGAAAACACGTGGCTGGCGGTCAACAAATCCAGGTTCCTAGCTTTGGAAGTCCTCGAACAGCGGGACTAGTGGAACGAGGCAATACAAGACCTGCTAAAGGCTATTTCAGGTTGAGACAGCTACATAGGCCGTAAGGTACTGCCTCACTAGTCACGCCTCGTTGACTGCTCCACTTGAAAAAATAAATTTCCTCGATCTGTATGTGTTCACACAGAAATAAATTTTCTTTAACCAGAATGGTACACCCAGGAGGACCAAAGTACGGTATAGTGATGGGTACGTACATGTTGAAAACGAAGCTGATTATTCGAATTTAGATGATGCTGCCATGGAACCGCGACCAGTAGGCCTATTAGTAGTGCTAAATGTTTGTGACAAAGGCCTATACCGCGACTAAAGCTATGTCTTGTCACGTTCTTTCAAGTTTTACTTCACGATAACTATAGCGGAGTGGTGAGATTTTTACGGAGATCAAAGCAGCTACATTCTGTTTCTAGCGACTCGATGTATACAACAACAAAAATATTCTAGTTGGCTGAAATTAATGTGAATAAAATTAGCGGAAATCCATGTGAAAATAAAACACGCTTTGTAGCTTGTGAACAGAGAAATCTTAATTTGAGGAAACGAAATCAGTTTATATAATGAAAAAATATTTTTTTTAAAATAGTAGAACAATTGTATTAAACAGCGTAGAGTGAAAATGTACGCTCACTCCTGACAGTAAAACCTGAGTTGTAAAATGGCGATAACTGACTTGTGAAGATATGAAAACCTCCGGCCTTTTGCGAAATGACTTGTAATTTTAAAAGAAAATGTCTTATTACTAAATATTACGTTTGAAGTCGGGACAGAATATGTTATTTTATTTTGTATGTATTCAATATGAAAGTCTCTCTCTCTCTCTCTCTCTCTCTCTCTCTCTCTCTCTCTCTCTCTCTCTCTCTCTCTCTCTCCAGAATATTTTATTGCAGCTATTTTCGCCCCACCCCAGCTTGCAATGAGGATGGGTATACATCCGTGTTATATTACTCTCGTAACGTCTAAATTTACCCGTGAGCCTCTGCGACAATTACGAGTGAAACAAATTTGCTGAAATGTAATGATAAAATAAAACTTGCTAGAAGAATATAAGCATATATATAAATGCGAACTATGACGAACGCAATACGAACTTGTGTACATGACCTCTCTGTCTGCTCTCTCTCTCTCTCTCTCTCTCTCTCTCTCTCTCTCTCTCTCTCTCTCTCTCTCTCTCTCTCTCTCTCTCTCTCTCTCTCTCTCACACACACACACACACACACACACACACACACACACACACACACACACAACAGTGCAGAAGACACCACAATAATGAGCTGTTCACACATGTTGAGAAAATCACGGACGTAAATAGAAAAAGAAGGACTTCTCTTATTACGGACACATTCAAAGAATGAATCCTGACAGACTAACACGGAAACTTTTTAACTTTTTCAGGTAGCTGAAAATGCCCAGTACGTGGTTCAAGGAAACAGATAAACGTTAAGAACTCCAGATTACTCACCAAGACATTGAAGCTCAAAAAGAAATTAAGAAATGCCCAAGGTTTTCAGGAAACTCCCAAGATGAGGACAGGTGCCATCTGGACTGACAAATGGAAGGAGAGACATCGATCCGAAATGAAGGAGATGTGTGAGGGGAGGAAGAGAGAGTAACCAGTTAAACCAAATATAGTTCACAGTGGCTCATACGAACAAAAAAGACAGAATTAAATGTTATCCACCGCTGCCTTGATGGACAAATTCGTAAAGTGGAAACGGGCCCACGTGTATTTCCAGTCAAGCCAACGAGTAATTTTACACATCATTAGCTTGTAGTGTCACAGCGAAGACTATACTCAGCAACGGACGCGCGGCCTCGTGACTTATTACGTCCACAGAGTAATTTTTTTTTTTTTTTTCAATCGAAATACCATCGTGACGTTAAAAACGTCTTCAATGGAGACCCGATTTTTTGCCGCGCTTCATGTTTGTATGGTTTTACGCCTGTTTTTGTAATGTATAACGTTATTATTATTCCGGCTGTGCAATGTTTCCGGAACCAAAGATTACAGAAGTGATTGAATTCTCATCTTCCACTGTTGCTTGTCCATCCAAAAGATCTTCAGTTTCTCGTTCTCTCAATATAGGCTGAATTTCTTGTATCCAGGTGATAGGTGGTCTTCCTCTTTTCCTTCTTCCTAGTGGGGTCCATTCCGTAACTCTCCTTGGCAATCTTTTCTGTGCCATTCTTTTCGTTTGTCCATACCATTGTAATTTTTTTGTTTGGATAAAGTCGACAATTGAATTTTTCACATCCATTCTGTCCTTAATGATTTCATTTCTAATTTTCTCACGTCTGGATAATCTTGCCGAACATCTCCAAAAGTCCATCTCTGCTGTCATTAATTTTGTTCTTGTGTGTTTATTAGTAGTTCAAACTTATGAGCCGTAAATGTTGATACTTCTAACAATGGTTTTAAATATTTTGGTTTTAGTTTCTGCTGTATTGTCTGTAACGTGATACTATAAATTATACAGCGTAACAAACTGTTATAAATATTTTGTTAAATTATTTGCTTTTCGTAAAACCACCCACTAAAGCACCGTAGTGTTCTGAATAGTATAATAGAGATGTAAGTCTATTTTGATGGTATTGAGGGTACACAATGCATTTCGAACAACCGGAAGTGTTATATCAGGTAAGTAAAATTTCTATTCAACTCGGTTTGAAAGTGTCGGCTTATTCGTTAAACTTTTAAGATATACGATTTTCATTGCTCTAACATTTTTTTAACTTCTTCTTCTTCTTCTTCTTCTTCTTCTTCTTCTTGGATTAGTTTATATAAACCTGTTCAGGCACCCATCTCAACCTCGGACGATGGACCAATGGCGAGAAATCACAGCAACCGACAACGGCCTAACAGCCCGGTATTTAGAAATAATTTTCATCATCATCATAATCATCACAACCACTCCAAGGACTAGGCCTTAGACCTATTACGGGACCCATCTCCTCGGTCTACCGACATCTCTCTTCCCAGTAGGGTGATACTTCAGTCACAGGCAGTCACAGGTAGACGGATATCAGGCATGCGATTGAAATGTTCACACCATCTCCTTCTGTGGTCTTCAATCTTCTGGTGTAATGCTAAAATGTTTAAATCGCGTCTAATAAGCTCGTTCCTTCTCCGATCCAAGAGAGAACAACCCCTTGCGTGCCTCGTTGAAATTTCATTTCTCCTGCCTGAATCCTCTACAATGGGAGGGACCATTAGACTTCTTAGATTTTTCTATTGCTCCAGTGGATTCTAGGCTCGAAAAAAAAAGCGGCTGATATTTCGTTCGCAACAAACCGCCTTTGAGAATTATCACCACCTGTTCTTTCACACCTTTTTCCGCACATTTGTTTTACGTAAGTGACTTCCAACCGTAACGAGCGTTAAGCGCTTTCCATTTGTTTAATGTTTGTCTGAGCTCCGTTTGCGTTGGTTGTATTATTATCTCAGTGCCGTTAACGACTGTATAAAAACGTCGTTAACGAGTGTTTTGCAACCTCCATAAAAGCGACTTGTTTCCACCACACACACACACACACACACACACACACACACCACGTTTTCCCGTTCTAGCATCTCGTGAAGTATTAATCATCACCATCATCATCTTCAAGGATTAAACCAAGGATGGTTTGTTCCGGTCTCAAACAGCCAAAGATTAGAGCTCGTCACTCCAGCGCTTCCTCGGACGTCGAACAGCTCTCTGTCCCCTCGGCTTATAGTTCCATAATTGTTTGGCGATGCGGCAGTCATCCGTTCATCCAAGATGTTCCCACCAATCCAGCCGATTGGGCAGTCCGTCCGGCTAGTCCTTATTCGAGGCAATTTAGTAATGAATATCTCCCCTGGATATGTTACTAGCATATAGCAGGGTAAGACGTACGGTGGGCTGCCACCTTCAGGTTTAAATTCCAGCCCGATTTTCTGTCTGGCTGTTCTCCCATAAACTGGCTGTCTTACCAGACTAAAGAGATCAGTTTTCCCTGTTGTGATATACATAAGAATCTTTAATGTGGTGGTTTCTCCTTGCCTCCCACATCCTACGTCGTTGTTCAATGGCAGGCCATCCGTCTTTAGGGGCAATTTCTCACCCCAAGGGCAAGAGGGTGCCCTAACCTCTACGTGACAATGACAAGTAGACCGGCTGTCACTCGGTCTCCAGAGCCGCGTTAGCCACCTGTAGGTGTTGCCCATCCCCCACCACTTGGAGGTGCGGCTGGATATTTCCCTTCATCCAAGGAATGAGACCATAAGGCATTACTTATCCTCTCCAGTACTTTGGGGGACAAATATTAATTCTAACACATTTATCATATACCGCAATAAGTAAACAGTAACTAATAGGTATCGACTAGTCGCCTGCACAGAACTCGACCTTCTTGCAGTTCGTTTAAATCTCTTCTTAAATCGTAAAAGAGACAAATTTCGCCAGCTCGAGTTCTCTTATACCGAATCAGGAATATTCTCTCCAAATCGATGATGTGTGATTATGAGGCATATTTTTAGTCCCATGTTATCTCATACTCTTTTCAAACTTTCACTTTCTGGTAATTGACTCGAAATTTCAGATGGGACGGATGCTAATTCGTTTCTAAGAATTTGAGAGGGAGTCTGTTCCGGATGTTCCTCAGCAGCCCTTTTTAAGTTGTACTTAATTATTTCGGTTGCGGCCTCCTCTGTGTTCGGTAGGTGGTTATGTGGGGTTAGTAACGGTCTTTTTTCAGCTCAATACCAGTCACAGTATTACTTAATACTGTTCATAATTTTATTTTGAATGTGAGTTGGAGGTTCTCTAGTATTCAACACTATCTTCTAATTTAATATAATAGAATAATGTCAGTATTATTCTCATTCTACTTTATTCCTTCTTCTTCTCTTTCTCCTTCTGATCCCCACCTCCCCTTCCGTCTTCGTCTCCGCCTTGTACTTCTTATTCTTTCCCTCGTTCTCTTCTTCTTCTTCCCCTCGTTCTCTACTTCTTCTTCGTCAAGCATAGGAATCCTTCAGCCGATTTCTAAAGACCGTTCTGTCTTGGATGACGCATTACACTTCTAAAGAAATGTTTTCCCTCCTGGTGACTATCTTCTCAACATACTCCACCCACTCCATTATTAAGCTTCATGATGAGTGTCCGGTCGCTATGTACCTCTGTTGCAATGCTTTCCTCTCCACTAGCTTCAAGGCTGATTCCTGCTGAAACTGTTTCTCCGTCTGTATTTCTAATTCGGTCTCTTCTAGTTTTTCCAACTTTATAATACGCTGTGCAGTTCTCTCGCTGTTTGTTTTTGCCATCATTGTGTATATTTTGTCGTTACATTCTGGCAGAAAAGTTGATGCCCTAGTGTGCTACTACTTTTTTTTTAATACGACTAAATCTTAATTCCGGCTCTTGCTATTGTCTCAGCATTTAGTGGGTATCCGTTTCATTTTAGGGTAAAATCACTTGATCATCAGCGAAGTGGAAAGTGAAAAGCCGATCGTCATCGGTTGATAGAAACTAGACAGCCTTGTTGCAACCGATCTTCACACTATGAAACACCGTAGAGCACTGTTGTGCGCATGTGCGAAGTGCATTAACAATTTGTTAACCTCGTAACGATGTTTATTTTGTTATTCGAATTAGCAGTCTCTGTAATTCCAACTTTGTCGTGTTTACGTGCTGAACTGCTGCTTGTTATGTTCCTGACGAGGCCTTTCAGTGTTTCCACCATTTTCAAGTCCTAAACCACGACGACGATGACAGAGCGGTATGACAGTTGCATAGGTCGTGGTTTAGGACTTGAAAATAGTGGAAACACTGAAAGGCCTCGTCCGGAACATAACAAGTAGTAATTCAGCACGTAAACACGAATCGCAACGAAGTGTTTGCCCACTGCGCGTCTGTTCAAAATCTATCGTAAGATCGGTACTCTCGTATATACGCCTGTGCTGGTCAACATCTCCATTCGTTTCATGTATTGCAATTTCCTTGCAAGTTTAGTAACGGTTTCTGTTCGTTGTAGCATTTGGAAGGTGAGAGATGTTTTCAACTTTCTTATTTCGAAATATGTAATTTGAGTTATTCAATAAATGCGAACAGGAATATTTAATTAAAATTTTGTCACCGTGACAGACAAGACGATTTATTTTACTGCTGAAACTTCCACTTAGAAAATGAATAAATAAACGTTTTGTAAAGAACGGAAACGCGAAAAGAGTCGTAGCTGTACAAGAAAATGTGTTGTCGCTAAACTTTGTGTTTGAATACATCGGCAACTAGATTCGTTACGTGGTGAATTTCTCCGTCTCATCCCCCTCTCTCTTTCTCCCACGCATCTTGTTTTATTCGTCCAACTTTTCTTTCGTTCTTCTTCGGCTGCGCGCAGGTGGAAATATTTTATGCTCAACTTTAAACGTTGAAAATGGGTCTTAGTTCGTGGGTTTGCGGGGCTCAGTTGTGTATTGGAAGAGCTAATATAATACACACCAATGCTCGCGTATGAAGTTAATAGGGATAAGTTCAAGTGTATGACAAAGGTGTAGCGTGTCTCTCCATATCTTTTGAGTTTGTACCTACGTTGGGGAAGTTAGTGATGTGATAGCAACTCCTCCTCCGTTAGGGAGCACTTAGTTTGTTACGATTTCAAAGGCTGTATTTTTAGTTGTCTTGATTGTCATCTCTTCTTTCACAGCACTATCACTTTACTAAAAATGAACTTTATCTTGTGAAAACTTACTATTTTCGTCGGACGCGTTTCGGCGTACGTATCCGCCTTCTTCAGCTTTTAGTCAGACTGCCATACTATTTTCGTCGGACGCGTTTCGGCGTACGTATCCGCCTTCTTCAGCTTTTAGTCAGACTGCCATCATTTCGTAACGGTTTTTGTGTGGAAGGTGTAGTGGGGGTGGTGTGTGGGGGAAGGGGATTGGTGCAGGGATTCAACTTGCTGTATTTTTAACTCGTCCAAGGTCTTCCAACGCTGATTCCTCATGTTCTCCTATGTTCTAATGCTGCTTTCGGAATTCGTTCCTTGGCCTAAATCTCTCCATTCTTCTTTCTTCATGATGTTCCACGCCTTCCGATACCCGACCGCCATCCATCTCTGTTATTCCACGCGCCCTCTTCCAATCCACGCCGTCTCATCTTTTCATCTGTGCCACTCTACCAGCTCTTCCTAGGCCATTGTGCTGGGCCTTCAACCCGACTTCCATTGTTAAAACCGTTTCTTCTGACATCCTGTGAACATGTTCGAACCATATTAATCGTTTATCTTAGACTACTGTGCGTGTTCATCGTGTTACCTTCATAAAAGTTCTCTTATTCTGTCATTCGTTATTGTTTCCATTCTTGATCAGCCTGCCACCTTCCTCCAAAACCCAATTTCCGTCACCTTCAACATTTTTTCCGCTTTATCTTTAAGTTGCCACACTTCCGAGCCATAGCTTGCTGTACTCTTGACAGTAGTATGGTATATCCGCTTCTTAATCTCCTTGCTAATGCATGTATGCTGTAATGTAGTGTGTAACATTGCGACCGTTTTCCGTCCCTGCATATTCCGTTCTCCAATTCCTTCATAAATATCCCACTTTGTGGGATTTTTAATCCTAAATACTTATAGTATGTGCAACGTTTGATATGCTGGCCATTGTCAACAGTGACGTCACTCTTTTCTTCTGGGCCTACCGCAGGAATCCTCTGCGGGCCACCCTTCCTACCCTTGGCTGAGGCAACTACTAACATTATATAATGTAAACAGAATACACTCTCCTCAAGACAGTTTAAAATCTCTTCTTCTAAACCTACGCCAGCTTGATAGGTCAGTTCTATAAATCCTATAAAAATCTTTCATTAAATTTAAGTTCGTGGGCCTTCCTGATGACTAGTGTGTTGTGCACTTCCTTTGGGGCCGGAACAGGCGATTTGCCTATTCCCTGTTGGAAGAAGCAGAACAAGAAGAGGATGCTCATTTCACATTGTATTAAAAAATTAAAGAGATTTTTTATGAAGAGTCCACAGCTGGTGGATGCGGGTTTAGCACACCCGATGCACCCTAGCTGGATTCTCACCTTGCTTTAACTTGTCTTGGGTGGAATCCCTTTCTTTAATCTTTCCTGTCTGGTCTCCCTTGATCAACTCATGGTCCTTTCGACCCCGACGCTAGTAGGTTTTCGAGGACTAGGCAGTCTAATATTGGTTTTCATACTTCAGCTTTTACTAATTCTTGTTACATAGCTTCAGCTATGTAATTCTTGTTTTCGCTTCGGTAAGTGCCCAACCAGGGTTAAAGGTGTCAAATGGTCAACGGGGGTGAGTCTCCGAATAAATCCAAGAATACCAGAGGCTCAAATGTAGCACTCCTACCACTGGTCTTATTCTAAAGGACGCTGGTAACGTCCTTAGAGGACATTTATCCTACTCGAAAGTCACAACGGAATGTATATATTTCTTTGAGACCAGAACAGGTGATTCACCTAGTCTCTGATAGAAAAAGAAGAAGAAGACTAAAGAGATTCATTACGTAAATGGCACCAGAAGGAGGAGATCTTTACAATATAAAAAGTTAGAAAACAGACAATACTAAAGTTTCGTAAGGTATTGTCGGCAAATCCTTTTTTTTTTAACCTTGATAACGATTTCTTAAGGTAAACAAATACTACCATTTGTTAATATGTGTGTGTGGATAAAGTAGAACAAAGACATTATACGGTTTTCAAAGATTTTGTAACATAACGTCCGTGCGAGATTGTGTATTTCGCTGTCACATAAATCTTCTCAGAAGATATGCGAGTTGTGTTTGAGCGAGAAAACTCAACTCGGTCCGCGGGTTCGGTCACAAATATAACGTTTCGGTGAAAAATTGAATTGGGTAGAGGGAGACGACGCGTAACTTTTGAATATATATGTGTGTGGCCCGACTTAGTATAGTCATGTCACTCAGACAAGTGGATTTTGTGGGATAAACAAAATAGACCCCCGGCCGGCGTCCTGACGCACACACCAAACAGACGGACCGGAAAACTTTTATTTATTTCGCTCACTGTCCTTTTCTGACATCTTCACTGTATCGTTACCGTATTTATATGTTGATAACAGTTTGACAACGGAGGTTTGTAAGCACCCGGTTCTCAGTGCTCACGACAAATGCAGTATTTCTTTGTATTATCTGAAGCTAAACTTTTTGCTCTGGTCGTCAAGAACTGCAATGAATGTTAAAATAAATTTGTATAGAATAACTGTGCAACCAGTTACAACGTCTGCTGCAACGGTCTCACTGATCTTCGTATCGTTCAGTGGAAAACAAAATACAGAAGTCACTAATAACAGTTTGTAATCAACAAGATTATACTCGTGCAATAATTCAAGTTAATTTGTCCCCACTAATAATAATGTCAACTAATAGAGTCCCGCACAATAATCACTTTTCACTAATCACCACTTGAATGCACTGAGTAAATCGCCCGACGTAAACTGATCTGACCGTCTCGAGATGCTTACATTTATACCCCGCTGAGATGCCAGAATAATCTGCTACTTTTTGGATGACGTTTTAAACAATTGCCTATTACAGGCGCTCTCGAATCCACTAGAAACAATGCAAAATGTCTGGCCTCCTACAGAGTGCGGGAATAGCCTCGATTGTTGACGCATGATAAGTGTTACGTGATTGTCTTCCATCTCAAAGCAGCAGCAGTATGTACTACGCACACAAACATTACAGCTGGGCTCTGCTGGGATAGCCGAGAAACGCGTAGAACGACACACTCCATTGTTCTTGAATGTTCCTAAATTGTCGACCCGAACCTCCCCCCCCCCCCGTTAACGAATTTTGTTAATCTATTAATCTTTAGGCTGTTTTATTAATTTGTCATCTGTGTACGCTAATATAGTAGTAACTCTTTTTTTAAATATATTAACAGGTTTATTTCACAGCATTAAGGGTGTACGTTTGCAGTGAAATGTAGGAAAGTCAGTTCAATCAATAAGCATATTAAGTATGTTGTAAACAATGTTTCATTAACGCGTATTTTTATTTTGTTATTACTGTTTAGTTTAACGAGACTGATTTCAGTCACTTTAAAGATAATAAAGTTGATTAGTCTTAACTTGTTTTTCCTTTTGTATGAAGCCGACCCGACCCCGGACTCCCTCCCCCAAGACCAAATTCTAGATACGCCACTGCTTAGAACTTGTTGTTCCGAATGTATACTGTACTTCTAACGTATAACGATTATTTTTGTGGAACGGATATAACAATGACTGAAAAGTCGAAATACCCGTTTCGATTACTCGCGACCTCGCGGTTCCGAGTCGCGGGACCCCCTACGCAAATAACGAATAAACGAGTACTACGAATACACGAGTACAAAGTCACTTTTTGGTGCTGACTACTTCATTCTGCGCATGTGCCGATTGCTACACAAATACGAAACGAAGCAAAACACCGAGGTTCAGAATGTCTCTATGCCAAAGAGACGAAGCTGTTTTTAATAAATGAAAAAAATTCATACTGATGTTACATTTATTCTCGTGTGTTATGCAGATATATAATACAGATTATAATAAAAAAAATATATATATATATTACTAGTCACCAACTTGGTAAATTTTGAAAAAGCGAATTATATTGTGTTATAACCTACATAGTGGCCGATAGGCCATATAGTAATTTTTGTTAATGTGATTTCGGAGATGATTTTAACTTCACTGCACATCTCACGTAAATTTTGTTGACATTATTTGTTGTGCTATTATGTGCATTCTAAATTTCATTGCCTGAGTTTCGCAACTGATTTGTCTAACCAAAATGGAATCAATAATTTAATATTAATTCTATGTCAGTTTGTTTACTCCTAGTGAAAAATTAAATTAGTATTCGCAAAGGGAGATAGGGCTATAAATTCTCTTTTGTTTCTTATTTTCTTTTAAACAGTAACAGCTTAATAAAGTCACAGTGTAAAGTAACTTTGATAATACTTTTAGTTTCAATTTACTTCTTATAACAAATTATATAATACAGGTGTATGTATAGTAGATATATAATAACAGGTATTTGTACGTGTTATTTTTTGGAACGGTTTCGTTCGTACCTGTTATTTTCAAATACTAGTTTCGCACACCTCTAGTAACCCAACAGTCTTGTTGTTGCAGGTTAACGGAGATGGCGAGTGGGAGTACGAGGAGATCGTGTTGGAGCGAGGAGGCGCCGGACTGGGCTTCAGCATCGCCGGCGGAGTCGACAACCCGCACATCGGCGACGACACTGCCATATACATCACAAAGCTGATACCCGGCGGCGCCGCCTCCGCCGACGGCCGCCTCAAAGTCAACGACGTCATACTGCAAGTGAACGATGTGTCTGTCGTGGACGTGTCGCACGCGGCCGCCGTGGACGCGCTCAAACGCGCCGGAAACACTGTCACTCTGGTTTGTACCATAAACACACTTAATGTATCGCTTAATGGTCAATTTAATTTTGAAATAACATTATTTGGATCTTTTCTGTTTAGTGGCAGGATACAGTGAGGAATTACTCGACGTAGCAATCGCCAGTAACAACGCATTTTATGATATTATACGAGGTGTGATCAAAAAGTATCAGGATTGATTTTATTTACATAAATATAAAAGAGTTACGGATTTGTAAACGTGTCCTTTCAAAATAGTCCCCTTCCGCAGCCACACACTTCTTCCAGCGCTTTCCCAACTGTTCCCCGATTATACGAGAAACGTATTTTATATACGTATTTTCTTCTCGTGAAACAAGTCTCGTCCACTTCTACTTGCAAATTAGGTCCACCATATAACAATTATTTATGTTACAAAGAAATTACCTTCTTAAGCCCCGCGATTGGAGCGCCAATTATAACGTTTTAATTACTCGTTACCATTAATTATATTGTGTTAATTAATAGATTATATTCTTTCAATCTAGCAACGGTAATTAAAGCTACAATGAAGTCTACTGATGTTAATTATAATTGTATTAAGTTTACTTATGCGTGATGAGTACAAATAATCTTTCAAGAATACTAATTGTTGTATCATCCCTCAGGTAGTTATTAAATAATGAAACGCATACACATTTATCAGTATAATTGTTGCATTTATTATTAATTAAAGTAGTTACTTGTCATTCATATTAATTCCATATGATTTTAACATTTTATGATCATTCGTTAATTTAAAATATGATCTATCTCAATAGACATTCATTCTAAGATCACTATCTCAAGGTTCGAGTTAATTTTTAACACTTATCTCTATTAAATATCATATTACACATATTTTATTTAGAAATGAATTCATGTTTAATATATGAAGTTTATCTTTAATAAGACGTACGTGAGTTTTTTAAGTAAGCCATATTTTATACGTAGGTTCTTTGAGTAGGACAGACAGGTGTTTTAACAAAATATTAACTAAATGCATAAAAGTTACTGTTGGTACGTTATCCAATCTGCGGCGTGCGGATCTGCACTGATTTCATCTCCCACTCCTTAGATCTGCCATGAAAGTGTCGATGCTCTAATCATATCGTGGTTTACTCTCGTATTGTATGATAGTTGAACACTTTTTTGATCACTCCACTTTGACTAATACACTCCGGCATCTTCCGACGTTCCAATAGAATAATTACCGGTTACTAGTTATAACGTTTATTCTTTTTACACGAGTTATAGTTTTCACACGACTGTTTTCGAACACATGCTGCGATCCTAATTGTTTCACAAGTTATATATTACTACAACCTTAGTTCGTACTCTTCAATATTAATTGTATTATACACATTGTTTGTTAACTTTGATTCTACGAAATATAATATAAGTTACCAATCCTCACAATTATTTACACATGTTAAATCTTTGTACGTTTTAAGTCAACTTGCGGGACTTTCACTACCGACTAATTCTGAATTTCCGTAAAGACTCTGAACTTTTAAGTTAAGACTCCATGAAACTTATAACATACTCTCGTCAACACTTACGACCGACTCCTCCGAAAGATTATTATTAGACTTCCGATCGCGCTCTCGGCTTATTTTATATACTGAAAACCTCTAAATTCCCCTTACGACTCTATTAGTCCATCACCTTTGTCACCATTGGTTATCGTTCTTCTTTTCTACGAAAATTCCCTCCTATTTCTTTTACACGTTACATCGCTACGTCTCCATTGGTTTTTGCGTTCTAGTTTCTAAGAACTTTACTCCTGGAAACCCGCCTACGTTGCACTCTGGTTTCTGATAGCATATCTTACTTCCCTACTCTGTTTTCCTTGCTTTTGGTTCCACCCTCAGTCTGTGACGATAGTTCGATTTCACACGCGTCAGTCATCCTGTCATTTTTTCTTATGTCCCTTTCAGACAAATTCTCTTAATTGCCTTCTAACGCACAGCTGCATCTGGTTAATGAGTGTACTCCACTTTGCTATAGATTTCTCAGTATCTCCTTGTCTTGCCCCCGCTGACTTTTTCTATACCCAAGCGAGACCAATTCCTTCATTGTCTTACAATGTCCAGCTGCATCCTCTGTTAGAGTTCACACACTTGGTGTGGCCTTTCTTAGTAAATTTCTCTCTGGTGTTTTTGCTATCCCTTAATCAGAACCACCCTTTTCTTTAAGCGTCCAGATGTACTCGTTACATTAGTTTAATAACCTCCTGTGTGGCTCTCTTTGTACTCCTCGCTAGGGTGTCTTCCTATGACATTCAGCTAGAACAATCTTTGGTTTCGCTAAACGTCCAGCTGCCCCGTTGATTAGTGCGTTCGCCTCCGTCGTATCCCTTCTTAGTATTTTCGCATTGTACTTTGTTCTGGCGATTGTTCTGCCTATCAGCCAGAACAATCCCTTAATTTCTCCACGCTTCCAGCTGCACTTGTTAACCTTGTTCACACGCCTCTGCTGTATTTCCTGGTAAATTTTCTCTCTGCCGAACCTCTGCTCTTGTTAGATTTATGATACCTACAGACATGTGCACGTCGACGTTGAAGGCTGTTACACTCCTTTGTACTAACTCCTTTTATAGCTTCCAACATACGTCAATATCATTTCAAAATCTGACACCTGCTACTTCTTTCTTTTCCTTTTTTTTCGCGTTTTGGCGTTACAACCAATAACCTTTGGATTTTGTAATAAATGGTACTCACACACTTCTCGCATGTAAGGCTTCTATTACACTAGGCAACATGTGGCGGGCAACTAGTTGTCCGACCTCGGACAACTAGTTGACGAGGGCTAAAAATGGTGCGCAACTCTCGGCCACATGTTGATTACTTTTAAGTCGAGAAAATGGCGTCAAGGAATGAAGAGCTTCTGCTGCTCGCTTTGTTATTAAAGAAAAGAAGACGCAGAGCTCGGAGAAGACGTATGTACGTACATACACCCTATGTTATCAACAAGGATGGATAAAGGATTATACTACACACTGTTCGATGATCTGTGCGTGGACGAAAATAATTTTTTTAACTATTTTCGTATGTCAAAACAATCATTTGATGAATTGTTGGACTTGATCAAAGCAGACATAACTTCGTATTGAATGCGAAATGACAACTGGGCCTGTCGTCTGCCGTCCCGGACACAGTTAAGGTGGTGTCTGTGGCGAAGTGCGCATGCGCGGAAGCGGGAGTGGTGCGCCACATGTTGCCCAGTGTAATAGCTCCCATCTGAAACAATGCCCCACGTCCAGCGTCAGCAACTTCCGAGTGGTCGGGAAGTTGCCGATCTCGTCCACCGTCATCCACTAGTTGTCGACCCATATCAACAAGTGGCTTAGTATAATAGGCTCCCATATAAACAATGTTACTAGACGACCTCGGCAACAAGTTGCCCGCCACATGTTGCGTAGTGTAATAGAGGGCTAAGGATTCCAATCCACGCATGTGGAGTGACTCATTTCCACTTGTCTTGACAGTATTGCACGGTTGTGTACTACTTACTCCAACAGTAAATGATGTACACGATTGTGCGGAAATCTAACCGAGAACTATTTAGGAATGTATCTTGTCGCACATTCCCGGCAGTCCTTTTTAGAATACACACCCAACGGTCTTTACCTGTCGTATAGTTTCATTTGATGGCCGTTCGTACAAATTCTTGGGTTATCTAAAATATTTTTGTCTGTTAGAAACTGTATCGCTGAATCTTTGTTTGGAATCCGTGCTGTTAACTGAAGGAAATTCATGATACGCTACGATACTACTACACTTGCGCCATACAGAGTGACAGGGCATGGAATGTTTGCAAAATGCGTTGTTACTGGCGATTGCTACGTCGAGTAATTTCCCACTGGATGCTGCCACTAAACAGAAGAGATCCCATTATTTTAAGTGTGACTGGGTAAAAAATAAAGTTTCCATCTACTAAAATGACCTTCTTCTTCTATTGGCGTTAAAACTCAGTATGAGTTTTAGCCTCTTCAACGATTTTTCTCCATTCAAACATCTGTCATTATGTAGTCTTCTCCATCTTCTTATCCCCACATTCCTGAGATCCTCCGCAACATCCTCGATCCATCTATTCCTCTTGATCCCCTACTGGTCTCCATTCTAGAATTTTCCTCTGAATTCTGTGTAGTTCCATCCTCATTGTGTGTCCCAGCCAGCCATCCTTTTATATATACGTATAAATCGGTTCATAACGTTATCCTACGTCTTCCGATCCCTAGTCTCCATTGGTCTCGATCTAACCAAGATTCTTCTTCCAATTCCCGGTCTCTCATTGCCCGATTGATGCCTTCTCTCCAACTCAACCTAGGTCTTCCCCTTTGCCTACGACCATATGGTGTCCATCACAAAATTTTCTTGGGGAGTCGATTATCCGGCATTCTTTGCACATGTCCAAACCATCTTAGCTGTTTTGTTCTTATGTCGTCAACAATAGAGCACTGTACCCCCATTATCTCCCGGATTCTGACGTTTCTTACTTTTTCCAGTTTTGACCTCCCTGCTGCTCTTCGCCAATAATCCATTTCAGTAGCTTCCAACAACTTTTCTGTAGGCATCCTTTTACCCTTTACAAAAACTTACTATTAAGTAAGTTACAATACTTAAACTTATTATTAAGTTCCATGTATTAGATTATTTATTTCATTATTCCTTCATATTCTCCATGAGTCGTTGTTTTGTGCTGGTCCAAAAAAATGTCTCATTATTTTTCATTCAATTATTCTTAGATACTCCCTAGGCTTTCATGGCCGAAACTACTGTTCGGGCTGTATAAGGCTGTGGTCTTCCATTTTCAATAACAGACATTTCAATTTCGCCATTAGGGGCCATCTTCAGTGTCACAAGATGTCCGTCAGTACGTTTTTAAGTCCTTTGTGATGGTAATTGGATGGTGTGTTGTAATTTATTAGAGGTTGTGTTCCATCTGAAGATGAGCCGAGAGATTTGAAAGCACTTATGAGAAGTATAATTGCGTGCAGGGCCGGCCCAAACCTTTAGGTCTGGCCGGCCCGAGACACAATTTTGTGCCCCCCCCCCAAAATTGTGATGCTTATTTTCTTATCAGTACTAATTTAATAACATTATACTTTAAAAGTTTTATCATGACTATTTTATACTAGTGGCAGCGGTTAAGCCCTACACATAAAAAACTATTCTGTAGGTATACATGAAATTATTTAAAAAATTTAAAGTTTATACTATATAACTTTTCAAATGTTGACAAATATTTTTTTATTTTTCTTGAAATCCATTAACTATCACTAAGGCCTGTTTTTAAAATTTAACTTAATAAAGCTGTAACTTGACTCACCTATATAAGTGTTTCACATGGACGCTCAATCCGAGTGGAAAACATCAAATAAAAAGAATCAATTTCAACAGTTTCCTATAATTTTAATTCAGTCACTGTACATTTCTTCTTATTATAAATATATGTACAAATATCATAACCTAACCTGTCACAAATGTCTTTTCACAAACGATCTGTTTCGAGGCATTGTATGCGTTAGTGAGCGAAGCGCTGTCTTGCCTATCTTGTCGCCGTTTTGTGGCTGAGTGTGAATGTCAAAATATGTCAAATAATACCGCTTTGTGAAGATTTATATTAATTTTCTTATTATGTACCAAACAGTGGTATTCATTGATAATAGAGTAAATTGTTTAACGTGCTTGAGAGAACAACTTTATTTATTAACAATCATAAAGGAAAGAAAAAATTGATTTTTTTTATCCATTATTTTGGCACCCTCTAAAAATCTGCGCCCGGGCCACAGCCCGGTTGGCCCGTCCTTGAGGCTGGCCCTGATTGCGTGTTAGTAGCTGCAATACAAGTTTACTCAAAATTATGAACAGAAATTACAATTAACTATTAAAGAAAAGTATAAATGTTGTATAAATGTTATTTCTAAAGTTTTAATATCCAACTATAAAAATTAGAAAATTACATCTACTTCAAAAGAGCTTGTATGAAGGGTATTGAAACTTACCTTCAAAAAATTGTTTTTTAGAACATAGTTTTTTGCATTTGAAAACAGATGTCTAAACAATATGTCAGTATTACATGAACAAACATTCTAATGTGTGTCAAACAAATATATATAAATTTTTGGATTGTCTACTACAGATTTAAGCAATCCAATTGGATATCTGGATAATCAGGGATGTAGTTTTGCTATTGAAGGATTTTAATGGTGACCCTGTGTGTGTGTGTGTGTGTGTGTGTGTGTGTGTGTGTGTGTGTGTGTGTGTGTGTGTGTGTGTGTGTGTGTGTGTGTGTGTGTGTGTGTGTGTGTGTGTGTGTGTGTGTGTGTGAAAACTATGCCTGAAAATGGGATGGTTATGTCATGGGATCATTACACATATCAATACAATAAAGTTGTTACTGCATGCAATTGGTATCCTGTCAAAATTTCATTTACTAATTATTTGATGCAGTGTCAAGTTTTTCATTAGTCATCAATTTTGTATGACCTGCATGATTAAACAGTTATATAGAATACATAACACTGTTTGTGAAATAATTGTACCAGCTTTGATGATAATTTATTTTAAGCTTGATGTGCAAATAAAATTCATCATATGTA
The DNA here is from genome assembly GCA_034769895.1 of Magicicada septendecula. Lineage (NCBI taxonomy): Eukaryota > Metazoa > Arthropoda > Insecta > Hemiptera > Cicadidae > Magicicada > Magicicada septendecula. The sequence continues at coordinate 491,234,734 of CM068370.1, read as the reverse complement.
ATCTTCTTTGTTTATGGAGTTGTAAACAGTGAAACTGCTTACACTAGCTTATGAGTTTTTCCACTGTATTATTTTCACGATTCAGGAATTTATTTTAAGTGCGCTGAAAATAATAATTTTCTTATTTGTTTTGCACAAATATGCTCGTAGTTACAAAGGCATGTACGTATGAAATGTATTTTGTATCAAAATGAAATGCAACCAAGCACATTTAATAACACACAACATAGAGTACTAAATTCGTTTGGTAAGTGATGAAGGGAAGTTTGTGCAAAATAAAATGGAATGGGAATTGTTGTTAGATTCTATTCATATGAATGAACATTTTAAATATGAAATATAATTGTGCTGAAGCAAAATGAGAGTCTTTGGTGACAGAAAAAACTTTTTGTTGGACATCAAAGCGATACTACAATTAATTATCATTAAACGTCTTGGTGAATATTAATTGAAGACTTGTTGGGCACTTGTGAAACATAATATTATTCTGCAATTAGTTTTGGAATTCTGTGCATTTTTACCATGCATTTACTCTTGACTGTTACTTTTTCATGTATTTAATCAGTGTTGCCAGGGCACATAAACCTCAGTTCCTCACAAAATTTCCCCACTTCGTGTATTCTAAATGTTTAATACTATTACACGAAAAAATGTAAATATTAAATAACATTTTTTAAGTATCATAAAAGAAAATGTATGTACTCATCTGCTGCAAGATCGAGCTGAATATTTTTTAAATCCTTTTCTTGTATTTAGTTAATTGTAGTTCATATGTATTCTACATTTACACAACTTTCCAATCATTTAGTTGACAAAAACCATTTATAATCAGTCCCACGTATTTATAGATTACATACTTACAGTTGGTGTCTGTGTCCATCAGTGTTGTTCATTTATAATGAAATCAAAACAAGATTATTTTGTTTGCTTCGGATATTCGTGTGTAATAGGCCAGGAAGTGTTTCCATACCTAGTTTATTTGTGATTTTTTATTAAGGTGAATATAACTAAACATTCTCTACACACACCCACTACTAAGTCATCATCATCTTCTTCTTCTTCGGCAACGATTAAACCAAAAATGGTTTATTCAGGTCCCAAGCAGATAGACTAAAGCTGGTCCCTCCAATGCATCTCCATCCTTTCAGCTTATAATTTAATAGTTGTTTGGGGATGCAGCAGTCATCTATTCATTTAAGATGTCACTATTTAGTAGTAAATTAAATATTATGCCACAGAAATATTCAAAATAGGAGTAGCTTCAATGCCATCCCCTTTCTCTCTGCTTTTCACTTCTCTCAGATAGCTCAGTAAACTTTTATCAGCACCTGAGTAAATATTTGCAATCCTAAGGAGTCCCATTCCCTGGCTGTAATAGCTTTATCAATGAGTTTCTGAAAGTGTTTTTATTATGAATATTTTGATACAAGTCCCATTTGAAAATTTCCCATATTTTGATAGTTATTCAAATTAATGTGTTTTTAAGTACTCCCATAAAATAATCACATATTCTAGGACACGCTATCCTACACACATGGCTAAGTATCATTGCACAAAGTAGCGTACCTAGGCTTTTTGGCGCCCGGGGCAATGAGGTTGTCGGCCGCCTCGCCTTCTCAATTAAAATGGAACTAAAGAGCAAAAAGGAAGGCCCATCAAGTGAACAAAGTACTTAATAAATGCAAATTTGTAGATTTTTGTGTAAAGCACGTCCAGCAAACGTCTTAAGAATATTTGTTAAGTCAAAATTAAGAAATTACATATTATAATATTATCGGTATTCAGTTTGTATACATTTATTAGTAACAAATGCAGACTATAAAAAAATGTAGTAATATAAAAAAATTATAACATAGAAATGTTGTAATAAACATGCAAATTCCGTGTAGGTCTAAACGGCACCATCAAAACAATATCCTAAAGCAACATAAAGTTAAACAGAGAACTACATTAAAAGTAATAAAACAAATCACTTACCATTACAGGTTAATGGTGGTTCCATCTTCTATTAATAAATACTTAATATTTATTTTTAATACTTAATAAATATTTAAAACGCGACATTTTAAAATGTAACTTTCCCATCTTAATTGGTTTAAAGTCAGTTATTAAATCACTATAGTCTAAAGACAAAGCAGTGTCGTTTTCAATTGAAAGTATCGCTAGACTTGATACCCTGTCCTGAGATATTGTTGATAGTAGGTACGATTTAATCAATTTAAGTTTACTAAACGATCTTTCACAAGAAGGCACTGGTAAAGTAAGAAAATGTTTGAAGCTGTTGATAGTGTTTTGTAGGCTTCTAATCCCATTGAAGAAATGTATTGTAGCAGTCCCTGACAAAGAACTACTGTTAGCGTAATTTGTTGTCATAATGAACCGTAATTATGATGCTTGGGTATAAATAGACTAATATTTTTTATCACGTAAGGTTTATGAGAACAGACAAGCTGGCTGCTTATGCTTATGCTTATTTTATGAAAGGAATAGTCAGATTAAAAAACAGCAAGTTGTTTGTTTGTTTATAAACAAAACACAATTTTTTCAAGTTTGTGCTCACTTTGCCGCCCGGGGCGGCTGCTCCCTTGGCATCCCCCTAGCTACGCCTCTGATTACACACCATCTCACTGCACATAAAGTTGATTTACAAGTCCAAAAATACTCAAAACTAACATTGTTTACAATGTTCCTTATCAGTGTTACTTTACAATGTTCAGACCTGCAACCTCTACTTATTCATATACCTTCTTTATATGTTATCATATGGCAATATTGTTTGCTACAATCCATATGCAATTAGAGAATGTCCATTGCAATCAGTAGTGTGGCGTCCATGTAACCGCTGTTGCCGGTGGCAACAGTACAGAAAATGAAAAAAATTAATGCTATCACACAGTAAATACTGTAGTTATTGGATAATTGGAAATGAAAACGATATTATTACGGACACGTGAAGAAAAGCATAGCATTGCTTTCAAACTGGTGGACACTTGCACTGTCGTTTTAATGTTGTGTGGCCTGCCCAGACATCGACAACATTTTACTGCATATGCTCATTTACCTCCTGGTAGTTGTTACTGAGTCTGACATGGAGGAAGTGGACATACTCGTCCGTCTAATGTGTTGCTCAGTTAGCAGATTGGTACCAGTTACTGTGTACCAATTTCTATTTTGTTCTTTTAGTGTGTGTTTCTCTATTTTAGAGAAATTAGTTTCTTTATTATTTTTAATTGGCTTTTTTGAATCCTAATTTATTCTGTGTAAGTATAATGGAGTCGGATTCTGTTGAAACGGGACTCTTTTCTTGCCAGCAAAAAATAGAAAATATGGTAAAAAAATATATTTCGGCTCTAAATGGAATACTAAAAGGAATATTTGATATTAGAAAAAAATTGGATTAATTTTTATGCTAACTTTCAGACCTAATTCAACCGGCAACAGGTGTTATGTACTCACACCACACCACTGATTGCAATATATAATATAATGTTTCAATAAATATAGTAGTCTTACATACAGTAGAATGAATCCATGCTTGTTAAATTATTGTGAGTGTTTTTTTTTAGTACTCATAATTTTTGACGAGTATTTTTAAAACAGAAGGTGGTTAGCCAGCTGACATCACTACCTTGATTCCAATCAATGTTGATTATATAGTTGTATGTGTGTGTGTGTGTGTGTGTGTTCACACTTTTAGCAGTGAAAGGGCTTCCTAAGTATAGATTAATGGAATTGAGTGGGGGCGTATCTCACGTTGAATGTCGGTGGAGTGAGGTAGCCAGGACAGTTGTTTCCTTCATCCCTGTGCTTATAGTAGGTGGTTATATAAAAAACACACCTAAGGTTAAGATATTTTTTTTATAGATCAGTAAAGGACAGTTGGTTATTAACGTTTCTAGACAGTGTAACTGTCACATTAAAAGTAAGTAAATACTGCGAATATCTACTTAGGAATTATGTGTGAAAAATGTGCTTACTTTCAGATTGTTAAAAGTGGTAAGACTTTTATGAATTCCAAAAATGATTGCTTATTTTTTACAATTGTTAAATCAGTACAAGTTGGTTATTTAGAAAATAGATATTGAAATAATATAATCAAACTGAAAATAACTGTCATAAATATGATTATTCTGTCAAGAGTTTGTACTATTGTCTGGAATCAGATGTATTTTATGTGTGAAAATTTAAAATATAATTTCAGTCTGTGTCTGAGAGTGTAAGGGGGGTTGATGTGCTCCATGTTATTTCTCTTATTTCCATTTCTGTTAAGCTTCTAAATTACAAACTGATCACTATTGTTAAGGACTGAACTGTGAATTGTTAAATGTGCTTGTCTTGTGTCTTGAGTTGGACATGAATAACTTTGCAACTTTCTATTGTGGTGTATTCATTGTTCATAACCTGAAGGTACCGTACATATGACTTATATTAAAGTTTTAATTACTCACATTCTTAATTTCGATCGATTGTGATCATAGAGCATCATCAGGACATATTCACTGTGCACTTTCAGTCACAATATTGTAAAGCAGTTTCGCTCACATTGTGTGACCGAAATCGATCAAAATTAAGAATGTGAGTAAGTAAAACTCATTATAAATCATGTGTATGGTACCTTTAGGTTATGAACAATGAGTACACCACAATAGAAGATTGAGATTATAGGTACCATTAGTAACCAATAAGTGTGTGTATATTATAAATTCTTCACATTATCATTAACTTCACAGCTGGCATAGATTTGTTATATAAGAACAAACCAGGAGAAATTAATTTGTGCACACACTTAACATTTGATTTAAACAAGATAACCCTGAGACAGAAAATAGTTGATGTGGAAAAAATTGTCAGTCATTTTACTCGGGGACATCATTGAAAACGCTTACATTGACCGGGCTTATGTTACTTATGTTGGAATGTTCATCCTTAACGGATATCAGTATGAATGATTAAAATTTAAAATTACAAATATTTTTGTAGGAGAGAGAGAGAGAGAGAGAGAGAGAGAGTGAGAGTGTGAGAGGTTCTTTCAGTGTTAGAACGTATGTGTGAAGTATCTTTATCTTCTTCTTCTTCTTCTTCTTCTTCTTCTCTTCAAGTATTAGGTTATATAAATCTATTTCGGCACCCATCTCATCCTTGGACGACCCATGTCTCTTCTACCAATGGCTTTATAGTTCAGTGCCGCTTTCGGCAATCGATCCTTTGTCATCCTTTGCAGATCATCCCACCATTGTCTTCTGTAAATTGCGATAATTTCATTTATGTCCTTTACTTCAAGTTCTGTTCTGATATCTTCATTCCTTACTGTACCTCTGAGGCTGGATTTGGATGCTACAATTGTTTTAAAGTTTTACATGAACAGGTTACTGGCCTGTTGCACAACCCACTACTAGGAGGACCAGAGACTCTTCTGTAAGGGTTACCATACCTTAGCCGAAAGGCCCCTGTTTTGGGGCACAGGAGATAAGATTCACCTTTGTCTTTCTGAGATAAGATTTGGTGTCTTTTTATCAGTTATTCTGATACTGAAAGTTTCTTAGTATTAAATTACTTTATAAGAAATAAAAATATTTGTTAATCATCATGTCAAATTCATTAAAAACTTTTAAGGTTTGTATTGGTGCCTTAACTCTGTTAATAATTTTGTTTTTAATAATCTGTATTAAAAACTTTATTGTTACAGTATGTGAGAAGAAAGAGGCCTGGTAATGGTAGAGTAATAGAAATAGAATTAGCGAAAGGTAGCAAAGGTCTGGGCTTCAGCATTGCAGGCGGCATCGGCAACCAACACATTCCCGGTGACAATGGCATATACGTTACCAAGATCATGGACGGCGGCGCGGCGCAGCTTGATGGTAGACTGCAGGTTGGAGACAAACTCATAGGCGTCAGAAACACTTCGGTAAGTGGTTTTATTTTGCAGTTGTATAGTGTGTGTGTCCGTAAATTTCTAGGGGAGAGAAATGTAATGTAACACAATCAACTCTATAGCAAAGTTCCTTGGAATGAAAAAAAAATTCGTTTGCATACGTCCCTTTAGATGACAGCAAGACCATATATCATAATTTCATTAAATTAAAAAAAAGTTAAAATACCTAGCTTTGTGCACAAGGACAAAAAGAAAAACTTCCTTGAGCTAAACATTACCCCCTTTGTGTGACACAGTCATTTAAAAATTTATCTGGGCCCTTCACATTTTCTCTGTTTTATATTATTACTCCGGGTTGTACAAAGTTTACACATTTTCCGGAACCAAAGATTACAGAAGTGATTGAATTCTCATCTTCCACTGCTGCTTGTCCATCCAAAGATCTCGTCCCTCAAAATAGCCTAGTCAGAATTTCTTCTATCCACGTGATAGGTGGTGGTCTTCCTCTTTTCCTTCTTCCTGGTGGGATCCATTCAATAACTCTCCTTGGCAATCTTTCCTGTGCCATTCTTTTCGTGTGTCCATACCATTGTAATTTTTTTGTTTGGATAAAATCAACAATTGAATTGTTCACATTCATTCTGTCCTTAATGACTTCATGTCTAATTTTCTCACATCTGGATACTCGTGCCGAATGTCTCGAAAAGTCCATCTCTGCTGTCATTAATCTTGTTCTTGTGTGTTTATTGGTAGTCCAAACTTGTGAGCCATAAGTCATGATATGTCTAACAATGGTTTTAAATATTTTGGTTTTACTTTTCTGCTGTAATCTGCTTATTCCACAGGATTCCATTTAATGTAGATATAGCCATCTTTCCCAGATTAATTCTGGACTATATTTATTTGTCTTACTTCCCACTGGCCATAATTTTCGCCCCTAAGTACTTGTATTCCTCTGTATATGAAATCTTCCCCATGCCTTCCACCAATATCAATCTTGATGAAGGTCACCTATTTCCATATATTTCTTTTTATTCATATTTACCTTTAGTCCCCATTTCTGATATTCCTGTATCAATTTTCCCAGTCATGTACTCTATGTCTTTAAACTCGTGAGCCAAAAGTAATTGGTCACTAGCGAACTGTAATGAATAAACTGTATCACCATCAAGTGGAATTCTTATGTTCCTGGACATTTTTTTCCTAGTCTCTACTGCTTTCTCTGTATAATTTTTTGAAAATTGTGGGTGATAGACAACATCTCTGGCGTAAACCTGTGGCCTTTTGAAACCCTTGTGACAAATTCTTTCCTCGTATTGAATTTTTATAGAACTTTTATGTAGCTTTTATGATAGTAGGGTTGATACTAGTTGATCTTAAAGCTGTCCACAGATTGGCTAACAGTACATTGTCGTAGGCTTTTCAGTGTTAAAAAGAAAAACTTACTTGAGATAAACATTACCCCCTTTGAGTGAATGCAGTCATTTAAATATCTAGCTGCTCCCTTCACATTTTCTCTATCACACAGTATATTTTTCATCCTCTGTAATCTACAAAAAAAAACTGTAAACTTCTTGCATACAGTCAAAATATTTACTTTTAAACAGAGTTGTATAAATTAATGTGTGTGTAATTGTTGTAAAAGTGTTAACTTTTTCTATAAATAGTTTACAGTATACGTATAGCGTTTATATAAGTAGCGTAAGGTTTAGCGAGGATTTGTCAATAAGTATAGACTCAACTTTTATGTCATTTGTGTCCATCTTTCGACAGTATTTATTCCCACCATCAGGACAGCTGCGTTTGGTGTCGTAACAGCTAAAAAAACAATCCTAATGATGGCAATAAATATAGGCGAAACTATACAAATGATGTATGGCCAATCCCTGCTAAACCTTTTATCACGTAATGTTTTAATAGAATTTAATTTATTTTTAAGAAACATTACAGCAGTCATTTACAATGTGTGTGCACAGTAAAATTTCTCTATAATGGCAAAGAATGTCAGGCCGGCCCTTCAAATACGTTATTGGGAAACTTTTCTGAAGACATGTCTAATGACAGTGGTTTCCAATCTTTCCAGGCCCGCGTGTACCACTTTGGCCTTCCACATTCATTTCGAGTACCACAGGAGCTTAAAGTAAAGTTATTGGGGTTTTTTTAAATAAAAAGCTTGATACAACATGAATATTCTGTCTTATTACACAAATATATACGATCTTATTATTCCAGTTATATATAATTATTTAAATCTAATACATAGAATTTACAAAACGGGAACTGATTTTTAAAATTAATTTCCAGTTGGTTCTATGCTAAAATAAAGTACAGTATGAAGTGTTTTATAAGACAGTTGATTGCTTTCATTACAGATTTTCTTGTTAACACTGGAAAATAACAACATGTTAAAAGAGAATAATTATTGTGAAACTTGTTACTGCTTATTTTGTACCTGAGACTTAATGTCAGATTCTATTGATGTTATTTTAACCTTAAATCACACTCAATAGGCATCCTGTTAGATTCTAATTAAATATTACCGCAAAGTGTGTAGGTTGTGTTTTTATAAAGGTAATGGTTTTAAATCATGTCTGAAGAAAATTTATTGTTGTTTTGAACATAAATTTTTATTTATTTATTTTTATTAAGTAAATACTTTTTTACTAGCTAGATCTTCTCCGTACCACCTGAGATCCCTCCGCATACCACTGATTTTTTAATTCAGCTTTGAAATATTTATTAAAATAACAGTTTAAATTCACAGTGTACAGTATATAAGCTTCTAAAACCAGAACAAGTGTCTGCACATGCTCCAGGATGGAAGAAGGAGAATTAAAAGATATTTATTGTTTTCATCAAACTCCATATTGAGTTGTTTTTCCTATTAAATGTTATCTGTTTTCGCTTACTTTTGTTTAAACCGTTTCAAAGTTCATTGTATCATTCTGACTGGCTTTGGAGTTGTAGCTTCTGTTATAATTTTATTGTTATTCACTTTTGTTAGCGTTTTCAGTTAAAGTTTTTGATGGCTTCAGTCTAGTGAAGACTGTTAGTTGTCTGTAAGAAGCTCTTGTGCAGATGCTTAAGCTGATCGTGTAACATGGAGCACAATGTGGTAATTTGTGTTTGAAATCAAATAAGAGTGAAGTGAAAACCTTCTCTGTGGATTTTATCACCTTTCATCGAAACATTGTTATGTTGAATGACGGTGCTTAGGAGAACAAAACAAAGAAACAGACAGTTGATAGACGTTACTGATAGTCTTTTTTTATGGCATTCGGGTTCTACTCATGAAAAATATACTACGTGTGTATGTACATAGACGTGCGCATGGGAGGGACCAGAGAGTCCTTGGTCCTCCCTTTAGTTTACAAAAAAAGCTAAATTTGGAAAAATTAAAAATATGAGAAAATACAGTGAAAAATGATGTGTTACAAAAAAATATACTAATATAAAATTACATGTAAGAGTGATTTCAGTCTAGACAGGAGCGTAGTGATAACCCCCGCCGCAAACGTGTAGATATTTTCAATAAATACTATTTAAGGATTTTGTTTATTCCATTCCTTCTTATTGTTGTTGTTGTTGTTGTTTAGGTCACAAAAATAAGATATGATATGTTTTTAATTAAACCAGTTCCTTTTTTTGATGTTGATTTTATAGACCGTTTTACTGATTGTATTCTATATCTCCCAGTATAGTAATCGCCCTGCGCACACCTATGTGTTTGTGTACATGTGTAACATTAAACATCTTAAAGTCCTGTTGTGTTTGTGCTAGAAACTAAGTGTTTGTAAATGTGCACTGTGCATATGAACAGTTGCCTGGGTGTATTAGCTATGACTCGAGATCAAGACAAGTTTTGTAAATAGAAGTTCAGATGTCAACAAAAACTGTAAAAAGTAAAGACTGGGAAGAAGTTTTCGAACCTTTCTTTCAACATACCATGTGATGAATATATTACAAAATAAAGAAATATTCTGTTGATTATATAATTAAACTTTAAGTATTATAGTTGACTTATTCAATTTTCATTCATATTGATAGGAGTAACATTTTCTAAACTTAAAGTCGGTGTTATAGCTAATGTGAGGAGAAGGTTTGAGGAGACCATTTTTCAGTGTCTAGGCAAGATACAGGGTGGGGGTAGGGGTACAAGCACCCCACGGCTAGTATTCATCTGGATCTGTGACCTCTAAGAGCAGGTCTGCTCCATCATTTTTTAATATATGTAAAACTTGATACAAAAATTGTATTAAAAGAAAATGGATTCTACATTTCATTTAAACCGTGTAAATCTTCAACTCCATTTATATAAAAAAAATAGTATGCACTCTTTACATAATGATTAGTTTATAAGATAAAATGAAAATCACACACACACACACACACACACACACACACACACACACACACACATTACTTGACTGAAAAATAATTTAATTCTAATTATTAGTAAATCATTTTTCTCACAGTGACTATATTAATAGTAACTTTACATGTGTATTATGTCAATACTACACTACTAATTAGATATATGCATTATAATATGAATTTAATTTTTATAATACTGTAACTAAATTTTTATAAATTTAAGTTAGCCACACATTGTCTAAATAATAACCACCAATTTCCATGCATTGAAAAAATATAAAGTTATTTAAAACCATACAAAAAGGTCAACAAATGAATATCTGGGAAAATCTTAATATTTACAAACACAATAACAATAAATTTATTAATTAAAGAACAAACTCAAATAAAAACAAAACAAGATTATCTATTAAAAATTATAAATTTATTAAAATAAATAAAATATAAACATTAAATATTTCCAATATAACTGACAAAACAGCTGCTTAAGTAAATAAACATTAAAACAATCGTTAACTAATCGACTTAAATCGATTATATCCATTATGTTACATTAACATGGAAACAAATTCGATTATTCGTTAGTTTCTATATTAACATAGAATTATTTCAATTGTTATTAATTTACTTACAAATCTCTGATGATGCTGATATTTTTCAGTGAAACGTGCGTCAGGTATTGAAGTGACAAAAACGCAATACACTACTTGCAGAAGAAACTATATTGAATAATATATCACAATATTATGTAATGAAATACTAAATTATAATTTTTTATAACAGTTTACTAGTGTAAATATGTCAGTTTCCATATCGAGAGTTTTTACAGTTCCACAAATACGTATTGTGTTTAAAACTGTTTCTCGTCATTCCTTATTTTCAACGTTATTGTGTTTTATCTGTAGAAAGGAATGCAATGTACTTCATTCATAAAACCATATAAATATTTGTGTCATTGCACAGTCTGCATATACATACTGACTGAGACATATTGAAGTGTCATTCTCAGTAAAACAATAAGCTGTGATGCAGTTACTGTGTGTGTGTGTGTGTGTGTGTGTGTGTGTGTGTGTGTGTGTGTGTGTGTGTGTGTGTGTGTGTGTGTGTGTGTGTGTGTGTGTGTGTGTGTGTGTGTGTGTGTGTGTGTGTGTGTGTGTGTGTGTGTGTGTGTGTGTGTGTGTGTGTGTGTGTGTGTGTGTGTGTGTGTGTGTGTGTGTGTGTGTGTGTGTGTGTTATTGGTAAACCTGTCACTTGTTATTTCTGTTACAATATCACAGACCGAATATTGCTTTATGAAACAACACATCTGCATTAAGTCTTCGTATAGAATGAGAAAGCTTCAATATATGTTTGAACGTTTTCCTCGTAATTTTGTTTCCACATTCAAGTTAAGTACATTTTCAATCCATACGTGTTTTAAAGTTGCATCTTAAGCATCACAGACTCGATATAGCATTGTTCTGGATTGCGTATATAGCACATATTGTATAAGAATGTATCTTGTAACTTCAGTTTGAAAATTGGAATCTTCTGAAAGATTTTCTATGGTGGCTTTACCGTAGAATACTGAGCATTTCATGGATAGCGCATATAACTAATGTTGAAGTTCTTAGAAAGATTAAGAAAGACAGGGATGTTACTAACAGAGTGAAGATAAGAAAGCTTCAGCATCTGGGACGTCTCATGAGAAATGAACAGAGCTTTTACTTATTTCAGTCCATAGTACAGGGAAAAGTACTTGGAAAGAGAGGAGTTGAGCAACCAAGAATACCATGGCTGAGAAATTTAAGGACCTGGTTTGGCATGAATACAACTGACTTATTCCGTGCAGCAGTACAGAAAGTTAAAATAGCCTGTATGATATCCAACATCCGAAACGGATAGGAACTATCAGAAGAAGAAGAAGAAGAAGAAGAAGAGTGTGAATATGCTGTGTCTTGGGCTTGGGGTTCATTTGGAGACCATGAAGGGGTTATTGGTTTTTAAGAAACTTCTGTATTTTAAATTAAAAATTCAATTTCTGTAAATTTATGTATGTTGTTAAGTTAAAGTCATATATAATTCACTAAAGTTTTCTAATTAACACAAACATTTATGCTTTAGTTAATAGTTGAACACGTTTTTAATGATTTAGTTCCAAATTTCTTATGGAATTACCATATAAAATTTGAAATACAGTATAATGTTACCGTTTTCCATGTACATATTATTTGAGTTCTAGTATTTAAAGGTTTAGTTTTTGTGAGACATGAGAACGCAATATAATATGACCAAAAATATGCTCTTATACAAGTTTTGTTGTCATATATCGAGCACTAAAGAATAATACAAGCAAAGAAAAAAAGGATTAATTTTTATAAAACAATGTCAATGTAACTTATGTATTATTATATAGGTGTAAATCATGGTTTCCTACAGGGAAGATTATAAACCAAATTCATTGTTCAGAAGTGAGCTTTCTGGGTTGCACAATGAGGTCATTAGGAATGAGCTACAGGTATTTTCCGTAAATGATACAATTCTGAGATTTCCCATGCAACATCTGAGCAGAATGGAGTATAGATGGCTATGTAAAGTAGCATATAGGTATAGACCCTTTGGTACAGTTGACCAAGAGCAAGATGGAGAGATATAGGGCCTACTGTGAACATGAAACAGAAGCCTAATCCGTGAAATGAAGAAGAAGAAGAAGAAGCGTTTCATCTAAAATATGACCTATCATAAATCGTAATTATAATAAATTATACAAATGGCAATACATTTTATATAATATCATACTTTTGTACATAATATTCTTTCACATTATCTACTTGGGCATACTTATTTTCAGTATAAATGGATTTTTTTATAAGTGTTAATAATTAATTGTCCTAAGGATCAGTAAGCTTCTTTGCCTAATTCATCTGCCATTCAGCATTGGGTTTGTCACTATAATATCTAAAATCTAGTTTTCAAGATATTATGATTGGTAATTGTGATGTAAATAAGATCTATTCTGTGGATTCTAGTGTTCCTACAACATATAGTGACATTACAGGAACTCAATAATAATTTTTACCAACCGTTGACATTACAAAGCATACCGTTGATGTGACAAGTTCTGTACTTCTGAAACATCGTTTGGTCATCACATTTCATGTTTTATCGTTGTTTTCATTTCAGTTGTACATTTGTGTAATGTGTTTTACTCTGTTGATTAGAAACTACGAAAGGGGCTAAGAAGGCTTTTACTACCCATAAAACAGATGTAATAAAATATTTGTTCCACAAACGGAAAACAACTTATAAAATGTGTTTATCGTAGTAGAAAACGTAATATATTAGATTGATTTAGGAATATTGTGGGACGCCGCCCTTCCCTTTATATAATTCTCTTCAATTTGGTGAGGACAAAAGGGTCGTCATTGTGCGTGAATTCCATCCTCTCAAATACGTTGTTTGGCTGCTGCCCCTTCTCTTTGTCTCGTCATTTCTACATCCCTAAACACACACACACACACACACACACACACACACAAAACTGTCACTTGCTTGTCTTTTTACGTATAGTATCTTCAAATAAATATACTAGAAGTAGGTGTATTTTCACCTGACATATGTTTCATAGAAATTATTCTGTATCTTCAGACGTTTGTTTATTGTAATTCAGGAGCTCGGAGGAGAAAGGGCTAATCAAAAAAATTGATTTTTTTTTTTTACAGAATCCTGTTTTCTGACATGTTAAGAACACAGTAATACCACTATCACGTATATATTCGCCCTTAGTATTTTGTAAATAGCATTTAAATGTATAGACTGCATAAAACCAGCTGAGAGCTTTGTGCTGTAATATTGGAGGAGTAAGGGCGAATATATTTTATATTATTATTATTATTTTTAATTTTACTTATCATTAATTACAATTTAAAAATAAAAGTGTAAACTAATCAGAATCTATGTTTTTTAATACTGAAATACATATTCGTCCTTTCTATCCTGAGAGTATTTACAAACTTTAAATGCGATTTCCCAACACCATGATTTTCATATTCACCCTTTCTACTCCCAGCTCCTGAATTGAATGTTTCGCTTACAATATAGTTAACGGATAATCAGTTTTACTTTGATGCTATTTTTATTGTGGTAATGTTTATGTAGTTAGCCATTTATTATATATTTAATGTTTTATTAATCTAATAAATGTATGATTTCTTTTGGGATATATATAGAGTGTCATCAACATATTTAAAGTAGGATCCTAATGGGTGGTTCAATTTTATTATATTTATTATTTCGTTACCAAGTTTTTGTAAAAGGATTTAGGAGATGATAGCTTTTACATATAAGTATGTCTGTCTCTCTTATCTGTGTTTTCCATACTATTGTTTCCGTTGCATTGTGCTATACTTATTGTGAGAACCAAAAATCGCTTCTTGGTTCTGAATTAGATATAATTCTGAGACTTCCAGTGTGCTATATGTATCTGCACAGAAAACTTACAAAGTCTACACAACTGGAAGTTTCTTATATCAACAACTTAATAAGAGATGATGCAAGTAATTGTCGAGTAACATATACACGCCATATGACACATGATAAACAAAAGTTTGTGTATTTTGTTTCTTTGGAGAATTATGTTTTTATTCAACTATACCTATATTGTCCCATTCAAAGTGATCCATATCAGATATAATATGCCAGTGCTATCTCGATTGACTTTTTGTTTTCTTCATCTTCTTATTCGAATTAGCAGTCTCTGTAATTCCAACTTTGTCGTGTTAACTTGCTGAACTTGTCATGTTCCGGACAAGGCCTTTCAGTGTTTCCACCATTTTTAAGTCCTAAATTGTCGTTAGGACTGAAAGACGTCCAGAACATGACAAATAGCAGTTTAGCAAACAAAATTTTAGTTTTCTGTCTTCAATAGTCTTGAAACGGTGTCATTTCATGGGATTTTCATTCTTGGAAAGAGAAATAAATCAAATTGGGTCTTATCTGGTGAATACGATAGTTGAGGCATCACTACAGTACTTTTTTTTTAATCAAAAATTCTTAATGAGTAATGACATGAATGAGTGTAGGTGCATTATTGGGATGCAATTTTCAGAAATATTCTTTCCATAAGTCAGGCCATTTTGTGGGACTTCAAGTGAGTGGAGTAAAATGTCTGAACAGAACCGTCTCTATTGACAGTATATGTAATGGTCTTAATAGACGCGGAACCACAATATCATAATCTTCATCATACTCAGTGCCTGATTTACCACTTGGTCTCGGCCGCAAGCTACAGAGGTTTTTTTTTAACAGAAGTATTTTTATAAAAGTTCAAGGCACTTAATTTTTTTAAGTATGATTTTTTAAAAATAAATGATCAATTTTTGTTAATAATACAAATGGAAGACAGTTCTTATTTAAAAATTGCGCACTTATTTTTAAGATGTTTGCATCCTTGAAAACTAATCTGCGCATGTGAATTTTGAACATCCGCTATCTTGCCCCCGAATTTACACGACCATGGTATATTTATTTGTGTATGCTTTCCCCCACATTAATTCCATTAAGCTAAATAGTCACTGAATATTAGTGTACCATTAGCTTGTTGTATCTTTAGTCGATGGATAAACAAAATCTAGACCTATTTTTTTTTTTTTTTTTTCTTAAAATATTAAGAAAAAAATTAATGTGTTACACCTAGACAATAAAAAAGAAATTTTGTATGTTAAATTTTTGAATAAGCTTAGTTAAGTTACTCTACTTAAAAAATAAATTAATTTGCTCAATTCTTTGCATGGTTCTTAATATTTTGAAAAAGTTTGCTAAATGAAAGCATACTTTTTTATAGTAGCCTGCTGGTTTTAAATTTGATAGATTATAGCCTCAAAAATATTAAATCCGGCACTGATCATACTGTCATAATCTTCAGTTCATTCAATGGCTGTATTTGAAGCTTTCATACTATCTGTTAACGATACATTCATGCTTACAAGATTCGTCGAAACTTTCTGCAACAACTTTCACAATGTTAGAGCAGTATCTCTCATTTTCCTAAACAAAATTTAATCCAAGTTTTCAATCTTGAATTGCAGAATGTTATAGATCCCATAATACACTGAACCACAACTTATTTAGACAGTTGTTAGTGACAGGTCTACCGACATCATATAAAAACAGTCTTTAATAGGATATTTTTAACATGGAACATTAAAAAATTGCATGAACTTTTTCATCATGTCCTGTATATATAAACGCGTGCACATGTGTGTGTTGAAATAACAGTATATATATTTTCAGAGTGAAAGGAAAATGGAGATGAAAAAAATTACTGGCCAACAAGAAACAAGTTCTTTTAACTAAAAGAGAATCGAGAGACAGGGGATGGGGTGCGATCCAAACAGTCTGCCGTCCATTATAATTCAGTAACAATATCTGGAGTGTCTGATTGTGTTTTCCCCCATTACTTGCTGGCCATTAAAAGATTATATTAACTTCAGATATCAGTTACGAATGGTTGGTTTTCTCATTTTTCTTGTTTTGGAGAGTCTTATTTAATATATGTTTGTTCTGCCATGTTGTTTAGAACTTTTCTTCTTGTTTCTGATAAAGTATGTTGGCAAATAAAATTAAAGATATATTCTTAGTGGAGGCAGGATTCATAAATTACGGAATAAAACTTTTCCCAGGAAACTGTAATTTGTGTTGTTTCCATTTTGTGATTTTCAGAATCTGTGAAGTTAATTTGGGTCCGTTTATGCCTTGTACCATAATAACCACTGCTGCCAAATCTGCTTCGTTTTTTCTAGTAAATTATATACTAGCTGTGTATCTGTCTCAGGTACAACTGCACTCAAGAGATTTTTTATTTTGTATGTATTTTATGTTGTATTTCATCATTTAGAATTTATTATATGGGAAACATATTCATATAAATTTAACAATATATATGTTGGTATAAATTTAACAACATATTCATCGTCATCATCATCTTCAAGGATTAAACCAAGAATGCTTTGTTCCGGTCTCAAATAGCCAAAGATTACAGCTGGTCACTCCAGTGCTTCCTCGGACGTCCCACACCTGTCCGTCCCCTTGGCTTATAGTTCCGTAGTTGTTTGGGGATGTGGAAGTCATCCATTCAGCAAAGATGTACCCACCAATTCAGCCGATACTGGGCGATTCTGTCGAGTATACTCATAATATTCAGTTCCTGCCACGTGCCTGAGAAATCTTATTTCAGCCACTTGGATGCGACTGGCCAGGCCTTTCGTTAAAGTCCAATTCTCAGACCCATAAAGAGGTGTGGGAAGAGCCATGATCTTGTAGAATTTTAGGTGTGTTCCTTTACTTGCTGACTTAAGGGTTCGCCTGATGGTCCCGCACATAAGGTTGAACTTATGCAAATTATTCACAACATCGTTGCTTGCATTGTAAGATGCCCAGGTATTCAAAACTGCTAACTTGTTCCAGGACAGTACCATCTATAACAATTTCTGCCCGTACGGGATCAGTTCTACAAAAAACCATCACCTTGGTTTAAGTGTGGATATTTGCAATCCAGAGTCTCTGCAGATTCGACATAACAAATGTAAACAGATTGCAGATGGGTATACATTTGTTAACAACATATTATGAACATAAATATCTTGGAATGTCAAGGAACAGATGTAGGAACAGAAAAGTGATTAAGCATTCCAGACTCTTCAAAATCCTTCTGCAACAACTTTCAACAACAAAGGAAAGGTATCAGTCATTTACATGAAATAGCATATAGTAAAGAAATATGAGAGAAGTAAAAAATGCCAGCTATATGGAATCATGATTTTCTTCTTCTTCTTTAGTTAGCAGTCCGCAGATTGGTGTGTAGCAGTTCTCTACATTGATCTTCTCTGTGCTTTCCATTTCATCTCCTCATAGGAATTACGACTTACATAATTTCATATATTGGAGTCTTGGTCTTCCTCTTCCTCATTTCACTTCAATCTAATAATCATTATCATCATCATATATATTATTTCTGTTGTCAACATCCCTATTTCTCAACTAGTACAAAGCCTACAGCGATGAATAAGGTATCAGTGGATAGGATTTTTTACCGACTTCTGACATAGCATACTCAGTTTATGTTAAAACACATTGCTTGTTTAAAATTTAAGTTAAAAGAAAAAGTTAAGTTAAGTTAAACAACACGGCCACCATTGCGAAGACTTCGGGTTGCCGAAACCTACTGATTGCAATTTTCATGACGACGGCAACAGATACAGCACCAAAGAAGAAAATCAGAAGGGAATGGAAGCTTACGCCAAACTGAACAACGAACAGCAACATATCACAGAGGACATTTTGCAAGCAGTCAGAAGTGGCACACAACGATTAATGTTCATCGATGGACCAGGTGGAACCGGCAAAACGTTCCTTTACAGAACGTTATGCCACATTTTACGAGGAGAAGACAAGGTTCTCTTACCTGTTGCTTGAACAGCAATAGCGGCCAATTTATTGCCGGGTGGCAGAACTTCTCACTCCCTATTCAAATTACCTGTACCTATCCTTGACACTTCAGTATCATCTATCAGGCCATATTCAAAACAAGCCGACCTACTTCGAAGAGCATCATTGATAATTTGGGATGAAGTTTCAATGGTTTCCAAACACGCCCTAGGAATTGTTGATCAACTCCTATGAGATATTTCCAACATAAACATACACTTCGGAGAAAACAATAGTTTTCGGTGGCGACTTCAGGCAGGTACTTCCTGTTGTCAGGCACGGAAACAGAACAACCATAATAGAAGAAAACATACAACAATCACCACTGTAGCGAACAATACAGAAACGAAAACTGACGCAAAATATGAGAACAGACGATCCAGAATTCAGCAATTGGTTGCTGTAGTTAGGAAACGGAGAACTCGAAGTGAAACACGACGTTTCACCAAACACAGTCAAGATTCCCAAGACATTCTACTGCGACGAAAACGAGATAATTGCGAAAGTGTTCCCAACTGGCAGCATTAATGCAAACAATGTCAACGACTTTATCAACACAGCCATATTATGCCTGAAAAATGAAGACTGTACAAAAATCAACGAACACATTGTGCAAAACATTGTAGAAGGAGATTGCAAAGTTTACTACAGTTGTGATTCCATACAATCCGACAAGGGGACTGACAACCAATTGTATCCTCTAGAATTCTTAAATAGTTTAAACCCATCACGCTTGCCAACACAAGTTAATTTTGAAGAAAAACACTATTGTCATGTTGATCAGAAATTTAAATGCTAAACAGGACTTAATCAATGGGGCAAGAATGGTCGTCACGCACCTCATGAATACACTGTCACTGCTCAGTTAATTGACTCTGGAGAAACTGTTGTCATACCACGAATTAACCTCACCCCATCCGACCCAACCATGCCTTTCCAAATGACCAGAAGACAGTTCCCACTGAAAGATGCCTTTGCAATGACTATCAATAAGTCTTAGGGACAAACACTTCAAAGAGCTGGATTATACTTCAAGAGTCACTAAATCTAGCAATATTTTTGTATCAATTACCGAAAATGACAAACAAAAAATTCACGATGATTGCATTCTGACATCAAATATTGTATATAAAGAGGTATTGTAAATTGTAAATACGTTCACATTAATAAACTCTCTTTGCTATTTTGTGTATACACTTCGCTGAGTATTTAATTTCAACAACCCAACAAAAGAGTAAATCTCTTTTTTTTGTGGGGGGGAGGGGAAGGTTCAATATGCGAAGGTTTTGCACGGGTTTACTGGTCTTCTGTTATTGCTCTTATCAAATTCTCATGACACATAATATGACCAATGAGTATGGCCTTCACTTCACAGCATTTTACCAAAACCTTATTTTTCCTCCAACTCTAGTCGAAATCCTCATCATTACTAACCTTGTTGATCCATCTTACTTTCAGTGCCAGTTGTCCACGTCCTCCCACCCATATAGAGCTATGCTCCATATATAACTCTGCAGGATACTCTTTCTTGTTTCCAGGTATATTTCTTTAGAGTGGACCATGATTTAGAAGTACTCTATTATATGGAAGTGAGCTGTGGGGGTCAACAGAAAGTATAAAAAGAAAAAGAGATGCTATTGATTAGAATGTTAGTCATCATATATCCGTACCTCGAAAGAGTTAGGAATGGAGGCATTAAAAGAATCATAGGTGTTGAGGCTTACACAACAGAGGATATGGAGAGAAAGCATCTCATCTGCTGTAGATGTGTAGAGTGCATGGATGAGAACAGTCAAACAGTCAATTGATCTGAAAGGAAGTAGTAGGTTGAAAAAAGAAATGGGTACTGGGAATCGAAAAGGCCATGAGTATGAGAAACATGAAAGATAATGACTAAAGGGAATGGAAATTTAGGCATCAGACAACATGTAAAGATACTTTAAACTAATAAATATGTATAACAAATTCACGGACATGTTTACTAGAAAAATCAAACCTCTTTTCCAAACCTAACCCTCAACCATAATAACCATACAGCTAATTTGCACAGAATCCAATCAGTTCGGATATATTAGATTTAGAAACAACAAATTATATTCTGTGCTTTGGTATGAAATACATATCAATTTATATGTAGTACTTATTTTTACAGCTCTCTTATCCATCTTGTCATATATGTTTAACACTTTGTTGTTTTTGGATATCTGTTTCAGTTACATTGTTTGATTCCTTTGTGAATCTAGTTCCAAACTGTTACATTATACTTTTATTTTTATCTACCAGCTAATATTACATTTTTATTGTATATTGATAGTCTATAAATGATATTTTGCTATGTATGTTACTTTACTTATGTGAATAAACAGAGTGGCCCACTTTGTGAAAAACTATCATGACGTGTATGTCTTATTTCCTTGTCAAGAATCAATACAAACTGGCGTGTAAAAAAAAAATTATTAATAGAGCATTGAGCATTTTTTGGTATTCTAATATGATAGAATCTTAAACGTCGTGCAAATAAAACAAATATTTATACAGTAGAGCATCAATTATCCGAACCTCTCGGGATGAGGGCCCGTTCAGTTAATCAATATTTCGGATAGTAGATCGTAAATTGAAAACATTATGTCTCTTTAAAAAAACAAAGGTTTTTATTACAAAATCATTTCTAACATACTGTTATATAATTACAACAACCTGTATACTGTACTGTAATGCATTACTAAGGCTAGAAATCGTATTAAAACTGAGTGTAATTAAGAAAAACCAAAAGTTAATTTAAACACAATTAGAGTTTAATGACAAGCACTGTACAGTTATATAAAATTAATTAAAAATTAAACAACAAACCAAAACATACACTACCATGGATTTACACTTTTTTGAAGATTTGTTCTATCAAACCGATACCCCGACCGATTTGTGTCTGCTTCAAACCAATACCCCGTT
Source organism: Magicicada septendecula (assembly GCA_034769895.1). Classification (NCBI taxonomy): domain Eukaryota; kingdom Metazoa; phylum Arthropoda; class Insecta; order Hemiptera; family Cicadidae; genus Magicicada; species Magicicada septendecula. The sequence continues at coordinate 491,213,076 of CM068370.1, read as the reverse complement.
TTCTCGCTACTAAAGACTGAAGTTGTTTAAGATTCATAAGCTGAATACAGTATGTCATGTCTTGTGTTTCGGGCCACTTTAGAACAGTCTCAAGTAGAACAGTCTCAGTCTCGATTCTTTGTTTATCGATTGTAAAGCTGTATAGCTACAGCGTTTATTTAGTACTATACAGTACTGTAATAATTTATAGAATACAATTTTTTATGTTCAATAAATACCCAATATGCCTACACGTGTCCAATACATTACTGTACAATACAGTACATAATTGTACTTTTTATTGAGTTCGGATAATAGATCGTTAGGTTAATGGATGTTCTGATAATCGATACTCTACTGTATATAAACAAATTATGTTAAATATAGATGTTTAGTTGATAAATCCATTTCTTTTAACTAATAAATATAAAGATGAACTAATAAAACTATCACTTTACTAAAAATGAACTTTATCTTGTGAAAAACTTACTTTTTTCGTCGGACGCGTTTCGGCTTAAGTATCCGCCTTCTTCAGCTTTTAGTCAGACTGCCATCATTTCGTAACGGTTTTTGTGTGGAAGGTGTAGTGGGGGTGGTGTGTGGAGGAAGGGGATTGGTGCAGGGATTCAACTTGATGTTTGTTTTTTGTAAAATTGTGTCAAAAAGTGTATGTGATTTATATTGTAATTGATCGTTGAGTATGTTGTTTGGTTGTGTTGTGTGGTGTTTATATATTTCGTATTGTTCAGTTGTGTTGAGTTTTCGGCCTTTAGGTAAGTAATGTAAAATTTCGAGATTGGTGTCTATGTTGGTGTAACTGTGGTTTTCTGTGTGTATGTGTGTGGCAAATGCGGAGTGTATATTGTTGTTGGTTAGAGCTTTTAAATGTTCAGAATAACGGGATGAAAAAGATCTTCCTGTCTGGCCGATGTAGAAACTATTGCAGTCATTACATTTTAATTTGTAAACACCTGTTTTGTTATATTTGTCTATGTCTGTGTTTGTATTATTGATGTGTTTTGTAATGGTATTGGTTGTTCTGTATGCTATTTTGTATTTGTGTTTTCTGAATGTGTTGGCGATTTTGTGTGTGTAGGAGTTGTGGTATGTGAGTGTGATGTATTTATTGTGTTGTGTGCTGATGGTATTTTGTGTTTTGTTGTTTTTGTTTTTGATGCGTTTGTGTAGTGTGTTTATTAAATTAGGGTTGTAACCGTTTTTGATTGCTATGTATTTTATTGTGTTGAGTTCGTCGGTGTAATCTTGTTTATTTAAGGGTATTTTAGTTAGTCTATGGAGCATATGGTTGAAGGCCGCATGTTTATGTTGTGTTGGGTGGTTTGATGTGTTGTGTATAACCATGTCAGTTGTGGTTGGTTTCCTGTATATTTTGTATGTGTGTGTGTGTTGTTAGTTTTGTTAATTGTTAGGTCTAGAAAATTTATACTATTGTTTTGTTCAATTTCCAGTGTAAATTTTAATTTGTGGTGTATAGTGTTTATGTATTTGTGGAAGTTTTCAACTTGTCTTGTGTTGCCTTTGAATAAAAGTAATATATCATCTACATACCTGTGCCAATATATAATTTTGTTAGTGTATTTGTTGTTGTTTATTATGTGGTTCTGTTCTATGTTGTGTATATATATTTCTGCTAGTATTCCTGATATGGGGGAGCCCATTGGGAGACCTTCTGTTTGTGTGTATATCTTGTTATTGTATGTAAAGTAATTTTGTTCAGTTATTAGTTTGGTCAGTGTGATGATTTCTTGTATGTGTGTTTCAGGTGTGTTGTTTTGTCTGAGTAGTTGTTCTAGTGTTTGGATGGTTTCTTTGATCAGAAATTTGTCCCCATCAAAGAAACCATCCAAACACTAGAACAACTACTCAGACAAAACAACACACCTGAAACACACATACAAGAAATCATCACACTGACCAAACTAATAACTGAACAAAATTACTTTACATACAATAACAAGATATACACACAAACAGAAGGTCTCCCAATGGGCTCCCCCATATCAGGAATACTAGCAGAAATATATATACACAACATAGAACAGAACCACATAATAAACAACAACAAATACACTAACAAAATTATATATTGGCACAGGTATGTAGATGATATATTACTTTTATTCAAAGGCAACACAAGACAAGTTGAAAACTTCCACAAATACATAAACACTAGACACCACAAATTAAAATTTACACTGGAAATTGAACAAAACAATAGTATAAATTTTCTAGACCTAACAATTAACAAAACTAACAACACACACACATACAAAATATACAGGAAACCAACCACAACTGACATGGTTATACACAACACATCAAACCACCCAACACAACATAAACATGCGGCCTTCAACCATATGCTCCATAGACTAACTAAAATACCCTTAAATAAACAAGATTACACCGACGAACTCAACACAATAAAATACATAGCAATCAAAAACGGTCACAACCCTAATTTAATAAACACACTACACAAACGCATCAAAAACAAAAACAACAAAACACAAAATACCATCAGCACACAACACAATAAATACATCACACTCACATACCACAACTCCTACACACACAAAATCGCCAACACATTCAGAAAACACAAATACAAAATAGCATACAGAACAACCAATACCATTACAAAACACATCAATAATACAAACACAGACATAGACAAATATAACAAAACAGGTGTTTACAAATTAAAATGTAATGACTGCAATAGTTTCTACATCGGCCAGACAGGAAGATCTTTTTCATCCCGTTATTCTGAACATTTAAAAGCTCTAACCAACAACAATATACACTCCGCATTTGCCACACACATACACACAGAAAACCACAGTTACACCAACATAGACACCAATCTCGAAATTTTACATTACTTACCTAAAGGCCGAAAACTCAACACAACTGAACAATACGAAATATATAAACACCACACAACACAACCAAACAACATACTCAACGATCAATTACAATATAAATCACATACACTTTTTGACACAATTTTACAAAAAACAAACATCAAGTTGAATCCCTGCACCAATCCCCTTCCTCCACACACCACCCCCACTACACCTTCCACACAAAAACCGTTACAAAATGATGGCAGTCTGACTAAAAGCTGAAGAAGGCGGATACTTAAGCCGAAACGCGTCCGACGAAAAAAGTAAGTTTTTCACAAGATAAAGTTCATTTTTAGTAAAGTGATAGTGCTGTGAAAGAAGAGATGAACAATCAAGACAACTATAATAAAACTAGATAGATATATTTAAAATATAATGTAATGTAAACTTGTTTATAATGTTGTTCAATTTCAATCATTATGCAGTCATTCTGCGACTGTATCGTATTTTCTTTAGTGTATAGTGTACAACTATTTTCTTTCCTTAAATGATTATTTGGTATAATTTCATATGTCGCTTAACTTTTATGTCCTCGCATGTGTATTTTGTGAATACTCAGTTGATTATGATTGATGTTTTCACAGCAGGGTGATCGTAATTTGGAGAATGTGACGCACGAGGAGGCAGTGGCAACGCTCAAGGCGACGCATGAACGCGTTATTCTGTTGGTTGCCAAATCAGATCAAGCCTTCCTTCATCCTCCACGACCCATCTCAACAAGCCCACAGCCCTGTAAGTAATGTCGTAATCAAAACTATAAGTTTTAAAGACATTAGCAGATTTCAGTCAAAACAGACTTTGTAGTTTTATATATAATAAATATAATTTATTCCTTAACAGAGTAAAAAGAAAAGCGCGCGCGTGCGTATGTGTGTGTGTTTAAATGTTACTTTTGTGGGTCAAATAAACAGGCCTCCATTGACATGAATTGATGTATTTTATAAAATATACATTCACTGTAATGGTGGTACTAATTATTGTTGAGTCAACTCCATCCATAGCAATAACAGTTTGAGAAGTCTATTTAAGGCTCACATTTTGAAAAGTCAGGAAATAAACATTTTTAAACATTCACATCTTTCGTTTTTAGAACATACAAAAAACTTTTTGAATGCAAAGTTTAAGAAAACGTATTCATCAGGTACGTGTTTGATTGAAGATTTTAACAGGTGGGGCTCCTGGAAATCAGCCAAAAGTATTTTAAGAGAATATATACGATCTTATATAGACTTGTAAATTCTGAGATCAGTTAAAAGGTGTAATAGATGAGATTATATAATAAATGAGTAGATAAGAAGTGACTTAGATATTTTTGCAGTTAATGAAATGATTAAAGAATGCAGAAGAAAATGGATTCAACACATAGATAGAATGGAAGAAAGTAGAATACCTAAGATAGCGAAAGATTATAACCCTAAAGGCAGAAGATTTTTCTTAGGTAGGCCTAAGAAAAGGTGGACTGTGGAATAGGAACAGGCCGCTACAGCCTAAAGCCGTTAAGAAGATGATGATGATATAGACTTGTAGATGGAGTTACTGAGCTAATGGCAGTAGATACTGTTAGTTGTCTGCGCAGTATTTTTATCATTGCAATTAATTATTTTTGATACATACAATTTCGAGACACGTGTGATGTAACAAGTAACAACTATATAGTCAGAATGCTGGCTCTCATTACAACAGTTTTTTTTCCACATTGATCTAACATCATTGTTGTTGTGCACAGAAAAATCACAATTAGGATCTTTGATTATTCACATGCTAGCAAAATTGAAACAAAATTTTAATAAACTTCAAAAAATACAGAAATAGTTATTAGAACATTAGTGTAATTTATTATTTGAGAATAATCCTCAATCCTGATGTTTCTCTCCAACCCAATATTATGTCAGTGATCTGATTATGTATATAAGTATACAAAATTTCAACAGTACATAAAGGTTTACACAACTTTAACAATACATAAAACTTTAACACAGACACACACAGTCCCATGTTAGACAAATCCTCTGGTCTGAGAAAACTCCATCTATCACCATCCATCGCTTCGTCATGTGTCAGTTCAAATTTCTCCATCATCATTATGGTCACATGTAGACAAAGAGCGCCTTCTTCTATTCCTTCATGCAGTCTCCCAGTTCTGAGCTTCCTTGGGTAACCTTCCATCCTCCAATCTTCTTATATGGCCACGTACCATCTAAAGGTGTTTATAGACTGGGAAAGTAGAGACAGCCAGTACGGACAGCTAGTACTGCCCATGTGGTCACTAGCCAGTAAAATATCTTATACACAAGACAAGTACTGACCACCACTTTCGCATCTCTTCTGGCCGTCAGTACGTCTATATGAGTGACTGTGACAACATCTGTGCTCATATTTTTTTTCTAGTTTCATCAGGTTTTGACCATATCAGATTTTAATAAAGAGTTTGATGAGGCTTTTGATCATCATGCCGGACATTCCTTAGTAATTCAAAGGTTTGGAACTCTCTATATCCCTTACATTTCATTTAAGTATACTAAGGTTAATGTAAGGAAAAATTATTAGTGTTTCTGATTATACGCCAAACAATTATTTTTCAGGTGTAGACTTAAAAATTGGCTAGTATAAAAAATTATACTTTTGGTACGCTCATTAAACCCTCTTAGTTTTACAATTTTTTTATAAATGAAAGGATGAGCAGATAAAACTCTTGAACATATAAATATAAAGAATTCTTTTCTAGTAAGTCTTGACCAAGTTCACTAATAAGATTTACGCATAACAACTGAACTGTCTGTTGTTATGAGGTGTGCTAAAACTTTATTCAAATTAAATGTTTGTTGATTGAGTTTCACTAAGAACTAGAATAACCCAGGGGTGAACTTAGGGTGGATATGGGGGATATATCCCCCCAAAATCCAAAAGAAAAATTAAAACATTTGCAGAAAAAATGGCTATGTTTTTTCGATGTTGGAAAAACTGGCTATGTTTTTTTAAATGTAATTAATTGACTTCCAAGTTCTGTCAATTTAAAAAAGTTACTATTTAGGTCAGTGACAAGTTTAACTAAAGCTACAATAATAGGCCTTTTATTCAACAATAAATATAACAGATGTTGAAAGAAATGGTGAAAAATGAAAAGAAGTCAGCTTGAAAGAAAGTAGGATACGGTATGTTTTTCCGCTGGTTATGATAAACAGGGACATATCTTTTTATATTTTAACTTAATGTTACATGTTGATAACTTCAATCACAAAGCACATAATGTGAATGAGTTAACATTATTTTTCATAAAGACATGGGTTGTTGTAATAGACTCTGCCTATCTCTAAGAAACAAAATATTGTAAAATTAAACATACGTTTATTTAAAATTGTTTGTGTTCTTCCATGTGTTAACCCCTACAACACAAACACACACACATACACATACAAAATTTACTTTCTTAATTTTACCGTTCTCTTTAAAGTACTTATATTCCACAGAAAGGTATTATTAGGTTTCCACCCTAAACTGTATGTTATTAATTGATATTTATGAAATTACAGCCATTATTTACCCATTAGTTTTAATTTGTTGATATGATTTTCATTATAATATGAGAAAAAAAATACTCTAAGAAAACGATATGCGGTTGAAACCCCCCCCCCCCCCCAATGAAGTCCTGGTTTGCCCCTGGAATAACCACTCATTTTTTATCAAATATGGAATAACAAATATGAAAAAACAGGTCAGTGCCTGTGGCAACTAAATATGACTTTATATACATTTCATCTTTCATCCGGACATGAACGTAATTCAATACAAATTCAATACATATAGAAACAGCCTTTCCGAATACAATTTCCACTAGTTGATATAAGCCTGAAGGTTGTTTGGATAGAGTCGTAGTGACCCTTTTCATCGAGTCAGCTGTAGGCTATCTTTTCAGTTTATATAACGGATGCTACTATACAATGACTGTTCTGATTTTTTGTTATCAAATGATGAAATGCATTTTTAAAACCTAATATTTACAAATCTAATTTAGCTGCACTCTGTTTAAACAATAAACCTAAATTCCCAGGCATTTAAAAACTCAAATCAATTAAAAACGTACAAAAATCCTAACAAAATGAATATCTGGTAAAATCTTAATATTTACAAACACAATAATAATAATTTACTAATTAAAGAACAAATTTAAATAAAAACAAAACAAGACGATTTATTTAAAATTATACATTTATTAGAATAATAAATAAAATGTTAAATATATAATAAATAGCCGACTACATAAACATTACAAGAATCGAAAATAGAATTGAAGTAAAATCGATTAACTATATTTTAAGTGAAACATTCAATTATAATTCAAACAAACCTCTGAAGGTACAGAATAATTTCTGTGAAACATGCATCAGGTGAAAATAAACCTACTTGCAGTGTATTTATTTGAAGATATTAAATGATGAAATATATTGTTATGACAGTCTACTGATCGTCGTATGGTACAGTGGAAAACAAAATACAAGACACCAATTAAATCACCAATCACCAGCTTTAAATATCACAATTAAATAATAAGCAATAAAATTTCACTTAATATAACACACAATTGTATTACAATTGTCCCGCCCGATTATAAAACACAACACTTCACTAATAACCACTTGAACGCACACAGTAATATCACCCAATAATAACTGAGTAAAGCCGCTGACGCCGAGTATTTATACCCCACTCACAGACCAGAACATTCCACAACTGTGCGTTATCTCTACACTACGACATAATAATTGCGGCCTTGACACAGTCAGCGAGGCTGGCGGTGTCTAGAGAAGTCTCGCATGCGCATGTTGAAATCACGTACGCCACAACATTCTGCCAGATTCCAATGGATCGTTCAAGAAATATGTAGATTGTTCTGTGATCTTGTAACAATATACTGTAAACAATACTTATACTTTCAAAATAAAATTATCTAATTTTCCAATCAATTGTAATCTGTATTTTGCAAGTTATTCGCATAATTTCAGATAACAAATCTAGTGAGACTTAAAACTGTTAAGGGTAATATAACAATTTAAACCGATAAGTAAATTGAAAACTGTGTTTATTTAAACATATTATGTGCGTTGTTAAAATAAAAAGTTTAATTTAATAAATGCAATTTACTATAAAAAATGTTATCACTTTACAGCTGTTCAAGAATCATTACGTGCCTCCACAATGGCTCTTCAGCCGTCCACTCCAAGAGCTGTCAGTGAAGAAGATGTCTCTAGGTAAGTTGTTTTTTATATTTAAGTTTTTGTATTTCTGTTAACATATAACATATATAACAATATTTGACGGTGTTATTCATCAACTAGACAAAGCTCCAAATACAGTTTTCCAGTATTTGTTTTCAAAGTTCATTGGTTACTACAAAAATGAATAATATATTCATTATATTATGGTCTCCAAGGCACGTGTATAAGTATTTAATTGTAATATTTGTAAACACTTGATTACTCACCGTCTTGTCACTTCTTTAAAACTTTCAATAACTACGCATTTCAAGGATAAATCGTCATCATCAGGTTATATAAAAACACCAATCCTTCTGGACAAGTCAAGAAATTAAAAATTTTTACCAAACATCACAGTATGTATGTCATCTAAGAGCACGTTATTGTAGCACTTTCGCCCGATAACGATGCTTAGCAGTCAATCGCATGTATTAGTGTGCACCAGGTCGCAACGTGGCGTGAAGTGCTACAATAATGTGTTCTTAGATGACATACAAACTGTGATGTTTGGTAAACATTTTTGATTTTTTGGCGACTTTTCCAGGATAGGTGTTTTTATATAACCCGATGATGAGGATTTATCCTTGAAACGCGTAGTTATTGAAAGTGTTAAAGAAGCCACAAGATGGTGAGTAACCAAGTGTTTACAAATATTACAATTAAATGAATAATATATGAGTATATAAAATACATTTTCCAATTTAACAATTCTCACATTATTAAAGCATGTTAGTTCTAGTGTTTACCTCAAAAACATATGTCACTTCATCATTTTTATGAAATAGTCTTATGATGAAATAACACAGTCCAATTAGAAGTATAATATTCTAGGAGATAATCAAATTTTGTTTACCAACTACTTACTGTGAATTATCTGTTCTATACACATAGAGAGACTGACAGTTTGATACTGCAGTAATGCCGTTGCATGAAGCAAATTATCTCACAGGTTATCATTATAAGTTTGGTTAGGTTAGGTTAGGTTAGGTTACTTGTCACACAGAGATCTGAAAACTGCATCGCGTAGTTTTGATTATACACCAAAAAATTATTTTTCAGGTGTAGACTTAAAATTGGCTAGTATAAAAAAATTATACTTTTGGTACACTCCTTAAACCCTCTAAGTTGTATAATTTTTCAATGTTATAAATGAAAGGATGAGAAATAAAACTCTTGAACATATAAATATAAAGAATTCTTTTCTAATCAGGCTTGACCAAGTTCACTGAAAAGATTTACTCATAACAACTGACCTGACTCTTGTTATGAGGTGCGCTAAAACTTTATTTAAATTAAACGTTTGTTGATTGAGTTTCGCTTGTCAGTATCGCATAGAGACATCGATAGTTTGACTCTGCAGGATTAGTGTTGCTATTCAGTTGCTATGCTATTACCACGTTTAGTAAACCGGTACTGAGTTGTTCCACAGGATATCATTATGATAGAAAGTTCTGTCATGTGATAGTAGTTTTTGTTGAAATACTAGCAACCAACCTGGGCTTCATACAGGTTAAATATGAATGACCTTGGTGGCAGCCGTTTGTAACTAGAGTCTTATAAAATTTCCTAGTAAATAATAATACACGCTTGTTAACTAACCGTACCATCATTGTTCGGCTTGGTTGTGCCTCAGATTAATGTTTCATAATCAACACAAATGTTCTATAGAGTGGTAAAAACTGAAACTGCATCAAAATCTTTCCAGTGGGCACAAAACTGACATCTGCTGGAAGGGGGGGGGGGATTTATGCTATATAGGGAAGAAATGTGTGCACTTTTATTAAAACAAATGATTCTGTAATGTGTACATGTAAATTACGTAATGTAATGGAGAATTTTTACTTAATAAGATACTTAGTCATTCTCAGGCATATACTGTTTACCTATGTTGTATTTACTTTGTCTCCCCCCCCTTTTATTTTGTTGATATTTGATCATCTAGGTCTGATGCATGCAATTACCAGAAAATGGTCCAACTCCACATTGGCCCCTAGATCACCTGACACTCATAATATTTGATCTGATTCTAATGTTAATTAAAACTTGGTAAATTTTAAAGTAAATGAACAATTTTGTAAGCACTATCATTATTATCGTCATCAGTCGATACCATTTCTGTTGGATATTTTAAATTAGAAGTCGTAAGTATTCGTCTTGAAAATGACAGCATTCACCTAACTCAGCTTTTTAGATATTGTAAGAAAAGAAGCTTTCAGTGAATTGTAAATCATGCTATTGATAACTGAAGAGAGATAAATAGAATGGCTTGTTGCCAGCCAGCATAATACACACAGCCGTGCTCTCGTTTAGGTGGAAAGTAAGAAAAAGTGGTGGTACCCCTTATTCTTTGTTCGCACATTCTGCTACGTGTCAGTGAAAAATAGTGAAGCTCTGTACCTGACAGCGGTTATAAGTGGCTCCAGCTCATGTTGTTTTTAGTCACGGTACAAGCCTGGCCTTAATTGAATTAAACTGAAGATTTTGGCACGATGAAGTGAAGTGGCTTACTAATGCAATCTACTCACCTCCCCCCCTTCTCTCTCTGTTTCTCCTGCAGCTGAACCTTGTTCTTCCTTTTCTTTTTCTTTAGCTCCATTTACTGTTTCTACTGTCTTGTTATTATCATTACCTTTTTTTAATTAAAAGTGGATGTCCTGAATTTTGTGTCTAAAAATTAATTGTTTTCTGCCAAGAATTTTCTTAAAAAGTTATTAATCTTGTAAACTGACAGGCTGTTTTAAAATTCAGAGTTTTGTACCGTTTATTATATTCAAAATGGAATAGATTATTTAATATTAAATATAAATTTTGTAGCACGACAGATCAGCCCATAAAAATGAATGGTGAATTGATCATTAAAATAAAGTAATAACATGTTTAAATCCGAAGAAAGCAATATAATAAATAATTAATTCAGAACAACTTGCAGTACAATCATTGATATAAAGATATAAGTTCATATAAGATAAATGTTACAAATGATGAATCATCAAAACCAATTTTAATAACTAAAGGTGAAAAAATATAACCCAGGAAGGTAAGGAGTAGAAAAGGATGAAACCCAGAACATAACTAAACCCACAACGAAGGTAAGGAGTAGAAAAGGATGAAACCCAGAACATAACTAAACCCACAACGAAGGTAAGGAGTAGGCAAGGAAGAAACCCAGAACATAACTAAACCCACAACGAAGGTAAGGAGTAGACAAGGAAGATACCCAGAAAATAACTAAACCCAACAAAGAGAAGGAAATCTGTTGTATGAAACAAGAAGAGTAGGTGAAGAAGAAACCCAAAAACCCGATGACATCCAGAAGAGAATGAAGAAAATACAATAATAAGAAACCAGAAGAAAAGAAGACATCAATGAAGAAACAAGAAGAAGACAACATCTACAAGAAGAAGGAATGCTCTTGTAAAAAAAACACCCATACCCCAAAATAAATAAAAATAATAATAATATAAAAGTATAACAAAGTATTAATGCAAAAACCCACATGTACAATAGACATAAGACAAAAAAGTGTATAGAGTAAGAGTTGAAAGTGGACCAAGGTGAAATAATAATATAATACCAAAGAACAAATCTTCATGGTAATCTACAAATAGATCTCTTGATTTTAGTAAGACTATATGACCATTTAGAAATAGAATCAAGGAATGTAAAGAGAACCAGTGCAAGTTTTAGTATTATAAAAAATGAACCTTATGTTTCATTATTGGTATTCACAAACTATGTAAATAATGAAATAATACAACTTTGAAGTGACTTAATTTCTGTACAGAGGTAACATAATACATGTGTTTTAGCAAAGAACTGCCAATCTGTTTAAATGACATTCATTAGAATGATTAATAAAACAAGGGCAGACACAGAATAAAAAATACCCACAACCCTATTAAAAACAGATAAAAACTGCTAATGAAAAAACTTAATATAAGGAATATAGAATAAGATTATAGGAATTAAGGTTTTGTTTAGGTATAATAAGATATTTAAAATGTATTAGGAATAAGAAAATTTAAACAGATCAGAACCAATAACATTCTTTAATTGTAAAATATTTATTATAGGTATGATTGTGAATAATTAATTAAGATGTTAGAATGGAAAAACATTCTATATATATGATATTTGTTATGTATAGATTTGAGTATAAAAAATGTCTGATTTGTTAAAGACAACTATTAATTGGAATTATTTGTTATATGTTAATAGTATGAAAGATGCTAATTGTTATTTTATTTACAAGAAGAAAATGTTTATTTTATGTTACAATGTCAATGAAAGTCAGAGAGGGTATAACTCAATATATACAGTATTATTTATAAAAATTTGTATGTAAAAACTGTTAGAAATATAGGCAATTAACACAATACTTTAATTTAATAAGAAATTACTACAAGAATCTCACCACCAGAAGGAAGATAACCTCTAAACCGAAAATAAACAAGGATCGATTGCTATTGGAGACAATCCTATAAGTGGCTAGAGTCTTTAACAAATAGCCAGTGATAAACGTTTCGGAACACCACGAAACTTAATTAATTAATTGTTCTTAATTAATTAGTTAATAAAAGAAAAAAAATTAATTAAAAATTTTTTTTAATAAACAATTTCTATTTCTACACTAACACATATTTATATATTTTATAACACAACAACACGTTAAAAGTTTCGTTACAATTTCTGTAGCCTGGTGTTTTATGAACCTTGTAAGATACAGGTGTCTGTATTTGTTATTGTTTTGTTAATTTTGCATTTAGCTGTGTTCAACCCTTCTAAAAATATTGCGACAGTACAAATAAGTGATGTACTGAGCATTGAATATAAAAATTTAAATTTACCTAATAAACTGTAAATAATTAATAATATATTAGAAATAAGCATGTCAGGGATTGCAAGCTTGGCTCAGACAAAAATATGAACAGGTGTTTCGACCTGAATCGACGTGCACACACACACAAATGTAACTGAAAGTGTGTACACCAGTATTTTACGAGTGTGTGTGAACGCAGGTCTATGCAGGCGAGTTTACCACCCCAAGATGAATAATTGCACAATTACTGTTTTTCCGTAATTATTCATAAACTATAATTAAGAATTAAAATCCAAAACCACAATAAAATGTAATAAAATTTACTAAATACTGTGTACGAAAACCACGCGAAAGTGCCACACCGTACGAGTGTAATAGTGAAATAACTGTGTACAAATCGAAAGGGTTAAGTTGCAATGTCCAAAATTACAGTGAACATGTGTTGTAAAAATAGTTATAAGATAAGTATAAGAGTATACTTACAGGACTCTGCAATTCGCAGAAAAATAAGAAATAGCGAAATTGGCAAAGAGTGGGGGAACTGAATCCAGAGACAGTTTATGACATGTCGATTTCGTACCACTGCAGGTGTTGACCAAGACATGGGTATAAATAGAACACGCAAGCTACAGTGGTTCTCTTTCTTAAATCATCCACGGTGCAGCTGGAGCTTATGCCCGTCCGCACGGTGTATTTATTTTTTTGTAAATAGTTTAAATTTTCCAGTTACATACAACTATGTAACTAAGTTGTAAAGACAATCATTTTAAAATAATAACAGCAGTACATAAGAAGAATTACATAAGAAGATCCATTGACGTCAGAAACAGCACGAGGAGAGTTCCAGAGAGTGATATGACGCTGGAGTGCGAGACAAGAGAGTGATACAACGCTGGACAAGATGAAGTGATACAACGCTGGACAAGAGGAGAGTTCCAGAGAGAGATACGACGCTGGACAAGAGGAGAGTTCCAGAGAGTGAGCCGACGCTGGACAAGAGGAGAAGAGAGACAGCCGACGCTGGAGTGCGAGACGAGGACGACTACAGATGGATCAAAATGATCGAGTATGATTGACGACAATAAGGTGATAAACAACTTATTTATATCTTAATCATACATTGAACTCAAAGACAATTAAAGACATTTCTATTTTATTTAAAAGTAAGAGCCAATGTTTCTTGTAAAGTAGAATTAAAATCATCGATGTTTTAGAAATATGATTAACGTAACAAGAGCTCAAATTAATATGAAATAAAATGAATACAAAGCTTTAAAAGAAAACAATTAGTATTTGAAGAAAACAGTACTGAGAAACAAAAGATAAATTCAATAACTATTAATATTTTGAGTACATTACAATATATAAAAAGAGATTTAAATATTGATATTTTGAAACACATTAATCGACTGTAGTCTGAAAATGAGATTTTTCTTTAATACAATAATTAGTAGAATAGAATATTTAGTCAGTAAGGATGTATATAGCATAAGCCTTACGGCATAATAACAATTAATAACGAATGTTTTAAATCGAAGTCAGTGCCATGTGCACAATTTTTAATAATATCAAATAAATTTGAAATACCGTTACAAGTTACATAGAGTTCTTATTGCAGATACACCTGAAACCCAATTAAATGTTATATTGTTACATAATTTGTCAATCTTGAACGTGAGACCGGTCACGCTAAATTTGTGTATATGTATATGTGTTTATGTATATGTATTGTTGCATATATTTGGCTCCCAAAGAACGTGGGGCTATACAAATTAAAGTACATATAAAAATTCACACATAAATACGTTGCACATATTTGGCGCTCCAAGATCGTGGGGCTCCGCAAACACAAATAGAAGTGTATTTGTATTTGAAAGTAATTTTAACAAAATAAAAACGTTGCAATATTTATTATTATTTTTATGGCTGTACAATGTTTACACATTTTCTGGAACCAAAGGGTACGGAAGTGAGTGAATTCTCATCCCCCACTGCTGCTTGCCCATCCATTATATATGCTCTTCTTCAATTTCTCGTTCCCTCAATATAGTCTGAATTCCGTCTATCCAGGTGATAGGTGGTCTTCCTCTTTTCCTTCTTCCTGGTGGGGTCCATTCCATAACCTTCATTGGCAATCTGTCCTGTGCCATTCTTTTCGTGTGTCCATACCGTTGTAATTTTTTTGTTTGGATAAAATCAACAATTGAATTTTTCACATTCATTCTGTCCTTAATGACTTCATTTCTAATTTTCTCGCATCTGAATACTCTTGCGGAACGTCTCCATAAGTCCATCTCTGCTGTCATTAATTTTTTTCTTGTGTGTTTATTAGTAGTCCAAACTTGTAAGCCGTAAGTCATGATACTTCTAACACTGGTTTTAAATATTTTGATTTTAGTTTCTGCTGTAATTTGCTTATCCCACAGGATTCCATTAAATTTAGATATAGCCATCTTTCCCAAGTTAATTCTGGATTGTATTTCTTTGCCTTCCTCAAAAAATATTTACTTTACTTTTTTATAATTGAACATAGGCCTAAACAGACAGTTGTGTGGCTTAAATGCATGCCATAAATATTATATGGAATGTACACTGACATACACATTTACAAATAAACGCATGCAAAATCAGACAAATATATTACTCTTGTAATTAACAAAACATCATGTAATTATATCTAATGGCATTAATATATTGATATCTGGGAATATTTCTCATTTATAATTAGCCAATCATTTTCTGATTGGATGCATGCTTAACATGTCAGATGACTAACTGAGAGTTGAGTAAAATAACACTACATACTTTTTTGTGTGGCCTCAGTTTGAAGCAAAGTGTAGTGTCTGATTGGTATTTAACATAAAGTCTATAAATATGCGTACCCTTCTTAGGGCCACTAGCCTTAAACATATTACTGTGGTTGCTGACTGTGTCATCTGTGTCAGTGTGTGTAGCCTTTTTTAGCACTGAAGATGCCATTCGAAGGCACGGCTGAAACGTCTGCAATGAACAACTTTGTACCACGGCCTTACAGCCCTGCAAATAGTAATTTTAATAACAAAATTCGAGTTTTTAAGTGCTGTGGCAGTGAGAAGTGTGTAGTTTTTTATGATTTATTAGGGAAATAAATGATTTTTAAGTATTTCCATTATAAAAAAATGTATATTCCATACTCCAATTCTCATAGTCTGCTTACGTACGTAGCTTTGAAAATCCTTTGAATGGACAAGCAGCAGTGGTAGATGAGAATTCAATCACTTCTATAATCATTGGTTCCAGAAAATGTGTAAACATTGTACAACCAGATAAATAAAATAATAAAAATACAAAGGTTTTTAAAAAATATATAAACACTTGGTACGTTTTACAGATTTTATTTAACTCTGACAGCTGTTTTGACTTCCTAAGCCATTGTGAAAGAGATGAATATGCTTTATATGGTTTATATGGTTATAGGTTCAGAATAAAGGTTAGGTTCATCTCTTTGACAATGGCTTAGGAAGTCGAAACAGCTGTCAGAGTTAAATAAAATCTGTGAACTGTACCATGTGTTTATATATTTTTAAAAAACCTTTGTATTAGTATGTTTCACTAAGTGCCCAACAAGTCGTCAATTAATATCGCAATAATAAAAATTGTTTGGATATTACACCTCATGTTATAATAATGAAAATAATAATTGTGTGTGTGTGTCTCTTCTCATGTGTGCTCGGGTTTGTATATATAGTGGAAGGCATGTGCTCATGCTTATTGTGGGTATTATTGTCATTAAAAACGTAATGTGTTAATTTGGCAGGTGGGGGGGGGGGGTCCTTTAGAGCCAAATCGGTTGATGTTGTGGTTACCGGTACCAAGGAAGTGCCAAGAAAGGTAGGAGTAACATATCAGCCAGTGACAGTGTTGTGTACACATTTGTTCAGAGGAAGTACAGGTCTACTCACGGTGAATATGAATGAGGTGGGCTGTCTGTCTGATGTGATACCACCACGGTATGACAACAATGGCTGCGAGACTGTGCCACACACACACATAGACCTACGCGTTGCGATCATAGTGTTGTACTGTTGATTGTGTGTCATGAAAACTTTATTGTGTTGTGATGATAATAACTTTATACGTGTGCATAATTTGTTGGATATAATCACGTAACAATGGTTAGTGTATGATGGAAGTTTAAATCTTTTAATGAATTGTGATTGAAAATTTATTCATATTGCCTGACAACATGGTGAGCTGGTGTGTAAATGTTACGTGTGATAACACAAGTATGAGGTAAGACATGTCTCTCCTTGTTGTTTAATTTTGGTTATGAACATTTATTTAAAATTTTTTGTTTAACAGTTGAGAAACTTGTGGTCATCTTCTTCTGATAATTCCTATCCATTTCGGATGTTGGATATCATACAGACTATTTTAACTTTCTGTACTGCTGCATGGAATAAACCAGTTGTATTCAAGCTAAACCAGGTCCTTAAATTTCTCAGCCATGATATTCTCGGTCGCCCAACTCCTCTCTTTCCAAGCACTTTTCTCTGTATTATGGACTGCAATAAGTTAAGGTCTTTTGTTCATTTCTCATGAGATGTCCCAGATACTGCATCTTTCGTATCTTCACTGTGTTAATAACTTCCCTTTTTTTCTTCATCTTTCTAAGAACTTCAACATTAGTTGTGCTATTTTAGAATAAGTTCTGTTGTTCACATTACGGTATATTGAACTGACTTGTTCCGTTTATCACTAATAATGTATGAGAACTGTGAACGCTGTAATCTTGCACTTTAGATTTGTATATTTGATGTATACACATTTATGAGGTTCACATTTGTTTTTAAAAATTACTTTTCTAACAGCAAAAAAATAGTTGTGTGTGAAGAATTTAGAGTACTTGTATACATAGACTAAAACAGTTCTCTAAATTTAAAATGGATCAGCATTCTGGTTCTTCATCATCATCATCATATTCAAGGTTTAAACCAAGGATGGTTTGTTCCGGTCTCAAATAGGCAAAGATTAGAGCTGGTCACTCCAGCGCTTCCTCGGATGGCCCACACCTCTCCATTCCCTTGGCTTATAGTTCCATAGTTGTTTGGGGATGCAGCAGTCATCCATTCGGCAAAGATTTTCCCACCAATTCAGCCAGTACTGGGCGATTGTGTCGATTATACTCATAATATTCAGTTCATGCTGTATATCTGTGTTTCTTCTATGATCGTGGAGAGTATACCCTGCCACATGCCTGAGAAATCTCATTTCAGCCGCTTGGATGCGACTGGCCTGGCCTTTTGTTAAAGTCCAATTCTCAGACCCATAAAGAAGTGTGGGAAGAGCCATCACCTTGTAGAATTTTAGGTGAGTTGCTTTACTTACTGACTTAAGGGTTTGCCTAATGGTCCCGCACATAAGGTTGAACTTATGCAACTTATTCACAACCTTTTGATCTATCCGGCTAGTCCTTATTTGAGGTAGTTTAGAAGTTAATATGTCCCCTGGATATGTTACTAGCATATCGCAGATTCTGGTTCTTTAATTTGTCAATTCTATCACCATTGTGCGTGAATTTGAATTTGTCATCAATGTTTATTTTCAATGCTGACACTACTGGTGGTTATTATTTTTCGTATTCTGATCTTCCATGTTAAAATTTTGAAGACAATGATATCCATTATCCTCTTTCGTCTTCCTTTGGTTTCATTATAATATATGTAAGAGTGCCTTTGAAATTGTGTAATAACTTGTTTTCTTGTATTTTTTCCCAATCGTGTTACATTGTACCATGTTCAAATATTGTGCTCTACTTATTCCCAACCAATCAAATTCTATACACAAGTTCATAAATCTTGAAATGCCATCACTGGAATCAACCTTTCTCCCTAAGTTCTTAAGTGTCACTCACCAGACTACCTGCAGCACCATTTATTTCAGTTTCCATGTTTATATATAAAGTGGTGTTTATGTTCTGCTGATATCACATTTTTCTGTTTTTGCTTATCATTTCCACAATCGTTGTTCTTTTTATTTGCAGAAAATTATTTTGTCTGCAGTAATTTAAGATATGGTACAAAACATTGTGTAATTACAAAATGTCTGAACCCAGCAAATGATAAAACTGAAATGGTCAGTTGTGACCGGCTGATAGAATCACAAAACATTAATTGTGTGTACTTGGTGTGAGTTGTACTTTGTCAACACACACGCGCGTACACACACACACACACACACACACACACACACACACACACACACACACACACATATTGTACTCAACATTGAGCTTCATTCCTACAAACAACTAATTTACTCTTAGATTTTTGTCAAATTCAGAAGTTTATAATAAACTTTTTTTTTTTTTTTTTTTGAAAGATATGACAATGTTTCTACAAAGTCAGGATATTAGTGAAACCTTTTTTTTTAATGAGATAAATTGATTGCTGTAGGTAATTTATGTTATAGTCTTCTTCTTCTCCTCCTCCTCCTCCTCCTCCTCCTCCTCCTCCTCCTCCTCTTCTTCTTCTTCTTCTTCTTCTTCTTCTTCTTCTTCTTCTTCCCTCTCAGGGCATTAGTCATCTGGACCAATTTTGCTTTCTAGACATTATCTGACAGTCCCTTTCTTGGGTTTCCCAAGCTTTGATTCCCTGCTGTTGTGTACAGTATATATAATTCTATTTTGCTATTATGATTCATTCCATTCTGTCTAAATGATTGAATTACCTCCGCATGGTTTTCTTGATTTTTGTGTTTATTGAGAATTTGTGACAATGGCAGGAAGAGAAATTGGTCGGAACACTGTACGTGGCAAACACAAGTTCATAGAAATTGTGTCACTGTTGACATCTTGATTATTTATCATTATCACAAATAAAAATATAACACGTGTAAAGTACAATTTCCATCCACAACTGTGTTATTAATTATTAACACACTTGTAATTTGTATAAAGAAAAAGATAACACGCAAATATAATATTAATCTGCAAATGTGGTATCAAATACACCCACTAATTCTGTTGCAACTTAACTCACTAATTCTCAGAATCGAGACTGACTATTCTCTCCATCTACTGCTGTTTATAAATGTTGGTATAACATCAGTCAGCAGTATTTTTTGTCACTTACTAGAATAGTCCAGGCCGTTCAAGGTACATAAACTAGAACATTGTAGAACAAACTACATTAACTGTAAATGTAAGAGTACATTGATACAAAACATTCTCATCATCATCACCCGTGGCTCTACAACCCTTGGTGGGTCTTGGCCTGCTCCAAGAATCAATTCCATTCCTCCCTGTTGCATGTCTTAGCTTTCCAGTGTCTTATGTTCAGCTTTCCGAGGTCCTCCTCTATCTGTTCTTTGAATCTACTTAGAGTTTTCCCCTTTTCTACTACCCATTTGTTTCTGGTAGAAAATATGTTTCGTAGGCTGTCCTTCCTCCATTCTCTGTGTGTGTGTGTGCATCACTTAGCCTGTATATTTAGATTATCCTGACAATGTCCGGCTCTTTGTAAAGATGGTATAGTTCATAATTGTAGCACCTGCGCCTCATTCCATTTTCTTGTACTTCTCTAAATATTGTTCTTAGAATCCATATTTCACAGAACATCCTAGTGTATTTTATAAATAGAGTCTCGGTAAATAGTGTGCATCATGTACATAAATTGTGGCTAACCTAAATACACATGAGTAACACGCACTTACACGTATGCACTTAACCTATACGTATTACTCATAACCTCTGCACTCAAATATTACTCAGTGTTCATAAGTGAGGGCTGGGGTTCTCTAGTGTACAACAAGGTACTAAAAACTACACAATGTACCTAAGGAAAATACACAATGTATCTTGCAAACTGTGACTAATTAAATGAACAGTGTGCACTCTCATTGAAATGCAGAAGAGTATACACACTCATCTATATTGGGTGTGACGCAGAAAACAATATTTTCTACAAAAGTCACTAAAAACTATTATATTGGTTTGTTTCTGCTCATCTAAAGTGTAATAAGTAATGTGCTTCATTTGTGTTCCATCTGATGTTGTTTTGTTCTTTATTGTTTTAGAATTGTTTTTGATTGTTTTCTTGTGTCACGTTTTCCGACTTCAAATAGTCAGTAAGTTGTGTTCCGTATAAGCACACACTTTGGTTTACATCATCAGTATGCACAAGTTCAATCAAGTATGACAGAGCTGTTGAAGTAAAACTATAAAACGAACAAATGACACAAATATTTTACAGTCTTCATTGAAGACGAGAAAATTTAATTTGCAGCATAATAAATAGTAGTACAGTAGTTGTACACATTGATTCTCTCAATAAGTATTCCAGTCAGTCGGGTACCCTGAGACTTTATACTGCTTGTTGCCTGATTTATGATCATGACGTTCTGCTGCTGCAAGTTTAATAGTTCTGCAGTGAATCGTAGTTCATAAATTTTATTTGCAAATGAACAGCAGACGCTAAGTAATAAGACTCGAGGCAATGGACGTTCGTGTTTTATTAGTTTCTTCCGAGTATACGATGCTGTTAACAATGAATAGTTATGTTTTTTGCAATCTATTTGCAAATCACAATATTGCTACCATTAATTAAAAGTTTTACGTGACTAGTGAAACTTATTTAGACCCTGTAACTGTTTTATATGTATAAAAGAGTACATACACTGTTTCTGTTGGAATGTGCCATAAAAGAACGGAAGCTTTCATGATGGGTGTCAACACCATGGCCCCCACAAGAGGAGGGCCAGTGCATGACGTGGCATAGGGGCCCGGGCCAGTGGAAAAAAAGAATTCAAAGTCAACAACATTTATAGACTGTGACTTTAAAATGTGACCGATTTAAGTAAATTTGTGGTCAAAAATTGTTTTAGAGATTATTATTATTTTATTTTGTATATAAAGAACAATATAAATAAATCACATTGATAATGATAAAGCAACAAATATAATAAATGGGTTAGTATAAGCACAAAACACAGTACCGGTATTTTAAAAGATCGCTGAAAACTTGACAGAGAAACACTACCTCCCAAGAAAGGCTTTATAATTTGAAAATTTCAGCTACTGAAAATGAATTGGGTAAGAGTATTGATTTTTCATATGTTATTGACCAGTTTGCTCAAATGAAAGCAAGAAAAAAACTTTGCACTACTTAAGCCATTTTAGAAGCAGGTCTCTCTCTTTCACTTATGATTGGTTATGATGTTAGTTATTCTTTGATGTTTATTTTTATAACAATGTAGGCCTATCACTTATGTATTGATAAACATAGATTGTGATGATTTTTTGTCTTATAGAAGTTAATTTTAGTAGATGGTTGAGGTAAAAAACAAGTTAATTATTTGATTTGATTAGGAACTTAAAATTTGAAACCTTGTAGATTTTATGTACCCTAAGTAGTTTGTTAATTCTGTTTTACTTTAAAGTGATGTGTCTAAAATTGTCTATCTAATAAAAAGACTTTTAACCTGTTAAGCATTTTTATCATTTAGCATTTATTAACCTATTGAGACTTTAAAACAAGATGGGTTTTGAATGGCGAAGGTGGCTCGGAAGTGGTCTGGCATAGGAGCACCAGGAAAGATGTGGTGGCCAATACTATCAAAACTTGCTGGGCTGTTAGGCCATAGTCCACAATGTTTATAATCAGTGCCAGATGTTTTGACCATACCTATGACAGACATCTTCAGTGGCAACAGAACAGAGATCTCAGACACCCACATGAGACTATGAGCAAAGACTGCCTGATATATAATTACCTTAATATCCACTTTAGTGATACACAGTTTCGTCACTGATGACGCGTTTCGGGACTAAGTCCCATCCTCAGATACATAATTAATAAACTAAAATATTAAAATCACGACCATGATACTGGTCAAGTCAAAAATAAATAAAATAAATTATAAATCGCATGTAATAAGTTTTGCTAACCACGGCTGGAGCTCCCGCATGCGTTCACTCCCGCAACCACGATTGTCACGCGACTGGTCAAAGATTAAGACAAACTGATTGCAGTGTCGAACAGGTAATTTGATGCAAAATTTACCTGGTCATTTAATAAACTGTTTTTGGTGTTACTATCTTTTAAAGCTTTATAAATTTCAAATTCCTCCAGACTATCCATCCGTCTACCCTTTTTACAAATATGCAACGCTGTTAAATTTTCTTCGAAGTTCGTATATTTATGTCCGCTTGATATTAAATGTTGTGCAAAGTTGGACTTATTATTACTTGGCTTAGGAATATGTTCTAAAAATCTTTTATAAAAACATCTGCCAGATTGACCGATATAGAACGCATCACAATCATCACATTTTATTTTATATACACCACATTGCTTTTTTAATGGTAATTTGTTTTTGTTTTTGAAATAACTTCCTAAATTATTATTTGTTTTAAATGATAAAATATAGTTATTATCTTTAAGAACGGGTCTTAAAATATTTGGCATAATACCTGTGAAAATAGCCGAAAGATATTTATAATTTTTGTTACTTGCTTTTATAGAGTTTGAATTTTTATTTTCTAAACGT
Organism: Magicicada septendecula; assembly: GCA_034769895.1. Classification (NCBI taxonomy): domain Eukaryota; kingdom Metazoa; phylum Arthropoda; class Insecta; order Hemiptera; family Cicadidae; genus Magicicada; species Magicicada septendecula. The sequence goes on along the minus strand of CM068370.1, from coordinate 491,189,569 downwards.
TTCCTATGCCTATTTATTATTTTGTCAACTATTGTAGATTTATACCCGTTATTTATTGCTATTTGTTTGATAGTGCTAACCTCATTTAAGTAGTCCTCCTTTTCGAGGGGAACATTTAAAAGTCTGTTGACAAGACTGTTAAACACTGCCACTTTTTGTGTAATGGGATGATATGAATCATAGTGTATTACTGTGTCAGTACTAGTGTGTTTTCTAAAGATTTTGTATTTTAAATTATTCCCGTTGTGTAATACAGTGAGGTCTAAAAAATTGATACTTTTGTTGTTTTCGATCTCCATAGTAAATTTTAATTTGTTATGAATTTTGTTTAGGTAATTTTTAAATAATTCTATTTGTCTGGCATTCCCGTTAAAAATAATAAAGGTATCATCTACATATCTGGAGTAATGGATGATTTTACTGGCAAAATAATTATCTTTTAAAATTTTTGTATTTTCTAAATGGTTTAGATATAGGTCCGCCAGGATGCCAGAAAGTGGAGATCCCATGGCAAGTCCTTCATTCTGTTTATAATATGCATTTTCAAATGAAAAATAGTTTTGATGAAGAATGGTTTTTAGTATCATCATCAGTTGGTTAAATTTCTGTATTTCTAAAGAACCTTTATTCATTAAATTATGCCTGAGTAAAATTAAAGTTTCATCAATAGGCACATTAGTGTATAAATCTACTATGTCGAATGATACTAGTTTGTAGTTTGGTTGAATTGTAACGTGGTTTATATTTTTGATAAAATCCTTATAGCTTTTAACACTCCGATTATTTTCTAAGTTGGTGTGCTCTCTGATGATTTTTACTAAGGTTTTAGCTATTTTATAACCGGGGGCAGTTGTAAAATTAACTAATGGTCCAATTGGAGTGTTCTGTTTATGTACTTTCGGAAGACCCCTTAAACAAGGCGCACTAGCATTTATTGGTTTTAGTGAGGATTGTGTGCGTTTATCAAATAGTTGCATGCATTTATTTATTGTTTTATTCAGTTCTAAAGTGTACTTCTTAGTGGGGTCAGATGTCAACTTAGTAATATTGTTGTCATTTATAAAGTTGTGTACTTTTTGTGTGTATTCGTCAAGTTTCAGCATGGCTATAGAATTTCCCTTATCTACCTTGGTTATGTAAATATTATTATTAGAAAGTTTTTTATTTAGTTGTATAGCTATGCGTTGTTCGTGTTGTGCTTTAGTGTAATTAACTTTATTTTGTATAAGCTTATTGTTCTTGTTTTTAATGATTTTATTAAACTTATTATTTACTAATACTCTTATTTCATTTTGTTTACCTGGGTCAGGAATGTTTTTTATCACTGACTCGGCTTCAATTATTTCTTTAATTAAGTTATGTTTATTTTTAAGGTTGGGGGGGAAAATTGTAATTTAGACCTTTGCTGATAAGTTTTGTCTCTGCGTCAGTTAAAGTGATGTCAGTTGTATTTATTACTCTAGGGTAGAAAATGTGCGTGCGTTCGATGTTATCTTTATATTTACTATTACTTAACTGGCTGATTTTAATTGCCTGTTTATGTTTGTGAAGTCTAATCTTATTTGTAACGTATTTGTTAATTTGCTCTATGATACTATCGATCAAAGCAGGATGTACCATGTTATATAATTCCAATTGAGATTTATACATAGCCAAATTCAATGATATTTTTTTGCTATATAGAAATTTAATCTCTTCTTTGATTCTAAACGTGCTAGCATATTGTTCGGTTTTTCTGGCTAGTTTGGAGGAATTATTAATCTTAATTTTAGCATAATTTGGGATTAAATTTTGTCGTAAACATGTTTTATTAAATTTTATATGTAAATTGGTTTTGAATAATTTAAGTTTAAGATTTTGATATTTATACGCGATACTTGCCTTGTATGGCTCCATGTTAATTACTTATTTTTTGCGTACCGTATCACTTATTATATGATATATAATTACCTTAATATCCACTTTGGTGATACACAGTTTCGTCACTGATGACGCATTTCGGGACTAAGTCCCATCCTCAGATACATAATTAATAAACTAAAATATTAAAATCACGACCATGAAACTGGTCAAGTCAAAAGATAGTTTATAAATTTTTAAAAGATAGTAACGCCAAAAACAGTTTATTAAATGACCAGGTAAATTTTGCGTCAAATTACCTGTTCGACACTGCAATCAGTTTGTCTTAATCTTTGACCAGTCGCGTGACAATCGCGGTTGCGGGTGAACGCATGCGGGAGCTCCAGCCGTGGTTAGCAAAACTTATTACATGCGATTTATAATTTATTTTATTTATTCTACAAAAAAGTAGAAATTAATTACTCAGTTTGTTCTGTAACAAGGTCGACTTTACTTTTACTTCCCACTTGAGACTGACTGCACACATGTACAGCTCTTGGCATCCCTTTTTTTCCTTGGAAAATTACCACTTGACCGAACAGAACCCTCTCAGCACTGCTTTAATTCTTTCTTACAAGTGTCAGCGTGTCACACTTCAAAGCGTACTACAATGGAAAAGGCAGTTTTAAGTGTTTGTAACAATTTTAATATACAGTACTCCCTTCAAAGAACGTGAATGCTGTTCCATTTCATTTTGTTGTAGCTGCAGTTATGAAGAACACATTTTTAATTTTAATCGTATTAAGAAGTTGAAAGAATAATTAAACTTACATTGCAACTGATTGTCGGTAAAGTATGTGCACTTTGCCCCCACAATCCTCCCTACCACATAAGCTGAATGTTGATATCTCAGTTCGTTTGACATTTTGACAATTACTAGTTGTGCATATTTGTGTGTGTGTGTGTGTGTGTGTGTGTGTGTGTGTGTGTGTGTGTGTGTGTGAGAGAGAGAGAGAGAGAGAGAGAGAGAGAGAGAGAGAGAGAGAGAGAGAGAGAGAGAGAGAGAGAGAGAGAGAGAGAGAGAGAGAGAGAGAGAGAGAGAGAGAGAGAGAGAGAGAGAGAGAGAGACAGAGAGAGACAGAGAGAGAGAACTGTTTGAGGTTTGAGATGAGTGCAGAATCACAATGTAAATTTGAACATTTAGGCTTTTCTTCTTCTCCTCCTCCTCCTCCTCCTCCTCCTCCTTCTCCTCCTCCTCCTCCTCCTCCTCCTCCTCCTCCTCCTCCTCCTCCTTCTCCTTCTTCTTCTCCTTCTTCTTCTTCTTCTTCTTCTTCTTCTTCTTCTTCTTCTTCTTCTTCTTCTTCTTCTTCTTCTATCCGTTTCGGATGTTGGATATCATTTAGACTATTTTAACTTTCTGTATTGCTGCACGGAATAAGGAGGTCCTTAAATTTCTCAGCCATGAGATTCTCGGTCTTCCAACTCCTCTTTTTCCAAGTACTTTTCCCTGTAGTACAGACTGCAATAAGTAAAATCTCTGTTCATTTCTCATGAGATGTCCCAGATCCAGAAGCTTCCTTATCTTCACTGTGTTAATAAATTCCCTTTCTTTCCTCATCTTTCTAAGAACTTCAACATTAGTTGTATGTGCTGTCCATGAAATGCTCAGTATTCTACAGTAAAGCCACATTTCGATAGTTTCCAATTTTTTAGTTGTGGCTTCAGTCAAAGTCCAAAGATCCTCACTGTAGAAGAGGACCGAGAAAACATAGCAGCGTAAAAGTCTCATCTTTGTGTTTATTGTTAAATCATTACTTCTGAATAAACTGCTAATTCTAGTGTACAGTGCTCTTGCCTTTTCAATTCTGCTCTTTATTTCTTGAGAGTGGTCCCATTGTTCATTGACTATAGTACCAAGATATGTAAATTTGCTTACACGTTCAACTGGCCTTTGGTTTATAATTTATGAGGCCTTACTTAACTCTCATTAAATTGGACAATTGTGTTCTCATTCCTTAATGCTTATTCCTGTTGACTTAATAGTCCTGTATGCTAAAATAAACTGGTACGAAAACCGGTTCAAAAACTAGAACAATACCAGACGTGAAACCTGTTCATATATGAAAAGAAAATACATAAAATCCGATACACATGACATGTCATTAGCAAGCAATTTGGGGGGTGGGGGGCATTGGACCATTCTGTAATGGTCTAAAGTATAAATGATAGGAATGAGTGACAATAAAAATACAGTGTTTTCAACACAATACGTTTATTAACTTACACAAGTATAAATTGTATCTGTGTTTGTCAGTTCATTATTCTTTTAATAATTTTCATGTACAGTTCAAAATATACACTACTCATTTAAGTTATGTATCAAACGAAAGTAACCCATTGGTTACAATTAAAAGTAATTTTAGAGTAAAACCATGAACCTACATAACGTGTATGAATTTTGTATCATACTCACAATCACAAAACAATTCTACATCCACAAGACAATGAAACATTTCATTTGAAGTGTCCGTTTGGGGGGCAATTCCCCCTCCCCATAGGCCTTGCCTACATTAGCATGTCACACATAATAAAATTACTATGGTGTTGAACAAGTAAAAATAGTTTTCAAAATGATATATTGCTTTGGAAGAACCAAATTTTTCGTTTTAAAATATTAATTATAAAAAATGTGTACACCTACACCAGGGGTGCCCACAGGGGGGGGGCTCATGACGCAAACTGCGTCATTGAAATTTTTGACAAAAAACTTTGGGAAAGTAAGAAACTTTTAGTAATTCAAATATTCAGAAGACGAATCACGATCACTGACAAGCATAACAGCCTGGGGATAAATATTTTGAATTAAATTATGTTCAATTTGTCATATTCAATTGAATATAAAAATTGCCCGAATTCTTTCATATTAAACTGTATTAATTTATATTAAATTATATATAAATAAATATGTAAGAAATTCGTATAAATCGTTTGTTATGTATATTATGCTCTGTGCAAAGTCAATATTAGCGCGTCACATGGTAGCTATTAGAATTTTGTTCCCATCAGCTGTTCAGTTGCCGTATCAGATACGTAGTTTTTATAAGTTTGGTGTGTTTATTTTTATTCCACCTTAGTGGTTTGAAATACATGATTGATTGTTATTACAAACTTGAATATGCCGAAAAAACAAAAGCAGTTCAAATACAAGTGTTTAGAAGTAATGTGCCATGCTACAATCAGGCACGATAAATGGCTAAAACACTGCAAAAAGAAACATGCATATAAAGTTAAAAATAAGTTAGATATAAAATACAAAATTATTGAATTCAAGTGCAGTGGTGAAGATCAGTGGAAACCTTATATTAATGACAACCTTCAAGCTGAAAGTGAAAAATTGCAAGAATCGATCAGGTGAGTTTACAAAAGTTACATAGGCCTATAAACTTTAATCGGTTTTTCTTTCTATAATATTTTTATAAGGCATAGCGTTTTTTCATTATTTTTTTGTATCAGGCGGTTTAAACTTTTTATAAAGTTGTGGCAGGAAAATAAAATTTTAATAAATAACTCACAAAATGTCTTGAAACTTTACACCGCTGAGTATTTCAGTCACACCTGAATTTTTATGAACATAACCTCAAACTGAGTTCGACATCCCCTTAATAAACATTTGTTTGAAATTTTAGGTACGGTTTTTGGAAAATTTTTGAAAAAACATTCGAATTTACGTACTTTTACACGTGTTCTTATGTATGAGTTGTTAAAGTATACCGAAAGTATGTGTAATTCTTTTTGTAAAAGAATAAAATATTTACAGAGTAGCTGTACCACAGTCTGTTACAAAAGATTCTATAGAATCAGCAACACTACTTCCTTCAACTTCAACGTCTGGCTCTTTGAAACTACCGGCAGCCTTTCATAGCTCAACAGAGCAGCATGAAGAAATTTCAGTCACCTTGCGTGAACAATCAGCGTTTCAAGATTATATTGATCCTTCAATTTGCAGTAATAAGAAAATACAATCTGAAGATATTGAACTTGCGCTTAAATTAGAAAATCAAAAACTTGAGTCAACATTCCAATTTCCATCTCAGCAGAAAGTTTTTACTTAAATGGTGTAACTATGAACTTCCTGATGGTACAGTAAAAGAAAGGTCATGGCTTGTATATAGTAAGTCAAATGACTCAGCCTATTGCTTACACTGCTTACTTTTTGCATTGCCAAACCAACACACTATATGGTCTTCAGGCACAGGTTATCAAGGATGGCGGATGGGTAATGCTCTACGAGACATAGAACTTCATGAAGCGTCAAAAGTCCATTTAGGTTGCCAAGTAGCTAGACTGCAATGGTTATCAGGAAAACATGTAAATAGGTCTTTATGTAAAATGCGCAATGAAAATATACAGCATCAAAGAGAAGTTCTTTCAGTCGTGATCGACTGCTGTAAATATTTAGTTATAGAAATGATAGCATTTAGGAAAAACAGTTCTTGATGGAAAGCTACTGAATCTTTTTAAGCTTATAGCTAAACACAATCCTGATGCTAGACTTTATTATGACAAAATTGAAAAAGCAAGACAAACCGGAGCGAAACTTGGATCAAACCTTTTGAGTTACAGGAATATATTTGATTTGATCACAGTTATGAATAATCTCGTTATACAGAAAATCCTTTGTAAAATTATGAAAGTAATAAATATTCTGTGATAATGGATTGAACACAGGATGTGAGCAAACGTGAAGTAACAACTGTGATTGTTAGATACATAGAACACAATGAAGATTGCATAAGGCCCATTGAAAGACTGATTAAAGCATTCACTACAGCAGATACAAGTGATGTCAACTTAAAATTGATGTTAATGAAAACATTAAAGGATATAGGTCTCAATTCTAAGCACATTTTTGGTCAAAGTATGGATGGAGCTTCAAATATGAGAGGCGCTCTAGGTGGACTAAAAACTCTCATGCAGAAAGAGTCTAATACTGCTTTTTATGTGTGGTGTACATCACACAGATTTTCACTGGTTATAGAGCAGTCTATAAATATTTGTTCTGAAATAAAGGATCTGTTTTCAGTCCTCGAAGAGCTTTATCGCCTGTTCAGTTCTGGGCACAAAAGACACGATGTACTGGTCAATAAAATGTCTGAGAAAGAGAAAAGTGGAAAGAGAAGAAGATTAAAAAAGGGTACAAACCACTAGATGGGAAAATAAAGCTGAAGCCGTAAAAGTTATTCTGGTATGTTACAATGAGGTGAAGCAAGCTTTGCTTGAGTTACAAAATCCTAAATATTTTGACAGTGAAACCAACATGCTGGCAAAAGGGATTCTAAATAACCTGAACAATCATGAAACCATCATCGCTCTCCATGTGGCTCATACTGCATTTAATCTTATGCATACAATCACAATAAGCTTACAAGGTATGGTTTTGGACTATGGTGGTGTACAAGCCATAATAAAAAATGTCAAAACTCAGATTAGTAACTTGCGAAATGATAAGAAATGGTCTAATGTAATGTTTAAGGCTGAAGAGTTCATAAAAAATTATGATGTTCCACATCCAGCTCCAAAAAGAGTTAGAAAAAGGAAAAGGTTTATTGATGAATTGGGTTTAGATGAACCTATTATCGACATTAACAACAAACTGAAAATTGAATTGTATTTTAAGTTGCTAGATTCACTCTATGCTCAGCTTGAAGATAGATTTTCTGACCATAGCTTAGACATGGTAAAAGAAATGAGTTATTTTACACATACAGGAGTTTTGGCAACAATAGCAAATAACATTTTCCCTGAAAATATAAAAACCCTATGTGAATTTTATGATTGGGACAACAGCATTGTAAGTGAAGAGTTAAAAACATTCAGTGAACTGTATTTTGCCACTCATACAAGTATATCTATTGATGATTTGATTCCTCATAAAAATGATAGACCTAAAGAAACAACTCAGAAAGGGGATCATGGTGGAAGAAAATCTAATATGGATGTTGACAATGAGTCTGAAAGTGAAGAAAAAAATGAACAGATCAAGCGTTTTTGGGTTACAAACGGTTTTTTTGAAGCCTTATAGATCTTTGATCAATTTTTTGCTATCTTTGGCCGTAACTAGCTGTTCGGCTGAAAGAGCTATGAGCAGAGTTAAAGTAATAAAAAGCAGGCTTAGGTCTGCAATGGGAGATGCATGGCTTTTGAATCTTATGGTTATAGCTTCCGAGAAAGACTTATTAGAGTCAATTCTAATGAAGAAATAATTGATGCCTTTTCTTTATCATCATCGCAGAGGAAAAAGTTGCTGTGCCGAATATAAGTTAAAGAAATTAGGACATCAAACCATTTTTTTTTCACCTTTTTCTTCTTTACAATACACTTTGTTTATATTTTATTCCTTTTTTATTATTTTTTTTGTTTAATTTCAAATGAAAATTTATTTTGATATTGTACTATTTTTAGCTTTACCTTATTTGTAATAAAACGCTTATTACATGAAAATTTTCTTGTAAATACCTTTCCTTGGTGGGTGGGGGGGGGGGTATTCATCAGGTTTAAGGGGGTGAGTCATCAAGTTTAGGGGGGTGGGCACCCCTGCCTACACGTATACATTCTGCTAGTTTTATCTATTCCAAAATGATACCATTTTTTTAACAAATGTTTCAAAAGCAATCTAACTATCATCATCAGATATAAAGTACTGAATTCAAAATGTTTAAATCAATTCATGAAATTAATTTTATTTTAAGAATTTAATTGAAATAGTTGTTAATAAGCAAAAATTAAACAGTATTCAAAAAATAAACAAAACAAATTATTTTATTTTCTCTCCTTTTTCTTAAGCGACAGTTCATTCTCTTAAGATATTTCACAGTGTTCAGCTTCCCAATGCAGTTTTCCTTTGTTGTTTGAGGATAAAATCCCCCCCCCCCCCCCAGGAACAGTTTCTAGTTACATCACTACTCAGTATCAGTGTATTCAACATCCTAAGTTACAAACAAAATTCAGATTCTCAGTGACATTTTAAATGTATGCTATACGTATATAAATTAGAGCTGTTGAAGCAGCGGTCTCATCTGTAAGAGTTTTACAAACCAACTTTTAGTATGGTAGGATAATAGCATGTGTATCAGACATCTTACCTTCTGACTTGGTGTTTACTCTGTGAATGACTGGTAGCTGAATTTTCCTGATATTCCTTATCGTGGAGTCAGGATCTGACCACTTATTATAATCTTCATTGTTGAACACTTGAAATCTGTTAAGAGCTCTGTAGTCTAAATCAGTGGTTCCCAAAGTGGGATCCGCGGACCCCTGGGCATCCGCGACAATGTTTGAAGGAGTCTGCAGACACTTTTAAGAAAAAGTAGAATACACCATAATTTTCTCTAATTTTTTGTGCTCGAAAATCTAAATTTTAGAATCTTAAAACAATAAGATTCCAGTATTTTTTTGTTCAGACTAATAGTACATAATTGTCAAAGTAATTTTAAACTAATAGCTTTAATAATGTCTTTAATCATGTTGTGTAGCAGGTCTGTTTGTCAGCCGTTAGTCTACGTATAAGCACTGTAGCTAAGCAAAACGTTTTTCCATATAGCTGGTTTCATGCCTAAGTAGCTGGATTTTGACACGTGTGGCTGGAAAGATAGAGCCGAAGTTGGCAACGCTGGTTACGCAGCCGGAATTTAGTGACTTAATATTGAAAGTATCAGACATTAAACCAATATTGCAGAGCTAATTTTTCAAAAGCAGCTTCATTGTCCACATTAAACTATATTCTATACCATTAATATCATAATTTTGCATGTTAAGAGAATTTTAATTTTAATAAATTTTAATTAAAATGTAACAGTTTGTATCATATTTACTGTTTGTTTTATTATAGAACTCAGACGGGGTCCGTGAAATTTTCAGTTTTTTTGGGAGGTCCGCAGATTGAAAAGTTTGGGAACCTCTGGTGTAAATGATTATATTTTATGAACAATTTTCAGTTTGAATGGTTATTTCTTTTTATCATGCGGCGTTCTGTTCTGTATATCTGATGATGATAGTTAGATTACTATCAAAACATTTGTAATTTAGAAAATAAAAAAATATATTCTTGTCTTTAGTCTTTTTATTATTAATAATAATATAAAATAACAAGACAAAATATGAACGTAAATATTTATAAAAATTAATTGCGTTGCTGGCTAAGAAGTGTGTGTGTGTGTGCGCGCGCGCGCGCGCACGTGTGGCATGGGACCGTGGACATGGGACACATACACTCAAATGTGTCGTTCTGTCAAGCTTATATCCTTACTGGTTCTCACCATCATCTGCCTTCCTTAAAGCAGTTTTAAATAGTTAATTTTACTTGCTAAAATGAAACGTTGAAAATTAAAGGCGAACTTGATAATTTTGTTAGGAAGTAATTATCTTCTTTTTACAGGTCGTCAACTAAATAAAGTTTTTTAAAGTAAAACATTTTTCGTAGCAGTGGATATTTTAGTCTATAATGTAAAATGTTAATTCATGTAATAATAAGGTAATTATAACCATAATACTACTGACTCGGAACACAAAGTTTTTTTTTAAATTGTAACAATGTAAAATTTTTACCTTGTAACCTGAACCAGTTTTCGCTTATTACAAGCTTCGTCAGAGGCTGCCACTAGGAGCGCTGTCCGTCTTGTTCTTGGTGACGGTGCCGTCGTTCCAAAGATCAATATTGTGTGTGTGTGTGTGCGCGCACACGCGCGTGCGATATGTTGGATTAGTATGTGTGATTTGAATTGTGTCTGTTTAGGATGTCGTTTTTATGTGTTTTTGAGTGTTTGTATTCAAGAGTGTCTAGTTTTCAGCCTTTTGTGTGTACGTGTAGAATTGTTGCTGTTGGTGTGTGTGTGTTGTTCAATGGGGTGGTTTGCAAAGGTGGATTCTAAAGTAGGTCTTTGTGTGTTCACCATCACCGACGTAAAGTACGAATATTTAATTTTTAAGGATAAGCTACCTTAGAAATTACATATGATAAATCTATTACTCTATGAAAGTGTAAATATCATTAATGGTGGGGATCGGTTGAGGATGAGGGATGATTATCTGCGTAGTTCAGTTTATTTGTAACAATAAAGTACCTAATTTTTATAGATAAAGTGACTCGAAAATAACATTATATTAAACGACTACCCCATAATAGCAAAAATATGTATAAATGCTGAAAATAGTTTGACGGTGGTCGATATTTTTTTTGTTACAAATTATATCAAACCGAATTCAAGTAAATGATTCTAAATATAAATCTTAAAACATGAAAATCGTGTATGTATGGTTTTCCATACCGGTATTTTGGTTTGTTTAGTTGAAACAAATAAATTTCAACATCACATCCCGTTCTACAGGACTACTCACATGTTGGAGTCGGAATATTAAATTTGTAGAGTAACCTATTGTACAACGACTGAGCGGGACTAGAGGTAGATTGGTTTCCTGTTGTTATAACTGGACGTTTGTCATCATCATCTTCTTAACGGTTTTAGGCTTTAGCGGCCTGTTCCTATTCCACAGTCCAACTTTTCTTCTGTCTCTGGGGTTGTAACCTTTCGCCATCTTCGGTATTCTACTTTCTGCCATTCTATCTATGTGTTGAATCGATTTTTCTATATTCTTTAATCCTTATTCTTTAATCCTATAATCAATAATCCAGTTTAATACTTTGAGCAAACAAACTGTAGTATCATGGCATCTATCATCTTCATTCGAACGGTTTGAAAAAAAAACTTTCTTGCAATCTTACTCGTGGCACAAAGTGCTATTAGAAGATTGTTATTGAAATCATTCGAGTAAATTTCTGTAAGAGCTTTCGCTGGATTTTCCAACCCGACGCTCTCCATGGTTAATAACTGCGTAAGGAACCAAACAATTGCGTAATCTTATCGTAAACTTGGCTTCGCTTAGTCAATTCATCTGGATGGTGTTCCCTCTGACAGCTAAGTTCCCGGTGCCCGGTGCTGGAGCATACCCTAACGTTATGCATAATCCGCTACTGCTTCTGCTCTATTCTGCACAGCAGCCAAGAAATTCAGAACTGAAACAGTCAACTACCGGACACGTGTTTTGTTACATACCCCACAAACATCGAAAACAAAAATCGACTATCAGTAAACCTACAAAACGGTCAGAGTACGTTGTCAGGTCTAGTCATCTGTCAGCAACTTCGGTATGTTGGCAGTGTGACAATCTTAGCCCCAAAATCCCATATCCCTTCTTTCTTTCTTATCAGTCACTCAGCGATTGTTGACTGGGGGAAATGGAGGAAACGTCAATTGTGAGAGGAACAGTTGATACGTCATCGTCATCATCTTCTTAACGGTTTTAGGCTTTAGCGGTCTGTTCCTATTCCATAGTCCACCTTTTCTTAGGTCCACCAACTTTTCTTCTACCTATAGGTTGTAATTTTTCGCCACCTTCGGTATTCTACTTTCTTCCATTCTGTTGATGTGTGGAATCCATTTTCTTCTGTATTCTTTAATCCTTTCATTAACTCCAAAAATATCTAAATCACTTCTTATCTCTTCATTTCTTAAATGATCTCGTCTATTACACCTTTTAACTGATCTCGGAAATTTCATTTCTGCTGTTTGTATCTTCTGTTCATCATTTTTCTTTTATGACCCAAGTTTCAGAACCATACAGTAGTGTAGGTATTGCCATTGTTTTATAAAAGTTTTGTTTGGGTTTCTTTTCTACATTTATTTCCCAGTGTTGTACAAATCGTTCCACACATTCTTGTGAAATTCGTCACTTTATTTTTCATATCTCTATCTTGATCATAAGTAATCTCACGTCCAAGATAGTTGAAATATCTTACTTATTCTATGCATGTGTTGTCTATGCATATTTTGATCCGAACCAGTTCATCACCTATAAAGGCCATTACTTTTGTCTTTGATTCAGACATGTTACAGTTATATTGTTTTCATATTTTATGTAAGTTGTATATTGCTCGCTGGATATCGTCTTTTCTAAAGTGGCGAATGTAGCTTGGTCATCCGCGAAGACCAAAGCTTTCAAAAAAAAGTTTGCGAAGACGCATAGTTTTCAAGCTTTCACTTCAGGTTGATACGTACGAGGTACAAAAGAGTTGCTGCAGAGAGTTCTACGGTAAGGGAAGAAGGAAAGCGGTCGTATTCGTAACCGCGGACGCTACAACCATGGATACGAAAATATTGTTCCAACTGACGACCCGTGCGAAAACAGTAGTGTAGGTATTGCCATTTTTTATAAAATTTTATTGGGTTTCTTTTCTACATTTATTTCCCAACGTTCTCCAAATCGTTGCACATATTCTTGTGAAATTCGTCACTTTATTTTCTATAGTAAATAAACGTTTGTCCCTCTTCATTATAGAGAAATTTGAATTTCGTTAGGAGTGTAGATAATTGTGCGTGCATTTTTACTAAAATTTCACGGTTTGTTACGTGCAAGGATCCGTTGGCTAGAAGTACGTTATTTGGAAAATGTGCCTTCCAGGGCCGGATTTACAGTTAGTGGCCTCCTAGGCCGAACATGTGGTGCGGGCCCTCCCAACTCCGGGGGTCTGGGGGTATGGAATAGGGCCCAGTAAACTGGTGCGGGTCCCTCCCCAGAAAATTTTGAAAAATGCATCTTCCAGAACTGCAAATAAAATAATTTTTAAGTGTACGAATTAAATTGGGATACACTGTATTTAGCAATTTTTTAACACTATGTTAAACAATTTAACGGTTTCAAGGTAGGCCTATCTCAGTGTACAATGGCATTCTGGAATCTATGAAAATAATAATAAAAGATTGTACTCGTTCTTGTATCACACTCAAAAGACCCTAATCATCATCATCAGTCGTGGCTCTACAACCCTTGGTGGGACTTGGCTGCTCCAAGAGTCGATTCCATTCCTCCCTATTGCTTTCCCTGGCTTTCCAGTTTCTTATGTTTAACTTTCCGAGGTCCTCCTCTATCTGTTCTTTGAATCTACTTAGAGTTTTTCCCCTTTTCTACTACCCATTTGTTTCTGGTAGAAAATATGTTTTGTAGGCTGCCCTTCTTCCATTCTCTCTATGTGTCCAACCAATCTTAGCCTGTATATTTAGATTATCCTGACAATGTCCGGCTCTTTGTAAAGGTGGTATAGTTCATAATTATAGCACCTGCGCCACATTCCATTTTCTTGTACTCCTCTAAATATTTTTCTTAGAATCCGTCTTTCACAGCAACCTAGAAGTCTTTCGCTATTTTTTTTCATTGTCCAGATTTCTGAAGCATATGTCAGCACTGGCCTGATAAATGTTTTGTAAATTTTGCATTTCGTGGTTCTTTAGATCCATGTCAGTTGCTTTTTTAATCCATAATATGTTTTATTTGTGAGATATATTCTTCTTCTTATTTCAGTGTTTGTGTCGTTAGTGCTGTTTATATGGGACAAAATACCCTAAACAGAATAAAAATGAAGGAAAAATAAAAACAACTGATTTCCAAAGGAAAGTAAAACAACGTTATTGTAATTATCACAAATTATTAATTATCTCGATGCAATGAATGCAGATTGAGATAAATTTAAAATTCAAATGCGCACTCGTGCCCCACTCTATCCTATATATGGCTCCATAATACCACCTTTTCCTCTTATAACTTCTACTGTTCTCTGAAATACGAACCAAATAATTTTTATGCAAGTTGGCTGTTCCTTTTTTTTTGTGGCGTGGGCCCCTAGGCTGCGGCCTATGTAGCCTATTGTCAATGTCTGGCACTGGTGCCTTCTACAATGACATTTTATGAACACACATAAATATGCGTATTTCTGTAGTCCTTAGAACACACACAGTAACAAACGAGAAACTGAATAATTCGTTTACGCAGCATGCCTGAGTAAGGGTAGGCCGTGAGCGTCGTGTTCGCTACCGGCCCATTCAGTCACTCTGCTGGGCGTGGATTTTTGTTGTCCGTTAAGTAAATTGTTATCTGGAATGTTGTTTTCTTGTCAATAAAATGTTTTATGGCCGATAAAGCTGCGACATGGCGGACGGGGTACGTATGTACTGGGGGGGGGGGGATGTGACGACGACGCCAATCCCTTGTTCCCGTCTGATGTTTACAGCATAAAATGAAATAAATTTTGCCTCGCACGTGTCAAACACTGTTTATAGTTTGAGAAATAAATGTTTTTTTTTTTTAGCAGATTGTTAAATTCGCACAGCCTTTTTTCCTTTTTGTTTACACGAACAGGCCAGCCGTGGACTACGCGAATATCATTTCCTTTTCTTCTCCTCCCTCATTCGCACACTATGCGCCGCCTTCCTATCCACTGTCCACCCCTTTATCGTCTTCTTCTCACCGCAGAGAACCTCAAGATTTTGAATTTTGTTTCTGTATATATTTCTATCCACACAGTCGTTCAAAGAGATACCCAGTTTCATCATTTCCTCCTTGAGTTGTGTGGTGTATCCGTTCAGACTGGAAAGTTGCCAAATATAGTTGAAAATGTGTTTATTGAATCTGGTCTGATCCATCCGAACCATATGTTCAAGGAATTTCACTCTTTTTCTTCGGAAAGCCGTTTCCAGATCTTCTTTGGGTCTATCTGTACCAATCTACGGTTTTTTTCTTGGGGCCATAAATTTTCCGAAGAATTGTTCGTTAAATTTTAAGAAGAGGTTCCAGATTTTGAAAGCACATTGTTTCCACTCCATACATGATCACCGGTCTGATCACAGTGCTATAATGGCGGACTTTCGCACTTTTGGAAAGGTTTTTCTTTCCGTACAGTTCCCGGGTTAGAGTAAAGGCCTTTGCTAATTTGAGTTTCCTTATCTTAAAGGATGTTTTGTCTGAGGCGTTTCGGGATATGTTTTATGTATTTATTCGTGAGCCCTTTATTTATTTTTCCTACATCGTGTTCCTATCTATTGAGTAAAGATTCACGGGTGGGACGAGGCAGGCCGACATTTGTGCAACGACTGTAGTGAGCTCAAGTATGACAGCTGTCGAGACCTCTTCGGTAGAAACTTGAACCTGTATTGTACTCTATTGATCGTGATTCCTTAACAAATGGGTTTTAAAAAAAACCTCTTTTATTTACTGAACGTTTACGGTGATCGAACGAGTGTGCCTGTCTTTCAGATTCGTGCACTTTCTCAAATTGTGAACATATTGGAATGAAAAAAGTGTCTATATGGTCAAAAAACTTAAAAATTTTTTACGTGTCTTAATTGAATGGGAGAAGCGGGTTCTCAGTTTTAACTCGACCGTTTTTACATTTTGCTAACTGGCTGTCTGTCTGTTTGCGTCATGTCTCACGATAACATTTGAATGCGTCAATCGATTTTCATAAAAGGTAGAGGCGTGGCCATACTTGTACCGCACAGATCGCTGTTATTTTTGAGATTGATCCCCAAAACACAGGGACGGTTGGAGTCAGAATTTTTAAGGATCAAAATTGTTTTAAAATCGTAAAAATCCACACCTCAACAAAATTGGGGCTCAGTAATATTTATTTACCATCGTTTTGCAAACAAATTTTCTTTTAATCTTTCAGAAAGTGTTGTTAAAACTCATTCCCGGTCTATTTGGCCGTGGTCCGTTGTGTTCAACTAAAATAGACGTTTCGACAGTACCATCGACTGTCATCATCAGTGTAAAATTCGAGCTTTGCTAACGTAAGGTGGTAGACGTTAGAGACCACAGTAGGCCTACTGTGGTTAAGCCTTAACGTTCGTCTAACGTCTAACGTCTACCACCCTACGTTAGCAAAGCTCGAATTTTACACTGATGATGGCAGCCGATGGTACTGTCGAAACGTCTGTTTTAGTTGAAAACAATGGACGACGGCCAAACAGTGCGGGAATGAATTTTAACAACATCGACTCCGGCCGTGTAAGCCGGAAGTATATTCCAGAAAGTGTAATGAAAACATTTAGTAAGTTGAAACATGCTGAACTATGGGCTCACATCTTTAGGCTGCTTAAAGCACTTTTGGATGGCCAGGAAACTGAGGAGGTTCTGGTCAGCTAAGCAGGTGTGTCGACAGTGACAGTGACAGTGTCAGGTGTCGTAAAGTGTGATCAGCGTTTGGTGGTAAAAATTATTGGTCTTCTTTCTCTTGTACATTTCAAGTATTAGGCAGACATCAATTGTCACCAGCTACGATACCCGTCTGTTGCTTGGCCTTCCAAGACTTCTTCTTCCTGATGGTATATAATGCCAGACTTGAACGAGAAGTCTCGCTGGGTCCATTCTATCCGTGTGATCCACCCACCATCTTCTATTTTCTGTTATTTTATCTTGCAAATACCGTTCGTGATGTCCGCGTTTCTTATCCTGTTTACTCTTTTACATGTATTCACAGTTCTAAGGAATTTCATCTCTATTACCTCTATTGTGGTTGTCTTGTATGTCAATAATAAACCATGTCTCACTCAATAATCGATAATGTCGCCACTGCAATCGTTTGTACACCTTACTTCTTGTGCCGCTTCGTGTATTGTGTTTAAAGTATCGATTTATCATCATCTTCCTCAGCAAGGGATAAACCAAAAACGGTTTGTTCCGGTTGCAACCAGATAGACTAGAGTTGGTCACTTCAACGCTTTTCCGTCCTTTCGGCTCATAATAATTGGGCTGGTAGTCGTTTGGGGATGCGGCAGTAATCAATGTGCTCCATTTTAGCCAATATTGGACAATCGAATGTTTAGCCAAAAGAACATTTATGTAGTACGCCAGTCACCTTACACTCCTAAGTATGATTATTTTTTTGTTTCCATAATGAATCATAATTCCGTAATGAAAAGGTGATTCCATAACTGCCGTTTTATAAAGTATAGAGTAGGTCTATATTCATAAGGTTGTAATGCACCAGATAAAGACTTCCAGCACCGCATCAGTCAGTGGGAACAACGTCTCCCTAAGCAGGCTCGTCCCCCCCCCGATCATTTCATCAGACGAACTTTTTGTCGTCGTTTCGTGATTGTAGAATGGTTTTGTCATTATGAATATTATACAAAATTCGTATCACATTATGTAGGTTCATGCTTTTGTTCTAAAATTACTTTTAAATTGTAGCTGTACCTCACCAATATATTAACGTTTGTTTGATACATAGCATAATGAGTGGCGTGCATTTTAAACTGTAAGTGGATATTATTAAAAGAACAATGAACTGACAAACACAGGTATGATTTAATACTTTTGCGTTAATAAACGTACTGTCCTAAGAAACAGATTCATATCATTTATAATTTAGACCTTTAAAGAATGGTCCAACTTTTCATAAGTCCAAATTGTTTGGTGGATCCGTCCCTGTCCATATATATATGTCGCTTCCCAAGGTAACTACTTAGAAAGGCTTCAGACTGTTTTGTAGTTAATGTTGTCACATTAATTTTATTTAATCGTTCAGATGACACTTGTTAGATGAAACCAGCATATTCAGAGGCAAACACTTCTCACGTACGACATTTTGTAAGGTTCGCCGGCGCCAGTGGAGCGTGAACGGGACGATACCGTTCCGCGTCGGTTTTGTTTTAAACTAGCGACTGTGTTACACGTTAGACATTCTGGTTACAAGTTCAGTTCTTCTGTTCAGTGAACACGACCGACAGATAACACCGAGCTTACGTTTCCTCCTGTTGTAGCGCTTTCGTCTGACAACGTTTTTGAGAAACTGCAAAGCATCGATGACGCGACGGTGTAGTGAAGTGAACCGTGTTTGTCTCCAGTTTCAATGTTACTTTGTTGTGTTCTCTCAGCCCGAACGTTTTGTAAAATGATGTTCGTTACTCCACTGTCTTGTACTCCGATCAATTGGGGAGAGTAAGAGAGATATTAAGTAGCAGTGTAGAAAGTACTATGAAGTGATAGTACACAGAATTTCGAAACCGGAACCTCTTTACAGCATTTTACTAGGTAATTTAAAATGACGTGAGACTTAACATATCAGGAGCACCATACAGTCATAAAGATTTGGCGAGAATACCCGTTCAGAGCACCGAAAAGGTTAACACAATCAACGTAATGAATAATAATTTCCTTTTTCTACTGTTTCCTCATCGCCTGAAATTTTTGGCGCCGCATACTTTGCACACTGTGTCGGCGCACCACTGATACAATGGCAAACTTTAAGTAAAGCGGGTCTCCCGGATTGTGTGATTACAACATAAGTAGCCCTTTGGGATTACGGCCCTTCATCACATTATTACGCGTTATACGTGTGTGAGTTTTCGCGAAATCTGTTAGTGTTTACAGTTTCAGTCGGCTGTAGTCGACGCGCTGGTGTTATTTATTACTTAAATGTTCGTACTTTTATAGATTCTGCTAGCGCGTGTGCCTGTGCGTTAACACAACAACCAGATAGAGATATGTATGCATGAGACGTGGATTTTTCAACAAGTCGATGCATACACTTCGGGTTACAAAACGGATTCTGGAGTTCGTTCGTGTTCTTGTTTCTTATAAATATTAAAAAAGAGGAGCCCCTGAGAGAGTCGGAGGGACAGAGTTTTTGTTATTTGCCCGATTGAAGGGGCGGTAGGTGCGCGCACTGATTGACTTACGTATCCCCCCACCCCCCAGCAGGCTATCTCGTATTCAACCGTAAAGGCAAACCTTTCTTTTCTTCCCTTCGTGTCGTTCGTTCAGCCCTTTTTTCAAGATTGGCCTCCCATTCCCCGGTCTGATTACCCTTTTTCTTGTCTCAGTCTGCCTAATGTGTGCTGTGCGTGTGCGTGTGCCTGGCGGAAGGGGACACAATCCCATGTGTGTCCGGCCGTTACTACTTACCTTGCCTCACCCTCTACGTTTTAACATTTCTTTCTTAACCTTTATTTACTGCAGTTTATCAAAAAGAAAAAACGACACGTGTTTGTACGAACGAAGACAAACCTTTGTTAACTGGAAAATTAATAACAGTACTATCGTAAATGTCGGAAGAACGAAGTAGTTGCGAGAGGCGATACCAAACCATGTGAAAATGGTATGATTTTCCTCCATCCGGTCATACAACACAATGCCTTTCTTATCCTGTACTGCTATCGTCGTCGTCATCATTTACGGCTTATGCTAGCAGCCTGTTCCGGTCTCAACGAAAATCATCCAACCATCGTTTACGGGGTCTTCCCACACTTCTCTTCCCCCTTGGATGACAGTCAAGGGCTCTTCTTGAAAATCTAGATGGACCCATTCTCTCTATGTGTAACTGCCACTCCGTTTTGTACCGGGAGATTTTCTCATTTAAGCTTTCAGCTATGCCTAGCTCCATTCTAATATGATCATTTCTGATAAAATCTCTCTTGGTAAAACCCTTTACAGCCATCAAGAACCTCATTTCCGCTCCTTGTATTCTAGATATATCTTTGGGCTTTCTAATCCAAGTCTCACTACCATACAGTAGTTGAGTATAATATTTCAGTTGCGTCTCTTTCTTTGTTTTCTTCTGTAAATGTTTAATGATACAGCCACAAAGCGACTGGAAGAGACTAATTTTGTTTTCAACCTCCTTATCATCTTGATATGTGATGCTACAGCCTAGATACTTAAAATCTGGCACCTGTTCTATTGGCGAGTCCTGTATGACAATCTTTGTTTCCAGGCCTCTTTTTATATTATCTAAGCGTTGTTCGACTGCCGCATCCCACAAACAACTGTGGAATTATAAGCCGAAAAGACGAAGTGGTGTGGGGCGCTCGAAGAAGCGTTGGAGGGACTAGCTCTAGTCTGTCTGTTTGGAACAAAACGTTGGAGGGACTAGCTCTAGTCTGTCTGTTTGGAACAAAACGTTGGAGGGACTAGCTCTAGTCTGTCTGTTTGGAACAAAACGTTGGAGGGACTAGCTCTAGTCTGTCTGTTTGGAACAAAACGTTGGAGGGACTAGCTCTAGTCTGTCTGTTTGGAACAAAACGTTGGAGGGACTAGCTCTAGTCTGTCTGTTTGGAACAAAACGTTGGAGGGACTAGCTCTAGTCTGTCTGTTTGGAACAAAACGTTGGAGGGACTAGCTCTAGTCTGTCTGTTTGGAACAAAACGTTGGAGGGACTAGCTCTAGTCTGTCTGTTTGGAACAAAACGTTGGAAGGACTAACTCTAGTCTCTCTGTTTGGAACAAAACGTTGGAGGGTGTAGCTCTAGTCTGTCTGTTTGGAGCAAAACGTTGGAGGGACTAGCTCTAGTCTGTCTGTTTGGAACAAAACGTTGGAGGGACTAGCTCTAGTCTGTCTGTTTGGAACAAAACGTTGGAGGGACTAGCTCTAGTCTGTCTGTTTGGAACAAAGCGTTGGAGGGACTAGCTCTAGTCTGTCTGTTTGGAACAAAGCGTTGGAGGGACTAGCTCTAGTCTGTCTGTTTGGAACAAAACGTTTTTGGTTTAATCCTTACTGAAGATGATGATGATGATGACCTTAGGATGAGAAGAAACTGCGTAAGACTACAAGCCCTGTTTCCATCGTTTGTCCTTGTTCATTTGTGACCGTCACCAGGAAGCGAAAATATTTAAATCCTGTGAAATTTTCAAATGCCTGTTGCTAGACCTTGTTGGTAGTGTAAGTCCGTATTTTTCAGAGTCACTTCCGTATGTAAAAAGCGGTATGAGCTTGAGTAATATATTGTGAGAAATCTCCAGATTGTCAAACATACATACATACATCTTTGGCTCTACAGACCAGATCGAGCGGTGGCCTCTAAAAGAAATTGCCTCCACTTGTTCTTGTCCTCAGCCATCGGCCACCAATTCACTGCGCCCAGCTTCCTCGCATCACTACCGACCTGGTTCAACCATCTGTTCTTCGGTCTTCCAATATTCCGTTTTCCTATTGGTTTGTGTTTCATAATTCTTTTTGCCGTACGTTCGTCATACATTCTCTGACGTGTCCTGCCCATCTTAATCTATTAATTTTGGCAAATCTGACAACTGTAACGTCATTGTACTTAGCATATAATAAATTATTATTTCTCTTTCTCCAGACTCCGTCCCGTTGAATTGGCCCATAAATCCTTCTCAGTATGTTCCTTTCATAACACAGCCAGCCTGTGTTCATAAATTTTCTTGAGTACCCTACCCTCAGAGCCATATGTCAATACAGACCTTAGAAATGTCCTATAAAGCGGGGCTGTATAAATTATTATGATTATTTTAAACCTTTATGGCTTTACGATTATGAAAACCAGGATATTAAGTGATTACTTTCGGACTAATTAATTAAGCAATTATATTAATTGAATACGAGGCTGAGCGATCGGGAAGACGACATGGTGGTGGCTGTGGTTGTCATCAGCTGTGTAAACGAGTCAATCTGTAGGGGAGGGGGTGAGCGTCCTGTGTGTGTGTGTGTATGTGTGTGTGCGCGCGCGTACAATAACGGTTAAACGGAATGTGTCTCGAGGGAAGGAGCGCTGCTGTACCGCATAAAGCTAAGTTCGCACACGGCTGCTGGGCAGTGTCCACAGCACGGCACAAATTGAACAATAAAATGTTGTGGGACGTTGAATATGCAAATGGAGAGAGAGAGACCACATGTCTGCACTCTCACGCTTTATACCGCTTACTATGTATATTACACACGGCGAGCAGGCGTCTGCCGACAATTACATTAAGGCAATCAAATCACGTCTCATTGTAGTAAACACACACACCACTTCACCCCAAAGTTGTACTTGCCAGGTATAATACACACGTTCGTATCCTCTCCTCTCTCCTTCGTTGCTCCGTACTTCATTCTCCGATTGGCTCGCTCCCTCTCTCGAAATCTGGGCTAGTCATTCTCTCTCTCTCTCTCTCTCTCTCTCTCTCTCTCTCTCTCTCTCTCTCTCTCTCTCTCTCTCTCTCTCTCGTACGCGTGAGTGTTAGGCGTTCTCACGTACCAGCGGAATGCGTTCCATTAAGAGAACTATGTCAGAGAGAGAGGAGAGAGACACAGAAGTATGTTGCGAATGAAAGCGTGTAGGTTGTTCTAATGTACTCGGTGGTGGGTTGATGTCGTTTAGTAAGAAAATTACTTGCGAAAAGCTCGAATTACAATTATCGCAAGGTGACCTTGTGTATGCATTTAACTCTGTCGCGGATTACTCAGACTGCATTACGAAGCCAACACAGACTGCCTTCGTTGATTTTCCCCAGGGATCATGTCAGGTAATGAGAACAATCAATAGAATAATCGAACACTATTAGAAAGGTTTGGGAGTAAAGCCCCTATTGAAATTGCTGGAGATGAGCCAGTTGAAGTGCTTGGGATATGCAACTAGGGCAGATGAAACAAGACAAATTAAACAGGACGTACCTTGACGTAAAGCCGGAAGGCCACAGAGACCAAAAGGAAAGCCAAAGATGACATGTCAGACATATAACGAGACAGGGTGGGACAGGACAGTGGGAAGAGGTTACAGGAAATGAAGGCATGTGCATGGATAGGCATTAATGGAGACGATAGACATGGAGGTTTCCTACAACCCGACTCTGAGAGGCAGAAGGGCCAGATAAAGAAGAAGCAGAAGATTACGAAAAGACGAGTGATTTTCCGTGGTATATCAGAGTACAAAAAGAATCCTGGAAAGCAAAGGCGATTAAAAAGAAACAAACAAGAAGAAGTACTTAGTGATTGTCCAGACTATAACCCGGGTATATTCAAAGGTCACTGAAATATAAAGTTCCTATGAACTGACTGTTTTGTTTTTTGACGTTTTCCGCAGATGAATTTTTTTTAAGGAAATTAACATTTACTCAAAAACTACGTAACCTATTTTGTTGAAATTTGTACAGGATATGCAGAAAGACACTTACATTGACGAGTTTTTTTTTAGAATAAGTTGTAGAAATAATTTTAACATATGTATGAAAACAAAAATATTTTTAATTTTTAACAGAGCTCCGAAAATAATTATTTTCAGCAAAACTAAAATGTCCATTCGGAAAATCTGCCGTTAAAACGTGTAAGGATTAATTAGAAACTACAAACAAAACTTATATTCTTAGTGCATGTGGTTCCTGAGAAAATGTTCCTTGTGTCACTGTTGAATGGTATAGGGATTGCGGGTACCCTTAACAAACAAAATATCTGATAATACCCAACATTTTCGTTCGTCTTCGCCGTTCCGCGTTAATTTTCGAAAATATTCATTCTCCCCTTGCTCTGTGAAAATTGCATGAGTCTCTATGTCAGTGTTTACCATTGTTGTTTTAATATCATGATGTTTTTAATTGTATTGTAATGCGTAAACTACATAATTATAGTGCAAACAATGTAAACTACAAACAGTTTAAACTACGTACTGATCACGCCGCCGTGGTCACCCTTGACGGCTTAGGCTAGTAGCCTGTTCCAGTCATCCAACCATCGCTTACGGGGTCTTCACACACTTCTCTTCCTCTCGAATGATACTCAAAGGCTCTTCTTAAAAATCTAGTTGGATCCATTCTCTCTACATGTAACCGCCACTCCGTTTTGTACCGGGAGATTTTCTCATTTAAGTTTTCAGCTATGCCTAGCCCCATTCTAATATGGCCATTTCTGATAAGATCTCTCCTGGTAGAACCCTTTACAGCCCTCAAGAACCTCCTTTCCGCTCCTTGTATTCTAGGTATATCTTTTGCCTTCCTAATCCAAGTCTCACTACTGTACAGCAGTTGAGGTATGGCCATTACATTATAATATTTCAATTGCGTCGTTTTCTTCTTTAAGTGTTTAATGATACAGCCACAAAGCGACGGGAAGAGACTAATTTTGCTTTTTAGCCTCCTCATCTTCTTGATATGTGATGCTACACCCTTGGGCCAGGGTCTGTGCGAGACGAAGGGCGTGCCCGTCGCCCGCTCATGTACTGCGTTCCGAGCTTCAGATAGAGCTCCTGCCGCAGGGGCGATAGATAGGGTGTGGCCTGCTACCGGCCGTGGGTTTTCAATTAATTACTTAATTGAGGGTGAGGGTTCGCCGAGGCCGGGTCCAAGATTCTCCTGGCACAGATTGGTAGCGACTGAGGGCGCTAATGAGGTGGTTGCCCTGGAATCGGGCGGAGCGACGATAAAATTTACGGGACAGTGTCCGTATAGTGGTGTCCAGGGAACGGACACGCAGGGAGTCACGGATGGTTTTGTTTGAGGTCAGATAATGGGCTTTACACGCCCAGCGCAATCCTCGGTCAAGGAGAGACTGAAGCTTTCGCTTATGGGTCTTGGCCAAGTAGCCCCAAACGGGTATCGCGTAGGTAACCATCGGCACCACATAGGTGGAGACGATAAGCTTCCCTAGGCGGCGGGTGATACACCCTTGAAATCTGGCACCTTTTCTATTGGCGAGTCCTGTATGACAATCTTTGTTCTAATATGAGTTGCCCCAGAAAAAGCCATAACTTTAGTTTTAGATAACTTTTGTACTGATAACTTTGATTATAACTGAGCCCATGTAAGAAACGGTGTGTGGCGAGTGCCAGGAAACAATTTGCACAAACTGAATGAACCCACAACGCTGTTTCATTAGAAACTTCGTTGACCCCTACGTTTAAGGGTCTTCCGGTCCTTTCTACTGCTTTTTTTTTTGTTTCTGCGTATAATTAAGAACAACGTATTCATTTGTTTGGCTAAAAGCATACCGGGAAAGAAGGAAGTTGGAGAGGGGAGACAGTAAGGTAATGTGCAGGAACGGGTAAAAGAAACGGCTTTTTGACAAGGGTTGTGTGTGTGTGTGTACTCCACGAGGGTTGGAATACCGTTAGACCTGATTGTCGACTTTTTCGGGAGTGGAGTGGGGATTGCATTTTTAAGTCCGTGCCCAGCCGTTGTGAAGTGGGGAATTTAAACAGAGAAAACACACGCATTCTGTTTTGTAAACAGTAATGATTTTGCCTTCGTCTTCAGGTTGGCTCATCTCGCTTCTCCTCCGAGTTGTTTTGTACGAATTATATTTTCTACCGTTCCCTCCTTATCGCAGGATTTGTAATTCATTAGATTTCAATTAATTCTTAAAATATGTACTGATTTTTTTTTTTGTATCGGCCATCTGTGGACCACATGCCAATTTCAGTTCTTTATTCCTTGTTATTTTCTTTTTCTCCGATATTCTTTTATCTTTTCACTATTTCTCTTCTTCCTGTCTTCAGTCCACTTTGAACCTGCGTTTTTCTCTCTCCTGCCGTGGACTCCTTCCATTTTTAACACTTTTGCCTGAAAAACTTCTCTTTAAATTGCTTCTTCTGCGTTTATATAATTTTTTCCAAAATCCTTTTGGACTTCTTTAATCCAACTTGATGTTGACTTCTTTCCTCACAGATATTTGAAGATCTGTTTTGTTAACCTATTGTCGTCCATTCTGTATAAATGTCCAAACAATGAAAGTCTTCTTTTTCTCATTCTTCTTAAATTTAAGTTTAGAGGGATTCCAAGGTTTCTCCGACTCAAACCTTTGATTGCAGTTGTTGGGCGTCCCCAGAACCCTTGGTCCCAATACATGGCATGATGCCATGGTGGACTTCTCTTTCAAGTTACCACCTGGGGTAGTGCCTTCATTTAGCGGATTTTTCATACTGCAATTGAAATTCTATAGAGTGCAAAAGTAGGAATTAAATTCCGAGATAAGATCGGATTGTTAGTCCGACATGATTGTTTTTCGTTGTTTACTCCACTAGGTTCTTCCGCTCTCTCTGCCGGTGGGAACTGAGATTCCTCATCCGTCTTTGAGACCGTTGACCGTGTTTCATCTGTAACCCTAGGCAGGGGCCCTTACTGGGTGCTATCATCCGGAGTCAGATGAGCCCAGGTTTTTAAAGAGATCTGCTCCTCTAAGACTCTTCCGCTGTTGGATCATTGAGATCTCTTCCACCATTCCGTCCGTTGGTCTTCACAGAGATCCGTTAGCGTGTGTAGCAAATTCTTTATTATATAGTTTTATCTTCAGCTATCATTTTAACTGAAGAGCTATCATCTGCAACGTGCCAGCTTAAGACCCGTTTGAGAAGCCTTAAAGTGGCAGCCCCATCACCCAACTACCTAGCTGGAGGCTGGTTACCTCTGATATGGAAACTACACATATTCGTAATCTTCACAGGAAAGTAATGACGGAACCAGTATTGGTGTACGGGAGTGAATCGTGGACGCTCGCCCAGAATCAGAGAAAACGAATTCACGCCGCTGAAATTGAAATTCTTAAGGAGAGTCAAAGGATGCATCCTTAGAGACCACATAAAAATCCAGACAAAAGGCAAGAGCTGAATATACACTCGGTAAATGATAAAATTAAAGAAAATAAGATACAACACATAAATAGAATGGGTTACTCGAGAATACCAAAAAAGATAATCCAATATAAGCCTCTTGGAGAACGATATAGAGGCAGACCAATAAAACGGTGGCTGTGAAGACGAAACAGGATGCAAGCCTAATCCTTGAAGTGAAGAAGATGAAGCTATCATTTTATCTTCTTACTTAGTTAATCGTCTTCCCTGACACTGCAACATAAGGGTTTCCACCACGTGCTTCCACCTAACTCAGTCTCGATCTGCTGCCACTACTTCCTGGAAGACGCCACATCTCCTTTGGTCTTCTTCCTCTTCCTTTCTTACATACCCACCCCAACCTGGTTGCCACTCCTTTCCAATAGTGCGAAACGTAAGCTGAAATAGTTACGTTCGAATCCTTACCAAGTCGTGGTTTGGAAGAGTTTGTCTTCAGACTATCTGTAACCCCCTCCCTTCTTCGGCATGGAAGACTCATCCTTTTCCCCCCTACCCGATTAGGCCACGGACGAAGGTTCCCCATGCCACACCTCGCGCTCTGTTGGGACGACCCTCCATAGTTTCATGCGTAGCGCCCTTCTCGTGGGGAACCATTACCGAACCAGCAACCCACTGCTTAACGCATTCACAGCCTCGAATGGCTGTCCTTACCGCTCTTGGCCTCGACGGGGTTGTCTCCTGTCAGTCGTGCAACGCCTTCACTTATGAAGTGTCCGCCCCGGACACACGAGCTGGTATGGCCTGACCACCGCCAAGCGGACAGGGGAGTCGCCCTGGAGGCAGTACCGACGCCCCGGTACTGGGGGCACTACCGGTCAGGATGAACCTGACCCTGAAAAGAAACAAAGAGGTCTATTCTACAGAACAAAGTAGAAGCAAAGGCTCAAATTCGTGCCATTGACCCGATGTTGTTTTACTCCCAGTATTTTTTTGTTATTGCTGGATGGCAGTATTGAAACCAGCGTAAGCGAAGTGTAGTGTTGTAACAGAGAATGCTAAGTAATGGTGAGAAGCGATGAACACACTGAAAGAAAAGAAAATAAAACTCCCCTTTGCACTCGAACAGAGCTTCTCCCCCCCCTCAACCCTGCATCGTAATGCTTTCGTACGTTTTATATAAATATAACTTAAACTAGGAGATATCACTCTTCACAGGAATCACCATTAATCTTTTTCTACAGATTTCTTTGTGTTTAAAAAGGGAAAATATAAATCATATCACCTTTTGTGTACGACAGTATTTCACCGTGCCCCCCCCCGCACCCCCTCACCAGCTCCGCCATTGATACTCGACGGTTTCTTTTTATTTATCCGTGCTGTAAATGTCGGGAGTGCCGAAGGCGCTCTCTCTCTCTCTCTCTCTCTCTCTCGTCGCGTGTCAGCGCGCTTTTGATGTAAATTAACAAACACGGGACACATCAGGAACACTTTACACGTAAGAAGTGTTATAAGTTGGCCGTTACTAAATGGCTACTACTTGTGTATTTTATCGTGTCCGGCAACCTTGGTGAAAGTGATATGCGCAGAACCCTGTTTTTGTCATTGTAACGAGACATCTCACAGAGTGCGTAAGTGTCGATGCGTTTTCAAAAATATTT
Source organism: Magicicada septendecula (assembly GCA_034769895.1). NCBI lineage: Eukaryota > Metazoa > Arthropoda > Insecta > Hemiptera > Cicadidae > Magicicada > Magicicada septendecula. The sequence continues at coordinate 491,160,910 of CM068370.1, read as the reverse complement.
ACCGTATAGACCTGTATTTCATTTAATTATTATTTTCAACATACAAAAAAACGTATTCTACGCTACGACAACTTCATCAACTTCCTAACTGTAGTGTAAACTGTCAAGGTAGCTTATCATGTTTAAGAAAAGTTCTTATAAACTTAGGGTTTAAATGGAAGAAGATTAGAAATAATAGAAGTGTATTAAATGAACGTCAAGAGATAAGGGCAGAAATAATTTGTATATCTCAGGAAAATAAAACAATTCAGGACAGAAAAGCGGCCAATACTAGCAATCATTTATTATTTACATTATGTAACAAAAAACATTGTTCTGATATTGCAAATATATATATTTTATACAATTTCGAGTAATACTGAGTAATATTACAAATAGTAGGCTAGTTAGTTGAATGAAATCCGGAAATGTCAACAATATGTAAAACCCGAGTTGTAATAATTAAATAGTTAAGGGCACCCATAAAGCCGGCAGTGGCAACAGTAAGACGGACGTTTTTGAATTGAATTGTTACACCTGAGCACACTTAATCTCCCCACTACCCTCACTTTTCGCGAAGCTGTGAAGCGGCCACCGTAAAGTAACGCGATTGTACAGTAAAGTTACACGTGGATGAAGCCTTCAAATACAGAAGCGTCGAAATCTGATTAATATGCTTTGCGCTTTGTGATGTATCATAATAAACATAATAATAATATTATTAGTAATAATGTGTTTCATGTTAATGACAATAGTTCTAATAAGAAACATAATTGTAAAAAGCTAGTTCCAATCAAAGTGTTGTACCCAAACATACCTAAAAGTTACATTAACTCTTAAACACAGTTGCAGACTGCTAATAACGAAACAGTAGGCTATTTCCAATTAGCAGACACTTTGAGGTTATGATTTACAGCAAAACGATCAGTACTGCCGTCTATCTGATCGGAAGGGACAGATAAATTTCCCAGATAAATTTTGGCTTTCCCTCATAATTCTGTTGATGTTACGTTTACTTAGTAGAGGTGTGCTAAACTAGTATTTGAAAATAACAGGTACGAACGAAACCGTTCCAAGAAAATAACACGTACAAATACCGGTTATTATATACTTATTATAATACATATACCTGTATTATATAATTTGTTATAAGAAATAAATTGAAACTGAAAGTATCAACAGTGTTACTTTACACTGTGACTTTATTAAGCTGTTACTGTTTAAAAGAAAATAAGAATAAAGAGAATTTATAGGCCTATCTCCATTTGGCAATAGTAATTTAAGTTTTAACTTAGTATGATATATAATTTGTTATTATAATATGCATTATAGATCTGCATAACACACGAGAATAAATGTAACATCAGCACGAATTTTTTTCATTTATTAAAAACAGCTTCGTCTCTTTGGCATAGAGATATTCTAAACCTCGCTGTTTTGCTTCGTTTCGTACTTGTATGGCAATTGGCGCATGCGCAGAATGAAGTATTCTGCACCAAGAAGTGGCTTTGTACTCGTGTACTCGTAATACTCGTAGTCAGTGGCGGCTCGTACAGGGAGGACAAAAGGGCGCAGCCCTCTCACTAAATTTGCAAATTAAACTTGTCAATAATATAACTATAATGTGTAGTATCCTTATGTGAAAGATATTTTTAGGGCAACTAATAGCGATCACCCGATGTTTTCGGCATGGTCCCGCAGCCGGACGCTTTCGCTATCGCCCTCCCTGCATAGGCTGGTCTTGCGGGGAGCGGGGAAAGAGGACGTGTACACATGTCTATGCTTTTAAATCAGCATCAGCCATTATAGGAGGGGCTCTGCCCGCTGTCTGATTTCGCGAGTTTTTTCATAGAGAACTGGAGCGTTGTTCAAAACTTCTGTGTTCCTGTTTAAGGGCATATATTTTCTCTTGTGTTTTATATAGTTTTGATTGTGTTCTTGTTGTACTTTTTGTGTAAACGTAATGTTCTAATAATTTATTCTTTATTAGGCAGTGTATTCTGTGTAAGATAGTGTTTTTGTCGAACCTTGTGTACATAAACGTGTAACTTATTCTGTGTAGGCCTGAGCCTGTGTGTTCTGTGCGTATTTGTTAGAAACAAATAGGGTAGGGAACAGATATATTTTATTTAGCAATGCTTGCATTTAATAATATAATTTATTAAGTATTTAAGTTTAGGGACGTGAACTGCTTAGGGTTATAAATAATTTCAGTTTCAAACACTGTTTAAATATTGGTAGTTTGCAAGGTAGATTTTTGATATTAACAATACTTTTAGTAGTAAAGCAAAAGGTTCAATTTTACAATTATTTCATGATAATAGCAATAATTTAGTTTCTACTGGTGACTTTTGTTACATATGGGTCCAAAAAAATGTTGCCCCCCCCCCAGTCAAAAACATTACCAGCCGCCACTGCTCTTAGTACTCGTTTACTTGTTTATTCATTAGTTGCGTTGGGGGGTCCCGAGACTCGGAACCGCGATACCGCGAGTAATCGGAACGGGTATTTCAACTTTTTAGTTATCGTTGAATCGGAACAGGTATTTCAACTTTTCACTCACTGTTAGATCCGTTCCACAAAAATATCGTCCCAAAATACCTGTTATAGGTATATCGGCCCACCTCTACTCCTTATTTCGTTTGCAAGTATGAGACGGAGAGAAACGATTAAACAGCCGAAGTAACAAAAATATTTTATTTAAACAGAACTAACAGAAAACCGTCGATTAACCCAACAAAAGTTCTGTAAAAGTTCAAAGTTACCACTACCCACTTGATCTCGTATAAAAAAGAAATAATTCAGTTTTAACATCAGTTTGGAATAAGATGGTCGCGCAGAACAGAATTACCGCACACCAACTCATTTGTTGTCAGGAAAGGAGGTTAACGATCTACACCCACCGTTTAGTCACAAACGAAGCTGTAACCCTTACGTATGTCATTAAAGAAAACTTCAAAAAGAAGAAGTTTTTAATGCTGACAAAGTTCTCGGGTTACTCGTTAATCTGCGAAACGACTGCGTCAGGAAAAAGTTGGATTGTACGAGCTTCTTATCACGCCGCACTGCTTACGTAACAACAAAAACAGTGTCATTCGTTTAGTGAACCAAGTTTTGTTCGCGTTGTGCGTTTAACGTTAATTTGTGTGTGAGTTTGTTGGTTGAGGGGAGGGGGAGTCTGTTTATAGAGGCGATGTAACTTTATTATGGATGGTAAAGTGTACCGAGTGTTTAATGACTGCTTAACGGTTCGCCCAATACTACTTATGTGGCGAGTGCGCGCGTGTGTGTGATAGTAGTCGAGGCCACAAGTTTGTTTTGTTTGTCGCTTTTTCCCATGTTGAGTTATCCACAAGGATCTTTAATGTGGTGGTTTCTCCTTGCCTTCCACACCTTACGTCGTTGACCAATGGAAGGTCGTCTGTCTTTAGGGGCGATTTCTCACCCCAAGGGGAAGAAGGTACCCTAACCTCTACTTGACAATGACAAGCAGAGGAGGGACAGCTTAAACCGGCTCTCACTCGATCTCCAGAGCCGCGTTAGCCACCTGTAGGTGTTGCCCATCCCCCACCACTTGGTGGTGCGGCCGGATATTTCACTTCATCAAGGAATGAGACCAGAAGGCATTACTCATCCTCTCCAGTACTTTGGGGGGACTTCGATATTATATAATTTTTCAATTATGGAAAAAATTACAAAAATCCCTATTATTCGACTATTATTCTTTGCTAATACAACAAATTGTAGACTGCACAATCACACGATAAACACTAATATTTTGAAACATTATAATGGAGTCCATTAGGAAGGAGAAAAAGGGGAAGACCGAGAAGATCTTGGAGGGACGAATTGGATGAATTATGCAACGTAGAGGACTTGAGGAAGGACAATGGGAACATCGGGAGAATTGGAAAGCCAGGTTGAAGGAAGGGAGACGGAACTAGCTGTAGCAACCCTATTATATATACGGGGTGATTCACGAAGAAACGGAAATACTTCGGGAGATGAATCTACATCGAAAAATAAGAAAAAAGTTCATATAAACATAGGTCCATGCTTCGTTAGCGAGTTACGGCTAGCGAAAGATTTCGCCCGGGTTTCGGTTCCCCCGGGTAAATGAAGACTTTCTGAAATTCTGGGAAGGGGCGAATTCTGTTGTTGCTTATGGTTTTTGACCTGAAAATCGAATAAAACAGGTCGCAGAACTGTATCTCCCATAAGTTTCATGATATCCGACGTAAAACAGAAAAATCTTTGCCTAAAAACAAATTTTGGAAAATTGGAAACAATTGGAATTTTTTGTTGATTTTTATTGACTTTATTTACACAATTTTTCTCAGAATTAAATTCTTTACAAGTTTTGTTTTTAACTTTTATGCATTTATTAGTCATTTAACAAAGTTATTGTACTTCTAACCTAAAATTCCAATTTTTCAAAATTTGTTTTTAGGCAAAGATTTTTCTGTTTTACGTCGGATATCATGAAACTTATGGGAGATACAGTTCTGCGACCTGTTTTATTCGATTTTTCAGGTCAAAAACCATAAGAAACAACAGAATTCGCCCCTTCCCAGAATTTCAGAAAGTCTTCATTTACCCGGGGGAACCGAAACCCGGGCGAAATCTTTCGCTAGCCGTAACTCGCTAACGAAGCATTTCCGGACCTATGTTTATTTGAACTTTTTTCTTATTTTTTCGATGTAGATTTATCTCCCGAAGTATTTCCGTTTCTTGGTGAATCACCCTGTGTATATATATATATATATTTTTTTTTTTTGAAACATCGTGTTTGGGTTATAATTTCTTTCAGACTGACCCTACTGGAGTTTCACAATTTAAAAAAAAAATTGTATCTTTTTTTTTGAGACCTGACGACCAAAAATTTTGAAATTTTCAAAATTAACGCTATACTCATATTGTGGTTAAAAGTCCCTTTAATTTGACTGTTTTAAAAGTCCTTTGACTTTTGCTATTTTTTTACAATTTTGATTCTGTAGCATGCCAGAATTTTACGAAAATCAGTTGATGCGTTCAGAAGTTATCGTGAAACATACGTCAAATAGACAGACAGACAAATATAAAACGGTCGAGTCAAGACTGAGAACTCGCTTCACTCGTTCAATAATGTAGGCTAATATATTGTGATGTACAAAGGTCGCATAGAATAAGTAGTCGGTAATCAACTATTGGAATGCTTCGGATTTATTAAAGATTTGTTTCTCGAACTTGCAACAATAATTTACTATTGTTTCTGATAACAATTAAAATTAATTACCTGTTTCTGTTGACCTATTTTTTACAAGCTTAAAATAATTTTCTCCTATATTTTAATTACATAAAATTTTACTTCTTACAAGTTCTTTTTGTCTTTAAGTTTATGACTGTTTTTAATAAAGTTTATATATAAATAATTTCACTTCTCTTTTCGATGGAAGATGCGCTGTCGATGCTCCGGTCCTTTGAAGCGGCGACAGTTGTTCCTTCTAGGTAGACGGCGTTCTCTTCCTCTTTTTTCCGGCGTTCATGGTCTTCTCGGATTGGGTCCTTCTACAATTTGTAGAAAATTAATATTCAACAGTGATTTATACTGTGTACAAAACTACACAATACTCCAGCAAACTTGAAGAGTTTTTTCAATACCTATGCGGACAGTTTCGTACCATACCGTAATAGCACTCGATGTTAATTTACTCGCGAAGTTTCTGACTTGTGCTCGTGCACTTTTGGTAGACCTATCGTCATAGACCAGGGGCAACGACCACGCGTTATTGAGTTCAGAGCGAGACTGCCTTATACCCTGCGAAGAACAAAATCAGCAAACGTTTTAGCCAATTTCATTGGCCGAAATATTCCCTCTCCCTTACGTCCAGATAACCTTCTTCTTGCAAAAGACTGCCTACTGACATAGCTAAACTTGCAAATAAAACCTGTCTAATTTTATGGTCATAAAACTTTCTTTATAAAAGAAAACTAATTAATTGATTAACAAATATTACCACTAGATAGGTGTTTATTTTATCCATATTCGGGTGTCTCGTGTCAGAAATTTTATTTTCACAAAAGTTATTTAATTTAATCTGTTTTTTATTTATTATTCCATAACATAGTTATACATACCCGCACACGCGCACTCGCCATTGCCTACTCATATTTTCGCACTGGTTCACAACACTTTTTTTTTTACTGTCAAAAATTAAACTAACAATTGACCTGTATCATATTGTCTATTATAGAATGTCTAAGAGTTAAAGTTAATACTTTAAATGCAAATTGTACCTATTGCAATATGTTTATCATAGATTAATTGACTTAGTCAAGATTGCCGCGCCGCTTTTTTGTTGGCAACCATTCAACCTTTTTGTTGCCGTAACGATTTATTACGGGCAATCGATTCTCAGCGCTAAATCAAGCGTATCGATTGTGTAAATGGCCTCTTTACTTGCCGTTTATTATAAACGTTGCCTGCAGTATCCTCAGCGATTAAATGTCTCAACTGAGTCGTGTACGTACAGATGAAACACTACTTACAGCGTCTTAGAAGACGTAAAATTGTTGCGAATTGCTTGGCGTGTTCGGCCGTCCAAGGCTAAAGCCTAGTTTACAGCTGACGAGTATTCGGGCGAGACAGTGAACTCGTCCGAGTACTTAAACCATCGTGAACGCTAATTACAGTACTCGACCGTGTGATTTGACGAATGAAATGACCGAGCGAGTGAATAGAAACCGTTTCTATTTTCTCGGGCGAGTGGAAACTCCCCACCTCCTACAGAAGTGGACTGGTCACCGTATTCAGCCTGTCTGAACAGTTGGTTCTCGCTGATTGTCGAGTGCGTATGCGGTTTAAAGTTCTCGAGCAAAGTTTCATAGTTTTCAACTTGTACGCTTAAAATGGCATCAAAGTGGGACTGTGCAATCACTGTTGCCTTCAAACAGGAGTACAAAGTACATGAGTGTGTCAGAGTTACATAAACATAAGGCAATGCGTGACCCTGCTTATAAGAGCATTGCAACTGCAATGAATATCGGATGGTTTTGAAGCTAAAGATGTCAAAATTTACGTACTACGTATGCCCAAGAAATGATGAAAATCGATGACTCAAAGAAGTCCGGCATCGTGATAACAGTATTTAGGGGAGAGTGGGGTAGCCCCGATCACCTGAGGGAGAAATTCGATAAAAAATTGAAGAATTGGCTAAAAGTTGAAAACAAATGTAAAAAATTGTTGGATATAACAGAGCAAATTATTAGTTATACACTGTAAGCGTTAAGTTGAAAGGGGCTTTTCTTATTGCATACAGAGTAAAAAATGGGCTTTGATCAGTATTCCCCCACCCGCGGGATAATGATGATCAGTTGATTTCCTATGCAAATTAAATGGGAAAAAATAAAAACTTAAAAAAAAATTGTCAATTGTAAAAAGCAAATGATATATTGATGAAAGATACATTAGAATGTTACTTATATCTACAAATGGTGCTTACTACATTCTAAGTCTAAAAATAAATTTTAAAAATTAGTTTTTTTTTAGTTCATAAGCCAATGTACTATATCCTGTGTATTTTATATGGGAAATAATGCAATTTAATTTTTGTGTGTATATTTTCTCCATATAGGCCTCCTAAAATTCTTTCCTATAATACACATTATAATAGTTTCTCATTCAAAAGACACTAATATTGACAATCTTTGACTCCGAGGGTAACTTTTAAATTAAGATACGCCATAATAAAAAAAGTTTTTATTAATCAGTACAAAACTAAAGAAAAACGTAGCTACGCCACGGAAAGTATCACGAACATATAAGGGCAACACATTAGTATTTAATAGTACTTAACTCAGTATGGTGTTGTACAGTTGTAACTCAGTACAGTTGATCGTCATTCCTCCACTCACCTGATCGGTGCTACCCCACCGCGTATACTACTGAGTTTTATAACCTGAGACTACGGTAAGTTAGCTTAAAACCGTAAATGACGAATTCAAATAATGCTGAAAACGTTAACAATACATCTATACAATTAAATAATTCAAAATTTAAGTGCAAATATCATTACGTTGCTTTAAAGATGTGAAGAAATAAGAAGAAATTAGTCTAAAACACACTTCTGTAATTCACTGTAAGTACAATGGCGGAAATGGTTAGCGGTCGTTTTCAATTGGTTCACTGTGCAACTGGCTAGAGTTCAGCATTAAACAGATATCGCTACAGCGTACTATACTCTCGTTACCGATCTGATCGGGGCTACCCCACTCTCCCCTACGAATAAAATGACACCACCCCTTCTTAGTATCCATGTTCTAGTCCACATCCGTTTTTATTACGTCCACCACTCGTTTTGTTTACGTTCTCGACTACGCACCTGAGTGAACTGTCTCACTCAATAGTTTGTGTGCGCGTAGATACATATATTCGGTCGAGTAGCATAGCGAATGTGTCGGCCGAATGCTCGTCGTGTAAACTAGGCTTTAGTAGGCCCATCGCCTGAGCGCTTATATATTATCTGACCGTGCAGATGCTGGTTGATTTGGGGTAAATATTCGCTAGATTATCCTTCCTCCACACCCAAAAGCGAGAACTACTTCCGAATGCAGTCCCGAAGCTCAGGGATTCACTCACAACTACTGGCCACGAAAACACGTAGGCATATAGCTCGCTCGGCCAGAAGGATAACATTCGGAAGCATTGATGTAATAATGTGTTCTTAATTACGCGACACTGTTTCTATTCACCAATCAGATCGCACCGTTAGTAAGATGAGATTATCGTTTTGAGTCCATGATGCCCGCCAAAGCGTGTCCCTAACCAGGTTGCAAAAGGGTGAGGGGGCAGTAACAACCTCGTTTAAAAACCAGGGCTCATCCGGCCCGGATGATAGTACCCTGTAAGGGCCCCTGCTAGGGTTATGGTGAAGCTGCTGCCTTCCAGTCCGACGTTGGTTCGTCAAAGGCTAGAGGAAGAAATCCTTGATTAAAAATTACAAAACCACTGCCTTGTGGCGTGGAGGGATCCTCAAACGCTAAGGGAGAAAACCCCAACAGAAAATCAGGCACATTGGGAAGCCTTAAGGTGGCAGCCCCATCACCTAACTACCTAACTGGAGGCTGGTTACCTATGATAGGGAAACTACACCGACTCATAATCATCACAGGAATAACCCGGACCGATTTTAAAACGGTGGCTGTGAAAACGGAACAGGCTGCAAGCCTAATCCTTGAAGTGTCCACGTTGCCACAGTTAGCATTCATTAACCGCAGTTAATGTAGCCGACCCCCCGTGTCGTCGTCATTCTGATGTCTGTATAGACGTTGTTTAAAGATGTGCGGAAACATGTCAAGAACGCAACTCAGTGGTGCCAGTTAAACAAAAAATTACCATTGATAACAGTTGTCTTGTAGGTGACCTTCATCAAGACTTGATATTGGATGAAGACATGGAGAAGATTTCATATAGAGAGGAATACAAGTATTTAGAGGTGAAAATTACGGCCACTGGGAAGCAAGACAAAGAAATACAATCCAGAATTAATTTGGGAAAAAAGATGACTATATCAACATTAAATGGAAACCTCTGGGATAAGCAAATTACAGCAGAAACTAAAACCAAAATATTTAAAACCATTGATAGAAGTATCATGGCTTACGGCGCAGAAGTCTGGATTACTAATAAACACACAAGAACAAAATTAATGACAGCAGAGATAGACGTTTGGAGACGTTCGTCAAGAGTTTCCAGACGTGAGGAAATTAGAAACGAAGTCATTAAGGACTGAATGAATGTGAAAATTCAATTGTTGATTTTATCCAAACAAAAAAATACAATGGTACGCACACACGAAAAGAATGGCACAGGAAAGATTGCCAAGGAGAGTTATGGAATGGACCCCACCAGGAAGAAGGAAAATAGGAAAACCACCTATCACTGGATAGAAGAAATTCAGACAATATTGAGGGAACGAGAAATGAAGATCTTTGGATGGACAAGCAGCAGTGGAAGATGAGAATTCAATCACTTCTGTAATCTTTGGTTCCGGAAAATGTGTAAACATTGTACAGCTGGGATAATAGTAATAACTGTTGTTTTGATCCTGACTGTCGACCTTCTGATCGAAGAAGCTATACATGTAATAACACACAAGCTTCAATACGAAAAACAGTTTAAAACAGTTACTATACGCGTATTTGTAAACTAGGGATATCCCGAGCGTTAACTGACCGCTGTTTTCATCGGGTGGTGGTTATTTCAAGTGGATTACGATGGCCACCAGCGGCCCTCATAAACAGGGGCGGATTTACCATTTTGCCGCCCGTAGGCAGAGTAAATTTGCCACCCTCCCACAAATCTCTGTTAAAGGGGGGTGCATTTACAGATTTAATTCAATCCTTCGTATATTCAATTACCCTAAAATTTGTTCTTTATATATTTTCTTCCAAATTTTTCTTAATACATTTCTATAGAACAATTTACATAACATACTACGAAGAGTACAATAAGACATTAAATTACTGGGAAGTTAAGTACACAAATTTTTAAAAGGAATAAATCCCAATTTTAGTACCAAGCCACGTGTTGTTTAATCAAATATATTAAACAACATATATGTAAGAAAGGGCGATATATGAACGCCCTTGAAGAGTACGAAATTTATAAAGCGTATAATAATACTGATACCAAGCCGCGTGTTTTAAATGATAACTGCTTTTCAAGTCGAATGTATTGTACGACACTGCCATGCGTTATTGTCGTGGTGGGAGCGAGACGTAATTCAGTGCGCGGTCAGTCACCGTACGATGTAGGCTACATCGTTTAACCGTGGCGCTCGTTTTTAAACATTTATATTGGATTTTAATATTTTAATTATTTGACAACTGTATCAACGTTAAATGATACACGAATATTTTAAGTTCTGAGGATGGGACAAGTGTCCTGAAACATGTCAACTTTATAGTGAAGACGTTGTTTCAAAAAGCCGCAGACGGTGAGTTGCAATATATTTGATTAAGTACACAAACACAAGAGGGGGCGGTGGTAAAGTTAAGAAAAAGTGATCAGACGACTCACACTTCACGCAGAAGTACACACCACGCCAAAAATTTACGCGGTGCCGGTCAGAGTTGGGTACGAAGTTATGCTACGCTCACAGTCTATGACTGTCATCAAATTATGCCACTTTTATAGTGGCATCTATCGACAGTCACTCACGGCAAATTACAGAGTCGATAAAGGATGTTCGAAATTCGAATGTAAACGAAGTAACAGTTAAATAATTAATTAATACAACGGAAGTAACACATAGATCATGCATGTAAGTATGTAATAAGCCTAGTTACTAAACAATATGTATTTTTAAAAGTTTCTTATCACATTGGAACGAAATGGAGCGGCATTTAAAACATCTCTTAGGTATAAAACCACCAACATAACGGCCGTCAAATTTCACCTTTCCAAATTTTGGCACCCATAGGCTATTCCCTACTTTGCCTATGATGCATAAATACGCCTCTCCTCATAAATCAAGGTCGTGGTGATAGGACGGTCGTGTCATTATGAACCACCGGCGAGTCCATCCGCTAGAGGACAGTTATTAAATAGTCATTAGATGGAGATTGAATTTATTTATTTATATATATTTACAGTAGTTACAGATTAGAGAAAGTTTGTGCCTGTTACTTATGCATTAGGTTTAATGAAATCGTGTATATTAATGTAACACTTCGAAGGACAAAATTAATCTACATTCTGAAGAAACGTTCGTTAATTAATCGCAACAAGATTTCGCCAGGGTGTCGGTTATTATCAGCACAATATTGTACACAAACGTGTACACGAATAATGTAATTCAGCCCCTAATCCATTAGTAACAACAGTAATATTATAAGAACCAGAAAAAAACATAACGTGTGTTTATTTTTTATTATTCCGGCTGTGCAATGCTTACACATTTTCCGGAACCAAAGATTACAGAAGTAATTGAATTCTCATCTTCCACTGCTGCTTGTCCATCCAAACATCTTCAATTTCTCGTTCTCTCAATATAGTCTGAATTTCTTCTATCCAAGTGATAGGTGGTCTTCCTCTTTTCCTTCTTCCTGGTGGAGTCCATCCCATAAGTCTTCTTGGCAGTTTTTCCTGTGTCATTCTTCTTGTGTGTTCATACCTTTGTATTTTTTTTTTGTTTGGATAAAATCTACAATTGAATTTTTCACATTCATTCTGTCCTTAATGACCTCATTTCTAATTTTCTCACGTCGGGATACTCTTGCCGAGTGTCTCCAAAAGTCCATCTCTGCTGTCATTAATGTTGTTCTTGTGTGTTTATTAGTAGTCCAAACTTCTGAGCCGTAAGTCATGATACTTCTAACAATGATTTGAAATATTTTGGTTTTAGTTTCTGCTGTAATTTGCTTATCCCACAGGATTCCATTTAATGTACATATAGCCATCTTTTCCAAATTAATTCTGGATTGTATTTCTTTGTCTTGCTCCCCACTGGCCGTAATTTTCACCCCTAAATACTCGTATTCCTCTGTATATGTAATCTTCCCCATGTCTTCCTCCAAAATCAAGTCTTGATGAATAACGTTTATTTGCTTATTATAATTATAATGCGATGAATCAAGTACACCGAGACTGTGTATACGCGTGCCCGTGGTTGAAAAACGGAATTTATCTTTCCATTTTTCTTTACCTCTGAGCCGTAAAGATTATGAAAAAATAATGCATGTATGTGTTTGCCAGACTGACTAATATTGGTCAGTTTGTTCTTCAAAAGAAAGATTACTTTAACCTAGCGAGTCACATGGGTAGCTCGTCTTGCTGTCTAAGGTTCGATTTATACAGGGAACGAGCCGACGACGTGACGAGGACGGCCCGAGAGCGTGACCATTCTTACAGGCAACGGGCCGTCCGAGCTTGTTCCGAGTTTATTCTCTCTGTGTTTGTAGTACGCATAGTTAGTGATTTTGTGAAAATATGTCGGCATCCTTTACGTTTTCAATTGACGAGTAAGCGGCAACAGCTGTCCATTGGAAGATAAAAATACTCAAAAACCAAGAAGATGGAGTGTCCATCCTGCATGGCTTACTAAAGAGAAAGAAGGAGAATTCAAAATTTATCAAGAATCAAAATTTTTGATCCGCAAGCCTATAACACACTGTGTTGTCTCACTAATTCTATTAACTTTTTGTCATTCATGATGAAAAAAGAAATTACTTTGTTCTAAAACAAATTCACAAAAGGAAAGGTACGCCTTCCCACTCTAAAAATCACGTGCTCGGCTCGTTGAAGTGATTCATACAGGAAGTGGACGTGTCGAGCAGTCGACGAGTCTCGGCCGAGCGTCGTACGAGGCTCGGACTCGTCACGGCGGCAGTTTAAATTGCCCCACTACAAGGCGTTGAAGAATTTTCTGTTCTGCTCGTTGAGTACGCGTCACGTCGTCGGCTCGTTCCCTGTATAAATCGATCCTAATTCTACGGTTCCGATTACGTCACACTCCCATCCGACACGTCAATGCATTCCCAACTTTACGTAAAACATGGTATACTTTGTCCTTTGTTTACAATTTTGTTCTTGGACAGTACACGATATATAAGCTGCCAAGCTGCATTATCCAGTGATTACAGTATGATTATATGGACAAAGAAAGATAAAAGTGGTACAATCCTGTCCAATGTAAGATCGTCATCGCTAACAGAATCTTATGATTATCTGATCATCATCATCACCACCACCACCACTCCAAGGACTTAGACCTGTTCCGGAACCCGTCTCCTCCTCGGTCTACCGACATCTTTCTTCCCAGTAGGGTGATAGCCCAAGGCAGCCACAGGTAGACGGATATCAGGCATGCGATTCAAGTGTTCACACCATCTCCTTCTGTGGTCTTCAGTATTCTGGTGCAATGATACAGTGTTTAAATCGCGTCTAATATCCTCGTTCCTTCTCCGATCCAAGAGAGAACAACCTTGCGTCCCTCTTAGAAATTTCATTTCGGTTGCGTGAATCCTCTGCACGTGCCTTTTACCAAGAGTCTATGTCTCACTAGCATACAGGAATGTGGGGACAGCCACAGTTTTATAAAATTTCATTCGGCTATCCTTCCGTGTTTTATTTTTCAGGTAAATTTTAATTATCTTGTAAACGGTATTAGAAATCTTTCACGGCCGGAGTCAATGTCAGTAAAATTATTGTCCGGGCTGTTGGGCCGCGGTCCGCTTGTTACAAATACAGACGCTTCGACTGCATGTGCGGCAGCCATCTTCAGAGTGTAACGGTTACGGCCGTTACATTAAATTTTAAAACTAGGCGTTTGACCTAGACGGAAGAAAAAATTGTGCTGGAGCCCATTGTGACAGGACTTGCAATTAAACGCTTATTCAACGATAACAACCTTCTTTTTTATTAGTGTTTCATCAGTATACAGGCAATTGAATTGTGTAATGTTTACAATAACAGTTTCCATAATTAGTTTCATAGACAAATAGAAGTACATACATATATACAAGATGTTCAGTGTTCATTAATCAGCATTACTAATACTATCAATAATGAGAAGTAGTCAAATAATATGCTAAATGGATGTTCTTTTAACAGTTAATAAGAAAGTAGCAAATATGTATACACAGGACAGGTTCTGACAAAATATTGCTCACTAGCAATATTAAAAAAAACTGTTTATATATATTTTATATATATATATGTCCACTTTCTCCCTGAACTCATTATAGTGTTGTTGTATGAAATTTATAACTGTAATTCTCCCACCTGCGTTTGTAAAATTTACTCAGTCCTGATATAAGTGTGATGGATGCTGGTGTGGTCCTGGTCAGTAGAGGAGTCTGCTCACTTCTTCACATGAAGTTGTCGCTCATGGTAGTGGTTGAGCATAGATATGTATTCCTGGGCATTCCTTGGTGTTACTGGGTTGGATCCGACGGCGTTGGAGGAGCATGTTAGCATAGCTCTGCAGAGGTGACAGTTGTAGTCGGCATCCACGAACCTTTCTACCGACTTGGGCGGGGACCCTGAGACCACTCCATTTTACTCGCGCATGATAGAAGTCAAAACCTCTGTTCCCAAGCCGTCGGACCAACTCACCATGTCAGCGGATGGAAGAAAAATGAGACCAGATAACACGTTCCATGAACTCAGGACGGTCCAGAAAAACTTGTTACAAATTGTCGAACCGAGATCAGCTGACAGGAGATAAAATGCAAGGTTAAAACTGCCTACCATATTGTATCGCCACTAGCGTTGACCCACAAGGCCACTGCCAGCCCGATTACGTCGCCACATACGGGTGAAAGCCGCTCCTGTCTCCCAACAACACAGAGTCTGAAATTTAGCCAGCCGTGTCGGCACAAAATATGGCCGGGCAATTTAAATTTTTAGAATTGCATCGGCACAAGTGGGTCTTCCGTTCTGCTTGTCTGGCGAATGCAGAACAGTCGCCAAAGGAGCAGAACGGAAGACCAACTGAAGATGACTGCCGCAGCTGCAGTCGAAACGCGTGAAGGTATAACAAAGGGACCACGGCCCAACAGCCCGGACGATAATTTTACAGAAGTGTGATAGAGATGTCGACAGGCTACATCAACGAATTGGAACGTCTGTGCACAGGACATAAGGTGAAGCGTAATGTTGGTAAGGACACAAATCTATTCTACTGTACGGATGCGATTGTTGTATATTGCCAAGTGAGCAAGGTGGCGACAGTCAGGGATGTCTACTTTGCGGAACGTTAGGGCCTCCGCACACGGCACGACTGCTCAGCAACACGGGTTGAGCAACTGGCTTGAGACGCGATAGTTTTGAAACTTTAGTTGCTAATGGGTTGCTGGTGTCCGCAGACGGAGCAACTGAAGTTTTTGACCAAAATGAAATCAGTATCGGGCAACCTGTCTAGTGAAGATGACGTGAACCGAACTGTAGAGAGATGTTTTGTTGACATTCTTCTTCAAATTATTATTATGTGTAGCAGTAGCGATGAGGAAGACGTTGTTTACAAACAATATCGAAGACGGCAAAGAGGTGGCACGATGTTCTGGACTCATCCTTACATCGAAAGAAATATTAAGTGCAGGCTTTTTGTAACTCCTTTTCAGCTGAAAGAATCAGATTCAAAATTTTAAAAGAAGCTTTTCCACCCCTTGACGAATTTTACATTCGCCCCCCGATCATTCATTTTATAGATGAAAGTATAAAGTTAATAAAAATTACAAAAACTATAAAATGAAACTGTAAGAACTTTAAAAAATTATAAAATTAATTTACAGTAAAAACGCAGAACGTAAAAGGTTGCACAACCACGCGACACAAGTTGCTATTCGACCAGCAACTGGGTTGCGTGCGACTGAAATTATTTCAAACCGGTATCTGCGATCGCGTTGTGTGCGGCGACTCATCTACTACGGTGACGGATCGTGCAACCTTTTAACAACTAAAGTTGCAAAACAGTCGCGCCGTGTGCGGAGGGCGTTAGACTTTGTAGTCTGTTGGATGGATTGAGGAGACCTGAGAATGACGAGTATCGTGGATGACGTGGACACGTGTCGGAGGGAAAAATGGGAGAGAAATCCCCCCTCCCCAGTGGGACGGGTTCCGCAAACAGCTTTATAATATAAGCTCGAAGTAGTGTAAAGAATTGTTGTCGTAAGTAATGGAAGACAGCCTTTGAAATCGGTACAGGGAAAGTGCATTATGTTTCTGAAGTCTTCTTCCAGTATGGACCGCGTCAAAAATGTCTTGTATGACAACGTTTCACTCATGTTACAATGAGTATCCTCAGGTCGTATTGTAATATGAGTGAAACGTTGTCATACAAGCAGTGGCGACCCGTGCTTCGGTTGCACAACCCCCATTAAATTCCCAATTGTATTTTAAATTATAGAATTATGAATAAAACAATAACTAATAATAGTGTTTCCACGCTAAATAATCGTAATTAATCATTTGGCGATTGAAAAGCGCAGAGCAATACTAAAAACCGTACACACTCCTGCCACGGTGTACATGGCAAGTGTGCACCAACTGTGACGCGCTTTGTATATGGGGAAATGCACTGGAGTCGTGCTGTGGCTGCCTAGAGGCTGGCTAGACTCGCATGCTCCTATTGCATCGATATAGGCTCGCTTGGTGTGATTAGGGACTACAAACCTCGCTTGTACGTTACGGCGCCACCAGTCTGTTGGTAAATGACACGTGGTGCACCAGGTAGGAATTGGTAAGTTTATGTTGTTATGCTACTTGTTAGTGTCGGTCGAATTTTTTGTGAATTTTGTTGTCATTGTCAGTTAAGTGTCAGTCCAATTCATCGTTAAATGTAAATAGTAGTACATATAAAGGATTAAGGTGTCATAGTGTAAGATATTTAGTATATTTAACTGGTAGGATACAATGAATTCTGTCGTAAACTTAACGAAAACGCTGTTCAGTTTACGTCATATTGAGAAAAAAAATTAAATTATGAGAGTTGGTAAGCTACACCAAATCTTTCAAATTTAATCAAAATGTAAAATCAGGTAACAGAATATTTAATCGGAAATTTAAAAAAGATTTATACAATAAATATTCATGGTTATGTGGGTGACACTAAAATTCCATTATTTTGTTTTCCTTACGTATTGTTTGGAGGGGAGGAGACTTGGACATTTTCTGTTCAGATAATAAAACAATTTAATACCATCCAACCCAACTGCAATCCCCAAATTTTTCAACCACCAGGCGCCACTGCATACAAGACATTTTTGACGCGGTCCGTACCGGAAGAAGACTTCAGAAACATAATGGACACCGGCCGCGGAAGCCTACGCGAGAATACAGGCAAAGTAGTTAATCCCTGGCAATGATGAAAAAGAAGAAAACCAGTTTGTTACAGATTTTGTTGCCAGTTCATGCTTCTGTGGTTTCAGCGTCGTCGCATTAACGATGTGTTGAATAGAGAATATGACAATCGAGAGAAGAGTGTCTCGATCTTTGAAAAGTATAGCATAGTAAAGCATAGTGGAATGTAAAGACGGGAATGTAGTGGAAGAAAAGAAAAGTCATGAATGGAGTGTGCTGATAGTGTTCGACGTAATACCTTGTATTCGTACTGAATGAACCAGTAAATCTAATTGAAGGGATGAATGAATGGAATGCCGAGTCTGTGGGCGGCTACAAAGCGTACACTGTGGACACGGATTGTTAAGGAATGGAGGGGGGCGTGGAACGTTCTCTCTGAAACTTTGTGTATACGGTGTTTTTTTTTTCGAGGCTGGTTGTTGGTGAGGACCAGACTCTGGCTGTTCTGGGGCGAGCCCCCTTCAGCCATTTATTTGGGAAGGAATTGTGGATCCGCACGCTATAGCAGACAGGCTGTTGAGAGGGTGCAGGCATCAGTAAGTAAAGGAGATTGTAACTGAGTTGATTTAGTGTGGCAGCCTCTTTGAGCGGTTGGTTGGGGGGGGGGGGTGTTTTAGTGCCAAACTACAAGACTAAGGCGACCAGAACAAGTAGCGTGTGACGTTAAAAAGGGGGGCGGGAAGCGTCATAATGGCGTCAAGGGATCGGCATGGGACAGGTTATATGGGTTTTGTGTTGGGCAGTTAGGTTTTGTGGAATTGAAATTAGTTTTGAAAATTGTGTCATGTTTTGTAAAGCACTCGACATCGAAAATACACAAAATACTAGTACATACACCACAATCACACACAATAAAACCAATTTAAAGTACCTGAAGCCAACAGGAAGCCACAATAACAACCAACCAACACATATGTACTTCACCAGACACAAAATCCGGAAGGCTGGGATGAGTACAAAATGGTACCCGAAACATGTACCTAATAAGGAAAGAAACATCTTGAGGTAAATTCAATATAAAAATTAAATAAATATATTATATACATCAAGAAATAGACTGTAGCAAAAAGTGTTTGAATTTATATATTTATATTTCCATACACACGCGCGCGCGCGCACACACACACACGTTTGTTTGTATCTGGGGGTGGTGAAGGTATTCAGACACGCTGTACATACCGTTGTAAAGGGTGTATGTGGACAGAATGCATCCTACACGCTGACATTTTCATATTACATGTGATATTAATAATATATTCTTTCTGACAGATCATTAAATGTTGCTATTTCAAACACAGCGTACGCTGAATTCCGAGTAAACAAAAATGACATTATACGTCATGAACGTATCAAAAGAACAAAATAAATGACTCTAATACACATTCCTGGAGTATGTAGTTGCTGGGACCCTTTCCAATTTGGTGGCCAGTTAAGTAACATTACAGGATAGCGGCACTGTCTTCACTCTACATACTGTGAAATGTGACTTATTAAATTTATCATCATAATTATCAATTCATGGATAGGATTTGTCCTGTTACGGCCTCATGACTCCCGCCATCTTGTGACTGGCCTGCCTACAGATGTTCTTCTAACCGGTTCATACTCATAACCCAACTTTAGAAAGCGGGTATTGTCTTTGTAGATGTTGTTTCCAGCTATTTCTATATTACTGAATGAGATCATTTAGGGAAACTGTATCAAGTTCTCGTCTAATATACTCGTTTCTTATACTGTATGAACGTAAAACTGATAAAGAATTGTCAATCATTGTAATCAAGATAATTTAATTAATTGAACAATTAACATTTACAATAAAATTTGCATAAATAATTAAATTATCTTGATTACAATGATTGACAATTCTTTATCAGTTTTAATAAATTGTTTACTATTGATGATATATATTTGGACATAGAAATTTCATTACGTGTATAAACTAATTGTTTTATGTTTAATATAATAAGTTATGTCTACTACTCACTTAATTCATTTGATTCTAACTACACATTGGTGTGTCGTTACAATGTTATGTTTGCATTGCCTAATTGACATATAAAACCATGTAAGAAATGATAGTTAATAGTGTTCCATTCTTAGGAGCCTTCCATAACTGTGTGTTTTCATTACTGATCGTGCTTACTGCTCCAGGTTGGGCATACCATATATAATGATACACTTGGATATCATTGAATTTAAATACGTCCCGCGTTCCGGAGCACCATATCGCTAAACAGGTGTTTTGATCATACGTATGGCATTTTCATTTGCCACGTGTTGGTTGTGTCATGTGTGAATGCGTTAACATTAAAACTGATAAAGAATTGTCAATCATTGTAATCAAGATAATTTAATTAATTTAACAATTAACATTTACAATAAAATTTGCATAATTAATAATATTGTATATGGCGCTCCAACCTCGGGGCTACATAAATTAAAGATATACGACAAAGTTCGTACAGGTAGCACTTTCATAAATATAGATAAAAATTTATATAATTAAAAAACTCAATTAATTTATGCAATCACAAAATATGCATAAACATAACGTTGTACATGTCTTCCCAACGCGGGGCAACAAGCAGGATTTAGTGGAAGAATCAACAGTCGTATATGACCTCCCAAACTTGGGGTTAGTTACACTTTAATTACGACCTAATTAAAAAGATAATCAATTAATTTATGCAATCATAAATTTGCATAAAATATAACGTTGTAAACGAATCGCATATATCTCTTTGCCGATCTCAAATAGCTTATTTCTGCATCTTGTAATTGGCACCAGTCCTTCTTCCTTATGGTCCAGGTCTCGCATCCATACAGCAGTGCTGGTACTGCCATTGTCTTATAGAATTTGATACACGTCTCTTGCCTAGCTTTCCTTTTCAGTGTCCTTGTCAGCATTCCACATATAGCCTATAGTTTGGAACCTGCCTAGTTTATTACTGAGATCATCACTACCTCTATAAGCAAGTCTACAACCAAGGTAATTGAATGTAGAGACCTGTTCTATGAGCTAGTCATTTAACATAATTTTAATTAAGAAAGTTGTGTTAGTGGTTATAATCACAAACAGAATTATCACTGTTGCACATCACTATAGAAAAATTATTCCAATTATAGCGCTTTCAAGCTTCACATGTGACGATTATGTCCGATCTGACGATGAGCTGTGAAGCTTGAAAGCGCTAATCGGATTAACTTATAGTGGTGTGCAACAGTGATAATTCTGTTTAACATAATTTTAGATCGAATGGGGTATTTTCCGCAAAAATTCCATAACCGTTGTTGTTGCAGTTTAAATTTCTAAATTACGCGTATATTCCTTACTTATCTGTTGGAGGCCATTAAACTATTCTACAGTGCATTCTCATTAGCGTGGATTACAGCCATATCGTCTGCAAAGAGCAGCATATTTAGTGCAGTACAGTTATTTAACTTAAGATGCCAGAAGGGATCCCATCATTAAGTCTTCTCAGCAGATCGTCAAGATATACAGTGGATTTCGCCAATAACGAGCTCGCTTATAACGAGAACTCGGATGTAACGAGCAAAAGTGCGAGATTTGTTTGGTTTTGTATCTTAGTAACGATAAGTAAACTCGCTTTTAACGAGTAGGAACGCATTAGAAACTTGGTTATAACGCGCAATTTATCGCAGGCTTGTTCATGGGTTAAGGTCTAAAAAAGTTCGTTGCAATACAGCATTTTAAACATTCCTTTAGATCATTAACGAAATTTTGTGAAACTAAGAATGCAAATGATGAATTCGTGGAATATTTAAATAAATTACAAAACTGTTTTGTTGTCTACAGATACAAAATTATTAAAGAAACAAAAATAGATGATGTTTTAAGTTCTGTGTGTGAAATATAATTTTGACGATTCCATTTAGAACGAAGAAAAAAACAAATAAATGAGAGTGAATTTTCTTGTAATTTAAAAATAAGTATTGTACATGTGGCATGGAAAGTTTTGCGTTTTTTGCCAGATAGCCGGCTGATTTTTGGTAAGTTTTTATTACACAGTTACTTTTACTATATTTCGCGAATGTACTATACGCCAATATTCAGTAAAGAATGTTAGCGTCTAAAAAATGTTTAAAGTCTAAATTTCACTTTTAACGTCGAATGTAAAACATATCAAAATTTTATTGTGCAAAGCCTCTTCTGTAGGAGACTTTTTTTGTTGTGTGTTCGATAATCACGGTATAAAAATTTAGGCTTGCGAGTCGACAACTCGGATGTAGCGAGCACCCGGTTTTAAAGAGTACATTTGTCCGGTCCCTTGAATCTCGTTATAAGCAAGTTCCACTGTATATTAAACAATAGCGGGGGGGGGAGAAAAGATAAAATTAAGGTAATAAAAGTACATTTCGTCTCGTAGGTGAGGGTTATTGGTGGGGGGGGGGGTTACAGAGAGAGAGGTCATTGCACGCATCGACAAACACAACAGCGGGACGTCACACCAGCTGGGGAGGAAGCGACGCCCGACTGTGCAGCTGACGCGGAATGCGGAACCGTGCGTTGCGCTGCGGAATGAAACCGTCCGTGCACACGACACGACCTTCTGATTTATGTAACACTCAGAGAATTGTCGTTTAGTTTTGGCAGAATTATACGGAGTCTCTGCGCTTTTAACAGTTCAACGCCCGTTTTAAACATACAAGAAGCCTGGTTCATACTTTTTGGGGCAGCCTGCTGATCAGATAGTCTTTTACTTCCATGTTCCGTAAGGAAATGAAAGTATGGTGATGGCGAAAAAACATCGTGTTCGAGATAAGGGCTGATTCTGATTGTACTGCCCTCTGAACATGAAGAAAAGTCATTTTCCGAAAAGTGTGTGTGTCTGTGTGTAGAATTTTTTCTATGGCGAACGATAACTGCCGCAAATTCAACCAGAATCAAATAATGTTTTGCATATGTGCCCGAGTTGTAGAGTACTCAAGGCCTATTGATTTTGGTGAAGATCGGTTAAGGGGGAGGGGTAGTTTACCTGCAACGTTTTACGTTTTAACAAGAGTAAAGTACTTAAAACTTCGTTTAAACTTTTTCAAACAATGATAATTGTTAAAAATCGGTATGGAGAACCATACATGACTTCCATGTTGTAAGATTTATGTTTAAAATAATTTACTTGAATCGGTTCGGTAATTTCTAAAAAAATATCGCCCACCCTCAAACTAATTTCACTATTTATAGATATTTTTGTTATTATGGGGTAGTCGTTTAATATAATGTCATTTTCGGTCACTTTATCCATAAAAATTAGGTAGGCTTACTTTATTCTTATAAAGAAACCGAACTACGCAGATAATCATCCCTCCTCCGAAGCTCTCCGAAGTCACTTATGGACCCTGAGCATCTTGCAGGCGTCCTTTCCCTAAAGACGAAAAGTCTGTCTATGAACCGTTCCTCTGTAAACACGTGCAGTTACACTGCCCAGCGATCCACAGAAGCAAATCGCTATCCAGCTGGACACTTTTTCGGCTTGCTCGCGTTGTGTTGGTGTGGGTTTCGGCACTTTCCATTTAAAAAACGTGCAAATGTAAGAAAATAAACATGAGTAAGGCCAGAAATAATGCGAATTGTGTGTGTGCGCGCGCGCGCGTGCGCCTGCCTTTTTATTGCGATAGTCATAATAATAAAATGGAAACATTAATAACGTAATGTAAACATTACATACTTGAGATATGCTTGCCTGCCACGAACGATATATTTTCTCTCATACATGTTTAAATTAAAATGAAAAATATAGAATTTTGTTAAAGTGAAATGAACTGTTTCCATAGAAACTACTTCTTTGTTGTCAATAACGTATTACACATATAAAACTTAAAAAATTTATTTCCTTCATCATCAACTACCATTTTAATTTATAAAAAAATTACCTCCTCCCCCTTTAACTACCGTTTTCATTTATAGATATTTCGTCTACCTTTCTATAGTGGATTATTATGACCTTCGTTTCAGGATACTTTATTTATCAAAATTAAGCACTTTACACTTGTTGAAACGTAAAACGTTGCAGATAAACTACCCCTTTCCCTTAACCGATCTTCACCAAAATCAATGGCAAACGATAACAGCCGCAAATTCAAACAGAATCAAATAATTTTTTGCATACAGTCCTGATTTGTAGAGTACTCACGACCTATTGTTTTTGGTGAAGATCGGTTGAGGGAAAGGGGTAGTTTACCTGCAACGGTTTTTTTTATCAAGGGAAATTTTTTTTTTGGCAAACGATAACAGCCGCAAATTCAAACAGAATCAAATAATGTTTCGCATACATCCCTGAATTGTAGAGTTCTCAAGACCTGTTGTTTTTGGTGAAGATCGGTTAAGGGAAAGGGGTAGTTTACCTGCAACGTTTTTTAACAAGGGTATTTTATATGGCAAACGATAACAGCCGCAAATTCAAACAGAATCAAATAATTTTTTGCATACAGCCCTGATTTGTAGAGTACTCAAGACCTGTTGTTTTTGGTGAAGATCGGTTAAGGGGAAGGGGTAGTTTACCTGCAACGTTTTGTTATCAAGGGTATTTTCTATGGCAAACGATAACAGCCGAAAATTCAAATAGAATCAAATAATTTTTTGCATACGTCCCTGAATTGTAGAGATCTCAAGGACTTTCGATTTTGGTGAAGATCGGTTAAGGGGAAGGGGTAGTTTACCTGCAACCTTTTACGTTTTAACAACAGTAAAGTACTTGAAAATTCATTTAAACTTTTTCAAACAATGGTAATTGTTAAAAATAAAATAAATTTTTTCTTTATAATGTAAATTATGTATGAGTTAATATACATGTATAAAATAATATATCGTTCGTGGCAGGTAAGCATATCTCAGTTATGTAATGTTTACGTTTCCATTTTATTATTATGACTACAGCAATAAAGAGGCAGGGAAGACACACACACACACACACACACGCAAAATTCGCGTTATTTCTGGCCTCACTCATGTTTATTTTCTTACATTTGCACGCTTTTTAAATGGAAAGTGCCGAAACCCACACCAACATAACGCGTGCAAGCCGAAAAAATGGACATCAATTTGCTTCCTGTGGATCGCTGGGCAGTGTAACTGCACGTGTTTACAGAGGAACGATTCATAGACAGACTTTTCGTCTTTAGGGAATGAACCCTCTGCAAGATGCTGAGGGTCCATGAGTGACTTCGGAGCCCTCCTTCTTTTTCGCGTGTTTGTTCTGTGAAACATACACTGTAGATTCGCAGCTTTACTCTAAGCAACGCTCAATAGGAAATGTTGAAAATTTTTATCCACGGTGTACCCTCATTCACACTAAACCTGCTCTGATGTTTTAATTACGGACATCATAATATTAAAACTTTGGAAACTTGAGCACTACTTAATGGAGATCAGTCATTAACTTATACAAGCCATTAATTTTATGCATATTTTTTATATATATGTGTACAACGTTATCGGCAACAAAGAAGTAGTTTTTGTTAAAATTCCTTCCCGGGATATTTGGCCGTAGTCCAATGTTTTCTACAAAACCAGACGTTTCGGCAATGCCATCGACTTCCATCAACAGTGAAAATCGAGTGCGATAACGTGAGGTGGTATACGTTAGTGACCACACTACTGTGGTTAAGGCTGAAGCAGTAAGTAGAAAGAAGTAGTTTCTATGGTAATATTTCATTTCGAAAATGATTTTAAATATAAATCTTAGAATACGGAAGTCATGTATGGTTCTCCATACCGATATTTTCATGTTTTGACGGTAAACTTAGTACAGTCAGACTCTGCCGTTATCTCGAACACGATTTTTTTCGCCATGACCATACTTCCATTTCCTTATAGAACATGGAAGTAAAAATAACACAATATTGTTGCCAGGCAACCAGGTTGTTCGGTTAGGAGGGGGGGTTAGTTTACGTGCATTGTTTTGTGTTTTAACAAGAGTAAAGTACTTAATTTTAATAAATAAGTGCCCCGAAAATAAAGTCATATTAATCCGCTGTAAAATGGTAAATGATATACCTAATTATAAATGGAGTAGGTAGTTGAAGGGGGAGGGGTGATTTTTTCAAAATTGGTGTGCTTCAAGTAAAGTACGAATATTTAATTTTGAAGGATAATATACGTTAGAAATTACATATGATAAAACTATTACTCTATGAAAGTGTAAATATCATTAGTGGTGGGGATCGGTTGAGGATGAGGGATGATTATCTGCGTAGTTCAGTTTCTTTATAAGAATAAAGTATAGATAAAGTGTTATCGAAAATAACATTATATTAAACGACTACCTCATAATAATAAAAATATCAATAAATGGTGAAAATAGTTTGAGGTTGGGCGATATTTTTTAGAAACTGAACTCAAGTAAATAATTTTAACCATAAATCTTAGAACATGGAAGTCATGTATGATTCTCCATACCGATTTTTTTTTGACATTAATAATAATTTTAGCCAGGGAGGTGTACAAAAAAGTAGTTTATTTGAATTGAAACTAAATTGAAGATTCACGAAGCAGGTTCAGAAATCGTTGGGAAAATATTAGTGGTCTGGCAAATAGAAGAGGTAGGAACACCATTGAATAGAGGCAGAAGCAGTGGCGAATTATCCACTCTAGGGTATGCTGCAGCACCAGGTACCAGTACCTCAGCTGTCAGAGGGGGCACCATCCAGCCCTAAATCACGGTGTATTCTTTTTTGACGTAGAATACGTCTTACCTTTCATGCCAGCAATAGGCACCCCCCCCAACCAGAAAATCGAGCGTTAGGTTTCCCGTCACATTTGAAATTGAAATATTATCTAAACGACAAAAGATTCACGCTTATATGAGGTACCATTCGACAGATAAAGGTACAAAGATAATAAATACCACAATATAAGCGGGCTCTTGCATCATCCAGCGCGTGGTGAGCGGGGGGGGGAGAAATAGAAATGTTTTGCGCCGCTCGGCGCGCACTAAAATTAGTATTTCTCCGGTTTCCGATGCGATAGAACGTTGAGTGAGGTGTCGTTAAAATTGTCTCATCGAGTACTATCTACATAGTGTACCTTAATAGCGGTGATATTATTAAGAGGTTTGAATAATCGTAATTTAAGTTGTAAAAATCGTGTGTTCGGACAAAAGGTCGCGGTATATGGATGCTAAACGTGCTCAAAAGTATCGTAAACGCATACAGGAGAGTAGAGAAAATCATGGGGAATTCAGGAAACCCAAAATGACCAATGCCGAACGTCAGAGGATTTACCGACAACGCTTCAAAGACAAGGAAATAAATACTGAAGTCGAGTTGGATAACGAAGAGCGCCCGACTTCGCAAGTGTATCAGCCGATCGAATTCAGCAAAACGTGGCAGTTAGCTACAAAGCACATCCACAAAACATTCTTTAATAATGAATTTGGACAAGCGTGTGACGTTTGTGACAGACTGTGGTTCCAGATGGACGTAAAGATAGTGGCTGTTAAAGTGATGCCGTTGCAACACCATGAGACCAGAATTAATTACCATAGTAACAAGTAAATAAACAAATGATATTTAGCGGCATCGGAACTATACCTTTATCCGTTCCTGCAGTTTTTAATGTTTTTACTATGCGATTGTATTGATATATTTTGTAATTTTGTACTTTGTAAAACTAAATATGTGTTTGTTCATTTTATTCATAAATCATAACACATTAGCAACCCTAAAGCACACAGACGTATTCTACGCTCTGAAGATTTGCGGCCGTGGCTCCCACACAGCCCCCACCGACTTTTTTAATAAAATCTAGACACGTCGGCTAGTCAATAAAATAAACTAAAACTAAGACATTTACTGCATGATAAGAAAGCAGCTCTTTACATAAGAGACTCCAATAACAGTAATCAAGTGATATCTTTATAGCCTATCATCCGAGAGGCCACAGGCAGTATAACACTAACACAGTTTAACACTTACATGCTAACAGATAAATAGGCTACATCCAAAACTTCTTTCCTGGATTTTAAAACAGTGCGTTTTTTCCATTATTTTTCTTCACTCATTTGTTTGATTTACGGCGCTTGTAAGGGGGTTAATTGAGCCCCTGGTTATGCTTAAATTCATGTAACTTCTATTTCCAACAATGGGTTATGAAGGTGAGAAATGATTATTAATGGCAGGGAAGGTTTAGTAATAAAATAAAAAGTCTACTAAATTTTTAAACAATTTATTTTTTGCACATATACAGTGAAATGTATATGAACGATGATTTAGTTTACACTGGCTGTATAGTCAGTTATTCAACAACAGATATTGTCTACTTTTGGTCGCCTTGAAGAATCCCCCCCCCCAAATTCCAGTGGTGCTACTTGCACCACTTCACCATGCTGTGGTGGGCACCCCTGCTTCTGTTAATACAGAGTATGCCTGGTTCAATACCTGGTAGTGACATTCATTACGTAAATTGATTAAAGAGAGTTTACATTTCTTTGTGCGAAAAAAACAATGGAAAGACAGAGAAAAGGGGGGGAGAGAGAGAGAGAGAGAGAGAGAGAGAGAGACTATGTGGCGGACAGACATACATAGTCAGCTTAATTCTTTCTTTGAGAGTTTGTAGTTGTAGCAATAGCGTGACCGTTGCCAACATTACGCCACTTAATCCACAGTGTGTGTCGTCTGTAGTAATGTGTTTCACGTTCAGTTAGCGTACAAATACAGGCGACGTTAACGTTTTTATCGTAATGAACCGTCGCTGCAACGCTTTTGCCGAAGTTTTTGTTACTGAAATAATTAATTATGTTCGTTAATTTTTTACGTCTTTTTTTTCAAAATACTGTTGAACGTAAATGGCTTGTAAGCGATAGCCGTTGTCGGTAAAGAGTGGTACGTATTACTTCACCCCTCCCCATACGTAGATGACAGCCCCATCATACAACATACGCAGTCACAGAGGGGTGTCCTGTAATAATTTAAAGTTTCAGTGTATTTTGTAGTAAAGAAAGTTTGTTTTATTACGATACCTGCTAGTGAGACATGGGCTCTTGTTAAAAGGGACGTGTAGAGGATGCAGGCACCCGAAATAAAATTTCTAAAAGGGACGCAAGGTTGTTCTCTCTTGAATCGGAGAAGGAACGAGGATATTAGAAGCGATTTAAACATTGTAACTTTGCACCAGAAGATTAAAGACCACAGAAAGAGATGGTGTGAACACTTGAATCCACATGCCAGATATCCGTCTACCTGTGGCTGCCTTGGGTTATCACCATACTGGGAAGAGAGATGTCGGTAGACCGAGGAGGAGACGGGTTCCGGAACAAGTCTATGGCCTAGTCCTTGGAGTGGTTATGCTGATGCTGAGGATACCTTTTTTACCGCTGCCAGGGATAAGGACTAAGGCAGTGGTTCTCAACCTTTCCAAGTCCGGGACCCACCTACATGGGTCCCGTAAGCATGGGCGCCGGCAGAATTACTTGTAGGGGTGTGCACCTATTTTAAATCATCTTTTTGTTAACATCGAGTACTTTAGCCCGCCTTTTACGCGTAAACAAATAATACGTACTGAATTCTAGAAAAGTAAATTTGCATTTCAAGAAACTGTTTGTTTTCTAACTGAACACATGTTGAAATGTTGTAACACGCAATGTAACGTGGTGTTTTGTGCCTACCGACCGGTAATTGCGTGCCGTCACTGGAAGGCGATGTGGTGATTCACACGCTGCGAGCAACTATTTGTAGAAATGTCACTTCGCCTTCTTCTTGTGAGACTGTTTAGTCTGTTCTGGCTCCGAACTGGTCGGACCGTCTCTTCCCTTACGGCTGATACAGTAAGGCTATCTGTCACTGCCCGTTATAACAGTGACCCCACGTCCACAGGTAACAAGGATGATGTCGTCAACGGTTTGCATTTGAACAATAGCGGAAGAGGCAGCCCTCTGCCTGGGGTTAGTACAGGCAGGAGCTCTGTTGACAAGCTTTGAGATGGCAGCCCCTCACTCAACTCGCCTTGCGAAACGTTGGTAGCATATCCAAGGGCCACTTGTATTACTCGCAAGCTCCAAAGGGAAATTAATAGAAAACTCACAATTCCGTTTTATGTTCAGCTATTTGTTAGCATTCGTACGGAATTCAGGAATTCACAGTTGTTATCCATATTCGTGCCTTGTGTGTGTGCGTGTGCGTGTGTGTGTGTGCGTGTGCGTGCGTGCGTGCGTGCGCGGATTAACGTTCTGTGAATATTATTTGGCCTGCACGGATTCATATTTGAAAGTGGGTCCAACATGACGCGCACGCTGAACAAATAATTATTCGTCATTATATTGTACAATAATTATTTAATAATGAAAATGTTGTAAGATTTACTGTTAAAACATGTTTATGAATTTGTTCTTCCTAAAATCTCGTTCAGGTTTATCTTTTATTACTTAATCGGCGTTTCCAATAATCGACATCTATAACTCAAAGTGTGAGGATGTGTTCCTTTGTATTGAATACAAATCCACACCGATTACACCGATTGCCACCAAATGTTGCACAAGTAACCTTTGACACAAGGCGAAAAACACTGTTTAACTTGGAATTTGATATTCTGCCCCGTTCGCACTATTTAGGCGGTTTTAATTATGCCCTTTTGTTGACATGTATAAAGGTGTCAACAACACCATGGAGACCAGAATTAATTACCGCAGTAACAATTAAATAAACAAATCCTATTTAGCGGCATCGGAACTGTACCTTTATCCGTTCCTGCAGTACATTTTCGATGTTTTTAATATGCGATAATATTACGATGTGGAAAAGAAGAAGTGTACTAATTGTAAATTGTCCTGTTCCTTGTTGCAAAGCGATAATACGTAGTGTTTTCGTTTGTGAGGTTAGGTGGTAACGGTTTTTGGTTTTTAGTTTACTGCTGAAATAAATAAATAAAACCCATGGTTGAGGAAAACAACGTTTAATGTGTATAAACGGGTACTTGTTTTCTATAAATGAAAATGGTAGTTGAAGGGGGTAGGGGGTAATTTTTTGAAAATTACCTTTCTGATGTCGAATAAACTACTTCATTTTGAAGGATAAGATACCTTGGTAATTACATATAATGAAACTATTACTCAATAAAAGTGTAAATATAAAAAATCGGGTTGTTCGGTTAAGAGAGAGGGGTAGTTTACCTGCATTGTTTTGTGTTTTAACAAGAGTAAAGTACTTAATTTTTATAAATAAGTGCCCCGAAAATAAAGTCATATTAATCTACTGTAAAATGGTAAATGAGATATGTGTTAATGGGGAGGGTAGTTGAAGGGGAGGAGTGATTTTTTTTTTTGAAATTACTTTGCTGATATCAACTAAAGTACGAGTATTTAATTTTGATGGATAAGATACCTTAGTAATTACATGTGATAAAACTATTACTCTATGAAAGTGTAAATATCATTAATGGTGGGGATCGGTTGAGGAGGAGGGATGATTATCTGCTTAGTTCAGTTTCTTTATAAGAATAAAGTACTTAATTTTTATAGATAAAGTGAGTCAAAAATAACATTATATTAAACGACTTCCCGATAATAACAAAAATATCTATAAATGGTGAAAATAGTTTAAGGGTGGAGGATTTTTGAAATTATCGAACCGAATTCAAGTAAATGGTTTTAAATATAAATCTTAGAACATGGAAGTCATGTATGGTTCTCCATACCGATATTTCTGACGTTTGGAGATTAATTTTGTGTGTTTCAAATTCTGTGAAAAAATTTGTCAGGTTTAATGGTAATTTTTTAGCGTTTTACCGTTTGAAATTATTAGCTTTCTATTTTAAATCTAAATTTTAATTGCTAATTTATTTTGTTTGTTTGTTGTTTCAGGTAAGCACTGCTGAAAACGTTTTTAAAGATAAGAGACGGTATCATTTCGTAAGTAAAATAAGTACCTGCACTAACAGGTTATTATTATTATTTAAGAATGTGATTATAGAATGCTCGGAATGGCTTAAAGCTATTGAAACATTTCATTACAATTCCAAATGAAACTCGTTTCAAAAATTGTGTTTATGTCGATTGTATGCTCAATTGCTGAATCTGTTTTAGCAAAAAATTAAGAGCGAATGTATTTGAAAAGTTAAGTGGTGTAACTCAGTTATTAAAAGGTAGCCACGGAGGCGAGGCGTACCACAGACGTAGGTCCAGACCAGTGCATGTGTTATTCGTAGTTGCCGAATTCGAGCATTGCCCGAAATTTTTACTCACTCCGCGATGTGCGAATCTTGTTTTACGCAATCCGCGGAGTGACCATTTATTTCGGGCAATGGGCGAAATAAAATACCCACTCCGCGGAGTGCGTATTTCTATTTGCTCAATACCCGAAGTAAACTAATTTCCGCCATTGCGTAAATCAAAATACGCAGTCCGCGAAGTGAGCATTTCATTTTACTCACTCCGAGAATTGCGTATTCTGCTTTTACTCAGTAACAGAAGTGACCGTTCCCACCCACTCGTGAGCATGTTCTGACATGTCCCCCCCCCCACACTCAGTGCGGCGCCTAACACATGTCAGTTTTGTTGTTCCTAGCAGAGTGTCTCTGCTGTTGGAACAATCCGTGTCGCAGTGAATTGTTTTTACCGAGAACATTGTTATTGAAAATGAAGGCACAGTTTGAGTGCAAGCTTCTTGAGTTAATGAGGGAGAAAGAAAGGCCTTTTTTGTTGAGTGATGTACAATATAAGTGTATTATCGAGGAAACTAACGAAGCAAAAGAAAAGAAAGGGAAAGGACTAAACATGACTTCTAAAGATTACCGTCGGCTAAAGAGATTCGATGTCATGAAAGTCGGAGAGCGGGAGCAGCTGATCCAAAAATCAGAGTGGTCGCTTACAGAGATTAAATATTTTTGTCCAGCAAGCGAGTTCTTTGACGTTTTCAAAGCAGTGGATTTGAAGTTAGGCCACAAAAAAGAAAAGGCTATGGAGGTGGAA
This sequence comes from Magicicada septendecula, assembly GCA_034769895.1. Lineage (NCBI taxonomy): Eukaryota > Metazoa > Arthropoda > Insecta > Hemiptera > Cicadidae > Magicicada > Magicicada septendecula. The sequence goes on along the minus strand of CM068370.1, from coordinate 491,128,171 downwards.
CTGAAGAATAAGTTCACACAATCGTCACTTCGGCTATTGAGTAAAAGCAGAATACGCAATTCGCGGAGTGAGTAAAATGAAATGCTCACTTCGCGAACTGGGTATTTTGATTTACGCAATGGCGGAAATTAGTTTACTTCGGGTATTGCACAAATGGAAATACGCAATTCGCGGAGTGAGTAAAAATGTCGGGCAATGCCCGAATTCGGCAATTGCGAATAACGTATGCACCACAACCGCAACTACTGACACCGTCTCGGCTGAGGTGTTGTCCAAGCGCGGAATTGGGCGAAATCACGCCAAATGCCTCCTTGACCTCCTCGGCATGGCAGCACACACCATGGTGGTCTCTTCTTTCGACCCCCGTCAGTACGGTTTTATGTTCCTGCGGGTGAATGCTTAAGGGCGTCACGGATCTGCTTGTATGTAGATAAAAACAGCTGTAACAGTGAACAGTAGACAACAGAATTCGAAAACGCTATGATTTCACTATTTGTAGTAACGGGGTGCCAAAGATTAAAGCAGGCGCAGAGTGGGCGTAATTAATTTGATTTACTCTTTATATAAAGTTAGTTGACAATTATACGTACGATTTATAGTGACCGGTTGTTATTTATGGGAGCGAGACATGGACGATGATAAAAAAAAGGAACAAGAAACACCGAGAAGTCTAGCACATCGTCCAACCAGCTCTTTCTGCTATTATAGATTTGCGGCCTCAGAAGTTTTTTTTGTCATACGCTGATCATCCATCCGCCTAAACATTATATTCGTTGAGCCTTTATAAAAAAAAGTATAGATTTCTGAAACCAATAAATTCTTATTATCAGAGCGGTTGTTACTTACGGAGGCGTGATATGGTCGCTGATAAGGAACAAGAAACACTGAGAAAGTTCGAAAAAAAGATCCTGAGACGTGTTTATGGCCCGGTTAAAGAACATGATGAATGGAGAATAAGAAATAACCAGGAGATAGATGAGCTGTTGTTAAAGTATGAAGACATTGTATGTGATTCGTAAAGGCTCAACGAATACAACGGCTAGGTCGCCTAGATGGATGATCAGCGTATGCAAAAGAAAATTCTGGGGGCGCAGGTCTATAAAAGCAGAAAGAGGCGACGATGTGCTAGAAGATCTTAGAAGAATGGATGTGACGGGTTACACCGAGATGGCAGCGGACACAGGAGACTTTGGAGAAGATTGGTGTTTGGAGCCAAAGATAACGCTCACGTTGAGCTGTAGTGCTGAAGAAGAAGAAGATAAATTGTAGTCTATAATAGCGCGCGACACAGTTGTATGAGATTTTAAGATTTTCGTAAAATTATAGATACTTGGTTAGACGTGAGTATTTGTAAAGTTTCGCTAATAAATTTGTTCGCATTGATCGCCAGTAAATTGTCAATTTTACGCTGGGAATCTCATTTACATTAAATCAATTAAATCCTTTATAGTGCAGAAGTATGCTTAAGGTTAATTAATAATGCGAACAGACGGACCGTTTCGTTGGAGAACTCAAATTTGCCTCCTGCCTTAACTGTACATATTCGAATTAATAAAATTTAAAAAAAACAAAAATTCTATTTGTACGAACTAAGTAATACCCGTAATGTCTACAACACTACAGACAAAGATATTGGAAAATTCCCCACATTTCAAAGACGCATTAATGGTATTGAGTATTTGGATGCGTATTCATAATTTGACGAGACAAGATGAACAGTAAATGTGAATAAAGATATTCTGTTGCATTTATTTGTTGTGTTATTTGACAGCCGACTAGTTGTAATCAGTGGCGTATCTAGGCCACTGGAGCCCCGAAGGATTTCTTTCAGAGGCCCCCCTCCCCTAAAATGGGTGTTTATAATCCAATTTAATTTTAAGTAATACACAGAAAAAACACTACTGTTATATATTTATTGCCTAATTACTGTGTTGTTACATCTAGTTAGGAAACTTTATAAAAAGCTGTAGTAATGTTTGATATAAAAATCCACTTACATACTGTGAAAAAAAAATTGAAGAAATAATAGACTATTATTTATAGACTGCATTAAATTTATTACAATACTTTATAATATACAGTAAACTTATATACTGCAAAAACAAATTTATCATTGCTGCAAACAATACTTGGTTTGGTTTCAAGTCGGCAGTTTTAGTACAAATAAGGTGAACTTTCTAAAATGGTCGTTTTCTAGTTTTGCCCTCGGAAAATGTTCTTATTGTACGAGGGTCATTCAATAAGTAACGAGACAAATTGCTCTAGCTCAAAAACTACTTGATAAATCAATACGATACTTTCAGGAGTGCAAGTTGGCATCCTTGTAATGACTTCTAATTAGCTGTTTAATAAAATTTCGTAAACATAACCTCTAATTTACTCAGTCAACAATGGCGAGTCCGCTTGATAATTGCACGCGGAAGAACAACGTTCAGTGATTTTTAGTCGCAGAAGGTGTCAAACCTTCTGAAATTCATGAAAGGATGTTAAAAGTGTACGGAAATCATTGTTTGCACCGTTCGAACATTTACAAATGGGTAGAACAGTTTAAAAGTGGTCGTGCAAATGTCAGCGATGAGCAGCGGCGTGGCCGACCGGTCGAAGTTTCAACTCCCTCGCTTGAAACCCGCATTGACGTGCTTATTCGGGCTAACAGGCGTATAACTGTTGAAATGATTGCTGAGAAGTCTCAGTAAGTGTTGGTACTGTCCATAAAATTATTCAGACTAAGCTGCAATACAAGAAATCCTGCGCGAGATGGGTGCCAAGACAACTTACGGATGCCCACAAAGAAACCAGGCTTCAACAGTCAGTATTACAGTGATATGCTGGAAAACAAGGTAAAGCCTGCCATCAGGACCAAACGTCGTGGACTCTTGACAAAAGGCGTGATTCTCCTTCAAGACAACGCTCGCCCACACACGGCTCAACTGACCCAAGAAAAAATGCTTACAGAACTTGGCTGGGAGGTCCTGCCACATCCACCTTATAGCCGCCCAGATCTCGCTCCATAAGACTTTTTTTTTGTTTGGCCCCCTTAAGGAGGCAGTACGCGGAAAAAAATTCGGTTCCAATGAAGAGGTCAAAATTCATGTGCAAAACTGGCTCCGTCAGCAACCCACAGAATTTTATGCCAGGGGCATTCGGAAGTTACAAAAACGATGGGATAAGTGTATTACAGTTGGGGGGGATTATGTTGAAAAGTAACCATCACTTTGTATTGATTCAATAAAAGAGTTTTAAGCTAGAGCAATTTGTCTCGTTACTTGTTGAATGACCCTCGTATAATTAAAGCTTATTTTCCTTGCCAACTTGTTTTCGGTCGATAAAATTGCTAGCCCATTTAGTCTGATTTGGATCGTGGTTGAGCGCAAATAATTCTTAATGAGTTTCAGTTTAGAGAAGCTCTTTTCACAAGTAGAAACTGAAATACAAATTGTTAAAAATTTACCTTTATACGTTTTTTTTTTGTAATATCTGTAAACACTATGAGGTAGGGTTGTAAGGTAGATTTCAAAATAATATGAAACAATCTTTGGAACCGATCGATTAAATCCTGGACCTGTCATAATATTGCTTTTCAGGATGTGACAATAGAATACTTGCAAATAAATTTAAAAGATTTACCAAAAAAAAACTTAATTTTCCAAATATGGAGCCCCCCTACTAAGTGGAGCCCGGTACGATCCGCCCCCTCGCCCCCCCTTTAGTCCGCTACTGGTTCTAATAATAAAATTTACTAATAAACACCTGAATATCTTCTTATTTTTATTGTACTGTTTTGTTATTACATCGTTTTTATACAAATTTGGATGTAATCGTGATCTATTCGATTGTATGTATAATAGTAATCATAAACATATCGTATATATGCCTGTTAGGTTAATCTTGGTTATATATACTTGTTTATACATCTGACATGAGTTTTGCAGCCATTGCAATCCGAAAAATTTTCTTTCCCTTAAAGAAAATTTGCGAATTGGTTTATATTGTAAACTATTAAAACCGTGGCCTTTAAAGGTAAATATCCAGTGCGGACTAAGATAGTTATAAACAACACCACTTTAGAACAACCGAGCCGTTTGAAATATATCGGCTGTGCAAGTAAGCTATGAATCTGAATATGATATAAGAGAGAAGATAAATAAATTTAGAAATATTTGTAATACGATTCACAGAAATCTTAGAAATAAAACAAGGTTAAAGCACAGCACAAGGATTAAAATTTTATAGACAATTCCAATACCCACGTTGATTTATGCGAGTGAGGCCTGGGTCGTGACAAAAAAAAAAAAGGAAAGCGGCAAGATAGAATAAGGAATAAAGATATCAGAGCAGAACTCGAAGTAAAGGACATAAATGAAATTATTTCAATTTACAGAAGACAGTGGAGTGGGATCATCTGCAAATGATGACAGAGGATCGATTGCCGAAAGCGGCACTGAACTATAAAGTCATTGGTAGAAGAAACGTGGGTCGTCCGAGGGTGAAATGGGACCCGGAACAGGTTTATATAAACTAATCCTTGAAGAGAACTATTAAATCCTATCAGCATGACTGACGTATTTAATTTATTTAATCTGACGTTTTTTGCCTTTGGCGTTCAGATCTTCAGAATGTTTGGATTCGAGTGTTAACAGTCTCGACAGTAGTACCGTCAGCTTCGGTCCAACGGCTCACGTTTTAAAATTAAGTGGAAAGCATACCTCTGATCGCGGCCTCTAGAAAACACAACACAATTACCGTTTTCTTTGTGAGCATCTACGTATAATTGGACACAACTAATTGAATTAAACGGCACTTTTTACAGCGACCGATTTGCAGCGATTGACTTCTTTGTTTTAGCAACAGTTGCGGTCCGATTTGTAAATAATTAGGCCCCGGTTGAGGTCACTTGCAACTGAAGAAGACCCTTGACTGATGAAGCGGCGGCTAACTGTTAGCCAGACGCCGGCGGACGTCTCGCACTCAACACTCAACGCTGGCAAGTTTTGATGGTTGCATAACCTCTCGGTAGTACAATTATCAGCGCATGCGTACTGCACGGTAAATGGTTTGTTTTTTCCGCTGTATGTACAGTACATATTATAAGTGTGGAGCCGGCGATTAGTTTGACTCGTAACCGCGACAAGTCAGTATTAACGATGAGTCACGTGTCAGTAGTGTGGTAGTGGTGTCAGTGGACGTGATAGTGCGTGTGTTGTGGTGTAGCGTAGAATTGCGTGTGCATGTGATTGACGTTGTCACCATGACCAGGGACCACGGAACCCATATCATAAGCACGTTGAGGCCCTTCACGACCCTGCGCAGGCGTCTGCTTAAGGAGAAACAGTTCACCAGGTACGACACGGACCGAGGGGTTAAAACCACCCCTCTGTATACTTTTATTTCTTCAGTTACGTCTGGGTGTGTGAGTATCGACCACCTTTGTTTGTGAATCCGGTTTAGTTCATAACTAGCTTACCCAGTATTTTACTGTGGGGCAGCGTTTCCTAAACCTTTTGACCCACGGCACGCTACGAATAAAAGTCAGAAGCTGCGACATGCTATCTCCTTGTACATACCGACCCCCCCTTACCATCAGTACCTTTCCGTAGGGTTACCATACGTCCTCATTATCCCGGACACGTCCTCTTTTTTAGTGTTAAAAACCTGTCTTCTTTTTTTAAAAAACCTGCAGGATTTTTTTTCTAACATGGAAATGTCCTCTTTTTTCGTAAAACTGAAAAATGTAGTCACGCACAATTTTCATAAGTTTTTAAAAAATTACCCTGATTTGTATGATAACCACCTTTCCAGTCAGTTATGGTTGTAAATATTTTAAGGAAAGTTCAACATCATCTTGTTATTCAGAACTTTTGAAAATTGTTGAGTATTATTGTTCCATTCCGAGTAACAACTATTACAGAACGGATATTTTCTCTGATCAGTTCACAGTGGACCAAAGAGAGAAATAGGTTAATGGTAGAAAATGTTAAAGATATAATTTGTGTTCAGTACAACTTTTAAAAGTTCTGAATCAGTACTGAATCATGTGTTCGGTTCTATGACTGTTTATTAGAAAATAAAAAGCTTTTGATGGGAATTGGTTCATCTGATTAATACCAATGGCACCACAAACACTCAGTTGAACATTTAGACTGTGAATCCGATTCAGACTGATTAGTATTAAATTAATTATTGCTATGATTAAAAATAAATATAGCAAATATTCTTTTCCTGTGTAAGTTCCGCTTCTAATAGTTTTACGTTTTGTTTGTAAATATTTTCTTGTTATATCACAAAACTTAAATTGTACTTTGTATAAATTTAACTTAATCATGAATACCTTCTTATCCATAATGTATAATGCTTTTACTGTAATTTTTTTTTTATACGTAAAGTAACGATCATGCTGTCAAATTTTTAGGTTGTCCTCTTTTTTCACCTGGGTCATATGGCAATACTACTTTCCGCGACGTCTTTAAAACCAACTGTAACGCAAATTTATCGACAAACTTAAGATTTTTGTGACTTATAAAATTACACAAAACCATTGAAACCCATTTTCTCACATAACTTTTATTTGCACTTACTTAATTTACAAAGTAATGAAAAACTCGAAATCTTACAAGATTAAAGTTTGTTGTGTATTAAGTAGGTTTTGTAGTCTTTCTGCTTCTATATTTTAATGCGATATGTGGACTAACGCACGCTCATGTCGTGATGCAATGTTTGAAGTTGGAGATCCATTTTTTGATTTTGTTTGTTTCATTGTGGAAAACGCGTACTCACAAATTATGAAGAAAAGGGAAGCAGTTTTTTTTTTGCAGAGTTAGATATTTTATTTTATTGTATCATCATTATCCTCTTCTTGACAGTTTTAGGCTTTAGTGGCCTGTTCCTATTCCACTGTCCACCTTTTCTTAGGTCTAGCAACTCTTCTTCTGTTTTTCTGCCTCTAGGGTTGTAATTCATTCGCCATCTTCCCTATTCTGCAGGGTAATTATCGACTTTCTGGGCCGCGCTGGTATTGGAGTGACATATTCTTTTTTCTATTCTTCTGTGTTATATAAACACGCGAAAAATAATTTTAAACGGCGGCCGAACCTATTTACGGAGAAAAAAATAAAATAATTACTCCCATAAGAACGCATGCAAAGGTGAATGAGCTCCATATTAACTAAGTAGTTAGTGGGATCACCACTACATTTTGCATTAATGTAATTCAATTGCCTACAACCCAAAGCATTACATTTCGGACTCGTGGGTAGCCGGCTCATCAGTTTCCTACAGTATCCACCGCTGAGAGTGATTTTGGGTAGCCGGCTCACCGCATATGCTTTAGTCTCCGGCGCCTCCGAGGTTACTAACAATAAACTCGCGGTGGGCTCAACGCAAAGCTTTAAACCGCCGTTTGGGTTCAACGCAATTTTGAACATGTAAGAGTCATGTAAATTTTGTTTTGAAAACGCATCAACATGATTTCCAGTCAAATTCGGCTCACCGTCTACACAGTCAATATGGCGCTCATTCACCATTGCATGCGTTCTTATGGGAGTAATAATTTAATTTTTTTTCTCCGTAAATAGGTTCGACCGCCGTTTAAAATTATTTTTTGCGTGTTTATATAACACAGAAGAATAGAAAAAAGAATATGTCACTTCAATACCAGCACGGCCCAGAAAGTCGATAATTACCATATCTAAATCACTTCTTACCTAATACACCTTTTAACTGATCTCAGAAATTTCATTTCTGCTGTTTCTATCTTCTATTAATCTTTTTTCTTTATGACCCGAGTTTGAGAACCATACAGTAGTGTAGGTATTCCCATTCTTTTTAATAATAATAATATATCAGTACATTTAAGTTAATGGGGTATTGGTTAAGAAAGGTTTGAACTGACACCGGTTGACTTTTGATAAGGTAGGAACGATTCGAAACGGGAAGCCCCCCCGTACGCACGGTCAGAAATTGTTTCTTTCCGCACTTAATAATGCAGAGACCAATTGAGGGATGTGGCCCGTTTGTTTGGTTATAATGGCGGACACTTCACACCGGACCGAAACATGTCGCACTTGTAATTGTGGCAATTACTCGGCGAATTACACGAATTATTAAACGCGGCGGAGAGTACTGGACAATTACCAGAACACACAACACAATGGAGAATGCACTTCGTGTACGTCGCTTGACGATTACATTACGTTACCGACCGCCACAAACTCCTCGTTAGGTGAAAACTCTTGTCTCGTAAACTGTAAGAGCGTTGTTAATTTGCTTACTGAAACCGCAACAACAGGCATAGCTTTTATTCTTTCTAATCCTCTCCAAACAGGATTTAGTGTCGAGTAGAAAAATGGTAAAAAATTATTTTCTAGCAACCCTGAGATTGTAATTGTGTCATCTTCTTCTTAACGGTTTTAGGCTTTAGCGACCTATTCCACAGTCCACCTTTTCTTAGGTCTACCCTAGGGTTGTAATCTTACGCTACCTTCGGTATTCTACTTTTTTCCATTCTATGTGTTGAATCCACTTTCTTCTGTATTCTTTAATCCTTTTATTAAATCCAAAAAATATATAAATCACTTCTTATCTCCTCATTTCTTATATAATCTCGTCTATTACACCTTTTAACTGATCTCAGAAATTTCATTTCTGCTGTTTCTATCTTCTATTAATCTTTTTTCTTTATGACCCAAGTTTGAGAACCATATAGTAGTGTAGGTGTTGCTATTGTTTTATAAAATTTCATTTGAGTTTCTTTTCTACATTTATTTTCCAACATTCTCCAAATCGTTCCACACATTCTTGTGAAATTCGTCACTTTATTTTCCATATCTCTATCTTGATCAAAAGTAATGTCACGTCCAAGATAGTTGAAATGTCTTTTACTTGTTTCCGAGGCTACTGTTGGAATTATGAGTTGTTGATTGAGACCACCGTATAGGGTAACCAACCCTATGCCGGCTCATATCGACATTCTCTGGTCTAAATCCGTCGTGTTCTGTTATAGGCCGCCTCGAAAAGGGTGTGGCTCTTCACCACGCACGACGGTCTTAAGTAGGTAGAGGCTGTGGTCCAAACGGTTCTATGTTCCGCATATCCAACTCCTGAATGCGAAAACATCCTAAGGTCCCAGTTGAAATTGTAATTGTGTAAACTTCAAAAATTTTATGAATCGAGATGCATTTGTAAAACAGGCATTAATTAACAAATAACGTAGGCTTTCACAATTGTCGGCCTGGTAGGCCGTAGTCCAACGTTATTAGAATAATGGTTGTTGTCGAAACCTTCTTCACGACAACCCCGTCAACATCTTCCTTCTTCTCCTCTTCAAAGATTCTTCTTCTTCTCCGGCTCCACATCCCTTGGTGGGCCTTGGCCTTCTCAACAATCCGCCTCCAGTCAACTCTATCCGCCACTCTCTCTCTCCATCCTCGAACTCCCAACTTCATCAGATCCTTCAACACCTCATCCAACCATCTCATCCTTGGCCGTCCCCTTCGTCTTCCGCAATAGAGTCTTCTCTGCATCATTCTCTTATTCATTCTATCCTCCTCCATTCTCTCCACATGCCCCAACCATCTTATCCTCTGTGACTTGATAAATTTTACAAGGTCCCTCTCATGTATCAGTTGTTGCAATTCTGCATTACTTCGTATTGTCCAATTCTCGCCTTCCCTCACTGGGCCATATATATTTTTCGTATGATATTGCGTTCAAAAATTCTTCTTAAACTTTTTTCATCCTCCACTGTCATCGTCCACACCTCTGAGCCATAGGCAACAATAGGTCTTATGAGTGAATGATATATTTTTAGCTCGGTTTCTCTCCTTATATTTTTATTTCTAAAGATATTTATATTTGCAAAATACGCTCTATTTGCATACCTTATCCTCTCTTTAATGCATTTTTTTATGTCATTATCATTCGATATTGTAGTGCCCAAATATTCAAAGCCTCCAAAGCGCTTCCCATTTATTTCCACGTCACGAGGTTGTCTTCTATCCGCAGACTTCGACATTATCATATACTTTGTCTTGCTCTCATTCACATTTAGCCCAATTTTTGTTGCTTCTACTTTCATCACTTCGTATACCTCCCTAACTTTGTTTGCATTTCTTGCAACAATTGCAATACCATCCGCATAGCCGAATATTTGGCTAGATTTTGTAAATATCTTCAAGGATGATTAGGTTAGATAAACCTGTTCCGGCACCCATCTCATCCTCGGACAACCCACGTATCTCCTACTAATGGCTTTATACTTCAGTGCCGCTTTTGGCAATCGATCCTCTGTCATCCTTTACAGACGATCCCACCATTGTCTTCTGTAAATTTGAGTTGTGCTCTGATGCCTATATTCCTTATTCTGTCTTCCAATGTATAATTTCAAGTATTTCGAGGAAACTGCATTTCAGCACTCTGAATCTTGCCGCTTTCCTTTTTTGTCATGACCCACGCCTCACTGGCATAAATCAATGTGGGTATTGCATTTGTCGTATAAAATTTAATCTTTATGCTCTGTCTTGTTTTATTTCTAAGATTTCTATGATTCGTACCACAAATATTCCTATATTTATTTAGCTTCTCTTTTATATCATATTCAGATTCATAGCTTACTCCAAAGCCGAGATATTTGAAACTGCTCACTTGTTCTAAAGTACTGTTGTTTACTCTTAGTTAGGCCTTCAAAGTTAGTCCTCACTGGATGTTTACCTTTAAAGGCCATGATTTGGGCCTTTCTTACTGAAATTGTCAGTGAGTACTCTCTTGGCACTTTTTGTAATTGAAACATAGCTCTTTGTAAATCATCGTCATTTTTTTTAATAAGAACTATGTCATCCGCATATAGGAGGGAACCCAAACAAATTTGTTAAACTGTATTCCCGAAGCCACTCTGGATTTCCATGCTCTCAACATGTCGTCAATGTACTCCAAACAAGGTTGGGGAAATACAGCATCTCTGCCAAAGTCCCTTATTTATTGAAAAGTCACCTGAGAGCCTACCATTCAGATCCAGGGTTACAGATGTACTCTTTATAAAGGATCTTGACTGAATTTACTAAACGCTGTAGATATCCTCTTCTATCCATAATCTGCCATAACCATATACCACAACGTAAACACGTAACAAATTCACAAAAAGAACAAAAAACAGCCGTTTCGCCCGTGTAGTTCACGATCTCAGTCTCTCGCGGGACTTACTACCTGTTTCCCGCCAACTGAAGAGAAGGCCGTCGGCCGAAACGTCTGTTATTGTTCTTTTTGTGATTTTGTTAAGTTTTTACATAGTTTATGTTGACGGGGTTGCTATCAATGACAAGTTTTTCTATAGCAGTCGTAATTTTAATAACGCTGGACTACGGCCTAACAGTCGAGCATTGTTCTCCAGGCGTTACTTAACGTTAATAATAGTAATATTTAGTAATAACAGACTTCCAATTTAGCCTGGCATTATTTTAAACGCAAATTGCAAATTCCGTGAGCTAATTGCAAAACCTAATTGCGTCAGCTACTCAAGCCGATTCATAAAGTATGCGTAACCAAACGTATAAGAATGCATAAAATTTCAGACTCGGAAAATGTTCACCCGCGCGTTCTCGTATCACTTGAAAAAAAATCGGTATGGAGAACCGTACACGACTTCCATTTTCTAAGATCTATATTTAAAATCATTTTCGAAATGAAATATTTCCATAGAAACTACTTCTTTCTACTTCTTTTTTTAGCCTTAACCACAGTACTGTGGTCACTGACGTATACCCCCACCTCCCCTTAGCTCACTCGATTTCCACTGATGTGGCAGTCGATGGCACTGCCGAAACGTCTGGTTTTGCAGAAAACATTGGACCACGGCAAAACAGCCCGGGAAGGAATTTTAACTACTTCTTTGTTGCCGATAACGAAGTACACATATAAAAAAATTATCCCGTCCCCTTCATTATCAACTATCATTTTCATTTCTAGAAAATTACCCCCTCCCTTTCAACTACCCTTTTTATTTATAGATATTTTATCTACTTTTGTACAGTGGATTATTATTACCTTCTTTTCAGAATACTTTATTTATCAAAATTAAGTACTTCACTCTTGTTAAAACATAAAACGTTGCAAGTAAACTACCCCTTCCCCTTAACCGATCTTCACCAAAATCAATAGGCCTTGAGTCCTCTACAACTCGGGCACATATGCAAAAAAATATTTGATTATGTTTGAATTTGCGGCAGTTATCGTTCGCCATACTTGTTAAAACATAAAACGTTGCAGGTAAACTACCCCTTCCCCTTAACCGATCTTCACCAAAATCAAAAGGCCTTGAGATCACTACAATTCAGGGATGTATGCAAAAAATTATTTGATTCTGTGTAAATTCGCGGCAGTTATCGTTCGCATAGAGAAAATTCTACACAGAGACACTTTTCAGAAAATGACTTTCTTTCATGTTTTGAGGGTAGTACAATCAGAATCAACCCTTATCTCTAACACGATTTTTTTCGCCATCACCGTACTTCCATTTACTTATGGAACATGGAAGTAAAAAAGACGTGCCCAGAAAACTCTGGACGTTCTGATCACAACTGGGGGGACAGCCGAAGTCGGTAAAGAATATGGAAATCTTAATAAACACGGTCGCGTATATGTATATTGAGCCGTACAGGGATGTACATATCGTTCATTACGTATGCATGAATACAAATGATGGACATTGTCTCGTGTCGTTGAACAGACAGACGTGCTCAGCTTCTTGCAAGAAAACGTAAATTTTCCGTGAATATTTATGAAATGTGTGGAGCGACCGACCGCTGTCACCGCGGGACAGAACAAACAAGAGACAGAACTCCGATGAATGACAGTTTAATGCAGGTCGTGTGTAATACAATTTCAGGCAGTTTGTGGTGTGGTGTGCAGATAATCGAGTGTGGCAGTAATTGTGAGTGACGTCATTGTGTTTGCGCGCGCGTATGTAACGTTGTTTGCTTTATATAATGTGAGCGGGTACGGCGCGTGTTATCTATTGTCACCGCAACGAATTTTTTTTTTTTTTTTTCCAAATGAGAACCATATTTTTGTGTACCTACTTATCTTATTTGTATGTGACGTCGTAACGTCGGCGTCGCAAAATCCTATGAACTAAATTTTTAATTCTTAAAACTTTTTACGTTGTTTTACATTAAAAGTCGTGATCATAATCATCTTCAAGGATTAAACCAAGGGTGGTTTGTTCCGGTCTCAAACAGGCAAAGATTAGACCTGGTCACTCCAGCGCTTCCTCGGACGTCCCACACCTCGCCGTCCCGTCGGCTTATAGTTCCATAGTTGTTTGGGAATGCGGCACTCATCCATTCGGCAAAGGTGTTCCCACCAATTCAGCCGATACTGGGCGATCATGTCGAGTATACTCATAATATTCAGTTCCTGCCGTATATCTGTGTTTCTTCTATGATCATGGAGAGTGTACCCTGCGATGTGCCTGAGAAATCTCATTTCAGCCGCTTGGATACTACTGACCTGACCTTTCGTTAAAGTCCAATTCTCAGACCATAAAGAAGTGTGGGAATGGCCGTCATCTTGTAGAATTTTAGACGTGTTTCTTTACTTGCTGACTTAAGAGTTCGCCTGATGGTCCCGCACATAAGATTGAACTTGTACAACTTATCCACAACGTCGTTGCTTGCATTATAAGACACACTATAGCCCAGATATTCAAAATTACTGACTTGTTCCAGGACAGTACCAGCTATAATAATTTTTGCCCGTACGGGATCAGTTCCACGAAAAAACCATCACCTTGGTCTTAAGTGTGGATATTTGTATTTTGTAATAAAGTATCAAGTGTAGAGTCACCAATCGTAAAATGCTCTGGAAGACACATCTGGTAGTTTTATATGACATCGTTAATATATATATTAAAAAGAGAAGGTGATAATACAAAATTATTATCTCTTTAAACAAAAAATTCAAAACATTAAACAGTATTGCAGTACAAATGCAGCGTAGCAGTCGTGACCGTTTCTGTAGGCCTATATCATTGGTTATATATTACTATACTAGTTGTATGCGTGTTACTATAGGCTGCTGCATTCCAGTTATTCGCATGTTGGTTTATTTATAAGGCCATAAAGGAGAATTGGACTGGTGTCATTCTGTAGCATAAAAGACCCCTTTATTGTCTCGTCTCTAAATTCCAAAAACAAAATTTCCCGAGTCACCTTTTTTCAGATCCAAAAATCCTTACTTAACTGCTAGCTTACCGCGCTTAGTTGTTAGTATCTGCCCCAAGAGACAACGTCTGTTTGTTCTGCTTTTAGCATTCCGAACGCTCCCTGCTTCTATTTAATTCCATTCCGGATATCAACAGTCCTCTCTCGTTTCGAAAGATCGTATCCCGGACTTCTCACGGATCTCATTTCCGTAGTTTGCCCCCCTCTCTCTCTCTTTTCTGTTAGTGATTTCTAATTTTTCCATCATCATTTTCTTACTCAGAATCAGACAATCCGCTATATAAAGTGTTCTGGGCGACTTACCAATTACACGATGGGCCCAGTTACTCTATGGGCGTTCCATAGTGTCCAAGATTAGCATTAGTGAATATTGACTCTCTGTTATAGATGTTCTTGGTTAAACGATAGGTTGTTTTTATTTTTATTAACTCTTGATCGAATGGCTTTTTTTCTGACTCGTTTTGCTCAATTACTTTTCCTATATACTTGAATTAATTGTCAGTCCTGTTAAATTGACCATATTTAGTTGTTACTTCCGTAGGGGCATCTAATTGTTTCTCATGAATTTGGTTTTCTCGAAAGGGATTTTTAAAACCCGTTTTTATAGAGTTAGTAACTTAACAAAGAGTAATAATTAATTATTTATAAGTTATTCGAAGAGTTATTCGGTTATTGGGAACAGTAACCAGACGTGAGAAAATTCGAAATGAGGTCATTAAGGACAGAATGAATGTGAAAAATTCAATTGTAGATTTTATCCAAACAAAAAAATCACAAAGGTATGAACACACTAAAATAATGGCACAGGAAAGATTGCCAAGGAGAGTTATGGAATGGACCCCACCAGGAAGAAGAAAAAGAAGAAGACCACCTATCACTTGGATAGAAAAAATTCAGACTATATTGAGAGAACGAGAAATCGAAGATCTTTGGATGGACAAGCAGCAGTGGAAGATGAGAATTCAATCACTTCTGTAATCTTTGGTTCCGGAAAATGTGTAAGCATTGTACAGCCGGAATAATAATAACTAAGAGTAATAATTAATTATTTATATGTTATTCGAAGTCGGGCGACAAGAAATAGAACGGTCCGGGGAGGGGCGAGATTGCTTCAAGGCGCTAAAGAACTAGTCACTCCACTGTTGTAACAAGTACGAACTCGAGACGCAGTCTGAATACACCAGAATTAACGGTATCCAAACGGAAGGAAGAAAGCGTACGTTCTTCATTTTGTACGTAAAATACGGCGTTCGAAGTACACATGCAAGTTTAGCAGATAAATATTAAAATGGCAGAAACATTTGTGGATGTAAAAAGAAGAATCGCGTCGAGGGCGAATAATGGTCGTGAAGAAAATTGTATATCGCGAGTTCGAACGAATACGCAGAGCGGTGTGTATGAAGGAAAAAACTGTATGAATTTCCCATGCTTTGTGAATGGGAAACAGCTGAAGGCGTTTCTTTTCCTCCTCCGTCACTCCTAATGACGCTTTAATGCAGCGCGCCCCGCCCCGCCCTCACGCCCTTCCCTTCCGCGTATTTCCGTAAAATGATTTCGAAGTGAACAGTATTACAAAACATCAGGCAGCGTGGGCGGTTTGTTGCGTATGCGCGTGTGTAAACACATTTGTGTCCTCACGTGTGGCGTGCCGCTTCCAAAGCGACGTGGAAGAATTATTTCCATATTTTTGTTTACTCTTCAAAATCATATAGTACGTAATGTTTGGTGCGGAGTGAGGCCCAGCTTCAACTGGATAAAGCGGAAGTAATTGGAATAGTTGATATTTAGGATGCATCGTAACGGCAGGGTGGGTGGTAGGATACCAATTAATAACAGTTCATAATACCCCATAACCTATGCGTAAAGGGGGGGGGGGGAAGAGTTATGACACGAGATATTCTCAATGAAACTTCAGAGTAGGCCTAGATCCAACTAGATTTTCAAGAAGAGCTCTTGACTATCATCCAAGGAGGTATTATGTATTATTTTAGTTACTTTCTCCAATGTTTTTGAGATTCTCAGTATACACACACTGTACTCAAATCACTCAACTCCACAACTTAAAAAAGAAATGTGTTTCTATCATTTACAGAAACAGAGAAAAAACTACATCAAACTTGTGAAAAGTAAATTCTGCTCTATTATCAGTATGTTCTATATTCACAGAACGAAGATATTTATAAATGTGCACCACTGTAGTATGGGTATTTGTCCTTTTTCTCTGATTTCTTTTTTTTTTCTTTTTTTCTTTGTCCGTTTTGTCTTACTTGGCTCTGTCATTTTCATGTCAGCGTCTCTTGCTGTCCTCCCAGCGATTCGTTTTTGACTGCGTCAGTCAACACTCGCTGTATTTTTTTTTTAATTTTATTAATTTTTGTTCTATAATTTTGATCAAATTTAGTACATTTCTGAAAAATGTGGAATAGAAAAAGTAAAGTTTTTCAAATATTGCAGGAACATTAACGATCGGAAAAGGTTAGTTGTTTTCTTTAAAGAGACAAAAGACTCGAAGAATCCAAAAGTCTACGTCATTACATGTTTTCATGCGCTATATAGTAATAACGAGAATTGTTTTGTCCCAACCGTAGAAATGTGTCGTTATTTGGAATTTATTGTGGAGTAGGACCCGGGCTCGGGAGTCGCCCGTGACTGTTGTTGGGCCAGAGGCGGCACGAAATATGCTCTACGTGACGTGACGACGTGACGTGTTTGTTGTGGCTACATGAACCAGCCAAAACAACACTTGACCTCTCTCTGTTCATGGCCGGCGGATGTTATTGCATATAACTAAACGAACCGGTGAGTCAGACCGCCGTGTTGGCGCTGGAACTTTGAAACTGGTCCACGTTTTCCTGCGTAAACTGGTCATTGTACCGAACGTAGCACACACGATCCTGATGACGGCGGCTGAAAAATCAAAAGATAAATGAAGTCGTAATCGACCTGTTGTTTAGTTTTTCTAAAAACGGCGTAAAAGTGAAAAAAATTGTTCATTGCCCATTGTCGAGGAGGCCTGAAAATTTAAAGGAAAAAATAAAAATATTCGTCGTAGAGGACAGACTTGTCACAAGTGTACAAATATGGAAATCATAAAGTCGCAAAAAAATAGAAGACAAACTAGTCTGACAAGATGATTTTTTATTCAAGGGATATTTATTTTGGTGAAGATCGGTTAAGGGGTAGTTTACCTGCAACGTTTTACGTTTTAACAAGAGTTAAATACTTAATTTTGATAAATAAAGTACCGGGAAAAGAAGGGCATAATAATCCACTGTAGAAAGGTAGATAAAATATATATAAATGAAAAGGGTAGTTGAAGGGGTAGAGGGTGTAATTTTCTATAAATAAAAATGATAGTTGAAGGGGGAGGTGATAATTTTTTATATGCGTTACCGGCAACAAAGAAGTAGTTTCTGTGGAAATATTTCATTTCAGTTTGTCAAACATAAAACTCGATTTACAAGGAACACGCCTAACTTGTTGGAGCTTATCAAACCGAATTCAAGTAAATGATTTTAAAAATAATTCTTAGAACATGGGTGTCATGTATGCTTCTCCTTACCGATATTTTAATGCAAATTAGGATTTGTATAGCCTAAACCCGATACCGTTTCGGTAGAAACAATTTTTTTTTTTTTTTTCATTAAATAAAATAGAAGACTTTTTTGTTGCGAAGTAAAGTTATTTGTTCCTTCAAGCGCACGAAACCAGCACCTGTAATTTATTGTACGTCTTTGGTACGAACTGAACATTTTATGTTGGTCTGTTACAATTGCAGTTTCCAGAAAGCGTTTGGCTAGGGTTACCGTGAGACCTAGGTGAAAAAAGAGAACAACCTGAAAATTTAACAGCATGATCGTTACTGTACGGATACAAAAAAAATTTGACAGAAAAAACATTATACACTATGGATAAGAAGGTATTCACGATTATGTTAAGCATTTTTACAGAGTAAATACAATGTACAATTTAATTTTTGTGATATAACAAGAAAATGTTTACAAACAAAACTTAAAAGTATTAGTTAGAAGCGGAACTTAGATAGGAAAAGAATATTTGCTATATTTATTTTTAATCATAGCAATAATTAATTTAATACTAATCAGTCTGAAAATTATGTGCCAACTAATTTTGGCACATTAATAATAATAAATTCTACTTGCCGACAACTTATAACTACGACTAACTATACTCGAAAGTCCACGAAAATAAGCAACTCAATTCAGAACTATCAATAACCTTAAAAACTCAGGAATGTAGACGCCAAATAGAATTGCAGGATACGCGGGAAAGAGCTGAGCTGCCGGGAAGCAACATGCGACTTTTTTTTTTTTTTTTTTTTTGAGCGGCGGCGCTGGGAGCGCTCTTGCGCGTGTATTTTGAAAATCCTCCCGGCAGTTTTTTAACACTAAAAAAGAGGACTTGTCCGAGAAAAAGAGGACGTATGGTAACCCTAGTTTAACTCTGTGCATTCTCTTGTAAATGTCTGTATGAAATGAAACTTAGAGTAATTGACAGAAGACAATTAATCGCGTGTACATTGAGCGAACGAGAACAATCAGTGTGTGTATGTAGGACAGTAACAGTACAGTACAGTACAGTACAGTACAGTATGCGGTGAGCATTCAGTAGTGTCCACGACGACGCTGTTTGGTTTGCTTTACATTCCAGTGCGTTCCTGCAGATGGTAGCGTCGCAACCCTCCCGGTACTAATAATAGAGACAGGAAGTCTCTGTCAGTCTCACAGCGACCACGTGCGCTCTGATTTCTGGAATGTTGTTGACGAAAAACTTAATTAACAGTCCGTCCCCGTCCAATGTTATTGTTCAGGGGAGAGGCGTTGTAGGCTTTTTACCACGCGATCAACGACTCTTCGTATTTATCTAATGCGGGATCGGCGTTTGTTAGCGTGTAAATTAGGCTGAACCAAATATGTGATGTAAGCCGTCAATAAGGATCAAGAAATCACAAATTTTAGCACAAAATATAGTCACGAAAGGACAAGAAATGTCCGTCTGAAGTGACCGTCTGAGAGGAGGGAGATTTCCGCCATTTGTCGTCGAAATCGATTATGATCTACGCTTTACTTTCTTAATCAGGTTTAATTCAGGTTAATTAAATACTTTCGCTTTAATTTCAGGTTAGTCATTTTAATTTCATGGGTTGTAATATCTCATAACACAGTTCACCAGGATTTTTATAAGTTGATTTTTTTAGCTGAAATAAAAAATAAATTTTGTTGTATTTTGTTGCTTCTCTGCTATGTAAAATTTTCCCTCGAACGAGGCCTTTCGGTTTCGCAACCATTATCAAGGTTGTTTCTTACTTACTACAACAAGGTTGTTGTAGTAAGAACTTGATAATGGTTGCGAAACCGAAAGGCCTCGTTCGAGGGAAAATTGTACATAGCACAGAAGCAACAACATACGACAAAGTTGTTATAAAGACTGCTAACACAGATAAAATAGCTGATAAAAAATAAATTAAGCGTGTAACTTCAGAAAAGTAGCAACTGATATCGATTGGGATAGTAAGCTAACAAAATTCAGACGCATCTGTGGAACGATTCATTGGTACCTGAAAAATAAAACACGGAAGGATACCCGAATGAAATTTTATAAAACTGTGGCTGTCCCCACATTCCTGTATGCTAATGAGACATGGGCTCTTGGTAAATGGGACGTGTAGAGAATTCGGGCAGCCGAAATGAAAATTTCTAAGAGGGACGCAAGGTTGTTCTCTATTGGATCGGAGAAGGAACGAGGATATTAGACGCGATTTAAACATTGTATCGTTGCACCAGAAGATGGGAGACCACAGAAGGAGATGGTGTGAACACTTGAATCGCATGCCTGATATCCGTCTACCTGTGGCTGCCTTGGGTTATCACCCTACTGGGAAGAGAGATGTCGGTAGACCGAGGAGCAGACGGGTTCCGGAACAGGTCTAAGGCCTAGTCCTTGGGAGTGGTGATGATGATGATGCTTTACTTTCTGGTCTCCCACAACATTTGCTATGTTTTCGGTATGTTTATCATACGTCCATATGATTCCATTTCAATCCGTATGGGATATGTTTTTTCTGCTTTAACCACAGCATGTTTGCGTAAAAAAAAATGGCATGTTTTCGTTCGCAAGATTAGACTCGTTAGATTAGGTTTGAACACAATTTCGTAGCCATAAATAAAGCCAGAATAATATTTATATTAATCGTCGACATATTACAAAAAAATGAATTTTTCGCCTGAAAACGTTTTTATTGAAACTACTTTTCTACGCACATTATTTTATTAGCACTATTTCTATTATTACCAGACGCTTTTTTTTTTTCAAAGACGGAAAAATGCTTTATGCATCATCAGAGGAAACCATCTGTCCCCTGGTGTGTGGGACTCTCACCCACTAAAAAACCCACCTCTAATTCAGGCAGTCATATCCATCTTGGAAGCACATAGTGTATTACTTCAGGATGGAGCGTATTGCACCCTTCTAGTTGTACCTCATCTTCTACTGCCCGTTGGAAGATAAAAATATACAAAAAATAGAAATTAAAAAAATACATAATGTTTTTCGTTCCCAATGTTAGACTCGTTAGGTTAAGTTTAAACACAATTTCGCAACCATAAAATAAATCCATCATAAACATTTTAATCGATGTTATCACGTTTGTGATTAAACAATACCACAACGATGCTCTGTTCTCTTTGAAGTACAGTCATTGAAGCCGAAAAAGAATAGAAATTGCAAATTTGCTACGAGATTTTTTGCATAGAGCTAGATAAAAAGGTAAGAAAGAATTTTAAAAAATGTTACAAAAATTCAGTTGCGGGAAGGTACAAAAAATTCATTTTTCGTGATTATCTTAAAAAATATTAAATTTATGAGAAAAATACAAAATACTAAAAAGAAAGAGCATAAAATTTTGCATAAAAAAGGTTATTAACATTTTTTTTGTCAGGACGATATGTTTAGTAGAAAAATTAATTCAAAGTTGGCCAAATTTTTCACAAGGTGGATTTTCACATAAAATACATGTTTATGTAATAGACATGCATATTTTTCAGGAATATAAGTTTTAAAACTCATTATTGTTCATTTATGTATATATTATTATGTATAATTTTTACTTATTCATTACGCATTATAATAAAAATGTTATTAAAAAAGCACTTTATAAATATATTCAAAAATAGTTTTTCTTCCAATCATTGAAGATTTTTACAATAAAATAACTTTTAAAACACAGATAAAACAGAAGAATTTATAGTTAATAATAATTGCATAACATTAAATAAAGATCCCACAAACAAATATCAAACACAAATAACATATATACTAAAAAAGAGTACCCAAATCATAAATCCTAAAGACTTCTTTAAATATAAAATGGATAATCCTTGTGCACCAAAATTAAATTCTTTAATAAAATTACACAAAATCAATAAACCTATCAGACCTTTAATAAACGCTAGAACGGCACCAAATTATAAAATATAAGAATTACTAACACAAATCTTAAAACATATAATTGAACTTCCAACAAAATTCAATATAAAAAATATTATCGAACTCACGGAACATTCAATATCGAACTGCGTTAATTCAATATCTGTATGGTGCATGTACCAGCTGTCCTTGCTCTCCCTAAAATTCTTCAACTTTCAGGGTCTTTTCTTTTTATGCCCATGCACGGATATAAATTCTCACTATGTAGAAGAGAAACCTCAAATATTGTAGTTTTACGTACAATAGTTACATATTAATATTTTTTTAGTTTTTAACTATTAATATTAATACGCGCAATGGACATATTTTTACATTTATTAATAAAAGTTACATTTATTTAAATTTAACTAAATGTTAACAATTCTTCACACCGCAGTCTTATAGAAGACACTTTGACCAATACGTGTTCATAATTTTGTTAAAAAATATTTATTTTGACAATTTCTGAAGAAATTTTAATTTAAGAAAATGATATAGGCCTATACTTGCGAACTCAAAAAAATGGTAAATTTTAAAACTCGCTCATTTTATGCCCATAAATCAATACCAATTTTTATTATTTTTTTCAAAACCTATATATGTAAAGTTCATATTTACATTTTTTTTAAATGTAAATACATTTGTAATAAATTGTTAATATGTTTATGCATTAATAGTTGAAAAAAATAAAAAACAAAAATGTTATTACTTTATTTTAAGTATTTATTAATAATTTTATTATTTTCTTTTCATTTTATATACAAGTGCAAACATTTAGCTTTAAAATGCTTTTTGATTTTTTACTCTACGACTATTATAACGGATTTTATTAAAATTTGTATGTTGCAATGTCAGAAATAATTAGCCTTCCCGCTCATCGGGGCGGACTCCGACAATCAATTTTTTTCTAATATTTCAATTCCATTTTTCTCACAAAGTGTTGGCCTGACAAAAAAAATGATAAATAGCTTTTTCATAGAGAATGTAATGCTCTTTAATTTTTGTAATTTGTCTTTTTTTTGTACATTTGTTATTTTTCAAGATAATTGAACAAAATTAATTTTTTGTACCTTCCCCCTCTTCTTTTTCGAAAAACCGCGACGGAATTTATGTAAACTTTTTTTTAAATTGTTTCTCACCCTTTTATTTAGCCTTATGCAAAAAATCTCATAGAAGCCACTTAATTTGAATTTTTTTCCTTCAGTGACTGTACTATTAAGTTGCATTCGTTTTACGCCAATTAATATTGTGATCAAATGTTATTCTGTCATAGTCATTGTATTTACTTAGTAAACGTTATACTTCGCCAAACAATGAATTTTGTTTTCTGTAAACAGTAAATTGAAACAACCACAACAGTCTTACCTAGTCTCACGCATTAAAACATTAACGTACTTTCACATTCATTACATTGAGCAATAGTACAATGATTTACAATTGGCGCACTTCTTCTTCACTGTGTGACATATCGATACTATCGCATACTCAAAACCTACAGTAGTGCCTACTCGTGGCCGGCTCTAGTAGAAGGCCGGAATATTAAACGTGGCAACACTGGAACCAGCTGATATTTGAGGTACTAGACGACTAGACGATCTCTTAATTTATATATTTCAATAATCAAATCGCATCATTTTTAATTGCCGCTTAACAGCAGTTTTATAGTTCTTCGTTTTTTGGAAATTAAAATTTATTATGTAAATTACTGTTATTTTATTTAATAAATATAATAATTAATTCATTCATATGATACGAATTCAATAATTCGAACAAAATTAATTCATTAGGCGTAACACTAATTCACTAATTTCTTCAACTTAAACGTATAGTACTAAGTGCGCACAGACCTATAATTTAGATTTAGCTATAAATAGGCCTACTCATAATTTTAGTAATGCTATGACATTAAATCAAAATATAACATGTTCACTTCAGCTGTTTTATTGCACTATGCTTATAAGGCTCAGGCCCAACATTGTCACGTTTTAAAATTCCGGCCTTCTACTAGAGCCGGCCATAGTAGTGCGGTACAATTATTTATTCAGAAAGTAGAAAGTATCCGTTTTGTTAAAGAATTAGTACAACGTGAACAAATGTGTTAGCGATCTGTGTGTGTGTGTGTGTGTGTGTGTGTGTGTGTGTGTGTGTGTGTGTGTGTGTGTGTGTGTGTGTGTGTGTGTGTGTGTGTGTGTGTGTGTGTGTGTGTGTGTGTGTGTGTGTGTGTGTGTGTGTGTGTGTGTGTGTGTGTGTGTGTAAGCAAGCTTCACATATTCAATTTAATTACGTCATCCAGATTTGGCGGCCAAGTTCGGTTTCGATTGACTGAATTCCTGACGATGCTTTGTTTGTTTTTTTTTTTTTTTTGTTTTTTTGCCGAATCACGAACACCGCAGTCATTTGATAACGGTGACAAGGCCACGCAACGCGAGACTCGTGTATGTCATCCCTGCGTCCAGTCGCAATCGCGTGTATACACATTTTGTGAATCTGCCATTTTGCGATGGTAGTAAGCTACAGCTCTTTTTGGCTTTTAAAAAATACATATTGTTGGCCCGATATTCTTACTTATTCATCTCTTTACGATAGTTTAATAATTTATTTATTTAGTTCATATTCACAATAATGGATCGTTATTGTAATATTTTGACAAGTAGAAATTTCTTCTTCTTCTTTTTCTCTTCCTCCCCCCTCCCCTTCCCTCTTGATTTCTATAACAGAGTAATGCAGAAACATTTCTAGAACCTCCAAGGTCCAGATTTACAAAACTGTATTGCGGCCAATAGTATTATATGCTTCAGAAGCCTGGACCAAGAAGATATGATCAGAAGATGGGAAAGAAAGATTCTGAGGAGGATTATATGGATGTGTACTGTGAGGACAAACGTCGAATTGTACTATCTATACAAGGAACCGGACATCGTCGCAGCAATAAAACGAGGCAGAATTAGGTGGGCAGGTCACGTACAAAGAATGGCAGAGGAAAGAGCTGTGCAAAAAGTATTCATTGCAGGACCAGGAGGAAGAAGAGCAAGAGGGAGGCTAAGAAGAAGATGAAGATGGGTGGACGATATAGATGAAAATATGAGAAGACTGGGGGTCAGAAGGTGGCGAAGAGTCGCACAGGATACAGAGGAGTGGAGCCACATCATTCTGCAGGCCAGGGCTCTTCATGAGCTGTAGCGCCGTGAAGTAGTAGTAGTAGTACTATAACAGAGTAACGTCTTTTTATTTTTACTGTGATAGTGAAAACAGTGTTTCTAAAACTAAATCTGCAGTACCGATCCGTGTTCTGTCCCTGTCCGTGTCCGTGAAAAACACTTTGAAAGCGACAGCGTACATGCAGCGTGCGGGGAAGCCTTGCTTCTGACTTCAAGCCATATAACTACCCTCAAGGGCTTACATCACATAAATTAAGCGGCTTATGCCTACATATCATACGGTTTAAGCAAATACGGTGCAGTGCAGATGTGTCGTGTAGCGTTCGGAGAATTTGTCTGTTGTCTCAGGCAATATGTTGAAGTGTTTAAAGCAAACTCTCGTGGGGCGCATGACAGCTGTAGATCAGTGTTCCACACCACACCAGGCAATGATTTCGCGTGCTTTGCTCGATTAGCAACCACATCGTCTCAAAGTGTGAATGAGTAACGTTGATAGTAGGCCTATAACTTGTCCAGTCCAGAATATAATCTTAAACCATCCAGCTTTAGTTATAAACAACAGCACTTTAGAACAAGTGAGCCGTTTCAGATATCTCGGCTGTGCAGTAAGCTATGAATCTGAATATGATATAAGAGAGAAGATAAATAAATTTAGGAATATTTGTGGTACGATTAATAGAAATCTTAGAAATAAAACAAGACAGAGCACAAGGATTAAATTTTATAAGACAGTTGCAATACCCATGTTGATTTAATTAATTGAGGCGTGGGTCATGACAGAAAAGGAAAGCGGCAAGATTCAGAGTGCTGACATGCAGTTTCTTCGAAATACTTTAAATTATACTTGCAAGATAGAATAAGGAATGAAGATATCAGAGCAGAACTCGAAGTAAAGGACATAAGTGAAATTATTTCAATTTACAGAAGACAATGGTGGGATCATACAGCCATATGACACACCAACCATGCAGGTGTTCTGAACACAAAATAATTGCTCCGGAAAGAACGCGTCAAAGCTACGAATGTGCAACGAGATCTTTTGACACAGCGCATCCAGGCGCCCGTTTCGTGTCTTAATTATTTTAGCTGTACGTGATAACACAGCGTAAAGTTCACCGGGATTTTTATAAGTTGATTTTTTTATAAACAAAAAATAAATTAAGTGTGTGACTTGAAAAGTAGTAATTGAAAAATGTCTTTTATTTGTTTTATTTGATTTTCGGTAAGAAGTATCAAGGTAATGTAAATGATAGACAGAAGGTACAATTTTTGTTGTGTTGCAGATATGTTTTTAATAGGCGCAGCGTGATTTTTCGTGCTTATGAGATAATTAATTACAAAGTAGAAATTGTTTCCGACTACTTTCATGAAGGTTTTGAGTAGCGTAGAATGTTCCCAGTATAAAGTAGGCTACTTATCTATAGAAAGTAGAGGTACCGATATACCTAGTAGAGGTACCGTTGGGCCTATATACCTATAACAGATATTTTGCAAATATTATTATTGTTGTAGAACGGATATAACAGTAAATGAAAAGTTGAAATACCCGTTCCGATTACTCGCGGCCTCGCGGTTCCGAGTCGGGGACCCCCCCCCCCACTACGCAACTAACGAATAAACGAGTACTACGAGTACAAAGTCACAGTTATTGGTGCTGAAGACTTGGTTCTGCGCATGTGCCGATTTTCATACAAGTACGAAACAAAGCAAAACAGAGAGGTTCAGAATATCTCTATGCCAAAGAGACGAAGCTGTTTTTAATAAATGAAAAAAAAAATCATATTGATGTTACATATATTCTCGTGTGTTATGTAGATATATAATACAGATAATAACAAATTATATATTATACTAGTCACCAACTTGGTAAATTTTGAAAAAGCGAATTATATTGTAAAATCGCTTCGAATTATAAGCGAAAATGGAATCAATAATTTAATATTAAATCTATGTTTTTTTGTTTACTCCTAATGAAAACTTAAATTAGTATTCCCAAAGGGAGATAGCCCTACAAATTCTCTTGTTTCTTATTTTCTTTTAAGCAATAACATCTTAATAAACTCACAGTGTAAAGTAACACTGTTACTGTTAATACTTTTAGTTTCAGTTTATTTCTTATTATAAAGTGTGTATTACAGGTATATGTATAATAGGTATATAATAACAGGTATTCGTACCTGTAATTTTTTTAACGGATTCATATATCTGTGATTTTCAAATACTAGCTTAGCACACCTCTAGTAGGAAGACATGATAGCATAATGGAAACATTTATGGGAAAGAAACACCATAAAATATTTTTGTAAGAATTAAATCTATTCTCTCTTGTTACTCGAAAATGATTATGGCTTTGTTAACCATGAGCTTGTTTTTTTTTACACTTGCATTTTAGCTGATAGAAATGTTTCAGATATAACTATTATTCACCTGTAATATCAACTTGGGAAAGAGAGTCAGCCGTTTTCGTTGGCGGACTTACGCGACTAACATTATCGGGTAAGTGGAGGGGGGGGGGCCTTGACAGAGTTGCTCAGAATTAAGCAATTATTCTTTATACGTGCCTATATTTCTTTTCTTATAAAATGTTCGTTAAAAGCGTAAATAATGTATTAAAAGTTCTCTTTAAGTTTTAATAAGTTTTTCAAGTTGACGCGAAACTTTTACTCGCTTCCAGCGACTCTCGAAACTAAAAAGAAAGCTTATAAGTACTTCGACTGTTCGCTCCTCTACTTACCGTTTTTTATAATATATAATAAACTGGGGAATATATTCGAGTTAGAAGCTCCAGTTGTGTGACTGTGTTTTTTTTTTGTGTGTAAGGAAATGTGGTTTTTTTGAATACATTACGACAGAAGATGTAAATTACAGTACCAATGACGTCTGTCGCTTAAACAGCTTGTATGTGCAGTAAACATGTTAGCGTATAATATAGTATCCATTTGTAAGCAGTTTCACTCTAAATCTTTACATGTGTGTTGGACGATAATTTAGTGGCGTCGTGGCATAACACCGCCCTGGTTTACGAGCGAGAGTGCCGACGCAGACGTGATGCTTGGTTGTACCCGGTCAGGACTTCCCCTGGCTTTGCTAAATCAACTCCTCAGGGGGGTGTACGCCCTGTCTGTCCCCGACCGGCATCGGGGGTGGGACCGGGATAACCCGGGCACATTCTCGAGGTTGGTTTGTAGTTTCGGCAGTGGGGCCGCGATTCTGTGTCCGCCGTGTTCGGTGGAGTTGGATCCATCTATCTGCTGTTAAATCCTAGGTAGTACATATTCCGTAACCCGTGGAGGGTTAGAGCTGCACGTCTCAAACTCAGGGGCACTGACCACAACATCGTCAGTCGCCTGGTCAGCGTTGAGAACAATAGACCTCCAGCTGGACGGAGAGTCGAGGATAGTATAAGCAGACGTGAAAGACTCGCGAAAAATGGTCAGAGACTCTGTGAAGTCGGAACGTTGCTATAGCCCAAGCCGTGTAGTGTAGAAGAGAAACAAGAAATAACAAAATTACTTGCAGAAATCTTCTTCCTCTTCTCCAGTTCAAGGTATAGGTTTTCAGGCTGTTCCAGTTTCCACAAACAACCATCTTCCGGGCCGTCCTGCATCTTTTCCCTCTTTCCCTACAAGCGGTGGTAATCTGGTTGACCATTCCCATTCTTTCAGTGTCATACATACTTGTTTACATATTGTCCCTTGTTTTATTCTGTTGCTTATAGAGTAAACATGACAAGAGATCTCGTAGTTGGTTGCTGCGATGCCATGTAAATATTATATATTGTTACGACGGTCACACTGATCGTCGTGTGGTCCAGTGGAAACAGAAGAACCGTCACCAATGACCAACGTTATTGGTCACCAATAATACGGAAAAGAGTACTCACCATTCCATCAAAGAAGGATTCCGTATGTGGTTGTGGTTGTTTACGTTGCAACCCTAAGAGGACTTCTTCTTTGGAATAGTGACTACTGTATTATTATTTGGCACTATATTTCTTGAACTAAGATTTGGAAGTTTCACTATATCTATTTGTTAGTGATAGATTTATCTTTGTATTAATTTTTTGTTGGCCTGAAGACGACCTCTGATTCTATAGAGGTCCGAACGTCGTGTTTCTTAATTTGAACTTACGATGGCTAATGTCCTTATAATTTGTATAGTTTTTCTGTAAGGACTTAATGGAGATCTCCAAGGTTGCTGCGTACGAATCGATTGGAAATCAAAATATCAATCGTGTGTCGTCCGTTTGAATTCTAAGTAAACTCATCACGAAAGTAAATAGAACGCGTGTACATGTTAATAACTCTGTGTGTGTGTGTGAGCAAACACAGAGAGCAAACAGCCGTGTGTGACTGGCGTTACAGTAGGTCAGCAGCTGCGTCCCCTGTCTAAATACCACGCACACATCCTGTTTATTGTGGTCACCCGTGTTCGTCTGATTACCGTCTTATCTGTAAGACAAACACATTACAGGCAGTACACACTTATCGTTGAAGGAAAGTTTTAAAAAAATGTTTTAATTGTTTTAAGTATAATCAACATGCGTTTTGGCTTTACGATCATGGGGAGGGGGGAGACGGACACACAACTAGATAAATAGACACAGAGAATTGTAGCTACCCATACAATAAATCTTAAACACAATTTTTCTGCATAAATGCGTTTTTTTATTATTCCGGTTGTACAATGTTTACACATTATCCGGAACCAGAGATTACAGAAGTGATTGAATTCTCATCTTCCACTGCTGCTTGTCCATCCAAAGATCTTCAATTTCTCGTTCCCTCAATATAGTCTGAATTTCTTCTTGTAGCCAGGTGATCGGTGGTCTTCCTCTTTTCCTTCTTCGTGGTGGGGTCCATTCCATAACTCTCCTTGGCAATGTTTCATGTGCCATTCTTTTCGTGTGTCCATACCATTTTTTTTTTTTTTTTTTTTTTTTTTTAAAAATCAATTAAATTTTTCTACATTCATTCTGTCCGTATTGACTTCACTTCTAATTTTCTCACGTCTGGATACTCTTGCCGAACGTCTCCAAAAGTCCATCTCTGCTGTCATTAATTTTGTTCTTGTGTGTTTAATAGTAGTCCAAACTTCTGAGCCGTAAGTCGTGATACTTCTAACAGTGGTTTTAAATATTTGGTTTTAGTTTCTGCTGTAATTTGCTTATCCCACAGGATTCCATTTAATGTAGATATAGCCATCTTTCCCAGATTTGTTGTATACCATCTGGGTTGTATATTTCTTTGTCTTGCTTTCCCCTCGCCGTAATTTTCAGCCGTAATCCTCTGTATATGAAACCTTCCCCATGTCCTCCTCCAATATCAAGTCTTCGTAGCGCATCATAAATGCGGTTTCGTTCAAAAAGACAAGCATTGAGTGAGGTCACCGAATCACTAAGGCCCCTTTTATACATCCGATTTGACTTGCGATTTCTGTCGTGCGTAAAAAAATATCGGAAGCTGATGTAAACAAACTCAGCGTTGCCATCATCAGTACTGATAATGGATCCGGGCGTGTAGTATGCTGTTTGTCGGTTCGCTTTTATAATTTTCGAAACCGGACTCCCATAGTGCTCTCCTCCTTTGGATTTTGTCAATGACCCTTCAGTATTAATGTCTTCCATATATGCCGTCGTCATCCTTTACGACTTAGGCTAGTAGCCTGTTCCAGTGTCAATGGAAGTCATCCAACCATCGCTTACGGGGTCTTCCCACATTTCTCTTCCCCCTTGGATAATAGTCAAGAGCTCTCCTTGAAAATCTAGTTGGATCCATTCTCTCTACGTGTAACCGCCACTCCGTTTTGTACCGGGAGGTTTTCTCATTTAAGCTTTCAACTATGCCTAGCTTCATTCTAATACGATCATTTCTTATAAGATCTCTGCTGGTACAACCCTTTACAGCCCTAAATCCATATATGTAATATAAATTAAGAAAATCACACTACCACGTGAATACCACTGATGTCTGAAAGTCATACGATACAAAACTCGCGCTCGAGTGCATAAACGGAACCATTACGGCCCATGTAGCCTATCTAGCCAACTCGTCCGATTTTTTCGGACGCGTTTGCAAGGACACCACGATAAGTTTTTAAGTTCGGTACGATAAATTTATCGTACGACAGTGCATAAAACGGCCCATCTGTTTCTGTTGTTCTACATGGCGTACGAGTTTCTATCGTAGGTTATCGTACGATATAAATCGGATGCATAAAAGGGGCCTAAAGAACATGATGCTAAAGATATTGTTACAAAAACAAAACAAAAAGTTCTCACCGTCTGTACTTTCCGACGGAACTGTACGGCGCAGACTTTGTTAGCAAATACCGTTGTGAGACGACAAGTGGACATATCGTTTACGCGCGCCCGTGTGTGTGTGTGTGTGTGTGTGTGTGTGTGTGTGTGTGTGTGTGTGTGTGTGTGTGTGTGTGTGTGTGTGTGTGTGTGTGTGTGTGTGTGTGTGTGTGTGTGTGTGTGTGTGTGTGTGTGTGTGTGTGTGTGTGTGTGTGTTCGGTGACTGTCGCTATATTAAATAATGTCGTCAGGTAAAATGATTTATGTAGTGGATAATGGCTGTGCAAGATGTCGCTGCCCGCGTCTTCTCTTGGCGGCGAAATTAAATTCTCTCTTTCCCGTAATCCGGCCTGACAAAACATCGATTAATTTTGTTTCTTTTTTTTCTTGTAGAGGAACGGAGGCGGTCTTGCTGGCTGACGCAAAGTTATCAGATTAAAGGTTACACGATCACGTTGCTGATAGTTAACCGCTCGTCAGATATGTTTACTTTCGTAGCAGATACGTTTATGATGTCGCTTACATTGGTGGGAGAGGTGTTCGCAAATTACGCGCGTGTACATGCGACGTTCACTTTATATAAAAGTAAGCGCTGACATACTAAGGAAGGTTGAAACATGTGCTGATGAATTTTTTAATACACAGAGGAGTCATTATTCAGGGGCGAAAGTAATTGGAACAGTTGTTGTTTAGGATGCATCGTAACAGCAGGATGGCGGGAGGATACCAATTAATAACAGTTCATAATACCCCATAACCTATCTGTAGGGGGGGGGGGAATTATGACACGAGGGGTTCTCAATGAAACTTCAAAATATCAAATGATGTGAAGTACAAATAATACAACAGGGGGCAGGGAAACTGAGAAAGACGAACAGATGAAATTCAGCAAAACGATGGGGACAGGGACGGATAAGAAGCGCGTGGTGTCCTATGCTGCCATCAGACTGGTGCCCCCCCCCCGCGGTTAAAAATTCAACCTTTTATCAATTATTTACACGGTAAAATGGCATCCACAATTTCAAAAGTTATCAATATTTTATTAAACTCTCAAATTACAACATATATTTAGCTAAATAGTGATTACAATGACCATAGTAGTACTTAAGCTTAGAAAATACTAATCGATCCATTTTTTTCTCTTGATTTTGCCTTAACACAGTCTCGTATAATTTCTAAATCGAGCGATTCAAGTATCTCGCTTTCAGTATTCAACCTTGCTAACGAATACAATCTGTCATCTACCATAGATGAACAGAACATAGTGTTACGACATCACAGAACAATCTACGTGCTTATCGAATGTTCCAGAGGAATCTGGCTGAATGTTGTGGCGTACGTGATTTCAACGTGCGCTCGCGAGACTTTTCTAGACGTCGCCAGTCGCGCGCACTGTGTCAAGGCCGCAATCAATTGCATCCCAGTGTAGAGCTGATGCGTAGTGTTTTCTAGTAGACGCCTATTAGCGACTATTGTGGAACCTCGGCGGGGTATAAATACAAGTACTCGGCGACGCGACGTTCAGTTTCAGTTTGAGTTCCGAATTATTGGAGTGCGGTTTGTAGTATTGTGGCTAAGTGTTACGTGTTTTATAATTGTGCGAAACTATTGTAATGCAATTGTGTTTTATATCAGTTAACATTTTTATAGCGTGTGAAGAGTTTCTATTTGATTTGTTGTGACAGACTATCTTGTCAATTACAAACTGTTTAATTGTGATAATTAAAGTTGGCGATTAGTGTCTTGTATTTTGTTTTCCACTGACCCATACGACGAACAAGTAAATCGTCGTAACTATATCTTTAATGCGTTTTAATACAGAAAATGATCTTTCAGACTCGCAGTTAGCTATTGGAATCGTCAAAAGCAAACGATAAGCAATGTATGTATTCGGATATACATCAATCATTTTACAATCAATAATCCAGTTTAATACTTTGAGCGGACAAATCGTAGTATCATGGAATCTATCATCTTCATTCGAACATAAGAAACATACCGAAAAGACTGCACACATCATTTTATGATTTTAGATTGAGGACATTTGTTTTTTCACATTTATATTACCTTCAAAAGGTTTTTGTGATTTAGGGCTGGATGGTGCCCCCTCTGACAGCTGAGGCCCCGGTGTCCGGTGCTCAGGATACCCTAGCTTTATGGATAATCCGCCGCTGACTATATAAAAGTAAGCGCTAACATATCGAGGAACGTTAAAACGTGTGCAGATAAATTATTTCAATATACAGACGTGTCATTATTCTATACCTTCTCCAACAGTCACATGAAACTATGGGCGAGATAGAAGAGTACATTGTTCTTATGGAGAAACCGCTCGCCTATACTAGCTAACTTGAAAATTATGTTAATGGAGAAATTAACTTCAAGGCAATCATAAAATACTGTCATGCGAGTACACAAGTACGAAACGAAACAAAACACCGAGGTTTACAATATCCCTATGCCAAAGAGACGAAGGTGTTTTAATAAATTAAACAAAATTCACACTAATGTTACATTTTTTCTCGTTTGTTATGCAGATATATAATTAACAAATTATATATTATACTAGTCACCAACTTGGTAAATTTTGAAAAAGCCAATTATAATGTGTTATAACCTACAGAGTGGCTGATAGGCCATATAGTAATACTTTTTGTTAATGTGATTTCGGGGATGATTTTAACTTCACTGCACATCTCACATAAATTGTTTTGACATTATTTGTTGTGCTATTATGTGCACTCTAAATTTCGTTGTGTGAGTTTCGCAACCGATTTGTCTAACCAAAATGGAATCAATAATTAAGTACTAAATCTACGTTAGTTTACTTACACCTAGCGAAAACTTAAATTAGTATATTCCCAAAGAGACATAGGCCTATAAATTCCCTTGTTTCTTATTTTCTTTTAAACAGTAACAGCTTATATAACAGGTATTTGTACGTGTTATTTTTGGAACGGTTTCGGTGTGTGTGTGTGTGTGTGTGTGTGTGTGTGTGTGTGTGTGTGTGTGTGTGTGTGTGTGTGTGTGTGTTATTTGAGAGGACCAATTGGTCCTCTCAAAAACAAAAAACCCGTTTTTTTTTATAATATAAGTAATTTAAGAAAATATATTTTTTATAACAAGTTATATAATGCAGGTATATGTATAATAGGTATATAATAACAGGTATTTGTACGTGTTATTTTTTAACATTGAAAATGTTTATAAGGACGTGTCGCACATTTGCGGCCGATCGCTGGTGCGTGATCGAAAATGGGAACCGGTGAGTTTCCATAGAAACTACTTCTTTAACGATGTCAATAACGTAGTACACATATAAAACTTCGCTTATGAATGCGACTACAACATTTAACTTATAATCTGTGCATTCGTAAATGAAGAATGAATTCATTGATTGGTGAATGAAGAATGAATTCATTGATTGGTGAATGAACAAATATATATATATATATTTTTTAGATTTATTGAAGCATTTTCAATGCCCTTCTCTGTGCATTCCATTTGTGCAAATGCCTGTAAATTTTTGGAACGGTTTCGTTCGTACCTGTTATTTTCAAATACTACTTTAGCACACCTCTATATCGTACACAGATCAAGCCCCACGTTAGCAACTCAACACACATATTGGCTAAGAAGGTTATAAATAAAAATGTAAGAATTGTGAAGAACTGTTGCAATGATTCATGTTTTCGGAATGACATTGATGTCAACCCATTTCTTATCCCCCCCCCTTTTAGACCTAGACCCGCTGTGCATCACTGAAATATTTGTAGCCTAATGTACGTTGCGTATAGAGCATAGATCGACCAAACGACTTTAAGGAGGAAGACAAACCACTTAACCGATACAGCAAAGAGCGTTTTTCTTATCATCAAACGAACGAAGTGAGTAGTCAAATGACGCGATTGCCCCGACAAACTCTAACAGCACAATCGAATCACGGCCCCGTCTAATCGACTTGTAATTTACATTTACCAAACGCGACTTAATTGAAACAGTTTTTTTTTTTTTTTTTGTATTCGCTTTATTTCTGTCTGCAGAAATCTTTGCGGGGCGTTTGCTTCGTGTTGTTTTTGTTTTAAAACAGTTTAAAACAACAAAAGGAAGAGCGAACGGTTTGCGACGTCTTCTTGTTTATTTAGTGGAAATTACTCTAACCGACTTCAGAAAGACTAAATTATATTCTTTGAAATGTCAAAAGACGAAGTAGTCTGCTGTTGTAACTCGGGGGTATCTTGCAAACGTTTCGGGGAGAGGTCCTTCCCCTTTACAGTTTTACGCGTACAATTTTTTTTTTAAGATTTCGTTTAAATCGATTTTTTACTAGACCCTCTACACTTACAAATCCACAATTTTTTCTTCGTTTCAATAATTATGAATTTAACAAATATTGAGTGGATGACTGCCGCATCCCGAAACAACGATGGAACTATAATCCGAGGCGACGGAGAGGTGTGGGACGTCCGAGGAAGCGCTGGAGTGACTAGCTCTAATCTTTGCCTATTTGAGACCGTAACAAACCATCCTTGGTTTAATCCTTGAAGTTGATGTTGATTATGAATAAATATTAACAGATCGATGTTTATATTCGACAACGGAAAAAACAATTCAGATGTTGTGGAAAATCAAGCAAGAAGCTTTCCAAAACAGCGTACTCAATAGGCAGACATTATTCTTGATAATACTTGGCGTGATTACTAAACGAGGTAGTTCCGACACAAATATTAATTGTATCGGCGGGTGTAGGTGACTGCCGTACATTCTCGACTTATCACCTGATGCCTGTTCTTCGCCGTAGCTCTTGGTTTGAAGCATGTTTATCTGCGTAATAATCCTTAATTTCTTAGTGACCGGCAATCAGTGAATTTTAACGATGAAGGGTTTTGGGACGATCGGTTCAAATAAGTATTGAAACCCCTACTTCATTTTGAGTAGTTAAAACAAAAAGAATATTTCCTTTTGTAAAGAGGGGTTACAAGTTAATTAAAACTAGGCAAAGGCCTAGAGAAGCTAAAAATTGCGCTGAATCCAGTGAGACGGGACTTGCAATGAAAACTCAAGAATTAAATAATTAACAATCCCATTTTATTATTCTATCTCATAATAAAAATATAATGAACAAATAAATACAACAGTGATTTATAATTCCCCTTTAAATGGTTAAATAAAGAAGTATACCCTCTCAACAAGGCCACCTGAAAAATATAAACTGAATCCAAGAAAATAATTGCTATGTCACCATCAATGAATTGAAATTTTAAAATAAACATTAACCTCAAAATAAAGCTCCCATTAAACTATTTAATAAAATATAAAATTTATTTTATATGTTCCTTTTAAAATGCAGTATATAAATTAATGAAGATAAATGATTTCATTCCCAGTTACTATTAATAATTAAAATAATTACTCAACCAATTAAATGAACTTTAAAGGTGACACTTCCTATACTTGGTATACTATTAAATAATTAATTTCCTTAAAGAAATGATCAGCCACAATTATTGAGATAGAATACCTCCCTTAAAAAGAAAATGAAAAGGATATATCCACATGCCTACATGTGTTAACTTTCTGTTGTAAAAGACCCTGAATAATAAATCCCTATATCCCACCAAAAGTACAGTAATGCATAATATTTATATATATATATATATATATATATATCCCCCAAAATGTACACAGAAATATACAGACATAACACGTTCCACAAGACAAATTACATTATACAATAGTATACAAATACATAAAGGTCTCTTGCCACGCCCCTTTTTATATTACCCTTCTGGTGTATATAAATTCTAACTTTTCCGTTTATAATAATCCGAATTAGGATAAGAAATTTACATTTACAATAGTACCCACATGGTGTGGGTTAATTGCACGTCATGTGTATAAGAGAATGTATCGCATACAAATGTCCCCAGGACCTAATAAAAATTCACAGTAAAGTGCCTAAGTGGCTAAGTGCTAAAATACTTAATTAGGGTAAGAAATAAAAATGTTTAAAATAATTAACGCCCCCCAGTTACCATGATTAATATAAAGAATTTATATAGACTAAAATAGGGCCAATTAATGAAAAGAGAAAAATTGCACAATATTAGCACCTTATATAAAAAAATACATTTGTGTGTCAGAGACGGACATGTTCCTTCAACTTATGACCAGTCTCAACAAATTTGTCTCAACAACCTTGTTTCGACAAACAAGTTGAAAAGTGTTTCGACCTGCATAGCTTGGTTGAAACTAATTAAAAATAATTCGCCTACCTCCCCAGTAATCTTTTTATACAAATGACATAACCTGATTTTAAAAATAAGAGAAAATATATGTTTTTATGCATAGTAAATTAAACTTGAGAAAATTACTAATAACAAAACTGACTTTAAATCTGTAGCGAAAGCCCTATAAAGAAATTAGTGGAAATCTAAGTTGGATGCTGTGTTGTAGACATGTCAGTCTCTGAACTGACAATTTACTATACATATATTGAAATTTTACAATTAATTCTTAGTGTTCACACTAAACTGTCCCATCAATTGGGGATCCAAATGAAAGTTTAACTTGAAAGGTAAAAACTGATGATTATGTATAACTGGTGCCATGTTGATTCTACGTGTTAATTATAAATGGTTGTTTTTCACCTGCTTATGTGGCCAGAAGGATGATCTCTTATTTGTAACGTGGCGATCTTATGATTGGCATGTTGTTGTGGTTGTTGTGGTCTTATTCTCTTCGGTGTCGAGTGTGGAGCTTTTAAGATGTCATTCTTTCAGTCATGTAGCAGGACTTGTCTCTGTTCGGCGAACCCTGATCACATATTATATTTTTAGTGAGAGACCACACACAAATGCCCCCACTGTTTGGACACCCTCCAAAATCATATATAAAAACAACACCTAGTTATGTGCTACATAATAAAACTTGGTAACATTATTTTGGCCAACATGCCTTACTTAAAAAAACTAACAATGATTCTTTATAACCCTTTATAACCTGAACCTCACTGAATGTGAGTTGCTTTTGCAATATAATAATTTATCTTGGCTCTGTAACATCTTATGAACTTATTACTTTGAGTGAAATTGAGGTTACCACGTGGTGCAGAATTTATTTAAAACACATAGTTTTTTACTCCATAGAATCTGAGAATACTATTACTTTGAATGAGACATGATTTACGTTTAAAACGTGCCTGAGTAAGTTCCCATATATATGTATAAAGTTTTACTGTCATTGTAGCAAAACTTTATACCACTTAATGACGAGGCATTGTGCAATAGGTTAAGTGCCCAACACAATCTCGTTACATCAGTGTTAATGAAAGTTCAAACTTAATTATTTTGTGGTTATTGTACTTTAGGTATTAAGGCCGAGATTCTGACACTCCAGTAATCAAGTTTTATTGGTTTATAAAAACTTTACAACAATTACGTATCTTGGAACGCATGCTTCGACAAGTGGGGGCTTACTCAAGCTTACTAAAAAAACGTTTTCTCCCGTGAAATTTAGTATATAAGTAATATAATGAAATCAAAACTTACCGCAGTCGTTTAAGAAACTATCTCACCATAGTTATAAGAAGTTGAAGCTGGAATTCACACTTCTCTCCACCGAAGGAATTTAGCACGAGGCCATCAGCTAGACTTTCCTGTAGAGACAAAAAAAAACGGTACGCCGTCCTCGTTTGGGTAACGAAAATCTCACCAGGCTGCAGCACCGTTGTTTAAAACTGCTGCAAAAACTCAGCAGATGGCAACACCGACCAAACAGTGAAAAATCGAAAACGGTAGTTTCTCCTCTTCCGGGTAGGGAGCAGCACTCATTATTACTTTAATTTTTGTACTGTCCTTAACTTTCGTACTGCCAATAACGTCAAAACTGCCAATAAAATGACTGAACTAGCGCTGAATCTTTTGACTCAGCACAGTATAAAACACAAATTTTAAATTATTTGTGTCGACGTTTCGACAATATTTATTGCCATCATCAGGACAATTGTTGTTGAGTTGTTACGACGCCAAACACAACTGCAAGTTGCCCAAAACAACAGCCCTATTTATAAACACAAACCAGAATGATTCTGTTTTGTGTTTATAAATAGGGCTGATGATGGTAATAAATATTGTCGAAACGTCGACACAAATAATTTAAAATTTGTGTTATACTTTTTTTGACCGATCTGTGGAACGATTCATAGTTACCTGAAAATTTTTTATTTTTTCCGTGTTATTCCGGTTTATTCCGTTTTTTCACGGAAGGGTACCCGAATGAAATTATATAAAACTGTGGCTGTCCCCACATTCCTGTATGCTAGTGGCACATGGACTCTTTAAAAGGGACGTGCAAAGGATTCAGGCAGCCGAAATGAAATTTCTGAGAGGGACGCAAGGTTGTTCTCTCTTGGATCGGAGAAGGGACGAGGATATTAGACGCGACTTAAACATTGTATCATTGCACCAGAAGATTGAAGACCACAGAAGGAGATGGTGTGAACACATGAATCGCATGCCTGATAGCCGTCTACCTGTGGCTGCCTAGGGTTATCTTCTTACTGGGGAGAGAGATGTCGGTAGACCGAGGAGGAGGAGATGGGTTCTGGAACAGGTCTAAAGCCCAATCCTTGGAGTGGAGATGATGATGATGATGTTGATGACTTTTTTGACCGATCCACGCAAACTGTTCATTGTTAAACTACGTAGTAATGCTTATTACGACTTTCCATAGCATGTGTTATACAAGGGCCGATCAGAAAGTTTGTTGGACTCGCATAAAAAAACGTGCAGTATTTATTAAATGTTTTTTTTTTTTCAATTTATCTCATAGTACAATTGAAGGTTCAACTTTTCTACATAATTGGAAAGTTTATTTAAACATGTATATGGTAGCGTGACGCAAGGTTTTTTAATTTGAATTTTCATCATCATCATCTGCAAGGATTAAACTTAGGATGGTTTGTCTAGAGCAGTCAAAGAGTCTAGAGCTGGTCACTCCAGCGCTTCCTTGGACGTCCCACACCTCTGTGTGTTATTTAGTTTAGTTAATTTTTATAGTTTGCCTTCCGATTACACTTAGTTTTTACAGACACTTGACCTTCCCTTAATAGCTTCTAGCCCTCCCCCCTCCATCATACACACCCCACACACATGTCCGGATACACACCCTAAACACATGTCCACCACCCTTACATTCTTTGTTTAGTTGTTTCTATGATCACTTTGAGAATAGCTTAATAAGCTGAAACACCTGTCAGAGGTAAATAAACTGTGAAACTTAACCAAGTGTTTGTATATTTTGAAACCTTTGTATTAATATATTTCGCCAAGTGCCCAACGAGTCATCAATCAATATCTATTTTCTGACCACGTCTTCTCCACTGTTCCCTCTGTTCGTTTATTTTAAATTCATCGAAAAATGAGAT
Organism: Magicicada septendecula; assembly: GCA_034769895.1. Taxonomy (NCBI): domain Eukaryota; kingdom Metazoa; phylum Arthropoda; class Insecta; order Hemiptera; family Cicadidae; genus Magicicada; species Magicicada septendecula. The sequence continues at coordinate 491,087,593 of CM068370.1, read as the reverse complement.
CAGTTCTGAAATCCCGAATCTATACCAAATCTATTAAAAATTAATATAAATCTTATAAATGAAAACTATAATTTAATGTACCCCATACTCGTGGAACATTAAATAAACGGGTGTAAAGCGGTGGAACATTTAAATATTTTTTTTCTGTATGCGATGTAAACGCTACCTTCACGCTGGAACAGCACAGTTTCCACGAATTCGTCTTTGTCTTGTTTTGCATACAACAGTTCCACACACACGCGCGCACGCGAGCCACTAGTCAAAGAATAAAACGAGTTAGACAAACCTCCCCCCCCCCAAAAAAAAAGTTCACAAGCAAACATACGGTAGGCTACAAGTAATTTAATTAAATTTTCCGTCAGACGTACTTTGTGTTTCTCTGTGTAAACAATTTACCGACCGACATCTTGCTTTCCGACAATCAAAGAGATGTCAATCCCTTACGACTCCGCCAGACGTCACAACCTCTGTGCACGAAAATTAAATAAAACTTTATTTATTTTATAACGAGGCTCACAGCAGTAGCAGTAAGTCACTTCATATTTTACGCCGTTTTTATGATAAAAAATTACAAAGGGCTGTCGCCGTGTGTAACGTTAAGAGTTCCGTTCCACACACACATAGCATTAACCGCATACCCTACCCTACCCGACCGACGTTTCTTCCTTTGCGCCGTTCACGGTGATCGTGTCGTATTCCTGTGTCCCTCTACTTGTCGTCACTTCTTCAGCGTCCTCTCTTCTGTTAAAGCATACTGTTGATAACTGTGAAAATGAATAACATTTTAATGTAGGTGCCTAGTACTTCATCACACAACAGCCCTGGATGGCAGTAAAAAATTTTAACATTGAAAATGTTTATAAGGACGTGTCGCACATTTGCGGCCGATCGCTGGTGCGTGGTCGAAAATGGGAACCGGTGAGTTTCCATAGAAACTACTTCTTTGTTGTCAGTAACGTAGTACACATATAAAACTTCGCTTATGAATCATGCGACTACATTTAACTTATGATCTGTGCATTGGTAAATGAAGAATGAATTCATTGATTGGTGAATGAACATAAATATATATATTTTTTAGATTTATTGAAGCATTTTCAATGCCCTTCTCTGTGCATTGCATTTGTTCAATGCCTGTAATTTTTTTATTTAATCCGGCTGAACAATGTTTACACATTTTCTGGAACCAAAGATTACAGAAGTGACCGAATGCTCATCCTCCACTGCTGCTTGTCCATTGAAAGGTCTTCATCAATTTCTCGTTCCCTCAGTATAGTCTGAATTTCTTCTATCCAGATGATAGGTGGTATTCCTTCTTCGTGGTGGGGTCCATTCCTTGGCAATCTTTCCTGTGTCGTTCTGGTTCGTTATTCTGGTTGGGAATCGAGTTCTCACTTTTAAGTCGACCGTTTGTCATTTTCCCATCCGTCTGTGTGTACGAGACATATCTCACGGTAAGTGTTGATTTTCGTAAAACCTGGCTTCCGGTTCCGTGCTTTTACCCGACAGACCCTTAATGTTTTCGAGATTAATCCCTAAAAACTGGGGCGGGCGAGGGCAAAAATGTGATTTTTAAAAAATCAGGCAAAAACCAATGTGGGTGTCACACGCATTAAAGACAATTTATGTCAACATCCGAATTCAGTGATCAGTTTTAGAAATTTTAGCACACTAGGTCCCACAAAGAGATAAAAATTTTTAAAAATCCACGCTAGGTATCAGAATGGAGGGAATTTTAACCCAAATCTGAACGCACCATGGGTCAACAACGTTAAATCAAACTTTTTAGAAAATTGTAAAAGTGTACCTACGTGGGGCATCAAGTTATGAGAAAATTTTATTTAAAATACAAATTTTAGTATCGTTAGTAACCTGGCTGAATGTTGGAATAATTTGGAATACTTCTCAACAGTCCTTGAAACTTTGGACCGCCTTTAAACGTTTGTAAGTTTCATTAACAGGAGTCTTTACATATCGTCATCAGTTATGTACGTTCGTGAAAAGTACTTGATACAGAGGCCTATAGATGTGTATGGAAACGTACGTACACTTAAAGCTGGGACTAAATTATTTGTCCCTGAGGCATTGCAGTTATAAATTTATCTGAAACACGAATGTAGTAGTTCGGAATTTTTAGTCTTTATTGTATAAACGTATGCTTAACAATTAGTATTTACCAAAAAAAAAGGTATAGTAATCGAGATTTTCGTAATTTTTCTGATAATTGAAAATTTTTCTTCTTCTTCTTCTTCTTCTTCTTCTTCTTCTTCTTCTTCTTCTCGTCGTCGTCGTCGTCGTCGTCCTCCTCCTCCTCCTCCTCCTCCTCCTCCTCCTCCTCCTCCTCCTCCTCCTCCTCCTTCTTCTTCTTCTTCTTCTTCTTCTTCTTCTTCTTCTTCTTCTCCTTCTCCTCCTCCTTCTTCTTCTTCTTCTTCTTCTTCTTCTTCTTCTTCATCTCCCTTCTTCTTCTTCTTCTCCTTCTTCTTCTTCTTCTTCTTCTTCTTCTTCTTTAGCCCAACGTGAGCGAGCCCTGGCTTCCAACACCCCCCAATCTTCCCCAATGTCTCCTATCCGTTTCCATATAAGCAGCAAAAGAAATCTTATACTGAAACGTGTCTGATAATTAATATTAATAATAGTCATCTTTCGTTCAAAGTAGTGAGCACGTTCTTCAACTCAAGAAGATTATGAATTTTAACTGTTTCAATGGACCCGAGAACACTGTAATTACGTTTTTCAATTCCATTCGCTCGTATTTGCCTCTTTAGTATCTCATGATTTTTTTGTTACTTTTCTACGACAACCCGCCGACAATGTCTTACAGTTGATTATTTATAAAAATAATTCGATTCTTGCAGGCTGTCCGTAGGATTTACTAGGCTTACTAATACATTACACACACACACGCGCGCGTTGAAAATGCAAATCACGGGTGCAAACAATGCAATAAAAACAAACTGTTTAATGTGTCATAAATTGGCACATGGGCTTACGTACACTACAAGGTCAAAGGGCGTGTCTAAATTGGCACATGGGCTTACGTACACTACAAAGGTCAAAGGGCGTGTCTCCAAACTACCGGATCAGTACGCGCTGGCGTCAAACATGACAACAACTGTTTCTTATCAGTAAACTACCGGGGTAACGATTAGATTAGTCGGAGACAGACAAGGCGTCACAAAGTACACACAGACGCAAGAATCTCACTGGTGACAACAATGTATGTTTTATTTACAGATCCGATGATTCAATCCGGTGGTGGCGACAGCTTCCGAGGAACTCTGTGACGAGCGGCGTTATTCCTAAGTAATATCATGCGGTCGTTAAATTTGTCAACTGCGTGAAAGGGAAGTAAGTACTGACGTCATCGCGGACAGTATTAGAAAACATGTCGGTACATATTTGGTCGGCAAAATTCAAATCAATCTGAGCAAACTGTGGGCAACAATGGCAAGGAAACAAAGGCAAGGGCTACAGCATCTAATTAGAGCTATACAGAGTGTTTATGTAGAGAATAAAATCTTAATTGAGGCAGGGAAACCGAAAACTGTGGAGTACGACAAGGGTGTCTATTGTCACCTTCTCTTTTTCATTTACATGTTGACGATGTCATACAAAACTGGAAGATGTGTCTTCCAGAGCATTTTATGATTGGGGACTCTATAGTTGACACTTTGTCGTTTGCGAACATTCAGGCTATGCTGTCGGACTCGAAAAACAGGTTCCAGATGGGTATACATTTGTTAAATCGAATCTGCAAAGACTCTGGATTGCAAATATCCACACTTAAGACCAAGGTGATGGCTTTTCGTGGTACTGATTCCGTACAGGCAAAAATTGTTATAGATGGTACTGCCCTGGAACAAGTTAGCAATTTTGAATACCTGGACTATAGTGTGTCTTATAATGCGCCTCTTATGACGTTGTGAATAAGTTGCATAAGTTCAACCGTAAAGAAGACGTTGCGTTAAAATGTAACTTCAAAATTTGAAAGATAAGTAATACGAGACTGCAGTATATATCTAATATTATGACGTTAACATAATTATCATATATTGTTAAGATATTCTCTTTAAATGATAAAATTGAAAGCTCGCAACTGCGTTGGTTTGGACACGTCTGTAAGATGAATGAGGAAAGGTGCCCGAGACGAGCGTGGTAGGCAAAACCAGAAGGTAGAAAAGGAATGGGTCGGCCCAGAACGAAATGGGAGGATAACATCAAGAAGAGTGTAGAAGGCAAAAGAGCAGTTTGGACCCGTGCCAGGGTTTTTGGCACAGGACAGGACGAGATGAAGAACCCTCTCTCGAAAACCTCGACACGCGACGGGTTGAAGAGGATGACTAAGGACATTATTAATTTCGTATATTCTGTTTTTGACAAAGGTGATGATTAAAGTGTGATTAAGTTATTTTGATCAACAAACACAATTATTCGTTACAGGACATATTTTTGACTGATTAATTTTAGTAGCATTCTAAAATGCTCTTGGAATTTTATGACAAAGGTCGAGAAAGTTATAAAGTTTATAAATGAAAATAAAACAACGTTTATGGCTGTGGGGAGCAGTAATGACAATCTTTCAAATATACTAACAGATGGCTAAATTTTGAAAAAGTAAAAGTCTTCGTGTATCTAGGGACATACGTAGATGCTGAGAATTACTGCACAAAATAAATTGAAAGAAGAATTCTGGCTGCTAATAGAAGCTATTACGGGCTGAATAAACATTTTAAATCAAGACTACTAACAACAGAAACTAAAGCCACGCTTTATAAGACATTGGTGAGGCCTGTATTGACATATGGCTCTGAGTGCTGGGTACTCCTCAAGAAAATTGATGAACAGAGGCTGGCTGTATTTGAAAGGAAGATACTAAGAAAGATTTGTAGGCCAATTCAACAGGACGGAGTCTGGAGAAAGAGAAATAATAATAAATTATATTCTAAGTACAATGACGTTACTTTTGTCCGATTTTCCAAAATTAATAGATTAAGATGGACAGGACACGTTCAGAGAATGGATGACGAACGTACGGCAAAAGAATTACGAAACACAAGCCAATAGGAAAAAGGAAGATTGGAAGACCGAAGAACAGATGCTTAGACCAGGTCGGTAGTGATGCGAGGAAGCTGGGCGCAGTGAATTGGTGGTGGACTGAGGACAGGAATAAGTGTAGGCAGTTTCTTTTGGAGGCCAAAGCTCGATCTGGGCTGTAGAGCCAAGGATTAAACCAAGGCCGCAACACCATCATCCTCAAGGATTAAACCAAGGATGGTTTGTTGCGGCCTCAAATAGGCAAATATTACAGCTGGTCACTCCAGCGCTTCCTCGGACGTCCCACACCTCCCCGTCCCCACCCCCCGGCTTATAGTTCCATAGTTGTTTGGAGATGCGGCAGTCATCCATTCGGCAAAGATGTTCCCACCAGTTCAACCGATACTGGGCGTCCTGTCGAGTATACTCATAATATTCAATTCCTGCCGTATATCTGTGTTTCTTCTATGATCACGGAGAGTATACCCTGCCAAGAATGTATGTATGTATGTGAATAATTTTAGTAGCATTCCAAAATGCTCTCGGAATTTTATGACAAAGGTCGAGAAAGTTGTCTTGAATTATGACCGATGTAACAGTGTGAACGAAAAATAGAAAGAACTATAAATTTTACCAGCGCATATTCTTCGGCCTCGAAGAATGTCGAAGACGAAAGTGTGCGTTGACTGTTGAAATGCGCTTTCTCTCTTAACGGGAACGTCAGTGAAACTCTTGTGGCGTGGCTTACGCGTCAGAGATGTAACAACACTCACGACCGCCTCGGGAGTTAACTGTGTACCACTGTCATTGTTCTTCTTGTAACATAATTTATATCGGCAAACGTCGGACTGGCCGTGGAACAACACACCGTTTCCTATTTCCGCTGTGTAAACTATAATTAAATTCTGTGTGTAGATAGTTTGTCGTTTGGTTTACCTCGCGGTGACTCACGATCACGCCAAACCCGCTGTGTGTGAAATTTATTGTAACGTTTCGAATTGTCTGCGTGCAAAGTTGCTGCCCTTCTTACTTGTGTTTCCGTATTGTATCGGTATTTTATACAACGATCTGACCATCTGCGTATGACTAACGCAGGTCTTCCTGGTTTTGTTAGGCTCAGCGTCTCCCGTCCTTCCTCCCCGCTATATCTGCAGGCCTGTCGGTATGTTCGTCCTAGAGGTGAGCCGATATACCTATAACAGGTGTTTTGGAACGATTAATTTTGTAGAACGGATAAAACGGTGACTGAAAAGTTGAAATACCTGTTCCGATTAAACGATATAGGCCTACTAGTAAGTGAAAAGTCGAAATACCCGTTCCGATTACTTGCGGGACCCCCCCCACCGAACTAACGAATAAACGAGTACAAAGTCATAGTTATTGGTGCTGAATACTTGATTATGCGCGTGTGCCGATTGCCATACAAGTACGAAACGAAGCAAAACAGCGAGGTTCAGAACATCTCTATGCCAAAGAGACGAAGCTGTTTTTAATAATTGAAAAAATTCATACTGATGTTACATTATTTTTATTCTTGTGTGTTAAGCAGATATATATAATACAGATTATAATAACAAATTATCTACCATACTAGTCACCAACTTGGTAAATTTTGAAAAAGCGAATTGTATTGTGTTATAATCTACAGAGTGGCTGATATATAGTACTATCGGCCGTATAGTACTTTTTGTTAATGTGATTTCGGAGATGATTTTAACTTCACTGCACATCTCACTTACATTTTTTTTAAACATTTTTCTTGCCTCCAGAAACGATTAAGACTATAAAATAGGTTATTTACCTTCTGTCGACGTTTCTTAAAATCCTTTTAGGATTACTCGAGTTTCGACACCATTTGGTGTCATCATCAGATCAGAATATGAATTAAGTTAAAACATTAAATTATTAATGTTATTTTATTGTGATATAGTTTATTTATTGTTATATATAATTTTATGTGTTGTTTTAATCTTTAAATATCTGACGAGATGCATATACATCGAAATGTTTTAACTTAATTCACATTCTGATCTGATGATGACACCAAATGGTGTCGAAACTCGAGTAATCCTAAAAGGATTTTAAGAAACGTCGACAGAAGGTAAATAACCTATTTTATACATTTTTTTGACATTATTTGTTGTGCTATTAGTTGCACTCTAAATTTCATTGCCTCAGTTTCGCAACTGATTTCTCTAACCGAAATGGAATCAATAATTTAGTATTAAATCTATGTCAGTTTGCTTACTCCTAGTGAAAACTTAAATCAGTATTCCCGAAGGGAGATAGGCCTATAAATTCTCTTGTTTCTTTTTTCTTTTTAAACAGTAACAGCTTAATAAAGTCACAGTGTATAGTAACACTGTTAATACTTTTAGTTTCAATGTATTTCTTGTAACAAATTATAGGCATAGGTATATAAAAACAGGTATCTCTACGTGTTATTTTTTAGGAACGGTTTCGTTCATACCTGTTATTTTCAAATACTAGTTTTGCACACCTCTAGTTCCTCCAGTCTCGGTCTTTGCTTCCATGCTTCAGTCTCCGATTTAGTCTGTGTTGCATCCGTTACCTTCGCCACTGTCACCACTGGTGTATTCTTTTGTCCCACCACGTCAGCATTTCACTTGTTTCTAAAATCTGCTCGACATAATGGTATCCTATCCGGCGTTGTTTCTCTACCATTGCCATTTTTGTCGTGTCGTTTGAGGCTTGTCGGATTGGACAAGCTGGACTGTTTTGGGGACCGGGGCCCTCTCCAGCCGGTTTGGAATTTGATTTTTGGGACCACACAGGCCGGGCGTCGAGAAGGCGCAGGTACCAAGTAGAAGATACTGCAGTTCATGTGTCGATCCAAAACGCAAACAACAGCCCTCATTATCACTAGTCGACATCGTCCGCATTAACACACGATTCGAATTTTTAGTGTTGAAAGAGAGACAGCACATTTAATATTGCCTCGGTCACAAAGATAACAGTCGGAAGCCTTTGATATAATAATGTGTTCTTAATTGCGCGGCACTGTCTCTACGCGCCAGTCAGATCGCACCGTCGTCGGTAAGATGAGATTACTGTTTTGACTCCACGTTGTTGTTGCGTTGCTACAATTAGTATTCATCAACCGCAGGTTATCACCTTCAATGGAGCAGAAAGGAGTCAAACAACGAAATAACTAGACTGATGGCGAGAAAACAAAAATAATTACGACTGGTAACAGTTGGTTTGATCCCGACTTTTATCCTTCCGCCTAAGGTATAACTATAACATCACAGCGTACAGCATAGTTGTCTTGGGCGGCATGAGCTCGTTATTCGTATAGGTGTGTGTGTGTGTGTGTGTTTAGCCAGTGTCGTAATCCGAGGAGCGCTGTGTGTATCCGAAACGGTATCGCTTTCGTTACAAAATGTTTTCATTAAAAACACCGGGGCGTCGGCGTCGGCGTCGTTTGACTGTGTTGTTATTGTTTAATCTTGGGCACAAACTCAAGATCACGTTCAAACATAAACACAAATAATTACGTTTAAGACCAGTCCCGACGTGGGCGTAACCCGCGCGATTTTTCCATTAATTTTAACGAGTTCCAAACCCCCCCCCTCACGTAATTTCTTCTCCTGTTTGTGTTTTTAAATTGATTGTCGAGTCGTCAGACGACATATTAGATGGGCGTCATATAAACGAGTGCATTGTAGTTAAAGTGTACCTATAGTACATGAATATGCTATGATATTGTGAGAATATAAACTTACAAATCGTAATAAATAATTATAATACAAATCATGTTGTATTTCTTTTTTGTTAGAGAAAGAGAGAGGAGGGATTCATTATCCCCGTCAGCTCGTAGTACACTGCTAAACGGAGCTCTCTAAAGATTCCTCTCAAATTAAAATTTCTTTATAACATTCTTTAAATCTTCGTGGTACCTTGCATACAATCTGCCAGAAATACATCTTTAAGATCTCAAATACTAAGATAAAAGTAATGGAAGAACCCTGTAACATCAAAAATTGTAATTTATAATAGTGTTTTGGAGCAGGTATCACATTTTAATTATTTGGGATTTGATATCTCTTATAGGAAGGACAACGACATCGAGAGAAAGTTAAATAAATTTAGTTAGGCCTATAGCTGTAAAACAATAAGACGGCTAGTGGAGAATAAAACGCAGAGGGAGACACAGGCTAAAGTTCTATACGGTCGTGGCTGTGCCGACTTCAATGTATGCACGTGAAACATGGACTCGCCTGCAAGAAAGGTATTTCAAAAATACAGGCCTCAGAAATTAAATTTTTAATAGCAGGGAAGGGATGTAGTTTGAGATTTCGTCTACGAAACGACAACATAAGGAAATACGTGAAGTTACAGTCGGTTCTGGAGAGGATGAAGGAATACAGGCAGAATTGAAAGCCCCATGTGCAACGCATGGTAGACACGCGTATTCCTAAACAAGGGTTTGAATATAGGCCAGTGGAAACGAGAGATCGTGGAAGACCCTGGAAAAATGATCAGAGAGACTGTGAAGTCGGAACGCGCTATGTCTCAAGGCATGTAGGGAAGAAGAAGAAGAAGAAGAAGAAGATGATCGTGGTGCTTTCTCCAACTCACTAATGTATTTCAGTCTTGAACACAGTTGCCAGCGTAACCATGTGTTAAGTACGGTGATAGGCACCGCCTGTATTATCGTATTTCATCATAAGACTGTAGGATGCCAATAACAAGACAACAGGTCGGTCCAGAAATAACGATTACCTTCCGTTGCCACTTACTTGTGTGCTCATAACATTATCACACACCTACCATCACACTAACTTGTGTGGGCTTGTCTCATACTTGACAGTAATAAATAGTCCGTCCCGACTCTTAATAACTGGCGTTTCCAAATTATTTGTGTTAATTGTTTCGATTCTAAAACGGTATAGATTTTTTTATCGTACTCTGTTCGATTTAGTGAGGCAAACGCCTGATGTCTGAACAGTTTTTTTTGTATCGCCAGAGAATTTTTCCGTATATGCTTATGGGCGTATGGGCGTCATCGTTCTATTGTATATGTTGGGTTATTCTGGATGTTGCGACATCATTACGTTTTGCTGTTTGTTTCACTGGCCAGTAGGTGTAAAATAGACATTTTATACGATTCAATAATAACAACGACAAAAACTGCTGTCGATTTGATATGCAAGCTTCGTCGGCTATTGACAGAGAATATTTGTGCGTATAGCGAACGTCAAGCTTTTGGACGCCAGGTTCCAAAAGGTGGGTGGAAATTTTGATAAAATCGCAAAAATTCATGAGGAGTGTCATCAAATTAAATAGAATTTTAACTAACTTTTAAACGTAGTGTTATGTTTTGGAAATTAAAAAAAAAAATTGGATCCCAGACTCAAAAAAGAGATCAGAAATTTGAAAAAAAAACGTGAAAATCCAGCATGGTCTCACACTAAAGGGAAGTGTAAGCCAAATCCGAATGCATCGAATTTTTAGTGTTTATTGTATGAGTGTGAGCTCTACAATTGTTACGTCACTAAACAAGAAACAATTACAATTGTTACGTCAAGAAACAGGAGAGTCATCGGGATTCGTGTAATGTTCCCATAATAATTGTAAACTTATCTAATATTGAAATTTATGTAATAATAAATGTAGGCTACTTCGTTCAAAATAGTTGAGTGAGTTGCGCAACTCGGGGCTCGCAACTGATTAGTTAGTATTTCGAAACTTTTATTGTTTAGTTCTTTTAATTGTTATTTTTTAACGAACGGCAGGATTTTAAAATGATGGTAAAAATAAAGTTTCGGTCGGAAAAGAAAATACTGAATAGACTAAAGGAGAATATCATCATCTTCTTCTTCTTCTTCTTCTTCTTCTTCTTCTTCCTCCTTCTCCTCCTCCTCCTCCTCCTCCTCGCCGTTACAGCCTTTGGTGGGTTTTAGCCTCCTCAACAATACCGCTCCGCGCTTCCCTGTTCTCCACCCTTCCTCCCCACCCTCTGATTCCCATGCTAGCAGGATCTTCTGTTACGCCATCCGACCATCTCATCGTTGGTCTGCTTCTACGTCTAGTAGTAGGCTATATAATCTTCCCTTCAGCATTCTTTGAGGTATTCTTTCCTCGGACATTCTTTCCACATCTCCCAGCCAACTGTGATTTGATGATTTTCACTGTGTCTTTTCCATGCATGAGCGCCTGTAGTTCATTGTTATTGCGTATTCTCCAACCGCCCCCTTCTCTTACAGGGCCATAAATGTTACGCGATGTTTTGCGTTCAAATGATTTAAAAGTAATTTTGTCATGCTCTTGTTAAAATCCACACCCCAGATCCATATGTGACAGGTGGTGGATCGCACCAGAGAATAATATATTTAAAGTTTTATACCTCTTGTAACAAGATTGTTTTTAAAGATGTTAATATTTGCAAAATAGGCTCTACTTCCTGCTTGTACCCCCTACCTCTTATATTCCTCCTAACGTTATTATCATTTGATACCAAGGCACCTAGATAACTAAAGTTAGACACTCCTTTGAAACATTTCCCATTTACATTGAAATCTCGAGGAAGAGCCCTTCTGGTCTGTGACATTACCATGTAATTTGTCTTGTTTTCACCAAAGGAGAATATGGTGGGCTATTCGGTAATAACTCAGTGAATTACCAATACTACACGTGTAAGTTGGCGGTGCGTTGATGATGGAGTGGGCCGATTGGAATTATTACGGCCATTTTTATATTAAACGTGTTGCTGTTGAATCGTAATTCTTTACCAGCGACGTCACAGAATCGTGGGTGAATCCCGTTCCGATTCATTAACGCTTCTTATGCAACTCAGTCGCTTGTACGCGCGCGCTTCAGTATGTGTAGGTGGTCACGGGAGTAGAGAAATAGTTGTAATACGTGCGTTAGCGTAGGGTGTCAACAACTTGTGAGTACGATCCGGCGCTCATTGCGACATATCTCACCTACGTTAGGGACTTACCGCGTAAAATACACCAAGGTATTTATAAAATTGACGCTGTTTTACTTTCATGTTCCGTAAGGAAATGGAAGTAAGGTGATCGCGAAAAAATCGTGATCGAGATAAGGGCTGATTCTCTGTTTCTACTACCCTCTGAATATGAAGACAAGTCATTTTCCGAAAAGTATCTGGATCTGTATATAGATTTTTTTCTATGGCGAACGATAACTGCCGCAAATTCAAACAGAATTATATAGGTTTTTGTATATGTGCGCGAGTTGTAGAGGACTCCAAGCTTATTGATTTTGGTGAAGATCGGTTAAGAAGGAGGAGTAGTTTACCTGCAACGTTTTACGTTTTAACAAGAGTAAAGTACTTTATTTTGATGAATAAAGTATCCTGAAAAGCAGGACGTAACAATCCACTGTAGAAAGTTAGATGAAATATCTATAAATGTAAAGGGTAGTTGAAGAGGAGGGGGTAATTTTCTATAAATGAAAATGGTAGTTGAAGGGGGAGGGGCTAATTTTTTGAAAATAACATACCTTAGTAATTGCATAAAATGAAACTATTACTCTATAAAAGTGTAAGCTAAATATTAAAAATGGGGTTGTTCATTTTTCTGTTTTAACCAGAGTAGAGTATTTAATTTTGACAAATAAGTGCCCCGAAAATAAAGTCCACTATTAATCCACTATGAAATGGTAAATGAGATATCTATAAATTGAGGGTAGTTAAAGGATATTTTTTTGAAAATTACTTTTGCTGATATCAAGTAAAGTACGAGTATTTAATTTTGAAGAATAAGATGCCTTAGCAATTACGTGTGATAAAACTATTACTCTATGAAAGTGTAAGTATCATTACTGGTGGGGATCGACTGAGGAGGAGGGATGATTATCTGAGTAGTTCAGTTTCTTTATAAGAATAAAGTACTTAATTTGTATAGATAAAGTGACTCGAAAACAACATTATACTAAACAACTAGACCCCATAATAACAAAAATATCTATAAATAGTGAAAATAGTTTGAGGGTGGGGGATATGTTTTTAGAAATTATCGAACCGAATTCAAGTAAATGATTTTAAATATAAATCTTAGAAGATGGAAGTCGTGTATAAAACTCCATACTGATTTTTTCCTAATTCCATACAAAGTTATTTTTTTAAATCTGAATTCTCACAATTAACATTCGTTTCAAATTACGTTAGGTTAATTCTCTATCTACGATACGTACGATAGTATCTAATTATAGGCTTCGACAATGCGTTTTAATATAAACACCGTTGTCAGCGTAGCGACTGTTGTCCGGCTGTGTTGTTGTGATATAGGCCTGTAATTAATATAATATTTTACCGGGAATAGGGAAAACACTTTCATGTGACGTTTTAGTCATACAGATTATGTCGGCGATAACATCGCGAGTATACGTGAGTATAGTGATAACTTTGTTTTAAAAATAACAGTGCCTGCCCTGAGAAACGTGCGCTGACAATTAGCCGGTCAGCGACCTTAACGCGATCCAAGATCCTGAATAAAGTGTGAATGAGTTGAATCTAAAGTCTGTGGCTAAGTTATTACGCTAACTCAATAAAAATTGAAAATTTATCAAGTTTCGGAGATGTCTGTTGAAAACTAAATAATCTTCTTCTTCTTCTTCTTCTTCTTCTTCTTCTTCTTCTTCTTCTTCTTCTTCTTCTTCTTCTTCTTCTCCTCCTCCTCCTCCTCCTCCTCCTCCTCCTCCTCCTCCTCCTCCTTCTTCTTCTTCTTCTTCTTCTTCTTCTTCTTCTTCTTCTTCTTCTAGTTTCGGAGATGTCTGTTTAAGACTGAATAATCTTCTTATTCTTCTCCTCCTCCTCCTCCTCCTCCTTCTTCTTCTTCTTCTTCTTCTTCTTCTTCTACTTCTTCTTCCTCTTCTTCCTCTTGTAGGATTAGGCTTGCAGCCTGTTCCGTCCTAACAGCCACCGTTTCCTTGGTCTGGGTCTATCTCGTTCTCCAAGAGGCTTATACTGGATTATCTTTTTTTGAGTATTCTCGAGTCGCCCATTCTATTTGTGTTGTATCCCGTATTTTTTTATTTTATTGAATTTTATCGTTTATCGAATATATATTCAGCTTTTGCGCCTTGTGTCTGAGTTTCTTATGTGATCTCTTAGGGCGCATCCTTTAACTCTTCGCGTGTATTTGTAACGCTTTCTGTAACAGTACAATGCCTTAATTGAAACACGTCACAATAAAAACGGGAACGGACGTGCGGCAGTACGCAGCGCGATCGCTGAAGTATATTTGTACGATTCGCTCAATAATTTGGAAACCAATAAAGATTGAACATTGGGAGTTAAATCAAAATTAAAATTGAATCTTTCTCGCTTAATGTATTAGTCTATCTGGAATAGGGAAAAAGTTTCTCGCAGGCTACTTTTTATGCCTCACGACTGAAAAATTTTTAATTTGATATAAACTTTATTTTTTATGACAAGGATATTTTATTCAATGTAAATGACATGTACATCGTGTACGTGAACTGGACTCCGTGTACAAAAAAAAATTATTGTTATGGTGCAAGAACATCTTGCGTAGACAGTTTATATTTTAATACGCATTAAATCGTGCGCGAGACGGTTTTATTGCGTTTTTTCTTTTTACCGACTTAATTTTTGGGGTAAATTTGTTTAAAAAATACCAAAATGTGAAGAATTAAAATGTTACTACTGTGTACATACATCCTGTGGACTTATCTAGAACGTTATTTGTATCGGTCGTGGTTTTTCAACTCGCATAACAGTAGCGAACGTAAGACCCATAAGCGCAATGTATTTCCCTATCTCGCCCATTGTCTCATCCGACTGTGGAACCAAGAACAGTCAGTCACCACGCCACTACGTGAACAATGCGGTATTGTTAAACGTTAGCTTAGCGTATTAAATATGCTCTTAATTTTGCTTTCTTTAAACTACAGCCGATCGTTGTGTGTGTGTGTGTGTGTGTGTTTGTGTCCCCTTGCCGTAGTACCGCTATATGTGGCAGACTGAAAACCATTTAACGCGTAACCGTATTGCCAAATATGGCGACAGTAGTGGACTGGACCGGCCTTCACGTGTCATTCATTCCTTGCACAAGTATATAATTATATCAGATGGAGATTAGCTCCAGTTTTTTTAAACATCAACTTGTCATCAACTTCTCTATTTATTTATAGGATAACTGACTCTGTGTACGTGTAATCTGTCCCCCCTCCTCCCCTATAAAGAACTGACATTCTTCTTCTTCTTCTTCTCCTTCTCCTTCTTCTTCTTCTTCTTCTCCTTCTCCTTCTCCTTCTCCTTCTCCTTCTCCTTCTTCTCCTTCTCCTCCTTCTTTTCCTTCTTCTCCTCCTCCCTCTCCTCCTCAAGATATAGGCTTACAGCCAGTTCCGACTACACTGAAGCCGTCTCTTCGTTGGTGTACCTATATCACGTCTTCCCTGGGGTCTGTATCGTATTACTTGTTTAGGTAGCCTCATATCTTCCATTCTCTCGATATGCTATCTCAATTTTATTTGTCCTTCCCGTATTCTGCTGGCCATAGAGTATACATTTAGCTCAGTTCTTGTATCTTCATTTCGTATTTGATCTCTAAGGGTGCAACCTTTGGTTTTCTTTAAACTGACACTTTTTAAACCTAAATTTCGATCGTACGTGAACATTATCAGCAGGTTTAGGTCGGATAGTAACCATCGGTGGAATTTATCACACAACGTTTCAACCGCTAAACAATCTGTGGTCGTCTTCAGGTATGTAAGTAACACTAGTAGTTACTTCAAATATAAACTTATACCTACTCGAGATTCGTCCACTAAACAAGCGTGAACAGTCGGAAACAAATAACTTGGAGGGTAAGTTGAACCAAATAATAACCAGTTGAACAAAACGTAGTCCACAGTGGCTCATACGAAAAAAGACTTGGGGAGGAAGTAGTGGTTGTCCTCCGAACAACGGTACATAACGCAGTCGGTACTGTACAAGATAGGAGTGGTTATTTTCATTTTAATTCATCGTCATCTTTACATCACGATATAGGCAAGCTGCCGCCTGTTCCGCCTTCAAATATCTTCCAACCATCTCTTACTGTTTATTAATATAGATTATTGAACTTTCACTTGTGAAACTTACTTTGTTTTCTCCCGTACGCGTTTCGGCGTGACGTGCGCCTTCATCAGCGGTGTGAGACAGACTGCCAGTAACTCGTAACGGTTTTATTTCGTAGGTTGAGTGGGGGTGGTGTGTGGTGGAAGGGTATTGGCGCGGGGATCCGAATTATTGTTTGTTTTATGTATAATTGTGTCAAAGAGTGTGTGTGATTTATAGTGTAATCGGTCGTTAAGTATGCTGTTTGGTTGTGTTATGTAGTGTTTGTATATTTCATATTGTTCTGCTGTGTTAAGTTTTCGACCTTTGGGTAAGTAGTGTAATATCTCGAGATTAGTATCTATGTTGGTGTAGCTGTGGTTTTTTGTGTGTATGTGTGTGGCAAACGCGGAATGTATATTGTTGCTGGATAAAGCTTTTAGGTGTTTAGAGTAACGTGATGAAAAAGATCTTCCCGTGTCTGGCCTATATAGAAACTATTGCAATCATTACAGTTTAATTTGTAAACACCTGTTTTGTTGTATTTGTCTATGTCCGTGTTAGTATCTCTTACTGTGTCTGCCCACACACCTATAGCCTATAAGTTTATATTTCCAGGGCAGTCTTGAATCTGGCATTCTTCCTAAATGTGGGTTTCCATTGTTGTTCATAATCGTTTAGCCTTTCATTAAAGCTTAGAACACCTGTTAAGAACGTCATTTCTCAGGCTTGAATGTATTTTACTGCCTTGTTTCTCGGTTGTTCTCCATAATTCACACCCGTAAGACATTACAGACAATGAAATCCTTAAATTCGTAGTGACCGTCAATCATGAATTTTTCAGTGAAGGGTTAGTAAGGATCGGTCAAAAATAACACAAATTTTTAACTAATTTGTCTTGACGTTTCGACAGTGTTTATTGTCATCATCAGGACCTGTGTATGAAATACAAAAGAAGTGTCAAACACAACAGAACAATTAAATATTTGGGTGAACGTGTTCGTGTATGTGAGTGTGTGTACGAACACGTTCACCCAAATATTTAATTGTTCTGTTGTGTTTGACATTTCTTTTGTATTTCATACACAGGTCCTGATGATGACAATAAACATTGACGAAACGTCGACACAAATAAATTAAAAATCTGTGTTATTTTTGACCGATCCTCACTAACCCTTCACTGAAAAATACAGACAATACTTTAATTATGTATCTCGGCGTACCTTGTTTTTTAAAAATACGATTGATTGTCCCACATATCGTCTGGAACTTACCTAATGTAACATCAATAGCATAGTTCTTATCATAGCCTATATTATTTCGCAAACAGTAAAAATTGCCCCAACCAGTTCTACAGTTTGATTATATGTTAGGGTACGTGCTTAGCGCGGAATACTAGCATAGAATGCTCAGACAGATTACAGTCTGTGTGAAAACAAACTCATGTATTTATATTACACCGCGTGCATAGCGAAGCTGATCGCACATCGCATACCAGAGAATATCATCGCTGATCCTCTTCGGAAAGCAAACAAGTTTTTTTTTTTTTTACATCGCACATGGAATACTTCTGAGCTCTGATTGGTTACTTCAAGGACATTTCACGCATTGTAGCCACACGCAACTCTATCCAGTGTACAGTTCCCGGTAAAGACTAAACAGTTGGGTCTCTATTATCACCTGTTCTTCATTTTAATTATATGAGATAAAAGTTAATTTTATTTTATGTTGGATTACATGACATTTGATTATTCCACCTCTGTAGCGTTTGAATCATCTACTGGGGCATCCACTACGTAACTGCAACATTTATAATATGAATTTTCTGACAAACGAGCTCAGCGTATTTGTAATCTCCATAAAATTTTAAAGAAAATGACACCAAACACGACGTAGTTGTGATATATTTTAGATGTACAACTAAGCCTAATTTAATATTCATTTTGCCTTTAGAAATTAGTATTTTGCAAATGTTATTTAATTTTTGTTGATAATCACGCACAATTCGACTTACCTTTATTGTAATAAAGTGAAATATGTGTGTACATTACGTATATCATATAAAATTTAACCCTGTAGGCTTCGAAGTGGTTCAACAACTTACTCATTTTTAATTATTCATATTTATCGCAAATATATGTAGTTTGGACTCATTTTTCTCACAATTTCACGGAGATTACAAAAATTATAGTTTAATTTGGATTATAAGCTAAATTAAAAACTATAGTTTTGAATTGGACCGTGTTATACCTGAACCGTCCGGGTCGGGCCGAGCCGGTTGTGAGTGCGCGTGCGAGAGTCTTCTAATCCCTTAGGTGCCACCCGGTTTGGATCACCCTATAAATATCGTCGCAACAAAACAAAATATGACTCACTTTGCAACAAAACACAATGGATCGACCGCAAGAAAGAACAGAATATTTATTCAGCGCCTCGAGATAGGTTTGTCGCCGCGATATCGCAGTCGGTGACGCGTTGCCCGAGGCAACTCTGCGTTCGTACAGCAACTGGTCTCCTCCCACAACAGTACTACTGGTACGTTGTTTATGAATGTGTTACCACTTACACTTAGTACATGAGAGAGCGTGAGAACAGGGCAAGCAACAAGGAACCCCGTCTAGACTGTGTCTGTCCAGCAGTTGTACTGTGAGAAACGACGGTCGTGCTACTAACCACGCGGAGACGATCTAATTGAATCGGATGTAGCCTCTATCAATTGCGGGGAACGCCCATCGAGTTTGGCCCGCGGCCGCTGTTCTCTCTTTCTTTAATTCAACTATCAGCTGATCGATTTAAATCATAGTTTGTTCGTTCGTTTGTTTTTGCCGTAAGCATTGTATTGTTCTACTTAACGGATTCTATGTTGCAAGTTAATGTTGACTCGCAAATGTCGTCTGGGAATATGGTCGTGAAATCGGATCACAAGCATGATCGTTTTTGCTCACGCGAGCAAATCTTTTCACTTTTTTTGTACCGTCGCGCCCATGGTTTCCAACACGGCCCGGGCCAAACTAATTAAGTAAAAATGTGTTCGCCAATGAGTGTCTCATTCAAATAGACGTACGTTTTTTGTATAATTGTACATTTTTTTAATTTATATTCCTTAACACAGGGGTACCCACCCCCCTAAACTTGATGACTCACCCCTCCCAAAGGAAAGGTATTTAAAATTATAACAAATTAAAAGACTGCCTTTTCATGGTGTTCTATAGAAATGGTACACTGTAGCTCCTTAATAAAGGAGATTATTTTATTTTATAAATAATAAATAATTAAAATAAAAATCTAGCACACATCTTTCTCCGCTATTTATTCTTATACCCTTCGCCTTAATAAAATTTAAACTATTATAATTTAAACTGATAATACAGGCCGTCATACTATAATATAGCAGATGAAGAAGCACGCACGTAGAATAGAATTTACCATAATATGCACATTTGTGGAAAAATCAGATTCATTCCTGTCCGGCCAGTAAGATTCGAACTGTGTCTATATATATTGATTAAACAGGACTGGAAGAATGAAGAAGACAAAGTAGTTGTTTATTTGGTATACACCTTTGTCGTGTGTGTGTGTGTGTGCGCGCGCGTTTTATCTCGTTCATAATACACGTACATTCAGAGGAAGTGTTCCAACTCCGTTCTGAGCGCGCCAACTATATAATACCTCTTCTGTAATAGAGATATTACAGTTGAAGAGCCATGACATAGGCAACCCAGTAAGGAAGTGTGCCTGCACGAAGAATATAAGGGTAGATTAATAGCCTCTGCCCACGTTTTCTGCCGCATGAGTAATTGCTTTTTTAATGCTTCTAGTTTGTACGTTCTTTACCGAACGTTGAGTGATTGTCATTATAACAGTATTTTATTAATTTACAAATATTGTATTTCATTTTATTTATACAGTTCTTTATAAACCTTATGTTAACCAGAGGCGCGGCTGTGTGCAGAACTTTAGTTGTCGCCCCTATACCCCCCCTCTCCACAATAAAAAGTGACTCTATAAAAACGTATCAGGAAGTACAAATGAAATACGAAGTGTTGTAATTATAAGTTTATAGAAGAAAAACCAAGAATTACAAAAAATCAATAAACATACAAGAAGGGTACAAAAGCAAAAACATCAAAAATAATTTTGAAGAAAATAAAGTAATTTATTATTAGGAAAATATTAGGCCCACGAAAAACTTCAGAAGGTTGGAAATTAAGAAGTAATTATGAAATATATCAAAGTATAGAAAATATAACAGAAACCATGAGAAAAAAAAGAATACTATTTTTTTGGACATTTGTATAGAATGGACGACAATTGGTTAACAAAGAGATCTTCAGATATCTGTGCGGAGAGAAGTCAACATCAAGATGGATTAAAGAAGTCAAAAAGGATTTAGGAAAAAATAATATAAACACAGAAGAAGGAACTGAAAGAGATGTTTTTCGGGTAAAAGTGTTAACAGTGGGAGGAGTGGAGTCAAAAGGGTAGGAGAGAGAAAAACGCAGGTTCAAAGTGAACTGAGGACAGGAAGGAGAGACAAGTGAAAGATGAAAGAATATTGGAGAAAAAGAAAAGGACAAATAATAAAGAAATGAAATTACTTCTTAATATTTCATCATTACTTCTTAATTTCCAACCTTCTGAAGTTTTTTGTGAGCCTATTATTTTCCTAGTAATTCGTCTTTCCAATATTTCCAGTTTGTCTAAATTATAATTCAATGCTAGCCATTCACTTGCATATAGGAATTCTGGCTTCACTACTGTACTGTAATGCCTTACTTTCGCAGTTTTAGATATGCACTTTTTATTGTAAATATCTTTAGTTATACTATATGCCCTGTCCATCTTATGAATCCTTTCTTCTATAGCAGATTTTTCCAAGCCATTCTCTTGAATTATCTCTCCTAGATACTTAAATTTTCGAACCCTCTCTATTCGACCAATATCTGTTACCAGGAATTTTGGCGCGTTTTTAATGTTTGTGAGAAATTTGGTTTTTTCTGCAGAAATTCTTAAGCCTGTTCTACTGGCTATGTCCTTTAAAAAATTAACTTATGTAAGATGTAAGATGTTCAGAAAGTATAGCAAAGTCATCTGCGAATTCCAAACAGTTTATTTCAATACGTTTGTTCCTTCTTCTCAACATAATTGATGATATTTTGCATTCCTTTAATTTTTCATTCCAAATTCTCACTACTTTCTCCAGGACGCAGTTAAAAAGAATTGGGGATAAACCATCACCCTGTCATACACGTGTCCCATGAATTTTATTTTTGAGACTGTGTCCGTAAGGGTTTCACGGATTAGATTTGCCAATTAAAGAAGTCCAAAAGGATTTAGAAAAAAATAATATACACGCAGAAGAAGCAATTGACAGAGAAGTTTTTCGGGCAAAAGTGTTGAAAATGGAGGGAGTCCAGGGTAGGAGAGATAAAAACGCAGGTTCAAAGTGGACTGAAGACCGGAAGAAGAGACACAGTGAGAAGATGAAAGAATATTGGAAGAAATGAAACGAACAAAAAGTAAAGAATTGAAATTGGCATGTGGTCCTTAGATGGCCGATACGGAAAAAAATGAAATTGGCTTGTGGTCCTCAGATGGCCGATACAAAAAAAAAAAAAAAAGTAATTTATGTTAATTGTCAAAACAACCCGTTACTTGCAGTCATATGGGATACGAAACGGTTGTGAATACTTCACACGTGTGACTTAAACGTGTCATAAAAATTTGGCAAAAAAATAAAGTAATTTATGTTAATTGTCAAAACAACCCGTTACTTGCAGTCATATGGGATACGAAACGGTTGTGAATACTTCACACGTGTGACTTAAACGTGTCATAAAAATTTGGCAAGAATATCTGTCTAGAGCACCGAAAAGGTTAACACAATCAATTTAATGAATAATTTTTTTTTTTAATATTTCCTACTCGCCTGAAATTGTTGGCGCCTGTGTGCGCCGCACACTGTGTCGCCGCGCCACTGATTATTTTAACACAAGCAGTTCTCTTAGAAATAGGCTACGTTAAGTAATCTGGAATTTGGCTGAAATTTTTAATAGCTGAGGGTGGGGAAAGAGGGATTGATCCTCCCACTGTTACGTCACTTAGTTACGCCATTGTTTGTGTGTTGCTTTCGGAAGTAAGGATTGCACCTGCCGAAATGAGAGTGGTACTACGAACACCCGTTGTTTATACGTTAAGTTTGGCTGTCAGTCACCGGTAATGTCGGGCGTGCCTGTGCTTTACCGTGTCGTTTATTTATAGATACTTATATCATTTTTGTAATATTAAATTTACCCGTAACGTGATACCAGACACAGCCGCCTAAGCTAACTTTGTCACCGCTCTCTCGAGTCTCTGCGAGGTCCAATTAACCTGTCAACTGTGCTGCGTTTTATGAAACTGTCGCTGGCAGGTGTTTTGCAAGCAACAAAAACAAAAGTTGAGAGATTAAATATTGCTAAGGTTGGTGGAAAAGCTTTTTAAAAAACAAAATTTCAGGATCTAAAACTTAATAATGTCAAACATATTCTGCTGAAGCAGATCGTATCTGCTAGCTTAGTGAATTCACAAAGGGCTTGAACTGGCACTGTGTGAATTTGTGCTCCCACCCACAGAAGTCCTTGTTACCTCCACGTTCCATAAGCAAATGGAAGTATGATGATGGCGAAAAAATCGTGTTCGAGATAAGGGCTGATTCTGATTGTACTAACTTTAAAACGTGAAGAAAAAGTCATTTTCTGAAAAATGTCTGTGTAGATTTTTTCTATTGCGATATCTGCCGCAAATTCAAACAGAATCAAATAATTTTGTGCATATGTACCGGAGTTGTAGAGGACTCGAGGCCTATTGATTTTGGTGAAGATCGGTTAAGGGGAAGGGGTAGTTTACCTGCAACGTTTTATGTCTTAACAAGAGTAAAGTACTTAATTTTGAAAAATAAAGTACCTATCCTGAAAAGAAGGTCATAATTATCCACTGTAGAAAGGTAGATGAAATATCTATAAATAAAAAGGTTAGTTGAAGGGGGGGGTAATTTTGTGTATTTATGTTATAAAGTTATTCGATAGAAAACTAAAAAAAAAATCAATAAATATTAACAATTGATATCGTTCCATGTAAACAAAATATCGTAACCACGGATACGTGAACAAAGTAATTGTTCGTATCCGCTTTCTTTCGCGTTATTTAAATAACAATTAATCTAATTGTTTTAGATTAGTCTTCAACAATTAATCTTTCGCGTTTGTTTAATTTAATCTAATTAATTCTTTAGTTTTAAAATATTAACAACTATGTACAATTCGTTTTCAGAAATTCACAGATTACAAACGCTGGGCGGTATCCGCTTTCTTTCGCGTTGTTTAAATAACAATTAATCTAATTGTTTTAGATTAGTCTTCAACAATTAATCTTTCGCGTTGTTTAATTTAATCTAATTAATTCTTTATTTTTAAAATATTAACAACTATGTACAATTCGTTTTCAGAAATTCACAGATTACAAACGCTGGGCGGTATCCGCTTTCTTTCGCGTTGTTTAAATAACAATTAATCTAATTGTTTTAGATTAATCTTCAACAATTAATCTTTCGCGTTGTGTAATTTAATCTAATTAATTCTTTATTTTTAAAATATTAACAACTATGTACAATTCGTTTTCAGAAATTCACAGATTACAAACGCTGGGCGGTATCCGCTTTCTTTCGCGTTGTTTAAATAACAATTAATCTAATTGTTTTAGATTAGTCTTCAACAATTAATCTTTCGCGTTGTTTAATTTAATCTAATTAATTCTTTATTTTTGAAATATTAACAACTATGTACAATTCGTTTTCAGAAATTCACAGATTACAAACGCTGGGCGGTATCCGCTTTCTTTCGCGTTGTTTAAATAACAATTAATCTAATTGTTTTAGATTAATCTTCAACAATTAATCTTTCGTGTTGTGTAATTTAATCTAATTAATTCTTTGTTTTTAAAATATTAACAACTATGTACAATTCGTTTTCAGAAATTCACAGATTACAAACGCTGGGCGGTATCCGCTTTCTTTCGCGTTGTTTAAATAACAATTAATCTAATTGTTTTAGATTAATCTTCAACAATTAATCTTTCGCTTTGTGTAATTTAATCTAATTAATTCTTTATTTTTAAAATATTAACAACTATGTACAATTCGTTTTCAGAAATTCACAGATTACAAACGCTGGGCGGTATCCGCTTTCTTTCGCGTTGTTTAAATAACAATTAATCTAATTGTTTTAGATTAATCTTCAACAATTAATCTTTCGCGTTGTGTAATTTAATCTAATTAATTCTTTATTTTTAAAATATTAACAACTATGTACAATTCGTTTTCAGAAATTCACAGATTACAAACGCTGGGCGGTATCCGCTTTCTTTCGCGTTGTTTCAATAACAATTAATCTAATTGTTTTAGATTAACTTCAACAATTAATCTTTCTCGTTGTTTAATTTAATCTAATTAATTCTTTATTTTTAAAATATTAACAACTATGTACAATTCGTTTTCAGAAATTCACAAATTACAAACGCTGGGCGGTATCCGCTTTCTTTCGCGTTGTTTAAATAACAATTAATCTAATTGTTTTAGATTAACTTCAACAATTAATCTTTCGCGTTGTTTAATTTAATCTAATTCATTCTTTATTTTTAAAATATTAACAACTATGTACAATTCGTTTTCAGAAATTCACAGATTACAAACGCTGGGCGGTATCCGCTTTCTTTCGCGTTGTTTAAATAACAATTAATCTAATTGTTTTAGATTAATCTTCAACAATTAATCTTTCGCGTTGTTTAATTTAATCTAATTAATTCTTTATTTTTAAAGTATTAACAACTATGTACAATTCGTTTTCAGAAATTCACAGATTACAAACGCTGGGCGGTATCCGCTTTCTTTCGCGTTGTTTAAATAACAATTAATCTAATTGTTTTAGATTAATCTTCAACAATTAATCTTTCGCGTTGTTTAATTTAATCTAATTAATTCTTTATTTTTAAAATATTAACAACTATGTACAATTCGTATTTTAATTATCTTTCTCAGCGTTTTACCAAAAGCATGCTGATATAGTTGGTTCCGTTCTGAGTGTACATATTAAAAATAATTTTGTAATTAATTAGCACACGGAAGTCATGTATAACGATTTTTTATAAGTATTTTCAACATCTTCCAGTGTTTATAATTATTTGTTTTGTATAATCGTGCAGACGGTTTAATCTGCGCCCGAATGACCGTATCTTCTTTAACGTGGTGGTAAAATTCATTACGGGATAATGAAAAATCGAATTGAATCTGCAACTGTGATCTTACATTCTGAACAGAACATCGTTTCTCGTTTCCTGTCATTTTTAATATTCGTTTGATCCAGTAAGGACTATTCAAGTCGTTCAGTATTAGTGTGGAGTTGAATCTTATTTGTGATAACTCAAAATCAGAATTACGTTATTAATTTGAGACGTTGATACTATTAGTATTCCGGCTGTACAATGTTTACACATTTTGCGGAACCAAAGATTACAGAAGTGATTGAATTCTCATCCTCCACTGCTGCTTGTCCATCAAAATATCTTCTTCAATTTCTCGTTTCCTCAATATAGTCTCTGAATTTCTTCTATCCAAATGGTCTTCCTCTTTTCCTTCTTCCTGTTGGGTCCATTCCACAAGTGTCCTTAGCAATCTTTCCTGTGCCATTCTTTTCGTGTGTCCATACCATTGTAATTTTTTTTGTTTGGATAAAATCAACAGTTAAATTTTTCACATTCATTCTGTCCTTAATGACTTCATTTCTAATTTTCTCACGTCTGGATACTCTTGCCTAACGTCTCCAAAAGTTCATCTCTGCTGTCATTTATTTTGTTCTTGTGTGTTTAATAGTAGTCCAAACTTCTGAGCCGTAAGGCATGATACTTCTAACAATAGTTTTAAATATATATTAAATAAATATTAAATATGGCTTCTAACAAATATTAAATATGGTTTTAAATGGCGTTAATACTTTGTCTCTAAAATCGGGATCGCCCTTATAATTCGGGACGTCTGACAACTCTGGTCACAAGTAAGAACTGATCCCTAGCGTTTCCATAGAAACGTGCGTAAGTTATGGCCATCATAACGACCTTTAGCGGTAGTATGTAGCGAGTAATTAAGTAATTATCACAGCATAAATCGCGTTGATCATATCAATAATAATTCGTAATTGTGTGCTGCGGCGAGCAGGAAACGCGTATGCACACACGCAAGTGGGTCTAGGCCGTGGGACTGATTCTGTAGGCTGTGCGAAAGGTCGTCCGGTGACCCCCGCACTGTTTTTGTTTCTTTTTTGTTCGGCGCGGCAATATTTTAGTATCTGTTCGCCATTGATTTCGTCCGTTTGTTTATTTAAGCGGTGCTTTCGCTTAAATATTCATGCCGACAGACTTCACTGCCTGAGGTCGCAGTTTCGATTCCGCACGACCTCCAGACTTCCTCGATCGTATGTTGAAAATCGTTGCCTTCCTCAATCGTTGACGTTGCCAGTTGCCAATTGCCGCTGTTTGGAACATTTAAACAATCGCCCCAATAGGTTTGTTATAGTTTATTACAGTAGAAATAACTGAAAATGAAACAAGTTCAAACGTGTAAGTTAACATAAGGACAAACTAATGTAATACACTAAATTAATTAAATTTTACGTATAACACTAAATTATCACTATTTTACGTACCTGATTTACGGGAATGCAATGAAAATTCAAGACAAACTGGCCCTGGGAAATAGGTGCTGTTTTTCTTTGCTGCCTATCCTATCCTAAAGTCCAGAAACATTTTTGGGACCTCCAAGGACCAGATTTACAAAACCAACCACCGGTTTGCCCCCATCCCCCACCCGTCATTAACTTCTGGATCCGCTCCTGGTACGTATAGAGGATGGATGCATTTAAACCAAAACCGTTCGACAGCCAAACCAACTGTTGTCAATCGTAATTAACATTTTTGTCTCTTCCAACGCAGTTATAGACCTGACGATAGATTTTGAACAGTCACTTAAGATACGCAATGAACACACATCTCGTTGCGAAAGGCTAACAGAATTTTGAGTCATTTCACACATGCGCACAACAGTCTTGTACATTGTTTCGTAGTGTGAACATCGGCGCAACAAGACTGGCGAGAACATTTAAAGCATGCTAGTGTCGTTGTGAAGTGACAGAGGTAGGGGGGAGAGACAACGAACCGTTATCGCTCTGTCACCTCTGTCCTTTCTTGACAACTTAGCTATAGTGATAAGTGAGGGTAATTCATTAACTAGCTCGGCTCTTCGCCCAAGAATGGCTGTCAGGCTTCTACATTGTTGGAGCCAACGGCTACATTGACTGCAAAGTAATGACGACAAGACGGGTCTGCTTAATTGAAGGTGGTAAGCTGCAGTTGATGAATACTACTTGTGGCACGTCGCGTCCACGTGGGCTCAACACGATAATGTCGTTGTACCAACGGGACCGGGACAGTCTGATTGTGGCGCACAGAGACAGTTCGGGGCAGCGTCATAAATCAAAGGCTTCTGACTTTTTCCGTTTGGCTGACGAAGTATTATATGTACTTCTTTTGTTTCGTTTTTTGAAGATTTTTTTTAAAGGAAATTAAACGTTATGCATCAAGCATAGAACCCGTGCGCTTGTGTGCGAATAGCTATGTACACACTAGTGCGCTTTTCGTGCATTTGAAGCATGCGCAGTATATATTTTGTGTGTGTGTGTGTCCACATATGATTGTGAGATTGATGCCGTCTAGTTAAGCGTTCATTACACGCCCTTCTGTATTCTGTTACACATAGTTGCATACTTAAATTGTGGGAAAAAATCGACCTTGAAACCTAAACAGGTTATTTTAATTTGATCATTGTAATTATCACGTTTATGAAAACGGCATGACTAAGGTCATAATTAATGAATTACGGAAGTGATTTATAACTCACGCCATGATGAATCAGATAGAAACTGTAACATTGTGAAAACTGTTTAGTGTACGGTGTACATGGTAGCCAGTCGTGTTTTGGTTAGTGCTCTACTATATTAAGTTTCTGTATACTGGATTGTTCGGTTATTCTACGTTATTATATATATATATATACTACGTTCGGTTCAGCTGATCCCTTCCTTCTTCTCCTCTCTCTTCCTCTTCTCCCATATCTCCTTCATTCTTGATCGATGTCTGTCCTTCCTTTCGTCAGTCCAGATGGCACCTGTCCTCTTCTTCATGGGTTTTTCCTGAAAACCTTCAGCATTTTTAATTTATTTTTGAATGGTAAGCGTTCTTCGACGTCTTCTTGAATAATCTGGAGTCCTTTTTTGTTTTGTTTTTTTAACCACGTATTGGGAATTTTGAGCTTTCTGAAATAGTTAAAAAGTTTGTCAACGCTGGCGGTCCGCTACTGGAGTTGGCGCAGTTGTTTGAATTGGTTAACAAATCGTTATTGTGTGTGCGCGATGTAGGCCACAGTATATGTTAAAAACGTCCGGCCTAAGTGTAGGCCTAATTTACTTCAATAATGAATCCACTTTACAGACCAAGACGACCACACTGGAACAAATATAAATAGGCTAATTCAAATACACAAGCACATGTGGAAACAGCGTTCTAAACGGACAGATACATTCTGTTGAAATTCGTTTGACAGCTCCCCCGGGCTGTGAGGCCGTGCTCCACTAGTGCCGCGTGACAACTCCCCCGGGCTGTGAGGCCGTGCTCCACTAGTGCCGCGTGACAACTCCCGCGGGCTGTGATGCCGTGCTCCACTAGTGCCGCGTGACAACTCCACCGGGCTGTGAGGCAGTGCTCCACTAGCGCCGCGTGACAACTCCCCCGGGCTGTGAGGCCGTGCTCCACTAGTGCCGCGTGACAACTCCCGCGGGCTGTGATGCCGTGCTCCACTAGTGCCGCGTGACAACTCCACCGGGCTGTGAGGCCGTGCTCCACTAGTGCCGCGTGGCAACTCCACCGGGCTGTGAGGCCGTGCTCCACTAGTGCCGCGTGGCAACTCCACCGGGCTGTGAGGCCGTGCTCCACTAGTGCCGCGTGGCAACTCCATCGGGCTGTGAGGCCGTGCTCCACTAGTGCCGCGTGACAACTCCCGCGGGCTGTGATGCCGTGTTCCACTAGTGCCGCGTGACAACTCCATCGGGCTGTGAGGCCGTGTTCCACTAGTGCCGCGTGACAACTCCATCGGGCTGTGAGGCCGTGTTCCACTAGTGCCGCGTGGCAACTCCACCGGGCTGTGAGGCCGTGCTCCACTAGTGCCGCGTGGCAACTCCATCGGGCTGTGAGGCGTGCTCCACTAGTGCCGCGTGACAACTCCCGCGGGCTGTGATGCCGTGTTCCACTAGTGCCGCGTGACAACTCCATCGGGCTGTGAGGCCGTGCTCCACTAGTGCCGCGTGACAACTCCATCGGGCTGTGAGGCCGTGCTCCACTAGTGCCGCGTGACAACTCCATCGGGCTGTGAGGCCGTGTTCCACTAGTGCCGCGTGGCAACTCCACCGGGCTGTGAGGCCGTGCTCCACTAGTGCCGCGTGGCAACTCCATCGGGCTGTGAGGCCGTGCTCCACTAGTGCCGCGTGACAACTCCCGCGGGCTGTGATGCCGTGTTCCACTAGTGCCGCGTGACAACTCCATCGGGCTGTGAGGCCGTGTTCCACTAGTGCCGCGTGACAACTCCATCGGGCTGTGAGGCCGTGCTCCACTAGTGCCGCGTGACAACTCCCGCGGGCTGTGATGCCGTGTTCCACTAGTGCCGCGTAAAACAGACGATTCGGCCCCACCGTTTGTAGGCCATCTTCAGTGTAACGACTTGAGTAACTGGTACGTTCTCTTCACCAGTTTTACACAGCAGTACTGTGGCAATAGGTTGTTACTTATACTCTTTGAGCACATTCCGCGTGAGCGTGTGGTGGCGCGCGCGCGTTCATACATTGCAATAAAAATAGGTGATCGGGTCAGGAAGTACTGAATGTATCGTAGAGAAACTAATGAAAGTTAAAAATCAATTAACATAACTTTCACTTCATTTAACTGTTAATTTAAATTTCATTAATGAATTCCGTAGACTTTTACACGGTGCGGTGCTGGTGATTACCGTACGTAAATGCTGAGTCTGCTGTGCTTTCTGTACGGGGATATTATGTGAATCTTGCTCGTAAACGTTCGTAGTTTTGGTTAATAACCGCGATCCCCGTCATAGTGTGGGCGAAACAGTAAGTTTGTGTTAAAAGTAGTAACAAGTCATCATGTATTGAACTGAAAAACGGTATTATTTAGTTTTTTTAGTTTCATTTTAATAAATACAATCTATTTGGATATGGCGCGTAGGAACGATGTAGGAAATATACAAAATTTACTGCCGCTACACTTTCCTCTTTCCAATCCTGTATTCACTTATTTCCAGTTGCAGTTTTATGATTTGTTTCTTTTGTTTGTTTCACTTTGTTGGGTCTACCAGTAGTAGTATAATTTTTGAAATGCAGTTAGACAGTGAACAGATCATTGTAGTCTTAGAGAAACATCCAGAATTATATGTGTGGTTCATGTTATCCGGGCTGTTTGGCCGTGGTCCATGGTTTATTACCAAACCAAACGTTTCGGCAGCTCCAATGTACGTCGGGTGTTCACGTACAGGCCCACAGTACTGTGGTATAGGCTGACGTTCAGGATTTTTATTCCACTGATGATGGCAGCCATTGGAGCTGCCGAAACGTTTGGTTTGGTAATAAACCATGGACCACGCCCAAACACCCCGGATAACATGAACCATACATCTGACACCGGCCGTGAAAGCCTGAGGAATATATCCAGAATTATAGTCTAGGCATATTGTCAACCAATTAAGTACAACTTAAATGTTTTTATCAACTATAATTATTAAACAATTAATTAAACGATTAAATAATTAAATTGAAACCATAATTTTAAAAATTACTATCACTATTTCATTAAATATATAATTTGTATACACTCATCTACACACCGCGCAGTGTGGAGCCAAGCACCTCGTAATGGTAGCGGCAAATTACTGCTTCTAAGCGCTGTTAATATATACAACGTGTGGAGCTACCTCTTTTTTACAGCTAAATCTAGCCGTAAAGTGTCGCTTGAATACGCCGTAACTTTAGCTCGTGGAGTCGCAAAGCTCATGGGAGACGTAGGCCCAGAGGAAGCCAAGAATTAGATGAAGAATATGGAAAGGGTAAAGGGAGGCATAGGTACGAATGGAACAGGCCTTGTAGAGCCACAGCTGATAGTAATCATGATGTAATTACCGTTTAAGTATATGTCTCTCTGTGTTAAGCAAGAATACGACTTTGCAGTGAGTCTTTTTTTGTGTGGTTTAATACTTATTCGTTACGAGATGCTATGCGAGTTTTAACATGATAATGTTTTTAGGCTGGGGGCTCATTCCACATAAATCGTCATCGAAAAATGTAATGCTTCCACACTTTCGATTCCCCACAGTCTAGAAATTTGATATGTAAACGCATCAAGACAGAAATAATCGCTGCTGACATTGAGTTTAGCAAACGTTTTAGTGAGAATAAAATTGGTTTCACATGCTCTGTTTGTGATCGTCTGTGGTTTGGAAATGATTTACGTAATCCACGTTATACGTTTCAAAAGCCTAAAAAACATTATCATGTTTCGGTTTCGTCGAAATTCTTTGAATGCTTAGGTGCATAAATAGAGAGGGAGAGAGAGAGAGAGTTTTTCCGTTCCGTTTGTGAAGAATGTATTCATAAACGCTTATTGCCTTGTAATATTTTCTTTATGAAGTTTTCCAGCCAGAGCCGACTTTTCCCGGGAAAGTCCATTAGAAAACTAAAGCAGTTAACTGGACTGGAAGCTGTAGCCCGCGACTATCAAGCTGTCACTCTGGTGCCATCCTCTACACTGCAGACCATATAACCTTCCGACAAGTGCAAACAATGTTGAAGAATAATTGAACGTAAGATTTCACATTCCGCTGTTTACATTATCACGATTTCCATGGTTTCATGTGTTAGGCCATGGTTTAGGTCAGTGGTTCCCAACCTTTCCGGACCTGCCTACCACTTTGGTCTTCCGCGTTCATTTCTAGTACCATCGGAGCTTAAAGAAAGTTTATTGGTGTTTTCTCAATAAAAACCTTGATACACCATGAATAATATATTATCTTATTTTTCCTAGTCGTGTGTAATTATTTAAATCCAATACATAGAATTTATAAAACGGGAGTTGCTTTTTAAAATTAATTTCCGGTTGGTGCTATGGTAAAATAAAGTACAGTATAAAGTTTCTGAAAGGACAGTTGATTACTTTCATAATAGATTTTCTTGTTAGTACTGAAAAATAACAACATATTAAAAAGAAAATAATTAATGTGACAGTTGTTGCTGCTTAAATGTTAATCATTTACACGACGGTAGAGGCAGAACTGAACCGGACACCTTATATATGGTGTAGTCATGTAATGAAGACAGTAGAAAACAACAGGGGTTAAATTGTGTACTATAGGGGTACCACAGACAAAAAATAGTTCCAGTGCGTATGCGCCGGCTTGGCGGAGAAGGCTCTCACCCCACCATGTCCGTTAACAAACTTGACGGCTGTGTAAGCGGCCGCAGCGAGGACTTCAGTTAGATGTTTATACATATTTATGAATAATTTGAGATTTTGTTTAATATATAGGATTTCTTTACAAATAGCCTACAGCAAAACATCCATTACCCGTTTTAATTCGGAATGTGCAAAGCACGGTTGTCAGAAAACACGGTTAATCCACTGATCCTTCCATGTGTCGTGGCTCCCGGAAATTGTAACGATCAGCATAATTGCGTCCACTATAGGATCGGAACTGATCATCATGTGTACACATATCCACCGCATACTTGCGTGCATAATTTACACGTACTGGACGAACGAGTAGTAATTTTGAACAAAAATATTTGTGAGGATGAGAACAAATAGGTATTGTAAATAATGAAAAGAGACGTAAACTGATAAAACATGCTTTATTTCGATTTATGTGATGTGTAATTTTGTTAAAATAAACGTGTGCAGGAAAAATATTACGTATGCAAGAAAAGAATATTCTAAAAACACGTGTACAGAGAAAACGAAACTTATAAAAATCACAAAAACACTACGAGCTTTTCCATTAAATTAAAACGGTAATAATTTTTCAATGCCGCAATTACACCCTGGTTCAAGGACTCACAAGAACTAATGAAAATTGAATTTAAAAACAGCTTTTATTTCATCAACATCCAATAATAGATCTGATTATAATGGGTGGAGAAGGACGTTATCAATTAATAAAACTGCCTTATTCAGTAAACCGAATGACAGCTGTTTAAAACCATGATTTTAAAATGTGTCTGTCCATATGAACACCTTTTTTGATGATGATAATAAGATGATAATAATGAACCACCAAACAAACATATTATTATTGGTTACACATTATATTATAGCAACGAGGGAGGAGCAGAGGAAGACCTGCTCTGACGTGAATAACACCAAGAACGGAAATAGTGAAGCAATTTGAGTAGAGGATTGGAGAATACGGTGGTCGGAATGCGGTAGACGCTCGCTGTAGGACCCCCCGCTCAGTAGCGATAGTAATTGATGGCCACAGTTTTACGTACATGAGATCAGCTGATGTCAAGAAACAAGACAATTCTGTGACAGTCGTGTCACATTCCAACGTTTGGGAGACACATGGGCGTGCACGCGCTCGTGTCCTTGCGCGCGGATCACGTGGTCCAAGGCTTGGTGAGTGATATTTTTTTTCTCACTGGCAGGCACGCGCCAGAGCGTGTTGTTTTTAAACGATTCGTTTTGACCAAGGATAACGACAATAACAACTGACCGTCTCAAGGAAGGGTGTCCCGGGGGCGTCATCTTCTTTCAGGGCAGAAAATGAGTACGTCTAAACGAACAAGCTTCTGTATAAATACGAGAGTAGGAATTTGTTGTAAACTTCCCAAAAAGGTGATACGATCATCTTTTAAAACACCAAGGCATATAGGACGTCTTTTTTGTAAAATAAGTACAAAACAAAATTTAATTATAACTGTGGTATTTAACAAAAAAATATATGACGTAGTTAATAAAAAGTATTCATACATACGAGGGTTTTATAACATTTATATCATGAATTTTAACGATGAAGGATTTGCGAGGATCGGTCAAAGAAGTATAACACAAATTTTAAATTGTTTGTATCGACGTGTCGACAATATTTATTGTCATCATCAGGACCTGTGTACGGATACAAGAGAAAATATCAAACACACCAGATAAATTAGTTGGGTGAATGTGTTTGTGTATGAGAGAGAGAGTGTGTGTGTGTGTGTGGACGTGCGTGTGCGCGCGGTAGCGTATGTGTGTATCTGTGAAGGAGTTGAAATAGTTTGTTTTACATCATCAAAATAACTGCATTATTACATACTGTTTTCCTTACATACATCGAGAACAAACACATTCACTCAACTAATTTATCGGGTGTGTTTGATATTTTCTCTTGTTCCGTATACACGTCCTGATGATGACAATAAATATTGTCGAAACGTCGACACAAATAATTTAAAATGTGTGTTATACTTCTTTGACTGATTCTCCCAAACCCTTCATGGTTAAAATCAAATGATTGACGGTCACTACGAAATTAAGGATTTATATTATTTATATTTCAAACAATTCTTGCTACAGTCCGTTTATTGAAGTATACATTATTTAATATTATTTTTCAATCAACTTTTATTTTTTCTTACTTTCGGACATCATTACTTTCCGCATGTTCGCCTCCACGTTCTTATGAAGTAAGCGTTTCGTCTCCATTGTTTCATTTTGGTCATAGTTGAAAGTCCCACTTCGTGGAACCAGACAGACAGTTGAAAGTAGAAACTGTTTCTTTACTGCTGTTTCGAAAAAAGATATTAAGTACAACTTAAATGTTTTATTAACCATAATTATTAAACAGTTAATTAAACGATTAAATAATTGAATTGAAACCATAATTTTAAAAATTACTACCACTATTTCATTAAATATTTAATTAATCATCAGGATAATCATCTCTGATGTAGGCTATTATAAACAAAAAGTTTGCAGTCGAGGTTGCTGGAACTTCTATTAGAGAGTGCTCTGTTAGGCATTTAGGTTTACATGTTTAATAGGTTTTAAGTGCAAAGGACGGGTTAATTACAAACTCCATCATCATCTTCACAACACGGCACAGGCAAGGTGTTGCCTGTTCCGCCTTCAAAAATCTTCCAGCCATCTCTTCCTGGGTCTACCCACACACCTGTGGCCTATAGCTTTGTATTTCCACACTTATTTGCCCAGTCTTGAATCTGACATTCTCAATGTTCCTCCCACCGTTTTTTTTTTTTTTTCAAGTTAAAAGCTTGTAACTTTTCTCTTATGTCCTCATTTCTTGTACGGTCAAGTTTAGCACACCTTTTGACTCCTCCTAAGAACGCCATTTCCCAGACCTGTAATTACAAACTTTATTTAGCAAATTGTTAGTAACAATGTTATTACTGATATAACTTGATTGTGATATCCCTGGTCGAGAATGACAGGTCTAGAGACGAAGCTAGTAGCCTGTTGTGTTGAACACATTGATGATAAAATACTTCGTAGGCTTACACGGCCGGAGTCGGTGTTGTTAAAATTCATTCTCTGGCTGTTTGGCCGTGGTCCGTTGTTTCTCACTAGAAACAGACGTTTCTACAGTGCCATCGACTGCCATCATCAATGTAAAAAATTCGGGCTGTACTAACGTAGAGTGGTACAGGTTAGAGACCACAGTACTGTGGTTAAAGCTCGACGTCTTGCAGCTTTATAGCAACGTCTAAAGGCTCAACCACCCTATGTTAGTAAAGCTAGAATTTTGTACACTGATGATAGCAGTCGATGGTACTGTCGAAACGTCTGGTTAGTAAGAAACAATGGACCACGGCCGAGACGTTGAGCCTTAACCACAGTACTGTGGTCTCTAACGTGTACCACCCTACGTTAGTACAGCTCGAATTTTGTACACTGATGATAGCAGTCGATGGTACTGTCGAAACGTCTGGTTAGTAAGAAACAATGGACCACGGCCGAGACGTTGAGCCTTAACCACAGTACTGTGGTCTCTAACGTGTACCACCCTACGTTAGTACAGCTCGAATTTTGTACACTGATGATGGCAGTCGATGTACTGTCGAAACTTCTGTTTCTAGTAAGAAACAATGTACCACGGCCAAATAGTCCGGGAATGAATTTTAATACTCATTATTTTTACGGTCAAGTTTAGAACACATTTGACTCTTCCTAAGAAGGCCATTTCCGAGGCCTGTAATTCAGCAAATTGTTAGTAACAATTTTATTACTTCATTGTGCGGACCTCTTGTCGATATCCTTGGTTGAGAATTACAGGTCTAGAGATAATAATAATAAGAGATGATAAGTTACGTTGTGTTATCTTCTGTAGCCTACTTATACACTAGTGTTAAACATCAAGTGCGAACGTTCACTGTCCCCTGGTTTATCTTTAGAAACGAGTTCTCTGATTCCCACCACGCTAACCGACTTAATTCGGAATTAATCGAACTTGAAGTACGTATTTAATAAATTACAACAGCATTGCGTGTGTGAACAGCTTAAATCAGATTTAACAGGCGTTAAAGTGTGTCCGTTTGACAGAGAGTAATGCAGCGGCACGCGGTGAAACAGTCATTAAGGGCGGCAGAGTGTTTGCATTGTCTTTAGACTCGACGACGCGGATCGCACCACGTATCGATCTGTACACAACAGTCGACTTGCCAACTTAGACCCGTAATTAGGTGACGGAGCTTAATTACCGTACTCCAGATGTTACTCAACTATTTTATTATGACTGAACTTCAACTCTGAGTATAGCACATCTCTGTTTAAGTCGTCTGTCTCCGTCACGTGATCGGTTATCCTCACTTCAGACCTTACAGCCATATCGCACGTTTGATCATATCAACCGGTTTTTAGATACTGCACTTACATTTCATCATCATCTTCATCATCACCATTCCAAGCATTAGGCCTTAAACCTGTTCTGGAACCCATCTCCTTCTCGGTCTACCGACATCTCACTTCCCAGTAGGGTGATAACCCAAGGCAGCCACAGGCAGACGGATATCAGGCATGCGATTCAAGTGTTCAACCATCTCCTTCTGTGGTCTTCAGTCTTCTGGTGCAATGATACAATGTTTAATCGCGTCTAATATCCTCGTTCCTTCTCCGCTCCAAGAGAGAACAACCTTGCGTTCCTCTTAGAAATTTCATTTCGGCTGCCTCAATCCTCTGCACGTCCCTTTTACCAAGAGTCCATGTCTCACTAGCATACAGGAATGAGGGGATGGCCATAATTGTATAAAACTGCATTCGGGTATCATTCCGTGTTTTATTTTTCAGACAGGCCTACCTATGAATTGTTCCAGAGATGCTTACAATTTAAACCATTTTTTTTACCTAATTTCATTAAGGCCCAGACTTCGTATAAAAGTGATCTGCGTTGTTGAAAGAAAAACAATTGACGCTTTGTGCTGGTCGCAAATTATTTACTTTCCTCACCTCGTATGAAACCTTTCGAATCATTCAAACTGTTTATTGTGTGTGCCGTTCGTGCCACAGTACTGTGGTTACTGACGAACGCCGTGTCAGTTGTGTTAGAATCTTTTTATTACTGAAGATGGCCTCCAGAGATGAGCCCGACACGTCTGAAAATAACAACTTTAGTAGAGCACAGTCCGATAGCCTGGATTTATTTTAAACAAAGTTGACGCCGGCCGAGAAAGCTTTTTATAAATATGTTATAATATAAACTCTTTAGTTAAATAAAAATAAAATAGTTCCGTATGACGGTAACAGTAGTAACGATTTTTTTATTACACTCCCGGTGTTGTTGGCAACGTTAGGCGAAACCATTACGGTCGATTCACCGTTCCACTACAGTGGCTCCCGGACACGAGCCGGATCAGTTAAATCAGCTGACTTGCGACTCACTCACTTGGTACTCGAATGAATTGACTCTTTTGTGTTGTCAATGCCGTCGAGTTTTGCCGACCGGTCGCGGGTTTTCAACGTCGGATTGTGCAAATCAGCTCCAACGACCGTGGGGCGTATTGAAGGACGCTACGAAAATTTATAAATTCAAAACTGTTTCTTTGATCTGTCTCTGTAGCTTAGCATAATGGAACCTCCGAATCACCGGTTTTCATATAATTCATATACGGTTTATCATATATGAATGCCTCTTTAATACAGATCCCGTTTTAAGCATTCCTATATTGAATAATTTTTAATGTTATTGTAGTTAATGTAAATTGGCGGTTAATGTTAATTGCATTTATCGTGTACAGAACAACAAACGAGTAGGATTTTCCCTAAGGTGTGTCCTTATAAGAATGTCCTTATAAAGTCCTTATGTCATTTATCACAAGCTTACACATACGTTGGTACAAAATATTGTTACGGCGTTCTAACTGATCGTCGCATGGTACAGTGGAAAACAAAATACAAGCACCAATTAAGGCACTAATCACCAGCTTTAATTATCACAATTAAACAGTTTGTAATCAATAAGATAGTTTCTTACAACAAATCAAATAAAAATTGTTCACGTGCAATAAAAATGTCAACTAATAGAGCCCCGCACAATTATAAAAAACACGTAACAGTTCGCCACTAAAAACTGAAACTAAGCGCCGCTGAATGCGTATGTTTATCCCCCGCTGAAATTCCAGAATCATCCATACTACGCTTCAGCGCTACAGTAGAGCGTAATTGTTTGCGCCCTTGACACAGTGCGCGCGGCCGGCGAAGTCTCCAACAGTCTGGCTAACGCATGTTGAGATCACGTACGCACACAACATTATAGCCGGGCTCCGCTGGAATAGCCGAGACATGGCACACGTGGCATGTTCTGTAATGTCGTAACGATATGGGTGGCCGACAGTTCTGTATGTATACGTTTGACAGCAGCACATCTTGTGTCATAGAACTCTCATTTACTCCATCGTGTCTGCTTATTGAAGGAAGTACCGTCACAGCTGTATACTGAAGTCGTAAAAACATCCGGTCTTCGCATATATCCTAATATACATTTACAACAACAACAACAACAACACGGGTCGTGTGTGTGTGTGTGTGTCGTTCCAATCTTTTTTTACGACTACAGTATTAAATCCCAGTGGCGGCTCGTGGCTTCGAGGATTGGTGAAGTAGAATCGGTGGCAGGTCCCCCCCCCCATCAATTATGTGAATATGTTTCTTCCTGTTTTGGAATCATGAATAACATATGGAGACAAAAGAAAAGTATGTTAATAAAGTAGTTAAAAATAGTAAGTACTTACAGGCTTGCATTTTATTTCTTGAACACAAGGTCAATTCTCCTCTCTTTCAAATATGCAAACTTGTCGATAATGTCGTCATAAAATGGTTGTACATTAATTAATTCGTTTAACAGTTCCTTTTCTATGGACAGTTTTGATAAGCTAGTAAGTCTGTCCTCTGTCATTGAATTGCGCAGGTATGATTTTATTCTTTTTAAACAAGAAAAACTTCGTTCTACGGAAACGCTAGTGGATGGAATAGTTACTATTAAACAAAACAGTTTGTAAGCTTCTTTAAAGATGTTCCTGTTGTCAGCTAAAAGTTCCATAAAATTTAGTGGTTCTATTTGCCTGTATTGCTTATCCTCATAAATAAGCTGTAATTCGTTTTTCAGTCTTTGGAAATCGGTAAACAGATTAGGGTAGCACACCTTTAAGTTACTTAATACATCTGTGGGAAAGTTTTCAGAATACGTTACGAACTTTGAAGTATCCATCAATGTAACAAACTGAAGCTTTTCCACATCATTAAAACGTGTGTGGCTATTTGTACTGAAAGGTTATCTAAAATTTCATAATACAGAATTTTGTATTTTTCAAAAAGTTGATCACGTGTGAGTGTAATTCTTTTCTGCAACTCATGGTATTCAGTTGGAATTGTTGTTTTTGAAGCAGCTAAATCGAAAATTTTCATAAATGCATCATCAGTTCTTTTGCTATTTATGAGTGTTTGAGTATTTTTAACTTGCGAGATACAGAAATTAATGTCAAATGACTTCTTTTGTAGCACATCGAAGAGAACATCCGTGGCTCCAAAAATATCGTTAAAAACGACAACCAAACGCGTAAATTCAAAATTATTAAATTTATTTAAGAAGCCATCACTCTGCCTAATTGATGTTTGATCATAATTTGAATCGTTCACAATTTTAGTGAATACTTCTTTTAATGAATCCCATTCGTTGTATATAGTATTCACAATTTTGGAATTAGGCTTCCATCGCGTAATAACGGAAGTAGAGATTCGTTTTCCAACGACTGTGTCTACTGCGTAAGTTCGCTTAGCAGAACTGTGGAAAAAAGAGGGTAAACCGTTAACAGTCGCAAAAAATATCCGACATTTCGAAATGCTGTTGCAGCTTTGTTGTAGCACTAAATTCAAACGATGCGCCATGCAGTGAACAAAAACCGCTTGTGGCACTACTTCTTTGATTTTTGCCTGAAGACCATTATTTAATTCTCCTGACATAACGCTTGCACCATCAAAACACTGGCAATAAGTTTTGATTTATAGTCAAATTTTTCGAGGGACCTTGACACAACGTGAAACAGTGTGTCGGCAGTCCGACTGGAACTGACATCATAAAATCACAAAAATCTTTCCACCAGATTTCCTCCGGGAATAACGTATCTAGTTATGATGGTACATTGAGATCTGTGGACAGTGTCTGTAGAATCATCCACTTGATTTGAAAAAAATGTACTATCTTCTATTTCCTTTGCGACGTGCTCATCAATATATTGTGAAATGCAGTCAATTATTTCATTCTGAATAGTCTTAGAATTGCCGGCAAAGACGGGTGAGATTTTTTTATAGTGTTCTTGAATATCTACAGGGCTTATCGAAACGAAGGTTACTAGCAGTTCTTTTAAAATTTCCGCGATTAATAGATGATAACTCTTCGTGGTGACCGCGAAATGCTAATTCTTGTTTACCCAAGTAAAGAACTGCACGAATAGGAAGATGCATGAAACGTCTGTTGTAACATGACATAAGGTAGTGAAGATACATTGATAATTAATTATAAAACAAAGAAGCTAAAGACAAGAATAAAGGTCAAGAACTTATAAACTCAGAGATTAATAACCTAATGACAAAATGACAAATGACTAATAAACTGACGATGACTTGACTCAATAGATTGAATAAATACAAGAAGAACAATGGAACAAGGAAGAAGGAACCAAGAAACAAATGTAATCAAGAAATTGATAACGAACATTGTAATCCCCTAATAATGACCATAAAATTATGTAAACAAATGCACTAATGTAATTAGAGTATAGATGAGATGTACCTAGGGTAATAATGACAAATAAGATAGTAATGTTATGTATATTTTATCAATGAAGAAATGTACTTATAAATATAAGATAGGGAGTTAATAATAAACACACCCAAATGAATAGTGATAAAAATAATCAAAACCAGTAAATCATACCCTGAGGCAAATAAAGGCCACAGTTAATAATCAAAAGTGATCATTAGTGAAGGGAAAATAAAATAAATACTTATAACCAGTAACCCCATGATGATGTTAACATAAATAAACAACATAGTGAATAATATCTAGTGAGTGGAATAAAGAGTGTATTAATACAAAAGTGGTGACATGCAGTTATAGCACGTTACATATAAAAGTGAAAGTGAATAAATAAAAAACCTTCTATGAAGGAAAAAGTGTAGTGGGTGAACATAAAAGGGTATTTTAG
Source organism: Magicicada septendecula (assembly GCA_034769895.1). Taxonomy (NCBI): domain Eukaryota; kingdom Metazoa; phylum Arthropoda; class Insecta; order Hemiptera; family Cicadidae; genus Magicicada; species Magicicada septendecula. The sequence continues at coordinate 491,045,620 of CM068370.1, read as the reverse complement.
TTAGTAGACTGTATTAGAATAACTGAAAGACCTGTGATAAACTTTGTGCTAGCAAGTAAGATGAACTCATTATACTGTGATTAAGTTAAGCAATAGTTAATAAGAATTATAAAATAAGATAATTATTTAAGTCATTGGAATGAAGGGTAAACAAGAAAGATAGACACTGTTTTCTAGTGAAGGAATGAGGGAATAGAGTATATTGTGTAAAGTACAGTTTAATAGTAGTATAATAAGGGTTTTGTTGTTGTTTTAAAAAACCAATATAATGTAATGAATTATAAGTTAAAACAAATAGTAGTAAGAAACAGAAAGGTAGTTAGAAGTTTATTTCAGCCTTGAACCTATCAAGAAAATGTTTATTGTTATAATAAGAGGTGTAGTTAGAATCACCAATGTTTATTATTTGTTCCTAGTAAAAAATTGTTTTAAAGTACCATATATAAAGGTAAGGAGTTACAAAGAAATGTTAGATAGTAGTATAGGAAAATCTAGGCTCTAGGCCTAACAGTTAATGAAGAATTTTGTAAATTTAAGGACAAACAATAGCCCAGTATCAAAGCAGAATATACCAAATGTTTAAACAAGTTAAGTAGGTATACCTAATACCAAAATATATAAATAACACCCAGTTTTAGATAAAATATATATGAAATATAAATAAGAAAAATAACAAAAATGTGATTAGCTACCCAAAAGTAACCATGAGGGATATCAAAATGATCCTTATCAAAAATTATGAACAATGGTATTCATGTAATAAACATAGCTATTAATATAAGAAAGAAATCTTAATTTGAAGATATTTTATAGATTTAAACTAAAATAAAACGTTAGAATATAACAATGACATAAATTAACGACCAATGAGAATTAGCATAATTTATTAGGTAACCATAGCAACCGAAATTTATTGCCAAAAAACCGTTGGAATTTTTATTAATCCATTATTGACCGACGCGGAGGGCGGATGTATGCAGCTCTCAACCCAAATTTTATCATAAATAAGTAAATTTTGACTGAAATCAGAAGGAAGAAAGATAGCAATAGCCACCTATGGAACACCTGATAATCTAATTATTATTAAAATATTCACAAAATAAAATTATCAGTGGAAATTAAGAAGACTTCAAGAATCATAGCTGACGACTCATCCCGAAGGAAGACAAGGAGTGACCTACTTCAACCCAAGAAAACGAACGACTGCGGAACGAGAGAGAAGCCGAATTTTGAACAAGAACTGAAAGTATTTATAATATCACTATTATTGAACTTTAATCAATTAATAACCATTTAAACTGATCTATAATAACTTATTAATAAACATAACTTGTTGTCAAAATCATAACCAAAAAACTATACTAACTCGCATTGATGATTACTTACTTGGATGTATTAATGTATTAAATATTGTGTACCTAGTTTTAAGAATTATTAAAAATTTGTGCATTTTAGCCGTTAATCCAAAACTTCTGTAGCCAAAAGGACTTTTAATACGCCCTGTGACAATTTTTATTGTAAACGAACGTTATTCGCCAAGCGGCGTGTACATAATACAAACAACTGAGCAATTGTAAAAGCCGGTACTAATATAAAATAATGTACTACCAAATAATTGAAAATTATTAAAGGGTTAATAAATCTTATTGTTCTGCAACGCTGTATGTTGATTCGTACAAAATAAGCTAACACATAGAAAATTATTAAAGTGAAAACAACAAAACACCACAGTTAGCGAAGTCGACACTGCAAGACGGCGTGCGCCAATCAGGTGGCGAGGCGGCAATATTCAAACCGAACGCCGAGAGATACGGTTTGCCGGTAAGTGGTAAGAAAAAGTATAACTCGACTCGCTACATACGAATAACATGTACAGAAGTAACTGAACTGATTAATACCCTCAATTATACACCTATACTATACTGCGAACGCAACGAGCGAATTAAAAAACGCTCGTCACGGACACACTTACGATACGTATACAAGATCGGGTGACCATAATAAAATTCAAACACACCCCGTAACAGACTTCGTTACACTCTTAAGCCGAACGTTGTCATTGAAGTGTTTAATATACAACCTAGAATTTTCCTTCAAAGCATCCTCGATAGTACTTAAATTTTTCTTTAATTTTGAAAAACTCAATGCACAACGCGTGTGCTCAGAAGAACCTTCATGTTTGGAAAGAGCACGAGTAACATTACCAAAATCGTCAAAGCCGTTCTTATTCCACGCACTTGATTTAACACTAATAATTAAGCAGGGCATACAAAAAAGTTTATTTAAATAATAACTGCCACACAACCACTCGAACGTTGAATACCAATTTTGCTTAAACTTGCGATTGTACACCTTGTCATTTATTTTTGCAACTTTATTTACTTTCAATGTAGGCATAGGGTTTTCACAGCTTAAAACGTTTTTCTTATCATCATTATTGCATCTTGAAAATGGTGTTTCTAATAAAACACATACCGGATCATTGAAGGAAACATTCTGTAAAAACTTCACACACGATCAAACACAACGAACAAAACAAACGCGCTCGATAGATACAGCACTGTACACGTACACCACTGAGAAACAGCACACGACACCGCTTCCGGCGCTCCGATTTATAGAAATATCGTATTTACTCGAATATACCTCGCACTTTTCTAACAAAATCGAACGAAAAATGGGGCGCGCGTTATAGGCTATTCGAAAAATTTTTAACCAGCAGGATAATCTTACACGTGGGGATGAAGCTCTTCCGTCATTCTTCCAACAAACGCATCTTTCTTTCGCTAAAGACTGTCTTGAAACTGCTGTCGGCGCAGAAACTATGTGCAGTCGAGTTTGAACCTTAAATCCAAGTTAACGGTTACGCGTTTTACGGGTTAACGCTGGGCGATGCGCGTTCAGCCGGCGTGAGGTGTGCACCTTAGAGCCTACGCGTGCGCCTAATGTTGTAGTTTTATTAATTTATTAAATGTGTGTTTTGGGTTTTAATATTTTTAATGTTTGACGATTCGTCCTCAATTGAGGTTGAAGAGTGTGTTTTACTCCTGAAGATGGGACAAGCTGTCCCGAAACATGTTGAGTTAGTATAACATCACAAGTATAAGAATTAAGCCTCTGACGGTGAGTAACGTAGTTTATTTGATTTTTATTTGATAGTGAGGCAGTGTGCGCTCAATCGTGAAGTCAACGAGCGTCTGCTTGGGTAGTACAGTCTGGGCAGGTAAGGAAGTTAGTGTACTAAACTAAAAATTAGTGTAATTTGATTTAAGATTGGTGTGTCCGTTAACATGGAATTAAGGTCAAACTCGAGTGCACATAGTTTCTGCGCCGACAGTAAATTAGAAATAAACCTTTGGACGTTTGTATAAATAAGCCATTCAAAGCCGCCATGAAGGACCTATATACTCAGTGGATGGCAAAAAATGAACACTCATTTACACCTTCGGGAAGAATAAAAAGGCCGGATTTTGAAACGATCTGTGAGTGTCTCAAAACTGATTTCACCAGAGTCGGTACCGAAAAGCTTCCCCGAAAATGCGGCATTTCAAACACCCTCGATGGCTCAGAATAATGCCGAACTTTGCGACGAAAATTCAGACGCTTGTTCTGACAGCGACGATAATGACGAAGACAGCAGTGACGGAGCCGACGACAGAGAAAATAAAATGGGAAGTGGTGAATTTTTCAAAGCTGTGAAAATTTTCATCGTGTACAAATAATTTGGTAAGTTTTAATTTTTGTCCCCCTTCCTTCTTCTTCTTCTTCTTCTTCTTCTTCTTCTTCTTCTTCTTCTTCTTCTTCGTCTTCTGCATGGCTTGGGCTATAGGCCGTTCCGACTTCACAGAGTCTCTGACCATTTTTCCCGAGGTCTTCCACGATCTCTCGTCCCCACTGGCCTACATTCAAACGCTTGTTTAGGAATACGCGTGTCTACCATGCGTCCCACATGGGACTTCCAATTTTGCCTGTATTCCTTTATTCTATCCAGAACCGACTGTAACTTCAGGTCTTTCCTTATGTCGTCGTTTCGTAGACGATCTCTCAAACTACATCCCTTCACTGCTCTTAAAAATTTAATTTCCGAGGCCTGCATTTTTGAAATATCTTTTTGCAGGAGAGTTCATGTTTCACGTCTATACATTAAAGTCGACGTCTATACACAGCCACGACCGTATAGAACTTTAGCTTTGTCTCCGTCTGCATTTTTTTTTTTTCTTCAATAGTCGTCTTATTGTTCCTCAGGTATAACTAAATTTATTTAACTTTCTCTCGATATAGGTGTCCTTCCTATTTGAGATATCACATCCCAAATAATTGAAATGTGATACCTGCTCCAAAACACTATTATCAATTACAAATTGTGTTGTTACAAAGTTCTTCCCTAGGAAGGCCATCACTTTTATCTCAGTATTTGAGATCTTAAAGTTGTATTTCTGCCAGATTGTATGCAAGGTATAAATATACCTTTTAACTCATTTTCACTCTTCCCTGTACTTACTTGGTCATCTGCGTATAGTAGTGTGCTAAGTGATCGCTTATCCGAGATTCGTTAAACCTGCAGGACTGACGTTCATCCATTCTCGCAAAATGTCGTCAATATTTTTACCTTTCAGTAGGGCTACCTTAAAAAATCGGGTGCACAGTATATTCTAGGGCGGGGTGTATTCTAGTATATACGGTACAGAAAACGTGCGCGCGCGCGTGCGTGAGACTATCGTCGTGTACTTCGTGCAGCAGCAAGTTTGCGTCCCGTACGATGAATATTAATAGTACAACTTGTTGTTGTTGTTGTTGGTGTTATCCCGTTTTAATTGAGTTGTAGAGGAAGTGGTTTGATAAATTACGTCATGTCTGCGGTGTCAACAATAGTCGGTACCTGTAGCGGTCATTAATCAGATGTTGTGTAAGTACTGGAAAATATCGCGTTTATTGATGGGACCACGTTTGTTGCCCGATATATGTGCCCCATTGTTGCTTCCTCCTTGCGAGACTTCCGCCTTTTGACTGTTCAACTAAAACATAAGATTACTTGAATCGTGTGACTGGGGTTTGTTATAGACTCGCGGTAGAGCTTTGAATCAATACAAGTCAGTTTTGTTAGCAGCTTTTGCAATTCCTTCTTCTTCTTCTTCTTCTTCTTCTTCTTCTTCTCCTCCTCCTCCTCCTCCTCCTCCTCCTCCTCCTCCTCCTCCTCCTCCTCCTCCTCCTTCCCCCCCCCATCAAAGATTAGGTTATATAAACCAGTTCCGGCACCCATCTCATCCTCGGACGACCCACGTCTCTTCTACCAATGGCTTTATAGTGCAGTGCCGCTTTCGGTAATCGATCCTCTGTCATCCTTTGCAGATGATCCCACCATTGTCTTCTGTAAATTGAAATACTTTCATTTGTGTCCTTTACTTCGAGTTCTGCTCTGATATCTTCATTCCTCATTCTATCTTGCAATGTATAATTTTAAGTATTTCGAAGAAACTGCATTTCAGCACTCTGAATCTTACCGCTTTCCTGTTTTGTCATGACCCACGCCTCACTCGCATAAGTCAATGTGGGTATTGCACTTGTCTTATAAAATTTAATCCTTGTGCTGTGTCTTGTTTTACTTATAAGATTTCTATGAATCGTACCATAAATATTCGTAAATTTATTTATTTTCTCTCTTATATCATATTCAGATTCATAGCTTACTGCACAGCCGAGATATTTGAAACGGTTCGCTTGTTCTAAAGTGCTGTTGTTTATAACTATCTTAGATCTCACTGGATATTTACCTTTAAAGGCCATGGTTTTGGTCAATTCCAACTTTGTCACGCAAATTGTTTTGTCCTGGACGAAGTGGTAGTCAACCATATTGAGCTATTTTCTCACTTAAACCACTAAATATTGTATTAAAATTTCAATTAAAAAAATATATTCAGTTGTGTAAATATATTAAAAGCTCGCCGGAAACATAGCAATAGAATACACGTAACATACAAGTGTTTTGTTTTTATTTTCAAATAACTGTAATTGAGAAAACTATAAAAAAATATTCTTAATTTTATAAATTTGTAAATGAAAACACAGATTGGTGTCTCAATTAACGACGTCCACCCAAGATGCTATTTACTTACAATATTCTACTTTAATATTATTTTTGTAGTACAATTTTTTTCTTTTAATATTGGCCTACTGTTAAGATTACGTAAATGTACGGGATTTAAATTTAAATATCTAGTAAAAATTTTACAAGTAGCAAGATTTTAACAATCTTATATAAGTTTATATGTACGACCTAAATACGCGGTCTGTATTTAGGTTTCCGATCCCAAGGCAGCTGAATCATATGTTCGCATTATTTATTAAGCAGTGACATGGCCGGCTCTAGTAGAAGGCCGGAATATTAAACGTGGCAGCACTGGAACAAGCTGATATTTTAGGCCAACTAGACGATCTCTAAAAGTATAATAGATATTTACCATATATCCGTCGTGCGACTTCGTTTTTCTCGTCTTATGACGCGTTTCGGCAACGAATTGCCATCTTCAGAAATCTTAATCACTCATAAGAGATCGTTAAAAAATTAAAAACACTAAAATCATTACAGTAAAAGTGCACTTTTACGACATTGGAAACTCACAGACGCGAACATGAAAGTTTATGTTTCTCGCGTGGATAATATCGATCGACTGCTTTCGCGTGGACAATATCAATCAACTGATTCACTGTTTATATAGCCACTGATAAACCTGTTTTGCTTATTATAGCCCGTATGTACTGAGACTTTCCATTTACCGGCGCCCGTGTGCAAGTATTGCCGTGTCGTACAATATGTTATGTGAAAATGTAAGTTTATCATTCAAGACATAATCACTGTTGATTTTGACGGCTTTATATACTTCATATTCCTCAAGCGCGTCCATGTATTTTCCTTTCCTGCAGCAATGCAAGGGCTGGAAATTTGTTTCAAAATCGCTGTAGTTATGATTACATAGTATCAGGTGCCTGGCAAAATTAGATGTTGTTTTATGTAATTCCCTTCTGGGAAGATGTTCGTTATATCTTTCTTCAAACGGTCTGCCTGTTTGGCCTATGTAGAACATGTCGCATGAGCTGCAATTCATCTTGTATACGCGGGTTCTTTTTCTTTCTGGTATACTGTTTTTCCTGCTAAGAAGTCTCTGAATGTTGTTATTTGTACGGAAAGTTACAATTACATGGTGTTTCTTGAGTTCGTTTACTAGAATAGTTGGTAAAATATTTGTGTAATCTGCAGATATGTATTTATTAACCGGAAGTGTGTTATCATTGTTCAACTTTTTTAATTTCTTCTCTTTGTGTTTACTTATTAATTTATCCACTAATGAACTTTTATATCCGTTAGCCGCTGCTATTATCCGTTAACCTAAAATGTATTATCTAAAAGTATATATTCCAATACTCAAATCGCGTCATTTTTAATTGCCGGTTAACAGCAGTTTTATCATTCTTAATTTTTTGCAAATTAAAAGTTTATTACGTAAAATACTGTTATATTATTTAAGAAATATAATAATTAACTCATTCATATGATACGAATTCAATAATTCGAACAAAATTAATTCATTAGACCTAACACTAATTCACTAATTTCTTCGACTTAAACGTATAGTAGTAAGTGCGCACAGACCTATAATTTAGATTTAGTTATAAATATGCCTACTCGTGATTTTAGTAATGCTATGAAATTACATTAAAATATAACATGTTCACTTTATCTATTTTATTACACTATGCTTATAGGCCTCAGACGCAACGTTGTCACGTTTAATATTCCGGCCTTCTACCAGAGCCGGCCATGAGAGTGATCATGGACCATTATTTCTTTTTTTGAAGTTATTATAAAGTAATTAACACACTAATGTTAATAACGTATATTCAAACATAACTAGTAAAAAAACATGACTAAAACCAAACGTAATGCAAACGTATCATTCAGTTGTCTGGGATCGAGACTTTATATTATTAAGGCTACTTTCCCAATAACCGTACCCACATTCATTTTCGATATTTCGATTATGCGATTGTTGGCATCGATGTCTAGTGAATATCGCGTATAATTTTAGTTACATAATAGAAATTGTGAAAATTTATTTGTGTATGTTATAAAATATTAACAATTCCAATCGTGTTTCATTGTCATATTTTTTACGAAAAATGTTTCTAGCAATAGTATAACTCCGAAGTGTGCCTGTGACGCCAGAAGTTGACGTTGTTAGGTTAACGTGCAAACTGATATTACTTACGGCGTTTACCAATATGCCTTTAAAATAATACTCGCTTTTTGTAAAATCCTCGTAAAAGTATCCGCTTAGTATAGGCAAACAAAATACATTGCGGTAGAGACCATTAAAGTCTCAGAAATTCACTTTATTGTAAAATATGAGTTTCAGCTCGGGTTTAAATATGACCTTTTACCAAACCGAGTGTGTGGACAGAAAAATTGATTCCGCTCAAGTTAATAACGAAATACTGTGTGCGGTCATACTGTTGCGAATATTTCCTTCTCGCAGAGCTATTTAAAGTAATGTATCCTGATACCAGTAGCGTGGCGTCCATGCAACCGCTGTTGTCGGCGGCAACGGTCCTGAAAATGCAAGAAAATAATATTAATTACAGGCCTATCGCACAATTAATAGTTTAGTTATTGAATAATTTAAAATCCGAACAATATTAGTAGGGAAGAAAAGAATAGCATTGCTTTCGAACTGGTGGACACTTCCACCGTCTTGTGTAGCCGGCTCAGACATCGGCAATGTTTTACTGCGTGTGGACATTGACCTCTTAGTTGCCACTGTATAAACCGGCAAAACGCTCAGTTAGCAGCTATGCTCGTTTCAGAAACAACGTGCAACAGTTACTACGTACCCATTTGTGTTTTGTTCGTTTAGTTATGTGTTTCTCTGTTTGCCTGTATTATTATTAATTCGATTATTTGTGTCCTCATTTATTCTGTTTAAGTATAATGGAGTCGGATCCCGTTGGACCGAAGAACTGCCCTCTTCTTCTGCCAGCGGAAGATAGAAAATACTCCCAAAAGATATTTTTTAGCTCTAAAAAGAATATTTTTACTCTAAAAAGGATACATGATACTAGGAAAAATTCGAATTAATTTTTAAGCTAAGTCTTAGGCCTATCACAACCGGCAACAGCTATTATGGACACACGCCACGCAACTGGTGGACAGAATAATTGATTCCGGTAAGTTAATAACGAAATATTGCGTGCGGTCCATACTGTTGCGAATATTTCCTTGTCGCAGAGCTATTTAGAGTAATGTGTCCTGATACAGTAATCTCTCTGTACATACACTTGATCGGATCAAAGATTGTACCAGGAGTAGTCGTCCAGTGGTGAGGGTCTATGTGTGTGTGTGTGTGTGTGTAGTTGGCGCCCTTCCGTGTATATGACTCGGCAGAAATGTACGTTTTTATGTAGAAAACATAACAAAAAAACGTGAAGGGGACGCGAAGCGAAAGAACATTTCTTGTTTCTATCCTAAGGAGATCGTAAAATATATATATTTATAGTCTTATGAGATTCGACAGCTGGCAACAACAAGAAGATCTATATGTCATTTTATTATTTCTGCATTCGGGGGCTGAAAGTAAATAGAGCTGAAAAAGTTTTCAATTCTATTTTTCCCTTTCTTTCGTTCCTTTTTGTGTGTTTTTAATCTGAAAAGTGGAAAGTTTTCGCAGAAAACAATTCCGTATCGGTCGGGGGGCTGGAGGAGGAGAGGTGTGAGAACATTATCAATCAAGCAGAAAAAAGCATTGGCAGCAGTGACTGTATCTTTTGCAGCTTACGTACTGTAGATATTGCGAGACTTTTAAAAACACTTTAACTTTTCAGAGATTTCTACAAAAGTCGAGACAGAATGGTGTGAGGAGAGAGAGGGGGGACTGGTAAAGTTCCTGTCGCGTTCCCATTAATTTTCTGAATTCTAGGTTACAGTTAGAGAGAGAGAGAGCGCGCGCGTGTGTACATATATATATACATTTTTTTTTTAACGGTATAAAACCGAACACACTTCATAGAAGTTATTTATTACAAGAGTACGTGTACAGACGGGGGTCAAAGTTTATTGTAGACACGTTTGTCTTACGTTGTGTCTTCCATTTATCTCTCTTGTTCCGGTCTCGATTACCGCCGATTCTCGTGATTTCCGTCGTCGTCACTTTACGGTGATGGCTTATATCGTCCTCCTCTAACTCTACTTCGGGGTCTTTGAAAACATGTATATTATATAATAATATATAGTTATGCTATTCCATAAATATTAACACTTACCCTGTATGTGTTTTAATTATTTCCGTATATCCCGTACGAATGCCAGATGTCTCTACTTCTCAGTGTAGTGTATAAGTAAAAGTATATGGGACATATAATTGTTACTGTAGTTTCTGAAGATCGTCGTCGTCGTCACTTTACGGTGTAAGCTTATGTGTTCCGTCTTAACTTCAGCCATCTCTTCCAGGGCCTACCCACAGATCTTCTGCCAACTGGTTTGTAGTCTACAGCGCGCTTTACTAGCCTCTGGTGATCCATTCTGTAGACGTGCTCCATCCACTTCTGCTTTCGTTCTTGTATCTTATCACTGATGGGAGAATATACCCAGTTCCGCCCTTATATGTTCATTACACATTCGATCCCTTAGACGATAACCACTCACGAGCGTTAAAAAATTAATTTCAGCGGTCTCTGTATGCTGCTTTTCTTTCCCAGTTATCGTCCATGTTTCACCAGCATACGTAAGAACAAGTATCGCCATTACTTCACAGAACTGCATTTTACTATCACTTCTTGTTTTGTTTCTTAATGTTCGCTTTTTATTGTACCATACATCATCTGATACTTATTTACTTTTTATTCTTATCATGACTTGTGTCACAACCAATAAAAGCAAAGTGCGGTACCTGCTCTTATCCCCTATAACTGTTTTGGAACGGACTGAGAATTTCTGTTTTTCATTACTTTTCGCATATTTTGGTCGTTGATAATTGTAATACAGTTGGACACCGAATATCCGTATTGAACTCTACAAAGTTAAACCTGGATAATAGGAAATGCAAAATAGTTGGGTTCTAATATTTTCTGTCTTACACTGTGGATATCGTTATGTAAAGATTAATACGGAAAGCTTAAAGCTATTTCGAAGTAAAATATCGGTATGGAGAACCATACATGACTTCCATGTTCTAAAGATTTATATTTAAAATCATTTTCGAAGTGAAAATTTCTATAGAAACTACTTCTTTCTTCAGCCTTAACCACAGTACTGTGGTCACTAACGTATACCACCTCACGTTAGCGCACTCGATTTTCACTGATGATAGGAGTCGATGGCACTGCCGAAACGTCTGTTTTTGTAGAAAACAGTGGACCACGGCCAAACAGCCAGGGAAGGAATTTTAACAACAATGTACGAGAGTCCCTTGTTCAATTTCAAGTTATTATTTGTGACTAATTAAAGCTGGTCATTAGTGATTTCATTGGTGTCTGTATTTTGTTTCCACTGTACAATACAACGATCAGTGGGACTTATCCACTGAAATACTCCATATTTCTAGTACTTCTGCAATCTCAAGACGTAACACTTTAATTTTGTATTTAAATGTCAGATATTTCTGAAAATGTTTTTTGCAGTTTTCTCGAACAAAGACGAATGAAAGTAGAGGGAAAATGAGAGTTCAAACGCAGAAAGGAATTCCCCCCAGGCCATATCTGGACCACAGCATCCGCGACTTTTTCGTTGATCTGTGTCAAGATCAGCGAACCGCTGGACCCGCAGAGCATCCCGATGGACCACAGCACCGCGAATTTCCGCGAATAAATTTTTTTTATTTTTTATTTTTTTTATTTTTTTAATTAAATTGATTTGGTGGGATGAGGTTCAATGGACCACCAGCATCCGTGAATATAATTTTTTATTTTTTTTAAGAAAGTTGATTTGCATATCAGTGGGTGGCTTTGGGTGGGTGGTTTTTTTATTTCATATCAGTGGGTGGTGGTGGGTGGGGGGGTGGTTCCAACTCGATGTATTATAGTGTATACTAAAATATATGATCAGGTGTACCAACCTTTGCATGAGTTCAAATTTGTTGTGTGTTATAATGTATATTAAATCTATATGATCAGGTGTACCAACCTCTGTAGTATTATTATAGTGTATAGATATTTTATATGAGCAGGGTTGTCAACATTTTCTGCGGTGGGGGGAGGGAAATTCAAATATGTGTTATATAGTGTATATATTAAAATATATGATCAGGGTTATCAATCTTAAATTATTGTGTGCGTGTATAGAGCAGATCTGCCAACATTTCTTTCTCTTCTGTGGTGGGAAATTCAAACTATATATGATCATAATTGTTACTCTCTCTCTCTCTCTCTCACACGGTGTGTATGTCTCTCTCTCGTTGTCAAACGTTATGCTCACCGGCATTATAGTGTATATTAAAATATATGATTAGGTGTACCAACCGTTACATGAGTTCAAATTTGTCGTGTGTTATAATGTATATTAAATCTATATGATCAGATGTACCAACCTCTGTATTATTCGTCCTCTCTCTCTCCCTCTCTCTCTCTCTCTCTCTCTCTCTCTCTCTCTCTCACACGGTGTGTATCTCTCTCTCTCTCTCTCTCTCTCTCGTTGTCAAACGTTATACTCACCGGCATTATAGTGTATATTAAAATATATGATTAGGTGTACCAACCGTTACATGAGTTCAAATTTGTCGTGTGTTATAATGTATATTAAATCTATATGATCAGATGTACCAACCTCTGTATTATTCGTCCTCTCTCTCTCCCTCTCTCTCTCTCTCTCTCTCTCTCTCTCTCTCACACACGTTGTGTATGTCTCTCTCGTTGTCAAACGTTGTGCTCAAACTGTGGTCAGTACCGAGCGCATGTATATGAAATTAGAAAGTTTATTCGACAAATATTAACGTCCTCTCACTCTCTCTCTCTCTCTCTCTCTCTCTCTCTCTCTCTCTCTCTCTCTCTCTCTCTCTCTCTCTCTCTCTCTCTCTCTCTCTCTCTCTCACTTTCACACGTTTCAACTATGTAAGGTTCCATACCCTTTCTCCTGTCTCCCTCTCGTACATTGAGTAGTCGGTGTGATGAATAAATAATTTTAGCACTATCTCTCTTTCGTTGTCAAAACGTCGTCTTCATTTTTCAATGTATTAAATAATTAATTAATAGTTTATAATGCAGTCAGTGTGATTGATCCTTGTTAGAAATATATATATTCGGCGTCAATGAACTACTTACCTGTTATGTTGTTACAGACAATACTTCTGTTTTAAGGTTGCAGTTTACACACACACACACACATAGGTTCAGTAGTGTATAGCGAAATAAATTAAAATTATACACACACATGAAAACGGCGGCTGAAATTCATACAAATCTTCTGATGTAACAGTTCACAAAAAATAAATTAATTGTACACATGTTCAGAGGTGTAGAGTGAAATAAAATAAAGTCATAATTTGTTTAAATGATTAAATATATTTTAACATTCACAATATAAAATTCACAATTAAATAAATACATTAGAAATTGATATTTTTCGAAAGTTTATATATAATTGTGTGTCGTACTTGCAGAAGAAGCAACCTGCAACATAACAATACAACAACAACATTAAAAATCATGTTAAATATCACACACACAGATGCACACGCAACGCGCGCACATATAGACGCATACGCAACGTAATCACACACATACGCACACGCATACGCAACGTAACCAAACACGCAACGCGCCCACACACAGACGCAAACGCAACGTACACACGTTTGGGTTACACCACACGTGCACGCACACACACACACAGACGTACACGCACACATACGCAACGCGCCCACACACAGACGCAAACACAACGTAATCACACCCATACATACAACGTACACACGTAATACATAAACTTACGCGTAATCACACCCATACATACAACGTACACACGTAATACATAAACTTACGTTTACTGCCGTCCGAACTGAAGTGTGAGGAGGCAATAACTATAGATATCACAGTAAGAATTTTTGTTGTTGTTGTTTTTTTGTTGTTAACCAGTGGTGTAACGGGGAATTTTAGCAGGTGGAGGAGCAGAGTCGTCATCGTCGTCGGCATGTATCCGATAATGTCCGTACGCAAGGGTATCACGACCATTGTCTAATATATAACGCTTATCATCATACGGTGACAACGCTTGCTTATTTACACGCATCGTGTACAACGTATGATGATCGCTACGTAAACACAACGCACTGACAGAAAACGGACAATGATCAGTGAGACACTTGCGATACACATCGTGTCGCAGACTCCTCTTAATAGCAACTCGAGGCACACCTTTACACACACGTTTTTGACTCGCATTGCTAGAATCTTCGTGGGCCACAAGGAACGAATAACATTTCGCTCTGAGACCTACGAATTCTCTAATAGGACGACCACACGTTTCATCCTTGAACAGTCCGACAACCTTTTTGTTCTTAAGGCTATAACAAGGATGAGACGTAGGGTAATCCGAGGTGTCAAAAACGTGCAAGTCCTTCTTCATATCTGCATACAAGTAAAAGTAGTTTGTTACCTTAACAAGTACTGTTATCCTACACCGTTGGAGTCCCCAAACCATACGTGGACGAAATTACATGTAGGCATTGATGCCTTATGGACTTGAGTGGGATTGTCGCCCACCTCCCAATCCATAATTCTTATTTTGCAGACACAACATCTTACAGCATCACCGTCGCCTTCGTAAAAGAACCCGGCTTTAGCCAGATCGGACAATTTCACGTTCTCATGCGGGTATATAGGAACGTAAATTTTAATATGCCCACGACGTTTGATGTTGTAATAGCTATTCAGACGGTTTGTAAAAGAATGTACGTATTCGTCCATATCTACCTATAATAATAACAGTACCTGCTTCATTATCATATACATTATGTGCTATATATAAATATATACATAAGGCTTTCAACACACACATCATAAATCCAGAACAGGAAAGGTATTATAACAAATATTACGAAAACAAGTACGTATGGTCACGTACATAGATCAACGTTTAAACAAACAGATTAATACCTGAATAAATTTTTTTTTTTTTTTTTTAAACAGGACAGCGTATTATCTATATAATGTTCTGTTTCAGATAAGAATAGTTTGAATATAAAATGAAAGGGTACGTTGTATTTTGTTATGAGAAAATGCATTTCTAAATTTCGTTACATTTGACAAAAGATCTTATTGATCAGACGTATGAGTAATTATATTAATCCTTATGTAGAAAATACGCACGCATTCGTAAAATATAGCACTCAGGTGTAGGGCAATTAATCCTTTTTTGTATTGAACGTATTTAAGTAGGTCTACTCGTGATATCAGTAAATTCTGTCTAAATGTATAGTACATAAACGTACCCAGTAATCGCTTCTTGAGTTACTCGATTGATGTTCATGTTAAACGATTGATGACTCATGTAATAATACAGATTAACCTCGTATAATAATAATGACAGGACAGTGTATTTAGAACACTTAAAATTGGAAATCTACAAACACATCAAAAATATCTGTCAAACAAAAACACCGTTCTTGACAACAGTAACTGACCTAAGCACATGTGCTTCATTAGGCAACAGACCAAAAAATCAAATAGACGACTATAAGCACAATTTAAATAAAATCTGAATATTCAATAAAATTATGTTTTTTTTTTTTTTTTTTACTTAGTAACATATGCAAATCTTTTACTTACCTCTTAAATGTTGTTGTTGTTGTTATACACAATAGTCGATTGTACGATGAGTGTCTCATACAAATGAGAAATAGTGACATGTCGTCTTGTGTGTATATATATATCATACGGCGGTAGCGTACACGTTTGAAAGTTGATACACATTAAATTCTCTCTCTCTCTCACACACATTACAGAGATTGATATTAATTGCATGTATGTTCAGAGGTTGGGTGTCTAAATCGATGCATTTTACTTTCACTTTCTAATTTGACACATGGCTTACTTCCATACATAAATAGCTATCGTCTACGAGTGTTGCTAAACGAAATTAAAAATGTTGTAATACATAACGTCCTGTGTAATAGTATGGTATGTTTTTTAGGACAGCCAAAAGCATGAAAGTATTATTTAAATCTGTATGGAAGTCATATATAAATATCGGGTCAGCGCGACACAACGTAACATGATTCATGTCAACGTCGTATGTATGTGTGTGCGTGTGCGTCTATGTGTTCGTGTGTGCGCGTGTTTGGTTACGTTGCGTATGCATCTGTGTGCGTGCACGTCGGATGTGTGATTACGTATGCGTCTGCATTATCGTTATTTTGACTGAGCTATGTTAACTTCACACATGGAAATGTAAAAGCGTCTGAGGGCAAAGTTATGCAAGAGGTTGTTGACGAGAACCAAACACACTTGGATCAGTCAGTAGTGTTTAGGTCATCAGTACATGACGCAACGGTAGTGATAGGTCCAACAAGAATCAGATGTTTTGTATACGTTCTAGGTGAAAAACTACTGGGGATGTCTCTGACTTTAGTTGGAAATAAATAACATTACAGATATTCATATGGTACTATGAGGAGCCTATACGTGAATACTATACATCAGACTGATTGTATCCGTCATTAGCAATCTAACGTTACGACGGCAGTGTGTACGTATGCGTCTGTGTGTGTGTTCGTGTGTGCGTGTTTGGTTACGTTGTGTACGTGTGCGCTCGTTGCGTGTGTACGTGTGCGCTCGTTGCGTGTGTACGTGTGTGCGTGTTTGGTTACGTTGCGTATGTATGTGTGTGTGTGTGTGATTACGTTACGTATGCGTGTGCGTCTGTGTGTGTTCGTGTGTGCGTGCGTCGGATCATGACCGAGGTGCGTCCTTTATTACATGAGAATATGCAAGTAGAGCAGAGCAGACACGTTTACGCAATATCAAGTGCACACACATACACAAATGCTAATAAACTACATGTAACTATATTACGTCTAACATGAAAATGCAAATTATATTTCCATTACCAAAATCTGACATGTTATACTTCATTATCCTACGTAACATTACAATGTTCTGTCTTTATTGTGTACTGTGACTTAAGCGTGCACTCACACACACACACACACACACACACACCAGGAAGCCACAATAATAATAATAGTCAACCAACAACACATATGTACTTCACCAGACAAAAAAACCGGAAGGTTGAGGATGGGTACAAGATAGTACCCGAAACATGTTCCAAAAAAGGAAAAAAAAAAAAAATAACATCTTGAGGTAAATTTAATTATAAATATATATATATATATATATATATATATATATATATATACGGCATTAACAGAATATTATGAGTATACGCAACAGGATTGCCTAGTATCGTCTGAATTGGTGGGAACATCTTTGCCGAATGGATGACTGCCGCATTCCCAAATAATTATGGAACTACAAGCAGAAGGGACGGAGAGGTTTGGGACGTCCGAGGAAGCGCTGGAGTGGCCAGCTCTAGACTCTTTAATTGTTTGAGGCCGGAACACACCATCCTTTGTTTAATCCTTCCAGCTGATTATGATTACTTCCATTACCGTTTCTTCCGTCAACTCACTGACTACTACACAGAGGTTTTAGCAGAAAGGGACGTTGTTACCTCGATAGGATACTCTGGTTGCCTACTTTACAAATTTAATGTGACTGTAGAGTTAAAAAAGTCGTAACAGCTCGAAGTGTCGAGGTAACGGTGGGAATAGCCAAACTGACAAGTCCACGTCCACCTGTACATTCTCTCTTCCTTCAAATTGACGAATCATCTTCATTCATCTTAATTGTTATTTAAATAAGCAGTCTCTGTAATTCCAACTTTGTCGTGCTTACTTGCTGAACTGCTACCTGTCATGCTTCGGACGAGGCCTTTCAGTGTCTCAATCATTATCAAGTCCAAAACCACGACTAGCTAACCTTCAGCAGGAACGTGGGGGAGGAGCAGACTGAACAAGGTAAAAAGTTCAATACCAATTGTCACAGTTAAGAAATTATTTTTGTAATTATGTAGCGTGCAAACTTGCTGATGCGAATTAACGTTTGAGTCATACATACTATGTCTATTGGTGCGTGTATGAAAAGTCTCACTCTTAACATCGTTTAGAAATTGTCATGTAGATGAAACTTTGTCATGTTCCTTCATAGGTTTGTCACCTTCTTTCCACTCTATCGTCTACGAATGACATACTATGTCCACAAACATCGAAATTTCTAGGGTAGAAGTAGAACCCCGCAAACGCTAACTCGTCGGGGCTGATAAACGTCACTTCCCAATACTTGAACGATTTTATTCTTTCACTTTCAATACTAAAATCATGAGTAGCCGACATCTTCGCGGTTTGTAATAAACTGACATATTACCCTGACTAGCGTTATTTATTTACTGAGAATGAATGAATACTGAAAAACAAAAGGTACGGTTATAACGCTGGTATTATGTTAATGTGAGACGTATCAATACAAGCTTCGAGGCGACTGCTGTATTGCCATGTCGCTTCACTCCCCGCCCTCCCCGCCATTGACAAAGCATAACCAAGTGTAACGTGCGACAACGCTGGAGGGCAAGGGGCGGGGAAGAGCTGTTACTATTGCGTAACCTCGAAGCTTACAATGCTAAGTCCCGTACTAATAGTGTATCTTAAACGTTTTATATATCAATTTGTAGCGCATGAACGTGTGATAAGTAAGACGTTGTTGCAAGTGAGTGTCGATGTGTGTGTGTGTGTGTGTGTGTGTGCAACTGTACTAAAAAGCTGTTATGCGCATGCGCAAATAATTCAAATGCACTTACGTAGATGACTGAAAAAGAGATGAATTACATAATACATGTACGCTTAGACCAACTATTTGATAGATCAAGAAAATTAAGTTTATTTTCGCACGCACACACGAACACACACAGACGCACACGTAATCACACATCCGACGTGCACGCACACAGACGCATACGCAACGTAACCAAACACGCGCACACATAGACGCACACGCACACACATACATACGACGTTGACATGAATCATGTTACGTTGTGTCGCGCTGACCCGATATTTATATATGACTTCCATACAGATTTAAATAATACTTTCATGCTTTTGGCTGTCCTAAAAAACATACCATACTATTACACAGGACGTTATGTATTACAACATTTTTAATTTCGTTTAGCAACACTCGTAGACGATAGCTATTTATGTATGGAAGTAAGCCATGTGTCAAATTAGAAAGTGAAAGTAAAATGCATCGATTTAGACACCCAACCTCTGAACATACATGCAATTAATATCAATCTCTGTAATGTGTGTGAGAGAGAGAGAGAATTTAATGTGTATCAACTTTCAAACGTGTACGCTACCGCCGTATGATATATATATACACACAAGACGACATGTCACTATTTCTCATTTGTATGAGACACTCATCGTACAATCGACTATTGTGTATAACAACAACAACAACATTTAAGAGGTAAGTAAAAGATTTGCATATGTTACTAAGTAAAAAAAAAAAAAAAAAACATAATTTTATTGAATATTCAGATTTTATTTAAATTGTGCTTATAGTCGTCTATTTGATTTTTTGGTCTGTTGCCTAATGAAGCACATGTGCTTAGGTCAGTTACTGTTGTCAAGAACGGTGTTTTTGTTTGACAGATATTTTTGATGTGTTTGTAGATTTCCAATTTTAAGTGTTCTAAATACACTGTCCTGTCATTATTATTATACGAGGTTAATCTGTATTATTACATGAGTCATCAATCGTTTAACATGAACATCAATCGAGTAACTCAAGAAGCGATTACTGGGTACGTTTATGTACTATACATTTAGACAGAATTTACTGATATCACGAGTAGACCTACTTAAATACGTTCAATACAAAAAAGGATTAATTGCCCTACACCTGAGTGCTATATTTTACGAATGCGTGCGTATTTTCTACATAAGGATTAATATAATTACTCATACGTCTGATCAATAAGATCTTTTGTCAAATGTAACGAAATTTAGAAATGCATTTTCTCATAACAAAATACAACGTACCCTTTCATTTTATATTCAAACTATTCTTATCTGAAACAGAACGTTATATAGATAATACGCTGTCCTGTTTTTAAAAAAAAAAAAAAAATTTATTCAGGTATTAATCTGTTTGTTTAAACGTTGATCTATGTACGTGACCATACGTACTTGTTTTCGTAATATTTGTTATAATACCTTTCCTGTTCTGGATTTATGATGTGTGTGTTGAAAGCCTTATGTATATATTTATATATAGCACATAATGTATATGATAATGAAGCAGGTACTGTTATTATTATAGGTAGATATGGACGAATACGTACATTCTTTTACAAACCGTCTGAATAGCTATTACAACATCAAACGTCGTGGGCATATTAAAATTTACGTTCCTATATACCCGCATGAGAACGTGAAATTGTCCGATCTGGCTAAAGCCGGGTTCTTTTACGAAGGCGACGGTGATGCTGTAAGATGTTGTGTCTGCAAAATAAGAATTATGGATTGGGAGGTGGGCGACAATCCCACTCAAGTCCATAAGGCATCAATGCCTACATGTAATTTCGTCCACGTATGGTTTGGGGACTCCAACGGTGTAGGATAACAGTACTTGTTAAGGTAACAAACTACTTTTACTTGTATGCAGATATGAAGAAGGATTTGCACGTTTTTGACACCTCGGATTACCCTACGTCTCATCCTTGTTATAGCCTTAAGAACAAAAAGGTTGTCGGACTGTTCAAGGATGAAACGTGTGGTCGTCCTATTAGAGAATTCGTAGGTCTCAGAGCGAAATGTTATTCGTTCCTTGTGGCCCACGAAGATTCTAGCAATGCGAGTCAAAAACGTGTGTGTAAAGGTGTGCCTCGAGTTGCTATTAAGAGGAGTCTGCGACACGATGTGTATCGCAAGTGTCTCACTGATCATTGTCCGTTTTCTGTCAGTGCGTTGTGTTTACGTAGCGATCATCATACGTTGTACACGATGCGTGTAAATAAGCAAGCGTTGTCACCGTATGATGATAAGCGTTATATATTAGACAATGGTCGTGATACCCTTGCGTACGGACATTATCGGATACATGCCGACGACGATGACGACTCTGCTCCTCCACCTGCTAAAATTCCCCGTTACACCACTGGTTAACAACAAAAAAACAACAACAACAAAAATTCTTACTGTGATATCTATAGTTATTGCCTCCTCACACTTCAGTTCGGACGGCAGTAAACGTAAGTTTATGTATTACGTGTGTACGTTGTATGTATGGGTGTGATTACGCGTAAGTTTATGTATTACGTGTGTACGTTGTATGTATGGGTGTGATTACGTTGTGTTTGCGTCTGTGTGTGGGCGCGTTGCGTATGTGTGCGTGTACGTCTGTGTGTGTGTGTGCGTGCACGTGTGGTGTAACCCAAACGTGTGTACGTTGCGTTTGCGTCTGTGTGTGGGCGCGTTGCGTGTTTGGTTACGTTGCGTATGCGTGTGCGTATGTGTGTGATTACGTTGCGTATGCGTCTATATGTGCGCGCGTTGCGTGTGCATCTGTGTGTGTGATATTTAACATGATTTTTAATGTTGTTGTTGTATTGTTATGTTGCAGGTTGCTTCTTCTGCAAGTACGACACACAATTATATATAAACTTTCGAAAAATATCAATTTCTAATGTATTTATTTAATTGTGAATTTTATATTGTGAATGTTAAAATATATTTAATCATTTAAACAAATTATGACTTTATTTTATTTCACTCTACACCTCTGAACATGTGTACAATTAATTTATTTTTTGTGAACTGTTACATCAGAAGATTTGTATGAATTTCAGCCGCCGTTTTCATGTGTGTGTATAATTTTAATTTATTTCGCTATACACTACTGAACCTATGTATGTGTGTGTGTGTAAACTGCAACCTTAAAACAGAAGTATTGTCTGTAACAACATAACAGGTAAGTAGTTCATTGACGCCGAATATATATATTTCTAACAAGGATCAATCACACTGACTGCATTATAAACTATTAATTAATTATTTAATACATTGAAAAATGAAGACGACGTTTTGACAACGAAAGAGAGATAGTGCTAAAATTATTTATTCATCACACCGACTACTCAATGTACGAGAGGGAGACAGGAGAAAGGGTATGGAACCTTACATAGTTGAAACGTGTGAAAGTGAGAGAGAGAGAGAGAGAGAGAGAGAGAGAGAGAGAGAGAGAGAGAGAGAGAGAGAGAGAGAGAGGACGTTACTATTTGTTGACACAGTTGAAACAAGTGAGAGTGAGAGAGAGAGAGAGAGAGAGAGAGAGAGAGTGAGAGGACGTTAATATTTGTCGAATAAACTTTCTAATTTCATATACATGCGCTCGGTACTGACCACAGTTTGAGCACAACGTTTGACAACGAGAGAGACATACACAACGTGTGAGAGAGAGAGAGAGAGAGAGAGAGAGAGAGAGAGAGAGAGAGAGAGAGGGAGAGAGAGAGGACGAATAATACAGAGGTTGGTACATCTGATCATATAGTTTTAATATACATTATAACACACGACAAATTTGAACTCATGTAACGGTTGGTACACCTAATCATATATTTTAATATACACTATAATGCCGGTGAGTATAACGTTTGACAACGAGAGAGAGAGAGAGAGAGAGAGATACACACCGTGTGAGAGAGAGAGAGAGAGAGAGAGAGAGAGAGAGAGAGAGGGAGAGAGAGAGGACGAATAATACAGAGGTTGGTACATCTGATCATATAGATTTAATATACATTATAACACACGACAAATTTGAACTCATGTAACGGTTGGTACACCTAATCATATATTTTAATATACACTATAATGCCGGTGAGCATAACGTTTGACAACGAGAGAGAGACATACACACCGTGTGAGAGAGAGAGAGAGAGAGTAACAATTATGATCATATATAGTTTGAATTTCCCACCACAGAAGAGAAAGAAATGTTGGCAGATCTGCTCTATACACGCACACAATAATTTAAGATTGATAACCCTGATCATATATTTTAATATATACACTATATAACACATATTTGAATTTCCCTCCCCCCACCGCAGAAAATGTTGACAACCCTGCTCATATAAAATATCTATACACTATAATAATACTACAGAGGTTGGTACACCTGATCATATAGATTTAATATACATTATAACACACAACAAATTTGAACTCATGCAAAGGTTGGTACACCTGATCATATATTTTAGTATACACTATAATACATCGAGTTGGAACCACCCCCCACCCACCACCACCCACTGATATGAAATAAAAAAACCACCCACCCAAAGCCACCCACTGATATGCAAATCAACTTTCTTAAAAAAAATAAAAAATTATATTCACGGATGCTGGTGGTCCATTGAACCTCATCCCACCAAATCAATTTAATTAAAAAAATAAAAAAAAATAAATAAAAAAAATTTATTCGCGGAAATTCGCGGTGCTGTGGTCCATCGGGATGCTGCGGGTCCAGCGGTTCGCTGATCTTGACACAGATCAACGAAAAAGTCGCGGATGCTGTGGTCCAGATATGGCCTGGGGGGAATTCCTTTCTGCGTTTGAACTCTCATTTTCCCTCTACTAATGAAATTCCAGTTACATTTGATTTACTTAAATGTAACTAGTCTTATTATCATTTACTATAAAGTTCTGTGTAAAGTTGAACTGGTAATCAGAACTGTTAAGTTTTCTACCTATGAAGTCGTATAGCTTACGCATTGTGAACGCGAGTTTGTAAGTTGGAGGAGAGGTAGTCACCAGCTAAGTACGCTGCGATAGTATTCACACAGCTTGAGCGCGCTGAAACAACATCGGTGCCTTGTAATCGTCTTAAAATCCCAGAACACGTCTATAGTATTCAAACTAACGAATTCTATTGAGATTTCGTGTTATCAAAATTTACCTGGCATATCATGTGCGCAGTAATGTAACTATAAGCTAATACTATTATAAGCGATGTAGCTTCACGTGAATCACGTATCTGCCGCCGCATCCCCAAACAACTATTGAATTATACGAGGCTCAGTTGAAAAGTTCGAGGAGCGACATCTGTAGCTTAGCGGTAAAACTACAATTTTTCGTGTGCTGCAAGATTTTTATTTTATGTGAACTCGTGTTAATTTCCAAATCTATCTATTAATTTATTCATTGTTTAGAAGCCGTTTAAAATTGACATGTCATGCATGTTTTGAAAAACGGACAAAATCAACCATCGTGGTGTGATTCTTTGTTAAAAATTATTTAACGCCAACGGAAATTCAAAACCAAATTGTAAATGTGTCAGGTGCTACGCCTTCAAAACCAGCGGTTTGTAAGTAGGCACTTGAGTTTAAACGTGGTCGTACGAGCATTGAAAATGTGGTCGCACTGGATGCCCCAAAAATGCAACAACTCCAGATGCGGTAGCCATCTTGCACAATGCTTTTATTACACCAAGTTCTTGAGTTAAAGTATGATGCACACGCTCATATGAGATGCCTGTGATTTCAGCATCGTCATCCACTCCTCAATTTGCGGTCTCCCAGCACCCTATGAAATTTTTTCAGTAGTGACATTTTTGGTTGCACTTTTTGGACGCCCACTGCTGTGATAGTGTTCAGCGCTTGTACGACCGCGTTTAAACTCAAGTGTGCCCCACTTACCGTTGTTTCTGAAGGCGCAGCATCTCCTAACACATTTGCAATTTCGTTTCGATTTTCCATTGGCGCTAAAACGTTTTTAACAGAGAATTCATCACAACGCGATGTTTGATTTTGTGCATTTTAAAAACACGCGTGACAGGAAAATTTCATACAGTTGGTAAAAAGTGAATAAATTGACAGATGTATCTGGAAATTAACAGGTGTTCACGCGAAATATACGTCTTGCAACACACGAAAGATTTTAGTTCTACCACAGAACAATAGATGTCGTTCCGCAACCTCGTATAAGCGTAAAGGACGTAGAGGTGCGGGAGGTCTCGAGGAAGCAGCTGATGGAGTGATCAGCTGTACTATGTCTGCTTGGGATCGGAACGAATCATTTTTTGTGTAATCCTTGGTGAGATGATGATGATGAAAATAATCTGTGAACCGGTGACAGTGCATTGTATTACAGTTTTTAATGTCAGTAATCGTTGATTTATCAACGTTAAATTCGGAAGCCAATGGGCTAGCTGTTTCTCCTTTCTTCAGACGATAAATATTTTAAGTTTATCGTTTATTGACAGCACTACTCTCTTTCTTTCTTGCAGACATCTTAAAGCAGTTAAAGTAAAAAGAATAGCAACGAACGAATGCACTAACGTAACTCAGCGTACTAACGTAACTAATGCACTAACGTAACTCAGCGTACTAACGTAACTAATGCACTAACGTAACTCAGCGTACTAACGTAACTAATGCACTAACGTAACTCAGCGTACTAACGTAACTAATGCACTAACGTAACTCAGCGTACTAACGTAACTAATGCACTAACGTAACTCAGCGTACTAACGTAACTAATGCACTAACGTAACTCAGCTTACTAACGCTTACAAGCTAAACAAGAACCGATGTAGTAGACTGATGTTGAATGATGTCATCGGTGACAGAGACTTTCGTTGACAGTTTGTTTATCAATTTGTAAATGTGTTGATGTAAGTGTGTTTATCGATTGTAAGGCTGTATAGCTACAGCGTTTATTTATTACTGTACAGTACTGTAATAATTTATAGTATACAATTTTTTATGTTCAATAAATATCCAATGGAGAATCTATGGCCCTGTGAAGGAAAACGACATTTGGAGGGGGCTGCATGATCGAGAGTTGTACGAAAGGTTTAAAGATGGTTTAAAGGACATGTGCAGAGAATGGCGGAGGATAGAATTCCAAAAAGAGTTATGAATTATTTGCCGATGGGAAGGAGAAGGAAAGGAAGACCGCGTACAAGATGGCTGGACCAGATTGGTAAGGAGGGAGTAAGGCTGGGTGCAGCAAACTGGTGGACATTGACCGGGAGTAGAGACCAGTGGGGAAGATTTCTTTTGGCGGCCATGGCCCGGACTGGACTGTAGCGCCGAGGATGTATGTATGCATGTATAAATAACCAATACGCCTACACCTGTCCAATACACTGCTGTACAGTTATATTGAGTTCGGATAATAGGTCGTTCCGTTAATGGACGTTCGGGTAATCGACGCTCTACTGTAATGTACGACAGGAACTGAATATTATGAGTATACTCTATAGGGTTGCCCTGTATCGCCTAAAGTGGTTGGAACACCTTAACCGATTGGATGACTGCCGCATCCCCAAACCGAAAGGATGGAGAGGTGTGGGACGTCGGAGAAGCGTTGGTGTGACCAGCACTACACGGCGTTCCAACCATTAGGAGACTAACTACACACACACACACACACACACACACACACACACACACACACACACACACACACACACATATGCAGCTGTCCCCAGCGGCGGCCCTAGCCCTTTATTAGGGTGGAGCGAGAATCACGTTCGGCGCCCCTTGGTCGACACCTTTCGAATCAATTGTAATTCAGTTTCTGTTAAGTAAAACACCAACTTTACAAAAATCAATACGTTTATTGAATCAAAATTAAGTTGCTATTCATAAACTTGCTGCAACATAAACAACATTACTATTAATTAGTATTCGGTATTTAACATTTGGATCAGTTTGAATAATTCTAAAACTAAAAATTAATCAGATAACATAATATAAAAAAATAGGAACATCGATAATCTATGTAGTATTTTACGTACTCCTGTGATAATGATAATAAAAATAATAAACAAATACTAAAAACTCTATGTACCTAATTATAAAGGGACCGTGTGCAAGGCCATCAGTTGTGAAGAAGACCGAGATTTTATACAAACTTGCTTGCTATTATACAATTAATCGTATTACAAATTTCGCTACAAAAAATAAATTTTAATAAAATTTACCCTCCTTGCTTTGGGACTTGCAAATTTGGTAATTAAATCCACATTCGAAATGGATTGAGCAATATCATTTTTAGTTGATAAAATTGGCAGATTTGACAATTTTTCCTGGACCGTTGTTGATCTTAGGTATGTTTTTATTAATTTTAGTTTACTAATAAACTAAGAAACAGAAAGGCGCCAATAAAATTTTACTTTTTTTTTCACAATCGGATTTTGGCGCCGCTACTCACCCGGCGCCTAGAGCGGTCGCTCCTCTCGCTCTACCCCAGGGCCGGCCCTGGCTGTCCCGCACGCCTGGGGTATGTATCATCCACTGGGGCGTCCACTACGTAACTACAGTTTTTATAATGTGAATTTTTAACATACTAGATTAGTATATTTGTAATCTCCATAAAATTTTAAAGAAAACGACACCAAACACGGCGTTGTTGTGATACAGTTTAAATGTAAAACTGAGTCTAATCTAATATTCATTTTGACTTTATAAATTAGTATTTTGCAAATGTTATTTAATTTTCGTTGATAATCACGCACAATTCGACTTATCTTTATTGTAATAATGTGTATTATATGTGTAAATTTTTGTTTATAATCAAGATATCGCCATCATTCGTATTACTTTATAATAAAATCTTTATTAAGTATACTCCAATTCTGCGTTTGCTTTATAAATCTATAAAATACACTATTTATTGCAACTATGTGTTGTTTGGACTCATTTTTCTCACAATTTCTCGGAGATCACAAAAATTATAGTTTGTTTGGATTATAAGTTAAATTAAAAATTTCATAGTTTTGAATTGGACCGTATAGAGTTATACCTGAACCGGCTGGGCCGGGTCAGGATCGGTTGTGATGGCGCGTGCGAGTGTAAGGCTCTTATAATCCCTTATGCTCTGTATGATGGTGGTTGGCGTGTGGACCCTTGGCCTACCTGCTACCTCTCACCCATTCTAATACTTCCGCCCGGGCTCGACAGTAGCTAATTGCCGCATGAGTCACCTTACTGTGCGTCCAGTATGAAACAATTTTTTTTGCCTCGCCCAATACTGGTAAAATTTTGTTATATTTGAAATCAGCGAAATAATACGATGAAAATGACACCAAAAACGACTAAAAAATATTAAATTTTAAGGTGTTTCAAGGTAAAAGCTCAACAACTACTTTAATACACATCGTCAGTGCATAGTGCTTTGTAACGCCCAATTTTTAATATTCCTTAGTCGTGTTTGGTGTCATTTTTATCGTATTATTTCGCTGATTTCAAATATAACAAAATTTTACCAGTATTGGGCGAGGCAAAAAAAAAAAAATTGTTTCATACTGGACGCACAGTGAGGTGACTCACGCGGCAATTAGCTGCTGTCGAGCCCGGGCGGAAGTATTAGAATGGGGGAGAGGTAGCAGGTAGGCCAAGGGTCCACACGCCAACCACCATCATGCAGAGCATAGGTGCCATCCGGTATGGAACACCCTATAGTCTATCTGGTGGGAGTGGAACGAATCATTTTTAGTGTAAACCTTGCTGAGATGATAATGATGAAAATAATCTGTGAACCGATGACAGTGCATTGTACTGTATTATAGTTTGTCTAGTCCTATAATACAGGAAGAACGTGTGAATGTCGTCGTGTAACAGTGTAGGGCTACATGGAGTGCCCAGCCGGTATCGACTGTACCCAGCCGCCCTCCAGTACTGGAATTGTTTACACGCCCGTGTGTGTGTGTGCGATTGTTATTTTAATTAAATGTAGAGGGGTGCCACACCCTTACCTGAGTGAGTAAGCCAAGCCGGCCATGTGTGGTTGGGGTTGGTCGATCCTCTCTCTCTCTCTCTGTGTGTGTGTGTGTGTGTGTGTGTGTGTGTGTGTGTGTGTGTGTGTGTGTGTGTGTGTGTGTGTGTGTGTGTGTGTGTGTGTGTGTGTGTGTGTGTGTGTGTGTGTGTGTGTGTGTGTGTGTGTGTGTGTGTGTGTGTGTGTGTGGTTTGACACAATGAATGATGCACTACCCCTAGGTTAGTCAGTGTGGGTTTATCGCATACCAACATTGTAAGTGACACATCCACCAACCAGCTGGATTAATAATAAAATCCATTCATCGTGTAAATGGATTGACAAATATCAATTCCGCATACAAATTTATAGTGTTTTGTCGTTTAGAAACTTTGTATTTGCGGATCGCTTCTGTGGTAGACTGTTTAGTGATGATTTACAGTAAACTCGTGCTGTTTAGTTTGTGTCGTATGTTTCGTAAAAAAACAACAAATATTCACAATAATTTGTTTGTCTTTTAAAACAAAACGGGTATTTTTGTAAACGATTTAATCTCTAGTTTGTTCGTTATGTAGAAATAAGCCCGGGTATATCGTGTCGTTCACAAGCGTTCGACGAATGCTTAAACATCGTATGATTCCTTTTCTGTGCTGTCTAATGAACTGTCGGAAATCTCGGGCATGTAACGTCTGTGTTATGGTATTGAAATTCGTAAGAGGAAGGCGAGTACTAAGGCCTAATGTCAGAGTACAAAATACGTATACTGTAGTAGCTTGAACATTTTTAAAGGTTATGTGGAATGTTGTGGAACTTGAAATCGATTACAATTTATTACGACTAAATATGTTATGAATAGTTTTTCAAATATCAACTATTTCTGCAGGTAAGATTATTTTGTATTTTTACCGTATGCACGTGTCATTGATCACGATATAAATTACTTAAAAAATTCTGACGATGCTGATGTGATCAGTGGAACGTGCTGAGGTAAAAATGCAATATAATTTTACTTGCAGAAATAGTTAATCGGTGGAACTTGCTTATAAAGAGATTCAAGGACCGGGTCACTAATGTGCTCGTTACATCCGAGTTTTCGACTCGCAAGAATAAATTTTTATGCCTGATTATCGAACACACAACAAAAAAAGTCTACTATAGAAGAGACTTTGTACAATAAAATTTTGACATGTTTCACATTCTACGCTTAAAAGTTAAATTTAGACTTTAAACATTTTTTAGACGCTAACATTCTTTTAAATATATAGTAAAAGTAAATGTTTAGTAAAAACTTACCAAAATTCGGCTAGCGATCTGGCAAAAAACGCAAAACTTTCCATCCCACATATACAATATTTATTTATAAATTACAAGAAAATTCACTCTAGTTTGTCTTTTTGTTCTTCGTTGTAAATGGAATCGTCAAAATTATATTTCGCACACAGAACTTAATTAACCTTAAAAAAGTCATCTATTTTTGTTTGTTTAGTAATTTTGTATCTGTAAATATCAATATAGTATTGTAGTTTATTTAAATATTCCACGAATTTATCTCTTACATTATTAGTTTCACTAAGTTGCGTTAATGATTTTAAACGAATGTTTAAAATGCTGTATTGTTACGAACCTTTTTAGACCTTAACCCGTGAACAAGCAGCGATAAAATGCTCGTTATAACCAAGTCTCTAATGCGTTCCTACTCGTTAAAAGCGAGTTTAATTACTAAGATACAAAACCAAACAAATCTCGTACTGTTGCTCGTTACATCCGAGTTCTCGTTATAAGCGAGTTCTTTATTCGCGAGTTCCACTGTATTTGAAAAACTATTCATAACATTGAAACCTGCAAGAAATATTTACGAGTTACACTTACAAAACAACGATTAAATATGTATAATGAAGGAAAACCATGTAGGTTTCTTTTTTTATTACATTTAGTTTACTTGTTTATAAACTGCGAACTTTTTCTTACCTAGTTATAAAAAAATATTATTAACCAAATGACACTTGTGAAGAGATCAGACACGTTGGAACTTAATTAAATACAAATATGATCGTATATATTATTATATACGTGTTATCAAATAATAATCACTACTGCGATATAGTTCGCTGAATTTCTATATGAATTAACGGATATCGATTTAAATTTTCGATTCCTTTACTGTTTGTTTACGTAATCAGCTGTTTTGACTGTTATATTGAAAATATTTCATGTTTCCGTTTTATTTACTTTAATAAATTTATAATTTAATAAAATCATCTTGTTTTGCTCTTATTTTAATTTGTTCTTTAATTAGCAAGTTAGTGTAATTATAATAATAATTATTATTATTATTACTATTATTGTCGTTGTGTCTGTAAATACTGTAGTGAGATTTTTCCAAATTTTCTACAAAGAAAAAACTGGCTGGCTAAATTAGAGATGTAATTTTTTGGTTTTGGAAAAGCATTGCTGTGTTGAAGTGACCTACCGCTTAGCTTTTTCTTTGCCTACGTAAAATTTATTTCAATCTGGACAGTCTGTTTCGCATATAAATGTTTTGCGCGCGCGCGCGCACACACACATACACAAAACTAAATTTCAAAATTCAATTTTAGAACATTAAAATATAGATTCGGATTGCAGATAAAAAATATCTGATTGCTTTCTCTGCCGTCATTAGTAGTACACAGTCAGATTTGAAAAAGAAAATATGGTCAAAATATTTTGTTTACTGTGAGCAGACGTTTGGTTCGACTCATGGCTGGCTCTAGTAGAAGGCCGGAATATTAAACGTGGCAACGTTGCGTCTGAGGCCTATGAGCGTACTGTAATAAAGTAGCTAAAGTGAACATATTAATTTCATTTCATAGCATTAGTAAAATCATGAGTAGGGGCTATTTATAGCTAAATCTAAATTATAGGTCTGTGCGCACTTAGTACTGTACGTTTAAGTTGAAGAAATTACAGAAGTAGGGTAGTGTTAGGCCTAATGAATTGATTTTGTTCGAATTATTGAATTCGTATCATATGAATGAGTTAATTATTACATTTCTTAAATAATATAACGATATTTTGCATAATTAGCTTTTAGTTTGCAAAAAAAAAACAAAGAATTATCAGCTGTTTCCAGTGTTGCCACATTTAATAATCCGCTTTCTACTAGAGCTGGCCATGGTTCGATTACAGACAATGAGGAGTAGCTATGCCAACTTGAAAAAAACCATTTCAATTGTGTTGTATGTTGGGCTTATTCACTGCATTTCTACTAGTGAGATTTGTGTGATTAGTGGCATTACTGTGTAGAGTATTGAAGAACCAGTTCCATATGTCTCTGTGTACCAGTTACAGTTATTGTCAGTTATCGTTCTCGTATATAAACAAACGCTTGCGTTTTTCTGTTACAGGGAAGTGAGGACAGTAGTATTAAATAAAAGCGCATCGGGTCTGGGGTTTAACATAGTCGGCGGGGAAGATGGAGAAGGTATCTTCATATCATTTATACTGGCCGGCGGTCCCGCGGACCTCAGCTGTGAATTACGTCGCGGAGATCAAATACTTAGCGTTAACGGCGTCAATCTTCGAAACGCTACACACGAAGAAGCTGCACAAGCCCTCAAGGTAAAAGAAAATATATACAAATATGTACAGTATTTCAAACACTTTTCGCTACAGCATATATAATTATTTCTTGATGCATATATAATTTATTTATCCATCATTTCTATATACGTAACTCAAAGTTTCTTGCAGAGATTATATAATAGTGTGATATTATTCAATATAGTTTCTTCTGCAAGTAGTGTATTGCGTTTTTGTCGTTTCAAGACCCGACGCACGTTTCACTGAAAAAATATCAGCATCATCAGGGGTTTGTAAGTAAATCAGTAACAAATAATAAATTAGTTCCTATATTAACATAGAATTATCTCGATTGTTATTAATGTACTTACAAACCTTTGATGATGCTGATATTTTTTCAGTATTTAATATTTATAATTTCTCTACCTCAAGATGTTTTTTCCTTTATTTGGAACATGTTTCAGGATACTTATTGTTCCCATCCACAGCTATCATAGTTTTGGATCTAGTTGCATATTTGTGTTCTGGTTGTGTTCCGTTGCTATGGTTTCTTTGCAACACTCAAAAAATAAATATATATATATACACCACACCTGCACACAATAATACCAAATTAAAATACCAAAAACCAACAGGAAACATAATAGCAACAACTAACCAAAACACAAATATGCAACTAGATCCAATACTATGATGCCTGAGGATGGGAACAATAAGTGTCCCGAAACGTGTTCCAAATAACGGATAAAACATCTTCAGGTAAATAAATTATAAATATTAAATAATAATATTTATTTTATACATAAAATAGAGTATAATTTGTGATGTTATTCAATTTGTTTCTTCTGCAAGTAGTATAATTTTGTATATTCTTTTTAACACCTGACGCACGTTTCACTGAAAAATATCAGTATCGTCAGAGGTTTGTAAGTAAATTAATAACAATTGAAATAATTCTATTAATATAAAATTAACGAATAATCGAATTTGTATCGATTTTAATGTAAATAACTGATAATCGATTTAGGTCGATTAGTTAACTATTGTTTTAAAGTTTATTTTCTTCAGCAGCTGTTTTCTCGGTTATATTTGAGAATTTGTTGTTTATATTTTATTAATTTGTATTTTTTAGTAAATTTAAATTTTTAAATAGATCGTCTTGTTTTATGATAAACATCACAAATTATATAATTACTGCAAGAAACATCGAGTTACTTATATCGAAAATTATGTATGTGAAATAAGGTATATGAGGACAGCGTATATATCATACATGGTAGGTAGGACACTGTTCTTAGTACTGCACATAGTTTTGTAGTCCTTCAGTCTTCGACTGGTGTGTACCCTCCCCGCATATACCCGTGGTGCGTGTGGTACTGATTCTCTCACAGGTATATGGGACCTACAGTTTAACGCCGGATACTGCACATAGTATGACCTACATTTGTCTATTTATAAAATTAACTTTTCAGGCGATGTGACTAGAGAAATATAGACAAGCTCAGAGCCGACTAAAATCTAAAACCTTTCACTTACTTATTGACTGTGACAAACATGTTTTAATTGGCATAAATGCATTTTCTGTTTTTTTTTTTCCTAAACATTTATGAGGTGATGTTTTTTTAATATAGTCAGTTGAACTGCTTTTAATGAGATGTTGCCAACAATTTTTAAAACTTTATTTAGTTTGACGACAGATACACTCTGTTCAGTGGACTTTCCTACCGTTTCATAATTTCTGTACAGCGTTTTTTTTTTTTTTTTTTACTGGAAAAAATTTATTTATTTGTTTTGACTTTTCATATTTGTTACACAGTGTGGCATCCATAAAACACTGAAGAATGATATCAAGTACAAAAGTTGCTATATACTAGAATTATCCAATTATCAGACGTTTTATTACCCAGATTCTTTCTTCCTTGCAGATCGTAGTAGAGATGGTTGGGGTCTGACTACATTGCCTTATGACAATGTAGTGAATTCTTGGATATTGTTGTCCATGACGTGTTTGTTGATTAACTAATTATAAGTATAATACCACTGACTCTGAACACTGAGTTTTTTATTGGTAAAAATGTAAAATTTTACCACATTGCCTGAACCAGTTTTCGCTTATTACAAGCTTCGTCAGAGGCTGCCACTAGGAGCGCTGTCCGTCTTGTTATTGGTGACGGCACTGTCATTTGAAAGGTCGATATTGTGTGTGTGTGCGGTGTGATAATCACATGTACTATTTGAACATATCACACCGCGCACACACAACATCGATCTTTCAAACGATGGCGCTGACACCAAGAACAAGACGGACAGCGCTCCTAGTGGCAGCCTCTGATGAAGCTTGTAATAAGCAAAAACTGGTTCAGTTTTAGTTCAATTTTACATTTTTGCCAATAAAAAACTTAGTGTTCAGAGTCGGTAGTAGTATACTTATAACAATGTAGTGCATGTAACCCAACTAAACAAGTGAAAAGAGCTTCATGAAGTTGAATTTATTCCAAATTGTAAAAAGTACTGAAAGAGCCACACAAAAATTTGTGTACTAAACTTTTTTTACTGTATATGAAAGCATTTATTTATTGATTTTGATAATGTAGCATCGCCCTGTCTGCCAGCTTTAACCTTTTATGCAACAAAAATAAAGTGATTGTGTGTGTGTGTGTGTGTGTGTGTGTGTGTGTGTGTGTGTGTGTGTGCGTGCGTGCGTGCGTGCGTGCGTGCGTGCGTGGATTCTAAATCGGCCATAAATCACTTCACAAAAATGCAGGCGTTAATAACAATGCAGTGTTGAGAGGTTTGTTAATGGTCAATCACTGACACTGCACACGGTTTGAAAAATTTTTGTTGACATTTTCTGTATCATCATACAGAAATAATTAATGTACATAAAATGAATCAGGTATGTACTACACGGTATTATATCTTCATCGTCATCTGCAAGGATTAAACCAAGGATGGTTTGTTCCGGTCTCAAATAGGCAAATATTAGAGCTGGTCACTCCAGTGCTTCCTTAGACATCTCTCCATCCCCTCGGCTTATATTTCCGTAGTTGTTTGGGGATGCGGCAGTCATCCATTCGGCAAAGATGTTCCCACCAATTAAGCCGATACTGGGTGACCTGTTGAGTATACTCATATTATTCAGTTCCTGCCGCATATCTGTGTTTCTTCTATGATCATGGAAAGTATACCCTGCCACGTGCCTGAGAAATCTCATTTCAGCCGCTTGGATGCGGCTGGTCTAGCCTTTCATTAAAGTCCAATTCTCAGACCCATAAATAAGTGTGGGAAGAGCCATCAAGGCGTGTTCCTTTACTTGCTGACTTAAGGGTTCACCTAATAGTCCCGCACGTAAGGTTGAACTTATGCACCACGTTGTTGCTTGCATTATAAGACACACTGTAGCCCAGGTATTCAAAATTGCTGACTTGTTCCATCTATACAGTTTTTGCCCGTACGGGATCAGTTCCACGAAAAGCCATCACCTTGGTCTTAAGTGTGGATATTTGTAATCCACAGTATTATATCTTATTAATATAAAATATTAAGATTTGAGCAATAGTTATTATTATTATTTATATAAACACACACACTTATTATGTGTGTAGTCTGTTAACACATACTATGTGTTGTTTGTTTGTGTTTACATGTTGTGATGTGAAATAAATTTTGTTGAAACGTCAACGCAAATGTTTTTAAAATTCTGTCTAGTTAATGACCCAAAGTGACAAAACCTTATTTTATTAATTAATGGTGACCACTAAACTTCTGGTATCAGGTGCCTTATGACCCAGTGACAATTCATAGACAATTTGTGATTCAATTTCAAGGTTGTGTATCTGATCAGGCCTTACTTTTGAAATGAGAATGATACTTCTTGCAGATTGAAGCGTCTTGCTGCATAATAAGTCTGTATTACATTTATTGACATATAAAACTGTTATTGCAAGGAAGAAGTGAGTAGAATCATTAATCATGTATAATTACATACCATTTTCATTAATGTTTTTAACCTGTTTCTTATGCAGTCCTAGAAATGTGTGTACTCTTCAAGTTCTATTTTAACTTCTCGTGTAATAAGAAAATACGTGGGCTATCCAGAAAGTAAGTTCCGATGGCATATTAAAGGAAACTACGAATATATTTACAAAACATTTTTATTGCTATTTGAAGTACACAGCTTAAACTAATTTTCTATATATTTCCCATCATTTTTGAAACACTTTTCATAGCGAGGCACCAGACCTTGTGTACCTCCGTTGTAGACATTTCCCGCCTGTGATTTGTACGATTTATTAACAACTTGTTTGACATTGTTGGCCACCAAGGCATGATTTCTCATACTTGAAAAGGTGATATTTGCTTGGTGTCAAGTCTGGGTTGTAAGGCGGATGATCAAATTGTTGCCAGTCTAACTTTGTGAGGAGATGTTGCGTTGCAGGGGCAGTGTGTGTGCAGTGCCATGAGTCATTGCAATGTCTCGGGTAAGCATCCTACGTCACATACTCTAGATAGGACTAAACAAAAAAGTAGTAGCCATCTTGGTACCATTGAATCGCTCACTGCTTCTTCTCCATAAATATCAAAAATCTGATGGTGAATTTCAATTGTTTTAATGCATTTCGCATTCAAGATCCGAATCACATACCTACTTTCACATGCAGCGGGCGTCTCATATTTTTTCGTAATTATACACATATCCAACGTAGCTTACTCAGTGCACAGTTGTTTACAAGTGGCATTGTTGCCTTGCCAACAAATCAACAAACTGGCCGCCCTTATGCAACAGCATGACAGCATCGATACCGCGGCAATATTTAAAAACAAAACTTACTGTCTGGAAAACCCTCGTACGTTCACTTACTACTAAATGTTATTCAACCCCAACAACACCCGTCACACAGAAATAATGTTGTTTTCATTGTTTACAGGGTGCAGGCCAAACAGTGACAATAGTTGTACAGTACAAACCTGAAGATTACAATCGATTCGAAGCAAAAATCCATGACTTAAAGCAGCAAATATCACAGCAGATGGTGTCTTCAGGGACCCTTCTTCGAACATCACAGAAACGTTCATTATACGTCCGGTAATCTAATTTTTGTAGTAACCATAATTTTAAGTATATATTATTTTTGCCTACATATAGGGGACAAATTCATATAGAGAAAACAATTTTAGACACCATACTCATGAAATGTGATGTACCTTGTACAGCCATGTGGGACAAGTGACAGGTAGTTGTTGGTGTAAAAAGGTCTTAAACTAGGTTCCAACTAGAGAGATGCAAACGAGGTAGACCTGAGAGGACATGTATGGTGATGAGTGAAGATGTTAAACAACTATTTATACAAATGAAATGCAGAAGTATTGACTCGTTCCAGTTTGTCTTGTGATATCACTGAAACAACACAAGACTCTTTATGTTCAAGTCGTTTGAAATTTGGTTACATACTACTATATGGATTCTTTACTGATACTGAAATATATGGTCTAAGGCTAACATCGCAAGCGATTGTTTCATTATAAATTGTTAGAAGACGACGTTGTAAACAGAAATGACAGAGAAAGTGGTGGCTACAGCCAATAATTTAATTCCGTTTCATGCAATTAATAAGTTCAGATACCTGGGTAACATGATACATAAAGAAGGGTCCATAAACACGACAATACATGACAGGATACAAATACGAAATAGGACATAATGTGCTAACAGTAGACTATTTAGCACACTCATCGTAACACAAAAATAAATAATATATATATATATATATATAAGACACTTGTCATACCAGTTGTTATTTATAGAGGTCAGACATGGACATTTACAAAAAAGAAACAAGAACATTAAGAAAGTTTGAAAGAAAGATCACAAGACATGTTTATGGCCGGTTAAAGAAGATGATTAATGGAGAATAATAAATAACCAGGACATAAATGAGCTATTGAAGCATGAGAACATTGTAAGATTCATAAAGGCTCAATGAATACAGTGGCTAGGTCACCTAGAGTGGGTCAGCATATGCCAAAGAATATCCTGAGGGCACAAGTCTATAAAAGCAGAAAGAGGGGCTGATCTAGCATAAGATGGTTGGATGATGTGCTAGAAGATCTCAGGAGAATGGATGTGAGGAGTTACACTGAGATGGAAAAATTGCTATGGATCTGATAACTTCAATCAATGATATAAAGCAAGGATTTGTATTGTTTTGATAGTAACTTTTTGATGTTGTCACCTGTTTTGTGTGAAACATGGAAGAAATTTAACCATATAAATACAAATAAGTGCAGATAAAATTAAGTTTCTTAAGTTTCAAAGGCTTTCGTGGCATGTGTCATAATTATTGTTGTAAACGTCTGCACTGATTGCCTTGGTCTTTTATAACATTATGTTTTGGCAGCATTATGGTATGGCAGTCATCTCCAGAGCAGTCATCTTGAGTATGTCCTAAACACTAGAAATATAGATGTTATAAAATTTAATAACAATAGGCCATGACAAATCAGCCCATGAAACAATAGCTATGCAAATACAAATTATTTATAGTTGGAGAAGGTAGTGAACAGTATTTGTATCTACAAAAAGTTTGGGTATTTTTATACTGTATGTGTCTCACATGTTGTATTTGTTACCTATTAAAGTTTACAACATTTATTTTATTTTTCTATAGGGCTTTGTTTGACTATGATCCACTAAAGGATGATGGGTTACCAAGCCGTGGACTCGCCTTCCATTACGGAGACATACTGCATGTGACCAACGCTAGTGACGACGAATGGTGGCAAGCGAGAAGAGTGTTGTGGAGCGGAGAACAAGAAGGTCTTGGCATTGTTCCTTCAAAGAAACGATGGGAACGCAAGCAGAGAGCAAGGGACAGAACAGTGAAATTCCAAGGACATGTGCCAATAATGATCGACAAGGTATAATACTATACAGTAGCATATATATAATTTGGCCTTGGGGGGGGGGGAGTTCGGTCATGTTGGCTTCATTCAAAAGAAAGAAAATTAAGACTAATCAATATTACAATCTTCAAAGTGGCTGAAAAACATGTAATAATATCCTGAAATCAATGTAATAAAATAAATGGTAATAACACAATAAAAATACATGCTATTGAAACATTGTTTACAAGATATCTATTGACATTTTTCATTTAAAAATAATAACTACAGTTTTAATTTAAAAAATAGGTAAACCCATAAAGGTAAAAAAAGGGTAAGAAAATGTTACATATCAAAAAAGATACACTGTTTAAAAATGTTTTAGAGTTTAATGTCTATTCGCCTTGATTTTTTAGCCATTTTATTAACAACTTCTTCCAAGGCCAGTTCATTTTAATGTTCCTATTTTTTTCTTTCAAATCTATATGCAAATGGTGTGTAATAAACCTGTTTGTATATTTAAAGTGAGTTACTGCTATCTTAGCATACACAGCTGAAAAAGTAAGAAAACATCATAAGAACTAAGAGATTAACAAAATTCCATGTCAAATTTTTGGACCTCTGGAGGGGGTATGGACAAATTAAACCCCCTCCCCCATAAATACGCCCGTGACACTATAACGGATTATTCATATTTATATAACATGTGTGCAGAAAGTATAAGTACATAGATGATATTAAAAATATAAGCCTAAGGAAACTATGTACTGTACAAGTAATGTTAATGGGATGGGATCTAGTTGACATAATGAGTGGTCTCAATCAACAACTCACAATTCCAACAGTAGCCTTAGAAACCAGAGAGATCGTATTATCATAATATTTTATAGAGCATTTTAAAGACTATAATATTACATTTAAGAAGGTGGTGTTGTTAGTTTTTAATTGTAATAATTTCTTCATTAGCAATCAACTCTGGAACGAAAGAAAAAGAACTTCTCCTTCAGCCGAAAGTTCCCGTTCATGAAAAGCAAAGATGATAAATCTGAAGATGGTTCAGATCAAGAACGTAAGTATTATATTCACTGTGCTATTGGTTTCAAAGTTCAGTTAAATCAAAATGTTTATACATTATCAGAAGTATTCAATTATACTAACATATACATAAAAGTGTATATTAAAATTTGTTTACAACAAATGTTTTGAGTTACTGTGCAAGTAGTACAGAAAAAATTGTGATATGACTTTTATGTATTATTATTGCGAGTATTCAGAATACTTTTTATATTAAGTACTGTAAAGTTAATGTTTTTTTTTAATAATTAAATGAAAACCTTTTTCACATATTATTTTGAGTATTACACAAGAACATTTAATTTTGTAATCAGTGAAGAAAAACATTTTAAAAACAATAGGACAAAAAAGTTTGATAGGTATTGTGTACACCAAGGTTTCCATCTCGTTTTCGCTATTGTTCTTTTTTTTGACACCAATTATTGACCTTGATCTTTTTTTTTACATACATTTCGTACTGATTTTGTAAGCATTAAAATCACTTTGTACAAGTAGAATCGACATTTAAGTGTAACAGATGGTACAATTTTGTGATCATGTTTGTACGTTTACTAGGAGATAACTCGTATCAGTAACAGCTGTATATGTTTCACTGACGAGACCAGATGACATTCCTGATATTCATCACACACACACACACACACACACACTCTCTCTCTCTCTCTCTCTCTCTCTCTCTCTCTCTCTCTCTCTCTCTCTCTCTCTCTCTCTCTCTCTCTCTCTCTCTCTCTCTCTCTCTCTCTCTCGCTCTCTCTTGTCAGGCAGGAAGAATAATGAAAACAGAAGACTGCCAAGTTGTTCAAAGCATCAACTAAACCATGGTAGAATATATTTTGGTACAAGCACTTCATCAGATTTTTTTTTAAGATATCAGGAATTGTGAAACGAAGAAAGTACATAATAGTTTGTCTTTCATCGTAAATTATGTTCTACCTTGTTTTCCATATTTCATGACATTTGACGTGTATAAAATTTGGTTTAATGTTTCCTGGAAAATGTCTAGACATGCAAGTACAAAAGCAGACTTGCGTGGAGAACTCGTATGTATTTGGTATTGAACAATTTCATGATAATAAAGAATATGATGGAATGAATAGTAAGAGACTGTGAAGAAGATTTGTGTAGTTAAGAGAACCGGAAGGCTGACTGAAATAACAAATAATTGATAACTTATAAAAGTTGAGATCAGTTTAGGAAATTTTTATATTACACTGTCTATATAATGAGTTACTTAACAAAATGGACGGCATAAAACAACTTTCTTTATGAAGTAATTCTCAGATAGAAAGAGTCTAGCAAAATTGCATAGATATGTCAGTGATGTAAAGAGAATGCGGTGTTTTAGAAAAAGAATTGCAACAGAAGAAAACAAATTGTAACTCAAGAAAGGGTAGTAAGAAAAATATCAGAAGAAATAACATGCAGTTGTTGTTAAGTTAGGTAAATTCCAGACAATCTGTGGGACAGTCAATCATATTTTAGAAACTAGGTACGTTGAGATACAAAATTAAAGTTTTACAAAGTTATGGTGGTCTCTGTACTGTCTTATGGGTGTGACTTATGGACAACGACCAAGAAGCAAGAAATACAGACCTCTGAAATGGTGTTATTAAGAGGAGTTAAAAGGTGTTCTAAACTTGATCGTATAAAAAATCAGGTCATAAGAGAAGAATTACAAGTTTTTAACTTGAATTAAAGATTAAAAGATTATAAACAGTGGTGGAAAGAAAGCTTAGAAAGAATGCCAGATTCAAGACTGGCCAAACAAGTCTGGAAATATAAAACTTATAGGACGCATATATGTGGGAAGGTCCAGGGAGAGATGGCTTATTTATTAACCATGTAGCAAAATTGGCTATATCACTTTTCTTGGACTTCGTAAACAAATGTGTATGGATGTTTGAGGAAAGATACAATTGTTGGATATAAGTTGAATTATTTTTTTATTTTGAACTCATGCTTAAATTGCTTGAATTCTACCATTTTAAAATTTTGTGTAAAATACATGCTGTTTCAATCCGATATTGTGCCCCTTGTGCAAAATTTTTACAAACAATTCACTGTATTCAACATAATTTTGCAATCATATTCTTTGTGAATAATGTGGAAGAAAAAAAATTAATGTACAAGTGCTTTGAATTGAAAAAACTATGTTCCACACACATAAACTGGGAATGATTTTCGAGGTAGCTAATTGAAAAAACACCCATTCAGAGAATTTGAGTCACATAAATGAATTATGCTAATGTGAATCAATCACTTTTAGGGCAGACTAAACATTTTTAATCTCCCTGACAAAGACGTCTTAAATATATGTACAAAGAAACCTTTTTATATATACACCATAATGTTTTGGCATGTTTTTATATTTGCAAAATATGTAATTTTGTAAATAACTATTGTTATTAAAATGTTTAATCACAAAAATTTTAAATAAAATTGTAATATTAATT
Organism: Magicicada septendecula; assembly: GCA_034769895.1. NCBI lineage: Eukaryota > Metazoa > Arthropoda > Insecta > Hemiptera > Cicadidae > Magicicada > Magicicada septendecula. The sequence goes on along the minus strand of CM068370.1, from coordinate 491,002,782 downwards.
TAACTGTAAATTTACATGAATTTAAATATTGTGTGTTGCTTGAATCATCACTCCCCGATCGTGCACTTCATTTTTCATACATTTTAGGTTTTCATTTCAGCTCCATCAGTGCATGCTTATAGCATGTCAATGGCTTTTTGTATAATAATTTTTTAGAAACAAAATTTGCATTCTTAAATAGAAAGTGTTTTTTAATGACGTTTTATGTTTTGCAGCTTATTAACTATTTCATTTTGAACTTTCTTAGAGGGAATTTTGTTTTGTACCATATATATATAATTTTCAGTTTTATGGCCTTTTTACCCATTTTTCATCCTTCAGTGCTCATCGTTTGAATAATTTGAAATATTCTCTCATAGGCTTTAGTGGCCGGTGGTGGCAATTCTGTTATTTTGAGTTTTCTTCTATGGACCGTGTCAAATGAGTCTTCTCAAACAGTGTTTCCACTATTATATTGTATTGCAGTGAGTATCTTCAGGTCGATGTGACCAAATTATGAGGCCTATGTAAACCAAATGGTCACGTAGACCTGAAGGTACTCATTGGAATATAAGTGAAACATCTGTAAAGACATATTCAGCACAGTCCATACCGGAAGGCGACTTCGGACACAGCATTTAAAATATAATTCAAACATTATCATGTTAAATATAAAATGTTAACAAATTTATAAAATATATCTTTGCTTACATATTCATCCATTTGAATGGTGAGAGTTTAGATAATACCTACAATATTACTTTAAACGTATGTATATATGATAATGGCAGTGTTCATGTCAACAATATACAATAACTTTAAACCACACAATAATTTTATCCTGTGGTTTTAAGAAAAACTAATCAGAAATGTAGTTTTTTTTTAGCTGTGTAATATGATTATGGTATTGATATTTCTCTTACAAGAATTTATAACATTTTGAGCCTTGGACGTTTAATTTTCTGACCGAATACAGTTATCCCCATTGTCCTCCCAAGACATCTTTCGTGTAGTTGTCTGTGCCATATTATTAGTCAATGAGTATACATGTTCCAGTCTGTAATTTCCTATATTTTTTACTTGAACATGCTCAGTACGAAAGGAAAAATTGTATTATTCAAGTTTTCTGGAACGTCAAACTATTTAACTATGTCAAGGGTCTTAGCTGTTTAACCTCAGGAATTGTAGCAAAATTTTAAATTACTATAATTCTAAATCTAGTTTGGATGTTGTTTATCTAGAAGACCCCTGATGCTGTCTAATGTTTGGCTGTAAACACTGATCCCTTCAGAGGAATATCACCGGTCCAGACAGTCATTAAACTATATTCTTTTCTATTGTTTCTTCAGGAAATTATGTTCGTTACTGGATGGTGTCTTCTAGTAGATTAAGACACTTTTACAATCTGTGAATTCAGAAACAAAATATTCTCCGCTTCCAGTTCACGTTTTCTATTTACTAAATAAAATGCGAGTATAGATGTGAAAGTGACCATGTCCCAAAGTTTTTTCTACATTATCTAGAACCTCTAGACGAATGGTAATTGAAAATTTGTAATTTTGTTATATTTCCGATATCAGATATTTCATGAAATCCAGTAATGTGTTTATTTCAATTTAAGCTGTGAATTGTGTTGTACCAATAAAGACAACTATTAAACATACAAAATATTCAGTTCCTTGGTTTTGTCACTTTCGTAAAGAAACAAAATTTTCCAGCATTGAACTGTTGCCGTTTTAAAGCTCCTTGAATTTATAATTCACTTCAAATTTGTGAATTCAATTTGTGAATTTTGTATGTTTAATAGTTGTCTTTATTGGTACAACACAATTCACAGCTTAAATTGAAATAAACACATTACTGGATTTCATGAAATATCTGATATTGGAAATATAACAAAATTACAAATTTTCAATTACCATTCGTCTAGAGGTTCTAGATAATGTAGGAAAAACTTTGGGACATGGTCACTTTCACATCTATACTCGCATTTTATTTAGTAAATACAAAACGTGAACTGGAAGCGGAGAATATTTTGTTTCTGAATCAAGAACAAGATTGATTTCAAAAATATTTTAGGAGCAGTCATATAATCTTTCTGATCTATTGTAAATACCCATAACAAGTAAGATTTTTGCAGTGAAATAGTTAATAAGTGCCTAGTAAAATGATTATAATTTTGTACAGTCTTTGTTTTGATTAATTTTGAATTGGGATGTGTAGTAAACAGATTTTTTCCTATGTACACACACATATATATATAAAAGTCATTCCAATTCGTGCGTAGAGGACTAACAACATAGTCATTTGTAGTCATGTAGAGACCAGTATTCGTTTCATACATATTTATATATTGTTTATTATTAATTCTGTGTGTATATCATAACAAACGTAAGTTGTTGCTTATCAGACATTAGTTTGTGTGATTGTAATATGTTTAACAGCATTTTAAGAGTTAATTTTTTAACTTCAAGTGGTAATTAATGGAAGTTAATGGTTGTTCATATTTGTGTGCTCAGATTTTTCATTAAGATTAAAATGACTTTTTTTTTGTAATGACTAACAAACTTTGTGTGGATCCTAATGTTTTAATTAATTTTAGATTTGTGATTGTAGTTTAAGATGTTAATTACTAACAGATACTATATTTATGAATTTGTGTACACAATTGATACATAATTATGAGCAAAGCTTACCAATCATGCAGGCAATCATTTGCAGTATGTAGAAACCAAGAAAAACCTTACCTTTCCACAGCCGTTTGATAAATGCTAGTAAGTTAAAAATAATTCTAATCAAAATTTACATTGCCTACCAGCAAGATTTACCCTTCCAGCCAGATTTGGTAACACAAAAGTACCTTTTGAAACCGATGAACTGATCAGAAAAGCAACTCATTTTGTTTACTTCAATATAATTTGGTTGCTTTGTACTGTGACGTATTCAGAATTTTGTTTGGGGGGGGGGATGAGTCGGCTTCATACAAAGAAAAATTAAGACTAATCAACATTACTATCTTCAAAGTGGTTGAAAAACGTGTGATAACATCCTGAAATCAATTCCAATAAAGTAAACGGTAATAACACAAGATACTTATTGACTGAATTGAATTTCCTATATTTCATATTTCAAACATGTACACAAGTGCAATGTAATAAACCTGTTTTATATTTAAAAGAGAGTTACTCCTACATTACCATATTGAAAAAATAATAAAATAGCCTAAAAAGTAAGAGATTAACCAAATGTGTCTACTTTTTTCTACCCTGGGGGGGGGTCAGAGTCCACTCCCGTTTGCTACCCTCCCCCATAAATATGCCCCTGGCTTTGTTAACCGAAAAACTAATCTGCAATTTGCCATGGGAACGACACCTCATTATAACAGATTACAATAATGTTAATTAAAAATTCAGCCTAGACTATTAGTGTCAAATTCACAATTACACGGATACAAAAAATTAATATTTCATCTTATTACAATATAGTTGTATTATTAATTGCAGTCTAAAATTATTAAATTTGTTTTGTAAAAGGCCCCTAAAAAATAATGTAATATGGAATAAGTTCATATTAATTTAAATTAAAAGTGCTATATTTTTTCTTAATTATCATCCAAATCATTATAAATTAGGTGAATTTTATGTGGAAAAAATCTGAGCATAATATTAGTTTTTTTGTTTTGTCATTTAACGTTTTCATGCCATATTTAAAAACATTACTTCGATTCATTCATACTTGAATGTTTAACTGCATGTCTGGTATGTACAATCCACGAACGACAGTGAACCTGCATTATTAATATACAGAAATAAACCAACAACTTACAAATGTTATTACTGTGCATTTAGACACTATTTATTGAATGTTTGTGCCTGCTCTGTTGTATTGTTTTGTTATCTGGTTTTTCTGTCTCTTTTTCTTTTTTTTTCTCTCTCTACTCCAGCTTCCCCTACAACACCCAACAATGAAGGAGACTCGACCTCCATGCGTAAGTATCCTGCAGCATTTATTTATAAAATAACAATAATAATAATAATAATGCAGCTATATTTAATAAACATTCTTTTGTTGACTAATATTTTTGCTTTGCTCTATTTTTTGTTTAAGTTTTCTACTCAATTTAGACTCTGATTTCTTCTACGCTTTGCTGGTATCATGATACCAACTGTGTTAAGAGTATTTTTATAATTGCATTTTGTTTTTATCAATTTTGTTTAGCGTTTGTTAATTTTTTTACCTAGAGTATGAAGTTTAACAGTAAAATGTTAACACAGAAATGTATTCGGTGTGTGTGTGTGTGTGTGTGTTTGTGTGTGTGTGTGTGCATGCGCACACTAGCATCTCTAGCTATCCTGCTGCCAGATACAGACAGAGTCTTACTTATGAGCTGCCCCCTGTGGGTTTAGGTTAGGTGGTTGCTAGAGGTCTGATAACATCAAAATACCAGTTACAATATTAAAATTTTTAGAAGTTTAATGAAGAAAGTTGTGTTAGTGGTTATAATCACAAACAGAATTATCACTGTTGCACACCACTTTAGAAAAATTATTCCGATTAGCGCTTTCAAGCTTCTCAGCTCATCGTTAAATCGGAATTCATTTTTACATCATAGTTTTAATTTTATGACATCAGTATTACAATATTCTTAATTATTATGTTTATATTTTTACATACAGCTACAAAGAATATGACTGAAAATGGGTCAAACCAATCACACTCATTGTACTGTGTGAAAAAAAAACATTCAGTTCAGATAGAATTCCGATCTGACGATGAGCTGAGAAGCTTGAAACCGCTAATCGGAATAATTTTTCTATAGTGGTGTGCAACAGTGATAATTCTGTTTGTTAATATGAAAATTGGTATCTTTTAATTTTTAACAATCAAAATCAACAATTTTTTTATCTCATTTGTACAGTATCCTTTATAATACATATCAATAGTGTTTTCAAAACCTGTTGTTGCCAGTTTGATAGTCTTTCTAGTGTTCCTTGATTAAAATTTTGTTTGATAATTATTTACATGGAAAATGATCTTTTACTTTCCATAACACCAGTAGATAATATAAAGCAGTCTGTAACTTGAGAGCAGAGGTCTTTTTTCCAAGTTTCAAAATTTTGAATTCGAAAAATAATTAGTTGTATATAAAGAAGGGTTAGATGCCAGCTGTACACCATGTCCTTGCATCCTGTTTGAGAATATTATTAATAAATCATATCTTATTATAGATGGATTAGATTCATTATGCAAAATCTACAAGATTCCTTTGTGGTAATATAAAGTTTGAGTTACACCCATTAACTGTTTATAAACAATCTTGGATTTGTGAGTAATTAACACGTTTTGGCAATTTTTGGTAATTCCATTCTCCTGTACTGAATGTTTTTTTTTCACACAGTACAATGAGTGTGATTGGTTTGACCTATTTTCAGTCATTATGGCCGATGTGGCAGACAACATGTTAATATTTTATAGTGGTTGAAATTCTTGAGATGCAGTCATATTCTTTGTAGTTGTATGTAAAAATATAAACATAATAATTAAGAATATTGTAATACTGATGTCATAAAATTAAAACTGTGATGTAAAAATGGGAAGTGTTTGAAGACGAAAAATTTAAGGGAAAATTATTTCGTTTACTATCGTCCAGTTTCAAACAACCTGTACTGTACTTATAAAGTACATTTTAAAAGGCCATAAGAAGCCCAGTTGCTGCTGCGAGTCTTCCTGGTCTAGATTTTCCCAGGTACAGCATTGCCCAGGTTATTAAGTATCCCAGATAAAACTTCAGGAGTTACAAGAGCTCCATGATAAATTATTTAAATAAAAATCAACGTAACACACACAGAAGACCACCAAAAGACCAGAACAAGACAACATAGTATCAGTTCCATATGGCAGTATTCTCACCCAAATTTTAATGAACACTTTTAAAAAGTTAAACATATATATATAACCCTTCATACAATAATAGCATACATAAAACACCAAGACCAAAAAAAGTTAAGTCCTATTTATTATGCACTAATAATTATTAGTGTTTTTATAAAGGCCAAACAGGAAGGTCATTTGGTAAGAACATTTTCCAAAAAAAAAAAAAATTTTAACAACAAATTCGGTTTTTAGATGGTATTTAATAAATAATAATTATAAGTACGCTGACTTTGATACAAATATTGAACCTTTACACACATGTAGCAAAGTTAGATACATTGATGCTATGTACAATGGATGTTATCCTTGAAATATATAAGGCATTTAAAACCAACCAAAATTGGACATTACATGGCCAAGTCAAGTCCTCATCTAATATTTTGTATGCTACTGTGATGAGATACACGTCACATGTTGCCGCATGTTATCATAAGTCAGTGTCTGTCCATACATAACACTGTGTATACCATCCAAGTATGTACATAAATCTTTTTTTCCTTGTGTTGATACGTGTTGCCCTTTAATTAAATTTTAATGTTTGACAATCTCATATGAGGGATATGTGCTTCTGAATATGGAGTGATCGTTCCAAATATGCCTTAATGCTACTAGAAGAAGTCACAAGTCAGAACTGAAATAAGGCAATATATAAATTAAATCTATTGTTGCTGGATACTGTAAACATGAATTTTAAAATCCTAAATAAGTAAAATTTCTGCCCTGTCAAAATAGTAATTGCCAATAGCATATTTGGTCTGGCTCCCACCGTGTACTTGGTTTCAGGCTGGTTTAGACGAAGCCTCATTTTCTCAGAGGCTTCATTATCTGTCATCAAAAAGGATCTATCCATGCCCCTCATACATCTTTGAATAATTTCTAGTTTGTCAGCATAACCTGATATCTATATTGACTTGTAGAATGTTGTACCATATTTCTTGTACTCTTGATTGCTTGTACACTTGGTAAGGTTCACAATTTATTGTTAACCTCTGATAATTGGTTCAGCCTATTAAGCTATTCTCAAAGAGCTCTTTAAAGAGCAATGTAACAATTGTAGAGCACACAACCATACAGTCATCATCATCTGGGGTGCTACAACCCAGGGAGGGTCCTGGCCTGCTGAAGCAAACCTCACCAGCGGTTTCCGTCCGATGCAACCCTCCTCCAATTGCGGATTCCTGCCCTTACTGCATCCTCCACCACTCCATCTCGTCACCTCAGCTTTGGTCTTCCCACTTTTGTTTTGCCATCTGGGTCATACAGGAAGAACAGCTTTACAGGGTCCTCAGGAAGTCCATCCTGACCATACGATCTAAGCCGTCCTATCTTTATCTTTTTGATTATGGTCATGTCATGTAACAGGTTACATAACTCTTCACCAATCATACAATAAACAATAAAAATTCGAAACAGTCGTATTTGAGTTAGAGTTCCTTTTAGCCTGATACCCTGGTGAATTTACAAAATAAAAAAAAATTGATATCACTTTATTTCATCATATTTTAAAGCTACACTCAGTGGTTAATTCAAAATCATAAACAGCAGGCACAAATAATGGACAACATAATTACAGCGTAAATAATTTTCCCCAAAAGTAACTGGTAAACATGTCAGTATTGATAATAATAAAATAATAATACTACTCAGAATAAATATTTTTGTTTCATTGGTTAGAAGAAGTCTGAAACTTTCAGTAGTATTAGTGGGTTGTTTATGGACGAGCTTTTAGGTGGATACAGGATAAGTAAACTTTATCACGTTTGGTGTTTACATTCATTTATTTAGTTATGTAAAGTGTTCTGCATGGTATTAAGCATGTTTACTCTTGTATAAACACAATAGAATTGTGATGGTGGACAGAATTATTGTAGCATGTGGATGTACTCTTCTTAACATTGCTTGGATCTAGAAATTTTGTTATTTTCTTAGAACATAATAATTTTTTATAAGACACTGTTTGTAATCTTGTTTGGTATATTTTTCCAAGATTTTTTGGACAATAATCAACATTATTTTTCTTCTGTATAAGAACTTTTCCTGTATGATAAACAATAAAGTGATGTGTACAAAAAAGATGATTTAAACCTTTTCATAGTTCATCTTGTTATTAGAATTAGCAGTCTCTGTAATTCCAACTTTGTCGTGTTTACTTGCTGAACTGCTACTTGTCATATTCCGGACTAGGCCTTTCAGTGTTTCCGCCATTTTAAAGTCCTAAAATGGTGAAAAATGGACTTGAAAATGTTGGAACACTGAAAGGCCTCATCAAGAACATGTCAAGTAGCTGTTCAGCGAGTAATCGCAACAAAGTTGGACTTTTCATAGTTATAACAAAGAATTGAGCATGAGACAATAATTGTCTATTGGTTTATTATAAAATTTATTTTAGACATATTATAGTTTGTGTAATATTGTTGATTTTAGGTGAACATTTAAATTCATATTATTTGAACTTACTCATATGGAATATTCACAAAGTACTTGCTGAGAACTTGGTATGAGGGGTTATAAACATATAAATATGTTGTAACTTTTAAGAGTTTTCAAAACCAATTGCTTTCAATATCCATATATAAATTTATGTAAAATCCAAATCCTCAAGTTATACCATACATTTTATGATTGTTTTTGTTGACTGTTGACAATATATCAGGTAGAGTAAATATAATGGGACATGTATGAATTTTAATATAGTGATTGATAAGGAAGAATTTGTAGCGCAGTCAAACATGTCATGACATGATGATATTCTTTGGAAAATGAGGTGTTCAATTAATTGTGTACTTTAACTGGTTTCATAAACTGTTAATCTACCAGAACGTCTTATGTTTCTGTAACTTGTTATTTCACATTAAATAGGTAATATCCATATTCATACTCACATGAATATTTTAAAATTTTGTCACACAATCAGTGTTGTTCACTTTGGTTCCTATCTTTTAAACTTTTCTTATAAATTCAGTAGGATTTGATGATGCTGTTTCACGGAATTAAATTAGCCAATCATAGGTTTTTTATAGCACAGTATTATATAATAATGTTTGCTGTGTAAATCAGGATTGTCTTAACTGCTTCACTCGTGGAAACAATGTGTAAGCATTTTAGGAGTCAATAAATGGTACCAAACGTCCTCTGTTGTTTTCAATATTCCAGACAGTGCTTCATTGATCTAGTAAGCAAAGTATAGATAAAAGGATCACAAGACAATGAACCAGGTCTATTTTAAATAAAATTTTAGTTAGTGGCTGAAGTGGGAGCCTCGTATCCTGTACTATGTACTGCCATAGCGATCATGTTCATTAGTTTGCATAACTCCCAACAGAGAGCAGTTCATTTCCTGTACCAAATGAATTGATTTGGAAAAAAAACTGTTTTGTTGAGAACATATGATATGAATTTGACTCATTTTGCTTGAAAATCTCTTGAGAATTCCGCATAAATCACTGAGAGTTAGGGGTACCATTCACTCATCATCAGCTCTACAACCCTTGTTGGGTCTTGTCCTGCTTCAAGAGTCAATTTTATTCCTCCCTATTGCATGTCCTGAATGAAAGGCTTTCCAGTTTCTTATGTTCAGCTTTCCGAGGTCCTCCTCTATCGGGTCTTTGAATCTACTTCGGAGTCTTCCCTTTTTTTCTACTACACATTGGTTTCTGGTAGAAAATATGTTTCATAGGCTGTTCTTCCTCCATTCTCTCTATGTGGCGAACCCACCTTAGCCTGTGTATTTTGATTATCCTGACAAATCTGTCTCTTTGTAAAGATGGTATAGTTCACAATTATAGCACCTGCGCCACATTCCATTTTCTTGTACTCCTCTAAGTATTGTTCTTAGAATCTGTCTTTCACAGCAACCTAGAAGTCTCTCGCTATTGTTTATCATTGTTCAGGTTTCTGAAGTATATGTCAGCACTGGCCTGATAAGTGTTTTGTAGATTTTTGCAGTTCATCCTTCTTGAGATGAAGCTAGATGTCAGTTACTTTTTTAATCCATAATATATTTTATTTGTGAGATATATTCTTATTCTTATTCATTGTTGACATCGTTAGTGCTGTTTATCTGGGAGCCAAGATATATGAACTCTTTTACTGTCTGTATATTTTTTGTGGCTATTTCAGTGTTTTGAAGGGTTGGGTTTAATGGTAGTTTGTTGGCAGCAGACACATATTTTGTTTTCTCCAAGTGGGTACTGTTCACTATGTATGAGAATTTTATAGACACATTACCCAAAGTTCCTCTTATAATCATGAAAAATTTAACAGTAAAATATATGTAAGTTTTTACAAGTCAAATAAATTATAATTTGCTTAAAAAATAATATAATAGTTGTAGTTATAGCTGTAATATTATGAATATTGTTTGTCTGCCAGTTGTACTTCAATCATATATGTTTATATGTTGCAGCGTTCATGTTGTGTTATACCCAAGACGATCCAAGCTCTGAAGGTATTAGCTTAAGCAGCATTAGTATAATAGAATTTCTTGTTGGTAAGGTTTATTTCAATTCACTGTGTGTTGGTTTGGTTTTGAGATTTTTTCTGGCCACTAGAATGTAGAGAGCTTCTTAATTTTGTTATATATACTGTTTTTGTACATTATTTTTATTTTGTTATTTTTTTTGTTTACTAAATTGTTCATTTTGATAAAATCGTACAAGCTTTCTGTAACAACCGTTCACTGAAATTGACTTATCTACTCCCCCATGTGACTAACTACTATATTAAAGCAGTACTTTGAAATTTTTTTTTTTAATTATAATTTAATTATAAAAATTTGGTGACATAAAATTAGGAGTATTTTAAATAATAATAATAGTTTAATACTGATATCCTCCTCCTATGGCGCTACAGCCCAAGTCGGGCCCTGGCCTCCACCAATCTCCGCCTCCAATCTACTCTATCCATTGCAGCCCTCCTCCATTTTCTTATCCCCATGTCCCTCGCGTCCTCTGCAACGCCATCTTCCCACCTCTTTCTCGTACTGCCTCTAGGTCTCGTTCCATCCCATGTACCCAGGGAAGCCCTTTTGGGGTTCCTGCCATCCTCCATTCTCATAACATGTCCGGCCCAACACAATCTTTGTATTCTTATAAATTTTGAGACTGGTATCTCTTTATATATTTGACACAGTTCATTGTTGTATCTCAGTCTCCATGAGCCATTTTCTTGTATTGGGCCTGTAATGCGTCTGAGGATTTTCCTTTCAAAGGTGTCTACTCTGTCAGCTCTTTTCTGTGTGATTGTCCATGCCTCACACCCATAGCGTAACACCGGTCTGATGACAGTCCTATATATTTTCATTTTAAATAATAGCTTAATACTGATATAATAATAACAGTAAAATAGTCTAATAACCATATAAACTAGTACGAGGGCTATTTGGAACACAGATGTAGATACATAAATTTTATTATATACATCTTAAAACTACATCTTTCCACTATTTTTATACATAATTGCCATTTAAATTTAAGGATTTATCATATGATTTGACCAGTTTGGAAATCCCCTCTTCATAAAATTCTGCCAGGTGGGATTTCAGCCAGCCTGTCACAGCATCGTTAAGTTCTTCGTCGTAATAAAAGCGCTGGGACCCAAAGCACTTCTTCATTTTCATAAACAGGTGAAACTCACTGGGAGCCAAATCTGGACTATATGGCGATTGCTCAAAAACGTCCCATTTGAACTGACACAACAGATCTTGTGTTCTTCGAGCGGTATGAGGGCGAGCGTTGTGCAAAAACACGGCACCAGAAGTCGCAGACCTTGGCGTTTGTTCTGGATGGCTCTTTTTTTAACGTCTCACAATACAATTCAGAATTTATGGTCACTCCACGTTCCATGAACTCCACAAGCAGTATTCCTTTCGGATCCCCCAAAACGGTTGCCATAACTTTCCTGGCAGACAAAGTTTGCCGCACTTTCTTTGGTTTGTTTGGTGAGGTGGTATGACCCCACACCATTGACTGTTGTTTTGTCTCACTGTTTATGTATGACACCCAAGTCTCATCACCAGTCACAATTTTATTGAGAACGTTTCTCCTTCCGTGTTGTACCGTGACAAAAAGTTTAAGGCAGAATCCATTCTTTGTGTTTTGTGGTTCTCAGAAAGCACTTTTGGTACCCACCGAGCACAGAACTTCCAGTAGGCTAATTTTTCTGTGACTGCCTCATGCAAAACAGTCCGAGAAATTTGCACAAATTGTTCAGAAAGTTCAGAGATTGTGAACCATCGGTTTTCACGGACTTTTTCATCAATTTTCTGAACGAGTTCATCACTGACTATGTATGGCCTGCCACTCCTTTCTTTATCATGAATGTTTGTTCTTCCACTTTTAAATAGATGAACTCACTGACACCCAGCACCTTCACTCATAACGTTTTGGCCGTATACAGTAGGCCTACACAACTTGAGATTCAGGTTTGGTCAGACTCAGGAGAAATTGATGACATCCTTTTATTAAACTCTACACTAGAGCAGACTCTTATGTAGATTCTGTGTGTGTGTCCGTGCGCCCGTTTGTTTTGAGATGAGTTGCCCAACATTTGTAAATGTAAAACTTGTAGACGGTTTTGACGCTGATCTCTGCACAATGTTGAATCATGGAATTCAGCATCATTATTTTTCAAAAACTCTCTTCTTCTTCTTCTTCTTCTTCTTCTTCTTCTTCTTCTTCTTCTTCTTCTTCTTCCTCCTCTTCTTCCTCTTCTTCTTCTTCTTCTTCCTCCTCTTCTTCCTCTTCTTCTTCTTCTTCTTCTTCTTCTTCTTCTTCTTCTTCTTCTTCTTCTTCTTCTTCTTCTTCTTCTTCTTCTTCCATTAGGTTATATAAAACTGTTCTGGTACCCATTTCATCCTCGGACGACACACGTCTTTTCTACCAATGGCTTTATAGTTCAGTGCTGTTTTCAGCAATTGATCCTCTGTCATCCTTTGCAGATAATCCCACCATTGTCTTCTGTAAATTGCAATAATTTCATCTGTGTCCTTTATTTGGAGTTCTGCTCTGATAGCTTCATTCCTTACTCTATCTTGCAATGTATAATTTACAGTATTTAGAAGATACTGCACTTCAGCACTCTGAATCTTGCCGTTTTCCTTTTTTGTCATGACCAGTGGCGAAGTTACATGGAGGCAATTGAGGCGTTGCCTACCCTAAAAAATCCTGTAGAATAAAAATTATAAATACGTATGAACTACATAACTTAAAGATTATACATTGTTACCGCGACTGTCGAATTTATTAGGCCGAAACGTGCTTTACTGAGCGACCGCTAGATGGTGACAGGTGAGACTCGGCATAGCTCGTTTAAAGCGAATGAGGCAACCTGAACTTGCCTCAGCGTTTTTTGTATACATCGTATGTAAGCAATGTGCCGGAGTGATATGGAAGTGAATGGAGGGGGGATTGTCCCGTGCTGTACACATAGAGCATTGAGGCATGCCTCACTTCTGTGGTCCAAACATTCAAGTTAAAGCGCGCTGTGTTGTTTATAAGAGTGTTTATTTTATGCGGTTATTAAAAGTGTCCCTGTTATTCCGCTGAACTAACAGATGATCAAGATTGTTATTTGAATTATTTCTAACATTAAACATATATATAGAAACTAATCAAGTTTAAAAATTTGAAGTTCAATCAGTTGTATTATTGTGTATGACTAATACAAGGATTGTTGAATAGAAACACGTATAGAGCTGTAAAGCATTTTTTATTCAACGATTTTAAAAGAAGTCTCCATTAACATTAAGACATGAGTTCCACTGTTACACCAACCTGTAGATTCCCTGCTAGTAAAATTCTTACAGCTGTTTGTGGAACCATTCGCTTACAGCAAACTCTACCTCAGCGTCCGATTTGAACCACCATCCTTTTAGTGATACCTTAAAAAAAATTTAAGATAAGATTTTTGCCTACCCATTCATTAACTACTAGCTTCGCCACTGGTCATGACCCATGCCTCACTTGCATAAATCAACATGGGTATTGCAATTGTCTGGTAAAATTTAATCCTCGTGCTGTGTCTTGTTTTATTTCTAAGATACAAAATCTGTTTTATTTCAAAAACTGTCCAAAACCTAAATTTAATAGAACCCAAATCAATCACAACAAATTAAATCCAAAATTTTCTTTAATAGATCGCAACTCTATAAAACAGAAAAGCATGTGTTCCACTTCCTTTCAGCATTGTCAAATGAATGGTGGTGAATCGTGATCCATTACCTCAGTGTTACGATTACAACACCATACACAATGCTTGTGAAATAATTACTCCCTGAAAACACATGAATATGATATCATACATGTAATAAATTCAGTGTTGCATTTAAATCAGTTTTGTAAAATACATTGCATGGTATTGATTTACTAATTTTAATATTGTTTGGGCTTGATTTAATGTCATTTATGCAAGCATTGATGTGAACAGCTGTGCGATCATATAATTTGTTCTTGTTCCATGTTTATGTCACAACCATCTTATATGCAGTTTAATTTTAAAATGTTCATTTTAAGTCATTGTTATTTCATTAAGTATAAAACATTTCTGTCTCATGATAAATTTAATATGCATTTCTTTACTGCTTGCTTTAGTAATTTTGATTTTAAATATTTTCAAACAGTAAATGAACAATTTTGAAGTCAAAAGCTGTTTAAAATAACACAATACAGTACAACAAAATACTGATAGCTTCAGCAGGCTTCAGTAAAGTTTACTAACATTATAGTTGTGAAATATCATCGCCATAAATTTCCATCAGCATTGTGTTTACTTTTCCATATCATAACTTTTGTCATCGTAGCATATCTTTATGCTCTATATAATAATATTAAAGCACACTTGACCTTACATCTGTATAACCTTGGATGGTTCATTGAGATTACCATTGAGTAATCGGTGGCTCAGAGAACCTGACAATGATGGTAACATGGTAAATATTGTAAATGATGCTAAATTTATTGATGCTAACAATAAATCAGACGGCCCACTTGATTTCCACAAGAGTCCAAGAACATGTCAGACATACGAAGAACTCTGCAGTTGAAAATATAGCTGAGCATTCCGTCTTAACTAATCACTTGGTAAACTTCGAAGACGCATCTGTAACAAGGTCACGTAATAGGTATTATGACAGATTGATCTTGGAAGCAATAGAAATTAATAAATACAAAGATAACATCAACAGAGAAGCCACCATGCTTAGTGTGAGTTGGCACCCTTTACTTTCTGGTTTGACTGTACGTGAGTTGACTGACTGCACAAGTAATGCACACAGCGTAATGCCCACAGGGCAGGGTCCACTTACCGGACCACCCATTGCCACTTCTACACTTTATAACTGAGTTTGAATGCCGGCGTTTTTGTCACTTATACCTGAGGATATTCACTATAAAATGAGTGAAACGTTATCATTCAAGACATTTTTGATGCAGCCCATACCGGAAGAAGACTTCAAAAACATAATGGACACCACCCGCGGAAGCCTACATGAGAATATAATGATGGTAAGGATTATATCTACGCACCTGCATGCAGAGTTAATGTTGTTTCCATACTATTATTTTGAAGAAGAGGGTTGCATAGACTATATATTGAAAGACTTCCCCGTAAGGAAGAATAAGACTTATGTAGACTTTGCAGTCTGTAATATGTAGAAGTTGAAGGAAATAGCACCAGACATACTGATAATCATTTGACACAGTCAAATGATTTTGGTAAGGGCATATGTGTAATTTTACCTTATTTCTAAATAAGGTCTTAGACTTTATTTTTAGAAACAATTTATTTTAATTGTGTATACATTTGTTAAATCGAATCTGCAAAGACACTGCAAAGATTGCAAATATCAACACATAAGACCAAGGTGATGGCTTTTCGTGGACCTGATGCTTTACAGCCAAACATTTTATAGATGGTACTGTCCTGGAACAAGTTAGCAACTTTGAATACCTGGGCTACAGTGTGTCTTATAATGCAAGCAACAACGTTGTGAATAAGTTGCATAAGTTCAACCTTATGTGCGGGACCATTAGGCATACCCCTAAGTTAGCAAGTAAAGGAACACGTCTAAAATTCAACAAGGTGATGGACCTTCCCACACTTTTTTATGAGTCTGAGAATTGGACTTTAACGAAAGGCCAGGCCAGTCACATACAAGCAGCTGAAGTGAGATTTCTCAGGCACGTGGCAGGGTATACTCTCCATGATCATAGAAGAAACGCATATATACGGCAGGAACTGAATATTATGAGTATACTTGACAGGATTGCCCAGTATCGGCTGAATTGGTGGGAACATCTTTGGTGAATGGATGACTCCCGCATCCCCAAACAGCTCTGGAACTATAAGCCGAGGGGACGGACGGAGAGGTGTGGGACGTCCAAGGAAGTGCCAGAGTGACCAGCTGTAATTTTTGCCTATTTGAGATTGGAGCAAACTATCATCCTTGGTTTAACCCGTGAAGATGATGTTGATGATGATAATTTATTTTAATTTGGACAAGATTTAAGGAAGTCTCTAGTAAGAAAAAACTTTTTTGTGAAAGTTATAATGTATACTTTGATGAGATACATAATTAACCCATTGAGCCCCAAGGACAAGCATAATTTTTCCACAAATTTACTGGCGTTTACACTCTTATATGTCCAGGTTTGTTCGGTATGAACAGTAATATTTAGTTCTGCTATACAACTGCAGAAGGCAGCACCAGCTGGAAAACTGTTACTTTGTAAACACGTGCGTTTCGAGCAAAGCAATGATGGTAAGGATTATATCTACGCACCTGTATGCAGAATTAATGTTGTTTCCATATTATTATTTTGAGGAAGAGGGTTGCATAGACTATATATTGAAAGACTTTCCCTCGTGGAAAAATAAGACTTATGTAGAAATTGAAGTTCATAATAGACCTTTAAATATATAGAAGTTGAAGCAAATAGCACCAGACATACTGCTAATCATTTGACACAGTTGAGTGCTTTTGCTAAGGGCATATGTTTCATTTTAGGTCTTAGACTTTATTTTTAGAAATGATTTATTTTAATTTGGACAAGATTTAAGGTAGTCTCTAGTAAGAAAAAACTTCTTTGTTTGTAAAAATTATAATGTAGACTTTGACGAGATACATAATTTTTAACACATTGAGCCCTAAGGACAAGCATAATAAGGTTAAATATTTCTCAGAAATGATCAGAAGACTTGTTTGAGAGGGAGGCTGAATAATGAAATTCATCGTAATAATCCAAAGTTAAGCACAATTGTAATACAGCAGAGTCTCATTCATCCAAGTTTATGTGGACCACAACTAACTCAGGTAATCGAAAACACAAATAATTGGAAAAATGGAATAATAATGTGTTCAAATTAGTTCACTATGCTTATTGGTCCATAAAAAGCTATACATTTGAAATTTTGTGAACTAGAAGGCCCACAATGTAAAATAAATACAGAATAACAAAATGAACATTAAGAAAAATAATTAAATTATGTATATATGAATACAGTACGAAACTGGTTAATAAAACCTAGTTTTTTTTAAAAAAAGGTTGTGATGGTTTTTTTTTAAAAAAGGTTGTGATGGCTGTCTGCTACTGAGTAGTAATCACTCTTTTCCTTACTGCAATGTCTCACCATCCTTTTAATAAATCCAGAAACTCCTTTTAAGTCTAATGTTTCAGCTTCATTTTGTTCTATGTATTGTAACATCAGTTTCAAGGCAGTCAATCCGTCTGCATGTGAAATGCGGTGAGTTAAACGTTCTTCATCAGACGAATCTACCGTTTTGGTATCCGATTTTATCTCGTGGAATTTCTGTGTAACGCATAGACAATTTTTGTATGCACATTCAAAACACAAAAAAAGATTACATGCCCATATTAACAAAAGTGAGCTAAAGGAAAAAATACTTCAGATAATCCAGAACTCAAAAAATCAGGATATGTATCTATGTATCTTCATAATCCAACTGCAATGTTAGTGATTGTTACTTCAGCCAGCTGCAAGTGATAGGTGATGTGTTTGTGTCAGAGAGAGAGAGAGAGAGAGAATGACATGTTTCTCACAGCTGTAAAAATGTGTGTTTCGATGTTCACTGTATAGGTTTGTTGTATCACTTAGTGATTGAATAATCATACAACCAAACCATACACACTGAGTGAATGTGAATTTTGAATTCTTGGTTGACAGTCTGTAGTAACCTGTACATTTTATTTAAATAAAAACCTATTTGAACATAAAATTTTAAAATTTTGAGGGCTTTTGTTGTTTCTACAGTGATATTTTTTGTTTTTTGTTTGTAACGATTGCAACAGTAAGTCACAGTTTGAATAAACAGTTTTGTATGTTTGCAACGGCTATAATATGTGATTTGAAAAACTATGAATGTTTATAAAAAATTACTAGATTTTAATTAATTTATCTTTGATTATTTAAGTTTTCAAACGACTTCACTTTTTTCTTTTGCGTAAAGAGGATAGAGTCACTAAACTTTAAATGTTCAGAATTAAAGTAGCATAGAATGAAGGCTTGTTTAAGTCCATTCTTAGAGTAGAAAATCATATTAGTGTCATAACCCAAGAAACTGATTGAGAGTATTAATCTCATGACAGCTGAATTGTGTATTTATTAAGCACTTATTCTTATATTTTACTGTACATTTTTTTCATTACATTTGCCTGAATGCAAGCTGTTGTGAACATTTTTACTTGTATTAATTGTATTATACTTGTATATTGTATACTTGTATTATACTATAAAAAGTAGTAATTTCTAAGAAAGTAGAAAAGAAACTTCATTTTGGCTTTGTAACAAATTTTCATCCTGCTGATGCCACTATAACAAATTATATTATGAAGAAAAATAATATTTTTTTAAGCCAGCAGCATACTAGAAGAAAAACTGTATTAAGATAATAGTAGATGTAAATAACTATTATACTTCTACTATCATACTTCTGCTATAATTTCTGCTATCATACCTTAGTAAAAAAATTTATAGGCCTTGCACAAATGCACAGAGAAGGGCATTGAAAATGCTTCAATAAATCTAAAAAATATATATATTTATGTTCATTCACCAATCAATGAATTCATTCTTCATTATACATTTATTACACGTCCTTATAAAAATTTTCAATGTTAAAAATATATAAAAAGTGTGTATGCAAATATTGATTTATATAACAAATCACATATATAACAAATTGATTAACATAGTAGAAAATAAATTTATAGTATAATAGTTGATACTGATTTTGTACAGGTAAAACAGTTTAAACAAACTGTGACATTATTGTGTAACATCGTGTTTCAGATAAGTTGTTTTTTGCAGATAGATTCATATGCAATCAGCTGTCATAACTCATTGCATTATCTTAACAGTACATATGACTGTAAATGTTGTAAATTATGTGTATACACATCTGTATGAATATCAGTGTCATTAACAATAGATGCAGGGTCGCCGCTAGGGTGCTTGCCGCCTGTGTGCAGTTTTACCTTTGCTGCTCTCCTGAATATAATTTTCACATCCCTACTTTGCCACACTATTTAATATTATTTTAATTAAAAATTGGTACAGGCATAAATAGTAAAATTGACAAAAATAAATATATTTTTCAAACACTTATTTAGCTGAGTACTTTGAGTACTTACATGATATAATTGGAAGATGTGCTAGTAGAAGTGTTGAATAGATTTTCAAAAATATAATAATTTATTTGCGCAGTCAACTAATTTTTAGTTTAGATAAAAAATGTGTGCCTGTTGCCACTGTAACTGGCAATGTGAGAAATATTCGAATAACAATGGTTAGATTTGGAAAAGATGAAAATAAATTATTTTTAATAATATAGTCAAGTATGTAACTTGCACTCTTCTTTGAAGTTAAATGGGGTTGAATTGCTTTTACCTCTTGAAATAAGTCATTGCCGTTAATGTCACTATCATTGAGGACTTTGTCGGTCAATGCTAGATGAATTTTTTCACAACACGATTTAAGTTCATTATCATCCTCACATTTTGTTTTATAATATATGATCTTAAACATCAGTGTGCTGTTGAAGTAATTAAAATTCCTCATCTATTGAAACAATAGCAGTATCCAAGATTTTAAAGACAACATTTATTTAAATGACAATTTAGTAGAAATTATAGGTTATCTGTTGATGAATTTGGCAGTCTACAGCCACCCGTGTGTGGTGCACATTTTGCACATATGGTAGCGGTGGCCCTGAATAAATGTTATATATATGTTTGGTCATGTTTGTG
Organism: Magicicada septendecula; assembly: GCA_034769895.1. Lineage (NCBI taxonomy): Eukaryota > Metazoa > Arthropoda > Insecta > Hemiptera > Cicadidae > Magicicada > Magicicada septendecula. The sequence goes on along the minus strand of CM068370.1, from coordinate 490,982,608 downwards.
TGTTCGAGTGCGAAAAACTAACGTCTCACTTTCTGTTGTCATAAAGGAGCTGAGGAAACTGTTCTGTCATACGAGCCTGTGACACAGATGCAGATCGACTATACTCGACCAGTCATCATCCTTGGTCCTCTTAAAGATAGAGTCAATGATGATCTTATATCGGAGTTCCCAGAACAATTTGGCTCATGTGTTCCACGTAAGGAAAAATATTCTTATTATTTGTAATACTTTGTATATACATGTGAGTGTTTATGTAGAGAGGGAGAGAGAGAGAGAGAGATTTGAATTTTAAAAACAGCCAGAAAGGGTTAATTTTACAATACATTTAGTATTTGTTCAAGAAATGTAAGCAGTCGTAACAGTTCAGTCTGCCAAACACATTAATTAGAAGGATATGCTCTAGTTATCTTCTTTTCCTTCTTCACATTTATATTTACCAAAGCATTGTTAAGAAAAGGAAATTAAAAAAAGACATGGGAGTGAAAATAACATGAATTCATTTTGTAACATGCTACTAAAAATGTTACACTATAAATATGTTGCTACACTATAATTGTTATGTTATACTATACTATTATAAATGTGTTGTTTTATAGTTTTGTGAAACGTGTATCAATTTTGAATGGATCCGCTGCTTATTATGAATTGCCTTGTGTAGGAAACTTTTGTTGAATTGTCTTGTATTTCTTTGCAGTGTTATCATTTTTAACATTATTTTTAGTATTTTTTCTATCATCTACATTCTTAGTGTTTTTTTTTTTTTACACAAACAAGCCACACGAATATCATTTCCTTTTCTTCTCCTGCCAAAAGGCCCTCTTTTGCTTTATTATGTCCACCCCTTTCTCGTCTTCTTCTCACCACAGAGAACCTCAAGATTTCGAATGTTGTTTCTGTATGTATTTCTATCCACACAGTCATTCAAAGAGATACCCAGTTTCATCATTTCCTCCTTGAGTTATTTGGTGTATCCGTTCAGACTGGAAAACTGCCAAATACATTTGAAAATTTGTTTATTTAATCTGGACCAATCCATCTGAACCATGTGTCCAAGGAATCTCAGTCGTTTTCTTCAGAAAGCCGTTTCCAGATCCCTGTAAAGCTCTTCTTTGGGTCTACGCCTGTACCCATCTTCAGTTTTCTTGGGGCCATAAATTTTCTGAAGATTCTTCGTTCAATTTTAAGAAGAGGTTCCAAATTTTGAAAACACAGGACTTTGCACTTCTGGAAAGGTTTTTCTTTCGCGTTAGAGTAAAGGCCTTTGCTAATTTGAGTTTCCTTATCTTAAAAGATTCTTTGTCTGAGGCATTTTGGGATATGTTTCCCCCAAGATATTTAAAATTATTATTATTATTAAGTGTTATTTTTCTGGAACTAATGAGTCAGTGGAAATATTGATGAAAAAAACTTAAGGATATGCGATTCTTTCTTTAGATACAACACGGCCTAAACGAGAGTATGAAGTTGATGCCAGGGATTACCATTTTGTCGCATCCAGAGAACAAATGGAAAAGGACATACAGAACCATCTGTTTATTGAAGCAGGGCAGTATAATGATAACTTGTATGGTACTTCAGTCGCCTCTGTTAGAGAAGTAGCTGAAAAGGTTTGTTCTTTGCTATTTTCACACTGTGTGTGTGTGTGTGTGTGTGTGTGTGTGTGTGTGTGTGTGTGTGTGTGTGTGTGTGTGTGTGTGTGTGTGTGTGTGTGTGTGTGTGTGTGTGTGTGTGTGTGTGTGTGTGTGTGTGTGTGTGTGTGTGTGTGTGTGTGTGTGTGTGTGTGTGTGTGTGTGTGTGTGTGTGTGTGTGTGTGAAATAACGCAAAAGGTAAATGGGCAGAAGCTCTTTCTGAATGAAATACAAGGTGTTATTCATTAAGTACCTGACCGGCGCAAATATTACTTTGTATTTTAAATATTAATTAGACAGGATTTTACCGAACAATTACATAAAGTTTTAAAAAACTTGTATACAGTAGAATCACCACCAGATCTGAACTACAAAACTAGATTCATGATTTTATGATACCGTTGTTCGGCATCTGATGTACCGCCGCTGTCGTATGACAAATATAATTATAAAGAGTACTGATAAAGTCTATGACTATTGCTTTTAAATAGTTCCTGGGACTGGTTTAGACAATTTGTAAGTTGTTTGATTAGTTGTTTTGTTAAAAGGTTGGAATGTTAAGTATAATGGTGATTCAAGTCCTTTATTTTATAAAAGAAAAAAAAATTTAAGATCTAAGTCAAACTAGATTCTGTTTATCATGACTTCTTATATTTGAAATGGCAGCAATAAAAAATTTGCCCGCAGAATTTAAACGTAGTCCTTAAGTGCAGTAGGCATCCAACTGTGGTTTGTACTTTCTATTTGCAGTGTGTACTCACCATATATTTTCCTAATTAATGTCATTTCGGTATATTATGTTGTATAACTGTACAGACTAGTTACTGTTGTAAGGTTCCAGTGCTTTTGGTATAATGTCACTGACATTAAATGTCACTGTCAATAAATATTCAGGTATATTTTTGTATGGTCTATATATATTGTACTAAAAGAAAATAAACAAAAAAGACAACACCTCAGCCCTTCTTTAAGGCAGTGGGTGAAACAACTGAACACAGCTGTCTGTAGTTGTGCATAGTGATTCTGCTTCTGTTTCTGAGTGTAAACCTTCCAAGTTCATGTAAAGTAATGTGAAAATTTTGTAGCATGGATGAATGAACTAAAAGTACTGTAGGCCCATTTTGATACAGTATCAGAATCATAAGGCGTGCGCAGGGTAATTACAATGGGGGACCACTATACCAGGTGATATGGAGTACCCTTAGTAAAATGGTTTATAAAATTAACATTAAAAAAAGAAATTGGTTTAATCAAAAACATATCATTATCGTATTTTAGTGCTGTTACCTAAACAGCAACAACAAGGAATGGTATAAAAAAAAGCCTTAAATAATATTTATTGACTATATTTATTGAAAAATATGTACATAGTTTGATGATTTCAATAAACATTTATATCAAAGTTTGTAGCTATTACAAAATTAAAATCTAAGTAAAACCAAATTGTGATACAAAGTTTACAGCGACATCATTCTCTTGAAAGGGGCCATCTTCTTGAATTCGTCAATAATTTCTTCTAAACTAACATCTAATGTAAGTTCTTGTTCTATAAATGGTAATAATAAGTTTTCCAGTCGTTCTTGCTTCATAGTCAGGACAGTAAGGCGCTTCCATTATTGTCCAACATAAACGCTGATTGTTAGTCAGTCGTGGTGCTCATTTCAAAGGTAGCGAAGGATTATGGTAGGTGTTTATGTTTATAGCCTAGACGGCACACATTAGCTTGTCTTTTTTTTCGTTACGTGTCTTTGAAAATGTCCCATTATTGTAAAAGAAAGAAAGTGAGAGAAAAAGGGGGAGCGGGGGTTATCACTACGCTCCTGTCTAGACTGAAATCACTCTTACATGTAGTTTTATATTAGCATATTTTGTTTTTATAACACATCAATTTTTCACCGTCTTTTCTCATCTTTTAATTTTTCCAAAATTTTTTTTTTGTAAACTAATGGGGGGGGGGGTTGTAATCCTCTGGTCCCTCCCGTGCGCACGCCTATGATCAGAATTCTGTGTGCTATATAAATTACAATTTGTTAAGTATGTTGTATGCAACAGTCATATAGTTCATTAAAAAAGTAATTCACATATATCTTTTGTATTATTTCTTGGAAAATCATCTTCCTGTATGTGGTTCTAATTAACGCTGTGAATTTCTCTCAAACATTTAGTTAGCACTTACTGTATTACGTGAGAAGCACTTTATTATTACAGACATCCTTGCGTTCCACTGTCACAAGACAAATGGCGCCAATCATACACCTTGTCACACTTGTGGCCCTTGAAAGGTCCTTTGTGTGAGGATATGATAGTTGTTGTGGCTAGCTTCACTGATGTTTATCCACTGCGGTCCTCTTCATTCGGCAGTGGAGTGTAAAGTCCACTGCTATCCCAGTTGATGTCCATTGCTAACTCTTCTTTCTTCTCCATCTCCCTCCTCTTCTTTCCTGCAACTTTCTCTCTGATCTTCCTTCCTTCTCACTATCCAACAGAATTCATTTTGCACCTTAACTGCGCTCTTTCTGTCCCTCAGCTTTGGTAACTGCAGCAGATATATAACAGAGAGCTGCTGGCTCCTGACTGGCTCGCTATGAACATTCCATTTTCTCGCCAGGTGTTTGTGGCGAACCCGTCAGATAGCTCCCGGTTTTGGATAGGCTTGCTGTGATTACTTCAGGCTGGCAGTGGAGCAGATGTCTGATGCTATGGTCACATTATATACTGTATATCTTAACAGTAAATGAAGAATTTATTGAAAATACATTAACATGCTTTATGTTAATTCTAGCATGCATTTAAAACCCAATTCCCTTGTTTGAGTATGTTATAAGTACAGTATCTTTTTAACCAGTATATTGTATAGTAAGTAGTAAATTTATGGATGTTGCAGGGCAAACACTGTATCCTGGATGTAAGTGGGAATGCGATCAAGAGGTTACAAGTTGCACAGTTATATCCAGTTGCTATATTTATCAAACCTAAGTCTGTAGAATCTATAATGTAAGTACTCATGGATAGTGGGTGTGCGTGTGTGCGCGCGCTCGTGTGCATGTGTTACGTAATATAATTGTGTTTCATGTTCAGAATATGTATGCTACATTGATATGTATGAGTTTATTTTTATAACAAAAAGTTACTAACTATATGTTTGACAGAAAAAGCGTTTAAGATGTAAATAGTATTAATGATTTAAAATTAAGTACCTCATCAGTGTTCTTTGTTGATACAAATGATTCTGCACTATTTAGATTTTCAATCAAAGAATACTCAGACAAAAGCATTTTTCAAATATCTTTAAAAAATACTTTTTATCTAGAGTTTGCTTGCATTCATGTTTCGTTGTTTTTCCACACAGGGAAATGAATAAACGAATGACAGAAGAACAAGCAAAGAAAACGTTTGAACGTGCAATGAAAATGGAGCAGGAATTTGGAGAATATTTCACAGGTATGTGCAAAGTGTTTGTAAATGACGGCAGTTGTACACCAACAACGGAGGTTGGTAAGACAAACAATTTCATGGCTGTTAATTGACTGTGAAGGAACAGTTGCACAGTTTGCTTAAAAACTCGTAGCCAAGGGTAGCAGAATTTATAAATCATCTTGTAGAAACTATAGCTTGTCCCAAACTATGAATGGAGTTGAGCTGTTTTCTGATTAGTTGTGTTATTAAAATACGGATGCAACGTAAAACTTGTCCTCATTGTGCATATTCAGATTCTATAAGAAAATATCAGTATGGAGAACCATACATGACTTCCATGTTCTAAGATTTATATTGAAAATCATTTATGAAATGAAATGTTTCCATAGAAACTACTTCTTTCCACTTATTGCTTCAGCCTTAACCACAGTACTGTGGTCACTAACGTATACCACCACACGTTATCGCACTTGATTTTCACTGATGATGGCAGTCGACGGCACTGCCGAAACGTCTGGTTTTGCAGAAAACATTGGACTACGGCCAAACAGCCCGGGAAGCAATTTTAATAACAAACTACTACTATGTTGCCGATAACGTAGTACACATATAAAAATTATCCCATCCCCCTTCAACTATAATTTTCATTTATAGAAAATTACCCCCTCCCCCATCAACTACCCTTTTCATTTATAGATATTTCATCCATCTTTCTACAGTGGATTATTATAACCTTCTTTTCAGGATAGTTTATTTATCAAAATTAAGTACATTACTCTTGTTAAAACAAAAAATGTTTCAGGTAAACTGCCCTTTCCCCATAACAGATCTTCACCAAAATCAATAGGCGTTGAGTCTTCTACAACTCAGGCACATATGTAAAAAATTATTTGATTCTGTTTGAATTTATGGCAGTTATCGTCTGGTTTTGCAGAATACGGGCCAATCAGCCCGGGAAGGAGATTTAACAACAAACTACTACTTTGTTGCCGATAACGTAGTACAGGTATAAAAATTCTCCCCTCCCCCTTCAACTATAATTTTCATTTATAGAAAATTACCCCCACCCCGTTCAACTAGCCTCTTAATTTATAGATATTTCATCTACATTTCTACAGTGGATTATTAAGATCTTCTTATCAGGATACTTTATTTATCTAAATTAAGTACTTTACTCTTGTTAAAACATAAAACGTTGCAGGTAAACTACCCCCTTTCCCTTAACCGATCTTTACCAAAATCAACAGGCCTTGAGTACTCTACAATGTAGAGTATGCAAAAACTTATTTGATTCTGTTTGAATGTGCGGCAGTTATCGTTCGTCATAGAAACAATTACTCTTGTTAAAACATTAAAAGTGGCAGGTAAACTACCCCTTTCCCTTAACCGATTTTCACCAAAATCAATAGGCCATGTGTCCTCTACAACTCAGGCACATATGTAAAAAATTATTTGATTCTGTTTGAATTTACGGCAGTTATCATTCTTCATGAAAAACGTTCTCTTGTTACAACATAAAATGTTTCAGGTAAACTACCCCTTTCCCAGTTATCGTTCTTCATGAAAAACGTTCTCTTGTTACAACATAAAATGTTTTAGGTAAACTACCCCTTTCCCTTAACCGATCTTCAACAAAATCAACAGACCTTGAGTTATCTACAATTGTGGAAGGTATGCACAAAATTATTTGATTCTGTTTAAATATGCGGCAGTTATCGTTCGTCGTACGAACAATTACTCTTGTTAAAACATAAAATGTGGCAGGTAAACTACCCCTTTCCCTTAACCAATCTTCACCAAAATCAACAGGTCTTCAGTCTTTTACAATTGAGGAACATATGCAAAAATATATTTGATTCTGTTTGAATGTGCGACAGTTATCATTCGTTATAGAAAGAAAATTACCATTGTTAAAACATAAAATGTTGCAGGTAAACTACCCCTTTCCCTAAACCGATCTTCAACAAAAGCAATAGGTCTTGAGAACTCTAGAATTCAGGGCTGTATGCAAAACATTATTTGATTCTGTTGAATTTGCGGCTGTTATCGTTTGGCATAGAAAATACCCTTGTTAAAACAAAAAACGTTGCAGGTAAACTACCCCTTTCCCGTAACCGATCTTCACCAAAAACAGTAGGTCTTGAGAACTCTACTATTCAGAGTTGCATGCAAAAAATTTGATTATGTTTGAATTTGCGGCTGTTATCATTTGTCATAGAAAATACACTTCTTAAAACATAAAACGTTGCAGGTAAACTACCCCTTTCCCTTAACCGATGTTCACCAAAAACAATAGGTCATGAGAGCTCAACAATTTATGGCTGTATGCAAAAATTATATGATTCTGTTTGAATTTGCGGCTGTTATCGTTTGCCATAGGACCAAATTACCCTTGATTAAAAAAAAAGTTGCAGGTAAACTACCCCTTTCCCTTAACGGATTTCACCAAAAACAATAGGTCTTGAATACTCTACAAGTCATGGCTGTATGCAAAATATTATTTGATTCTGTTTGAATTTGCGGTTGTTATCGTTTGCCATTTAAACAAAAATCTACAGACACACACAGACACTTTTCGAAAAATGACTTTTTTTCATGTTTTGAGTGTAGTACAATCAGAATCTGCAATAGTCTCAAACACGATTTTTTTTGCCATCACCATACTTCCATTTCCTTATGGAACATGGAAGTAAAAAGAGTTCCTATAAACATAGGTTCAGAAATGTCTCATTTTCTGTCTGGCTGCTATTTTATGTTTTTAAGGAAAACTTTAGTGAGTCCAATTTATAATGCATGTAGTTTTAGTATATAATATCATCAGTTACTTTCCTTAAAGAAAATTCTTAAATTCATGTGCTCGTGTTTATTTCCTCATTGTTTATCATGTAATTGTTGAGCATGGCTAATTACTTCTTCTTCTGATAGTTCCTGTCCATTTCGGATGTTGGATACCATACAGACTATTTTAACTTTCTGTACTGCTGCAGGGACTAAGTCAGTTGTATTCATGCCAAACCAGGTTCTTAAATTTCTCAGCCATGATATTCTCGGTCGCCCAACTCCTCTCTTTCCAAGTAACTTTTCCCTGTAGTATGGACTGCAATAAGTAAAATCTCTGTTCATTTCTCATGAGATGTCCCAGATACTGAAGCTTTCTTATCTTCACTGTGTTAATAACTTCGCTTCCTTTCTTCATTATTCTAAGAACTTCAACATTAGTTATAATGTGCTGTCCATGTAATGCTCAGTATTCTACAGTAAAGCCACATTTCAAAAGATTCCAATTTTTTAGTTGTGGCTTCAGTCAGAGTCCAAGATTCAACACTGTAGAAGAGGACCGAGAATACGTAGCAGCATAAAAGTCTGATCTTTGTGTTTGTTTATTGTTAAATCGTGACTTTTGAATAAACTGCTCATTCTAGTGTACACTGCTCTTGCCTTTTCAATTTTGCTCTTTATTTCTTGAGAGTGGCTCCGTTGTTCACTGACTATAGTACCAAGATATGTAAATTGGTTTACATGTTCAACTGGCCTTTGGTTTATATTAAGGGTGCGGTTTGTGAATTTGTTCTTAGATAGTCATTAGCTTCGTTTTATTAACACTGATGTCTAGACCATTGATAGCTAATTACAGTTTGGTAAAATGTCGTATTTGTCACTAAAGCAAACAGGTGATTTACAAGTCGAAATGTTGCTTCTATTTCTGTCAAATAGTTTTATTGTGATTCAAATTATAATGTGTAAATCCTTTGGTTAAATTAATCCGTTGGTGAAAACTTATCAATTAATTGATTTTCTAAGCTTTCAAGACCGGCATCGTAATTACTAAAACTACTTCCCGATCTATCAGGCCATGGTCTTATGTTGTTTGTTGCACACGTTTCAACCTCGCCATTGGAGCCCATCTTCAGTGTCTGAAGGACTGAAACTTTTTCTGACATAGTGTCCATCAGTAACACCAGATTACTGTGGCAAAGGTTCACAGTACATTAAAAATGATCCTTTATGTTGTTACAAATTACTGTTAGTGAGTTAATTTATTTACAGTAATAACTTTAAATAATGTTTTCCTGTACTGGAAAAATCAGAGGTTTGGAAAAAGCAAGTTGACAGAATTTATGCGAGGGCTGTTTTCCACTATAACTCAATTATCTGTTATTGGATTTGAACAAACAAGTTGTCGTTGTATTCACAATAAAATTCATACCATTTTAATTAATAAACCATAACGTGATAAAATTTACAGAGCTATGAGTGTTCAAAAAATTAAAGTGGTTCCCATTTTGAAATTTCAGATCTAAAATAACATGATTTTTTAAATTGATTAAGCAATATTAATATGAACAAGTGTACCAACTTTTATTAAGATATCTCAATCCCTTCTTGAGATATAAATTTTTTCTTAAAAAACACAAAATGGTAGCCACACGGAAAACGATGTGTTTCTGGACCTATGTATGTATAGGAACTTGTTTTCTTACACTGCTGCATGGAATCTGAATATGCATAGGTGTGGACACCTGTATAGTGTCTTATCTGCTACTTATTTTATCAGTATTACTATTATGCCCAATAACTGTGTATTGAGTACTGCGCACATAATCAGTGCCGGATTTAAGATATTTGAGGCCCTATGCCAAGTCTTCTGACCGGCCCCCTTCAATTTTTGATTCCCTTCAATGTTTAAATTATCCACAGGCTTATTAATGGTCTGATTGTCTGCAACCTCTACTGCAGAAGTACTTGGAACATTGAAGTCACACATTTAACTGCAGGGCTATCATTAGAAACTGGCGTAGTTTTAAAAAATTGATCTAGTTTTTGAGTTTTTTTTTATTGTTTCCAAATGAGGTTCCTCTTTGATTTTTTTGTAGCTTATGTATGTAGGTTCCACTAGCGGTGTGAATGTTTATCTTCATGCTCATGAGGAATATGTTTATTGTACGTATTCAATTCTACATTCATAAAGTTTTCACACTAATTTTATCAATGAAACAACACGCTGCCCACCACACAAAGCTAAAAATCTTCTTTACATTCAAAACAAAATAAAAACATAACCTCAAATCACAAACCATTCAGTCACAATGCAGATAAACAATGATAACAAACAAGGGTGGTACCACAGTCATGTACATTCGAGGGCAATATAGGGGACATTCAAAATTTGCATACGCAGATTAGTTTTCAAGGATGTCAGTATCTTAAAAATAAGTGCGTAATATTTAAATAAGAACTGTTTTCCATTTGTATTATTAACAAAAATTAATCATTTAATTTCAACAAATCATGCTTAAATAAATCAAAGTGCCTCCTACTTTTATAAAAATACTCCTGTTAAACAAAAAAATTGTAGCTTGCTGCCCCCTCTGAGCCTGCGGGCTAGTCGGCCTAGTAGTAAATCCAGCACTGCACATAATTAGTGTAAGGTTAAACATATTTTTATATAAACCATATTGTTAGTGTGCATTTAGATTGACTGGTGTGAATTTGGTAAGTTTGCTGGGCTGGCAATTACTTTAATAATAACATTTTAAGTATTTAGAGGTACAGTGCTCTATAACACATTATAATCAAGAGTGCTCGTGTGTTACAGCCGTTGTGCAAGGTGACACTCCAGAAGAAATCTACAACAAAGTCAAGGAAGTGATCAGCGAACAAGCTGGACCCACTATCTGGGTGCCTTCAAAGGATCCTCTATAACAATCCGCTCATTTGACTTCTCTTTAAATAGTAAAACAAAACAAAAAAAACACTTTCTACTCTTTTATTTATTGCATCCCTCCATTGTTGGTTGATATAAATATATAATTTGTCCCGTACAACAAAATCAAGCAAATAGATCTCTTTATGGTCTTGCAGATTATGGAACAAAGTAAGTACAATGTCTCTGTTGGGTCTCGGGACTGTGGCATAGGTTTTATTTGATTTGGTCCAACTTGTATTACACTACATTAGTTCCAAATACAAAAACAAAGGTTTATATTGAATACTTGATAATATTCAGGTATGTAAGATTAATAATCATTATTATTTCTACATAAATGTGTAGCAATGCAGTTCTCTTTCAGTATGTTTTAATTCATAAGTGTAGATGTTTCTGAAGAAAAGAGATAAATTGGAGAGTGAAACACTAGGATTTTAAATTATATAAGCAATGTAGAAAATTTATATTAAGGAAAACTTAAATTGAACTGTAAATATATTTAGACAGCATGATTTTTTAAAACAGTTTTTAACACTTTCAGCCCTGGCCATTTCAGCACAGACAAGTCCCAGCAGCCTGGCTGTTTTCCAGATTTTCCCTATTTTCTTTTTAATAGTAAGATTTGTTAAAAACATAAATTAAATGTCAAATTAAAAATTGGACCTTCTATTTTCATAAAATGATACACTATTTATTTTTTCTGTAGGCGGTATTAATTTTTAGTATCTAGATCGGAAGCATGTTTTTGAAAAATAAAGTTTTACAAGGTATTTTCACATAATAAATGTCTTTTTTTTTATTAGTAACTACTGTACAAAAATTACTTTTCTTACAATATTAAGGCATAGAATATAATAAAAGCCGTCTGTTTGCAATAATCTGCTTTGTATGGTACAAAATGAAACAATCAGGGTAACACAAACCGACATTGCAAGTTTCACAATAGTCAGAAAATCACTGAGCAAACAAAACTGATTGTGCTGCTATCTGTTATTCAGTTGACAACTACAAAGTCCAGCCTGCAAGTACAAACAACAGAAGACTGTAAATGTTTTGTATAAATGCCGTTAAATGCGTGTGAAGTGACAAATGTAAAATTTCCAAGGCGTCAGGTTTTTGAGTAAAAAGATGCGCCCGAAAATTTTATGGGCATAGGGTCGAAAGTGTTGAAAGAATATCTGGAAGAACGATATATCTCTAAATAACAAAACTAAAAATTTGTTCCACATTAAATTAATCATGTTGTCAGTGCCTGCTGAGAAAAAAACATGACGAATGTATGAAACTCAATTTTATATTATTATATTTTTAATTGATAGAATGTTGTTATGTAATGTGTAGTATATGTGATGTTGCAAGTAGGATCTGCATATGCCAACAGGTACACATGATGTGAGTTAGTAAAAGTATTCACTTTAAACAAAACAAAAATTTCAAGTGATAGTGAAATTTCAGTTGTGTTTTTGTTATTTAAAGGTCAAGCATAATTTTAAATTTAGCAGATTGATTACTGCCAATTTAGTTTACTCGTGTAATTTATATGGCACTTTTAAAACAAACTATTCATTAAATTTGAAACTAATTATATTTATTAGTTGGAAACCATATGTCTTATATGAAGCATAAGGTGTACTGTCCATATGAATAAGTCGTGACCTATACATTATTTTTTTTAAATTGAAGTTCAGTTTTTTAATGATCTTTGTATCATCTAAATATAGTAAGTGTTTTTATATCAATAAATCAGTAATTTTATTGGAGTACATTCTTTTATAATGTTTTAGTGTAGTTAGTTTTCATAAATTCACAGTTGTAAATATGCAGTATGTAGAATTATATAATTTTCTGCCTATTTTTAATATTATAAAATTTGATTCACTATACAATTTAATATGCCAAATTTGATTCATAAAACTTTTTTTGTTCATTCTGTAAACATCACATAAAAGAACTTTCATTGCTTTGAAAGTATTGTTAGTTAATATGATCTCTTTTACATAATAGGTGAGTTTGTAAATTTGTATCATTGGTGGTTAGCGATATGGTGTATAAAATTTATTTAATTTTAAAATATTTTAAATTTGATCTAATGATTGTGCTGACATTTGTATTTATAGATGATATATTTTTATTTTATATTTACGGACTCACACATTTGGTCAAATGGCAGCTACTTTATTTGTAATTTTATTAATGACTATAGAGTTGTTTTAATCGGCTGTTACATGAGTACAGTTGCCGGAAATAAAAACTATGCCACAGTATTTCTGAGTACTGAGTTTTTCATGACACAAACTTACCAGTATTCGTAACACGATAAACAAAAATTATGTAATATACTGTACACAAGTTGTATAGAGAAACAAAAATTAAGAAAATTGTTTCTGTTGTACATTTTGAAGTTTTAGTATTTTACACTTGCCATATACATAATATATATTGTCTCTACATATAGTAAAAAAATACAGTACGTATTTTATCGACTATTGACAGAAATTTCTCTAAAAACAATATTTAAAGAAGAAAAAAAGTTGAACAATTTTGAAGTAATGAATTAGTTATTCTGTCATGGGTCAGTTATACAATTTGCTAATATATAATATACAAACTAACAACATGATAATGTGTCTGCTTGTGCAAGAGAGAGAGAGAGAGAGAGAGAGAGAGAGTGTGTTGCAGCTTGATCAGACTTGTTTTAAACCAAATTTTTCTTTAGTGTAATAATTTTCACTACTGGTACGCCACTCCTTGTATTTATGACCTTATGCCCATAAATTTAAATCATTGCTACACTTTATTATTTTTTTATTACTTTTGTCTTCAGGGCGTGACGAACTCTCCACTGCTCTCGTCAACTTTAGGTATATTTCTGACATACATCTTCAGTTATTGACAAAGATCCTCTGTAACTGCATCACAGAATCACAAATATTCGACTTGCACAGTGAAATGATATCATCAACAGCCAGGTCCTTCAGTGCTTTCGTGTCTTAAAATGGAAAGCAAAATAAAATTTTTCCTTTATAATTTCTTAACTCTGCAAATCTTGTGAAAACATTGTTCCTTCTGTTCATGTCAATAACCATACAGAAGTATGTGTATTTTCTGTCCTAAAAACATCATTTTCTCTCCTACTTCAAACTTGTGTGAGACCCTAGACGGTGCCTTGTTCACCTATATATACAAGGGCTTGTCCTGTACCCTACATTCAGCTTCAGGTACACTTTTGAGATAATTTGTCTCCATAGACATAGTGCTCCATACATTAGTGACAATACATTGTATTGGATATGTATATAAATTAATGTTTGGTTGAGACACTTTGTCTAGCAATTCTTATTGTGCATTAATCTATTAACAGTGTGAGACAAGGAATTTAACACTTTGACGCCGGGCCATTTTTGCATATATTTAAAATGCTGTAGCTTCTAAACTATATGGCAGAAATATATACTACCTATGTTTTTATGAACACCTAAGTGTCTTCTATAAAATGGTGTATACCATATGCCATTGTGTTGGTTATTTCATCTGAAATTGCTTTTCAAAAAAGTGGTTTTAGGAAGAAAAAAATTGGCCAAAACACATGTTGTTACTAGAAACTCGCAATTTTATTTTTATTTTTTAGAAATGTATTAAACAATACATTAAATAATGTTTATTACATATATTGGTTTATAAAGGTGTACTTTTGTAATTTTGTTACAAGAAACGCTTGTCTGACATTTTGACACGCAAGTGGTGTTTAGCCAACTAACATAACAGTTTGTCACGCGCTGTTTCATGTCAACTGTACCTACAAAAGTGAACGCATATGCAGTCTAGCGGATGATTTGGGTAAAACAAAGCCTGACATCGTTTCAAAACAGCACCAAGGACGTCTTTATACATACAGAATCATGCAAAAACACATTGAAACTTCAAGACATCAATTGACGTCCATCGGCATCAAAGTGTTAATTAAAATATATGATCGTACATAAGTACATATATGATCAACCTATTCTAGCCAGTTTCTTCTTCTACTGGTGTTACAACCCAGAACAGGTTTTAGCTCATAACGATTTTTCTCCACTCAGCGCTCTTATTATGTAGTCTTCTTTATTGGCTCTTGTATCCATTTTACCTTGACTTTTATTTTTGCTTCTATTGAATCTTGGCATTCTTCATCGTACCACTTGTCATTCCTTTTATTCTGATTTTCTCATACTACATTTTCAGCAGTTTTGAGAATAGTTTCTTTTTTATGTGTGTCCATTCTTCTTCTAAATAATGAGCAGTAGAGGTTTGCTCTCTAATTGAATTTTAACTTCCTGTTGATAGTTATTTTTTTACATGTACATGTTTTAGTTTTTCTGCATCCCATCCTTTATGTGGAGGAGTTAATTCTAGCCACTTTATTAAATTGAAATTGTTGTCTATTAGCAAATTGTGTAACAAAGCCCAGATAATCATAGTAGAGGAGCTCAATGTTTTCATATTAAAAGAATACTTCAGATATTCACATTTTCCTTGTAAAAAGAAGAAATATGTTAAAGCTTTTTCAGGGTACGTTTGGTGCTGATCATTAAATGTTGTTTGAGTATAATAATATGCTTGAAATGATTCGTTTTTGTGAGTGCGACTGTTTATCTGTAAATATTTCAGTGTATAGTCACTTATAAGTAAATAAGAAAATATATATTTAATTAATCGATAAAAAAAAACAAATAAAATGTTGAAGAGCTGTTACAGAATTAGCTGTTTGTTTTGCTGCCCCATCATCATCAGTTGTATTTAACAAATTCATGTAAAAATTGAAAGAAAGAAAATGTTTGTGAAGCTCAAACCATAGTTTTAAGAATGTATTTTTAAAAAATTAAAGAAATATAGAAAAATTCATTATGGTTATTGAACATTTATTTGTATTTTTTAGCTGTAACGTATTTACGTATACCTTTTAAATTATGTCATTGCCTGTGTACATATATGCGTGTGGATAGTAAATATATACTTCTACATCCATATTTCTCGTAAGTCATATAAAATAAAGATTTGACAAAATTCAGTATCACGTCAATATTTTAATAATATCTTGAACTTATGATGGTGTCTTGATCTTGGCCAAGCTTGATGTTATATAGGCTATATATTGTGACTTTAATTTTCACCTGTATCTGTTAACCTGCTGTTTTAAGGTTGAACAGGTTTTTTTTTCAATAAAACCGAAGTTGTTTACTTCTTCTTCTACTTGTGCTTTTAATAGTTTAACAATTACGTATATATTGTTCGATAGTACACATACAATGTGTTTTTTGTATTAAGTGTTCATGTGTCTGCTTTATCATGCGATATTTAACTTCTGGTTATAGAATCATTTTAATTGAACTGTGATTTTTATTTCTGTACCATCTCTCACCGTATTGTGCCACCTTACTCATAATCGTTAACCTTCATCGGTATTCCACAAGAAAACCACAAACAGTAATTTTATAAAAACAATCTGTACAAATTTACTCTAGGCTGAATATTATCTGTACTTATAAACTTTTCCATTCACACAAACTAGATGGTTTTTGGTTTTGGCCTGTAGAACAAAGCCAAAAATCTTTCCCACTCTCATATTGTTAGCCACGTGGTCCCTCTGCCTTCCAGATACTTCAGTCGTGAACCCTCTCTCTTCTGAACATGTGCAGTGTCCATCAGGTTCTTTGTACATTAGATTCCATCACCACATCCCATTCTCTCAATTCCCCATACATGCTCATTCATTCTCAAATACTGTAATTTTCTTTCCCCCTCGTCCGCTCAACGCCAGTAAGTAATAATTATTTCAAAATTATTGTCACAATTAATGTCAATTGTTTTCTCCCAGTTACTAACTACACAATGTGGGTTTTGTATGGCGTGTGAGTATATATGACACGGAATAACTGATATGCCAACTAAGTAAACGGTTATAATGCAGAAGTACAGTCGGTAAGCATCACAATCAGTGTTTGTCTGGTTGGTGAAATATACTGATTCACAAAGCAATGACTGTTTATACTGTAAAGAATGAATCGTTTTGATCATGGTAATATTTGTGTGATTAAAACCACTTCCTTTAGCATGAAGGATAATAAAATAACTTGATATTTTGATAACTTATGATATTTTATATGTTGATTTTGCATATTTTAATTGTTTTTACATGGAAATAAGCTAATTTTTAAGTACATGAAGGCTATTTCTGTTCGGTGATTAGTGGCCAACCCTGAAAAGTTAATTGTTTACAATTCAGATGCATTGTATGTGTACTATATACAAAGAAATGAACACACGTTTAATATATGAAAAAAAAAATTGTTGACAGTATTTCTCATCAGTTAAGATTGTTTGTTATTTTACTATTATTATTACTATTATTGAAGTACAATGTTGTGTCTTTATTGTTAATATTGTTTTTATGGTAGTACTTTGTTTTGGTAGCGTTGTTATTATAATCACTCTGTAAGTAATATAGTTTTTCCAATTGATAAGTGCAATTATGAGTATGATGTTTGTTTAATTTGGTGTGTATGCAAACGATCGTTATGTAACAGATTTCTCCTACGTACATGAACGCGTGACAGTGCTGTCATGTATGTTAGTTGTTATAATATTAACTTAATAAATAAACATATGGTATGCTATAAATATTCTTTTTTTAATTTTTGTGGGCTAATGTTAATGAAATGATGATGATGATGATGATGTCCTGGAGAAATTAAAGTTTTGATACGAACTGTTTGATATAAATATATTTTCATTTATTGTAAATAATAATTGTAGAAATAATGGTCTAGTATGATAATATAATAAAAAAAGTAAAATAAAATATTTTTTAAATTGTGATAGCAAATCTTCAACTGAAGAATTTTTCAAAAATTTAAAATTTAGATACCAACAAAAGAAGTTTACATATATTTATTTGTGTTAATTCTTATATTCGTAAAAAATAAGAGATTACAATTTTGTTGATATTGAAACTTGTGTGTGTGTGTGTGTGTGTGTGTGTGTGTGTGTGTGTGTGTGTGTGTGTGTGTGTGTGTGTGTGTGTGTGTGTGTGTGTGTGTGTGTGTGTGTGTGTGTGTGTGTGTGTGTGTGTGTGTGTGTGTGTGTGTGTGTGTGTGTGTGTGTGTGTGTGTGGAGTAAATATTTAATGAATTCTAAATATATATCATACATAGACCTGTATTTATATATTCTTTTTTTATATAGTATAATGAACAACATATTAAATTTTAACATTAGTCCGTATTGTTTTGCAGAACTTATAAGCAACAGACTTTCTTTGTCCTTTTTACTTTTTTTTTTTAGCAAAATGCCTGGAATTTTGTAGGGTTGTAAAATATATTAAAAAACAATGTTCAGCTAAAAAAAATGTGACAGGGACTTGTGTTTGTTGTAGAAAATAAGTAAGATTTTGACAGTGTTGTTACATATAATATACATATAAATATATATACATACATGAATGTGATGGTTTTCTATATAAAAAAAACAGCTGTATTTGTATAAATATTAATATAATAATACAATGTATAAAAATAAATAAAAGATCATTATTATAATGACATTGATAAGATATAATAAAATAATAATAATATTGAGTAGGCGAGAGAGTTTTTCTTAAGTGTAGTTTGTAATATATAGAACATTATCGCCTCCATTATTAATATGTAATTAAACAACAACAAAAAAACAATAAATTGTTGAATCTCACCTCGTGTTTTAAATGTTGCTAACAGTGAAGTGAGAGGTTAGTAAATTTGTATTGTAGCGAGAAATAAACAAAAAAGCATATAATTGTTATACCCTGCCATCGTTATTTGACGGAACGACGTAATTTCACATTGTTCGTGTGTACAATAAAAAATATATAATATATTATTATTACACGTGTATTCTGTTTGTTTGTTTTTGTTTATGTAATAATAAATATTATAATTATAATAATAATACAGGATTTTTTTAGAATATATATTATATGATAATAACTAAAGTGATGATGATAGTATTACATGGATGATTGATTCCGAATCTGATTTCACATCTTAATTCTATTGAATAAAAAAATCTCATTGTGTGACTTAATACATTTATTGTGTGTGTGTTCTTTTCATTTCTGCGTCCAACACCTTTCGTGCCCCTTTTCCATCCTCATCTTAATGCTTTCAGTGCACTGATTCAAAAACCGCCAAGTCTGTATATGTTGTAGTTCATTAATGTAACACTTTGAGTGCAGGCATCGTAATATTAGAAGGTAGTGGACTTGGAATTTGTGCAGGCATAGTAATGTTACTACGATGTGACAAAACTGTTGTGAGCTGTTAGTTTTGTAGAACAAATTTTTGTCAGTAGATGGCAGCATGGTACAGGTACAAGTCGCTGAAACATCGTAATCAAGGTTGCTGTACTCAGCCACTGGTATTTCTTTGTTTACAACTCGTGTGGTGTTTGGTTAGCTTCGTTGTGTCATTTACGTTTATTTAGGCTACCGAGTTTTGTAGATATTTTTTATTTGAAATAATACTTCTCTTAAATATTAATTTTTTTAAAATTTTGTATCATTATTATGGAATATTTATCAAAAAAATAGCAGAATAAGCAGAGCAAAGTGACAGCAGTTAGGAATACACGAATTCTGATCCTGACTTTGCAGTCAGTGTATCTTACATTTGACAGCGTTAATTATAGAAAGTATAAGGAAAGTAAGTATGTAATTTATTTTAGGATGACATTTTTAAAATTAAATTTTTAAAACAAGCAGTTTTACGAAAAAGTATCCCATTTCATGGTGTGGAACTGTTCCTAACGTGATGACACTCAAAGTGTTAGTAACAGATAGGGTTGCTTTCAGAATGGAAACAAATTTTGTCCACACACACTGCATCAAACCGGTAGGAATTTGTCAGTCTGAAAGTGTTGAAGGTCCTGACCTTCTATGTTCATAAAATGATACACTATTTATTTTTTCTGTAGGTGAAATTAATTTTTAGTATCTAGATCAGAACCATGTTTTTGAAAGAAAAAAAAAAAAAAGTTTTACAAAGTATTTTCACGTAATAAATGGTTTTTTATTAATAACTGCTGTAGAAAAATCGGTCTATCTGCTTTTGTATGGTACAAAATGAAACGGTCATGGTAACACAAGTTTGCATTGCATTGCAAGTTTCACAATAGTCAGAAATCACAGAGCAGAAAACTCATTGTGCTGCTATCTGTGTATTGATTTGGCAACTACAATGTCCAGTCTGCAAATACAAACAACAGACGCCCGTAAATGTTTTGAAAAATGCCAATAAACATGCGTGAAGTGACAAACATAAAATTTATGGGTGTTGGGTTTTTTAAGAAAATCATTGGCCTATACATTGTACGGGCATCGGGTCGAAAGTGTTAACATAACATTACCCTTTGTGGATGCTGATAGTAGAAATCGTTTTACAAATTATGAAATTGACTTTAGATTAAGTGTCATACAGGAAGGTCCATCAAATGTAGCCAAGTATAGTAGGTTTTAACACTACATCCTCACAGATATAAATGACACTATAGAAAGAATTCAAGAAAAATTGAAATTGAATTTGACTATTGTGAAGTTGAGTCCAAAAATTTTCTCCTCATATTGAAGATTAGTATACCTGATAGGTGGGCACCATAGAGCACCAGTCCCCCGTAAATAAACTTTTAAAGTACATCTACTCCAAAATTATTGTGTATGGCACCTGTACCAGATTCACCTGACAAACATCCATCAGTAATAATTCAAGTCAAGAATGAACGGGGTAACATTAGAACTATCATATCCCACACAGCATTAGAAACACTGGGAACTATATGTAAAAGATATGGAAATTTAAGGCTGCATATTTGGGATGACTATACTGCACAAATAATAGATGCAAGGAAACAGGCATATTTGAAACATCTAGCTTTAAAGACTGATCAGACAAGGCCTGAATATAAACTCTGCGGTGACATTGCCAGAAGAGGCGTATGGAAAAACAAAATGAAATAGTAGGGACAAATAAATGATGTAGAGCACGAGACAGGAGAAGGCTTACAAATTATTATGGCATTTAAATCAAACAGAAATAGATAACCTGAAGAGTGGTGGCAGTATCACCAGAGGAGATATGGCTCACATATTATGAGTAGCTGTGGACTCAAGAGCAACTGGAGGAAACAGAATTTGCAGACATCCATAAATGTGAGGATCCAATAGCAATAGACAGACTGTTAACTGCACTACACTGTTTTAAAAATAGAAACTCACCAGGCCTGAATTTCAAGTTTATAAAGTATGTGCCAGCCTTGCTGCATTATCATTTATTGAATATAAATGCTGGTCTATCTATATCTATATAAATAGGTCTATATGCTGGACCACTGGTCATATTCCCAAAGATTGATAGTTGGCAAAGGCAGTTCCTGTACTCAAGAAAGGAGATCATAATGTCTGTGATAACTACAGAGGGGTCATCCTGCTTAACATATCTTATAAATTGTGTGCATCTATTTTAGTAAAAGTACTGAATGCAATAACAGAGACTATTCTTTCAGAAGCCCAACATAGTCAGGAAGGACAGGTCATGTTTAGATTGCATCTTCACCAGTAGTGTAGCGTCCATGTCACCACTGACGGTGTGTTGCTGGTGGCAACAGTCCTGGAAATAAGAGAAATAATATTAATTATATCACAGAACAAATACCTTAATTATTGAATAATTTGAAACCCGAACAATATTAGTAGGAAAACTTGAAGAAAAGCATAGCATCGCTTTCAAACTGCTGGGCACTTGTTCCGTCTTGTATTGCCGGCTTAGACATCGGCAATGTTTTACTGTGTAGATCATTGACCTCGTATTAGTTGTCACTTAACAAACTGTGGAGGGGGAGACTCATTCATCCACCCAATGTGTTGCCGCTGTATAAACCAGCAAAATGCTCAGTTAGCAGCTATGTTCGTTTTTGGCACTGACGTGCAGCAGATACTAAGTACCTATTTGTGATTTGTTCGTTTAGACATGTGTTTCTCTTTATTATTTTTAATTCGATTATTTGTGTTCTGATTTATTCTGTGTAATCAGAATGATTTGAAACACAAATTTCTTCATTATTCTGTGTAAGTATAATGAGAATCAGATTCCGTTGAACTGGGACCCTCTTCTTCTCCCAGCGAACGATAGAAAATGCTCTAAAAAGAACACTTGGTACAAGAAAAAATTCTAATTAATTTTAGGTTTACGTTTTGAGCCTGTCACAACTGGCAACAGGTGTTATGTACCCACGCCATGCCATTGATCTTCACAATAGCCCAAGTCATTGTAAACCTTAGAGAATATCAGTTGCCCACATGCATAGCTTTTATCGACTCTGGGAAGTCATCTGATAGAGTGAATAGGGCCAGGCTGTGGGCAATAATAGCAAGAAAGATATCCTGCAACACACCGTTAAAGCCATTCAAAGTCTGTGCGGTAAACATAATCTTAATTAAAACAGGGATACAGAGCACAACTTCTAGTGTGGGTCTGATCAGTTGTGGAGTACAAAAGTGTGCCCATTACCACCTTTTGTAATTTATATATAGAGAATATCGGACACAATTGGCACCTTTCAGAATATTTTACGATTGGTAACTCTGCCGTTATGATGGTCTCCTTAATTGCCGTATAGTACAGTGGAAAACAAAACACAAGATACCAATGAAGTCACTAATATCCAGCTTTAAGTAATTACAAATACAGTTTATAATCACCTTGTACAATAATCCGAGCAAAATTTGTCCACACGCAATAATAATGTCAACTTATAGAGGCCCGCACAGTTATAGTTATAACACTTTGCCACAATACTTCGAACATCACTTGAATAAATCGCCACTTAGTTGAGTAATCACTGATGTAAACTGAACTGACTGTCGCTGGATGCTTATATTTATACCCGCTGAGATGGCAGAATAAGATGTAACTTTTGGATGACGTGTTAAACAATTGCTTCTTCCGGGCACTCTCGAATCTACTAGAAACAGTAGAACACAGCGTGCGTGGACCGGTGAGGTCTGGAACAGCCTCGACTGTTGATGTGTGATAAGTGTCACGTAATTGTCTTTCATCTCAAAGTAGCAGCAATACGTATGCACACGCACATTACAGCTGGGATAGCCGAGATACTGTAGAATGTTCCATATTACGTAACAATACATTGTTGTTTGCTAATGACAAGACTATCCTCTCGAACTCAGAAAGCGGCTTGCAGATGGCTGTACACTCACTCAGTCGAATCTGCAAGGATTTTGGATTACAGACCTCCACATTGAAGTCCAATGTGGCGATGTCTTTTCAAGGAGATGATCCCATATAAGGAAAAATTGTTGTAAATGGTACTGTTCTGGAGCAATTCAGTAATTTTGAATGTCTGGGCTGTTTGATTACAGTGATGTGGTGAAGAAGCTGCACAAATTCAATTAAGTGTGGGGTCATCAGGAGAAGTCTAAAATCAATGTACTGATGTAATGAAGTCTAAAATCAATGTGTAAATATCAAATAAGCTGTACTGAACACAAACTGATTGCATGGAAAACAATGCATCAAAGCTACACATGCACAAGGAGATCTTTTGACACAGTGCACCCAGACACCCGTTTCATGTCTAATTATTTTAGGCAGTGGCGGCCCGTGCTTAGGTTGCACGGTTCCACAATCCCTATTAAATCCCCAATTGTATTTTAAATTACAGAATTACTAGCAAAATACCCGTGCTTCGCTACGGAGTTTCACGTTGTACGTAATTGTACAATTATTGCTCGCTTAATAGTATAGGATTAGATAGATTGTACAAATTCTCAACTCTTAGTTTGTTTATTTACATTCATAGCAACAGCTATTTATTATTTATTTCGAGAAAATCGTTAGAGCCGTTTCCGAGAAAAAAATGACACATTTATTAATTAATTGAACTTCGAAATTTTCTCGACTATAAGAACCTGCAAACAACGAAGTTTTTCAATTTAAAACAATGATTAAAAACTCAGAACTAATTGTATTCGGGGTTTCCAATAAACTGAGATGTCAACCACTTCATTTACAAAGTATGCAATTCCCGCGATAAATTTCATTATTTGGTTTTTTGCCCCTTAGGAATGAAAGTTTTTAAAACCGTTTCTTAGTGAGCACCTAAGACCTATGATGAAGCTACGTTCAAAGTTTCATTGATATCCATTCAGTGGTTTCAGAGATATCGTGATCAGTGAGTCAGTCAGTGGTATTTGGCTTATATAGATATCTATATCTAGCCGATTTACCCAGCGTTGCTCGGGTTCATAATTTATTCATAGGCTCATAGGCACCTATTCTTGTTCTAACGTTATATTACTTGTATATTGTATAATCTTCCTTATATTGTTACGTTCGCATTCTCACTGGAGGAATACTCTGTAGCGCACCTGTTTAAGAACATGTCATAAACTGTATTCTTATATCTGGAGAAGAATTCTGTTGCGCGTGATGCTCCTGCTCGATTTCTAACTCTGGGAGAGGGCAAACAGCTAAATTAGTTTTCAATAAAATGTCTACAGTACTTGCACGCGCTGCGTATTTACTGTCTTTTATAATTCATTGTGTTAATGTTGAAATAAGGCATTTGTTAAATTAGTGTCTCCTAAACTTATTCTAACAATACAATACCTCTATAGATTTCAGCTTATCAATTTTTAAATTCAAACTGAAGCAAGTGCATTTATATTGTCTGAACACTATGATCTGAATACATTTGCTATCAAAACTTTGTTTTTTATACTCGCTTATAACTTACTTCGATCTTAACTTATCCACTTTTAAATTCAAACTGAAACAACTCTGAATTCACACACTGTTAAGAAGTTTCTTAAGATGCATACACCACCTTTGATATCATAACCTATATCTTTATTTACAAGAACCGTGGACTCTGGCCCCGCCGTCTTTCGCGGGATCCGACCTAAGACTCCCCGGGTTCCGTGGATGAACTCCGGGGAAGGCCCGTCGGACGACTCCCGCGCTATTTCCTACGCGGGAGACTTCCACCGATGCTATGGTAACCAGAATCTATTCTATTGGGTTGCCATAGTAACCAGATCTAATAGTTTTTAAGACCCAAAGGATCGTATCGAAAAAAACACTTGTCCTATGTTGGTTCTCCCGTTGCGTAAAATATTTGTGCCAAGTTTGGTTGAAATCGGTCCAGTGGTTTAGGAGGAGATGTGGAAGACCCCAAAGGATGCCCCGAAGGATCGTATCCAAAAAAACACCTACCCTATGTTGGTTCTCCCGTTGAGTAAAATATTTGTGCCAAGTTTGGTTGAAATCGGTCCAGTGGTTTAGGAGGAGATGTGGAAGACCCCAAAGGACCCCATCGAAGAAAACACCTATCCTATGTTGGTTCTCCCGTTGCGTAAAATATTTGTGCCAAGTTTGGTTGAAATCGGTCCAGTGGTTTAGGAGGAGATGTGGAAGACCCCAAAGGACCCCATCGAAAAAACACCTATCCTATGTTGGTTCTCCCGTCACGTAAAATATTTGTGCCAAGTTTTGTTGAAATCGGTCCAGTGGTTTAGAAGGAGATGTGGAAGACCCCAAAGGACCCCATCGAAAAAACACCTATCCTATGTTGGTTCTCCCGTTGCGTAAAATATTTGTGCCAAGTTTGGTTGAAATCGGTCCAGTGGTTTAGGAGGAGATGTGGAAGACCCCAAAGGACCCCATCGAAAAAAAGCACCTCACCTATGTTGGTTATCCCGTCGCGTAAAATATTTGTGCCAAGTTTGGTTGAAATCGGTCCAGTGGTTTAGGAGGAGATGTGGAACATACATACATAGATACATACATACAATAGGGGGGGGGTTGCCCCTTAGGAGTGAAAGTTTTTAAAACCGTTTCTTAGTGAGCACCTAAGACCTATGATGAATCTATGTTCAAAGTTTCATTGATATCCATTCAGTAGTTTTTGCTCTACGTTGATTCTATGTCAGGCAAACTTCCCCCCTTTTTCCCCCTTTAAAGGTCGAATTTCCAAAAATCCCTTCTTAGCGGATACCTACATCACATAAGGAACCTACATGCCAAATTTCAAGTTTCTAGGTGTTATAGTTTCGGAGATTTCGTGATGGATCAGTGAGTCGGTGGTATTTCTCTTTTATATATATAGATGAATAAAACAACTAATAAAAGTGTTTTTACGCTAATAATCGTAATTAATCATTTGGCGATTGAAAAGCACAGAGCAATACTAAACACCGTACATGCTCTTGCCGCGGTGTACATGGCAAGTATGCACCAACTGTGACGCGCTTTGTATATGGGGAAATACACTGTAGTAGTGCTGTGGCTGGCTAGACTCAGGTGCTCCTATTGCAACGATATAGGCTCGCTTGGTGTGATTAGGGACTGCAAACCCCGCTTGTATGTTACAGCGCCACCAGTCTGTTGGTAAATAACACATGGTGCGCCAGGTAGGAATTAGTAAGTTTATGTTGTTATGCTACTTGAGTTAGTTAGTGTTGGTCGAATTTTTGTTAGTGTCAGTCCAATTCATCGTTAAATGTAAATAGTAGTACGTTTAAAGGATTAAGGTGTCATAGTGTAAGATATTTATTATATTTAACTGGTAGGATGCAATGAATTCTGTTGTAAACAACGAAAATGCTGTTCAGTTTACGTCATATTGAGAAAAAAATTAAATTATGAGAGTAGGGAGGCTACACCAGATCCTTCAAATTTAATCAGAATGTAAAATCAGGTAACATAATATTTAATCGTAAATTTAAAAAAGATTTATATAATAAATATCCATGGTTATGTGGGTAACACTAAAATTGCATTATTTTGTTTTCTTTACGTATTGTTTGGAGGGGAGGAGACTTCTGTTCAGATAATAAAACAATTTAATACCATCCAACCCTCAAATTTTTCAACCACCAGCCGCCACTGATTTTAGGCTGTACTGTACCAGACGTGTGGACAGCACAATTAGATTGAAATAATATTATGTATCATTGATACTGAGGACATTTCTTGAAGCTTGGACTGATGAAGACGGGGCTGATACATTAAGGATATATATGAATAGAGGCCTTTTATACTACACAAAAATTTTGTCAGAGGGAAAATTGGTTGATAAGGTAGGCTGTTGCTGCTTAAATTTTTAAAGCCAATTTGCTGAGCACTGTAGTGTTTTGTTAAAATTATTTCTGTAATATTTATTCAGAAATGAAGTTTTATTTTCAAGAAGAACAAACAAAATAGTTATTAATCATATGGACAGTGAAAGCAGAGGTGAATCCTCCGAGCAAGCAGTGCTTGCCTAAAGAAATCAGGTGTAAGTACTGCATTAGACTGAACTCCAAGTCTCTGAGAGGAACGCGGGCAGAGAGAGAGAGAGAGAGAGAGCGTAGACACACAGACGCGCAGTTGCGTTAAACAATTAGCAATTACTGAGAAATCCCGATTCACATGCATTATCAAAACTCACTCAACGCTCACTTTCCTCTCGTTGAGCATTAAGCCAGATAACTGTGACGCTGTGTTGTACAAGAATTGGCACTGTTAAATATTATTAGTATTAAACTCTAATTTTAATTTCACATAGATTATCATTTCAAAATATAATAGATGACTTACATTTTAAAGAGGGCCAGCTAACTCCTCATCTGTTTCCTTTTCCCTGTCAGTATTGAAACTGCGATCAGAGTCACTGTCACTGCTGTCTATGTTGTCACCACTCTCACTGCTGATATCATCATCCGAACCGGATGTGATAATAATCTTGTCAATAACGTCTGACACTATCCCATCACTTTCCCAGTAGTAGTTCTCTACCTCCCCAACTTTCTTGCAGTACACTACCCAGTCACTTTCAGTTACCAACATTATTGTTGCTCAGTTATTTCAGTCAATTCCATAAAATTAAGACTTCCATAACTGTTGCAATTTCGTATGTAATTTTTAACTTTTGCCCAGGCAGCACATATAGGGAGGAAGGCGTACAACAGTGTGACCCTTGCTTGATAAAAATTGGTCAATCTTGTACTGCTTTTCTCTGGGCCAATGGAGTTCTATAATTTGAAAAAGATGTTCTTTTCTCATACCTTCATCGCAGTTAATACCCTTATTTCTCAGAAATTTTATCATATCGAGTTTCGTAGAATACTTTGTCGGAATCTTTTCAGCTAAAACAGAATGATATGGCGCATTGTCCATAACTATTACTGATTCCGGCAGAATATTTGGCAACAACTTATTCTCAACCATTTTTAAAAATTTGCATAGTTCATCTGCTAGTCACCACTAGTACTTCCAAGTTTGTACAAAAGTTTAGCACCTGGAATAAAGCCACTTTTACTTCCTGTATGTAAAATCACTAATCTGTTACCCGCAATGTAATTCTATAACACACCAGAAACCTCCTTTGACTGCCAACATTTATCTACAGTTATATTACTGTCAACCCATGTTTCAACTAATATGTTTCTCCCAGCTTCCCGAAAGCTTTTAATTTGCACAAGGTACTTGTAACGCATCATTACAATTTCTTTTTTTTCAATTAACACTGTTCTTTTACTTCTACATTTGAATCCCACACTTTTAAGCACTCGCGTTAATGATTTAGCGCCCCATGGAAAATGGATTCTTTCTTTCACGATAGATAGGAGTTTTTTAACAGTAGGCACGTTTTAATTTTTATAAAAATCTTGAACAATATTTCTTACTACACATTTATCGAAATCATCAAGAAAAAGTTTCCTTTTCTCACATGTTTTACGTTTTTTCCTCGGTGTAGAGAGTTTTCCATCTGGACTGCATTTTCTTTGCTTCCTCAAGTATTTAATGAAGCTTTCCGATTTACCACAGTAATACGCAGCTCGTTTTGTTGCTTGATTAAGTGGGTATGTCAGCAAATTTTGTCGTTTCCCTTCATCACATTTTTCAATTATATTACTAATTATTTCGCAACCTTCACTATGAAGAACGAAACTTTTTTTCTTTGTTTGGATGATCCTTGAAGAGACATTGTGAACAGACAGTTACAAATAAAAAAATAACAGGATAATTCACTCACTAACAGAAAGTAACTAAAAGTACATTAATCCTACACAATAGTTCACAAATTCTTATTTTTAATGTTACTATAACACAACTACTTAAAAAGGACTAAGTTGTAAACACAATGGCAATAATATGTAGTCTTTAAATGCACTTACTACTGTAACAGTAAAAAGCGAACTGCAATAATATTACAAATTGGTAGTAGCCTTTGTGATAGGTACCAGTTTCCACTGTGAACAGGGTTGATGAATCATTGGTGTTGACAAACAAACAATACCAACACAGACACACACACAACACAATCACGCATACTTTATCCCCTCCATCAGAGACTTGGAGTTCAGTCTAATGCAGTAAATAAATGATTATGTAACCAACATTATTGTTTGTCACCAAGAACTGTTTCGCATGCCTTCTTGTCTCAGCTTTGAAAATCTTCCAGTCGGAATGATAGTATTGACTTGATTTGTTCAAAACCATTAATATCACTTTGCTTCCAGTTCTGTGCATTGTTTTAACAGTTGACTGACCACTCTCCCTCCATGCATTCACTTCAAAAAATGGTTCAGTACACTAACTATGAGTAGGCCATATTTTCAAAACTCTTAGCATTTATTTAGGATTTCGTAACTACGCCTTCCTTTTCTAGCCTTCTTTTTTACTTCCATGTTCTATAAGGAAATGAAAGTATGGTGAGATAAGGAAAAGGCGTAAAAAATCGTGTTTGAGATAAGGGCTGATTCTGATTGTACTACCCTCAAAACTGAAGAAAAGTCATTTTATGAAAAGTGTCTGTGTGTTGAATTTTTCCTGTGGAGAACAATAACTGCTGCAAATTCAAACAGAATCACATAATTTTTTGCATATGTTCCTGAGTTGTAGACGACTCGATGCCTATTGATTTTGGTGAAGATCGGTTAAGGGAAAGGGGTAGTTTACCTGCAACGTTTTATGTTTTAACAAGAGTAAAGTACGTAATTTTGATAAATAAAGTATCCCAAAAAGAAGGTCATAAAAATCCAATGTAGAAAGGTAGATGAAATATCTATAAAAGAAAAGGGTAGTTGAAGGGGGAGTGGGAGAAAGAAAGAACGGTTGAATAAAGAAGTAGTTTCTCTGGAAATATTTTATTTCTACAATGATTTTAAATATAAATCTTAGAATATGAAAGTCATGGTTCTCCACACCGATATTTACATTAAGTTATACTCAGAACCTAATGCTGGGAGTGCTAGCAGTGTCCCGGCTCATTAAAAATGTGGCCACTTTTTTCTCTTTATTATTTTGGTTGTTACTGTTTGAGATTTGCCTTTGGACTGCAAGTTTCAACTCAAGGCAAGTGCCAGTGTGTGGCACTTTTCTAATCATCATACTAACACTTGAATATTTTTCTCACAGTGACACCAACAAGTGCGTGTTGTTAAATATTTTTTTAATGATTTCTAGCATTGGAATTTCATGTACACGTCCTCAGGGGTGCCCATCCCCCCCAAGGCCTAATGCGCAAATCCCCCCCAAAAGTCTCAGCACTCCCCCCAATTGAAAAGTCCCCCCACTGCCCGCCAGTCTACAAGCTTAGCACACGCACACATTTTTACATTAACGATTTATTTTTCACGTACCCTCTGACTCATTGACAGGATGTTTCTGCAGGCTGCCAGGGTCAGTTTTCCAAATTCCAAAACAAAATTTACTACTAGTTGTACTGGTAGAGACATTTATGCCGCCAGTTCATTAAAACAATCATAAAGATATGCAATTGCTTTAGTTTTTTACTAATAGCTTAGTTTGTTGCACAAACACGGTAAAAATTTCCATCAATGTTGGATTTAAAATGTTATTCTTGAAAAAATCCCCCCCCCAAATCCTTAAAATACACCCAAAAAATCCCCCCCCCCAAAATTCTCAGTGCGCAACTTGCGCTATGATCCCCCCCCCTGTGGGCACCCCTGCACGTGCTTATATTGTGTTTAAAGTCGATGCTGGTACTAACCATTGTGTCACGAATCGCCACTGAGTGACAGTGACTTAATGAGTGGTTTAATGAAAATATCCAACTGTTAAATATAGTAATTGCGATATTAATCTACAAAGAGTAGTAGCAGTGCTTAACAAAAATTTGCTTTTGCACAGAAGACAGACACTTTTGCAGGAATTATTTTGTCAGAACTGTTCATGCAACATTTGCAGCCATCTTAATTTTTTCCATAGTATTTTTATTATTCCAGCTGTACAATGTTTACACATTTTCCGGAACCAAAGATTACAGAAGTGATTGAATTCTTATCTTCCACTACTGCTTGTCCATCGAAAGATCTTCAATTTCTTGTTCCCTTAATATAGTCTGAATTTCTTCTATCCAGCTAATAGGTGGTCTTCCTCTTTTCCTTCTTCCTGCTGGAGTCTATTCCATAACTCTCCTTGGCAATCTTTCCTGTGCCATTCTTTTTGTGTGTCTATACCATTGCAATTTCTTTTTTAAAGTCATTGTATTAATACAACGAAAGCTGCCACAAAAGTTAAACATATAGCAGAGATAACATGGATAAAAGAAGAAATCAAACAATTATATATTAAAAAGAATAGATTAAACTCAATGTTATATAAAGCACATTTAACATTATTAAAAGAGATACACCCAATACTCTTGCCCAACATATTACAATACATTAATCAGCAAGTTACGAAGTTCATCTTACCGATCGTACACAAACATGATAAGAAATTGAATACGTTAAATACAAGACAACACCACGATAATTTCGCTGGATGTAAACTGTAATCTATTATCCCTGTCTTAAGGGCGCAAATGTAATCTCTTATATTAATTTATATTGTTTGATTACAATGTACAATGTATTTTGTCTGTACAACAATCTAGGGTGCCATGTTGTGTAAGTGTCTGTACTGTACTGTGTATGATCGACATTTACTATTATTAGGGCCAGAATTCGGTTAACACGTACCATTTCAGTGAAACCCATTACCTGAAATAACGAAACTTCAAATAACATATAAAAAGTATTTATTAACATTAACATGATAAATGTTACATGGATATATATATTGTGCCATGGGCGTTGTCCCCATGATATTACTCTACACAAAAAATATACGTTGCATTATAATAATTATTTAAACGTAAATTATTTAAATTTTAGCACAACCCAACACTTAATATTTTTTAACCCACACACTCAAATACTCCCTCTTACATACTCATGGTACAAATTTCATACATAGTGGAGCTCCCTTTATATATTTTTTTAGTATTGAATTTAAAATGATTTTATATTGATTCAAAATTTGGAATTGGGAATGAATCAAAGGATTGAAGATGTAATAGAACGTTCTCACCAATGTAGTGTTGCTGGTTGTTCTCGGTTTGCACGAACTTCGCGCACCGCGAGTTCGGCGAGTTTTTCCCGGTCACATCTTGGAGTTGGTGCACTGTATTTAATATATTTATTATAACTGTTTGTTAACCACCTACAGTGGTCTAAAAAGTTAAAAAATTCACCCGTGAGTGAATGAGTTTTGGGCCGGCCGGCTCAAATCAGAGCTGCAGATGAAATGACGACAATTTCTGGTTGAAATCTGCGGAAGTGGGGTGTACTGACGTCACATTCCTTTGTCTATCGTGTTGACATCGCAGTTTGGTTGCTGTCAACACATTCTCAGCCTCTGACGTAACGAAGGCTTGGCTCTGCTTATCTCAATAACTGCACACTGTTTTTGTGATGTGACACCGTTTTTTGTCATGAATTAGTTCAAATCCTGGCAAATACTGTAATATAGTCCACTCGCTGTAAATTCGATATCGGGTGTTTGAGGTTGGGTTGGGTATGTCAAAAAATAGAAAAATACAATATTTACTATCTCGTTACCATATTTTAGGTAATTATACAATGTACCATGATTGTACCATCACAAAACCCCCTCAATGAAAGATGGTGTGACGAAGCACACAAACTTTCATTGACCCTTTCATACTTCCTAAAGGGATCAGTCAGGACAAGTCGCCACAACCCCCTTACAATTTTACATAAAAAAAATAATCACTCACCCTTGGTCTGGTGATAATGACTGTACCTTCATGACCTTACTGGACTTCTCCTGTGAGATCCCAACACCATAAGGCCACTTAGGCTCTTAACGCCCCTGCTCTGACGAGTTAGCCAGCTCAGGACCGCGGTCACATCCCAAACACTGAAACAATTTATAAAAAATATTAATATAGTGGCTTATTGAATCACTACCTCCTTAACTGATCTGGTTCCCCTTAGCTAAGTGCTGGTTTGTGCCAATAAGCACTGGGTTGGCTTACTATTTATAAAATTATAAATTATATTAAATAAAATTAGAAAGTATAAAAATTATAAAAATAATAAATCTCAAGGATTAAAAAGAATATGAAAAAGGATTAAAATTGGATGAAATATAATTGAAAATATAAAATATATATAATATAAAATATAATTATATATCTCCCAAACTTGGAGAACACAAATCAAGAAATTTAATAAATCGATTTATTTATTTATAACTCTTAAAATAAACTTTTATTATGATTATTAGTATTATTATTATTATTATTATTATTAACAGTTAATCATCTGGCTGATAAATATTATTAACAACGCCATTTAAAAATTTTTTCTCTTCCTACACATATTATAAAATCATGTTAAAAAATTTTCAAATAAATACATAATACATTAATAATTAACACTGATAATACAGTTAATACATTTTAAATACTCAATCATATTTAATCATATCTAAGATATGCATTAACATTTGTATAATTTACTTAAAAGTTGTATTTAAATTAAAATTTACCATTGCAGTTATTAATTAAACATCAAATTTATTTATTTATAATAATAAAATACATTTTGAACTTATTGTTACTATTCATATTACATTATTATTTCATTATTCATAATTCACTTCTTACTTTCTCTATACTCTGAACTTTCTATCTACCTAACTACCTAACCTTTCACCTTCTATCATTGTTTAGTCTGGATAACTCCTATATTCACTATACTTCATTATATAATTTTACTCACCTTCTTCTAACTGACCATCAAATTTACCTATCATGACACCAATATCTCAATCTTAAACTCCATTACTATTTTCATTTAAATCATATGGCACCGCTCGTCTTTGCACTGGGTTGGGTGTTCCCTAACTGGCTATATACATCTCTAATATTTTGCCCTTCCAAATAATTCGGCAAACACTCCCTTAAACTACGCTAATACCTGCCACAACACTATTGGTTGGCTACTCTTTATCACCTCACCCCCACTACAGAATTCATCAACAATAATTATATGTTTATACCTTTACTTAAACACCTTCTCTACAAATAATCACTAACTACTGTGTCCCTAAATATTTAATAATTCTCTTTGTATTTTCTTAAAATTCTTATCTTTCTAACTCCATTTAAATCAATTAAATAACTCACCGGCTTCTAATTCAATACCCAGGTTATATTCCTGTTTAAACACTTACCTTACTGTAATCATTTACCATTGTCTTATAAAATTCCTCTCCTACCTACTTATAACAATACCTCTTTTCAAAATTCAAGTATAATTATTTATTTAAACATTCATTATTATTCATTAGTAATTAATTAAAATATTATTATTAAACATGTTATATATATAAAATATATAATAATACACACTGGGGTACCTGTAATACATAATACACATCAAAATACATGGATAAATACAATAAAAATATACACTCCAACTTCATTATTGTGTCATTAATCGAAATCAGTCCATAACAGTCCAATTCAAAACCACTTTTCATATTATTATTTAATGTTCATTTCACAATATAACAGTCTATCCACCATCATTAAACAACAAACGAATCTTAGGTCTATATAAATTCTTATTTAATACATAGATTTTATTAGATACATTATATTCATATGTTATTGAACGGTTATTAAACAAATATTCCCAGTCACGATCAAGTAGAGTTCCGTTTGTCTTAGTATCATATGTCATTAATCGGTTTATACTATAATTATCCCCATAATATTCCACCACAGGTAAGTACCTAATGTCTTTATTCTCATTTCTTGTTATTTTCAATTTATTGTTATTATCAGGTAAGTATTCATCATTTTCATATACCACATATAACCCTAACCTTTCTAACAGTTGTCTGTAATTTCTGTTTACTTTAAATATTTCTATTACTCTTTTACTCTCACAATATCTCTCTATACTTTCTCTCTTAATACATTTCTCTCCATAACACCAAAATACACTTTCTCTCTCCAAATATGCAGGGGTCCCTATCATAAAATTGTTGCACCTCTTCTTAGGTACACAAAAACTAAAAGAAACTTTATTTGTAGAACTATCGTCTATCAAATATAAATTAAAGGCATTCTTATCCTTATAACAATAACATGAAGACTTGTCTTCACCCCCTAATACAACATTAAAAGAAAATTCTACCCCCTGCACTCCTTGTACTAAAATACTTTCTCTCAACTTTCTTTCAGACTTCATAAATTCAAATATTTCATTATCAATCATTATATTTTCATTATCATGTTTATCCTCTTCTACCACCACCATCTTACTACCTGTATTATTTGAATTATCCAGAGTACATTCATTTTTGGAATTATCAGTTTTAAATATGTTATCCAGTACAGCATTTTGCTGGGTACTACTATTTAGTACTTTCTGACTTTCTAATTTACTTTCTACCACATGTAACTTATCTAATTTTGTAATCAGCTGGTCACATTTCTTAATAAGTTTATTGTGACTCACTTTTATTTCATTTTTCATTTCATTGAAATGGCTGTTAAAACTATTTTGAATTTCTTTAATTTCACTTTTCTGAACATCAAATTTAAAATTCATGTCTTTAAAATTGCTACACATCATGTTATACAGACGTGTTAACATTTCGTCTGTTTTGTTTTCATGAAGTGAGATGGAGGTTACTGGTTCAGTCTCTACATTTTCGGTCGCACTCGCCTCGCCAACCTGACTAAGTGGGGTTAATGGAACATCCATCTCACTCATCACTATTTTGTCAGAGAGGCTGACTTTTTCAGTTTTATCTTCATCAGTATTCATGTTGTATTATTTTAGGTTACTAAAACATGTATGTTTATAACCTAGGAATTTAACCCTATTCTACGCACGTGTGTATGTACTTACGCAATTACTTCAGGTAACTATTCCACTTTCCTGGTAGGTATTACTCCACATAAAATTAAGTTTTATGTCGAGTTCCTGTTATTACGGGCGACAAATGTAATCAATTATATTAATTTATATTGTTTGATTACAATGTACAATGTATTTTGTCTGTACAACAATCTAGGGTGCCATGTTGTGTAAGTGTCTGTACTGTACTGTGTATGATCGACATTTACTATTATTAGGGCCAGAATTCGGTTAACACGTACCATTTCAGTGAAACCCATTACCTGAAATAACGAAACTTCAAATAACATATAAAAAGTACTTATTAACATTAACATGATAAATGTTACATGGATATATATATTGCGCCATGGGCGTTGTCCCCATGATATTACTCTACACAAAAAATATACGTTGCATTATAATAATTATTTAAACGTAAATTATTTAAATTTTAGCACAACCCAACACTTAATATTTTTTAACCCACACACTCAAATACTCCCTCTTACATACTCATGGTACAAATTTCATACATAGTGGAGCTCCCTTTATATATTTTTTTAGTATTGAATTTAAAATGATTTTATATTGATTCAAAATTTGGAATTGGGAATGAATCAAAGGATTGAAGATGTAATAGAACGTTCTCACCAATGTAGTGTTGCTGGTTGTTCTCGGTTTGCACGAACTTCGCGCACCGCGAGTTCGGCGAGTTTTTCCCGGTCACATCTTGGAGTTGGCGCACTGTATTTAATATATTTATTATAACTGTTTATTAACCACCTACAGTGGTCTAAAAAGTTAAAAAATTCACCCGTGAGTGAATGAGTTTTGGGCCGGCCGGCTCAAATCAGAGCTGCAGATGAAATGACGACAATTTCTGGTTGAAATCTGCGGAAGTGGGGTGTACTGACGTCACATTCCTTTGTCTATCGTGTTGACATCGCAGTTTGGTTGCTGTCAACACATTCTCAGCCTCTGACGTAACGAAGGCTTGGCTCTGCTTATCTCAATAACTGCACACTGTTTTTGTGATGTGACACCGTTTTTTGTCATGAATTAGTTCAAATCCTGGCAAATACTGTAATATAGTCCACTCGCTGTAAATTCGATATCGGGTGTTTGAGGTTGGGTTGGGTATGTCAAAAAATAGAAAAATACAATATTTACTATCTCGTTACCATATTTTAGGTAATTATACAATGTACCATGATTGTACCATCACAAAACATAGATTTTATACTCGAGTCTCTAATTTAACTGATATTAAATTCGACGTACAGGAGATGAATTTACTTAATAAAGGTTTCAAATACAATTTAGCGGATTTAAATAGGAACCACGCAACTAAAGAATTAATTACAACTGAAGCAGCCATAAAAAGTATAACAGATTCACAGACACAAAATGAGTTAAGAGTTACAATCAATAGTAAAATAGACAGACATATACGGACACATAATAACAACTGTAAACCATTTTCTAACAATTTAAAAAAGAAATATATAAGTGAAAAGAAAACTGTTATACAAATTAAACATAAACTAAACGAACATAAGGCCATAGCCACTAAATCTGACAAGGGCAACACTATGGTTATTCTACCAATAGACATGTACCAACAAAAAGCATACGAATTTATTCATAACAACAACATAAGAGCCATAGACTCGGATCCCACAACGAAGTATATAAAATACATCAACCAAACGATTAATAAATGCACACACCTTTTTGACGAAACTACACGCCGCCAGTTAAAACCCATAATCGCACACGCACCAATGTTCAACGGTTTACCCAAGATCCATAAACCAAATATACCGATAAGACCTCTTGTTAATTACACAACAGCCCCAGGTTATAAAGTATCTAAGAAATTGGTCCAATTAATAAAAAGTAACATAACTATAGACAATAATCATGCTATAAAAAATAGCATTGAACTAATAAAACTAACTAAAGACTTCAACATTAATAGTCAGCATAAGTTAATCTCCTTTGACATAGTCAACCTATATACAAGTGTCCCAGTAAAGACAACCTTAGACATTCTAAGAAATAATTTAATACGAACAGGAAAGTTAAATCTACAAAAAATAACAGAATTGTTGCTGTTATTGGACGTAGTATTACAACAGAATTATTTCACATTCAATGATACAATTTTTATTCAAGAGGAGGGTCTTGCAATGGGTTCACCCTTGTCTGGTTTGCTGGCTGACATTTTCCTGAATAACTTTGAAAATACATATTTGCTATCCCCACACAATAAATGGCAACGTAACATCTCATTTTATAAAAGATACGTGGATGACACGTTTGTAATATTTGACGGGACAACGAGACAGGCAAACATGTTGTTACATTACATGAATAACATTACCAAAAACATACAATTCACACTTGAAATAGAATCAGACAATGCCATAAATTTTCTGGACTTAACTTTTATGAAACATAATAATAAATTTCAATACAGAATATACAGAAAACCCACCACAACTGATGGTGTTATACATGCTGATTCTTTCCACCCGCACTTACAAAAAATGGCCGCATTCAATAGTATGATACACAGACTATACAGCGTACCTTTAGATCCTGCCAACCACAAAGAAGAAGTAGATATAATTAAACATATTGCAATTACGAACGGTTACCGCAGTTCATTAGTGGAACGTTTGATGCTTAGACACAAACGCAGAACTAACAACCCTCACCGTGTCACGACGAACGCAATATATATGGCGATTGATTATACTAACAACTTTTCAATGCTCATTAGAAACACCTTTAAAAAACATAACATCCACATCGCATTTAGAACAACCAACAATATCCGTAAAATGCTAAATAATGCCACACATACATCAATTGAAAAAAGAACGGGTGTATACAAAATGATATGTGATGACTGCAACATGCATTACATTGGTCAGACTGGCAGGACCTTTTTCGAAAGATATAAAGAACACTTACCCACGAGCATTTCAAATATAAATAAATCAAACTACGCTAAACATCTCGTCACATTAAATCATAATTATACAAATTTTGAGACAAATTGCAAACCCTTACACATTTACAGAAAGGGACGATATATGGATGCGGTAGAAGAGTTCGAAATTTACCGAGCCTTCAGAAATAATCCCAATAATATATTAAACGAACAATTGGCATTTAAATCGCATACACTATACGATAAGATTATAGATAACATAGCCATAGAATACATACCCCAACACATCAATAGATAACATGAAAACTCCAATAAACTGTGCAGTACGTCGCTGACCGGTATTGAGTGCGCACTCGCATCCGCTACGTCGCTGTGTTTGTGGACTATATTTTTAAATGTTCTTTTAGTGTAAATTTTAAATGTCTTTTACGCAACTTTTAATGTTTAACGAAGTCTTAACCGACGAATTATTTTAACCTCTGATGATGGATTAACAATCCGAAACGCGTTAGAAGAAAAGAAGAAAAGTTAAGCCATCACATAGACGGATTAAGGTAAAACTTTATAGTAATTATAATTTCTTTTTTGTTTGGATAAAATCAACAATTGAATTTTCACACTCATTCTAACCTTAACAACTTCATTTATAATTTTCTCATATCTGGGTACTCTTGCTGAACGTTGTTGTTGTTGTTTTCCAATGGCTCCCCCTTGGTACATTTAACCCATTTGGTACCGAGTTTCCCAATAAAGACCACTGTAATTTCTGAGTTCTTGCATTTCTTGGTTCAGCTTCACACACTCCAACAGATGATTTTTGTTCATTTATGAGTATTCTCTCCTGCACAATACACATTCTTCAGTGGTGGAAATTTTTAATTTGTAGAGAAGCGCTGAGAGACAGTTATGGCCAGTTTCCAGTCTAAAGTTTGCGACTGCTTCCTTCATGGGTTTTCTACAGTTGTTATTCCATAACTATTCAATCCCTGACCATGTTTTTCTTTCTGATATGTTTCTTGCTTCTTCCAGGAAGCGAGAGTTTGTTTTCCTTGTCATCAGTTTTCTTAGGGTGCTGAAGTCATGGGTACTTTCCCGGTGGTAGAGCTTTGTCCCTCGCTTTGCCAAGGTGTCCACTGTCTCATTTCCCGAGATGCCTATGTGAGATGGGATCCACTGAATAACTATCTCCTTGTTAAGTGCTGTAAGCTGCCTGGTGAGTTGTCTTGCTTCCAGTATGCTCCTGGATGTTGCTCCTGTATTAGAGAATGTTGCCTGGATGGCAGACTTAGAGTCCACTAAAAGGATAGCTTTAGAAAAGGAATTTGGTCTCCAAATGAGGTTTTGCAATGCCACTTTGATAGCCTCTACTTCAGCGTCATAACTTGATTTATTTTGTCCCACTGCAATGTAGTGAGAAAACAATGAGGAGAACACTTCTGCTCCAGCACAACCCACTTTATCCAGCAAAGATCCATCAGTGTATACACGTAGCCAGTTTTCCTCCGGAAATCTCTCATTGATGGTTGTTAGCATTATCTGTTTTAGTTCTTCTGGAGATCTTGCCTTCTTCTTAACATCTTCTATCAGACTGAGATGTAGTTCATACCTATGAAAGTCGAGTGGATTTTCCAAGGGGATCACTTTATTAACTGCTGTTGGTATGGTGTGGCATTGAAGGTAGTTGCTACTTTGGTTTAGCCAGATCTTTTGCGTTTTGAGTCTCTGTGGTTACATCCTCTCATGAAACCATGACTTCTCAGGTAGTGATTTAATTCTGAGGTTTAGCAGTGCTGCCTGTTGCTTAATTTCCTCTGTTATTGGTTTGTTGCCTGTATATAGTTGTAATGTAGTAACTGGAGTTGATTTGACGCCACCTGTGATGAGTCTTAGGATGTTGGTCTGAAAACGTTCCAGTCTGCACTCATTTGCAGGAGTGCTTGTGATGGTTCCTTCACTGCCATAAGTTATTACTGGCTTGATGTATGTTCTATACGTCATGTTTAGAACTTCTTGTGAACATCCCCATGAGACTCCGGTGAGACGTTTTATAAAGTTTGTTCGTTTGTTTACCTTCTTAGTTATGCTGTCAATGTGGTGTGTCCAGTTAAGCTTATTATCCAGGTTAACACCCAGGTAACGAGTATTTTCAGATTTCTGTAGGAAGTTGTCGCCTACTTTTAGTGAAAAGTCAGGGTTTCTATGTTTCAATGAGAAATACTGTACTGGTAAACGGACTTTTCTACATTAATCTGCATGTTGTTTTCTTCTGCCCACCTTTGCAGGCCGAGGAGGGCTTTGTTCATGTTCTTTTGTAGAGTGATGTCCTGTCCTTTCTTGTTTGATCCCCTGGCCCAGATGAGCACGTCATCGGCAAACATGCACATCTGTATTCCAAAACCACTTTCACTCGTTTGACCAAGTCATTTATGTAGATATTAAAGAGGATTGTACTATTCACGCCTCCTTGTGGTAGGCTGATTTTTACTTGTTTGTACTTGGAATGGCTGTTGTTGTATCTTGTTGAAATCCAGCACTGTTTCAAAAATCTCTTCAACCAATAAAACAT
Organism: Magicicada septendecula; assembly: GCA_034769895.1. Classification (NCBI taxonomy): domain Eukaryota; kingdom Metazoa; phylum Arthropoda; class Insecta; order Hemiptera; family Cicadidae; genus Magicicada; species Magicicada septendecula. The sequence continues at coordinate 490,941,030 of CM068370.1, read as the reverse complement.
GTTTTCTGTGATGTTAAGGTGCCTTATTTTACTTATCAGTTTGTCCCTCCATACCGTATCGTATGTGCCCTTAAAGTCTACGAAGACCACCAGGACACTTTCCTTTCTGTAAAATGCACTTTTAATTTCTTGTGTTAAACGGGCTATTTGGTGTGATGTTGATCGATTTGTTCTGAAGCCTGCCTGTTCTGGGGCAAGCAGTCCTTCTCTTTCCAAGTAATAGTTCAATCTAGTTGCTATCATTCGTTCCTGCCGTGGTGCGTGTCTGTTCGATTTCTCGGTGTTGGGATCTCTTACAGGGAAGTCCAGTGATCTCGTTCAGATGCGTCCATGGTCGCCGAGCCAGGGGGGTCGTGTACCCATGAAGTATAAGAACAGGGGGGTTGTTGGCACCAGTTCCTCACCGGTCCTCTTAGGGGTTTTAGCAATGAGATTTCTTCTGTTCTGGACAGAAGAATTCTCATTGGGGGGGGGGGGGGTATTGTAACGTGTCAAAATTGGGTAATTTTATTTATTGAATTTCTGGGGTATTTGTATTTTATTTTATTTCAGTTTTCGGGGTTTCGTAAAAATATTGTGCAAGTTAATTCCATTGTAACAGAACACGTGTTGAGTGAAACCGTTTGGAACAAAGGCAAGACGCAGTATTCCGTTGTGAAATTAGTACCGAGGTATGCACCACCCTCTATTTCTCAGAACTCTGCTTGTGTGTGGTCATGTGCTTGTACGCAACGACTCAAGTATGCGCGCTGTTGGGACGCCAAGAAAATTAAACGACGCTGTAAAAAATGGCGCAGAAACGACGTTGGGTGAGATCCAACAAGCCGGCCTACAGGAAACGTAGCTAAGGACCGCCTCCTTTTAGTGACGTCAGAATAGCAGTGCCTAATATCGTCGGTACTGACTACAGAAACAACCATTATGTATCATGGTCATAGCTAACAAACTGCATCAAATCAGCTATGAACGGCGACAAAATCAAACGAGCACTGCATATGAACTTCCTCCCACTCAACAAAGGACGCTCCCCAGTCTTTCGCTGATCTTGTCGGCCGACACACAGAGCCAAGTTAGGCTCCTTATAAAATTTTATGTTTTACTGGTAATAGAGTGAAACAACAGTAAAAATTTATGTGACCGCGGTCAATCAAAAATGTAGAACCGAATCAGATACTTTTCGGACATTAAGAAAACAAGAAATTTAAAAGAACAATGGGTGTGCGCGAAGACCACGTTGCCGGGGCTTATTCAGTCTAATAAAAGTGTAAGGGCTGTGGGGATTAAAATGGTATGGGGTTTTTAATAAATTAAATTGAATATATGTGAGAAAGGCAGGCTGGGCTGTTTATGTTTATGTTTGTGTGTGTTATATAGAAGGTAAGGTAATTATGTTTTTGTATTAATCATCATCTATGTATAAGTCTGTCATTCAAAATTTAAAAGAAAAACCAGAGTAGAGAATAACAAATTTTTTGGATTTTATACATGTTTAAGATGCTCAACAACAGTAAAAAATAAAAAACTAATCTTTCAAATGATAAATGTTGATAGTTAAATTCTTTCGAAAACCTTATTTCATTTGATGTACTGTCAGTTCGTCGAACGAACGGGGTTCGTCCCCACTATGCGATCCGGCCAGATCGAAGATTAAAGGAAGTTTCAGTATAGTTGATTAATAAAGCACCAAAAAAGTAATAAAGTTACAATGTAAGGGCAATGGGTCTATAGGATGTTATTGAGTCTGCTGGTTTGCCTTGCTTGATTATGGGAACAATTGTTGCTTTTGTCCACTCTGAAGGGAGAGACTCTGTTGAGTTCCATATTTTGTTATATATTGCTAATAATGTACTTAATGTGGCAGGCTTCAGGTTCTTGAGAAATTCCGGGTGCACTCTATCTGGTCCAGTTGTTTGCCATTTTTAAGCTTTTTTATTGCCTCCTTCAATTCTTCCATTGTAAAATTTTTGACAAATAACTCCCGTATGCTTGAAGTTGTATTTGTATTATGATGCCTTTCTTGGAGTTTAAGTTTCTTCTCATTGACTTTAGTCTTTGCAGCAATCTTATATTGTGTTGAATAGAATGTATTAACCTTTCTGCTATCTCTCTGTTGTTTGTGATTTCTCTGCCATTTATTATGATAGGTCTCTGACTTGACTTGGGGAATTTGTTGTTTAGCATGTTCATATGTTTATAAATTTTGGCAGCATCAGTGCGGTAGTTCAGATTGTTCAGGAACGTCGTGAATGATTTTCGTTTTTCTTCGCATACTTGTCTTCTTAATACTGTCGCATATCTTCACCACTCTTTCACATCAGCAGGATTTTGGGATTTTTCCGCCTTTATTCTTGCCTGATCTCTAGCCTTTTTCAAATCTGTTAATTGTGATGTCCAGAATGGCTTGTACTTAACTGTTTTTCGTCTAGGGATGTTTTGTTTTGCCGAGGAAAGAATTAGACTGATAAGTTGTTTGGTCAGTTCTCCTGGTCTACCCTCTATATCAATCAGATGGATATTTTCTTCCAGGTAATCCCCCAAAGTTTGTCCAATTTGCTTTTTTGAAGTTCCATGATGTTCTTGCAGTTTGTTTTAGAACTCTACATCTCCAGCTGTATGTGAGCTGCACTGCTCTATGGCCGCATCCTGGGTCCTCTATTACTGTTCTACAAACGTGGTCGCTGATATCTGCTGAGGCTATGGCTAAGTCCGGATTAGTTGTTGTCCCTGAATAGTGTAAGAATGTCGGGATGTCTGTTGTTTTGTAAAGCAATTCCATATTGCTGGAGCTAATGAGATCCTCCATGACCCTTCCTGCCTCATTTATGTAGTTGTATCCCCAGGATGGTGATGCTGCATTAAAGTCTCCAACCATTATAGTTTTCTCTTGCAGATTTATGTTGTCCAGATTAAGATTTTTATTTTTGGGTGGGCTGTAAATTCCATATAGCCTATATTTAATCTTTTATTTTCTTTCCAGATTTCAAGCTTTATGATTTCTGACTTGTCTTGCTCATTCATTTCTTTTATTATTTTAAATTTTGATTTCAAACTATTTCTGACAGCCACAAGAATACAATCACTGCCACTTGCCTACTTTTGTACAATCCGAATATAGTAAACTGACTTATTTTGAAATATTTTATGTTATCCACAGTTATATTTGCTTCGTTAATTATTAGAACATCCATGTTTCTGTCTTTAATTATTTTCTTTATTTCAGTCACTTTTTGACACGACAGTCCTCCAGCATTCCAATGAAGAATGTTGCAACTTTGCCGTGAGTCAATTTTGCTCTTAAAAGAGCAGATTTGCTTATCTTTCTTTGTGTGTCGCTTCATTTGGTCTAGGCCTTGGGAAGCAGCCTAACACTGTTACTCATTTAGCACTACCCAGGTGACACATGTAGCTTAAAGGATACATCTCCAAAAGTTTATCTGTGCTGTCATTAATTTTGTTCATGTGTGTTTATTAGTAGTCCAAACGTCTGAGCTGTAGTCAATGATACGTATTATAAACAGTGGTTTTAAATATTTTGGTTTTAGTTTCTGCTGTAATTTCCTCCACACTAGATGCACATCCTGCGGCCGATTTGCACCATCCTGCCAGGCCAGGACCAGGAAACCCCCAGGCTTCCCTGACAGAACCCCCGTCTCTGGTTTTCTTACCGCCGAAGGGATTGGCTACCACAACCTTGGAGTGGATTGCTAGGCGTAACAGGGCTCACTGACGTGTAGGTGAGAGTGGAGTTGGGGTGGAGAGGCTGGTGCATTTCTCTTCTATGAAAACATATCTTCACGTCACATTCCATTTGGACCCCTACAATTGTAAAATATACTATTAAAAAAATTAATAAATAAACCTAAGTGGTAATGTTTGCGGACTCAAAGTAGTGTAGTGCAGCATATGATAAAGTACTTTTAACATTGGAGGGATCCGTGTAAGATAGGAGGACCAGATTTGAAATTTGAAAAAAGGGACATATTTTTCCTCTCCCCCTCCTCATCATTTTCAACTGCACCAACACCAACTCCAAAAAAAGTAGTTTCTTCTTGAAGCTGGAGAGAACAATTAACACTGTTTAATAAAGTAATTGGTACTAAAAAGATTAAATGATTTTGTTCTATTAAAAATGAGAAGTCCTTTTGCATTTCGTCAATAAAATTACACTTTCTTTTAGGCATTGTTTTTGTTCAAGATACATGCACAGTTCTCACTTCTCTCACTAGTCACAAACCACAACCTGTGAAACAACGCCGAGAAGCAGAAGGCTTATGCTTACTCTTACGGTACCCACTGAGGTTATGTTCAAGATACATGCACAGTTCTCACTACTCTCACTAGTCACAAACCACAACCTGTGAAACAGCGTCGAGAAGCAGAAGGCTTATGCTTACTCTTACGGTACCCACTGAGGTTATGTTCAAGATACATGCACAGTTCTCACTTCTCTCACTAGTCACAAACCACAACCTGTGAAACAACGTCGAGAAGCACAAGGCTTATGCTTACTCTTATGGTACCCACTGAGGTTATGTTCAAGATACATGCACAGTTCTCACTTCTCTCACTAGTCACAAACCACAACCTGTGAAACAACGTCGAGAAGCACAAGGCTTATGCTTACTCTTACGGTACCCACTGAGGTTATGTTCAAGATACATGCACAGTTCTCACTTCTCTCACTAGTCACAAACCACAACCTGTGAAACAACGTCGAGAAGCAGAAGGCTTATGCTTACTCTTACGGTACCCACTGAGGTTATGTTCAAGATACATGCACAGTTCTCACTTCTCTCACTAGTCACAAACCACAACCTGTGAAACAACGCCGAGAAGCAGAAGGCTTATGCTTACTCTTACGGTACCCACTGAGGTTATGTTCAAGATACATGCACAGTTCTCACTTCTCTCACTAGTCACAAACCACAACCTGTGAAACAACGTCGAGAAGCACAAGGCTTATGCTTACTCTTACGGTACCCACTGAGGTTATGTTCAAGATACATGCACAGTTCTCACTTCTCTCACTAGTCACAAACCACAACCTGTGAAACAACGTCGAGAAGCACAAGGCTTATGCTTACTCTTACGGTACCCACTGAGGTTATGTTCAAGATACATGCACAGTTCTCACTTCTCTCACTAGTCACAAACCACAACCTGTGAAACAACGTCGAGAAGCAGAAGGCTTATGCTTACTCTTACGGTACCCACTGAGGTTATGTTCAAGATACATGCACAGTTCTCACTTCTCTCACTAGTCACAAACCACAACCTGTGAAACAACGCCGAGAAGCAGAAGGCTTATGCTTACTCTTACGGTACCCACTGAGGTTATGTTCAAGATACATGCACAGTTCTCACTTCTCTCACTAGTCACAAACCACAACCTGTGAAACAACGCCGAGAAGCAGAAGGCTTATGCTTACTCTTACGGTACCCACTGAGGTTATGTTCAAGATACATGCACAGTTCTCACTTCTCTCACTAGTCACAAACCACAACCTGTGAAACAACGTCGAGAAGCAGAAGGCTTATGCTTACTCTTACGGTACCCACTGAGGTTATGTTCAAGATACATGCACAGTTCTCACTTCTCTCACTAGTCACAAACCACAACCTGTGAAACAACGCCGAGAAGCAGAAGGCTTATGCTTACTCTTACGGTACCCACTGAGGTTATGTTCAAGATACATGCACAGTTCTCACTTCTCTCACTAGTCACAAACCACAACCTGTGAAACAACGTCAAGAAGCACAAGGCTTATGCTTACTCTTATGGTACCCACTGAGTTTATGTTCAAGATACATGCACAGTTCTCACTTCTCTCACTAGTCACAAACCACAACTTGTGAAACAACGTCGAGAAGCACAAGGCTTATGCTTACTCTTACGGTACCCACTGAGGTTATGTTCAAGATACATGCACAGTTCTCACTACTCTCACTAGTCACAAACCACAACCTGTGAAACAGCGTCGAGAAGCACAAGGCTTATGCTTACTCTTACGGTACCCACTGAGGTTATGTTCAAGATACATGCACAGTTCTCACTTCTCTCACTAGTCACAAACCACAACCTGTGAAACAACGTCGAGAAGCACAAGGCTTGGCTTACTCTTACGGTACCCACTGAGGCTATGTTCATGAGATACAAGATTCTATACCCATTATAACTATTACTGAAAGGGCATAGAACAGACCACAGGTTGACATATTTTAAAATATGTCATTGAGTTGCAAAGCACTATAATTCTTCTTAAAATCTAGTTTTAAGTAGATGTAAACAACTTTGGGTTGAAGTATAATGTGTCTTGAAAAAATTGGACATTTAAATTTTTCTATGGAATTTAATAGAATGTAATGTTTTTCTAAGGTTAATAGACGATTCAAATATGATATGGATGTCTCGCCCCAACAGCCATTTCCATATGTTAACTTTGAATGAATTAAAGTGAAATAAATATTGTTAACAATATTTTGTGGATACACTTTTTGTAAAAAATAAAGTTCAATTTAAATAATTTAAAATAAAGTTTATGTAAAATCTGACTATTATAACTCTGTATCACCTGATCAGCTATCTGTAATGCGAGGTAATAAAATGAATTACCATTCATTAGAATTATGATAACTATTTCTTTCACCCCGACTTTCTTTCACACCACCATTAGTTGTTTCGCAGGAGCGTACGTAGTGCGCCTTCAAAACCTGTACACGCAGCTATTCGATCGTAGCTGTTGCGCAAAACTCGCAACACGATTGTAGGGGCATCATAGATGCTCGTAAAAATTTTAAACGAACATTTTGTCACTTATGAGTCTTGTTTATTCTACCAACAACGAATGCAAAAAAAAAATATCCCGTGTATACAAGAAATTTTTCTTTAAAACAAAACCCGATAGAGTGTATGTAACAGTATACTGTCGTACACACACGCGCGAGTTTCAAGTAGACGTTTATTAGTGACATTTTAAAAATTCGAGCCATCAGATTGTTATTGTTATTATTTTTAGTAAAAACTAGTTGTTCTTTAAGAAAAACAATGACTGTGACCTCTTGTACTTTTGTCGATCTTTCCCTCTAATCTATAAGTACAGTATTAGACAGCAGTGGCGGTCCGTGCTTAGGTTGCACGGTTGCACAACCCCCATTAAATCCCGAATTGTATTTTAAATTACAGAATTATGAATAAAACAATAACTAATAATAGTGATTTCAAGCTAAACCATCGCAATTAATCATTTGCCGATTGAAAAGCGCAGACCAATACTAAAAACCGTACACGCTCTTGCCGCGGTGCATGCACCAACTGTGACGCGGTTTGTATATGGAGAAATGCAATGGAGTAGTGCTCTGGCTAGCTGGACTCGGGTGTTCCTATTACAACGATATAGGCTCGCTTGGTGTCATTAGGGACTGCAAACCCCGCTTGTACGTCATGGCGCCACCAGTCTGTTTGTTGGTAAATAACACGTGGTGCGCCAGGTTGGAATTTGTAAGTTCGTTGTTAGTGTCAATTCAATTCATCGTCAGCTGTAAATAATAGTACATATAAAGGATTAAGGTGTCATAGTGTAAGATATTTATTATATTTAACTGGTAGGACGCAATGAATTCTGTCGTAAACTTAGCGGAAACGGTGTTCAGTTTACGTCCTATTGAGGAAAACATTGAAATTAAGAGAGAACGTAGGCCTACCCCAGACCTTTCAAATTTTAATAAAAGTGTAAATTCAGGTAACAGAATATTTAGTCGTAAATTTAAAAAAACATTTATACCATAAATATTCGTGGTTATGTGGGTGTGACACTAATATTGCATTATTTTTCTTTCTTTGTGTATTGTTCGCAGGGGATGAGACTTGGACATTTTCTATAGAGAGAATTAAACAATTTAATACCATCCAACCCAGCTGCAACCCCTAAATTTTTCAACCACCAGCCTCCACTGTTAGACAGTAACATTAACCACCAGTTAAAGTGATTCAGATTTTTGCGTTGTATTTTAAGAAGTTTATCAAATGTGTGATAAAGTTAGAAGAGCTTCAAGAAACAAAGCGAGATGACGAAACCTTCCTTACGAAACGGCGTGCGTACGTGCACGATTTTAGGATTCTCACGTTACGTCAGGAGATATTAGTTGAATAGATACAAGCAGGCGTCGCTTCGTACCATTGCTGGACTTACTAGAAGGGACAGAAACAGAAACAAGTTTGTCGGCGAATTGGAACGAGTGGAAATACAATGCAGTAAAATGAACTATGTCCCCTTGGGTGTTTTTCGATATAACCCCGCAAACTATTCATCAGTGTTCATCTTTCATGAAACTGAGTTTATAACAATCGGCACACTCGGTGCGTTATAAACATAGGTGCGTGGCGGGGGGGGAAGAGGTCCGCCCCGGGTGTCACCCGTTTGGGGGTGACACCCACCCGCGATTTAAAAAATTAAAAATTTACAAAAACTTCAAAAAAATATGAAAAAACCGTGCGCGTGCTTGTACATACTGCGAAATTTTTTCATATGAATTTCGAAAATTCGGCCGGTGCGGCGCGGACAGATGTGTGTTCACATTTACGTTTACCTTTACCTAGAGTATGTTGGCTACACGGAGAGAAATTTGGTGCTGTAGCAGCTAGACAACTAACGTGCTGATGTAGTAGAGTAACCTTGGGCGGACACCTTGCTACACGGAGAGAATTGTTGAACCAACATACAGTATGTAGTTCCAAAGAAGGACGTTAGATGTTTAGTCACTAATGTTTAGCGTTAAGTGTAAGCTAATAAACACGTAATTATTTGGAAAATTTTTTTTTTTAATTACCTTGATTTATTAAAGTTAAAAAAATTAAAATACATACATTAATAAAATAAAATAAAATAAATACTTAATAATAATAGAATTTAATAGGAGTGAGAGAAGACGCGCGAGTTTTCCCGGTCCAGAAGTAGGCGCGAGTTCTCGCGGGTTAATGGGGTAACACCATCTATATCCGCCCGGGTGCCACCCTTGCTAGCTACGCCACTGCTCACATTAAGTAGTTCTCAGAAAACCTAACAGACGAGTAAGTGATATTTTACATTCACCAAATTCTGTGCTGACGAGTTGGGTATATCTAGAGGGACTGGAAGATTTACACGCATAAGTTTGCGTCAGCTCTCTGATTCGTAATCCCGTAGTAATGGAACATGTAATCCCTTACGGAACATGGAAGTAAAAAGAGGTACCAAGATAGCGAGAATGAGGAATATGGAACGGAATCCGCAAAAATCGGTCACAGCAACGAAAGTGCACTACATCCACTACATCGCGGACAGTCCCAGCTGCTAGATTACATTTTTTGTCAGCAAGAAAACGCTCCAATCTTCAGAAGCAAAGACTGGCGGAAGCTTTTAAAAACCATCGCTTTTTATGGCTCTTGCACGCACTTATCGACAATAAAATATATGGATTTTCATTTAAATGTTTTCATTATAATTTTTGTTTTCTTCATTCATCATCATCATCATCAGCAGCAGCAGCATCTTCACGGATTAAACCAAGGATGGATTGTTCCAGTCTCAAATAGGCAAAGATTAGAGCTGGCCACTCCAGCGCTTCCTCGGACGTCCCACACCTCTCCGTTCTTTCGTCTTATAGTTCCATAGTTATTTGGGGATGCGGCAATCATCCTTTCGGCAAAGATGTTCCCACCAATTCAGCCTATACTCGGCGATCCTGTCGAGTATACTCATAACATTCAGTTCCTGCCGTATATCTGTGTTTCTTCTATGATCATGGAGAGTATACCCTGCCACGTGCCTGAGAAATCTCATTCCAGCCGCTTGGATGCGACTGGCCTGGCCTTTCGTTAAAGTCCAATTCTCAGACCCATAAAGACGAAGAGCCATCACCTTGTAGAATTTTAGGCTTGTTCCTTTACTTGCTGACTTAAGAGGTCGCCTAGTGGTCCCGCACATAACGTTGAACTTGTGCAAACTTATTCACAACGTCGTTGCTTGCATTATAAGACACACTGTAGCCCAGGTATTCAAAATTGCTAACTTGTTCCAGGACAGTACCCCATCTATAACAATTTTTGCCTGTACGGGATTTTAAGCGTTCCACGAAAAGCCATCACCTTGGTCTTACGTGTGGATATTTGCAATCCAGAGTCTTTGGAGATTCGACTAAAGAAATGTATACCCACCTGCAATCTGTTTGCAGAGTCCGACAGAATAGCCTGACCGTCCGCAAACAACAAAGTGTCAATTGTACAGTGCCAATCACAAAATGTTATGGAAGACATATGTGCCAGTTTTGTATGACATCGTCAATATATTTAAATTAAAAAGAGAAGATGATAATGGACACCCTTGTCGTACTCCGCCATTGATCAGGCCGACTCTAGGACCTGTTCTCGGTTTCCCTGCTTCTATTAAGATTTTATTCCCCACATAAAGACTCTGTATTGCTCTGATTAGATGTTGTGGGATCCTGTTCCTTGCCATTATTCCCCATAGTTTGCTCCGATTCACTCTGTCAAATGCCTTCTCGAAGTCGATGAAAGCTATGTATGTGGACAGCTGATACTCTCTGTGCTTTTCAATGAGCTGGGCTATTGTAAATGTACAATCTAAACATGATCTGCTCTTCCTGAAACCGTTCTGGGCCTCTGAAACCATGCTCTCCGTTATTGCATTCAGCCGTGTTCTTAATATAGATGCACATAATTTATATGAAGTATTAAGAAGGCTAACTCCTCTGTTGTTCCTGCAGTCATTACGATCACCTTTCTTGAATATGGGAATGTTTTCTTCATGCTATGCCTTTATTTCGTACCATCAGAGTTTTGGACAATCCAGTACCGGCCCCAGGGCTTCCGCCGCCCTGTGCAGTACTTACGTGTGCCGCCCCCTCCCTATTTTAAACTCTGAACACATTCACGCAGACTAGACCTACTCTAAAGATAGGGCGATTCCCTTCAAATGATGACTAGGAGTGTTTGCATTGTGTTTATCAAATAACTAAACCTTTTTCACGTTTACGGTACCATGTATTATCTGCTGATGACTCATGCAAGGCACTCATTGTCAGGTTTACGTTCTCTCGTTTACGAGTTTTCGGCTCTTCGTTAAACTCCGCTGACTTTATACATATATACATAAAATAATTCTTACTGATCTTACATATTGTGATGAAATTAAGTGAATGATTTTATTTTTTGCCTCAATTTCAAAACTTAGCATCCCGGAATGTGCCGCCCTGCACGGGGGCACCGGTTCGCCCCTGCCTGGGACAATCCGAGCTATTCTTGGTCCCATCCAATTAACGGGACTGTACTGTACTTCAGTGTAAACTAATACGGTTTAAGTTTGCGACAAATAACATCACCAAACATGGTTGTTAAATGATCGTGTTTACTCTCAGACATTGAGTCTGTCCAGACGAGTTGTTATTACGCGCATGTTATCGCTTTTTGTCGGCCTTGGTAAATCCGTTTGTATTGTTCTCAAAACTAAATACACTCTGTTTATTGTTGTTGGTTAATTGTTCTCTTTGTTTGTTTGCATGTGTTTTCTTCTTTGCCGAGTGACTTATTTGTCTTTTCTTTTCAGAATTAAATTTGATTTTCCTTACAGATATGCCAGCTTTTGTTGAATATACTGATTGCTTGTAGTACATAGAGAGAAGAGAAGAATCGGTTCTCAATTGAAAGTCTAAACAAAATAAGCTGAAACACTATTGTTCGTACAATAAAGCAGTGGTACCAACATGAGCGGCAGTTACTATCATCACGTCTGTACTTCATCCAGTTCCGGTTTCACATTTTACCAATCGGAATTCCACATACTCGGGGTGTCTGAGAAAGTCTTTTCCTTCTTCTTCCCCTTTTCAAGGGTTAAGTTATATAGCCTAAACCTGTTCCGGCACCCATCTCATCCTCTAACGACACACGTCTTTTCTACCAACGGCTTTATAGTTCAGTGCCGCTTTCGGCAATCGATCCTCTGTCATCCACATGATCCCACCATTGTCTTCTGTAAATTGAAATAATTTCATTTATGTCCTTTAGTTTGAGCTCTGCTCTGATATCCTCATTCCTTATTCTATCTTCCAATGTATAATTTAAAGTATTCCGAAGAAACTGCATTTCAGCATTCTGAACCTTGCCCCATTCCTTTTTTGTCATGACCCACACCTCACTCACATATCTCAATGTGGGTACTGCAATTGTCTTATAAAATTTAATCCTTGTGTTGTGTCTTGTTTTATTTCCAACATTTCTATGAATCGTACCACAAATATTCCTAATTTTGTCTGAGAAAGTTGCTGACAGATCTCATAGGCGTATTCCTGCAATAAAAATAATGGAAAATTAGGTCTGGAAACGCGTTGTTGTTTGCTTGTAGCCAATCGAAGATTTTGCAGTGATGTTGGCTGCTTGTATGTGGATGAAATCAGTGACTTCCAGTGGCGTATTTACGGGGGGGGGGCGAACAGGACCGGACCACCCCCAAAGGGTCGAAAAAAGTGACGAATTTTGTTAATTTCTTAATTTTTTGGGCTGTTTATTTCACTTTTTTAGCTGTGTACGTTATACGCTATAGTAGTAGGTCTTTTTCAAATATAGGCCTACAAACATGTTTATTACACAGGACTAGGGTATACGTTTTAAATATGAAGTATAGGAAAATCAATTGAGTCAATAAGTATTTTTTAACAATGATTCAATAACGCGTTTTTACTGTGATATTACGGTTTACTTTAATAGGACTGATTTCAAGATGTTAGTACGCGTTTTTTTGGCCACTTTAAAGGTAGTAATGTTGATTAGTCTAGTTTTTTTGGTATGAAGCTGACCCGACCCCGGACCCCACCCAAAAACCAAATTCTAGATATACCACTGGTGACGTCAGTCGAAATTTCGCCTAAAGAATTTTTAAAAATTGATTTGAAGCCGGAAATTACACGCCTTTAATGATAGGCGGATATCGCCTTAAATTTTAGGACTTTTCACGTTTTTCTAGGAAAACTGTTGAGTATTTAAAAATGTGTTAGTTTTTCCTTAAATCTGTTAGTTAGTTGTAGACAATTTGGTGTAAATAATTGTGTAAAAATATGGTTGCAAGAACAAATAACTTGAACTTTTGTCTGAAATAAGACGAGAAAAGATGCTGGAAAACATGCACGCCAAGAATAAGTTACAGAAAATAAAGCCGCGTGAGAAATGCGGCCATAAGAGAAGAGTTACAAGTTACTGGAATGAAAGATTAATAGATTATAAACAAGGGTGGAAAGAACGCTTAAAAATAATGTCCGATTCCAGACCGGCCAAAGATGTCTGAAAATACAAACCTATAGGACACAGGTGTGTGGGTGTACCCAGGAAGAAATGGCAGGAGGATTTTTGACCTTGCCTATGCCGTGACGTGAGATGATGACAGTGGCGCGGCACGCACTGGCGTCAGGATAGCAAAGGCGCCAAACATTTCAGGCGAGGAAGAAATATTAAAAAAAAAAAAATTATTATTCATTACGTTACCGATCCTCTTCTAAACTAAAAATTATTAAAAACTACTTTCGTTCCATAATGGTACAAAGCACAGCAGACTTTCAAATCTTGTCATTATATCAATAGAGTCAGATATTTTAGATCAACTTGATACACACGATATTGTTCGAGAATTTTCATTAATGAAACCTAGAAAAGTTCAATTCACAAAATGATTTTACTTCCCGTTTAAATATTTCCTTACCTATTTATTTACCAAATAATGTTTGTAATATGTTCCTATTTTATGTACTTGTAAGTTTATCTGTTTCTTATTTATTTATAATATCTATAGAAAGTACAAATGTCAAAGTGATTTTCTTGCCAAATCAAACATAGTAAGTTGAATTATGTACCAAAAAATATTTATTATTTTTGTGTTTTGTAAAACTGTAAGTTTATCTGTTAATTTACGGAAAACTACGTAGGTTGCAATTGGCTAATGATTTTCTTGACAAATAACGTAAATTAGTCTATTTTCTTCCAAATTACTTTTGATGGTTTTGTTTTTGTGCCCTTCTTGTATGTTTATTGTTTTTTATGCATTTTTTGTAATTACTGGTTTTTGTTCAATAAATTTATAATTAATACATTTCGTATTTAATTTGTACTCGCTAATAGGTTTTTGCAAAGTCATCATTATCATCTTCACGGATTAAACCAAGGGTGGTTTGTTCCGGTCTCAAATAGGCAAAGATTAGAGCTGGTCACTCCAGCGCTTCCTCGGACGTTCCACACTCTCCGTCCCCTCGGTTTATAGTTCCAGAGTTGTTTGGGGATGCGGTAGTCATCCATTCGGCAAAAATGTTCCCACCAATTCAGTCGATACTGGGCAATCCTGTCGAGTATACTCATGGTATTCAGTTCCTGCCGTATATCTGTGTTCCTTCTATGATCGTGGAGAGTACTGTATATCGTGCCACGTGCCTGAGAAATCTTATTTCAGCCGCTTGGATGCGACTGGCCTGGCCTTTCGTTAAAGTCCAATTCTCAAACCCATAACGAAGTGTGGGAAGGGCTATCAACTTGTAGAATTTTAGGCGTGTTCCTTTACTTGCGGACTTAAGGGTTCCCCTCACGGTCTCGCACATAAAGTTGAACTTATGCAACTTATTCACAACGCCGTTGCTTGTATTATAAGACACACTGTAGCCCAGGTATTCAAAACTGCTAACTTGTTCCAGGACAGTACCCGTTTTTGCAAAGTGATTTTTTTTATTGTGGGGGGAGGGTGTAGGGGAGTTAACTAATGTCCTGCACACAGGCGCCGGACACTACTGGCGCGCCTCTGGATGATGATGAAGGATACAAAGGCTGTTTGGTATCACTGTGGATTCATAGCCGAGAACTAACCCTAGTTCGGAATAGAACAGCGTTTCGTGTTGTTTCAGCACTGTACAGTTGTACAATGTATGTGTGTGTGTGTATGTACATAATCCTCTAATTACGGCCGCAGAACATTTGATTGTCTCGCGTTATGTAACGTTGTCTGTAATTATATTCTTTTCTTAGTGTAATTACTTCCTCTGAACTCCCAGCTTCCTACTTCTCCCGCCTACGTTTCGTTGTTGTTTTTGTACACATGTATCCTGTTTCTAACAACAAACAATTGTTTGTTTATGTCTCTGTTTTGTTAATTCCATTCTGCCATCGGATTGTGTTTCGTGTTGTCTGACTCTACGAGTGTCAGTTGAAACGTTTGCGGAGCGACATCGATAGCCTAGATTAGCGGTAGTATTAAAATTTTTCGTGTCCTGCAAGATTCATATTTCGTATAAACAGCTGTTAATTTCCAACTCAGTCTGTCAATTTATTAATTAATTACCAGCTGTTCGAAATTTACTTGTCACACGAGTTTTACAAAATGGACAAAATCAAGAATCCCTTTTTAAAAAAGTCTAGCGTCAATGGAAATGCCGAACGAAGTGGTAAACATGTTAGGAGATGGTGCGCCTACAGAAACAATGGCTTGTTAATGGGCACTCGACTTTAAACGGCACCATACAAGCACTGAAGATGGTCGCCGCAGTGGACGCTCAAAAGTGCAACAACTCCAAATGCAGGACCCACAGTTTTTTTTTTTTTACACAAAGCTCTTGAGTTTAAAAACATAATACACACGGTCACGTGAGATGCCTATGATCTCAGAAATGTAATCCACTCACCGTCGCTGGTCTTCTAACACACTGTATGAAAATTTTTAATTGATTTCTGCAGTTCTTGCACTTTTTTGGCGTCCACTGAGGGAATCATCATCTTCAAAGCTCGCACGACCACGTTTAAACTCGAGTACCCACTTACAAATTATTGTCTTTGAAGGCGTAACATCTCATGACACATTTGCCGTTTTGTTGTGAAATTCAATTGGCGCTAGACCTTTTCCAACAAACACTTCGAACACAGTAAGGTGTTTGATTTTGTCCAGTTGAATAAAATCACGCGTGACATGTAAATTTCGAACAGCTGGTATAAACAATGAAGACATTGACAGTACAGATTTAGGAGTTATCAGTTGTTGACACGAAATGTGAATCTCAGTTCTTCCGCTAACCTATACATGTCGCTCCGCGAACTTCTCAACTGACCCTCGTATACCGTTGAAGTCAACTTGTAGCAAATGTTTATCGGTTTTTCATTTACAATACTTTGCTTAGCTTTAATGATACAGTAATATTTTGTTTTGCGTATGGCTCCTTCTCTGCAGGAGGAGTCACCCAGTTGAGTAAGAAGAGAACAAGTGCGATACAGCGGCTGATCTCCAACCGTGGTATACCACACTTGTTGGAATTGTTAACTCCAGAGGGACTGACAAGAAAGACGGAAAACGTATGACACTCAGTGGCGTGGCGTGGGTACATAACAGCTGTTGCCGGTTGTGATAGGCCTAAAAATTAATTCGAATTTTTTCTAGTACCAAGTGTTCTTTTTAGAGCCAAAACATTCTTTTTAGAGCTAAAATATCTTTTTAGAGTGTTTTCTATCTTTCGCTGGCATAAGAAGACGGTCCCGGTTCAACGGGATCTGACTCTCATTATATTTACACAGAATAAATGAGGACACAAATAATATAATCTAATTAATAATAATACAGACAAACAGGGAAACACATAACTAAACGAAAAAACACAAATAGGTGGGTAGTAACTGCTGCACATTGGTTCCGAAACGAACATAGTTGCTAACTGAGCGGTTTGCCGGTTTATACAGCGGCGACACATTGGGTGGACGAATGTGTCCCCCTTCCACAGTTTATACAGTGACAACTGCTACGAGTTCAATGACCACACGCAGTAAAACATTTACCGATGTCTGAACCGGCAACACATGACGGTGCAAGTGCACACCAGTTCTAAAGGAATGCTATGCTTTTCTTCAAGTTGCCCAACTAATATTGTTCGGATTTCAAATCATTCAATAACTAAACTATTTATTCTGTGATATAATTAACATATTTTTTTTCGTTTTCAGGACTGCTGCCGCCGGTAACAGCGGTTACATGAACTATGTAACATGAGCTACTGCCGAAAACGTGAAGTCATTTTTACATAACCCACAAAATGACGCGGCACGTCAAAAAAGAGGAGTCAGAGGTAGTCATCTTCATCATCTTCAGCAACGATTAAACAAAAAATAGTTTGTTCGGGTCCCAAGCAGACCAAGCAATTATAATTCAATAGTTGCTGGGGATGCGGTTAAGTTAAGAAGTTCCAACCATTTTAGCCGATATTGGGCAATCCTATTTAGTCAACTCACGATATTCAGTTCCTGCCGTAATTGGCATTTATTTTGCGAGTTTGTAGAGTATATCCTGCGAAATGTCCCTGAGAAATCTCATTTCGGCCGCTTGAATACGATTGGCTTGGGACTTCGTTCAAGTCCAATTCTCAGGCCCATAGAGAAGTGTGGGGAGGGACATCGCCTTGTAGAACTTCAAGCGTGTTTCTTTATTCGTTGACGTAAGAGTTCTCCTGATGTCCCCCCACACATATGGTTGAACTTCTGCAGCTTCTTCACCACATCGTTGTTTGCACTGCAAGACACGCTACAGCCTTGACATTTAAAATTAGTGACCTGCTCCAGAACAATACCATCTACAACAATTTTTCCTCGTATGGGATTAGCTACAAGATACACAAACATCTTGGCCTTCAACGTGGACGTATGTAATCCGAAACCTTGGAGATCTGTATCGTTACAGAGATCTATAACGATACCGCCAATAATATTTATATAGTAGTCTATGTTTTTTAAAGGCTTGTCAAGCAGGGGTGTATTTACGGAGGGGGGACGAACGGGACCTGTTATGTTCCCACCACGCCCAGAGCGTAGAAAAATTTGACGAATTTTGTTAATTTCTTAATTTTTAGGTTTATTATTATTATTATTATTATTATTATTTAGTTGTGTACGGGAAATATAGTAGTAGCTCTTTTTTAAATGAACAAACAGGTTTTTTACAGAGCGTTAGGTTACACGTTTGAAATATGAAATATAGGAAAATCAATTCAGTCAATAAGTATCTTTTAACAGTGTTTCAATAACGCGTATTTTTATTGTGTTCTTATGGCTTACTTTAATGAGACTGATTTCAGGATGTTTTTCAGCCACTTTAAAGATAATAATGTTGATTAGTTTTATTAGTTTCTTAACTTGTTTTTTCTTTTGTATGAAACCGACCTGACCCCCCTCAGAACCCCCCCAAGCCAAATTATAGATACGCTACTGATGTCAACAAATTAAAAAATTTTAAAAAATATACAGCAGCGCTTGTTCGGAATATTGAGGATTTTTTATTACTGGGCTTTCCGTGCTCTACTGTAGAAGCGGGCCGATATACATAGTCTATAACAGACATTTTAGAAAGATTATTTTTATGGAACGGATATAACAGTGACTGAAAAGTTGAAATACCTGTTCCGGTTCAACGATACTAGTAACTGAAAAGTCGAAATACCCGTTCCGATTATTCGCGATTCCGAGTAGCGGGAGCACCTACGCAACTAACGAATAAACGAGTACAAAGTCACAGTTATTGGTGCCGAATACTTGATTCTGCGCATGTGTCGATCGCCATACAAGCACGAAACGAAGCAAAATAGGGAGGTTCAGAATATCTCTACGCCAAAGAGACGAAGCTGTTTTTAATAAATGAAAAAATTAATACTGATGTTAAATTTATTCTCGTGTGTTATCCAGATATATAATACAGATTATAATAATGAATTATACATTATATTAGTCACCAACTAGGTAAATTTTGAAAAAGCGAATTAAATTGTGTTATAACCTACAGAGTGGCTGATAGGCCATATAGTACTTTTTGTTAATGTGATTTCGGAGATGATTCTAACTTCACTGCACATCTCACGTAAATTTTGTTGACATTATTTATTGTGCTATTACGTGCACTCTAAATTTCATTGCCTGAGTTCCGCAACTGATTTGTCTAACCAAAATGGAATCAATAATTTAATATTAAACCTATGTCAGTTTGTTTACTCCTAGTGAAAACTTAAATTAGTATTCCCAAAGGGAGATAGGCCTATAAATTATCTTGTTTCTTATTTTCTTTTAAACAGTAACAGCTTAATAAAGTCACAGTGTAAAGTAACACTGTTAATACTTTCAGTTTCAATTTGGTGCTTGTAACAAATTATATAGGCTAATACAGGTAGGCCTATATGTAAAACAGGTATATGATAAAAGGTTATTGTACGTGTTATTTTTTTAAAACGGTTTCGTTCGTACCTGTTATTTTCAAATACTAGTTTAACACAGGCCCGGATTTCCCACTAGGCACACTAGGCACGTGCCTAGGGGCGGCAGGCTCAGGAAGGGCGGGACGAGGTAAAACATTATTTGATAAAATTTCATGTTTTCAGTTTTTTAATTACACTGTAATTGTATTGGGCACTTGCATTATGGCCAAATTGAAGAAAATGGTTTTGAAATAACCTTTAATTATATCATTGAATAACACGGTATTGACACTGGGCCTATCAATATCAATGCCAATGTAAAATCAAGCCATTTGTGTAATTCGGGATTGTATTCAATCACTCTTAAATAATTTGTTCTATTTATCCAATTTACATTACTTTTATTGATTTTACCATGTTTGATGATAAAACCAAACCATGTAGGTCTATAAATAAACCTATAGAAAGAAAGTATATGTAGGCCTATATTACTACGTATAGCCTATTACTTGTTATAAAACTAATGTATGTGTTACTAAAGTGTACAAGTAAATAAATATTAATCAAAGTTAAAAAATGTAGTCTTTTTCACAATTCCATCACATTTCCCCATCGATGTATACTATATGGATCGCGTGCTGCATTCACTGAACCAGCCGACCGCTACACCAGTGGTTGGCAAGAACACTGCGTATGCTATATACTGTACCCGTACAAAGTCTGACATTTCTGCTTTGTTATAGCTTTTGTTGCTTTAGCGGATTATATTTTGCGTTAAATGGTATAGCTGTGTCATTTTAACAATTAATGACTCCAAAGTGGGAGGTTTTTAATAAGTTATTTTCCAAAATAAACTCATTTGTTTCACTGTAAGATTTCAGTATTCTCACACATTATTTAAGTTTATCGCTAAGTTCTGTTGCGTTCTTATTTATGAACATTTATTATTGAAGCCAGACGAATAAAGATAAGAATAAGGGAAACAAAGAATAAAAGAAGTGAGCCGTAAACTTTAAAATGTTTATTGCGTAAAAGAAGCTGGCGTATACGCTCGCCATGGTCGTTAAAGTATTCAATAAGCAATGCTAATTTACATTAATTTATTTTATTTTATTTAATTAGCTACGTATTAACTGTATAAAAATTGTTTACATTAAACATACTAAATAATACAAATTTATTTAACTTTTGGCAGACACCAAGCTTAGAGAAGGTAGCTGCAGCGGTTCTTTCCTTAGCAATATCTTAGCACAAGATTTTATAAAATAAATAATGTCACTATTAATTTGATAAGTTTCATTTCATGGCTGTCTTCAGAAAAATCATTGTTTGAAATATGTTTTCTAAACACTGTGCCGGCAGAGTTTTTCCAAGCTGATATAATCATTTTTTGGTATTAAGTTTACTGTCAGATATAATCAATAAATTATGCATATATTTTACAATCTTTAAATGACGCCCTAATTAATTTTCCGATTGATACAAAATCAGTAAAATGAGTGTAAACGCTTAAGTTATTGTCATCTGTTATCAGTTAGGCAAAAGTAAAAACAAACTGTTATAATAATAAAATCTTCGTAAGCACAAATTTTCAGTAGAACTGTCCCAAATGTAACAATTGCAAACTGTTAAAACAAGTGCATTACTGACTGAATGACTCGTTTAATACACGTGTTAACTTAGCGCCAAACGCTTTATTGCCAACCATTGTGTGGGAAGCTATACGTGCTTCGGACCGTTTTCTGCCGTTCACTTTGCCTGGCAGCACGCGATCCATATAGTATACATCGATGCATTTCCCTTTTAAATTTAAGATCAAATGAGATATTTGCAATAGAGATAGTTGAAATGACTATTTTCAGCAGTCAAGGAGAATTGAATATATAGAAGTTACTTGTTGGAGAGGCGCTAACAATAGTGCCTAGGGGCGGCAGGACACCTAAATCCGGGCCTGGTTTAGCACACCTCTAATTGTACTGAAATCCAGCGCTAACAATAGTGCCTAGGGGCGGCAGGACACCTAAATCCGGGCCTGGTTTAGCACACCTCTAATTGTACTGAAATCCAGTATGCAAGCCGAGTTGTTGCTGTTCGTTACGTTGCATGGGAGCACGTGCTCGGCGCGCTTGCATAAGCGTTCAATCACAACACACACACACATTTGCATTCGCTGAGATCATTCTCCGCGTCCTTGTCAGAAACTGACGTTTACAGTAACGCTGTCGCTTGCTCTGAATTTCAAGCGCGCTCAGGTTAGGTTCTGAGTGAATCACTCACTCAGTTGGCACGGTTATACATCTGTAACCTCCAGAGTAATACAGTAGTTCCATTCTTATACACAGTAGTGGCCTTCAGAAATCCCTTAACTCCATGCTTTGTATTTCCCAGTTCCCGGTGTGCGGAGTTATATGAGCAAGAAATACCATTTACGTTTACGCTTAACTATATGTCTTTAATTATTGAAATTACGATCCGGGCTATTAGGCCGTCGTCGTCTTCTTCTTCTTCTTCTTCTTCTTCTTCTTCTATGGCGTCACAGTTGGAATCTTAGCCTCCATTTTTCCCTGTCCTTGGCGATCGATGTCCATCGTTTTATTTTAAGTAAAGTGTCAGCATCCCTCGCCACTGCGTCGATCCAATGATGCTTGGGTCTTCCGACAAGCCTTCTACCCTCCATTTGACTAAACAGTACCTTCCTAGGTATTCGGTTGCCTTCCATCCTAATGATGTGTCCTGCCCGTTGCAATCTATGCAGTCGGATGTTGGTGGCCAGATCATTGTCTTTATAAAGCTTGTATAGTTCCTCATTGAGACGCATTCTCCATATCCCATTGACTTGGATCGGTCCATATATTCTCCTCAAAATTCTCCTTTCAAACGTATTGACTATGAATCGGCACATTTGTTCAGAGTCTAAGTCTCGCTGCCATATGTTATCACCGGTCTAATCATAACTTTATATAATGTGACCTTGGACTGATGGTGGATACTCCTTGTCTTGAATATAGTTGTCAACGAAGCAAATGCCTTATTTGCGGCCTGTATCCTTTTCCTTACTTCATTTATTTCTTCATTATCTTCTGCCAACATCCCAAATATTTAAACCGATTAACTACTTCCAGGTTTAGTGGTTCGATTTCAAGCTGTTCAGGTTTCCTGGTTTTCCTTCGAGTGGTGATCATAATATTTGTTTTATCTGTATTCACCTGTAATCCTATCTCTTCTGCTTCACCTTTGAGTTCCTGGAAGGTCTGTTTTGCTCTTCCTTGGGTTCTTGCCATAATACTAATATCATCTGTATATCCTACGATCTGGACCATTTTATGTTATATTGTTGAATTTCTATCAATTGACAATTTTCTGATCACGTATTCGAATGCTAAGTTGAACAGGGTTGTGCCAGCACATCACCCTGTTTTCACTCTCTCGTGACATTAATAGTTAACACTATTATTAGTTATACTGTTAATACATTAATAGTTATACTATAGGACCGAGGTCTACTGTAGTTAATATTCTGACAGATGTTGTTATCAGACGTTTCGATCTCAGCTCTGGAGCCCATCTTCAGTGATCAACTTACACGGTGTACGTCGGTAGCCACAGGACTGTGGACTGTGGTTACTTCTTATGCCTGGTTTCCACTCCGAACCATTTCGCTTCATCCGTTTTGTTTACCCAGCCGTACCCAGGGTCGGATTAGAAGAGCGTCATGACATATGCTGCCATCATACTGGTTCCCCCCTCCCCGTTTCAAAATTCAATCTTTTATCCAATATTTACACTGATAAATGGCATACACAATTTCGAAAGTTAACATTTTACTTCCATATTCCTTAAGGAATGGAAGTATGGTGATGGCAAAAAAAATCGTGTTCGAGATTATTGCAGATTCTGATTCTACTACACTCAAAACATGAAAAAAAGTCGTTTTCCGAAAAGTGTCTGTGTGTGTGTCTGTGTGTCTGTCTGTAGATTTTTTTTCTATGGCAAACGATAACTGCCGCAAATTCAAACAGAATCAAATAATTTTTTGCATACAGACCTGATTTGTAGAGTACTCGCGACCTATTGTTTTTGGTGAAGATCGGTTGAGGGAAAGGGGTAGTTTACCTGCAACGGTTTTTTTTTATCAAGGGAAATTTTTTTTTTGGCAAACGATAACAGCCGCAAATTCAAACAGAATCAAATGATGTTTTGCATACCGCCCTGAATTGTAGAGTTCTCAAGACCTATTGTTTTTGGTGAAGATCGGTTAAGGGAAAGGGGTAGTTTACCTGTAACGTTTTATGTTTTAACAAGGGTATTTCCTATGGCAAACGATAACAGCCGCAAATTCAAACAGAATCAAAAGATTATTTGCATACAGCCCTAAATTGTAGAGTTCTCAAGACCTATTGTTTTTGGTGAAGATCAGTTAAGGGAAAGGGGTAGTTTACCTACAACGTTTTTTTTGACAAGGGTATTTTCTATGGCAAACGATAACAGCCGCAAATTCAAACAGAATCAAATAATTTTCTGCATACAGCCCTGATTTGTAGAGTTCTCAAGACCTATTGTTTTTGGTGAAGATCAGTTGAGGGGAAGGGGTAGTTTACCTGCAACGTTTTTTTATCAAGCGTATTTTCTATGGCAAACGATAACAGCCGCAAATGCAAACAGAATCAAATAAGTTTTTGCATACGTCCCTGAATTGTAGAGGTCTCAAGGCCTTTAGATTTTGGTGAAGATCGGTTAAGGGGAAGGGGTAGTTTACCTGCAACCTTTTACGTTTTAACAAGAGTAAAGTACTTGAAAATTTATTTAAACTTTTTGAAACAATGGTAATTGTTGAAAATAAAATAATTTTGTTGCCAGGCAATAAAATTATAGTTTTTTCATTTATGTATTTTTTTCACAGTTATGTACTGTTTACGTTTCCATTTTATTATTATGACTACCGCAATGAAAAGGCAGGGAAGACACACACACACACACACACACACACACACACACACACACACACACACACACACACACACAGTTCGCGTTATTTTTTGCCTCATTCATGTTTATTTTCTTACATTTGCACGGTTTTTAAATGGAAAGTGCCGAACCCATACCAACATAACGCATGCAAGCCGAAAAAGTGTCCAGCGTGGATAGCGATTTGCTTCCTGTGGATCGCTGGGCAGTGTAACTGCACGTGTTTACAGAGGAACGATTCATAGACAGACTTTTCGTCTTTAGGGAATATTTAGGTAATATTTCATTTCGAAAATGATTTTAAATATAAATCTTAGAATATGGAAGTCATGTATGGTTCTCCATACCGATATTTTATTCAAATTCAACTCACAACAAATATTTAGCTAAACAGTGATTACAATGAACATAGTAGCTTAGAAAATACTAATCGATCCATTTTTTCTTGATTTTGCCTTAACAAAATTTTATGTAATTTCTTCGAGGTAGTCAAGTATTACGTTTTCAATATTCATCCTTCTTAACTAAGATAATCTCTTATCTTCCATAGTTGAACTCAACACACCTTCAATGCGTTTTAAAACAAAATGATCTTTCAGATACTCAGTTAGCTATTGGAATCGTCAAAAGCAGACGATAAACAATGTACGTATATATTCCGAAATACATCAATCGTTTTACAATAATAATCCAGTTTAATACTTTGCGCGGACAAACTGTAGTATCATGGAATCTATCGTCTTCATCCGAACGATTTGAAAGAAAACCTCTTTCTTGCAAATTTACTTGTGGCACAAAGTGCTTCAAATCTATTAGAAGATCGTTATTCAAATCGTTCGAGATAACGTCTATAAGAGCTTTCGTTTGATTTTCCAACTCGACACTGTCCATGGTTAATAACTGCGTAAAAAAAAAACAAAAAACTGTGTAATGTGATCATAAGCTTTGCTTCGCTTAGTCAATTCAGCTGGATGGTGCCCCCACTCTGACAGCTGAGGTCCTGGTGCTCGGTACTGCAGCATACCCTAGCGTTATGGATAATCCGACACTGGCCGTACAGTTAGCTTTGCTTCCTAAGATCTTTGTAACGGACCGTGTTACATCTAAGTGTCACTTAGACCTGAGGATACTCATTGTAACATACGGTGATAATATGCAAATTACTTGCATAAATTAATAGATTACCTTAATTATGTAAAATCTGACAATTGTTAATTATGAAAGGATTAATGAGTAGACCCTTCATAGGCTAATTACCACAATGTAATTAAGGTACAAATCTACTAATTTACTCAGGTTGCTTCTTTAATATTAAATTATAATAG
This sequence comes from Magicicada septendecula, assembly GCA_034769895.1. Taxonomy (NCBI): domain Eukaryota; kingdom Metazoa; phylum Arthropoda; class Insecta; order Hemiptera; family Cicadidae; genus Magicicada; species Magicicada septendecula. Next base: position 490,915,504 of record CM068370.1, on the reverse strand, counting down.
TGATGTGAATTGTGAATTACACTGGGTTCTCTGATAATGATGAACGCATTATTGATTGCTTAGGTACTAATTTATTATATGTTAAACATTCCGTATTTGATAACAAACATATATATATATATATATATATATATCTTCCTGGTACCTGCAAATACATACAACATATATAAAATACATACAACAAAATCAAATAATATTTACTCTATCTAATGCGTTCATTCACCCAGATGGATTGGCTTTAATAGATCATAATTATATATATTGAATGCAACCTTCTTTTAATAACTTTTCTCATAATTGCTCAGGTTAGATTCTTGTAAAGAGACAGGACAGTAGTTGACTATGCTAACAAAATCATAAAGAGTTACTTGGTAATAGTTAATCCGTTAATCCATCGGCGCTATACCCCAGATGATGACGATCGTTGAAAATGCGGCTCCATTGAATAATGATGATGATGATCACTTTCACTTGTTATTCGCACTCGCGTCGTTAACAGAATAGTGTGTTGTGTTATTCTATGTTCGCACGCTCCACTTTGTCTCCGCGTATACCATGCTTGCTTAAGTGTTCTGTGTGTTCTTTGTGTGACTACACAAGGTATTATTGTGTGGCTGTCTAATATTTCCTTTGAATAAAAGTGTCTTGGTTACAGTAATTTATAGATATTATTACAACGTTCACGCACATTGTGAATTACTGTTCGTTATACCGTTTTCTAAGTCGTAAACAATTATATATATTCTTAGTTAAATAAAGTTCAGTTCACCATTCCGCGTACTTTAAGAATTCACGGTTGTTCGATATACCGATTCACTTCGAAATTCACGTGACTGTTCTTAATAGAAGTACGACACTTAGTAAACTTGTGAGATTGTTTGTAACATTATAAAGTTAATTACGAGAGTTATGTGTCTCTCAAATATTTTTATAGTCCGAAATATTATAAGATTCTTCGCGAACTGTTTGATAAGTTATGTTAGATACTCAAGTTTCTCAATAAGACTGCGTCGCGAACTGCTCGAGAATTATTATAAGACTTTCAAAATTATTATATGACCGCCGAAAATTGTTATAAGACTGCCGAAAATTGTTATAAGACTCCCAAAAATTATTATATGACTGCCTCGTCCCGCGTCGGACACTTAGTTTTTATTAACGTCTCCCTACTAGAATTTGGTCTCTGGCTTGTCCACGCCTAAGATTACTATGATAGGCTGAAACACTACCCTCTCTCGAAGTCTTTTCCCACCATCTCGAAGTCTTCCAGTCTTATACCCTCTGATTTGTTCTTCTGCTAGTTGCTATGGAAACTGGCTTCTCTTCCGCTCTCTCTCGTGAAATACTTTGTTCTGATAGATAGCTAGAGATGTCCTTTGAATCGTCTTGTCCAGGCGTCACTCTCGTTCTGGGAAATGCAAGCCATTCCCCGCGTGTCAATCAACTCATTGTTCGAGTTTCCAGCAAGGGTTTACTCTTAACATCTCGGGTATTGTTCGTTTCTGAAACTCTGCGTCCTGGCAATTAACCGTTTTCCATCCAGTGTCGACAGCTGTAACCTCCACGCTTTCTCGTTGTAAATCTCAGCTTGTCACTTAGGCGTATCTCCCGCTGTGCCTTGACGCTGGTTCTCTTCATAGTTTGTTGTTCGGATCGTTTCTAAAGACTGCAGTACGTCCTGAACCCTTTGTCCCTCGTCTCATTTTTTGTATAGTGACCCCGTTCCTTAGCTATACCCTTAAATGTATCCTTGCTTCGATTCTGCGTAAACGTACGACTGAGCCCAAGTACTTTGTTCAATTTGTTACGGTGTCATAATTCTCCGTTGGCACGCTCCTGTCAACTCAAGTCGTCGTTTCTATTGTTGCCTCGTACTGAACACGCTTCTATTGTATGATAAGGCGTTAGTTGTCTCCTACCCCAATTAACTTTGTTTTATGGCTCTGTTCTTAGAGTCACTGCCACCGTAGCGTGAGAACAGACTGGTCAAGAAGGAAAATTAAATTTTTAATTTTTTGATTGCTATAAACATGAGTGAAACGTTGTCATACAAGACACTTTTGACACGGTCCATACCGGAAGAAGACTTCAAGAACACGTTGCTAAATATGTTAGTTTGAACCGAAGGAAGCAAGTCTTTGAAACATGCGGTTAAAACATGAATTGCATCAGTTAGAAAATTTTAAAACAAATGACTGAATCGTGTGATCTAATAATAAAGATTTAATAATAAAGAGAAAAATGACAGCAGGATGGACTTTTGGAGACGTTCGGTTAGTGTGTCCAGACGTGAGAAAATTAGAAACGAATTTGTTAAGGACAGAACGAATGTGAAAAATTCAATTTTTGATTTTATTCAAACAAAAAAATTACAATGGTATGGACACACGAAAAGAATGGCACACGAAAGATTGCCAAGGAGAGTCATGGAATGGACTCCACCGGAAAGAAGGAAATAAGGAAGACCACCTATCAGCTGGATAGAAGAAATTCAGATTATTTTGAGGGAACGAGAAATTGAAGAAGATCTTTGAATGAACAAGCAGCAGTGGAAGGTGAGAATTCAATCTGTAATTTTTGGTTTCGGAAAATGTGTAAACATTGTACCGCCGGAATAATAAATAATAATAATAAAGAGACAACTCGAGTCGGAAATAAAATGAGCCAACGAGTGTTTCAGATGACATCACAACATGTCTCTCTGTAACTGGTACGACGATTTTGAAGGCAACAAAATCTGAGAGTAACAAAAAGCAGAGACTTAGTAAGTGGCCTTCGCTAATACGATTTAACAACTTAGCCTTCAGTTACGGACAACTAATTTAGCCTACAGCACGGACTATCTCAAACAAGATCATCGACCAATAAACACTTTGACACGTATGTAATATAGTTGTCAGTAACATATTCTCCTTCTTATGTGGCGTTTCAGCCTTTGGTGGGCTTTAATTCCTCCATGATTCTCTCTTCTCCGCCCTTCCTCTCCACCCTTTGATTCCCACGCTAGCAAGGTCTTCTATTACACCGTCCAACCATCTCGTCCTTGGCCTCCCTCTACGTCTAGCAAGTATATAATCTTCCCGTCAGCATTATTTTAGGCATTCTTTCCTCAGATCAGTAATATATTGTTTTTAACTTAATATAGTTGTTAACAATCAGATTTAAAAATAATTAACAATAGGGCAATCGTTACCATAGATTCGCTAAACACGCTAAACATATCTTACTGTATATTAAGTCGGTTACTTAAAACTACTGTATCGATGGAAACTATAATGATAAATGTAAATAAATGTAAATGTAATTTACATTTGTGGTAATTAATTATGTAATTGTGTTTGCTGTGCCCCACGATCTTGGAGCGCTATTTTTATAATGTGAAATTATAAATTATACTGATATCAAATCGATAAAATTGATTTGTAACGTCTTACGTACTTTGGGCGTTATCAATATAATGATATTTTATTATGTTGATTTGCGGTAGATAATATGTATTTACTTGCTTTAATTGATTACTTTCATGCCGTGTGTTATACGACCATTTAATACTATGTATAACTATTCAGATTCTTATTAACAAATACTTGATATCATTTAGTAGATTTGCGTTATCAATTCATTTATTTTATTTGAGCATTTGAAACTCTTGAAGATCTATTTTATCTTTCTCCAAAATTTAAGTTAATATCTGGGTTGTATTTGGTAATAATGAACGCATATATATGATCAACTTAAATTAATAGTTTATTTATAATTCACAACAAATTAAAATTGTACATATGATATGTCGCTGTACCTGAAATACATACATATTTTATAAGAACAAATTCATGTTTCAATATATGCTGAAAACAAAGGAAAACATACATACATATATAAATCAAATAATATAACAATTCATATTCTAATTATTTAATGCGTTCATTAAATCCCAAATAAGCTTTTGTTAATATATTCATTAATTACTTTTTATTCAGATTTATTCATTGCGTTTCTTAATAATTTTCTCAGGGATGAATTATTTGAAAGAATCAGGTCAGTAGAAGTAACTAATTAGAAATGATTAAAATAATGATTACTTGATTATTGAATATCCATTAGTTGTTGACGAAGTCTAGTTCCGGTGATGAAGATGACTCGTAGACACATTTCGTCGGATGCTGTTTTATCACAATCACTTAACACTCACTCTTCCGGTCACTCGCGTTGGCGTTTGTCTATGTGAATAATTGAAGTTTAGTGTTCAATCAAATGTTCCATCTTACGGTGTAGGTTGTGTGTTCGTTTTGACGTTAATGTACATGTCTGGTTTCACTTATCGCTGCTTCTTTAAATATTCGTATAATTTGTTAATTAGTTTAATATTTCATGTTCATTCTGTTGTTAATAAGGTGTAGTAACACTATATTAAGTTCAACTGTTTAGTATATCGTTTATGTGGTGATATCTATCCGTGTAACGGTCTGATTGTTCACTTTATATAATTCTTATCTAAGTCCGTTACGACACACTTCGAAATACACTCTTTAAAAGTTTACTAAGACTTACTATCGTGACGTGAAGATATTACTAAGTCTCTTAAGTTACAGGTTAACGTACTAAGTCCCGTACTCGAGTTAATTCTCCGCACGATTAATGTACTCTTGTGAACTTAGAATAAAACTAACTCCGAACACTTAGAATAAACTGTTTGAAATCTGAGTATCAACTGTTCCGTACTTGAAATTAACTAACTGAAAAATTTGAGTATAAAACTGTCTGAAGATTTGAGTAAAAACTGTTTCAAAAATTGAGTATAGACTGCCTCTCCTCCGCCTTGGACAGATAGTTTTATTAATTCGTCCCTACTCAAAATTTTGTCTCTGGCGCAGTTCACGCCTACTTCATTTTGAGATTGGTCAGTTTTGAATTTTCTTGGAATATTCTGTCCCACCATGTCGAGATCCTACGTCATAGTTCTTCCGATAGGTCTTCCGTTTCTGTTGCTATGGAAACACTCCTCATCACCAATTTTCTCCCTGGCTGAAGGCATCTGATAGGTTCTTAAACGTCCCCCGATTTTGCTCTGACGAACATTGACCCTTTTCGTAGAAACTACGGCTATTAGACACTTGTTTATCAACCTATTGTCTGAAGTAAACTCTGTGTTTCTCTAGATTGCCATTATCTGTACTTTCGGTCTTCCTGGCGTATTGTTCTATGTTATACCCCCTTTTTTGTGGCTATTAGTAATTTTGAACATCTGCTGGCTGGTGAAGTCACCCCAACTTTCCACTCGTAAATCCTGTCTGTCACTTAGACGATAACTCCAGCTGCGTAACATGACTTGAGTTTTTGTCAGATCTATCCTACTGTATTGTTTCTTAAGGTGCAGTGCATCCGTTCCATTGAAATATGTAGTTTCACTCGTTTTTGTCGTTTATCGTATACTGACGTAACATGGTCAAACATCTGCCACAATTCTCGGTACAAGTGTGAATGTCCTTGCACAATTGTTACAGTTGTAGTGAGCAATAATTCTGGACTACACTTTCCCTGTCATCTTGTGCCACCAATTTCTATAGTTGTATCGTACTTAATGTCTTTCTATTGTCAAGCTAGCGACGCTGTACTGACATCTTCTCTTTCGCTTTATTTATTGCGCCAACTATAAGTCGTTGATACCGCCTCGTGTGAACGTACTCCGTCGAGGTGAAAATTTAAAATTTTTTAAATTTTTGCTCGTTACAAAACCAAACGGTACTTTTCCGATTTCACCCAAAGGTTTTTACATTTTCATAAAAACTGATTATGAGGTAACAACTACTTTATACCCGATGATGATTCCAATTTGTAATTGTAATTTCTTTTAAATAAAGAGAAGAAGAAGAAGAAGAAGAAGAAGAAGAAGAAGAAGAAGAAGAAGAAGAAGAAGAAGAAGAAGAAGAAGAAGAAGAAGAAGAAGAAGAAGAAGAAGAAGAAGAAGGAGGAATGTGTACGTCAGTTTAAGTTAGATTAACAGCTGTTTGAACTCACGATTCGGGAGACTTATTTCTTTCCTTCTTCCACCGTGTGTAACTGATTTGTGCAGATTTATATCACCTGCTGTCGCTGCTCGTATGTAGTGGCTCTCCCGGTAATGTCTCTTTTTCTTCATCATCGTCGTCCTTTTTTGTGTCCTCCTCCTTATCCTCCCCATTATGGCATTAGGTAGAACCTTCTGACCAGTCATTCCTTGGTGTCCCCAAGCTTCGTATTCCTGTTTATATTTGAATTCCTTTCATTCTGTCTAGACGATCCATTATGTGTCCTAAAATTTTGAAATTTTAAATCTGAATATTATATTCAGATTTTTATTAAAATTATCTTTAATTTGATATTCGACATAGAATTTTGCGATTTTATCAACATTTCGATTCAGTTTTTCGCCCCTAACGTCAAACATTTTGAAACTTTTAATAACTGAACAGTAAATGTGGCAAGGTTTTCGAAAATCATGCGTTCAAAAGTTGTGGTGAGACAAACAACCCAATTAGACAGGCAGACAGACAAATACAAAAAGTGAATTTAACTGGAAGTTTTCCCGCTGTAAGTTTTTTAACTGACCAAAAAATAAAAAACATTCTCGCTTACTACTTTTTGTATGTTTGATTTCTGTACAATTAAAAACATTTTTCCTGTTATAATACGAATAAAAAATATTAAATGTATTCCAGTTGGCCTGATATTTATACTGTAGTATTTCCTTAACTATCCTTTTTAAAATCATATACCTACATTTTACGTACATTAGATGTATATTGCTAGTAAAACTACAAGAAAAGAAAAGGAGTGTAACAACAGCGAAATTGTACGTTTGCTATGGACACGACACAGTCTGGCAACAATGTTCATGAACTCTAATCCTATTCCAATTTCAAACAAAGTATAGTCAGACAAGATTACCGTTTCCACGTTGTTTCGGCGGCGTTGCCACAAGTAATATTCATCAACCTCAGCTTATCACCGAACCGTTGATCAATGTAGCTGACCCGTCGTGTCTTTGTCATTCTGCTGTCGGTATAGCCGTTGTTTAATGATGTGCAGAAACATGTCAGCAACAACGTGACTAACTGAAGCGATAAGACAGAACATTAATTACGTCTTGAGTTGCCAGACGTCCAAAAAATATTTGGAATTTTTACTGTTTAGTGCGGCTAAAAATAAGTATGTCCGGCTTGTCCGGATTTTGTTAGGCTTTGTCTGACAAATTTGCACGTAGAATTATGATACCAGTATAGCACAATTTTTATGCCTGAAAAGTGTACTAGGTCTGAAAAAACGTACGTACTAGATTTTTATTTCCTTTCCTTTCAGTATGTTTAGGTCGTTTATGATGTTACTGTTAATCTCTGTACTATCATCGAAGCCGCCGCTCTCATTTATGCGAACTGGTATCGCCAAATCAAAGAGGCAGCCGTAGACTACTCGTGAATGTCAAGACTAGCCATTGTTTCGATTTGTAAGAAAATGTAAACATCTTATTGTGCTACATTTATCTCTACGTCGGTGTTGTATTTGTGGTCTCTTTAAGCTTACAGTAACGGACTAAGGGTGGGGGGAGGGGCAGACCTCCTCCAGATTTGGAAAATTAAATTTTTTTGGTAAATTTATTATTTTTTTGCAAATGTTCTATTGTCGCGTCCTGAAACACAACACTAGGATAGGCCCAGGTCGATCGATTCCAAAGATTTTTTTTCGTATTATTTTGGAATCTACCTTACAACCGTACCTTGTAAAGTATTTACAGATATTAAAAAAAACTTATAAAGGTAAGTTTATTATTAGAAATATATTCATGCTAAAAAAGAAAAGAACCGTCAATTGTACCCTGCTTCAATGCCTCACCACGCAGTCGGAAGTCGCAAATTGAACCCCAAACAGCACGGACGAGAACGGCAGCGCAGCGACTCAAGAAAGCGTCGGTACGATAACGTAAACGGCGGAATGAAATACCGGACGATAACCTGTAGGCCTACGCTAAAAGAGATTACACCAGTGAACAGTGTTTAACATTTCAGGACACCAATAATTTATTTAAAATCTCTCATCACAATTTTTACCAAACAGCGGATAATTCGGTGTGCGGAAATTGGGTCAGTTAGTCGAATTTCCGAGGCCAGAACTAGAAAACGGCCATTTTAGAAAATTAACTTTACGTGCACTAAAACTGCTAACTGACTTACTGACTTGAAAAAAATGCCATTCTTTGCAGCATTGATAAAGTTGTTTTGGAGTATATAAGTTTATTGTATATTATAAAAGTATTGTAATAAATTTAATGCAGTCTATAAATAATACTACTTCTATTATTTTTTTAAACTTTGTATTTACAATAGGCCTATGTAAGTGGATTTTATTTCAAACATTACTACAGGTTCTTATAAAGTTTCCTAACTAGATGTATCGATACAGTAATTAGACTTAAAGACTTAAATACTATGTATTACTAATATAAACTGGATTATAAAAACCCATCTTATGGGAAGGGAGGCGTCAGAAAAATATCCGCCCCGGGCCTCCAGTAGCATAGGACTGTGTCCGGCTTGTCCGGATTTTTAGGCTTTTGTCTGGCAAATTTGCACATAGTATTATGTTAAGAGTATAGCACATTTTTAATGCCTGAAAAAGTTAATAGATCTGAAAAAAACGTACATACTAGATTTTTATTTCCTTTCCTTTCAGTATGTTTAGGCCTTTTACGATATTACTGTTAATCTCTGTACTATCATCGAAGCCGCCGCTCTCATTTATGCGAACTGGTATCACCAAATCAAAGAGGCAGCCGTAGACTACTTGTGAATAAAGAGCTTAGCAGTGTCAACACTAGCCATTGTTTTGTTAGAAAATTCAATCATCTTTTTCTACATTTATCTCTACGTCGGTGTTGTATTTGTGATCTCTTTAAACTAGTCCGATGTTTACTTCCATGTTCCGTAAGGAAACGGAAGTATGGTGATCGCGAAAAAAATCGTGTTCGAGATAAGGGCTGCTTCTGATTGTTCCTCAAAACATGAAGGAAAGTCGTTTTCCGAAATGTGTGTGTGTGTGTGTGTGTGTGTGTGTGTGTGTGTGTGTGTGTGTGTGTGTGTGTGTGTGTGTGTGAGAATATACTGATTTATCTGATGTAGGCGTACATCGTATTTAAAATTCTAAATAAACGGTTGACAGTGTAAGATTTCTCCGCATAATGAATAATAATTTTTTTACAAATATTTCCTCCTCACCTGAATATTTTGGAGCCAATACAATCCTGGCGCCTGTGTGCGCCGCACACTTTGTAACTGTGTCGGCGCGCCACTGCCTAACATCGAACAAACATAATAAATGCTGCTTTTTAATGTAAAAAATTTCTGTCCGGTTTTGGGGGGAAATACACCGACTAAATTAACAGCTGTGTTCGGCTTTTCTGACTTGATCTAGCAATCCTAATTAGATCTGATGTCAGTTGCTTTGAAGCCGGTGTTAACGGTTTGAATGGACGTGTAATACTTTGATCATCAAAGTCAAACTGAACTCTGAAAGTTGAAAATTTATTTTGTTAAAGCTCGGACGCTGAAAATTCCCGTCATTATTTAAAACCAGCTAACCCAGAAAATCACTTCCGCTTGTGTTCGTTAAGCAAAACAGATAAAAATTAGTAAAAAGTAAGTACCGGTATGTGTGAGTATTGCTAATTGCTGTTTGAAAGTAAACGGTAATAATCGTTTCAAGTGGAGTTTAACTCGTTATGACGGTATAATAGAGCCTAATGAGTACTTTGTAGTACAGTAGTTTGGAGAGAAACAGTTAATCTTTCTTTCAGTAAAAAAAAAAAGAAAGGCACGGCGAGAGGTGATCGCATTCTTTGTGAGTTACGTGTCAGCATTGGGCACTGCGCACACACGGATACACAAACACATACTCGTTGCAGCTGCCAATTTTAGCGTGATCGTTCTCCTTTGGTCAGGCCTGTTCCTCCGTCACACGATTGTACGTCAGACTTTAAAGTTTCATCTGATCAACAGATCGACACGCTCTGGCTCTAGCGGGGGTGCTCACAGCATGGTGCAATGGTGCAAATCGTACCACTGGAATTTTTGGGGGCGATTTATGTAATTTTGGAGGGGAATTTCCACGATATTCAAACTTTTTCTTTTACTTTTAAATTCCCCCACAGTGAAGAAAAATAATGCAATTACAAAATCAAGTTAGAGTATATTGATAAGACATAATGCACCAGTAATCATGCTAGACCAGGTTTGACCAGGCTTTTTACATTTCTCATTATTTAATTATTGATTAGGCGTAATACAAAACCGTTCGGTATTGATAAAAAGAATAACATTAGTTTTTGATACCAATAATTGCTTAAATTGCTTTAGTTTTAAAACATTATTTTCTGATAAAGCCACTGTTAACTTGGGGGGGGGGGAGATTATTCCATACCCTCGTATTGTGATCCCACTACCCACAAAATCAAATTTGGGGGAATTTTGGAATACTGGGGGGGAATTACACCATGGTGTTGGGGGGGGGGCACCTCTGGGCTCAAGTGTGGAAATGGTCATTTTGTAGCCGATAAATGCCACTGTATAGAGTACTGTACTTATTCAGTTGTATACTCTATGGTTATGTTACGTTATGGTTTCCATAATGTTGATATCACTCTCCGCCGGGCTATAATAGCCGTGGTCGTGGTCTGCTACTGGCATAGCTTCCAGACGTTTCGACCGTCGGAAGCCATCTTCATTGTACCAGAACGATTGAGTAATTGGCCAGACATACAGTTGTGTACCACAGTACTGTCGGAATTGAGGTGCAATTCTGGCGAATAACTCAATCGTTCTGGTACAATGAAGATGGCTTCCGATGTTGGGGGCAAACATCCGCAAGCTATGCCAGCAGCAGACCACGGCCACGGCCTAACAGCCCAGCAGAGAATAGTGTTGACGTCAGCCGTGAAACGCTTAGAAATTCTTTCCCATAATGTTTTTACTGGAAACAGAGACATTTATATTTGTAGCCTGAAAAATTACGTCTAAAAAAGTGGGACAGGACAAAAGTGAATAAATAAATACAAAAACTCAGTAACAGACGGGTGAGCAAGAATGGTTATAGTGACGGAACCGCGGCCGTGGAAACTGCACTGTCCTATATTATAGAACAGCAGCTGATGTTCTTACGATAAAAAGACTTACACAATGTTAACGGAATGTCAAGGTAGTTACAATGTCCAGAAGCAAAACGCTTTCGAAAGCTTTTGTAAACTGTTGCTGAGGTTTTTAAAATTAACGACAAGAGAGTGTGTTAGTTTTAGACAAAAGTTGTGTTAGTTTCATTTTAAGTGTTTGCATTTTTTGTTTTCTGCTGCAACTACTGTATTAGTGCAATTCTGAAAATAACCCGAACATCCTAGGTTTCGATAAACCTCTTTGTTCCATCCAACTCGAATTATCGCCCCTCGTCTAAAATTTTTTGTTAATGCTTTCGGTCTGCTCGCTATCTTTTTCATTGGTATGATACCAATCATTATTTACTATATATTCTTCTTAATTATGTAATTGAACGAGGAAGAGAATTCTTATTTTTAACTCGACCGATTGGCATTTGTCTGTCTGTCTATATATTGTCTGTCTGTCTGTCTATCTTCCTATTTGTTTGGGTATGTCTCACGATAACTTTTGAACGCATCGATTAACTAAGACTTCTCATGTTTTTTAATCGTAAAACTTGATGTTTTTACGACAGGATCCCCCAGTATCGGCTGGATTGGTGGGAACATCTTTGCTGAACGGATGACTGCCGTTTCCCCGAACAACTATGAAACTATAAGCCGATGGGACGGAGGGGTGTGGGACGTCCGAGGAAGTGCTGGAGTGGCCAGTATTCACTTTTAAAAATTTCAAAATTTGTGGACCCCGGGTTTCAAAACGTGGATGAAAACTGTGATGAAATCGCAAAAATTAATTTGTGGTATCAAATGATAGAGAATATTAACTAAAATCTGAATGAGTTAAATTTTTGAAATTAAAATTTTTGGGACGCCAGGTTCCAAAGAGGGGGAAAGGTTTCATAAAAAGGTAAATTCCCTGTGGGATATCAAATTAAAGAGAATTTTGAAAAAAATCTGAATATAGTGTACAGTTTTGGAAATTTGAAACAATTTTTCCCGGGGCCCAAAACCGGGATCAAAAATTTGAAAAAAAAAATGTAAAATCCAGCTGGATATCAGTCTATAGAGAATTTTAACACAAATCCGATTGTTTGACATTTTTAGCGTTTGTCGTATGATTTTCTACAATATTCTTGCTTTACTAGAGTAAACGGAATTTTAATAATTTTTCCGATAATTTAAAAATTATATAATATCAATATATTTGTCCAACAATAAATGTACTTCGTTCAAGATAATAAGCGAGGTCTGCAGGTCAGGGAACTCTTATTAGTTCTTCTTCTTCTTCTTCTTCTTCTTCTTCTTCTTCTTCTTCTTCTTCTTCTTCTTCTTCTTCTTCTTCTTCACTACATGGCTTGGGCTATAGCCCGTTCCGACTTCACAGAGTGTCTGACCAATTTTTCCAGCGTCTTCCACGATCTCTCGTCCCCACTTCCTAAACGCTTGTTTAGGAATTCGTGTGTCTACCATGCGTTCCACATGGAACTTCCAATTCTGCCTGTATTCCTTTATTCTACCCAGAACTGACTGTAACTTTACGCCTTTCTTTATGTCGTCGTTTCGTAGATGATGTCTCAAACTGCATCCCTTAACCGCTCTTCCAAATTTGATTTCCGAGGCCTGCATTTGGAAACTTCTTTTTGCAGGAGAGTCCATGTTTCACAACCATACATTACATTTGGCACAGCCACGACCTTATAGAACTTTAGCTGTGTCTCCGTCTGTGTTTTATTCTTCAATAGTCGTCTTATCGTTCTACAGGTGTAACTAAATTTATTTAACTTTATCTCTATATCGTTGTCCTTCCTATGTGTGTGAGTTTCCTGCTCCAAAACTCTATTATTAATTACAAATTTTGCTCTTACAGGGTTCTTGCCTAGGAAGGTCATTGTTTTTGGTCTTAATATTTGAGATCTTGAAGTTGTATTTTTGGCAAATGGACATGAGTTATCAAGCCAAAATCAATAGTTATCGCTAGTACAAAGCGGACAAACGGAAGATTTTGTTTGTTTTCGGTTGACCCGGTTTCAAAACGCAAACCTTCACGTGTTTCACGGCAATGTCGTAACTCTGTGGAATTAAAACTGTTGTTGTTTTTTCCCTGATAATAATTTAACGGTGTGCTAATTGCGCGCGGAGTTCTCATGCGGCGGGTACGCGCTCGTGCGCGTCGTCGTCGGAAGTCGGATTATTTATTGGTGAGAATATTGTGGCGAGGCAGGTCAGAAGAGGAAGTCGCCCTTGCCTCCTCTACAAGGAAGTGTATAACAAGTGTGTGAATGGATCCCACCCAAGACAGACGGACGGAAGAGCACCAGTACCAGCTGGCCTTACATTACCAGCGCTCTGTGTTGTTCTCTCTCATTCGTTATGCTGCGTCTGTCTTTCGCTGCGAATTTGTTTTTCTTTCTAAATTATTATGGTATTCTTTTCGCTTTATTATCGTTTCGACGATCTCGCGAACAAATTAACCTTAACAATTTAATTTTGACCTCTTTCTCTGCCTACTGTTCTTAAAGTTGACCGCATCTGTATATTAATCAACATAATACAAATAATTTTCTTGATTCTAATACTACTATACGATCAAAATGCTTTTTTTGTCTCAGTTGATGAATTTCTTCTTCTTCTTCTTCTTCTTCTTCTTCTTCTTCTTCTTCTTCTTCTTCTTCTTCTTCTTCTTCTTCTTCTTCTTCTTCTTCTTCTTCTTCTCCTCCTCCTCCTCCTCCTCCTCCTCCTCCTCCTCCTCCTCCTCCTCCTCCTCCTCCTCCTCCTCCTCCTCCTCCTCCTCTTCCTCTTCAAGGATTAGGTTATATACACCTGTTCCGGCACCCGTCTCATCCTCGGACGACCCACGTCTCTTCTACCAATGGCTTTATAGATCAGTGCCGCTTTCGGCAATCGATCCTCTGTCATCGTTTGCAGGTGATCCCACCACTGTCTTCTGCAAATTGAAATAATTTCATTTATGTCCTTTACTTCGAGTTCTGCTCTGATATCTTCATTCCTTATTCTATCTTGCAATGTATAATTTAAAGTATTTAGACGAAACTGCCTTTCAGCACTCTTTGCCGCTTTCCTTTCTTTTCATGCCCATGAAAGTATATGGTGTTTTCATGTTTCATGTTTTCATGGCTCACTTGCATAAATCAACTTGGGTATTGTAATTGTCTTATACATTTTAATCCTTGTGCTGTGTCTTGTTTTGTTTCTAAGATTTCTATGAATCGTACCACAAATATTCCTAAATTTATTTGTCTTATCTCTTATATCATATTCAGATTAATAGCAATATATATTAAACAAGGTTGGGGAAACACAGCATCCCTGCCTAACTCCCTTATTTATTAGAATGTCACCTGAGAGCCTACCATTCAGATCCAGGACTACAGATGTACTTTTATAAATGATCTTAACTGAATTTATTAAATGGTGTGGATATCCTCTTCTATCCATAATAATCCATAACTTTTGACAGTCTACATTATCAAATTATCAAATGGTTTTTCCAGATCAGGAAAAGCGATATGGGTTTCCTGGTTATACTCCCTGCCTCTTATCTATTATCTATCGTAATACAAGCAATGCATCCACAGTCGACCTACGCTTTCTAAAACCCTTTTGGTCTTCAAGAAGTAATGCATCTGTAATGACTCTTAATCTCTGATTGACAATTCCTGTATATATTTTGTACGTTGAGTCCAGCAAGCTTATTCCTCTGTAATTATTTGCTTCTGTTCTGTCTCCTTTTTTATATAACGAAATCACTTTTGTCCGCCTCCATTCTATCGAATATTGTTTTCCATTCAAATGTTATTTAGAAAATGGAGAATTCGTAAGTGCAATAATGTGCCACCATATTTTATTAACTCAGCATTTATTCCGTTAAGTTCTGGTGCCTTTCTACTTTTCATTCCATTCATTGCTTGTTGGAGTTCTTCTACAGTTAACTTATCTTGACCTTTTCCACTGGGCAAACTTATATATTCCTTATCATTTTTTACTGCACTGTCAAAATATATGGTTTGTCCATTCATTTTCCTCAATGATATTAATACGAATCTTTTATCTTTTAGAGCTATTCAATGTTTTTATCGACAGTTGAGGAATGTGTCGAGCTTTAAGCAGTGTGCTCGTCGTCAGCCTTGTTGATTTTTCGGTCTGGTAAAGTACCTGTGTGTGTGTGTGTGTGTGTGTGTGTGTTGGTTGCTGCTGTTTACTGTTGGTTTTTGGTTGATGGGGTATTTTGTTGTTATCGTGATACGATTTAGTATTGCCATTCGCCGAACGCGCCCAAACCACATCAATTGACGTCTTTCTCTAGTTTGTGTTGTGGTTTCCTCGATTCCCATAACGTTTCTGATGCTATCATTTCGAACTCTGGCCAGTCGTGATTTTCTAGCAGGTCTCCTCGGCGCATCCGCCTCTCCGTTTCTCGTGTCCACCTTTCCGGATCGTTCAGCCGGAAAACCTGTGCGCTACAAATTGCTGTACTCTTTACTGTAGTACCATCATCATTGATAGGATTTCTCCTGTTCCGACTTCATGACTCCCGCCATCTTGTGACTAGCCTGCCTACAGATCTTCTTCCAACTGGCTCATAGTCATAAGCCAACTTCGGAAAGCGGATATTGTCCATTCTTTCTACTAGATGTTGTTTCCAGCAATTTCTATAATTCTGAATGAGTTCATTTAGTGAAACTATATCCAGTTCTCGTCGAATATAGGTACTCGTTTCTTAATATGATCGAGTCGTGTATATCCCTTACTGTAGTGTCATATACGCCTTCATTTTATATGCTTTGATATGTTCTTGCTTCACCATATTCGATCCGGCAACCGTGTCATTACCACCACCACCATCATCATCGTCGTCGTCGTCATCGTCTTCTTCTTCTTCTTCTTCTTCTTCTTCTTCTTCTTCTTCTTCTTCTTCTTCTTCTTCTTCTTCTTCTTCTCTTCATAACGGGTTTAGGCTTTAGCGGCCTGTTCCTGTTCCACAGTCCACCTTTTCTTACATCTACCAACTATTCTTCTGCCTCTAGCGTTGTAATCTTTCGTTATCTTCGGTATTCTACTTTCTTCCATTCTATCTGTGTGTTGAATCCATTTTCTTCTGTATTCTTTAATCATTTCATTAACTGCAAAAATGTCTAATTAACTTCTTATTTCCTCATTTTGTTATATGATCTCGTCTATTACACCTTTTAACTGATCTAAGAAATTTAATTTCTGCTGTTTGTATCTTCTGTTCATCTTTTTTCTTTATGACCCAAGTTTCAGAACCATACAGTAGTGTAGGTATTGCCATTGTTTTATAAAATTTTATTTTTGTTTCTAACAACCACGTTAAAAGGAAGTTAAACCCGTCCAAACAGAACGCCTCGCATCTCGTCGAACGAAACCAACGTTTCACGGAGGTAGAATGTCGACAGCGGAATTGTCTCTTAAACAGGTGGTAAACGAAACCAAATCGATTTCACTCCAGTGCCCACTGAATCTCGTTGCTGCAATTACCGCTTTTGTCGTGTGCAACACGTGCTCGCATACCCAAACACGTCCACTGTTTACTCAATAATGGACACGTAGCCTCTACCAGCTGCATTGCAAACTGCATTAGAAAGTTGGCAGTCGTTTCTTTTTTTTTTTTTTGACATTTCTGTTTCTATTTCTTTTTCTTTTTTTTTCTTTGCCTTTTTAAACAGATGAATAATGACTGACTGTTGCAATAAAAACAAGAAACGCCGATCGCAGGAAAGACCTCACATAATAAACACAAAAGATTAATTATTTATTATTCCGGCTGTACAATGTTTACGCATTTTCCGTAACGAAAGATTACAGAAGTGATTGAATTGTCATCTTCCACTGCTGCTTCTCCATCCAAAGATCTTTTTCAATTTCTCGTTCCCTCAATATAGTCTGCATTTCTTCTATACAAGTGATAGGTGGTCTTCCTATTTTCCTTCTTACTGGTGGGGTCCATTCCATAACTCTACTTGACAATCTTTCCTGTGCCATTCTTTTCGTGTGTCCATACCATTGTAATTCTTATATTTGGATAAAATCAACAGTTGAATTTTTCACATTCATTCTGTCCTTAATGACTTCATTTCTAATTTTCTCACGTCTGGATATTCTTGCCGAACGTCCCCAAAAGTCCATGTCTGCTGTCATTAATTTTGTTCTTGTGTGTTTAGTCCAAACTTCTGAGCCGTAAGACTTGATACTTCTAACAATGGTTTTAAATATTTTGGTTTTAGTTTCTGCTGTAATTTGCTTATCCCATAGGATTCCATTTAATTTAGATATAGCCAACTTTCCCATATTAATTCTGGAATGTATTTCTTTGTCCTGCTTCCCACTGGCCGTAATTTTCATCCCCTAAATACTTGTATTCCTCTGTATATGAAATCTTCCCCATGTCTTCCTCCAATATCAAGTCTTGATGAAGGTCACCTATTGCCATGTATTTTGTTTTATTCATATTTACCTTTAGTCCCCATTTCTGATATTCCTGTATCAATTTTCTAGTCGTGTACTCTATGTCTTCAAAATCTTGAGCCAAAAGTAACTGCTCATCAGCAAACTGTAATGAATAAACTGTATCACAGTCAAATGGAATTCCCATGTTCCTGCACATTTTTTCCAAGTCTCTACTGCTTTCTCCGTATAAATTAAAAGATTAATTATTTGACATTAAAATAAATACAGTACAGTACACCACAGTAATCATTAAGTGTATTGACGTTTGTGGATTGGAAAACACTCTGTGATTCTGAGAGTACTTAGCGATGGTTGTGGGTAACTACGAAAAATAATTTTTAAGATTTGTTTACTGATTATTTCATCATCATTAACAGGTTTTATGTACAGTGGAACTTCGCTAATTCGTCTCCCTCTGTAATTCGTCACCCATTCAAGTTTTTTTTTTTTTTCTTTATTAACAAGCGAGTACATATACGCTCTAATTATAGATGGAGTAAACCAGAAACGTGCTGATTGTGCCCGAGGTTCTAATAAGAGCAAGGAGAACGGATTGCGGATGGTGTTGGTTCCGAGAATGAGTATTTCGTACTTGTGTACACGGCACAATGAGAGTTGTGTTATGTCGTTACAGCGTAATATGTTTCCGAAAATTCAGTCGGCTTGCTGATGCCTGGCAAAGTATTCCGTAAAACGCACTAAAATCTGCCTGGAATAAGTTACGGCCATCTGAATTACAACCCGCGTCTACAGAACCAGTAGGTCTTGACTCCACATCGTAATTGTTAGATATCTGCCAGTCCCTACCAGCATTTAACAGTTTGAATGGAGACGACGTCAAAAATTGGTGTGAAATAGGCTTACCGGATGTAGGCTACGAAATGTTTAGTGATGATGAAATTGTTACATACGTATCCACATAACCTACAGAAGCTAATGATGAAGAAGATGACCAGCCAATAAACCTGCAATCTCTCGTAAGGAGACCATTCAATCACTAACTGCAGCAATCAAGTGGTACGAAGACCAAGACGAAGCAGAACTGCTTAAAATTATTTAACTCCGCCAAATACATAATTTGGCACTTGAAAAGTACGGTCGACAGAAAAAAACAGAAAAGTTTGTAACGAGCAGAAAATTTTAAAAAATTTTTAAATTTTCACCTCGGCAGAGTACGTTCACACGAGGCAGTGTCAACGACTTATAGGTGGAGCAATAAATAAGGAGTAATGAGAAGGTGTCAGTGAAGCGTTGCTGACTTGACAATAGAAACACATTAAGTTCAATCCAACTATAGAATTTGGTGGCGTAAGATGACAGGGAAAGTTTCGTCCAGAATTATTGCTCTCCGCAGCTGTAACAAAGTAAGTAAGGACATTCACACCCGTACCGAGAATTGTAGCAGATGTTGACCATGTTACGTCAGTAGACGATAAACGACAAAAACGAGTGAGACTCCATACTACAATGAAACGGATGCGCTGCACCTTAAGAAACAATACTGGAAGATAGGCTGACAAAGACTACAGTCATGTTACGCAGCTGGAGGTATCGTCTAATTGACAGACAAGAATTTACGAAGGAAAAGTTGGGGTGACTTCAACGACCAGCAGATGTTCGAAATTAGTAATAGCCAGAAAAAGGGGGTTAGAGCATAGAACAATACGCCAGGGAGACTGTAAGTACAGATAATGGGAATCTATAGAAACGCAGAGTTTACTCAGACAATAGGCTGATAGACAAGTGTTTAATAGCCGTAGTTTCTTCGAAGCGGGTCAACGATCGTCAGGGCGAAAATCGGGGAGACGTAAGGACCTATCAGAGGCCTTCAGCCAGCGAGAAATTTGATGGTGAGGAACGTTTCCATAGCAACCGAAACGAAGAACCTATCGGAAGAACTATGACGTAGAATGTTGACATGGTAGGGCAGTATTTTCCAAGAATATCACAAACTGACCAATCTCGAAGTGAAGTAGGCGTGAAGCGCGCCAGAGACAAAATTTTGAGTAGGGACGAATTAATAAAACCATCTGTCCAAGCCGGCGGAGAGAGAGTCTACACGCAAATTTTGAAAGTATACAGTCTACAGTCTACACTTAATTTTGAAACGGTCATACTAAAGTTTTTCAGACAGTTTACATTCATATTTTCAAGTAGTTTAACTTCAAGTGCGAGAGACGGTATATCATAAACTTTCAACAGTTTACGCTAATTATTCGGAGTTAGTATTATTCAAAGTTCAGAAGAGTACATTAAACGGCGGAATGCTAACTCGAGTTCGGAAGTTAGATCGGTAACAAGTAACTTAAAAGACTTAATAATACATTCATATCGCGGTAGTGGTACTTTACCGGTGTGCGAAGTAACGGACTTAGTAAAATTTACACCAAGTGAACAATCAGACCGTTACACCAACAGACAGCATCACTTAACGACATACAAATTATTTGAACTTAATATTGTGTATCAACAACATAATGAACACGAAACATTAAACAAACTAATAAATTATATGAACGTTTAATGAAGCAGCGACTAATGAAACTAGACATGTATATTGACATTAAAACGAACTCACAGCATGCACAGTAAGATGAAACATTGATTGAACACTGAACTTCAATTATTCACATATACAAACACCCACGCGAGTGATCGGAAGAATAAAGTGTTAAGTGATAGTGATAAAACAGCTTACGAGGGAATGTGTCTACGAGCCATCTCCATCACCAGAACGAGACTTCGTCAACAACTAATGGATATTCAATAACCAAGTAACCATTATTATAATTATTTCTAATTAGTAACTTCTACTGACCTGGTTTCTTTCAAAGAATTCACACCTGAGAAAATTATTAAGAAAAGTAATGAATAAATCTGAATAAAGTAGTTAATGAACGTATAAACAAAAGCATATTTGGGATTTAATGAACGCATTAAATAAGTAGAATATTGAATTGTAATATTATTTGATTTATATATGTATGTATGTTTTCTTTGTTTTCAGCATATATTGAGACATGTATTTGTTTATTATAAAATATGTATGTATTTCAGGTACAGCGACGTAACCTATGTACTATTATAATATGTTATGAGTGATAATTAAACTAGTATTTTAGTTGATCAGAAATATGCGTTCATTATTACCAATGCAACCCAAATATTAACCTAAAGTTTGAAGGAATACAAATAGATTTTAAGAGTTTCTTGTGTTCAATTAAATAAATGAATCAATGACTACCATCTATTAAATGATATCACGTATGTGTTGATGAGCATAGATAGTCAGAGTCATCAATAAGATTCAATTATACACATACATCGTGAGAGATAGGTAAATTTATATATTTAATAATTAATCTATTGTGCAATCAATACGCATATAAAATGACTTTTATAAGTTATAGATTTTTTCACAATCATTAAACAAATTTTTGGCAATTACAGTGCTTAACTTGTTTGAGTTTGAACATTACCAGCAAGTTCGAGCATAACTTTAGTACTGTACATTGCTAGTTTTGTAATAATCATTTTATCTTTAATGGGTCTGTTTCTTACTCCCTCACTAATTCGTCACCCCTTCGGTCCCGTAGGTGACGTATTAGTGAGGTTCTACTGTATATAAAAGGTACAGCACCGGTCCCAGTACACTCCCCCTAGTCAGTGGCCCTTTTCTTTTAACGATGTGACGGAAGCCCTCTCCGTCACATCGTTAAAAGGCCCCTAACTCTACTGGTCGACCCACCATAGACTCCTGTATGGTGCCGTGTTACCACTCTCCTGATGGAACCACTTTCAACCTAGCCTACAACTGCACAAATACAAAGCTACTTACAAACTGCCGTTCGTGATCCTTGAGCGGAGGGGGGGGTTGTCTGTTGTCAGTTGTGAGAGATAGGTAAATTTATATATTTAATAATTAATCTATTGTGCAATCAATACGCATATAAAATGACTTTTATAATTGGCGCCCATCCGCACGGCATGATACGTATTAACAAAGATTGTTAACACGTACAGCTTAGGTAAAGAACAGGCAGTAGAAGTAGTAGAGAAAGTAGTGTCATAGAAGTAGAAGTAAGATAAGTGTTATTAGTGTAAGTCAGTTTGAATGATTACGCGTAGTAGGGCAAAAATGGCGAACAATTCAGACAGTATAGAATTTGACATTAATAACCAATTAGGCGCAGTAAATACAGAGGACAATACTATACCTAGTGAACCAAGTAGTGTGG
Organism: Magicicada septendecula; assembly: GCA_034769895.1. Lineage (NCBI taxonomy): Eukaryota > Metazoa > Arthropoda > Insecta > Hemiptera > Cicadidae > Magicicada > Magicicada septendecula. The sequence continues at coordinate 490,893,604 of CM068370.1, read as the reverse complement.
TAGAGAGTCCAGAAGATAGGGCGCGAGGACAAACATCAAAACTAGAGGATGGAACTATACAAATGTTGATGGAGTTCATCCGTCAACAGAACGAAAAACAGAACGAAAAACAAAAAGAGAATATTACATTAATTAGCGAAGAAAGTAACAGAAAACAAGAAGAAAGTATCAAATTACTTAGTGAAAGACTAGAGAAACAAGAAGAGAAACAAGAAGAACGATACAAGAAACAAGAAGAAAGTAACAAATTACTTAGTGAAAAACTCGACCAGCATAAGGAAGAGATGACACAAATAAGGTCCGAGATACGTGACTGCCAGCAGACCTGGGAAAGAAAGGTCGACGAACTACAGAAGAAGCAAGATGATGTCGTGAGAGACTTGAGAGAAGAAGCCAACAAGAAGTATGTAGAAATACAAGAAAAACAAGAAAACGATCGACAAGAATGGATGGCAGTGGTACACACTACCCAGACGACCGTCAAAAAGATTAATCACAAGTTCGATGTTCACGTTAAGGATTACAATAAGAAGCACGAAGAACCCAAGGCCGAGATACACGATACCATACTGCAGAAACAACAGGAGCAAGAAGGAACGAATAATAATATTATACAGAAGTTAGAAGAAGTTGACGGTAGACAACGTTCAACAGAACAGAAGTTGGACGAGACTACGAAAGAGAAGACAACGAGGATCGAAGAATTAAAAGGACATTTAACTAAGGTAAGAGAAAACCAAGAAAGGTTGCAGCGACAGCTGATGGAAGGCGAGTGTGGAATATTAAATCGAATTAACGGACCTAACCACAATGATCTCAAATATAATGGCACGGACAGATTCCCTATGGAATTCCTCAAAGAATTGTCCGAAATTCAAGAGTTATACTATCCCGCTGACAATATCAAGTGGATTGGCAGACATCTGGAGTTAGACGCAGGAATTTGGTGGCGAGTGATACGTGACCAAATATCAAACTTCGAAGAATTCAAGGAAGCGTTCTCTCTGAAATATTGGGGCCAGGAACGACAGGACAGTATCCGGGACCATTTGGAGTATGGCAGGTTTGATTGGCGCGGACCAGTTACTGCTATTCAATATATTGAACGCATTTTGTTGGAAAGTAGGCAGTTAACACCTACTCTGTCTGACTATCAATTGATACGTAAGATATCACGTCACTTTGGGCGTGAGATCCAGCTCGCGGTGGTCACAAGAGGGATTGTGACGATACCAAACTTCGAATCTCTGATCATCGAGTATACACAGATTCAACCAAGAATTAATAGAGAGTCGAACTATGCGGCGGCAAACGAGGGAAGAAATGCGTATAAAGAAAGTGAAAGCGGCCCGAACAAAGGAGGCGGTATACAGAAGAAAACGTGGGGTGACAGACCCGCCATAAATAACCAGCACCGTAACGCGGACCGGCGCGCTGTCAACACAATAGAGTTTACAAACACGACAGCTGGTGCATCGGGCACTCAACCCAAAAGGAATCGTCAACAAGAAGAGGAAAAAAAAAATCCCTCCACCCATTAACGAAGATAGCCGTCAAAACAAATGACTACCAGACGAATATTATCCTACCAGACTTACGAAGCGATTTATTGTGTAATGATGATGAAGAAATTTCTCAACGAATAATCAGGTGTCCAGAGATAAATATCAAGTTCAACAATAATGTTAGTGTACAAGCGTTGCTCGATACGGGATCCGTTATAGCCGGATTATCTGAGTCGTGGTTTCACCAAAACAAACATAACATTACACCTTATGAAATATTACCGATGTCTAACACATTAATAGTTAGCGCAGTTGGTAATAAATCAAAGCTAATCAGAAAACAAATATTATGTGATATCTATATTGAAGAAATTAAATATGAATGTGTTTTTCTCGTAATACCAGATTTGATAAAACCTTGCATATTAGGAACCAATTTTCTTCAAGAAACAGGGTGCCTCATTGACATGGGAAGAAGAATCGTCGAGTTAAGAAGAGAGGATAACGAAGCGACGTACACGGTGCCTATGATGTATATAGGAGTGGTGGACGTAGAAGAAGAAGAAGAGATCATCAGAAACATTAACAAGAAGATAGAAAGTATAGAATGCGGAGATAAAGGAACGTTGGAAAGATTAAGGGAGATTCTAGTAAGGAATTGTAGTTTTGTGCTGAGTCAAAAGATTCAGCGAAAGTTTATTGGCATTTTTGACGGTAAGAGCAGTACGAAATTTAAAGTAATAGGAAGTGTTGCTCTCTACCCGCGGTTAGGAGAGGCTACCGTTTTCGAATTTTCACTGTTTGATCCGTGTCGCCATCTGCTGAGATTTTGCAGCAGTTTTAAAAACAGTGCTGCGTCCTGGTGAGAATTTCCTTACAAACGGACAACGAACGGAAATTTTCTGTTAAGGTTTGTCTCAAAATGGAAGTCTAACTCACGACCTCGTAGAAAATCTCTTCGGTGGAGAGAAGTGTGAAAATCTAGCATCGACTTCTTTTAAATATGAGATAAGTTTCTTAACGACTGCGGTAAGTTTTGATTTCATTATATTAATTATATACTAAATTTTTAAAGGAGAAAACGTTTTTTTTAGTAAGCTTGAGTAAGCCCCCACTTGTCGGAGCATGCATTGTGAGATGCGTGATTGTTCGTAAAGTTTTTATAAACCAATAAAACTTGATTATTGGAGTGTCAGAATCTCGGCTTTAATACCTAAAGTACAATAACCACAATATATTTAATTTTACACTTTCATTAACACCGATGTAACGAGATTCGGTTGAGCACTTAACCTGTTACACAATGTGTCGTCATTAAGTGGTATAAAGTTTTGCTACAATGACAGTAAAACTTTATACATATATAATTGGGAACTTACTCAGGCACGTTTTAAACGTAAATCATGTCACATTCAAAGTTATAGTATTCTCAGATTCTATGGAGTAAAAAACTATGTGTTTTAAATAAATTCTGCGCCACGTGGTAACCTCAATCTCACTCAAAGTAATAAGTTCATAAGATGTTACAGAGCCAAGATAGATTATTGTATTGCAAAAGCAACTCACATTCAGTGAGGTTCAAGTTATAAAGCGTTATAAAGAATCATTGTTAGAGAACTTTTTAAGTAAGGCATGTTGGCCAAAATAATGTTACCAAGTTTTATTATGTACAACATAACTAGGTGTTGTTTTTATTTATGTATTTTGGAGGGTGTCCAAACTGTGGGGGCATTTGTGTGTGGTCTCTCACTAAAAATGTAATGTGTGATAATAGGGTTCACTGAACAGAGACAAGTCCTGCTGCCACTGAACGAAATGACATCTTAAAAGCTCCACACTCGACACCGAAGAGAACAACGACCGCAACAACATGCCAATCATGAGATCGCCACGCTATAAATAAGAGATCATCCTTCTGGGCACATATAAGCAGGTGAAAAATATCCATTTATATTCACACGTAGAATCAACATGGCACCAGTTATACATAATCATCAGTTTTACCGTTCAAGTATACATTCATTTGGATCCCCAGTTGATGGGACAGTTTAGTGTGAACACTAAGTATTAATTGTAAATTTCAATATATGTATAGTAAATTGTCAGTTCAGAGACTGACATGTCTACAACACAGCATCCAACTTAGATTTCCACTCATTTCTTTATAGAGCTTTCGCTACAGATTTAAAGTCAGTTTTGTTATTAATATTTTCTCAAGTTTAATTTACAATGCACAAAAACATATATTTTCTCTTATTTTTAAAATCTGGTTATGTCATTTGTATAAAAGATTACTGGGGAGGTAGGTGTTATTTTTAATTAGTTTCAACCAAGCTGTGCCTGTCGAAACACTTTTCAACTTGTTTGTCGAAACAAGGTTGTTGAGACTGGTTATAAGTTGAAGAAACATGTCCGTCTCTGACACACACACAAATGTATTTTTTTTATATAAGGTGCTAATATGGTGCAAGTTTTCTCTTTACATTAACTGGCCCTATTTTAGTCTATATAAATTCTTTATATTAATCATGGTAACTGGGGGGCGTTAATTATTTTAAACAATTTTATTTCTCACCTTAATTAAGTATTTTAGCACTTAGCCACTTAGGCACTTGGTTTTAAATTTTAATGTCCTGGGGACATTTGTATGCAATACTTTATGATACACATGACGTGCAATTAACCCACACCATGGGGGTACATTTATGGAAATAAATCTTTAATCCTAATTCGGATTCCTATAAAGAAGAAGTTTAGAATTTATATACACCAGAAGGGTAATATAAAAAAAGGGCGCGGCAAGAGACCTTTATGTATTTGTATACTATTGTATATGTAATTTGTCTTGTGGAACATGTTATGTCTGTATATTTCTGTGTACATTTTGGGGGATATATATATATATAAATATTATGCATTACTGTACTTTTGGTGGGATATAGGGATTTATTATTGGGATTTATTATTAGGATTTATATACACCAGTAGACGAGTATTCTATCTCAATAATCGTGGCTGATCATTTCTTTATGAAAATTAATTATTTTATTTAACAAGTATAGTAAGTGTCACCTTTAAAGTTCATTTAAATTGGATGAATAATTATTTTAATTATTAATAGTAACTGTGAATGAAATTATTTACCTTCATCAATTTATATACTGCATTTTAAAAGAAACATATGATATAAATTTTATATTTTAAGAAATAGTTTAATGGGAGTTTTATTTTGAGGTTAATGATTATTTTACATTTTCAATTCATTGATGGTGACATAGCAATTATTTTCATGGACTCAGTTAATATTTTTCAGGTGGCCTTGTTGAGAGGGTATACTTCTTTAGTTAACCATTTAAAAGGGGAATTCTAAATCACTGTTGTTTTTTGTTATTAATATTATGAGATAGAATAATAAAACCATTGTTAATTATTTAATTCTTGAGTTTTTATTGCAAGTCCCGTCTTACTGGATCCAGCGCAATTTTTAGCTTCTCTAGGCCTTAGCCTAGTTTTAATTAACTTGTAACCCCTCTTTACAAAAAGAAATATTCTTTTTGTTTTAACTACTCAAAATGAAGTAGGGGTTTCATTTGGTAGCAGAGCGCGGTTACAGTTTATTCAGAGAATGCCCCGGAAGAATCGAAGGGTATGTTCACGAGTTCCGAGTCACCGACCAGACACCGTACTTCCAGAGAGGATGGCCTGTCCCATTAGCATATAAAGGGAAGGTAGATGATGAGATTCGGAAAATGTTGCGGTATGGGGTCATTGAGAGATGCAACAGCGCATATATCAACCCACTGGTTACGGTAATTAAGAAGGACGGTAGCGTACGATTGTGTTTGGATGCGAGGAAGGTGAACAGTGTGACTATCCCAGACTACGAGGGTGCCCCTCCAATAAACGACATTTTGGCGAGATGTGGCGAGATGAAATACTTATCTACCGTAGACCTAACTAGCAGTTTCTGGCAAGTACCACTGAAGCCGGAGTGCCGGAACTTCACCGCTTTTATGTACGACGGCAAGTGTTATCGTTTTACAGTTACACCATTCGGCCTGAGTACCAGTTCTGCTGCACTGACCAGGGGATTGGACACAGTACTGGACGATGAAGTAAAAGAAAATACCATTATTTATGTCGACGATTGCCTGTGTTATTCAGAAGATTTAGAAACGCATTTGTTACATTTAGACTTATTATTATCTAATTTAAGAAGGGCAAATTTAACCATCAATTTGGAGAAGTCGCAATTTTTCAGACAAGAAATCGCGTACCTCGGTTATCGACTAACGACGCAAGGAATACGAGCAACGGACGAGAAGATAGATGCCATTATGAAGTTCCCTGCACCTCGGAACCAAAAACAATTAAAAGGTTTCCTGGGGTTGACAAATTTCTACAATCGTTTTACAGACAAATACGCTGAAACCACTAAACCATTATTTGAGTTGTTACGGAAAGGACAGAAATTTACCTGGACACAGGAATTAAATGAATGTTTTCAGCAGGTTAAAAGGTTATTCGTAGAAACAGTCATCTTAAAGTTTCCCCGAATAAACCAAAGATATTATATGCAATGTGACGCCAGCAACTTTGCATATGGCGGACAACTATATCAATTGGACGAAGAAGGAAGAATTGGAGTAATAGCTTTTACCAGCAAGACATTCAAGGGTGCAGAAATAAATTATTACACTACGGAGAAGGAGCTTTTGTGTATTGTAAGATGTCTTGAGCGGTTCCGTATATACATACTAGGACAACCGTTAACCATCATTACTGATAATAAAGCACTGACTTTTATGAATAAATGTCATTTAAACAACTCGCGTATTACACGCTGGATCTTAAGTATTCAGGAGTACAAATTCGACATTGTCCATTGTAGAGGTAAGGACAATATTATCGCTGATCTCCTAAGCCGAAATCCAGAAGATGCCACGCTAGAAGTAATTAGTGACAATATTTCCGAATACTTAATTAACCACATGACAATCAAAATGGATGAGAAGATAAGCAAGATCCTAACGGACATTGGAAAGTATCAAACTCAAGATAATAAGCTTAAGTATATTATTGATAAGATTAGGGAAAATTGTATAGATAAGGAATTAAATAAATTTTATAGATTCGTCGATGAGAAATTGTACAGATTACGCAAAAGGGAGTGGAAACTATACGTACCGAACAGTGTGTCTGGTGAAATAATTGCGGAAATACACCGTATGTATGGACATCCCGGTGCGAAGAGATGTATCAAATTATTGCAGGAGTACTTTACCATAGACGGTATGTTAAAGAGGGTGAAAAATTACGTACGGGCTTGCGACACTTGTCAGCGAAAAAAAGATTCCGGCAACAAAAACTTGTTCGGAGGAACAAAAGCCATAATACCGTTACGCAAGGGTGACCTTGTGAGCGCGGATTATTACGGACCATTACCTGTTTCGTCCGCCGGGGTAAGATATCTGTTTATTATGGTTGACAACTTTACCAAATACGTACGACTTTTCACACTTCGAAGGGCAACGACCGTCGCTACACTGAGGAGAGTACACCAGTATTGTGAGGAACTGGGGTCTCCTAGAGTGATTATCACAGACAACGGAACGCAATTTTCATCTAAAAAATGGTTAGATGGATTAACTGAACTAAATATCCAACCACGATTTACCGCAATAAGGAACCCTTGTGCGAATCTGGCTGAAAGAGTCAACAGACAGCTTGGGAACTTATTTAGGATCTTTGTTGGTGATCAACATACAAAGTGGTCGCGTTACGTACCAATCGTCGAGAGTTGTATTAACGAAACGTACCACGAGACGATAGAAGTAACACCGTACGAAGCTCAGCTCGGGAAAAAACCTCCCAGAGCGTGGGAAAAATACATAAACAAGGATATACTCCTAGTTAAAGGGGTAGATCATAACCAAATATTTATCAAAATGAAGGAGAAGAGAGAAAAACAAGCAAAATTATGTAATGAGACTAAGACCATTACAAGATTCAACATTGGTGAGAAGGTGTTAATCAGAACATATCATCAATCGGACGCGGTCCAGAAAAGAATTGAAAAATTTTGCGAACTGTACTGCGGACCATATAAAGTGCATCAAATTCTCGGAGAAGCTACTTATCTACTCGTCGATTGCGATGATGACAAGAAACTCCGTGGAAAATTTAATGCCAGACAATTGAAAAAATACTATGAATCAGAGAATTGAAGATGAAGGAAGAGGAAGAAATTGAAGAAGATGTCTTAAGAAGTTAGCAGATGCCGATGAATCATCCGCGTTAGGGTAATTGACGCGATGATATCATTCAAGCTGGCTTAACCAAGAAAGTTATGTACTTTAATTGTTGAAACATAACATAAAAATGTATTTAGTTAATTAAGCACTAATTAAATGTTAGATAATAAGATAAATTAACATTTAGTGTGACGTTTTATAAAAATATTGCAGCGAATGCAAAGGATATTTAATTGCTATTATTTGATTTATATGGTAATAAGTTACAAGGACAAAGAAAAAAAATGGACACTTAAAATCAAATAAGTGATAATATTCAACGAACTAGATAGTGAATGAACTTTATTAATGTGAGTGTATGTAATTAGTAGGCTAGGATTGTAAATGATGCTATCATGAAGTAGGTAAATCATTAAAACTAAATGTAATACGTGTATGTAAATTATTAAGATAATTACAATTAACGTAGCGATTGGGTCAATTAACAATCTAATTTTAAAATAACAGTTTAAAAGATTTTATTGGTAAGATCATTAGTAATGTACAAAGGTGTATATGTATAGGAGATTTTCTTGGATATCATGTAAAGGTTACATTGAACCGCTTAACTGTTTGATAATATCTTGTGAGTATGATATTTTAGAAGGTAAAATTTTATTCAATTGATGAAATTATTTAATTGCTTATGGAATTTATGATTTGTCTTATAATTATAAAGATAAGGTATTTATATGTAAATTCGACAATGTGAAATGCGTTCAGCTATCCCAAATAGCTAGCAATAAATTCAGAGAACCGATTAAAACCAAAAGGGGGTGTACCACTGGTAATATAAGCTTTTGAAAGTAGGTTATTGTGTATACCTTCCCCTGAAGAAGATGGACACGGCGAGGCGACGTACAGGGCGCAGAATTTAGATTTGAGTTGTTCCCAGAGGTCACATCGTCAAATCGAAATTGAGGACACTGTAACGAGCAGAAAATTTTAAAAAATTTTTAAATTTTCACCTCGGCAGAGTACGTTCACACGAGGCAGTGTCAACGACTTATAGGTGGAGCAATAAATAAGGAGTAATGAGAAGGTGTCAGTGAAGCGTTGCTGACTTGACAATAGAAACACATTAAGTTCAATCCAACTATAGAATTTGGTGGCGTAAGATGACAGGGAAAGTTTCGTCCAGAATTATTGCTCTCCGCAGCTGTAACAAAGTAAGTAAGGACATTCACACCCGTACCGAGAATTGTAGCAGATGTTGACCATGTTACGTCAGTAGACGATAAACGTCAAAAACGAGTGAGACTCCATACTACAATGAAACGGATGCGCTGCACCTTAAGAAACAATACTGGAAGATAGGCTGACAAAGACTACAGTCATGTTACGCAGCTGGAGGTATCGTCTAATTGACAGACAAGAATTTACGAAGGAAAAGTTGGGGTGACTTCAACGACCAGCAGATGTTCGAAATTAGTAATAGCCAGAAAAAGGGGGTTAGAGCATAGAACAATACGCCAGGGAGACTGTAAGTACAGATAATGGGAATCTATAGAAACGCAGAGTTTACTCAGACAATAGGCTGATAGACAAGTGTTTAATAGCCGTAGTTTCTTCGAAGCGGGTCAACGATCGTCAGGGCGAAAATCGGGGAGACGTAAGGACCTATCAGAGGCCTTCAGCCAGCGAGAAATTTGATGGTGAGGAACGTTTCCATAGCAACCGAAACGAAGAACCTATCGGAAGAACTATGACGTAGAATGTTGACATGGTAGGGCAGTATTTTCCAAGAATATCACAAACTGACCAATCTCGAAGTGAAGTAGGCGTGAAGCGCGCCAGAGACAAAATTTTGAGTAGGGACGAATTAATAAAACCATCTGTCCAAGCCGGCGGAGAGAGAGTCTACACGCAAATTTTGAAAGTATACAGTCTACAGTCTACACTTAATTTTGAAACGGTCATACTAAAGTTTTTCAGACAGTTTACATTCATATTTTCAAGTAGTTTAACTTCAAGTGCGAGAGACGGTATATCATAAACTTTCAACAGTTTACGCTAATTATTCGGAGTTAGTATTATTCAAAGTTCAGAAGAGTACATTAAACGGCGGAATGCTAACTCGAGTTCGGAAGTTAGATCGGTAACAAGTAACTTAAAAGACTTAATAATACATTCATATCGCGGTAGTGGTACTTTACCGGTGTGCGAAGTAACGGACTTAGTAAAATTTACACCAAGTGAACAATCAGACCGTTACACCAACAGACAGCATCACTTAACGACATACAAATTATTTGAACTTAATATTGTGTATCAACAACATAATGAACACGAAACATTAAACAAACTAATAAATTATATGAACGTTTAATGAAGCAGCGACTAATGAAACTAGACATGTATATTGACATTAAAACGAACTCACAGCATGCACAGTAAGATGAAACATTGATTGAACACTGAACTTCAATTATTCACATATACAAACACCCACGCGAGTGATCGGAAGAATAAAGTGTTAAGTGATAGTGATAAAACAGCTTACGAGGGAATGTGTCTACGAGCCATCTCCATCACCAGAACGAGACTTCGTCAACAACTAATGGATATTCAATAACCAAGTAACCATTATTATAATTATTTCTAATTAGTAACTTCTACTGACCTGGTTTCTTTCAAAGAATTCACACCTGAGAAAATTATTAAGAAAAGTAATGAATAAATCTGAATAAAGTAGTTAATGAACGTATAAACAAAAGCATATTTGGGATTTAATGAACGCATTAAATAAGTAGAATATTGAATTGTAATATTATTTGATTTATATATGTATGTATGTTTTCTTTGTTTTCAGCATATATTGAGACATGTATTTGTTTATTATAAAATATGTATGTATTTCAGGTACAGCGACGTAACCTATGTACTATTATAATATGTTATGAGTGATAATTAAACTAGTATTTTAGTTGATCAGAAATATGCGTTCATTATTACCAATGCAACCCAAATATTAACCTAAAGTTTGAAGGAATACAAATAGATTTTAAGAGTTTCTTGTGTTCAATTAAATAAATGAATCAATGACTACCATCTATTAAATGATATCACGTATGTGTTGATGAGCATAGATAGTCAGAGTCATCAATAAGATTCAATTATACACATACATCGTGAGAGATAGGTAAATTTATATATTTAATAATTAATCTATTGTGCAATCAATACGCATATAAAATGACTTTTATAAGTTATAGATTTTTTCACAATCATTAAACAAATTTTTGGCAATTACAGTGCTTAACTTGTTTGAGTTTGAACATTACCAGCAAGTTCGAGCATAACTTTAGTACTGTACATTGCTAGTTTTGTAATAATCATTTTATCTTTAATGGGTCTGTTTCTTACTCCCTCACTAATTCGTCACCCCTTCGGTCCCGTAGGTGACGTATTAGTGAGGTTCTACTGTATATAAAAGGTACAGCACCGGTCCCAGTACACTCCCCCTAGTCAGTGGCCCTTTTCTTTTAACGATGTGACGGAAGCCCTCTCCGTCACATCGTTAAAAGGCCCCTAACTCTACTGGTCGACCCACCATAGACTCCTGTATGGTGCCGTGTTACCACTCTCCTGATGGAACCACTTTCAACCTAGCCTACAACTGCACAAATACAAAGCTACTTACAAACTGCCGTTCGTGATCCTTGAGCGGAGGGGGGGGTTGTCTGTTGTCAGTTGTGCAAAGCATTTGTTCATGAGGGATCTGCCCCCTTGATGGGTCGACCAGTCTAATAGCAGTCAGGGGAGTCGCGCTGGAAGCAGCAGTGTGCAGAACCTGACCCTAAAACGAACCAGGTCTCTTCTCTGTTACTCCGGATGGGTCGCCACTGAGCAAGACTCAGGAAACATCACAAACCACGGACCACCTAACTTCCTGAGATAATGATTCACAGTCTTCAGGAGAACATCTATTTACACCCAAACGCCCTTGACAGAATATTGATACAACAATTACATGACACTTGAAGCGATATCATTCGAGGCTGTTCCAGACGCGGTGCAACTGGCGCGTCTGTGTCAAGGTCGAGTGCATTGACCTAGTCTCCAGATTGTGCTAGCACTAACTACGCAAATTATCTCGGCACGCCGCCCAGAAAACGGAAGATTATTCTGGAATATCAGCGGGGTATAAATATAAGCATCCAGTGGACGGCTCAGTTCAGTCATAGACAGCGATATTCAAGTGCGATCCATAGTGTGATTGTTGCGGATTAGTGAAAAGTGATTGTAGTGTTAATTAGTAATAAGGTGACATTTATTGGTGGGCAAGTCCTTTGTTGATTTATAACAGCTGTTTGTGTCTAATTAAAGCTTGTAATTAGTGGCCGTTGCAATAATAAGATGCTTACCGTCACTGGAGGAATCACTCCTGGCGGTGCTACCATACAAGCGGTGACGGATTATCCATAGCGCTAGGGTATGCTGCAGCACCGGGTACCAGAGCATCAGCTGTCAGAGGGGAGCACCGACCAGCTGAATTGACTAAGCGAAGCAAAGCTTATGATCACATGTCCCAATTGTTTGGTTTTCTTGCGCAGTTATTGCGCATGGAGAGCGTCGAGTTGGAAAATCAAGCAAAAACTCTTACAGACGTTTACTCGAACGATTTGAATAACGATCTTCTAATCGAACTGAAGAAATTTGTGCCACGAGTGAAATAGCAAGAAAGAGGTTATTTTTAAATCGTTTGAATGAAGATGATAGATTCTATGATACTACAGTTTGTCCGCTCATAGTATTAAACTTGATTATTGATTGTAAAATTATTGATGTAGTTCCGAATGTACATTGCGTATCATCTGCTTTTGATGATTTCACAATAGCTAACTGCGAATCTGAAAGATCATTTTCTGTATTAAAACGCATAGTTGAGTTCAACTATGGGAGATGAGAGATTAGCTTCGTTAGCAAGGTTGATTATTGAAAGCGAGATACTTGAATCGCTCGATTTAGAAGAAATTATACAAGACTTCGTTAAGGCAAAATCAACAAAAAAAATTGGATCGATTAGTATTTTCTAAGCTTAATACTACTATGATAATTCGTTATTATTTAGCTAAACATTTGTTGTAATTTGAGAGTTAAAGAAAATAATTGTTAACTTTCGAAATTGTGTTTGCATTTATCAGTGTAAATAATGGATAAAAATTTGAATTTTGAATCGAGGGGGCACCAGTCCGATGGCAGCACAGGACACCTCACGCTTCTAAAGCCACCTACACATTATCGGACCGAACCACCAGACACGACCAAACAGCCAGACCGTCTGTGGTCGGGTCAAGGCTACACACCTTCGGACCGGACCAACTTCAGACAGGAACCTATTTTCTCTGACTAGTCGAATGTTTGATCTTGTGAAGGAAAGGGTGTCGCGCTATGGCTCCGTATCTTTCAAAAATGCAAAAAATCGGTGTAGCTTTAAGTGCTTTAGTAGAAACTAGTGATGACAAGTGTCGAAAGAAGTGAAAAATGTGGGCAAAGAACTTGTTTCAAAAACGGAAAACATTCACCCATGCAAACTTACTTAAAGAACTGGACTCAAACGATTTTCGTAATTTTTTACGGATGGATGAGGAATGTTTCATCAATTTACTGGATTTGGTGAAACCATTTATTCAAAGAAAAAATACGGTCTTCAGGGAACCCGTGAGTACAGAAGAGAGGCTAATTGTGACACTTCGTTATTTAGCTACTGGGAGATCATATGAAAACATGAAATTCAGTGCTGCTATATCACCACAACTTTTATCAGCTATTATTCCAGAAACGTGGGCAGCTAGCAACGCAACAAGAAACAGAAGCACAAACAGCGAAGGTTTGGCAACGACAAGGGAAGTTCGGCGGCAACGCTACACATTCCACGACCAGACTGAAAAGTGGTGGGGACGGTCCGCAGTCCGATAGTTTTCCCATCGAACCTCCCGACCGTCCGTCACGACAGATTTTGTCCGCGGACACGCCTACACATCTTCGAACCCACGACCAAACTGCGTTTTGTCCCGACGGTCCGGTGGTCTGGTCCGATAGTGTGTAGGGGGTTTAATCCGCCCCTGCATACAAGAGCTTGATCCACAGCCCCCTACAAGCTACTGATACCAGTGTACCGGTTTTCTTCACGTACCTTCGAGTTCTTGAGGGAGAGACGTTTAACAACTTTCAGGTGTTAACCTTTTCAGTGGACAGTTTATGGTCTAGGTATAGTGTAGCGTATGATGAAGAGCCAAAGTCTCCTCTGTCTGTAAATTAAATTTATACGCAGAAGCTAATCAGAAACGTTTAAAGTACAGAACAGAACGCATTACCACTCTAATTGCTACTCTGCTAATTGCTACGGACAGCAAAACAATACTCGAACCCGCGGACACAAACACCTGCTTTGTAATTTACCTGTCGGAATTTCAAGTGAATTTTTTGTTGTTGTTGTCCCTGTTTGTGACTTTAGTTACATCACTGAAGCCACCACGGCCGGGCCAACCTTGAGTTTCATTCACACAGAGCAGTCCGCAGTCAGACAATTATGTTTTTAACTCGTTTTGCATACAATAAACACATTTAAATAACACATTTACACTGCGTTAATAATTAATTGCGCGTAGAAACACAATAACATTTTTAGTGTACTACAAACATATTGTTCCGTTCTTTAACTATTTTTAGCTATTTTAAATATTGAAATTTAACCTTACAACTGGTGCAAGTACGGTATACAGATAACAACTGCGTCCACAGAAAAGCGGCGTATATATGAGGGAGGTTCAAATGAAAACCTTAGTTATTTTTTATATGGAATTTTATTTAATTCAGAAGAAATATAAGTGCGTCATTTCTCAATGTAGTCCCAGTGACGTGCAATGCACGTATTCCAGCGCTTCGCAAGTGCGTGGGTACCACTTGAAAAGAAATGTTTTGTTTGCGACTTTAGCCACACGTGCAGCGCGTGTTTTTCACCTCTTCATCGAATCGGAAATGCTTACCTCCCATCGCCTCTTTGAGCGGTCCGAAGACATGAAAATCACTGGGAGAGACGTTTGGCGAATAGGGCGGGTGTGTAAGACACTCAGATTTCATATCCTGGATTGTGGCAACAGTTGAACGGGAAGTATGGAGTCGTGCATTGTCATGATCGCAGAGCGGAGTTGATTCTTGAGCAGATCCCCATACGTAACACTGGTCACTGTTGCTCCTTTGTCCATGCGGTGTTCCAAAATTACCCCTTTTTCATTCCAAAAGAGAGTGAGCACGACTTTTCCTGCTGATGGTTGGGCGCGAAATTTTATTTGTTTTGGCGACGAGCTATGGCGCCATTCCTTGCTCGTGCTTGGTTTCAGGTTGGTAATAGTGGACCCAGGTTTCATCTCCTGTTACAGTTCTTCTTTGGAATCCATCACCTTCAACCTGTAAACGACGCAAAAGTTCCTCACAGGCATCAACACGACGGTTTATCAATTCTGGAGTCAACTGACGTGCCACCCATCTCGTAGACACAGACACTCGTAAGTTGATCTGCTCGTACCAGAGTGCGATGTACGCAGTGCCAAGAAAAAGGATTCGTGACACTAATGGGCTGTTTTTACTTCTACTTATTTAAGTTTGAGAATTTGTAGGGGAGGAGTCAAGCGGTTCGCGATTGATGGATTACTCCGTCGGGTCGGTTCCAAAAGTAACCAGTCCTTGGACGATAATTGCCGAGCCCAGCGACGACCGAATAGACGGTATCATAGAACGTACGCGTCGAGTGTCACAAGGTGTCATCCAGCCAGCGTACATCTGATTTTCTTCTCTAAGAGCTCGTGAAGAGAACTGGTGAGGTCTTTTGAGGTCTTTAGCAGCTAGTTTCAGTCCAGGCTGAATACGCTTTAGAAAGATTTTTAATGGCAGGCGGCCAGATACGTAGGACACATAGATAACAAACATAGGTCTGGTAGTCATCGCCTGAGTAGACCATAATCTATAATGTTGCAATGAGACACACTGTCAGGTAATCTGTGCATGAGAGCACGGTAAATCTCGAATCTATTATTGGGTGTGGGGATTTTGCTAGCGTTTAACGGCAACTCTCCAATTATCGGCCCAATCAGCGAACGTGTCGAGTTGGAGCTGTAGTTAGACGGCTGCAAAAGCTGTTTGAGTTCTGTTCGGCGATGAAACAGCTTCGGTTGTGTGTGGGTTCTGTTCGGGGGGTTCTTGTCATCCGCTAGCAGAGACAGGAGAGTGCCCAGGATGATTCCTTGAGAGAAGCCGGCGGTATTACATCTCCCCTAAAACAGGACTGGACTGCCATCCACCGGGGTCTTCGAGTCCCTACCTTGGAGGTCTTCGTCTGGTCCTTGGCGTCTAATTTGTAAATGCGGTGAGTCCCCCTACCCGCATCTCCGTCGCCTTAAATGCACCGCCCCCCACGTCACGTCAGACGCCCTCGGCCGCCGCTATTCGATCCCCCATAATTCTTCTCAAGAACCCTTTTGAACCGTGCCCACCAACCTTCTGGACTCCCTGAACCCGCCTCCTAAGTCCCATAGTTACCTGAGGCTTGCCGACTCTGATGTTGCGCAGTGGAAGACACCACAGTATTCTCCCCCACAGTCAGCACCTGGTTTGCCGACTCGGTATAATTTTGCGTTCAGTATTACCACAGAAACGTCTTTAAATAAAATTGAAATGTTGCAACACACACACACATATACAGCGTATGGACGCTCACAATAGAATAACAAAACTGAGGACTAGAGTTGGTCGTTATTTTTAGTTTAACACATGCATTTTGAACGGATCAAATGTACTGTTAGTTAGTAATTAGATCTGGCCGCTGTATGCAAATCAGCTAGTTCACAATTGTGTCGGTGTTACAGTTCGAGAAATTAATTAATACAGCAACAACAATGAGACACCTCCCGCTCCCATTCACGTCCATCTTGTTCTGCCTTTCTCATTTGCTCGTACTTTCCTCTCTGTTTGTCTCGTCATTTCTTACCTTTGCATATTTTCCAATTTTTGTTAAGCGATTTGCGACTCTCAACTCGAATTTTACTCGTCTGGTAATGTATCTTCATTCATATTTTATCTGTTTAACTAACTTAGTGGCCATCGTGAGACCTGTTTCAGTAGCGTGCGATGGCGTTCCCGTGTGTAGCGGAAGCAGTGATGTTGATAGTGATGTTTCATCACTATCATCATCATCTTCTTCTTCTTATTCTTCTTCTTCTTCTTCTACGTCACAACAACCATTATCGTCTTCGTAGTCGTTGGCAGAAATTTAAAAGTAAACTGAGATGTAGCGAGCTTCTGCTTACACCATCTCCGGCTATCCATTGAGCTCGAGGTCTCTTGTTCTGAACGCTGACCAGACGCCTGACGATGTTGTGGTCAGTTGGGTTCGAGACGTGCAGCTCTAACCCTCCGCGAGTTAAGAAAATATCTAGGATTTAGCAGCAGAAAGCAGCCTCCGATTCCACCGCTCAAGGCGGTGACAGAGCAGGAGCCGTTCAACCGAAACCACAGACCTACCTCGAGTGCAACCATCACAGGCCAACCCTGTCTCATGATATATTCATCCCCGGTGCCGGCCAGGGAGTATCCTGGCCACCAGGGTCCCCCCAGAGTCCCCGAGAAGTTGATTTGGACGAGCCAGCCGGGATTACGTCGTCGTCGGCATCGCCATCATCATTAACATCCCTCAAGCATTAGTCTCGAAGCCTGTTGCGTCCTGTAACCGTGATAGCTGTAGCTGTGACCACATCAATGCCAGAAGATTCGGTTTACATTTAAGCCAGTGCAGTGAGGAAAGTTGAGGAAGACTACAGCATAGACATGGAGCTTTTACTGGCCGAGGTCGTCTATCTCGGTCAGTCTGAGATCCCCCAGTTGATACAATGAAAAATGCAAATCGCTTCGACACTGTAAAAGGGTCCTAACATCGGCAGTTCGGTTAAGAGTGACCTCGATTGGTGGAGACTCGGTTAAGAGAGTTGCTTATCGTCATCTCCATTCCAAGGAATAGGGACTAATTGGCCTATTCCGGGAGTCATCTCCTCCTCAGTCTGCCGACGTCTTTCTTTCCAATCGGCTAGAACGCTAAGACTGTTACTGGTAGCCTGCCGGGTGACACACGGTTAAATTTTCACACCTTGACCTTGACGATCTCAATCAAAGACTGGATCCCTAACTTGTGTCTGATTTCCTCATACCGTTTCTTATCTAGGAGGAAATAGCCTGAACACTTCTTGAAAACTTCATTTCTGCAGCCCGATTCTTCGTTTCCTTCTTCTTGCCGAGGATTTACGTTAAAGGAATTTCTGAACAGCTAGCGTGTTTATAAAACTTGTTGAAGGTGTCCCACTCTAGCTTTGTTGTTCAAAGAATATTAAATTGTCTCACAGATCCTTCTGAAACTTAACAGTATCTAGTACCAATCAATGTGGCCGTCAAAAGAGGCACTGCATCTCATACAGTTAAAATCACAACTTGTCCTAAGGTTTTATTGTCGACAAGTATCTTTGTTCTAATGGGTTACTTACCTAAGGAAACCATACATACAGACAGAGAGAGAGAGAAGATGCACGGGGCGTCTCGCGCCTTGTTTCGTTTGCGTTGTCCGGATCGGAGCCAGATGAACGCCAGGTACCAGCAACAGTGCAGCGCAGTCGTTTGCTAGGCACTAGGTGTAACGGTGCTGTTCACGAATACATGATACTACATGATAATACATACTACGTGCGGGTATCTCTGATTATTATGCTCCAGCCTGTCGCCAGGGCTGAGGTGCGCCTCCGTTCGCAACCACTTTTGCGAACCAGTTAGGGTGTACGGTGTACAGCTTTGGGTTTGTACTAATAAATCCAACATCAAAATAATCCAAATCTTTCACCGCAGTAAGGAACGATGACATCCATGGAGACGTGAACACAGAGCCTGCAGGAGCTTAGAGGCAACGCGCTGGCATGGTCGGTAGGCTCGACCGCCCGAAGACGAGTCGTCCGAAACTGTGGGTTGCCACATCAGAGCGAAAGGCTCCCGCGCCGGCATGATCGGTAGGCTCGACCGCCCTAAGACGAGTCGTCCGAAACTGTGGGTTGCCACATCAGAGCGAAAGGCTCCCGCGCCGGCATGGTCGGTAGGCTCGACCGCCCGAAGACGAGTCGTCCGAAACTGTGGGTTGCCACATCAGAGCGAAAGGCTCCCGCGCCGGCATGGTCGGTAGGCTCGACTGCCCGAAGACGAGTCGTCCGAAACTGTGGGTTGCCACATCAGAGCGAAAGGCTCCCGCGCCGGCATGGTCGGTAGGCTCGACCGCCCGAAGACGAGTCGTCCGAAACTATGGGTTGCCACATCAGAGCGAAAGGCTCCCGCAATTACGCGTTGCACATCTCGCGGTTTCCCGTGCTCTGAGTTTCAGCCCAACCGAGACGCCAAAGCACAAAGCAGATGTTGACTGTAGGTGGTTATGGCATCGCTATGGGAGCCCCTATGGGTGTGTTCCCGGGCTTGGTAAATCCTAGATAGTAGATACATCCGAACCCCACGGAGGAGTAGAGCTGCACGTTTCATATTCCAAAGGGGTACCGACCGTAACATCGTCGGGCGCCTAGTCAGCGTTAAATAGTGTTTACACTCCATGCCATGGGGACCAAGGGTGGTAGATAGGATTTCGGTCCTGGGCCTACCCTTGTAAAACTACTGTCGCAGCAGCACCATTTCTACCGAGCAAGGAATGTGGTGACGTATGCCATTCCACTGCACGCATCACTGTAATACTACACAGTTAAAATACGTTTAACACAGTTTCGGTGTGACTTGACTGTCTCTCATACGGTATTTCTTGTACCGAATAACAAAAATCGGTATGGAGAACCATACATGACTTCCATATTCTAAGATTTATATTTAAAATCATTTTCGAAATGTAATATTACCATAGAAACTACTTCTTTCTACTTACTGCTTCAGCCTTAACCACAGTACTGTGGTCACTAACGTATACCACCTCACGTTATCGCACTCGATTTTCACTGATGATGGAAGTCGATGGCATTGCCGAAATGTCTGGTTTTGTAGAAAACATTGGACTACGGCCAAATATCCCGGGAAGGAATTTTAACAAAAACTACTTCTTTGTTGCCGATAACGTTGTACACATATATATCAGTGGCGAAGTTACATGGAGGCAATTGAGGCAATGCCTACCCTAAAAAATTCTGCAGAATAAAAATTATAAATACGTATGAACTACATAACGTAAAGGTTATACATTGTTACTGCGACTGTCAAATTTATTAAACCGAAACGTGCTTTATTGAGCGACCGCTAGATGGTGACAGGTGAGATTCGGCATAGTTCGTTTAAAGCGAATGAGGCAACCTGAACTTGCCTCAGCGTTTTTTGTATACATCGTATGTAAGCAATGTAGTGGTGTGATAGGGAAGTGTAGGGAGGGGGGATTGTCCCGCGCTGTACACATAGAGCGTTGAGGCATGCCTCACTTCTGTGGTCCAAACAGTTAAGTTAAAGCGCCTGCGTTGTTTCTAAGTGTTTATTTTATGCGGTTATTAAAAGTGTCACTGTTATTCTGCTGAACTAACAGATGATCAAGATTGTTATTTGAATTATTTGTAACATTAAACATATATATAGAAACTAATCAAGTTTAAAAATTTGAAGTTCAATCAGTTGTATTATTGTGTATGACTAATACAAGGATTGTTCAATAGACACACGTATAGAGCTGTAAAGCATTTTTTATTCAACGATTTTAAAAGAAGTCTCCAATAACATTAAGACATGAGTTCCACTGTTGCACTAACCTGTAGATTCCCTGCTAGTAAAATTCTTACGGCTGTTTGTGGAACCATTCGGTTACAGCAAACTCTACCTCAGCGTCCGATTTGACCACCGTCCTTTTAGTGATTCCTTAAAAAAAATTTAAGATAAGATTTTTGCCTACCCATTCATTAACTACTAGCTTCGCCAGTAAGCAAATTGATGTCCATTTTTTCGGCTTGCACGCGTTATGTTGGTGTGGGTTTCGGCACTTTCCATTTAAAAAGCGTGCAAACGTAAGAAAATAAACATGAGTGAGGCCAGAAATAACGTGAATTGTGTGTGTGTGTGTGTGTGTGTGTGTGTGTGTGTGTGTGTGTGTGTGTGTGTGTGTGTGTGTGTGTGTGTGTGTGTGTGTGTGTGTGTGTGTGTGTGTGTGTGTGTGTGTGTCTTACCTGCCTTTTTATTGCCGTATTAAATGAAAAATATTATATTACATTAAAATGAAAAAATTTTAATTTTATTGCCTGGCAACAAAATTATTTTATTTTTAACAATTACCATTGTTTCAAAAAGTTTAAATAAATTTTCAAATACTTTACTCTTGTTAAAACGTAAAAGGTTGCTGGTAAACTACCCCTTCCCCTTAACCGATCTTCACCAAAATCGAAAGTCCTTGAGACCTCTACAATTCAGGGACGTATGCAAAAAATTATTTGATTCTGTTTGAATTTGCGGCAGTTATCGTTTGCCATAGAAAATACGCTTGATAAAAAACGTTGCAGGTAAACTACCCCTTCCCCTTAACCGATCTTCACCAAAAACAATAGGTCTTGACACTCTACAAATCAGGGCTGTATGCAGAAAATTATTTGATTCTGTTTGAATTTGCGGCTGTTATCGTTTCCCATAGAAAATACCCTTGTTAAAAAAACGTTGTAGGTAAACTATCCCTTTCCCTTAACCGATCTTCACCAAAAACAATAGGTCTTGAGCACTCTACAATTTAGGGCTGTATACCAATAATCTTTTGATTCTGTTTGAATTTGCGGCTGTTATCGTTTGCCATAGGAAATACCCTTGTTAAAACATAAAACGTTACAGGTAAACTACCCCTTTCCCTTAACCGATCTTCACCAAAAACAATAGGTCTTGAGAACTCTACAATTCAGGGCTGTATGCGAAACATTATTTGATTCTGTTTGAATTTGCAGCTGTTATAGTTTGCCAAAAGAAAAAATTTCCCTTGATAAAAAAAAACCGTTGCAGGTAAACTACCCCTTTCCCTCAACCGATCTTCACCAAAAACAATAGGTCGTGAGTACTCTACAAATCAGGGCTGTATGCAAAACATTATTTGATTCTGTTTGAATTTGCGGCAGTTATCGTTTGCCATAGAAAAAAATCTACAGACACACAGACAGACACACAGACACACAGACAGACACACAGACACACACACAGACACTTGTCGGAAAACGACTTTTTTTCATGTTTTGAGTGTAGTACAATCAGAATCTGCAATAATCTCGAACACGATTTTTTTGCCATCACCATACTTCCATTCCTTAAGGAATATGGAAGTAAATATCGGTATGGAGAACCATACATGACTTCCATATTCTAAGATTTATATTTAAAATCATTTTCAGCCAAACAGCCAGGCTGTGTCTTACCTGCCTTTTTATTGCTGTATTAAATGAAAAATATTATATTACATTAAAATGAAAAAATTATAATTTTATTGCCTGGCAACAAAATTATTTTATTTTTAACAATTACCATTGTTTCAAAAAGTTTAAATAAATTTTCAAGTACTTTACTCTTGTTAAAACGTATAAGGTTGCAGGTAAACTACCCCTTCCCCTTAACCGATCTTCACCAAAATCGAAAGTCATTGAGACCTCTACAATTCAGGGACGTATGCAAAAAATTATTTGATTCTGTTTGAATTTGCGGCTGTTATCGTTTGCCATAGAAAATACGCTTGATAAAAAAACGTTGCAGGTAAACTACCCCTTCCCCTTAACCGATCTTCACCAAAAACAATAGGTCTTGAGTACTCTACAAATCAGGACTGTATGCAAAACATTATTTGATTCTGTTTGACTTTGCGGCTGTTATAGTTTGCCATAGAAAATACCCTTGTTAAAAAAACGTTGCAGGTAAACTACCCCTTTCCCTCAACCGATCTTCACCGAAAACAATAGGTCTTGAGAAATCTACAATTCAGGGCTGTATGCGAAACATTATTTGATTCTGTTTGAATTTGCGGCTGTTATCGTTTGCCAAAAAAAAAAATTTCCCTTGATAAAAAAAACCGTTGCAGGTAAACTACCCCTTCCCCTCAACCGATCTTCACCAAAAACAATAGATCGCGAGTACACTACAAATCAGGGCTGTATGCAAAAAATTATTTGATTCTGTTTGAATTTGCGGCAGTTGTCGTTTGCCATAGAAAATACGCATGATAAAAAACGTTGCTGGTAAACTACCCCTTCCCCTCAACCGATCTTCACCAAAAACAATAGGTCTTGAGTACTCTACAAATCAGGGCTGTATGCAGAAAATTATTTGATTCTGTTTGAATTTGCGGCTGTTATCGTTTGCCATAGAAAATACCCTTGTTAAAAAAACGTTGTAGGTAAACTACCCCTTTCCCTTAACCGATCTTCACCAAAAACAAAAGGTCTTGAGAACTCTACAATTTAGGGCTGTATGCAAATAATCTTTTCATTCTGTTTGAATTTGCGGCTGTTATCGTTTGCCATAGGAAATACCCTTGTTAAAACATAAAACGTTACAGGTAAACTACCCCTTTCCCTTAACCGATCTTCACCAAAAACAATAGGTCTTGAGAACTCTACAATTCAGGGCTGTATGCGAAACATTATTTGATTCTGTTTGAATTTGCGGCTGTTATCGTTTGCCAAACAAACAAAATTACCCTTGCTAAAAAAAAACCGTTGCAGGTAAACTACCCCTTTCCCTCAACCGATCTTCACCAAAAACAATAGGTCGCGAGAACTCTGCAAAACCGGGCTGTATGCAAAAAATTATTTGATTCTGTTTGAATTTGCGGCAGTTATCGTTTGCCATAGAAAAAAAATCTATAGACAGATAGACACACAGACAGACAGATAGACAGACAGACACACAGACACTTTTCGGAAAACGACTTTTTTTCATGTTTTGAGTATAGTAGAATCAGAATCTGCAATAATCTCGAACACGATTTATGCCATCACCATACTTCCATTCCTTAAGGAATATGGAAGTAAAAACACACTTTAACAAAATATTCAATAAATTACACTGACATACAATGTACGAACGCTCAATCTAATACGCACACAAAATTACAACTAAATACGTCTTCTGAACGTCTGAACAATCTTTACAGAACCAGTACCCCGCCAACACCAGCACGCACTGTCATTCAGTAGACTCGCCGCTCCTCAGGCGAATCGGCGTAAAACTGATGCGAGTACAGTACAGTACTTTCTTCTTCTGACTGTAGGTGGTAGTTCTATGATGTCTGCCAGACACTGTGCAACCTCAGAGTCGGCAAGCCGCAGCTAGGGATTAGCCTGTGTATGCAGGATTCACGGAAAAGAAAACCGTGGTCTTTGATTTAGAAGCAGAGAGTCATATCGTACTTGATTTAGAAGAAGAGAGTTGTTGTCGACATTGCGTCACACAAAACACAAGAATTTCGATAGGGTAAGAATGTAATTACCATGTTTACACGGGCAACTCGGGCAGCTCTCTGGATGACGACATGAGGGACGTTGGTGCGTGTTTGGCGCTCGGTCATTAATGTGGAATGTCAGCCGCGTACGTATTGTTCTCGTTATTTCTTCATCGCTTTCTCGGTTATATTCGCCGCGTCGATTTCGTCACCAGCCCACGTACAATGATTCACACTATCGCGTAAAGATCAAGTTTGTCGAGCTTTCCACCGTTTTCCAATTGTAACACCTCTGGTTTTTCTTTTTACGGAGCCCTGTTCTGCAGCAATTCAGTGTTCCGCCGCCTGGGCAAACTCATCGTTACCCACGTTATCCCAGTGATAGTAGAAGGTATTGCTTTCTGTAATGCTGGGGTCCGGGAATTCACTACCAAACAAAGGGAAAAGTAGCAAGGTTTAGAGATGGACGCACTGAGAAGTAATTGCTGAACTTCAAAACTTCTTCACCGTTATAGTGGATCCAGCAGCAGAGAGTTCCCCCCAAAGTCTACTCAACTCTCACGGTCTCCTGGTGTGAAGTGTCTACGGTTTCACCTCGACAGACGTCTCAGGCATTCCGAACAAGCGGTCCGCAAACCAGTCAGTCTTCTATATAATCTTCGTCCCCTGCTTTGCAACAATATAACGTCCCGCCGCCTAGACAAACTCATCGTTACCCACGTATGTGATGCTGATAGTTACCCCTGTATGGGACTACTCGGCAAACAGCTGTAAGCCTCATGAATAGACAAACTCATCGTTACCCACGTATGTGATGCTGATGGTTACCCCTGTATGGGACTACTCGGCAAACAGCTGTAAGCCTCATGGATAGACAAACTCATCGTTACCCACGTATGTGATGCTGATGGTTACCCCCCTGTATGGGACTACTCGGCAAACACCTGTAAACCTCATGGACCGACGTTTACGCTGGCCCCGTCCTCAACGCTCTAGGTCTCCATTTTTTCGAAAGCCACCGTACGGCCACTTTCCAGGAAGTCCTGTTCCCGTTTTCAGTGGCCACGTTCAAACCCATCTTTGGAGGGTGCATTGCGGATCCGTCCTCAGCGAACGCTCACCCTGAATTTATATATATAATAGGGTTGCTACAGGTAGTGCCGTCTCCCTTCCTTCAACCTGCCTTTCCAATTCTCCCGATGTTCCCATTATCCTTCCTCAAATCCTATAGGTTGCAGAGATTCATCCACTTCGTCCCTTCAAGATCTTCTTGGTCTTCCCCTTTTTCTCCTTCCTAATGGACTCCATTCCGTCACTTTGTTGATCCACCTATTTTGGGCTCTCCGGACATGACTGTACCACACCAATCTTTCCCTTCGATATAGTCCATTACACTTCGTTCCGTTTCCATTCTTCTTCTGATCTCCTCGTTTGTTATTCGGTCTGCTCTCGTTATTCCACAGCACCTCCTCCAATATTCCATCTCCGTTGCAAGAATCTTTCTTTCATTCTTTTTGTTAATGACCCATACTTCCGCTGCATACATCATAATGCTTTGGACTATGGTCTGATGTATCATTTTTTTTGTGCTTTTTCTAATCTTTTTGTCCCATATAACACTGTGTAATTGTCTAATCCCTGTTCTAGTCTGCCCTAATCTACTTTTTTCACCCTGAATTTAACAACGTCTAATTGAAACGCCCCGGCTAGATATCGTTGTCCCCGCGGTGGGAGCTCATCTAAAACGCGGAACACGGCGGATTCCGGACGACAGACTTGCCCGTTGTTTTGAACAGCCCATGAACTGCTCTAGTTTCTCGGAGTTATACAAACCTGCTCCGGGCACTCATCTCGTCCTCGGAAGGCCCACGCCTTCACAACACAGCATAGGCAAGGTGCTACCTGATCCGTCTTCAAAGGTCCTGCAACCGTCTCTTCCTGGGTCTACCCACACACCTGTGTCCTATAGGTTTGTATTTCCAGACTCGTTTGGCCAGTCTGGAATCTGGCATTCTTTCTAAGTGTTCTTTCCGCCGTTGTTTGTAATCTTTTAATTTTTCATTCAAGTTAAATACTTGTAACTCTTCTCTTATGGCCCAATTCTTTATACGGTCGAGTAGTTCAGAACACCTTTTAACTCCTCTTAAGAACGCCATTTCCGAGTCCTGTATTTTACTGTCTTGTTTCTTGGTTGTTGACCATAATTCACACCCATTGGTCAGTACAGCGACTGCCATAAATTTATAGAAATTTAATTTTGTATCTCGACGTACCTTGTTTCTAAAAGTACGGTTGATTGCCCTACAGATCGTCTGGAACGTACCTAACTTAACGTCAATATCATAATTCCTATCATAGTGAAATTCCTCTTCTACCAAAGGCTTAATATTTCAGCGCCGCTTTTGGCATCGATCCTCCGTCATGCTTTGCGAATGATCACACCATTGTCTTCTATAAGCTGAAATATATTTGCTGAAATAAATTCTTCTTGTATCTTCCAACGCGCAATTTAAAGTACTTCGAAGGAACTGCATTTCAGCATGCCGAATGTTGCCGCAATCCTTCTTCGTCACGATCCACACTTCACTGACATATGTCAACGTGGGTATTGTAATTGTCTTATAAAATTTAATTCTTGTACTGTGTCTTGTTTTATTTCTAAGATTCATATGATTTTATATGATTTCTGTCATTTCTAAGATTTCTCGGAATTAATTGATCAAAAACCTTCATGGCATTTTTGCTTATTTCAATACTTATGTCTTTATTTTTTACATGTTCATTGCCTCCTTTAAAGTAGTCTCCATCCACACTTGTGTAATGTTTTTCTATCTTCATAACGTTTCTGGTATAGCCTTCGGCTCACTCAGCTAATTTGTTTGATGTTTTCAGCAATCACGGAACGGGGTTCGTGTCCTACACGGTTTTCTTCTTCTTCTTCTTCTTCTTCTTCTTCTTCTTTTTCTTCTTCTTCTTCTTCTTCTTCTTCTTCTTCTCCACGTCAAGGTATAGGCTTACAGCCTGTTCCGACTTCACTGAATCCATCTCTTCCTTGGTGTACCTATATCTCGTCTTCCTTGAGGTCTGTATCTTATTACTTGTTTATGTAGTCTCATATCTTCCATTCTCTCGATATGCTGCCTCCATTTGTCCTTCCCGTATTCTGCTGCCCATAGAATATACGTTTAACTCAGTTCTTATATCTTCGTTTCGTATTTGATCTCCAAGGTGCAACGTTTGGGTTTTCTCAAGAACTTCATTTCACTTGTTTGTATTCTTCGTTCATCATTTCTCGTCATCGTCAAAGTTTGCACTTCCATAAGTTAAATCAGCCGTTGTCATTACTTTATAGAATTTTATCTTGGTGTCTTTCCTTGTCTTATTTTAAAGTGTTCTGTGAATAGTACCACATATCATTTGATATCTATTTATTTTTATATCGATAAAATAGATTTTATATCGGTTTTCTTCATTCTTTGAAAAAGCAAAGAGACAAATTTGCCCATAGCTGGTGCTTGCGATATAATTACGATGTTAATTTTGCAAAAAAAATTCTGAAACAAGAATGGCGTGTTAGCTGTTGTTTTATTGTGATGCGACTTTCACAAATTATTCTTCCGTAAGTCTGTCCGTTTTCTACGAATAACTTCACGCAAGTTATAAAGGGTCAATAATTAGCACTAGCGCCATCGACGAAAGACATTCTTCAGACGTATACCTGAGGATTTACAATGACGGACAACATAAGTAAATGAGGAAACGGGGATCCACTGTGAACTGTTCTCTCGTTATATTTCAGTTGGAGACACCGCAACCAACGTCACGGAGAAGTTTAAGCCACAGCCGTGCGACTACCAACAGCTGCCGCTCAGATAAACAAAAGGCTTCAAAAAGGGCGTTTCTCCTCATGAATTATAAATCTTCCATCTAATCAGTCACTTCTAATAAACAGAATACAAACCAAACAGGGAAAGAAGCAACGGGGATGATAAGACCTGTTAACAGACAAGGAAGGATAATCGCATCCAGCAGATACCCTCACTTGTAAGGATCCAAGGAAATGAAATACCCTACCTCCTGGCAAAGAAAGGATATCTACACTTCAAAGCAGGCTAGTACCGCCCAGCTTTGAGACAGTCCAGGAGACTCATAAAACTTAAAAAGCTAAGAAATTCTCAGAAGACGGCATTAGCTTATCCAGCAACAAGCGATGGCAGAACATTGAATGCACACGGGAAGCCAATAGAAACAACCCAGAAAACAAACAGTTGTAAATTTTTGCTGGTCAATACTGGTCATTATTGTCTTTCTGAATATCTGAATACATCATTATGTATCTGAATATATTATGTTTACTGATATTATAATCATTATGTTATTATGTTTACTGATGGATATCAGCCTCAAATGATTGGTAAAATCATTGAAAAACCAAAAAGAAATAAATCAGAAACATAGCGTTCAGAACAAGCAATGACATCTACAACAATCTGAAAATAAGCAGTAGAAAAAAGAAAAGCATTTATGAAAAAGCTGGAGTCTACCAATATCAATGTCAGCCTGCGAACTCGACAGAACGTAATATACGGTGCAACAAAAAACACATAGGATTCACTTCAAGATCGTTTAAACACAGATATATTGAACATACCAAACATTCTCAGCACTCAAATCCGAACTCAACACATAAAACAACAGTCTTGTGAATATGGTCCAATACAGCAACATTTACCCGTATTGAAAACATGCAGTGATGAAATAAGATCTAATATATATGAACAATACCGAATATACAAACATGTAAAAGAAGAGGGCGATGAAAATCTATTGAACATCATGACGGACTTCAAAAATCGTATCACATTTGAAATATTGCGGCAAAATGAAAATCAACATTCAGTAATCAGCTGATATAATATATAGAACGGAATGTAAACATAAACACTCTGTAACAAAATCAGTTCTCGGGAAACTTTGGACAACGACGTACGTATCACGTTCATTAATCAATGTCTACGAATTCGTTTTTGTAAATAGTGGCTGTTTTACGATATTGTGACCGCAAGTGTGCTGTATATGACCTGACGATGGTCTGTGACCAAAATCGATCGTTTTTAATAATGTGAGTAATAAAAATTTTATTGCAAATCGTATGTATGGTACCGTTAGGCTATGAACAATAAATACAATACAATAGAAAATTGATATTATAATCATGATGGTTACTGACTGCGATACTTTGGCAGTGTTATAGCCTTCCAAACTTTATTCACTGAAGGTGGCCGTGACAGGTGCGGCCGAAACGTCTGCAATCAACAACTCTGGAACACGGCCTTACAACCCGACAAGCCAGTCTTCCGCCGGCCGTAAAAGCATCAGACATCAAAAATGAAGAATATTTAATATGCCTATTTTTTTTTGCAGCGAAAATTATTAGAATTAAACAAAAATATCAAATCAAAATTCGAATTAAAGGGGCTTTTCTGTTTTTTTTTTTTTTTTGATACAGTGGAATTCAAGGGAACAGGACAAGTTTGAATTTTCCAAAAATTCGAATTATCCAAATTTCCCCGTAGTATAATGTGAGAGACTGTGTGCCACAGGATCTGACAAGTAAGGGTACAGACAGTTTACCTGAAAAATACAAGATAGTTTTCTACCTAATAGGTCTTATTACTATATTAGGCCTATACTATGGCAAACACATGTGATGACCAATTTTTTGAATGTGGCATTAATGTACCTGTGCCAATTATGCAACACGTGACCGAATCAGCTGATGACGAAATAGCCTATACTTTCAAATAGAAATAACACGGTTGCACACTACTATTGAAAATTTTTCCCTGATTAGCGCTTTCAAGCTTCACAGCTCATCACGAAACTTGAACGCGCTCATTGGGAAAAAAATTTTCTTTAGTGGTGCGCAAAAGTTTTATTTCTGTCTGTGACTATATAACCACGTAACACAACTTTATTAAAGAAGTATACTTTGACAGAACGTGTGGACCCGTTGTCGGGGACTGCGCGAAAAGCAAGAACACCGCGATTGTGTCGTATACCGCGGCTTCCAGTAATCATCCATAGAGCTACTTCTGATCATATTATTTATATGATTAGAAATATATATCATATATTTCTAATCTATTCCGGTAACCATCCACGCTTCTATTTCTAAATAATTTTATCCTTATTTCGTAGCCTAGTCCGTTTCCCGTAAGACCTGTGTCCTGTCAGAGGCTTTGGTTCTGATTTCATAGCAGCTTTTCTTTTCCGGGATGGGTTTCTATCCCTAATCCCAAACTAAATTGTAAAGAGGTAGGAACTTTGATGATATCGGGCCGTTCTTTCCCTAGAGACTTGCTTCTTCACCTTGGCTAACGAGCAGTCGCAGTATGGATAGTGCATCAAGTTAAATTACGAACTGCAAGTTGACTGTAGAAAGAACCCAGAAGTGTAGATTACATCAGGTTACAACGCCTAAGACGAGCAGGACATGTTGAACGAATGAGTGGCAACAGAATACTCAAGAAAATAATGAAGGGACAGACATTGGGGAGACCAGACAATTAAGAGACTAGAGGTGGGCCGATATACCTATAACAGGTATTTTGTTTCACCTATAACAGGAATGATTATTTTTGTGGAACGGGTATAACAGTGACTGATAAGTTGAAATACCTGTTCCGATTCAACGATAACTGAAAAGTCCAAATACCCGTTCCGATTACTCGCAGCCTCGCGGTACCGAGTCGCGGGACCCCCCTACGCAACTAACGATAAACGAGTACTGCGAGTACACGAGTACACGAGTACACGAGTACACGAGTACAAAGTCATTTTTTGGTGCTGAATACTTAATTCTGCCCATGTGCCGATTGCCATACAAGTACGAAACGAAGAAAAACAGCGAGGCTCAGAATATCTCTATGCCAAAGAGACGAATAAAATGCCAATAGGCTAAATGAAAAAAAACATTATACTGATGTTACATTTATTCTCGTGTGCTATGCATATATATAATATAGATTATAATAACAAATTACATATTACGTTAAAAACAAATTATATTGTGTTATAACCTACAGAGTGGCTGATAGGCCATGTAGTACTTTTTGTTACTGTTATTTCGGAGATCATTTTAACTTCAGTACACATCTCACGTAAATTTTTTTGACATTATTTTGTTGTGCTATTACGTCCACTCTAAATTTCATTGCCTGAGTTTCGCAACTGATTTGTCTAACCAAAATGGAATCAATAATTTAATATTAAACCTATGTCAGTTTGTTTACTCCTAGTGAAAACTTAAATTAGTACTCCCAAAGGGAGATAGGCCTATAAATTATCTTGTTTCTTATTTTCTTTTAAACAGTAACAGCTTAATAAAGTCACAGTGTAAAGTAACACTGTTAATACTTTTAGATTCAATTTATTTCTTATAACAGATTATATAATATAGGTATATGTATAATAGGCATATGATAACAGGTACGAGTATTTGTACGAGTAATTTTTTTGGAACGGTTCGTTCGTACCTGTTATTTTCAAATACTAGTTCTCTACTAGTTCAATTGAAACACATCTCTCAGCAGGACAACGTTCGCTGCGACTTTGAGCTGGGGGAGATCGAGATTGTTCGAAGAGTTCAGGGTCCAGTCCAGTGTGGTTTGTCGTACAACTGAAAGGTAGGGAAGGTTTGTTCACCGTTCGTGTTTCAATTCCTGGACACCGCGTCCTAACGTGAGAACGTGTCACGTCTACAAACGTCTCGTTAAAACGGATGTGGGTAAACCTCACACATCGTACGGACTCTTCAGCTTTCCACGTTTGTTTTTTTTTAGATGTTCGAGGCTGGTCGATGAGGACCAGACTCCGGCTGTTCTGGGACAAGCCCCCTTCAGCCATATGGGAAGGAGTATTCGATTCGCATGCCAGTCCAGACCGGACGTTGTGAGGGTGGAGGCACCAGAAAGTAAGGATATTGTGACTGTGTTGTTGATGTGGTGTGGCAGCCTCTTGGAGAGGGCAGGGGGGATGTTTTAAAGCCAAACTACAAGACTAAGGCGACCAGGGACGAGCAGTGTGTGACGCTAAAGGTGGCGGGAAGCGTCGTAATGGCGTCAAGGGATCGGCGTCGGACAGGTTATATGGGTTTTGTGTTAGTCATGTTTTGTGGAATATAAATGACTTTATTTTACTGTTCCGTAGTAAGGATTCGTTGTGGATTGTGAACCTGGAAGGAGAGTTGTGTACATGTTGATTTTCTTTTATTCAACTTGTTGTTGCCAGTGTAGCTCAACAGTCTCCTGATGGGGGTTCTGCGTCGATTTCTGGGTAGAGGTTCGGAGCCCAGGAGGAGGTTGACGAGGAAGAATGGGCGCTGTGTATTTCTGACGGATCTATTGATAGGAGTGGCGATGGATTGTAATGCGGTGCGGGCTTTTGCTATTTTGGCATACTTCCAATTTACTTTGCGG
This sequence comes from Magicicada septendecula, assembly GCA_034769895.1. Lineage (NCBI taxonomy): Eukaryota > Metazoa > Arthropoda > Insecta > Hemiptera > Cicadidae > Magicicada > Magicicada septendecula. The sequence continues at coordinate 490,860,864 of CM068370.1, read as the reverse complement.
AGAAACGTGTCTAGGTCTGGGAAACATTTATTTAATGCATATAGAGGCTGTGTTGGAGGTTTTGGTGCGGAGAGGAGGGCGGTGTATTAATCGTAGAGCTCGCCGTTCTGTTATCATCTATGGGTCGAGTCTAGCTGGGTCTGCAGTAAGCAGGATCGGATGCGCATATGTCATGATGGGCCTAAGACATGCAGTGTAGATCCAGCTGAGGATTCCACTGGAGCAGCGGCCGTTTCTGCTACGTATACGCAGCGATCTGATACGGGCTAGGACTTGGACAGCGGTTCTTTTGATGTGCTGTCGTCAGGTGAGAGTGGTGTCAAGGGTGACTCCAAGATATCTGCAGTCACGCTTCGGGATGATATTAGAAGGGCCAACCGGACTGGATTTCTGAAGAAATGTAAGTTCGAGAAGTTCAGGGTCCAGTATGATTTATCGTACAACGGGAAAGTAGGGTAGGACCATTGTTCACCGTTTGTATTTCAATTGCTGGACATCGCGTCCACTCGTGCTAACGTTTGAACGTGTCACGTTTACGAACGTCTCGTTAAAACGGATGTGGGTACACCTCACACGTCGTACGGACTCTTCAGCGTTCCACGCGAGAGCCGTAGATACTTGCAGTAAAAAATGCTGAAAGGAACCAGAAGCCTTTTCAAACATCTTGGCTGTGCAGTAAGCTATGAATCTGAATATGATATAAAGGAGAAGATAAATAAAATTAGGAATATTTGAGGTAAGATTTGTAGAAATCTTAGAAATAAAACAGGACACAGTACAAGGATTCAATTTTATAAGACAATTGCAATACCCACATTGATTTATGCGAGCGAGCCATGGGTCATGACAAAAAAAAAATGCGGCAAGATTCAGAGTGATGAAATGCAGTTTCTTCGAAATACTTTAAATTACACATTGCAAGATAGAATAAGGAATGAGGATATCAGAGCAGAACTCGAAGTAAAGGACATGAATGAAATTAATTAAATTTACAGAGGACAATGGTGGGATCATCTGCAAAAAAGATGACAGAGGATCGAAGATCGATTGCCGAAAGCGGCACTGAACTATAACGCCATTGGTAGAAGAGACGTGGGTCGTCCGAGGATGAGATGGGTGCCGGAACAGGTTTGTATAACCTAATACTTGAAGAGGAGAAGAAGAAGAAGAAGAAGAAGAAGAAGAAGAAGAAGAAGAAGAAGAAGAAGAAGAAGAAGAAGAAGAAGAAGAAGGAACCGGAAGTCATTCATTGGCTACCTACAGGCTCTGGCGCCAGATTAAGTGGCAATGATAGCATAGCACTAAGAACAATAGTACGCTAAACATGAGACCTTGTCAGTGTTACTACTATTGCTTTCTTACAGAAAATATTCTCGTTATTTTTGGGCGTGTATTGGCGAGGGTAAGTATGCGACGAAGAGGGGTGATAGAGGTGAGAGAGAGACACTGTACAGGAAGAGGTAGCCAGACACGGCGGTTCCGACCAAACCATTTGTGCGTTTTGATATGAACAGTAACAAAAGTAGATGTCGCCAGAGATAAGTGTGATAACCGACCAGTGGAAGCGACAGAACTGCAACGCCCTCAGATGAACTGTATCTTTACAACCCTAAAGACGTGTAAAATATAAACCGGACTTACTATTAAGTACAGAGTGTTTCAAAAAGAATGACGCTATTTTAAATAGTTATATTTATTGACGAAAACACGTTACAATAATGGAACAAAGAAAAAAACAATCATAAAGTTTCAGCAACGTTATAACAAATGCTCTATGTGTCATCCACCAGTCGCACGTACGTCAAGATGACAGCTAAATTCATCCCACACTTTTCGCAAGGTAACATCTTCGACTGAAGCTACTGCTGCTGATATCCTGTTTTGGAGCTTGTCTAGGTCACGAACTAACGGTGGGAACAAAAACACGGTCTTTCACGTATCCCCACAAGAAGATGTCTGGACATGGGGTCATGCCTGGAGGCCAAGAGTGTAGAGCAGTGTCTCGGGGTCCCGTGTGCCCTATCCACCGTTGAGGTAGTGTGCCATCCAGGAATTGCCGTACGTTTCTGTGCCAGTGTGGCGGAGCTCCGTCTTGTTGGAATATGAAATCATCAGAGTCCTCATGAACTTGAGGAAAAAGCCAGGTCTGCAGCGTTTCAAGATAACTCAGTCCCGTCACTGTGTTTTTTATCAAAAAATAATGGGCCATAAATATTTGTTTGAGAAATAAATTCCACAAAAAACGTTCACTTTTGGTGAATCTCGCTCATGCTCTACGATTTCGTGAGGATTCCGGAGTCACCATGTGCGCACGTTATGACGGTTAACTTTACCACTAAAAGTCAACCGCGGTAAAAATCTGTCGTCTTCCATGTCCGTTAAGAGATCACTGCAAAACTGCACACGTTACTCTTTATCACCAACACGAAGAGCTTGCACTAGTTGTAATAAGTATGCTTTATAGACCAAGCGTCGCCTTAACACACGCCAGACAGTCGTATGACGAATTGTAAATTCTCTGCTGGCACGGCGAGTAGACTTTCCTGGGCTTCGCTCAAACGTTTTTTGAATTCTTTGCACATTTTCATCAGAAGTGCGAGATCGACGAGAACTCTTACCCTTGCACAAACATCCTGTTTCTTCAAACTGGTGATAGTCTACCAACGACGAATGTTCTTTGGCAAAGGCGGATCAATCCCAAAACGCTTACGTAAAGCACGCTGGACTGTAATCACGGACTCAGTCTTGCTAAACTGCAGAACGCAAAACCCCTTTTGCTGAGCGGACGCCATCTTGCAACAGACTGAGCTTATGGATAGGTATATTAAGTATGACGCTTCGTATTAAGTAAGTACGGTACTATATATTAAACCTAGCCCGGTACGAATCAGGCAGAAAAAAAGATTTTCAGCTGAGACTTTCATTATTATGAAATTCTTATCACACAAGTGGAAGATGAACATAAGAAATGGTATAATGAGTTTCTAAGACTTAAAATTTGGTGAGGGCGTCGAAGCCAAGACTTGCTGTTTGTTTCTTTTAAGGGTTTTGTCGTTGTTTAATTATAAACTTCGAGGTCACTCAGTATAGTTTAACTGCGTCTGTATAATTTGCTGAAGCGCGAACGTGACTTGTGCAAAGTTCCAGGTATTGTTTTGGTCGTAAAACTTGGGTTCGCGTCCAGTTTTGTTGGGGGGGGGGGGCTAAACGTTTGTTTTGTATAGCACTGGTTTTTGACCACAAAAAAGTTATTGCTGTTCCTAGAAAACATTAATTTTAAAAGAAATATCATTTATTTTTAATTGCCGAGAAGGTTTTCACGAACGGGAAGAACGAAGATTCAGTTCAGTTCTCTGGCGTCACTCGTCGTTATACCAGTCTGTTGGCGTAACTTGTTGAAAAACATTTCTTGTGTTTGCTTGTTTCGCGACTTCTTCAGATCTACGAAGCACAGTAAGCATTCATATCGTGAAGTACTACAAATTCTTCGCGTGTCTAAAGAACTCGTCGCTTTGATAAGATGAAACCACACTTTAGAAGTTTATCCTTGGAAAATACGAATATGAATAAAAAATATATACGCATGTAGGTCTGATATGAGTTTCTTATCTTCTTCTTCTTCTATGCCGTCACAGTTCGGAGTCGAACCTTAACCTCCATAATCATCCGCCTCCAGTTTTCACTGTCCTTGGCAATCGATGTCCATCGTTTTATTTTAAGTAAAGTATCAGCATCCCTCGCCACTGCGTCAATCCAGCAATACTTGGGTCTTCCGACAGGCTTTCTACCCTCGATTAGGCTGAATAGTATCTTCCTACTTATTCGGTTGCCTTCCATCCTAATGATGTGTCCTGCCCATTACAATCTGTGCAGTCGGATGGTGGTGGCCAGATCATTGTCATTATACAGCTTGTATAGTTATGAGTTTCTTACGTGCCTACAATGTACAACATTTTCCTACCACGTGTTGGTCTTATTTGTTTTAATAAAAAAGGTATATTTTCTTAAAATGTATTTGTTTCCAGGCGTGTTTACAGACTTCAGTTTTTGTAGATACACTACAAATTTTATGACAAAGTCTCTTTTATGTGTACTGTCAATTTGACAAAGTGAATTTAGGTCAAACCTAAAAAATTGTTACTATTATTATCACATATTATAATATTTCGGGCATTGGCCATCGTTTTTAGAAACAATTCTAAGCACAACCTTTCGACCTCTTTAAATCTTATGTCATCCTCAGGTGTAAATAAATTTTTATTACGTGATATCCATCAATACTAAAAAGATGTCGTCATAATATACCAACAAAAATATTATTAAGTATAAGAAACAAAGACACTGTTTATTTACCAAGAAGTCTGTCTTAGGAGAAATTCACTTCTAGTCACAAAATAAAAGAAAACGATAACCAGAAAATAAAAAGCCCTATTTTGTGATATTCTTCTAAACACTTTTCCATAGAAACAGGACATTATGGAAACACGATAGGTTCCAGTGGCGTATCTTTTTCTGCCAACCCCCCGAAGAAAACCACTACTACCCTTAATTAATTCATACCCTTGTTCCCTCTTGAATACTAACCCATCCTTATAGCTGTGGCAGCTACTAAAATTATAGACGCAAACAGAGTATGTTCTCTTCAAGACTGTTTAAAATCTCTTCTTCTAAGTCTAGACCAGTGTCATCGGTTATTTCTATAAATCCTAAAAAGCTTTCATTGATTTTTAATTTTGTGCGCCTTCTTGCTTCATCTTCACAAATTGAGACACATCTGATTATTTACTAAGTTGATCTTCTCTATTAATGACTTGTGTAGTATCCATCAGTGGCAGATTATCCATAACGCTAGGGTATGTTGCAACACCGGGCACCAGGGACTCAGCTGTCAGAGGGGGCACCATCCACCTGAATCTAGTAAGCGAAGCAAAGTTTACGATCACATTACGCAATTGTTTGGTTTTTTACGCAGTTATTAACCATGGAGGGTGTCGAGTTGGAAAATCAAGCGAAAGCTCTTATAGAAGTTTACTCGAACGATCTGAATAACGATCTTCGAATAGAATTGAAGCACTTGTGCCACGAGTAAAATTGCAAGAAAGAGATTGTTCAAATCGTTCGAATGAAGATAATAGATTCTATGATACTATACTTTTTCCGCTCAAAGTATTAAACTGGATTATTGATTTTAAAATGATTTATGTATTTCCTAATATAAACACAGCCTATCATCTGCTTTTGACGATTCCAGTAGCTAACTGCGAATCTGAAAGATCGTTTTCTGTATTAAAACGCATTAAAGATATGTTGAGTTCAACTATGGGAGATGAGAGATTATTTTCGTTAGCAAGGTTGAATACTGAAAGCGAGATACTTGAATCGCTCGATTTAGTAGAAATTATACAAGACATTTTTAAGGCAAAGTCAAGAAAAATGGATCCATTAATATTTTCTAAGCTTAAGTAGGCCTACTACTATGGACACATTGTAATCACTATTTAGCTAAATATTTGTTGTTTGTGCCATTTATCAGTGTAAACAATGAATAAAAGGTTGTATTTTGAATCGGGGGGGGGGGCACCAATCTGATGTCAGCATAGAGCACCACGCACCTTTAATCCGCCCCTGATATCCGTTATTACAGAGAAAAGCTGAGCAGATTCAATCTGTTTCAAAATAATATTTTCAACTTTTTTTAGATAAAAACTGAATGAGTTCATTTTTACTTTTGGGACTCATATACTTGTCACTGGTCGACAATTGCCAAGCCGTTTTCGCTGTTGAGCTGGACTATCTTGTCTTGATGGGCTCTGAAGGCTAAATTAGTAATTCTCAGTTTGGAATCATCAATTGTGCAGTTAACCAAATAATATATACTCTCACAGTACATGTTTTTAACATGATAATGTTTTTAGGCTGGGGGTCATTCCACAAAATGTGTGACGTCATCGAAAAATGTAACGTTTCCACACTTTCGATTCCCTAAAAAAGCCTAAAAACATTATCATGCTTCGATGTTTCGGTTTCGCCGAAATTCTTTGAATGAATGCTTAGGTGCATAAATAGAGAGAGAGAGAGAGTTTTTTTTTAAGAGGGCAGGTGGACAAATTTTCTCTACAAATGTCTGGAAGGGTCTACACTTCGGGGTCTGTGGGTTTGAGTATTATACCCGACCCATTAAACAACCACCTCCCTTTCCTCTTCTAGGACACTAACCTGGAACTGTTGGACACACTACTTCGGGCTAGGCCTATTGTTGTCCTAGGGGTCACATCTGATTTGTTATCCTTCTTTATTGTATTGTCCAACTATATTCTCTTCTGCGAAGCGTGCCACACAGTTCCAGGCGTTCTCCCTTGGAGCATCGCTTCGACGACGTTATACGAGGAGATCATCTCCTGCCTAATATCACCTTGCAACGATCATCTATGTTGCTCCAATCTATCGCTGACGAAGAAGCTATGATCGAAAACTTTCTTCGGGTAAGATCGAAAATACCCGTGTCCAGTCAGAAACCAAAGTCATTAGATATTGGTGAAATAACAGTAAAATATCGGTATGGAGAAACATACATGTTCTAAGATTTATATTTAAAATCATTTACTTAAATTCGGTTCGATAATTTCTAAGAAGCTAGATGTGTTCCTTGTAGATCGAGTTTTATGTTTGACAAAATGAAATGAAATATTTCCATAGAAACTACTTCTTTCTTCAACCTTAACCACAGTACTGTGGTCACTAACGTATATCACCTAACATTAGCGCACTCGATTTTCACTGACGATGGCAGTCTTTGGCACTTCCGAAACGTCTGGTTTTGCAGAAAACATTGGACCACGGCCATACAACCCGGGAAGGAATTTTCACAGAAATCTACTTATTTGTTGCCGATAACGTAGGAGACATATAAAAATATATTCCACCCCCCTTGACCTATCATTTTCATTTATAGAAAATTACCCCCTCCCCTCAACTACCCTTTAAATGTATCGATATTTATCTACCTAATGGATTATTATAACCTTCTTTTCAGAATACTTTATCAAAATTAATTACTTCACTCTTGTTAAAACGTAAAATGTTGCAGGTAAAATACCCCTTCCTCTTAACCGACCTTCACCAAAATCAATAGGCTTTGAGTCCTCTACACCTCGGGCACATATACAAAAAAATATTATTTGATGCTGTTTGAGTTTTCGACAGTTATCGTTCCCACAGAAAAAATTCTACACACAGATAGAAACACACACAGACACTTTTCGGAAAATGACTTTTCTTCATGTTCTGAAAGTAGTTTGATCAGAATTAGCTCTTATCTCAAACACGACTTTTTTCGCGATCACCATACTTCCATTTCCTTACGGAACATGGAAGTAAAAAATTAATGTATTCGTGTGATGGTAAATACACACGGAGAAATTTGATTTTACTTAAGTTCAATGGTTTACACCCATTCTTAAACAGTTAAGGGAAATGTTAGCGCGACCTCTCCCCCTAACCTCCCCGCATCGTGTGCCCTGCGGATACGCCACGGATACGTTCGGTGAGAGAGAAAACAGAGGTTAACAACAGAGAGACAGAAATCTTTGGTGAACAGGATGCGAGAGGTATCCGCGCGTGGATGGATGGACAATTTACACTTCTAGATTACTTATTCAATTTTTATTCATTATCTTTTAAATTTACGTTATAATTTATATATTACTGGCGCACCGTTATGATTGTAATACGTTATCATCATCATCATCTTCAAGAATTTAACCAAGGATGGTTTGTTCCGGTCTCAAACAGGCAAAGTTTAGAGCTGGTCACTCCAAGGCTTCCTCGGACGTCCCACACCTCTCCGTCCACTCAGCTTATAGATCCGTCCAGCTTGTCCTTATTTGAGGCAATTTAGTAGTGAATATGTCCCCTGGATATGTTACTAGCATATCGCAGTGTAAGACTATGGTGGGGCTGCCACCTTCAGGCTTAACGTCCAGCCCGATTTTCTGACTGGGTGTTCTCCCATAAACTGGCTGTCTTTTCACACTAAAGAGACCAGTTTTCCCTGTTGAGATATCCATAAGGATCTTTAATGTGGTGGTTTCTCCTTGCCTCCCACATCCTACGTCGTTGACCAATGGAAGGTCATCCGTCTTTAGGGGTAATTTCTCATCCCAAAGGCAAGAGGGTGCCCTAACCTCTACTTGACAATGACAACGCGTTAGCCAAATGTAGGAGTTGCCCATTCCCCACCACTTGGAGGTGCGACTGGATATTTCCCTTCATCAAGGAATGAGACCATAATTGTAATAACTATTACAATATTACTAACATAATAGTAGGGCTTTCATTCGTAAGTGAACTGTTATTGTATAAGTTAATATCCGAATGTAATAAAATATATTATGGTTTCAAGGTTACATTGAGTGTCTCTTGTTGTCAGATATGTGAATGAGTGTATGTGTGCGTTACACATCTCGTTATTATAATAAACTCTAGAGGCCTGCCTACATAATATGCGTGTTAGCTGTGCGTTAAGAGCATAATTTTTATACTACATTACTGTTTTATGGAATAATCGTATCGTTTCATATTTTAATTTTTAACTCATGTCGTCACTAAATTACAGGTTAAACGAAGGTACTGTTTTCACTGGTAGAGACTTGCGTGATCGGAACAGCATTTATTACCGATGACTAGTGGCGCGATAGTAAAGGCGCCAAAAAATTCAGGCGAGGAGGAAATATTTGAAAAAAAGTTATCATTCATTAAGTTAATAGTATTAACCTTTTCGGTGCTCCGGACGGGTATTCTCGCCAAATTGTTATAACTGTATGGAGCTCCTAACGTGTTAAGTCGCAAGTCACTTTAAACTGGTAAAGTGCTCAGAACGGTTTCGTATTCTTGGAAGTATACTTAAGTTTATAGTTGTAAGTTTATTTGTTTCTTATTTATATGATATCTATACAAAGTACAAACGTCAAAATGATTTTCTTTGCCAATTTAAAATATAGTAAGTTTACTTATGTTAAAATAAAATAGTTAATATTTTTGTTTTTATAAAACTGTAAGTTTATCTGTGACTTTACGTAAAACTATATAAAGTGTAATTGTCAAATGATTTTCTTGGCAACTAACATACATTACTTTATTTTCTTCCAAATTATTTCTGATGTTTTTGTTTTTGTACCCTTTTTGTATGTTTATTGTTTTTATAGATTTTTTTTGTAATTCCTGGTTTTTGTTCAATAAATATATAATTAATATATTTCGTATTTCATTTGTGCTCAAAGATACGTTTTTATAAAGTGATTTTTATTGTGGGGGGAAGGGTATAGGAGCGCGAACTAAAGTTCTGCACACAGGCGCCGGACACTGCTGGTGCACCTCTGCCGATGACAACCACGTTTTACGGGTACGATTATTAGCACCAAACGATTTGCCCTGAGAACGCTACGTAACACAATGGTCGAAACGTTTGGTGCTAATAACGGTATCAATAAAGCGTGGTTGTCCAAGTGTTGTTGTTGGTGCATTTATCACGAGACTTTTAAACACTTTTGCCATATTATAATAAAAATAATTTTTAATCTTATTACCTTAACAAAACGATTGTTAAATTATATAGACTACTGAAACATCTGTAATAATACAAAGGAAGACCAAGATATTGATGAATAAGGTCCTAGTGCGCCCAGTACTGACTTATGTATCAGAGACGTGGACGGTACCTAGATCAGATGAGAGGCAATTAATTATATTTGAAAGGAGCATCCTCAGGCAAATTTTTGGTCCAGTGGAAGAGGGGGGAACCTGGAGAAAAAAATATAATTTAGAGCTCTATAATTTGTATGAACGACCTGATGCGGTCATCTATATCAAATTAAAAAGCTTAGAATATAGACTGGACACATTATACGAGCTTGTAAAAGATTATTAAGAAGATATTTAATGCAAAGCCAGAAAGTAAAAGGAAAGTTGGAAGACAAAACTGAGATGGAGGGACGGGGTGAGTCAGGACAACAGTACTCTTGAAATTAGAACCTGGAAGAATATGGCTATGAATAGAGAGGAATGGCGAAATCTTCTGAAGAAGGCCAGGGCCGCAAAGGGCTGTCGAGCCAATGATGATGATGAAACATCTGTAATGACCAGTGTGTGAATTAACGGAAGGGAAGAGGCAGAATTCTCCGGCTGGTAAGATTATTTCCCTGATTCGTGACAGCGGCGACTCCGAGGGTTGTGCGAGCGTCAGGAAGGGCCGTCGCCCGCCATACACCGCGTCCCGAGCTTCAAAAGAGCTCCCGCCGCGGGTACAACGCAATACCGGCCCTGGACTTTCAATTAGACATAGTCTAAATCAGGGTCAGTGTTCGCCTAGGCCGGGTCCAAGTTTCACCTGACACAAATGGGTGCAGACCGAGGGCGCTAATAAGGCGGTTCCCCCCTATTCCGTGACGGCAATATTTTACCGTGCCGGGGAATATTTTTGATATGTCATCCCGCGAAGTATGTTGGTTAATATTCCCCTCCGCTACCAAGAAGAACTCCTAAAAAAAAAAATTACCGTAAGTGTACACGCAAAGTCTAAAGGGGTCGGAGTTGTCACAGCTGTACGTCAGATGTTCCGGGCTATTAGGCCGCGGTCCGATGTTCAAATTTACTGAAACCCAGACGTATCGGCGGCCATCATCAGTGGAGCGGGAACAAGTTAGTAATGCCCGCTAAAGAAAAACTATGAACAGTTCGGTGCGCGCCGCCCCGTCTTGTGTTTCAGAAAATTTGAACATCGGACCACGGCCTAATAGCCCGGAACATCGGACCACGCCCTAATATCCCGGAACATCGGACCACGGCCTAATAGCCCGGAACATCGGACCACGGCCTAATAGCCCGGAACATCGGACCCGGGCTAATAGCCCGGAACATCGGACCACGGCCTAATAGCCCGGAATATCGGACCACGGCCTAATAGCCCGGAACATCTGACCACGGCCTAATAGCCCAGAACATCGGACCACGGCCTAATAGCCCGGAACATCGGACCAAGGTCTAATAGCCCGGAACATCGGACCACGGCCTAATAGCCCGGAACATCGGACCACGGCCTAATAGCCCGGAACGTCGGACCACGGCCTAATATCCCCGGAACATCGGACCACGGCCTAATAGCCCGGAACATCGGACCACAGCCTAATAGCCCGGAATGTCGGACCACGGCCTAATAACCCGGAACATAGGACCACGGCCTAATAGCCCGGAACATCGGACCAAGGTCTAATAGCCCGGAACGTCGGACCACGGCCTAATAGCCCGGAACATCGGACCACGGCCTATTAGCCCGGAACATCGGACCAAGGTCTAATAGCCCGGAACATCGGACCGCGGCCTAATAGCCCGGAACATCGGACCGCGGCCTAATAGCCCGGTAAATCTGACGTACAGCTGTGACAGCTTCGGCCGCTAGAGTTGTTTATATTATAGAGTAATATTTCCTCTTCCTCAACAAAATTCGCCCTCTGTGGGGCGGGGGTCCGGTCCCGTTCCTTCCCCCGTGAATACGCCCCTGCCCAATACAGTAGAACTCCATTTATCCGAACTGCAGTTATCCGACTCGCCAATTATCCGAACCGAGGTCAGGAAATGGCATGAAATAAAATAATCGAATTTCGACAAAACTACAGATTCAGAAGGAAAAGAAGAGGCAACGAACAAGAAGGAAGAGAAAAAAAGAGCAAAAGAAAGTGTCGAAGAAGACGAAGCTGTATGAACTGAAGACATCCAGAAAATCATTGAACGAATTCCTGGCTGTTCCGAGTGTGACGTGGAAGACATAAAGAGTGGTTGCAGTGCGATTCACCGGACCCTGGATGTCAATTGTTGGACGTTGATGAAATTATCCAAACTGTAAACGATGAATCTCAGCAGGTGGATGAAGACGATGACAACGTTGCTTCAGTTGAACCGGAAAAGGAATCTATAACGATTGAGGCATTCGCTTGTTTTGACACTGCCTTAAAGTGGATGCAACGGCAGCCTGAATGCGCGACCATGTTTGCAGCAGCCTTCTTGCCGTCAAGCGTTTACGGGACCTGGCTACAGCAAATGAGTTTCTACGTCAAAACAATTAACTTTGTTTGACATGTTCAACTGAAAAATTATAATTTTATGTATTATTTTTAATTTTATTGTAGTAAAAGTGAATTTTTTGCAAAACACGTGTGACCTGGTTTTTATTAAGATACTGTACTCATGTAATAAAAATAAACATACGTGATTTTTCAGGAATTTTTGCGTTTTATTTCATAACATAACCTTCTTCTTATGTTTGTCCCAATTATCCGAATTTCTGCGTATCCGAATTACGTCTGGAACTCATTAGTTCGGATAAATGGAGTTCTACTGTAATTTAATAAATTCAACTTTTCCATAGAACTTACATTATTTCGCATCTACACGGCCGTGTATTGGTCTTTCGTAGATCGTTTTTGTTATTAATGAACTCTGTTTTTCCAGTTATATTAATATTACAGCTGTCAATATAGTTAAATTATTATAGTTCATAACAAATGCTTCCTTTTTTTTTGTAAAAATGGATACACGATTGCGTAACTGTCTTTACCTATACTTCCCTGCCAATGTGTGTGTGTGTGTGTGTTGGACAGCCGTCATAACTGCAATGACCGTGATGCATTGTTGTCGACTGGCCATTTCACCACCTGTTTATCGGAGATAACCGATAGCGGACGGAACTGTACGAACGAGAAGGGAAAAAACACACACACATCGTGTTGAAGAACAATGGCAACAATTCCACCTACAGCCAAACACCACATACACACATGTGGGTTGTGTGAGCAGGTAGGAGTCAAAGATAGGCGCAACTGTTCAGATATGCTTGCCTGTGGAGACACGTCACCCAAGTGGCAGCGTTTTATGTTGTACCACCAGGGGCGGATTAGAAGCGCGTGGTGCCTCCTCCCCATACAAAATTCAACCTTTTATCCATTATTTACACTGATAAATGGCATACGCAATTTCGAAAGTTAACAATTATTTTATTAAATCCTCAAATTCAACAAATATTTAACTAAATAGTGATCACAATGAGCATAGTAGTACTTAAGCTTAGAAAATACTAATCGATCTTGATTGTCTTTATATAGACAAGATAAGATAATATTTTTTCTTGATTGTCTTTATATAGCTTGTATAGTTCCTCACTGTGACGCATTCTCCATATCCCATTAAATTGGATTGATCCATATATTCTCCTCAAAATTCTTCTTTCAAAGTATTGACTATGTTGGCGGCTCGTTTGTTCAGAGTCCAAGCAAGTCTCGCTGCCAGCTGCCATATGTCATATCAGCGGTCTAATCATAACTTTATATAATGTGACCTTGGACTGACGGTGGATATTCCTTGTTTTGAATATACAGAGGTGTGAAAATTATTAGAATAATTGTGACTTTTTTATTTTTTTGGTTTCTACTTTTAAGTAAAAGCAATATTTTATGACATATATTTTTTAGTTGTTGATATAATTCATTTTTCATTTCTTAAGAATGATTTGGTGTATATATTTTTTAATTTTTAGTGGTTTCAATGTACAGTATTTAGAAAACATTTTTCAGAAATATGTCATGTTGCCATCACTGAATAGAGAAATCAGCTGGTTAACTGACGATTTTCAAAGTGAGGTTATGTTATGTTTTGATGTTGTATCATTATTTCATGTTGTTACAGGTTACCAGGAGACTTTTTGTGCAGTTTTTACTGTTCAGGTTTCCTGGTTTTCCTTCGAGTGGTGATCATAACCTTTGTATTATCTGTATTCACCTGTAATCCTATCTCTTTTTCTTCAACTTTGAGTTCCTGGAAAGTCTCTTTTGCTCTTCCTTGGGATCTTGCCAGAATATTAATATCATCTGCATATCCTACGGTCTGGACCATCTCATGATGATACAACAATTATCATTATTATTCAACTGAACTTCCTGATTGATGAGGAAGCTTGTGATCGGGTCATAAACGCACAGTTTTGTGACACGATGGAACGACGGCTAGACGCGTTTGTAAGATGACACGGATGTCTAGTCTAGTGGCGGTGGAAACTGATGGCATTCGACTGGATCGCGTGAAGGAAAGCGCCTTCGGGTTATCATCACTCGACTTGCCGTGTGCCGGTCACTTGACGAGTGGAATTCGCGGTAAATAGTAGGTCGCTCGTTCTGCCGACCGGTTCGGACAGAGAAACGTGCATGCATCCGAAGTAGAAAGTGACCACACAGTCCTCTAATTAAATGCAATTACAGCAGAAAACAATGTCTGTGTACTTAAACGGCTTTAATACATAATAATTATAAACACGCGAAATACCTACGTAAATGAATTTCAGTGGTCATTAGATTGAAAATATCTTGCCGTACTGACCTTGATAATTGTTTTTTTGTTTGGAAAATTGCAGCAGGGAAGTGAACACACTTTCAAGTTTTGGAAGGGAAAAATTATTTTGTGTAGAGTTTGGCAATTTAGTATTATTTAATTGCAACTTTATAGCAATTGGTAGGGAGGATTAGAAGCGCGTGGTTCCCTGTGCTGCCACCAGACTGTTGCCCCCTCCCCTCGATTCAAAATTCAACATTTTATTCATTATTTACGACTGATAATTGGCATACACAATTTCGAAAGTTAACAACTAATTTATTAAACTCTCGAATTACAACAAATATTTAGCTAAATAATAGTGATTACACTGAGCATAGTAGTACTTAAACTTAGAAAATTCTAATGAATCCATTTCTTCTTGGTTTTGTCTTAACGAGGTCTTGCGTTATAATACAAAAAAAATGATCTTTCAGTTCCGCATTTAGCTATTGGAATCGTCAAAATCAGACGATAAGCAATGTATATATTTAGAAATACATCTATCATTTTACGATCAATAATCCAGTTTAATACTTTGAGCGGACAAACTGTAGTATCATGGAATCTATCATGTTCATTCCAACATAAAAACATAACGGCGAACTCGTCGAAAAGTGTGCACACATTTTTTTATAATTTTGGATTGAGGTCATTTGTTTTACTTTTCGCATTAATTATCTTCAAAACGTTTTTGTGATTTAGGACTGGATGGTGCCTCCTCTGACAGTTGAGGTCATGGTGCCCGTTGCTGCAGCATACCCTAACGTTACGGATAATCCGCGGTTCCAATGGTTATACAATTCCGCTGAATGGTAAATTCTAAGAAAATTACACTCGAATTCCTCCAACGAACAAGACTTATTTTGGCAGAGATGTGTGTTGACCCCATTGGGTAATATTCTGTACCTCTGCAATCAGTTTCCTCAGAGCTAAAACTCCTCTTCAATATGTCTCTAATTACCAGTAATTCTAGGAGGACATTGCTTTCAGTTACTTGTGTCAAACCATTTGTTCTGTCCTGTCAAGTCCCTTTCGACTGACTCTGGTTTTATTCAAACCCTGACACTATAAGAGTTTTAAAGGGTTAAGGGTGTTTTATTCACAGTTTCTTTCAAATATTTTCTTTCTGAGGGTAGCGGTTAAAATCTTCAAGTAAGCAGTTTCACTAAGAGGTTAGTGACACTTCTTTCGCGAGTTCCAGGTTAACCTAACCCCGTGTATAGACCTAATGGAAGCGACACTCGAACAGTTATAAGTATGAAGGCCTCAAGCGATGGTAGATGGGGAAGAGGTGCGTATTCACCATGGGATAAACACGGGTACTCCTCTCCGGAGTAACGTGGGAGAAGTCCTTAGCGATTCAATTATACTGGAGCGGCAGAGATGGATGTGGATACATCCTTTCTGTGGATCTAGTACAGATTATGCTTATAAGGCAGGAGCTCTGTCTTCTTTCTTCTCCTTATCTTACAACGCATCTGCAGGACCTTTCTCAATACTCGAAAGTATTGGTTATACAACCAAAGGTCGAAGAGATCGAGAAAGACCAATAAAACTATGGGCGGATCAACTTTAAAGAGGGAAAGGAAGCATAATCCTGGTACTGAAGAAGAAGAAAAAACAAATATATCACCACTGCAGACCTTCGAGCCAAATTATTCCCCTTACTCACTTGTCGCAGCCGTCTGGGTCTGAGCACGAAAGTAACCATCTATATTTTGTTTCTCAGGTCTGTACTGACCTATGCGGCTCCCCTCATGGTGGTCACTTCTGTCGACCACCAAGTGTAGGCTGAAAAGTTTCCAATCTAAAACACTCTGTTCCTTGTCGGGATCTCCTTCGTTCGTTAGAAATGACGTAATTCGTGGAGGTCTTCGAGTTCCCACTCTCTAAGCCTTTGTCCGGTCGCTGGCAGTAACTCTCTTTGCTGCTACCTCGATCTCTACCTTCCCTTAGGTAAGGATCATCAGCGCTTCAGAACCACCTCCTCCAATCCGGGTCAAACGCCCTCGATCGATTCTTGATGACCCGCCATAAAGAAAACCCCAGGCTTAACTTCTGTTACCCCTTAGTAGCTTACCTTCCTTCACCCCTTTTCTCTACCTCTCCTTCGGAACCCCTCCCAGCATGCTGAACACGCTGCGTGCCACTGTTGCCTTCGCCAGGAGTCTCTGTGTCGCGGAGAGCGACCGACGACACCTCAAGACATTTGCCTACTGTGTTCGAGACTAATGACACTTGTCACCTGGATCAACACAGTCGCAGCGCCACGACATAAAGCATTCTTCGCCCGTCATCTGCGAAAACGCGATGGCGGTCTCCTTTCCAGTATTAGGACGACCCAGTCGATGAACCAGCCCAGTTATCTTCTGGCAGCCATTGGGCTCGACCCAGATGTTGCAAAGAAGACGCGGGTGCATAGACGCCCCCTCTACCACGATGCAATACAATGCAGACCACCTTCGAATTTATGTTGTAAATACATGTCACACCACCATTTACACATAATTGTAATGACAAATAAGTGTCTCCATACTGGTTTTCCATTCTTCGTTGGATATCAGTTGGTTTTCCACCTACTTTTCAAAGAAACGTATCACTGCAAACTGCTCATATTCGAAGCAAAATCTATAAAGGCGGCGGCGTCATCTTTGCTGTTCTCTGGTTGATGTCAACAGTGCATGTCAAAAGGATGAAGAGTAGCAGCGAACCGCATCACGTGTGATGTTAACGTAAAAAGGAAGGAGAGAAGAGAGAGGAGTGCGTAATACTATTAAGTCTTTGGATACTGCGAAACTCCGTATATCAATTGTCAGAATGACGGGCGTAAGCTCTATTTGTGACCCAACACTAAGCTCGATATTGTAAGAATCAAAAACTACCAGGCTGTTTGGTCTGGTAGGCTGCTTATAGGCTCTATTGATACATACTGTGACGACGGAACAATGGAGAGTGTCATTGTATACGTTTCTCGTCTAGCCGACCAGGTGCGTGCCTCTGTCAAGGCCGCACTAAAGTACGCTCTAGATATTTCGAGTGTTTGGTGACGCAATTATAGAACATCTGTGGGCTTTAAATAACTATCAGCTGCTGCGTAGTTAATCAGTTATAAGTGGCGATTTATTCAAGTGCGGTTCGAAGTATTCAGGCGTAGGTAGTGATAATTAGTGTGGCACTCTAATAGTTGACATTATTATTGCGTGTGGACAAATTTAACTAGAATTACTGTACGGGAGTATGCTGTTGATTTCAAACTGTTATTTGTGACTCATTAAAGCTGGTTATTAGTGATTTCATTGGTGTCTGCATTTTGTTTTATACCGTACCATAAGACGATCAGTGAGACCGTCCACCCACCGGATACCTTATTCAGTAGTAAAATATGTCATTTACTTTGCGCGTTTACTTTCTCGACGATGCGCATCGTCCCCTCGTGCAGTATGAGTGTTTATTGAATTCAGTGTTTTTATGTACCGTATGTGTTTTTTATGAACTGACGAACTCGACCCGAGTGATCATCACCTGAAGATGGGACCTTGATCCTGAAACGCGTCGTGCCTAGCGACCAAACTAAGTTGCATGAAGGAATAACAGGTATCTTAACCTATTTTAAAGGTTAGTAAAAAATGTTCGACACGGAATGACAGACCGAACGCACTCCAAGCTAAGGTACTAGCAAATATGGAAGTATGATATCTATATAGGTATGACATCTATGTTTATACCTATAATCAAATACGAGGCATTCCTGCTACCTGAGCTTAGGGTGTGTTCAGCTTGTCATCCCGTGTCGAATACTAGGCATTCCTGCTACCTGAGCTTAGGGTGCGTTCAGCTTGTCATCCCATGTCGAATTACACGGGATCGTAGTAATCGTAATCGTAGTAATTACGATTTTTTACTACTGAAGAAGTCCGCCGAAACGTCTAGACAAAGTCCTCAGCTACTGGTCGGGTGGCGGATGGCGAACGGCCCTCAGATATGGTGGTTCGGGGTTAGTTGCGGATAAGCAGTCCCGGACCGAGGCCGCAGCATTAACAGGGTGTGGGAGGGTGACTTGTGGCGGGGTCGCACTCATTAAAAGTGATGACAATGCTTCGACATGGCGAGTAATGTGCCGCCATTAAGTAAGCACTTCCTGTGCTGCTTTGCATGTAAAGGGGTTGGGCTCCTCAAAGGCTAAGAGAAGGACGCTCTGGTATAAAACCAAGGTCAGGCCAAGGTCTTCAGCTGTGTTGAAAGCGGTTGGCCTAGGAGAAGAGCACTCTGACATAAAACGTCAGGTCCTTCAGGTTGGGGGTGGGCGTGGTGTTAACTGCTCCACCCCGGAAAAAGACTTTTGCTGCGAATCTGCCGTATGAGCCTCGGAGTATCGATGGATTTAATGGTAATGGACCTGACAACGTTCAACGGACTATAAGTAAGAAGAAAAACAACATAGTAAACGTTGGAACCTGGAAAATGGCTGAAATTGAATCTGAAGTGCAAGAATGTAACATTAATTTATTGGTAGGCTTGCACGGCCTGAGACAATGTTATTAAATTGAGTTCTCGGGCTGTTTGGCCGTGGTCCAGTGCTAAGATCCACACCAAAGGTTTCGGCCGTGCAATCGACCGCCACATCAATGCAAAATTTGAGTTTGCGCTAACGTAGGGTGTTCACATTAGAGGCCACAATGATCGTTAGACACCATAAGCCATTACCACAGTACTGTGGTACTTAACGTGAACAATCTACGTTAGCGCGAACTTAAATTTTGTACTGATGATGGCCGTCGATGGCACAGCCAAAACGTCCGCTATGGATTTTAGCATTGGACCACGGCCAAACAGCTCGTTTTTGGCTTTTCAGGAGGTAAGATGGAAAGGTAATGGTAGAATAAGAACAATGCCATAATGTATAGTGTGGCAGAATTAGGGCGGGCTTGAATGGAACAGAATTTCTCAGTAATGCAAATTTTGCAGCGGGAAGATATAGTGCGCTTCATAAAGGTAAGGCGGATAAGCTGGCTGGGACATGTGGAGAGAATGCCTCGGGAGAGACTGCCCAAGCAAGTGCTAAATGGAAACATGGTAGGAACAAGTAGAAGGGGCAGACCCAGAAGGCGATGGATACATGAAGTGGAGGAAGACTTAAGAAGAATAGACTAACACAACTGGAGGAATGTTGCAACGGAGGAAGAGAACTGGAGACGAGTGGTGGCGGAAGCCAAGGGTTATCCCGCCCTGTAGAGCTCAAGAAGAAGAATAACAACAACAACAACAAGCAGTCTACCACGACTAAACACCCCAGTAGTTTTTATTCTTATAATGTTGACACCGGAGGTGATAGTCTCCGTAATAAACTAAACTCGATAATTAGATAACCAAAGATACAATGTTTTCACGGGAACACGGTCCAACTTGTTTTCAACTCGTTTAGGGAAGATTACGAACAGGGTCAACAGTGTAGCCTCAGCGCCAGGACAATAAACATCACCATAATCATCATCATCTTCTTAACGGTTTTAGATTTTAGCGGCCTGTTCCTATTCCACAGTCTACCTTTTCTTAGGCCTACCAACTTTTCTTCTGGCTCTAGGGTTGTAATCTTTCGCTACCTTCGGCATTCTACTTTTTTCCATTCTATCGATGTGTTGAATCCTTTTCTTCTGTATTCTTTAATGCTTTCATTAACTGCAAACATATCTAAATCACTTCTTGTCTCTTCATTTTTTATATGATCTCGTCTATTACACCTTTTAACTGATCTTAGAAATTTCATTTCTGCTGTTTGTATCTTTTGTTAATCTTTTCTCTGTATGACTCAAGTTTCAGAACCATACAGTAGTGTAGGTATTGCCATTGTTTTATAAAATTTTGTTTTATTTGGATTTCTTTTGACAGTAAACATAATATGGCAGAATAGTGCAGAAAAAACACGACGAAACAGTATTCTCTAACAGTAGGCCTCTATTCTGTACACTGGTTGTATAGAAATTACTGGCACACTTTCAGCCCACCTTATGGAACGTGTTTATAATCAAACCTGTCAGTTACTTTGTAACCAGTCGAACGAGGCTCGTGTAATTTGTTTCTTGCGATTATTATAATTGTAAGTAGTTGTCTCTTGCTGTCCCCAATTTGTATCCATCCGCATGGGTTATTTCCCGACCGATTTTAACTTCGCGCAAACCGGATGCAGGACTCAAAGCGACTGCATCGCGTTGATTTTATTTATATTTTTTAATATTAACTTTATTTCAATTACGACTTTAGATGGTTCAATATTTTTTTTATTATTGAATTTAACACGTTAAAACTGGTCTGTAAGACCAACCATCATCTTATCTCTAATATCTCTTAATCCTAAATACATGTCAGCCAAATTAAGTGCAATGACAGCCTTAGTTAGTTCTGGTGTTCTTAACTAAACACTCTCACCCACGCACAATACACAAGTTCAAATGGCTTTGTTTTCTTCAGTCTTCGGAACACGTGTTGATTGTCCAGCAGCTGAAGAACTTCTGAATTTTCGTGGAGGTGAAGCCTTTCTTCATGCTTCTTCGCAAACCTTTTAATCTCTTCTTTAATCGTTGGAATACCTAGATCTCTGTGAATATCGGCGTTTCTAACATACCATGGTGCATTCACCATGGTCCGCAAAACTTTGTTTTGGAATGTTTGTATTATCCTGATGTTACTATCTTTCGCGCACCCCCAGAGTTGAATTTCATACAGCCAGGTGGGTTTAATTATCTGATTATAGATCAGAGTTTGACTGTATAAAGACAGGTTGGAATGTTTTCCTATGAGCCATTTATATTGTCGGAATTTTATGTTAAGTTCCTCTTTTTTATTTTTTACATGCTCTTTCCGTCTCAGTTTGGTATCCAATGTCATACCCAGGTATTTGGCTTTGTTTTCATAAGGAGCTACCGTTCCATTTATGACCAATGATGGAAGATTATTCAATCTTTTATTGGTGAAATTAATGTGTGCCGATTTGGTTCCTTAATTATCCATTTTTTGGTCCATTCATATATGGTATTGCTAGTTGGTTCAATATAATTTAAGTGGCAGTTTATTTCAGTTACACAAGTATCATCGTCGTTGTAGTCCTCGTCGCCTATATCATCATCATTACCACCACCACCAACGGCTGTCTTTTTACTTTTCAAACGATAAAGTTGGCAACACAATTCGCTAGTGATGTGGGTCTTATAAAAATATGGAATTTTTGTCATATTCAATGTGTTGCCCTGTTATCGCTGTCTTCCTAAATCCATTTTATTTCTCTTATACCTATTATTGTTCTTGTACCTGTTGGATACATTTTCTAAACACTTATTCGGATATAAAAAAGTTTCATATTTATGCTGCATGAGTGAGCAACACGTTGCAACTCGTAAATCATCAATTAGCGCATTCTAATTTTTAACATTTTTGGAAAGCATACATAGAGTAATTGGTAGTGAAAGCGTTTATCAAAACACTGTCGCCTTCTCAAGCGTAGCATTTGTTTACTTAATATATAAAAAAACGGAAAAGCAAGCGCAGTATGTACAAGGTCGTCTAAAAATTAATGAAATGCGTTGTATAAAATTAATTATCATCATCATCATCAGCAAGGATTAAACCAAAAAAGTTTATTTCGGTCCCAGCCAGAGAGACTAGAGCTGGTCACTCCTACGCTTCTTCAGACTTCCCACAACTCTTCGACCTTTCGGCTTATAATTCCATAGTTGTTTGGGGATATCGCGGTCATCCACTCGGTTAAGATGGTCCAACAAGTTTAGCTGATATTGGGCAATCCTATCGAGTATACTCATAATTTTCACTTTATCGACATTTCTTCTGCGTTCTTGAAGCTATGTGCCCGAGAATCTCACTTCGGCCGCTTGAGTACCACTGGCCTGTGGTTTGGTTAATGTCCAATTCTCAGACCCACGGAGAAGTGTGGGGATGGACATCACTTTGTAGAACTTCAGCCGTGTGTATTCGTTGATTTTAAAATTCTCCTAATGGTCCCACACATATGGCTGAACTTGTACAGCTTCTTCACTATAGAATTAATTATTCTCATATTAACTACAAACCAATTTTATCCTTTCCAAAGTTGTTCTCTTGGCAAGCCACACATTTACTGAGGTGGTGTTCGCATTGATTGCCGTTGTACCCTGGATCACAGTGTTACCGCTTCGTGGGTAACAATTCAGTCACATTACGTTTTAGGCAAACTTCGAAAATAAGTTTGAAAAATTTAAATAGAACTGCTTAAAAATAACTTGCTTAACATTTATCGCATGTTACAGAATTAAACCAGACACATGAATAGTGCTTACAACACTAACGGGTAACATCATGTTTTTTGTGCTAACATGGAGTATCATTTGAGAACAGACAGAGGATTAAGACAGACAGACAGAAGTTGCACGGGGCGTCTTGCGCTCTGGTTTGTAAGCGCTGTCAAGGCTGGAGCCCGATGAACGCCAGATTTATATGGTGCAGCTCGGCCGTTCGCTCGGCACGAGGTCTTAAGGAGCTGACCACGAATACACGATGGGCGTGTATGACATGGGTCTGGGTATTGCCCCAGCCAGTCGCCAGGTCTGAAGCGCGTCTCCGTGGCCCCCTTAAGGCATCGCCTGCTTCAGCTTTGAAAAGCGCTACTGTGGTCGATAGGGAGGTTGGTTTGCCACGTCAGGGCGAATGGCTCCCACTTGCACACATCTTAGTTTCCCATGGCCGAGACGGCAGAGCAAGTACTGACTGCTGTTATGATTACTGTGTTGTCTATCTTTGTGATGGGAGATACAGTTTTGTAACACCAGCGTCGGCAAGCCGGAGCCTTATGGACCTGTACCAGACAGGATGCAAGGAAGCTCAGTAAGGTGGGAGGATGATTCTGAGGGGTTCGTGTGAAATGGGATTACTATGGGGGATAGTCGTCTAGCAGCCTGACGCGTTGTGGTGGCGCAGCGTTGTCGGTTCTGTCCAATTGACGGAGATGCGGGCAGGAGGATTCGCCGGCCTTTGCGAACAGATGAGATGCCAAGGACCAAACGAAAACCTCCAAGGTATGAACTCGAAAAACCCTATGGAGTGCTTTATTTCTGACAAACCGTGGGGTCCCCGAAAGGGACCTGTGGGTGCGATTTTGGAAGGCAGACAGCCTACCCCTGTCGGTGGCCGTCAGTAGAGGGCACCAAGCGGAAGTTGCATACGTAAGTACCGTTCGAAAGAAGAGCAGATAAAGAGTGAGTTTAGTGGGGACTGCCAGGCGGCTGCTCCACGAAAGCATGTAGAAGAGTTTGGCTCTGACGCCACGAGCCTTGTACAGGGTTTCGGTAACGTTTATGCAATGGTCTGGCCGAACGCGCAGGTACTGTACTTCACCGGCTCGGTCCACAGAATGGGTCTCCTCCTGATGTCCAGAAGTGGACTTACGTGTAAAGCAGATAGCCTCTGACTCGTCCGTATTTATCGCTATGCGCCACTTCCGTAGCCGACAGAAAATTAAGATCTTCATCATCAGCTTTACGGCAGACACTATTACCGGTTTCTTCCGCCTTCACAGCAACAGATTGCCATATTTGTGTCTAAAAAGTTCCACAACCTGTCTGCCATCCCTCGGAGGAGCTGGGAAGTCCGTCATAGTCTTTACAATGGTGTCTGCACGCTCTGTGACCTTGCTCAGATCAATTATACTTAGTTCCGCTCTTGTAAAGTCACTACTCTTCCGGTCAGACAAGAAATGAGTCTTCCAGTCAGCCACTTTAAGAAACTCATTTCTGAACTTTATAAATTTCGTTTGATGTTTATGCAACTACGATAGTCGTGAATAATCAGATTTTGGATCAGGTTAGACATTTTAATTACCTGGGTTGTAATATCTCATATGGAACTGATATTGATTGGGATAGTAAGCTAACAAAATTTAGGCGCATCTGAATGAACGATTCATAGGTATTTGCAAAATAAAACACGGAAGGATACCCGAATGAAATTTTCTAAACTGTAGATGTCCCAACATTCCTGTATGCTAGTGAGACATGGACTCTTGGTAACAGGGACGTGCAGAGGATTCAGGCAGCCGAAATGAAATTTCTGAAAGTGACGCAAGGTTGTTGTCTCTTGGATCGGAGAAGGGACGAGGATATCAGACGCGATTTAAACATTGTATCATTGCACCAGAAGATTGAAGACCACAGACGGAGATGGTGTGAACACTTGAATCGCAAGCCTGATATCCGTCTAACTTGTGGCTGCTTTGGGTTGTCACCTTACTGGGAAGTGAGATGTCGGTAGACCGAGGAGGAGATGGGTTCCGGAACAGGTCTAAGGCCTAGTCCTTGGAGTTATGATGATGATGTTTATGCTCCATGATCATTTTCTAATCTGAACCGATAGGTGAAATTGCGATTGTACAGAATAATTTCGGCTGCAGTAACGCTACACTGTTGGGGGGGGGGGCGCACGAGGTCATGTGACGTGCGACATACCGCTGATATGGCCACGACCGTCATAGTAGGCCTACTGATATTTAGCGTACGCTGTATAATTAAATGTGTAATTGTAGTCGAGTATGCGGGTGTTAATCAAGTTAACACCTTGCCGAATGCGTTACAGTTAATTTGTGTTAACAACAAAATTCCTACTGGAGCACAAAGGTTATAATAACCGCGTGAATGAGATCGTACCTGGTACAATTATTTTCCAACTTTTTAAAAACGATAATACGGGACATTTAACGAAATAACCACATGTTTTATAATTTTTAATAAAACAATGGCAGTGCCTGTTTTACTATATGGATGACCAGAAAACCAGATTCAAACTTCGGAAATAAAGTTTCTGAGAAGAACGAAGGGTTGCACGAGACAGGATCGTTTGCGCAATGAGGATATCAGAGATGAGCTACAGGTATTCTCCATAAATGGTAAGATCCAGACATATCGCAGGGAATGGTTACAGCAACTGGACAGAATGGAGGATGGACGACTACCTAAGGTTGCGTTTCAATACAGACCCTTTAGTACAAGAGATGTAGGAAGGCCGATATGGAGAGATACTCTGTGAAGACGGAACAGGCAAAGTGCCTACTCCGTGAGGTGAAGAAGAAGAAGAAGAAGAAGAAGAAGAAGAAGAAGAAGAAGAAGAAGAAGAAGAAGAAGAAGAAGAAGAAGAAGAAGAAGAAGAAGACCACATATTCATAATTTTTTTCATCATCAATATCTTCAACAAGGATTAAACCAAAAAATGGTTTGTTCCGGTCCCAAGGGGATAGGCTACAGCATCCGTCCGGTTATATCTTGCTTGCGACAGTTTGGTAGCTAATATGTCCTCTGATATTGCAGGGTAAGACAATGGTGGGGCTGCCACCTTCGGGTTTAACGTACAGCCTGACTTTCTGACTCTTTAGCCGGACTAAAGGGACCAGCTTTCCTGTAGGCAGTATTACAGCCGACTAGATTGCCGAGTGTAATATTCCAAAGATGCCGGTCCAGGATCATTTCCCTTACGTCTTAACTTGGTACCGGTAGCTACTACTGCTGCCTTCCACCAGGATTAGTTATCCACCTTGCGGTCTAGACCCGTACTGTTCTGTATCAACAGGATCACCTCTTGTAGTATGTGGAACTTCCGCCACACAATTCGGTTTTGGCTGGAGAGAGGGTGAGCGCTCCTTTGAGAGGTAACGAATCCGTGAGGATCAGTGCCCAGTTAACAAGGTACAAAGTTACTACCTCTCCAAGTTCCCTCGACTGCCATACTTTTCTTAAAAAACAAAATATTGTTACAAAATGAGACCCTACTAATCATTTTATTGTTTACTACATATTAATTTATTATTAAATATAATAATTTATATATTATATATAAATATATTATAAATATAAATATATAATATAAATATATTATAAATATAAATATATAATATAAATATATTATAAATATAAATATAAATATATAATATAAATATCTTATATATTTATAATAATAATTATTTCACTACAACTCGGAACACAAAACTTTTTATCGGTAAAAACGTAAAAGTTTTACCTTACAACCTGAACCGGTTTTCACTTTTAAAAAGCTTCTTCAGAGGTTGCCGCTGGTAGCACTGTCCGTCTTGTTGTTGGCGACGGAATCGATTTTCGAAAGATCGATGTTGTGTGTGTGGGGTGTGATATGTTCGAATAATGCGTATGATTTGAATTGTGTCTGTTCGTTTAGGATGTCGTTTCTATTTGTTTTCGTGTGTTTGTATATTTCCAATTGTTCTAGAGTGTCTAGTTTTCGGCCTTTTGAGTGTACGTGTAGAATGTTCATGTTATTGTCGATGTTTTTGTATGTGTGGTTTGCTTCAATGAGGTGGTTTGCAAAGGTGGATTCTGTAGTGGAGTGGAGTGCCTTTGTGTGTTCAATGTACCTTTGTTTGAAGCTACGTCCTATCTGGCCTATGTAGAATTTGTTGCAATCTGAGCAATTTAGTTTGTAAACACCAGGTAGATCGAATTTGTTTTGTGCTTTGTGTGTGTGTTTTGATAGCGTGTGTTCTGTTTTGTTAGAAGTTTTGTAAGCGATTCTGTATCCTGCTTTTTTGAATTTGTGGGCTATTTTTTCAGTTTGTTTGTTGATGTATGTTAGTGTTATGAATTTGTTGTTTTCTCTCTTTGTCTGTTGATTGTTTTGTGTTTTGTGTAGGAGTTTATTGACTATTGTTCTGTCGTATCCGTTGGCTTCTGCTAGATATTTTATCGTGTTTAGTTCGTCTTTGTAGTCTTTTTCATCTAGGGGGATGTTGTTATGTCTATGTATCATGGTTCTGAAGGCAGCTAGTTTGTGTTGTATTGGGTGATTGGAGGTGTTGTGTATTAGTGTGTCAGTTGTAGTTGGTTTTCTGTAGGATATACTGAATTTGTGTTTGTGTTCAAGTTTTGTGATGGAGAGGTCTAAGAAGTTTATGCTGTTGTTGTACTAGTATTCGGTTCAGGTAGTAAGGTAAAACTTTTACGTTTTTACCCATAATAAGTTTTGTGTTCCGAGTCGTAGTGAAATAATTATATTTATTTAAGTACCGGACACGTCATGGACAACGAAATCCAAGAATTTATTATTGTTATTTGGACGAATGAAACGAGTTTGGGGACCGTTTGGTATTTGTCTGTCTGCGTGGCTGTCAGTAGCGTGGCGTCCACATAACCGCTATTGCCGGCGGCAACAGTACACGAAATGAAAGAAAATAAAATCAATTATATCACAGAATAAATACTTTAGAGTTATTGAATAATTTGAAATCCGAACAATATTAGTAGGGAAACTTGAAGAAAAGCGTAGCATCGCTTTCGAAGTGCTGGGCGCTTGCACCGTCTTGTGTTGCCGGCTCAGACATCGACAACGTTTTACTGCGTACGGTCATTGACCTCGTACTAGTTGTCACTATACAAACTGTGGAGGAGGGGACACACTCGTCCGTCCAATGTGTTGCCGCTGTATAATCCGGCAAAACGCTCAGTTAGCAGCTACGTTCGTTGTCGGAACTGACGTGCAGCAGATACTACGTACCTATTTGTGATTTGTTCGTTTAGTCATGCGTTTCTCTGTTTATTTTTATTATTTTTAATTCGATTATTTGTGTCTTGATTTACTCTGTGTCAGTATAATGGAGTCAGATCCCGTTGAACCGAGACCCTCTTCTTCTGCCAGCGAATGATAGAAAATACTCTTAAAAAATATTTTGGCTCTAAAAAGAAAACACTTCGTACATACTAGAAAAAATCCGAATTCATTTTTAGGACTACCACAACCGGCAACAGCTGTTATGTATCCACGCCACGCCACGCCACTGGTGCCTGTCTATGTGTCTACCTGTTTGGAGTAGGCCTATGTCTTACGATAACTTTTGAACGTAGGCTATCGACTAATTTCATAAAATGTAGCACGCGTGTCAATACTTCTACCCCACTGATCGCTATTTTTTTATTGATTTCCCCAAAAGCAGGGGAGCGGAAGGAAAAAATATGAGAGGTTAAAATTTTGAAAAAATCGCAGAAGTCCTTATGTCCTTATAGTCCTTATATTACAGAGAATTTTTACCAGAATCTGATGCCGGTTCCCGGTTTACGAAATTTCAAAATTTTAGGATACCAGGCCCAAACAAAGTGATGAAACTGAAATAACCGTTTTATAGAATACAGGTTATCAGACTAAAAACGATTTTAACCAAACTCTGAATGTAGCGTTTACTCTGAAAATTGTATAATGTAAAAGTGTCTGTGGGGGCAACAGACTACGAGGAATTTTATTGAAAATACAAAAATTTTATTGAAAATACAAACTCTGTATAATTAATAATCTGACGAAATTGCTACCTCACAATACACATTGTGCATTTTGGTCCGTCTTCAAAAAGTTTGCAAAAATACTTTAGATATTGTTATGAGTTGCGTATAGGCCTATTTGTGAAAATTATTAAATACAGGATATCTACGGAAACGTGCATAAACTTAGAAGCTAGGACTAAATTGTTTGTCATTTAGATATGACAGTTATAAATTTAACCAAAAAAAAAAGAATGCAGTAGGTCGGAATTTTCAGTGTTTATTGTGTGATTGTTCAAAATTTGTATTTTATTTTTAAAAAATGTTATAGAATTAGTGTTTACGTAATGTTTCTAAAATACGAAGAGTTATCTAATAATTAAATTTATCTAATAGCAAATTATGCTTATGCCGTGATGTGAAGATAGTGATGATTATAGTGATGATGAAGTGTCTTAGGGGTCACACAAAGAAGGACAGTAGGACAAGAATATTGGACGTAAGAAGAGAATCTGAGCTCCATCCTAGCCTGGAGATTTTGTCTGTCCTTAAAGAAAGACACAGTTGAGTCAGTAACGTAAGGAATCGAGAAGTAAGAATTACAATGAACAAGAAAAATGGAAGACCTAGACAGACATGACAAAATCAAGTAATTGCTAAGACTTTAGAGAAGAAAAGGATGCCATGGGGCGAAGCGAAGAAGTTAGTGAATGATGAAAAGAGTGAAACAAGTTTGTAAAATTTGAAATAATATAATGTAACAGTAACATAATACAATACATATATAGTATAATGTACCTACAGTACTGTCTGATAGATAAAAGGGTTACGTACAAATAAATAAATAAAAATTTCCCCATATAGACGTCCTAATGTTTACATATTTGCAATTTGATGTTCATTAATTTGGCAACACTGAACAACACATTCTTCCACTTCAAATTAATAATAAAAGACTTATTGTATTTAAAGGTGCTTTCTTCCTGCTATCTAAATAATTAGTTGAAAAACTATTTAATGCAGTAATGAAAATACTTATCGCACTTTCAGTTACGTTACGTAAATTATGGAATAACAGTTTTTTATTCGATAGTTTCGTTTCGTAATTTGGAATAATTTGGCAGCACTGGCTCGGTATCCAATTATTATTAGCCGAACAAAAGGGAGGCAAGCCCGCGGCCGTTTGCAAAGAATTAAAAATTGTCTTTTGACATCGGAATGCGCGCTGCGAATTAAAAAAATATTGATAGACACACGCTTTGTTTGCTGCATAATGTTGATTTTTTCTGTTACCATTCACGGAATAGTTGGTCTATTTATCGTGCAGATAACGTATTGAACTTCGTCCTGCACACATAGAATTCGGTTCATTAACGTGACCACAGAACTATGAAAGCGAGACGTATTCCGTATTATTTATATTCTCAGTTTTATGCATTTCATATTATACCGTTGGAAAATCACATTAATGAAAGAATATATTAAATAACACTAGTGGCAATGGTATTCACAGCTTCGTACAGAATAAAAACTTAATTAACGATTGCAAACGGGTTCGTATTCACACTTAATTAAGTGTTACGTCATGAATATATCACCTAGGCCTACTTATTCTAAGGTATTGAAAAGACACTTATTGAAAGGACATTTCTTTCGAACTAGGTCATCTTTTTGTATCTGTGTCGCAGATTTTTTAACGAATTTTTCCGACGACAATAAATTATTTTAAATTATTTGTGTCGACATTTCGACAATAATTATTACCATCATCAGGACAATTTTTGCTGAGATGTAGCGACGCCAAGCACACAAATGTTGTCGTTAAAACTCGGCGACAATAATTTAAAATTTGTGTTATACTTTTTGACCGATCCTCACAAACCCTTCGCCGGAAAATTTCATTGGCTGACGGTCACTACGAATTTAAGGAAGTATTTTTAACCTTAGAAGAAAAAAAATGTACTAAGTGTGGAAACCTGAACGGAGATTATATGTGAAAAGGGACCTGTTCTTCAGGCGACTATTATGGTGATCACTTTCCGGGATAACATGGTGATAGTGCTTAACCGTCCAGTAATAAAGAACCACAAGAGCGTCTCTTCTATGGAGCATAGGACAAATGGTGGTTACGATGGATGGCCACAAAAAAGCAGCCCAGTAGCTATCTTATTTCACGATACGCTGCCGACTGTTTTCTATGATTCGAAAGCTCCGAAGAAGTAAACCGGATCACACTTGAAGTCGGAAGAAATTGAAGATGAAGAAAAAGAAGAAGGGAGTGGAAAAGAAGATAGAAGTATGTATTTTTCTTCAAAGCTACATTTAAATTTAAAATCTGAAATCTGCAATTATATGTTTGCGCGCGCGCGCACACACACACACACACACACACACAGTGCAGAAGTCAGTCGGACCTTGTATCTCACGAAATTGATTATCTCCAACAAGACACCATCATTATAGTTCCATTGACTAAGACATAATTGAATGAGCTAAGCTAATTCTCTGTTTTGATTCGACAGTTTTGGCATTTCTCTGTCTGTCTATCTATTTCGGGTTGGTTGTCTCACGATAGCTTTCGAACGCATCAACCGATTTTCGTAAAACTTGGCATACTTGTCCATATTTTTACCCTACATAACCCACATTGTTTTTTAGATTTATCGCTCCAAAAATAAGGACGTGGAAGGCAAACACGTGGGAGGGATCAAAATTATGAAAAATCTCAAAAATTCATGTGGGGAACCACATTGAAGGTAATTTAAACCACAATATAAATATAAAATTAATTTTTAAACATTTCTGGGGAAGTGGGTGAAAATTTTGATAAAATCGCAAAAAATATATGTAGGGTATCAAATTAAAGAAAATTGTAACTAACATATAACATTTTTGGGGCCCGGGGCCCAAGAAAAGTGTTTAAGAACTTAAAATAAAATTGTGAAAATTCACCAGGATGTCAGACTCAAAAGGAATTTAACACAAATACGAATTTTTAGTGTTTATTGTATGATTGTGTTCCCTACAAATGTTATATTACTATGTAAGTCAAGAGTGACTTCGGGAATACAGCTAAACAAATCAATTTGTATGAGTTCCCTGCTACATATTTCTTATTCAAGAAAATGAGGATGAGTTACTGACAATTTCAGTAAGAAAGACCAGAACCATGGCCTTTAAAGGTAAATATCCAGTGAGGACTAAGATAGTTATAAACAACAGCACTTTAGAAGAAACGAGCCGTTTTAAATAACTCGGCTGTGCAGTAAACGAATCTGAATATGATATATAAAAGAGAAGATAAATAAAAGGAATATTTGTGGTACGATTCATAGAAATCTTGGAAATAAAACAAGACACAGCACAAGGATTAAATTTTATAAAACAATGGCAATACCCATATTGACATATTCAAGTGAGGTGTGGGTCATGACAAAAAAGGAATGCGGCAAGATTAAGAGTGCTGAAATGCAGTTTCTTAGAAATACTTAAATTATAAATATCAAGATAGAATAAGGAATGAGGATATCAGAGCAAAACTCGAAGTAAAGGACATAAATGAAATTTCTGTACTGTTATTTTTTTTTTCAGTTTTCGTTCCGTCATGTTGCCGACTACGTTATAACTTCACACAGATTAACCAGTAGTTTTTCCAGCGGCACGTTTCATTAATGAGTTTTTTTCAAGGCAAGACCCAGTGAACTCGATGCGGTTTTTATTAGTTTTCGACAGATGCAACCCAAAACAATGCAGACAATTAATTGTCGACCCAGAAAATTTCGTTGTATATACGGATTAATGCGTTTAACAAGTCCACTTTATGGGTAGCTTTAAATCGGAATTTTTGTTTTTTAAGGCAGAAATATACGAAATTTGTACATAGTGGATTCTTCTTCTTCTTCAACACTACAGCCCAACGTGAGCCTTGGCTTCCAACACCAATCTTCTCCAGAGACTTCTATCCATTGCCATCTCATTGTAACCCCTCACATCCATTCTTCTGAGATCTACAGCATCATAGGCAACCTTTTAATTTATGGGGGCGCATATATGAGGACCAGTTCGATACACGCACCCCTCCCCACCCCATCAATATAAAATAGAAAGGCGCGGAGTTCAATAGCCGGACGTTACAAACATTAACATCACTTTATAATACCCTTGCGCTTATATTTAGCGACGTAACACCAAATCAGAAAAAGCTTTGCAGCATTTTTCATTTAAATTTGTGAAAATTTTTCACATTAGGAGTAGGTCATCAACACTCTGTCATCGTGCACACCCACATTAAAACTAACAAAACTTTAAACGAAAAAAAATGGTTAAACATGAACACATTTTAATAAAAATAAATTGAAGGACTTACCACAATAACACTATTTATTTTCATAAAGTGCACAGAAATGTAAAACTTGAAAGAATCACATTTAAAACGTAAATGAATGTTTCAGTTCCTTTTCTTGAAAACACTAACTTACAGTAATTATTGTAGTAGAAAAAAGTAAAATTGAAACGGCTTCTACTATTTTATAATAAAGTACTTCGAAGCAGGTACAATGCGGGTGCGTTCCTTTGTTCAAAAGAAAATAAAATTACAAATTGGTTCGCGACGCGTCAAATCTTATCGACGGGCACAGTTGCTGACATCATACGACATCCAACCATCTTATCCTAGGTAGGCCCCTCTTTCTGCTTTTATAGACATGCCCCTTCAGAATTTTCTTTGGCATACGCTGACCATCCATCCGCTGGTCAGCGTTACTATTTGTTTACCCTTTATGAATCTTTACAATGTTTGCAAGATTCAATAGCTCATCTATCTTCTGGCTATTTCTGATTCTCCATTCACGTAATCTTCTTTCACCAGGCCATAAACACGTCTTAGGATCTTTCTTTAAAACCTTCAAACCTTGTATGTACGTAGTGTAGACAATCCTCCCTGATCCCGTTCTATTAACAACTTTTGCCAGCTGCATTACGATTTTATCCATAATTGTTATAATTTTAACAAGTATCCACGTCCTTCGCACCTGTAGAACCTTACCAATAATTCCTACCTCGCCAGCTAGTAAATAATTTGTGTGTGTGTGTGTGTGTGTGTGTGTATGTGTGTGTTTGCAAAAATAATTAATTTCTTTTGGATAAATTCTGTAAATCTATGATTGTTACAAACACTGTGGGGAGAACTGTGTAAAACCGCAGTGTTTCTCTTCGAAAAAAAAAACATGTTACACAATTTCTCATTTTGACAATTTTGTTGAAATAACAAATGCAAGAGTCTTCTTCTTCTTCTTCTTCTTCTTCTTCTTCTTCTTCTTCTTCTTCTTCTTCTTCTTCTTCTGCTCCTCCTCCTGCTCCTCTTCCTCCTCCTCCTCCTCCTCCTCTTCAAGGAGAAGAAGAAGAGGGAGGAAGTTATATAAACCTGTTCCGGTACCCATCTCATCCTCGGACGACCCACGTCTCTTCTACCAATGGCTTTATAGTTCAGTGTCGCTTTCGGCAGTCGATCCTCTGTCATCCTTTGCAGATGATCCCACCATTGTCGCAAATACAAGAGTTTATACTCTAAATGAAGCGGTCGTGGTGTAGTTGCTAGCGTGTGGCGCTGCTACGCTGTCGGCGCGGGTTCGATTCTCGCCGGGGCCATCTGATTTAGATACGACCGTTCCCCTAACAAGGCGATGGCAAACCAGCGAGAGGTATCCTGCCTAGAATAAGCCCTCTCCAACTATGCCGTTCGAATCCGGCGTTGAACTGTGTGAGAGACTGTAATACACGCACCACGGGCATATGCAGGGAGGGTAAGGACCAGTCGAAAGACTGACGACTCTCCAAAATACTGTATATATGTAGGCCTATATATTTAATGCGTTGTGTGTGTGTGTGTGTGTGTGTGTGTGTGTGTGTGTGTGTGGGTGGGAGGGAAGGGGACAGAGACATAATTAGGAAGAGAGGGGAAGAGAGAGAGAGAGAGAGAGAGAGAGAGAGAGAGAGAGAGAGAGAGAGAGAGAGAGAGAGAGAGAGAGAGAGAGTTCCTGTAACCTTGAAATTAACATCAAAAGAATGTGATTTAATTTTCTTATCACTGATTCAGATAGCGTTCGACACAATGGAATGCAATTAGCGAAGGAAGTGAATCCAAGTCATACTGACCGTCATAGGTCACAGTAACCCTGAAAACAAGAAAATTGTTGACCAAAATGAACTTACTGTACCCACACCAGTATCCAGTCTTTTCTTGGAACTAAAGGTCTTTTCTCAGACCGTTATCACTGCAACTAAATTGGAGCTTTGACAAGTTTATAACTAGAGAGCCATTAAATCAATAGACAAATCAAATAAAGAATGGCCTATTTTCTTTTTTTTTTTGTCTTTTTAACCTCAAACCACTTTTACTGATTATAAAAGGTAATAACTTACAGTTGTAAACAAAGACTGTATAGAAATTGAAAGGACGGGTTCCCTTGGCCATCTGCTGTAGAAAGTATGATTTAAAGCAGACTTTCTTATCGCTTACATAAACTTTCATTTGTGTCAAGCTTTTCTGTGTTCATTTTTAAGTATAACTCAGATATATGTATATAACGAAACGCGAGCGGCTACACACGCACACGCGCTCACAGGCAGTTCGTCGACTTCGCTGCTACCCGTCATACATTCTGTTTCTTTTTATTTCATTTTCTTTTCTGACAATGGCTTTAATATTATTCTGTCCTTACATGGCTCTGTATATTTCTGCCCGCCTCTGTCTGTCATAATCGTTGTATATTATGTAACTCTTACAACTTACATCAGTGTCACACACGTGTGAGTACTGTATGAGTGTTGGTCCTTCGTCTTTTAAATAATGTTAGATTGTTCTAAGGCTTTCACCCCCCTATGTCAGTTGTACTGTATTAGAAGTATCTATCGGGCTGTTTGGCCGTGGTCCAGGGTGTACATTCAAACCAAACGTTTCAGCAGCACCACTGGCTGCCATCTTCAGTGGATATTCGAGCCAACCTAACGCGGGGCGTCGTACGTCAGGCCCACAGTACTGTGATGAAGGCTGTATGTACTATTGCCTTCGCTACAGCACTGTGGGCCTGACGTACGACACCCCGCGTTAGGTTGACTCGAGTATCCACTGAAGATGGCAGCCAGTGGTGCTGCTGAAACGTTTGGTTTGAATGTAAACCTTGGACCACGGCCAAACAGCCCGGTAGATATTTCAAATACAAATGTTAGATTGTTTCACTAGCAACCGTTCCAGTGATGTAACCATAATTAGGTTACATCCTGGAGCTGTTTCAGGAGGGGGATGAGACTACCATCAAGGCTGGACTTCCTATTTTCCTCAGGACAAATGAGAAATTCAGAATTATTCCTATATCATTTTGTAAATACATTTTATAAATTCTTTGCGCCTCAAATTTGTTGAGTAATCCAACTTGAAATTCAACCCTCGAATAAGGGTTGAAAGAAAATATGTAAGTGCGCTGATTTCATAATATTCTATCTCGATCTTTATTATTCAAATTAAAGGTATTACTCTCGTGTCATTAGGAATCATTTTAATTCTTAATTAAATTTGTACTTTAAGTCTAAATATATATTCTTAACAGAGCTTGTGAAAATGAGTCTTTATGAAGATATTTTGAAAAATCGAGGTTTATTACTCCTTACCACTTTAATTTAAGTGTGTTTCTAAACGATGTTGTAAGCAACCTATAGTTCGCGTTAAGTAGGTTATTTTTTATGTACAATCCAGCAGTAAAGGTCTTCACATTTTTCCGAATTAAAGTCAAGACACTGCCTAAATTTTCTTGGAGCCATGAAATTCCATAATTAATTATTTGGGTGTGTTAACATAAGGCTTATAAATCATCATCATCATTATCTTTTTCTTAATGGTTTTAGGCTTTAGCGGCCTGTTCCTACTACACAGTCCGCAGGTAAGCATAAGACTGAGTGACAGAGCAGAAGAGCAAGTGAGACAGGCTTAGGTAGCATTTGGCGAGCTACCTACTGTACGCACACCAGTTTTGCTACCGTGACGCCTGAGGAGCGAGGGGATCTACTGAATGATAGTGCGTGCTTGTGTTGGTGAAGTATTACTGGTTCTGAAAACATTTTTTCAGACGTTGAGAAGACGTATTTAGTTGTAATTTTGTGTGCGTATTAGATTGAGCGTTTGTACATTGTATGTAAGTGTAATTTATTGAATATTTTGTTAAAGTGTTTTCTTATTCGCTAAAAGAAATACCGTGTGAGAGACAGTCAAGTCACACCGAAACTGTGTTAAACGTATTTTAAATGTGTAGTATTACAGTGATGCGTGCAGTAGAATGGCATACGTCATCACATTCCTAGCTCGGTAGCAAAGTTGCTGCTGCGACAGTAATAACTACACGCTGCTAAGATTGCAGTATGGTTTCATTTGTCAGAGGTCAGTTAAAGCTTATTTGACTGTGTCCTGTGCAAAGACAGTTGTTAGTGACTTTAAGGTTTATTTGAATAAACAAAAATTTATTTGAATACACGTTTATTTACTTGAATTATATATTTACGATTAAATAGGTCTAATAATATTTCAACTAGGAGTGTCACCGACACAAATGGGCGGAGCATTTGATATTAGTAATAATTTATTTATCAATATTTTTACAATTTTTACAATCAACCGTCTTTTATCCGTTAGATAAATAGATTCGTAATAATTTATTTATCAATATTCTTACAATCAACAAAATATATACACTTTTATGATACACACGTTTTATTGAATACACTACATTATAGTACAATATACATTAATTGTCATTAGACATATTCCACAACCTTTGCAACTCATCTCTACGATCAACCATTGATGGGCTTCTATTAATTTTTAGCAGTCTATCAAAATTAAACGCCGGTTTTCATAAATTTCTTCAGCAAAGTTCTCTTCATCTGTATTCACCTCAGGTAAGTCAACAGTGGGTATTACTTCATAAATACTATCATTTAATGGAAGTTGAGATATTTGTTTCCATATCAATGATGATATCACTATAGAATGGATTATTCATTTTCAAAAAATTTAGTGCTTCTAAAATTTTGTCACGTCTCACATGAAAATCCCGATGTCCATTATCACTTTCCTATCTTACAACTATAGTGCTCAGGAAGCGGGTGTAAGGAGCAAGGAACTAACAATCTCCGTTATATTTTGTCAAATATTTATAATATTTCCCTTATAAGCATATTAACCGGGAAACCCTCTCGATTTCACCCTATACACACGCATCACTGGTTGTACTCTTGCTATCAAGAGTTGTTCTACATAAGTGAGATTCATCAGTTCTATAGGTGCATCTTTACGACGTACTGTAGGATTAACTGCAGTAAACGTATTTGGGTTTCGCTTACCTGCGGACACATACCAAAAAATATTTGCTGCATCAACACTCGAGAAAAATTTACACTTTCATAGAATTCTAGACATCGTAAATTGTCTTCAAATTCATTCTGAAGATTCCTATACCCTGTGTTGTTTTGATCATATTGTGACGATTTTAAAATAGGAAATGTAAAGGAGAGAAATTAACTTTTTTAATTGCACATTTAAACTAATTTTAAATCCTTTAAATAACTTAAAATAATATTTAATAAAGAGATTATATAGACAAAAAGGAATGCGAGTGTAAAGTAAAAAAACCCTTTAATAATTTACCATGCATCGACATGCGAATACCGGAATCAACTTGCATACCGGCCCATAAACTAAACTAAAAATATTTGTAAATTTGAAATTAAATAAATAATAAAACAACAACATAGTAGTATACTATAATTAATTCTGAAGTAAAGCGTAGCTTTGGATAATAATAATGGAAAACATTAATTCCGTAAATATCAAATAAATGTGGAACTACTTTTATGATGAAGAGTAAACTACGCCAGGTTACAAATCTGCCCCTAAACGATGCCCACTTGAAATGGAGCGGTCAACCCGTAAGCTGCGCACAGCAGTAATGTGGAACGTTAAAAATAGTTTGTTTCCTAAAGTGATTAATCCGTCAGTTAAGACATAGAGGCATTCTTTATACTATTAAACAATGTGTTGCGTTAATATAGTTGAACGGCGATTCATATAAATATGTAGTAAACGAGTAAGAAAGAATAATGAAAATTGAGTGCCTACGACATCTCTACAAAAATCTTAAAATATAAAACTTATGTAATTAAAACTGTGGTAAGACCATAAAGTGAAGTGCAACAAATAAACAATCATGTGAAGTGGATACAGGTGAATAAAACTTTGTGTTAATCATTCAAATCAACGAGCTATTACTACCAGTTAGCAAAGAGCAGAGAACCAGGACCCACAATGAACTAAAAGACTTCAGGACTACACCATCACCGGATACGAAGATCACTAGAGATACCTGACCTACATGAAACATGCTGCAACCGAGGACCGAGGAATGGAATAACGAGGAGCTGGAGGATATCACAGGTGACACGGAGGCATGCCTTCCGTGGTTATGAAATCCAACAAAAGACAATTAAATTAACACCATTAAGACATTTTAATTACTGACAGTAATTGTATATTTTATTCTTAGTAAAAGAGTTATAGCTCTAAACTGTAAAGCCTTATTGTTTAGGTCCATTCTTCTAATGGCACCACGTCAAGATAATATATGATATGTGACCATTATTAATATACCTTTTCATGTCCCGGATCCGTGGAAAAGTTAAACAGATGTACATCTATATTTTGAGGGCCCTTGTAATTGAACAGAACATAAAATCATTTTGTAAACTGATGAAACACAAATGTTGATAACCATAAGTAAAGATGCTAATATCAGTAAGTAATAAAGAGACGTCATGGTCAAACAAAGATGAGTGAATAAGTCTACACACCCCTGCCAATTTTCCTTAATTCTCGAGATCCTATATATATATATATTTGTTTATTGTCAGTTATTCTTGATTTTGTTAAGAATATGGCAGCCTGTTTAATTGACCTGAGCCAATTAACCAGGTTCCCGATGTTATAACGAAGAGACGCTATAATATAACACATGATTCATGTTATGTTCTGCAGGGCCTTCAACATTTGCTGCAGCAACATTTTGTCGCTGTCTCATCCGTCTTTGATTTGTAGTTAAACGACCAATATTTGGACCTCTTCTCCGTCGAGGCATACTATAAATAATACGTATATATAAATTGATGAATAAGAATGTATAGAATATTCGTTGCAATATGTAATGGAAAGTTGCAGTCGGCTCAGCGACTACATAGATTCTCATCTAAAAATTGACACTTGTTCAACACTTAAGTCCAATCCGTACATCTGGCTACACCATAGAACAATGCTCTACTACTGTTTGAATTAAACACATGTGAGACATGAATACAAAGTGTATACAGCAAAATCTTATCTTATCGAGTGACAGCCAGCGCGGGCGGCGGGAGCCGCACACGCACACTCACCGGCATTTGTGTACAGCAAAATCTTATCTTATCGGGCGACAGCCAGCTGGGCCACGATATCTCTATCTCTCTTCCTCTCACACCTTTAAGCTAAGATTTTTAAAAAATAATATCTTTTGAACCAAATAATTTAGAGAAATAACAATTATTACATGTGTGCAGTCTACATTACAGTCCGGATACGTATGCAAAATTATAACGTTCGGTTGAGTAGTTTCGGAGGAGTTCGCGGTCTAAGTTGTGCACCGAGTCATGGATAGAGGGCGCTGCCTGATTTCGCTACGGTCATTTGTGAACCACAAATTTTTTTAATCGCGAGCCTCCATTGGTTAGATCTCTGTAGCCAGTTACTAATTAACACGACTGACACAGTTGGTATCTTCGTATGATCTTAACGAACATTCGCCAAAACTAACCACTAGGTTCCATAAATTGTTATTACATACGAAATACATACACAATACACTTCATTCAGGATTGATGTCACAAATGATCTTCTCCTCCTCTTCAAGGATTAGGTTATATAAACCTGTTCCAGTACCCATCTCATCCTCGGACGACCCACGTCTCTTCTACCAATGGCTTTATAGTAGAGTGCCGCTTTCGGCAATCGATCCTCTGTCATTCTTTGCAGATGATCCTACCATTGTCTTCTGTAAATTGAAATAATTTCATTTATGTCCTTTACAGATTCTTCGAGTTCTGCTCTGATATCTTCATTCCTTATTCTACCACGCAATGTATAATTTAAAGTATTTCGAAGAAACTGCATTTCAGCAGTCTGACTCTTGCCACATGCCATTTTTGTCATGACCCATGTCTCACTCGCATAAATCAACGTGAGTATTGGAATTGTCTTGTAAAATTTAATCCTTGTGCTGTGTCTTGTTTTATTTCTAAGATTTCTGTGAATCGTATCACAAATATTCCTAAATTTATTTATCTTCTCTCTTATATCATATTTAGATTCATAGCTTACTGCACAGCCGAGATATTTGAAGCGGCTCACTTTTTTTATAGTGCTGGTGTAAATATCTTAGTTATAAATATATAATAAATATTCACTGGATATTTATCTGTAAAGGCCATGCTTTTTGTATTTTTTTTTACTGAAATTGTCAGTAACTACTCTCTTGCCACTTCTTGTAATTGAAACATAGCTCTTTGTAAATTATCCTCATTTTCTTGAATAAGAACTAAGTCATCCGCATATAGCAGGGAACCCATACAAATTGATTTTTTAAGCTGTATTCCCGAAGTCACTCTGGATTTCCATGCTCTCAATATTATTTTTAAAGAGTAAAAGGCTTAGTACCCTATATCTGGGGACATATGTCGATGCTGAGAATAACTGCACAAAAGAAATTGAAAGAAGAATCTGGGCTGCTAATAGAAGCTATTACGGGCTGAGTAAACATTTAAATCAAGACTATTAACCACAGAAACTAAAGCCATGCTTTATGAGTCATTGGTCTTATAGCAGGGAACCCATGCAAATTGATTTGTTAAGCTGTATTCCCGAAGTCACTCTGGATTTCCATGCTCTCTGCATGTCGTTAATGTATATACTAAACAATTTTGGGGAAACACAGCATCCCTGCCTAACTCCCTTATCACATGTCACAACTGATGACATTCTAATGTCATGCTTTCAAACTCTCATTTCTAAATTTGGCAGTAACAAAAAACTATTAAATACGGTTAAGTAATTGTGTAATCGTTGACGAATAAAATTACACGTAAAATAATTACACTTCACCAAATCAAATTACAACTAAAATTAAATCGAGAAATCGTTATTAACGTATACCTACACTAACGAACTAGACGCGTTGTCAGTATCATGACGATTCCGTGTTCCTTACGTTAGATTCAAGACGTGTTGACAAGATCTACCGCCCACTGGCTGTGTGTAAGTTGGAAGACAATTGAACGAGCACGCCCTCTTTCTAATTTTGTGTGATCGAACCGAGAGAAGGAGAGAGGGAGGGAGAGAGAGAGAGAGAGAGAGAGAGAGAGAGAGAGAGAGAGAGAGAGAGAGAGAGAGAGAGAGAGAGAGAACCGAATCTGACCTTAAAGTTTCAGTCAAGAATCCGCTTTCACTCGTATAAATAAATGCATTTCAGTTTGCCGTCACTCATATCAGAACATTCACTGCGGTACGCTTCAGACAATCACTTAATTTCACCCTGTTATTTGTGTGTATGTGTGTGTCTGTTGGAATTGTATCGTGCTGAGCAATTATGAAATACGTTCTGACACGGATTCAACCTTAAGATAACAAAAAATCACACCCAGCCTCTTGAATGAGCGGCTAAACGTCTTTACCGAAGTGGATCGAATCCGATTTTCCGGTGTACACACTTATTAGTAGACAATAAATTCACATTTATTTGTTGATGGTAATCGGGTGCCTTTTCGAAAGTTACATTACATTTCGACACTGCATAGTCATACAAAATCCGTATCGCGATTCGATCATATACGTAACTCATTGCAATGCATTTCTCTACCTGTCTGTCTCTCTCCCCCCTCACGTTTCTATTCTTCAGGACGTAGTCTCCAGTTATGTCGTTCCGTCCGGGTCTCACCCTTGCTCTTTTCCTTTTTCCTTAAGATTTCCAATTCGTTGAATCAGCTGTCTTCCATTTTTCTACTTCTGATGGTTCCTATCTGTTTCTGATGTTGGATATCATACAGACTTATTTTAACTTTCTGTACTGCTGCACGGAATAAGTCAGTTGTATTCATGGCAAACCAGGTCCTTAAATTTCTCAGCCATGAGATTCTCGGTCGCCCAACTCCTCTCTTTCCAAGTACTTTTCCCTGTAGTATGGACTGCAACAAGTAAAATCTCTGTTCATTTCTCATGAGATGTCCCAGATACTGAAGCTTTCTTATCTTCACTGTGTTAGTAACTTCCCTTTCTTTCTTCATCTTTCTAAGAACTTCAATATTAGTT
Organism: Magicicada septendecula; assembly: GCA_034769895.1. Classification (NCBI taxonomy): domain Eukaryota; kingdom Metazoa; phylum Arthropoda; class Insecta; order Hemiptera; family Cicadidae; genus Magicicada; species Magicicada septendecula. The sequence continues at coordinate 490,817,715 of CM068370.1, read as the reverse complement.
ATATGTGCTGTCCATGAAATGCTCAGTACTCTACGGGAAAGCCACATTTCGAAAGTTTCCAATTTTTTAGTTGTGGCTTCAGTCAAAGTCCAAGATTCTACACCGTAGAAGAGGACCGAGAGTACGTAGCAGCGTAAAAGTCTCATCTTTGTGTTTATTGTTAAATCGTGACTTTTGAATAACCTGCTCATTCTAGTGTACTCTGCTCTTTTTGCTTTTCCATTCTGGTCTTTATTTCTTGAGAGTGGTCCCATTGTTCATTGACTATGGTACCAAAGTATGTAAATTTGCTTACACGTTCAACTGGCCTTTGGTTTATATTAAGGGTGCAGTTTGTGACCGTGTTCTTAGATACAATCGTTAGCTTCGTTTTATTAACATTCATGTCTAGACCATATCTACGGCCGTTTTCTGTCACTCTATTCACCCGTCTAAGCTATCTGCGAATATGACGGCATAATCCGCATAACGTATCTTCCATTTTCTTCCATTTTTAAGACATACTTATTTTTCACAAAACAGAGTTTATGCTGTGAGAAGCAATAATGATAACACTTCAAATATACTAATAGTTGGCTATAATTTTTGAAAGAGTAAAATGCTTCGTATATCTGGAGACATATGTCGAAGCTGGGAATAACTGCACAAAAGAAACTGAAAGAAGAATTCTGGCTGCTAATAGAAGCTATTAAGGTTGAAAAAAACATTTTAAATCAAGACTACTAACCACAGAAACTAAAGCCACGCTTTATAAGACATTGGTCTTAAAGCAGGGAACCCATACAAATTAATTTGTTAAGCTGTATTCCCGATGTCACTCTGGATTTCCATGCTTTCAACATGTCGTCAATGTATATAGTAAACAAGGTTGGGGAATCACAGCAACCCTCCCTAACTCCCTTATCACATGTCACAACTGATGACATTCTAATTTGACATACTGTATTGACATATGTGTCTGAGTGCTGGGTACTCAGAAGAAAATTGATGAACAGAGGCTGGCTATGTTTGAAAGAAAATACTGTGAAGGATTTATGAGCCAATTGGACAGGACAGAATCTGGAGAAAGAGAAATAACAGTGAATTATATGCGAATTACAATGACATTACAGTTGTCCGATTTGTCAAAATTAATGGGTTAAGATGGGAAGGACACGTTCAGAGAATGGATGACGAACGTACGGCAAAAAGAATTACGAAACACAAGCCAATAGGAAAAAGGAACCTTGGAAGACAGAAGAACAGATGGTCGGCAGTGATGCGAGGAAGCTGGGCGCAGTGAATTGGTGGCGAATGGCTGAGGACAGGAATAAGTGGAGGGAATTTCTTTTAGTGGGCAAGGCTCGATCTAGGCTGTAGAGCCAAGGATGTATGTATGTATGTATGTGTATGTATGTATGTATGTATGTATGTATGTATGTATGTATGTATGTATGTATGTGTGTATGTTGGAACGAAACGTTTTTTAACCGTGTGTTACAAAATATATAAATATGTGTTCGTGTAGAAATAAAATTGTTTATTAAAAAAAAAATGTTTTTTAAATTAGAAATTTTTTTTTATAATTAATTAAAAACAATTACTTAATTAAGTTTCGTGGTGTTCCGAAACGTTTATCACTTATTTTAATTGTTTTATAGACTTTTGTGTATTTGTTAAAACCTCTAGCCACTTATAGAATGGTCTCCAATAACGATCGATAATTGTTTATTTTCTGTTTGGAGGTTATCTTCCTTCTGGTGGTGAGATTCTTGTAGTTAGTACTATTTAAATTGAAGTATTATGTTAGTTATCTATATTAGAAATGAAAAACTGTTTAAATAGGAAATATATTAATAATTTTATTGACAATTAGTTATTTTGACTCTTGTCGATATGTAAATCGATTCTCAGGGTATCGTTTGAATTATTACAAATTTTTTATATAGGTTCTTTGAACAGCTATGTTAGGGAAAGTCAGAGAAATGGGGCAAAGATTGAAAAGTATAACATTACAAGGTAAATTCTTAAAATTAACAGTACATATATCAGATCCAAAGTATAGAAATAAGTAAATATGTTGCAAACCGTCCTGCAGGCAGAAGGTGGCTGTGTTGATTTGAGTTGTGGGTTGTGGGGCAATGGCCGCCGAAGAAATTGAAAGTTATCACCTCGCAGTTTTGGCGTTCAAATAAAGATGTTTTCCTTATGAATTTACGTCCTGGTGGCTGCAATTCTTCCTTCTTGTGTTGGTGGAGTGTCACTGGTTCAGTTTTGGTGTTGTATTCGGAAAAATAGTGTATATTTAAGTCAGGTTCACTTTTGTCGGTTAGGCACTTTTATGGTTAAGTGTTATTACTGTTTTAATGGGTTGAAATGTTATTTCCACTGGTGTTCTGTGCTGTATATTGTTAGTTCAGTGTTGGTATATGTTTATTTCACTGTGTTGAACTTTAAAAAGTTTTTTACCGAAACTCTCGATTTTCACTTTCGGCTCAGACAATTATTCGCCATTACGGTATTCGTAACTAGGTTAAGATTGGTAAATTGCTCGTGTCAAGTGTCCCGTACAATGTTCAATAAGTAACTAACTTACTTCCTTCATCTCCGACTAAAATCTTAGCCAAAGCAATATTATTCCTTCCATTGTTCAAATTTTATTTTGCATCCTGTGCATGTAATAATGTTACATTATATAACTGATTATACTTTGGTTATTCTTCAAATTTATTAGCTAGCTGTTACTTAATTTTATCCTTCAGTTCATTCTGCGTAATTTAATACCAAATAATGCCGTTTTATTAAGTTTTTGATCTAAAAATGAATTTTCCTTCATTTTGTAATTTCTAAGTCCTAAGGTCTAACTTCCTGTTCTTTTCCAAATTCTGCCATTACCAAGTTATATTAATGATTATTAAATCTCAAATTGTATTAAAAGGTTTATATTCCCTTAACTTCTTGCAATTAGATGAATTGGTTAAGTTTTAAAATATTATGTTGGAATATATGACTCCCCTCTCCAAATTTTTGAGTTCTGTCATTTCCATTTTTATTAATAATTCTGGCTATAATTTTACAAAATCTTTCTTAGTTATATTTTTAATTACCTGGCTTTGTTTCTGATTTACATTATCTAAATCCCTTCAGTTTAAATGTATTTATGTACTTATTTTCTCAGTTTTGATGATGTTTAGTTTTTAACATTTTGCCTAGATTCCTAACAGTTTTTACATACAAATTTTTATAAATAATACATATTGAGTTATACGCTCTCTGACTTTCATTGGTATTGTAACATAAATTAAACATTTTCTTCTTGTAAACAAAATAACAATTAGTATGTGTTTCATACTATTAACATATAACAAAATAACAAATAATTCCAATTAATAGTTGTCTTTCAGACAACTAATTTGTAATAATAATATAATAATAATAATATTAATAACAAATCAGACATTTTTTATACTCAAAGATTAATAATGATACATAACAAATATCATATATAAAGAATGTTGTTCCATTCTAACATCTTAATTAGTTATTAACAATAATACCTATAATAAATATTTTATAATTATAGAACGTTAGTGGTTCTGACCTTTTTTTAAATTTGCTTATTCCTAATACATTTTTAAATATCTTATTCTACATAAACAAAACCTTATTTACTATAATCTTATACTCTATATTCCTTATATTAAGTTTTATGAACAGTTTTTATCTGTTTTTAATTGGGTTTTGGGTAATTGTACCCTGTCACTTCACTTTTTATTCTGTGCCTGCTCTTGTTTTATAAATCATTCTAATGAATGTCATTTAAACAGATTGGCAGTTCTTTACTAAAACACATGTATTATATTATCATGATAATACTTTATTTATTATCTCTGAACATAAATTAAGTCACTTAAAAGTTGTATCATTTCATTATTTACTTAGTTTGTGAATACCAATAATGAAACATAATGTTCATTTTTTATAATACTAAAACTTGCACTGGTTCTCTTTACATTCCTTGATTCTATTTCTAAATGGTTATATAGTCTTATTAAAATCAAGAAATCTATTTGTAGATTATAATGAAGATTTGTTCTTTAGTATTACATTATTATTTCACCTTGGTCCACTTTCAACTCTTACTCTATACACTTTTTTGGCTTATATCTATTGTACATGTGGGTTTTTGCATTGATACTTTGTTATACTTTTTTATTATTATTATATTTATTTATTTTGGGGTATGGTTTTTTTACAAGAGCATTCCTTGTTCTTGTGGATGCTATCTTCTTCTTGTTTCTTCATTGATGTTTTCTTTTCTTCTGGTTTCTTATAATTGTATTTTTTTCATCTTCTTGTGGATGTCATCGGGTTTTTGGGTTTCTTCTTCACCTACTCTTCTTGTTTCATACAAATGCATCACCTTTTATGGTGGATCTTGCCTTGTTCTGGGTTTCTTCCTTATCTACTCTTCTGGTCTCATACAACAGATTTTCTTCTCTTTGCTGTGGGTTTAGTTATGTTCTGGGTATCTTCCTTGCCTACTTCTAACATTCCTGGGTATTATATTCTTTCACCTTATTAGTTCTTAAAATTGGTTTTGATGATTCATCACTTGTAACGTTTATTTTATATGAACTTATATCTTAAATCAATGATTGTACTGCACGGTGGTTCTTAATTAATTCTTGATTATATTGCTTTCTTCGGATTTAAACATGTTATTACTTTATTTTAATGATCAATTCGCCATTCATTTTTATGGGCTTATCTGTCATGTTACAATGTACGTACGTGTATGTATGTATGTACGTACGTGTATGTATGTATGTATGTATATGCGTATCACTTCAGTTGCCTCGTCTCCATTTCCTGAATTCTCTCTTGGTCTACATTCATCAGTTCCTCTAATCCGTTCGTTTCTCACTCTTTCACGTTGATTTTAAGAAGCTTGTCGTTTGGGTTACACGCCGTCGGTTGACACGTGTCTATCCTGGTTACTGGGCTGTGACTTTGCGTTTAAATTAATGTATCAGTTTAAGTAAGACAATTGAGAAAAATCTTAAGGCTGCGGTTACATTGCATCAGAATTTGTGGTCGTGCGATTTCGTGAGAACCCGCGAGTCCAACGCGAAAGGTCCAACGAAGTGACAACCCGCGAAAGGTCCAACGAAATCGTAAGAATATCGTCGAAACGCTTTCTTTCCGAAATCGTATACGAGTGTTGAGTGGAATAGAAGGAAAGGTAGATCCACCTGAACTATAGATTTATTTTTGGACTCTCCTGCTATAAGGTTTCTTGAAGTGGAAACGTTGAAAAGACATGAGTGAGTTCAATAATATTTTGAATCGAGAAGTAAGAATGGCGAATCTGGAAGATCGTATGAAGAGCTTAGAAGAAATGATGAAAAGTTCTTTGAATAACACGCTCTACATTCGACTGCATTTTGGAGACTGTCGAGGCGAAACTTCTGAAGAAGACACACTCCTGGACTTCCAGAGACGGCAAATTTTGTCGAAAACTGATGAAAAACAAATTATTTTGGTCGCGTACAACTAGACGTGAGTATAATTCGTGATTAATTCGTGAGCATTCGTACGCAGAGGTCGGAAGCAAACTAACCGCGTCTAAAGGGTTTGTTCACTTTTGACGAAGTCGCACGAAATCTCACGATTTCGTACGACCACATTTTCTTACGAATTGTGATGCAATGTAACCGCCGCCTAACACGGTGGCAACACCGTAATTAATAACAACTTTGGAGATGGACGGTGCAGTGTAGGAGGTGAAGAACTGCAGAGGATGACAGAGCGGTAGAGGGGAGGCAGAGAGCTGAGGACCGAATCAAACGAGTGAGGTGACTGATAACGAAGAAAGAGAGACTCAATCGATTCCTTAAGCTTTCACGGCGGGCGTCGTAATTGCTAAAACTACTCTAAGGCTGTGGTCTTCCATTTTCTGCAACAGGCGCCTCACAGTGCTGCTTCCTTTGCCACAGTACTGTGGTGTTACTGACGGACATCTTGTCAGTACGTTTTAAATCCTTTTGACAATGAAGATGGCCTCCAGAACCGAGGTTGAAAAGTCTGTTGCAGAAAATGGAAGACCACGACCTTACATCCCGTATAGTAATTTTAGCAATTACAAAGAGAGAGAGAGAGAGAGAGAGAGAGAGAGAGAGAGAGAGAGAGAGAGAGAGAGAGAGACAGACAGACAGACAGACAGACAGACAGACAGACTATATGCGACACGCACTCCATTCTTTCCTAAAATTCTAGATTGTATAATAGACATTTATCTTCGAGTTCCTAGTTTCTCGTTTCGTTGGCTCGATATTCGCCGCCTGTTTCACTGTAGTTTGACGAAGGAAATAGAGTATGTCTTTATGTGACGTGCGAGAGTAATTACGTCAAGCCAGTAATAATTCAATTGAGCGAAACCTGACGGAGCAGCCGACCGCTACGAGACCCGAAAATTTCCGAGTCCACAAGTTACGAACTGTTAAACAAACCAACAGCTCAGAACCACCTGACATCCGCTAATTGATATATATCTCGGATTCTGATATAAAAACAGTAGCCAAGTTTTTTTTTACATTTTCTTAAGTAATATTTCAAAATCAACTGTAATCGTAGTTGCCCTGGCTTCCAACACCAATCTTCTTACTCTTACTCCAACACCAAGCTGGACTCCAGCTTTGCTTTAGCTCGTCCTGGATACGTTCCCTTACTTTACTGTATCCTGTCGGTCTCTCAACACCAAATCCTTGTTTTTCCGACCCCGACGCTACTAGAATATTCGAGGGCTAGGTGTTTTATTTTCCACTCTTATTCTTGATCTTAAGGAGAAGTTAGTAGTGGCTAGCGTGTGGCGCTGTTACGCTGTCGGCGCGGGTTCGATTTCCGCAGGGGCCATCTGATTTAGTTCCGACCGTTCCCCCTCTTCCCCCTCGCAAAGCGATGGGAAACCAGCGAGAGATATCCTGCCTAGTATAAACCCTCCCCAACTACGTCGTTCGGATCCGGCGTTAAACTGTATGTCCCATATACCTGTGAGAGACTCCGTAACACACGCACCACGGGTATATGCGGGGAGGGTACAAACCAGTCGAAAGACTGAAGGACCCAATAATAATAATAATTCTTCATCTCAAAAGGGTCAACTTTCCCAACGGCGGAGGGGTGGAAGAGCCTAGGGAGAATTCTCTTTGAATGAAACCCAGAGCGCGTTCAGATGCTCCAAGGTTCCACCACTCTAGACGCAGCCGGTAGAATCTTATGTTTCTGGCAAGTTTCAAAAAAGCGTCTGATCGGACTGGTTTCGGCTTTTGGCAGGTATGAAATTGTCATGACAAACTCTTAGTAGGCCTCCATACAAGCGATATACGGGTGTCTATGTGATGTCAGTGTATCACAGAGAGAAGGCGATTTGCAGAAAATGATAGAATAGTTGTAAAAGCTGATAAGTTTCGAATGGAAATAAACGTTATGTATACTAAAGTAATTGAAAGAGCATATATGGTATAACTAAAGATATTTACAATAAAAAGTGCATATCTAAAAATGCGAAAATAAGGCATTACAATACAATAGAGAAGCCAGAATGCCTATATGCAAGTGAATGTCTAGCATTGAATTATAATTTAGACAAACTAAAAATATTGGAAAGAGAAATTATTAGGAAAACTTTAGGCCCACGAAAAACTTCAGAAGGTTGGAAATTAAGAAGTAATGGTGAAATATATCAAAGTTTAAAAAATATAACAGAAAGAATGAGGAAAAAAAGACTATTATTTTTTGGACATTTATATAGAATGGACGACAATAGGTTAACAAAGTAGATCTTCAAAACATATGTGGGGGAAGAAGTCAACATCAAGTTGGATTAAAGAAGTCCAAAAGGATTTAGAAAAAATAATATAAAGGCAGAAGAAACAAATGAATGAGAAGTTTTTGGGGCAAAAGTGTTAAAAATGGAAGGAGTCCAGGGTAGGAGAGAGAAAAACGCAGGTTCAAAGTGGTCTGAAGACAGGAAGAAGAGACACAGTGAAAATATGAAAAATTTGGAGAAATAAAAAAGAACACAGAATAAAGAATTGAAATTGGTATGTGGTCCTTAGATGGCCGATACAAAAAAAAGTAATGTGAATCGATAAAGAAAAAAACGTATTAAATATAATGCAAAGTCGTTAAAACTGAAACAAGTAGAATCTTTTTAATACTTTGGAAGTATAATTACATAGAATGGAGGCTGTACACTGGAATCAGAAAAGTGGGGTTGGAATTGGAAGAACGGGATTCGCTTAAAGCAACAAATCTTCTGACTAGCGGAGGAAATAACACTGAGTATGAAAAAAATTTGCTATGCGTTTTACATGCACCATCGTAATTAAGAGACGACCAATCAAGGGCATCATCATCATCACCATCATCTCCAGTTCACGTTTTACGCATTGTTTCCCGCTACAGTTTCCATACTTTCCTCGGCCGACATATGTTTCTTCTTTATCTTCGTATTCTATTTCCGAGGTTTTTGTAGAACTGAGAGTAAGTGACATGTTCCTCTGTACAGGGTTACCAGTCTTGCAGAAGTGTAGGCAAGTAAAGGGGCCGCCATTTCAGACTTCCTGTCCTGACTGTTTTCTCCGTTAGGTAAAGTGGTCGGGTTCTGCGGCGTCAGATATTCGCGCTACACCCTCATCTCCTGTCTGCTATGTGACGCACTCACATGGAGTACACCACGCATTGACCAGAGGTCACTCGACTTACGTCTTCGATTCAGGGAGTAGTATTTGGTGGCAGAGTTGTTAATAGCAGTGCACATTTCTTGTTATGCAGATTCTGGCCATCTGCTCAACCTCCAAGACTCGTTAACACCCTTTGACCTCCACCGATAAAGACCAAAGGAAGGAAATACTGTAAAGGTTTGTTATAAAGAAATATTTATAATATTTATAAATTTGGTTGTGGCAAAGACTGTATATTATTCACTGGGGGGAGAGAGAGAGAGAAAGAAAGAAAAAGAGAGAGAGAGAGAGAAAAGAAGTATTAAAGAGAATAAATGATAAGAGTAAATTGTTTGGATCTATTATACAGAGGAAGGCAAAATGAATTGGTCACGTCTTGAGAAAGACGTCTTTACAGAAATTAATAACAAAGAGTAAGCTAGTACCTGAAATATAAAACACGGAAGGATACCCGAATGAAATTTTATAAAACTGTTGCTGTCCCTACATTCCTGTATGCTAGTGAGACATGGAGTCTTGGTAAAAGGAACGTGCGGACCATTCAGGCAGTCGAAATGAAATTTCTAAGAAGGACGCAAGGTTGTTCTCTCTTGGATCGGAGAAGGAACGAGGATATTAGACGCGATTTAAACATTGTATCATTGCACCAGAAGATTGAAGACCACAGAATGATATGGTGTGAACACTTGAATCGCATGGCTGATATCCGTCTACCTGTGGCTGCCTTGGGTTATCACCCTACTGGCAAGAGAGATGTCGGTAGACCGAGGAAGGAGATGGATTCCAGAACAGGTCTAAGGCCTAGTCCTTGGAGTGGTGATAATGATAATGATGAAGAAAGCTTGTAGGGAAGACAGGAAGACGAAGAAGATGATACTTTACGCTGACAGATGTCGCGAAATAGCAGAAGGCTACAGACGCAGCACAGGAAGGCAAAAAGAGTTCAGCTGAACCCTGTCTTTGGATAGACTTACCACCTTTGATAATGATGAGAATGATAAGGAAATAGAATATTTCCCGGAAAAAACAAAGGAATGCGTCTTCATTTATTATTATCACACGGAAAACACACAACAAAAGTAAGACTGTTGTTCTTCACGACACGAAACCTAATTATGACGGCTTCGTGTCGTGTTGTGTAAGTGTCATTGTTGCGTCACGGACGTTATTACTGTAAGTTAGCAGTGAGCTGAAAGTTCTTAAAAAGTAAACTATAGTGAAACGTAGTAATGCAGTAATATAGCAGTGGCTTTAAGCAGCTAAAAGTATCATAAATTTCAACAGAGATCGTATTAGATCCTACGCGGTAATGTTCGCGTACAATTCAAATGTGGCGCGCCGGCTGGTGCTTGTAGGCCGTTTGCAGTTTCCGCAGTACACGGCAGAGCTTACTACACGAACATATGGGAGGACGTGCGCTACTCTTCACAACTGCCCCATGTTTCAAATGTTAGCTATACTAGGCGGTTGCAAGGTTTCTGCAACGCTCCACTACTATGGCTGTAACGCAACTTTCTGTCATGAAATCAGCACAGCTTTCTTGATTTATAAGTTATGTCAGGTTTAGTGTTTACATTGTTTCAAGGTAAACGTTATCCATTGTTTGAGGTTATAAAATTATAGTAATAATTTTGTATAACTGTGATTATGATAGTTTAATGTCTTTTAACCGATCTCCCATCCACTCAACCAACTACTGCAACCACCAAAATTTCGAACCACCAGCCGCCACTGGTTCTACATAATCCTCTAAATGATCCTTTCAAGAAGAGTGACTATTTTTTCATAGTTTTCTTTTACCGATCATGCTTACAGACCTACAGTACTCACCATTGGTTTATCGTGTAATGTTGTAACGGGCACTGATTGTACAGGAAAACTGCGACGTGTCTTAAAACGAAGGAGACATAATTCTGTGATGTAGGCTACTGATTTCTGCTGACTCCTTTGCATCCCGTCCGTTTTTAAGTGCAAGGAACACTATGTCGTCTGTGACTAGTGTTCAAATTTAAGCCCAGTCATTTGGTTAGCCTAAACAGTTTCGTTCTGAAAGTTATAGCCTACTGAGACTCAGCTCTTTCCGCCACTCAACGATTGCCTTCTCGAAGATGGAGTTGAACAGGGTTGGGGAGAGACCGTTTTCTTGTCTCGCCCCTGTTTTGGTTTCAAAAGTCTCCGATAGTTCCATGTATTTTCTCCTTCTTCTCCTCCTCCTCCTCCTTCTTCTTCTTCTTCATAAATTTTTTTCATAATTTTGATGATAGAAGTACACATACGATGATGGCAAAAACTTCGTGAAACAGCGTGTATTGGAGCGAGTGGGAGCGCGCGCGGAAACAAGCATAACAAAAACTATAGGCCTACTGCGATAACATTAGTCTACACTGTGCTGTGACTCAAACGTCGGTGACCTAATTGTCACGGTTACAATACAAACAGATGTTCTCCTCCTACTTCTTCTTCTTCTATCAAGGACTAGGAGAATCACCTGTTCCGGTCCCAGAGCAATACATACACTTCTAGGTCTTCCTGTACTTCGTTGTCCAACAGGATTGTTTTGCCAAACTTCCTTAGGCAACCTGCCATTCGGTATCCTATTCGGACAACCAATAGGGCTACATCGTTCCCTTTGTTCTCTGGAATATACGATTTTGGATATTAAAAATGTGCACGTCTTTACGGATGTCTTCGTTGTGGAGTCCATCCCTTCGTGTGCACCCTTTAACAGGTTTCGACCTCAACAACACCAAAGTGTAAAAGATGTGTTGGACAACTCTTATCACCTGGCGTCATTCTCTACAGTGGGGGGAGGCGTCGCGTCCGGTCGAGTCAGTATTATACAAAAGAAAACAAAAGTTAAGACTAATTAACATTACTAAAATTAAGTGGCTGAATAACGTGGGACAATATCCTGAAATCAGTCCCATTAAAGTAAATGGTAATAACACAATAAAAATACGCGTTATTCAAACATTGTTTACAAGATAGCCTACTTATTGACTGAATTGTTTGTCCTATATTTCATATTTCAGACGTATACACAAATACTGTGTAATAAACCTGTTTGTATGTTTAAAAAACAGTTACTATTATATTAGTGTGCACAGCTGAAAAAATAATAAAACAACCTAAACATTAAGAGATTAATAAAATTCGTCAACATTTTTCGACCCTCTGGTGGGGAGTGGGTCCAGTACCGTCCCCCCTCCCGTAAATACCCCCCTGATGGTGTAGCTGCAGTGATCTCCAACGTCCGGTAGACTGGACAAACCGCACAAAGGAATTAGGCGAGTGACTGTGCCCACTATCCTGAAGTCATCGGCTCCTGCCGTAACGTTTGTGTAGTCTGTATTTCACGTTTCGGAATTAATTGCCTGAAGACGGCTGGTGTGGCCGAAACGTTGCTCCTTTTAAAACAATTCATCAGCGATGACTAACGCCTGTATTTCTGCTTTAAAGATAGTTTTATTAACCTGTTAACCTACTGGCTATTGAGTAGCGAAATAAAGGAGTGAGGAAGGAGGAAGCAGAATGATGATAGTAGAGATGACAAGAAGAAAATAACAAGGATAAGCAAAGTAACAGAAACACTGAGCTAAGAAATGGAAGGAGAAGAGAAAGAGGGAGAGACCGAGAGAACGCTTTATCCCCTTGAACACATTTCTCGTGTCCTAATTTAAAATTTTGTCTCGCCAAGAAGGCTGCCGTATTGTGCTGCCAATTTCGCTGGAATTTTGTCTCTTTCTAAAAAAAAAAGAAGGCAAAACGCAATTTACAACGAATTCTAGAAAGTGAAGTGAGTGTGGTGGCGTCGTTACATGGACCCCCCCCCCTATCTCGCCCGTCTGCATTCTGTCGCTGTCAGTGAATGGACGAGACGACGAACACCAGTGGCGACAGACGTTTGGGAAACGCATCGCATGCACTTGTCCAGAGAAAGTGAACACGTGAGAATTAATTGGTTTGTTTGGCATACGGTACTCTTGTGGTATGTGTACCCAAGTAAACATACGCGTATTGTAAGAAAATTATGTCGTTCCCAACTGTAATGAAACACAGATGGACATAATTTGAACTTTCATTGAAATTAAAACTGGAAAAAGTTTTTAACCTTGTAAAAGCATCTGCCTACGATATTTTTTACAACGAATTGCGAAGAATCAGATTCACCACCACCTAAGCTCTCTTTAGGAAAAAAATCCTTCCACATAAAGCTGTAATTAGGCCTATCTGGACATACGGTATACAATTTTGGGGTTGTGCCAATAAATGTAGCGTCGCCATAACTCACCGAGCACAATCAAAAATCAGTCTTCTGTTGTGTATACACTGTTCATAACCAAAAGATACCATACATATGATTTATAATAAAGTTTTAAATTACTCACATTCTTACTTTCGATCGATTTCAGTCATAGACCATCGTCAGGACATGTACACTGTGCACTCGCGGTCACAATACTGTAAAACACTTACTATTTACAAAAAACGAATTCGTAAACACTGACAAAAGTACGTTTCATAGTCGCACCACAACAGAAGACTGAGATTATAGGTACCACTAGTAAGCAATAAGTGTGTGTATATTATACGTACATCACATTATCATTAATCAAAAATCGTTTGTGCACTAACTGATATGTCACAAACCAGATGCTCTATCTAGGTCTCAAAATACAAAACCGTTCAAGAGGTTATCCACGAACGCAGCAGGAAACATTATACAAGATTAGACACGCACGCTAATCCTGTCATCCAACCACTTGTGCAGGAGGATTATACCAGGAGATTGAAAAGCAATTGGCTAACAGACCTGACGTAGGGTAACAGAGCTCTTCTCACTGGACAAGTCTCGCATCACAAAAAGAGAGCTTAACAACTAAACCAGAAAAGTAGTTTACAGAAAGTATAGTAATTTCCAGGGCCGGCGAGAGCGATCACGGGCCCCGGGGCTAAACATTTTTGGCCCCCCCCAAAGAAAATCTTACCAAATCATTACTGTTGGATTGTTAATGGTTTAGGATTTATTAATTGACCCTACAATTCGTTATTTTTAACTTTAATCGTAAATAAATGGGTTTTACACTGTTAATAAATAACAAAGGGCAAAGGCCGTTATGCGCCGGGCCCGCTTCGGGCCCCCGGGCCCCGGGGCTCTGCCCCCCCTCTCACCGGCCCTGGTAATTTCTGATTGCTATTGTAAATAAAATTTAAAAACAAAAAGAAATATGCACCAGATTAATATAAAAACTAAACTTATTCATTCTAAGGCATTTTACTTCCATGTTCCTTAAGGAATTGGAAGTATGGTGATCGCGAAAAAAAAATCATGTTCGAGATAACGGCTGATTCTGACTGTAGGCCTACTACCGTCAAAACATGAAGACAGTTATTTTCCGAAAAGTGTCTGTGTGTAGAATTTTTATATGGCGAACGATAACTCCCGCAAATTCAAATATAATCAAACAATTTTTTGCACATGTGCCCGAGTTGTAGAGGACTCAAGGCCTATTGATTTTGGTGAAGATCGATTAAGGGGAAGGGGTTGTTTAGCTGCAACGTTTTACGTTTTAACAAGAGTAAAGTACTTAATTTTGATAAATAAAGTATTCTGAAATGAAGGTCATAATAATCCACTATAGAAAGGTAGATGAAATGTCTATAAATAAAAAGGGTAGTCGAAGGGGGATGGGGTAATTTTCTATAAATGAAAATGATAGTTGTAAGGGAGAGGGTGTAATTTTCTATATGTGTATTACGTTATCGGCAACAAAGAAGTAGTTTCTATAGAAATATTTCATTTCTTTTTGTCAAACTTGTAAAATTTTTCAATTTATATTTAAACACTTTTAATATAAATGTTAGAACATGGAAGTCAAGTATGGTTCTCCATACCGATTTTTATTTTTCTATTAAAAATATAAAACATGCACTTATCGAGTCAATTTTTCCGAATTTTCATATAACTTTGGAACCAATTCTTTAGACAAAATTGCGTCTGAAATTATCATTTTTGTATTACTAATTTCATCCACATAGATCAAGTACTGCAGTGTCTTCACCTCTGAGCTCCTCAAATTTGAAAATCTTAGATTATCTCGGATAAATAGAAAGCAAACCGTTTTCAGGGTTATGTTTGCATAAACGTTTTTCATAATTTTGATGATAGGAGTACATATACAACGTGTGGGAGAAACTTCGTGAAACACCGTGTATTGGAGCGAGTGGGAGCGCGCGCGTGTGTGTGAAGACAATCATAACAAAAACTATAGGCGTACTGCCATAAAATTAGTCTACATTGTGGTGTGACTCAAACGTTAGTGAGTGACCTAATTGTCACCGTTACAGTTGGATTTAAAAACAGATGACGCCGTTTTGTCAGACTCCATGTCAGTCTAAACAATAATAACTTTATGTACCTATATACATATTCATTCAATGGCCTATGTTAGCGTGAATGACGACAGCTCATACACTAACAATTAGCAGTACGAATCCGGCATTGCTTTGTTTTGTGACGTTTTATTCAAAGAAGAAAAAAACTAAAAGAAACTATTAATTGCAAAGTATAAAAGTTAGACCAAACTGACATTTGACCTCCCAACCGCTCATACCTGTCCTTAATCTTCTCCCCTTATCTCTCATTAAAATTTAATTACTCGGAACAAGTTTATGCACTGGAAATCGATGATTGAGTTACGTATACATGCAAGTCCCTTGTAACTCTATCAATTGTATTTGGACTCCATTAAGTGGACAGTAATTGTGAAATTCAATTTGAAAGAAACTCAGGCGAAGACTTTCACGAAATCCGATTTTTTTCACAAAAATGGACCTTAAGAAAAATATAATAACTAATAATTTCAATGGTGAGCATTTTTGCCAAGGATCAAACGTTACTCTTTTAAATTTATGTATATTATACTTTATAACGTCTACTTTTGTACTCATAATATCATTTTTTTAAATTCTGTGCATTTACATTATAAGTGAAAGAATTGTAAATTGCTTTGTTTATGATATTTGTGTAAAATAATTTTACAGATAACCGTTAATTCACTTTAGAACTAAAAAAAGCTTTTTAAATTTTTAAAAACTGTGCATTCTGTGGGCAAATAATACATTTTTCTGCCAATAAATTTTATATTATTACTTACCTAAGGTACGTTTCGCAGAAACAATCTACATCATCAGAGATTTAAATATGCATATCAATGAATTTAAAATTATGTACGTTATACTGTCTAACGTGTACTCTTTTACTCATAATTTCATTCTTTAAAACTCTATGCATTTATGTTATAAGTGAAATAATTGTAAATTCCTTTACTATGGTATGTGTGTAAATTAATTTTATTCACTCGTTAATTCACTTTAGAACTAAAAAATGGTCTTTAAATTTTTAAAAATTGTGTATTCTGTGGACAAAATAATATATTTTTTTTGCCAATAAATTTTATATTATTACTTACCTAAGGTAGGTTTCGCAGAAACAATCTGCATCATCAGGGATTTAAATGTAGGCGACATATCAATGAATAATGTATTTTTGTATTTCATCTGTATTTAAAAATTTGCATCTTGTAACCCTAATTGATGGGGCCGTTGTTTGTTTTCATGGGGTACGGGCCCGTGACCAGGTGGCGCCGAGTGCAACGTATACACGTTACGTAGAGGGTACAGTAAGTTTCCCCCACTCTATCACGGTGGCAGTGGCGGCGAGGAAGTGGAGTATCTAGCCGGTTGAAACTGTTTGTGGTGGCTGTGGACTGGACGCTGCTGAAGACCGACCCGCCAGTGTACAGTCGGCATTGCTATCGTTGTCTCGCACGCACGAAACAGTCAGTTACCTGTATATGCACCTTTCATTGTTTGTTGTTCAAGTGGTCACAAGTTGACGTGAAAATCGTATAGTTTTGTTGTGCGCCGTTTGTGTTGGAAACAGTATATATATTGTTGTTGATCTGTGTTGTACTTAACAATAATAATAATATAATACAACATTACCAATATATTATTGTTGTTGCGATAGAAAGTGTATTGTTGAAACAAGGGGTGTCACGAGTGCTTCCTCAGCAGGTGTAACCGACGTTTCTCTCAGCCGTTAGCAACTGGTGAGTGAATTTACGCCTCTTTATTTAATTATTTATTTTTTTAATTTCGTAACGTTTTGTTGCGCCAACATTCTTATTGTATTTAGAAATATTTTTGTATTTTTACATTCCGTCCGAAAATCGGGATGAGCTTCAATAAGGTTCAACGCAGTGAACTAACAGATTTCGTTTCTTATTCGTTGAAATTATTAAACAATAAACAAACCAGTTCACACTGTTTGGCGTTGGATATTTCATGAAATTATTGACTTCTTTTCACTTTTTATCAACGTTTTATAGTTGACTTGTGTTAATAAATTTCCTCGATCAATTATTTCTAACCGCAACGATTTAATACTATAGGCCTGTTATTTCTTTGGTTATCTTGTGCAATTACAGGTTCACAAAACTGCGAGTATAAACAGGTTAGTTTTTGCGGTCTGATAACGTTTTTCAATAAAACATAAAATCTGTGAAGTGTCTTTAAGGTTAGAGACATCTTATTTTTGTTTTGTTTTCGTTAGGAAAGACTGTGTCCAGTTGGTGCCTGTCGGCGTTAAAGTCTCTAAAAGTCAAGACTTGTTTTACTGAAAAATTGGATTCAAAGTGCTGTTACATTATGTTTCACTACAAGCACTCGCTTTTTAATCTATGTTTTACATTCTACACACTACGATTTTAAGTGAAGCGTTATGTTGAAACAGCATACGACCTAATTCGCAAGCGGCGGAACTGTAGTCTAGCATTGGTACCAGAAAATTGTTTTTTAACATAAAAATGTATTCCATACTTCTTTGTAATTTTGTACACCTGCATGTGCGTGTATGTGACTTTGTATAATGTTTCAGTTTTAAACATTATTATTCTTAGTGAATATTATCGTTAATTTCGTGTTTTGTTAGCCTTATGTTAGATAAAAGTCTACCGTACTACGTGTAGCCTATAAATTTTTTTTATAAGGATATTATTTATCGACCGTATTAATTATGGTTTCCAGTTTATATCGAGGTCCAGTTGTAATAAGAACATAGTATTATAAAAACATATATATATTTGTTTTGGTAATTGTTCGGCATCACTGGGACATTCCAAGACATATTTAGATATTAGAGTCTCTATCCCAAGACAGCTGGATCATATGTTTGCATTATTTCTTAAGCGGTGATCGTGTTTCGTCTTGCCGTAGTTTTTTGACTAGTTTGAGTATGCGTTAATGATATTTTATGTGTATTTAATTATTATCGAGTGCGTTTTTTTTTAAGTCGCGTGGATTTGTTAAAAAATAGCCTGCAGTGATGTTCCGAAATTAATGCCTCGAAATGATGGCCTGCGTTAACAAACTCTAGTAAAGTAAGTGCTTAAATTATGGAAAGGTTATTCTAAATAAAATAAAAAAATGTCTGCAAAAAATAGTCTCATAAATAATTCATATCTATGTACCTACATGAATACTACGTATTAATTTATTATTCTTATTCGCATGATAAATTATTCCTGGATTTTGTTGTCTATAACGTGTCCATTGATTAGGCCTAACCAATTATAAATATATAACTACTGACTTGGATCACTAATTTTTTATTGATAAAAATGTAAAACTTTTACCTTATAGCCTGAACTAGTTTTCGCTTATTAGAAGCTTCATCAGACTGTAAGTTCGTAATAAGCTTGTAAGCATTTCGCCTCTTCTTATTAAGCTTGTAATAAGCGAAAACTAGGTCAGGCTACAAGGTAAAAGTTTTACATTTTTACCAACAAAAAATTAGTGATCCGAGTCAGTAGTTATATATATTTATAATTTGATAAATTATTCAGTTATGTGTATGTAATAGCTTTTGATAATACAGTTGTATTTCTGCTAATCGTAAATAAAACAAACCACTTATCATTACTGCTTTAGGCCTAACTAGCTTGTAAACTTTGGTGGGTTTTCACAATTTGTGACAGCTCTTTTTTTTCGGATAACCATAGAAAAATGTTAATGTTAACCATAGACGCGTGTTAATACGAAAAACAAACTCGCAATTAATAACAGTTGTAAATTTGTTTGCCGCTATTACTTTGTTTGGTTATTGAAAACAAGCAAACCGACACAAAATATTTAGAAACCAAACAAACATGAATAGGTTCGTTAACCGGGATGTCTTCTCGAACTACTTTGATAGGGTGTCTAAAACGCGAAAGAAACGATAAAATAGGACGATTTAAAATTTCCCAGAAATACACAATAAATCGTGTGTGCAGCGGAACGCCCGCTGTTTGAATCATGTTTACTTCTATGTATATGAGAAACAAAAAAAGTAAAAATGATGAAGCAGAAGAAGAAGTGGTGAGCCGACATCGGCCCCGCGGGCGATTGACATTGTTGAACAAGCAGGAGCGGTGTAACATAAAGACGGACCTTAACAATAGCTTTACCGCTATTATATATAATATAAAATTTTTTCACAAGGTTCTACGACCTTTGGACGTGCGTGCGTGTGTGTGAAATCGATTATCCAAGGGTGAAATAATTTATTTTCAGAATTTTCCGAACCAGGAATCTTTCGCTTCCCGTTTGCGAAAAATTAAGGTTGCCATTTGTGTGTGTGCGTGCGCGCGCGCGCGCGTGCGTGCGTGCGTTTAAGGTTAAGAACTCTGCAGAGTATTGTATTATTATTATTATTCCGGCTGTACAATGTTTACACATTTTCCGGAACCAAAGATTACAGAAGTGATTAAATTCTCATCTTCCACTGCTCCTTGTCCATCCAAAGATCTCGTTCCCTCAATATGGTCTGGATTTCTATCCGGGTGATAGGTGGTCTTCCTCGTTTCCTTCTTCCTGGCGGGGTCCATTCCATAACTATCCGTGGCAATCTGTCCTGTGCCTATTATTTTCACAGTAAATATAAGATAAGATATTTTACAGTAAAATAAATAATATTCACAGTAAAAATATAAGATTATTGTTATATTTTAAATAATTTCTTTAACCCGTTCACTTAGAGTAATTGAAATATTATTGCCGTTTATTAAGAAGCGTACTCTTGAAACTAATTGTTGTTTTAAATTCTCTAGAATACCGGGCCTTCGTTCCGATATGACGGCTAATGACAATTTTCACTGCCACCTTGTTTACATCTCACTGCCAGTAAGATTTCAGAGGTTATTCATTCATACACAAACCACATGTGTACGTATTTACTGCGTTCTGATATGGGTCTCAGTTCTGCATTCAGCTAAAGTTTAGTTTAATTTAGCTGGGAAAGTAATAACAGCTAGTTTTTACGTTGTTTGTGATTAAATGTTTGTCTAAGCAACGGTGCAGCCAGGATTTCCTTTTTGGGTTCTGGGGTGTTTTGGATTCTTGTGAATATAACTAAAACTATTTAAAGGAAACGAAACGTTATTCGTTAACGTTATGACCTTATTTTTTATGGTCATAAAATGTGAAGGTTTTATTGTCTTTCTGCCATTCAAACATTATTCTGTTCTGTGAAGTTTCTATACTGGGGAACGGGTATTGAATGTTTTGTGTTCGGAAGGTTAATTTATGTGTAAAATTATATACTGTTCTGTAGTAATTTTAGTTAGTATACAATCATAAACAAAATAGAGCTAATGTTTAACGTTCGTCTACACAAGGGGTCTAGTAAGTAAATTAAATTATTTGAAATTAAAATAATTATATACATAATTAGTAAATACCTTTAGCCTTTTATTTATTTATTTTTATGTGCGGTGAATAAGAAACATAGGTTATTCTTCTTCTTGCTTTCCAGGATTAGCAAGCCCTTCCGGCTTCATCGGTCTTCCAACTACAAGCATTGACCTGATAAGTGTTTTGTAAATTCTTGCTTCTTGAGATAAAGCTAGATGCCAGGTGCTTTTTTAATCCATAATACGTTTTATTTGCGAGATGTAGCCTACTCTTATTCCTATTTCAGTGTTGGTGTCGTTAGTGCTGTTTATCTGCGAGCCAAGATATGTGAACTCTTTCACTGCCTCCTGTATTTTTTGTGCCCGTTTCAAGGTTTCGAAGGGCAGGGTTTATTAGTACCGGAATCCTTCTTCAGTAGTAAAAAATGTTCGACACGGGATGCCAAGCTCAGGTATAAGCAGATTGGCCGAAACGTTGGGAGAGACAAACATGTAGGCTATCAATCGGTAAGCGATCGACCACGGCCTAACAGCACGGTAGTTTTTAATTTTCATAATGTTGACTCCGACCATCTGGACTCCGCAATAGAAGGAGTATATTGTTGCGACGGTCTACTTGATCGTCGTATGTACAGTGGAAAACAAAATACAAGACACCAATTAAGTCACTAATCACCAGCTTTAATTTGCACAGTTAAACAGTTCGTAATTAACAACACAGTCTCTTACAACAAATCAAATAAAAATTGTTCACACGCAATAACATGTCAACTAATATAAAACACATTGTATTACAATTATACCGTCCGATTATAAAACACAACACTTCACTAATAAACTCTTGAACGCACAGAGTAATATCGCCCGATAATAACTCGAACCGCACGTAATATATCGCAACTATAACTGAAACTAAGGCCGCTGCCGCCTTTTATTTATACCCCCGTGCTCACAGACCAGAACATTCCAAACTACACGTTATCTCTACCTACGGCATAATTAATTGCTGCCTTGAGACAGTCTAGCTAATGCGTCGCGAATCACGTCCGCCACACAGATTCCGCTGGATTCATCTGGAACATTCGATAAACACGTAGATTGTTGTTTTGTCGTAACAATATTTAATTAATTATTGCATAAAAAGTATTGTAACGTTAGGTAGTTTACGGCGTAAGGCTGTTTTAGTAGCGTAATCGGGCGTTAAGAATGCCCACATAAAATGTTAAATCATGCCATGAAGTTTAACTTCCTCAACAGTTGTTTGACGTATCTTCAATATTTAAACATTTTTTATTTTTGACCGATCAACATGCGCTGGTCAGGGCTGCCGCTAGCATATGTGCGAAATGTGCACCGCACACGGGCGGCCGTAGACTGACAAATTCATTAGCAGAAATTGCAAAATAAATTAAAACAATTAATACCGACTAGGTGTAGGTATATGGCATTAACGTTTATTAAGTTGTTCTTGATAGTTGTTTTGTTAGCATTGCCGCAGTGTACTGGCATCAGGCTTTGTTTTGACTGCCAAGAAAGCGTATAGGAATTGTTGCACGGCATTTATATCTGAGTTATAGCTGCGATCTCTTTGTGGTTTTTAGACAGGCACGTGGATGGCATGGCAAACTATAAAGTACCTATCCGATAAGATAAGAAATTATTTAAGTTTTGTTTTGACGAACGGGAGCCTTTAGGATTGTCAATTTGTATTCAAAACAACAGGAGTTTGTAAGCAGTGACAGAAATTTGTTAGTTGTGCTTAAGACGTTTCCAAGTACGGTCTTCCATGCAAAAACTATTTACGGTCTTCCATGACGACTCAGTCCGCATGGAAGTTTATCAGAAAGATTATCAGCCCTAGCTGTTCTATCCATAGAACACGAAATGTGTGAGGCAATCAATTTGAGCAATGTTATCAAAAACTTTTCTGAAACCAGATCGTGAAAAGCGCTCTTTTAATAAACTATAGAACTATAAAAACTCTCAAAAGACGAACGCGCAAATAAACTATTATATTTTTGAATTCAACAATTTAAGAGCACATTTTCCAATTATATCGTGTAAGTACTCAGCTAAATAAGTTTTTGAAATATGTTATTTTTTGTCAATTTTACTATTTATGTCTGTATAAATTTTTAATTAAAATTTTTAATATTAAATAGTGTGGCAAAGTAGGGATATGAGAAGTATATTCAGGAGGGAGGCAAAGGTGAGACAAGCACCCGAGCGGCGACCCTGAAACTGGTAAACTGTGACATTTATCAAACACTTGACGTGCACTAGTTTATCATTTAATCGTGTAAAAAGTATTTATAACATTCAAGACATTGTATCTAAAAAAAGTGATTATATATAAAAAGCGCTGTTGCCAGCACCAAGACAAGAAGCGTGCTCGCTATTAAACGTTATCTAGGTTAAATTGTTGGAGAACCGCGTAGTAAGACATTTTTGCAACTATGCACTTTCGCCGACTTCAACGTGCGCGCGTGGGCGTTGCATAACGCGCGTAATTGACGCGTCACATCGATTATTGCCAAAACTGTCAGTGGCGGTGGGTCAAATGGGCGCGCGCCTCTCCACTTGATAAAACAATTGATACATTACGAATTTTACGAATAATTATCAAATGTACGAATCAAAATACAGAATCTGCTTTACAAAAATCTGTTTTTAAAAGCTTCATCAGATTTGCAAAGAATGCAATATGAATTTTTGTTCGAAGGCTTTTTCCAGCCTTCACCACAGTACTGTGGGCTTAACGTACAACACCCCGCGTTAGGTTGAATCGATACATCCACTGAAGATGGCATCCAGTGGTGCTGCTGAAACGTTTGGTTTTACTGAAAAACCTTAGACCACGGCCAAACAGCCCGGCAGTTAGTTTAAGTTCAATGCAATATGAAAGTTTCCACTACAGAAATTGGTAATGACATTTGAGGCAAAGAACCAATAAGAACAAAAATAATAATTTACTTTCAAACTATAAAACAAGTGAGCCATTTTAACTACTTGGATAATGATATTGGTTATGATAAGAATTATTATATTGACGTTAAGTTAGGTAAGTTTCAGACGATCTGTGGGAGAATCAACCAAGAAGGTACGCTGAGATACGAAATTAAAGTTTTATAAAGTAATGGCTGTCCCTGTGCTGTCCTACGGGCGAGAATTATGGACGACAACCAAAAAACAAGACAGTAGAACACAGCCCTCGGAAATGGCGTTCTTAAGAGTGGTTAAAGGTGTTCTAAACTTCATCGTATAAAGAATGAGGCTATAAGAGTACCAGTTGTTGACTTGAATGAAAAATTTAAAGATTATAAACGACGGTAGGAAAAAACACTTAGAAAGAATGTCGGGTTCAAGATTGGCCAAACTAATCTGGAAATGTAAACCTACTGGACACAGGTGTGTGGGTAGACTCAGGAAGAGATGATAGGAGGGTCTGTGAAGGCAGAACAGGCAACAGCACCTTGTTTATGCCGTGGTGTGAAGATAATGACGACGAATAATTCATTCATTTGTATTGTACGAGCAGGCAGTTTTGTCATGAAAGAGATAAAAAATAACCACACCTGCGCCCTTTTTTTTACGTTTCAGTTATGTGGATGATGATGTGTGTAGCTATACTGTACCACTTGGCGGTTCTAATTCCCTGCACGTCCCAAATTACCGTTTTCATTGCCCTTCTTCGTAGCTATTGTCATTGCAGATTCCATAAGTCCAATTTCCGACGATATCAGGTAGGCAATGCCATTACAGGAATTAGGCTGCAGATGAATGGCAAGTATGTACCCAATTGTTGTTGTTGTTGTTGTTGTTGTTGTTGTTGTTGTTGTTGTTGTTGTTGTTGTTGTTGTTGTTGTTGTTGTTGTTGTTGTTGTTGTTGTTGTTGTTGTTCTTCTTCTTCTTCTTCTTCTTCTTCTTCTTCTTCTTCTTCTTCTTCTTCTTCTTCTTCTTCTTCTTCTTCTTCTTCTTCTTCTTCTTCTTCTTCTTCTTCTTCATATAAAACTGTTCCGGTACCCATTTCATCCTCGGACGACACACGTCTCTTTTCGAGTTCTGCTCTGATATCTTCATTCCTTATTCTATCTTTGCAACGTATAATTTAAAGTATTTCGAAGAAACTGCATTTCAGCATTCTGAATCTTGGCGCTTTCCTTTTTTGTCATGACGCGCACAACTCAACGTGGGTATTGCAATTGTCTTATAAAATTTAATCCTTGTGCTGTGTCTTTTTTTATTTCTAAGATTTCTATGAATCGTACCACAAATATTCCTAAATTTATTTATATCATATTCAGATTCATAATTCATAATCATAATCGTTTTCATTGGATATTTACCTTTAAAGGCCATGGTTTTGGTCTTTCTTACTGAAATTGTCAGTGAGTACTCTCTTGCCACTTCTTGTAATTGAAACACAGCTCTTTGTAAATCATCCTCATAAAGTCCATGGTTACCTTTAAAGGCCACTTATTACGAGAAGTGGCAAGAGAATACTCACTAACAATTTCAGTAAGAAAGACCAAATCCATGGCCCTATAGTTTGTAGACGACCAAATTATAGTATCCCAACATGAAGACGATGTGGAATATATGTCACGAATAATATAAGAAAATAAAAGAATAATGGAAATCATTTACGAACAGTGATAAACGCAAAATCTGTGCATAGTAAGTCCGTAAATCAGCTTACACGTAGAAGATAATGAAGAGGTCAAAACCTGTAAGATAGGAAACATAAGAAAGAAATTGGTCTGGATCGAAAAGTAATTACAGTGGAACTCGGGAATAAAGAGAACTCGGATGTGACGAGCAAAAGTATAAAGAGATTTCTTTGGTTTTGTATCTTAGTAATGATAATTAAACTCGCTTTTAACGAGTAGAAACGCATTAGAGACTTGGTTATAACGACCATTTATCGCAGGTTTGTTCATGGGTTAAAGTCTAACAATCGTTCGTTACAATACAGCATTTTAAACATTCGTTTAACATCATTAACGCAGTTTAGTGAAACTAATAATATAAGTGATGAATTCGTGGAATGTTTAAATAAATTATAAAACTATTTTGATACATACAGATTCAAATTACTAAACAAACAAAAATAGATGACTTTTTTTAAGGTTAATTAAGTTCTATGTGCGAAATATAATTTTGACAATTCCATTTAGAACTAAGAACAAAGAGACAAATAAATTAGAGTGAATTTTCTTGTAATTTGAAAAAAAAAATATTGTACATGTGGCATGGAAAGTTGTGCGTTTTTTGCCAGACAGCCGGCTGATTTTCGGTAAGTTTTTACTACACAGTTACTTTTACTATATTTCGCGAATGCACTGTACGCCAATATTCAGCAAACAATGTTAGCGTCAATAAAATGTTTAAAGTCTAAATTTCACTTTTAAGCGTAGAATGTAAAAAAAACATGTCAAAATTTTATTGCGCAAACCCTCTTCTATAGTAGACTTTTTTGTTGTGTGTTTGATAATCACGGTATAAAAATTTAGGCTTGCGAGTCGACAACTCGGATGTAGCGAGCACCCGGTTTGTAACGGGCACATTTGTCCGGTCCCTTGAATCTCGTTATAAGCAAGTTCTACTGTATATCAAAAGGTAGAAATTTTTAATTTTCACGTGAGCGATCTTGTGTGTGTGTGTCTGTGTGTTGTTTTTAGGTTGAGGTCAATTAATGAGTTCGATTTTAAGTTTTCAGTTTGTGTAGTGGAGTGGGTTCTCATGTCATTCTCGTGACTGTTGGTAACACTGAGGGTATTCAATAAATCATGTACGCGGCCTGTCATGAACAGGTTTGCTTTGTACGCAGCAGTAGTCACTGAACTGCCTGCCGTGTAGACCTTGATGGATTCACAGGTTCCTCTCTGCCCGCATGTCTCTACGTAGCTTCACCGAACGGTTGTTTCAGCTGATTCAAACGTACAAGCATCCTCAGTCTGCAGTCGTTATCTTCACATTAATCTCACAGTAATTAATTCATTCACTAATTGTCTGTCAAAAATCTGGTTCAGAGACCACCGACTTTACAATGAGTAGTTCTCTCTCTCTCTCTCTCTCTCTCTCTCTCTCTCTCTCTCTCTCTCTCTCTCTCTCTCTCTCTCTCTCTCTCTCTCTCTCTCTCTGTAAAATACTCAGTGTTCTTTCACTTAACCCATTTTTTCATCAGTCCGACTCCCACGGGGGTGGATCTGACATTGAGCTCCCCCTATGGGGATTGATTGGAATCGATGTTCTAGTTCTCCCAGATTGCAGTTTCCTTTCTACAACGGTGCCAGAACTGAAGCCGCGTTTACACCGTTACAGACAATTTTAAGTAACATTTTGAAAAACGTTTCTGAATTTGTTACCAACAAGCTGTGTTATCAACAGGAATACCGTGTTATAACAAGGATTTTGTTATCCACTAGAAGTCGGTAAAGATCAAAGAACGTTGATAACATTCGTTAGTAACACGTGTTACCGCGCTTCTTCGATGTTAGTAACATGCTTTCCTGTAATTAGAGTTTTTTTTTTGCCAATTTTATGTCCTATCATTGATACTAAATATTAAAAGTCACAACTAGTCATTCTTAAAAAGTTTTTAAAGCTTCCATCAAAGCTTAGTACGCCTGACAAAAGATCAACCTCATCTCCATTCAAGTCACTTCCACTGTATCTACCTCTTGCCTGCAGTGAGGTCTCACCCATAATCTTCTTGGTCTTCTCTGCTTCGCCAAATCACACACGCAGCTGCAGCGAGAACAACGTCTTCAACACTCGACATTCTTCTGCCAACTGACCAGGCGAGGCGCGGTGGCGCGGTGACGTGGCAAAATGTTAATAACAACCAAAAGTCAACTTGTGTTCTGTTGGCAACATTTGTTACTAAACGTTGTTACTAACAAAAAAGTTAGTCACATTTGTTACTAACACCGGTGTAAACTCGGCTAAATTCCCCACTTACCTGCTGGCCTTCAGCCGTATCATTCACAAGAATGTGACTGTGATGTAGTGAACGAGGTGTTCGTTCGCTATGCGGCAGACCAGCGATTGTTATTCGTGCCTAGTAGATTCTGTTCTTATCTAATTGTGTCATTTCGACTTGATAAGGACGGTGACACCGAAAGGCCTCGTGTCACGAAGTAGCAGCTAGCATTTCAGCGTCAGGCTACGACAAAGTTGGAGCGGAAAAAATGTAAATTTTGATTTTATTTTATTATTTATTCCGACTGTACAATGTTTACACATTTTTCGGAACCAAATGTTGCAGAAGTGATTGAATTCTCATCTTCCACTGCTGCTTGTCCATCCAAAGATCTTCAGTTACTCGTTCCCTCAATATAGTCTGAATTTCTTCTATCCAGGTGATTGGTGGTCTTCCTCTCTTCCTTCTTCCAGGTGGGGTCCATTCCATAACTCTCCTTGGCAACCTTTTCTGTGCCATTCTTTTCATGTGTCCATACCATTGTAATTTTTTAGTTTCGATAAAATCAACAACTGAATTTTTTATTTTATTATTTTATCAATAAAAACATTTTATTTTATTATATTGCATTAAATATATTATAGAGTAACAAAACTCGTCATTCCACTTCGGAATATAAGGCATTGTAATATCTTTCAGTAACGAATTTTCCAGCCGAGTGGTGAGTTTTCGTTTTTCGGAACGTGTATTTTCATAATCCAAGAATAAAAAAAAATAAATGCACACATATTTCTAAGAAATACCATAGGCAAATGTGTGGAAGTCGTCTGGCTGGGTGAAGGTATTTCAGATTCCTTTTATTTGTTGTTAAAGTAATATCCACTTTTAGTTTAACTTTGCCACAGTAATAGTGAGAACAACAATAATATCTGTTACAATTAAAATATGCATTTTGATAGAAATATCAACAATTTCCTGCACTTTCCTTTTTATCGGGCAACATTATTATTGTACCGGTAAATTGCATTAATACGTTTCGCATACACTGGGAATATATAAATTAAAAAGTGAAATGATAATCGCTTTCTAAATTTATGATCCGAACGTGTATACGAAACGAAACGATTCACTTTCACCCTCCGATAATTATAATGGCTGTAACCTATGAAAATTCGTGTAGCCACGGAATTTCGTGAATTGTTTAAACGGTCTGTTCGCCGTCGGAATTTAGGCCTACTGTTTGTCGAACTGCCGGTAATTGGACCTTTTAACACAAATTGTAACTAGCCGTAACGTATGTGCCATCGTCAGGTGCGTTCTCCGTAGTAACGCATGCAAATGGAACGCAGAATCTGTGGGGTGACGAGACGTTTTCCATCGAAACATTGTTATTCAGCAAAGAGCTCTTTCAGTATTCTCCTCCTCCTCCTCCTCCTCCTCCTCCTCCTCCTCCTCCTCCTCCTCCTCCTCCTCCTCCTCCTCCTCCTCCTCCTTCTTCTTCTTCTTCTTCTTCTTAGGACTATGTCCTGTTCTATAACAACGGTCCTACAGGCTGTCACTCCACCTCTTCGTCTTGGTGTTTGGTTGGCTATCTTTTACGTTTTTCATTAGCCTTGTGTCATCCATTCTTGATATGTATTCATTCCATATCCTTCTTCTTTTTGCAATCCAAGAATTAATATCTGTTACATTACACGTTTCTCTTATACTATTGTTTGGCAACCTATCGTACCTTGTCTTTCCCAGTACCCTCCGTAATATAGGCATTTCTATAGTTTGTAGTTTTCTTTGAGTTGTTCGTGTATCTGGCTTGGTCTCTGATGCATAGGGTATTACTGGATGTAGTGTGTTTTCGTAAACCTCAGTTTTTACTTCTTGTGTGAGGTATTTATTATTCCATGTAAGTCCTTAAATTTGTAGTGACCGTCCGTCAATGAATTTTTCAGTGAAGGGTTAGTGAGGATCGGTCAAAAACATAACACAAATTTTTAACTTATTTGTGTCGACGTTTCGACACTGTTTATTGTCATCATAAGGACAGTTGTTGCTGACGCCAAATAAGTTAAAAATTTGTGTTATGTTTATGACCGATCCTCACTAACCCTTCACTGAAAAATTCCATGTAAGGTTAATCATGCATCCAGCACATCTTCTTGCTTTCATCAGTTGATGGTCTGCCCTATTGTTACTCGTACGCCTTGTTCCTAAGTAGTCTATCTGCATTACTTGTTCTATTATTCTGTCATTTGTCACAAGCTTACACCTTAATAGGTCATGTGAAATTGTAACAGGTTTTGTTTTCTCTTCTGCTATCTTCATGTTATAT
Organism: Magicicada septendecula; assembly: GCA_034769895.1. Lineage (NCBI taxonomy): Eukaryota > Metazoa > Arthropoda > Insecta > Hemiptera > Cicadidae > Magicicada > Magicicada septendecula. Next base: position 490,788,003 of record CM068370.1, on the reverse strand, counting down.
TTCTGAGATGCTTTGTTAAAATTATACACAAGTCTTTGTAAGTCGTTTTCTTTATCCGCTATTAGAATAACGTCGTCTGCATAACAGATAATATTAAACACACTTCTACCCATCCTATGTCCTCTATAAGTTTTACTTTCATTCTAGTAATTACTTTGGCCATCTACCATTGTTCATACGGCACACAAGCCCTTATCATCTTAATTGTTTTACATCAGTTGTGTCGCTTATACTGGTACACATAATTATTCTTTCTGTCCCTTATTTCTTCATTTTTTAACCATATTCTGCAATGTAAGTCTACAGCACCTCCAGTACCTGGTTTCGTTGGCTCGTAATCTTTTCTTCATATGTCCTGTAGTTTCCTAAACTTCAGTATATGTTACAATACTGTTTACTATTGTCTTGTATTATTTTAATTTTCGTTTCGGTTCTTATTTGATCGCTCCATAAAGTGCAATGTAACTGTCTCGTCACTTGTTTTCCTTGTCCTATAAAATTTGTTATTTCTGCTGCACAATGTGCCTGTTCCGACTTCACATTTCTTCCTTGGACTTCCTACATCCCTTCTTCCAGAAGACTTGTACTTGTTTATCTTCATCCATGCGACTTAAATGCTGTGTCCATTTTCCCATGTATTCTTTACTTTACTCATTTTGATTATATATATATATATATATTTCAATCACTTTCTGCTACAGTCCGTTTCTTGATGTATATAATACTTTAATATTTATACTAAATTTACCTCAAGATGTTTTTTCTATTTGGAACATGTTTCGAGAGTTCCTGTTCTCTCATCTTCAGCCTTCGCCATCTTGTTTCTGGTGTCCAAGACACATTGATCCCAGACCAGAAACAAGATGGCGAAGGCTGAAGATGAGAGAACAGGAACTCTCGAAACATGTTCCAAATAGAAAAAACATCTTGAGGTAAATTTAGTATAAATATTAAAGTTATATATATATATATATATATATATTCAATTCTTTCCATATATCTTCATTTTTTGTGACCCTTTTATGTGCATCTTTAACCCTTCTTAAAAATCTCAACTCTGCTGATTTTATGTTGCTTTTGTCTCTTTCTTTGTAATGCAGGATTCACTGCCATATCATAGCACCGGAACAGCCATTGTTTTGTAGGATTTTAATTTTGCCTCACGTCTCGTTTTATTTTTCAGGGTTCTATTTACAGTGTCACATATATGTTGAAATCTATTGACTTTATTTTGTATATCTTTTTTGTCAACGTCAAAACTTATATCACAACCTAAATAGTTAAAATTTGAGGTATATTCCAACAATCCTTTATCCTCAATTAGGATATTCAGCGTACTGGAAATTTTCCGTAGTGAGTGATAACTTTTTTTTTTGGTAAAATCTTTAGATTGTAATAGTGTCGTCCCAGTTTATGTAGTCTGTACACAGACCTTCATTATTTTTGTAGTATAACCACATCAGCTGCCAGTGGCGTGGCGTGGGAACATAACAGCTGTTGCCGGATGTGATAGGGCTAAAACTTAACCTAAAAATTAATTCGAATTTTTTCTAGTACCAAGTGTTCTTTTTAGAGCCAAAAATATTTTTTAGAATATTTTCTATCATTCGCTGGCAGAAGAAGAGGGTCCCGGTTCAACGGGATCTGACTTTCATCATACTTGCACAGAATAAATCAGGACACAAATAATCGAATTAAAAATAATAAAGACAAACAGAGAAAGACATAACTAAACGAACAAAACACAAATAGCTGCATAGTAACTTCTGCACGTCGGGTCCGAAAACGAACATAGCTGCTGACTGAGCGTTTTGCCGGTTTATACAGCGGCAACACATTGGGTGGACGAATGTGTCCCGTGCTGCAGTTTGTACAGTGACAACTACTACGAGGTCAATGACCACACGCAGTTAAGCATTTCCGATGTCCGAGCCGGCAACACAAGACGGTGAAAGTGGCCCAGCAGTTCTAAAGCAATGCTACGCTTTTCTTCAAATGTCCCTACTAATATTATTCGGATTTCAAATTATTCAATAACTAAAGTATTTATTCTGTAATATAATTAATATTATTTTTTCTTATTACCAGTACTGTTGCCGCCGGCAACAGTGGTTACATGCACGCCACGCTACTGTCATCTGCACACAGCAAAACGTTTAAGTGATAATTGCGAATCGTTTTCAATGTAATTAATCGGGCCAGAGTTAGAGGAAACAAAACATGTTGTGTGTAGAGTGGAGGCTATTTCTGCAGCTGACATCACAGCGGAATACCTAAGTGTACTTCGCAAGCCGCTCTTCAGAGCCCGTCACGACACGCTCGTCTGCACGTGATGTTCTGCATTAATTATGTATTAAATTGAGTCGTTTGCTTTACTGGAAGGACTGTTCGTTGATGTAAATGCAGCAAACATCGCGTCCTATCCAGCACCAGTGACTTTAATACACATAGGCCCACTAATACATGTTTCATAACATAACGCGTACAAAGATAAGCAGATGTTTTGTCCGGACACACAAAAATATTTCCAAAATTTTTTTATTTTCCAGAATTACGAGGGTCAGTTGAAAAGTTCGCGGAGCGACATTTTTAGCTCGGTGGTAGAATAAAATCTTTCGTGTGCTGCAAGACGTATATTTCGCGTAAACCCCTGTTAATTTCTAGATATATCTGTTAATTTATTCACTCTTTACCAGCTGTTTGAAATTTTCCTGTCACTCGTGTTTTTAAAATTCACAAAATCAAACATCGTGTTGTGATGAATTCTCTGTTGAAAACGTTTAGGGCAAAGGAAAATCAAAACGAAATTGTAAATATGTTAGGAGATGCTGCGCCTTCAGAAACAACGGTAAGTGGGGCACACTAGAGTTTAAATGTGGTCGTACAAGTACTGAAGACGATCCCAACAGTGGACGTCCAAAAAGTGCAACAAAAATTTAATAGTATGTTGGAAGACCGCAGATTAAGGAGTGGCGTTGCTGAAATCATAGGCATCTCATATGAGCGTGTGCATCATAATTTAACTTAAGAACTTGGTGTGAAAAAGCGTTGTGCAATATGGCTCCCCCATCTGGAGTTGTTGCATTTTTTGGCCGTCCAGGGAGGGGGGTGGATCATCTTCAATGCTCGTACGACCACTTTTAAACTCAAGTGCCTCGTGGTTTTGAAGTCGCAGCATCTCCTGCCACATTTACAATTTCGTTCTGAATTTCCGTTGGCGCTAAATAATTCTGTTACGGTTAACGTCTTCTTCTGCTTCTTCAGGCTGTGGACCTTACGATCCACTGCGCACTCCTTGGTCCGACCATCTCTTCTTTGGTCTTCCAATATACCGCCGTCCTTTCGAATTATAAACCAAAATCTGTTTTGGCATCCTGCATTCTTCATCCTTCACGCTTCTTCTGCATCCTTCCATCATGGTCTGTCAGATCCTGTCTGTGTTGCTTTATCCTTTCGTTTAGGTTGTAGGCCTATATCCCAAGGATGTTCCTTATATCATCATTTCTTAACCGGTCCCTGCGTGATGCTCCTAGTACTAATCGTAAAAATCTCATTTCACTAGCCTGTATCCGTTGGGTCTTTGCGTTCAGTGTTCAAGTCTGACTGGCGTAAAGGTCGCATGGCACTGCGCCATAATTTTATAAAATTTCAAAAGAGTATCTCTTCTGACCTTTCCATTTAGGATTAAACTTCTTTATTTATTTTTTTTGTACACATCTATCTCTCCAACATAAGACAAGTCACTTCCAAGGAACATGAATGAAAACGTCCTTAAAGAAATATTATTCAAAAGATAACCAACAAGCAGCTTCGTATGCATATTACAATCTAGAGCGTATGTATATTTACAACAGTTGGTGTACATTTTGACAGGCTGAAGCTGAAGGTGAAGTATACACAGTGGCCATTTTCACCTCCCCATAGGAGTAATGACAGAGATAAAATCCATCTTCAGAATAGAATTATCTTCTTCTATGTCTATGAATTATCGTGCGCGCGTGTATGTGATATTTTAATATTTTAGTCAGTTTAATCAATTGTAAACCGGATGTTGTCAATGCCGGAGTGTATCACAATACGCAGAAAGCATTTAAAATAAGTAATACTGATAATGATGTGTACCGGTTTCAAATTATCTAAATATCAGGGGCAAAAATAAATAAGAAATTACAGGACATAATCTTGACAGCGGAAAACGGTTGTAAACAATTTTTTTTTATTTCAGTATTTAGAACAAAGCTGTATGAACTAAATGTCAAGGATTACGACAGCAGATTCGTAATTCAGTGATGCGCAGATCGTGTTCACTATTTGTCTCGCGAATAATGTGCCAGTGAACGATTGACACCTTATAAGTAACGGCGGGGCATCTTCAAATTTATATATGGCTACAGGATAATAATATGATCACTGAACAACATATGTATAGCCTTTGTTTTGAATGGTCCCTCACTGGTGGTGTTCGTCTTTAACCTATACAGAAGATTACGTCAGATAGAAAACCTCGATAATTCCAGAACGTCGTATTCAGGACAGCGGTTGGTCAGTGCCTGTGGGGGTTTATACAAGATGCGCGCGGCAGTCGAAGGAATTTGAAGGGACACTTTACAACCTCAAAAAGGTCTATACTGTGATTTGCTGTGCCCCAAATTATTATTATAATTATTATTCCGTCTGTACAATGTTTACACTTTTTCCGAAACCAAATATTACAGAATTGATTGAATTTTCATCTTCCACTGCTGCTTGTCCATTCAGAGACCTTCGATTTCTCTTTCCCTCAATATAATAAGAATTTTTTCTATCCAGGTGACAGGTGGTCTTCGTCTTTTGCTTCTTCCTGGTGGGTCCATTCCACAACTCTCCTTGGCAACCTTTCCTGCCCCATTCTTTTTGTGTGTCCATGCCATTATAATTTTTTTGTTTGAATACAATCAACAATTGAATTTTCCGCATTCATTCTATCCTTCATAATTTCATTTGTAATTTTCTCATGTTTGGATACTCTTGCCGAACGTCTCCAAAAATCCATCTCTGCTGTCATTAATCTTGTTCTTGTGTGTTTATTGGTAGCCCAAATTTCTGCGCCGTAAGTCTTGATTATTCTGACAATGATTTTAAATATTTTGGTTTTAGTTTCTGCTGTAATTTGCTTATCCCACAGGATTCTGTTTAATTTAGAAATAGCCATCTTTCCCAAATTAATTCTGGATTTTATTTCTTTGTCTTGGTTCTCATTGGCCGTAATTTTCACCCCTGAATACTTGTATTCCTCAGTACATGAAATCTTCCCCATGTCTTTTTCCAATATCAAGTCTTGCTGAAGATTACCAAATTAATTCTGGATTTTATTTCTTTGTCTTGTTCCCCATTGGCCGTAATTTCCCCCCCCCCAAATACTTGTATTCCTCCGTAAATCTTCCCCATGTCTTCCTCCAATATCAAGTCTTGCTGTAGGTCATGTATTTTGTTTTATTTACATTTGCCTTTAGTCCCTATTTCTGTATCAATTTTCTAGTCATGTAGTCTATGTCTTCAAAAACTTGAGCCAAAACTAATTGGTCATCAGCGAACTGTAATGAATAAACCGTGTTTATTCATAATGTTTTATAATAAACCGCGTTTATTCATAATGTTTTATTACTTTATTCACAGAGTCCCAAATAATGTTTTACTTTATACGTAAAATAAAATTTCCAAACCGCAGAATTAGCCATTCCTGTTGCTCATCATATTATTTGAATCAGTAGTCTCTGTAATTCCAACTTTGTCGTGTTTACTTGCTAAACTGCGACTTGTCATGTTCCGGACGAGGCCTTTCAGTGTTTCCACCATTTTCAACTCCAAGTCCTAGGTCGTGGTAAAGATCTCGAAAATGGTGGAGACACTGAAAGGTCTCGTCCTCCGGGACATGACAAGTAGCAGTTTAGCAAGTAAACACGACAAAGTTGGCATTCCTGTTGCCTATAGCCTGACTTGAAACGTTCAATTTGGAAAACTAGGATTTCACCTTGTGTGAAATAACCAAAAAATTCGGGCAATTGCGACTAACACATACAAAACTTATGATGGAGCTGATTTCGGTCAGTGAGTGATAAAAGAGACTCAAGAAAACGTACAGTTGCCATCATAGCGATAAATATGCACCCAAGTTATTACGGAAGATTGGAAAGTGCAGCCGTCTGCCAAACATTATCGAAACGAATACGATTACCTGTCTAGAAAGTGCGAATTATGAAATAAAATTTGAATACATAATGCAGAAATCAAGTCTAGCTGATCTGGTACCAGAAAGATACAGAAATTATCTGTAAGACAATTATAAATCTTAAAAACGACGTCTCAAATAACTATTCTGCTGTGTATCGTGAAGAGATCTTCTGTTTTTTTTTTTTAAATTATTATTTATAAACACAATCGTTGTTATGTCACTTCTCCCCCGTAACTTATAAAATCTTCTCCAAGCTCCACCTCAATACACTCGAATCCCAGCTCGAGCCCCACCTTTGTGAATATCAAGGTGGGTTCAGAAAAGGCAGGTCGTGCCCGGAACAGATCCTCAGTTTGAAGTTGATCATTAGATATTTCCTTCAAAGAAATATCCCCCCCTCTTCATATCCTTTTATTTGATTTTCAGAAGACCTATGATTAAGTGGATCGAGAGGACCCTCTTCCCGTGTCTGCAGGAATGCGGTGTCGATCCCAAAACTCTAAATTTATTTAAATTAACATTAACCGACACAGTTTCCAAAATTAAATTCCTAAGCGAACTTAGTGACTCCTTCCCAATTCACACTGGCGTACGTCAAGGGGATGGACTCTCCCCTATTCTCTTTAACTGTGTCCTAGATAAAATCATGGAAACCTTCCATAAACTCAACTCCATTAGGGTTAGAATACGTAACAAATCCAAAGGCGTAGAATTAAGCTGTTTAGCTTTCGTGGATCATCTTGCCATCTTCGCCCACTCAGAAGAAGCAGCAAGAAAGTAAGTAGAAGATCTCAAAGAAATAGCGGAGAAAACTGGCTTCCAAATCTCCTTTGCTAAAACGGAAATTATGACCACCCTATTTAAATTCCCGAAAACGTGCCTGGACACTATGTATGGGTAAATAAAATGTACTAACAATTTTAAATATCTTGGGGAAAACATATCCCGAAACGCCTCAGACAAAGAATCCTTTAAGATAAGGAAACTCAAAGTAGCAAAGGCCTTTACTCTGACCCGTGAACTGTACGGAAAGGAAAACCTTTCCAGTAGTGCGAAAGTCCGCCATTATAGCACTGTGATCAGACCGGTGATCATGTGTGGAGTGGAAACAATGTGCTTTCAAAATTTGGTACCTCTTCTTAAAATTGAACGAAGATTTCTTCGGAAAATTTATGGTCCCAAGAAAACCGAAGATGGGTACAGTCATAGACCCAAAGAAGATCTGTACAGGGCTCTGGAAACGTCTTTCCAAAGGGAAAGGCTGAGATTCCTTGTACATATGGTTCGGATGGATCACTCTAGATTAAGTAAACAAATTTTCAACTTTATTTGGACACTTTCCGGGCTGAACGGATACACCAAACAACTCAAGGAGGAAATGGTTAAATTGGGCATCTCTTTGAACGACTGTACGGATAGAAATACATACAGAAAAAAATTCAAAATCTTAAGCTTCTCTGCGGTGAGAAGAAGACGAGTAAAGGGTGGACAGTGGAAAGGAAGGCGGCGGTGCATAGTGTGCGAAGGAGGGCCTTCTGGCGGGAGAAGAAAAGGAAATGATATTCGCGTGGTCCACGGCAGGGCTGTTCGTGTAAAAAAAAAAAACAATCTCGTTGTTAGCGAACAGATGTTGCAGTCGGTCGTAAACAACTTTCCATGTTTAGGCATCGGCAACGTGCTGCAAGCCGCGAAGTTTCCATGTATTTAATCCGGCAGATGAAATATTTTGCGATACACAATCGTCCACGGTAAGGGTAAATAGGTAAGACGAAAAGGATTCTTACACATTTGTATGAAGCCGTGATCACTAAAGGCTCGTTCACACGTGTCATGACGTTAAATAATGTCACAACAATGGTATCAGTTTGAACACCGCCATGACACCAGGGTATGCGAGACAGCGTGACACTTACTTCCACACGCAGTTGAACAGCGGAAGTGCGACATTGTACTAGCAGACCACGCGTTTCTGTTTGTTATGTTTTGAGGATACATCAGATTCTTTCATTATACCAGTGGCGTGGCACGGATACATAACACCTGTTGCCGGTTGTGATAAGCCAAAAACTTAACCTAAAAACTAATTCGAATTTTTCTTGTACCAAGTAGTGTCCTTCTTTTTAGAGCATTTTCTGTCATTCGCTGGGAGAAGAAGAGGGTCGCGGTTCAACGGGATCTGACTCTCATTATACTTACACAGAATAAATCAGAACACAAATAATTGAATTAAAACTAATAAAGACAAGCAGAGCAACACGTGAATAAACGATCAAAACACAAATAGGTACGTAGTATCTCCTCCACGTCGGTTCCGAAAACGAACGTAGCTGCTAACTGGTCGTTTTGCCGGTTTATACAGCGGCAACACATTGGGTGGATGAATGTGCCCCCCCCCCCTACAGTTTGTACAGTGACAACTACTACAAGATCAATGACCACACGCAGTAAAGCATTGCCGATGTCCGAGCCGGCAAGACAAGACGGTGCAAGTGCCCAGCAGTTATAAAGCAATGCTACGCTTTTCTTCAAGTTTCCCTACTAATATTATTCGGATTTCAGATTATTCAATAACTAAAGTATTTATTCTGTGATATAATTAATATTATTTTCTCTTATTTCCAGTACTGTTGTTGTTGTTGTTGTTGTTGTTGTTGTTGTTGTTGTTGTTGTTGTTGTTGTTGTTGTAGAGTTAGTTGTACATCTAAAATATATCACAACCACTTCGTGTTTGGTGTCATTTTCTTTAAAATTTTATGGACATTACAAATATGCTAAGCTGGTTTGTTAAAAAATTAAACTATAAAAGTTGCAGTTACGTAGTGAACGTCCCAGTAGATGATTCACACCTCAGGGGTGCGGGTCAGCTGCGTCCCAATCCCTCAGGTGCCATGTGACTTGGAACGCCGTATAGTGCCGTAGTCACCGAATTCCAAGCACTATTGTAGCATGACGTGAATGAGGCTTTTAACTTTTGAAAAACGGTGGTAATAACTTGAAGCAGTAACACTTGACTTTAAATTATCGGTTTACACATCGTAATTAAAAAAAAAGACACTAAATAACACAAGACATTTAAGGGCTGACCGGCCTTCAGAGCTGACGGCATTCATTGAGGTCATTCAGACGGACGTGAAAGGCTAACTGCGTTATTTTTAGTGAGTTGGAACAAGCAATCACCGCGCACGCACGAATATAACAAAACATATTTTTAAATTATTTATGAGCATAGAATATTACAGTCTCTATACGTGTGATATATTATTAAAATATTTTTGTAACACACATGCGCTCGCGCGCGTGTATACAAGTACGGCCGGTCACCGATCGCTGGCAGCACCAATTTGGGAGTCAGCTTTTCATACGCTCGCTGTGTGTGTGAGCAGCTCTCCTTGCGTCTGTGGGACCAGACGCAGAACCTGTTCGTTGACCAACTTTTGCCTGAATGACTGCTGCTGCTGCTGCCTCTTTGTACCGCGCAGTCAACGGACTTGTAAATCTTTTAATGTTACTGTGCGATGCTATTGTCGCACTGACAGCCAAATGGAACCTCCTCCTTACTTTCAGTTGGCTTTTGTTCTGCGCATGTCAGCACTTGTCTTATTGTTCATCGCCACTTGAGAATGGACTTTCAACAAAAAAGGGAACCATTAATTTAATGGCGGAACGTAATTTGGAAATTACACATTACTGAAAAAAAATAATGGCTCCAGCAGCTTTCAGTTCGTGACTCAGGTAAGAGGAGCATATCTGTGTTTAAAAGGTTGGTTCGATTCTCGGTGTAATTGTAGGTGTATAAGCCTCTTGTTCGGTCCTCTTCTGGTTTCACCCCTCACTGTAGTGATACTTCTCTTCCTTATGGCCGATAGTTCTCAGCCAGCTTTCGAAATTCTTTCGGGAGCCATGCTTAGCTATATGCTTTGAAGCATATATGAATCTTTTATATGAATCTTTTATTTAACATGATAATGTTTTTAGGCTGGGGGTCATTCCACAAACATCGTCATCGAAAAACGTGACGCTTCCACACTTTCGATTCCCCACAGTCTAGAAATTTGTTATGTAAACGCATCAAGACAGAAATAATTGCTGCTGACATTGAGTTTAGCAAACGTTTTAGTGAGAATAAATTTGGTTTTACAAGCTCTGTTTGTGATCGTCTGTAGTTTGGAAATGATTTACGTAATCCACCAAACGTAATCCACATTATACGTTTCAAAAGCCTAAAAACATTATCATGCTTCGATGTTTCGGTTTCGTCGAAATTCTTTGAATGCTTAGGTGCATAAATAGAGAGAGAGAGAGAGAGAGAGATTTTTGTATCGGTCATCTAAGGACCACGTGCCAATTTCAATTCTTTATTCTTAGTTCTTTTCTTTTTCTCCAATATTCTTTCATCTTTTCACCGTGTCTCTTTTTGCTCTCTTCAGTCAACTTTGGACCTGCGTTTTTCTCTCTCCTACCCTGGACTCCTTCCATTTTTAACACTTTTGCCCGAAAAACTTCTATTTCAATTGCTTGTTCAGCGTTTATATTATTTTTTCTAAATGCTTTTAGACTTCTTTAATCTAACTTGATGTTGACTTCTTCCCCCACAGATATTTGAAGATCTGCTTTGTTAACCTATTGTCGTCCATTCTATATAAATGTCCAAAAAGTAATAGTCTTATTTTTCTCATTGTTTCTGTTATATTTTCTCTACTTTGGTATATTTCATCATTACTTCTTAATTTCCAACCTTCTGATGTTTTTTCGTGGGCCTAATATTTTCCTAATAATTCGTCTTTCCAATATTTCTAGTTCGTCTAAATTATAATTCAATGCTAGACATTCACTTGCATTTATTGATTTCAATTCTCTGCTTGTGGATATGTAGGCTATATAGATCGTCATTGTTTTTTAGCGAGGATTAAACCAAAAATGTTTTGTTCCGACATTGGGAATATTCTGACAATGTTCCGATATTGGGAATATTCTGACGATGTTCCGACATTGGGAATATTCTGACAATGTTCCGACATTGGGAATATTCTGACAATGTTCCGATATTGGGAATATTCTGACCGTGTTCCGATATTGGGAATATTCTGACAGTGTTCCGACATTGGGAATATTCTGACAATGTTCCGATATTGGGAATATTCTGACAATGTTCCGACATTGGGAATATTCTAACAATGTTCCGATATTGGGAATATTCTGACAATGTTCCGACATTGGGAATATTCTGACAGTGTTCCGACATTGGGAATATTCTGACAATGTTCCGACATTGGGAATATTCTGACAATGTTCCGATATTGGGTAACCCTGGCGAGAACAGTCATAATGTTCAGTTCTTGCCGTGTATCTTCATTTATTCTGCGATATTGAAGAGTAGGCCTATCCTTGCCTGGAAAATCTCATTTCGCCCGCTTGAATACGACTTGCCTAGGATTCGTTACAGTCCAATTCTCAGACACTTAGAGAAGTGCGGAGAAGGCCTGTTACCTTGTAGAACTTCAGAGAAGTTTATTTACTCGTTGATTTTAGAGTAGCCTACTCCTGACGGTTTGTATGAAAGATATACATTATGTTCATAATGTAAGATACATTTTAGCCCAGATAGTCAAAACTACTGACCTGCCCCAGAACAATACCCCCTATAAAAATGTTTGATCGTACGTGATTAGCCGCATGAAAAGCCATCACTTTGGTCTTCAATGTGGAAATCTGTAATCCGATATCCTTGCAGATTCGGCTTCAGATAAATAACAATAACAATAATAATACAGTGAAACTTGGTTAATTCGAACTTGGATAATGGAAATTTTCGGTCCAATTAAATTCTACTATATCAATAATGTTTAAAAGCCCTTTTTCGTTCGAAGTTTATTTCGAATAATTCTTCTTGTCTTAATTTATACGATTTTAATATGCATACACAAATTTTTCATGGCGAATTCTCTGTGTAAGTCAAAAACCCCCAATTCGCAACTTACATAATTCGAAATTTGGATAATTTCGTAACTGGAAGTTTCATTAATGGTGAACTGTGAGTAGGTAGGACGACTCAGAAGACGGTGGCTACAAAAGATGGAAGCAGATTTTGAAAGGATGGAAAACAGGAACTGGAGAGAAGTGAGTGGAGAAAGCCAAGGTCCACGAAGCGCTCCAAATTAACCAAGTTTCACTGCAGTAAGGATAGTATTATTAATAACATTAATAATAATAACATTATTGATTTATTCTTTCCTTCAGTTAACTTGGAATGTCACTGCAGTTAACCAAGTTTCACTGCAGTAAGGATAGTATTAATAATAACATTAATAATAATAACATTATTGATTTATTCTTTCCTTCAGTTAACTTGGAATGTCGAGTTAGGTTCGATTTTCAGCACAATTAATTGTCTCGTATAGAAATGACGATTGGCGATGACGTATCAAACAATGAGCAGTCCAACCTTGTTACTGATTAGGGAGGCCTTATCGGAACTGGGCTTTGAACGATGTTATGCATGCGTTCTGTAGCTAACTAGTAATCTTTCGTTTTATCTTCTTTCATGTGTCATTTAGCAATTTATCAATGAATAGCAGTTTTTTTCATTACCGTGCAAACAAATTGTGTACGGGTTGTGAGTTATATAATATAATATATTATTATTATACATAAGGCTACTTAAGTTAATTCATGCAACAAAAACATTAATAATACTTTAGTACTAGTGCGCACAGCGGTGGCTAATTTTTGTGGGAAATACAGAAATTCGATGTGGCGACTGCAGCGCGCTCTCTGCGGCATTTCGGTACAGTTCCACCTGCTGCTTGTATCTGTTTATCGTCCGATAACACACACAAACACAACCCTACGGTACTGTGTCTGCTGTTAAACGAGAATGTTATCTTGTACGGTTTGTTTATCAGCAGATAAGGTCGCATTCAGACACTTGTTCCGTCGGGTATCCGAAAACCGTTTCGTGAATTAAACTTTTGACATTTGCTACAAAGACTGCTGCTTCTGTTAAAATTTCTACGATTATAAATATTTTTCTTATAGATCTGACATTATCGTTATTAGTAGGTTTGCCATAATTTTTTGTTTAACAACCGGGACATCTTTTTAGCAATGGTGGGGAGAAGGGCGGCTGGACTTAAAATATAAAAATTACAGTGTATATTACATTGCTTTTTTTCTTTTGTTGAGTGTATATAATGTATAAATATAATACTTAATGCATAATAAAGTGTAAATAAAAAAAAATATTTTTTACAAACTTAAATGCAGTACCGTACTTTTTAACTGTATTCAATCAAAAAATTACTCATTACATTTAGAATTTGCGAGAAGCCTGTAATTTAAATTTGTTTTTTAAACCAGTTATATTTTCCACTTGAATGCACCTTTCTCGATATGTCCTTTTCTTTTTATTTTGTCAAAAAATCCATTACAACTAAGTCCGAAATTTACTTTACACAGTCAGACCCATTCAAGACAGCTTTACAGACCCCCCCGCCGCCGTAATGACGAACCTAGTTTACAACGACTTTCGAAACGGCTTCAATGGGATTTAAGAAACGGCTGCTCTTCCCCTAGAGAGTTGCTTTCACCTCAGCTGACGAGCTCTCTCTGCCCGATCGCAGTAGACTAACTAAATTAGCTCCTGTGTGCAGCCGTTGGACTACTGTAGGCTCCTCCGCCTTCACACTAGATGCACACCCTGCTACCGATATGCACCATCCTGCCAGGCCAGGACCCAGGATACCTCTAGGCTGCCCCGACAGAGCCCCCATCTCTCGTTTGCTTACCGATCCATTCAGCCGAAGGGATTGGCTACCACAACAGGAGTGGATTGTTCAGCGTAACAGAGCCCACCGACGTGTAGGTGAGAGTGGAGTTGGGGTGGAGAGGCTCGTGCATTGAGACCATATGTTAGCGTCACACTCCTTTCGGACCCTGGAAGGCGCTGGTCATACACAGATCGGTTCGTTCTCGGACTGACGGGACCGTTACAGAGTACGTTTACGAGGAGTTAGCTGCCTATCTGAGCAAAGGTTGTGACCCACTTCACGTCAGCCGTTTGTAGTATAATATTGTATGGTGAGACCATATGTTCGCGTCACACTCCTTTCGGGCCCTGGAAGGCGCTGGTCATACACAGATCGGTTCGTTCTCGGACTGACGGGACCGTTACAGAGTACGTTTACGAGGAGTTAGCTGCCTATCTGAGCAAAGGTTGTGACCCACTTCACGTAAGCCGTTTGTAGTATAATATTGTATGGGTCAAAATCATAGTTTTTTATGTTTACTAATTTGAATAACTCACTTTACTTTCCATGTTCGAATTTCGCCACAAATTTAACGAGACGCTGACGACAGAACAAAGAATACCAGTATTATTTATTATCAGCATGGCTTCGATTGGACTAAAAATCCTCACGGAATGTCGCAGCTGAAAAATAACTAACGAAATAATTTGCTACTGTTGTGTAAGTGCTTTTTTGTGTGTAAATGAAACAGGTTGTACCGTATGAAAAGAAACCACTCTTTCTCTGAAAAACACTTGAGAAAAAGAAAATACAATAGTTTTCGCCTTTTTTGAATTGATGTGGGCGTTGTAGGAACAATGACGGGCGTTGACCACCGCACAGTGGACGGACTTACTGTAGTAATCGGTTCCACGAACCTATGATTCATGTGAGCCTTGTTTTCTTCTTCTTCTCGTGTTTTGTTATTTTTCAGTTTTGGACATCCGCTGTCAAATACGCGTCTTAAGTGCAAACACGTGTTCAGAACAACGTTCAGTAACAGAGGACGTGTCTACAGTGTCATTGTGCGCTGTCCTCTGATAGCAGAAAGAGCAGGTTATTAAACGCGGTTAGTGTTTACACCATTGTGTTTACGTGGTATGTGGGTCGTTTGTTAGATTTTTACTCTAAAACGTCTGTACAGTGGCACCTCGATACCACGAACCTCAATAACACGAATTCCTTGATAACATGAATTTTTTTCAATCTCCTTGAATGTCCCATAACAGTCAACGTTAAAAGTACCTCTATAACACGAAATTCTTTAGTTAAAAACCTTGATAAGCCGGATTTTCGTTGATTTGAGATCAAAATACTGTACTAATATAATAATTAACCTTTATAACACGAATTTTTACTCAACAGAACCTCTATAGTAAGAATTTGACCTCTATAAGACGAATTACCCACGGCAGCGAGCTCAGTAAGCCGAATGTTATGAAGCAGGACCTTGATAACACGAACTTTTGTTATCTTAACCTTGATAACACGAACCTCGCTTTGACGAATCCCTCGATAACACATTTTTTATAATCTCCTTAATATTCGTATAATCGAGGTTCTACTAGTTCGGACAAAAGAAGTGTCAAATCATTCGCTTAAAATGCGATTGTCAACCAGGGGCATATTTACGGAGGGGGACAAAAGGGACCGGGTCCCCCAAGAAAATCCAAAAAAGTTGATGAATTTTTTGTGAATCTCTTAGTTTTTAGGCTCCTTTGCTATTTGTTCATCTGTGTACGCTAAAATGATAGTTGAAGACCTGAAGATGGTGGACAGACCGAAAGGCCTCGTCGAGAACGAAGCAACTAGTAGTGCTGCAAAGATATTAATGTTGATTAGTCTTAACTTTAATATGTATGTATGTAACTTTAAATTTCTTTTGTATGAAGCCGACTCGACCCTCCCCCTCCCCCAAAGGTCAAATTCTAGATACGCCACTGCCAACGAGGATGTGAAGAACAAAATGACGGTTGTGACACAACGCGTTGTATAAAATGTGGGCAAATCTTATGTTACAACAATAACAACAACAAATACTTACAATTACCAGACGACTACGTAAGCAAGACGGCGTTGTGGTTAAGTTAGGTGGTATGTTCGATCGTTTGGTTACATCAATAGAATTGAAGAAAGTAGAATACCGAAGATGGCGAAAGATTACAACCCTAGAGGCAGAAGAAAAGTTGGTAGACCTAAGAAAAGATGGACTGTGTAATAGAAACAGGCCGCTAAAGTCTAAAACCGTTAAGAAGAAGAAGATGATGATAAAATAAATAGTTTGTATTTTTATCCACTTCTTCTTATTACTCCAAACCTCCTCTACCGCAACATGTAGAGGTTGAGAAAAGGTCTCGCCACCGTGGTCTCTGCATAGCCAGGGCCTCGGTTACATCTACCGAGATTTTTCTTTCGTTGTTTTTTTTTCTTAAAGAAATGAGAAAAGTAGAAGTTGTGCATAGTGTTTGCGTTGGGACTTAAAAGTTATTCGTGTTTTGGAACGTCAATCAATTATTCTATTGTGCTTTTATGAATTTTTTCTTCCTGTAGTAGACTATAGGAACTTCGATTCCTCGGTATTCCGTCAGAGATTTCTGTCTAAATAATCATGACTAGTTTCTGTTCATGACTAGGTTCTCGCAGTCGCATGAACCTTCTTTTGGTAGAATCCTGACGATAGGAATTGAACAGTGGCATAGAGATGCGCAGTGTACAAATACCTCGTTGCGAGGCTAACAAAATTTTTATTCACTTCGCACATGCGCACAACAGTCTTGTGCAGTGTTTCATAGTGTGAACATCGGCTTCAACAAGACTGGCGAGAACTGGAAGCATGTGTGTGACAGAGAAGGAGGTAATGTGGAAGTGAGACAGTGAATTGTTATCGCGTCGTCTCTCCTCTCTTCTCTCTAGATAACTTAGGTATACTTGTTAGTGGGGGTAATTCATGCATTGGGTCGGCGCTGCGGTCCGAACGGTCGTTACTGTTCAGGAACGACTGTCGGTCCTCTACGCCTAACCGGACAGAATACTCCGACAGAAAGAAGAAACAGACCTCCACATACTGTAACGTGAAACGCTAGAAACGCAAAGTCTGAGGTTTATAAAAACATCGTTCCGTCAGTATCTTAATATTCCTCAGTATCTGTCGCCACGTATAGTATTCACGATGAGTTATATAAAAGGTAAAACAATTTCTTCCGCATAGGTTTTGTTGCGGAAAACGCGTACAATGAGGAAGAGGCTTTTCCTTCCATAAGTATGGAAAAACCGATATTTCATACGTACGATAGTTTTGTACTCAGAACTGCAGGAAAAGTTAACGGTGGATCTTGGGGTTTTATCCAAAACCTTTTTGAAAAACTAAAGCCGTTTAAGAAACTATTGGAATCAAAAAAATAATGTTATTTTTTTTATCAATACCAAGAGGTTTTCTGGTATGCCTAATCGATAACTAAATTATGAGAAATGTAAAAGCCTGGTCAAATCTGGCTTAATATAACTAGTAGTATATTATTCCTTACCAAGATAATCTAACTTGATTTTGTAATTGCATTTTTCTTCTTCACTGATTACAAAAATCGCCTTAAACCCCCCCCCCAAAAAAAATCCAGTGATGTGACTTGCACCATGCTGTGGGCACTCCCTGGCCGTACCCTGTACTGTAGCCTTAATCGGATGTATAGCCCAACATGTAGGGTAGACGTCTGGCAGAAACATGTGCGTTATTGTTCAGAAACTTGACGAAAGCATCTCAAGCAAAGAACTGTGTACGTAACGTCGTGCAATATAGACTATTATTCTTGCGTTTGGGGCGGGTAGTGTGCAGGCAGACAGGTAGACTATGTAAACTACTGTATTAATATTTGCTCAACTGCGTTGTGTTGTGAGAACCGCCTGCAGCCACTACCAGTGATGTCAGGTTTGTGTGTTCAGCGCGTTCCACAGCTGTTGACTGAACCGTCCGTTTTGAACATCATTACGGGATGCATGCCGCGGAGTTGTCTCCCCCCCTAGCGTGTGTACAGTCTTATGCACTTGGACTGCTTGTTGTCGTTAAAACAAAATTGTTTCAGAGAACATTAATGTTTTTCTATCAGCCTTTTCACAACATTCTCGTTATTTCGTCGCTAAAATACCAAAAATTTCTTTTTTAATAAAGTGTATTTACACTTATTGTTTGGATTACCAAGAAGCCACGGCTAGATGCTAAGAACATTATTATCGTTATCTGTACATTTTCCTACAGCATTAGTCTTCGAGGCAGTAAGATTCAAGAGATCAGACTTCTTCATCTCCTCCTCATCTACCTGCTCGTACGTATGCACTAAACTGTAATATGTTGAATATGTTGGTTACGCTGAAGCTTCATGTCTTTTAAAGAATATATTTTTTAGGAAACTTACCGTAATATAATGACCATGCATTATATACCAAATTAAACAACAAAGAACAGAGAACAATTTTTACGAATAGAAAAAATTTTACAACTTTTTTTCCTACCCGGATTCAGTGATTTTTCTGTTGATTCAGTGTACTACAGTGTACATATTCTTCGAGCCCAGCGTTGGTACGAACGTCCTGTCTAATGTATTCTTCTTCTTCCTCTTCTTCTGCACCTTTGCGTCTTCCTTCTCCACAGAGTGTCTCTCCATCTCGTTCTCGTCCTTCCTAGGCCTCTTGTACCAAAGAGTCTATATCGAAACGCAACCTGAGGTAGTCGTCCAACCTCCATTTTGTCCAGATACTGTAACTATTCCCTGCGACATCTCTGGATCTTTTCATTTATGGAGAATACCTGCAGCTCTTCTCTAATAACCTCATTGCGCAAAAGATCCTGTCTCGTCCAACCCTTTGTTCTTCTCAGAAACTTCATTTCGGAAGTTTGAATCTGGGTTTAAATCTTCTTTGTTTAGGAATCCATGTTTCACATCCATATAGTAAAACAGGCACTGCCATTGTTTTATAAAATTTAAGCCTTGTCTCTTTGCTTGTCCTTTTCCTCAACGTTCTACGTATTAATCATTGAAAACAAATTATGTTACTTGCCAGTAGTAAATTTTAGGACTAAAATTGAAGCTTTCAATAAGCATACTACATTACTTAATTTTTTATTTTAATTTTCATTTATTTCATTCTCTTGAAGCATATGTTATGTGCTTTGCCCGTTTGTGTACTAATCATGTATTCAACCTTGTGACTTTGACAGTTTGCCTTTTCATAGTCAACTAGAATGAGTAGTTAATTGGCTTCAGTAAGTACAGGCATACTTCCTAGTACGGTACTTATTTACATTACGTAGAGGCCTACATTCACACCGGACAGTGGCCCCTTCGTGCATTCTTTGAATCGTTCAATTATCACTTGCTTCTCCTGCTACCTGCTGCTTCCTTTCGTCACACCGGAAGCACCGACTGCCCTCAGCTTAACAAGGCGTTGGCTACTTTTCTAGGTCACCGTCTCCAACGTTTTTCATCGTTTAGAAAAGCGCAGATTCATTATACGTTTTCAATCTGTGTTTCCCATTACTTGGATTTCCCGACGGAACGACCACGTTAATTGACCACATGTCAATTAAGAAAATTTCATCATCATCAACATGTAGGATTAGTTCATCTTTATTAGCAGTCTCTGTAATTCCAACGTTGTCGTGTTTACTTGCTAAACTGCTACTTGTCATGTTCCAGACGAGGTCTTTCAGTGTTTCCACCATTTTCAAGTCCTAAACCACATTGGGACTTGCGGATTACAGATCCTAAACGAATACAGGATTTGCCCTAAACAAAGTTGGAACTCACGGATTAGGCTTATCCTGAGCCTGTTCCGGGACTCACTTCGCTCTCTTCCCACCGGTCTATATTCCATTGCTAGAACTGGAATTCTGTCACCCGCCATTCTTCCCAAATGTTCACACGACGTTCTTTTGTTGCACCTTAGCTGTTCCAACAATGGGTCGACATCCGGTTCCGTCATTATATCCACATTTTTCTTTCTATCAAGAATGGTAGGCCCACAGCCCAGAGTGCTCCTCATGAACTTTATCACCGCTGCCTGAGTCTTTTCTGTGTCTGTTTCCGTCATAACTCTGACTTCATCTCCATACATAAAAACTGGTAATACTACAGTGTTAAAAAAGCGTATCCTTGTTTCCTTCTTTGTCTTATCTTTAAGGTATCTGTGAATAAAAAAAGTTAGTAGACTTTTTCCACTAAGGATGCCGCATCGCAGAATGTAGTGACGACTACAACCACACGGATTTAGAAGTGCAGACGCTTCACTTGCCTAACGGTGAAAATATATCATCATCATCATCATCATCATCATCATCATCTGCGAGGATTAAGCCAAGGATGGTTTGTTCCGGTCTCAAATAGGCAAAGTTTACATCTGGTCACTCCAGCGCTTCCTCGGACGTCCCACACCCCTCCGTCCTCTCGGCTTATAGTTCCATAGTTGTTTGGGGATGCGGCAGTCATCCATTCGGCAAAGATGTTCCCACCAATTCAGCCGATACGGGGCGATCCTGTCGAGTATACTCATAATATTCAGTTCCTGCCGTATATCTGTGTATATTGTGTCCCTGCCATTACCATGGAGAGTATACCCTGCCACGTGCCTGAGAAACGACTGGTATACGACTGGCCTGGCCATTCGTTAAAATCCAGTTCTCAGATCCATAAAGTGTGGGAAATTCATTATCTCAGGCCTTCTGCAGACCACCACGCGTCTTGAAAACTCCATATCAAGAGTTTATATTTTATTTGCTTCTATCTTATTGACCGCCCTGTTTCGCTATCATAATGTGAGAGTTGGCGCAACCATCATTTTGCAGGTTTTCATTAAACCGCGAGTGCTGGATGTGACGAGCAGAATGAGTAGTAGTCGTCGAGAATGAGTAGTAGTCGATTGTAAAATTGTAACACTTCCACAACGCAAACGATAGACTGTCATAACGTTGAATAAAACTGTAATTTATGGTATTGCCATGTAATACATAAAACGACAATGCCATAGTAATTACATACCTTGAGCGATAGGCCTTCTTGATCTCGTCAGTGGGAAGACTAAACGCAGTAGAGTTGCTAGTCATCGTACCTTACTTATGTACGAGTATGTACCTACGGCTAACATACTTGTCTACTGCTGATGTAAGCAGATCTTCTAATTACTTTTCATCATGTTGTCCTTAAGTTAGTAAATAAACGCATCCATTTATAACTTCCAGTTACTTATTTAAAATAATTGTTCTGTCGCCGATTCTAAACAAATTTAAATCTTTTCGTAGATTTAATTCATAGCAGGGAAACGTACCCGCGAACAAAGAAAAGCAGAGTTGAGCTTTTTGTAGTAAAATCGAACCCACGGACTCGATACAGTAAGCGTGCACGGTCATACGTGATTTAGTGTACAGCTGCTTGTGTAACTAACATGAGATGCAGACACCGGTGCAAATACGACACGTCAAACCAACACGGAAAATCCTGTTACTTGATTATGAACAGCGAGCGGGCTCTCGGAGCGAGGAAAATGTCGGTATTTGTCGTTGTAATGTTTGTCTGGGGTCGCTGGGAGCATTTTACTTGTCAGTATTGTACGGTAAAGGCGTGATTCATGGACAAGCTGTAGGTCATGTCGTCACGGAACAAGTTCTTAAGGGGGGGAGGGGAATGCAACACGTAGGAGTTGTAGCGTGACAGATGTATGCATAATATTGAATGGCAATTGATCATTAGAATAATGAAGTTATAATATTTAAAGTTGGAAGAAAGCATTAAGTTTAATATAAATAGATTAATTCATAGCAACTGTGGAAAGAAATCATTATTATAAAGAAAATACAAGTTAAAATAAAAGGAGTTACTAGTGATGAGTCATCCAAGACCAGTCTCATAACCAAAGGTTTTCAAGGTATAACCCAGGAAGGTAAAATAGTAAATAACAAAGCAGTACACAATATGACCAAACCCACAACGAGGGAGAATAAATAGAATAGAAACCCTAAAATAAGCCAAGATCAACCAATACAGGTTGTGTATTTCTGAATTAAAGAAGAAGATGGAGAAGATCCCAAGAAACCTGATGGCATCAAGAAGAAGATAGAGAAGATACCAGTCCCAGAAGGCAGGAGAAAAGAAGACTGAAGAAAGAAGAAGAGGGCAGCATCCTGAAGAAGATGTCATGCTCTTATAAAAGACACCCAAATCCCTATATCCCCAAAATAAATATCTAAAAATAAAAGTATAACGAAATAAAAACCACATGTATATAAATTTAAGAGAGAGGAGTGTATAAAGTAAAAGTTTCCTGTGAACTAAGATGAAACAATAATATAGCACCCATGGAACAAATCTCCATTGAAAAACGCTAACCAATTTATTATGTTAATAAGACTATACGACCATTTAGCATTAACATAATTATATAAGTGCAAAGTGAACCAGTGATAGTTTTGGGTATTATAAAAAATGAACCTTGTGTTTCATTCTTGGCAATCACAAACATTGGATGCAATGAAATATCCATTTTTCAATGACTTAAAATATGTACTGTGACAATATGTTGTTCATAAGACATGAATCTGTTTAAAATAACATTTTGTTTTACATGAAAAAAGAAAAACAGATGTCCTAGTGCTTTGTGAACGGTTCATACTATTTATTTGTTAATGACAGGGTACAATTCCCCAAAGACAAGGTATAAAAGACTGTATAAAAACTGTAGAATCCTACTTATAATAATAGTTAGAAATAAGAATATAAATATAAGGTTTTAATGTATATAGTACAAGAATGTTTAAAAATGTTTTAGATATAAGGCCATTTGTTTGGGTCTGAAACAACTAACATCAGAACTATAAAAATAATTACCACTTGTAAATAGTAGAGAGTAATTAAGATGTTAGTTAGTACAAAACCTTTTTTATAAACCATGTTTACATGTTGGAAATGGGAATTTTGTTGCAAAATGTCTGATTTGAAGACAACCATTTATTTAAAAAAAATGTTCTTTATTTGTTTAACTATTATTTGTATTGTAACCAATACTAATTGTTTTTGTGTAATTTGAAAACATGTTTAATTTATAATACTATTTGTAAAAAGTCAGAGAGGGTATCACACATCATATATTGTTTGTAAATTATTTTGTAAGAAAAATTGTTAAAAAATCATAGGCCAAAAGAATGGAAACCAAACTTCATCAAAACAGAGAAATTGCTCAATTAAATGCAAATAAACAAAAGGGGTTTAGACAAAATAAACTTGAGATCATGCCATATAATTGCACATACCATTTAGAGAGATTTTAATAAATTATATTCAGAATTATAAATAAAAATAAAATGACTAAACTCAGAAATTTAGACATGGGAGTCATATATTTCAGAATAATGTTTCAGAATACAACTAATTCAATTAATTACCAGAAAATAAGGGAATAGGAACCTTTTAATACAATATAGAATTATTAATATTAAATATAACTGATAAAATGGCTGAATTTATATAATGACAGGAAGTAAATTTTGATGTTTTGGACTCTTCAGAGTATACCCAAACTGAAAGTGAAATTACTATTTTTTGGACAGAAAACACTATAAAATGGCATTATTTAATCTGAAAATAACCAGAATGAACTGAAAGATTAATTTAAATCAAATCTAGTGAATAAAATTGACAAATAACCAAAGTTTAGGCATTCATATAGTGAAATAGTAAAATGTACACAGGATGTGAAAATATTTTTGAACAATGTTAAGGATAATATTATATGGGCTAAGAGTTTAATTGAAACTGAAGGAAACAGTTAGTTAATTATTGGTAGTTGAACGGTTAACATGACATACCTTTGATAACGTGAATAACCTAACCTATAATCGTCATACAAAGCGAGTGTATAGTGAGTTATTGTGAAATCGCGAGTGACTTGTAAAATACTTCTGAAACTATCATATTATAACAGAAACGATCAAGTAACACTCCATAACACAGAACAATATAAATCTACTCCGAAAAACACCATAAAACACTAGAAAACTGTATAATACATTAAACCAAATTAGTGACGGAATCGGAGAAAGTGTTTGAACTAATAATTATACAGATACACTAAATACAACCCAGAATCACTACACCAGTCACTACACAACATATAACAAGAGATTTGCGGACACGAGAACAGAAATATTGCGTCAAAATACATTATTTGGAACGCAGCAGGGACGAGTCACATTTTGATCAACTTGACGGCGGCCATTTGCTTTGACAAACCCAGTGCCTCTTCTTGGTTCATCACAGCTGTTTGGTGAAAACAATTATTATATTTACAATTTATTATTCAATGTCTGTGTTTATTAATAACTATTAATTTGATTGTAACGTTATACTTTTTAAATATAAGCCCGATTTCTCTGACTTTGGTAATAACTGGCTGTTTAAAGAACCCTATATAATTTTTATAACATATACTTGTAACTTTTTTCGATATCCTGAGAATCGATACTAATCGATAAGAGTCAATATTGCTGTTACTTAATAAAACATTAATACTTTTCAATACTTAATAGTTCTTTATTTCTTCAATAATACTAATTACCAATAATATAATTCTAATTGATAATCTACAAGGACTTTACCACCCGTAAGTGAAGATAACCTAAAAAAATAGAAAGGTAAACAAATATCGATTGGTTTACAGACAGTCTTATGAGTGGTGATAGATTATTTAAATTATACTAAAACTTTAATAAAAATTTTCAGAAGAGCATTACACTGTTTAAAACTTCACAGCCCTATATTAATTAATTGATCCTAATTAATTAATTAATAAAATTAAAATTTTTTTTTTTTATTATTTTTTTTTTATAAACATAATTTTTTTCTTAATTTTCTTCAAAACAATAATTTTTGTTTTGAAACTTTCGGTGAAGCTGAGCATATCTATTTCTTCATCAACTTTACGCTACTCGACCGGTCTTGCTACCATTGGGACTCGACCAGCTGGGAAACTTAAGGAAGTGTTTCAGGCCAGTAAGACGTCGAGAGCCACACCAAATAAACACATTACAATACAACATATTACATTGGACTTGATTACATCGGAGTCACATACTCCACAATAGCTTATCATCAACACACACTCATTTATTTATTTTATTACAAATTGGCGCACAACTTTAGGGGCTTTAATTAGCGATTGGAAGGCCAGTACATTCTGCCCAATCACTAGTTGGAGCTAGGCAACAGCTACAAAGCCAGAGAATTTCAAGGGAAAATGCAACGACGTGCAACATCTAAGAAACGGGCGGCGGAGGCCGAAAAAGAATTAGAAGTTGAAATGGACAATAAAGAGGCGACGCCAGTGGAGGTGGAAGGGTCATTACCCCCGGTGTTGTCCAAACAAACGGAACAACCGGAGATATCCTCACAGACAGGGGAAGTTAATCTCCAGGAGAAGCAGGTGGAGAAATCCAAGACAATGGAGGATAATCAAATGGGCAGGTACATGGAAGTGTTCTTGCAAAGGATGGAAGAGAAAATAAACCAAAATAGTAAGGAATTGAAGGAAGATTTGAGTAAGGAAAGGAAAGAAGATAACCAGTCCTTGAAAGAAGATTTAGGAAATAAAATCGAAACAACAAACAAGAAGATGGAAGAAAACAGCAAGAAGATGGAAGAAAACAGCAAGAAGATGGAAGAGAAGATGGAAGAAAACAGCAAGAAGATGGAAGAGAAGATGGAAGAAAACAGCAAGAAGATGGAAGGAAAGTTAGAAGAATTGAAGAAGGATAATCAATCCACAAAAGAAGAGTTGACTGGGATGAACAAGAACATAGAAAATTTGAAGGAAGATAACAAGAAGATGGAAGAAGAGATGGGGAAGAAGTTAGAAGAATTGAAGGAAGACAACCAATCGTTCAAGGAAGAATTCAAGTCAACTAAAGAAGAATTGATTAATAAAATTGAGAACACCAATCAGAAAATCGATGAAACCAGGAAGAAGATAGAGAAGAACAACCGACAGTTGAAGGAAGAATTGAAGGAAGACAACAGGAAGTTGGAAGAGAAGATGGGGGAGAAATTGGAAGAATTGAGAGAGGACAATCAAATTCTAAGAGAAGAGTTAAGGGAGGTAAATCAGGAGAATTTGGACAAACTGGACGAAAGGATGGAATTGTTGCGAGAAGAACTGAATAAAGAAATCACTGTTAACAAAAAAGCGATGAATAAGAAGATGGAAGAAGAAAATATAATGGTCAATCGACAGATTCGGGAGATTGATGGAAAGTGCAACCAGACCGAAAAGGAGGTGAATGAGTTTAAAGAAGTGGTGAACATCAAGTTCACAAATATCGAAGAACATAGTCGTAGGAAGGTAGAAGAACAGAGGAAGGAGAATCAAGAAGAATTCGGAAAAGTACGCAACCAGGTCACAGAACGATGTAATGATATACAAGAGACCATGGCCAATATCACCGGTCAGGTGCGACAAAGCCGAGAGGAGATGGAAGCGATTAGAAACAGACCGACTCATTTCACCGGATTGCCCGTCAACGAAAGCCGAGAGTGGCTCAACTTCCGGCAGTACAAACGCAAGCCGATGGAGTTCCTGGCAAGGGTAGAAGAATATTTGACCAAGCATAAAATTACCCAATGGAGCCATAGCAGGGAGATATTCGACGAGTCCTTCCGAGACATTACAGATAATTGGTGGATGGCCAACCGGAGTGAAATTTCCGACTACCAACAGTTCCGGAAAATGTTTAAGACAAAATACTGGTCTAAGACCACCCAGAACTTGATCCGTGACAATATTTGTAATGGAAGATACAGGTCACAGTTAGGTAGCAGTATGACGGCATATTTCTTGGGGAAGGTGTGTATGGCAAAGCACCTTGAGCCAGCAATCCCAGAAGAATGTTTAGTGAATAAGATATCTTATCACTATGATGAGGACATTATCAGGGCCCGGAGAGGTAGTCAGATCAAGACGATCCAGGGAATGACTGAGTTATTGGAGGGATACGAGAATGAAGAGTATTATCGGCAGAGCAGGAAGAGAAATGAGAGACCAGAAGCAAGGCCGACTACTTACCCCAATAACGGCAATAACCATACAAATAACCGGAACCAGCCCAGTAATTACGACGGCCCTAACAACCAGCCGCGTAATAACCAGTTTAACGGAAATTTTAACGGCGTTAGGAATAACAACCCCTACCCAAACAATAGAAACAATTTTTACCAACATAATAATGTCCCATACA
Source organism: Magicicada septendecula (assembly GCA_034769895.1). Lineage (NCBI taxonomy): Eukaryota > Metazoa > Arthropoda > Insecta > Hemiptera > Cicadidae > Magicicada > Magicicada septendecula. The sequence continues at coordinate 490,760,744 of CM068370.1, read as the reverse complement.
GTCAGAGAAATCCATATCCCAACAATAATGGTAACAGGCCTTACCCACCTAACCGAAATTACTATAATGATAATATTAATAATAATAATAATAGCAATAGTAATAACCGAGTGTCGCGCCCTAGGGTAAATTTTATAAGAGCAGAAGATCGCGGACCCAGGAGATATTATCAACCGAGGAGGAGCAGCTTCCACGGCGCCGACCGAAGATGGAGGAGTGCGGAACGAGACGGCCCAAGATACGAACAGGAAAGACGAAGTACCAGCCTGGAAGATCTTGGCAGACAACCGAACAGGGCGTTAAACGTCAACCAGGGTACAGAACGTCAGGAAACAAACCAGAGTTTCCCGAACGATGCCTCGGTCAACAGTAACTTAAACAATGACCAAAATGCTTTAAACGAGAGGAGGCAGTAATCAACAACGATGACCCGTTACTGCTTATAATTCCTGGGTTAGAAAAGGATGATTTGCAACAAGCAAACAATGATAAAAACATCACTATTATCAGTAACCATTATTTGAAAGACATACGAACTGAACTTTTGGAAGAGAACGAGAAGAGTCTCAGCAACAGTAATAATGAGATAATTTATATAACAGCGGAGGTGGAAGGAGTTCCCGCTAAAATAATGATAGACACAGGAGCTAATATTTCAATAATAAACTCCAATGAGTTGGAGAGAATACAATGTACATGTGGAAAAACTTTGCCAATGTTACCAGTCAACAACATTGTGTTGGTAGGTGCAACTGGCCGCCAGAATAAAACCATTAGGAAGCAAGTTTCCTTAAGTGTCGTTAGCCGTGATATAGCTTTGGACATGGAATTTTTAATCGCCACCGGATTACCATTTGACATCTTAGTCGGTTGCGATATTCTTCGTAGATATTCGGCAGTAATCGATCTTAATTTAAATAAAGTATCACTTTTCCCAGACGGAGTAACATGGACCGCAGATCTGGTAGGAAGCACAACTATACTTCCCAGCCCTATACATCAACAACTTCGTAAAATAAATGTTATTAGAAACAGCCCTCTTTCTAAACCCATAATATACAATCATGGAGGAGAGGATTTATGGTCAGTTAAGATCCAAGAAATACGGAATTTCCAGTGCGGAAACGATAACGAGAAAATACCAACACATCTGGCTGATCGTCTAATCGCTATATATGAGAAATACAAGGCGGTGTTTTCTGATGAACCAGGGAAGGTAAAAAACTACCAGTGCCAACTTCGTTTTAAAGAAAACGTAGAGTTTAACCGGAGGTCATATCCAATAGCGCAATCGCTCAAAGAAGCCGTGAGAACAGAGATAAACAAGATGATAGAAAACGACATAATTGAGATTAGTCAATCACCTTACACTAGTCCAATTATTGCTGTTCCGAAGAAAGACGGACAAGTCCGGCTCTGTTTAGATGCACGTGAGTTGAATAAGACAATTGTGAATGACAGAACTTCTCCCGGTGAAATAGAAGAAATCTTAAAGCGTTTTCATGGTACTAACTTTATTAGCACCTGGGATACGGTCTGTGGTTATTGGCAGGTAGAGCTGCATCCACAAAGCCGCCAGTATGTAGCGTTCATTTTCGAAGGGCGCAATTACCAGTTCAAGAGACTGCCCTTCGGACTTGTCAATTCTGTCGCCATATTTGTGGCATGCATGGACCAGATTTTGGGACCAGAAGCGCTCCAATTTACCACCGTCTATGTTGACGATTTACTAATTACATCCGGAACCTGGGAAGAGCACTGTTACAGAGTGGAATTTGTACTAAACAAACTAGCGCAGAACAACATAACACTGAAGTTGGAGAAATCCAAGTTCATAGCGCGCGAGGTACAATTCTTAGGCTTCAACCTAGACGACAGAGGTATTACCCCATCAGCAGAAAAAGTGGAGGCAATTCAGAGGTTCCCGCAACCAAGAAACAGGAAACAATTGCAATCTTTCCTCGGACTCTGTAACTATTACAGGAAGTTTCAGAGCCGATATTCCGAGTTGACCGCCAAGTTTCAACCACAGTTATCTGCCAAAAACAAATGGACTTGGGGTGAAGGTCAAGATATTACTTTCCGATTAATAAAAGAGAAGTTTCTGGAGAGTGTGATACTTCGTCACCCAGATTTTAAGAAACCGTTCTTTCTAAACTGTGACGCTAGCGATCTAAGCTTAGGAACGACATTATACCAGGAAGATGAGGAGGGACAACATCTGGTAATAAGCTTCGCTAGTCGCACATTGAACCAGTGCGAAAAGAACTACAGTGTGACAGAAAAGGAATTGTTGAGCGTGGTGTTCGCGTGCAGCAAGTTCCGGACGTACATTCTCGGATATCAAGTCACGGTACGAACTGATCATAAATCCATCTCGTTCCTTCGTAGGTGCAAATTGAGTCACGGTCGATTGGCTAGGTGGGTACTCGCCCTACAAGAATATGACCTGAAATGGGAATACATTCCAGGAAAGAAGAACGTGGTAGCGGATGTGTTGTCACGTATAAATCTGGAAGATCAGACTTTCGAGGGAGAGAAGGAGAGCTTAGTAAAAATTTATAACATATTCACGACCAGAGCCGATTTACAAGCTTTGTTAATAAATATCGGAATCCATCAGCAGTCTGATCCTAAGCTGAAAAACATTGTGAGTCGTTTAGAAGCCAATGATGAAACCATTTCTAAATATTACCACCTTAACAAGGGAATTTTATTCATAAAAACCGCATTGGACGATGAGACATGGAAGGTGATAATCCCGCACCAAATAGAAAAGGAGGTCATCATCGATTACCATGTCAGGTATGGTCACATGGGAGCGTTAAAAGTGATACAAGCTCTAGAGGAAAATTGTAAGATCAAGAATATCAACCGCAAGGTGAGAACATATATCAAGTCCTGTAAGATCTGCCAATGTGCAAAAGTAAACAATGAAAAGACAGAGGGTATCATGATACCGATAACTTCCAACGCAAAACTGGAAAAAGTGTTTTTGGATATATGCGGGCCATTTCCCCGTAGCGGTGGTCGACACAGATATAAATACTTGGTAATCATAATGGATCACTACACCAAGTATATAAAGCTATATCCGGTTAATCGGGCAACGACAGCAAAGGTTTTGGCGGTGATTATTGATTTGTATATCCCAGAGATCGGTAGACCATTTTCTATTATTACCGACCATGGTACACAGTTTAAGGGGAGGAGATGGCGAGACACTTTATTAGCACTTGGGGTCAAAACATATAAGACATCAGTCTACCACCCAAGTAGCAATCCGGCTGAGAGAGTACTAAGAGAAGTGGGTAGGATATTGCGCACGTACTGTCACAACCAACAGAAAAAGTGGCAAGAGTACCTAGCAGCGACAGAAACATTCCTAAATTACGCCCACCATCCAGCTATAGGAATTCCACCGTACTCAGCCATGTATGAGAAGCCGACTCCCCGAGACATTGAACAAATCATTGAATTTCCAACGAACAACAATAGGAAATTCAACCAGTTGAAGTTTTACAATAAGGTAGCAGAAGATCAGGAAAAACGGCAAGCCAAATACCAGAAGGCAATAGGGCGAATTGTAACATATAAAGAGGGTGAAAAAGTCCTCCTAAAAAATAGAGAGCTGCCTAGCACCTTAGAAGGCATAACCAAAAAACTACTATTACTATATACTGGCCCATATGTTGTGGTAAATGATAAGCATAACAATACATATGAGTTGAGGGAAATCATTTCAGGAAAAATCAAAGGAGTGTACAATCAAGCTTCTATGAAGAAATATTATGAAGAATGAGTTGTGAGTTTTAGAATTTTAAAAATCCTAAAATAATGTAAGTACATCTTACAACCTAATATTTTGAGAAGAACATTCTGGAGAATTAAAAGAATTTTTTAATTAATTTTAAAAATCCGAAAATAATGTAAGTACATCTTACAACCTAATATTTTGAGAAGAACATTCTGGAGAATTAAAAGAATTTTTTAATTAATTTTAAAAAATTCGGAAATAATGTAAGTACATCTTACAACCTAATATTTTGAAAAGAACATTTTGGAGAATTATAAGAAGAAAGGAATTTTGAATTTATTTTTTAAAAATTCAAAAATAATGTAAGTACATCTTACAACCTAGTATTTTGAGAAGAACATTTTGGAGAATTATAAGAAGAAGGAATTTAGAATTTTTATTTTAAAAATTTAAAAATAATGTAAGTACATCTTACAACCTAATATTTTGAAAAGAACATTCTGGAGAATTATAAGAAAAAGGAATTTAGAATTTTTATTGAAAAAATTCTAAAATATGTAAGTACATCTTACTACAACCTAATAATTTTGGAACAAACTTTATGGAAGAAAGGAAAAGAAAGACTTTTGAATTGAAATATAATTATAAAAATTTAAAATTGAGTAAGTACTTCTTACTACAACCTGATAATTTAGAACAAAACTTTATGGAAGAAAGAGAAAGAGAGAGAATTTTGAACTTAATTTAAAAAATTTAAAATTAAGCAAGCACAGCTTACTACCACTGAATTATGAGAAAAACATTTTGGAAGAATTAAGAAGAAAGGAATTTTGAAGTTAATATACAAAAAATTTAAGAATAAAGTAAGACTAACTTACTATAACTAAGTTTATGAGAAAACTTTATGGTAAATAATTAAGAAGAATTTGAATTTGGAGAAATACCAAAACATTCAGAAATAATAGTAAGATCACATTACTATAAACAATTCTGAATGAAACAATTCTGGGAATAAATGAATTAAACAGAATTTGAATGTTGATAGAACGTCAGAACTTTGAAACAAGATAAGATCAACATATTACAAGGATTTATGAGAAATATTTTTCAATTAAATAAACAGAATAGTTTGAATTTTACATTAAAACTAACCAAGTTCCAAAAAATAATTATGTGTCAATTATGATTGAATTGAGAAGAAAATAAAGTGATTAATTCAGAAAAGAGAGTTAACGTTAATCCAGAATAAATGCTAACATTCACAATAGAATTTGAAGGAGTAGAGAAGAATAACAAGAAAGAGTGTAATATGCCAGAGAAGGAAAAAATTTGGAAGCAAAGAGACTAATTACCTATGAAACGATAATGAAAACAGTTAATTAAGAGCAAAGAAGAACAACTCATACCAAACAGATGGAGAAGATGATTTTGAACCAATGATAATAATAAGACCTATATGAAATGCAAAGAGAATAAATACCACATGAAATATAATATAAATGAATTAATGCTAATGAATGCGAAGACGGATTAATAACTTTCTAAGAGAAAGGAAAGAACCAAAATGTTTAAATAAAATGATCAATATAACAACCTGTATATCTAATGTAAAGATACAATGTTAAAAAATTAAATATAATATATTAAGACCAGTCAAATAATGAATACGAAAGACTATTTATAAAGACCATGCTAATACTATGAATAACCAGAAGAAAGTATAAAGAGAATTCAGATGAAGAAGAAAGATAGTTACACTGTAAACAGTAAACAGAATTATTAAAAGAAAGGTTTTCAACCATAATTAAATTAAATATATCAGACAAGTTAAGAGTTTTGGAAAAATATATATGTAATGAGTATAATAATGATTATGAAGATTTATTAAGATAGAAAATGTGAGATAATCTGAGAGACTACGAAGTGGAGAATCCAAAGATATTTTTATTAGTCGAAAATGAGACTACTTTTTATTTATTTATTCGATGTCTGACTGAAGATAATTCCAGCAGCATTATGTTTTTTTGAGCAGGGATGGATATGCCCCTGTACTCAATTTATAGAAGTGGTGTATGGCCAGCAGAGAAGTAGCGTACAGTGCCCCTCTGATCTGCCCCAGCCCACGTGATAGGGAATGTTAGGGAATTAATATCCCAAGGATACAACACGAAGTTGATATAGAAAGAAAATGTATTACAATTATAATATATCTCAGAAGACACTAACTATCCGAAAAGGATCAGTAGTAAAACAAATAATTATATATATAAAATTAATAAAACTCTAATATAAAAAAGTCGATATAAAAATGGAGAAGAAAATGAATTATAAGAAATGATGAAATTATCATAAGAAATTATTTCATCCATAAACATGTCTGAAATAATTACTTCTGGAGTGGAGCAATCTGTAGCGTGACAGATGTATGCATAATATTGAATGGCAATTGATCATTAGAATAATGAAGTTATAATATTTAAAGTTGGAAGAAAGCATTAAGTTTAATATAAATAGATTAATTCATAGCAACTGTGGAAAGAAATCATTATTATAAAGAAAATACAAGTTAAAATAAAAGGAGTTACTAGTGATGAGTCATCCAAGACCAGTCTCATAACCAAAGGTTTTCAAGGTATAACCCAGGAAGGTAAAATAGTAAATAACAAAGCAGTACACAATATGACCAAACCCACAACGAGGGAGAATAAATAGAATAGAAACCCTAAAATAAGCCAAGATCAACCAATACAGGTTGTGTATTTCTGAATTAAAGAAGAAGATGGATTCTTTATTTGTTTAACTATTATTTGTATTGTAACCAATACTAATTGTTTTTGTGTAATTTGAAAACATGTTTAATTTATAATACTATTTGTAAAAAGTCAGAGAGGGTATCACACATCATATATTGTTTGTAAATTATTTTGTAAGAAAAATTGTTAAAAAATCATAGGCCAAAAGAATGGAAACCAAACTTCATCAAAACAGAGAAATTGCTCAATTAAATGCAAATAAACAAAAGGGGTTTAGACAAAATAAACTTGAGATCATGCCATATAATTGCACATACCATTTAGAGAGATTTTAATAAATTATATTCAGAATTATAAATAAAAATAAAATGACTAAACTCAGAAATTTAGACATGGGAGTCATATATTTCAGAATAATGTTTCAGAATACAACTAATTCAATTAATTACCAGAAAATAAGGGAATAGGAACCTTTTAATACAATATAGAATTATTAATATTAAATATAACTGATAAAATGGCTGAATTTATATAATGACAGGAAGTAAATTTTGATGTTTTGGACTCTTCAGAGTATACCCAAACTGAAAGTGAAATTACTATTTTTTGGACAGAAAACACTATAAAATGGCATTATTTAATCTGAAAATAACCAGAATGAACTGAAAGATTAATTTAAATCAAATCTAGTGAATAAAATTGACAAATAACCAAAGTTTAGGCATTCATATAGTGAAATAGTAAAATGTACACAGGATGTGAAAATATTTTTGAACAATGTTAAGGATAATATTATATGGGCTAAGAGTTTAATTGAAACTGAAGGAAACAGTTAGTTAATTATTGGTAGTTGAACGGTTAACATGACATACCTTTGATAACGTGAATAACCTAACCTATAATCGTCATACAAAGCGAGTGTATAGTGAGTTATTGTGAAATCGCGAGTGACTTGTAAAATACTTCTGAAACTATCATATTATAACAGAAACGATCAAGTAACACTCCATAACACAGAACAATATAAATCTACTCCGAAAAACACCATAAAACACTAGAAAACTGTATAATACATTAAACCAAATTAGTGACGGAATCGGAGAAAGTGTTTGAACTAATAATTATACAGATACACTAAATACAACCCAGAATCACTACACCAGTCACTACACAACATATAACAAGAGATTTGCGGACACGAGAACAGAAATATTGCGTCAAAATACATTATTTGGAACGCAGCAGGGACGAGTCACATTTTGATCAACTTGACGGCGGCCATTTGCTTTGACAAACCCAGTGCCTCTTCTTGGTTCATCACAGCTGTTTGGTGAAAACAATTATTATATTTACAATTTATTATTCAATGTCTGTGTTTATTAATAACTATTAATTTGATTGTAACGTTATACTTTTTAAATATAAGCCCGATTTCTCTGACTTTGGTAATAACTGGCTGTTTAAAGAACCCTATATAATTTTTATAACATATACTTGTAACTTTTTTCGATATCCTGAGAATCGATACTAATCGATAAGAGTCAATATTGCTGTTACTTAATAAAACATTAATACTTTTCAATACTTAATAGTTCTTTATTTCTTCAATAATACTAATTACCAATAATATAATTCTAATTGATAATCTACAAGGACTTTACCACCCGTAAGTGAAGATAACCTAAAAAAATAGAAAGGTAAACAAATATCGATTGGTTTACAGACAGTCTTATGAGTGGTGATAGATTATTTAAATTATACTAAAACTTTAATAAAAATTTTCAGAAGAGCATTACACTGTTTAAAACTTCACAGCCCTATATTAATTAATTGATCCTAATTAATTAATTAATAAAATTAAAATTTTTTTTTTATTATTTTTTTTTATAAACATAATTTTTTTTTTAATTTTCTTCAAAACAATAATTTTTGTTTTGAAACTTTCGGTGAAGCTGAGCATATCTATTTCTTCATCAACTTTACGCTACTCGACCGGTCTTGCTACCATTGGGACTCGACCAGCTGGGAAACTTAAGGAAGTGTTTCAGGCCAGTAAGACGTCGAGAGCCACACCAAATAAACACATTACAATACAACATATTACATTGGACTTGATTACATCGGAGTCACATACTCCACAATAGCTTATCATCAACACACACTCATTTATTTATTTTATTACAGAGTCTGTACTTGAATCGGGCTGTTGTAATGTAGGCCTACACGTCTTACCGAGCTAAGCATCAGCTTTTAAATTGCAGTTTTGGACTTTTAAAGTGTGAATTATGCAGTCATCGTTTTATCTGCAACGCTGTCCGATTCAGACATTTGCTCCAGTCAGGGGCGGATTAGAAGCGCGTGATACCCTATTCTGCCATCAGACTGGTCCCCCCCCTCGATACAAAATTCAACCTTTTATCCATTATTTACACTGACAAATGGCATACACAACTTCGAAAGTTAACAATTATTTTCTTAAACTCTCAAATTACAACAAATATTTAGCTAAACAGCGATTACAATGAGCATAGTAATACTTAAGCTTAGAAAATACTAATCGGTCCAATTTTTTCTTGATTTTGCCTTAACGAAGTCTTGTATAATTTCTTCTAAATCTAGCGATTCAGTATCTTGATCTCAATATTCAACCTTGCTAACGAAGATAGTCTCTCATCCTCCATAGTTGAACACAACATATCTTCAATGCGTTTTAATGCAGAATGTGACCTTTCATATTCGCAGTCAGCTATTGGAATCGTCAAAAGGAGACGATAAGCAATACATCAATCATTTTACAATCAATAATCCAGTTTAATACTTTGAGCGGGCAAACTGTAGTACTATGGAATCTGTCGTCTTCATTCGAACGATTTGAAACAACCTCTTTCGTGCAACTTTACTCGTGCCACAAAGTGCTTCAATTCTATACGCTGTCCAGGCAGTGAAGGCGGCTGGAGGGTTAGGAGACCCTCACACACACACACACACACACACACACTGACAGGCCGCCTAACAATAGACAGGGACAGGCCTTTGACCTGCGCTGCTGTCTTTTTAGTTACAGTCCACTACAATAAATTAAATTTTATTGTCGTGCTTAAACTTTTAATTTTGATCGTTCCATTGAATTCAGACTGTAATTTCATTTAAAATAAGTCCAAACACGAAGTTTTTATGGCGATATTCAAATGTTTTACATTTATTTGTTTATTTTAAACTATTGTTAATTATTGTTAAACTTTAGAACACCATCTAAGCGACTATTATTAAAAATGATGATTATTAAAAACTAAGTTACTGATCATCTTATTTATTTTTCAACTATTTTTCTGTGACACTCCCTTTAATTTTTTTTTCCGATTCACCAATTGTGATACTCGATAAAGAGCAGATTGACGACCCACCTCTTTATTGTTATAATACTGAAAAAATTAATCAACATATGTAACAGATTTTAATATATAGATATAAAGACTATAAAGATTATAAAGGGTGTCCCATAATGTACGCAATATTTGAATTACGCGCCACTGTCGTCTTGTTAGGTTGGTAGCACTGCTACTGTTCTATTGTTGTTGCCGTTTACTCGCCATTAGTCGTCATGGAGCGTTACACGAAACAACAGCGCGTTGTTATTGTGAAAACACATTATAATAACGGTGAATGTTATGCGGAAACCGTTCGTAAATTGCGTGGAACTTTTGGACGACGAAAAGCACCTAATCTGTCAACTGTGCAGAGATTGATTAAGAAATTCGAAGAAACAGCTTCGTTATTAGACGTTAAATCGTCTGGACGTCCTCGCGCTACTCGTTCTATTGAAAACGTCGCGGTAGTGAGAGATAGTGTCGATGTGAGTCCAGGGAAATCAATTCGCCGTCGATCACAACAACTGGCCATTCCAAGAAGCACAATGCACCGAATTCTAAAAAAACGATCTTCATCTGAATGCCTACAAAATCCAACTAACACAAGAACTCAAACCGTGTGACCATTTGAAGCGCCGAGAATTGGTCAGTTGGATATTGGGTAAACGTGAAACGGATGGTGATTTTTCCCACAAAATCATCTTTAGCGATGAGGGACACTTCCACCTCAACGGGTACGTACATAAACAAAATAGTCGGCTTTGGGGTACAGAGAACCCTCGTATCATTCACGAGAAGCCTTTGCATACACAAAGAGCAACTGTTTGGTGCGGGTTTTGGGCTGGTGGCGTGATTGGGCCGTATTTCTTTGAGAATGAGGCTGGAGATGCAGTAACAGTGACTGGCGAACGTTACCGGAACATGATAATGGAGTTTTTGTGGCCTCAACTGGAAGGTATGGAATTCGAAGATATGTGGTTTCAGCAGGACGGCGCAACCAGTCATACTGCCCGCGAAAAACAATTGTTTTGTTATCTGAAACGTTTCCTGCACATCTTATTTCACGCAACGGCGATCAGAACTGGCCACCGAGGTCTTGTGATTTAACACCATGCGACTTCTTCCTTTGGGGATATGTGAAATCACGCGCTTATGTCCGCAATCAACGAACAATTTTTCAACTAAAGGAACAGATTCAACGAGTTATTGGTGAGATTGAGCCGGAATTGTGCAAGAAGGTCATCGAAAATTTCGATCGACGGACAACAGTGTGCCAGCAGAGTCGCGGGGACATTTGTCTGATATTGTGTTCCACATTTAACCGCAGTAAGTGTACTTTGTATTAACATTAAAACATCTGATATTTTTCAATAAATAAAAGTTTTTACAACATTATTAAATCTTGCGTACTTTATGGGACACTCTTTATTAGAATGTCATTATTCAAATCGTTCGAGTAAACTTCTATAAGAGCTTTCTATGGTGTCCCGTCTGACAGCTGAGGCCCTGGTGCCCGGTGCTGCAGCATACCCTAGCGTTATGGATAATCCGACACTGGCTACAGTCCTCTCTACCCCACCCCAGTCCAGATCAGCTCCCTTTCTTGGGTATACTCCAGTAATTGATTGTATTCCCAACTGCTTTTTTTGCGCACAAATTTTTTAGATCCCCATATTCAGTCCCTGATGATAAATATATAAAATTTGTCGAAACGTCGACAAAAAAGTTTATTAAGTTGTACATAACTGTTCACCATTTATTAATTCAAAATCATTACTATAGCAAACTAAGGACATCGTTTGCTTATAAGGAACATGTGGCCCATTTTGTGTAAGAAATGCTTATGTTGTTGAAATCATTTCTCCTTTATATTTATATAAAACGTTACTAACTGGAATGGCCAGTCTGTCCTGGTGTTCGTGGTAGGCTACTATTATTATTGCTGTACTTTTTATTATAGTTATTGTTATTTTATTATACAACCAAGCCGGAAGCTGAGGGCTTGTGTTGTGAAATGTAGCCTACTTATTGCATATCTCGGGCAACAGCCTCCTACATATTTAATGTTAGCTACTACCCACATCACCACAGCCTACTGATATCAGTCTGCCTTGTGTTCGCTTCCGCACACATGTTCTTACCGCTGTACTGTGTATCACTTTCGCCCATTGTCACAAGTCCGTCCATTTTGACCCCGTAACAAAACGTACATGATTTGTGAAATGTGAATGTGTTATTCAAATTCCCTATCTTGTTTTTCACGAGCCAACTGGAGCAAAGGGATCGCGACAAGATATCCGACTGGAGGTTGGCTCGCGCGAAACGCGAGCAGTGCAGTGTCAAAATGGACTCCTGCTACGGTCAATTTGGATATATTTATATAGTGTTACGACGGTCTAACTGATCGTCGTATGGTACAGTGGAAAACAAAATACAAGACACCAATGAAATCACTAATTACCAGCTTTATCACAATTAATAATTTGTAATCAACGAGTTGCCCAACAAGATTAGTCTCGTACAATAATTCAAGTTAAACTTGTAGACACGCAATAATAATGCCAACTATTAGAATTCCACACTAACTACTATAACACAATAACACTTCACCGCAGTTGTGTAAATAGCCACTCGATCCGCACTAAGCAAAATCGCTCAACACAACTGACTGACAAACAGGCTGCTATGGCTTTTTATAGGTAGCGCACGTCTTCTAGAAATTTTCCATCCTCAATGGGGTGTGTAAACTAATGCGTATTTCATGTGTTCTCCAGAGTACTCTGAAACGTACTTGAACGTGGCCTTGACTGAGGCTACACCTGCACCACTAGTGGATGACGCTCTCGGCTGTTCTAGGCGGTTCCATTCGTTTCAATAGTTTTCATTAGTGTTGGGGGGGGGGGAATGATGAAGCATCCTTCGAATTGGGCAGATTATACCACCGGGGGGCTATCAAACGGGATCGCTTCCAAGAATCACCTGACTTTGGAGTATATTTGCCGGCGATCAAGGGATTGTTCGTAATTAGGGCTGTCCGACCATAGAATCGTTTGGGTGGGCGTCTCAGGGTGTCTCCAAGTGTACGGATAGCCAGTCCTCTTCGGAGTGCTACACGATACCGCGTACCACTGACACAAGACACTGTGTTCATTGCCAGGGGAGGATTAGATACGCGTGGTGCCCTATGCTGCCATCAGACTGGTGCCCCCCCCAATTCAAAATTAAAACTTTTATCCATTATTTACACTGATAAACGGCATACACAATTTCGAAAGTTAACCATTATTTTATTAAACTCTAAAATTACAACAAATATTTAGCTAAATAGTGATTACAATGAGCATAGTAGTACTTAAGCTTAGAAAATACTAATCGATCCATTTTTTCTTGATTTTACCTTAACGAAGTCTTGTATAATATCTTATAATTCGAACGATTCAAGTATCTCGCTTTCAATATTTATGCTTGCTAACGAAGATAGTCTCTCGTCTTCAAAAAACATAACGGCCAACGCGTCGAAAAGTGTGTACATATCTTTTATGCTTTTGGGTTGAGGATATTTGTTTTTTATTTTGTTTTTTTTCACATTTATTATCTTCAAAAAGGTTTTGTGATTTAGAGGTGAATGATGCCTCCTCTGACAGTTGAGATCCTAGTGCCCGGTGCTGCTGCATACGCTAGCGTTATGGATAATCCGGCACTGGTCATTGCACTATCTCTGCGCAAAATTTCAGCTGATGTAACAGCTTCGCACACTAATACGAGGTGCACAACGGACACACGCACCTCGTATTGACTCATCGTGACAACGGTTAAACAAACTACAGTACTTCAGGAAGCAAGGGCGTAGCACTGCACACGCAAGGCACCGCTACCCACTGCTCACTTTTGCCAACATTAAAGCACGAGCCCGTATCTCGTGCCAATTTCAAAAGTCTCGTTTATATTTGATCAACTGTCGCATAAGGCATTCTTTAAGATAAATGATGATGTTCTTTAAGTACGTAAAGTGGTTCTTTGTGTGTGTGTACGCGCGCGCGGTAATAGTACGCATCAGCGCGCGTGCGGGCGCCGCTGTACATTTGCATTCAACAAGAACGAAATGTTGGAATCCCACGCGGGTCCGTGTCCGTGGCTAACGAAGCACATTTTTCACGCATCGAGCTGATAGAAACCTCTTGTCTTCACATCAGACCGAATAATTCACTCACCAAAAGAAGAGTACACAGTTTGTGCAACATTTGGGATGAAAAAAAAGTATCCGATCAAAGCGTTGTAATTTTGTTGGTGAGGAGGAGGGAGAGAGAGAGAGAGAGGGAGGGAGAGGAGATGGGGAGACAGTTTGGCAGGATAGACGTTAGCGAGGTCATCGCGTTGTTAGCAAAAGTAACTCGGATCCAGTTCGGCGGCGCGGCGCCCACACATACTCCGTGGGAAGCAGTATTACTGGCTCATCAGGCTAACCGTGCCTTCAGATGATAGTGACGTCTTCTGCTGTAGGTCAACGGATTTAAAATGACGCGTTCCTCGTGTATAGTAACGTTACGACGAAAGTAGAGCACTTCAGAAATTCCTGCTGCTGTGGGCAGCTGACGACCCTTAGAAGGCGTGGGGATAAACATGCCTGTTGCCATCCGTCTAGGTTTTATCGGACGAGCCTTTTTTTTCCTGGGAGAGAGGAACATACGGGAGGAATTTTTGTCCGAGCCGGGATTTTATCAGTCCTTGAAAAACGGTTAATTACGCCGATTTTAGGAAGCATGACAACTAGGTTTCACACAGTCAGTTGACAAATGTTTATCGTGTTTATTAGGTTGTGGTTTTGCGATTAAATTAACGTAATGCTAGTTTGAATCTGAAAATTAAAATATCGGTATGGACAACCATACATGACTTCCATGTTCTAACATTTATATTTAAAATCATTTATATTTACTAGAATTCGGTTCGATTTTTTCTAAATAAAATATCGCTCACCGTCAAATTATTTTCACTATTTATATTTTTGTTATTAGAGGTAGTCCTTTAATATAATGTTATTTTCGAGTCACTTTATCTATAAAAATTAGGTAGTTTATTTTTATAAAGAAACTGAACTACACAGATAATCATCCCTCCTCCTCAACCGATCCCCCCCACCATTAATGATATTTATACTTTTACAGAGTAATAACATTATCATAAGTAATATTTCTAAGTAATATTTATAATATTTCTAAGGTGTATTTTCCTTCAAATTAAGTATTCGCACTTTACTTGATTTCAGCACAGCAATTTAAAAAAAAACTCCCCCTCCCCCTTCAACTACCCACTTCATTTATAATTATCTTATTTACCATTGTACAGTGGATTAGTATGACTTTATTTTCAGGGCACTTATTTATTAAAAAATGAAGTACTTTACTCTTGTTAAAACGCAAAACAATGCAAGCAAACTACCCCTCCCTCCTAACCAAACAACATGGTTACCTGGGAATAAAATTAGTTTATTTTTAACAATTGCCATTGTTTGAAAAAGTTTAAATGAATTTTTAAGTACTTTACTCTTGTTAAAACGTAAAACGTTGCAGGTAAACTATCCCTCTCCCTTAACCGATCTTCACCAAAATCAATAGGCCTTGAGCCCTCTACAACTCGGGCACATATGCAAAAAATTGTTTGATTCTGTTTGAATTTGCGATATTCGAGATTTTCGTGACATGTTGGGTTCTGTGGTCACATAACTGTTGGGAATGTAGTTCACCGCCAGCTTACATGTGGCACTGTTTGTGTGTAGCTGTTGAATAACCTCTGTGCCACCCGACAGTAAATTACTCGTACAACAAAGCGCGCGATATGGTTTCATCAAGTGGAAGGCAGCTAAGTGGATATCCAGCTTAACACTTATCATAAACCACTTAAGAGTTATTATAATCGGAAAACACAGGCAAGACTAAGTAAATATCGGGTTGTAGACTACCCTTTCGTAAAGAGTTATAGAAAAGAATAGTAATATTTTTCATAGAGCGTACATTATGTTTTCTACCCAAAGCCGGTTTTAAAATAACATTTTGGTTTGTTGTGTGTTGGTAAGAAATATTTCCAGAACTGTTGCCGTCGGCAACGGGGGTTACATGGATGCCACGCTACTGGTATATAATGACTTAAATTTATGTACCCCCTCACAGTAAGCGTACCTATAGTATAGTATGTTTTTGCTTTAGATTGTTATGGAAACAGCACAGGCAGGTTCTAGTAGGTATCGAGCCTGTGATAACCGTACAAAGAGGTTTCATTATTAACTAAACAAAATGCCGTAGGTGATTCGTCGGACGCCCACATCCAAACCCTCCACCGCAGTTGCCACCTGACCGCCTCATTCTTGCCCGACGTGAAACGCGCACGCGCAAGCGCACTTGTAGATTAAATTATATTAAAACATCGCAGCAGCACCTTACCACAACTCAACTCCCTCAGAGCGAAGGGCACGAGTTCAACATCCTCTCTGTTGTGCGTAAAATGCTGTTTCCCAAAGTAAAAGTGACACTACGCTTATTGTTTGTTCTTTGTACAAAAGTTTTACGCTTTAAAACTGTGTCAATTTTTAATAAAACAGTTGTTGAATTTCGAAAATTGGAACTGAAATTTGTTTAATCCGTGACCGTTGTTCGGTATTATGAATAATTTACTCGAGAGTAAATTCAATTGTCTAGGTTTTTGTGGATAGGCCGTAGAGACAGAACAATTGTTCTGGGGGGGGGGGGGGCTCAAGTTTTTCCCTGAAATGTCGCGCAATCGGGAGAAAATTAGTGTCCGAATGTGACACGGCTGATTCTGGCCGCGACATTACAACACAATAATTATTATGTTTTTTTCCAAAACTAACAGCTAAACAGGACACGATGTTAGCTTCGCTGTGTTGCCCTATGTCCATGGGGTAGGCAGGTTGCTGACTCTGTGATGGTGGAGACACTGAAACGCCTCGTCCAGAGCACGGCAGATAGCAGTTTACCAAATAGGCATGACGAAGATGCCACTATACACTGTTTGACTGTTCTGCTAATAATTGAGAAAGTATCTCCAGCGTAGACGATATTATGAAATAAAGAAATATGGAGGGAGGCAATTTGCTTCGTTACAAAAGCTTGGAAAGGAGGTCCCTGTGTTGGTATCCTGCAACGGAGACGACAAATGAGAATTTGGAAGTCAAAATCTTACAGGAAAACAAGGAAAGGATAACCAGCTTAGTCCAGTGTCAGATAAGCGTATAAGGTATAGCGTTTCTGGAACCCAACATTTATGGAAATACGAGAGCACGACTAAATCATAAAACTGAAAAGCTGAAGAGAAAGATACAGAAATAAATTAGCGTTTATGTATTTGTATTAAATTAAACAAATTCGTCTAGCTGTTTTCTCGTTTTTTTTTCCATACAACTTGTTTAAATACGAAAACGTCAGGTTATTAAAGGGAAATTGCTTTCATTTGCTTGGTGTAGATGTATTTAGTTACATTATTGTGTGGTTCTTTTTCTCTTATTTAAATTGTTTTAATAGTCACGATACTTTCATTTTCTTTAGATATATTTTTCTGTATTGGTTCAGACAAAATGTGACGAAATTTTATCTTTAGAACTATAGGAAATTATCGCTTCTAAGTGTGAACCTAATTTTGCATATCCTGAAAATGGACAAACATGCAACGTTGTGAAGTAACAACAATCCAAAAACTGGAATTCATAAATTTTCAAAATCCAGAAACCTCTTAACATTGGAGGAAGAACCCTTTGACGACGTTGCATTAGTTCTTTTTTTTATATAGAACATGACGATTTCAACAGCATCATCATCATCATCATCATCATCATCATCATCACCACCACCACCATCATCATCACCACCACTCCAAGGACTAGGCCTTAGACCTGTTCCGGAACCCATCTCCTCCTTGGCCTACCGACATCTCTCTTCCCAGTGGGGTGATAATCCATGGCAGCCACAGGTAGACGGATATCAGGCATGCGATTCAAGTGGTGACATCATCTCCTTCTGTGGTCTTCAATCTTCTGGTCCAATGATGCTGTGTTTAAATCACATCTAACATCCTCGTTCCTTCTCCGATCCAAGAGAGAACAACCTTACGCCCCTCTTAGGAATTTCATTTCGGCTGCCTGAATCCTCTCCACATCCATTTTACATGCCGATTTCCGACTCTTATTTAAATTGTACGTTTCGCTCAGCGCATATCCCGTTTTGAATATAATAAAAGTGCCAGCAGCAGCTTTGGCTGCACATTGCTGTTTACAATTGTTTGAATATCATCAACTCGGCCCCAACAGTACATGCAAACCCGCATGCGGGCGACTCAGTGGGACCTCAGGCTGTGAAAGTTTCCACGCTTACATCAGCGCCTTTGTTTGTAACGCGGAGAAAGGCAGTAATGCATACGTACATACCGTAGTAAACAGAACTGTTTTCCAACAGGCTATTCGAGAACTTATTAATCATTTCGACTCACTACGCTAATTAACACTTAAGGTGCTCTAATATGAAGAGCTGGGTGTAGCAGTTTGTTCTGGTGCGATTAGAACGTGAGGAACGTTACTAGCAATTGTTTTATCTTTCCTATAAAATTACTCATTAATATTCTTTTACTTTTTGCTGAAAATTGAGAATATATGTGTAGGCCTATAAAGAAAACCTATTCTAACCGACCGACGTTAGTGTGAATAAGAAGAGCAGAAACCACAAGAGATCAGTACACATTGTAACAGGTGAACAAGGAAACCGTAAAACTGAATAAAAATTCAGTTTCTAAGTTGAAACACAAGCAAAACATATTTTTATTATTCCGGCTGTACAATGTTTACACATTTTCCGTAACCAAAGATTACAGAAGTGATTGGATTCTCATCTTCCACTGCTGCTTGTTCATCCAAAATTCAATTTCTCGTTCCTTCAATATAGTCTGAATTTCTTCTATCCAGGTGAGATAGGTGGTCTTCCTCTTTTCCTTCTTCCTGGGGGGGTCCATTCCATAACTCTCATTGGCAATCTTTCCTGAGCCATTCTTTTTCCACACCATTGTAATTTTTTTGTTTGGATAAAATCAACAATGGTTTTTTCACTTCCTGTCCTTAATAACTTCATTTCTATGAGTCTGGATACTCTTGCCGAACATCTCCAAAAGTCCATCTCTGCTGTCTTTAATCTTGTTCGTGTGCGTTTATTGGTAGTCCAAACTTCTGAACAGTAAGTCACCATACTTCTAACAGTGGTTTTAAATATTTGGTTTTAATTTCAGCTGTAATTTGCTTATCCCACAGCATTCAATTTATTGTATATATAGCCATCTTTCCCAAATGAATTCTGGATTTTATTTCTTCGTCTTGCTCCCCACTGGCCGTAATTTTCACCCCCTAAATACTTGTATTCCTCCGTATATGAAATCTTCCCCATGTCTTCCTTCAATATCAAGTCTTGATGAAGGTCACCTATTGCCATGTATTTTGTTTTATTCATATTTACCTTTAGTCTCCATTTCTGATATTCCTGTATCGATTTTCTTGTCATGTACTCTATGTCTTCAAAATATTGAGCCAAAAGTAATTGGTCATCAGCAAACTAAAAAAACAGAGCTAAGTTAAAAATATAATAGAGTAAATATTTTAAATAGTACACAACGAAAGCTTACGATCGATACTGAGGTAAAAAAGTGTCTCATTGTTTTATTTAATCGATTAGAGATGATCTAGAACTTTCTCCAAGTGATTTACAAATTTTTTGGTCGATAGAAATGTAGAAAGACTTTCTCGAAGTTTAAAGGTCTGTTGGTAGACAACCGGACGTCCTCCAAATTGGATAAAGTTAAAGTGCACGTCATCTATCATTGTAACTTCAATGAACTTTTATCTGTCAAAAATGTTTGTTAAAAATAAATACACCGAGTGTTTATACCAAAACAGGAATCCAGAAATACTTACACTGTAGACTATCCAGTTTTGTCTTATACGCTTCTATTTCGGGTCACATTTTGGCATTTTATAGCACAATTGCGTGCATATTTTAAAATTTTGTAGGTCACACAAATCCGACCCAAAATTATAACCTAAACAGAGGATGGGTATATTATACCTGTAATTTATTTTACAACTGGAAGATAATTTTAATACTTGGATTCTTAATTTTTAGTGACCGTCAATCAATGAATGTTTTAGTGGATGGTTAGTGAGGATCGGTCAATAATACAAATTTTAGCTATTTTGCGTCAACGTCTCTACAATATTTATTGTCATCTTCAGGACCTGTGTATGGAATACAATAGAAATATCAAACATAACGAAACAATTAAATATTTGGGTGAACGTGTTGGTGTATGTGAGCGTGTGCGTGCGTATGTCTGTATCATTTTATATGTGAAGGCTTATGATAGTTTGTTTACATCTTCAAATTATCTTTAAGAAAACGAGCAAATTATAGTATGAGAGAACTTAATTTATACAGTATTACAATTTAAATTACTAAATGTAATGATATTTTAATTAATTAAACACACAGTAATCAACAATTGGATATTAGATTGGTACATAAATTGTTTATACCTACAGCAGTCAACATATAGCAAAGTAATATATTACCTATAACTAAAACCAGCGGCGTAGCCAAGGGGGGGAGGGGCTATTGGGCTGCAGCCCCCCTTGGAATAATTGTAATAATAACAATAATAATAAAAAATATATAGTATAGTACGAAATATAGTGGACTGTATAGTATAATACAAAGTTACTGCACGGTGTCTGATAAAGTGCGGAAAGCAAAATGTGTTCATTGTGTTGGTCACTCATTAAATTTAGTTCTATCCCATGCTTCAAAAATTCGGGAAATAAACAATTGTCTTGGAATAGTAGAAAAGATTTATTCATTTTTTGAATCACCAAAAAGGAATTCCGTACTCTCTAATAAAATTGAGGAATACGCACCAGAATCAAACCGACAAAAATTGAAACAAATGTGCCCTACGCGCTGGGTTGAAAGACATGATTCTGTTATCATTATGGTGGAATTGTTGGAGCCCGTGCTGTATGCATTGGAAGAAATAAGTTCCTGGAAGGATAAATCAACACCCTCATTGGCAGATTTATTACACACCGGAATTCAGAAATCAACTTTCTTAATTTCATTATTTGTAATAGAAAAAATATTTAGCTTCACAT
Organism: Magicicada septendecula; assembly: GCA_034769895.1. Taxonomy (NCBI): domain Eukaryota; kingdom Metazoa; phylum Arthropoda; class Insecta; order Hemiptera; family Cicadidae; genus Magicicada; species Magicicada septendecula. The sequence continues at coordinate 490,739,675 of CM068370.1, read as the reverse complement.
TACCATTATGTAAATACATGCAAAGTGAGAATATTGATTTATGTGCTGTAATTGAACACGTTGTGCAAAAGTTGAATCAATTTTTGGAAACATTCGCTTAAACTCTGAAGACGAATTTTAAATTATTTATGATAAAGCAGAGAAGCTTATTAGTAATTTATTTAATAATCATATCACCACACCAAGAATAGCAGGAAAACAAACATATAGAAGCAATATAGAATCAAATTCTCCGGAAATGTTTTACAGAACTACAATTTTTATTCCTTTTTTGGATCATGTAATTTTTCAATTAAAATCCAGATTTTTAAATCATCGTAAAATATTAGAATCATTTCAATGTTTGATTCCAACTGGCCAATTTCCTACAACAGAAAACAACGAAAGTTTTAAATCCTTGATAAGTTTTTATAAAAACGATATGAACGTTCCAAACGATGAAGTTGCCCTTAGTGAGTATTTATTGTGGTTTACAAAATATTGTGATTCATCAAATAAACCTTCAAATGCTATGCAATCTATTATTGATTGTAATAAGAATCTGTTTCCAAATATTTTTAATTTATTAAAAATATTTGTTACTTTGCCAGTAGCTACAGTCACTCCTGAGAGATCGTTTTCAACTTTAAAAAGGCTTAAAAATTATTTGAGAAATACGGTTCCCTGAAGATCGACTGAATGCTTTAGCTAGTCTAAACATTCATTGGGAAATAAAAGTACAAGAAGAAGAAGTTATAGAAGAAATGAAAACACGATTAGCATTATGAATGTTGCAATATTCTGTAAGTTCAAAATATTAAAATACATCTTATTAATCTAATTAATCTGTTTATGTATACTTTATTTAATGTCACTTAAAAATTCTCAGATGGTCTTTATGAAAGGTTTCGGCATCAGTCAGTTCTAGGTTAATCGTTAGAAACTGAAAACCCAATGCGGCATCAGTAACCCCGCAATGATCCCCTTTTGCATAACAATCTCCCACATAAATAAATGCAGCTCACAGAAAGGTTACATAAAAAACTGACCAATGGACAGAAAAAGTTTCACCAGTCCATTTACTACCTCCCACACTTGATTCTCCTATGGTTGGAATGTCTCAGAGGTGTGTTAATTGCCGATATGGTGCAGAGACCAATACGGACCTCCACCAAGACCCAAACTATTTGCATTTGTCTCTAATCCAGGGAGCATCTGGAGCCTTACCTTGCACACTAGCCAAGTGAAAAGTTTTTAAGTGGTTATCCTTCCTCCACTATTTGTTATGTATATAAATATAATTTAATAATAATAGAATCTTCTGTACATAGATAACAAATGGGTCTGTCACTAAGAGTCCGCCAGAACGAATCCCTTTGGGGTGCCCCCCCCCCCCACTGCGCGATTATTCATCTTGTCGTGTAAAGCTGCCCCTACTTAGCCCCCCCCCCTAGAGAAAATCCTGGCTACGCCTCTGACTAAAACAGATTAGGGGATGTTCACTACGTAATTATTAAAAGTTATTTTTACCATGTTTCACTCCCTACATTTAGAAACATGTTATGATTGTTTTGTTAATACCAGTAGGGAGTGAAACATGGTAAAAATAACTTTTAATAATTACGTAGTGAACATCCCCTAATCTGTTTTAGTTATTGGTAATATATTACTTTGCTATATGTTGACTGTTGTAGGTATAAACAATTTATGTACCAATCTAATATCCAATTGTTGATTACTGTGTGTTTATTTAATTAAAATATCATTACATTTAGTAATTTAAATTGTAATACTGTATAAATTAAGTTCTCTCATACTATAATTTCCTCGTTTTCTTAAAGATAATTTGAAGATGTAAACAAACTATCATAAGTTTTCACATATAAAATGATACGTACATACGCACGCACACACTCACATACACCAACACGTTCACCCAAATATTTAATTGTTTCGTTATGTTTGATATTTCTATTGTATTTCATACACAGGTCCTGAAGGTGACAATAAATATTGTAGAAACGTTGACGCAAAATAGCTAAAATTTGTATTATTGACCGATCCTCACTAACCATCCACTAAAACATTTAATACTTGGCTTGGACAGGCAAAGATGGAAAGTATAATGCGAGGGGCAGCAGGTTCAACCGAAAGAAAACTCTGTATAATAATACAAACGAAGTTCCGATTTAAAAATCTGAAGGAACGTCCTCGACAAAAATTGAGGAAGAACCAGTTTTAAGCGTCCTTAATACAATAATACGATAGAGGCATAGGTTTAACCGAGCATTGAAACCAACATCATCGTCATCTTCTTAACGGTTTTGGGCTTTAGCGGTCTATTCCTATTTCATGTTCCTATTTCACGTCCACATTTTCTTAGGTCTACCAACTTTTCTCTTGCCTCTAGGGTTGTAATCTTTCGCTATCTTCGGTATTCTACTTTCTTCCATTCAATCTATATGTTGAGCCTATTTTATTTTGTTTTCTTTTTTCCTTTCATTAACTGCAAAAATATCTAAATCACTTTTTATCTTTTAATTTCTTATATGATCTCGTCTATTACACCTTTTAACTGATCGCAGAAATTTCATTTATGCTGTTTCTATCTTCTGTTCATCTTTTTCCTTTATGACCCAAGTTTCAAAACCATACAGTAGTGTAGGTATTGCCATTGTTTTATACAATTTTATTTGAGTTTCTTTTCTACATTTATTTCCCAACGTTCTCCAAATCGTTCCACACATTCTTGTGAAATTCCTCACTTTATTTTCTATATCTCTATCTTGATCATAAGCATTGTCACGTCCAAGATAGTTGAAATGTCTTAAAGGTCGATATCTGTCACCACTACTTTTTAACCTTTAGCTAGATGACCTTAAAACATGGAAACAAGAATCCCCTGACTGTATGAAAATCCACCGAAATAAAAATTTGAAAACCATTCTCTTCGCGGATGACCAAGCTATATTCGCCACCTTAGAAGACGATAAGACGATCTCCAGCGAGCAATATACATGTTACATGGAATAGGAAAGAGTATAACTGTAACATATCTGAATCAAAGACAAAAGCATTGAAAGCTTGTTAACTAAACAGCGTACAATTACGTACCTATTACGGCAGCATTACTAATAAAATGATGTAAGCAAAGTGGTGTATTGCGTTCGCGAATGTGAAGTATTCAAGAATTCGTCAAAAGAATTCCTCAGACACGTAACAATGGGTAGTGGTTGCAATCCCAGCTAAAAGTGCGCAGCGCTAATCCGACGAAACAGCGCATTTTTGTGACCAGCGCATTTTTGTAACAATACACAGAAACGTATTGTTAATGTTGTTGATAAAGGGTGTGTCTCGACAAAACCACTTTCGCAACGACTACGTTGTGAATTAACTATCAGAAATTACACTGCCATAAAGAGAAATTACACTCTCAAAAGTTAATCAACTGTTTTAGGCAGGTCCTACATGTTCTGCCGCAACCTCTAAGTGTCATCATGATGACTTCCTCCAATCTCAATTGAAGCCGCTATCCTGCGCTTCCCATCTCTCTTCATAATTATTATTCCGGCTGTACAATGTTTACATATTGTCCGAAATCAAAGATTACAGAAGCGATTGAATTCTCATCTTCCACTGCTGCTTGTCCATCCAAAGATCTTCTTGAATTTCTCGTTCCCTGAGTATAGTCTGGATTTCTTGTATAAAGGTGATAGGTGATCTTCCTCTTTTCCGTCTTCCTGGTGGGTCCATTCCATAACTCTCCTTGGCACTCTTTCCTGTGCCATTCTTTTCGTGTGTCCATACCATTGTAGTTTTTTGTTTGGATAAAATCAACAATTGAATTTTTCACATTCATTCTGTCCGTAATGACTTCATTTGTAATTTTCTCACGTGTGAATAGTCTTGCCGAATGTCTCCAAAAGTCCATCTCTGCTGTCATTAATTTTGTTCTTGTGTCCAAACGTCTGAGCCATAAGTCATGATACTTCTAACAATGGTTTTAATATTTTGGATGTAGTTTCTGCTGTAATTTGTCATAATGCCACTCACAATTCCCTCAAGTGCCGACGTGAGCGCTCCAGGTAAATCGTCTTTCTTCCTTTCTTCTTCCCTTCCATAGGGAAGGAAAGTCCTTATTCCTTAAAAGTCTCAAGTCCTTGTAAGGAATGGTCCTTGTTTCCCTCTTTATATTCCCACCTCACCCTCCCCGTACGCATCTACACGTACTTCCTTCTCAGCGTCCCAATGTGCAACGCACTGTCTCGGCTTCAGTGGTATTCAGAGCATCCTACACCTCTTATTAAAGACTTCCTTCATCTACGCTACTGTAATGTTAATTTCTGTCATGGAACGCATTAAAGTCGCAATGCTTTCGAGGCGTTAACAGACAGACGAAAAAGAGGATAGGAGAGACGAGAATAAAGAGGAAGACGCCTGGCTTAGACGCTAGGGAAACGATGGAAATTGGAGTAAAAGGGAGGGGTACTGAGGAGAGATTCGCAGCAATGGTATCGGTTTGTCTTCCCTTAGATGGATAATGTGGAAAGGTAATGTGGTTCTCTTATGTGGATGTTACTACTTATTAGGGTGTTACTACTAATTCCTGTCGCTCTCTGCAGAGCATACGGCCTCGACGAAGCTACGCCAATGGACTCTATTTTGGGCGAGGACTCTGAGCTCTCCAAAGGACTTCCTCTGCTTTTCTGCTTCCATTTCGACAGTTCTCCTCCACGAGATTCGTGGTCTTCTTCGTCTTCTTCTTCTTCCCTGAGTGTTCCAAAAGAGGGCTTGTTGCTAAATCGCATTTTGGTTCTTCCGCAAGGTATGCCCAATCCACCTCCATCTTCTTTAGGGTGTTAGTGGTGAATAATTAAGTGTTAATGGACTTACTCGGGTTTTGTCAGAAAATGGACTAAAACTTATTGATGAACATACTTTATTGATTTATATACTAAACTTTGCTAATGGTTGTCCGCGAGTTTATAAATTATTTTACTAATATAAACGCCCGAACCTATTTTGATCAAGAAAATTTTATTAAAATGTGTAAAGACTACAGTACTATGCCAGCGATGCAGTCATTGCATTGTGGATGCGTCCACGTATTCCCAGGAGCGATGCCAAACTACAAAAGAGTTAACACGACGATCCAGCCATTAGAATGCACGTCTACAAGCAGAACAATGCCTTATTAAAACAATTATCTCTCAACGGCCGTGTGAATCTAAAATTCCCTTAACTTTTTTTAATGTATAGTTGTTTTATTCTTATGCAGAAGAATTATATTTTTATTGAGGTTAAATTAACCACCGCTAACGTGGTTAAGTTAGCTGTGAATACGCGACCGTTAAGTTAAAACGCGTCTTGTTACAAACCACTAGCCGCGTCTTCGTGCTTGTGTGTCTGTGCGTGTGATACATACTAATGGTTACTCCCTCGTGAAAGAAATCATCACGAAAGTTGAAACCAACAAAATTGTATAAAAATTTTCATACCAATTTTCAGTTTAAAGTTAAACATGTGTCGTTAACTACAAAGCTGTCAATGAGAAAATATTTAGTTCGGACTACTTCTTGTTCTTAGTCATCCTCTTCTACCGGTCGTCAGGTGTCGAGGTTTTTGAGAGAGCTCTCCATCTCGTTCTGTCCAGTCCCAGACTCCTGGCACGGGCCCCAAACTGCTCCCCTGGCTTCTACGCTCTTCTCGTTGTTATCCTCCGATTTCGTTATGGGCCGTTCTCTTCCTCTTCTGCCTTCTGGTTTCGCCTCCCGTGCTCGCCTTGGGTACGTTTCCTCATTCATCTTACAGACGTGGCCAGACCAACGCAGTTGCGAGCTTTCATTTTTATCATTTAAAGGGAATACCTTTAAATTCTTCCCGATGTTAACGTTTCTGGCTCTACCTCTACGAGTTTCCTTTTCGATTCTCCAAAGGAACGCACGTCATTCTCCGTGGCTCGCAACTGAACGTCAATGTTGGAGAATATACAGATTTGTATAGCGCCAATTTGGTTTTCTGTGACACTTCTCTTTTCTCCCAGAACCTTCTTGTCGATAGCACCGTAAAGCTTGTTGTAGCTGTGATCCTCTAGTCTAACTTTGACTCAATTCTGCTGTCCTCAGTGAAAACAGCGCCTAAATATTTGGATGTCCTCACTTGTTCAATTTCCTTATTGTCGATTACTATTCCTGTGTTGTCTTGCTTGGCTACTAATTATCGTTGTCTTTGTCTTGGTGGGGCTAATAATCAGATTCTTCCTCCTCATCGTTTCTTCCCTCACGTTTATGTTATGCTGCAGACTCTGTACTGTGCTGCAATCAGAACGCTGTCGTCGGAAAAAACAAGGTCTGTGAAATAGACTGGTTGCAGCCTCCAGTTGCCTACCTTAAAATTCCTACTTCTTTGTTAACCGGACTACTTATATTCTCGTAATATTTTACTCCTTAACCTTATTATTGGGTCGTCTAGTAAGATCCTTCAAACTCCAATCGCGGTTTCTGAAGAGGTCGAATGTGTAAGGAGTAACAAACTACGGCGATGTAGTTAGTCCGGCATAGATTTGGGCTTATCGGACAATGTTCATAGGTCCTATTGCAGTTTTAAAGGCAATTGTGTCCACTCGTAATATAATTTATAAGATGTATTTATATACGTAGGTCTGCCCCCCACATATATTAGTAGCTAACCTAAAATATCGGTATGGAGAACCATACATGACTTCCATGTTCTAAGATTTATATTTAAAATCATTTACGAAATGAAATATTTCCATAGAAACTACTTCTTTCCACTTATTGCTTCAGCCTTAACCACAGTACTGTGGTCACTAACGTATACCACCACACGTTATCGCACTCGATTTTCACTGATGTTGGCAGTCGACGGCACTGCCGAAACGTCTGATTTTGCAGAAAACATTGGACTACGGCCAAACAGCCCGGGAAGGAATTTTAACAACAAACTACTACTTTGTTGCCGATAACGTAGTACACATATAAAAATTATCCCCTCCCCCTTCAACTATAATTTTCATTCATAGAAAATTACCCCCACCCCGTTCAATTAGCGTCTTCATTTATAGATATTTCATCTACGTTTCTACACTGAATTATTAAGATCTTCTTATCAGGATACTTTATTTATCAAAATTAAGTACTTTACTCTTGTTACAACAAAAAATGTTTCAGGTAAACTACCCCTTTCCCTTAACCGATCTTCATCAAAATCAATAGGCCTTCAGTCCTCTACAATTCAGGGCTATGTGCGAAACATTATTTGATTCTGTTTGAATTTCCGGCTGTTATCGTTTGCCATAGAAAACAAATTACTCTTGATTTAAAAAAAAACGTTGCTGGTAAACTATCCCTTTCCCTTAACCGATATTCACCAAAAACAATAGGTCTTGAGTGCTCTATAAATCAGGGCTGTATGCAAAAAATTATTTGATTCTGTTTGAATTTGGGGCTGTTATCGTTTGCCATAGAAAAAAAAATTATAGACACACAGACACTTTTCGAAAAATGACTTTTTTTCATGTTTTGAGGGTAGTACAATCAGAATCTGCAATAATCTCGATCACGATTTTTTTTTGCCATCAAAATACTTCCATTTCCTTATGGAACATGGAGTAAAACCAAATACCAAATGTTGTCGGCGACAGTGAAAATAAATACAGAACTCCAGGCTCAAAGAAATAAAGTTTATAAAAAGGTGAAAATCCATGATGATACAAAACAATTTTCGAAATTAAACATTTAATTTTGAATACAACCTAATAGAGTTGTATCTTTATACATTGTTCTGTATTTCATATTTCAAACCTATACCCTAACGGTGTGTAATAATCCTGTTTGCTGTCGAGCATCTGGGGGGGGGGGCCATTCGTCCCTTCCCCCTTAAATACGCCCCTGGTGTCGCTGACACAGGAGAAGAAGAGGAGCGTCTATGTGGTTAAAAAAATTCTCTACTTTTAGGCTCACAGTTCACAGTTACTCGTATATATTAGAGTTTCCATAACATCGTCGTCGTCGTCGTCGCCAACTTGCCTAAACCATTTCTGATTCGTTTCTGCCTTCACTATAGCTGATCGGGCCGTATTTTACTTGAACGGCCCCACATATCTTCTGTCACCTTTTTGGTTATAATTCCTATGACCTTTGGACCCGGGAATCCACCGTACGATAAATGTCAGAGTGGTTCCTCCATTTATTGGTATATTTTCTGTCTCAGAGTTTAAATTAAACGTTCTAAGCCTTTTGCGCGTGATTGTATTACTGGTGCAATAAGGAATACCCAGCTACAGCTCTGACAAATCTCACTCCACCAGCTTCTGTCCTATTTTTGCTGTTTCCATGAAACATCAACAATCGTTACGTTGTACGAAGGCTTACACGGCCAGTGTCATTTTTCCCAAAGTTTCCCACAAAACCAGACGTTTCGGCAGTACCACTGACTGCCATCTTCAGTAGAAACGAGTCAACGCTAATGGGGGATTTAGTACGTTAGGACCACACTATTGTGGTTAAGGTTGCATCCCACGTTAGCGACAGTCAGTGGTACTGCCGAAACGTCTGGTTTTGTCGGAAACTTTGGACCACGGCCAAACAGCCAAGGAGTTAATCTTAATCCAAAAATCAACAATCGTTATCCTTCGTTTCCCCATTCTTTTTCTCTCTAACTTTCCTTCTATTATGTTCCCGACAATTCCTGGGAATATAATCGCCTCATGTAGCATAACCAATCGGCTCTGCTTTCCTTTAATAATTTTCACTTTTCCTTTATCTTTTCCGTCACCGTGTCATTTCTTACCATACCGCTCCGCCCAACACGTATTCTGAGTCCACATCTCAAGACGATTTACCTACCTTCCTACGTCCGAAGTCCCGTGTCTCTTCTCCGTACATAGCTCGTCAACAGCATTTTCCTAAATCAATTATTCACTCTGGTATTAAACATTGTTTTCTTCTTTCCATAGTTGCCACTTATATCCAATTTTGTTATCTAAATCTGACATCATTCGTTAAAGCGCAATTCCTGTAATTTAAACTTCTACATTTCTTCTCATTTATTGTAATGTTCAGACGTTTTTACGTTTTCCTTGATGTTCTTATTGTAATAGTTTCCTTAATGATTCCCTTAATCACATAATTCATCTCCATTTCGTTTAATCTATGGAACACAGTCTGAATTTCTAATTAATTCTCAGCCAGAATTGAAGAGGTCGGGGCAAGGTAGTGCCAAACCACATTTTTTCATAAATTGAGATGTGGACTGCATCTAGTAACTATAAGGTGTAACACTAGCATATTCTAGCAAGTAATATGTGGGGTTTGTTTACGTCTGAATAAAGATAATAATTGTGTTGTTACAAGCCATATAATCAGTTTCAAAAGATCTGAGGATTTGATTAAACTTTCAACTTTCAATTTCTCAAAAATGAGGCTTGGCACTGTCCCCCTCGAATGTACTACAATTTGCATACCTCGCTATTTTCAGCTATGTTATATAGACACATTCCTTGGGTGTGTTCGATTAATTTTCCAAGATTATTGTAAAACAAAAAATTGTCTACATTTTGTAACAAGTTTTAATGTATTTTTCTTTTTTCGTAAACATCCTGACGAGTGATGAAGAAGCACATATATAATCCATACAATTCCAGAACCTATAAATATGAACTCGTCACATTTTGTGTCAAGTTATGTAAATTCTAATCTGTAGTTCGTATGTTAATAAGACGATAGACTATCGGTACGATACGGAGTACTTAGTACTATTAGATAGAATAAGGAATGAGGATATCAGAGCAGAACTCGAAGTAAAGAGCATAAATGTGAAATTATTTCAATTTACTGAAGACAATGGTGGGATCATCGGCAAAGGATGACAGAGGATCGATTGCCGAAAGCGGCACTGAACTATAAAGCCATTGGTATAAGAGCCATTGGGTCGTCCGAGGATTAGATGGGTGCCGGAACAGGTTTATATAACCTAATCCTTGAAGAGAAGAAGAAGAAGACTATTAGTATGATTACACAGTATAGTACTGTCAAAATTAGACCCAGATGTTAGTCTTACGGGGAAGTAATTGAAGGGGGTAAGTTCCTTTCCTTACGTGGAAGTAATTTCCTTGAATCAATAAATACGTTTTTTTTTCGAAAATTGACTGACAGCGGAAAAAACAATGATCGTCCACTACAAGGACATCCTGTACGTAATAATTAAAGAGAAGAAGAAGAAAAAGAAAAATATTTTACAATAATCTATAGGCTAATTTAATCAAAAAACACTTGAGGCTAAGAAACGGACAAAGAAGGCAACTCGGTCAAATCCGCTGTTGAGTTATTTAAATCAGTCAAAAAAAAAACACACACACACAAATGAAGCTATAAAATATTAGAAGGTTGTTTATTTAAAATTCCTTCAATGTAATTAAGTTTTATGATAGAAATATAAATTAATGGCTCCGCTTTCTAATGTAATAATTACATTTAATGATAAAAACAACTATTAATGGTTCCGTTCTTTAGCGCTGTACAAAGCTCAGGATTGTTAAGCTAAGCGTCACTCTTTTGTTTTTATGAGCTGATAAACGCTAAAACACCGGGAGGAGGGTGTATTCTATCAGTTTTACAAGACGTACATGTGGAAATTTATGTTCGTAACAGTTCACTTGTGTTCAGTTCGAATATATAAAATCACGAAACGTTTTTGGGACACGCGATGTAAAGCAGTCAGTATGAGCTCTTCAAATGCAGTGAAAACACCAAGTAGGCCTCGAATATGTGCAAGCATTTGTGCCCTAAAAACTAGCAGATTATAGTGCAAGCTTCGATGTTCCGCACACTCTGGACAAGTATTATAATATAATATTTTATGTGTGCTCCAAAATTAAGTTTTACTTCTAATTACTGTAATTGTAATTAAAAATATGTTTTACTAGTATTAAATTAGTAATAAATTGTAAACGATTGCACAGTATATTTATGCTGGTAGATTTTTCAGAAAATCATGGAAAAATTTCGCAGAGTTTGAAGGGGGGGGGGGAAGATTTCTTAAGGTGGACACCGTCTCTTTTTCTTCGCTTTCGTCCATTTCTCTACTACTATTGAACTCGGTGACACCTTGTTCCAGGCAAGCCGCATCGGTTTTTGACAATATTGGGTCAAATCAAATCCAAGATATGGGTCCATATCAAATCATACAGGCATTGTTGCTCAACATTTTTAATTTTTGTAAATTTGTTACCAGGAGTTCCTTGTACCTTTATGAATTCCAAACTATCATTAACAATTTTTTTTTGGAGATTCTTTTTTTTTGGCGGCCTTCTTTGTTTGTGCAAATTGCTCGTTTTTCACAAAAAACGTGTTTTGCGGAATATCTTGTAACTCTCTTATTTATAAAGATATTAAAACAAATAAAAAACCAAAATATTCACCATGAAATGGACTATAATATTTGTTTAAACTATTTTCTCATAAGTATAGAGGAAGTTAGTCAAATAAAATTAGTCAACGATTAAAATGCAATTTTCGAGGACAATGTTTTTCATGAAAGAAAAGAGACTCACCTTGATTATTTTTTTTCTGTCGAAGTTATCTTATAACACTACTTGGAACTTCAGTTTCATCCATGAGACTTATGTACTTTTTTTTTCTAGAGCCCTTCAAAGATGGCGGATAGTCCGTTTTTAGCCATTTTCATTGCCACATATCTTAAAAGGGAATGAGTGAAAACATTTGAAAATTTTACACCAAACACTTCTTTCGAACACAAGTATGCTGTATAAATTTTATTACTGAGACTCAACTAGTTTAGGAGTTGCAGAGCATCAAAGGTGGGTGAAAATGTGCTGAGTACTTTCGCAGTTTATAATGGTCATAGTATTTTAAATTATTTTTTTTTATTTACAACACATATTTCTTTCCAATAGCAACATATCATAGAAATTTATAACAGACGCAAGTAGTTTTAGAGTTTCAGAGCATCAAAAATAATAAAAGAACACATTAATATTGTATATATACATATACACTACGACGCCTTATTTCATCTAACACAATTATCTAATATTTGTAATGTTAGATAAAATGTTACTTACCCGTGATATTACTTTACCTGGGCGCCAGAACAAATCCCAGATACAAATGACACGGTTTCAGCTTAGCTCAGCGCATGGAGACACTCTTTCTCAGGATTCGTTCAGTGATTGTGGTTTTCAAGGGGAATCGTTACAAATAACACTTTAATATTGGCTTGATTATTTAAGTAACGTTTTAATCAATTATTTTTAAACTTGATTAGGCTAATGGTAGGACTTATTTCTACCCTAACACTTATAATTACTGAGTGAGTGTGAAAAGTAACGATTAAGACGTTCAAACGACCTATGACTCTTATCTGGTTTGATTAAGAGATTGCTATCTCCCAAACCAGTGCTAAAGAACAGGTCTGCAATAATTTGCACGTCCAATACTACACCCCACTTTCCATTCAACACTCCTATACTATGTTAGAGCTAATCTTATAATTAAAATACAAAGTGTGAAATGCTTAGTGTCTTTTAAAAATTGTTTATTGCTTTTATTATTTATTTAGTGCTTATTTCATTGATCAATGAATCTATTTCTTACTGTTTGATGCGTTGACCGAAGATAGGAATCCGTAGAGGTCCTCCTTTGATGGTTTTGCACAGAAGAATTGATGTTGATCAATGCTGTAGAAGATGCCCTGGCAATTACAGATGCTGTAGCCTTCTGTCGCACAGGTCCTTCACGGCTGATGATTAATTATTTAATTAATTAACTGTTGTTTTACGCAGCGAGTGTTATTGAATGGTATTAATTCGTCTACACTTCGGACTACTTCTCGAATTTGGTCTTAATTACGCTTTTGCGTGATTGAAAAAATTTCTGTACGTTATTTATACACGTCTAGCGCGTTTAAGATCCGACCGAAGAGTGATGCTACCCCTCGCTTTGAGTTGGCGTCAGTTTTAAATACTGGATGCTGATTAGCTGTTCCAATAAATCATGCGTTTTTCCAGTTTCGACAATCTCGAACAGGTCGACAAAACACCCCTTGACAGGTTTGAAACTGCAGAGAATTTCTAGTTAAAATCGTACTTCCTGTGTTTGCAAATCGATTGATTACAGGTATTTGCAAACGTGTTTTCAAAGATCTGACCACAGAATATTGTTGCTTAGGTCTTTATCTGTGTGTGTGTGAAAACACCTAATTCCTACGTAGCATAATTCTCTCGTTATTCCTGTTGGCGTACGTCTTCCGTATAACTTCGTCAATTGTTAATTATATTAACTGAGATTGCGGCTACTTATAAAGCTTCACTTGCTGAATACAATGCTGTTTTCAGAATTGTCGTATATTTATTAGTTTTTAAGTTATCACAGGTTGAACTGATAATTTGTATTGAGTAAAATTTTTTGTTTGTACCGGTTGCGGATGTCGCTATGACGAGGTTAGAGTGAGATGGCTGCGATTGTACGCTCTCTCTCTTGCTTACGCTGCGCTACTCCCTCCGCCAGGCACTTTCATATAACGCTCAGTTAGGACGCTAATATGAATCGTTATAACACATAATATTACAGGCAACGGCAATATTGTATATCACGTTTTATGTTAAATAACAGCTGGAAGTTTTTAGTTGAATAGTTTACGACGTTTCGCACCAAGCTTTGCCCATAATGGCATTTCATATTTTTGATAACTCGTTCTATTGCTTGTGTGCCGTCAGTATGACATGTATCAGATGGAAGTATGAGCGGCCCAGTTGTCTAAAAACTATATACACTTGATATCTGGTCATTTCCTTGACGAGATGTTCCTAGTAGAAAGAGGAAATCGATGTACGTTTTGGGGGAAGTGGCCTCGAGCACTCGATGGACAGCGTGCCGGATAACACAGTTTATAAGATTCATATAAAGATACAGTTGGTAAGGTAAGACCTACAAAAATAATGAAATATACTATAAGATGAAACTTGATAACCTGCAAATTAAATGACTATGATGTTCTGTTTTCCTATAAATGCACTGTATTCATTTGGAATAAACTGTAGTGAGACTTGGATTAGAAAGGCCAAACATATATATATATATATATATATATATATATATATATATATATATTACTTTAATATTTATAACTAAATTTACCTCAAGATATACTTTTTTCCTATTAGGAACATGTTTCGAGAGTTCCTGTTCTCTCATCTTCAGCCTTCGCCATCTTGTTTCTGGTGAAGTATTTGTGTGTTGGCTTCTGGATGTTATGAAGGTAGTTTGTTGGTCTTTGGTCTTTTAAAGTTGCATTATTGTGTGTGGTTGTGGTATCTGTTTTTGTATTTTGTGTATTTTCGATGTTGAGTGCTTTGAATATTGTGTCATGTTTTGTATTGATTTGTATTTGTTCTGGTATTATTTGGTAATACAAATCAATACAAAACATGACACAATATTCAAAGCACTCAACATCGAAAATACACAAAATACAAAAACAGATACCACAACCACACACAATAATGCAACTTTAAAAGACCAAAGACCAACAAACTGCCTTCATAACATCCAGAAGCCAACACACAAATACTTCACCAGAAACAAGATGGCGAAGGCTGAAGATGAGAGAACAGGAACTCTCGAAACATGTTCCTAATAGGAAAAAAGTATATCTTGAGGTAAATTTAGTTATAAATATTAAAGTAATATATACATCAAGAAACGGACTGTAGCAGAAAGTGATTGAAATATATATATATATATAATACAAGGAGCGGAAATGAGGTTCTTGAGCGCTGTAAAGGGTTGTACCAGGAGAGATCTTATCAGAAATTATCATATTAGAATGCAGCGAGGCTTAAATGAGAAAATCTCCCGGTACAAAACGGAGTGGCGGTTACACGTAGAGAGAATGGATCCAACTAGATTTTCAAGAAGAGCCCTTTACTATTATCCAAGGGGGAAGAGAAGTGTGGAAAGACCCTGTAAGCGATGGTTGGATGACTTCCATTGAGACTGGAACAGACTAGTAGCCTAAGCCGTAAAGGATGACGACGACATTTGGAAGCTTGTACAGAAGGCCTGAAATTAAATCTGCTATTAGTGGACCAAATTTTAAAAAAGTAGGCCTACACGATGAAAATCAGTGCCAAGAAAAACGGAAGTTGTGGTTAATGGCAGGGACACTATAGAGCTTGGATATATAAATAGACGGTACAAACTTGAGGAAGATTAATTCCTTCACATACTTAGGAAGCAGGATAACGGGTAGTGGAAGCAACACACAAGACGTTAACTGTAGAAAAGCTAAGGCTGCCTTCAGCAAGAAGAGAAGACTACTCACATAAAACAATAACAGTATTGCAATAAGGAACAGATTTGTCAAAAGTTTTGTATAGAGTGTGGTTCTGTACGTGGAATTGATAAGAACAGACTTGAAGCTTTGGAAATTTGGTGTCCAGAATATGTCATGGAAAAAGAAAGCCTCGAATGAAGAGTACCTGAAGGAACTAAATGAGAAACAAGTAATGTGGAAATACCTAAACAAGAGAGGAAATAAATGGGATTGGACATGTGAAAGGCAAAATACATATCTGATAACTATCCTAGAAGGTGGGTAGAAGGAAAAAGTACAGAGAGCGGTCAAGGAAACATTTCACGAAACGAGTAACTAAGATCTCTAACTTGTTAGCAGAAAGTTCCAGGAAAATGAAGAATATGGCTCTGGAGAGGAAGTTCTGAGGAAGCCGGTATACAGTTACCCACCAGTCTGACGACTGTCGACCGAAAAACTGTCTTTGGTTTTAACAGACAGTTACATATAAACGTTTCTACCTATAACTAAATTTTATTTTCACTACAGTTGCACTGAACGATGTCATACGCTGTTGTTAAATTTCATTTCCGAGCTGTTTGGCCGAGGTCCATTGTTTTCACCAAAAACAAACGTTTCGACAGCGCCATCGTCACTGTAAAATTCGAAGTTTCGTTAACGTAAAGTAGTAAGACGTTAGTGGCTTAAGGCTTAACCACAGAACTAGCGAAACTTCGAATTTTACACTGATGATGGCAGTCGATGGAACTGCCGAAACGTCTGTTTTTGGTGAAAACAGTAGGCCACGGCCAAACAGCGCGGGAATGAATTTTAACAACATTGACCCGGCCGTGCAAGCCTACGAAGATGTCGTACGCTTTCCAATCTTCACAGTCTGGGGATCTCAGGTTGCCTACCAGTAGATCTTCCTATTTCCGGAAGCCTCTTTCTATATCTCACAACGTAACTAAAGCGAACTTGAAAAACGTTGACACACTGGGGCAAAGTTATGGTAACTTTCACCATACCATACGTTTCCACTAATAATGTCAGCAGCATTACACATTGTTACGATATGACTTTATACGACATATAATGTAAATCAGAACCTTTCTCATGGTGTCGCCAATTTCACTGAAGAGAGCCACCCATTACTCAGTATTAACTTTACTCGTGACCTAATAAAAATCATCATCATCGTCTGCACGGCTTAAACCAAGGATGGTTTGTTCCGGTGTCAAACATTCACTCAGCTTGTCACTCCAGCTCTTCCTCGGACGTCCCACACCTCTCCGTCCCGTCGGCTTATAGTTCCATAGTTGTTTGGGGACGCGGCAGTCATCCATTCGGCAAACATGTTCCCACCAATTCAACCGATAGGCCTACTGGGAAATCCTGTCGAGTATACTCATAATATCCGGTTCCTCCCGTATATATGTGTTTCTTCTATGATCATGGAGAGTATACCCTGCCACGTGCCTGAGAAATCTCATTTCAGCCGCTTGGATAGCACTAGCCTGGCCTTTGTAGGAAGGGCCATTACCTTGTAGAATTTTAGGCGTGTTTCTTTACTTGCTGACTTAAAGAATTCGCCTAATAGTTCCGCACATAAGGTTGAACTTATGCAACTTATTCATAACGTCGTTGCTTCTATTATAAGTCACACTGTAGCCCAGATATACCTGGGCTACAAATTACCCAGTAACAGCCCAGCAATAGTCAACAAATTGCTGACTTGTTTCCCTAATAAACATAATTTTGATTTGTAAAAAATAAGCCCAATTAATCGCAACGGATCCGGCATAACATTTGTTTACATAAAAATTAATTAGTTCCAATGATTCACGTCGGAGGTCACAGAGTTATTTTGGTTTGACCTTCGTGTGCGTTGGTATCACACGAACGGACGTACGGATTAAATCAAATAAATAGAAAAGTGTTTATTTTTAAACAACCTCTAAAAGAAACAACGTATTGAAATATAAGTTAAGATTAATACGACGATTACCATAATTTGGTTTAATTTGTGTTGACCTGACGTATAAACTAATTCGTATCGACTGCGGGCGTCAGACTCGTACGCAAAGCGACTTTTGCTGACTCGGTAACAAAATTGTTTGTTTGTTGTGTTTAGAATACGCATCAAGTGTTAAGTAATCTGACCACAATAATGACCTGTGCCAATAACACGCTTCGTTTAGGTTTAGCTAGTAGGAAGCATTTTTTTTATAGTTGATGTGTTGACGAACGTGTATTATTAGAAGACTCTTCGGACCAGTATGTTGTAATGGAGAATGGAGGATCAGATCTAATCAAGAAATAGACTCCATTCTAAAACAGGGAGATATCGTCCGATTTATAAAGTCCAGAAGAATCGGGTAGATAGGGCGTGTAGAGAGAATGGACAACCAACGACTCCCCAAAAGGATAATGAGTGGGCATATAGACGGGCGCAGAAGACGAGACAGACCAAGAAAACGATGGCAAGACGACTTGGAAGAAGACCTGACTACGATGGATTTCGGCTCGTGGAAGACCAAGGCACATGGCGGGGGGGGGGGTTCAGAAGAATCGGTACCCCCCCCCAGAGGTATTAAAAATTTCAGGGAAATTACATAATCACTTAACGGAGGCTTATTTGTAAGTCAGTTGGCTACGTTAAAATAAAGGTTATAAATAATTGTAGAAATAAAAGGAATTACAAATTTGTGTAAATTAATAAAATAAAGTTAGAGTTTTCTTAATAATGACAATCCATCAACATTTGGTAAGTATGTATTTGCAGTATTTTGTACAATTTATAAAATTATAAATATATTTATATTTATACATTTATGTCTTCTCACTGTTTCAACATTATTTACGGTCATCTTCAGAATGGTTCATCCTGAAGATCACAATTAATGCTGATAAAACATTCTAAATATATAAAAAATATATTCTTGTATAAAACAAGTATCACTTAGGCAATATCATTTTGTTAATAATTTTATAAAAATATATAGAATCCCATGACGGTATTAAAATCCGCTGAAATGAAAGCTTAAAAACAATTCTCTTCGCGGATGACCAAGCTATATTCGTCACTTCAGAAGACGATCTCCAACGAGCAGTATACATCTTATATAAAATAGGAAAAGAATATAACTGTAACATATCTGAATCAAAGACACAAAAGTAATAATCTTTATAGGAGATGAACCGGTTCGGACCAAAATATGCCTAGACAACACATAGGCCTACATAGAACAAGTAAGACATTTCAACTATCGCGGACGTGAAACTACTTATGATCAAGATAGAGATATAGAAAATAAAGCGACGAATTTTACAAGAATGTGTGGAACGATTTGGAGAACGTTGGAAAATGAATGTAGAAAAATGATACCCAAATAAAATTTTATAAAACAATGGCAATACCTACACTACTGTACAGTTCTGAAACTTGGGTCATAAAGAAAAAAGATGAACAGAAGATACAAACAGCAGAAATGAATTTTCTGAGATGAGTTAAAAGGTGTAATAGACGAGATCATATAAGAAATGAAGAGATAAGAAGTGATTTGAGTTAATGAAAAGATTAAAGAATACAGAAGAAAATGGACTCAACACATCAGTAGAATACCGAAGTTGGAAAAAGATTACAACCCTAGAGGCAGAAGAAAAGTTGGTAGACCTAAGAAAATGTGGACTGTGGAATAGGAACAGGCCGCTCAAAGCCTAAAACCGTTAAGAAGATGATGATGATGATGTACGACATAGGCTATTAACACGTAACTCTCACACATCAAAAATATCTCACTTAAGGCATACATGGGTCCACAGGATATGTTTATTATTACAGAAGAATGGCGAAAATGAAATGAAAATAACCTAATTTTTTTAATAACTGTAGTTTATTTATATATAGTTTATGCACTAGGCTATTGCACGAAACAAATATTTTAATATCTAAGAAATATTAAAACCAAATTGAAGACGTCACAAAGGAGTACAGGAAGATTTAGAACAGAGCCCAAATATGGACAGTTATGAACGTATGCGGTGCGAATCACGACCAATAACAAAAACTAGACGTACGCGTGAGTTAACAAACACGAGCCGTTAGTGCCATAATTAGGGAATCAAAAAGTAAATCTGTAAAAAGTTGGTAATGAACATGAAAATATTTCGGAATGAAGAAGTTCATCATACGGAGACACTAGATTAGCCAAGGGGGTGGGAAACTAGGAACCAAATCCAAAAAAGAAGTTGACAACGTCCAAAATTCAGACGTAGAGACACGTTACGCAATATTGATGAATGGACGCAACAAACCAAGCCTTATAGGTAGAAGAAAAAGTAGTAGTACAAGAGGATTTTCAGTGAGATGTTTTTCTAACAGCAGTCGACTTTCAACTTTATAACTGTTACTAACACAATTGAAATATGGTAAATATTATATTGCAGCAGTGTTACTGTGTGGGAGTAAATCCTATGTGATGACTAAGAAAGATGTCGGTCGCATATAAGGTGTGTGAAAGGTTGTACAAGGAAGGGTGAGGAATGAAAAGATCACAAATTATATAAAAAATGTTTTAATGAACGAAAAAATAAATAGAAGGAAAAAATAGATGGAAAAGTGGAGACGTTATCTTGACATAATGGAAAAGAACAGAACGTCTAAAATCATCTACTAATATAAACGAGAGGAGAGGAGATCTGTCGGTAGACCCAAGATTTCGGTGTAGTCCACTAGGCCTATGTACTATGAAATAGAAGAAGAAAAAGATAAGTGTTAATATCCAGTTGCTAGACGCCTTGTAGTGAGGCTAGACTTTTCGTCTCCATCGTTGTCGAGTTTGTCTGACCGCTTCGGAACTGAAAATGGAAATAGAAAGTCTCGTCCAGTATGAAGCAAGTACAAAAGTTGGCCAAGTAACAAGGATAACACGGGATTGATGGGCTCAGCAACTAAGTGAATCTGTATAGTGTTTCAGCTGTCACTGCAACACGCAAACACAAAATCTGGGACAGAACAGGTGACGCCCAAATTGTGACTGTCAAACCGGAAACGCTGTTCGATTGACCTTCTCCGGCAATCAGTTTCCTTCCTCTTCCGCTGATGCGTTTGTTTGTGCCGACAATAAATAATAATGCCGCTCTGTTGTCCAATCATTTTTAAACACCGTCAACTGTGGACCGCATTATTTAGTACGCTACGACACAAAATGTTATTTTGCTCTATGGAGATGATGCGGTTATACTACAAAATAATGAACCAGACTTTCAACGCTCTGTGCACGGACTACATAAACTGGGCCGACAATACTACATCCTAAAGATATCTACCAACAAGACAAAAGTTATGGCTCACTACAGAAAATTTTCTGTACGCTCAAAGATTATTATTGAGGGTAAAGTATTGGAACAGACCTCAGATTTTAACTATTTAGGTTATGATATAAGTTTTGAGACGTTGAGAAATATATACAAAATAAAGTCAATAGATTTCAACACATAAATGAAAGTATAAATAGAACACTGAAAAATAAAACGAGGCGTGAGACAAAATTAAAATTGTACAAAACAATGGCTGTTCCAGTCCTATTATATGGCAGAGAATCCTGGATTACAAAACAAGGAATTAGAAGCAACATACAATCAGCAAAGTTGAGATTTTAAAGAAGGGTTAAAGGATGCACAAGAAAGGATCATATAAAAAATGAAGATATATGAAAAGAATTGAATATATATACCGGTAATGTAAAAAATAAAATTGAAGAACACAGGGGAAATGGGGAATAATTTTCGAAATTATAAATCTTCTAGTTCTAACCATAATATTATAATGGTATTATAGTTTTCTCGATGTATTTAAGGAAAACAATAATGTATTTAAGGAAAGCAATATGTAATAATGCGATTATTTTGATGATGTAAAACAAACTGTTTCAACTCCTTCACACATACGCGCACACTCACATACACAAACACATTCACGCAACTAATTTATCTGTTGTGTTTGATATTTGCGCTTGTATCCGTACAGGTCCTGATGATGACAATAAATATTGTCGAAAAATATCGGTATGGAGAACCATACATAACTTCCATGTTCAAAGATTTATATTTAAAATCATTTTCGAAATGAAATATTTCCATTGAAAATACTTATTTCTTCAGCACAAATATTTTAAAATTTGTT
Source organism: Magicicada septendecula (assembly GCA_034769895.1). Lineage (NCBI taxonomy): Eukaryota > Metazoa > Arthropoda > Insecta > Hemiptera > Cicadidae > Magicicada > Magicicada septendecula. The sequence continues at coordinate 490,718,176 of CM068370.1, read as the reverse complement.
TTATACTTTTTTGACCGATCCTCGCAAACCCTTCATCGGTGAAAAAAATAAAGTATAAAGGCAAAATAAAAATGCGCCAAAATTCTTGCTAACAGGTGTTGGTCGAATAGAGAGGGTTAGAAAATTTAAGTATCTAGGGGAAATAATTCAAGAGAATGGTTTCTACAAAATCTGCTATAGAGGAAAGGATTCATAAAATGGAAAGAGCATATGCTATAACTAAAGATATTTACAATACAAAGTGCATACCTAAAAATGAGAAAATAAGTCACTATAGTTCAGGCTTCAGTACAGTAGTGAAGCCGGAATGCCTATTTGCAAGTGAATATCTAGCATTGAATTATAATTTAAACAAACTAGAAATATTGGAAAGACGAATTATTAGGAAAATATTAGACCTACGAAAAACTTCAGAAGGTTGGATATTAAGAAGTAATGATGAAATATATCAGAGTATAGAAAATGTAACAAACAATGAGAAAAAGGAGACTATTATTTTTTGGACATTTATATAGAATAGACGACAATAGGTAAACAAACAGATCTTCAATATCTGTGGGGAAAGAAGTCAACATCAAGTTGGACTGAAGAAGTCTAAAAGGATTTAGAAAAAAATAATATAAACGCAGAAGAATCAATTGAAAGAGACGTTTTTCGGGCAAAAGTGTTAAAAATGGAAGGAGTCCAGGGTAGGAGAGAGAAAAACCCAGGTTCAAAGTGGACTGAAGACAGGAAGAAGAGACACAGTGAAAAGATGTAAGAATATTGAAGAAACAGAAAAGAACAAAGGATAAAGAATTGAAATTGGCATGTGGTCCTTAGATGGCCGATAAAACACAAAAAAAAAGGAAAATAACAGCAACGTAAATGGACTACGCTGTAGACTGTCAAGTATAGACAGGGACGCCAATGTTGAAGTAGCGCGGGCAGGATAGTATAGTTGGAGATGACATAGGGATAGCAGCGGGTTATGAATTGGAGTCATTTGGAAAGAAGAAGTAGAAGAAGGAGGAGTCGATGGTGCTGAAGAGATGACGAGGTTTTGTTGTGTACTGTACTCCGTCAGCGGTAACTGTTCGTTTACGTGTCAGTTATTTATTGAGGCTGCGGTCAGCAGTAAGAAACGCCTGATCGTAAATTCATTCCTATGACACATTTTAAATCATAACATTATTCATGATCTACTTTTACTGCCGTCTGTTTTTTTGTTATTGTTTCTCGATTACACGTAACCGCGGTTTTACGTAATTACCGATTAAAGATTTCTTGAGATAATCGTTTAACGTTCATAACGATTATGATTGCGGCAGTCGACTTCCCGAACTACAAACGGTTAATGCTGAATGTCGTTTGTTATTTTTATTAAGCACAGGTGTTACAAAAAACACTAGGAGGTAGTCTTCTATTTCTTCTTCTTTTTCGTCTTCTTCTCCATTTCAAGGATTAGGTTATATAAACCTGTTCCGTCACCCATCTCATCCTCGGACGACCCACCTCTCTTCTACTAATGGCTTTGTAGTTCAGTGCCGCTTTCGGCAATCGATCCTCTGTCATCCTTTGCAGATGATCCCACCATTGTCTTCTGTAAATTGGAATAATTTCATTTATGTCCTTTACTTCGAGTTCCGCTCTGATATCTTCTTTCCTTATTCTATCTTGCAATGTATAATTTAAAGTATGTCGAAGAAACTGCATGTCAGCACTTTGAATCTTGCCGCATTCCTTTTTTGTCATGACCCACGCCTCACTCGCATATGTCAATGTGGGTATTGCGATTGTCTTATATAAAATTTAATCCTTGTGCTGTGTCTTGTTTTATTTCTAAGATTTCTATGAATCGTACCACAAATATTCCTAAATTTATTTATCTTCTCTCTTATATCATATTTCATATTCATAAATTACTGCACAGCCGAAATATTTGAAACGGTTCACTTGTTCTAAAGGAAATATCTTCTAATTTTGAATTACAAATATTTTTTCCAGATAACAGGACGAAGTCTCATTGCTCCTAAGACCAACCTCAACGACCAGGTAATTTTTAATCAAAGTGATATTCCTCCGTGAGTAGCTGTCTTCCGTGGTGTGAGAGGACAATCTTCCCCATTGGCTTACCTTCGCTAATCCACCACATCACAGCGCACATCTTCTCCGTTTTCACTGGCCTTGTACTTTTTTGTGTACGTCACTGGATTTGAGACGTCATATTACTTCGCGTACCGTAATGAGTGATTGTAATTAGTAAGAAAACTCCAACTTCATTTTATTGGTTTACAGCAGGTATTACAATTCCTTTTATTTCTTCAATTATTTATAAGGCTTATTTTAACACGCGCAACTTGCTCAGATTTTTTTTTTACGAGGGTAGGTGAAAACCTCTACAGACACTAGGAACCCCGTAGTTCCTAGTAGTGTGGAACACTAACCCACTAAAAACACCTCCTTTAATGCTACAACTGAGCAAGCTCATCCAGCAGTTTCTCCTTCATGTTTCCTTCACGGGTGATAGGGTGAAACCCAGTGACTAATCCCAAGATTATGCTGTCCTTCTCTCACGTCGAGTTTTGTGGATGTATACATATTAATTGCTTTCTATTGCGATACCAGATCATGTGGCTTCTGTCTTATGAGTGTGGTCTCCTCAGGACGTGTGAAGCTTCCTCCACCACGTGTCGCATTATTGGGTTATCGTGGGTCTGAATCCTCTGATCATGTTTGTCTGCATATTTTGTTATTATTACTCTGACATATTCTACATCGAGGTCTCTATGTAGATTGTCGTTCCTTATATACCAAGGGGCATTCACTATGCTTCTGAGTACTTTGTTCTGAAAGGTTTGTATATTTTCTAAGTTTGTTTTCTTTGTACAGCCCCACAGCTGAATTCCGTACGTCCACACAGGCTTCAGAACTTGTTTACACAACAGCATTTTGTTTTCAACTGTTTTAGTTGGCTCATAAATAGACCGACATTAAGTGATTATGGAATTTTTCTGAAACTTTTAATAGCTCGGGGGGAGGCATTTTAGTACAAAGGAATTACTATAATTGAATGGACGAAGTGGGTTCGACCCAACGTTTACTGTAACGCCGGACGGCGAACGTTCACGAGCAAACCAAGTAAACAGCATTTAACGTGATAACGGTAAACGGCGAGAAGAAAAGGATTTGTCGCGCACGCGCGCGTATGTATGTCCGCCAACAAAACGGCTGCTGACAATGAGGTGGCGAACGTGTTTCCATTATATAACGACGCGCATTTTTTACATAGCGCATTGTTGGTGTACCGTGTAACGTTACCCGCCATTGTCTAACGTACGCTTGTCCTGACTGTAGTAAACATTACCTGTTACTTAATGGTGCTGTTTAATACGTACATATATGCGATCGAGATGATCTGGCAGCAGGGATGATTGAGCTCAGCTCTGGAATGTAGTTACCTCCTACAAATACTTTGTTGCACGCCGATGATCAGGAGATCAGGATCAGGAGAGTGAAGTTACACCGCTCGAACCAATTACGTGTGGGACGTACAATGGCCGTCGTAGGGAAGAACCCTGTGACAGCAAACGTTGTAATTGATAATAGTATTTTGGAGCAGGTATCACATTTTAATTATTTGAGATGTTATGTCTTGTATGGGAAGTACAACGATATCGACATAAAGTTACAGTAAATAAATTTAGTTATACCTGTGGAAAAATAAGACGACTATTGAAGAATAAAACCCAGAGGGAGACACAGTTTAAGGTCGTGGCTGTGCCGACCTTAATGTATGCACGTGAAACATGGACGATTCTGCAAAAAGATATTAAAAAAATACAGGCCTCGGAAATGAAATTTTTAACAGCTTTTAAGATGAGCAATTTGAGAGATCATCTTACGACATAAGGGAGGGTGTGAAGTTACAGTCGGTTCTGGATAGAATAAAGGACTATATAGGCAGAATTGGAAGTCCCATGTGGAACTTATGGTAGACAGGCGTATTCCTAAACAAGCCTTTAAATATGGGCCAGTGGGAACGAGAGATCGCGGAATGTAGTGAAGAAGAAGACGATGAGAAGGAAATTCTCTGTAAGTTCCAAACTAGTACTTGATCATAAGATTTTAGAACAGCTGTCACGGGGCGTTGTATAAGGAATGCCCCGCCAGTCTTTGAAAAATGTTGCTTTTAGTTGAAACTACAATATGGATTGTCTGACTTAGTTTAATTTTGAAACAGAAGACTCAGAAATCCATAATACAACGCAGAATTTAAAAACACGTAACCTAACGTTATTAAATTATTGTAAATCCGAATTGCTAGGCCGTGGTCGGTTGCTAACATAGTGCGACATTGGTGTGACATAGACTTGGTTGCTAACATAGTGCGACATTGGTGTGATATAGACTTACCGAATGTAGGCTACGAAATGTTTAGTGATGATGAAATTTTACATACGTATCCATAGAACCTACCCATAATCATTAAACAAAATTTTGTTTGCAATTACAGTGATTAAATTATTTGAGTTTGAAAATTTTCAGCAATAAATATGTTCGAGCATAACATTAGTGTCACCCCTTCGGTCCCGTAGGTGACGAATTAGTGACGTTCTACTGTATTTGTGAGTGGAGGGTAATGCTTTCGAGGGTTCGGCACAGTCCACCGTCCAAGAAAGGGTGTCAGGATGTCAGCCTGTAACAAGGAGTAACGAGTTTGTTATTGTTGTTGTTGTTATTAAATGCGATTTTCTTGTTGACGGTGGACGTTGAGATATCTCAACCGGAACTGTACTTTGATAAGCTACTTTTTTTTTTTTACCTTCAATGTTCCATAAGGAATGGAAATATGTTGATCGCGAAATAAATCGTGTTCCACTTAAGGGCTGATTCTGATTGTACTACCCTCAAAACATGAAGAATAGTCATTTTGTCGAAAAGTGTCTGTGTGTAGAATTGTTTCTATGGCGAACGATAACTGCCGCAAATTCAAACAGAATCAAATAATTTTTTGCATATGTGCCCGAGTTGTAGAGGACTCAAGGCCTATTGATTATAGTGAAGATCGGTTTAGGGGAATGGGTAGTTTACCTCCAAAGTTTTATGTTTTAACAAGAGTAAAGTACTTAATTTTGATAGATAAAGTATCCTGGAAAGAAGGGCGTAATAATCCACTGTAGAAAGGTAGATAAATATCTATAAATGAATATGATAGTTGAAGGGGGAGAGGATAATTTTGTATATGTGTGCTACGTTATCGGCAACAAAGAAGTAGTTTGTTGTTAAAATTCCTTACCGGGCTGTTTGGCCGTGGTCCAGTGTTTTCTGCAAAACCAGACGTTTCGGCAGTGCCATCGACTCCCATCATCAGTGAAAATCGAGTGCGCAAACGTGAGGTGGTATACGTTAGTGACCACAGTACTGCGGTTAAAGCTGAAGAAATAAGTATTTTCAATGGAAATATTTCATTTCGAAAATGATTTTAAATATAAATCTTTGAACATGGAAGTCATGTATGGTTCTCCAAACCGATATTTTAAATTCAACGCATAATGAGATTTAAAATTGTTAACGCGCACGAGAGTACGCGCGCTTTTGAGTGTGAGTATTGTTTTATAAATTTTCAATGTACTCGTTTTTTCAGTGTTGTCGAATAAGTAAAGACTGAGATCGAGTGAAGTGAGTGGAGCCGGACTATCTGTGTCACCGGCAGCCAGGCAGTGTGAGACAGCCGAGTGAAACCTTGAAGGTGATTGAACACTAAGCACAGCAGTGCCGTACCTAAGGTAATTCGATAGCTGAGCCGAGCTGAGCTGCAGCTGCGACTGCACATACAACTTTTACTCGCGCCCGTATCCCGTGGCTTCCACTTTCCACGTCTTCTCGCACAATCCAGTTCGTTTGGTGCTGATTTGGGGAATCGGGTCGTGCCACCTTAATTATGTGATCGCCTTTCGCTTCTCAATTTGTTGTGAAAACGATTCAAGATAAATTTTTGTAATTAGCTTGTGAAGTCTATAATTTTGACGGAACAGTGTATAAGCCTACACCGTGAAGTGACGCCGACGATGACAACGACGAAAAAGGAGCTGGATGGAGCATGTCTACAGAACGGACCACCAGAGGCTAGTAAAGCGCGCTGTAGACTACAAACCAGTTGGCAGAAGATCTGTGGGTAGTGATGGCTTCAGTGAAGACGAAACAGTGTATAAGCCTACACCGTGAAATGACGCCGACGATGATTGTTAATACTGTCTTAAATTATCCATTTAAATCCCCCCCTCTCTCTCTCTCTCACTCTCTGTCTGTCTGTCTCTCTCTCTCTCTCTCTCTCTCTCTCTCTCTCTCTCTCTCTCTCTCTCTCTCTCTCTCTCTCTCTCTCTCTCTCTCTCTCTCTCTCTCTCCGCAGTCTGCCGTCTCTCTCCTATCTCCAGTTGTATTTAAGGACACGATTGTTTTGCGAAAGCTACATTGAATTATATTTTCTTCCAGCTGTTAGTCAAAACGATCAATCTCAAGTAGGCTCACAGCTGAAGCGACATTGAACAGTTTTGTCTTCTGTACGGGTCGATCGATTACAACAGCAATTAATTAAGTTTAATTCTAGGCCGGTCAGTTTACTTTCTTATAGTAAACCAGGAAACATTCCGTCAGTCGATGCGGTGAGAGGCTTAACTAATTTCAAAAAAATTACGCTTTTGGGGTGAAAGGTCAATGCTAGTGAGAAGCGCGGTCCTCAATGCTGACGTTCACCCGTTACAAACACTTTTACATTCCACACAGTGTTTCATTGCTTATTAATTTGTTATCTATATGTGTGTGTGTGTTTAGAAATGCAATGACTATGGAAATGGACAATACGGAAATTGCATTGTGCAAGGCGATTTGGTTAGAAAAATCTAAATTACCGTTTCATATCATTACATTGTGTACCTACACTTGGGTACAAGAGTATGCGACCACAAAGTTTTCCACTGACGAGTTTGATATGTCTCCCTGTACTGGAAGAGTTGATTATACGTATGCGCTGAGTTTGCGCCCCGCAATCCCCCATATCACGAAAGTTATTTAAATTAACGTGTGTTTTTTTTAACATGAAAATATTTTTAGGCTGGCGGTGATTCCACAAAAACGTCATCGATCTAGAAATTTGATATGTAAACGCATCAAGACAGAAATAATCGCTGGTGACATTGAGGTTAGCAAAAGTTTTAGTGAGAATAAAATTTGGTTTTACATGCTCTGTTTGTGATCGTCTGTGGTTTGGAAATGATTTACGTAATCCACCAAACGTAATCCACATTATACGTTTCAAAAGCCTAAAAACATTATCATGCTTCGATGTTTCGGTTTCGTCGAAATTCTTTGAATGCTTAGTGCATAAATAGAGAGAGGACGAGAGAGAGAGAGAGAGACATTTTGGGTCCTGGGGTCCCAAAATTTTGAAATTTCAAACACTTAACACTGAATTCAGATGTTAGTTAAAATTGTCTTTAATTTGATACTCCACATTAACTTTTGCGATTTTGTAAAAGTTTGCATCCCGTTGTTTGGCCTTGACAACAAAATTTTGAATTTTAAAAAATCAACATTATATTTAATAAATATACCGTACAATAATTTCGTACTCTCACACACGCGCCTAAGCATCCGTACGCACCATTCCACAGCAGTTAAAGTTGTTTTACAAGCCTAAAAGTACTTAAAACTAACATTTTTCACAACGTTCCTTATCAACTACACTAAAAACTCGTTTATCCGAATTTGATGGGACCGCGCCCGTTTCGGATAAACCGAAACTTCTATCTAAATAATAATACATATGTAAGTACAGTAACTTTATTTAAATAATAATTTAAAAGTTACTGTACTTACAGTGAATATGACACAATAAACTATAAAACGGCACCGCACTGTAAATTATAGTTTCTACAGGACTGGAACAGTCCTACTGCTTGTTCGTACAGCAATCAAGCATAGTTTTTTGGCTAAGCTTTGAAAACAAATTTAGCAAATTTCTGCTTATTGACTTTCTACTTTATATCACGTGGAATCACTTGTCTACGCTATTAAATATAGATTATAGCGACAGGAAAATGCTTTAATGTATTTTTAAAATTTACTAAAAATTGTTTCGGATAAACCTGATTTTCGGATAAACACGTTTTTAGTGTATGTTCAAACCTGCAATCTCTACTTATTCATATAGTGTCTCTACAGTGTAAAAGGAGGACCTGGAAACACTGTCGAAGTAGGTGAGTCGTGCTTCTCTCGCAGGGAATTCGAAGTCGGCCGTGTAGGCCTATACCCACAATAGTGGGTGTTTGGCGCTTTGTCTCTCGCGAAGTTAAAGACTCTTTTCTCCTGTAGATGTTGCCCATCCCCCACTACTTGGAGGTGCGGCTGGATCAAGGAATGAGACCATAGGACATTACTCATCCTCTCCAGTACTTGGGAAACAAGATGAACATTTTGCGTGAATTATTGAATGTGAGGATTAAGTGTAAAAGAACCGAGCAACCCGTGTCGTAGTTATTTCTGTTGACTATATGGAATCGAAGCGACAATACATGTCAGTTTGGGTTTTGGGATTCAGTGTGCGTTGTTTGATAGCGGTATTTACTGTAAAGCGTTCTGTGCGGTCATTTATTATTTCTATTGATAGTCTGCGTTCGACGATAACAACTGTAAACTAAGGAAATTGTATACCGAGTTGTGAGTGATGATTGCTCTGGTGTTCGAATTTTATTTCACTGTTACAAGATTACGAGTCGTGCGGTCGTCGTCGCATACATTAGAGGGAGAGGGAGTGAGAGGGGGTGGTGGAGAGATATAGCGTGATAGCGTGTATGGGACAGAAGACGAGGCAGAAGAGAGAGAGAGAGAGAGAGAGAGAGAGAGAGAGAGAGAGAGAGAGAGAGAGCGGCAGAAGATGGGGCAGAGGGTTTATGGGGAGCAGGAGCAGTTGACAGCTTCTGGCCTTTTGGTAGATCTCTTTAATGCTGCCAAATAGAATTTACGTTGACGGGGGGCTGGGCGGATGGTCTTCCCGACAGTTGGTGCACTCGACAGTTTGTGCAGTTGCAGTGCGCTCGCTCGCGGTTGATCCTGGCAGCCGAAAGGCGACCTCACTCTTTGTAGAAGCTGGGTGATGTTGATGACGTTGAAATGGCTAATCGATGAAAGCACATAATACAAATATACTACCCGAACATCAGGCGTTCACATGAAGAACCAATATTATCCAAGCTGCCAATACCGCGCGTTAATTCAGTAATTAATAAAGACAGTTATAAACCCATGCCCGGCCGGTTGGAGGTGGTGAACAACTCTGCCATTGAAGAACGAAAAGTAATTACAGTGCGTAGCAAACAACGGCAGATGCGAGCAGGTGGAGAGGTGAACAAAACACACACACGCACACAACTGTGTGTACTCTATGGACGGGTGTAATTTATAACGCGCCGTTAAAATTACAGTGAGACTGAATACATAACAGTACCAGTGGCTCGGTCATACATGCCAAAGGCCATATGACTATCGGTCATAGGCTAGTTGCTCACGGATCGATTTCGATCGTACGGAAAAATATCGCACGATATTTTATCGTATGTACGTTGCTTGCACACACCACGGGGTTTTTTCCGTGTAGAGTGCAGTCGTTTTAGCTCGAGATCACTCACAGTTGTATGGAAAATGAATCCAAAACGTGTTGTTGCTGTGTGGTTGGTCTCAGGCGTCGTCTCAGGCGTCGTAGGATTAAACGAACTTACTGGGTTCATCCAATTAACGAGAAAAGGGAACAAGCAGGAACATGCCGCACATTTTTAGAAGAACTTCGAAATGATGAGAACAAGTTCTTCAACTGTTTTCGTATGTCAATACCATCGTTCAGTGAACTGCATGAACCTCCTCATCATTAAGCTAATAATATTAGTAAAGGATTTTAAGAGTTCGATTGAAATGTTTATAAAAAAAAAATAATAATATTATTATTTAATAAAATTTGCTAATAATATTACTTTCTTTTATGGAATAGGTCTCAGTTTGGTCAGAAGTAACGAGTCAAATGAAGACGGATTTTTACCGTAGGAATATAAGTCGTGCAGTGTGCAAGCGTGCATTGGACCACGCACGCCACAGAATTCACGGAAACGGCACGGCGACAGTCTTTGTAGTAACAGTGGACGGCAGCTAAACGGCGATCGTGTCGTGCCGTGTGGAGATCGAACTGTGTGCAAGCTCCCATGCCCTTCTTCGTTCTACTAAAAGAATTTGATCGTACGATATTTTTCCGTACGATCGAAATCGATGTGTGTGCAACTAGCTATAAGCGTTTGACAAGAAGTATGTGTTGATCACTTCTAGAGATAAGGGTTTCATGATTTTCAATTATTGATTTCACATTACAAAGCTAGAGGGAGAACAAAAATTGGTAGCCCTAAGAAAAGGTGGACTGTGGAATAGGAACAGGCCGCTAAAGCCTAAAACCGTTAAGAAGATGATTATGATGGTTAATAAATCCACGTTGGTATTTTTTTAACCATAGATGATGGTTAAAAAATACAATCCAAATTGTTTTTCATACGTTGGGCGAAAATAAATATTCTAAACCGTCACTGAAGGCGTTTGTTTAATTTGTATTGGCGTCAACTGGTTTAAAGTTCGGCGTAATTTTACGCTAAAAAACATAAAGAATTAAAGAAAACAAACAGTTTACCATAATGCCAAGGTCAGTCGAATGTCGTGCGTTTAATTATTACGTACATCACAATAATGACACGAAGCAGCAACAACAACTACGTGTCACGTGGTATCCTACTGACCAACAGAAATGTTTTAATTTTTCTTTATTTATTCTCGTTTATCTGTTCCACAATATTAACTTGACTAGTAATTGTTTACTTACCCGATAAGATAGGTTGAACTGTGTTTGGGTTAAATTTATTAACGCCATATGTGAAACCGTTTCCTGCAGAAAGGAATTGTGCATTATCTTTACACTTAATGACTTTACTTAACACGAGGTTTTCCGCTGATAGCAATAATAGTCAGTGATATTACCTTAACAGTAAACAAGTGGGGACTGTGCGGGACAAAGGGCATCCCCGTCGCCCGCTCGTGTGCTGGGTCCCGAGCTTTAAGAATCCTGCCACAGGGACCACAGATGTGTTGGATGTTAAGGGCGTGGCCTGCTACCGGCCGTGGAGCTTTAGAGTAATTGTGTTTAATTGTGCATGAAATCAGCGTACAAATGGCAAAGTACGTATAGCCAGGACAGGATGCAGAAATGATTGATACATGACACATATCCATGTATGCGTAAAGTGTTTGGGGAAGCAACTGACATGACGTTTACACATACGAGGAAATTCCTTGACGTCAAGTTTTGCAGTTATTAATTGCTTCTAAATATAAAATCACAATTATCTCTTCGAAATAAGTTTTCGCCTTATAATATACTGCATTCAGACCAGTGTGTATTTGCTGGATTCGGCTTTGGGAAACGGTGTCCAGCTGTGTTCTTGAGAGGTTCCTTTGACAAGTGCCCAGTGATCGGTCACGAATAAGGACGTCTATCGCGATCTCGCAGCGACAACTTAGCGACATACACACACTAAACGACTTGAAACACGTCCAGATTCATTGGCGATAAACTCAAGGACAACAGTCAGTACACACGAAAACTCAGAATCCATTGTACTGAACTTGCACTTTGTTTATTAAGTAACTGACATTACAAGTACAGTGGAACATCAGTAATTCTTCTCCCTCTGTGTTTCGTCACCCACTCAAGCTTTTTTTTTTCTTTTCTTTATTAACAAGCGAGTAACATACGTTCTAATTAAAGCCGGGTAAACCAGAAACGTGCTGATTGTGGCCGGGGTTGTAATTATAGTCAGGAGAACGGATTGCGGAAGGTATTGGTTCGAAGTATGGGTATTTCGTAATGTGTGTACACGGCACAATAAGTGTTGTTTTGTGTTGTTACAGCGTAATGCGTTTCCGAAAATTCAGTCGGACTGCTGATGCCTGACAAAGTATTCCGGAAACCACTCTAAAATCTGCCTGGAATAAGTTACGGCCATCTGAATTACAACCAGCGTCTACAGGACTAGAAGGTCTTGACCCCACATCGGAATTGTTAGATATCTGTCAATCCCTACCAGCATTTAACAGTTTGAATGAAGACGGCGACAGAAATTGGTGTGAAATAGACTTACCGGATGTAGGCTACGCGATGTTTAGTGATGTTGAAATTGTTACACACGTATTCACAGAACCTACCCACAAACATTAAACAATTTTTTTTTACAGTTAAAAGTGCTTAACTTCTTTGAGTTTGAAATTTTCTAGTATTAAATATGTTCGAGCATAACCTTAGTACTGTACACTGCTAGTGTTGCAATAAAACAGTGTATACTGTCTTTAATGGGTTTGTTTCTTACTCCCTCAATAATTCGTCACCCCTTCAGTCCCGTTGGTGCGAATTGGTGAGGTTCTACTGTAGTAAACGTTGAGGAATTTTGTTTCTGTTTCTCTATCGTAGTATGGACGAAACGTGTGGCTTAAAGAAAAATAAAACGGTGTGTCAATAACGATGTCAATAACGTTGAAAGCGAAGAAAGCTTATAAGCGAGAATCTGTCCTCTTTCGCGGGTAGACCCATATTAAAAAGTAAATTAATTAACTTTGCGGTTTACGAGGCCTTAAAAGTGAAAGGTTTCTACTGAGGAGGGGGTTTTGAGGTTATGGAATTCCCCTCGTTCTCATGTAGGATTCTGCGCTAGAATTTTTTTCTCAGAAACGAGTTACAATAAGGCCTAAGAACCCCTTAATGGATCTGTGAATTGGACATCGATAAAGGCTAAGCCAGTAGTACTAAAGTTATTCAGTTCATTCCAACGTTGTCGTGTTTACTTGTTAAACTGCTACTTGTCATGTTCCGGACGAGGCCTTTCAGTGTTTCCACCATTTTCAAGTCCTAAAGCACGACCAAAAATGGTCAAGATCGTGGTTTAGGACTTGAAAATGGTGGAAACACTGAAAGGCCTCGTCCGGAACATGACAAGTAGCAGTTTAGCAAGTAAACACGACAAAGTTGGAATTACAGAGACTGGTAATTGAAATACAAGATTATTCAGTTCATGCCGGCAGTAAGTTTTAGTGTCATTTTTTGTTTGTTTTTTTAAATACTCAGACAATTACACTTTTAAATTTAATTTTTGTGTAGAGCCTATGTGTTTATTCTGTGAATTATCGTTCAATTTGCTTAACGTTCGCAGTCGGACAGATTATAGATTTGAAATAAATTAGTAAAAGTAGGCTGGTATTAAAGCGGCTGAAATGAGATTCCTTAGACGAGTGATAGGGTATAGGCTGCTCTTCAAGGTCACAAAGGGAATATCGATGTACGGCAGGAACTGCATATTACGAGTGTACTAGAACAGGATTGGTTGGAGCATCCTCGAGCAACTACTGAACTACAACCGGAAAGGACTGGCAGGTGTAGGGCGTGCGAAGAAGCGTTGGAATGTCGACAATGTCTACTGAAGGAATGAATCTTGTTTTAATTCATGGATCTCCTGCTACTGATGGTCGTGATACAGATGGACCTCTTTAAAATCCAAAAAGTGTCGGCACTTTTTCTTCTATGACCTCACAATTCGAAGTCGAACCTGAGCCTCCATAATCGTCCACCTCCATTTTCCCTGTCCTTGGCGATTGATGTCCATCGTTTTATTTTAAGTAAATTATCAGCATCCCTCGCCACTGCGTCAATCCAGCGTGTCTTGGGTCTTCCGACAGGCCTTCTACCCTCGATTTGACTAAACAGTACCTTCTTAGGTATTCGGTTGCCTTCCAATCGGCACTTCTAGGTTGACTCAGTTATTTCCAAAAAGATTTGGGGGAATCATGCCCTTTGTGCCTCCCCCTGCCCGCCTACAGATCAGCCAGTGGATGTAGCACTTCGACTAACTCGACACAAAAACATGTTCATCGCTGTCCTTCATCGTGTAAGCATCCAAAGCCATAAACTAGTGGAACTTAAGTAGAGTTTCGTGTCGACCGTCCGGTAATTACGGAGGATAAAAATCCGGTCAAGTGATAGTAGCATAGATGTGGGCCACGGTACAGTTCGACATTCTTCGACGGAGCGTCAATAAAAAGAAGCGATCCGCCAATCAGGACGCGGAACGCGGTGGAGGATTTTGTAAATATTTGGTCGCCACGAACGGCGACAGTACACTGAAAGCCGGTTGCAGATAGAAAGCGATAATTAGTATTGGAATTGGTTCCGTGACCAGTTCCAATGAAAGCGGGTGTGTTTTTAAAAATAAACTGCTTTTGATACAACAGGTCTTGGAAGCCGGTGTCGTTACACATGACCTGAGGGCGCCAATAAGCCAACAAATAGGTCTTGGAATTTTCTTCGGTCTGTGTAATTATTCAAAACAAAGAATCTCAATGCTCAAACGTGCTGACAATATGTCGTAAATCTTGTTTATGCAAGTGATTAAATGCCAATAAAGAACTAAGATATGCGTAATGAACATGCCGTCTTCTCCTTCTTTTCCTTCTTCTTCTTCTTCCTTTTCTTCTTTTCCTTCTGCTTCTTCCTTTTCTTCTTCTTCTTCTTCTTCTTCTTCTTCGCCCATTTCTTCGATCCATCTTCTTTTCCTCTCCCAGTATTTCTTGTTCCTTTGAGTCTATAAAGTACCAATATTTTTTGGTAGACGTCCTTCCCACGTTCGTCTTAACACGTGGTCCTTCCACCGTTCTCTACATTCTTCGATGTTTTTATTTAAATTGTGAACTCCAAGACTCTCCGTGATTCTAAGCCTCGTTTTCAAGTCTATACCTTCTTGTTACTCCTAGAACTAAACTTATAAACCTCATCTACACCAACTGGACCATATTATAAGTTCTGGTACTTAGGACCCAGGGTTCGCTTCCATAAGGCCCCTAGCCCATAGGGCACAACCGTAATTTTAACACCGAGTCGTTCCTTACGTTACCATTAAGCGATCTGTTTCGCTGAGTGTGGCAGTACGTACAGGGCTGCCACCTTGCTGCTTCCAAACTGGGACGACTGATGTGAGCCCTTCTTTGCAGCTTCTGAGATCGGTCTACCCATGAAACGCAAAGAAATCACGAGAATGCAAAGAGTTAAGGGGTGAGGACATGCAGGAAACCGTTGGATTAGGGATGCATTCCCCAAATGGGAGGTGGAGAAAAAACAAAGGACACTTACGGGATCTTGGAGGGGAACCCATCCTCTAACTCGCTGGATATTTTTCTGCTCCCCCCACCAACGATTCGGGTCAAACGCCCTCGGGCGCTTTTCGATGACCCCCCATCAACCCACTCTCGCAGTAACTTCTATCCACAGCCCCAGAGTTTACCTCTGAACTCTGAAAATTGCCCTTCTTTCCACCCTCACCTGTCTCCTTGCACCCTGTGTCTTTGTTGCTGTTACCATGGTCACCGGCACGCAGGCTCTCTGTGCCTCGCGGAGAGCGACCGACGCCTTACGCGTCAGCTTGCTGAGCTTGAGACAGGTAACATCTGTTGGCTGAATCGGTTCCAGCCATGGCCGGCTCTAGTGGAAGGGGATATTAAACGTGGCATCGTTGCGTCTGAGGCCTATAAGCAAAGTGTAATAAAATAGCTAAAGTGAACATGTTATATTATGATTCAATTTCATAGCATTACTAAAATCATGAGTAGGCCTATTTATAGCTAAATCTACGTAAAATTGTAGGCATGTGCGCACTTAGTACTGTACGTTTAACTTGAAGAAATTAGTGTTAGGCCTAATGAATTAATTTTGTTCGAGTTAATGAATTCGTACCATATGAATGAGTTAATTATTATATTTCTTAAATAATTTTACATAATAAACTTTTAATTTGCAAAAAGTGAAGTATTATTAACCTGCTGTTAACCGGCAATTAAAAATGACGCGATTTGATTACTGAAATACATAAATTAAGAGTCGAGCTCAAATATCAGCTGGTTGCAGTGTTGCCACGTTTAATATTCCGGCCTTCTACTAGGGCCGACCATGGTTCCAGCGGCAGTGCCTCAAAAATCAAGTTTTCTTTCTCCCCCGCCATCTAACCGGGGGGTGACTGTGTTGGCGGTTTCCTTTCCTTTCGACTGAACCAGTACTATTTTTATCTTGTGGCAGCCACTGGGCGCGTCCCAGATGCTGAAATCTTGCCACGAGTACAAAGGCACTCCGCATACACAATGCAGTGCAATACTCTGCTCTCCCTATTGGCATTTCTCCTTTCCCGCCCTGTGGTGCTGCCTTCCTGATGATCCGTTCGCCACATACTCTGAACGGTAAGGGAGACGGCACTCGACAGTCGTTGTCCGTACGTACGTAATCAACGTTGTGAACACAGGCGGCTGTTTAGAATCCAATAAATTCGATTGTGATTGTGATATATTGCCATGTATCGAGGACGCTGACAGCAGTCAGACGTGGGCAGTCCTGTCCAGTGGACACGATAAGACGGAATTAATGCAGTGAAAGCGTGAAAACCTGTCCAGGCTGGCCACACGAGCAGCGTCGCTTTCATAATTTTAGCCTGTGCAGTATGTCGAAGTGGTCTTTAGGGTAGGTAGGATCTGGCGCCAAATGAGATCTGAAGTGAAGTTAGAATATACGCAGTAAAGACAAAAAAGAAGCCAATTTTAACTTGTTAATAAGATGGACAATGGAGTAAACAAGTTCATGTTATATTTGTGGTTATGTGCTGCAACCGAGAGGGAATTATTTCCTCGTAGCGGGCGGTCACATTACTACTGCCTCTGGAAGGTCATACCGGACACCACACCCAACTTGTGCACGTACCCACTTTCTAAATTGTCCCCCTGTAACCAGCAGCGCTCTCTCTCTCTCTCTCTCTCTCTCTCTCTCTCTCTCTCTCTCTCTCTCTCTCTCTCTCTCCGCTGTACTGCTCGCTGTACTTGCTACCCCCCGCTCTCTTTACGTCTCTCAGACCTATCTCACTCTCCGTTCTCTTGTCTCATTTTGTCATTGCATTTCTCTCTCTCTCTCTCTCTCTCTCTCTCTCTCTCTCTCTCTCTCTCTCTCTCTCTCTCTCTCTCTCACTCTCTTTTTTGTTTTCAAACGTACTACCCCCCATTGCTACTGAAATTCACTTACTGCCTTGTCCGTACGCCTACTGTGTTCAGTATTTCCTGTCTTAATTCATCTGTTATCTGCAAACGTGTGAAGGTGGTATTTGTACTTTTAAAAAACGTATTAAACAGAAAAATAAAAAATATACCCTATATCAATATACCATATTTATAACTCGTACTTATGTTATTTTTTTTTGTCCTTATATTGGACGCAATAATCAGAAAAACGTGGCACCGCCGCGACCGGTTCATTTAAAAATACTTCGGTGTGTGTGTGTGTGTGTGTGTGTGTGTGTGTGTGTGATTCAGGTGTCCGTTCAACCTTGAGGTCTTTCCACACAAACGGTTTATGGGTCTGGAGCGTAGGTGTTCTTTCTTTCAGCATATGTTCACACACGGACGAAAATATGAACGCTACAGGGACTCTATCCAGCCCTTTCATCACCTATTTTGTCTCGACAATTTAAAACATAGGTAATTTTCTTATTTCGCGTCTTCCTAGGTAATGTCTGATTGTTTTCTGAAAGTTTCAGAATTGTCCCCCAACTTTGGGGGTGAGACGCCTGTATCCCAATTGTGTTTTCAACAACATCTGATTGGGACACATATATGCCAATGGTAATGTATTATTCGTATATCTTCTTCTAGGTTAGCAGCCCATAGGCTGGTTGGCAGCAGCTCGCCATTCTTCCCGCTTCACTGCTTTTCTTTTCAACTCACAATATGATGTGCAGTTCATATCGACCATAAGCTGTTTCATGTAGTCTAAACGGGGTCGTCCTCTGTGATTCTTCCCTTCAATTGTTCCTTCTATTATTCTCTTAACCAAACCATTGTGTCATTGTGTATGCCCTATAAACTTAGCTCTTCTGCCTTTTAAATTTCGTAGAAAGCTCTTCTCCTCTTGAACTCTTCTAAAGACTTCCTCTTTCGTTATCTTCTCTCTCCAGCTTATCTTGAAAACTCTTCTGTAGCACCATGTCTCAAATGCTTGGAGTCTTTTCTTGTCACTTTCTCCGATTGTCGAAGATTCACTCCCGTATAGGGCAACATTCCACACTGTAGCCTAATACACTACTTGATAGGCCTTTACGAAAGAGTTAAATTGTTGATTTGCATATTATGTTGGCCTATGAGCATGTAAGAAGTAAGGTTTACAAACTACTTTAATCACTGATAATATTAATATTTCTACTCAATAGACTATAACACTTACTCCAGTGTACCGACTCTTTATTGTACCTCAGGGCGCCAGTAATAATAAACATAAATTAAAATATATCAATCAACTTTTAATGATTCATTTGCATTTATATACTACAAATTTCTTTAACATGACTTGAATAGTTTTGCCTTACAATTTGAATATTATTTCGTGGCAATGAGTTCTTTTTAGACAAATTGAGTCACTATATTTGATTACAAATATATATATTTATAAAACAATATTGAATCAAATGTTCATTTATTTTTTACTTGCGTGGAGAATCCTTCCGATGTGCGTAGTCCTTAAGGTGTTGCATGCCGGTGAGTCGTCAGCAGCTGTTTGTTGCGCGTTAATCCTGGTTATGAATGCACTAATTCACTTTATCACAGATGTACACTACACTTGACATATTGGTGATACATACAATTATGTCGTATAATTATACACTCTGGTTTACAACGTATTCTTGAATTTACATTAAGTGCATCTAACACAGTTCGCGTCGCGTGCGTCTCGATTATCTCATACCGTCGTGAATTTAATTGGAACTAATTCGCTTTCTTCAGTGATTTCACCACAACATATCGTATTGATGAACATTTATATATAGTATTTACTTCTCGTTGTTCGTTACTACTCCGAACATTCACTCATTAACTTATTACTGTATATTAAACTTTATAAATTTAGCGTTAGCAATTATCGCGTTCCCGTACTTCTGTTTACTGCTGCGAATTTACTTTATTCTTTAAATTACTAATAAAGTTTATATCTATATAGTTAACGCAAAACAGCGCACGCGAGTCTCTTCAGTGTAGTTTCGCCGATATAAAAGAAGACTGCCTGATTTCTCTCCAAATTCATATTTTTATAACTTACTAGGCTTTGAATTTCCCTTACCAAGTCTCGATAGAAAACAATCCCATAGGTTTAGACTAGCGCTAAATACAAAATCGCCCAATCTCCTTAGCGAAAACCTCCCGCGCAACACATGACGCTTCCCCTGATTTGCCGAACGTTTTTCGCGTCTCACGTGCTTAAAAAACTAGCGTCACTCTCTATCTCACTCTTACATCGCTCTCTCGAACATAACGGTATCTATTGTTACATGCACTTAAAGTTTACAACATTGGCAAACACCCCTGATATCCTAGCGAATAATACATTTTATGATAGTTATGTCCTAAAACGTGACTTAGCCTAATATTACCTTCCTTATAGACGTCAGCCCCAAGGCCGGCGTTGCTAACCTACCGCTATACTCTACAGCTTTTTACAAGTTAATTTCTTTCATGTAACGCCGCCTATCGGTGCAGGCGTTTCACTACCTCCCCGCTTTCTAAAACATGCACATTTCTTTGCGTTCAGCTTAGTTTGATTTCGTAAAATTTGCGATTGCTCAATGTTTGCGTTACAACACGTATGTCTTTACTAGATTAATACTGTACAAGAGAAGAACCCGTCATAGAGCTGCTGGAACTAGGGATATCTTAAACAGATCTTAATGCAGTGGTTTCCCTTTGCCGTCTGCATCCTATGTCGTTGACGTATACCCGTTCTTCCGCCTTTAGAAGTGATTTCTCATCCCTAGGACAATAGGGTGCCCTGTCCTTTATCCACTCATCTGTCCTCCAAGGAGGCCATTGGCACTTGATAGAGGGGATCACCTTATGCCGGTCCCGGTGATATTCGGTCCCTGTGTTCATTAACCGCTTGATATACAAACTTTGCCCCCTCTCTACCACGGGGAGGACGTATATTCTACTCATAAACTACTAAAAAGGAGAATGAGCATGCGCTGTTGCCAACCTAACTGCTCTAAACACTATACACCACACCTGGGTCCATAGTACTCACTTCCAGCAGCTCGTTGTCCCAATGGAACATTTTTGTTATACTTAAGTGTCCCGTTAGTGACGAAAGGGCAAGACAAAACATTTAACATTGTAGAATAGATATATAGTAGTGATATGAACATTTTAATAAGATCGAAAGGAATCTTTTCAACTCATGCCGTTGAAAACGACTACATTGTGGTGATCAAAACTAGTAAGAAACGACTTTTCCGCCATAATTATTAAGGTGCTCTGACATGATCTTCGAGTTTTGTTTCGTATCTTGCACTGTCTTTGGCTTCCCACTGTTTCCTTTCTCCAACAGCTGAATTCTTCTTCTAAAACCCGGGCGTCGATTCCATCTTTCCCTCGATGACATCGTGCGGCAGGCAGTTTCTTCTCAGGCTATGTCTGATCTAGTTTGCTTTCCTGTGACGAACTGCAGTCAGTATTGATCTCTTTTTGTTAAATCTCCTCTTATCACTTTACTTTTTTCCATTCTTCTCCACCAGTACATTCTAAACCTGTTTCTTCTCCATCTTTCTTAGTGGTCATATTTGCGATCCCCACTATAAGAGAGCAATTTTTCAATTGTCAGTTTATTCCACAAATCCACACACATGCCCAATCAACGGTGATCTCGTCATAGTGAACCCAGACCTGGTCGTGGCAATTCCTGATCTGAGTCCCAGGTACAGTGAACTAGGTACGATGAACCGTATTTTTAGAAACAAGGTACGTAGAGATAAAAAATTAAAGTTACAAAGTTATGGCGGTCCCTGTACTGTCCTATGGGTGCGAATTGTGGACAGCAACCAGAAAACAAGACAGTAAAATACAGACCTCGGAAGTGGCGTTTTTAAGAGGAGTTTAAATGTGTACCAAACTGAATCGTATAAGAAATGAGGCCATAAGAGAAGAAGAGTTGCAAGTTTTTAACTTGAATGAAAAATTAAAAGATTACAAACAACGATGGAAAGAACGCTTAGAAAGAATGTCCGATTCGAGACTGGCCAAAACAAATCTGAAAATACAAATAGGTGTGTGGGTAGACCCAGGAAGAGATAGACGGAGGATTTTTTAGGCGCAACAGGCAGCACCTTGCCTACACCTTGTTGTGAAGATGATGAGTATGATTATTCTTATAATCTGCTGTTGCTACCTCCTTCTCTATAGGATTCCACACAATATATTTTTATCTACCGGATCAATGGTCTTCACGAAGCCTTCGATTGAAGAACACTTTTAAGGCGACGACATAATTACCACCAACCAAGGGCTCAGACAGTAGTGGAGTTTGTACATATTTTTTACAGATGCACACGCGCACGCGCGCGCACGTTGTATTACAGACATGATACGAGACCGGAGTGGAATGGTGACGCCTGGGCTGAGAAGTTCCAGACACGTGAGTTTGAACATGTCACTTGCAAGGGTCAGGCTTAAACTGAGTCAGAAAGTCAGTTTTATAAAGTTATAATATGCGAATATCTGTTCCCAACACCAAAGTAACCAGTAAGAACGAGAATTGTAATAAATGGTGAAAGGTGAAGCAAGGACATTAGGTGCGAGGACAGTCGCGTTGACAATAAGTTATGTAAGTGTCAGTGGATATGGGCAATAGACTTAGCAAATTAAGTAAAACGAAACTTTATGTAGGATCAGGCTATTCTGTCGGACTGGAAAAACAGGATGCAGATGGGTATACATGTGTTAAATCGATTCTGCAAAGACTCAATTTGATGGCTTTTCGTGGAACTGATCCCGTACGGGCAAAAATTGTTTTAAATGGAACAAGTCAGCAATTTTGAATACCTGGGCTACAATGTGTCTTATAATAAAAGCAACGACGTTGTGAATAAGTTGTATATGTTCAACTTCATCTGCGGGACTACCAGGCGAACTCTTTAACTTAGCAATTAAAGAAACACGCCTAAAATTCTACAAGGTGATGGCCCTTCCCACACTTCTTTATGGTGCTGAGAATTAGGTCAAACGAAAGGCCAGGCCAGTCGTATCCAAAGGGCTGAAATGAGAAAATGAGATTTCTCAAGCACGTGGCAACGTATACTCTCCATGATCATAGAAGAAACTCACATATACGGTAGGAAGTGTATATTATCAGTATACTCGACAGAATCGCCCAGTGTCGACTGAATTGGTGGGAACATCTTTGCCGAATGGATGACTGCCGCATCGCAAAACAACTATCGAACTATAAGCCGAAGGGACGGAGAGGTGTGGGACGTCCGAGGAAGCGCTGGAGGAGTGACCAGCTCTAGACTTTGACTGTTTGTGACCGGAACAAACCATTCTTGGTTTAATCCTTGAAGATGATGATGATGTATAATA
This sequence comes from Magicicada septendecula, assembly GCA_034769895.1. NCBI lineage: Eukaryota > Metazoa > Arthropoda > Insecta > Hemiptera > Cicadidae > Magicicada > Magicicada septendecula. Next base: position 490,695,640 of record CM068370.1, on the reverse strand, counting down.
CTAGCTGCATGCTGTGTTGTAACGGTACTACACAGTACATTGTTCCTGTCAGTAAATGTCGTTAGCCTCGTTTTTATCGATACCACAATGGCTATACAATTCTACTGAGTCGGCACAATGCAGCGGTCATTCCCATAGTCGGCATAACACGCATATCATACCTGTGTGTCCTTGAAAACCTCGCGTAATTGTTTTGTAGTATTAGTTACATTACAATTACTACACTGATAACCTCTGTCCGTTTCCAAGTCGGGGCTCTTTTCACTTCAGCGTTCCAGCCGTGAAGCAAAATTAACTCACTACTCATTTCGTCTTTGGCCCGTAATAGTATTCTCGACGTTACGAATATTTAAGTATAAAAATTGACATTTTGTAAGCGTTTACTTGTTTACACAGCAATACAATAGCTGCACAATAAAGAGACTGTGCGAGTTGTTGCAAGGTGTGGTGTAACACCCGCACCAAAACATACGACTTGTGTTCCACGTCGCCTAAGCTTATAAACTCCTTAGGTTTTCGCAGTCCCGGATGCTGTTTCGGGTCGGATATAGTTAGTTCTTCTCTGCACGAAATTTGCTGAGGTTTCAGCAGATTAACAATTTCCTTTTCAACTGTGCTGTTCTTCCTTTTCATCTGTGGAACGATTCATAGGTACGTGAAAAATAAAACACGGAAGGATACCCGAATGAAATTTTATAAAACTGTGGCTGTCCCCACATTCCTGTATGCTAGTGACACATGGACTCTTGGTAAAAGGGACGTGCAGAAGATTCAGGCAGCCGAAAGGAAATTTCTAAGAGGGACGCAAGGTTGTTCTCTCTTCGATCGGAGAAGGAACAAGGATATTAGAAGCGATTTAAACATTGTATCATTGCACCAGAGGGCCACAGAAGGAGATGGTGTGAACACTTGAATTGCATGCCTGAAATCCGTATACCTGTGGCTGTCTTGGATTATCACCCTACTAGGAAGAGAGTTGTCGGTAGATGGATGAGGAGATGGGTTCCGGAACAGGTCTAAGGCCAAGTCCTGGGAGTGGTTATGATGATGATGATGGTGATGAACTGTGCTGTTCCTTGCTGTTCTTGGTCGGAGTAAAGCAGTGGTTCTCAACAGTTTTAAATCTGGGACCCACTTTGAAGGATATTGCACTTCATGGGACCCATAAGCATAGGCGCTGACAGAATTACTTGTAGGAATGTGCGTCCAGTTTACAATCATATTTTTCCTAATATTTACTAGGCCTACTTTAAGTCCTCTTTTACGCTTAAATAAATTATACATACTTAGTTATATAAATGTAAATATGTGATTCAAAAGACTAATTTACTCTAATTAAACACATGCTGAAATTGGAAACAAAACGTTTTTGTACTCACCGAACTAATCTCTCGATCGAGGCTACCTTTTCTGTATAAGCTGAAGTATGGTGGGTATGTTAACTTGAGTCGTAAATTTTAATGCGCGTCAAGTCTATTCTGTAGTTGCTATTCACTTGAATCAGACATGAAAATCACTTTTCACACAAATAGAAGGTGGAAAACGGCATGAACCGTTTAATATAATACCTCATCCGAAAGTTCAGGATATTCGTCTATTGAAGATATCCAAAACTTTCTTAAGTCTGGATCTAAAAAATTATTTTTAATGTCAGAATAACAGCTGATATCACACAGTTGTTCTCTTAGTTTTACTAACAACATGTTTGATCTTTCAAAATACACGAATGTGGTCCATGAAAAGCGCGGTCTCTCTTCCACTGAGCTACCTGCTGTCAACTGTATTTTATTGAACGGGAAGTACTCATTTATGCTCTGTATGACGATGGTTGGCATGTGGACCCTTGGCTTACCTGCTGCCTTTCCCCCATTATAATACTTCCGCCCGGGCTCGACAGCAGCTAATTGCCGCGTGAGTCACCTCACTGTGCGTCCAGTATGAAACAATTTTTTGTTGCCTCGCCCAATACTGGTAAAATTTTGTTATATTTGAAATCAGCGAAATAATACGATGAAAATGACACCAAACACGACTAAAAAATATTAAATTTTAAAGCGTTTCAAGGTAAAAGCTCAACAACTACTTTAATACACATCTTCAGTGGATAGTACTTTATAACGCCCAATTTTTAATATTCCTTAGTCGTGTTTGGTGTCATTTTCATCGTATTATTTCGCTGATGATTTCAAATATAACAAAATTTTACCAGCATTGGGCGAGGCAAAAAAAAAAATTGTTTCATACTGGACGCACAGTGAGGTGACTCACGCGGCAATTAGCTGCTGTCGAGCCCGGGCGGAAGTATTACAATGGGCGAGAGACAGCAGGTAGGCTAAGGGTCCACACGCGAAACATCGCCATACAGAGCATAGTTGAATACGAATGATTCCTTATATAAAGTATGACTTCTAACAAACCCACGTGATAAAAAAATCTATCTAAAATTAAATTTCCAACCATAGCCACACACACACACGCGCTCACTCTCTCTGTCTTTCGTAATTTTTCATCATCATCATCACCATCAACATCAACTTCAAGGATTAGGCTTATCCTGAACCTGTTCCGGGACCCACTTCGCTCCCGGCCGTCCTACATCTCTCTTCCCCACCGGTCTATATTCCGTTACTAGCACTGGAATCCTGTCACTCGCTACATTTTTCCCCTATGTTCACACCACCTTCTTTTGTTGCTCCTTAGCTGTTCCAACAATGGATCGACACCCCCCCTCAGTTCCGTCCTTATATCAACACTCTCTTTTCTTTCTAAGAACCCAGAGTACTCCTCATAAACTTCATTTCCGCTGCCTGAATCATTGCTTTGTCTCTTTGTGTCAAACCTCTGGCGTCATCTCCATACACCAAAACTGGTACCGCTACCATTTTGTAATTTTTAATTTATATATTACTCGCTCTGTTTTCATCACGTTTGGAAATGATTTCACAACTCCGTAAAGACTTGTGTGCACCACAAACCATAATAAAATGTCTTGCATACGCCAATGTGCACAATTCACCGCATATCTGTGTACACCGGAGTGTACTTGCAAGGACGCATGGATGAGTTGTCGTGTCAGTCTACGTGTGGCGGAGCACTCGCGCGCGCGCATACATACAGCTGACATAATTGGTAATAATTGTAAACAAGTTAGATGTTTCCAAGAAATTCAAAGCTTTCTTTCTGTGAATTTAATAATTCTCCGGTTAATACCTCATACCTCGCTGTACAGAAAACTGGTTTCTTCTGAACGTAATAAATATTTTTTTTCGCTATTTTGACACAATACTGCAGGAAGCTGGTGCAACCGTCTCACTCTGCCCACTGCCGCTCACTCTCTCACTTACCGATACACACGCGCGCGCGCGAACTAAATATGTAACGTTGTGTGTCGTTGCAGGCGTACTTTAAAATGAAGCATTTGTAGTTCGTATACAGCACTGAATTTCGTAATGCACACATTAAGATTTTTTTACTACTAAGAAATTATTGAAACATTTTTCTTGCAATTTTTTCTTGTTTTTTAATTTTTCTGATGGATGGATTTGGTCCGTGCGCGCGCGTTTGGCACTTTATTTCTGCACATACATATTACTGTACTTTATTTCTGTACATATTCTTACGACGGTTTCACTACGGTACAGTGGAAAACAAAATACAAGGCACCAACGAAGTCACTAAAAACCACCTTTAATTATCACAATTGACAGTTTGTAATCAACAAGTTATTCAACAAGATTATACTCGTAAAATAATTCAAGTTAACACAAATAATAATGTCAACTATAAAGAATTCAACACTATAATCACCTTTTACTAATACACCACTTGAGACGCACTGTGTAAATCGCCCGACAATAACTCGAACCTCACTTGAATAAATCCCCATTTAAACTGAACTAAGCGTCGCTGAATGCTTATATTTATAAGCATGAGATTCCAGAATAACCCATAATACGCGTCAACACTACTGGAAAACACTAAAGCGTAATTGCTTGCGGCCTTGGAACACAGTGTGCGCGGACCGGTGAAGTCTGGAAAAGCCTCGTTAACGCATGTGAAGAGACACGTACGCACACATTACAGCTGGTTCTGCTGGGATAGCTAAGAAACATGTAGAACGTTCTGTACTGGCGTAACAATATTAAAGCTTCGTCGCTCAGAAGGATGACAGTCGGCATCAAACCAACTGTTATCAGTGGTAATTAATTTCTTGTCTCCCATTGGTGTAGTTATGTTGTTGACATCTTTCTGCGTATGAATGGGGGTGGTCCCATTGAAGGTGACAAGCCGCGGTCGATGAATGCTAATTGTGGCAACGTGGAGTATTCTTATCTTACTGACGGTGCAATGTGATTGGTGCACACGGAGAAAGTGTCGGGAAGCGCTACGCAATTAACAACGCATTACAGCGAAGTCTTCCGAATGATAGCTTTCTGGCCGAAGCGACGAAACAACGTTTTTACCTTTTCTTACGCGGTCAATTGCGCCCCGCACTGTCACTTGACCGAATCTGTCATTACAAACGTTCCTATTCAGAAATTCGATGAGATTTCAATTCTGCAACTTTTCGTCTTTGCGAGTAACGTCTTTCTTCCAATATTTTTGTTACGTTAGGTTAGGTTAGGTTAGGTTAGGTCAAGTTAGGTTAGGTCAGGTTAGGTTAGGTTACATTAAGCTAGGAATGAATAGAATTATAATGGTAATTTCTGTATTATTGTAATAATATGGAAATGCAGTTGATCTCAATTTACCGGGTTCGAATTTCCACCTCGGTCGCAACTGACCGGGTTTTATACGATTGCGTCGCAACTGACCGCGGTCCCATTACATTCACATTCACTTGCAATACAAATTAGTTGACCGATTATTTTCAGATTACGTAAGTTATTTACAGTATTAAATACACAAGGCAATTATAACAAAAAAAAGTTTACAACAGTTTATCAAAAAAAAGTCTGTTTTCGTAATTCACAGGTAATTTGCGCAAATCACTGTCAGTCATTACGTCTGTGTAACAAGATGGCCAATATGTAGGACACTGCATAAAGAAGGAAATTTTCCCTTTCAAATAACTCACAAACAAACGGAGTGTGGTGGCGTTATCTGCCAAGAAGAAGAATCACTGTTACACACTTGATACGGTAACATGTTGAAATTTTGGAGGTGCACCTAACTTCTTCCACGCCCTGATAATATTTCTGTCACTACATAATGTGCAGTGAAAAAGGCGATACGTGTGGTTTCATTTTTCTGGCTACCCTATCATAGGGGAAAATTATTTTGGGATTGTCGGTACTGCACATCATCCGCTTACCTTCAGGAAAAGTAATTTTTATGCCCACTAAAAAGGTGCATCTATTGTTAAGAGAGTTTGATAGTAGAGTTACTGAGGCGACCCCATCCAGAGGATTGAGTGGCATTTTGTCCGTTGGTCGTAAGAGTAACGTTCTCTTCAGTAAAATGTATAAGTGGCTAGGCAGAACTTATCCAGTCCCGAACCTCTTATATCTTCTGTCTATAGTTATGTATAATCCTTATTTTAACACACGCAACTAACTCAGAAATAGGTCGACGTTAAATGATTAACATTTGCTGAACTCCGCATGCTTCATTTGATGTCGCAGTCTGTGTAACGATGTTATATTAACAAAATTAAATTCTCTTATCAAAAAATGAAATAATTATTTTAGTGCTAAATTTGGCCTGTAAATGAATAACAGTTCATTTACTTTTTTTCTTCGTATTATTTGAATTAGCAGCCATCCTTACTATTTCTTTTATGAAATTGCTAAACTGCTACAATTTTTTGTTCAGACAAAGCTTTTCGTCATCTCTGACATCATCAGGTCTTGAACAACCTCAGCTTTGTCTGAACAAAAAATTGTAGCAGTTTAGCAATTTCATAAAAGAAATAGTTCATTTACTCCTTTACAGTTCATTTACAGTTCGAATGGTCCTTTACTTCGCAGCGGTGGCGTGGCGTGGGTACATAACAACTGTTGCCGGTTGGGATAGGCCTAAAAATTAACCTAAATATTAATTCGAATTTATCCTAGTACCAAGTGTTCTTTTTAGAGCCAAAATATCCTTTTTACAGCTAAAATATCTTTTTATAGTATTTTTTATCGTTCCTGCAGAAGAAGAGGGTCCCGGTTCAACGGAGTCTGACTTCATTATACTTGCACAGAATAAACCAAAACACAAATAATCGAATTAATAATAATAAAAAACAGAAAAACACATAACTAAACGAGCAAAACACAAACAGGTAGGTAGTAACTGCTGCATGTTGGTTTCGAAATGAACACAGCTGCTAACTGAGAGTTTTGCCGGGTTGTACAGCGGCAACATATTGGGGTGGATGAATGTGTCCCCTGCTCAGTTTGTTCCGTGACAACTACCACGAGGTCAGTGACCGTACGCAGTGAAACATTGCCGATGTCTGAGCAGGCAACACAAGACGGTGCAAGTGCCCAGCAGTTCAAAAGCAATGCTACGCTTTTATTCAAGCTTCCCTACTAATATGGTTCGGATATCAAATTATTCAATAACTATACTATTTATTCCGTGATGTAATTAATATTATTTTCTTTCAATTCCAGGATTGTTGTCACCGGCAACAGCGGTTACATGGACGCCATGCTACTGCTCCGCAGTATTGTTATATGGCTTTTCTTTTGTAGTTTAGTCTATTGTGTATGTCTCTTCTTCTTACAGGTCTGTTAAATATGGATCCATGTACCGTCCTAAACAAAGTAAACATTCACTTTTTTCTTAATCTTTGTATGTTGCAAACTTTCAGTTACCCCCATGTGTTATAGTTCTTTAGCTACATAAAGTAATAAATATATTTGTTAGTATCTACACTTGTGTGTTGTTTACTAAACATAGTTGAGCATTAACATGAATTTCTCTGTGTTACAGGTGAGTAGGCCTACAGTGCTGTATAGTGGACTGGGTTAAAGCAATTCATGTTACAGTAAGTAAACATTGATACAGTGTGTAATATCGAGGGGGAATTCCTATTGGGGGGGAATCTAAAAAACAATTGGATTCAGTAGGGTAAGAGTGTGAACACATATGCCAACTTTTACGGAAATCAGTTGATGCGTGCAAACGTTACCTTGAGGCATAACCCAGAGAGACAGACGGAGAAATGCCAGACGGTCGAGTTAAAACTGAGAAGTCGCTTCGCTCTCTAAAAATTTGTTCCAAACCAAAAAGACATTTTGAATACTATGTTTAATTTTTTTCGGTAATATAGTAATTCCATTATGAAAGACATGTTAAATGTGTGGAATTGTAGTTTTACGTATAGGCCTACAGATTTCTAGTCCGGGATTGTTTGAACGCGATCGTACTACGAGTTCATTTCAGCAGACGGCAACCATGTGTACTATACAGTAGGAACATTATAATTCCAGGGAGACATGGGTGTGCGCGCGCGCGAGTTTCACTTCCTGGTTTTAAAGCTACGAAACGCTACACGTATAGCCGAGCAAGAGCGAATACCGGTCTACCTTGGACAACACAAGTAGTCGCACCGAACGTGATTGGCTGCAGTTATCAGGGAACTATTTATTTGCAACGGTTTCTGTCGTTAGATAAATAAATAGAGAAACATATTTAATTGCCGTTCGCCGCCGACGGCAAGGGTAAGCCGCCGCGACCGCGGTAAATATATACAGTTAGCAGTGAAAACTAGTGCTGCCGCGCGTCTGAGGACGGTACAGATGTTACAAAGAGAGCGTTGAGCCACTGTTCCGCGGCCACTTTATTAATAACTCAAGTAACAGAAAATAAAACTCTTGTACACCTCTATGTAAACATCTCCCGATTAGTGCTTTCCAACTTTTCAATTCATGCTTAGATCGCAGACATGTTTCCGATCTGATGATGAGCTGAAAGGCTCGACAGCGCTAATCCGGATTAGTCCATTAGTGGTGTGCACCAGTCTTGATACCTGTAACCGCTAACATAAGTGTACTGTTAATATATTAATAAAATTAAGTAGTTATTTAATTTAAGATATCTTCCGAATAATCAGATTTTGGATCAGGTTAGTCTATTAAACCTGATTAGATATTAGATATTACCTGTGTTGTAATATCTCCAGTGGAACCGACATTGATTGGGATAATAAGCTAATGAATATCCGCATCTGTGGAACGATTCATAGGTACCTGAAAAATAAATCACAGAAGGATACCCGAATGAAATTTGACAAATTTGTGGCTTTCCCCACATTCCTGTATGCTAGTAAGACGTGCACTAGGTAAAAGGGACGTACAGAGGATTCAGGCAGCTGAAATGGAATTTCTAAGACGGACGCAAGGTTGTTCTCTCCTGGATCGGAAAAGGAACGAAGCTATTAGACGCGAATTAAACGTTGTATCGTTGCACAAGAAGATTGAAGACCACAGAAGGAGATGGTGTGAGCACTTGAATCGCATGCGTGATATCTGTGGCTGCCTTGGATTATCACCCTACTGGGAAGAGACATGTTGGTAGACCGAGGAGGAGATGGATTCCGGAATAGGTTTAGGGCCTAATCCTTGGAGTGGTGATGATGATGATGATAGCCTGCGAGTTTGTATGACGACCAGCGGAGAAAATCGGGGTCACTGCTACGCTGGCTATTGCTCATGTGCAGTGAAATGTTCGCCGCCCCTCTTGTAATATAGGTGTACTTATGAAAAATGGTAATATATAAACTAACACAGTATGTGTAAATGGTAAATGTAAGTGTGCGTGCGCGCGCGCGTGTGTGTGGTAGATATCGAATTTCGGTCTAATAGAAATGCAGTTTGTATGCGACGTTTCGAGATTTATTTTATCTCATTCATGGCTACAACATAAAATATAAAGTAATATAATTGTAATGAGGCTTCTAATTATAATATATAAGTTGTATAATATTAACAGTGGTGTTGTGTTGTATATAATAACTAGCAGTACTACACATATTGTTGAGTCACAGATGCGCACATTACATAACATTATACACTATAGGCCTACTACGATCATAATTTTTTTGTATATTAAATACTGTAACTTTAATTTTATATGGGAACGATACGTTTGGTCTCTGTTGAACTGAAATAGTGAACGAATACCTTGTGGGCTGTCACATGAGAGAGAGAGAGAGAGAGAGAGAGAGAGAGAGAGAGAGAGAGACGCTGTAAAATGAAGATTCGTTTATGTTTATATAAGAACTCTGTAACGCATTGATATTGCCCACTACGTTAAGTATGTCCAGTGATCACGTTTCTTCATGTCGGCGCCAAACGTACACGCGGTTACGAGTTGTACGTTAATTTATCGTAGATCTGTGTGTTATTGTTTAATCATTACTGGACGATGCGATAAATAAGTTGTCTGTCGACTGTCAGTTGTTTGTTTAGATGCCATCTGCGGCGTTTGTTAACCGACGACCAATCAGTCCGTCTTCCGGCAGGAGACGACGACTAATCTTCAGTTTCCGACGTGTCTGGAAAGCCGTCACGAACTGTGCAGATTCAGTCAGAAGTAGTTATCTAATCGCGGCTGTCCAATGCAACGGTTACGAAACATTACTCATGCTATTAATCGGATCGTGCGCACGTTGGCCGTTATGGACTTCAGTCCACGTTGAGCTGTCCACTCCGACGGTTTTACAGCTGTTTGATTAAAATTGACACGTTCGACAGTTTAGCTGAGATGATTTTTAAGCACAGTTACGCAAGATAAAGGGACTTTCGTTTCTCGGGAGCAGTCAGTGTATAGTGTTCTGATATACCATTCTTCTGGTCCATTATCTTCGAGTTCGCGTGAAATTGTTGTTTATTATGCTTTGTATCAATTCTTCTTTATTTCCTAGCCTTTCTCTTAGCTTAACGAGTTGCCAAGTTGGTTGGCAGCTATGTACTTTGCCTGCTTCTCTGCTTCATCCCCTCCTTGTCAATGTGTGAGTGTCACAATTCGTGTCTTCAAAGGTTTAATCTGGGCCCTTATCTATAGCGCTCGTGGTAACGTCTGCAGTCAAGTTTCACAAACTTGTGCATCCTCGCACACGATCTCTCGCGCACTCCGTAGGCGATTGACCTCCCCCGCGCAGGCGATGAATCCCCCTTTACGTTCTCTCTTCTAAACAATCCCTTCTTCCCTCTATAATTTTTTCTTCGTTGTTTCCATCATTCATTTGTTCGCTTCATAAATTCATGGAGACGACGTGTACGTCCAGTTAGTAGGGCTCTTCTTTCATCATTCGTGTAAACTCACCTCAAGTCTTCTGTAGCACCATACTTCGTAAGACCAGGGTCTTTGCATTTCCCCGACCCTTATCGTCCGCGATTCACTTCCATACAAAGCAACGTTCCCAACACAAGTCATTAACCAAATCTTTTGCTGATGTTCGTGCTGAACTGATTAGATTTTTCCTCTTATTAACTGTTGTGTAGACTGACTATTTCTCTTAGTTCTTAAAGTACATCATTCCTAATTCTTGTTCTATAGTTCTGTTTTCTTCATTGCCACTGAAGATATGATTTTTTTCTTATCATCTCATATTAACTATGCATCTCTTCGTTGCAAGTATCCAGGGAGGATTTGTTTTGAAAGTTTTTGTTGTTAGACGTTATTGTCAAGATGTTGAGAAAGAGGGGTGGTGCCTCATTTATATGAGGAATTTGTATCCATTCCGATGCAATTTTCCAGTTTTCTTCTGTTGTCGCCTCCTCTCAGTGAACTAAACGGTTCGAAAATGTCTTTCCAGAATCACTGGTGAAGTAGTGGTCTGTATAAAGAATTTACAGTGCACTGTTGGTAAATTAAATAGTTTATTAACTCTACTAATTAAATACTCTATTAACATTCAAGCTTTTCACCGGGCGGTATCGTTGTTAAATATAAGTGCTGGACTATCGAGACGTGGTTTGCGTCGTGAAACTCAAAACGCTTCAACATCGACTGCGGGAGCCGATTGTTATTCTGTCGGCGTTTGGTGTCGGAACAACAGTCGGTTCATACGACGATTACCATTGAGGAGTAGGAGGATCGCTGCAGTTGGAGTTGAAACGTCTTCAGTTAAATTCACGGCATCGACCACACGTCCCGACAGCCCGCAACTGTTGTTTAATAATATCCGTGATTGCTATCACGATTTTACAACATATCGGAAATCTTTAATTATCGTATCTTGTTATGCACTAAATAATGTTACCGGTTGTTTTCAAACTTTTATTAAAACAAAGTTTAATAGTCATCGATATCATCTCTTTTAACGTTTTCCAGCGATGTGCGTTGATATCGACTGACTTGCAGATAACCGAACAAGATGTTTAGATCTTAGCACTACATTATTGGCCTGAAATGTAACATGATTTTTGGCCGCTAATGTTACATGATTAGCGGCCGAAAGATATTCGTCAGGGCCGTGGCAGGATATATTATTCAAGATCGCAAAAGAAATCTAATGTACGGCAGGAGCTGAATATTATGAGTATAATTGATGGAATTGCCCTGAATCGGCTAAAATGGTTGGCACATCTTAAACGAATGGATGGCTGCCGCATCCTCAAACAACTATGGAATTATAAGCCGAAAGGACGGAGAGGTGTGGGGACGTCCGAAGAAATTTTGTAGTGATTACCCTAGCTGTAGTCTATCTGCTTGGGACCGGAACAAACCATTTTTGGTTTAATCCTTACTGGACGTGATGATGATGATGATGTTTATTATTGGCCTGAATATCGGAATGCTGTTAGGTTTATGCTGCGATACAATTTGTTTTAATAAATTCCGGCTCAATTACACTCGTCCTTCTTACTTTTTATTTTATACTTACTCGATTACAAGACCCCAAATTTAGAGCAAAGGTTTTTAGACTATCATTGAAACACGGGCTCTTGTTTTCTAGTAAATATTGTTACGCAATACGGAACGTTCTGGTACTATGGAGAACGTTTTTCTACGCATTTCTCGCTTACCCCAGTACGTGCTTGTCTACTTTCCTCATCCTGACGTTTTTCTGCTTCTTCTACCTCCTATCGTAGCAGAGCTTGGATCTGACTAGTATCCACGTTTACAGGTTAATTATGAATTACACTAGCCTTGTACAAAGTGCCCACTGTTAACGGTTCTGTCGCACATCAGTCCCACTGTTACGACGGTCTCACTGATCGTCGTATGGTACAGTGGAAACAAAATTACATAGACACAAATCACGTTACTAATCAGTAGCTGTAATTAATCACAAATACAGTTTATAATCAACTTGTACAATAATCCGAGCAAAATTTTTCCACACGCAATAATAATGCCAACTAACAAAGAGTCCCGCACAATTATAACACAATAACGCTTCGCCACAATACTTCGTACCTCACTTGATGAATAACTCGCCACTTAAACGCACTGTGTAATCGTCCGACGTAAACTGGCTGTAAGCGGCAGGTGTTGGCCACTTATAGTCTACAGGGTTCCATAATATGCGTGTTTAACAAGTACTCGAAATTTCTAGAGGATACTTCAGCGCGGCCTTGGCGGAAACAAGCACGTGCTGGGCTAAGCGAGAAACGCGTAGAACCAACGTTCTCCATAATACCAGAACGTTCCGTATTGCGTAAAAAATATTATATCATGAACGTAATTATTTCTACGAATTTCGGAAATGCCGTCAGGAACAACCATCATGAAGCGGGAGTACAAAACAACGTAATCAGCGACATTGCTGCAGAACCTGTAATAAAGCGTAAACCACACGTGTAGAAACAATAAACTCGGGCAGGCTATCCACTGGCTATCGTTGGTACCATTAACGGCGAATACAACTATCGTTATCGCGAATACAACTACAGTAAATACGGGAAGTGCAAACAAACACACATCGATACGTTAAAAAAAGCACGTAGTGAAACTTTATTGTTTGAAAATCGATTTATTTATTTATGTAGTTCTTATCTATCGGGCGCAATTGCAAGTTGAACTCGCCGTGACCCAGTACTTCGTATATCCTCAGTCAGGTGAAAGTGTCTCTCTCTCTCGATCGATGGAAATCTGATATTCCTGTTTATGCAGGCAGGCTGGCAGGTTTTTGTGTTGTCAACAACAACGACAACGTAACAGGTATGCCAGCAAGCGGTCTACCTCATTCGTATGAGCGAAAATTTACTCTTTTTTTTGTATTATTATCATTTTCATATCCAGATTGTTGAAATTACATTATAAAATATGGCGACAACAATCCGTAGGTACAGGATATCGCGTTACAACCTGTCACTGTGTGTCTGTAACGCGAATGACGTCCCCATTTACGCTTTCCTTACTCGTTTTCGTTTGTCAGTAGGGTTGAACAAAACCGTCTACGGTCGCCATTACTCGATGGATAGAAAACATTGGCCCTGTTCCGTGGACGGTTGACTGGTGTCCAAAATTAAACTGCACATAGATATTTTGTTACAGTGGAACCTAACTAATTCGTCACTCACTAATTCGTCTCCCTCTGTAATTCGTCATCCACTCAAGCCTTTTTTTCTTTTTCTTTATTAACAAGCGAGTAACATACATGCTCTAATCATAGCCGAGGTAAACCAGAAACGTGCTCAATGTGGCCGAGTGTTCTAACAATAGCCAGGAGAACTGATTGCGGAAGGTATTGGTTCCGAAAATGGATACACGGCACAATAAGTGTTATGTTGTGTTGTTACAGCGGAATACATTTCCGAAAATTCAGTCGGATTGCTGATTCCTGGCAAAGTATTCCGGAAAACACTCTAAAATCTGCCTGGAATAAGTTACGCCTCTGAATTGTAACCAGCGTATACAGAACCAGAAGGTATGGCCCCACATCGGAATTGTTAGATATCTGCCAATGCATACCAGCGTTTAACAGTTTGAATGAAGACGACGTCAAAAATTGATGTGAAATAGACTCACCGTATGTAGACTACGAAATTGGTGTGAAATAGACTTACCGGATGTAGACTACGAAATGTTTAATGATTATGTAATTGTTACATACGTGGCCACAGAACCTACAGAGGAATGGTGAAGAAGATTACTTGCAATCTCTCATAAGGAGGCCATTCAATCACTCACTACAGCAATCAAGTGCTACCAAGGCAAAGATGAAGCAGAACTGCCTAAAATAATTTCACTGCACCAAATACACAATCTGGCTCTTGAAAAGTACGGTCGACGGAAAAGAAACTGGAGAAAATTACAATCATTTCACAATCTTTCACAATTACAATAATTTCACAATTTTTTCACAATCGTTAAACAATTTTTTTACAATTACAGTGCTTAACATATTTGAGTTCGATAATTTCCAGCAATAAATATATTCGAGCATAACATTAGTATTGTACATTGCTAGTTTTGCAATAAAACATTTTATATTATCTTTAATGGACTTGTTCCTTACCCCTTCACTAATTCGTCACTCTTTCAGTCCCGTAGGTGACGAATTAGTGAGGTTTTACTGTATTTATTTTGTTACAGAAAAATATATTATCTGAAACTAATAAATTCTTATTATCAGACCGGTTGTTATTCATGGAGGCGAGACATGGACGCTGATACAAAAGGAACAAGAAACACTAAGGTTAGAAAAAAAGATCTTAAGATGTTTTTATAGCCCTGTTAAAGAAGATGAAGAATTGAGAATCAGAAATAACCAGGAGATAGATGAGGTGTAATTGAATCACGAAGACATTGTAAGAATCATAAAGCCTTAACGAATACAATGGTACAATGGTCTAGGTGTAGAGTGGATGGATGATTAGCGTGTGTCAAAGAAAAAGAGAAAATTCGGTAAACATTATTCAAGACTCTGCAACATCTTTTCGGGTGAATAGTAAAGGGTTGGGTGGGTAAATGGATTAAAATTTCGTTAAACGTTGGCTAAAGTGAAGATTGGATATCTGGTCGTCTAGTAAAAATCGCATGTAATATTTTGCATTTAAATATTGTCACGATAATTACGGAACGCTCTCGAAGAGTCGAGAGCGTCCTTCCACCTGTTTCTCGGCTAGCTGAGCAGGTGTAGCGTCTCTGTCAAGGCCGCACACAAATACCTTCCAGAATGTTCGAGAGCACTTGTAACTACGTAAATTATTCTGGCACGTGGCCGAAAGGATGGCAAATTATTTTGGAACCTCTGCGGGACCTATATAAGCAACAGCGGCCGGCTTAGTCAGATAGTTACAGTTGACGATTTATTCAGTGCGGATCAAGTGGCTGATTGTGGAAAGTGATTACTGTGTTATAATTAGCGCGGAACTCTTAATAATTGACATTATTATTGCATGTGGACAAATTTAACTTGAATTACATTAATGAGACTATCTTGTTGATGTCACATTGTTATGACTGTTATAATTTCACATTGTTTGTGTTGGGTGCCGAAGAAGGGATCATATAAGAAAACAAGATATACTGAAAGAATTAAATATACAGGGTAAGTCAAAAAGTAAAGGCAAATTTTTAAAAAGGAACTTTTTATTGTGAAAACAAGATGACAAGTAACATCATTTCTCTACATAATCTCCCTCAACTTCTATGCACTTGGTCCATCTCTTGACAAGCTTCGTAGTTCCGTCCTGGAAGAAGATTTGTGGCATCGTGCACAGCCACTCGCGCACCGCCTCCACAACCTCGTCATCCGACGAAAACTTGGATTCACGCAGGTGCTCCTTCATCGGACCAAAAAGGTGAAAATCACTTGGAGCAAGGTCAGGACTGTACGGCGGATGCTCCACAAGCTCAAAACCAAGATCTTGAATGAACTAGATCGTTTTCCCCGCAGTATGAGGACGGGCATTGTCCTGAAGCAAAAGCACACCTTTTGAAAGTTTTCCTCGCATCTTTGTTTTGATTTTGGGTTTCAGATCTCGCAGTAGCTCACAGTAGCTGTCACTATTCACTGTTTGACCTTTAGGAGTGTAATGAATTAGAAGCGGACCTTTCATATCCCAAAACACTGTCATCATCAACTTTCCTGCAGAAACTTGTCTTTTGAACTTTTTTGCTGTAGGCGAGGATGGATGTTTCCACACCATACTCTGCCGCTTACTCTGTGGTTGGAAGTGATGGACCCACGTCTCATCAACGGTTACTGTGCGACTGAGAAACTCTTTTCCTTCCTCTTCTAAACGCCTTAAATGTGATTTCAAAATTTCCAAACGTTTCTGTTTGTGCTGGTCTGTCAGTCGATGTGGTACCCAACGAGCACACACTTTGCGATAATTTAATGGTTCGTGGATGATTGCAACTGCTAAACCGTGGCTAATGTTCAACGCATGCGCAATATCATCAATTTTGACACGACGATCATCATGAATCATTCGCTCAACTGTCTCGATGTTCTTGTCCGTCTTCGAAGTGGATGGCCTACCTGAACGCTCTTCATCGCAGATAGATACACGACCATTTTTAAAGCGATTTATCCACTCATAAATTTTGCGTTCACTAAGACAGCTCTCACTGTACTGCTGCTGGATTCTGCGAATAATCTCCGCAGGTTTAGTCCCTTCAGAGTGCAGAAAACGTACCACTCCCCTCATTTCTTCCTTGGTGCACACGGACAACGGGGCACTCATAATAAAATGCCCTGAAATCAGTACGAATGGAGCTGAGCGCTGAAACAACACAGCTAAAGAACAAAAAAACTTTGAGGTTATGATATGTCATTGTCCAGTCAGTGCTGCCATTCATTGCAGCAGGGAAAATAAAATATGCAGGGAAAATAAAACTAAATGAGAAAATTGAAGAATACAAGGAAAAATTGAAACAGCATTTAAGTCGCATGTATGAAGGTAGAATACCAGTAATTGTAGACAACTACAAGCGTTCTGGCAGAAGAGATGTAGGAAGGCCAAGAAAGAAATGGACCTGACAATCCGAAGTCGGAACAGGCACATTGCCTAATCTCTGAAGTGGAGAAGAAGAAGAAGATGTTTATGCAACGTTTCAATTCGGAAAACACTCAAGTCTCTGCTACAGCTCTTCGGTTGAGCAGGAAAGGGTTGGGCGATTAAATAGGTAAAACTTGGTTAAACGTTGGGTAAAGTAAAGTTTGGACATCTGGTCGTCTAGTAAAAAACCCATGTAATATTTTTTTTACGATCAAGTCTTAATGTTTAAGTTTTTAAGTCTTAACCTTCGTTTTACACTTTCGTGAATAAACTAGAGGTATAATTTCTTCTCAGTCACGTAGCAAACGTTTCCTATTATCATCACTTTACAGTCCTGCCTATACTGCGGTCATAAGGCAAATTTCTAAAAAAAAAAAAAAGCAAAAACAAACACTTTGAACATAAACAAATAATAACAATATAATGAGAAATAAGTTAAAAAGTTCCGGATATAAAATACCTGCTTTTTGATAAATTTAATTTGACTTAATCTTAGGTAACATTGTCGCACCAAAACAACCGCCAGTTGCATAAGTTGACGGTGACAAATGTTTTGTTGTAAATCACTGCCCACGTCAAACTGTGAAATTTGAAACCCATGCACAACACAAGAATTCCAATTTTTAAACTCCAACCGGCGACAGAGTGGCCACTTGCGTTTTGCCGCGTTGTTACAATCGCTTGTCGTTCGAATACATTTTGTCTTGTTTTAGTATTTTTTTCCCTGAAATGGTAACACTGAGGGCAAATATTCATCATCTGATACCTATAACGTGTGTTTACTTCGCATACAATCTTTCAAGACGTTGTAAGAGTTTGCTTTTGTCTCAGGTCACAAAAATTGAGCTCAATTATATTTGGTTTTTTATAAGACAATTGCAATACCCACGTTGATTTATGCAAATAAGGCGTGGGTCATGACAAAAAAGGAAATCGGCAAGATTCAGAGTGCTGAAATGCAGTTTCTTCGAAATACAGTACTTTAAATTATACACTGCAAGATAGAATAAGGAAAGAAGATATCAGAGCAGAACTCGAAGTAAAGGACATAAGTGAAATTCTTTCAATTTACAGAAAGACAATGGTGGGATCATCTGCAAAGGATGACAGAGGATCGATTGCCGAAAGCGGCACTGAACTATAAAGCCCTTGGTAGAAGAGACATTGGTCCGAGGATGAGATGGGTACCGGAACAGCTTTATATAACCTAATCCTTGAGAGAAGAAGAAGAACTGAGGTATATAGATGATCAGTAGTTATAAAAATCGCAATCAGAAGTAAAAACCATGTATACTTATTACTTGTATGTAATATATAACCATGTATACCTATCCTTGTATAATAACCTAATCCTTATTTTATGATCCTTATATTATTTTATGACAGAAGAAGAATATTTAGTTGCATATGCAAACAATTTTATGACAGTGAGTCATAAACGTGCAGCTTACGGACACAAAGTCTTGGGCTCAGTTTTTCAGTGACACAAATTATTTTGTAGATGGAGAACGAACGGCCAAACATAGGTCAAAGTGACGCAAATATATATATCGGAAATGAAATATAACCATCAACCTTGATTATATAGTTTTGTGGTAACAATAACTGGTTGTAAATTAAATTTAAATCACTTGAAATTTTGTACATTATTTGACTGCTGAATGCACCGTCACAATAATGGCTCAGCGTCACATCTCACTTTTTGTGAAAAACTATTTTGACAAAATTGTCGATGTTCTCTGTTACCCCAGCTTCATACTCCCCTATTTCAGTCTAGTTCATTACTTTTTGTTTCAAAAAATCAAAAACTGACTTTGGGGCCTCTAACTGAAAATGCGCAGAGTATCCAAAAGATTGTGACGGACCAAGCAAAGGCTTGGATGTTACAGATGTTACCAGCACTGTTAGATCGACGAGTCCCTAACTGTGTGGCTTACCAAATAAACTGCTTTGTACTCCAGAAATATTTAATTTTCCAACAGAAAGGAATATTTTTAGAAAATCCGAGTTTCCCGAAAATTCAATTTTTTATGTTTTATACTTTTAGATATATCTAAAAAAAAAACTATCTTACTGCTCTGAAATTTTGCACAGGTCTTTGGGATATAATTACCTAAAAAACACGTACGTTTATTTAATTTGGGCTTATAGTTCTTTTGTAATAAATTTTTATTTATAAATGTAAAAATTAAAAAAAAATATTTCTAGTACGTTCCTCACAAAAAAATTGTTTTTAATTACATCTTAATAAAAATACGGTACTTGTTTTTTTTTTAAATTTTATCCCCTTCAAAATGGCAACTCCCAAAAGGTCGTAGGACTTATAGTTTTCTTGGAATATCAGTTTGAAAAATATTCCAAAAACCTTGCTAAGAAAGGTTAAAAAATTCAATTTTTAGTACGGTACTAAAAAACATTTTTCCCCAGTTACAAAATGTTACCCTTTATTTAGTGCAACAATAAATTTAAAAAATCTGAATACATTAAAAGTTACAAAATAAATCATTTTTTACCATTTTCAGCAGGGACTTTCCTTAAATTGAAGATTCAGTAAACGCTGAGAGGTATGGTCCCAATAATTTGTTGAGCAATCCCGTACTTTACGTCAGCCGTCTAGACCAGGGTCAAAGTGTTGCTACGCAGACCTTGTATTGTTCGCAAATCACTCATCAAACACACATCCGTATTTCAAGCTTCACAAGATGTGACAGATTGTCCCACTTTTACTTTATCTTTTGCTATTTCGCTGTACAGTATATAAAAACAATTGTTGCGCACAAAAACAACGGCAATCTCAAGAGCATGTGACAGCCTATTGTTCAAGATTACAGAGCGTTCTTCTTTGATTAGTTGCTGATTCAGTCTGGATAATGAACGAGTAGTAAACTGGGACGCTGGTTCTTTGACTCCACACACGTACGCGCACGCGCGCGCTTGCATTCTGCTTTTAACTAACACCTGCTGATAAATCTGGACCGTAACACTCGTGCTTATAAACGTGTAAACTGCTTGCTTCTTTATGTCTGCTGCCAACGATAAATATTACTCTCTCTGTTAGCATATAAAAATATGGTTAGAGAAACTGAGAAATCCAATGGAAAAGCTTCATTAGAGGATATATATAATGATAAAAATATCCTTCATTTTTTTGTTTAATTTTAAAATCATTACAACCTACCCAGATTTTGATCCTCCTTCTCCAGCCACATCTCTTCTCAATGGCTTTATAGTTCAGTGCCGCTTTCGGCAATCGATCCTCTGTTATCCTTTGCAGCTGATCCCACCATTGTCTTCTGTAAGCTGAAATAATTTTATTGATGTCCTCTACTTCGAGTTCTGCTCCGATATCCTCATTCCTTATTCTATCTTGCAATGTATAATTTAAAGTATTTCGAAGAAACTGCATTTCAGCACTTTGAATCTTGCCGCATTCCTATTTTGTCATGATCCTCACTCGCACATGTCAACGTGGGTATTGGAAATATCCAGTGAGGACTAACGATAGTTATAAACAACAGCACTTTAGAACAAGTGAGCCGTTTTAAATATCTCGACTGTGCAGTAAGCTATGAACCTGAATGCGACATAAAAGTGAAGATAAATACATTTTTGGTACGATTCATAGAAATCTTAGAAATAAAACAAGACACATCACAAGGATTTAATTTTATAAGACAATTTTTGAAAATATTTTAACAAAATTAAAAAAATACCTCACACGATGGAAATTATTTATGGTGCTAAAGTAAAGGTTTTTTTTATTTAATATATTGTGGGACATATTAACTACGGTATACATATTTAATGTTTACGTTTTCACGACAGTTCCATATTAAGTTATTGCCTGTTCTAATAATCGAGCACAAATGATTCGTATGCGAGCGCAAACCTGAGTGACAAGCCTATACAGGCAGGGTATGGGGGAGCCTTAAAAATTGCGCCTAGGGGCGGCATATTTCAAAAGCAGGTCCTGATTGCAGGCTACGTTGTTTCCTCTTTACGAGTGTACGTAGTGCAGGCCCAGGCACTTCTCGTCGTTTATCTTCGTCAGTCAAAAGAATCATGTGGACAGTCGCTGTTTCATCGTAAAAAGTCACAATCGGTTGGAGTGGATTAACCTGAAAACAAAAAAAAAGTATTGAAAAAACCTGCAGAATTATTTTATTTCTAAGGCTTTTACGGCCGGCGTCAACGTTGATGGAAATAAACTGCTGGCTATTGTTGATGGAAATAAACTGCTGGCTATTGTTGATGGAAATAAACTGCTGGCTATTGTTGATGGAAATAAACTGCTGGCTATTGTTGATGGAAATAAACTGCTGGCTATTGTTGATGGAAATAAACTGCTGGCTATTGTTGATGGAAATAAACTGCTGGCTATTGTTGATGGAAATAAACTGCTGGCTATTGTTGATGGAAATAAACTCCTGGCTATTGTTCATAGAAATAAACTCCTGGCTATTGGACCGTGGTCCAATAAAGTTATTATTTTCAGACGTACGGTAGGAACTGAATATTATGAGTACACTCCACAGTATCGGCTGAATTGTGGGATCATCTTTATCGAATGGATGACTGCCGCATCCCCAAACAAGTATGGAACTATAAGCCGAGGGGATGGATAGGTGTGGGACGTCCGAGGAAGCGCTGGAAATGACCAGCTCTAATCTTTGCATATTTGACACCGGAACAACCCATCCTTGGTGTAATGCTAGAAGATGATGACGACGATGATGATGGTGATTTTCAGACGTTTCGGGCTCACCTCTGGAGACCATCTTCAGTGAATAAAACGATTCAACACAACTGACACGATGTTCGGTCAGTAACTAAAGAAAATAATAAATTTAGTGGACCACGGCCCAGTAGCCCGTAGTTAGACCAGATACACGTGAAGCGACAGAACAAAGACGGAAAGTAGAGATAAAAACTAAGAAACAAACCAAAATGTTGTAGAAGTTATTCGGAAGAAAAAAGAGAGAGTAAAAGAACGTGTTAATTGTATGTGTACTTCTACTACAGAAAAAAACATAGTTTCGTCCACATAATTAAAGTTACACGAGTTGAATAATTTTGCTCGACTAGATATCGGTTTGCCGTCCACGCAGTTCAACGGATGTTCAATTACCGTTAATAAATACTGCGAACTGGAAGGAAGAGAGAGAAACAAAATTAGGAGTCGGAAACGAACAACGCAAGCAACCGGCGAACCGGTTATACAATTAATGGAGGTGGGAGAGTTGAACGCGCGGGAAAGAAAGAATGCGTGCCTGTGCCCACGCCACGCCGCTTCGTAGACACTGTTACCTAGATATCTTCACTTGTTGCGTCCGTCACCATTGTTCCCGCGAACACACCGCTTCTCGTTTTTTACGCCTGTGAATAAGTAATAATGTATGCTGAAGCGTTCATCATCCTGCGCAGAACGCGCCTAGCCCGTCTTATTTATTTACACGATTGCCTTAACTTTCAGCTAAACACTTTACTTTTTTTACTTCCATATCCCTTAAGGAAAGGGAAGTATGGTGATGGCGAAAAACATCGTGTTCGAGATAAGGGCTGATTGTACTACCATGAAGAAAAGTCATTTTCCGAGAAGTGTCTGTGTGTAGAATTTTTTCTATGTCCAACGATAACTGCCGCAAATTCAAACAAAATCAAACAATTTTTTGCATACGTGGCCGAGTTGTAGAGGCCTATTAATTTTGGTCAAGATCGGTTAAGGGTAAGGGGTAGTTTACCTCCAACGTTTTACGTTTTAACAAGAGTAAAGTACTGTACATAATTTTGATTAATAAAGGATCCTGAAAATAAGGTCATAATAATCCACTGTAGAAAGGTAGATGAAATATCTATAAATGAAAAGGGTAGTTGAAGAGGAAGGGGGTAATTTTTTGTATTAATGTTATAGATTTATTCGAACGAAAACTTAGAAGTTTCTATAAAATATTAACAATTGGTATCGCTATGTAACCAAGGATACGTAAACAAAATAATTTTTCGTTTTCAGAAATTCACAAATAAACAAACTCTGGGCGGTATTCGCTTTCTTTTGCGTTGTTTAAATAAAATATGATTTAATCAAATTAATTCTTTATTATTAAAATATTAACAACTTGGTACAATTCGTATTTTGGTTATCTTTCTCAACGTTTTTACCAAAAGCATGCTGGTATATTTGGTGTCGTTCTGAGTATACACATTAAAAATGATTTTATAATTAATTAGAACATGGAAGTCATGTATTGTTCTCCATACCGATTTTTTAATTCCATGTTCCATAAGGAAATGGAAGTATGGTTATGGCGAAAAAAATCGTGTTCGAGATAACGCCTGATTCTGATTGTACCACCCTCAAAACATGAAGAAAAGTCATTTTTCGAAAAGTGTGTGTGTGTGTGTGTGTCTGTCTATCTGTGTGTCTGTGTAGAATTTTTTTTGTGGTAAACGATAACAGCCGCAAATTCGAACAGAATCAAATAATTTTTTGCATATCTTACCGAATTGTAGAGGCCTCAAGGCCTATTGTTTTTGATGAAGATCGGTTAAGGGAAAGGGGTAGTTTACCTGCAACGTTTTATGTTTTAACAAGGGTAATTTTTTCTATGACGAACGATAACTGCCGCACGTTCAAACAGAATCAAATAATTTGTTGCATACATCCCTAAATTGTTGAGCATTAAATTTATTTATTTGGGAATAGTTTTTATTTATTCATGTCATGTGTACTGCGTTATCGGCAACAAAGAAGTAGTTTCTTGTTAAAATTCCTTCCCGGGCTGTTTGGCGTGGTCCAGTGTTTTCTACAAAACAGACGTTTCGGCAGTGCTATCGACTGCCATCATTAGTGAAAATCGAGTGCGCTAACGTGAGGTGGTATAGGCCTACGTTAATGACCACAGTACTGTAGTTAAGGCTGAAGAAAGAAGTAGTTTCTATGGGAATATTTCATTTCGAAAATGATTTTAAATATAAATCTTAGAACATGGAAGTCGTGTACGGTTCTCCATACGTAGGCCTATATTTGTCTGTGGACAGAGAAACTGAAATCATAAGCGACAATAATCCGGTTTCTATTAGAGAAATTACTTCAGACGTGTCCTTCCAGTCATTATCAGATAAATGAAATATATGGGGTGTTTAAAACAAACCCTTATTAAATGACCAAACCAAGTTCCAATCTAATACTCTGTATGATACTGTACCGCAATGAGAGTTCATGTATAGTCAGCCACACGTTGCGCGGGCCGTCGTTGTAAGTCAGTGTCCGGCCACACACGACACGATAGCGTGTACGTAAATCTGTTTCTAATGACCTGTCTTTGACCTCTTATGAGGGATACATGTGTCTGATATCCTTTATATATACATAAATACGTTTTATATACTTTGTATATATTATCCTTTCGACTTGTGTTAATATGAATATTTATTGGGCGGGTGGCACTTCAACGAACAAACATCGTCTTCACTTTAATCGAAGCGGTTGAGACTTTATATAACGGATTGAAAGCGCACGTAAAAATTGGAAGTAAAGTCTCAAAAGGATTTAATGTCAGTAAGGGCCTGAAGCAGGGATGTTGTCTCTCACCGACGCTTTTTAAGATATACTTGGAACAAGCCCTCAAAACCTGGAAAAAGAAATGCCACAAAATGGGGATACCTCTAATTGACAACACTGTGTTTCGCTGACGACCAAGTCGTGGTAGTGCAGGACTATCACGACATGGAATACATGACACGAAAACTTATAGAGGAATATAAGCTATGGGGCCTTGAAGTAAACACAAAGAAAACGGAGTATATGTGCATTGGTAGGGAACAGAAGAATTTAATTTTAGAAGACGGACAAGAAATAATAAACTGCAGTATCTATAAATATCTAGGAACAGCAGTTACACAAGATGGTAGTCTAGATAAAGCGATAAGAGAAAGAAATAACTTGGGAAGAAAATCGATACCATTGCTGAACAACATATTGTGGGACCAACAAATATCAAAACAAAATAAACATCGTATATATAATGCAATTGTGAAACCAATTACGTCATACGGGTGTGAAATATGGCCAATAACACAAAGAACAGAAAAGTTGTTGGAGGCTACTGAGATGGATTATTGGCGAAGAGCGGCAGGGAGGTCAAACTGGAAAAAGTAAGAAACGTCAGAATCCGGAAGATAATGGGGGTACAGTACTCTATTGTCGACGACATAAAAACAAAACAGCTAAGATCGTTTGGACATGTGCAAAGAATGCCGGATAATCGACTCCCCAAGCAAATTTTGGAATGGAGACCATATGGTCGTAGGCGAAGAGGAAGACCTAGGTTGAGTTGGAGAGAAGGCATCAATCGGGCAATGAGAGACCGGGAATTGGAAGACGGATCTTGGTTGGATCGACACCAATGGAGACTAGGGATCGGAAGACGTAGGATAACGTTATGAACCGATTTATATATATAAAATTACGATACTTTCATTTTGTATTGTGAATACAAATTATGAATACAATCAGAATTGATCAAAAGAGATACATAATGTGAGTACTGGTTGTGAACCTATTGTTATTTGAAGACTGAATCTCAAGGCTGAGACGAAGTGATGTCACTTGGTTACAAATGATATTTTAATAGCACAAACGCTGTCTGGCATTTGTCAGGCCAATAATGAGATAATTACATAATGCATTAGTAGTTGGAATGTGGCGCAAGTTTAGTGCGACAGAAATGTTGTTGATGTTCGAATTCCGTCACTCAATAAGTACTTCAAATCATCTAGCAATACAGTGGAACTCGCGAATAACGAGCTCGCTTATAACGGGGACTCGGATGTAACGAACAAAAGTAAGAGATTGGTTTGCTTTTGTATCTTTTTAGGCGTTCAATGAGTAGGAACGTATTAGAGACTCCGTTATAACGAGTAATTTATCGCAAGCTTGTTCATGGGTCTAACAAAAGTTCGTTACAATTCAGCATTTTAACGTTCGTTTAAAATCATTAACGTAATTTAGTGAAACTAATAATGTAAGTGATAAATTCGTGAAATATTTAAATAAGTTACAAAACTGTTTTGATATCTACAGACAAAAAATCACTAAACAAACAAAAATGGATGATTTTTTTAAGATTAGTTAAGATCTTTGTGCGAAATATAATTTTGACGATTCCGTTTAAAGAGAATAACAAAAGAGGCAAATAAATTAGAGTGAATTTTCTTGTAATTTAAAAATAAATATTGTACGTGTGCCATGGAAAGTCTTGCGTGTTTTGCCAGATAGGCGGCTAATTTTTGGTAAGTTTTTACTACACAGTTACTATTACTATATTTCGTAAATGCACTATACGCCAATATTCAGCAAAGAATGTTAACGTCTAAAAAATGTTTAAAGTCTAAATTTCACTTCCGACTCGGAACACACACAAAGTTTTTTACTGGTGAGTAAACGTTTTACTTTATAGCGGTAGTGACATAATTATAGTTAGTTAATCAACACGCACGTCTTGGACAACGAAATCCAAGAATCTAAATTTAACTTTTAAGCGAAGAATGTAAAACATGTCAAAATTTTATTGTGCAAAGCCTCTTCTACAGTAGACTTTTTTGTTGTGTGTTCGATAATCACGATATAAAAATTTATTCTTGCGAGTCGACAATTCGGATGTAGCGAGCACCCGGTTTTAACGAACACATTTGTCCGGTCCCTTGAATCTCGTTGTAAGCAAGTTCCACTGTGTTTCAAATCATGCAGTAATATATTGAAATGTTTTAGAAGTTTTTAACTAGTTTGTGTCGTTAAAGTCTGTTTTATTTTGGTGTAATTAAAACCCTCCATCTTGTTGTTAACACATGGACTGGTTGCAAGTTATGTCCTGCTTTCTGTTTGACGGCTGAGATATAGGTGTTAGATCTTCCGCTACGGAACGCTTTGGTACTGTAAAATGTCTCGGTAATTTGCCTTTTCAAGGTCACGTGTTAAGTATATCAACTTATTTAAAAGTTGGCTGTGACAGATTGTAGGCGTTTGAATTTAAATCTAACTGACGGACATTTGCATAATAGAACGTGTGCGTGCGCGTGCGCGCGCGCGACATTTCGGCCACCCAAACAGTCGGCAGCCGTCTTGAGGGTAATTATAAACTAAAACTATAAACTAATACCAGACAAATACCAATGTCCCTGTCGCAGTGTTTTGTTGACCTTGTTGGTGTGGATTGTGCTTGTGTTTTGTGAGTGTTGTGTGTTTTTTCATAGTAAGTATTTATTTGTATTATTTATTCTTTTGAGATTATATATTATGTGAACTATTGTTGTTGACATTCTGTTGACTCTCTGTAGCTCGTTAACTGTTTATTATGAATTCTTTTTCATATATTAGTTATAATAAAAATATTTAGTTGTATTTTTCATATGAAAATACGAGGGCTATTTGTTTTTCAACCTCCGATAGACCAATAAACACACACTTGAATGACATCAATAATTTTACTATATACAAAAGTTTCATATATATGTAAACTACTTTTCTACATAGTCACCACCATTGTTGAGGCACTATCATAGTGAGGCACCAACTTTTCTATCCCCATGTTGTAGAAGGTTTGCTCCAGAGTAGTCAGCCAATATGCCACACTGGACTTTAACTCATCATTGGAGTCAAACCGCTGCCCACCTAATCACTTTTTCAAGTCAATGTACAAATGGTAGTCACTTGGTGCCAAGTCTGGGCTATATAAGGTGGGTGATCAAGGACTTCCCAATCAAATTCATGAAGCAGGTTTTGTGTGAGCGCAGCTGCGTGAGGTCGTGCAAGATGACAACGCCTGACGACAACATGTCTCGTCTTTTGTTTTTGATTGATGTTCTCAGTCGTTTTAAAGTTTCACAGTATGTAGCTGCTGTGATGGAAGTTCCCGGCTCCATAAACGCGATTAGCAAAATTCCCTTACAATCCCAAAAGACAGTAGCCATTAACTTTCTGTTGGTCAAAGTCTGCCTAAACTTTTTTGGTTTGCTAGGCGAGTGTGTGTGCATCCACTGTTTTGATTGTTCCTTTGCTTCCAGATTAACTAAACGAATCTACGCCTCATCTCCTGTCACTATACTATCTAAAAAAACTTTGACCCTCTTTGTCATAACGGTCCAAAAACGATAACGATGCACCCATTCTTCGAGTCTTGTGGACATCTGTGAGTTGTTTGGGAACACACCGAGTTTTCTATTATACCCTAGCTTCTGAGTAAGAATATCATAAAGAGCAGACCTAGAAATTTCAGGAAAATCAGCAGAAAGTTCAGTAATTGTGAAACGACGGCGCTCTCGAACAATCCTGTCTACCCTTTCAACAACATCATATTCGCCCTTCTTTAAATTTTCGACACCATTCCCGAACTGAACCGTCACTCATCACATTTTCTCCATACACATTACACAACCTTCGATGAATTTCTGCAGCACTATGACCTTCAGCTTGAAGAAATCTAATAACAGACCGAATCTTACACTTGGAGGCAATTTCAATTGTAGT
The DNA here is from genome assembly GCA_034769895.1 of Magicicada septendecula. Taxonomy (NCBI): domain Eukaryota; kingdom Metazoa; phylum Arthropoda; class Insecta; order Hemiptera; family Cicadidae; genus Magicicada; species Magicicada septendecula. The sequence goes on along the minus strand of CM068370.1, from coordinate 490,667,221 downwards.
TGCCATAATTAAACTGTCGTCACCACAATATTAGACAAAATAACTATAAAACCAGTGGTTATAGGTTATAACAAAGCCTCAAAAACATTAATCAACAATCAGATGGTTGCTATGACAACAGAACCAGGTTTGCCAACTCACCGGAGGTTGAAAAAAAACAGCCCTCATATATTAATAATAATAATAATAATAAAATATAATTTTTTTTCGGTGAAGGTTTTGTGAGGATCGGTGAGGGTCGGAGAGGTGTATATGTGAAGGAGTTGAGATAGTTTGTTTTACATCATCAACTCCTTCACATATACAAGGATACACACATACGCACGCACACGTGCACACACACACACACATACGCAAACACGTTCACTCAAATAATTATCCTGTTGTGTTTGGCATTTTCTTTTGTATTCGTACACAGGTCCTGATGATGACAATAAACATTGTCGAAACGTAGACACAAATAATTTAAACTTTGTGTATATTTTTGACCGATCCTCGCAAACTCTTCACCGGAAAAATATATTGATTGACGGTCACTACGAATTTAAGGATTTAATATTAATAATAACATATTTTGATTAATATTTTAAAAAATTACACTGGACTTTGTAATTTTGTTGTACACTACTCTTTCCTGTCTATATTTATACTGAGCCTTGTCTTCAAAATTCAAAGCGTTACCCAACCCATTACAGATTTTTTTTATAAGATAAAGTCAGAGTTTCCGTGTTCTTGGGGTGTCCGTCACCAAAGTATCCATACATATCACAAACCTTTAATGGTTCGATGACCAGTGAATATCGTTTTGGTGAAAAGATTCTACCAACGCTTCTTTTTTGTCCGGGTAACACTCCTATGAATGAGAAACATAAGTAAATAAAGTTTTTTTTTCTATTGTATTCTTTTTTATTTTTTATAGCCTAAAGGTACCATATAATTGTCTACGAATTTGTTTTTGTAAATAGTAGTGTTTTACAATATTGTGACCGCAGATGTGCTTTATATAACCTGATGATGGTCTATGACCGAAATCGATCGTTTTAAGAATGTGAATAAAAAATGTTATTACACATCATGTGGTACCTTTAGGCTATAAAAAATAAAAAAGAATACAATAGAAAATTGAATTATAGGTACCATTAGAAAAACAATAAGTGTAAGTATATAAAAATACATCACATTATCATTAAATAAAGGTGTTCTTTGTGTGGAAAAATAAATATTTTAGAAAAGAATCCACAAGTAGAATTTACAAGAGCACAATAAGACCTGTGTTAACATATGGCACAGAGGTCATCTGATCAGAAACGTCATGAAGAAAAGAACAGGTGTAAGGGATAGTAGTGGAATTCGAAAAAGAACTGTAGCAATCGCAAGAAGGGGCAGAATGACTAAATAAGAGACATTTGTCGAATAACAGGTATAATAGAATGGACAACGGATAGAAGACGGATGTGAAATAGACGTGTATCCAGGGTGGATCGCAATAGATTAAGAGAACACATTTTTTGACTCGCGTCTTGAAATTATTTCACTGTAAAATGTAATTTTCAGTTCGAATTTAACAAACTTGTTGATGCATGACAAGTTATTATCTTAATAAAATTACAGTAGGCACGAGTCCTCAAATATGTACATTGTGTCGTTGTTTTGTAGGTTGGAACACGTTGCGCATGCGCGCAGCCGGTCTGAATTCCGCGCTTATCGTTTTTTTTTATACAGCCTGTATATTGCGGGACAGTCAGTTACATAACGCCTAGGTAGGTCTGTAACCCACGCTGGCAAACCCACTGTGGAATGTGCTGCGTTCGATAAATACAGTTTTCAGCGACTATGTATGTACACGTTGCTTCACGCGGATTGTTAATATCGATACTGTTTTCCGGTTTAATACACCGCGTTGTTTTTTTAATTTTCCTTCAAATCAAACGTTTCGCCCCAAAGCTTGTGTCACACTATGCTACGTCACTAGCCGCTACTAAATAGCAGCTATTTACATGGTTGTGTAGATTGGTTTGAGGTTAAAAGTGTGTGTGCCAGATGTCATCTGTGGGTGTGCGACATGAGGGTTTGAGACACCTGTTGCTGATTGGTGTTATAGAGCTTTGTAAAGAGTTGCTGAGTAACATAAAGAACAAAAAGAAACACATGTGGGTTCGGAAATGGATAGGTAGAAGGGATAAACTGGGTACTTCAACAACACTAATAAGAGAGCTGCCAATTGAGAACCCCCAATCGTAATACATAACATCTTGTGGTTAGCCTTACCAAAGTTTCAGGAGTTGCTAGATTTAGTGTCACCAAACTAAATTTGGTTTGTATACGTCTTCCATCTACTGTACTTAGATTTTTAATTCTGTTCAGTTCATTACTATAAGCACCAAGGAGTGTTTTAATTTTCTTTTTCAAAGCATCTTCCATTTCTGGTAATCAGGGAAGTTCCAGCTCATCTAGCAACCGACGAGTGAAAGCAGTTTTTTCGCGTCGCCATTCAAATACTCTACGGACGTAATGTCTCGCAGACAATCATATTTTCTATACTTATAATATGTTAAGGAATGTAATTATTTCATCACCCGATCGCTTTAATGAATCGCTCATCGTAGAACACTCAAAAGGCACAATACAACAACAAAACCAAAACAAACGCCGAGACGAGCAGGTGGCGACAAAGGAGACGCTACTGCGCTGATACTGAATTGTCACAATGGGCGACTAGGGCGCTACTCTGTGCGGTGAAACTGCTTTTTTCGTTCTTCCAAAAAGGAAGATGCTTAAAAAATAAATTAAAACGTTCCTTGATGCTTATCGTAATGAACTGAACAAAATTTAAAAAATCTAAAAAAGGTAGTGCCGTGGCGGAAGACGTATACAAATCAAATTTAGTTTGGTGACACTAAATCTAGCAACTGCTTAAACTTTGGTATGGCTAACCTCATGATGTTATGTATTACGATTGGGGGTTCTCAATTGGCAGCTCTCTTATTAGTGTTGTTCAAGTACCCAGTTTATCGCTTCTCGAACCCACATGCGTTTCTTTTTGTTCCTTATGTTACTCAGCAACTCCTTACAAAGCTCTCTAGCAGCAATCCGCAACAGGTGTCTCAAAGCCTCACGTCGCAGATGACATTTTGCACAATACTTTTTAAGACCAAACCAATCTACGCGACCACGTACTTTGGTGTACTAGCCGCTATTAAACAGTGTGGCACAGAAATAGCCAGAAGTAGCAGCTAGTGAAGTAGCATAGTGTGACACAGGCTTTAAATACGATGAGACAACCTCTACGGTTCGACTCAGTCAGAGCACAAATTTTGCTTTGCTTTGGTTGAGACAGCGGGGCGCCTTTGCGCTCGTGGCTTGATTGCAGCGTCCGTCTGTGTGAGTGAGTGCCTAAAATGGGAAGGGACACGCATCCGACGAGATTATTCGCTAGATGGCGCCGGAAATTTGTTGGAACAAATTTTTTTATGCTTTCGTGTTTCGGTGGAACGATTCATAGGTACGTGAAAAATAAAACAGGGAAGGATACCCTAATGAAATTTTATAAAACTGTGGCTGTCCCCACATTCCTGTATGCTAGTGAGACATGGACTCTTGGTAAAAGGGACGTGCAGAGGATTCAGGCAGCCGAAATGAAATTTTTAAACAGGACGGAAGGTTGTTCTCTCTTGGATCGGAGATGGAACAAGGATATTAGACGCGATTTAAACATTGTATCATTGCACCAGAAGATTGAAGACAACAGAAGGAGATGGTGTGAACACTTGAACCGCGTGGCTGATATCCGTCTACCATGTGGCTGCCTTGGGTTATCACCCTACTGGGAAGACAGGTTCGATAGACCGAGGACGAGATGGGTTCCGGAACAGGTTTAAGGCCTAGTCCTTGGAGTTGTGATGATGATGGTGTGTTTCTGGTGTCGATTCGGGCAGCCGACCCCGACCGTCTCGAGCACAGTAGGCAGACGCCCTGACACGTCGGTCGCTCTCCGCGAGGCAGAGAGACTCCGCGTCGGTGGCAAAGGTACAGAGTACCAAGCAGCATGCTAGAGACATGCTTGGGGAAGATGTTCCCTGAGGAAAGAGTGGTAAACAGAGAGGAAACAGCTTAGCGAGGCAGACATTACGGATATCAAGAATCGTCCGAGGGTGTTCTACCCTGATTGGGGGTGGAGGTTCAGACGTACTGATGGTTCGTACGTAAGGGAAGGAAGACGTCGCTGCCGGATCAAAGACAGTTTCGACTAGTGACCAGAGCAGCACAAATTCTTGACCTGCCTCTGTTTATACAGTAAGCCACGCCCACAATGTTATAAACAATCTTCTGTTGTGGTGTATTCATTGTTCATAACCTAAAGATACCATACATATGATTTATAATAATGTTTTAAATTACTCACATTCTTAATTTCGATCGATTTCGGTCATAGACCATCGTCAGGACATATACACTGTGCACTCGCGGTCACAATGTTGTAAAACAGTTACTGTTTACAAAAAAAAAACGAATTCGTAAACACTGATTATCGTGAAACGTCCGTTTGTGTCCAAAGTTTCTCGAGAACTGATTTTGTTGTGGAGTGTTTAATGTTCAACATCGTAATACTGAATGTAGCCTACTGCGTTCAAAACAGCGTGCGAGATCTGCACTTCAGGAATCTTATATTAGGAAACTTTGAGGTGTGTCATGATGACATCGTTCGAGAGGTTCCGTAGGCAGCGAAAACGTTCAAGTAAAAGTTTATAATGTCTGTAAAACCTAGAAGGGCTAATTTTACACGTAAATTAAAAGTGGTGTTGTAGGCCTACAAACTAGAGGTGGGCCGATATGGGTATAACAGGTATTTTGGAACGATATTTTTGTGGAACGGATATAACAGTGACTGAAAAGTTGAAATACCTATTCCGATTCAACAATAACTTAAAGTCGAGATTACTCACTGCCTCCCGGTTCCGATTCGCGGGACCCCCCCCCCCTACGCAGCTAACGTGTGCACAAGTAACAACAAGTAAACGAGTACTACAACTATTAGAAGTATTACGACTACACGAGTACGAAGCCACTTTTTGGTGCTGAATACTTCATTATGCCCTTGTGCAAACGAAGCAAAACGTTTTTTTTTGGAACGGTATCGTTCGTACCTGTTACTTCTAAATACTAGTTTAGCACACCTCTACTACAAACGTACCTTATCTGTACAAAGCGCACACTACTCTTTCTCTAGTCACCCAAGTAGTCTATTAGTCTCTTCCTATTACTCGGCAGCAGACAGCAGGCAGACGAGGAAGGCTGTTGACTCTGTAACCTTGACAACGTGACAAAGCGGAGCGGGCCGCGTAAGACGCGTCACAGAGGAAGCGGTGAGTGAATCCAATGAACCTGAACCGCTCTTGTTTGTTTATTTGCCTGAAAAAATAAATACAATATAACGATTAACGAGCTAGGTTAATCCTGACTCACCACTGTACGCAAAGTACTTGGTTTGGTTCTCACCGTTATCGGACTGGAACGCATTTGTTACTAACCGTGCAGGGGTGTGCGATTGGTTTGTGTTGTGTGTCTCTGTGTTCAAGCGCTTCGCACTAATGTAGCGATGAACACAGCGTCGACGGCAATGATGGTGACGATTATCATCATCATCATCACTTAGTCACTTAGTATCATGACTTACGGCTCAGAAGTTTGAACTACTAATAAACACACAAGAACAAAATTAATGACAGCAGAGATGGACTTTTGGAGACGTTCGGCAAAAGTATCCAGACATTAGTAAATTAGAAACGAAGTCATTAAGGACAGAATGAATGTGAAAAATTCAATTGTTGATTTATCCAAACAAAAAAATTACAATGGTATGGACACACGAAAAGAATGACACAGGAAAGATTGCCGAGGAGGGTTATGGAATGGACCCCGCCAGGAAGAAGGAGAAGAGGAAGACGACCTATCACCTGGATAGAAGAAATTCAGACTATATTGAGGGAACGAGAGATTGAAGAAGATCTTTAGATGGATAAGCAGCAGTGAAAGATGAGAAATCAATCACTTCTGTAATCTTTGGTTTCGTAAAATGTGTAAACATTGGACAGCCGGAATAAATAAAATCATCACTTCATGGATAGGACTTCACCTGTTCCAGCCCCATGACTCTCGCAATCTTGTGACTGCCCTGCCTACCGGCTCGTAATCATTAAGCCAACTTTGGATAGCGGGTATTGTCCATTCTTTCTAGTTGTTGTTTCCAGCAATTTATGTAATTCTGAATGAGTTCATTTAGGAAAACTGTATCAAGTTCGCGTCTAATATACTTTTTTATTACTGGTAAACAGTAGCGTGGCGTCCATGTAACCGCTGTTGCCAACGGCAACAGTCCTGGGAACGAAAGAAAATAATGTTAATTACATCACAGAGTAAATAGTTAAGTTATTGAATAATTTGAAACTCGAACAGTATTAGTAGGGAAACTTGAAGAAAAGCGTAGCATTGCTTTCGAACTGATGTGCACTTGCACCGTCTTGTGTTGCCTGCTCGGACATAGGCAATGTTTTACTGCATGTGGTCATTGACCTCGTAGTAGTTGTCACAGTACAAACGGGATGGGGACACATTCGTCCACTTGATGTGTTGCCGCTATATAAACCGGCAAAACGGTCAGTTAACAGCTATGTTCGTTTTCGGAACCAACGTGTTATCCAACCAACTTTCACTATCTACGTATTTGTGTTTTGTCTGTTTGTTTATGTGTTTCTCTGTTTGTATTTATTATTATTAGTTCGATTATTTGTGTCCTCATTTATACTGTGTAAGTATAATGGAGTCAGATCCCGTTGAACCGGGACCCTCTTCTTCTGTCAGTGAAAGATAGAAAAATGCTCTAAGACGATATTTTAGTTCTAAAAAAAAAATATTTTGGCTCTAAAAAGAATACTTAGTAATAGAAAAAATTCGAATTAATTTTTCCTAATTAGCCCTATCACAACCGGTAACCAGCTGATATGTAGCCACGCTATGCCACTGATGGTAGCCCTCTAGAGAATAGCCGGACTGAAAATAATGGATTCAGATTTATTATTATTACTATGATATTATCATCATCTTCAGCAAGGATTAACCTAAAAATGGTTTGCTCTTGTTCCAAACAGATAAGCTAGAGATAAGTTTCCATAAATACGTACTAATTTTAGTCAATATTAATTAATCATTTTTCCAATAGGGATAAAATGTACCTACATAACGGTTTTGCTTTAATCGGCCCGTAGTACGAATTTGTATTGAGCCGCGATCATCATCACTACCTTCTACGATGATTAACCCAAAAATAATTTGCTCGGGTTCCAAGCAGATAAACTAGAGCTGGTCACTTCAACGCTCTCTCCGTCCTTTCGGTTTATAATTCCATAGTTGTTTGGGGATGCGACAGTCATCCATTCGATTAAGATGTTCCAACCATTTTAGCCGATACTGGGCGATTCTATCGAGTATACTCATAATATTCACTTCCTGCCGTACATCGACATTTTTTTGCGATCTTGAAGAATATACCCTACCATGCGCTTCGGCCGCTTCAATACGACAGGACCCCAAGAGAAGAGATCGAAAATTTGAAAAAAAATAGTGAAATTCCAGCAGGGAACCTGACTGAAACGAATTCTAACCCAAATTCGAATATTTCAAATTTGTAGTGTTTATTGTACGATTGTGGGCTCTACAGTTGTTAGGCCTATTACTAATGAAATAGTAGAGTAATAGAGACTTTTGTAATATTTTCCATAGTAATTTATTAATTATTTCGTATCAAACTTTATGTAGTAATAAATGTAGGCCAAAATAGTGAGCGAGTCTCATGGATCTTACTTGTACACGTACATTCTGAACATGTAGAGAATTCGTACTACGAATAGAAGTATACCTATGTCTATAATAAATTTACAGAAGCTATCTTTTCTAACAAATGCTGTGCTCAAAATATTCTCCCGCAGAATGTCAGTCGTGCTTATTACTGTGACGGACAGTGTCTGAATTCCGGCGTCTCGTACACGGCGAACTGACTGGACGTAATTCACACACGACATCCGTATGCGCTCTTACGACTTACACCGTTGTACATTCGATTAGCGACAAACCGTTTCGAGACAAGACACACTGGCGCAACACGTTCGATAGTATCTGTCTGTCTGTATGAGGTCAAACTGTGTTGCGTTATGTTTTTGTAAACACATAACTGTACCGTGATAATGTGATTATTTATGTTGTCCGCGCCACGCCACCGAGTTAATCTACATATCAAAGCGTGTACAGTAGGCTTACGGGTGGCAAAATAATACTAATTAATGTCATGAATTGAAGACCAAAGAGAGGGGTACAGCCTTTCACCTACATTGTTTAATGTAGGGCTATATTTTGAAGATATGATCAGGGAGTTATCACAAGACAGATATTTGAATGTGCTGTTGTTTGCTGACGACTTTCTCGTGAGGTATTAAGGTGAACCACTTTAATTATTTGTGAAATGATATTAGCTATGATAGAAATTATCAGGGGTGCCCACAGCATGGTGCAATGGTGCAAGTCGCACCACTGGAATTTTGGGGAAGATTTTTCAAGCCTCAATTACCCCCTTACAAACGCCGTCAATCAAACAAGTCAGCGAAGGAAAAAGAATGCAATTACATGGAATTACAAAATCAAGTTAGATTATCTTGATAAGGCCTAATGTACTACTAATTATGTTAGGCCAGGTTTGACCAGGCTTTTAAATTTGTCGTAATTTAGATATTGATTAGTCATGCTAGAAAACCTTTTGATAAAAAACCTTTGATCAAAAGAGTATGATAACATTAGTTTTTTGATTCCAATAATGGCTTTAGTTTTTCAAAAATTGTTGGATAAATCCCCAAGATCTACCGTTAAGTGGGGAGGGGGGTTTATCCCATACTCCCATGTGGTATTGTGATCCAAGCTACCCACGAAATCAAATTTGGGGGGATTTCGGAATACTTGGTGGGCGAGGAATTGCATCATGGCCTTTTAGGAGGGGGGGGCACCACTGTATGTTATTGATGTTAAGGTAGGTAAGTTCCAAACGATCTGTGGAACAATCAACCGACAAAACAAGGTATGTCAAGGTAGAAAATTAAAGTTTTACAAAGTTATGGCGGCCCGTGTACTATCCTATGGGTGTGAATTATGGACATCAACCAAGAAACAAGATAGTAAAATAAAGGCCTCGGAAACGACATTCTTAAGAGGAGTTTAAAGGTGTTCTAAGCTTGATTGTATAAAGAATGATGAAATTAAAAGATTACAAACAGCTTTGGAAAGAACACTTAATGTCAGACTGGCCAAACAAGTCTGGAAATACGAACCTACAGGACACAGGTGTGTGGATAGACCCAGGAAGAGATGGCTGGAGGATCTTTGAAGGCGGAACAGGCAGCACCTTGCCTATATGCCGTGTGTCAAGATGGTGATGATGATGATGATGAGGATCAGGCAACTGGAAAATATTGACGTCAAGCTGGGAATAAAATAAATCCTCCAAACAGATTTATGAATACTTTGCTCTCCACTGGTGATCAGTTAATACTTCAGAACAGTGAAGACGCTCTGCAAACAATCGTACTCCGCTAAACCAATTTAAAATATCACGCAGACATATAATGTGATATTTAATATATTAATTAATATAATATTTACAACATTACAGACAAATGATTTAAAATATCACATGAGAAAGACGAAAGTGATGGCCTTCATAGGGAAATTCCCAGTACATTCCAATGTAGTACACGAAGCTTTAGAACAAGCGTCTTATTTAAATTTTCTAGGTCGTTTCATAAGTTACTCATTAGAAGTAAAAGTTACAACGAAAATTTAATTTTGTTGTTACAGGTTCTATTTGTGCACTGGCTTAAAAAAAAAAGCATTTGATGAGAAGTGGATTATAAATGTAAGATTTAATCGGTGTTGCACTAAATTCAAAATATCGGCAAATTTTCGGAAGCTCCACGCCGGGAAGTTAGTTTCCGGCTAGAGAGCTTCGTCACACACACACACACACACACACACACACACACACACACACACACACACACACACACCGCACTTACGTGGATACTAAAAACTCTCACTTCCACCTTTTGGGATGCTGTACCTATTACACATTGGGTTCCGCTCAGTACATCTGTTACAATTAATTTATCTCGTTTTTAAGTTGAAACATTTATGGACAGTTACGAATTTTGGCGGATGAAAAGTGGGTACAGGTTTATTTGGACAACATTGAGAGTCGTCGACGTAGCTCTAGGACTTCGATGAGCCTGACGGAAACTGCACAACAAAGTGATTCTTTCAGCTTCGTCGTCTGAATCTATTCAATTTTTTTTTTTTTAATTATTACCCAAAATTGTGAAAACTTGCGTGAATATACTGGGACAAACCTGCACAGAACCAAATTTTTTTAACATTACACGCAAACATACTACATTGTTGTAAATACAGTGAAATTGTGTACTGACATTAAAGGTTCCGTCTCAGAACCATATTTCATTGTTTACCGAGAAGTTCAAGAGATTTCTTCGTGTAGCATAGAAAAGAACTCGATCTTCTAGCAGTTCGTTAAAATAAATTCAAAATTACGACCAAAAACCGGGTTGTTAAGCGTTTCGGTTCCTCATCGGGAATCTTCTTCAGGCCGCTAAGAAGCGACAGAGAGTAAAAACTCGATAGCCGCATGTGTACGCCAGACACTACCCGCCCGATACCTGTATCAAGTAAAAGCAACGAAACATTGGCGACGTGATGGCGTTTAATAGCAAACTACCACGGCCTAACGCCCCGGTTTTTAGTCGTAATTTTGAATTTATTGACACCGGGTGTGCGAGCTACAGACAGAAGTTCGTTAAAATCTCTTTAATCACAATTAAGCAGAGTGTTTCCAGCAAGAGTTCTCTTATACCGATCAGGAATATTCTCCAAATCAGACAGTGATTTGTGATTAGAAGGCATATTTTTAGTCCGCTGTCGTCTCATACGTTTAAAAATTTTCACGTCTTTGTATTTGATTCAAAATTTCCGATGGCACAGATGATAATTGATTTCTAAGAATCTGAGCGGGAGGCTACTGTTGGAATTGTGAGTTGTTGATCGAGACCACCGTATAGGGCAACCAACATTATGCCGGCTAGATTTTTTTATCGATCTTCTCTGGTCTATAGATCCGTCGTATTCTGTTATAGGGCCACCTCGAAAAGGGTGTGGGTCTTCACCACGCACACCTGGATGCGAAAACATCCTAAGGAATCCACTGTATGGTTCTGAAACTTGGGTCATAAAGAAAAACGATGAACAGAAGATACAAACAGCAGAAATGAAATTTCTGAGATCAGTACTATGGTCACTGACTACGAGACCTTTGTCAGTGTGTTTCAGCACTGAAGGTACGGCCGAAACTTTTGCATCTAACAACTTCGAACCACGGCCTTGCAGCCTGGCAAACCGAAATCTTAACAGCGTAATGTTACTTTATTTTATGAAATTATTTTGTATACATTATTCAGTTAGAAAGAAAAAATGTGCGTGTATCCTGCTTGTACATTTTTTTTGACAAAAGGAAACATTTGTTTGAAAACATACCGAACAAATACTAATCCAGGACATTTTCATTGTGACAGGTACTGTATGGGATAAAGTATCGAACACAGAGTAATCGTAAACATACTCATCTCTGATACTTAGTACACGCGAGTTAAACATAACAGCAGCCAAAATACTACTTCCGCACAGTGAGAACCAATAGTAGGTTACAGTTTAGGCAATAACGTCTGCACGCGAGCGCGCAGGCACGTGCTGGGTATCGTACGGACTGCCTGCGGCTGTAGGTTACCTTCCAACTTACAGACATCCGGCCGGCGGAAGTACAAGGTAGCCAACCATACCACTTGTTTCTGATTATTGCTTTTTTTATACGTAGTACGTAGATTTTTCTGTAATTTACAATGACGCTCACAAACACAATTAAAACTCCCAACATACTGTGTATGCTATTTCCTGTAATTACATTGTCTGTCGATCTTCTATTGTGGTGTATTCATTGTTCATAACCTAAAGGTACTATGCATGTGATTTATAGTAAAGTTTTATTTACTCAGATTCTTAATTTCAATCGATTTTGGTCGTAGACCATCGTCAGAACATATACACTGTGCACTCGCGGTCACAATATTGTAAACAGTTACTATTTACAAAGAAACGAATTCGTAAACACTGACCAATGCTCGCGAAACATACGCTTGTGTCCAAAGTAAAAAGAATTTTTTGTAAATAGTAACTGTTTTACAATATTGTGACTGTGAGTGCACAGGGTTGTAACGAGCAGAAAATTTTAAAAATTTTTAAATTCTCACCTCGGCAGAGTACGTTCACACGAGGCAAGTGTCAACGACTTATGGTGGAGCAATAAATAAGGAGTAATGAGAAGGTGTCAGTGAAGCGTTGCTGACTTGACAATAGAAACGCATTAAGTTCTATCCAACTATAGAATTTGGTGGCGTAAGATGACAGGGAAAGTTTCGTCCAGAATTATTGCTCTCCGCAGCTGTAACAAAGTAAGGAGGACATTCACACCCGTACCAAGAATTGTAGCAGATGTGGCCGTATTACGTCAGTCGACGATAAGCGACAAAAACAAGTAATGCTCCATACTACAATGAAACGGAAACGCTGCACCTTAAGTAACAATACTGGAAGATAGGCTGACAAAAACTAAAGTCATGTTACACAGCTGGAGGTATCGTCTAATTGACAGACAAGAATTTACGAAGGGAAAGTTGGAGTGACTTCAACGACCAGCAGATGTTCGAAATTAGTAATAGCCAGAAAAAAGGGGTAAGAGCATAGAACAATACGCCAGGAAGACTGTAAGTACAGATAATGGGAATCTATAGAAACGCAGAGTTTACTCAGACAATAGGCTGTTAGACAAATTGTTTATAGCCAGAGTTTCTTCGAAGCGGGTCAACGATCGTCTAGCCGGAGAGCAGGGAGACCTAAGGACCTATCAGAGGCCTTCAGCCAGCGAGAAATTTGATGGTGAGGGATGTTTCCATAGCAACTGAGACGAAGAACCTATCGAAAGAACTATGACGTCGGATTTTGACAGAGTGGGACAGTATTTTCCGAGAAAATCAAAAACTGACCAATCTCGAAAAGAAGTGGGCGTGAAGCGCGCCAGAGACAAAATTTTGAGTAGGGACGAATTAATAAAACTAGCTGTCCAGGAAGACGGAGCGGCAGTCATACCTAATTTTTGGTCAGTTACACTTAAATTTTAGTCAGTCATACAGAATTTTCAGACAGTTTACATTTCAATTATCAAGTAGTTTAACTACAAGTGCGAGAGACGGTACATCATAAACTTTCCATTGTTTATTCAAATCATTCGGAAGGTAGATAAATAACTAGGAACTTAAAACTTAATACATTCATTCGCGGTAGTGAACTTTACCGGAGTGCGCATTAACGGACTTAGTGAAATTTACACCAAGTGAACAATCAGACCGTTACACTAACAGACAGCATCACTAAACGATATACAACTTATTGGAACTTAATATTGTGTCTCAACAACATAATGAACACGAAACATTAAACAAACTAACCAATTATAGGATCGTTTGTGGAAGCAGTGACAAATGAAACTAGACATGTTTATTGACTTTAAAACGAACACACAGTAACCACAGTAAGATAGAACATTGATTGAACACTAAACTTCAATTACCCACACCTATACAACACCTACGCGAGTGGTCGGAAGAATAAAGTGATAAGTGGCAGTGATAAACAACTTACGACGGAATGTATCTACGAGCCATTTCCATCACCAGAACGAGACTACGTCAACAACTAATGGATATTCACTAACCAAGTAACCATTATTATAATTACTTCTAATTTGTAACTTCTACTGACCTGGTTTCTTTCAAAGAATTCACACCTGAGAATTTATTAAGAAAAGTAATGAGTAAAATTGAAATAAGTAGTTAATGAACGTATAACAAAAGCTTATTTGGGATTTAATGAACGCATTAAATAAGTAAAATATTGAATTGTAACATCATTTGATTTATATATGTATGTATGTTTTCTTTATTTTAGCATATATTGAGATATATCTTTGTTTATTATAAATATGTATGTATTTCAGGTACAGCGACGTATTCTATGTACTATTATAATATGTCATAAATGATAATTAAACTAGTATTTTAGTTAACCAGAAACATGCGTTCATTATTACCAATGCAACCCGAATATTGACTTAAAGTTTGAAAGAATGCAAATAGATTTTTAAGAGTTTCTTATGTTCAATTAAATAAATGATATCACGTATGTGTTGATGAACGTAGATAGTTAGAATCATCATTAAGATTAAATTATACACATACTTGTCAGTGATCGTTAAATTTATATATTTAATAATTAATTTATTGTGCTATCAATACGCATATAAAATTGAAAGTTATAAATGGCGTCCAACTTAAGGGCTAGATAAATTTAAGAAATGATTAAATTAACACATTAAGTAATTCAATCGCGGTTAGCACAATAGATTTATAACTTATTCATGTTATAAAATGGTTGCCCAACGTGTGGCATAATAAATATTCATTTATAAAATAGCGCTCCAAGATCGTGAGGCACGACAAATACAAGTAAATAAGTATTTGCCACGTATGTAGATTTATAAATATTAATGTTGTAGGGTATATGACCTGACGATGGTCTGTGACAGAAATCGATCGAAATTAAGAATGTGAATAATTAAAACTTCATTATTATAAGTCATATGTATGGTACTTTATAACTTATAAGTCATATAAGTTATCGTCAGGCATACCGTTAATAGACAGCGGACATAGATATACAGAAGAGTTAAAAAAGGTCCAGTTAAAACTGAGAATTCGCGTCGCTCGTTCAACAAAGCAAGTGGAAGGTGATGCAGAGGTATCCCGCGGTACCGTAATAGCATCTAAGCCTAGTATGAGAAGTGTAGATGATACACGCATCGCCCGTGCGGGCCATCCATCTACTAACGCACACGCACACGCTCACGCACGGTCGACTGCGCTTACATTACGCATTAATCATGTTTTCTCATTATAATATACTAATTAAAGCACCAATCGTTACGCAACAACGGGTGTTTGCTATATACATTACGCGGCCCACGTGTCTCAGTATCCTGCGGACGTGTCCGTGTGGGTAATAGCTTGTCATCGTCGTGTAGGGCTCTCTCTATATAACAAACAATACGGTCGGCTTTCTTCAAAAGGATTCTTTGATTACAAGTCTTGTGCTGGAAAATCGCTTCAAGTCGTTGAGACAGTTTTGAACCTGATCTCACAGCGTTTACTTTCCGTAACCAAACGGATTTTCTCGCCCTATAACAGCGGTAAATTAAAGTTTAATGAGCACGCGCCAGCTTACACACGTGCTGTTTTCTTGGCGACGACAGCATGTTTCTGCCATTAGTTGAATTGAAGGTTTTTTAGGTGAAAGTTATTTATGAGTGTTTAATATCTTGAGTGCATCAAGAAAGCGAGCATCAGCAACTTGTAAACGCTGTGTACCATAAGAATATTGAGAAAATCAGATCGGAATTGAAGATATGGGACGGTGAGCATAAAGTAGTCGTCTTCTTCTTCACTTCAAGGATTAGGCTTGCAGCCTGTTCCGTCTTCGCAGCCACCGTTTTCTTGGTCTGCCTCTATCTCGTTCTCCAAGAGGCTTATACTGGCACACATCATGTGGATATGGGTTAGGCAATCCCGATGTGCCCTAGCTGGATTCTCACTTTGCTCCAACTTGTCTTGTGTGAGATCCCTTCATTTAGTCTTTTCTGTCTAGTCCCTCTTGACTGACTTTTGTTCTTTTCTGACCCCGAAGCTATTAGAGTACTCTAGGGCTAATGTGTCTTCCTCTTTTCATTCTAACTTCGTAGCTGCTGCCTTGCAGTCCGGCGTTGGTTCGTCAAAGGCTAGAGGGCGAAGAAAACCTTGGTTAAAAATTACAAAATTAGACTGATCCTCAAAGGCTAATGGAGAAAACCCTAACAGAAAATCAGTCACTTTGGGAAGGCTTAAGGTGGGTTCATAATCTTCATAGGAATAAGCCGGACGGATTTTATGGCAATAGACCTAGCCATGAAGTCTCACACATTAAAAAAAGTATTAATAACAAAAACATGTTACAAACATGCAATTTTTCTTACAAATTACATACAAACTCGTATGTTTGTGTACATACTAAACTTTTACGTGTTCCCCATTGCTCGAAGAACGTCCAGTCTGTGTTGTCAATTTCTCACCCTGTTACAGGCAACATTTCTCTAATTACCGTTACTACAGCATCCCTTGTCCTTGTCTGCAAATAGTCTACATCTCGTCTCGAACTCTTGTAGAATAGACTTTGTCCATAACATAACTCCAGAGAAAAAGTCAATAGGAGTCCGTGGAAACGTTTCAGTGAGGAACTGACGGACGTTTACGGGAGGAACACCACTGAAATGGACAATTACCTTTGACTGTAATTCTTCTGAATGAAGTGCAGCGTATCAAGGGAAACAGTCCCCTGAAACTCCCGACTCAATGAAAAAAAGGCCCAAACACTTTGTTGTGTAATAAAAGAGTTTGTGAAATCCGGTTTATTTAGGTCGATTGCTTCGCATATTATACAAACAGCAGACTACTGAGAAGCAAACGCGTTAGTTGTAACACAAAAATATAAATATATAAGACACTTATCAGACCGGTTGTTACTTATGGCTGTGAGACATGGAAAATCTTTCATCATCACCTCTCAGCTCAAAAATTAAATTTTTTAATTTTTTTTTCTGCTCGCCTCCTATTCTATGGATGAACCCAACATCTCCTATTTCCTATTTCTTGCTTACGTATCCACTCCTAAATCATAAGTGCACCCACAACAACTTTACTGTCTGACATCTTGTTCATGACTAACTGGTGTGAGTTACTATCGTATGACTAAAGTTGCCTTGTCTAGTTTCGTCTAAAGCTGTCTTGTCTTGCCTTGACTAACCGGTGTGCGTCTACCCTTAAACTGCACATAGAATTTTAATATTTATTGAGTCAAAAAAAAATGTATATTATCTGAAAGTAATAAATCCTTATTATCAGACCGGTTGTTACTTATAGAGGTGAGATATGGACGCTGATAAAAAAAGGACAAGAAACAGTAAGAAGGTTTAAGAGGAAGATCATAAGACGTATTTTTGACCCGGTTAAAGAAGATGACGAATGGAGAATAAGAAATAGCAAGGACATAGACGTGCTATTGAATCATGAGGACGTTGTAAGATTTATAAAGGCTCAACGAATACAACAGCTGGGTCACCTAGAACGGATGGATGTTCAGCGTATGCCAAAGAAAATGGTGAGGGCGCAAGTCTATAAAAGTAGAAAGACGGGCCGACCTTGGATTAGATGGTTGGATGATGTTCTAGAAGATCTCTGAAGAATGGATGTGAGGGGTTATACTGAGATGGCAGTGGGCAGGAGACTTCATGGAAGAAGATTGGTGTTGGAAGCCATGGCTTCAGTGCTGAAGAAGAAGAAGAGGAAATTCTTATTAAAACACGTCAGCTGTAGAGACGCTCAGCAGTGAACAGGGTCGATGAAGCAGAATGAAGGTAGTGAAAAAATATGTGTTCAGTTGCACTGATGAGAAAGACGTACAACTGAAACACTGGAGACGGATGGATTACGAACTGGATTCCGTTGGGAAGAAGAAGAAGATGAATGAGGCCTCGAAGTTACTGGAAAGATGAGGTAAATGGAGAGACAGAAAGACGAGATGGCAGTGGACAGGAGACTTTGTAAAAGACTCTTTGTCTTTGTCTAACGTAGTGCTGAAGACGAGAAAGAAAGAGGTCGATCGCTTTGAGATGACATATTGTAGAGGTTTCGGCCACCAACCGGAGGCCTTTATCAGAAGTGAAATGTTTCAAAATGTTCGACAAGGCATGGAGGAACGAACGTACCCCTGACTGAGGTGAAAGCAGAGGTGAGAAATTTGGTTTCGCCTCGGTCAGAGTTCCGTTTAGCCTTCCATCCTTTGTCGAACATTTTAAAAACGTTCACTACTGAAGAAGTCCTCCGGCGGGTGACCGAGACTCCTATCGAAGCAATCAACAACGGCCCAAACAGAAACGAGGCCCAAACAGACAATGGATGATGATGATGATCAAATAGTGTGACAATACTTTACCCATTGTGTATGAACATTTTTCAATCCACCAAACCGTTCTAACGCGATCTTTAAAAATATGCGCCCAATCAAAATGCAAACACATGCAAGGACGAACGTAATCTAAATGAGGTAATGTATTAGATTTTTAGACGATTTTGGGTTATATACGCAGGGATGTAGGGACCGGGCTGGCAGGGCTGGCCTTAAGGGGGGGGGGGAGCGCCAGAGGTCCTATCTACTCTACTGGTTATACGATGTTAACTGTCTTGTTGCATAAGCACATAACGCGTCGTTAAGGTCACGTGTCCGCTGTACCCGTGAGGATTACCGTACTTTATAACCTTACGCAGTATTAATCTGTGAGGTATGCGCCGGTAGCGCTGGGCTGTGAGTAATCGGCCTTGGAGTGTGCTGTGCCTGCACCATTGCCAACCATTCTTCTCGTGTAGAATGTCAGCTTCGTTTCTACGAACACAACTGCAGGTAGGCAGATGAAGATAGAGGTGCTGATTAGAGTTCTTCTTATTCTCCTTCAAGGATTAGGTTATAGAAACCTGTTCCGGCACCCATCTCATCCTCGGACGACCCACGTCTCTTCTACCAGTGGCTTTATAGCTCAGTGCCGCTTTCGGCAATCGATCCTCAGTCATCCTTTGCAGATGATCCCACCATTGTGTTCTGTCAATTGAAATAGTTCATTTATGTCCTTTATTTTGAGTTTCGCTCTGATATCCTCATTCCTTATTCTATCTTGCAATGTATAATTTGAAGTATTTCGAAGAAACTGCATTTCAGCACTCTGAATCTTGCCGCATTCTTTTTTTGTTATGACCCACGCCTCACTCACATATGTCAATGTGGGTATTGGAATTGTCTTGTATAATCTAATCCTTGTGTCTTGTTTTATTTCTACGATTTGTATGAATCGTACCACAAATATTCCTAAATTTATTTATCTTCTCTTGTATATCATATTCAGATTCACAGCTTACTGCACAACCGAGATATTTGAAACGGCTCACTTGTTCTAAAGTGCTGTTGTTTATAGTTGTCTGTCTACCGGAAATACATATTTTGACTGATATGACAACATCCCATCATCACCGTCATCATCACCACCACTCCAAGGACTAGGCCTTAGACCTTTCCGGAACTCATCTCCTCCTCGGTCTACCGACATCTCTCTTCCCAGTAGGGCGATAACCCAAGGCAGCGACAGGTAGACGGATATCAGGCATGCGATTCAAGTGTTCGCTCCATCTCCGTCTGTGGTCTTCAATCTTCTGGTGCAATGATACAATGTTTAAATCGCGTCTACTATCCTCGTTTCTTCTCCGATCCAAGAGACAACAACTTTGCGTACCCAGTTACAAATTTCATTTCGGCCGACTGAATCCTCTGCACGTCCCTTTTACCAACAATCCATGTCTCACTAGCATTCAGAAATGTGGGGACAGCCACAGTTTTATAAAATTTCATTCGGGTATCCTTCTGTGTTTTAATTTTCAGGTACCTATGAATCGTTCCACAGATGCGTCTAAATTTTGTTAGCTTAATATTCCAATCAGTATCAGTTCCATATGAGATATTACAAGCCAGGTAACTAAATGACTAACCTCATCCAAAATGTGATTATTCACCACTATCTTAGCTCTTATAGCATACCTCCCCTGAAATGCCCTTGAACGGAAAACAGTAAGGAAAATTTATGATCCCGTAAAGGAAGGAGAAATTTGGAGGACGAGGAACAGCCGTGAGATGATGTTATGCTGGAAGGAGGAGATGCAGTACGATTTATTATGTCCAGAAGGATTGGCTGGTCAGGACATGCGGAGACGGGCATCCTCCTGAAGTGGGAGGAGTGAGACGAGAAGGAAGGCTGAGAAAGCGATGGCTGGAAGAGACGGAAATGGTTTTGGAGACGTATGGCAGGAGGAGGAAGCCAAGTCCAAACAGGGCTGTAGCGCGTTGACAGAAGAAGATGGTAGTGTCTCTGAATCCGCAAAAAATTATCATCATCGTTATCACCACTCCAAGGACTAGGCCTTAGACCTGTTCCGAAACCCATCTCCTCCTCGGTCTACCGACATCTCTCTTCCCAGTAGGCTGATAACCCAAGGCAGCCACAGGTAGACGGATATCAGGCATGCGATTCAATCCTATTTCCGGGGCTCGTATGAGTTCTGCAAGTAAAAATAACCTACATATATTTTTACTTAAGGAGGTTACTGGCCTACTGTAAAACCCCCAACTGGAGGACCAGGAACTTTGATTTCCGGCTGCTGTTCACCTAGATAGTTGCTTTCACCTCAGCTGACGAGCTCTCTCTTTCTGCCCGATCGCAGTAGACTAACTAACTTAGCCCATGTGTGCAGCCGTTGGTCTACTGTAGGTCCCTCCGCCTCAACACTAGACGCACAACCTGCTTCTGATGTGCACCATCCTGCCAGGCCAGGACCCAGGATACCCCCAGGCTGCCCTGACAGAACCCCCATCTGTCGTTTGCTTATCGATCCACTCCGCCGAGGGGATTGGCTACCACAACCTTGGAGTGGATTGCTCGGCGTAAACAGGACCCACCAACGTGCAGGTAAGAGTGGAGTTGGGGTGGAGAGGCTACTGCATTTCTCTTAAATGAAAGCATATGTTCGCGTCACACCTCCTTTCCAACCCCAAATCGCAAAAAATATTTCACTTTTTACAAGTTTTTCGGACCGAATTTCTTGTCGTTCTGGTTACTCTCTAGAGGCACAGCCTATTAGACTTCGGTTTTTAAGGAGGTGTCTTATGATGAAGACTGCCAACTTGGGCCCATTTTTTTGTTGATATCCAATTATCCCTAAGGACCTCGTTTTGCCGATTATTTGAATAATACATCGGTTTACGGCGAGTGGGTTCCTCACTAACCTCTGCGTTGGAAGACCATGGTTTCCTGTCAACATTGACTCCCTTAACCTTTAGCATACCACACCCATTAGAAGGGAACGGTTCCTTCTTTAACTGAAGACATCTTTAGACGTAAAACTTTACCCACTTCACCACATCTCTCATCTAAGGCTCCCCTTCTAGATTCCATAGTATTTCTGATTCGTTCATTCCAAGGCCGCCGCAGTCTTCACATTTTCCTTCGATCCAGAACGTTGCCACTTTTCTTGGCCGTTGATCTACCATAAAAGACCGATCGCATCGCAATATAAATGTAACACAAGTGCGAACATCCCCATCCGTTAGTGTTTGTTTCCAACGGTCGCGTAGTGTTTACTAATCAGTAAGTGGTCAACCGTAGCATAGTCTACACACACTACAGGACGGCGGATGTGCTGCCACGGTTCACCGGCAACCATCCCAACTACGCGCACCTCTGATTTGTTTGACCTTTAGTCGAGCAGTGATGTAATGACGGTCTACCGCCAACCGGATTCCTTAATAAAATGAATTTTGTTATACAAAAACTCTTCTCCATTATTTTCTTATATGAAATAATGAAATTCGCTGGTCAAAATGCCCACGGCCAAATCTATTAAAATTAACAAAAGACCACTCTTTGTTTGGGCACAGCGTAAACTTAATTGTTTTCTCTTAGTAAGAGGACGATGGGCTTGATTCTGTTTTAAAGACGCGCTTAGATCTTCTTAAAAATCAACTCTCTGTGTAACTATTTAGGTGTCATTAGGGTCGGATTATAAGCGCGTGGTGCCCAATGCTGCCATCAGACTGGTATCCCCTCCCCCGATACAAAATTCAAACTTTGATCCATTATTTACACTGACAAATGGCATACACAATTTCGAAAGTTAACTAGTATTTTATTAAACTCTCAAATTACAACAAATATTTAGTTAAATAGTGATTACAATGAACATAGTAGTGCTTAAGCTTAGAAAATACTAATCGTACATTTTTTTCTTGATTTTTGCCTTAACTTCAAGTATCCCACTTTCAATATTCAACCTTGCTAACGAAGATAATCTCTCATCTCCCATAGTTGAACTCAACATATATTTAATGCGTTTTAATGCAGAAAATAATTTTTTATCTTTGATGCGTTTTAAATGATTCCAGTTAATTATTGAAATCTTAAAAAGGTGACGATAAGCAAAGTATATATTCGGAATAGGTTGGTAACACTTCCGACAAGAAAAGTATGGCACCAGATTTGAATCCGCCTTACTGAGAATTAGTAGTCATAATATATGTTAAATAAAAGATTAAAAAAGATAGAAATTTAGAAGAAAAAAGAAATCCTTATGCTATATACAATATTACTTACCAATTTACAAATACATTTTATTTGCAACATCTGATTGCAAATTGGCGCTCAACCAACATTACCCTGACAACATACGCATCCTTAAAATAACAGAAATTATCAAATTGCCGCAACAATTTGGGGCTTAAAGAAACACCCCAGAAATACGTGTTGTAACAATATGTAAGAAAACCAAACAATTGCCCTGGTGCCCGGTGCTGCAGCATACCCTAGCGTTATAATAATCCGCCACTCTTCTTCTCTCCTCTTCCTCGACTTCTTCTCAACATATTCCGTTATTCCGTCAGAGAAGAGATGTTTCTAATTTCATAGAGGTATGTATAATTTAAACAGTGCGCAGTGCAAAACTGCTAAGAAGTGACTAGCCTCATAGTAATGTATAACGTTCGCGTATGAGTGTGTGTTGGTATTTTGCAAAACGCTCTCGTTGAGCGAAGCTCGTCTCGCCTTGCCTGTGGGGTAGTCTTTGGGACTGATTATTGATATAGAAACAGCCTATGCGTCCAGGTCTGTAGTGTTCGCCTGGAAGCGAGCTTTGGAGATCAAGGGATTGGTAAAGAATATGGTGTCGCTGGTCATAAGTCTATTTCTCATCAACATCACCACTCCAAGGACTAAGCCTTAGACCTGTTCCGGAACCCATCTCCTCCACGGTCTACCGGCATCTCTCTTCCCAGTAGGATGATAACCCAAGGCAGCCACAGGTAGACGGATATCAGGCGTGCGATTCAAGTGTTCGCTCCATCTCCGTCTGTGGTCTTCAATCTTCTGGTGCAAATGATACACTGTTTAAATCGCGTCTAATATCCTTGTTCCTTCTCCGATCCAAGAGAGAACAACCTTCCGTCCCTTTTAGCACGTCCCTTTTACCAAGACTCCATGCCTCACTAGCATACAGGAATGTGGGGACAGCCACAGTTTTATAAAATTTCATTAGGGTATCCTTCTCTGTTTTATTTTTCAGGTACCTATGAATCGTTCCACCGAAACACAAAAGCATAAAAACGACGAAAAACTTCAGAAGGTTGTTGGAAATTAAGAAGTAATGATGAAATATACCAAAGTATAGAAAATATAACAGAAACGATGGGAAAAAGAAGACTATTATTTTCTGGACATTTATATAGAATAGACGACAATAGGTTAACAAAGCAGATATTCAGATATCTATGGGGGAAGAAGTCAACATCAAGATGGAGTAAAGAAGTCAAAACGGATTTAGAAAAAAATAATATTCACGCAGACGAAGCAATTGAAAGAGAAGTTTTTCGGGCAAAAGTGTTAAAAATGGAAGGAGTCCAGGGTAGGATAGAGAAAAACGCAGGTTCAAAGTGAACTGCAGACAGGAAGAAGAGACAGTGAAAAGATGAAAGAATATTGGAGAAAAAGAAAAGAACAAAGAATAAATAATTGAAATTGGCATGTGGTCCTTAGATGGCCGATACAAAAGAAAAAAGGGGGTTGGGAAAAAATCTCGAAACACTAACAAGAAACCTTCCTGTTAAAAATATAATGCCATTATCATCATCACCACTCCAAGGACTCTGCTTTAGACCTGTTCTGGAACCCATCTCCTCCTCAGTCTCTTCCGACCGACATCTCTCTTCCCAGTACGGTAATAACCCAAGGCAGCCATATGTAGACGGATATCAGGCATGCGATTCAAGTGTTCACACCATCTCCTTCTGTGGTCTTCAGTCTTCTAGTGCGATGATACAATGTTTCAATCGCGTCTAATATCCTCGTTCCTTCTCCGATCCAAGATAGAACAACCTTGCGTCCCTCTTAGAAATTTCATTTCGGCTGCCTGAATCCTCTGCACGTCGCTTTCACCAAGAACCCATGTCTCACTAGCATACAGGAATGTGGGGACAGACACAGTAAGTCTATTTCTAACGCTACAATTTGAAAGAACCACACGTGTCGGAGTATAAGAAGAACGGCGTTGAAGACAAAAGTCATAAGAGATATTCTTTCGGAAGTGGAGTGTAGCCTATAAGGTGACGATGGTGACATGTGGCAGTGAACTTGTACACTGAATCCAAAGACCCGCAGCCGAATACAAACTAGTGGAATGAGATTTTCAAGGCCAGTACTAGGAGTATTAGGAGGGGCTGGCTATAAGAAACGGTGACAGAAAGAACATGCTTGGAATGTACAACATAAACGATAAGATGAAACAGAACAGACCATGGAGAAAGGGACAGCAAAACAAATTTCAGTTTATAACCTGACGAGGAGTAGAAACATGAAAGACCAAAGGAAAGATTGTCGCACCAAAAAGTACGAAACGGATCGTAAGGACCACGCCTGAAGAACAAGTAGAAGAATAGTTTCAGAAACGTATCGCTGATACGGGTAAGCAGTGATACATTCTACTGTGGTGAACAACAATGTCAGTTGAATAGTTCGTTTGTTAACAGTATACACTAGAACTTGCTTATAACGAGATTTCAGGGACCGGACAAATGTGCTCGTTAAAACCGAGTGCTCGCTACATCCGAGTTGTCGACTCGCAAGCTTAAATTTTTATACCGTGATTATCGAACAGACAACAAAAATGTCTACTGTAGAAGAGGCTTTGCACGATACAATATTGATATGTTTTACATTCTACGCTTAAAAGTGAAATTTAAACTTTAAACATCTTTTAGACGCTAACATTCTTTGTTGAATATTGGCGTATAGTGCATTCGCGAAATATAGTAATAGTAACTGTGTAGTAAAAACTTACCAAAAATGAGCCGGCTATCTGGCAAAAAACGCAAAACTTTCTCCATGCCACATGTACAATATTTATTTTTAAATTACAAGAAAATTCACTGTCATTTATGTGTCTTTTTGTTCTTCGTTCTAAATGGAATCGTCAAAGTTATATTTCGCACACAGAACTTAATTAACCTTAAAAAAGTCATATATTTTTATTTGTTTAGTAATTTTGTATGTGTAGATATCAAAACAGTTTTGTAATTTATTTAAATATTCCACGAATTCATCATTTAAATTATTAGTTTCACTAAATTGCGTTAATGATTTTAAACGAATGTTTAAAATGCTGTATTGTAACGAACGTTTGTTAGACCTTAACCCATGAACAAGCCTGAGACAAAATGCTCATTATAACCAAGTTTCTAATGGGTTCCTACTCGTTAAATCTGAGTAATCGTCATTACTAAGATATAAAAACCAAACAAATGTCATACTTTTACTCGTTACATCCAAGTTTTCGTTATAAGCGAGTTCCACTGTATTAAGTAAAGGTTACGCTGAGTTGTTATTGCCGATTTATTGATCACAGCGAATGATTAAAATATTACTAAATAACTGTACTGTTTAAACTAAATTATTTATAAATATAACCTGTAAATAATTATAGTACATGACTGTAATTAAAGTATTAACAACATCTCAATTACAATTAGAATACTGTAATTCGTCAAGAGAATGCCTGTGACGTAGAGAGAGAGAGAGAGAGAGAGAGAGAGAGAGAGAGAGAGAGAGAGAGAGAGAGAGAGAGAGAGAGAGAGAGAGAGAAATTTATGAAGGAGAAAGTAGCAGCGTAATAAAAAAAAAACACGTTGGACAGGAAGATTACCGTCGTAGATATGAATGTAGTCACGTTTTAATTTTTCCGATAATCTTCTTTAGTAAACTGGCTTGTTGTAACCTGGTTAGTTCTTCTGTTATCGAGAATATACCGGTACTCCAGTTATTATAATGCTTTAGTCTTTTTTTTTTTTAGACCGTGGACTATTAATTTTTTTCTTATATGCTGTTAATTTATTTGTTGGTTTCAACATTGTTACAATTTTTAATTCTTGTTTACGTGTGAATTTTTAATACAGCTGGTAATGTGTAATCAGCTATCCTCAATTTGTTAGTGACCGTAGATCAATCAATTTTAACGTTGGAAAATTTAGCGATGATCGGTCAATATGTATAGCAGAAATTTTTATATTATTAGCGTCGATTTTTCGACAATATTTATTGTCATCATCAGGACCTGTGTACGGATACAAGAGAAAATACCAAACACAAGAAAATCAATTAATTATTGGCAAAACAAAAGTAAAAAACAAAACAAAATCCTTGATTTTCCTCAAGAACTTCATTTCACTTGTTTGTTTGTATTTTTCGTTTATCATTTCTCGTCATCGTCCAAGTTTCACATCCACAAGTTGAAGCAGGTGTTGCCATTAATTGATAGAATTTTATCTTGGTGTCTTTCCTTGCCTTGTTTCCAGGTGTTCTGTGTATACTGTACTACCACATATCATTTGAAATCGATTTATTTTGATATCGATGTCGTTGTCATACTCGTAAATTACATCGCACCCTAGACAATTGAAATGAGATACCTGTTCTGTAGCCTGATTGTTTATAATTATCTTGGAACGTATCGGATGGTTTCCTCTAAAGGGCATATCTTTTGTTTTCTGGGTTGACATTCTAAGATTATATCCTTTGCATATTTGGCTCAAGTGGAAAACTGCTAACTGGAGATCTTTTTTATTTATTTTTTTTTAATAGTCTGATCATCCGCAAATAACAATGTGTTGATACGCCGACTGGATGGTGTCAATTTAATTCATGGGTTTATTTTTTCCTTCCATTGTCGCACAACATAGTTTGTGTGTGTGTGCGCGCGCGCGTGCGTTAAATAGAGTGGGAGATAAGTATTAGTCAATAGCCAGTAGTAGGCCTACTAGTGGTAGTGGTAGTGGCAGTTGTTGAAATATTATTTTTTTGTGAAGATTGGCACAAGCGAAAGAAATCACGATTCAAACAGCAATTATATTCCAGTTAGCCGTGTCATTACGTAAATGAGGTAATGTATTGTATTGTGTGCGTTGGCCAAGCTGGTGTCTGTCTGGTGTCGCCGCGCTCGGATGGTTTCAACGCTCGACTGGTCGCAACCGCCAATATATGTGCGGCCCGGCCTACAAGACCGCTGATTGTTGTTAACGATAAACCACTGTTAAAAGGCGGCTCTGTTAATTACAATACGGTTTAAGTAAATTCCGTACAAACAAAGGTAATTTAATGTAGTAAAATAGGCCTATTAAAAATTATGAGGAATAGGATGATTGTCAGGGGAATTCATTAAACCCTTTTTATGTAGTTTTTCTTCTTCTTCTTCTTCTTCTTCTTCTTCTTCTTCCTCCTCCTCCTCCTCCTCCTCCTCCTCCTCCTCCCAAGTATAAGGCTCAAAGTTTATTGACGTCGTCCGTTGCTACATCTGATTTCTCCAACTTTTCATCGGCCGTCCCAGACTTCTACTTTTAGGCAGATGTTTTGCATACAAGTGTGGTATTATCGATGTGTTCATGTGCCCGGGGCCTCATCTTGCAAGTGATGAGTAAAGAAGAGCGGGAGGAGTATCAACCTCGTTAAAAACTCGGGGTCCATCTGGCTCCGGATGGTAGCATCCAGTTATTGAGGCCCTGCCTAGGCTAAAGGGTGACAAATGGTGAGCGGTCTCGAAGGCTGAGGACGTAAATTCCCAACGGTGGAGAGAGCGGAAGAGCCTAGGAGGTGGGTCTCCGAATGAAACCCGGGGCAGGTCTGGATTCTCGAAGGTGGCAACCCGACCACCGGACTTTCCTATAATTGGGTTGGTAGCCCAGTCGCTGTTATAACGCTGAATCGATGTTATGTCGTTAGTTCAGGGAGACTTGAGCACCTTCAATTGTCTAAAAAGGGAAAGCCGGACTGGAGTCAAGGATTTTAATATTAATAATCGGAAACTGTCTAAAAGGAACAAGTTTTTTTAAAATGTAGATATGGATAAAATAACAATAATTGTAAAAAAACGTGCATGCTGAGGGTATTTTACCACAACAACCTAAGTGGTATTGGTATAACCCTGATCTAACCCATGACGTCGTCACAACTGAAACTTAATCTTCTTCTTCTCCACTTCAATGATTGGGTTATATAAACCTGTTTCGCAATCCATCTCATCCTCGGACGACCCACGTCTCTTCTACCAGTGGCTTTATAGTGCAGTGCCTCTTTCGGCAATCGATCCTATGTCATACTTTTCAAATGATCCCACCATTGTCTTCTGTAAGCTGAAATGATTTCATTTATGTCCTCTACTTCGAGTTCCGCTCTGATATCCTCATTCCTTATTCTATCTTGCAATGTGTAGTTTAAAGTATTTCCAAGAAACTGCATTTCGCACTGTGAATCTTACCGCATTCCTTTTTTGTCATGACCCACGCCTCACTCGCCATATACCAATGTGGGTAACTGAAACTTAATATATTTTTTTAATTCATGATTAGAAAATGTCTTTCGTTCAACATGTTAGTAGTACTGTTGTCACGTATGGTTTGCGTGATTGTTGAGCAAAACTGTGAAACTGTCCTCAAACAAATGTCACAAATCAATGTGCCAAAACACTGGGCGGCGTAGAGGTGAACTGGTTTCCCTATCTGTCGATAACGACCTTGTACGTTTGATCCAAACGACAGCGTTCACATCACACAACTCTGTGTTAATTGAAAACTATCCACTTCACTTGTTTAAATGTATTCAGATATTAACGTGTTCTTTAAATTAATAATTTTCTGTGAACATGTTCGCTTCCGTATTGACTCGCCTAATAATGCCAGTAACACAATTTACGTGATGATGATTCGTGATGCGATATATGATGATTATTATTAAATATAGTAGAACCTCACTAATTTTGTCGCCTACGAGGACGAAGGGTGATGAATTACTGAAATAGACGAACTAGTGAGGGAGTAAGAAACAAACCCATTAAAGACAATATAAAATGTTTTATTACAACACTAGCGATGTACAGTACTAATATTATGCTCGAACATATTTATTGCCGAAAATTTTCAGATTCAAACAAGTTAAGCACTGTAATTGCAAAAACAATTTCTTTAATGATTGTGAAAAAATCTGGAATTATTTTAGGCAGTTCTGCTTCATCTTGGCCTTCTTACCACTTGATTGTTGTAGTCAGTGACTGAATGGCCTCCTTATGAGAAATTTGCAGGTTTTATTGGCTGGTTATCTTCTTCGTCATTAGCTTTTGTGTGTTCTGCGGATACGTATGTAACAATTTCATCATCACTGAACATTTCGTAGTCTAAATCCGGTAAGTCTATTTCACACTAATTTTTAACGTCGTCTTC
This sequence comes from Magicicada septendecula, assembly GCA_034769895.1. Taxonomy (NCBI): domain Eukaryota; kingdom Metazoa; phylum Arthropoda; class Insecta; order Hemiptera; family Cicadidae; genus Magicicada; species Magicicada septendecula. The sequence goes on along the minus strand of CM068370.1, from coordinate 490,637,521 downwards.
ATTCAAACTGTTAAATGCTGGTAGGGATTGACAGATATCTAACAATTACGATGTAGGGTCAAGACCTTCTCGTTCTGTAGACGCTGGTTGTAATTCAGATGGCAGTAACTTATTCCAGGCAGATTTTAGAGTGCTTTCCGGAATACTTTACCAGGCAATAGCAATCCGACTGAATTTTCGGAACGTATTACGCTGTAAGAATACAACACAACACTTATTGTGCCGTGCACACAAGTACGAAATACCAATACCTTCCGTAATCCGTTCTCCTGGGTATTATTACAATCCCGGCCACAATCAGCACGTTTTCTGGTTTATCCCGGCTATAATTAGAGCGTATATGTTACTCGCTTGTTAATAAAGAAAAACAAAAGGCTTGAGTGGGTGACGAATTAGTGAGGTTCCACTGTAGTATGGAATATATAAACCAGAGTAGAATATAACGTCAGTATAGCCCGATGTTGGGGTTCTAAGCTCCTTAAGGGGGCCACTGACGTTTACTTTGGGCCGGTACATTCACAAACACATCCCACGTGAGTGTCTGTTTTGCCGTATCGGCTGTTTTCCCGGGCGTGGGAAACCGCGAAGTGTTCGAGTGACCAACCGCGGGAGCCATCGTCACTGACGTGGCAGCTCATCGGGTAGTCGAGCCTCTGGACCACACCAGCGCGTTTCTAAGTTCCTGCGAGTGAGTCCTTAAGGAAGCAACGCCGAGCTTGTACTGATCCCATACAAACAGAAAATTGTTGTAGATAGTACTGTTTCGATAGAGCAGTACCACGTCTCTTGCAGACAGAACACTGCAGAAAAACGAATCAGAAACTGAGTGAAATAAAAGTGAAAAGAAGAAAATAACGTTGGCTGGACTACATCGTTAGAAAATCTCTTTCATAATTAAGCACTTTTGGATCTGTATCTTACGAAAAGCTGGTTTTTAACCCAAATGTTGCTATGTATTAAGATCTGACTTTTCTTGAAAAAATCTAGTTGTACGCAAACTTCATCATTATTACTTCATCATCAACCTCAAGCATTAGGCTCATCGTGAACCTGCTCCACTTCACTCCCGGCCGTCCTACCCCTCTCTTCCCCAACTGGTCTATATTCCATTGCTAGCACTGGAATCCTGTCACCCGCCGTTCTTCCAAATGTTCACAACACCTTCTTTTGTTACTCCTTGGCTGTTCCAACAGTGGGTCGACTCCCAGTTCCGTCCTTATATCCACATTCTTCTTTCTATCGAAAATGGTACAGCCGCCCAGAGTACTCCTCATAAATTTCATCTCCGCTGCCAGAATGATTATTACTTCGTAACTAAAATTTGCATGTTGTAGTCACTTCTTCAAGACTTCAGAGCGTGCCGATCACTACGGCATTTCACAACGTACAAGTGGTGTCCCATTGAACAATAAGCCTATATATACGAGTATGTGTTTCAGTCACTATAATATGATCGGGTAATTCATGCACGCTACAGAATGTGAAAGTTCTGTGAGCATACACCGTGTGTGCAATATTTTCTCATCTTTGGTGCGGCATAACTTTGACGGGCTTACAAACGACTTACATTTGTATATCGTCGAATACAGGAAGTGTTTAAACGGCTGTGAAGAGAGAGAGAGAGAGAGAGAGAGAGAGAGAGAGAGAGAGAGAGAGAGAGAGAGAGAGAGAGAGACACACACACACACACACACACACACACACACACACACACACGTCAAGTACTTAACGGTGTCGTCGCTTTTGTTACGCGCTCAGTCAGAAGTGATGCACGAACTCGCGCGGCCGAGAAGCACTAACGGGCGCACACGCGCGCGCTCGTATATTGTGCGAGGACGCGAATTGGGAAAGGTCCTTGCCCCGTTCCTTCAGACACGATTCGCTCCTCGCACAACCGACTCGGCATCCGCGTCTCTCTCTCACACTCTCTCTCTCTTTCTCTCTCTCTATCTATCTATCTTCCCGACTTCAACAATACAGCCCGCGTTAACAATGAATACTTTGATTGTGTAGTAAGAGTTAATTGTGCTGTCGTGAACATATAATTGGCACATGCAAACCTGTTTATAAATTTAATATTGTTAGTGGGTGAGAAATTTGTTTTAAGACGACAAAATATAGTTTTATCACTATCTAATAAATCTAAAGAAGGTTCGGTCTCGCTTTCGTAGCGTTTCACAGTCCAGGACTGCGGAGAGAAAATGTCATTGGGCAGGGTACTAATTGTAATAGAATAGATCATGGGGAGTATGCAGGGGGGGAGTTTGGGGTTTGAAACCCCACCGAAATTTCCCACTCAGCTGAAAAGCCGTAATACAGATCTAAATATTACGTATTTATAATCATCATCGTCTAAAGGGCATGCCTTGTCGAGTTAGCCACGTCTCTATCTTGTCCTCTTTAAATCGCTGTACGATAGGAAGTTCATCTCCTTTCCCATGTCTTTGAAGAACGCTGCTCTTGGTCGTCATCTTTCTTGGGGTTTCCCCCAACACCTTCTCTTCAAGAATGTTACTTAAGAATTGACTGTGTTGTAACACGTACCCGATCAATTTCGCTCTTCTTCTTCCAATCATTTCTAAACGAGATCTATCTTCGTTCACTTCTGCGAGGACTTGCTCATTACTTTTCTTATCCATCCAACTCGTTCTCCTTCGGACCCACATTTCCATTGCTTCCAGCTACCTCCTATCTATTTTGCCGAGGGTCCACGCCTCACACCCATAAGTTAAGACACTCTGCTCAAATGTTTTTGCAAACCTTTTCCTTTCTTCCAGACTTTAGTGAATGTTTGTAAGTAAATTTCCTCTGAAACGTCTGCGTTATTAATAATAATAATTAATTCTGTGTATATTATTAGGAGATGGGTGACCATAATATTTCTTCCAAATGAAATTCTACTACGCCCATGGAATAGATTAAGCCTGAATGCGTGTATGTGTGTGTGCGCGCGCGAGCGTGTGACGGAAAGTAGGGACACCTGGGGGAAGAAGTCGTTTCCTTCTGACACGGTTGGTTATTGGCGGTAGATTTGTTTAAATTCTTCCCAGGATTTTTGTCAGCACCTTTGTCCTTAGTAGGATCTCCCCCCCCCCCCAGACCGTCGAAAAAAGTTGACGAACTTTGTTCATCTCTAAATATTTTGGCTCTTTTATTATTTTTTCAGCTGCATTTTCAGCAAGTAACTCTTTTGTAAATATTTAAACATACAAACAGGTTTATTACACAGCATTTGCGTATAAGTTTGATATATGACATATAGGAAAATCAATTCAATCAGTAAATATGTTATCAACAATATTTCAGTAACGCATATTTTTATTATGCTATTACCGTTTTACATTAATGGGGTTAATTAAAAAAATGTTATCACACGTTTTTCATCCACTTAAAGATAGTAATGTTGATTAGTCTTAACTTGTTTTTTCTATTGTATGAAGCCGACTCGACCTAATTCTAGATAGGCCTACGCCACTGTCGGCGAGGTGGGGTGGGGTGGGGGGTTCGGTTCAGCGGTCTACACAACACCCCCGCGTTCTGTCTGCGACTCGATTTCGCACAAATTCTTATCACATCCGATATCACGTTTCGGATGTGTTATTAATGATACAGCGCATAAAGACAGGCGACGAAGTGCGAGAAACTTTTCAAAACACGTTATTATTACAAAAACACGAGGAAAGTGTGGTGCAGTAATAACACTTATTTATTAGTAGTTTGGTTGAATTATATCGACTTCAAGGCAGTCCTGTTCGAAACCTTAGGCGCTTTAACTCCAACGTTTTACCAGTAAAACCCAGTAAAACCCGTTAATTACGCGAAGGAAAATCTCGCCGTTTTCCTGTTAATAATCGGCGTTTTCAGTCTGGTAGAGAAACAGGTGTCTGATTATTAGTGTTTTGTAGATACACTTTCATTACTGAACTTTAATATTTTGTTCATGAAGTTATTAGAATGCTGTTGCAGTAAATATGGCTGCTTTACTGCACCCAGCAAATGTTTATGAAGTGGCCATTTTACCGACCGCACGGCCTTGTCTCGTCTGGAAACAATTCAGAAGAAGAAAGTAATGAGAAGTATTACAAATTCCAAGAAAGCCTTCGCGGTGTTTTCAATTAACACAACAACAACAAAAAATCCCCGCTGCAGAACGGAAATCACTTGCGTCCGTCTATCAATCAATACACAGGACACATGTATACCATTGTGTACGTTTTTATTTCGTGAAAGGAATAGCAAAATACACTGTGTTCGATAAAAGTGCGAATGTCGGCTTATTTTTGCGTTCGCCAGCTTCAGATAAAACACTTCAAGCGCCAGCATAGAATTATTTTTATTATTATTTTTTTTTAATACGCTTATTTATGGAATCTGTTAACACACAACAATACACGGCATGAAGAGAACTAGTCCTTTGACTAGTTCTCTGTATGAGTATTTGAAGTACAGTACACTCTCACTAATCCGCCAGATATCAGACCAGGGTAGTGCCGGATCAGTGGAAATGCCGGATTAATGGATGGTTATTAGAATAAAACGCATTTAAATGACAAAAAATTAGCGTATATAGTAATGGTAAAACGTGAAAAAAACTTACACCTGATTAAAACATCGGATTAAAAATATGGTAAATTATCTTCTTTTTTTTCTCAAAATTATTTAAATTGGTTTTATGTTTATAACTTAGTCAAACATAGGAAAAAATGAAACTCGCAGAGTAATGTACAGTACTATTCCATTGGAATGAAAAAGCTGCAAATTTTCTTCTGTTTCTTGGCTTGAAACAACACTTTTAACGCTTTTTCTTGCAGTTTTTTTTCAACACGAGAATTTCACAAGCAGACACGCCATATTCTTCTGCCCACTTAATAGAAGTTGTGAAGGCGTCCACTGCCATATCATGGCCTACTGTACGAACAGCTGTCGCTGCTTCTGCCTCTTCCTCTTCGTCCTCCTCCTCCTCCTCCTCCTCCTCCTCCTCCTCCTCCTCCTCCTCCTCCTCCTCTTCTCTGGTCATCACATCGACTATTTCATCGTCTGTCATAAACTGTTTTTTCATCTTCGTCACCCGCTAGCCACTTGTTTACATTGTCCTTAGTCAAATCATCTGTTTTGTCTACTAGTTTCTCAGCGATTGTATCTTGCAACTCGTGCCGTTCTTCAGCATGTGACGACAGTTTGCACTCGCGATCTTAAATTACGTAAACACTGCAAATAATTACACCAAGAAAGAAACCTGTAATTGAACGGCAGTGTATAGAGCGAGGGACTAATGGTGCAACTTATGTCTATGGTCAGCGACTTGTTCCCCTCCACGGTCGCCAGCACCCGTCTGAAAACGCCGGACTACTGGAGGGGCCGGATTACAGTGGGTGTACTGTAACATATTATGTACAATATATGAGTCGTCTAGTTTCAAAACCAGATACATCCACTTTTTTGACATTCACATTTTTTGCATTTTCCTATACTTTATTACCTTCTACATGTCCCTGTCTACTTCACAAGTTTCTAAAACTGATACATCCTTATTTAAACTGGAGTTAAAATTACTGGTTAGTTGCAAAACAAGCTCTCCTGCGATAAAGGTTTTTAGCTCTCATGGAAATTTTTATTTTTTGTTATATCTGGTTTTGAAACTAAACGACTCATTTATTTAGAGTGTAAGGTCTGTGTAAGTCAAGCGGAAATGTTAACTTTAAACGTTCTGTCTGCAGGCTGTAGATTTCTGGCTAAAGGATTTGTGTGCTCTCAAACCGTTTCTCGTATCTTTCGCAGCACATCGCTGCAGCTGCAAACAAATTTTGTGTACGCAGTTGTATTGTACTATCAAACTGTAATTATTTCCGTAAGTCGATCGTAATACTTTTTATTGTTTAAATAACCTGACGCACATTTCACAGACTGAATCTTCAGAGGTTTCTGAAACAATAATAATTTAACAATAAAATCACTGTTCAAAATAAAAGAAACCTCTAAAGATATAGATACAGTCGCTGAAACGTGCGTCAGGTAAATTAAACGTTAAAAAGCATTGCCAGTCTACTTTTGCAGAAGTAATTACAAATCGAGAATATAAGAATCTTGCAACAAACACAACGAGTTAAACAATTGTATTAATAATAGCGCTGTTAAAAACAGTCAGTATTGATTTGTCCGGCGTTCAATAATATATCCACGATCATGCGGTCCTCGTAACACTTTATATAAGTCACGTACACGAACAAACATTTTCAAAAACGTGTTATATAAACTTTAAGCTCTTAAATTTTTTCGTAGCATATTATTTTTACTAACATTAATTAATGAGTTACGCAAAAATACGATTTTACTCCTCCTATTTGGTTAAAAATTAAATTTACATAGTAGAAATGTGACAGCCCATCTTGTTGGCTGCTGAGCTGCGCAGACCCAGCGAATGAATCCCCCCCCCCAAGTTGTTTAGAGAGGAGCGAGGGGAGACAACGCGATAACAGTTCACTGCCTCACTTCCGTGTTATCTCTCCCTCTCTGTCACACACACGCTTCCATTGTTCTCGCCAGCCTGGTTGCAGCCGATGTTCACACTATGAAACACTCCACAAGACTGTTGTGCGCATGTGTGAAATGACTGAAAATTTTGTTAGCCTCGAAACGAGGCGTTTGTCCACTGCGCATCTGGAAGCCAGTGTTCGATTCCTATCGTCAGGTTTCTACAGGTTTCTACTTTTTGTGTTGCTGTAAATGAAATGACAACTTGAAAACAAAATAGTTTCTACTTAGGGCTACTCACGCTTTCTATAAAAAAACCACATTTCTATCATAGTACAATATGTGTAACCTACATGTAGATGTTTTCATTTCCAGACGTCCTTCGTTCTCTTCAAACATTCATTGCCGTGACATCATTATTTTAATTATTTCCTTACATTTCCTTGTTTTGAAGATTAAAATACAAGGATTGGGTAATGTTACGCTCGCCTCTTCCACGTTATGCACATTATTCTCGAAACAGGAACTGGGAACATTCTTTTTTAATGTAACGTTGCGGTTGTAATTTTTGATAGATTAATAGGTGTAGGTAAGTCGTTTCTGAGGAGGATATATGGGGGTGTACTAGATACCGGAATGTGGCGTATGAGGAGAAACTGCGAATTGTACGATCTATACAAGGGACCGGACATCGTCACAGCAATAAAACAAGGCAGAATTAGGTGGGCAGGTCACGTACAAAGAATGACAGAGGAAAGAGCAGTGCAAAAAGTATTCATTGGAGGACCAGGAGGAAGAAGAGCAAGAGGGAGACCAAGAAGAAGATGGGTGGACGACACAGATGAAGATATGAAAAGACTGGTGGGTCAGAAGGTGGCGATAAGTCGCACAGGATAAAGAGGAGTGGAGGCACGTCATTCTGGAGGCCAGGGCTCTTCATGAGCTTTAGCCCCGTGGAGTAGTAGTAGTAGTAGTAGTAGTAGTAGTAGCAGCAGGTAGGTAGTATTCCAGTTAATGGATTCTGCTGGACACCGGCCTTCGGATTTTATTGCTCAGTAACAGCGTCCTTTTCTATTGTTCTCTCTCACACTGAAATACGGCGGGAATAACCAACAGTTTAATTACATATATAAATTATAGGATAATCGTTCTGTTTTACTGTTTAGTAAATCTTAACGCGACGTTGTGTGCTTGTAAATAGCACTGCACCGATATATCGAGACCCGCAACGTAATAAAAGTAAACAAAAATTTTGCGATATTTACCCCCCAAGGTCGAGGTGAGTTTTATATCTATATAACAGTTTTTCGTCTGTACTTTTTTCTTTTTTCAATAAACGTACTAGGGAGAATACCTAAGAAATGTTATTAAAAACCATTCGCGGGCTGTTTTACCGTGGTCCAATGTTTCTTTCCAAAACAGACGTTTCGGCAGTATCATCGACTGTCATCATCAGTGTAAAAAATCGAGCAACACTAACGTAGGGTGGTACACGTTAGAGACCACAGTACTGTCAGCCGTGGTCAGCCTTAACCACAGTACTGTTCTTTTGGTTTGTACTAGTCTGTTCGTCGTCCGTCCTTTGTGATACTGTTACAGAAGTGGCTGAATTCAACCACACGATAAGATTAAAAATCGTATCAAACGGTTAGCATCACTAATTTCAAACAATAAATTATTCTTATACAACAACTTCATGGTTACAGTCATAAGTGTACAACTACTGTTGAACGATCTCAGCACTAACTCGACCGCTGGCATTTGTCTGTCTGTCTACTTGGAGTATGTCATGATAACTGCGCCAAACAGTCTCTGTAGAAAGTTGCGGGCTATAGAAACCTGACGTGGCCATCTAGTGAGACTGGCTGCTTTAATCGTGAATGATCCCATTTTCGACTAAGTGAAATGGCCTTTAAGAAACTAGACGGGACCATGTTGGTTGGGCATTTCCTTAAATATGTATAACTTGCTTAGGTGCAATGAAAGTAAACAAGGGACGACCCTTTCGAAAGTTGTTAACGTAGTAGGCAGGAAGTCTGAGACGTGGGTCAAAGTTGCACGCCTGTCTCTACTTCTAGCCCACATAACCTTAATGTTGTCTGTTATTGCTACCCGCAATAATATCAGGGTGGGAAGTAGAAACGTGAAGGATTAAAATTTTGGAAAAAAAATCGCAAAAGCCGATGTAGGGCATCGCAAAGAATTTTACCTGAAATCTGATTATAGTGTTGGGTGTTGGAAATTTCAAAATTTTGCGACACCAGGGCCCAAAAAAGGAATCGAAATTTTGGACAAAATCCTTAAACTCTGTGGTAGACATCAGACTAAAGGAGATTTAACCTAAATACGAAGGTAAAGTAGTGTATAGTTTGAATTTTTTAACTTTAAGGACACCGCAGGCCAAAAATAGAAGTAAAAAAATTGTAAAAGCTCTGTTCTGTGGTGCATCAAGTTCTGTTAAGGAATTTTAGTCAGAATACGGACTCGGAATGAGTGAGGAGAAAGAACCGTGAGCTAAGAGACCTTTATGGAGAAGCGGACATAGTTGCGGCAGTGAAGGCACAAAGGTTGAGATGGTTGGGGCTCGTGGTGAGAATGAGAAGTGACCGAGGCCCTAAAATGGCATTGGAAAGGAAGCCGGATGGAGTAAGGAGGAGAGGACGTCCGAGAAGAAGATGGTATGAGGATGTGGAAGGGGATTTGAGGGAGATGCGAGTGGGAGGTTGGAGAAGTAAGGCTCTGGACAGAGAAGAATTGAGAATAATCGTTGAGCAGGTCAGGGTTCTACAGGGACCGTAGTGCCAGAAGAAGAAGAAGAATACGGACTGGGAATCTTTAATAATTTGAAAAAAAAATTACATTTCTGTCAAATTTTGGCCCGCATTCAAAAGTTTGTAAGCTATGTTTGCAACAAAAAATTACATACAGGTTTATAGCTATCTATGGAAACATTTATAAATTATTGTTTGTGTTTGGTCATATAATTACATCCTCGTGTTGTTCATAGAGTAACGCTATGAATCATAGGCCTATTTATGATTAAGTTTACTCGCAGCTGTCAAAATTAAAATTTATCAACTTGATTTTATCCAATAATAAATTAATATACTTTTTTCAAAATAGTGAGCTTGTTCTGTAACTCAGGGAGCGTAGTAGTTAGTTAAAGTACGCGTCAGATACTCATGACTATAAGTTATATATCTCACTTTCCCCTTCACGTAATCACGTAAATCATACAGAAGACGCACGCTTTCTCTTAATCTTTACACGAATACAACCTATGAATAATTTCTTTACATTCAACAAATATGTTATGCATTTCCTGTCCTCTTGTGTCTTCCAGAAGATTTTATGATTGGTCACTCTACAATTGACACTTTGTTGTTTGCGGACGATCAGGCTATTCTGTCGGACTCTGAAAACAGATTGCAGATAGGTATACATTTGTTAAATCGAATCTGCAAAGACTCTGGAATGCAAATATCCATACTTAAAACCAAGGTGATGGCTTTTCGTGGAACCGGTCCCGTACTGGCAAAAATTGTTTTAGATGGTACTGTCCTGGAACAAGTTAGCAGTTTTGAATACTTGGCCTACAGTGTGTCTTATGCAAGCAACAACGTTGTGAATAAGTTGCATAAGTTCAACCTTATGTGCGGGACTATCAGGCGAACCCTTAAGTCAGCAAGTAAAGGAACACGCCTAAAATTCTACAAGGTGATGGCTCTTCCCACACTTATTTATGGGTCTGAGAATTGGACTTTAACGAAAGGCCAGGCCAGTCGCATCCAAGCGGCTGAAATGAGATTTCTCAGGCACGTGGCAGGGTATACTCTCCATGGTCATAGAAGAAACACAGATATTCGGCAGGAACTGAATATTGTGAGTATATTCGACAGGATCGCCCAGTATCTTTGCCGAGTGGATGACTACCGCATCCCCAAACAACTATGGAACTATAAGCCGAGGAGATGGAGAGGTGTGGGACGTCCGAGGAAGTGCTGGAGTGACCAGCTCTATCTAATCTTTGCCTATTTGAGACAGGAACAAACCATCCTTGGTTTAATCCTTGAACATAATGATGATGATGATTTCCTGCCCTCTCATTAACATGTAGGCCTAATGAACTTGTTCTGTTACAGATAAACGAACCAAAACTCGTACACTTGAGTCGATCAAAATATTTTATCAGTTAATTCGCTTTGTTATAAACCGTGATTTTCTACCTCGGTTTCTTGTATACAGCTTCAGAAAACCCAATGTTTAGTATAAACCGATTATTTGTAGGTAGTAATCAGCAGCGGCTGATCGGGGGAGGCAAAGGAGGCTAAGCCTTCCCAACAACATTTAGATGAATATTTAAAAATAAACAACTAGTAATAGGCTCTATTTTTGACTATAACAGAACCTGTAATCACAATTTGGCATTTTAAATTATCTGATTACTTACAAATAAACAATTAATCGCGCGTTACCAATGATAGCTTAGAATGGCAGAAGACTGAGGCAGCGATCCGAGTAGCCGCCGCGCCGTAGTACTGGTACTGCTACGTGAGAACTGTGCCCGGCAGGTACTGCAGCTGTACACGTGCGTGGGAGGCGACGAGGGAGTTGGCCTCTGGGTTTGACGTAGTTTTTGTTACTCTTACGCAGTCTTTACGTTCTCGTGCTCCTTGTACGTGTGTATTATTATAATTTATCTCTTCTTGGCCATTATCAAGATCGACTTAGCCCCAGTCCTTTAGTTTCAATTGAAAAGGGAATCCTCTGCAAATTGAAAAGTCGACCAACATGACATGATGATGTTATCGACAATAAGAATGGCCGCTAACTGTATTTACTGTAGGCGTACAATAAAATTCACCGCCGCTTACAAAATATATTTCTACTCAGAAGTTCACTTCTTTTCTAGAACAACAGTAAGTTAATCTACGGATTATCTTGTTAAAGATACTCGTATATTTCTAATAAGACGTGTATGGTGTAAAAATCAGATATCTCTCTGCCTCCCCTTCCTCAGCACTCACCGGCCGCCACTGGTAGTAATAACAATCGTGAAAATAAATAGAGTAGTTTGTACTTCAGAACCTCGAGTGGGCGGAACTGGTTTCCCAGTATAAAGGTCCGTGACTAATGATGGTGGCAGACAAAAATAAAACATATTTAGCAACAATGTGGGCGGAACCGCATACAAATCGGTAGTCCAACAATTAATCAGACGTCGTCGTATCCTGACGAAAGATTACGCAACAATTCGATTAGAATTTCTGAATACCGTTTGCCGTCCTCCAGCGGTTGCGTAGAGGTTTCCGAGTACCGCTTGCGGTAAACGCCTCAACACTACAATGTCAATAACTTTCTTTGCGTCATGTAGTAGTGTGCCTTATAGTATTTTCAGTTTTGTGAGTTTTATTAGCAGCCATCTTAACACCACCTTCAGGTCTTAAACGACAATGTTTTACCTCTACAAACCCATATATATACCTAGAGACCCCCCCTAATTGTTTAAATTCGCCCTTCACCGAGGTTCGTCACTGCCCGTTCTCCTCCCTAGTCCCTCCCGATAGGAAACCAATAGGAAAGTAGGTAGTGACGATGCTCGGTGAGAAGCGTGGCCTAGTTCGAACACGCAATATGGGGTTGATTGATTCCGGGCGAATTTAAACAATTAGGGAGGGTTCTAGGTATATATGTGGGTTTGTAGAGGTAAATTTTCTTTTAAGACTTGAAGATGGTGGAGACACCGAAAGGCCTCGTCAAGAACGAAGTATTTAGCAGTATGGCAATGACGGCGTTGGTGCGTTATAGTACTTTGGCAATCCCCCCCCCCCTATTGGCGTAGCGACCCCGGGATGTGTAGCTGTTGGGGGGGCTGCGGTGGCACAAGGGGGACCCCGCACATAGGGTCAGTAGCCTACTTGCACTTTCGCAGTCACCGTGACGACAAATTTTATTTTCTTCATTTTTATAGAACCAGTTCTAACAGCCTACATACACGGTTACGTCTACGTCTTTCACACATTAACTTTAGTTACAACGGAGAAAAATCTTCCTCAACTTATTCTTCATGTTTGTCTTTTTCTTCACTTCATGGCCTTAAGCATAACTGCCAGTTCCGTCTCCACAATGCCATTGCCCATTTTGTAAAGGTCGTCCAATGTCACGATTCCGTTAGAACTACGTACATACTTCCTGTGGCCAATACAGTTCTCGTACAGTTTCAGCCTCGCTCTCAATGCGTTCCATTTATTCCTATCTCTTGCTGTTATTTCCCAAGTTTCTTGTTTTCTCAATTCTTCCAGGTCTCTTTGTGTTATCGAAAAGTATTGTTCGTGATCGTTTTCCCTGACGGGTTGGTGGTTCATATACACAGCTCTCAGTTCCTGCTCTTAAAACGTGACCATATGTGTCCGAGAAGACGGAAACCTGGAGTGGGAACTTCCGAAGAAGAACCGAAAGTGACGCACCAAAGTACGTAGATCACAGCGGGCACACACACACACACACACACACACACATTTACGGCAGCGTGGTACTCATACTCATAGGGTGTCTAATATCTAGTAGCTGGTTAGCCGTTGCGTTTAATTGTGGAAAGGGTGAAGGCATTGTGACGTGATAGTCACCACTCACGTTGCGTAGACCACGAAAGAAAACTGGCGTTTGTACGGTTACAAAATAAAAACCACTTGATGGAAAAAAATTCAGGTTTACATGAAATTAAAGCTTAATCTTTTTTAAATGTTGTGATGTATGTAGTTATATTTCAAAGTAAGCCTATTAGCAATTACGAAAGATTACCCTTGAAACCGAGCCCATTTTTTAACCCGATTATACGTTAGCTCAGATTCAACTTTCCTTAAGTTTAGTAAGCCAGTATGTGAAAAAGTAAAATCGGCATTGAACTTCTTTCTGACAAAAGCAAAACTGACTTTCCTGTATAATTTAACCTGTATAATTTTAAAAAAAAATCTGGTGACCAGTTTCAAGTGGCGGCCGTTTGAAAAGTTTTTTCTATTTTTTTTTTCGTATAGCAAAAGACAAAACACCCACTCCAACCGGCTCTCCATAAACCTACGATTATAATTTGTTTCACCATAATACTTATTCTAATGACACTATTTCGAAATATACAGAGTTTCTTAACTTGGATGATAACAGAACGAAAACAGGTTTGTCATTGAAAAACAATATGGAATTAAAATTGTGAGTAACACAATCCACTGAAGACACAATGTCTTCAACCCACCGAAGACCCGTTGGAGGTCTACGGGTGCGAAGGGGGAATAGCTAGGGGTGGGGGGAACTGGTTGGTGAAGTAACAGAAATAATTGAGCGAGTATCACTAGAGACCAAGTGTTTCATATGATGGTTTTGTTAATTTTTGAATTGGTAAACTTTTATTTACAAAAAAAAAAACGGGCTTGTATGCAGGCCTGCAAGCTAACATGTAAATAATATTGGGAGTCAGGAGGTAATTTGGTGAGTGTTAATGGAGGGGTGAGGATGCACGGGAAGGCAGAGTGTAGAGTAGAGGATGTGTGGGATGTTGCAAGTTGTAGGAGATGTAGTGGTTGATTCAGGGTATGAAAAAGTGGAGAGCGCATTATGTGTCCTGCATCGATGTATACTATATGGATCGCGTGCTGCATTCACTGAATTCGGTCCGACCGCTGCACCAGTGGGGGGCCAAGAACACTACGTATGCTATATAGGCCTACTGTACCTGTACAAAGTCTGACTTTTCTGCTGTGTTATAGCTTTTGTTGCTTTAGAGGAGCATATTTTACGTTAAATGGTATAGCTATGTCATTGTAACTATTAATGACTCCAAAGTGGGAGGTTTTTAATAAGTTCTTTTCCAAACTAAACACATTTGTTTCACTGTAAGATTTCAGTATTCTGACTCATTATTTCAGTTTATCGCTAAGTTCTGTTGCGTTCGTAAACAGTTCTGTTGCGTTTTATTTATGAACATTTAATGTTAAAGCCAGACGAATAAAGATAAGAATAAGGGAAACAAAGATAAAAGACATGAGCCGTAAACTTTAAAATGTTTATTGCGTAAAAGAAGCTGCCGTATACGCTCGCCAAGGTCGTTAAAGTGTTCAATAAGCAATGATAATTTACATTAAAATTTTTTATTTCATTTAATTAGCTACATATTAATTGTATAAAAATTGTTTACATTAAACATTACTAAATAATTCAAATTTATTTAACTTTTGGCGGACACCAAGCTTAGAGAAGGTAGCTGCAGCGGTTCTTTCCTTATCAATATGATAGCACAAGATTTTACAAAATAATGTCTCTATTAATTTGATAAGTTTCACTTCATGGTTGTCTTCAGAAAAATCATTGTTTGAAATATGTTTTCTAAACACTGTTAGGATTGTTATTATGTCCTGAACTGGATGTAACACAAGAAAACAAGAGTTCCAAGTGGTCTTGATAAAACTTGTAAGTCAAAATATATTTATAGCGTAACTCATCCAATAAAATATGCGTCTTCATAAGCACAAATTTTCAGTAGAACTGCCCCAAATGTAATAATTGTAAGGTGTCAAAACAAGTGCATTACTGACTGAATGACTCGTTTAGTACACGTGTTAACTTAGCGCCAAACGCTTTATTGCCCACCATTGTGTGGAAAGCTGTACACACTTCGGAACGTTTTCTGCCGTTCATTTTGCCTGTCAGCACGCGATCCATATAGTATACATCGATGGTCTCCTGTTAGGCGACTGATGACTTTGGAGGGGGGAGAGATAAAGAGTGCTATAATTCGGGCACATTTCTGTCGTCTACGTTTATTGTTTCTCGGCTAACAGAACTGATTGCGTGACTGTTACGGTCTGTAGCCTAATCAAAATTCGACTGGAGATTATGAAACACTGTCGATTATCGATCTATAGCTGAACCCAAGTACGCGGCTCACGCGACTTATAAATCGACTCTACGTCGATCACTGTGCCTTTTTAAAATTAATAATACATAGAATGTACTGCGCGAACGTGTTATATGTGGAACAACAATTAGATGCTTCAACGTAGACTTTTGTACGTTTGAACTTTATTGTCTGTTTATAACAGCTGAGTATTCACTTATGTGTTCTATTGTTTCAGGAAAGGTTTCGCGTCCCACGCGCTTCAGAAACAGTAAGTCTCACTTTGTCTCTCTAACAATGGTGTTTGCATAGAGTAATTGCTGTAAGTAGCTTAAAAACCATCTTAGCAGTAGCGCATGTAACTTTAAATACTTATGTTTTTGTTTATGGTCACCTTATTTCCTTTCAAGCATTGTCCTTCCATGTTCCAGCTGAGTAATCCGCTGATTTACAGGAATATTGGTTTACTAGTTAATTAAGAAATTTCGTAATATAAAAAGACTACCGAAAGCCTTACTAATCGAACACCCGAGTAACGTGGTTATGCACATGCGCAGCGTAAGCCAGCCGGTGCATGTACGAGACGGATATATATTTCCGATGTGATGATGACAGGGAATTTTCATTTGTAGTGGTGTGGAACAGTATGTTTGTGATTATAACCACTAACACAACTTTATTAATTAAATATATTTAAATGCTACCATAGTAAAATCTATGCTCCGCTATATTTTGTTTCCCTATTCAAAACAAAGGTTATGGCTTTTACTGGGGCAAATCATATTAGAACAAAGATTGTCGTACAGAACTCGCCAATTTAACAGATTTCACGTATCTAGGGTGCAGCATCGCATACCAAGATGATAAGGAGGTTGAAAGCAAAATTAGTCTCTTCCAGTCGCTGTGTGGCTGTGATTAACGTTTAAAGAAGAAAACAGGGAAAGAGGCGTAAATGAAATATTATAATGTAATGGCCATACCTCAACTACTGCATGGTAGTGAGACTTGGATTAGAAAGGCCGAAGGTATATCTAGAACTCAGGGAGCGGAGATGAGGTTCTTGAGGGATGTAAAGGGTTAAACCAGGAGAGATCTTATCAGAAATGATCATATTAGAATAGAGCTACGGATAGCTGAAAGCTTAAATGAGAAAATCTCCGGGTACAAAATGGAGTGGCGGTTACACGTAGAGAGAATGGATCCAACGAGATTTGGAAGAAGAGTCCTTGACTATCATCCAAGGGGGAAGGAAGAGAAGTGTGGGAAGACCCAGTAAGCGATGGTTGGATGACTTCCATTGAGACTGGAACAGGCTACTAGCCTAAGCCGTAAAGGATGACGACGACGACGCTATTTTTTAAAACAGTATAGCACGTTTTAGCGTAGTTTAGCTTTAGTGTGAAGCGGATTTAAGAAATCGTCCGTCGTTGAAAAGAGTGGCAAGACGAGGCCAGAATAGTGTGCGCAACATGTCGGTGGGCAAAACCACCGCCCATAGACGCTGTCGTAACCTTTGAGTAACAACCGAAGACAGCGATCGATACTGTGAATGCAAAAAACTCTGTAATCAATAGAAATAAATTCTTGCGTTGTAGCCGATTAATACTTACATTAAAAAAAGCTTTCTAAACATGTTGTGTTGGATTGCGTTTGTATTGTTTAAAAATAAACAGCCACACGCGCGAGCGCGCAGTATATAGAGAGGATCGTGCCGTACGAACTTTGCCAACGATTATTTAATAATTCGTTAGTGATAAATATTTATTAGGCATAAAATTGAATGTGGCGGCCTTGTGTTGCGTATAGCAGCCTTCGCATCAGCGCGCCTGTTCGGAAATTGTAATGCCATTGTTTACGAACAACTGTCTAAAATTTCACCGCGCCGCGAATATTGATCGGCGACTGGCTATAAATTTCCTCGTATATTGCGTCATATACCTTGATATCCACGTACAAGCGAGTTGTCCTTCTCTCATCCTTCGTGGTTTCCAACCACTTCGTGGTAGAGGTGGGCCGATATACCTATAACAGGTATTTTGGAAGATTGTTTTTGTGGAACGGATATAACAGTGACTGAAGAGTTGGAATACCGGTTCCGTTTCAACGATAACTGAAAAATCGAAATTCCCGTTCCGATTACTCGCGGCTTCGCGGTTCCGAGTCACGGGACCCCCTACGCAACTAACGAATTAACAAGTAAACGAGTACTACGAGTATTACGAGTACAAAGCTACTTTTCTGGTGCTGAATACTTGATTCTGCGCATGTGCCGATTGCCATACAATTACGAAACGAAGCACAACAGCGAGGTTCAGAATATCTCTATGCCAAAGAGACTAAGCTGTTTTTAATAAATGAACAAAATTCATACTGATCTTACATTTTTTCTCGTGTGTTTGCAGACATATAATACAGATTATACTATATATTATACTATACTATACTATATATTATATATATATATAATATTTAATTTTTATAACTAATTTACCTCAAGATATTTCTTTCCTTATTAGGTACATGTTTCGGGTACCATTTTGTACCACTCCTCAGCCTTCCGGATTTTGTGTCTGGTGAAGTACATATGTGTTGGTTGGTTGTTATTGTGGCTTCCTGTTGGCTTCTGGTACTTTAAATTGGTTTTATTGTGTGTGATTGTGGTGTATGTATTAGTATTTTGTGTATTTTCGATGTTGAGTGCTTTGAAAATTGTGTCATGTTTTGTATTGATTTGTATTTGTTCAGGTATTAGTTTGTTTTGTGTTTATGTTTGTATATTTGTAAATTTTCCCAAATGTTCATTATGGTGCCTTTGTGTGGTATATGTTTTATTAGTGTCATGTTGGTTATGTTTGGGAATTCATGTCCAGTGTTTATTGCATGTGTGGCCTAATTAGATTTGTATATTTCTGTTTTTTTGTATGCGTTTAGGTGTTCAAAATAACGTTTTTTCAGTTGTTTTTTTGTTTGTCTTATGTAACATTTATTGCAATCTTGGCATTCAATTTTGTATATATACCATTGGTTGTTGTATTATCTTTGTTGTGTGGGTTATTTAGTTTTTGTAGATTATTTATGTTAGTTTTGTATGCTATTTTAATGTCTGTGTTCTTAAACAGTTTTGTTAGTTTTGTCATTTTATTATTTATGTGTGTGAATGTGGCCCATTTTTTATTGTTGTTATTATTTTTGTTTTGTTCATTTTGATTAATTCTTAATTGTTCAGTTTTTATTTTATATTTGATTTTATTTTCTATTTTGTTTACAGTGTTTTTATTATATCCATTTTCACAAGCAATTTGGTGTATTATATTTCTTTCTTTGTCTGTTTCTTGTTTGTTTAGGGGTATTTTGTACATTCTGTTAAATAGTGAATAGAATGCTGCCATTTTATGTTGTGGTGGGTGGTCAGAATGGTTAGGTATAATTCAAGAGAAACTCTAGAATATCAGATACGTACAAAGTGTTATTAAGCAAGCATAAGATTTGGTACGCAGTAATGAGGTGAATATACGACGGCGAGGTTGTTATGGAACATTGATTTTGTTTCAGTTTTGTTAACAAAAATGCAACAATGTTTGGCTGAGCGCACTTTCTCCTCTCTCTCACTCTCTCTCTCTCTCTCTCTCTCTCTCTCTCTCTCTCTCTCTCTCTCTCTCTCTCTCTCTCTCTCTCTCTCCCTCCCTCCCTCCCTCCCTCACCTGTTCATTACCGCACTGCCTCACTCACGCGTGTACGGAATTTGGTTCTGCAGGTTTTGGCGCCCGCCTGTCACTGGAAATGCCAATGTCGTGATGTTTTTTAAATGATAACTAGGCACTGTGTATAAGACGAGGCATTCAATTGTTCTTTACTAGATATCGATACACAACATTATCGATTTTCTCACTGTAGTTCTGTGCCCAAGAAAAATTCTACTCACAAAACTGTAAAATGTAAATAGTACGTAAAAAAGTCGATCGTTTTCAGAACGAACAAAATTATATCTTACAAATTGTATTTACCAATAAAAATTGTGTTATAACTGTTGAGTTTTCCATTCGTAAAGTTGATATTATGAAAGAGATAGATGAGCTTAGTGGATATTCAACAGTGGTTTACAAGTTTGTTCTGACATTTACAGGGTTTGCGGTCGTAAATTATACCAGTCACCAACTTGGTAAATATTGAAAATGCGAATTATATTGTGTTATAATATATACAGTGACTGATAGGTCATATAGTACTTTTTGTTAATATGATTTCGGAGATGATTTTAACTTCACTGCACATCTCACGTAAATTTTTTGACATTCTTTGTTGTGGTAATTACGTGCACTCTAAATTGCATTGCCCGAGTTTCGCAGCTGATTTATCTAACTAAAATGGAATCAACAATTTAATATTAAATTATGTCAGTTTGTTTACTCTTAGTGAAAAATTGAATTTGTATTCCTAAAGGAAGATAGGCCTATAAATTCTCTTGTTTCTTATTTTCTTTTAAACAGCAACAGCTTAATAAAGTCACAGTGTAAAGTAACACTGTTAATACTTTTAGTTTCAGTTTATTTCTTGTAACAAATTATATAATACAGGTATATCTATAATAATTATATAATAACAGGTATTCGTGTGTGTTATTCGGAACGGTTTCATTTATACCTGTGATTTTCAAATACCAGTTTCGCACAGCTCTACTGGGAAATCTAGCTAGGTGGCTATAGGGAGTGCGTGCGGTGAAAGGGTTTGAAATAACCGAGATGTTTCGCAACGTAGAGATTCTTCGCTATAAAATGTGAAGGTTGTATCACCACGACGATAATGACACAGATCGTCTTCACGGCAACCTGTTGGCAACGTTGTGTTTGTCGGCGAACAGTTTCTGTAATGCAGACTAGAGGTGTGCTAAAAACTAGTATTTGAAAATAACAGGTACAAACGATACTGTTCCAAAAAATAACACCTGTACAAATACCTGTTATTATACATACGTATATCTGTATTATATAATTTATTATAAGAAATAAATTGAAACTACAACTATTAACGGTGTTACTTTACACTGTGACTTTATTAAGCTGTTAATACTGTTTAAAATAAAATAAGAAACAATAGAATTTATAGACCTATCTCCCTTTGGGAATACTAATTTAAGTTTTCACTAGCAGTAAACAAACTGACAAATATTTAATATTAAATTATTTATTCCATTTTGGTTAGACAAATCAGTTGCGAAACTCAGCCAATGAAATTTAGAGTGCATGTAATAGCACAACAAATAATGTCAAAAATATTTACGTGAGATGTGCAGTAAAATTAAAATCATCTCCGAAACCACATTAACAAAAAGTACTACATGGCCTATCAGCCACTCTGTAGGTTATAACACAATAGAATTAGATTTTTCAAAATATACCAAGTTGGTGATTAGTATAATATATAATTTGTTATTATAATCTGTATTAAATATCTGCATAACACACAGGAATAAATGTAACATCAGTATAAATTTTTTTCATTTATTAAAAACAGCTTCGTCTCTTTGACCTTGAGATGTTCTGAACCTCGCTGTTTTGCTTCGTTTCGTACTTGTATGGCAATCGGCACATGCGTAGAATGAAGTATTCAGCACCAAAAAGTGGCTTTGTACTCGTGTACGCGTAATACTCTTAATACTCCTGTACTCGTTTACTTGTTTCTTCGTTAGTTGCGTAGGGGGGACTCGGAACCACGAGTAATCGGAACGGGTATTTCGACTTTGATTTATTGTTTGAATCGGATCATTTATTGTAACTTTTCAATCACTGTTATATCCGTTCCACAAAAATATCGTTCCAAAATACCTATTATAGGTATATCGACCCACCTCTAATGCAGGCGTCTTACTTTAGTTGTAGGCGTCTAATTTACTTGTAGTTTGCGGCCAACGTTATCTGCACGCCCACGAACCCTTCTGCTCACTGATTATCCTAACTCTAACCGCTTACCTTTCGTATATAAACTATTCGTATATTTGTATGTATGCAGGGACGGATTAGAAGCCCGTGATGCCCTATGCTGCCATCTGACTGGTGCCCCACCCACCACGATTCAAAATTTAACCTTTTACCCATTATTTACACCGATAAATGGCATACACAATTTCGAAAGTTAATTATTTTACGATTTCCGAGGCTCGTGTGAGTTGTGTAAGAACATATATACGAGAATGAAATTTTGTTCATTCTTAACCGAGTGGAACCTGATATATATGTACAAAACCATGTGGTTGTAGTTAAACCGGATTGGTTAGATGAGTGGCCACATCACAAAATCCTGTGGCAGAAATAAAGAACTGAATAGTGTTAGTTGAATAGAAATATATATTAACTATTTTTACTTCCATGTTCCATAAGGAAATGGAGGTATGATCATGGCGAAAAAAATCGTGTTCGAGATAACGGCTGATTCTGATTGTACTACCCTCAAAACATGAAGAAAAGTCATTTTTCGAAAAGTGTCTGTGTGTAGAATTTTTTCTATGGCAAACGATAACAGCCGCAAATTCAAACAGAATCAAATAATTTTTTGCATACAGCCCTGAATTGTAGAGGACTCAAGGCATATTGTTTTTGGTGAAGATCGGTTAAGGGAAAGGGATAGTTTACCTGCAACGTTTTACGTTTTAACAAGAGTGAAGTGCTTAATTTTGATAAATAAAGTATCCTGAAAAGAAGGTCATAATAATCCACTGTAGAAAGGTAGATGAAATCTCTATAAATGAAAAGGGTAGTTGATGGGGGGAGGGGGTAATTTTTTTTATAAATTAAAATGGTACTTGATGGAGGAGGTAAATTTTTATAAGTTTTATATGTGTACTACGTTATTGACAACAAAGAAGTAGTTTCTACGGAAACATTTCATTCATTTTAATTTAAATCACGTATGAGTGTAAATTTATTCCTAACAAACAAACTTCTGTTTAAAACTTCGGATATGAGAATTATAAACTAATACGTGCATGTGTGTATATATGAAAAATATATAAATATTTCTCTCCTTTGGAAAATTGTTTGCCCCTCCTTGAAAATATTTTGACCTCCCTGATGGCTAGTTTAATTAATATCTAAATGATTTTAAATATAAATTTTAGGACATGGAAGTCGTGTATGGTTCTCCATACCGATTTTTTTATAATACAATTAATTGTGATTAATACAACTACAGATAAGGTAAACGATTTGTATACTTCTTTGTGTTTGTTCGTTTTGTAAAGAAAGTTTTAAATTCGTACTGTACATGCCTCTGTACTGTGTTACTCCGTTATGTTTACATCAGGCACTGGTGTTAGGGTGAAGGAACTTTAGTTTCTATCGGGAAGAAGGGCTACAGCGGGACCGTCCTATTATCAATTACCAATTAGATAACTAAATGATCGACCAACTAAATAATGACGTGAACCAACATCGCTTACACGTTATTTGTAGTATTACTAAACATACTACTACTACTACTACTACTCCACGGCGTTACTACAGCTCATGAAGGCCTCCAGAATGACGTGCCTCCACTGCTCTCTTTTTCCTGTGCTACTTCGCCACATTCTGACCCCTCAGTCTTCTCATATCTTCATCTACATCGTCCACCCATCTTCTTCTTGGCCTCCCTCTTGCTCTTCTTCCTCCTGGTCCTCCAATGAATACTTCTTTCACTGCTTTCATTGACAAATACCTCTGTAATTCTTTTTGTACGTGACATTACTAAATATAATAAAACAAAATGTCTCTCCAGTGTGCTGGAGTAGGCCTAACGCAGTTCAGAATACATCGGGGTGGCAACAGCACGAAAAAATCGCAGCCGGCTTTAAGTAGCTACTAAGTACATCGTGTAAAATTTATTTTTGGAAACCTTTCGATCCATCTAAATCTGCAAGGATGTATTTACAAATACGCTGTGTGTGTGTGTGTGTGTGTTATTAGTCTCGTTAACAAGGTTGGATTTCGTAGTGTACAGTAATATAACGTCTGATAAATATGTTTTGATGCGCCGGACCGGCAACGGTACCAGTGAAAGTACGAGAAAACAGGTTTCACTGCCACACAGATAGTTGATTGCATAACCGTCTGCCTGGCCCGGCCGGTGCATGTTGCTTATTAAATGTGATCGCCGGATTTATACATACATATAATATCTGTATCAGTAGTTGAAATATGGTAACCAGAACGCATGACCTACAAACCACGGTATACGGACCCGGCTCGACGGTGTCTTGTAACCGCACTATTCTTGGTTCCGCAGTCGGACGAGACAACGAGTGAGATAGCGAAATACATTGCGCTTATGGGTTTTCCGTTCACTACTATTATGCGACTTGAAAACCTCGACCGATAAAAAAAAAGTACTAGATACGTCTACAAAATGTACACAGTAGTAACAGTATTTTAATTCTTCACATTTTGGTATATTTTAAATAAATTTAAGCTAAAAAAATGAGTCGGTAAAAATTTAAAAAACGTAATAAAACCATCGCACGTACTAAAGTATAAACTATCCTTACGCAAGAAGTTCTCGCTATATAAAGATAATTTTTTTTTTGTGGATGTAATTCAGACCACATACATGATGCACATGCCATTTCAGTTTAATAATATCCATGAATTTTTACAAGTTTTTCAAATTTCTGATCCTTTTTTTTTGGCCCTGGTGTCCGAAAATTTTTATGTTTCCAAATTCAGATTTTGGTGGGAATTCTTTTTAATTTGATACCTCACATGGAGTTTTGCGTTTTTCATCAGACTTTTTCCCGTCTCTTGGGTTCTGGAGTCCTAAAATTTCAAAAACGGAAATCTATTTATATTGTGGTTGAAATTCTTAGGCCAGTGGACCAGTTAGAAAGCGTAGCACTTAATCAATCATGCCAAAAAACCAACTCTGGACCGACAAAGTAAATTTCATTGCTGTCGAAGGTAACAAAGGGCGTTCTTACAAAACGCTAATTATTCCCAATAATGTTCGTTCAGAGTAGGGACCCGGAGTCTATAAACTGGCTAGTAACATTTTAGTCAACATTTCTCGTTCCCATAATGGATACAATCAACACTCTTTTTACGGCCTATCTCCTCAGGGTCTCGCGGCGTCTACGTAGAACACGATAGAAACAATTCTGTGTACACGAAATCAAAGGCTGGCCTGTTTGAAACTACAGGCCAAACGACCGTAATTTTCAAGGCTTTCTGTATTCTTGGTGGCCAGAGCTATAAGGGATAAGGCGCACTCCTTGTTTACAGCGATTCGCAGTAACTAGACATATTATTGATCGTATTATTGAGAGGCACGACGGACAGCGGTGAATAACGCCCGACACAGCAAAATGATTTACACCTCTCCTGCCTAGAGTAGTTCACACTGAAGCTAATTACACTGTCAGTCCAACAGTCGTCCTTCAATAATTGTTTCTGTCTTCTCCTCTCCCGACAGTATTGTCCATTAAGTATGCATGAATCGATACTCAGACAAATAATACAGAGATTTTATTGCTTGCTTATGCGAAACCCAGGCGTTTAAAGTTACTAGTAAAACATATTTTAAATATTTCAACGAGTTTGATTTATTACATTTATGATAATCTCTTTTACCAAGGTTAAGTCAACGACTTTTAAAGGTTGGTTTCTTGTAAGGTATAAATTCGTGGTGAATGATAAAATAATTAGGCGTTTAAAGTAGTTTGTAGGCGTTTAAAGTTACTACTAAAACATATTTTAAATATTTCAATGAGTTTGATTTATTACATTTATGATAATCTCTTTTACCAAGGTTAAGTCAACGACTTTTAAAGGTTGGTTTCTTGTAAGGTATAAATTCGTGGTGAATGATAAAATAATTAAACAAGTTTATTCATTACGTGCCTTGGGTGTGACGTGTCTTATTTTCGAAAGATCTTCTTCTTATGTCTTCAGTCCTAAGATTGGTTTGCAGCAGTCTTGTGCTTCGATCGATCTTGTGCTTTCCTCTTCATTTCTTATATCATGAAATACTACTGGTACTAAGGATGTCCGAAGACCTTCAACGCAGTGGTCTCCAGTTGCCTTCTGCATTCTATGCCGTTGACCAACTTCTGATTCATCTACCGTTTGGGGCCATTTCTAACCCCAAAGGCAAAAGAGTGCCCTACTCCTGCCCGCTCATCCGCCTTCTGAATAAGCCGTTGGCACTTGGTAGGATTTGACTCCTTAAACCGGGAGTCACTCGGTCGTCAGAGCTAACTCTGTGAGAACAGGCTGCACTACGTGAAGGTAGGAGAGACGCGTCCATGCGCTTGCAGCCCTCGAGAGATAGAGTGAACAAAAAACGAAATAGAGATATTTAATCACTTCTGTGGAGCGATAAGAACTTCTGATAGGCTTGGAGTGTTTCAGAAAAGATACTCTTTAGAAACACTGTAAAGTGATGGCAGTAGAACATGGACGCTTAACCGGCAAGCACCCAGGGAGAATAGACGCAGTGAAATTGGATTTTCAAAAAATCAGCACTCAGCACTAACAGCTTAACGGATGATCCTTGGAAAACCTAAACGGTAAGACAAAACAGGTTTTTGTTAAAATTCATTCCCGGGCTGTTTGGCCGTGGTCCATTGTTTTCAACTAAAACAGGCGTTTCGACAGCACCATCGACTGCCGTCATCAGTGTAAAATTCGAGCTTTGCTAATGTAGGGTGGTACACGTTAGAGGCCACAGTACTGTTGTTAAGGCTCAATTTTACACTGATGATGGCAGTCGATGGTACTGTCGAAACGTCTGTTTCAGTTGAAAACAATGGACCACGGCCAAACAGCCCGGGCCGGAAATGAATTTTAACAACATTGACTCCGGCCGTGTAAGGCTACTAAGGAGCCTATATTAAAACAGAGATTTTGGTTTATAATATTAGAAGAATAATGGAAAACCGGTTGGTCTAAGCAGTGCATATCGTATCGTAACGTTAAATCCTGAAGATGAAGAAGTAGTAGGCTTTGTGACAACTACATTATTTGAAATTTTAAATCTTGTATCTAGAGTTTCCTTTATATCGCCTTCTTCTGTTTCTTCTTCTTCCAAATCTTTTTCAGCCTCCAAGGCCAGGTGTCAATATCTGGTTTAGCTTCAGTAATCGATTGTGGGAAGGATTTCATTAGTTTCCCACAAGGTGCGTGCCCTGAAAACGGTTTCTCCAAATGTGGTACAGTACTTATTTTTCGTATGAGAATTAACATTTTTTCCCGTAGCTTTGTCTCGATTGAGATGCTAATTATGGATATTTATGATTGTTTAGTATAGGATATTACGTTTATTATAAAGATGTGCGTGTAAATATGAAACTCTTAAAAAAATCTGATAAATTGTATAAGTGTTGTACATTACGACTGAACCTCAGTTCGTCATTTTCGCGCATGTGCAGTGCGTCCGATATGTTTTCAACGTGTGTCGTCGAGACGTGCGTGCATCCGAAACGTGTCGGCCGTCGTACGTCACATTCGAGCTAGTTGTGTTTCGTCGTTACGTCAAGTTCGTTACAGTCCGCATAAACATGTGCGTCGCCCACCTGGCTTGATATGCCCCCAACCCTGTACCTGCAAGCATATTTTTTTCGTGTATGACAAATGACACCAATGTGCTTTCCGTTCCATCTCCTCACAGGAATTACAACTTACAACACCAGTAATCTCTTTCACATATTGGAGTCTCGGTCTTCCTCTTCTTCTTTTCGCTTTCAAGGTAACCTCCTATTATTGTTTTTATCAAATTCTCGTGACGCATAATATGGTAAATAAGTTCGATTCTTCGTATCACACAATATTTTGCAAAAAACTTATTTCTCCAACTCTAGTCAGAATCTCGCCTAACCTAACGTAACCCTGTCGATCCATCTTACCTTCAATAACTTCATGTACCATCACATTTCCAGTGCTTCAAGTCTTCTCCTTTCCTCTGTTCCAATTGTCCATGTCTCACATCCATATAGAGCTACACTCCATACACTCCATTTGTAACTCTTCAGGAATGTCTTTCAAATTCTTTCTACTTCTTCTTTTTTAATGGCTAGTTCTGGATGCATATACCTGTACTAGTATATTATCCTGTGGCTTAGTTTCTATTCAGACTACATCATTCCTTTATTTAATTGCACATATCCCGTAACTCTTCTTCCAGATTCTTATTTATAATGATTACTATTCATGCATGTCCTGGTTTGTCTTCCACCGATAAGACAATCTGACGTAAAACCGCTGCGAGTTACACACACCTGTACATACTAAATCTTTGTTTATTTTTATCTGCCAACAATTAACGTCGAACGAAGGCTTGTTGCATCTTCAAGGATTAAACCAAGTATGGTTTGTTCCGGTTTCAAACAGGCAAAGATTAGAGCTGGTCACTCCAGCTCTCTCCGGACTCCGGACGTCCCACACCGCTCCGTCCCCTCGGCTTCTAGTTCCATAGTTGTTTTGGGATGCGGCAGTCATCCATTCGGCAAAGATGTTCCCACCAATTCAGCCGAAACTAGGCAATCTTGTCGAGTATACTCATAATATTCAGTTCCTGCCTTATATCTGTGTTTCTTCTAAGATCATGGAAAGTATACCCTGCCACGTGCCTGAGAAATCTCATTTCAGGCGGTTGGATGCGACTGCCCTGGCATTTCGTTAAAGCCAATTCTCAGACCCATAAAGAATTGTGGGAAGGGCCATCACCTTGTAGAATTTTAGGCGTGTTTCTTTACTTGCTGACTTAACAGTTCGCCTAATGGTCCCGCACATAAGGCTGAACTTATGCAACTTATTCACCCACGTCGTTGCTTGTATTATAAGACACACTGTAGCCCAGGTATTCAAACAGTCAGAAATGTTTAACAATGTTATTTGTCAGCGTTTCTATTTAACATTCAGCAGACTTGAAGGCGGTAAATCTTATCGGCCTACATTGTACATATACACTTCAATAAGCTAATACAGGTAGGCTCGTGGGTAATTGTGTTCTGTAAAAGGCAAAACGCGTGTTGTACGCTACCCACAGAGACGTGCGTCGGCAGCGCGTAATTCTTGGGAAAGCGTGGACGGTTAATCTGTTCACCACCGATGGAAAAACTTAATGTTGGCTACCAAACTGGGAATTTTACAGCTATATTAGTGTTACGTAATGTCGACAGCATTGCTGTCATGGTCAACAGCGTCATAGTCGTACTCTTTATTAATGTAGTCTTTGTCGTTTTAAAATCCATTTTATTAAACGGAATGTTGACAAAAGTGACTTGTGTACTAATGTTAAAAATGGCCTTGAGGACTAAGATGGTTATAAACAACAGCACTTTAGAACAAGTGAGCCGTTTCAGATATCTCGGCTATTCAGTAAGCTATTAATGTGAATATGATATAAGAGAGAAGATAAATAAATTCAGGAAAATTTGTGGTACGATTCATAGAAATCTTAGAAATAAAACAAGACACAGCACAAGGATTAAATTTTATAAGACAATTGCAATACCCACGTTGATCTATGCGAGTGAGGCGTGTCATGACAAAAAACGGATTCAGTGCTAAAATGCAGTTTCTTCGAAATACTTTAAATCATACATTGCGGTATATAATAAGGAATGAAGCTATCAGTGCAGAACTCGAAGTAAAGGACATAAATGAATTTATTTCAAATTACAGAAGACAATGGTGGGATCATTTGCAAAGGATGACAGAGGATCGATTGCCGAAAGCGGCACTGAACTATGAAGCCATTGGTAGAGGAGACGTGGGTCGTCCGAGGATGAGATGGGTGCCCGAACAGGCTTATGTAACCTAATCCTTGAAGAGGAGAAGAAGAAGAAGAAGAAGAAGAAGACTAATATTAAAAGAAAATCTGGAATGCATTTTACGTAATCGAAACGAACCAGATTTTTCCTCCTCAACCGAAGTGGATTTGGTGGTCTTGTAATTTCTTCCAATCTGTACACAGCCTCTTGATTAGCCTCCTTCCTTCTTTTACTTCCGTCCATGTACTCCTGCCTGGGCCTTGCCCTCCCACTACGTTCCTCGACCATACCCTCGATGACGCTAAAATTCATTCCCGGGCTGTTTGGCCGTGGTGGTCCGTTGTTTCTAACCAAAACAGACGTTTCCACAGTACCATCGACTGCCATCATCAGTGTAAAATTCGAGCTCTACTAACGTAGGGTGGTAGACGTTAGACACCACAGTACTGTGGTTAAGGCTGGAGAAGTCCCGTGAACACCACTTCTACTTATATAAGTTCTCTAAGTCTCACGATGCAGTCTATCCAGTCAGAAAGAAGAACGTATATTAGAAGCTCACCGACGAGATGCAACGGAAAGGTAAGTGTTACAGTTCGTTAGGACAGCAAACAGTGGGGAGAAGGAGAGGTGTCCTACCAGTGTAGGATGAGAAACAATTTTCCGAACAAACAACAAATATGCCCTGTGCACGATTCTCTGAGGCAGGTTATGGCCAGTATTAAAAAAAAAAAAAGAAACTGGTTAGCACCTAAACTTTACGTTTAAGATAACAAGGTACCAAGAAAAATAAAATAAAGTAAGTGAAAGTTAGAAATTAGAAAGTTAAAAAAGATTAATCAGTTCTTTTTTATCTATGTTTATGAAACTGATATTTGTTTATCGTCATCAACAAACATGGTTTAGGCCACAAAGGTTTGAGCTGGTGTAAACGTTACATTCCCGCAAGGAGACTTAACACTACAGTATATTCTCATTCTCAGTGGACTTTTCGTTCGAATGTTGTCTAATAAAACGGTTGGGTTTGTCGGCCGCGACCGGTTATTCAAGGTACTCTCTTCGGTGTGTACTGATTGGTCGAGCGGTCGCCATCATCACATCAGGCGGATGGATACGAAATGTCCCTAAGTCTGGTAACAAAGACTACGAGAACGTTCGGTCACACTCATTTAACCAAAGTGGGTCACACTAATTAAATTTCATGACTTGATTTTCTTGTTTTTCCTGCGGTTACATCACGCGGCGTCTTTTTACACAGGTGGGTCATTCATACGACTAATCTAACTTGGTTAGCGCAAATACTGATCAATTATGGAACAAATAAAACATTTAAGTTACTTGAGATGTTACGTTACATATATGGAACAGAAATTGATCTGGATGAGAAATTAAACAAATTTAGAAATATCTGTGGAACAATTCACAGATACCTTAAAAATAAGACAAAGAAGGAAACAAGGATGAGGTTTTTAACACTGTGGCGGTACCAGTTCTGATGTATGGGGATGAAACCATAGTTCTGACAAAAAGAGACAAAGAAAAGATTCAGGCAGCGGAGATGAAGTTTATGAGGAGTACTCTGGGCTGTACCATTCTCGAGAGGAAGAAGGATGTGGATATAGGGACGGGACCCATTGTTGGAACAGATAAGGAGCAACAGAAGAAGGCGGTGTGAACATTTGGGAAGAATGGCGGGTGACAGGATTCCAATGCTAGCAATGGAATATAGACCGG
The DNA here is from genome assembly GCA_034769895.1 of Magicicada septendecula. Lineage (NCBI taxonomy): Eukaryota > Metazoa > Arthropoda > Insecta > Hemiptera > Cicadidae > Magicicada > Magicicada septendecula. The sequence continues at coordinate 490,606,697 of CM068370.1, read as the reverse complement.
TGGGGAACATAGATGTAGGACGGCCGAAAGCGAAGTGGGTCCCGGAACAGGTTCAGGATAAGCCTAATCCTTGAAGTTGATGATGATGATAAAAGTGAAAGCAAAAAAATGTCAGTAAAAAGTGAATTCTAGTTTTCTTTGACAATGCGCTATTTCCGTTTTGCGTGTTTCTTTGCCAACGGAAAGGTCAAATGGCAGGTTATTATCATAACCGGATTCCAGAACACGGTACCGATATGAATGACATTCAACTTAGTCACTGCAGCACGACCGCTTTGCGCTACGCAAATATGTTCACGAATATTTATTGGAAATTGTGTTTGTGTAGAAAATGTGCTTGTGTCCGGCATTAGTTTGCTAAATATTATCTGTGATATGAATACATTTACGGGGGGAGGCGTGTATTCCACCACTGTATGCTAAATTTTTAACGACATGAAACCAGACCAAAGATCGTGAAGAAGCATAAAAAGACAAAGAGTGGGAAAAAAAGAAAACGGAGAGGGAAGGGTAGAGAGAGAGAGAGAGAGAGAGAGAGAGAGAGAGAGAGAGACGCCAGACTAGTTAAGTGGTAAAGTAAAAGAATCTGTAAGAGGGTAATAAATCGAAAAGATGTCTTCAAACACTACAGTCCCCTGAAGGATAACTCTTGTCATGGTTTTAAATTCTGACGCCGACATGTTCGTCCTTCGGAAGCATTTCACCTAGACACGACACACCTTAGTCTACGCACACACAAACTCTACAGTATTCATGTCTCTCTATCTATAACACACACACACACACACACACACACACACACACACACACACACACACACACTCGCGTGCGCACGGTTCCGTTATGAAACTACGTTCGACATAAATGGTTTCTAATGAAATTTCATAGAAACGACGGTAAAAATTTTAATCTTATTAAAGCCTATGCTGAATCGTTTTAGTGTGAAGGTACGTTCTCTTGATAGAACGTATGAAAACTAAAAGACAGTAAAACATCATCATCATCTTCAAGGACTAAACCAAGGATGGTTTGTTTCGGTCTCAAACAGGCAAAGATTAGAGCTGGTCACTCCCAACGCTTCCTCGGGCGTCCCACACCTCTCCGTCCCCTCGGCTTATAGTTCCATAGTTGTTTGAGGATGCGGCAGTCATCCATTCGGCAAAGATGTTCCCACCAATTCACCCGATACTGGGCAATCCTGTCGAGTATACTCATAATATTCAATTCCTGCCGTATATCTGTGTTTCTTCTATGGTCATGGAGAGTATACCCTGCCACGTGCCTGAGAAATCTCATTTCAGCCGCTTGGATGCGACTGGCCTGGCCTTTCGTTTAAGTCCAATTCTCAGACCCATAAAGAAGTATGGGAATAGCCACCACCTTGTAGAATTTTAGGCGAGTTTCTTTACTTGCTGAATTAAGTGTTCGCCTAATGATCCCGCACATAATGTTGAACTTATGCAACTTATTCACAACGTCGTTGCTTGCATTATAAGACACACTGCAGCCCAGGGTATTCAAAATCGCTAACTTGTTCCAGGACAGTACCACCTATAACAGCGTTTACCCGTATGGGATCAGTTCCACGAAAAGCCATCACCTTGGTCTTAAGTATGGATACTTGCAATCCAGAGTCTTTGCAGATTCGATTTAACAAATGATACTCATCTGCAATCTGTTTTTCGAGTCCGACAGAATAGCCTGATCGTCCGCAAACAACAAAGAGTCAGTTGTAGAGTGACCAATCATAAAATGCTCTGGAAGACAGATTTGCCAGTTTTATGTGACATCATCACATAAAAAAATGATGTGTAAGTTAAAAAGAGAAGGTGATAATGGACACCCTTGTCGTACTTCGCCATTGATCAGGCCGACTCTAGAAGCTGTTCTAGGTTTCTTTGCTTCAATTAAGATTTTAGTCTCCACATAAAGACTCTGAATAGCTCTAATTAGATGTGGGATACTGTTCCTTGCCATTATGCCCCATAGTTTGCTCCGATTCACTCTGTCAAACGCCTTCTCGAAGTCGATGAAAGCTATGTATGTGGGTAGCTGATACTCTCTACGCTTTTCAATGAACTGGGCTATTGTAAATATACAATCTAAACATGATCTGCCCTTCCTGAAACCGTTCTGGGCCTCTGGAAGGTCTCCGTTATTGAATTCAGCCGTGTTCTTAATATAGATGCATGTAATTTATATGAAGTATTAAGAAGGCTGACTCCTCTGTAGTTACTGCAGTCATTACGATCACCTTTCTTGAATATGGGAATTACCTTTGCAATCCGCCAGTTGTCAGGAACATGAACAGTGGTCCAGCATAGATTAATGAACTGCAGCAAACGATCATGCAGCAAGGCTGGTGCATACTTTATAAGCTCCACGTTCAGCCCATCAGTGCCCGGTGCTTTTCTATTCTTACAGCGGTGTAGAAGCAGTAAAACAAGTTAATTAAACCATCACTGAATAACGGCATCCGTTCGATTTTCCCGCGTGGAAACTGATGGGTTAAAAAATCTTGTTAGCGTATGGGAAGTCATCTAATCGAGTTTAGGAAGTGTTTCATAGTTTGTACAATGAGCAAACCGCTTCGGCCTAAAAATTTGATTGATTCTTATTCAAATCCAAGGTGGTAAGTCCTATATCATTAGGAATCACTTTGATTATAAATGTCTGTTGTTAATAAATCTTATGAAAACAAGTCTTTATGAAGGTATTTATTTTGAGAACCTCGGTTTTATAACTGCTTCGCACTTTAACTTGAGGGTGTTGTCCCAAAAATTTACAGGCATTGCACAAATGCAATGCACAGAGAAGGGTATTGAAAATGCTTCAATAAATCTAAAAAATATATATATTTATTTTTCTTCATTTATCAATGTACAGATTATAAGTTAAATGTAGTCGCATTTATTAGCGCGCACGCATTCACCAATCATCCGTGTTGATTTTGCGCTTTTTCTCAGGCTGATCATCACATTCCTCTTCCGAAGACGTCTGATCCTCTTGGATTGTAAATCGCGACAATACTTTACGAGGTCCTGCTTTACTAATCTTGTCCGTTCGTTCAAACTTATCGAAGACTAGCGTCTCGACGAACATATCTAGAGTGATCCCCGATGATGTTAACTTAAACCAGCAACTTTCAATAAGAGAACCGAATGCATATAAGCAACAGTCTTGAGTTCCTTCCATTTGCCGCAAGTTAATGTTTGTTGGTTCTTAATTTTATACAAAGGCGCTGTAATTTTACTTGGTGTTCCGAACGAATTATACAATCTTACTCCAAAAACTGCAGGCGTAATTCGATCATTCTTACCAATTTTATCGGCCGTTAATATTTTCGCTTTGATATTCTGAACTACCTTTGCAAAATCATGCAATTTATAGCGGTCAACGGCATCAATAAAGGCAGATGTATTGGCTATACATTTCATATTGGTAACAAACGTTTCGATAAACGCTTCCATCAACTCATTGCTCTGCTGGTTCCACCAATATTTGACAGTCGGTAACAACAAATTCACACGATGTTTGGCTTGAAGATGAGGGATATAATATTTTATAAGTTTTATATGTGTACTACGTTATTGACAACAAAGAAGTAGTTATTGACAACAAAGAAGTAGTTACTATGGAAACTCACCGGTTCCCATTTTCGATCACGCACCAGCGATCGGCCGCAAATGTGCGACACGTCCTTGTAAACGCTTTCAATGTTACAAATGTTTCAAGCAACTGAAACGTAGGTTGTGACAAAGTACGTTATTTTTTATGTAAAATCCAACAAGAAAATCTCGTTTTTGCGAATTAAAATCAAGAAACTGGTGGCGTTACTCGTCCAAAGACTACGGTTCAAAATAGCCTACGTATTAGACTAGAGTAGTCATGACGTAGACAAACCAGGAAGGAGAAGTGTGTCCGGCTAGAACAGGTAAAGGTAGATTAATAGCCTCTGCCTTCATTTTCTGCCACGCGCGTAATTGGTTTTTTTTTCTCAATACTGCAAATACGTGCGTTATTTACTGAGTTTTAAGTGATTTTCATTATTAAGAAAAAGTTAATTTTTTTTAGTTTAGAAATATGTCATTCCTTTCATTTCTACAATTATTTATGACACACAACTGGCTCAGAAATACGCATATACGTCAAGTGATTATTGAATGTTGGTGAAATTTTTAATAGCTCTAGGGGCAGGGGTGCCCGCAGTATGGTGCAATGGTGCAAATCGCACCACATGCATTTTTAGGGGGGGGGATTTTTCAAGGCGATTTTTGTAATTTTTCGTAGATTTTTATTTTATTACTAAACCTTCCCTGCCATTAATAATCGTCTTTTTCGTTTCATAATCCCTTGTTGGAAATAGAGGTTACATGAATTTAAGCCAGTTGCATAACCAGGGGGCTCAATTACCCCCTTACAAGCGTCATAAAGAATAACATTAGTTTTTTAATCCCAATAATGGCTTTAGTATTTCAAATAGTTTTGGATAAAGCCCCAAGATCCGCCGTTAACTGGGGGTCATTCCATACCCCCGTATCGTAATCCTCCTTAGCCACGAAATCAAATTTTTTGGGGGAATTTCTGAATACTTTGGAGGAATTGCACCTTGGGGCCTTTGGGAGGGATGGGCACCTCTGTCTGCGGGGGGGGGGGGTTGATCCCGCCGATTAGTTGCGGCACTGACACGGTGCATAGAGGTACACGACAAAATGTTAAACGACTTGATCGGGGCGTTGTAAAGCCAGGACTCACTGCACAGAAATTACATAGGAAAGACTTACTTACTTACTTACTAGCCAACGCCCACCCTTGGCTGTTGGGCCATTAGGCGGCGCGCTGACCAGTAGAGACGTGAGAGCCTTGCCGTACCATCTTCGTCTTGGACTTGCGTGTCTGAGATCAAGGCTGGACATGTAATTAGGTGATCCGCATTCATGGAAGCGTATCCACAGAGAACACATTCAGGAGACGACAACACGCCAATACGGTGCAGGTGCGAGGCCAGGTAGTCATGACCGGTTGTAGTTCTAAAAAGAGCAACACTAGTTGCTCGGGGTAGAGTTCTGTTGATGGAGCCGTCCGTAACCAATGTTGCCCATCTTTTTCCCACACAGGCTCTTAATTGTTTTTCTTTTAGCCATAGGCTTATTGAGGAGTTTATTCTTGCTTTCGCAGATGCATATGAGCTGGGGGTCTCCGGCTGAGGTAGTGCTGCGCCCATTTTGGCGAGGATGTCGGCTTTTTCATTTCCCATGATGTTGACATGGCTGGGTACCCATTGCAGTTCAATCTGCCAGCCTAATTGTACAAGGTTCTGCAGTTCTCGCCTACACTCAATTGTCAGGGAGCAGTTTATGTCACCATTTGAGGTCACGTTTTGAATCGCTGCAGTCGAATCTATGAGGAAGACGGCTTTGTTAGGTGGGAGATCTTGGCAAGCTCAATAGATGCTGCCTTTATGGCTGCTACCTCTCCGTCATAGTTGCTTAGGCGGCCTCCTACAGCGAGGTGGCCTTCAAATAGAGAGCTGTAGAAACCAGCCCCTGTTGCCCCTGTAGATGGTATAGAGGATTCGTCTGTGTAGATTCGTATCCACTGCTCAGCGGGAAAACGTTTTTGTACAGTGTGTAAGGCTGCTTGACGAAGCTCGGCTTCATTCGACTCTGTTTTTGTCTTATTATGGTCGAAGAGTTTCAGGTTAGCATTTGGGAGTTGGCCAAAGAATTCACGGTGATGTATAAATGGTGCTGCCTCATTTGGTTCAATGTCATATTTGCGTTGGAGTTCTTCATAGATCGCAATCGGGTATTTCTGAGTTTTCAGCCTTTCTGCCGCTGTTTTATAGTTATTCCACCGTTGTTGGTAGGCTCTTTTACATCTCTCCCAGGATATGAGGCACAGCTTTTCCCGTCTTACTTGGATAGGTTCGACTTGCAGTTGTGACTCCATGGCAAGTATAGGAGTTGATTTCGGCGCACCAGTTATCGTTCTAAGGGCTGCATTTTGGACCAAGTGCAGTTTCTGGCATGCTGCATTGGAGGCAGTAATAGTTGCTTCTGTGCCATATTCCAATAGCGGCCGAATGTAGCTCCTATATGCAGTTGTCAGAACATCTTGATTTGCTCCCCATGTAGTCGCAGTGAGTCGTTTAAGTAGCCGGCAGCGCCTAGACGCACTGTTCGCGGACTGTTCTATATGGTGCTTCCACGTCATTCTGGTGTCTATAATAACACCCAGGTATTTAGATATGTTCACTTCCTCGAGTTACGATCCACAGTAGCGCAGATTGACCGTAGGCCGCCTTGTTGATAGAGAGAAAAGTTGGTATGTCGTCTTGGTGGTATTTACCGTCATGGCATTTAGTTTGGCCCACTCTTCTAGTTTAACAAGTGCACTATTAATAGTTGCTTCAAGACCCATGATATGGCTGCTAGTTGCCCAGATGATAAGGTCATCGGCATACAGGAGCGCTTATACTCCCGGGACACACCGAACAGCCACCAGAATGTCATTAACCATAAGGTTAAATAGGCTGCAGCTGATAACGGCACCTTGGGGTAGCCCTTGGCGTTGAATTCGGTACTTTGAAAGGCAATTATTATAGCGGACACGAATTTGTCTTTGACTCAGGAAGGACGCTATCCAGTTAAAAAGGTTACCTGCGACGCCACTCAAAGCAAGTTTGTGAAGCAACATGGGTCTCCAGACTGTGTCGTACGCGTTTTTTAGGTCAACCATTACTGCCAGGGAATACATTTTCTTGTGGTACCCATCCTTAACACTTTGTTCAAAGTAGACGACTTGGTCCATGGTGCATCGGTGCGCTCGGAAACCTGCTTGGCATTCATCAATAACCGCATTCATTTCAAAGAACTGGTTCAGACGCCGCACGACCATTCTTTCGGCAACCTTGCAGCAAGCACTTGTTAATGTGATGGGGCGGTAGCCCTCAGGTGTATCACTTGGCTTTCCTTTCTTGGTAATAGGTATAATCTCCCCTTTCCTCCATTGCTGGGGGACGCGTGTTTTCCACGTTAGATTAATGAGATTGAGCAAGGCTAGTTTCGCTGTGTTACCAAGATTTTTTAGGAGCTCTGGGTAGATTGCGTCGGCTCCTGCTGCCTTCTTGCCCTTTATGTTTGATAGTGCAAATTCAAGTTCGGAGAGGCTAAAATCGCTTAGGCAAATTTTTTGTTCGGTTTTGTTAAGGCATTGCATTAGAGGTTTTTTATTCAGGTGTCTGTGTTCGTTTCTTGTCTTTTGGGTTCGGCTTATATTTGCGTAGTACTTGCAAAAGGTGTTAGCCATTTTTTTGGGATCTGTGATAAGATTGAGTCCGTTTTTGAAAGGTTGTTGTCCTCTGGCTTCAGTGTCATTATTTAGCCTCGAGACAAAACGGTGTGCTTTTGCTCCATCGCGCCGGAAATCCAGCTCCGATAGGAAGGTTTTGAAGGCCGATCTTTTAGATTGCTTAATTTCTTTACGTAGTATGGCCTGGGATTTTCGGAGTTGGATACAGTCAGATAGTTCTTTAGATTTCTCTGCTTTCCTTCTCAGAGTCTCTTGTTTTCTTGAGGGATGAAAGTCTTTTATTCCAGAACGGTCGAAAACCCTTTACTTGACCCCTTGGTACACATAATAGAGCAGATTTCAGTATAGCATCGTTCAGGGACTCTATAGCTGTTTCAGGTGATTTCCAATTTATTTCGTGTGGTATAATATCATTTGTTATCTTGCCGTATTCGCTCCAGTCGGCTTTTCTAAAGTTCCACCGGGGGGCACGTTTGTTAATGTATGTGGCTTTTCCTGTCGCACATTTGATGAGAATGGAGCGGTGTCCACAGCCTCCTGCGTCATCCATCAAGTGAACTTTTGTCTTCTGTGCGATGTTAGGGTGTGTAAGGACGAGATCTGGTCGGGAAGTCTGTCCAGCAAATGACAGGAAGGTTGGTGGGGTGTCTTTCAGGTCAAGAAAATTTTCGTCGATGAAAAGTTCTATGCGTCTTCCTGCGGGTGTTAACCTGTCATATCCCCATCTCGGTGATTGGCTGTTAAAATCACCTATGATTATGCTATTTGCTTGGATCGTTGATTCAATTGCATCAAGGGATGGAATATTGCCAGGAGGGTTGTATAATCCTATGACTGTGAAATGTTTGTTATTTTTCCATATATGGGCTAGAATTATTTCCACTTTGTCATCGTCTTGCATCTCATGGATTATCTCAAATTTAGAGCAGAGATTATTTTTGATTCCAACAATTATCCCCGAGGCGACTTGTCGTGATCGAGGCAAAATATGGCTGCAGTATCTGGTAGTTTGGTAAAATTCAGAGAATTCAGTCGCAGCGCCTGCTTCTACTATAACATATAATCCACATCAATTTGGCAGATGCTTCGTTTAAATTGTAAAAATTTATCGTTGCTAAGACCTCCGGCATTCCAATACAGGATACTTAGGTCCGTGTCAAGGCCCTGAAAAGGGCCGTTGGTGTTTTTGGCAAGGTTCTTTTGTATCATTTTGGTCAGCGTGCTTTAGGCGAACCTTTGTTGATCGTTTAGTTTATGCAGGGGGCACCACGTGCAGGCGATCAACTTCACCCCCCATTACATAGGAAAGATCGTCCAGCCAGCAATCGCGAACTTTGTTCAGTGGAACCTCGATAACACGAATCTCAAGAGGATTATAAAAAATTCGTGTTATCGAGGAATTCGTCAAAGCGAGGTTCGTGTTATCAAGGTTAAGATAAAGAAAGTTTGTGTTATCAAGGTGCTTCATAACATTCGGCTTACTGAGCTCGCTGCCGTGGGTAATTCGTCTTATAGAGGTCAAATTCATGCTATAGAGGTTCTGTTGAGTAAAAATTCGTGTTATAAAGGTTAACTAGTACAATATTTTGTTCGTAAATCAACGAAAATTCGGTTTATCAGGGTTTTTAACTAAGGAATTTCGGGTTATAGAATTATTTTTAATGTTGAGTGTTATGGGACATTCAGCGGGATTGAAAAACTTCGTGTTATCAAGGAATTCGTGTTATTGAGGTTCGTGGTATCGTGTAATGCACAGTCCTAGAGTGTATATTAATTAACTTTGATCCACGTCTGACGGAATCAGTTTATCGTATGATTGCGTTCTTTGCACGCTTTCTGCAGCCGGCACATGGCACATTATGCACGTATGTAGATGTAGGTATGTTAATGTGTACACGGACTGTTTCACCGCCCGTTGGATGCTAATTGGAAGCATCCAAAGAAAGTGTAAAGCCAAGACGTCGTCTGTGTCAATTAAATACCGTCTTTCTTTACGCTGGCTCTCTCCTCAACTCTGGACATTGTCGTTTGCCCAGTGTCCTTGTCAGTTTCTCCGCATACATGTTTGTTAAACATTTCGGACTGGACACATACTCTTGAACATTTTTTTGTTCGTATGAGACACTCTGGAGTACGTTTAATTCAACTGGTTCCTCCTATCTGCTCCTGTCTCTTCCTCCTCTCCCATATCTCTCCCTCCTTTCGTCAGTACAGATGGCACCTGTCCTCTTCTTGGAGTTTTCCTGAAAACCTTGGCCATTTTTTAATTTCTTTTTGAGTTGTAATCATTCTTCAATGTCTTCTTGAGTAATCTGGAGTTCTATGTCTTTTTCTGTTTCTTCAAACCACGTATTGGGCATTTTGAGCTTTCTGCCCAATTAAGAACGTTGTGTTAGTGGTTATAATCACAAATAGAATTATCACTGTTGCATACCACTGTAGAAAAATTATTCCGATTTTCAAGCCGATCATTGTTATTTCCGATCTGACGTAGAGCTGTGAAGCTTGAAAGCGCCAATCGGAATAATTTTTCTATAGTGGTGTGCAACAGTGATAATTCTGTTTCTTTCTGAAATAGTTAAAAAGTTTCTCTATGATTTTCTCAACATGTGTGTACAGCTCACATTGTGGCATCTTCTGTACTGTTCTCCATCTTTCATCGGTCCCAAGATGTTTATTCGCAAAAAAGGAATGCGGCAAGATTCAGAGTGGAGAAATGCAGTTTTTTCGAAGTACTTTAAACTATGCATTGCCAGATAGAATAAGGAATAAGGATATACGAACAGAAGTCGAAGTAAAGGACATAAAGTATTTCAATTTACAGCAGACAGTGGTCGGATCATCTACAAAGGATGACAGAGGATCGATTTCCGAAAGCGGCGCTGAACTATAAAGCCATTGGTAGAAGGGACGTGGGTTGTCCGAGGATGAGATGGGTGCCGGAACAGGTTTTTTATGACCTAATCCTTGAAGTGAAGAAGAAGAAGAAGAAGAAGAAGAAGAAGAAGAAGAAGAAGAAGAAGAAGAAGAAGAAGAAGAAGAAGAAGAAGAAGAAGAAGAAGAAGAAGAAGATTCTTTATGGAACGTACTGGGAACTTCACTCTAAACATCATAATATGTGATTTTCCTCTAAATGTCTTCTTGTGACATATTTTGAAATCATATTGTTACGACGATCTCACTGATCGTCGTTTGGTACAGTGGAAAACAAAATACAAGACACCAATGAAGTTACTAAAAAACAGCTTTAATTATCACAATTAACAGTTTTGTAATCAACACGTTATTCAACAAGATTATACTCGTACAATAATTCAAATTAAATTTATCCGCACGCAATAATAATGCCAACTAATAGAGTCCCGCACAATAACCACTTTCAACTAATAGCCATTTGAAACGCACTGAGTAATCGACCGAAGTAAACTGAAAACTAAGCGGCAGGCGTGGGCTGTTTATAGTCTGCAGAGTTCCATAATATGCGTCCTTAACAAGCGCTCAAAATTCTAGAAGATACTATAGCGCGGCCTTGGGAGAAACACACACCGGTAGGGCTAGTCGAGTAGCTTTAGAACGGCACCATCGAACGCACGAGAACTTTCCGCATTACGTAACGATATGATTCAAGTGCTTGGTTTAAGCTATGTTCACGTATACATATGCTGTATGTATATCCATAAGCTCTATGACCTTTATCTTCAGTTGTCAGAAGTATTAGTCGATCGTTGGCACGTATTTATACATCTATTTTGAAGGATGTAATAAGTTGCTCGGGTTGCGTGGAATAATTTTGTAATGTTACTGCAGTAGAACCTCTGTTAACCGAAACAAAGGGGGCAAGGCGGTTTCGGATAACCAAAATTTCGGATAATAATTATGATGTCATTTTTTAAAGTGTGAGGTAAAATAACTGAAGGGAATATAGGCTACAATATTATAAAAATATTTTGATAAAATCAAACTATACATAAAGTAAATAAATTTTTAACACTAGTTTTATTTTCTTTTGCTCACTAACACTTCCACTTCCTTTGCTTTTTCTTTTCACATTGCTTTGTTGGAGCAGTATCTCACCGTCGCTTCATTAGCAGAACGTCAGAGGGCTTCGATTCTTCAGATCGTTCGAGGAACCGTAACGCTCTGAAAATGTGAGAAAAATGCGTATTCATATAACCTAATTTAATGCCATAACCCAAAATAAAATCTCTTAAGGGATCTATAAGGGATCGAAGATCTCGTCAGCGGCGTCATGGCTGCTGCTCTCCGCTGTCATCGTTTTCGTTCGTCCCTTTGTTGCCGTGAACCACAAAAAAAACCAGCCTCATGTACTTTCTCGTTTTGACACGTCTTAATTGTTTTCTTGTTTGGCATCTTCGAAACATGCTCTTTAAATTTATTTTTCATCTTGAGACAATCAGAAACAGTAGTAACACCAACACCAAAATCGGCTGCCACAGTTCGCAAAATCTCGTCATTTTTAATTCGTTTAATTGTCTCCGATTTTTCTTCAATCGTTATCATGACCCGTTTCCGCCTTGTTTATTATATGTTTATTACATTAGTTTTCGTGTTTTATCCGGAAAACAAATTTTCATTGTTGTAAAAATCGGGAATATACAGAGTGTTCACAAATGGTAGTCCAATATTTCAGTAACGTGTTCCTTACATAATTACAAGAAAAAAAGTTCCTGTAAGCATAGGTCCAAAAAAGTATAGTTCTCCATCTGTCCGCCATTTTGTATTTTTTAAGAAAAATGTTATTTCTCAAGAATGGAGTGAGATATTCTAATGAAATCTGGTACGTGTTACCCCAGTATCATAATCTACAAAATGAAATTTTTTGAAAATTTTAAATTCACAAATTTCAAAATGGCGGCTGTATTAATTTTATAAATTATTCATATCTCACAGACTATTAGTTTTATGGAATAATGTTTCATTAGATAAACTATTAATCATTATTTCAAGAACAAAATAATACCTTATTTGTTACAATGCGATCTCAAACAACTGAGTTATGATTATTTTTTTGCTTGTATTTATAAATAAAACTATAAGTCAATAATTGTATTTTTGCAGTTTGATGGTAGACTCACACTGACATTTTCCATCATTACCCGGTTGTTTAAGATCGCATTGTAACAAATAAGGTATCACTGTGTTCATGAAATAATGCTTAATATTTTATCTAATGAAACATTATTCCATAAAACTAATAGTCTGTGAGATATGAATGATTTACAAATTAAAACAGCCGCCATTTTGAAATGATTTTGAATTTAAAATTTTTAAAAAAATTTCATTTTGTAGATTATGTTACTGGGGTAACACGTACCAGATTTCATTAGAATATCTCACTCCATTCTTGAGAAATACAATTTCTCTTAAAAAATACAAAATGGGCGGACAGATGGAAAACTATACTTTTTTGGACCTATGTTTACAGGTACTTTTTTACTTGTAATTATGTAAGGAACACGTTACCGAAATATTGGACGACCATTTGTGAACACCCTGTATAATTGTTTTTTTTTTTTTTTGGTCGGCCGTTTCGGTTAAACGATATTTCGGTTAGCAGTGTTTCGGTTAATGGAGATTCTACTGTAATTCAGAATACTCTTAAAAACAAAAGAAGGGGTGAGAGAGAGAGAGAGAGAGAGAGAGAGAGAGAGAGAGAGAGAGAGAGAGAGAGAGAGCGAATGAGTGAGTATTAATGAGTCAATGAGATTAGAGAAGAGAGGCGTTTTCATTTTCACTTATTAGAGGAGTGTCATATGCAGTCATTTCTGATAGGAGTCGGTAGAAATTTAATTAACATGAAAGTTGTGTGACATCTGTTGTCAACGTGACCAAGTTGGACAGGTTTTCAATAACAGGCTCTCTCTCTCTCTCTCTCTCTCTCTCTCTCTCTCTCTCTCTCTCTCTCTCTCTCTCTCTCTCTCTCGTTTTCCTTGATAACAAACGACGTGCAGTATAATGCTATCAGTGACGGAAAGTTAACAAATCGCTTATAAAGTGAACGTGTACGGTATGAGACATTTATGACGAGACGTTATCGAACGTAACGTGAGACGGTGATTCATTACTTTAAGGGCGCACACGGTACGGTATATTGGATTTGCAAATTACCGGATAACTAAAGTAGTTCACTCGACAAACAACATGTGCCGGCATCAGTCCAGATTACGTATGAACTCGTCGTTCCAGTCCAGTACCACGTGTGGACAAGCACTTTCGTAACTACGCTACTATCTGTTGAGCAGTTTCCTTCACCTTTGTAAACAGACTATGTGTATAAATCGTGGTGGTAAATTTCCACACCGCTTTAGTGTCTGTCTAGAAAATATCGGTATGGAGAACTGTGCCGTAACTAGTTACGGTATGGAGAACTGTGCCGTAACTAGTTGCGGCGACTTGCGAATTTTGGTTATATTGAATCTGGGCCATAGACTCATTCGTCTGTGTAGTTCACGCACGAACTTATATTGTGGCTGCCTTTTATTGGAACTTATAAATCTGATTATGAAAAGAGTTGCAGATCACCTACAATTGTAATAATACATTGCCCTGTACTAGAACTGTAATTCAGAAGTATTCCGCCTGTGAATAAAAACGACTGAACTTTTGTACAAGATGAAATTTCCACTTTGGGATTTTTTTTATTTTATTGTGATTCTCTATCAATGTACAGTCACTGTTAAAATTCTTTTGTAGATGTATATACTCATATTTATTTTAATTCTCTATCAATGTACAGTCACTGTGAAAATTCCTTTGTCTATGTATATGCTCATAATTTTATGCACAAAAACCTTTTTACCTTTTGAGAGATATATATACCTGATTATTTGATAGTTTTTTTTAATAATGGTGCACTCTGAAATCAGTAAGCCATGGTGCTACACCAGTTTATACAAGTTTAAGGAAAAGTGAGCACACACGCACTTGTGAATTCCACACAGAGTATATCATCACCTATCTTATGTGTACATTATATATTCCTAATTATATGATTCTCCTTTCTAGCTTTTGATTTAGATTTCAGAGGGCGCATGTTGTTATGTAATATAATTGTTTAAATTGTTGTGGCTGTAATAATTGTTGTAGGATAGAATTGCTTGTTAAATGGTTTATAAAATTGTTTATATTATTGAAAGTGTTTATAGTACAACCAGAGGGGGACTGAAAAGAAAGAAAAAAAAAAGAGAAAAAGACTTATTGTTATTAAATGTTATATTTCGAGAACCTCTGCATTTACTCTGTGTACTTATTAATGTTAATATAATTATTTTCAAATAAGGAAATTCTATTTGGTGAAGGTAAAAAGGTACTGTCGAGGCTTGTTGCATGTCAAGGGTGATTTTGTATACCATGTAATAGATTTTAAATATTTTACATATTTTATATAGTTCTAATAGAATACTTTCAGTCTGGATACTATGAATCATTGTACGAAAAACAATGTAATATATTTTAGATATTTTACAGATTTTATATATTTCTAATGGAATAGTTTTTAAATATTAAATTTTGAATACCAGGTAATATAGTTTAAATATTTCACATATTTATATATTTCTAATAGAATACCTTCACAGCCTGGATTCTATGAAATCTCATTGTAAGAAAAACCAAATATGATAAATCAATAAATTTGTTATTTTCGGAATTCTAAAATTGAGGTCACCTCATTCGTCCAATTCCCTAATGGTTACCCAGCATGTGGCTATTCTTCCACTAGGAGGCCTCTCCTAGTTCAAGTGAACAAGTGAGCCGGTCATCAAGGTGAGTTGTAGATTTTTATATTTTTTTTTTAGGTTGTCAAACTTGAAAAATGTGTCAGATTTGGAAAGTTGAAAATTGTGTTGTGATGTCTTTGGTGATGAGCGGCTCAGAACCATACATACATGAGTTTCATGTTCTACGATTTATATTTAAAATCATTTACTTCAATTCGGTTTGATAATTTCTACAAAAAAATATCCACCACCCTCAAACTATTTTCATCATTTTTGCATATTTTTGTTATTACGGGGTTTTCGTTTATTATAATGTTATTTTCGAATCAGTTTATCTATTAAAAAATAAGTTCTTTATTCTTATAAAGAACTGAACTATGCAGACAGCATCCCATCTCCTCAACCGATGCCCACCATTAATGATATTTACACTTTGATAGAGTAATAGTTTTATCATATCTAATTGCTGAAGTATCTTATCTTTCAAAATTTTCTCGTACTTTACGCGATATCAGCAAAGTAATTTTCAAAAAATCATCCCCTCCCCTTCAACTACCCTATCCATCCTATCTTATTTTTCATTTTGCAGTGGATTAATATGGCTTTATTTTCGGGGCACTTATTTATGAAAATTAAGTACTTTACTCTTGTTAAAACACAAAACAATGCAGGTGAAGGAAAAAAGAAAAAAAACCCAGCTAAACATTTTCTGCGTATAGACATTCTGGTTTTGTGCCTGTATTATGTTGTTACAATTTCAATTTTGTCGAGACAGATCCTTTGTTAATTGATAAGGTAATTCCTTTTTTTGTGCTCTCACCTACTTTCCCCTTGGTTTTATTATATCTCTAAGATACTGAACTTGTTTACTTGTAGATTCTTCCGTATTCTTTGTCTAACAGAATTTCTTAAAGGATTTTCATCATAAACATGATGTAGGCCTGTACTATTATTATTGTTACTATTATCATCATCTCATCTTCACTACAGGGATTAGGCCCTAATTGGCCTGTGCCGGAACCCATCTCCTCCTCGGCCTACCAACTCCAAGTACACCTCTTCCCACTCGGCTTGTACTTGAGAGCTGGCACTGGCAATCTGGTATCTGACATTCGGGCCACATGTCCACACCTTCTCCTCTTATACTCCTTAATCGTTTCATTTAAAGACTGGATCTTTTAAGACTTGTCTAATGTCTATGTTTCTTCTCCTATCCAGAAGGGAGAATCCTTGGACACTTCTCAGAAATCTCATTTCGGCAGCTTGAATTTTCCTTTCTTCCCCTTTACCGAGGGTCCATGTCTCACTTGCGTAAAGGAATGTGGGAACAACTACTGTTTTACAAAATTTCGTAGCTATTGTTACTATTATATGAAGCATATTACTATTATATTATTATTGTTACCGGCTCATCAAGCAGGTGCAGCCATGGGCGGAGAAGAAGCATGAGGAGATTGACTATTACCTCACTCTGTTTCTGACTGGACACGGGAATTTTAGATTTTATCTGAAGAATGTTGGAAAGACCGAGTCACCAGAGTGCCTATGATTACTTCCCTCGTGTGATATCAGCCATACCTTCGGCGTCAGCGACAGTCAGGAGCGACACAGAAGATCGTTTCACCTGGATATTAGACAGAAGATCTCCCTGGATAACATAGTCGAAGCGATGCTTCGAGGGGAGGAACTGTGTGTCATGCTTCGCGGAAGAGATTTTTCGGGCGAAGAAGACAGACGTGAACAACACAATATAGAAGAAGAATAACAATCCAGACGTAAGCTCTAGAGCTGAAGAACAATAGCCCTATCCCGAAGTAACGTGTCAGACAGTTCCAGGTTAGTGTCGTAGAAGAGAAAAGAGAGGTGGTCTTTTTAGTGGGTCGGGTATAATACCCAAAACCACAGTCCCCAGCAGTGCCCACTCTTCTGGACATTTATTCAGCAAATTTTTCCATCTACCCTAGATAAAAAAATATATATTATAATTACTGTTACTATAATACTAATAATTAGATTATATTATTATTGTTATTACCTTATTACGTATTTCAACTGTAGTCTAGGCTATATAGGGCTAGTTATTATGAGATTTCATTGTTATCGGACATGAGATATGATTTTGTGTTGTTCAACAATGATTATTTTCACAGATGTCCTTATCTGTGAACAGGGGCGAACCTAGGGTTTCATTTCTGAGGGGGGATTTTTTCAACCACATATCGTTTTCTTAGAGCATTGTTTTTCTCATGTTGTAATGAAAATAGTACAAAAAAAATAAACTAACAGGCAAATAATAGCTGTAATCACTAATTTCATTAAAATAAATTAAAAACATCAGATAGGCTTCCAGTTTGTCTTGCGAGCCTAATAATACCTTTCTGTGGAATATATAGTTTAAAGAGAACGTTAAAATTAAGAAAGTGAGGGTTACCATCGTGTATATAATTGCTGTGGATATAAATGTATCCAACAGGATTGTGGATATAAATTTTTACAGCATGTAAAATAATGTTACATAATTTTGTTAAAAAATTATAATGACTGTCAATATTTTTCAATTAATTATATTAAAAAAAAACACACACACACACAACCAGTTTAAAATGTTTGCTCCAACATTTTCGGATTTCGGGAGAGGGATATATCCCCCGTATCACCTCCCTAGGTTCGCCCTTGTCTATGAATAGCGTCGACTCTTTGCTATATTATTATCTACGTCAAGAGAAAACAAAGCGTAGAAACAGAAACATGACTACAAATCGAACCGTGTCCAGAAGTCAGAGGGCACGTGAAGGGTCCACAGTTCGATTCGATTTGATTGACAGAAGAGTTTCGTTGAACAACCGTCTGTGCGTCGGCACCGTTACGGAACGGTAATCTCGTAGTGCAGTACACAGTAATATTGAGAACAGATCAGTTATGAGAGGTGTCGGGCTTGACCGCACCTAGACCGGTCCAGTGTACAGATGCAGTACTGTATTATGTCAGGCGTTGCTGCTGTCCTTGGGAGCTACTTCGAACCCGATCGGTTATACTTACGGACGGAGGTAAAATCCTTGCAAAATTAGGTACAAGTGACACATATTTGGAGTTAACAGGCCCCAAAAATGCCTATTGCGTATCTCTTGAGTAGTGAACCCGAATTCGTGAGTCCCCGATATAGTATCCTCAGCAGGCCTTCGAATTATCTGTAACAATAAAGCTGGCTGATTACAATCAAACCATTTCATCATCATCATCATCTTCAAGGATTAAAACAAGGATGGTTTGTTCCGGTCTCAAATAGGCAAAGATTAGAGCTGGTCACTCCCAGCGCTTCCTCGCATGTCCCACACCTCTCCGTCCCCTCAGCTTATAATTCCATAGTTGTTTGGGGATGCGGCAGTCATACATTCGGCAACCATGTTGTTACCAATTCAGCCGATATTGGGCGGTCCTGTCGAATATACCCATAATATTCAGTTCCTGCCGTATGTCTGTGTTTCTTCTATGACCATGGAGACCATGGAGAGTAGCCTGTACCCTGCTACGTGCCTGAGAAATTTTGGATCAAACCATTTCCTTATCTGAAAGAAAAGTTATAGCTTTTTCTGGGGCAAATCATATTAAAAGAATGATTGTCATACAGGACTCGCCAATAGAACAGGTGTCAAATTTCAAGTGTCTAGGGTGTGTATCATCACATATCAAGATGAAAGCAAGGGGGTTGAAAGGAAAATTAGTCTTTTCCAGTCACTTTGTGGCTGTATCATTAAACATTTAAAGAAGAAAACAAGAAAATAGACGCAATTGAAATATTATAATGTAATGGCCACACCTCAACTACTATATGGTAGTGAGACTTGAATTAGAAAGGCCAAAGATATATCTAGAATACAAGGAGCGGAAATGAGGAACTTGAGGGCTGTAAAGGGTTGTATCAGGAGAGTTCTTATCAGAAATGATCATATTAGAATATATGAAAGCTTAAATGAGAAAACCAAACGGAGTGGCGCGGTTACACGTAGAGAGAATCGATCCAACTAGATTTTCAAGAAGAGCCCTTGACTGTCATCCAAGGGGGAAGATATGTGTGGGAAGACCCCGTAAGCGATGGTTGGATGACTTCCACTGAGACTGGAACAGGCTACTAGCCTAAGCCGTAAAGGATGACGACGACGACGACGACTCACAGAGAAGTGTGGTAAGACCCCGTAAACGATGGTTGGATGACTTCCACTGAGACTGGAACAGGCTGCTAGCCTAAGCCGTAAAGGATGACGACGACGACGACGACTCACAGAGAAGTGTGGTAAGACCCCGTAAGCGATGGTTGGATGACTTCCATCGAGACGGGAACAGGCTACTAGCCTACGCCGTAAAGGATGACGACGACGACGACGACTCACAGAGAAGTGTGGTAAGACCCCGTAAGCGATGGTTGGATGACTTCCATTGAGACTGGAACAGGCTACTGGCCTAAGCCGTAAAGGATGACGACGACGACGACGGCTCACAGAGAAGTGTGGTAAGACCCCGTAAGCGATGGTTGGATGACTTCCATTGAGACTGGAACAGGCTACTGGCCTAAGCCGTAAAGGATGACGACGACGACGACGTCTCACAGAGAAGTGTGGTAAGACCCCGTAAGCGATGGTTGGATGACTTCCATTGAGACTGGAACAGGCTACTGGCCTAAGCCGTAAAGGATGACGACGACGACGACGGCTCACAGAGAAGTGTGGTAAGACCCCGTAAGCGATGGTTGGATGACTTCCATCGAGACGGGAACAGGCTACTAGCCTAAGCCGTAAAGGATGACGACGACGACGACGACTCACAGAGAAGTGTGGTAAGACCCCGTAAGCGATGGTTGGATGACTTCCATCGAGACGGGAACAGGCTACTAGCCTAAGCCGTAAAGGATGACGACGACGACGACGACTCACAGAGAAGTGTGGTAAGACCCCGTAAGCGATGGTTGGATGACTTCCATCGAGACGGGAACAGGCTACTAGCCTAAGCCGTAAAGGATGACGACGACGACGACGACTCACAGAGAAGTGTGGTAAGACCCCGTAAGCGATGGTTGGATGACTTCCATCGAGACGGGAACAGGCTACTAGCCTAAGCCGTAAAGGATGACGACGACGACGACGGCTCACAGAGAAGTGTGGTAAGACCCCGTAAGCGATGGTTGGATGACTTCCATTGAGACTGGAACAGGCTACTGGCCTAAGCCGTAAAGGATGACGACGACGACGACGACTCACAGAGAAGTGTGGTAAGACCCCGTAAGCGATGGTTGGATGACTTCCATTGAGACTGGAACAGGCTACTAGCCTAAGCCGTAAAGGATGACGACGACGACGACGACTCACAGAGAAGTGTGGTAAGACCCCGTAAGCGATGGTTGGATGACTTCCATTGAGACTGGAACAGGCTACTGGCCTAAGCCGTAAAGGATGACGACGACGACGACGGCTCACAGAGAAGTGTGGTAAGACCCTGTAAGCGATGGTTGGATGACTTCCATTGAGACTGGAACAGGCTACTGGCCTAAGCCGTAAAGGATGACGACGACGACGACGACTCACAGAGAAGTGTGGTAAGACCCCGTAAGCGATGGTTGGATGACTTCCATTGAGACTGGAACAGGCTACTGGCCTAAGCCGTAAAGGATGACGACGACGACGACGGCTCACAGAGAAGTGTGGTAAGACCCCGTAAGCGATGGTTGGATGACTTCCATTGAGACTGGAACAGGCTACTGGCCTAAGCCGTAAAGGATGACGACGACGACGACGGCTCACAGAGAAGTGTGGTAAGACCCCGTAAGCGATGGTTGGATGACTTCCATCGAGACGGGAACAGGCTACTAGCCTAAGCCGTAAAGGATGACGACGACGACGACGACTCACAGAGAAGTGTGGTAAGACCCCGTAAGCGATGGTTGGATGACTTCCATCGAGACGGGAACAGGCTACTAGCCTAAGCCGTAAAGGATGACGACGACGACGACGACTCACAGAGAAGTGTGGTAAGACCCCGTAAGCGATGGTTGGATGACTTCCATTGAGACGGGAACAGGCTACTAGCCTAAGCCGTAAAGGATGACGACGAGGACGACGACTCACAGAGAAGTGTGGTAAGACCCCGTAAGCGATGGTTGGATGACTTCCATCGAGACGGGAACAGGCTACTAGCCTAAGCCGTAAAGGATGACGACGACGACGACGACGACTCACAGAGAAGTGTGGTAAGACCCCGTAAGCGATGGTTGGATGACTTCCATCGAGACGGGAACAGGCTACTAGCCTAAGCCGTAAAGGATGACGACGACGACGACGACTCACAGAGAAGTGTGGTAAGACCCCGTAAGCGATGGTTGGATGACTTCCATCGAGACGGGAACAGGCTACTAGCCTAAGCCGTAAAGGATGACGACGACGACGACGACTCACAGAGAAGTGTGGTAAGACCCCGTAAGCGATGGTTGGATGACTTCCATCGAGACGGGAACAGGCTACTAGCCTAAGCCGTAAAGGATGACGACGACGACGACGACGACTCACAGAGAAGTGTGGTAAGACCCCGTAAGCGATGGTTGGATAACTTCCATCGAGACGGGAACAGGCTACTAGCCTAAGCCGTAAAGGATGACGACGACGACGACGACTCACAGAGAAGTGTGGTAAGACCCCGTAAGCGATGGTTGGATGACTTCCATCGAGACGGGAACAGGCTACTAGCCTAAGCCGTAAAGGATGACGACGACGACGACGACTCACAGAGAAGTGTGGTAAGACCCCGTAAGCGATGGTTGGATGACTTCCATCGAGACGGGAACAGGCTACTAGCCTAAGCCGTAAAGGATGACGACGACGACGACGACGACTCACAGAGAAGTGTGGTAAGACCCCGTAAGCGATGGTTGGATAACTTCCATCGAGACGGGAACAGGCTACTAGCCTAAGCCGTAAAGGATGACGACGACGACGACGACTCACAGAGAAGTGTGGTAAGACCCCGTAAGCGATGGTTGGATGACTTCCATTGAGACGGGAACAGGCTACTAGCCTAAGCCGTAAAGGATGACGACGACGACGACGACTCACAGAGAAGTGTGGTAAGACCCCGTAAGCGATGGTTGGATGACTTCCATCGAGACGGGAACAGGCTACTAGCCTAAGCCGTAAAGGATGACGACGACGACGACGACTCACAGAGAAGTGTGGTAAGACCCCGTAAGCGATGGTTGGATGACTTCCATTGAGACGGGAACAGGCTACTAGCCTAAGCCGTAAAGGATGACGACGACGACGACGACTCACAGAGAAGTGTGGTAAGACCCCGTAAGCGATGGTTGGATGACTTCCATTGAGACGGGAACAGGCTACGATGTCGACGACGACGTATGAAGCTGCTATAAGGGCTTCTAGGACTAATCCATGTTAAAAACTATTAATCCTGCGCTACATAATAATAATACAAATTGTAATGTTTATGATAATGTTAATAATAATCATCATCGACGCTGATTGTATAATTGTCTGCTTTAAAATTGTTAGTTTACAAAAAAAAAAATAATAATAATAGGTTTTTGTCATTTTTCTGGCAGTTGAAAAATGGTCTAATATTGAAATTAACCTACTAATAAATGGTTTTCGATCAAAATAGTTTGAGAGAGTTCTATTGCTCATGAAGTTTATTAGTAATTACTGTATTAATTGTTTATAAATTAATTTTATTAGTTTTTAATATATAATAGATTGATTAAACATTAACTTCAGATGTCTAAGTTACAGGTAACTTCCAGTGAATACTTGAGGTAGTCTTCAGCCGTGGTATGTTAACTAGCTTAAATGTTCATTTTTCTCGTTAGCTTTTAAATATGTCACTTAAATTCTTTTCGGCATTTTAGAATCGCTAAAATTATCAACTCGAGAAGAACCCTCAAGCTGTACCACCGTAGTTTGCCCAACTAGTCTTTCCGTGGTAGTAGTAATGTTGGTTAGCGAACCAGGAAACAGGCTAATTGTTGTCGGGTTCGTGGCAGGTTTAATGAAGTGGTTAAACACTGACTGTGCAACAACCGGATGTGTTGTATCGTGTCTGCTGTTTGTCTGTGTGTAAACCGCAAGTTTGCGTGTACAGAAACCACGAACATTACAGCCGAGTCGCGCGTTCGACGCGCCTGCACAAATGTATCCTCTATGCATCCGTCTTTATGTAAATCGTACATGCAGCCCCATTGTACAATATAATTGCGTGTGCGCGCATGTTAATAAGGTAGCTTAGTTTCAACGTGACTTAGATTCAATATGAATATTTTCAACATCTTACTTTTTTAGGACTTAAAAAGTGAAAATGTCACGTATAACATGTGCATTCAAAAACATAAAAAAAATCAGGTTTAGATTAGTGATACTCAGGGACGAGGGGATTTTTTTCAACCACATATTATCGTTTTCTTATAGTATTGTTTTTCTCATATCATAATGAAAATCGTACCAAAAATTAAAACTAATAGACAAATAATAGCTGTAATTCACTAATTTCATGAAAATAAATTAAAAACATACATCAGATAGGGTTGCAGTTGTCTTGCAGCCCTAATAATACTTTTCTGTGGAATATAAATACTTTAAAGAGAACGTTAAGAGTAAGAAAGTGAGGGTTACCACCATGTACGTATATTATTGCTGTGGATATAAGTGCATTCAACATGGTTGTGGGTATACTTTTACAGCATGTAAATTAATGTTAAATAATTTTGTTAAAAAATATAATGATTGCCGGTCTTTTTCAATTAATTACATTAAAAACACGCAATCACTTTAAAATTTTTGCTCCAACATTTTCGGATTTCGGGGGGGAGGATATATCCCCCATATAACCCCCCATTAGGTTCGCCCCTGGTGGTACTATGTCATTGTAGTGGAAAACCAGTAATAGACGCTAACGAAGTTACAAAATAAATGCCAATTTACTTCTTTCATAACACTAACTTCAGTTATTATCTTATTACAAGTAAAAAATATGTTTTAGTTTTTGGTTGCAGTAAAATAATTTACTGATTGTCATAGCAAAAGGGATTATGATGATAAGGTATTAAGAGATAATTGTTCATCTTGTTATTTGAATTAGCAGTCTCTGTAATTCCAACGTTGTTGTGTTTACTTGCTGAACTGCTACTTATCACATTCCGGACAATGCCTTTCAGTGTTTCCACCATTTTCAGGTTCCAAACTTTTAAGACTTTTTTTCACTAATTCACCAACTGACCAACAGTTTTTTCATCTATTCACCAATAAACTTTTTTTTAAATCCTAAATTTTTTACTAATTTTTAAGTCGTGGTTTAGGACTTGAAAATGGTGGGAACAAGGAACGTCCTCGTCCGGAACATGACAAGTAACAGTTCAGCAAATAAATACGACAAAGTTGGAATTACAGGGACTGCTAATTGAAATAATAAGATGAAGAAGTGCACAATGAGTTAATCGAGAGTAGGCCGCATAAGAACAGTAGGCGCCCAGCTGTAGCAACTCCTACGTTCGCGGCTCTGAGTCAGACAAAGGGAAAAACTGATAGGATTAAAGCTGGGTGGTGCCCTTTCGAAACTTCAACACGTAACCATCATTGCCATGAGGAGAAGGTCGAAAGGTGAAAATGATAACGTGTAGGCAGAGAGACGCGAAACCGGTAGAGTCATCTCAGGAAAATGTTTCTCTATATCAGCATTGTTTGGCGGTATTTTTATTAAAAACAATGATAAGAGGCCGGGTGAATTCTGTGCGTTGCAACGGGAGATTGACTCGTAAAATCAAGATAATTTTCTCTGTCTTCTTAGAAAGCAAAGACTCCTCTGGGTCTGAAATTTGGGAGACAAATCAAAGAAACTGTTGAAATCTTCGAGGAGCGGAAACAGACTTCTGAAGAAGGTCTTGTGGGTGTTCAGGCTCTCCAGTCCATTAGAAATAAAAAAGCGTTGTCTCCTTTGAACAACTAGAAAATCTTCAATTTGCCATAAGCAGAAAATAAAGCGTGTCCACACCTATGCTTATACAAACTGTTCCCATTATTTTGATAGTAGGAGTACGCGTGTGAAATACAACGTAAACTTGTTGAAACAAATACTGCTGTGTACTCTGCACGCGATTGTAAACGAAACGATTCTTCAGTAAAATTATTTTCCGGCCGTGGTCTTGTTTTTGTAGGTCAAACGTTTCGACTGCAGTCATCATCGGTGGTCTTCTGTTCTGCTCCTCTGGCGACTAAATGACAGCAGCTGCGGCAGTCATCCTCAGCGGTCTTCTGTTCTGCTCCTCTGGCGACTAAATGACGACGCGACCCCAAACCGTCGCCCTTATGTTCCCGTCCGGATGCGGACTGCTATCTGACTGATCCAGAGCACCCGGAACCCCATATTTAAGTGCGACGGTTCGGGGTCGCGTCGGACCCTTCCACACCTCCGTCGTCTTAGCTCAGATGTTGGTCCACCACCTAGACGCCATAAACGCTCCCAAGCACTGTTCGATGACCCCCCCCCCCGTAAGCAGTTAACGGGCCATCTTCCCCATCCCACCGACTTTGTGGAATTTCGCTCTCCCACTCCTTCCGTCTATATCTTGTACGTGCCGGCGCCCGGTGACAGACTGAGGGCGGGCTGCGCTTGCCTTAGGTGTGCTTAGTGCCACCTCTGGTGGGCGCTTCCTCCTCCTCTGTTCTCTCCCGTCCCTCGACATTGCCACTTGGAAGCCCTCAGCGACTTTTCCTGAGCGGTTCCTGAGATTGAGGCGCCCTGTCCGTTGTGGGCGGGCAATTCCTACCTCTCAATCGAAAGGTCTCCCCCTTTCTGTCGTCGCGGGTCTTTTCGAGGTCCGAGGGTCCAAATAATTAACATCATCCCATCCCGTCAAAAATAAATAATAAGGAGGTTCCAGTCCTGCATAGTGTGGGATCGCTGCTGCTCCGTCAGCCTGGGCCTGGATCTGGACGCGTCGGCATTTAGTCGCGAGAGGAGCAGAGCAGAAGGCCACTGAGGTTGACTGCAGCAGCTGCAAATAGAAACGTTCGGCTCTACAAGGACAGGATCACAGTCCAACAGCCTGGACAATAATTTTACTGAAGATGACTCCGTCCGTGAAAGCCTTATTGTTATAACGAAATGATTGTTACATACACCGCGGCGTCTGTTTGTTTAACGTTAACAAATTAAGAAAGACGCTCCGAACAACAATAGTTCATGAGAATTCTGTGAACCGAGCAGTCGGAGAGTTTCACGGTCTCCTTAAATGTACAAATAAATAATAAAATTTAATTTAATTAGAAAATAAGGTCAAACAAATTAACACCTGTTGTTAAATTAATTAGAGTTTACTGTCTTCAATAGCGTTTACTACAATAATGTGAACGTTGTCGGGGAAGACGTGATTTATTAATTAACGTTCGTGTTATTGAAATTTTCGTTTGGACACTTTCTCATCGTTTGTGCCTGTATTTTGCTACTTGTTAAAAATACTTTTGTGTGAAAATCTTTACTCAATAATGTGGCCTTGGAAACGTGTACGGTTCTCAGAAATGTGCAGTGTGCAGTGGGACAGTAAGTTTTCGTGTACGACGGCTTTTGCCGTTGAGTTTCAATTAAAGCCGTACCAAGAGTGTGGCAGGTGACTGAAACCGTGATAGCCCGTGTATCGTAGACGAAGTGGGTGGATAATGCGGGGCCGCCGCCGCTAGGGTGCTTGCCGCCCTCCTCAATATACTTTCCCACACTATTTAATATTATTTTAACTAAAAATTGATATACACATAAACAGTAAAATTTCTGTTGTTTTGATAGTTCATCTTCTTTATTCACAGCACTTATTTTCACTTGTGAACTTACTTTGTTTTTTCCCGTACGCGTTTCGGCGTGATGTGCGCCTTCTTCAGCGGTGTGAGACAGAATGTCCGGAACTTGTAACGGTTTTTTAGTTGGTAGGTTGTGCGGGGGGGGGTGGAAGGGAATTGGGGCGGGGATTCGAATTATTGTATGTTTTATGTATAATTGTGTCAAAGAGTGCGTGTGATTTAAAGTGTAATTGGTCGTTAAGTATGTTGTTTGGTTGTGTTGTGTAGTGTTTGTATATTTCATATTGTTCTGCTGTGTTAAGTTTCCGACTTTTTGGCAAGTAGTGTAATATCTCAAGATTGTTATATATATTGGTGTAATGTAAAAAAAAAAAACCACAGCTACATGTGGTGACTATGAGTTTACTTAGCCGGGGGGTCATCGCCGGACTGAAAAGCATGGACCAGAGTTGACAGGCCAACCTGTTTATATTTCTTTGCTTTTATAACCAGTCCTCACCGCTAATTGGTAGATATTCTGACCTATCCCATCGCTCTCTCTTCTGATAAGACTACTCAACTATTTAGCACGCTTCAGAACCGGCAGTCATGGTCTGTGTATTTATTCCTTATCATAGACATAGGTGTTTGCTGCCTCCTCGACCTCTACGTTTCCTTACCTAAGAAGATCAGCGCCACAGAACCACCATCCCCGACCCGGGTCAGACGCCCTCGATCGATTCTTGATGCCCTCGGGTTTAGGTTTTAACCTGTTAACTCTCCTGCAGCTTACCTTCCTTCGCTACGTTTCAAGGATTGCAGTCTGGGAGATCAAATCACGAATGAGGGCATAAGAAAATATTTAAAAATAATTTGAGTCAGGACAGAGTTAAACAATATAAAGGACACGAAGAACGTAAAGAGTTAAAAAGTTCATCGTGCATTACTTGTAACGGGAGAAGAGATTTGGCTAGGGCAAGGTAGTTCTTACGTTCTTTAAATGCAGGAATTGATGGGTCATCAGTGCGTGAAAGAATGCTCCAGAACTCGTCCATCATTGATACCCTTATAAAACAAAAGCAACGTTTCGTTTATTAAAATTTACAACTGTCTTCAGACTAACTTAATTACATCCAGTGTTACCTTTAAGCTAATAATACTCTATCACATTGCGATAGTCATTGTCATTCTTAAAAAAAAAAACTAATTGTTATATCTCATACCACATTGTTTTTTCCAAGTAAGTCATTTTAATTTTTATGTTAGTAAAATTGTACAAAACCCTACCGCAGCTACGATGGGGGTATCGCAGTGGCGTGGTGTGAGTACATAACACCTGTTGCCGGTTCTGATACGCCTAAAAATTAATTCGAATGTTTTCCTGTACCAAGTGTTCTTTTTAGAACTTTTTCTATCATTCGCTGGGAGAAGAAGAGGGTCCCGGTTCAACGGGATCTGACTGCCATTATACTTACACAGAATAAATCGGAACACACATAATCGAATTAAAAATAATAAAGACAAACAGAGAAGCACATGACTAAACGAACAAAACACAAATAGGTATGTAGTAACTGCTGCACATCGGTTCCGAAAACGAACATAGCTCCTAACTGAGCGTTTTGCTGGTTTATACAGCGGCAACACATTGGGTGGACGAATGTGCCCCCCTCCATAGTTTGTACAGTGACAACTAGTACGAGGTTAATGACCGTACGCAGTGAAACATTGCCGATGTCTGAGGCGGCAACACAAGACGGTGCAAGTGCCCAGCAGTTAGAAAGCAATACTACGCTTTTCTTAAAGTTTCCCTACTAATGTTGTTCGGATTTCAAATTATTAAATAACTAAAGTATTTATTCTGTGAAATAATTAATATTATTTTCTCTTATTTCCAGTACTGTTGCACGCCACGCTACTGGCGTATTGTGATTTCGCACTGGGATAGAGCATTATCAGCTCATAGTGTACCGGTGGATGTAATGTAAGTTAGCCTAAAGACGGTTTCAGATTTTAGCAACCGAAATGCCGCTTTCATTTCTTAAAACTGTTGGTGATGCATAAATTCTGTAACATTGTTCCACGGAAAACGTAGGACCTTGGAAAACGGAGCAGGTTGCAAGTAGGCTACATACTTGAAGTGCAGATGAAGGATGTTACGGCATTCGTCCGTCTGTGAAGTCCCAGGTAAACACATGGCGCTTGTAGGTTTTGTTTACCATAGTTGTTGCTAGCTAGCGTGGAGATGGACTGCTGTGTTAAATGTCTTGTTGACTGCATTACTAACTATATAACAAAACACAAAGGTCATTTGATAAAGTCGTGTTTTTTTTCTTTAATACGCAGTATTCCTTGTTTTGTTTTGTTTTCATCCTTCGTATTAACTGGCAGACAACGTGTATTAACGATTGTCGATAATATAAATTGCATTCACTTGGAAAGTAAACATATTCAAGGCTGCATAAATATCGGATTCATGATGAAGTACTAAAAACCTAACAAAATTGACTGCCGAAACGTCCTCTGTAGAATCCATCAGAGACGTTTGAGAAGATAAATTGGTAAAAGTAGGTTCGTCATCATCACCACAGGCCTTGGGCCTGTTCCGGAACCCATCTCCTCCTCGATCTACCGACTTCTCTCTTCCCAGTGCGGTGATAACCCAAGGCAGCCACAGGTAGACGGATACCAGGCATGCGATTCAAGCGTTCACACCATCTCCTTCTGTTCAACCTTCTGGTGCAATGTTACAGTGTTTAAATCACGTCTAATATCCTCGTTCCTTCTCCGATCCAAGACAGAAGAACCTTACGTCCCCCTTAGAAATTTCATTTCGGCTTCCTGAATCGTCTGCATGTCCCTTTTACCAAGAGTCCATGTCTCACTAGGATACAGGAATGTGGGGATAGCCACAGTTTTATAAAATTTTCATTCGGGTATCCTTTATATTTAAAGTAGGTTCCTTTATTTATAATTTACACTAGTTATCACTTTTTGAAAACGTCTGAAAAGGCAGTGAATAAGATCAGAATCCCCCCCCCAAATGTTATTATTATTTTAATCCTTGATGAAAACACTATCCGTGAAACGCATAACGCTTTCGTAAGACGTTTTCTTCCTGCCCCTCGACAGTCTGACACTGTTACTCTGGCGTTCTGCCCGCAAAGGTCAACAATCTATCCGCTTTGTTCAATTCTACTCTTCACCATTCATCGAGTAGGATTCAGAAATTTCCAAAAGGAGGGGAATAAAGTTTCTAAACATTCTGGCACGCATTTTGTGTGCACGTTTATATGTCATTTTTAGTTAGAAATGCCATCAAAATCATTGTGAAATATTAGAGAATTCTCAGGCGACATTCCAATAAATAAGGGAGCTAGGCAGGGATGCTGTGTTTCCCCAACCTTATTTAATATTTACGACATGTTGAGAGCATGGAAATCCAGACTGACTTCGGAAGTACAGCTTAACAAATCAATTTGTATGGGTTCCCTACTATATGCAGACGACATAATTCTTATTCAAGAAAGTGACGATGATTCACAAAGAGCTATGTTTCAATTACAAGAAGTGGCAAGAGAGTACTCACTGACAATTTCAGCAAGAAAGACCAAAACCATGGCCTTTAAAGTAAATATCCAGTGAGGACTAAGGTAGGTATAAACAACAGCACTTTAGAACAAATGTGCCGTTTCAAATATCTCGGCTATGCAGTAAGCTATGAATCTGAATATGATATTTGTGGTACGATTCATATAAATCTTAGAAATAAAACGAGACACAGCATAGGGATAAATTTTATAAGATAATTGCAAATACCCACATTGATTTATGCGAGTGAGGCGTGGGTCATGATAAAAAATGAAGGTGGCAGAGAGTCAGAGTGCTGAAATGCAGTTTCTTCGAAACTTTAAATTATACTTTGCAAGTTAGAATAAGGAATGAGGATATCAGACCAGAACTCGAAGTAAAGGACATACATGAAATTATTTCAATTTACAGAAAACAATGGTGGGATCATGTGCAAAGGATGAAAGAGGATCGATTGCCGAAAGCGGCACTGAACGATAAAGCCATTTGTAGAAGAGACGTGGGTCGTCCGAGGATGAGATGGGTGCCGGAATAGGTTTATATAACCTAATCCTTGAAGAAGAGATTAGAGAATTAAAGCCATTCTTTATGTTAGACATTTAGGTCTACCATATCACTACCTTGGAGCAAAACTAGCCTATGTCCAAAAACACAACTTTTCAGCAGACTAATTGGAAAGTCTATATTTTATCAAGAACATCGCCATATTTTATACCCATTTTTCAATAGTTTTGTACACATAGGAGTTATTATATAATTAAATAATTTTTTGTAATTAAGTGGTCATAGGCTAATTCTGGACCAAGTTAATTAATGATGATGGACATAGGCCAATTCGGTTCTATGTAAAATAAATAAGTTGTTTTTAAGATTGGTCTTGAATATTTCTGCATTCAGTAGGCGCACAATGACAGGATGTAATGCTCATAAACCCTTGAATGTCGACATAGGGTAGTCCTGCTAGAAGGTTGCGACAATACTTCATCATATTCTTACCCCATGACAGAACGCTTTACATATTTCTCGGCTATCTCAACAGAGCCCAGCTGTAATGTTTGTGTGCGTGCGTGACCCTTAACACGCTTCAACAAACGACGCTGTTCCAGACTTCACCGGCTGTGTTTAAGACCGCAATCAATTGCGCTCTAGTGTTTTCCAGTAGTGTTGACACGTATTATGGATTATTCTGGAACACTTGTGCTATCTATTTAAACAACGACAGCTGCCGCTTAGATGTCAGTTTAAGTGGCGATTTATTCAAGTGAGGTTCGAAGTATTGTGGCGAAGTGTTGTAATTGTGCGGGACTCTATTAGTTGACGTTATTATTGCGTGTGGACACACTTCGCTGGGATTATTGTACAAGTTGATTATAAATTGTATTTGTGATTAATTAAAGCTGGTGATTAGTGGTTTCACTGGTGTCTTTTATTTCGTTTTCCACTGTACCATTCGACGATCAGCGAGGCCGTCGTAAAATATTATTTTTATTTTAGTGCCCCCGAAAACGTTATTTTTATCCGGTGTATATTTAGGGCTGAAGGTGGGCTGTAACCCCTTTAGCCCGCCTATGGCATTTACTTGTCTTTGACGCGATTTTTCAGTTTGAATTGTTGTAGTTGGTAAAAATACCAGTATAATAGTAAGAGTGCAATTTTGTGAATGTTAACAAAAAGAGTCATCCATAGTCCCCAGTTACGTAGTGTTAAAATAGACATTTATTGTGACGTCCGGATTTTCATTCTCTTTTTCATTGCTGCAATTATTTTTTAGCCTATTCCAGTGAATTTGTGATTGAATTGGACATTGTTCTCTCTTTTGCTTTCTTCCTTTTCCTGGCGTTACAACCCAGCGTGTGTTTTAGCCTGCTCAATGACTTTCTTCCATTCCGCCCTCTCATTACACACATCCGTCTCCATCCCCTCACGTTCATACATCTCAAATCATCCTCCACGTCATCCAACCATCTCTTTCTTTATGTGTCTCTCTAATTCTCCTTCCTACCGGTCTCCAGTCTGCAATTGGACATTGTTAATATTGTTCCGACGGTCTCACGGATCGTCGTACGGTACAGTGGAAAACAAAATACAAGACACTAATGAAGTCACTAAAAACCAGCTTTAGTTATCACAGTTAATAATTTGTAATCAACAATATAGTCTCTTACAACAATTGAAGTAAAAATTGTCCACACGCAATAATAGTGTCAACTATAAAGAATTACGCACTAATTATAACACAACAACACTGCGCTACAAACACTCGATCGGCGCTAAAGAAACGCTCAACACCACTGAACCGACAAGCCCCGGCTGCTATGGCTTTTTAATAGGTAGCGCACGCCTTCTAGAAACCTTCCGTCCTCAATGTGCACACCACATAATGCGTAACTCAAGTGTTCTTGAATACACTGGAACCTAGTTGTGAGGGGCCTTGACTGAGGCAATACCTGCCACACTAGGCCCGGGGGGGGGGGAGAACGCTCTCGGCTATTCTAAGTGGTTCAATTCGTTTCAGTATTTTGTATTATTTGTAATATGGTAGGGGGTGGGTAATATCGCGATGTCTACATCCTGAAAGCTTTTGATGCGATTCGGCGATTGGCTGTGAGGAGGATAAGCTGCGTGCCATTTAGCTGTCTCAAACAAATCCTGTGCTGTCGTCCTCTACACATTAAGTTTTTCCGTTTCTATAAATTTTCGGTCACATAATGAAAAAGCTTGCAAGTTTTTTTTTTCGGAATATGACTCAGAAGTTATCAAAAGTCATCATTAGTTATCTTTTTATTTTTTTTTCTTCTCCTTTGCACGGAATAAACGGCGGTAATAATTCAGAACCTCCTTGTAATAAGGTAGACGGGAAACAGCTAGAAGAAATAGTGAAGACATTATTATTACTATTTCATAACAATATAGCAATTATACTATAATATTGCTGTGTCTAAGTATAATGATACACTATTTTTTTTTCCGATTAAGACCACTTCGGACCGCATTACACATTTTGTCCTTTTCTCGTTTTCCAGTAGTCTTCTGATGAACTTTCTTCACATCTTCTGTGACTCCACCTCGCCTCCCGTGTCTGTTGATCTTTCTCTTCCTCTACTATTTTTCTGTATTTATTCCTGTCCTTAATTGTTTCTGCGTCTATATTTGGGATCTGACTTTACTTTATAAACTTCTAACTTAAAACGAGTTTTAATTTTATGATACACGACAACTCACCGTCGCTGTTGAATGTCCAAATATATTCAGAATACTTTGATTTGTCTGGAGTACGCGACGGGCTATCGTTTTCCAAATAATTAAAATAAGCGATATAGGCTGTAACTATAATGCGCGAGGACACCGAGACAGTTCCCACGTCGGTATTTAGTGTGAGAATTGCGGCGACGCTGTGAGAATCTCCTCCTTACTTATGTCGTACCAAATTCGGCAGCAAGGCCTATTGTTTGTACTGTACTCGCTAATTATGACCTCATTTATAAATATGTACGGATTCTACTACAGAATGTTACAGTTAACTGTAGTTCGGACTACGTTTCCAGGCCCGTAGAATCCTACTAAGCAAGCTACTCTCTCTTTATTGTTGTCTAAGGCTTTCCCGCCCTGCGTCGTAGTTATTAATATTGTTACGGTGGTCTAATTTGATCGTCGTAGGTACAGTGGAAAACAAAATACAAGACACCAATTACGTCACTAATCGCCAGCTTTAATTATCACAATTAAACAGTTTATAATTAACTCGTACAATATTTCCAGTTAGATTTGTCCGGCCGCAATAACAATGTCTATTAATAGAGTTTCACACAGTTATTAACACAATACTAGGCTACTTCACTTCGACAAACACTCAATCCGCACTAGCGAAAATCGCTCACGTAACTGAACTGACAGCCAGGGCTTTATATACGCCGCGCTGAAGTCCAGTACAGCTTTCCCTCCTTAACTGCACGCCGCTGGCTTAATGCGTATCTTAAGTGTTCCTGGAACTCACTAGAATCACCTACTTGAATGACGCAACAGCTGCCACACTGGACGGGGGGAAGTGGAGAATGTTCTGGGTTGTTCGGTGGGGTTCTCGTAACAGTATTATTGTTTGCCCGGCTATCAGGCCGTGGTCCGATGTTATTACTCGCAAACGTTTCAGCCATTCCATCGGTGGGCATCTTCAGTGCTTGCGGAGTTTTACACCGATACAAGTCTAACGGTCAGTGAACCACAAGTACTGTGGCTAAGGCTGTTTTTTCCACCTGTCGATTGTTATCTTCCGGACAATCTCTCTAGTATTTACACTCGTGTCGGGCGTTAACGCTCTCGCGAATGGCTTCGAAAGGGCTGTTAGTTAGGCAATCCACCACATACCAGTGGTCTCGAGAGAGAACACCACTCAATCTGAAATGCAAATCCAACAGATTTTGATCGTTGCGGTCCCAGATCTTTCGTGGTCTGGTGGATGCGTTCGCGGAGCATCGCCTGCTCTGCTCGCCGGTAAATGTGTCCGGCCTGAGGCGTAAAGATAGTGTTTTCCAATTTCAGGAAACTGGGAATGACTCCCGTGTCCCGACACCTCACCAAAATGACCAATGAGCAGAGAAGGTGCTCCTTCTTCTTCTTAAGCCCTTCAAACTTTTATAGGTCTTTAAAAACTACCTTCCCGAAGAGGAGTCTCATTTGTATTAGAAGTATGTACCGGGATGTTTGGCCGTGGTCCGTGGTGTACAGAGAAACCAAACGTTTCGACAGCACCACTGGCTGCCATCATCAGTGGAATTCGAGTCTACCTGAACGCGGGTTGTTAAACGTCAGGCCCACAGTACTGTGGTAAAGGCTGTACTGTGATCTTGGCAAGAGCAAAACCGCCGCGATGCAACATACCAGCGGGTGAGCTGCGGGCACTGAGGACATTAGGGCGGAACGAATCTATTATCATATTACCGGCGGATAAGGGGAGCGCTACGGTTGTTCTGAACACCGAGGACTACCAAAGAAAGATCGGAGAGCTACTGGACCCAGAAACCTACAAAAAACTGCGAAGAGACCCTACGGCAGTGGTCCTTAGAAGGACCGATTTTCTGGTAAAGCTGTCTTCCTTGGAGCTTGAAGTGAAGGCAGCCGTCCGCTGTTCGGACGCCCTTCCACCTAGGCTTTATGGGCTCCCCAAGATAAAAAAAGAGCCTTTACCACAGTACTGTGGGCCTGATGTTTAACAACCCGCGTTCAGGTAGACTCGAATTCCATTGATGATGGCAGCCAGTGGTGCTGTCGAAACGTTTGGTTTGTCTGTAAACCCTGGACCACGGCCAAACAGCTCGGTACATACTTTTAATACAACTGACACCGGTCGTGAAAGCCTTAGAACAGTATTAGGAGTCTCCAAGATATTCACGGATGGCGTCGTAGTTACTAATATTACTGTTTGCCAGGCCGTGGTCCGATGTTATTCCACGCAAACGTTTCAGCCACTCCAAGATATTCACGGATGGCGTCGTAATATTACTGTTTGCCAGGCCGTGGTCCGATGTTATTCCACGCAAACGTTTCAGCCACTCCAAGATATTCACGGATGGCGTCGTAATATTACTGTTTGCCAGGCCGTGGTCCGATGTTATTCCACGCAAACGTTTCAGCCACTCCAAGATATTCACGGATGGCGTCGTAATATTACTGTTTGCCAGGCCGTGGTCCGATGTTATTCCACGCAAACGTTTCAGCCACTCCATCGGTGGCCATCTTCAATGTTTGCGGACTGATAGAACGACACAGGCTAGCAGTCAGTGAACCACAGTACTGTGGCTAAGGCTGATAGCTCGGCAAACAATAATATTAATAACTACTCTCTAATAACTACTTTGTGTTTTGTTTATTATTATGTGTAGGCCCTAAGTGTATGTGTACTTCCTTATATGTAATTGTTATGGTTATTCT
Organism: Magicicada septendecula; assembly: GCA_034769895.1. Lineage (NCBI taxonomy): Eukaryota > Metazoa > Arthropoda > Insecta > Hemiptera > Cicadidae > Magicicada > Magicicada septendecula. The sequence continues at coordinate 490,570,312 of CM068370.1, read as the reverse complement.
CATATGATATGGACTCCCATAGATTGCGCTCGGATTAATCCGTAACCCAAATGTTCTCCACTTCACTGCACACAAACCTGTGGACTGCGCTCACAGACACACACACACACACATCCGTGCGCATATAGCACGTGTCCCCCCCTCAGATATTCATTCATATTCTTATGTGAATATAACAACATGGACACAGTGTTGAGTGAATGAGGCAGTGTTCTTAAGCGTTATAAAAATTTCACGTTCAGAAAGACAACAAAGACATCATAAGGCTGGAAACGGAGGTGCACCAAGAAGACTTGTACGAGAAACATATACCCTCGTATATGACTCTGAAGCAGTGACCCTCGTGCACCATGAATTCCCATCCATGATCCGAGCGATCATCTCTATGCCGAAGAATTATTTCTAATAGTGTAAAGAGGAAAGGAAACAGGAAACAACGGTTTCAGGAAACGAAATAGCGTGCTTCGAATCGACAAACTCAGACCAACAGACATTGCTTGTAGAAATAAGATTTCTTCTCTCTATTGTCATGATAAGTGATTCCTGCTGGAACGAATTTCTGGCGATCGTATTCCTAACTTGTTCTCTCATAGTTCTTCCAGCGCCCGCCCCAAAAATTTCATCTCACTGGCTCAGTGGCTTGCAATGTGCTTTGTTTTTATGATTCTGTACCAGGGTCGCGGTTTCGTTCTTGTATACTCGTACAAGCTTGACTACTTCCACTATTTACTTTTTTTTCTTCTTAGCCAAAGTAACTTAAAAACTATTTATTTTTTATTTTTTTTTTTTAGTTTTGTACCCGGTGGTTCTTTCCTCATTAACGTTCCATCTGGGATGATTACTGTTTAACATCCATCCTTGGCTCTACAGCCCAGATCAAGGCTTGGCCTCCAAAAAAAATTGCCTCCAAAAATGATTCCTGTCCTCAGGCATTCGCCGCCAATTCACTGCGCCCAGCTTCCTCGCATCACTCCCGACCTGGTCCAACCATCTGTTCTGCGAATGGTTATAGAGAAGTTAATGTAAAGAGTGGAAGTGGATTGATCACATTCATCGTTATTCTGACATGGACGCCTCCGGTCTGACATTGACCACCAGGAAGGCGGACCGACGCATTGTAGAATAGAAGCGCAGCTGAGGAAATAGAAAACGTTGGACAGTATTTAGAGCAATGAGCGCGAGACGGAACGAAATGAATGCCTTTCTGTTGCAGGAAGAACAAGGAGGATTATATAAGTAACAGTAAATATCTAAAATAGAGCTGACAATCATGTATTGCTCCACATTATAATGTCGTAATGTAGAAATGGGTTTGTGATCCGCTACTTAATTCTCAATTAGTCGTGATGTACACACTATCTGTCTAAAGTTTCTGTCAGATATGATACGACCGATTAAATAACATCAGTATTTTTTTTTGTAAGTCAGCATTTATTTATGTCGTGTTTACTGTCACGTTTGGCCCGTCTACTGACTGTCAGACCTGTCTTTTGTTGGACTTTTAAAAATAGTCACAGCGTCCTTGTCCTCTGCCGAATGAATCGGCCGGCACGGCACATCAAACGCCGCGGTTTCGTCACACACAGGTAGCATTGTGATTGAGACACACCGGATGCTGTTTGTCGTTCATTACCTTTATTTTGGTGTTTTTACACGTCTGTTTTTCTTTTTATCTTTTAATCTTAACTCCACACAATAAAAAAATAGTTAATTAACTTTTTTTTTGTATCGTCGCAGTTTTGATCCTAGTAGCAAAAATTACATCTTCCTGTTGAGCAATTACGTTATTCGTTTCTGTAGGCGTAAAAAAATAACTTTGGTAAGCAGCTGATAGTTAAAGCGTCGTGAATCCGATTCCATAAAATGGTCTCGGGTTTTAACGGTTTATGAGAAAAATTCAATTAATTACTTTCCAAATTGCTGTAATTTTAAATACATACCACAAATTAAAAGCAAATTTTACGCTACAAATTATGAATTTTATTTTTAAATGTTTTGAACAAGGAAGTTTATTCTTCAAAGCTCGCATCTTGTTTTTTCTCACATTCTTAAGCTGACCTGACAAACAGCTAATTCTGTGTCTTACGGGAATATTTCGATAAGTTAGTGATAAGTCTAAGTTTTAATTATGTTTCAAGATGTTTCAAAAACGAAATTTTTTATGAATTTCTCTTATTCTTAACGGTTATGTAATCGTTTTAAAAACCCTATTAGTAATAAAAATTAACTTTGAAAATCATTTCTATGATTTATGATTGCACTTGAAATCCTTTTATTTTAGTTTTCCGTAAATTCACATGAGTGGATTTGGGGAGATTTACCAATAACCCCACGATTTTTTATATTATTTTTTATGGCTTTTGTTGTTGTTGTTGTTGTTGTTGTTGTTGTTGTTGTTGTTGTTGTTGTTGTTGTTGTTGTTGTTGTTGTTGTTGTTCTTCTTCTTCTTCTTCTTCTTCTTCTTCTTCTTCTTCTTCTTCTTCTTCTTACTCTTCCTCCTCTGGTTATACAGCCCTGTGTGGGATTCAGTGTCGTGTTCAGCAGACAACCGCTTCCTTCTGTCCTCGATAACCTTCTCCCAGTATCCTCACGTTGCTACGTGCACGCACGTACGTGTGTGGTACGTTACGTTTAGTGTCCGCTAAATTCGCCAGCCGCCTCTTTCGTGGTCTTGACGTTATTCTGGTTTCCACTCGTATATACAAAATACAAAAACATATACCACAATCACACACAATAATACAACTTTAAAATACCAAAGACCAATAAACAACCTTAATAGCAACCAGCAACCAACACACAAATACTTCACCAGAAACAAGATCGCGAAGGCTGAAGATGAGAGAACAGGAACTCTCGAAACATGTTCCAAATAGAAAAATAACATCTTGAGGTAAATTTAATTATAAATACTAATTTTTATACATCGCTCTGATCATTTTGATCAGTAAAGGTGTTCAACGAAACGTACATCCGTAATGAAAAAAAAAATACGTAATTGTATAGAAAAACTTCATAATAAAATAAAGAATTTATATAAACATGCAAGAAAAAAATAATTATTATTCAGTTGTTTAATAGATCCTGGGTAAGTGAAGGTCGATTCAAGCTCAAATCTACCAGCATTTACTTTTTGACGAGTTTCTGTTTCCATTATATACTCTTATTTAGTAAAGTCTTCTTCTTCTTCTTCTTCTTCTTCTTCTTCTTCTTCTTCTTCTTCTGCACCTCACGGAGTAGGCACTTTGCCTGTTCCGTCTTCACAGAGTATCTCTCCATCTCACTCTCGATCTTCCACATCTCTTGTACCAAAGGGCATATACTGAAACGCAACCTTAGGTAGTCGACCCTTTTCCATTCTGTCCAGATTCTGTAACCATTCCCTGCTATGTGCATGGATCTTATCGTTTATGGAGAATACCTGCAGCTCTTCTCTAATATCGATCGCAAACGATCCTGTCTCGTGCAACCCTTTGTTCTTCTCAGAAACTTAATTTCCGAAGCTTTAATCTGGTCTGTAATCTTCTTTGTAGGAACCCGTGTTTCACATCCATATAGTAAACAGGAACTCCCATTGTTTCAAAAAATTGAAGCCTTGTCTCTTTCCTTGTTTTTGTCCTCAAGTTTCTATGTATGACGCCACACATCATCTGAAACCTCAATATTTGTTGTAGTGATATCTCGGCCTGTGTCAATACTGATAATGCAACTCAGGTAATTGAAGTCAGACACTTGTTCCAAAACTGTTCCCTCAAGAACAATTTTTGATCTGACTTGAAACTTCTCCCAAAAAGCCGTGATTTTTGTTTTCTGTTTAGATATTTAAAAAATCATATTGTTTACAAATATTATTTAAACGATGTAAAGAATACTGCAACTTATCCTCTGTTTTCTGTATTAAAACTGCATCGTCAGCATACAATAAAATATCCAACTCGTGTTCTGGTTAAGGCAAATTGCTGAGGCAATATCACGTCTCCATGATTGGATGATGTCGTTAATATATACATTAAAAAGCGTAGGCGGAATACTACATCCCTGCCGTACTCCTTTATTTACTAAGTATTTTAGTATAGTAAGTATTTTTTCATTTTGTTAAATGTGAACCATCAGTTGCTGGACTCAGTGGATAAATATATATGTTCGTATATTCATTATTGGTTGGACTAGAATGACGTGAAATACTACTGCTATTGTCTTTTTTATTATAAATTTCCTACATACATTCAGAACCTCTGTTAACCGAAACAAAGGGGGAAGGCGGTTTCGGGTAACCAAAATTTCGAAAAATAATTAAGATGCCATTTTTTAAAGGTTGAGGTAAAATAACTGGAGGCAATATACAATGTTATCAAAGGATTTTAATAAAAATCAAACTATTTACATAAAGTCATTTTTAGCACTAGCTTTATTATTTTTTTTTAATCATTTATTTTCCTAAAAGGGATGCACGAGGTGGCTGACTTGACGGCTGACGCTCTATGCTTGTTTTCTAACTCAAACTAAGGAAACCTGTTTGTTTTGAACAGAGTTATCATGACAAATCACACTTTACAAACAATTTTGATTACACTGATTTTCGTGTTTTATCCGGAAAACAAATTTTCATTGTAAAAATCGAGAATACATCATTTTTTTGTCGATTGTTTCGGTTAAACGGTATTTTGGTTAAAAGTGTTTCGGTTAATGGAGGTTCTACGGTATACATTTTTTTAGTGATATCTGTAAAAACCTACGTCTGCTAATTATTGAAAGTTTTTGCATTTAAAATTGTTACTGAAACAATATTGTAAGCTCACGTACTGGAATTTGTGAGAAGAAACTCTTTTTAAACGCGACGAAATTAGCCTCAACTTTATATAGAAAGGTTTTGCTTTCGATTTCCCCGTTCGGAACAGGTGTGAGGCGCCAGCTGAATGCCAAGGGGAATGCATTTCAAATTCAAGCAACAGCTGATTTGGAACGATTTTTACATATGTGTGAAAACGAAAGAGCACGGTCGCCTATAGAAAGCAAATAAATTAGCATCTTCAGGCCCGACAGTGAAACGGTATTTCCACACATAGAGACAACGTTGTACTCTATTAGAAACACACCACACGATCCGTGAAAGCGTAATTACATTGTACGTGTTCTGTGCCACGCGCGCGCGCGCGCACACACACACACACAGTGACTTGAACTCGTGTTCATACGCAACAATAGTGTTGGACATGTGATATTGAGTGATAGTTTCGCATCAATCGTCAATGATTCACAGATACATCTATATATATAAAACTCGAAATCTGAGGATTTATTTGTATTGAATACAAATCCACACCGTTACACCGATTCCTACCAAATGTTGCACAGGTAACTTTGACACGTGGCGAAAAACACTGTTTAATTTGGAATTAGATATTCTGCCCCGTTCGCACGACTTGGGCCCTTTTAATCATGCCCTTTTGTTGACATGTATAAAGATATCAAAATATCGGTATGAACCATACATGACTTCCATATTCTAAGATTTATTTTTAAAATCATTTTCGAAATGAAATATTACCATAGAAACTACTTCTTTCTACTTACTGCTTCAGCCTTAACCACAGTACTGTGGTCACTAACATATACCACCTCACGTTATCGCACTCGATTTTCACTGATGATGGAAGTCAATGGCATTGCCGAAACGTCTGGTTTTATAGAAAACATTGGACTACGGTCAAATATCCCGGGAAGGAATTTTAACAAAAACTACTTCTTTGTTGCCGATAACGTTGTACACATATATATAAAAAATATGCATAAAATTAATGGCTTGTATAAGTTAATGATTGATCTCCATTAAGTAGTGCTCAAGTTTCCAAAGTTTTAATATTATGATGTCCGTAATTAAAACATCAGAGCAGGTTTAGTGTGTATGAGGGTTCACCGTGGACAAAAATTTTCAACATTTCCTATTGAGCGTTGCTTAGAATAAATCTGCGAATCTACAGTGTACGTTTCACAGAACAAACACGCGGAAAAGAAGGAGCGCTCCGAAGTCACTCATGGACCCTCAGCATCTTGCAGAGGGTTCATTCCCTAAAGACGAAAAGTCTGTCTATGAATCGTTCCTCTGTAAACACGTGCAGTTACACTGCCCAGCGATCCACAGGAAGCAAATCGCTATCCACGCTGGACACTTTTTCGGCTTGCATGCGTTATGTTGGTATGGGTTCGGCACTTTCCATTTAAAAAGCGTGCAAATGTAAGAAAATAAACATGAATGAGGCCAGAAATAACGCGAATTGTGTGTGTGTGTGTGTGTGTGTGTGTGTGTGTGTGTGTGTGTGTCTTCCTGCCTTTTTTATTGCGGTAGTGATAATAATAAAATGGAAACGTAAACAGTACATAACTGAGATATGCTTGCCTGCCACGCACGATATATTTTCTCTTACACATGACTAGCAGAATACCCGTGCTTCGCTACGGAGTTTCACGTTGTACGTAATGAAAATGTTACTTTAATTAATAAAGTTTAATTAAAGTAGGCTTCTTATAAATAAATAGCTGTTGCCCACAACTTCGTTCGTGTGGTCTTCAATTTAATGCGATAATATATTTAGAACAGAATCTATTCTATTGGGTTGCCATAGTAACCAGATCTAATAGTTTTTTAAGACCGCAAAGGACCCCCCAGAGGATCGTATCGAAAAAAACACCTGTCCTATGTTGGTTCTCCCGTTGCGTAAAATATTTGTGCCAAGTTTGGTTGAAATCGGTCCAATGGTTTAGGTGGAGACGTGGAAGACCCCAAAGGACCCCCCAAAGGATCGTATCGAAAAAAACACTTGTCCTATGTTGGTTCTCCCTTTGCGTAAAATATTTGTGCCAAGTTTGGTTGAAATCGGTCCAGTGGTTTAGGAGGCGATGTGGAAGACCCCAAAGAACCCCCATAAGGACCCCATCAAAAAAACACCTATCCTATGTTGGTTCTCCCGTTGCGTAAAATATTTGTGCCAAGTTTGGTTGAAATCGGTACAGTGGTTTAGGAGGAGATGTGGAAGAAACCTTCGCGGACGTGCGCACAACAACTCACCGAAGTTTCATCGCAATCGGATGAATGGTACAGGAACGCATACGGGACACACAAAGAAACATTCATTTTTATATATAAGATGTAAACTATACCACTTACTTGACATAAACCGTGATAGGTAAGCTAATGTACAACATATATGTATTAATTATACACATAAATGTTCCTCGATAGACACTCTATCTATTGGCGAAAACTTGAATAAAATCCGTTCAGTACTTCCTGAGATTAGCGATTTCAAACACAGAGAGAAAACGGACCGACTTTACTTTATACTATGTACAGATTTACATTAAAATGAAAAAATTATAATTTTATTGCCTGGCAACAAAATTATTTTATTTTTAACAATTACCATTGTTTGAAAAAGTTAAAATGAATTTTCAAGTACTTTACTCTTGTTAAAACGTAAAAGGTTGCAGGTAAACTACCCCTTCCCCTTAACCGATCTTCACCAAAATCAAAAGGCCTTGAGTCCTCTACAATTCAGTGACGTATGCAAAAAATTATTTGATTATGTTTGAATTTGCGGCAGTTATCGTTTGCCATAGAAAATACGCTTGATAAAAAACGTTGCAGGTAAACTACCCCTTCCCCTCAACCGATCTTCACCAAAAACAATAGGTCTTGAGTACTCTACAAATCACGGCTGTATGCAAAAAATTATTTGATTCTGTTTGAATTTGCGGCTGTTATCGTTTGCCATAAGAAATACCCTTGTTAAAACATAAAACGTTACAGGTAAACTACCCCTTTCCCTTAACCGATCTTCACCAAAAACAATAGGTCGTGAGTACTCTACAAATCAGGGCTGTGTGCAAAAAATTATTTGATTCTGTTTGAATTTGCGGCTGTTATCGTTTGCCATAGAAAAAAAATCTACACACAGACACACAGACAGACACACACACAGACACTTTTCGGAAAACGACTTTTTTTCATGTTTTGAGTGTAGTACAATCAGAATCTGCAATAATCTCGAACACGATTTTTTTTGCCATCACCATACTTCCATTCCTTAAGGAATATGGAAGTAAAACACCATGTAGACCAGAATTAATTACCATAGTAACAATAAATAAACAAATGCTATTTAGTAGCATCGGAACTGTACCTTTATTTGTTTCTTCAATACATTTTCGATGTTTTTAATATGCAATTGTGTCGATATTACGACGTGGTAAAGAAGAAGTGTACTAACTGTAAATTGTCCTATTTCTTAATGCAAAGCGAAAATACGTGTTGTTTTCATTTGTGAGGTTAGGTGACAACTGTTTTTGGTTTTTAGTTTGCTGCTGAAATAAATAAAAGCCATGGTTGAGGAAAACATAACGTTTAATGTGTATATACAATGCTCATAACACAGTAACACTCAAAATAAAGAACCTAACGATTTTGAATTAACGGGTACTTGTATCTTATATAACAGAGGAAATATCTTCATACAGTGTTAGAAATTATTTCAAGAATGTCTGCTTACAGGACTGCTAACCTATGTGTCTGATTCGTATCCTCCAATATTGTGTTTGCACATATAATTTGCATCATGACCACTGGATTAGAGCTAAAACCTATTGTCTGAATCTAACTTCTCATTCTGGTTAGCAAATAAGAATGTGTAAGCCTCTCTCTTGGCTTGACACCACTTCTGGCACTTCGATTTGCAGGACTTCGGGGTGAATATATTATACGCAATGATACAACAAATACAGTATTGATGGTGCTAGTGTACTATATCTGGCTCATTTAAACCGTCAACGTCGGCAATTAAAGCGACTGTTATCAGACGTAATTAATTAATTTTTTCTACGGCTCTGCGAGTATATTTTTCATTTATGTCATGAAGGTACAGGCCTATGTCCTAGGCCTTTCCAGTAATATGTTTGTGAACATTTTCTCCAGATTACTATTTGTAACTGTATAACATTTTTATTTAAATAATATTAACAGTGTGGTAAAGGAGGAAATATGAAGGAAAAATGGAGTTTGACTGTGAAGGAAGTGAGAGCCCGATGTGAGTTGCAAAGCCGTGTAAGTATAATCGCACTAACGATGCTGTGATAGTAGCCAGATCATGACAGCGGCTAGTTGAGGTATAGGCTACAAAGAGCTGAATCAAAAATCCGCTGGAATGGGGCTCAATATAAATATCAGCAAAACTAAATCTATGCTGATTTCTGCATCACAAACGAGAAGAAGTCTATATAATTTATTCATAGAGGATAATTCATTTTATACAGTTAATGAGTTCACATACGTGGGTAACATGATCGATAATGAAGGGTCCATAAACACGACAATACATGACAGGATACAAATAGGAAATAGGGCGTATTATGCCAATAGCAGACCATGGAGAAGCAAACTCATGGTAAAAGGGACGTGGAGAGGATTCAGGAAGCCGTAGTGAAATTTCTAAGAGGGACGCAAGGTTGTTCTCTCTTGGATCGGAGAAGGAACGAGGATATTAGATGCGATTTAAACATTGTATCATTCTACCAGAAGACTGAAGGCCACAGAAAGAGATGTTGTGAACACTTGAATCGCATGCCTGATATCCGTCTACCTAAGGCTGCCTTGGGTTATCACCCTACTGGGAAGAGAGGTGTCGGTAGACCGAGGAGGAGATGGGTTCCGGAACAGATCTAAGACCTAGTCCTTGGAGTGGTGAGCTAGTTTACAATCAGTTGGCAATGTAAACAAAACGTACTATAGTACTGGATATAGGCTACAATAGTTTGAAACCGTTTTGGCGGAACTACCAGCAACATGGCGAGGACTTGCTGCAAGCGGTGGTCATGCTCACTGGGCCACACAAACTAACGTATCGAGATAAATCGAACAATAAAGTCTCCGCTTAACGATCGATTCGCCAAGTGTGCAACAAAACCAAACGAACTCTTCACTTTATTACGTTGTTTGTAGTGATTCGTAGAGAGCACGAAGCAGTACAGTCTTCACGATAAATGTCGCCTCACAATGTCAGTAAGCTTTGTGTCACTTCGGACTTGCGACTGGTAAAGTCGTAACTCATCAAAGGCACGACAGACAGAGTCATTTATCTCGATTTAAAGTCCAGGAAGAATCTGTTACAGTGTATAGTTTCGAATGTTGTGCTGTACAGAAGAGAGAGGCAACTAAATATATTTAAAGTAGGTTCCTCAGGCAAATTTTTGGTCCAGTGGAAGAGGGGGGAGCTTGGAGGGAAAGATATAATTTAGAGCTCTATAATTGGTACGATGAACCTGATGTGGTCACCTTTATTAAATTAAAATGATTAGAATGGGCTGGACACATTATACGTCTAGAGTCCCCATTATATGCACATGCTAATCTTTTTAATTTTTGAATGTGTTAACAAAGAAAATGAAAAAAAAAGCTTGAGCGGGTGACGAATTACAGAGGTAGACGAATTAGGTGAGGTTCCACTGTACCGAAATTTTTGACAGTCTGGTTCCCCCTTAATCCTCATTTTTGTGTTTGTTTGTTCGTCTGCGCGTATAAACAGAGAGTGAAGAAAAATCTGAATAAAATAGATATTGTCGGAGAGTCGGCATCTCCGTTAATTACGTCCTTGGTATTGCGTCTGTAACGTTTACGTAACGCGCAAACTGCCGTGAAAGTGGAGGGAAGTTTTTTCATTGTTTACATTCGATTCATCGGGTGATTGAGAACCGTTAATACTAAATTATCAGAACACTAATTTAATAAATTATCAGAAAAGTTAATAAAAGAAACAAGCTCTCTAAGCTGCAGACGTCGTTCACTGAAAGTAGCGAAATACATTTATTATTGGTTTAAAATGAAATTTATAAACTGTACAGTAATTCCTTAAAACTGTGTGTAAAGTTCTTCATATTTGTGATCCATAGCGTTAGGTGAGAAACACCAGTGAAGGTGACCACCGTATATCGTTTTTATGTAGCATAGTATTATGCTAATTCGTCATCCTTTTCGGCTTAGGCTAGTAACCTGTTCCAGTCTCGGTGGAATTCATCCAACCATCGTTTATGTTACGTCCCCCTTGGACGATAGTCAAGGGCTAAAATCTAGTTGAACCCATTCTCTCCACCCCCTGTAACTGCCTCTCAGTTTTGTTCCGGGAGGTTTTATCATTTAATCTTTTGACACTTTAAGGTATGCCCATGGCCGGATTAAGGCTATGGGGGGCCCCGGGGGCTATTTAAGAACAGGGGCCCATTTATGAAATTTTCGCGTGTTGCACAATAGTTTACTTTATTCAGATGATCATTTGATAAATATAATAAACTAATTCTTGAACTGGATTTTTACTCACATTTTTTTTTAATTTTATTCTAATTAAATAGATGCTGAAACTGTTTACTATTATTTTATTTCGCAGATCTTTTTACAATCAACAGTACAAAAAAGCAGGTACTCTCCTTGTCAGTGCAGTTTTTAATATTTCGCTTGCTCGGAAAATTTTATTTATTCGTTCGAAAATGAGAATTTTATACGGTCGGGCATGGGGCCCCCGACAAGCGGGGACCCGGAGATTTGGACCCCCCAATCCGGCAACGGGTATGTCTAGTTCAATTCTCCTGCTCATTTTTGATAAGATCTCTCCCCGTATAACCCTTTACAGGCCTCAAGAACTTCATTTCTTACAAAACCTAGCATCGACAGCGGCAGTAGTAGGTAGTAGATGGTGGTATCATTGTGTGATGGACGCAGGATTGTCGGCGCTTAGTCTGTCGCTGTAGGCTATACTTTGTTCGCATAGAGTAAACGCAAATATAGTATATCCAACAGTGCATCATAACGGACTGAGGAGCCGGCGCATCATGCCATGCACAGCTCCTCTCCACACACAGGCGCGCGCGCGCGCGCACACACCCCTTTATTTATTTACTTAATTTACACAATGACTATATACATAGAGAGAGCTCTCTCACGGCACGCAGTTAGGACTGAGCAGCGGGGACAGTTTATGGCGCATAGTTGCCATCGCTCGGCACTTGTGGCACTTTATGTACTTGTAACATGCAAGCGGGGTGAGTTGTCTACTACAGACGTTGCCATAATTACCTGCTCACTAACAATAATAATAAGAATATAAACTAAAATCTTTTACTTAGGCCATTTGCACTCGCGCGCGCACACCCACACATACACACAGTTACACAGTCCTTGTATACTATCTCCAGACATATCATTAATAGAATTAGCGAGTAAAGAATTCCATTAAACAAGGGAGTTAGGCAGCGTTGCTGTGTTTCCCTAACAATGTTCAATAAATATATTGTTACGACAGTCTCACAGATAACCCAAATAACATTTTTTTAAACAATGGCAATACCTACACTACTGTACGGTTCTGAAACTTGGGTCATAAAGGAAAAAGATGAACAGAAGATACAAACAGCAGCGGAAATTTCTGAGATCAGTTAAAGGGTGTAATACACGAGATCATATAAGAAATGAAGAGACAAGAAGTGGTTTAGATATTTTTGCAGTTAATGAAAGGATTAAAGAATACAAAACTAAATGGATTCAACAGATCAGTAGAATGGAAGAAAGTAGAATACCGAAGGTCGCGAAAAATTACAACCCCAGAGGCAGAAGAAACGTTGGTAGACCTAAGAAAATTTGGACTGTGGAATAGGAACAGGCCGCTAAAGCCTAAACCCGTTAAGAAGAAGAAGGTGATGATGATGATGATGATGTCTCACTTATCGTCGTATTGTATAGTGGAAGTAAAATACAGACACCAATGAAATTACTAATTACCAGTTTTATTGAGTCACAAATAACAATTTGCAATCAATAAGGTACACTTATACAATAATTCAAGTTAAATTAGTCCACAAGCAATAATAATGTCAAGTAATAATGTTCCGCACTAATTATAACACAGTATAATCACTCTCCAGGACAACCACTTGATCTACAATATCGCCAGATGTAACTGACTCTAAGGCGGCCGTTGTTGCTTATATATACCATACAGATGTTCCAGAATAATTTTCCATGCCACGATAATTTGCGTAGTTAACAAGCACTCGAACAGTCTAGAGTGTACTTTCTTTGCAGCCTTGACCGAGACGCTGCACCTGCTCGGTTGGGCGAGAAACAGGTGGAAGTCATATACATAAATCACTTTATATGGGTTCCTTGCTGGATGCTGGTGACATAGTTATTATATCTGTACGACATGTTATCGTGTGTTACTATATACCTCTATAGGCCTATATCTAACACTTTTCACAAATATACATAACTGATAACAACATGTAAACTTTATTTGTAACCATAGCTTACAAACTTTTTGGAGGCGATCCTTACAAAATTGGAAGGAGTTTTGACATAAATTAATTCAGTCCAATTATTTAAGATACAGAGTTTGTATTTTGAATAACATTCCTTATATCTTAATCCCACACTTAGGCTTTCATAATTTTGTTAAAATTTTAAGTCCCGTTTTTGGTATGCGGTGTTTCTAAAGTTACAAAGCTTTCATAGTAAACGCTACGCTGGGGTTTGGATTAAAATTCCCTTGTATGGGCCCCGGTGTTCTAAAATTCTGAAATTTCCTAACTGAACACTAGATTCAGATTTTGGATAAAATTGTCTTTAATTTGATAACCCCACCCGAATTATTTGCGATTTTCTCAAACTTTTAACCTTGGCGGCCTAAAATTTTGATATTTCAAAAACTTATCACTGTATTCAGATTTTGGTTAAAAATCGTTTTAATCTGATATCCCACGTGGATTCTGCGAGTATATCAGACTTTTGACCCACTTTCAGGCCTCTGGCGTGAAAACATTTTTTAAATTTCCAAAACTGAACGTTAATGTGATACACCGCTGGATGTTTGTCACCCCTCACACTTTTGTCTCCCGCCCTCTATTTGGGGGGGGGGGTCAATCTTAAAAACAATAGGAATCCGTAGGGTAAACGCATTGGGCACGCATGCCAACTTTTATGAAAGCCGGTTGATGTATTCAAACATACCCCAGACATATACAGCACCGTATCTAGAATTTGGTCTGGGGGGGAGGGGTCCGACCGAGTCGGGTTCATACAAAAGATAAAACAAATTAAGACTACCGAGCGATGGACATCAATCGCCAAGGACAGGGAAAAATTTAGGCATATGGTTGTGGAGGCTAAGGTTCGACTCCGAACTCTGACGCCATAAAAGAAGAAGAAGAAGACTAACGCAAATGCGTCTAATGGCCTTGTTTGTAGACCTATTTAAAAAATGATTACTACTGTATTAGCGTAAACAGCTGAGAAATTAATAAAACAGCTTAAAAATTAAGAGAATAACAACATTTCTTGTCGACTTTCGACCCTCTGGGGGGGGGGGTCTTGTTCGTCCCTCCCCTGGACAAATATAGACAGGCAGACAAACGACAAACGGTCGAGTTACAACTGTGAGCTCCTTCAACAAAACATCTTACCTTTGCTTGTCAAAAATTTTCATCATCATCATCACTTCAAGGACTAGGCCTTAGCCCTGTTCCGGAACCCATCTGCTCCTCGGTCTACCGAGATCTCTTTTCCCAGTAGGGTGATACCCCGAAGGCAGCCACAGGTAGGCGAATATCAGGCATACGACTTACGTGTTCACACCATCTCCGTCTGTGGACTTCAATTTTCTGGTGCAATGATACTATGTTTAAATCGCGTCTAATATCCTCGTTCCTTTTCCGATTCAAGAGAGAACAACCTTGCGCTCCTCTGAGAAATTTCATTTCGGCTGCCTGAATCCTCTGCATGTCCCTTTTACCAAGAGTCAGTGTCCCACTAGCATTCAATAATGCGGAATACAGTAATGTGTAGTTGAAGAGCAACCCGAAATCAAAGTTCCTGGTCCTCCAGGTTGGGGGTTTTACAGCAGGCTAGTAACCTGCTTAAGTAATAATATATGTACTTACAGAATTCATGCGAGCTCGGAAATCGGTTGGGAAATACGGCAAAACGGCAAAAGGACAAATGCAAATGGATTAATGATACTTTAAACAGTTTTCATAATATCGTATTATTATTATTATTAAGCGCATGTTGGTTGCCACAGATCACATTGCTGAAAGCCAACAGACTGCACAGCTGTTATTGCAACGACAGAAACTCTCAGGTCATTGTGAAGGTCTTTTGGCTGCAGGATTTTTGGCGAGTTTCACCTCGACAAACAACAAACTTTCACACATAAAATATCGGGGACAATCCGCGACTGGTCGGGTTTGGCAGAAAACCCACTCGTTTACCGTGTGTAAGCGTTTGTATATATATACAGACGATTGCCAAACGATTCGTAGAGGATAAAATAAACTGGAGCATAGCAGTAGTGTTGCCGGCCGGTCTGTTGCCATGCCAACACAACACTTTCACTTACGTCCTTCCCAAGGGCGTCGGCGTCCGCTTACGTGTCCGCCGCTATTGTTGTAATATCTTTATTACGATTGTCAGAAACTTTTACTTTGATTAAAAAGGACAGCAGTATCGTTCGGTTTATGTAACTATTTCGGTGGGCGGGTGAGACATCTCGTTTTGACGAAACAAACTGTTTACATGATCGAGTGGATTGTAATGAAGCTCTAAACCTACAGTCTTGGATGTTATCTTAAACTTGCTCTTGTGTGTGTGTGTGTGTGTGTGTGTGTGTGTGTGTGTGTGTGTGTGTGTGTGTGTGTGTGTGTGTGTTGTGCGCGCGTGTGCAGTTTTCGAACATCATTTAAAGTCGTTTCTTGCATCCTAACTTCCAAACTTTATGATCTATCGGCAACTCTGCGCCCGTTGATAAGGTTTGATGCGCCCGCGAACCAATTTGTAATTTTCTTTTCTTTTGAACGAAGTAACGCACCCGCATTGTACTGCCTCGAAGTACTGTATTATAAAATAGTACCAGCCATTTACGGAACCGCGTTACGTCTTCCCCCAGAACGATTGTCGAGCTTGTCGTCCTGAGCCTGTAAACACTTTTCTTGCCTAGGGAGAAACTTGATTTTTTCAAATTTTACATTTCTGTAAACTTTATGAAAATAATTAGTGTTATTGTGGTAAGTTCTTTAAAGTTTTTAAAATTTTTTTTTCTTTTAAAGTTTTGTTAGTTTTAATGTGCGTGTGCATGATGACAGATTGTTGATGACCTACTCTTAATGTGAAAAATGTTCACAAATTATATTATACTGTAAAGATTTTCTTGATTCGGTGTTCCACGTCGCTGAATATAAGCGCAAGGGTATTATAAAGCGACAGTTAATGTTTATAACGTCCGGCTATTGAACTCCACACACTTCTATTTTCCATTGTTGGGGTCAGGGGAGGGGTGCGACCATCGAATTGGTCCTCAGTTCCATCCCTTATACCTTCCATCCAAGTCTGTCGCGGGCTCCCTCTTTTTCTTCTTTCAGGAGGGATCCATTCTAGTAATGTCATTCGCCCGACTACCATTATCCATACAGGCCATATTCCCGATTGGAATAGTAAGCTAACAAAATTTAGACGCATCTGTAGAACGATTCATAGGTACCTGAAAAAAAAACACGGAAGGATACCCGAATTAAATTTTATAAAACTGTGGCTGTCCCCACATTCCTGTATGCTAGTGAGACATGGAGTCTTGGTAATGAAATTTCTAAGAGGACTTAAGGTTGTTCTCTGCTAGAGATCGGAGAAGGAACGAGGATATTAGACGCGAGTTAAACATAGCATCACTGCACCAGAAGATTGAAGACTACAGAAGGAGATGGTGTGAACACTTGAATCGCGTGCCCGATATCCGTCTACCTGTGGTTGGCTTGAGTTATCACCCTACTGGGAAGAGAGATGTCGCTAGACCAAGGAGGAGATGGGTTCCGGAACAGGTCTAAGACCTAGTCCATGGAGTGATGATGATGATGATGATATTCACCGCTAACTGCCTGCTGAAAGCGAGGTATCTGTTACGGCGAGGCTGGACTTGTTCTAATGTAGACACAACTGTCGACTCGTCTCGACTCAATGTCGGGCTATAAAACCGTCGGTCTCAACGTCACTGTGTCATTTTGCTCGACGCTGCACCTTAACGGAGCATTTACTGTACGCTTTAGCTCATTTGTTTTGTTTCCGCTGCACGCCACTGGCGTTTCATTGGCGTGTGTGCGCGTGACAACGACATCGTTAGCGTACATAACTGCCGACACTAAAGATAAAAACATGTACACATGTATTCTTTTACACACGCACACATGAGTACGTATTTGTGTATGTGTGTAGTTATTGTACTGCTCATCTACGTACAAACCAACCGGCACGTGACTTAATACAAACAGTACTTGTCACGCGTCTCTACGTATCTTTTATCTCGTTTACTTTGATTGGTTATGAACCTCCAGCGTTTTGTCATCTCTGTCGCTCGGATTAAATTTAAAGAACTCATTTTTTCAGCTAAAACAGAACAAACATTTCGATATCCGCACTTCAATATCGCCCGGTCTAAACTGAAGTGGGTTGCTTCGAAACACAGAGTAAACGTCTGGAAGGGTCACCTTGTGGGAACTGTCCACAGCGTTACTTAATTCTGCCGCGTAGAATGATCTGCGAACATCTGGAACAGCCGGGGGGAAGCTGTTAATGGAAAGAACAGATTACTGTGCGGGCCAATGGATATAAAACTGAGAAAGAGGACGGTGAAGTGATTTGTTGGAGCGTGTTTCTAACAGTAAATAAACTAGGCCATTGAAGAAAGAATAGGAGAGGAGGCTTCAGCCCTTCGAGATGGGAACATGGAGAAGGGTGGAAAGGATTTCCTGCAAAAAGATGGAGTGATGAATGAGGAGGTGCTCAGAACACTAGGAGGGAAAAGGAGATTATTGGGTGTCATCAAGTGCAACGAATCACGTACGCACTCAGCTATGCGATACTACTTATTTCCTCGGCGTTACATTATTATATATAATATTTAGGTATAACCTAAAGGGACAACAGAAGAACAAAATATTTTCGTTTTTGAGCTTATTGAGCTTAGAATAAATCATGTGTTAGTGGTTTCAACTCACAATATCCCTCTGCCTATGGTCGTGAATCGATTATTGTTTTAGTATCGAGAAACCACTTTGCACGTTCAGTCGCTTGATAGTGGACTTGTTTACGTTTGCATGAAGTCGTATGGTTCCTGAATGTGGCACCATTCACTGTCGGTATGCACAAGCCGGCTTAATTAGTTGAAAACGAACAATAGGCTACTCACCTGTCGTGACGAGCGGACCCACGGTGACGCACACCGCGCTCCCGGTTGCAAAAATCTCACACCCGACTCGGTACTTTGCACTTCGTTACACTTTTTCTCTTGACTTATGCGCACAGTTTACCTTATTAAACTGCAGCCCGTGTGCTACGACTGTACACGCAGACTGGCGGCGTTGCTATCCGCTCTTAGCAACTCCTGTCACCTTTGAGGTCTGGCATTAATGTAATGGCTGTGCTACGACTGTACATGCAGACTGGCGGCGTTGCTATCCGCTCTTAGCAACTCCTGTCACCTTTGAGGTCTGGCATTAATGTAATGGCTGTGCTACGACTGTACATGCAGACTGGCGGCGTTGCTATCCGCTCTTAGCAACTCCTGTCACCTTTGAGGTCTGGCATTAATGTAGTGGCTGTGCTACGACTGTACATGCAGACTGGCGGCGTTGCTATCCGCTCTTAGCAACTCCTGTCACCTTTGAGGTCTGGCATTAATGTAGTGGCTGTGCTACGACTGTACATGCAGACTGGCGGCGTTGCTATCCGCTCTTCGCAACTCCTGTCATCTTTGAGGTCTGGCATTAATGTAGTGGCTGTGCTACGACTGTACACGCAGACTGGCGGCGTTGCTATCCGCTCTTCGCAACTCCTGTCACCTTTGAGGTCTGGCATTAATGTAGTGGCTGTGCTACGACTGTACATGCAGACTGGCGGCGTTGCTATCCGCTCTTCGCAACTCCTGTCACCTTTGAGGTCTGGCATTAATGTAATGCCGTACATTAATTTCATCTGATGTAATTTTACTACACGATGTTGCATTAGAATTGCCTTGCTAAGGAATCTGTTAATAGGTAGAAAGAAAAGATTACTGTGCGGGCCACTAAACATAAAGCTGAGATAGAGGACGGAGGGCTGTTTTGTTTGGAGCGTGTTCCTACACAGGGCAGAAACTAGGACATTGAAGAAAGAATAGGAGATGAGGCTTCAGGCCTTCGAGATGCGGACATGGAGAAGGATTGGAAGGATTTCCTGGAAAGATGGAGTGACGAATTAGGGGGTGCTCGGAAGACTAGGGGAGAATGGAGATTATTGGATGTCATCAAATGTAGGAACGTTGTTGGATATATACTGCAAAAACTGAATATTTTTGAGTATACTCGACAGGATTGCCCAGTATCGGCTCAATTGGTGGGAACATCTATGCGAATGGATGACTACCGCATCCCCAAACAACTATGGAATTATAAGACGAAGGGACGGAGAGATGCGGGACGTCCGAGGAAGCGCTGGAGTGACCACATCTAGACTCTTTGACTGTTTGAGACCTGCACAAAGTATCCCTGGTCTAATCCTTGCAGATAATGATGATGATAATCAAATGCAGAAAGAAAAATTGGTTGGGACACTGTATGCGGCAAACAAAAGGTAATGAGTAGGTAGAAACACTGGAAAGCGGACAGAGGAGAAATACCCACAAGGAGGTAATATTCTGCTTCAGCCAAACGATTGATAGTCGGAATCCTTTGATGTAATAATGTCTTCTTGAAAGTACGGAACCGTCCCGACACTTTCTCTGTGCGCCAATTGGATTGTCCTCTCGATTGTCGTTTTGAATCCACGCAGACGCATCGTTGCCACAATTAGTATTAATCAACCCCAGCTTCATGGCCGGATTAAGGGTATGGGGGGCCCGGGGCTATTTAAGCATACAGGGGCCCATGTATGAAATTTCATGTTTTGCACAATACATTACTTTATTCAGACGATCATTTAATAAATATAATAAACAAAATATTGTTCTTGAACCGTATTTTTAATCACATATTTTTTTATTTTATACTGATTAAATAGATACTGAAACTGTTTACTATTATTTTATTTCCTAGATCTTCAGGTATTTTATTTGATACCGCACTTCAGGTACTCTCCTTGTCAGTGCGGTTTTTAATACGTAGTTCGCTTGCTCGGAAAATTGTATTTATTCGTTCGAAAATGAGAATTTTTAAATGGTCGGGCATGCCCCCCCCCCCCGACATGCGGAGCCCGGGCTTTAGCCCCCCCCTTAATCCGGCTTATCACCTTGAATGGATCCGACCCGTTTCGTCGCAGTCATTTTGCTGTCTGTAAGTATCGTGTTTGTTTCGGTTATGTGCAGTAACAACGTGATTACATTTTCGAGATAAAACAATAATTAGTACTTATAACATTTGCTTTGTTCGCCAGCGGTAACTGAATGAGGCAGCTGCCTGTTCTACGGCTGTCTCGCCAACTGAGCAGCCGAGGCGTCTCCAGCTGGTTCTGCTCTGTGCGGGCCTGACGAGCGCGGGGAAGCCGTCGCCGTAGGAAGTTCCCTAGGCAAACGGAAAATCGGAAGATTAGGAAGACCGGTGGTCAATGCAGTCGGTCACTTATGCGCTATTGTCGTGATTTCACAGAGCAATCGTAGTACGTAGGCCTACATGTACACACGTATTGTGATAGATTGCGTACAGCGTAATTTGCATGTGAGTCGCAATATTGAACGGGGAACGATAAACGTGAAATTACACTGTCACACAACACAATGCGCTCTGCATACGACATTATGTACAATTTGTACGGTTCACATGTGTTATACAGGGAAAGTAAACGAGTGTCTCAGACATTGCGGCCGGTCACAGGGACGTGAACAACTACAGACTCGCCGTATGTTTGATTGCTACATACGACAAGACTTACTTTGTGGTTGTCGCTTGAATCACCTTTTAGTTTGATGAAGACTTTTCTCAGAGCTAAAGATTTTGTCCTGCCAAAACGCCAAGAAGCCCAATTAGGACTATATGTATATTCGTGTTACTTCGTTCCCGGACATTTTCCCGAATCGAGTATCCCGAATATATTGCTACGACAACTACATAACGCTCTCGAAAAGTCGAGAGCCGCAGTCACATAAACGTTATACACGTTTCTCGGCTAGCCGAGCAGGTGCAGTGTCAAGGCCGTGCACTTCAGTACATTCCGGACTGTTCGAGCACTCTTAACTATGCAATTTATGCCGGCACGCCGCCAAAAGAGTAGAAAATTATTCTGAAACTCCTGCGGGCTATATATATATATATATATATATATATATATATATAACTGAACAATTAAGAATTAATCAAAATGAACAACACATAAATAATAACAACAACAAAAAATGGGCCACATTCACATACATAAATAATAAAATGACAAAACTAACGAAACTATTTAAAAACACAGATATAAAAATAGCATACAAAACTAATAAAAATAAATTACAAATTCTAAATAGCTCACACAACAAAGATAATACAACAACTAATGGTATATACAAAATTGAATGCCAAGATTGCAATAAATGTTACATAGGACAAACAAAAAAAAAGCTGAAAAAACGTTATTTTGAACACCTAAACGCATACAAAAAACCAGAAATATATAAATCCAATTTAGCCACACATGCAATAAACACAGGACACGAATTCCCAAACATAACCAATGCATCACTAATAAAACATATACCACACAAAGGCACCATAATGAACATTTGGGAAAATTTACAGATATACAAACATAAAACACAAAACAAACTAATACCAGAACAAATACAAATCAATACAAAACATGACACAATATTCAAAGCACTCAACATCGAAAATACACAAAATACAAAAACATATACCACAACCACACACAATAATACAACTTTAAAAAAGACCAAAGACCAACAAACAACCTTAATAACATCCAGCAGCCAACACACAAATACTTCACCAGAAACAAGATGGCGAAGGGTGAAGATGAGAGAACAGGAACTCTCGAAACATGTTCCAAATAGAAAAGACATCTTGAGGTAAATTTAGTATAAATATTAAAGTAAAATA
The DNA here is from genome assembly GCA_034769895.1 of Magicicada septendecula. Lineage (NCBI taxonomy): Eukaryota > Metazoa > Arthropoda > Insecta > Hemiptera > Cicadidae > Magicicada > Magicicada septendecula. Next base: position 490,548,163 of record CM068370.1, on the reverse strand, counting down.
TATATATATATATATATATATATATATATATATATATAAAAGGGTCTACGGCCGGCTTAGAAGTGCGTTACGCCTGGGAATATTGTAGAGAGCGTATCAAGTGATTGTTGCAGATTAGTGGAAAGTGATTATTGTGTTATAATTAGTGCGGCACTCTAATAGTTGACATTCGTATTGCGTGTGGACAAATTTAACTTGAATTATTGTTGATTTCAACTTGTTATTTGTGATTAATTAAAGCTGGTAATTAGTGACTTCATTGGTGTCTGTATTTTGTTTCCATTGTAAAATTCGGCGATTCGTGAGACCGTCGTAACAATATATTTTGGGGAAAGTGATGGTAGTGTACGCCTGCTGAGTACACTCCCCTGGGGAACCCCCGATTTGATGGGGTAATACGTCCATGCACGCGTCCAGATGTTTTATGAGGAAAGCACGCCTTCTACGTATAATATGAGTAACAAAAAAGAAGTGAGGAGGCAGATTTCTTTTCAGTTTCAATGGCAACCCTCTGTGCCGTTCTTTGTCGAAGGGTAGAAACAATTTATTACAAAAACACTCATTATTCTCCTTGGATCGCGTTTCGCCACTTGCGTCTGCCTTCAGTGTACTGGTTGAAGAATACACTTGTTCGTAGCACTCGGGACACAATCAATCAAATTCTTCCTGGATTTTCTTCTGCCATCTTTTGCCATTGCTTACACGAGAGTTTGCGTGCGGTTGGGAAACGCATTGAATTTAACACACAGGCAGCAATGAAATTGGTCACACGGACGTGGAAAAAGCGAACGGGTCGTCAACTCTGCTGCGTTTTCATGGGTTCCCGTATCGAAATGCAACCTGCTGCGTTTTTAACACGCACGAGGGTGGCCACACGGACTGTTCAAATATGCCGCTAAAATGCATTTGTTTACTTACTTGTTACTATGGTAATTAATTTTGGTCTCCATGGTGTTGTTGACATCTTAAAAAAAAAAGTAATGTAAAAAATTTTCTTAATAAAGATTTATTTACTAGCTATTGATAACCAATGTTCTCTTTAATCTAAATACGAACGTTTCTATGCAGTTGGGTTTTAACCTTCATATACACATTTAAACTTTATAGCCAGAGCTGTAGGGATGCGCGTCGAAGACGTCCCAACCGCCTGTGTGACTACACTTCCGTCCGTGCACGTAGGCCTATGAGAAAAAAACGAACGTGTGACCACTGTGCGGTTTCCAAACTCCACGCGCGTGCACGGCCGGGAAAAACGCTCGTTAACCGTACCCTTAGGGGTTCTGTCTTCTCTCAGGATTTCTAAAAAGCCTTCAAAGTTCAAATTACTTCTCTTATCGTGATGGTGGTTGTACTGCCCGTACAAACTCAACTTAATCTGACTATAAACTAACTGACTTTATTATCGGACTCAATTCATTCGGTATAAAATCAATACAACATTTACATACATAAATATCAATTGCACAGTTGTACTTTTAGTCAGTTGTATGTGTGGTTTTTAAGTTCCATATTCGCCCGTACCGTGCAGTCAGTAATATGCTCTACTTCTTGGTTTTAATTCCGCGTTATAACAAAAATGCGGCACAACTCGTTTACCGTGTGACGGAGAGAAGTGGGGGGGGGGGTGACGTAAGCCGAGTCTAGTTTGCACGTGCAAAGTCCTCACCGCAGCAGCTTCCTCACTTTCAATCAATTTATGTTCAACGTCTGTTAAATTCGCGGTCACGACCCTTTGCCGTCCATCACGAGGCACGACGTCTTTTCAGTACCTTTTGTTTTCTTTTGTCTTCAAAATCGTCCAGTCAGCATTCTCGCTCGCTCGGAAGAAAACTAATCTAGACTGCGTTATAGAGGTTAGACTGAGCTATCGAAAAAAAGACTCGCTGCGCTCAGTACGGGGCTGGAATAATATTACAGACGGGTGTTAGTGTACAGATAAGCTGAAGAAGTAACGTGTGAGAAGGGAGAGAGGAGCGTTTGAGTAAATAAAGTTTATGCACCAACAGTTGCTAGTCCAGCGATATACATTTGAGGGAGGTAGTGAGTTTAAATATGTGGGCACAATTATCAGTCACGCCTAAAATTCTACAAGGTGATGGCTCTCCCGCACACTTCTTTATGGGTCTGAGAATTGGACTTTAACGAAAGGCCAGGCCAGTCGCATGCAAGCGGCTCAAATGAGAGGCACATGGCAGGGTATACTCTCCATGATCATAGAAGAAATACAGATATACGGCAGGAATTGAATATTATGAGTATACTCAGCAGGATCGCCCAGTATCGGGTGAATTGGTGGGAACATCTTTGCCGAACGAATGACATCTTTGCCGCATCCCTAAACAATTTGACACCGGAACAAACCATCCTTTGTTTATCCGTGCAGATGATGATGACAACTATCAGTTCCGAGACGTCAGAAAATGTAGACATCCTGAACCGACTGAATTTAGGAAATTCTGCTTTTGCTGTCAAAAAAATCCTTCAAATCAAGATTACTGTCTCATTTTACAAAAAAAAAAAGAATTTGTAAAAGTCGGGCTGTAAAACTGTGGACACAGCGATGGTTCTCCAAGAGACATAAACTTGCCAGTTAAACAAACGAGAGAGTAATCTTGTGCCTTTTGAAAATAACGTTTTGAGAAAGATTCCTGGACCACACAGGGAGGTGATGGCTGAAGAAGGTAACATAACAGAGGAATACGATAACTGTATCATTAAGAGATATAATAACAAGAAGCCAGGGCTTGGAGGATGAGCTAGCTGGTCATGTCGCCAGGCGGGAGGAACAATCTCGACGGCACATTGCGATTTTACCCCTACAAGGTCTGTGTGTAAAATACATGAAACATGATCAGATATGAAAACTATGAAGTCGCCTACGAACATGGACATTCTGTGCCAGTTAATAATGGTCACGTGATCCACACATGAACAGAGAGCCAAATCAAACGCCAACAATGCTAATCTCGGGGAAAACACAGGAAAACTCAAAGCCTGCGGCCCGAGGTTAACTAGCGGTTACAGTCACGTACAAAATTAAATACTCTAAAATTTACAACAGTCTATTAGTTACAGACAAGATCTCTTGCGAAAAGTAAAAGAAATCAACATACACACGTTGTTTTGACAGAGTATCGGGTCATTCATGCTGGCAGTTTCTTCTTCTGATAGTTCCTATCCGTTTCGGATGTTGGATATCATACAGACTATTTTAACTTTCTGTACTGCTGCACGGAATAAGTCTGTTGTATCCATGCCAAACCAGGCCCTTAAATTTCTCAGCCATGATATTCTCGGTTGCCCAACTCCTCTCTTTCCAAGTACTTTTCCCTGTAGTATGGACTGCAATAAGTAAGATCTCTCTTCATTTCTCATGAGGTGTCCCCGATACTGAAGCTTTCTTATCTTCACTGTGTTAATAACTTCCCTTTCTTTCTTCATCTTTCTAAGAACTTCAACATTAGTTATATGTGGTGTCCATGAAATGCTCAGTATTCTACGGTAAAGCCACATTTCGAAAGATTCCAACTTTTTAGTTGTGGCTTCAGTCAAAGTCCAAGATTCTACACCGTAGAAGAGGACCGAGACGTAGCAGCGTTGACAGTTTGGAGACAGAGAATTTCTATAATTGTGGCTTGTTTTGACACAAACGGAGTTTGTCACATTGTATCGACGACCCCAGTGTCTGAAATTTTGGAATGAAGACGATTTTTTTTGCGTATGAGCCACTGTGGACCCCGTTTGGTTCACCTGGTTCCTCCCTTCTTCTCCTCTCCATTCTTCTCCTCTCCCACATCTCCTTCATTCTTGATTGAAATAACAATAGTGGCAAACAACGTTCAGAATAAGGGAATAATAAAAATCTCAAATAGTTTAAATGTCAAAAGTGTTGCCTGGTGTCGTAACAAAACGAACGGTTACATAAGGCGCAGGCGCAATGTATTCAATACATTATCCAGTGAAAATCAGCTCTTTCAAAGCGTTTGTGTTAAATTATAAAACTCCTGGATGCATGTGTACCGATATTTTATACTGATAACGCTCTGTTTCAGCTTTCAGACACTGTATTATTTTACGAATTGTCAAATTCGTCAGTCCAGATGGCACCTGTCCACTTCTTGGGTTTTCCTGAAAATCTTCAACATATTTCAATTTATTTTTGAGTGGCAAGCATTCTTCAACGTTTTCTTGAGTAAAGTGGAGTTCTTCTATATCTTTTTTCTGTTTCTTTGAACCACGTATTGGTCATTTTGGTTTTTTTCTAATAGTTAAAAGTTTCCCTGTTAATCTGTCAGGAGCCATTCTTTGAACATGTCCGTAGAAAGTAATTCTTCTTTTTCTAATTACGTCTGTGTTTTTCTCATGGGGTCTTCTGTACGGTTTTCTATCTTTTATTGATCCCAAGGTTTTTCTTAATATTTTCCTTTCTGTGACTTCCAATTCTCCCACCATAATTTTCTTGTTCAGAGTCAGACACTCAGCTGCATAAAGTGCTTCCGGGCGAGTTACTGTTGAATAATGCCTAAGTTTGGCATTAATGGAAATTGATTTCTTGTTATATGTGTCCTTGTTTAAATGGTAAGCAACATTCATCTTATTAACTCGTGCTTTAATGGCTTCTTTCTCTTAGACATTTTGTTCAATAACTTCTCCAAGATACTTGAATTTGTCAGTTCCATAGATTAAACACGATGTTATTATTATTATTTTTTATTTTCATGTTATACAGCATCTGTCCGTTACCACCGTCTCTCTCTCTCTCTCTCTCTCTCTCTCTCTCTCTCTCTCTCTCTCTCTCTCTCTCTCTCTCTCTCTCTCTCTCTCTCTCTCTCTCTCTCTCTCTCTCTCTCTCTCTCTCTCTCACACACACACACACACACACACTTATGTAAGTACTGAGTATTATAATAGAAATAACAGTAATGGCAAACAACGTTCAGAATAAGGGAATAATAAAAATCTAGTTTAAATGTCAAAAGTGTTGCCTGGTGTCGTAACAAAACGAACGGTTACATAAGGCGCAGGCGCAATGTGTTCAATACATTATCCAGTGAAAATCAGCTCTTTCAAAGCGTTTGTGTTAAATTATAAAACTCCTGGATGCATGTGTACCGATATTTTACGAATTGTCTGTGTATGTGTGGCTTATTCATAGATCGTAGTCTATGGTTTTCACGTCTTTCGAGTGAAATTATGCGCTCCGCGAGAGTTATCAGAAAGCTACTGATTGCGAAGTGTTGTCGACATGAATATATCTTGGTGGCTCACTTGGCAGCTCTCTGAAACCGTAAAGTACAGTAAATAATATTTTCATAGACTTTTCCTGTCACGGAGAAAGTATATCGTCGATGCGGCCAATACGTGTCATTTATCCTCTATATGCTAATCGCTTCTCTCATCCATCTTTGTACACGAGTTTTCCGTCTAAGACGTAGGCTAGTTATCCACCAATAACCACGACATGTTTTCATGTATGCGGTCCCATTGGTAGTCCATCCGTGCCGATGCTTATTCCTGTCCCGCGGTCTCCCATTCTTTCTTCTCTATGGGGAAATCCACCAATTATTCGTTTCGACCACCTCTCGCCACCCATCTTCTGTAAATGGCTGTACCACCTTAGTAGAGGTGGGCCGATATATCTATAACAGGAACGATTATTTTTGTGGAACGGATACAACAGTGACTGAAAAGTTGAAATACCTGTTCCGATTCAACGATAACTGAAAAATCGAAATACCCGTTCCGATTACTCGCGGCCTCGTGCCCCCCCCCCCCACGCAACTAACGAATAAACGAGTACAAGTCACAGTTATTGGTGCTGAATACTTGTTTCTGCGCATGTGCCGATTGCCATACAAGTACGAAACGAGGCAGAACAGCGAGGTTCAGAACAGCTCTATGGTAAACAGACGAAGCTGTTTTTAATAAATGAAAAAAATTCATACTGATGTTAAATTTATTCTCATGTGTTAAGCAGATATATAATACAGATTGTAATAACAAATTATATATTATACTAGTTACCAACTAGTCAACTAATTATGCCTAGCTACATTGTAATATGATCATTTCTAATAAGATCTCTCCTGGTACAACCCTTTACAGCCCTCAGTAACCTCATTTCTGTTCCTTGTATTCTAGATATATCTTTGACTTTCTAATCCAAGTCTCACTACCGTACAGTAGTTGAGGTATGGCCATTGGATTATAATATTTCAATTGCGTCTCTTTCTTTGTTTTATTCTTTAAATGTTCAATGAAACAGCCACAAAACGACTCTAAGAGACAAATTTTGCTTTTGACCTCCTTATCGTCTTGGTATGTGATGTTAACCCTAGATACTTGAAATCTGACACTTGTTCTATTGGCGAGTCCTGTATGACAATCTTTGTTCTAATATGATCTCCCCCCAGAAAAAGCAATAACTTTTGTTTTGGATAAGGAAATGGTTTGATTGTAATCAGCCAAAATGTCAGTAAGATAAAACAACGAGCTTTGGAGGTCATTTTCATTCTCTTGGATGATCACAAGATCGTCTGCATACATTAAAATATTTAAATAAAATCCTTTCCCCAAGTATAATTCTTTGGGGGCGTCCAATTTCCATTTCCTCCTTATGGCATCATCTATACAGACATTAAATAAAACAGGAGAAAGACAGCAACCCTGCCGAACGCCTTGGGTTATTTCAATGGGCTCTGATAAGCTGTTAGTTTTTATCCGTGTCTGCGTTCTATTATACAAACTTTTAAATACCTTTATTAAATTACCATTCCATCATCTGCTCTGCATTATCCTCCATAATGTTGCTCTATCCAACCTGTTAAATGCTTTTTCGAGGTCCACAAACGCAATATGTGTCTCTGCATTAAATTCAGGTAGTTAAATTCTGCTAGTTTTGTAGATCCTTATTTTGGCGTCTACCATTTAACGTAATTAACGTACAGCACGTTCACTTGGTTCAGTTTTATAGCAGTTTCCTCAGCACTGCGACCAATAATTGTTGTCTTTACATTGAGATATTTATAATGATCGTTGTGTTTAATTTCAGTGTTTCGAAACGTTAAGTTTCCTGAGCCGTCATTTATTCAAGAAAACCTCACAACTCCCACTTTATTCATCTTGTTATTTGAATTAGCAGTCTCTGTAATTCCAACTTTGTCGTGTTTACTTGCTGAACTGCTACTTGTCATGTTTCGGACGAGGCCTTTCAGTGTTTCCACCATTTTCAAGTGCTAAACCACAACCTTAGGACTCGTGATTTAGGACTTGAAAATGGTAGAAACACTGAAAGGCCTAGTCCGGAACATGACAAGTAGCAGTTCAGCAAGTAAACACGACAAAGTTGGGACTGCCACTTTAATGGCAATATTACAAAGTAAGACAGGAGAATCATTTGACAAAAAATCCTCTGTATATTTCGTTTCGGGGGAAATAAATTGGACAATTGAACCTATATTATCATATATCACAATGATTATAAAATATTGGTATGACTTATGTTACATAATCCTGAACCTTTATACGTATATTTGCCTACAAGTAGGAAATACAAGGATAAATTAATGTCAGGGGGAATGAAGAGCTTTGTAGTTGGCAGAAATGGAAATTCTTCATGCGGTAGAAGCCATTCAAAACCAAACAGAATTGTTAACAAAGATTTATAAGCGGCATTGATAATATGAGCTTACAACGTAACTCACCGTCACGAAGCAGGCTGGACAAATACAAATCGTGTCAAACGCTTGTTCCCAGATAACAGGAAGTCTGCGTTCACAGGAAAGAAAGAAGAAGTGGCCTTTTTTGTTAGAGCACTTTAATTATTTAAATTAATTGTAGGTTTTTGTTTTGTTTTGGTGTACAGTTCAGTTCACGGCTCCTTCAGTTGCACGCAGATCGTTACCCAAGGTTGTCTGGTTTCTCGCCCGTGGGCGCACACTTCCCCCAATACACAATGCTTCTGCTGTTTTCTCATGTGTGGACCCGACGACAGTTTTGTGTGGACAGTTTAATAACAAAAATATCAGTGTTTATGATAATCGTCGTTTCTATCATAAAAAAATAAAAGTACATTCTAAACCACATGATTTGCAAACTGTGAAATAGGTTCTTTCCTTTTTTCATTAGACGATAAATGTTGGGCATAGAGATAAACAGGAATATAATTATTTTCATCGTCAAAAACATATCTTACAAGTACCAGTTAACTCAAAAACGTTTTGTTCTTTATTTTAAGTGTTACTGTGTTATAAGCATTGTATGTACACATTAAACGTTATGTTTTCGTCAACCATGGTTTTTATTTATTTCAGCAGTAAACTAAAAACCAAAAACCGTTGTCACCTAACCTCACAAATGAAAACAACACGTATTTTCGCTGTGCATTAAGAAACAAGACAATTTAAAATTAGTACACTTCTTCTTTTCCACATCGTAATATATCGATAAAATCGCATTTTAAAAACATCGAAAATGTACTGTAGGAACGGATAAAGGTACAGTTTCCCGATGCAGCTAAATAGCATTTATTTATTTACTTGTTACTACGGTAATTAATTCTGGTCTCCATGGTGTTGTTGACATTTTTATACGCGTCAACAAAAGGGCATAATTAAACTCATTAAATTTAACTCATATGCACGCATTTGTATTAATGGCACTGTGACGTCAGAACACACACACACACACAACAGTGTTTTGGTCAACCAGTATATTAGGTCAGTAGGGCTTCCGTTAATGGGGATTTTACTTACTGCCTTGGACATTGACTCGGAGTGCGTTAATGCAGTTTATTGTCAGCAGCGGTAAGCGGTCCCATGACGCGCACTGCAGTTTCAAGTAACTAACCGCACAATGACATTGCACAAGAAAGTAGACGCTCGCTTATGCAACGGCAATGAAGATGATTTTATTTCTTCTGTTTATTCATGAATAGTTAATCACAACGAGCACGACTGCTGGCGCCATAACTAACAATCGTTGTGACACTAAGTAATGAATTGTATGTATTTATTTATCGTTGGAACATTTGTCAATATTCCTTTGAATGACGAATTACCTTGTACAACTGCTTCATGGTAAATACTACGTAATCATATCAGCTTGTGAAGCCTTTTTTAACTCTACCAACTTGTTCTTCTTGCATCAGGGAATAAGCCATGGCCCGCTCTAGTAGAAGGCCGGAATATTAAACGTGTCAACGTTGCGTCTGAGGCCCACTGTCAGGCCGCGATTCGATGATTGAGCATTGTGTAAGGTGGGAGAAGCATGGTAGGCTAAATGGGGGTAAACCAAACGGCTAGTATATATTTCACCTTACCTCGCTTACAAGCGGCCGCATGGTGGGGGAGAGCAGCCTCGATCATCCAGTCGTGGCCAGACAGTATAACCATAGTGTAATAAAGTAGCTAAAGTGAACATGTTATATTTTGATTTAATTTCATAGCATTACTAAAATCATGATTAGCTAGCTATTTAGCTAGCTAAATATTAGCTAAATTTATAGCTATTTATAGCAAAATATATATTATAGGTCTGTGCGCACTTAGTACTACACGTTTAAGTTGAAGAAATTAGTGAACTAGTGTTAGGCTGAATGAGTTAATTGGTATATTTCTTAAATAATATAACAGTATTTGTCATAATAATCTTTTAATTTGCAAAATATGAAGAATTATAAAACTGCTGTTAACCGGCAATTAAAAATGACGCTATTTGATTATTGAAATAGGACTACATTAATTAAGAGATCGTCTAGTCGGCCTCAAATATCAGCTGGTTCCAGTGTTGGCACGTTTAATATTCCGGCCTTCTACTAGAGCCGGCCATGAATAAGCGAATCGCCTGTTCCGGCCCGAAAGGAAATACATTCACTTCACCAGTGCTTCCTAGATCTTCCTATACTTTTTTGTCCAATAGGCTTTTATTGCCAAATCTCCTTGGACAACCTGCCATCTGGCATCATACTCAAATGGATTTCTCTTTTTTATTTCTGCAATGCGATCTTGTATATTAAAAATATTGTTACGGCATTACAGAACAATCTACGCGTTTCTCGAATGTTCCAGTGGAATCCGGCTGTAATGTGTGTGCGTACGTGACTCTCAACGCGATAGCTAGACTGTGACAGAAGTCGCGCGGCCGCGCGCGCTGTGTCAAGGCCGCAATGAATTACGTTCTAATGTTTTCCTTTATTGTTGATGGGTAGTATGGATGTTTCTGGATTTTCGGCGGAGTATAAATACAAGTACTCAGCGACGCTCAGTTTCAGTTATTGTCGGGCGATTACTCTGTGCGTTCAAGTGGTTATTGGTGAAAAGTAATTATTGTGGCGAAGTGTTGTGTTTTATAATCATGCGGGACAATTGTAATACAAGTGTGTTTTATTTGATTTGTTGTAAGAGACAATCTTGTTGATTACAAAGTGTTAATTGTGATAATTAAAGCTGATGATTAGTGACGTAATTGGTGTCTTCTGTTTTGTTTCCCACTGTACCATACGACGATCAATTAGACCGTCGTAACACTATGCAATATACAGAAAACCAACCTCCACTAATATTATTATACCTAACCATTCTTACTACCCACCACCACATGAAATAGCAGCTTTCTATTCACTATTCAACAGAATGTACAAAATATCCCTAAACAAACAGGAAACAAACAAAAAAAGAAATATAAATTACCAAATTGCTGATGAAAATGGATACAATAAAAACACTATACATGAAATAGAAAATAAAATAAAATAAAAACTAAACATTCAAGAAATGATATAAATGAACAACACATAAATAATAACAACAATAAAAAATAGGCCAGATTCACATACATAAATAATAAGACAACAAAGCTAACAAAACTATTTAAAAACACAGACATTAAAATAGCATACAAAACTAATAAAAATGATTTACAAAAACTAAATAACCCACGCAACAAGGATAGTACAATAACCAATGGTATATACAAAATTGAATGCCAAGATTGCAATAAATGTTACAGAGGACAAACAAAAACAAAACTGAAGAAACGTTATTTTGAACACCTAAACACACACAAAAAACCAGAAATATATAAATCTAATTTGACCACACATGCAATAAACGTAGGACATGAATTCCCAGACACAACCAACACGACACTGATAAAACAAATACCACACAAAGGCACCATAATGAACATATGGGAAAATTTTACAAATATACAAACAAAAAACAAATTAATACCTGAACAAATACAAATCAATACAAAACATGACACAATTTTCAAAGCACTCGACTTCGAAAATACTAAAAAAATTAATATATACATCACAACCGGACACAATAATATACCAATTTAAAATACCAAAAACCAACAGGAAACCATAATAACAACAACCAACCAAAACACAAGTACTCAACAAGATACAAAATTAAGATGGTTGACGATGGGAACAATACGATTCCCGAAACATGTTCCAAATAAGGGAAAAACATCTTGAGGTAAAGAAATTATAAATATTAAGTAAATTATATTAAAAATTTACAACTCTTTGTGAATCTCATCTCCGATGCCTGTATGTTACTCAGATGTTTTTTTCTCCAGAACCCAAGATCCAGAAACATACAATAAAACACTGGCACAACCATTACCTTATACAATTCTAGTCGAGTATCTTCCTGGATAACGTTTGACGAATTGTGCCACATATTGCCTGAACCTTAGCCAACATCACGATCCACGTCAGAAGTGATATCGCAAACAAGATAGCGGAAATGTAACCCTGCTAGTATACTCTTACTATCTAATACAGTCTTGGCTGGTAAGGGGTATTTGCCCAGAAATGCCACAATTTTTATCTTCTGCACGGAAACTTCCATGTTGCAATTCCAACAGACATGCTTAACTGGAACACTGATCACTGAAGCTCACGTTCATTGTTTAGGATGATTACTTCATCAAATAACAAACACCAAATATGTGAGTTATGTTCAAATATGGTCTATTATTATCTATTTTTATTCCTGGATCCGCTTGTGATTTCCAATCTTTCACTATGTCGTCAATATTGTTACGACGGTCTCACGGATCGTCGTATGGTACAGTGGAAACGAAATACACGACACCAATGAAATCACTAAAAACCAGCTTTAATTATCACAATTAACAGTTTGTAATCAACACGCAATTCAACAAGATTATACTCGTACAATAATTCAAGTTAATCTGTCCACGTAAATAAAAATGTCAACTAATAGAGTCGCGCACAATAATCAGTTTCACCAATACCGCTTGAACCAGACTGTGTGAATCGCCCGACAATAACTCGAAACTCACTGGAATAAATCGCCACTAAAACTGAACTAAGCGTAGCCGAGTGCTTGTATTTATACCCCGCCGAGATTCCAGAATAATCCGTACTACGCGTCAGCTACTAGAAAGCACTAGAGCGTAATTGGTTGCGGCCTTGAATACAGCGCCCGCGGGCCGGTATGGTCTGGAATAGTCTCGTTGTCCTTCATCTCAAAGTAGCAGCAATACGTGCGCACACACACGTTACAGCCGGGCTCCGCTGGAATAGCCGAGAAACACGTCGAATGTTCCGTGATGTGGTAACAATATTCAACAATGCTACAGCCTTCCGCACTCCCTGATTAATGTAAATCCTCTACTGTAGACTGTATTATCCTTGTACGATAGTATAAGCTCTTTATAACGTCTACAAGATGTTTAGGGTATCCCCTCGTACACATAATGTCGCATAGAACGGGTCTGTTATCTCTATCAAACGCTTTCTCATAGTCAGTAAAGGACCATATTGTTTGGCGTGTCCCCATAATTAAATTCCCTTCTTTTCTCAGTCAGTATTTTCAAAGACAGACGTCATCAATCTAAAATCGGCTTTTACGAAATCATGGCCGTTTACGTTGAAAAGTAAAATATCTGAGGTAGAGCGAAGTCTTTCATTAATAATTTTTTATATAATTAGTAAAAATAGTTTACCTTTTTTTTGTCCGTCTGGTGGCCTTTTCTCTATATTTCAATCGACGCGTTTCAGGGCATATGCCCCATCATCAGGATATCCCTTGTTAAAGGTCGTCAATGGTTAAAATATTAAAAACACTGCACACACAATTCTACACACAACAATAAATATAATACAAACATAAAAACACATAAAATGCCCAGATTTTAGACACACACGATATCGATGGTGCGCACCACGACATGCTATAGTCGACTCAAATAATTTTTTCATATAACTTGTAAGTTGTATTTATCAAGCTTATACCTCTATAATTTGACGGTACAGTTGAACTGTACTATTAAAGAAATTGTACCGTGAAATGACCGGCAATCATTGAACACAAAGAGAAAATAATTAACTGTGTAATTTACTAAAAAATTAAGAGACTTTTCTCTTAGCTTTTCGCTAGAAAATTTGGAAGGGTTTTGTATTCGAGTCACAGACTCAAGAGAGTTTGGATTCGAGGGTTCGGGAGGGTCTTAGAATCAAGTATAATGACAGGGCTAAAAGTGAGAATAAGGAGTTAAACTCGGTAATGGTTAGTTTTCACTTAGCAGCCGTAAGTAACATCTGTTTCCTGCTGTCATTGTTGTTTGATCCCATGAATATGATACACGAGTTTTAAAAAAGTATCGCATAAATAAAAGATCTATCGAGTGGTAATAGTTGTTCATAAATTAAATAACTAAACATACGAGTTTTTTATGATGGCATATGAAAGTTTTATGACCCTAAAGAAAAGTAATAAAATTAGACCGGTTTTATTTGCAAGGATAACGTTGTCCGTAGACAGTCTTTTGCAGGAAGAACGTTATCTTTACTGAAGATGCAGAGAAAGGGAATTTTTCAGCCAATGAACGCTCGAGATATGGCTAAAATCTCATGGTGAATTTGTTATAGCGTGTGATTCAGTCTCGCTCTGAATTCAGTAACGCGTGGTCGTAGCTGCGCGTCTACAAAATCACACGAGCACAAGTCAGAAAGTTCACGAGTAGATTAAATATCGAGTGCTAATACGGTATAGTACAAGATCGTACGCATAGGCATTTAAAAAGACACTTGAAGTTTGCTGGGTTACTGTGTATGTGTAATCCACAGAATACATTACAATTAACATTAAAATAATTCACTACAAATTGTAGAAGTAACCAACCCGAAAACGACCCTGAACGCCGGACAACAGGAGGAGATCGCAGCAGTATCCTGAACGTCTATCCAGAAGGAACAATCACAGCTATATTCCAAGGATCGTCGACATTGCATCATCCATCGTAAAGGGAAGTGAAATTAGTTGTTATAAACTTTATTTTAAAAAAAAAACTCATAAACTTAAAGACAAAAGAACTCATGTAAATAAAATATTTATATATTAGAACATAAGAGAAATTATTCGAAAATTGTAAAAGAAAAGGTCAACAGAGACAGTTTAATAAGTTTTATTTTATTACTGTTGGTTATAGAACTATTATTCCGATTAGCGCTTTCAAGCTTCTCAGCTCATCGTCAGATCAGAATTGTCTCAATTCCGTCAAGCTCAATTCTGATCTGACGATGAGCTGAGAAGCTTGAAAGCGCTAATCGGAATAATTTTTTATAGTGGTGTGCAACAGTAATAATTCTGTTAGTGACTATAACCACTAACACAACTTTCTTCATTAAAGTTTTATTTTGATATCAGAAACAATATTAAATTATTAGTGTAATTCGAAAATATCCTTAATTAATCCGAAGCATTCCAATATATGTTATAACATAACCGACTACTTATTCCATGCGACCCATGTACATAGCACTATATCACAACCCTTTGTCATTTTTAACCAAACTCTAGTGATTAGTGGGTGACGATAGTCTGCAGTCGTCTGGTCTGTTCGTTCCGTTAACTGCCCTCTTTGTTGACTGTCTCTTAAGATGTTTTTGCCATCAATCTTTCCGGTCAACGTAGCGCAATCCATGATAATTTTTTGTAATAAGTCATTTTATGGTTATTACCAGTAAATTGATATACAATTCTTGTCTAGCCTGAACGTATACCTACCAGTAATAGTGGTGGGCCGATATACCTAAGACAAGTATTTTGGAACGATTATTTTTGTGGAACGAATATAACAGTGACTGAAAAATCGAAACACCCGTTCCGATTATTCGGGGCCTCGGGGTTCAGAGTCGCGGGACCGACTCCCCTACGAAACTAACGAATAAACGAGTACTACGAGTACAAAGTCACAGTTATTGGTGCTGAATACTTGATTCTGCGCATGTGCCGATTGCCATACAAGTACAAAACGAAGCAAAACATCGCGGTTCAGAATATCTCTATGCCAAATAGACGAACTGTTTTTAATAAATTTAAAAAAATACATACTGATGTTACATTTATTCTCGTCTGTTATGCAGATATATAATACAGATTATAATAGCAAATCATATATTATACTAGTCAGAAACTTGGTAAATTTTAAAAAAGCAAATTATATTGTGTTATAACCTACAGAGTGGCTGATAGGCCATATGGTACTTTTTGTTAATGTGATTTCGGAGATGATTTTAGCTTCACTGCACATCTCACGTAAATTTTTTTGACATTATTTGTTGTGCTATTACGTGCACTCTAAATTTCGTTGCCTGAGTTTCGCAACTGATTTGTCTAACCAAAATGGAATCAATAATTTAATATTATTTGTTTACTCCTAGTGAAAACTTAAGTTAGTATTCCCAAAGGGAGATAGGCCTATAAATTCTCTTATTTCTTATTTTGTTTCAATCAGTAACACCTTAATAAAGTTACAGTGTAAGGTAACACTGTTAATACTTTAAGTTTCAATTTATATCTTATTACAAATTATATAATACAGGAATATGTATAAAAGGTATATAATAACAGGTATTTGTACGTGTTACTTTTTGGAACGGTTTCGTTCGTATCTGTTATTTTCAAATATTAGTTAGCACGCTTCTAACCAGTAAACGGTTGAGCCGTTATGTGTACAGGCTACGAAACGCGGGCACGCGCGCGTGTGCGACAAGTGACCACCTTCTTATGTTTTGATGAGTCAACGTGGACGAAGACAGACACGGCTGCGATGGATGAAATTGTCTTTTCCGGTTCGGAGCAGTGGCGGGATTATCCATAACGCTAGGGTATGCTGCAGCACCGGGCACCAGGGTTTCAGCTGTCAGAGGGGGCACCATTCAGCTGAACTGATACGCAATTGTTTGGTTTTATAACATATTTATTCACCATGGAGAGTGTCGAGTTGGAAAATCAAGCGAAAGCTCTTATAGAAGTTTACTCGAACGACGATCTTCAAATAGAATTGAAGCACTTTATGCCACAAATTAACGCTTATAATGGATAATTACGAGATTATCCATAACGCTAGGGTATGCTGCAGCACCGGGCACCAGGGCTTCAGCTGTCAGAGGGGGCACCATTCAGCTGAACTGATACGCAATTGTTTGGTTTTATTACATATTTATTCACCATGGAGAGTGTCGAGTTGGAAAATCAAGCGAAAGCTCTTATAGAAGTTTACTCGAACGACGATCTTCAAATAGAATTGAAGCACTTTATGCCACAAATTAAACTGCAAGAAATCGTTTTTTTTTTCAGATCGTTCGAATGAAGATGGTAGATTCCATGATACTACAATTTGTCCCCTCAAAGTATTAAGCTGCATTATTGATTGTAAAATGATTGATGTATTTCCGAATATATATATTTCCTACAGTCTGCTTTTTACGATTTCAATAATTAAATGCGAATCTGAAAAATCATTTTCTGTATTACAACGCATTATGTTGAGGTCAACTATGGGAGATGGGAGATTATCTTCGTTAGCAAGGTTGAATATTGAAAGCGGGATACTTGAATCGCTCCATTTATAAGAAATTATGCTAGACTCCGTTAAGGCAAAATCTAGAAAAAAATATGCGATTAGTATTTTCTAAGCTTAAGTACTACTATGCTCATTGTAATCGATATTTAGCTAAATATTTGTTGCAATTTGAGAGTTTAAGAAAATAATAGTTAACTTTAGAAATTGTGTATGCCATTTATCAGTGTAAATAATGGATAAAAGGTTGAATTTTGAACCGGGGGAGGAGGCATCAGTCTTATGGCAGCATAAGGCACCACGCACTTCTAATCCGACCCTGGTTCGGAGTGACATTTATTTACTCGATAACTTATTCGATTTCCTTTTCCACAAAGCCCATGATACTTTCAAAGTGTGAGGGAAATGATAGGACGGACGGCTTAAGGCAAACCGCCCTGTAGGCGACTCGCCAAGGTCAACTTCCTCTTTGGAAAACTGGCAAGGGAGCACTTGGGATACAAGGTTAATACTGATTTAAAACAACACCTGTGATACTTTAACTTCCCCATATGCTTGCCGTCCAGTCTTATACGGTTATAACACAAGACAGAGTAAACACAAAACTGTTGGCAACTACTACTGAGAACTTTGTGCTTGTGCTTCAGGCAAAAAAGAAACAAAATGTTTTCGTTGTATATAGAATGTTCCCAAAAGGTGGTGCCAGACTTTGGGGAAATGATACAACTCGTTAAAGATATATAACAACAACTCATTTAAAAACATAGTACACATATAAAATATCGGTATGGAAAACCCATACATGACTTCCATGTTCTAAGATTTATATTTAAAATCATTTACTTGAATTCGGTTGGATAATTTGTAACAAGTTAGGTGTGTTCCTTGTAAATCGAGTTTTATGTTTGACAAATTGAAATGAAAATATATTTCCATAGAAACTACTTCTTTGTTCCCGATAACTACACATATAACAAATTATCCCCTCCCCCTTCAACTATCATTTTCATTTATAGAAAATTACCCCCTCCCCCTTCACCTACCCCTATCATTTATAGATATTTCATCTACTTTTCTATAGTGGATTTTATGACCTTCTTTTCAGGATACTTTATTTATCAAAATTAACTACTTTAATCTTGTTAAAACGTAAAACGTTGCAGGTAAACTACCCCTTCCCCTTACTCGATCTTCATCAAAATCAATATTCATTGAGTCCTCTACAACTCGGCCACATATGCAAAAAATTAGTTGATTCTGTTTGAATTTGCGGCAGTTAACGTTCGCTATAGAAAACATTCTACACACAGTCACTTTTCGGAAAATTACTTTTTTTCATGTTTTGAGGGTAGTACAATCAGAACCAGCCCTTATCTAGAACATGATTTTTTTTCGCGATCACCACACTTCCATTTCCGTACGGAACACGGAAATAAAAACCTATAATGATTTATTATACATCTTTACAATGGTCCGGCGCTTCGTTGCGTTTTGTCTCCCTGTCTCCGAGTGTACGTTCAGTAACAACACATTCCTTGAACGTGGGCAGGGTGAAAAGGTACGTCTTGTTCACGCCTCGTTTAAAGCTGGGGGTGGGACGTGCGCTGCCGAAACAGGAAACGACATTCCGGCGCCTACCTGATGTTATCTGGTGATGTCTCCTGAGACAAGGCGCTCACGTTGGCCACTAATAACTTTTATCTTTTTTATGCGAAAGAGATGTTGACCGTTCATCGGCACCACTCCCACTTAAAGTGACGGATGTATATCGTATTGCAAGGTTCACGTTGCGGGTGGGGCAGATCGTCAATAGACAGGCACAGGTCTGTAGGATAAAATCATAAGAACGACATTTACTTCTCCCCAAGTTTTAGTATTATACAATTGGGATACGAGTGTGTTGGGAGTCATACAGTTTCATCCGCCATCAATCTCTGTGCGTTCATTCGTTTTCACCCTTCTGGAATTTTCTGTGTAACTCATTGGCTTCTTGTTGTCTTCACGTTATGCCTGCCTCGCCTTGTTCGTCGTCTGTTCCACAGAACATGCTCTTAGACATGTTTGTCATTATTTGTCTTCCATTCGTAAAGGGATGTCCATTCCGTATCAACTGGCGCACTTTCGAATACTGTCCAATCCAGTCATAGGCAATCTTTGAATTTATGGGGGGCGCATATACAACTGAGGACCAGTTCGATGGGAGCACCCCTCCCCCTCCCCACCCAATCAATGGAAAATCGGTACGGAGTTCAATAGCCGGACGTTACAAACATTAACTGTCGCTTTATAATACCCTTGTGCTTAGCTTATATTTAGCGACGTGGAACACCGAATGAAA
The DNA here is from genome assembly GCA_034769895.1 of Magicicada septendecula. Taxonomy (NCBI): domain Eukaryota; kingdom Metazoa; phylum Arthropoda; class Insecta; order Hemiptera; family Cicadidae; genus Magicicada; species Magicicada septendecula. The sequence goes on along the minus strand of CM068370.1, from coordinate 490,528,974 downwards.
AAAAGCTTTGCAGTATTTTTCATACAAATTTGTGAAGACTTTTTACATTAGGAGTAGGGCATCAACAATTTGCCATCATGCACACGCACGTTACAACTAGCAAAACTTTAAATGAAAAACGATGGTTGAACAGGAAAATTCTTTAATAAAAATAAATTTAAGAACTTACCACTATAAAACACTGTAAATTCCATAAAGTGCACATAAATGTAAAAACTTGAAAAAATGTAGTTTCTCCTCCAAGGTGTTTACAGCCTCTGGGTGAAAAGCTCGACAATCGTATTGGGGAAAGACATAGCGCGGTTCGGTAAATGGCTGGTACTATTTTATTATACAGTACTTCGAAGCAGGTACAATGCGGGTGCCTTCCTTCGTGCAAAAGAAGATAAAATTACAAATTGGTTCGCGGGAGCGTCAAACCTTTTCGACGGGCGCTGGGTTGCCGACTGCTGGTCTAATCAGTTACTGTCCTCTTTCCAGTTTCCTCGTTTCAGCCTTGACACTCTACATAGTATTCATAGATAATCCATCCCAATTGGAGTTCAGCGTTCCAAGTTCCTCACACTCTACGTTATACGTCAGTATTGGAATTTACATATAAAAATATTTTAGTTTGGGTTCATCCTTATCTTGCTTGGTGACAGTAAGGAGTTTAATCCGGTTTAAAGAACAGATCTAAAGACCAGCTTAGAATTCTTCTCTAAGAATAGCTTAGATAATACATTGATCACAAAACTATTCGTCTTTTTCCTCGAGGAAACGTAGCGTCTTTTCTGCGCAGCAAACGGCAGTTTCAGTTATCAAAGTGTCATTATAAAAACCGCGTAGGTAATTAAACAAAAATTAATTTTTTTTTGTAATCATAACTTTTGTTAATATTACGCAAACATGTCATGATAAGCGCAAACAACGTGCTTTATCGCACGCTCAGGTTGAGTTCCGTTCGACACGATTGATTGATTTGTAATGTAATCACTAAGCAACTGATAACATGAGGTAAATCTCGTTGTTGCCTAAGTCTGTCTGTCTATCTGTCCGTCTCTCTCTCTCCCTCTCTCTCTCAACCTCCCTCCCACCCGTTCCGCGTTTCTTTCTCCTATCAAGTTTTATATCAACAAAACGCGTTCTAGTATTTCAAACTCACTGTCAAACTATGTTTGAATTACCTGGGTTGTAATATCTCATATCGAATTGATATTAATTGAGATAGTAAGCTAAAAAAAATTTAGACGCATCTGTGGAACGATTCATAGATACCTAAAAAATAAAACACGGAGGGATACCCGAATGAAATTTTATAAAACTGTGGCTGTCCCCACATTCCTGTATGCTAGTGAGACATGGACTCTTGGTAAGAAGGATGTGCAGAGGATTCAGGGAGCCGAAATCAAATGATTCAGGACGCAAGGTTGTTCTCTCTTGGATAGGAGAAGGAACGAGGATATTAGACGCGATTTAAACATTGTTATCATTGCACCAGAAGATTGAAGACCGCAGAAGGAGGTGGTGTGAACACTTGAACCGCATGCCTGATATGCGTCTACCCGTGGCTGCCTTGGGTTATCACCCTACTGGGAAGAGAGATGTCGGTAGACTAAGGAGGAGATGGGTTTTCGGAACAGTTCTAAGGCCTAGTCCTTGGAGTGGTGGTGGCGATGATGATGATGATGATGATGATGCTTATTGTCAGACTATATATTGCGTAAACATTAATATAAACTTTATCAACTTGTGGTTACTCTAACAAATTTGATGAAAGTTTAGTACACGGAATGAGGACGCAGTGGGGACATTCTTTTTTTCTAACGTCAATTCTCGAATACAAAACGTCCCCAGTCTGTCATTTTCTTACAACGGCGCGACAACCCAATACTGAGTCAAAACCTCCTTTAACAGCCTCCCCACAAGTTATATACTTAACAGCAACAGCGGACAGGATACGGTATGCCAGTTGTCCGTGGGCATTACAATTGTCTTATAATTGTAATATTTCCTCCGTTAACTAGTTTCTGTAAATAATTGTTTCTCGAGATGTGACCAATCCAATGAGCTTTTCTCTTTCTAACAACTTCAGCCAGTTTCCTCTCCTTAGAGCCTATTCGTTTGTTTGTTATCCTCTCTCTCTCTCTCTCTCTCTCTCTCTCTCTCTCGTTTTCATTATTCTTTTCTAACAGCTGTATCGAGAAGTTTTCAAATATTTCCTCTCTTTGTCCTTGATTGGCCATGTCTCTGTTGCATACACTATACTACTCCATATAAAATTCTGAGCGAATGTGTTTATTAACTGGAGTTAATTCTTCTGTTAATCAGAGAAGACTACCATCTGTAATATTACAAAAGCATAAAAACTGTTTTAGCGAAGGTATGTAAGAGACATGAATGCCATGTGTTCACGCAGATGTTTTACTCAAATACTGTAACTCATGCTTAATCTAATTTCATACAAATGAATGAATTACAGAAGAAATACGTTTTCAGTAAGTAGAGAAGCGTATGAATAAGCGTACGTACGATAAACTCTTTTATGTAGTAAGCAGTGGGACTACGGTAATACAAGTAGCAAGGTCAAAGAGTCGTAGGTTTGTTTAGTCGAGAAAGAAAAAAAAATACGTCGCGTCGGTGTCGATGCCATGGAACGGTGAGTGGGGAAGTTAATGCCCACACAATAGTGTGTACAGTACAGTATGAATTGCACATATTCTCTATGCACTAGACAGGAACGATTTAAAAATATCCTAAGAAGTAAACTATACAATAACGTATTGACGATTTATTTGAACTGTCTTTTTTCAACAGAAGAAACTTTAATTAATTATTACTATTGATTTATAATAACGTAATATTGTACTACGCTTGTAAGTAACAGTTTAGCAATCTATTTTTAATTTATTCTCAATAATATACAGCGGTAGGTATTGAATCCGCGTGTTTGCTGAGTGTGTTGCACTCTGCCAACTGGCGCCTACATGACAAACGTCTCGTCTTTACCTTTGCTTCACATAGTTTGATGTTGGACGCTTGACTGATGTTTAATTTCTTTTGTTTCAGACTCGGAGCAGCTATGGTTATTTCTTCATAACTAGGTAAGTGTTTTACAACTGCTATTTATTATATGCTTACATTGTTGGACCTATAAAATATCGTTAACTTATTAAGAATATAATACTGTTGGTGGGAAAATTTACATTTTTCTTTGAACTAATTTTTTTTAATTAACAAACGATTCATTGGTCTAGATCATCAGTGGCGAATCTGAAACGGGAAAATTGAACAAAATCGGCTCTCTCCATTTAGTATCCTTATTAATTATTAATATTATTATTTTTTCCTGCTGTACAATGTTTACATTTTCCGGAACCATAGATTACAGGAGTGATTGAATTCTCATCTTCCACTGATGCTTGTCCATCCAAAGACCTTCTTCAATTTCTCGTTCACTCAATATAGTCTGAATTTCGTGTATCCAGGTGATAGGTGGTCTTCCTTTTTTCCTTCTTCCAGGTGGGGTCCATTCCTTGGCAATCTTTCCTGTGCCATTCTTCTCGTGAGTCCATATCATTGTAATTTTTTTGTTTGGATAAAATCAACAATTGAATTTTCCACATTCATTCTGTCCTTAATGATTTCATTTCTGATTTTCTCACGTCTGGATACTCTTGCCGAACGCCTCCAAAAGTCCATCTCTGCTGTCATTAATTTTGTTCTTGTGTTCATTAGTAGTCCAAACTTCTGAGCCGTAAGACTTAATACTTCTAACAATGGTTTAAATATTTTGCTTTTAGTTTCTGATGTAATTTGCTTGTTCCACAGGATTCCATTTAAAGTAGACATCCCTTTATTTTAATTATTTATTAATTAATATACGGATTTTATTTATTAATATCGTTCTATCTTTCTTCTTTAATTTAAAAAATCCATAAATTAGTAGTGTGACCGTCGATCAACAAGTGTTTAACAATGGAAGGTTTAGCGAGGTTTGGTCAATAAGTGTAACACAAGTTTTACATTATTTGTGTCGACGTTTAAAAAATTAGTCTTAGATTAATTTAATGCTTTAAGAAATAATGTAAAATGAAAAATTACAGATGTTCTCCCTTTGTTTTAAACCTGGTGCAGGACGACTACTGTGCATGTGATTCTAGGCGCTGCCCATCCACAGTGGTATTCGACCTTATACCTCAGTTGAGTTAGTTAAAGGCGCACCGGGAATAGGACAAATCACATCATCATCATCTTCAAGGATTACACCAAGAATGGTTTGTTCCGGTCTGAAATAGGCAAAGATTAGATCTGGTCACTCCAGCGCTTCCTCGGACGTCCCACATCTCTCCGTCCATTCGCCTTATAGTTCCATAGTTGTTTTGAGATGCGGCAGTCATCCATTCGGCAAAGATGGTCCCATTAATTCAGCCGATACTGGGTAATCCTGTCGAGTGTATTAATAATATTCAGGTCCTGCCGTATATCTGTGTTTCTTCATGGATCATATCTGGTGATCATGGAGAGTACACCCTGCCATGTGCCTGAGAAATCTCATTTCAAACGCTTGGGTGGCCTGGCTTTTCGTTAAAGTCCAATTCTCAGACCCATAAAGAAATGTGGGAAGGGCCATCGCCTTGTAGAAAATTAGGCGTGTTTCTTTACTTGCTGACTTAAGGGGTCGCCTAATGGTCCCGCACATAAGGTTGAAGTTATGCAACTTATTCACAACGTCGTTGCATCCATTATCAGACACACTGTAGCACAGGTATTCAAAATTGCTGAATTGTCCCAGGACAGTACCATCTACAACAATTTTTGCCCGTACGGGATCAGTTCCACGAAAAGCCATCACTTTATTCACACGACAAATTAGCCATCAGTTCCACGACAAATCACATCCTACTTATTTTCTGAACGGCTATTGGTGCAGGTGTTGAGATCTCCAAAAGCCCCACTTTGGAATTTCACTTGAAGAGGAAGTCTGCGAGTGCGCCCAAGTCATCACGTCGTGGAGATATTAATCACCATTAGGTAGAGGTCACATACGCGCGCGCGTGCACGTACACTAAACCGATCTTATCGCGATCGGTGATCACATTATAATAAGAAGGTCATACACATTACAATGCCCTTCACGAATTCCATCGTCGGGTTCAATTAAAATTCATCAGTAGCTTGTGTATTGGTATCATGATTATAAAACATATTGTTGTTAATGTCATGATACCGTTATGTTTATTATATAAACATATGTAATGATAGCGTCTTGTTTACACAGTTATGCTAACAATTAGCGTAGCGGGCCAAGACTGCTAACCAGTAGTGTTTTAATTTAGTGAACAGTGTTTGTTCTGTCTATTCTAAATCCATGCTAATAACTCAAATACTGCCGTATCTAGAATTTGGCCTGGGGGGGGGGTCGAAGAACCTTAGTGAAAAACAAAATCTGTAGAAATTCGTCCGCTCTGATAATCATTAATTTATAAAGGTAACCGTAAGAATACCACGTATAGATTGAAGACTGCCGGAAGACGTTCAGTTAGAGTGAAGATACGGTTGATTACAGTGTGCTAAGAAATACAGAATTCCTAACTTTTAAGACCAGATTCCGACAGACCTGCCGGAAAATCGAGAGGATTCCCGCTGTGAGTTCTGAAAAGACTGTTTCTTCCATGACAAATAGGTTTAGTTACTCTAAAACAGTGGCGTATCCAGAATTTGGTCAGGGGGGATCCGGTCGAGTCGGCTTCATACAAAAGAAAAAACAAGTTAAGACTAATCAACATTACTATCTTTAAAGTGGCAGAAATCAGTCTCCCATTAACATAAACGTTAATAACATAAAAAAAATACGCGTTATAAGAATATTGTTTACAACATAATTATTGACTGAATTGGTTTTCTTGTATTTTATATTTCAAACGTATGTGCTAATGTTGTGTAATAAACCTGTTTTACGCTAATGCTGTGTAATAAACCTGTTTGTATGTTTACTACTACATTAACGTACACAGCTGAAACAATAATGAAACAGCCTAAAAATTAAGAGATTAACAAAATTCGGCAACTTTTTCGAGACCCTCTGAGGGAAGGGTCCCCCCCCCCGGCAGGGCCGGCCCCAGCGCTTCTGCCGCCCTGTGCAGTATTTATGAGTGCCGCCCCCTCTCTATTTTAACTCTGAACACATCACGCATACTAGACCTACTATAAAGATATGGAGATTGCCTTCAAGTGACGACTATATTCTAGGAATGTTTGCACTGTTGTGTTCATCAAATAACTAGAACTTTTTCGTGTTTACGATACGGCGAACGGCTACAATAAAACCTGTAGAGACAATACAAGGAATCGTGAGACAATAAAATTGTATGCAGAATGATCACTGTTGCACACCACTATATAAAAATTATCCCGATTAGCGGTTTCAAGCTTCACAGCTCATCGTCAGATCGGAATTCTGAAGATGAGCTGTGAACCTTGAAAGCGCTAATCGGGATAATTTTTATATAGTGGTGTGCAACAGTGATCATTCTGCTTGTGATTTCAACCACTAACACAGCTTTCTTCATTAAATAAAACTGTATGCCTATGTGATGAGTTAAAATTAAAATACTAACTAAAATTCATTATGATTGAAATATAACAAAAGTAATGCATCACATGGCTTAGTTAAAAAATAGTCACTGTCGGTTTACGTTCTCTCGTTTACGAGTTTTCGACTCTTCGGTAAACTCCGCTGACGTTATACATAAAGTAATTCTTACTGATCTTACATATTGTGATGAAATTAAGTGAATAATTTTATTTTTTCCCTCAATTTCAAAACTTGACATCCCGGAATCTGCCGCCCTTTAAAATTTGCCGCCCTGGGCGGTGCCACGGTTCGCCCCCCTGCCTGGAGCCGGGCCTGCCCCCCGGTAAATACACCCCCCTGTACTCAAGTTAGTATTGAAATATGATTGGATGGTAAGTATTCGAGCTGTGTTACAGAATGATGCTGGTATCTAGAGTGGTGGTCGTTATTTCCGCGTTCATTCGTAATTACTAGTTTCACAACACTTTGACGCTTTTGTTGTCGGGTATCGTTCGCGGTAACTGCTTCACAACACTCTGTCGCTTTCTGTGACCTGAAGAAGATGGCCGAGGGTGGGATTCGAAACGTTGCCGACGACGTCGCTGTTATATAGCAATCGATCGCGGCCTAACAGCCCGGCTTTAATAGTGTTAGTAATATTGATACCGGTCGTATGAGCTTACGATAAAAATATCATTTTGATACTTTGCCTTTGAATTTAGTTCGTTTTCATCTCTAGCGACCTAATTTTCAGAACTGGGTTGGAAAAAAAAGTTCATTAAAAGAATGTTCTGTTTGAAATCCGCTGTATAATACTTGTGAAAAGAAATCTTAAGATGTTAACTACGTCGATTTAGAATTTCTTTCTTTAGTAATTAGTTGTTGGCCCGACTCCTTACGTTATTTTTAAGCATTTGTGATCCATAAAAATTTAGTCTACTTTACATACATACATACATACATACATCCTTGGCTCTCCAGCCCAGTCGAGCCTTGGCCTCCAAAAGAAATTGCCTCCACTTATTCCTGACCTCAGCCATCCCCCACCAATTCACTGCGCCCAGCTTCCTCGCATCACTGCCGACCTGGTCCAACCATCTGTTCTTCGGTCTTCCAATCGTCCTTTTTCCTGTTGGCTTGTGTTTCATAATTCTTTTTGCCATACGTTCGTTATCCATTCTCTGAACGTGTCCTGTCCATCTTAATCTATTAACTTTGGCAAATCGGACAACTGTAATTTAACTATTTAGAATTAATATTAGGCAATTACCTGTATTAACTTCCGTCTTGTGACTTATTTGGTTTTTTCTTAAAACGACGCGTTTCGAGAATAAATTCTCATCATCAGGTTTCAATACTATAAAAACATCAAATTCACCCAAAAGGGGTCGTCAACTAGTTAAAACACACAAAACACAAAAACACCACACATAATTTAACACCGACACAGTCCGATGCGCATCGTCCAGGATGTGTCACAAGACGGAAGTTAATACAGGTAATTGCCTAATATTAATTCTAAATAGTTAATAACGTGACTTGGAGACAATTAAAACAAAATGAAACTGTAATTTCATTGTATTAGCGTATAATTCATTATTATTTCTCTTTCTCCAGACTCCGTCCTGTTGAAGTGGCCCATAAATCCGTCTCAGTATCTTTCTTTCAAACACAGGCAGCCTCTGTTCATCATTGCCTCTTTTCTTCAGTACCCAGCACTCAGAGCCATATGTCAATACAGGTCTTACCAATGTCTTATAAAGCGTGGCTTTAGTTTCTGTGGTTAATAGTCTTCATTTAAAATGTTTATTCAGCCCGTAATATCTTCTATTAGTAGCCAGATTCTTCTTTCAATTTCTTTTGTGCAGTTATTCTCAGCATCGACATATGTCCCCAGATATACGAAGCCTTTTACTCTTTCAATGTTGTAGCCATCTGTTACTGTTTCACCTAACCAAATTTAAACCATTGAATTTGGAAGAGAAAACACTAAGACTTTGGTTATAGAGAAGTTAATGTAAAGAGTGCAAGTGGATTGATCAGATTCTCCGTTATTCTGACATGGACGCTTCCGGTCTGACATTGACCACCGAGAAGGCGGACCGATGCATTTTAGAACAGAAGCGCAGCTGAGGGAATAGAAAACGGACAGTATTTAGAGCAAAGAGTGCGAGACGGAACGAAATGGACGTCTTTGTGTTGCAGGAAGAACGAGGAGGATTATATACGTAACATTAAATATCTGAAATAGAGCTGACAATCATATTGTTGCTCCATATTATAATGTCGTAATGTAGAAATGGGTTTTAGATCCGCTACTTAATTCTCAATTAGTCGTGATGTACACACTATCTGTCTAAAGTTTCTGTCATATATGATAGGACCGATTAAATAACATCAGATTAGATTTTTTGTAACAGTCAGCGTTTATTTATGTCGTGTTTACTATCCAACCATCTGTTCTTCGGTCTTCCAATCTTCCTCTTTCCTATTGGCTTGTGTTTCATAATTCTTTTTGCCGTACGTTCGTCATACATTCTCTGAACGTGTCCTGCCCATCTCAATCTATTAATTTGACAAATCGGACAACTGTAATGTCATTGTACTTAGCGTATAATTCATTATTATTTCTCCTTCTCCAGACTCTGACCTGTTGAATTGGTCCATAAATCCTTGCAGTATCATCCTTTCAAACACAGCCACCTCTGTTCATCAGTTTTCTTGTTTACCAGTCATATGTCAATACAGCCCTTACCAATGTCTTATAAAGCGTGGCTTTAGTTTAATAGTGTTGATTTAAAATGTTTATTCAGCCCGTAATAGCTTCTATTAGCAGCCAGAATTCTTCTTTCAGTTTTTTTTTTGCAGTTATTCTCAGCATCGACATATGTCCCCAGATTACGAAGCCTTTTACTCTTTCAAAATTATACCCATCTATTAGTATATATGAAATATTATCATTCAGTTTAGTCTACTTTACTTTCTGAAAGTTTTCATAAAAAACTTACATAGTGGTTTAAAATCTTTTATTTGTTTTTGGCAGGTGTTTACCCGGTTTCTTTGGTTTTCACGGTTTCCTCAGGTCTTCAGTCCCTAGTACCATGTTACCGGCCAAATCCCTATGTGGGGAAATTGAAAAGACATTTTTTTCGTATGAGCCACTATGGACTACATTTGGTTCAACTGGTCCCTCCCTTCTTCTCCTCTCTATTCCTCCTCTCCCACATCTCCTTCATTTTTGATCGAAGTCTCTCCCTCCTTTCGTTAGTTAGATGGCACCTGTCCTCTTCTTGGGGTTTTCCTGAAAACCTTGGGCATTTTTTAATTTCTCTTTGAATGTCAAGCATTCTTCAATGTCTTCTTGAGCAGTCTGGAGTTCTTCTATGCCTTTTTATCATTCTTTGAACCACGTATTGGGCATTTTGTGCTTTCTGAAATAGTTGACAAGTTTCCCTGCTAGGCTGTCAGAATTCATCCGTTAAATATGTCCGAACAAAGTAATTCTTTTTCTAATTACGTCTGTGATTTTCTCAACACGTGTGTACAGCTCATTATTGTTGCGTCTTCTGTACTGTTCTCTATCTTTTACTTGTCCCAGGTTTTTTCTTAATCTTCTTCTTCAATGATGATGACTTCCAGTTCTTCCATCATCATTTTCTTGTTCAGAATCGGAGACTCAGCTGGATAAAGTGCTTCCGGGCGAATTACTGTTGAATAATCTCTTAAGTTTGGCATTAATGGATATTAATTGCTTGTTATATGTATCCTTGGTTAAATGGAAAGCAACTGTCATTAACTCGTGCTTTAATGGCTTCTATCTCTGAGACATTTTGTTCAATAACTTCTCCGAGATATTTGAATTTGTCCGTTCCATAGATTTGCTCATATCGAGATTTCATGTATTATTATTAAAATCGAAGTTTAGGCCAGCCGTGGACCACGCGAATATCATTTCCGTTTCTTCTGCTGCCAGAAGGCCCTCATTCGCACACTATGCGCCGCCTTCCTTTCCACTGTCCACCCTTTCTCTTCTTCTCACCGCAGAGAACCTCAAGATTTTGAATTTTGTTTCTGTATGTATTTCTATTCACACAGTCGTTCAAAGAGATGTTTCATGATTTCCTCCTTGAGTTGTTTGGTGTATCCGTTCAGACTGAAAAGTTGCCAGATATAGTTGAAAATTTGTTTATTTAATCTGGACCGACCGATCCATCCGAACCAAGGAATCTGTCTTTTCCTTCCGAAAGCCGTTTCCAGATCTTCCAGATCCTCTTCTTTGGGTCTATGCCTGTACCCATCTTCGGTTTTATTGGGCCCATAAATTTTCCGAAGAATTCTTCGTTCAATTTTAAGAAGAGGTTCCAAATTTTGAAAGCACATTGTTTCCACTGCATACATGGATCGCCGGCCTGATCACATGGCGGACTTTCGCACTTCTGGAAAGGTTTTTCTTTCCATACAGTTCCCGGGGTAGAGTAATGGCCTTTGCTAATTTGAGTTTCCTTATCTTAAAGGATTCTTTGTCTGAGGGACTTCGGGATATGTTTTCCCCAAGACATTTAAAATTTTGTTAGTATATTTTATTTCTCCATACGTAGTGTCCAGGCTCGTTTTCGGGAATTTAAATAGGGTGGTCATAATTTCAGTTTTAGCAAAGGAGATTTGGAGGCCAGTTTTCTCCGCTATCTCTGTGAGATCTTCTACTTGCTTTCTTGCTTCTTCTTCTGAGTGAGCGAAGACGGGAAACGAAAAGATATTATTATTATATACAAATTTTTTTTTTTGACTGTCACTCCTTGTACCTTTCTTGTGATTATCTTATTGTGTTCAGCCCATATTCAGCTACAGTGACTTGTCTCAAACGCGTCGTGTGAACACTAATCGTTCCATAAACGTAAAATGACGGAGACTTGTGGAATCCGAAGAGCGTGAGTCAATAACTACTTGGGATTCATCCCAGCGCCGTAACGTAATTAGACTCCATTTCGTTGTACAATCACGACGAGTGGACATACCGAAGCGTTAAGCGTTGTTGTGCAATACTACAATAACGCGGCGCGAGCTTCGCTAATGGGCATTTTAGCGGTGACCAGGTCTGCAAGCTTTCTCCGCGCGGGCTCCACGTACACTTACATAAGCAGCGGACAAATCGGGAGGATAAAGCGCGAACTGGTTGTGGTTGGCACGAGCCAATCTAGTTACTGTGGATACCGCTTAATCGCGTATGCTAATTACCGGCGTGTTAGTGTCATTCTCTAGAGACAAACAACTATATACGTACGTATGTGCTAGTGCCAATGGATTGCTGTTCGTCCGATTCAAACCCGGGTTAGGTTTTTGGCTGCCGTTGCAATTTTCTTCATCCCGTTCTCTCCTGTGCCAGTCCTTTCAGGTTCCTCACTGCTATCACATAATCCACATTATCGATCCGTCATTTTTAACATGATAATGTTTTTAGGCTGGGGATCATTCCACAAAAATGTAACGTCATCGAAAAACGTGACGCTTCCACACTTTCGATTCCCCCACAGTCTAGAAATTTGATATGTAAACGCATCAAGACAGAAATAATCGCTGCTGACATTGAGTTTAGCAAACGTTTTAGTGAGAATAGATTTGGTTTTACATGCTCTGTTTGTGATCGTCTGTGGTTTGGAAATGATTTACGTAATCCACATTATACGTTTCAAAAGCCTAAAAACATTATCATCCTTCGATGTTTCGGTTTCGTCGAAATTCTTTGAATGCTTAGGTGCATAAATGGAGAGAGAGAGAGAGAGAGAGAGAGAGAGAGAGAGAGAGAGAGAGAGAGAGAGAGAGAGAGAGAGAGAGAGAGAGAGAGAGATTATAATGTTTTTGTCTTAAGCTTACACGGCCGTGGTCGGTTGCTGTATACCCGCCAACTTTCTGAGAGCAAAACAAACATTTTCGTTGAGTAAGATCTGTTTTTCGTTAGGCCAAGATCTGCTGTAACTGTCTTCTTAACACTCTGTCGCGTCTTGCCGCCTGAAGAGGATCCCCAAGGGTGGGATACGAAACGCTGCCGACGTACGTCGAGATTATACAGCAACCGAACGTGGCCTAACATCCCGGTATTAAATCATTTTCGGGATATCCTTCATCGTTCTTGCCTTCTCTTCTCAAACGGATTTCCGACTCAAGAGCTTTTTTTTTTTAAGAAAGCATGATTGAACCGTTCTTTCGATGTGGCCCAACCACTCCCGACTGTTTGTCCTTTAACGAATGTGTTGTGTCTTTCTTTTTTGTGATCTGGTGTGGGGGGTCGTCGACTCATGGTTCGTCATCTTGCTTCCTTAAGATAAGAAAGAATAATTATATTATGCAACCCAGCACCAATAGAACAGTTCTGAAGACACAGTGGTTGTCGTCTCCCAACACTTGATTTATTGATCATATCCCTTCTTCATTTCCTTTTGTGCCAATTTGCACGAACATTGTATAAATCGTTAGTGATTATAATTTTAATTCAGTACTAAGGAGCGTACAAAATGCAAAAGTTTTGTTTCCTCTTTCCTCTCACGGGGCAATACAATAGACTTCAGTTAACTAAAAATGTTAAGTCGACACTTTAATTTTATCGCCTTCGGAAGTCACACGCGTAGGAGACATTGTTTCCATTAATTGAAACGGCATCGATGGCGTTTAGCTGATCCGTCACAAACCTTTCAATGTCCAGACTTTCAAAATGACACCACAGGAGCTCCAAATGTCTTTTGATGCTTAAAAATAGTAAATTATCACGTGGCCTACTTTTAGGAGAGTGAAAGGGTGGAGGTATCACACTTTTTTCTCCATATACTTGTTTACAGAACGTCCGGAGTGACACGAAGTATCTAATCTGTGGCCGGACTCGAATAGTGTTTGATGAACGGTTTGAGTGTATAAATCTAGTTCGTAAGTCTCATTATTATCGTCAAACGACGATCATACTTCTTCTTCTTCTTCTTCTTCTTCTTCTTCTTCTTCTTCTTCTTCTTCTTCTTCTGCTGCTCCATCTCCTCCTCCTCTTCCTCCTCCCCCTCCCCCTCCTCTTTCTCCTCCACCATTCTTCTTCTATTTATTTTACTTATTATATCATACTTAATGAGATCTCTCATTTTCGACACGTTTTAGCAGGTCGTACCGTGTTTGATTCCTTGAACAAGTTTTCGGCTCCCAGTTCCATGGGTTTTCTGCCATCCAAGATTGTTTGTGCCACCAAAAAATCCTGAGCCCAGATCACATGGCCTCCCTTGTTTTAACTCGTTGAATTTTTGTGTTCCGCTGTTTTTAAATTAGATCGCATAGTGTTGCCGAGCTTTACTGCTGTAGGGTGGGACAAAACAAATTATGGCACAGGCAAATCCGAGCTTTATTCTGTAGGGTGGGACAAACAAATTATGGCACAGGCAAATCCGAGCTTACTTCTGTAGAATGGGGCAAAACAAATTATGGCACAGGCAAGTCGACGAATGTTCAGAAGTTTACGAATGTAATCAAACATCAGTTATTGGTCTCGCTGTGAAGTCAATTTGTGAGAAAAAAAATTAAGTCTCATTACTTTTCAGGCAGACTTGATAAATAATAATAATAAAGAAGGTTGGGGATTGTAAATACTAAATATATTTACAATAAAAAGTGCATATCTAAAAATGCGAAAATAAGGCATTACAGTACAGTAGTGAAGTCGAAATGTCTATATCCAAGTGAATGTCTAGCATTGAAGTATAATTTAGACAAACTAGAAATATAGGAAAGACGAATTATTAGGAAAATATTAGGCCCACGAAAAACTTCAGAAGGTTGTTGGAAATTAAGAAGTAATGATGAAATATATCAAAGTATAGAAAATATAACAGAAACTATGAAAAAAAGAAGACTATTATTTTCTGGACATTTATATAGAATAGACGACAATAGGTTAACAAAGTAGATATTTAGATATCTATGGGGGAAGAAGTCAACATCAAGATGGAGTAAAGAAGTCAAAACGGATTTAGAAAAAAATAATATTCACGCAGACGAAACAATTGAAAGAGAAGTTTTTCGGGCAAAAGTGTTAAAAATGGAAGGAGTCCAGGGTAGGATAGAGAAAAACGCAGGTTCAAAGTGAACTGAAGACAGGAAGAAGAGACACAGTGACAAGATGAAAGAATATTGGAGAAAAAGAAAAGAACAAAGAATAAATAATTGAAATTGGCATGTGGTCCTTAGATGGGCGATGCAAAAGAAAAAAGGGGGTTGGAAAAAAATCTCGAAACACTAACAAGAAACCTACCTGCTAAAAATATAATGTCATTATCATCATCACCACTCCAAGGACTATGCTTTAGACCTGTTCCGCAACCCATCTCCTCCTCAGTCTCTTCCGACCGACATCTCTCTTCCCAGTACGGTAATAACCCAAGGCAGCCATATGTAGACGGATATCAGGCATGCGATTCAAGTGTTCACACCATCTCTTTCTGTGATCTTCAATCTTCTGGTGCAATGATACATTATTTAAATCGCGTCTAATATCCTCGTTTCTTCTCCGATCCAAGAGAGAACAACCTTGTGTCCCTCTTAGAAATTTAATTTCGGCTGCCTGAATCCTCTGCACGTCCCTTTTACCAAGAGTCCATTACTCACTGGCATACAGGAATGTGGTGACAGCCACAGTTTCATAAAATTTCATTCAAGTATTCTTCCGTGTTTTATTTTTAAGGTACCTATGAATCGTTCCACAGATGCGTCTAAATAAAAATAATAATAATAAGATAATACGTTTTTTTGTCGTGTAGCGAAGAAAACCTAAAAGAACAAAAAATTGTCATCAGAGACAAAGAAATAATTTAACGGCAAACGATGCACACTTTCTTTCCAAACGGAACTTAATTGGTCGGTCGGTGTCGCTGAAAGGAGACATAATTTACATGCAAACGGCAAAGAGAGGTGTACTTCAGCTTTTTATCTTTACGTATCGAGTGAGAGATTCCTGTTTGGCAACGAGAGCAAAGAAAGCCGTCACTTTCCTTTTGTCGCGAACCGATTCGTTTGACTTCTTGCCAGTACGCCTCACCTTTTGTTTTTATATTTTTGTAATGAACTGTAAATTCCATTTGTTTCAATGCGATATTTCATATAATTTATTGTGATTATAAATCTTTTGTTCGGAATGTATGTTGAAATCGTAGACATTTTTTCATAAATACTTCTTTATTTTCTTTTCGTTGTTGTTGTTGTTCTTCTTCTTCTGCTGCTGTTGCTCTGGTGCTGCTGCTGCTGCTGCTGCTGCTGCTACTCCATCTCCTCCTCCTCCTTCTCCTCCATCATTCTTCTTCTACTTCTTTTACTTCTTCTACATTTTCTTCTTCATTTTTTACTTCCATGTTCCGTAAGGAATGGAAGTATGGTGATCGCAAAAAAAATCATGTTCGAGATAAGGGCTGATTCTGATTATACTAGCTTCAAAACATGAAGAAAAGTCATTTTCCAAAAAGTGTCTGTATGTAGAATTTTTCTATGGCGAACGAAAACTGCCGCAAATTCAAATAGAATCAAATGATTTTTTGCATATATGCCCAAGTTGTAGAGGACTATGGGCCTGTTGATTTTGGTGAAGATCGGTTAAGGGGAAGGGATAGTTTACCTGCAACATTTTACGGTTTAACAAGAGAGTAAAGTAAATACTAATTTCTTCTTCTACTTTTTCAACCATGTTGCCTTTCCCGAGCAGGGCCATTTCGGCCATGTACATAAAAAGTAGATCTGCACAAAAGCACAGGGAGCATTTTTCAAGAAAAGATATCTTCTGGTGTACAGAAACGTGTCCCCGAAAACCAAGAAAAAATTCATTGAAAGTTCCATTTGGAGCAAATGCACTTGTGGCTCAGATACCTGGACCCTAAGGAAATTGGAAAGGTGGAGCGGCCTTGAAGTTTTTGAGATGTGCTGCTGGAGGAGGGCGTTAATATGAATACCGTGGACAGAAAGAGTGATTAATGATGGGGTACTGAAGAGATTAGGGAAAGAGGGATTTTGATTGAAACCAGTCCGGGAAGAAGAAGCAGTGTGGTTGGTCATCTACTACGCTTTCAAACTGGTTCACCGCCTTGATCGTGGGAACGATTGTTGTCTTAATCGAGTATACGTTTAGACAGGACCGTGGGAAAAATCTACAGGAAACGAAGGTTGTATGTTTGGAATAGGAATGGTCAAAGGATATGGACATAGGCTCCATACAGCCCCCGACGCCGAGAGGCAGAATATAACTTACTGTAGCCAGGGGCGGATTAACCATTAGGCTGACTAGGCTGTAGCCTAGGGCGCGGCACTTTGGGGGAGGGGGGCGCATAATTTTAGCTAAAAAATAATAAAATTTTACAGCTAAATGTAAAATTGGTAATAAATTACAAGGATAAAAATTTGAGTTCATTTTGAACACATGCGCCTGTTTGCGAGATATACATGTGATATACATGATAAGTTTGGGTTCTTATGGAAATTACCTGAACTTTCTGAACTAAATAATGACATAATCAGACAAAAAGCTAATCACCTTCTAGAAAATTATACTGTTGACTTGGATCAGACGTTTCCTGATGAGTGTGTGCATTTAACTCAGTTTTTAAAAGACTTTGTACCTGTCAAACCAGAACAAGAAGGAGAAGAAAAGAAGAAATAGCGATCTGAAGCAAAACCACTGTTGAATTTTTTAAAAACACTTAACTTATAATCAATATTTCCTAATTTTGAGATAGCTTTGCGCATTTTCCTTATTAAGCCCGTCACTAACTGCAGTGGCGAAAGATGTTTTTCAGCTTTGAAGGCGATCGCTCAAATTTGCGCCAGGATAGGATAAACTGACCAGTGTAGCCCTCTTGTTCATTGGAAGTGACTTTCTGCAAGGACTTGATTTCAGTGAGGTGATTAAAACGTTTGCTCAATCTAAAGCGAGAAAAAAGAATCTAGCTTGAACTTTACACGAGACTTAACAAATCCACAAGATATTGAACTGGTTACCTTCTTTGGGTATTTCATGTTAAATATACCCTTAATAAAGTTGTTATAATTCTGCAACTACTTAGTTAATTTTTTCCTTATAGAAGCCATGCAAACTACAAATGGTTGAAGGTGTAACTCTAAAACAATCTCTGAAAAATAGCCTCAGTTTTCAATTCTTGAGACTATTTCCAAAGACAGTAAGATATTTGAAATATTCCTAACTAAGAAATATATTGTAGGGTGTTTAAAGCTTCATCCAGCCCCTTGAAAATAAACGTAAGAGTAGCCTATGGGACGCTAAAATATAATTAGCCTAGGGCGCCAAGATACCTTAATGCGCCCGTGACTGTAGCGTATCTAGAATTTGGTCTTGGGAGAGTCCGGGGTCGGGTCGGCTTCATACAAAAGAAAAGAAAAACAAGTTAAGACTGATCAACATTATTATGTTTAAAGTGGCTGAAATGATTTTAAAAGCAAGCGGTAATGTAACAATTAAAATACGCGTCCCTAAAACATTGTTTACAAGATAACGTTTCATATTTCAAACGTATACGATAATGCTGTGTAATAAACCTGTTTGTAGCCTATATTTAAAAGAGTTACTACTACATTAACGTACACAGCCAAAACAATAATAAAACAATCTAAAAATTAAGAGATTAACAAAATTCGTCAAATTTTTCAACTTTTTTTGGGAGAGTCCGGTCGGTCCCCTTCGTCCCACCGCCGTAAATACGCCCCTGGTAACTTACGTAGTTTGTGACCATAAACAGTGGATCATCAGAGTTTCTGTTGTAGTGGCGTGATGTGTGTACATAACACCTGTTGCCGGTTGTGGTAGGCGTAAAACTTGACCTAAAAATTAGTGCTCTTTTTAGAGTATTTTCTATCATTCGCTGGGAGAAGAAGAAGAAGAAGTTCCCGGTTCAACGGCATCTGACCCTCATTATACTTATACAGAATAAATCAGAACACAAAGAATCGAATTAAAAATAATAAACACACACAGAGAAACACATGACTAAACGAACAAAACACAAATAGGTATGTAGTGCACGTCAGCTCTGAAAACGAACATGGCTGCTAACTGAGCGTTTTGCCGGCAGAAGCAACACATTGAATAGACGAATTTGTCCCCCCCCCCCGCCGCTAGCTATAGTTTGTACAATGACTGTACGCAGAAAAACATTGCCGGTGTCTAAGCCGGCAACACAAGACGGTGCAAGCGCTCAGCAGTTCGAAAGCAATGCTACGCTTTTCTTGAAGTTTCCCTACTAATATTGTTCGGATTTCAAATTATTCAATAACAAAAGTATATTTATTCTGTAATATAATGAATATTATTTCCTTTCATTTCCAGTACTGTTGCCGTCGCCAACAGCTTGGTGTTCATTTGAAAAGGTTCATGAACACCTGACCCAAGCTTCGTATTACATATGAAACTTACTGAAGTAACGCACTCGCGCGTGGTTGTTTGATACGGTTTTCCTCATTTTGGAAGACAACAGGTCCTAATATTTCTTGACTAATTGTGTCGGCGTGATAAAACAGAAACAACTTTTCGTCGTTCAAGTTTCTACTACTGTGAGGAGAGGGGGGCGGGAGATGGATGTACAAGTCGGATCGGATGCAACAACACAGCAGGTGTTGGTTTGTTTGGTGTTGACATTTTTACCCACTAACATACTTCGGGCGGCGTATTATATTGGTGCTGGCTGGGTGACCCAGCGTGTTTGTCTTACACCTAAACCTGTATCGTTGGTTTAGTGTTTCCGTTTCGCCTAGTAGGCCTATCTCATCTGACACGCTGTCTGCTCGCCCCCCCCCCCCCTTGTACCGTTAATAACACTGAAATCTATAATGTTGTGACACTTGCTTAAGCTGTATTGCCAAGAGAATTTTGTATAGTAATATAGTAATTTTATGTATATTGAACGAGCAGTGGTTCCCTATCGGGGACCGTGGTCGCTTGCATCGCATTCTTGTAAAACACGGTCAGTTGCGACCGCGGTGGAAATTTCAACCCTGTCAGTTGCGATCAGTTGTATTTTCATGTTATTAGAATATTACAAAAATTACCATTAAGTCTATTAATTTTCTAGCATAACCTAAATCAACGTAATCTGACCTGACCTAACCTAATTTAACCTAACAAAAATATTGGAAGAGAGAGAGATTACTCATACAGATGCAAAGTTGCAGAAATTAAATTTCATCTAGTTCAGAACAGGAAAGTTTCTAAATGACAGATTCGGTCAGTAAGTGAACGTGCGGGGCGCAATTGACCGGGTAAGAACAGGTAAAAACGTTGTTTCGTCACAACTGACCGAGACCGCATATTATTCGGTGACCAGCGAGAAGCTGAACGTTATCCATAGGACTACCAAGATAGATGCAGAGGTACGCCAGTAGTGTCCGGCACCTGTATGGAGAACTTTAATTGGCGCCCCTATAACCTCCCTCCACAATAAAAAATAACTATAGAAACGTATCAGTGAGTACAAATGAAATACGAAATATATTAATTATAAGTTTATTGAACAAAAACCAGAAATTACATAAACAAAACGTATAAGAAACAATAAACATACAATAAAGGTACAGAAACAAAACTATCAAAAATAATTTGGAAGAAAATAAAGTAATTTATAGAAACCCAAATAGAATTTTATGAAACACTGGCACTACCTGCACTACTGTATGGTTCTGAAACTTGGGTCATAAAGAAAAAAGATGAACAGAAGATACAAACAGTAGAAATTAAATTTCTGAGATCAGTTAAAAGGTGTAATACACGAGATCATATAAAAAGTGAGGAGATAAGAAGTGATTTAGACATTTTTGCAGTTAATGAAAGGATTAAAGAATACAGAAGAAAATGGATTCAACACATAGATAGAATGGAAGAAAATAGAATACCGAAGGTAGCGAAAGATTACAACCCTAGAGGAAGAAGAAACGTTGGTAGGCCTAAGGAAAGGTGGACTGTGGAGTAGGAACAGCGTTACGAAGCTGATGCTGATGAGTTCGATTATTGACTGAATCCAGGAGAACAGAAGTGATTGGAAGAAACAGCTACAAAGAATGGGAAACCAAAGTTTTCAAAAGTGGCTTGGAAAAGTGAAACTGTGCAAGGTCAAGGCAGAGAGAACGTTTTGAGCCGGGACAGGTCCGTGGACCAACTCGGTTGACGATAATAGGTCACAGAGAGTACTAAGTCACCTGCAATCGGATTGTGATGACGGCGTCAGATATTTGCAACACGTATTTATGCACGTTTTACGAAAGCTCAGGATGTTGTAACCAGAGTAAAAAATTACATTAAAAAGAATATTTGAGCACCCGATGAGGGTACCTGCAGACTTTACTTAGAAAAGTTAGGCAACCGCGCCTGTAAATTACGTCATGCATTTTGTGTAATTGTGACAGTTCATTGCGATTTATTTGAAACGGGATTAGAGAGAATAATGATTACGGAATAACCGACACTCTCAGAGAGGGAAAGCCCATGCCAATTAACGAAGTACACTAGGATACCGATTACCTGGTTTGCTGAAATTTACAGTAACCAATTAAAGAAAACGTATTCGGAATTTTAAAAAAAATTGTGTAATTTGGCTTTGATTTAACAAAAAATCTATTTTTAAACGAAAAAGAAAATGAATACCATTTCTGCATCGTTAAATCGACGTTTTGTGCATACTTTGTAGTTCATAGTATTGTAGAAAGCAAGATCTAAAATTGTACAGAGACCGACTAACGCGCGCCCCTACGAGCTGGCAAGAATGGTACTGACTGACGCAGGACACTCAAGATGATCAAAAAATGACTCAGATAAACAACCAGACCAAACATATATTTTTTATAATGAATCCTTAATTTCGTAGTGACCGTCAATCAATCAATTTTAACGATGAATGGTTTACGAGGATCGGTCAAAAAACGTATAACACAAATTTGCTATACACAACAGCCGTTGTGTGTTTGGCGTCGTAACAACTCACCAACAATTATTTTCCAGATGATGACAATAAAAATTGTCGAAACGTCGATACAAATAATTTAAAATTTGTATCAAACTTTTTTGACCGATCCTCGCATACCCTTCACCGTTAAAATATCTTTTTAACTTTATTTTAGATTAGAGTAAGGAAGGAGTGCTCGCTGGAGCACTCTCCACGCGACATCTATTTTCTTTCCTTTCATTGTCATAAGTTTTGCATACTTATACTTTTTTGCTGACGACCAGGTTCTCATATCCAATAACGAAGATACTTTACAGTAATCGAAAGTAACATGAAAATCTAAAGTAATGGCTTTTTGTATAGGATTCCCAAACGTGGCATTGACCACTGTCCTGAGTACCGTGTTCTCGTAACTCTTCATATGATCTGCATGTTTGAATTCCTTGCTGTCAGTCCCCGTTAGCTGAATGCCGCACGGGCAAATTGGTTTCAGAAGTTTAATCTCCAGAAACATCTGTGGCCTCCTTCCGAGCAACCTCTACACATGTCCGAAGCTCTTTATAAAATAAAAAATGATATCCAAACAAGTCTTATTTATACGAATATTACGTATACAGGTATGTGTAGCCTATAGCCTACGTCAATACCAAATATCCGGTAATTCTTTGTAGGTGCAGGCAAATGTCGACAAACTAATCGATAAATACAAATACAAATATAAAGAATACAAATCGAAAGGAATCCAAACATATGTTATCTATAAGTATATTATGTATACCGGTAGGAGGGTCAGTTGAAAAGTTTGCGGAGCGATATCTATAGCTCAGTGGTAGAACTAAATCTTTCGTGTGCTGCAAGACGTATATTTCGCGTGAACACCTGTTAATTTCCAGATAAATATATCTGTCAATTTATTCGCTTTTCACCAGCTGTTTGAAATTTCCCTGTCACGCGTGTTTTTAACATGCACAAAATCAAACATCGTGTTGTGATGAATTCTCTGTTAAAAACGTTTTAGCGGCGCCAATGGAAAATCAAAACGAAATTGTAAATGTGTTAGGAGATGCTGCGCATTCAGAAACAACG
The DNA here is from genome assembly GCA_034769895.1 of Magicicada septendecula. Classification (NCBI taxonomy): domain Eukaryota; kingdom Metazoa; phylum Arthropoda; class Insecta; order Hemiptera; family Cicadidae; genus Magicicada; species Magicicada septendecula. Next base: position 490,506,381 of record CM068370.1, on the reverse strand, counting down.
GTAAGTGGGGCACACTCGAGTTTAAACGTGGTCGTACAAGCACTGAAGACTATCCCAGCAGTAGACGTCCAAAAGTGCGAAAAAAAATGGCATTATTGAAAAAATTTCATAGGGTGTTGGAAGACCGCTGATTGAGGAGCTGGATAACGTTACTGAAATCATAGACATCTCATATGAGCGTGTGCATCATACTTTAACTCAAGAACTTGGTGTGAAAAAGCGTTGTGCAAGATGGCTCCGCATCTGGAGTCCATTTTTTGGGCGTCCAGTGCGACCACGTTTTGAACGATCGTACAACCACGTTTAAGTGCCTACTTAGAAACCGTTGGTTTTGAAATCGCACCATCTCCTGACATATTTACAATTTCGTTTCGAATTCCCGTTGGCGCTAAACAATTTTTAACAAAGAATCACACCACGATGTTTGATATTGTCCGTTTTTAAAAACACATGTGATACGTCAATTTTAAACAGCTTCTAAACAATGAATAAATTGATAGATAGATTTGGAAATTAACAGGAGTTCACATAAAATACAAAACTTGCAGCACACGAAACATTGTAGGTTTACCGCTAAGCTACAGTTGTCGCTCCGCGAACTTTTCAACTCACACTTGTATGTAGCCTATACGTCAATCCCAAATATCCGATAATTGTTTATAGTGCAGGCAAATGTCGACAAACTAATCGATAAATTCAAATACAAAGAATATAAATCGAACGGAAAGACAGAATAAAATAAAAAACCTTGTATCAATTTCTCCACAAAAACTTGGAGAAACGGATTTTAGTCTACTTGTAATTGTACAAACAAAAACTACTTGTCCATTTAAAAGTCAGAAATGTTGATCGTGACTCGTTTTTCTTACTGGTCGTGATTGTAATTCATTTACAAATGTCGCGCTCTCTCTGTTTCACGGAGAAGTTGTCTCAACCGCGGACAGTCAGCTGATCGCGTGGCCGTGAATCACGGGCAGCACACAAAAACTTGTTTACACAAAATCAGTAAATATTATTTACACAAAACCTGTACAGCTTAGTTGTGATTAAAATAATAAACCGTTCTTCAACAGAGTACTTTTTTCAATACTGAAAATGCAGTTGTGTGAAGTTAATGAGTATGCCTGTTATCGTCCTGATTAATTCTCATTTTCCTTTACAATTGAACAGTAAAATTTAACGGTTAAATAGTAGAGCTGTACGTGAGTAGTGAAAGTTAGCGTTGATTTCACATAGTGGACCTAGTCACGAAGACATCACACTAACAGATGGCATCTCACTATACAAGGTCATCATCATCTTCAAGGTTAAACCAAGGATGGTTTGTTCCTGTCTCAAATAGGCAAAGATTAGAGCTGGTCACTCCAGCGCTTCCCCGGACGTCCCACACTTCTCCGTCCCCAAGCTTATAGTTCCATAGTTATTTGCGGATGCGGCAGCCATCCATTCGGCAAAGATGTTGCCACCAATTCAGCCGATACTGGACGATACTGTCGAGCATACTCATAATATTCAGTTCCTGCCGTATGTCTGTGTTTGCTTCTATGATCATGGAGAGTATACCCTGCCACGTGCCTGAGAAATATCATTTCAGCCGCTTGGATCCGACTGGCCATGGCGTGGGTCATGACAAAAAAGAAAAGCGGCAAGTTTCAGATTGTTGAAATGCAGTTTCTTTGAAATACTTTAAATTATACATTGCAAGATAGAATAAGGAATGAGGATATCAGAGCAGAACTCGAAGTAGAGGAGATAAATCAAATTATTTCAATTTTCAGAAGACAATGGTGGGATCATCTGCAAAGGATGGCAGAGAATCGATTGCCGAAAGCGGTACTGAACTATAAAGCCATCGGTAGAAGGGACGTGGGTCGTCCGAGGATGAGATGGGTGGCCGGAACGGGTTTATATAACCTAATCCTTGAGTAGGAGAAGAAGAATAAGAATTCTGGTGTGTGTGTGATCAGTAGTTACAAAAATCGTAATCAGAAGTAAAAACCATATATACTTATTACTGGAATCAGCGTACGGTGCAAGAGTATTTAGGTAACTGTGCCGAATCCCAACAAACGTAGTGTGTGCCGTGGGAGGAACAGACCGGACGGACTGCAGCCTTGGGTCGCTTTTACTTTTCGTCCCTGTCTAACCGATATTTTCGTTATTCACTGTTTCCGTCCGCCGGCAGCGGTATTTCCGTGTCGCACGGATCCTCCTACGTCTATAATTAACGAACAACAATCAGGTGTTAACGTATCGTGACCGATCTTGTATTCGCATCGTTAGTTTGTATCTTCGTCTTCACCATCATCATCAGCATCTTCTTCTTCTTCTTCTGCTTCTCCTCCTCCTCCTCCTCCTCCTCCTCCTCCTCCTCCTTCTTCTTCTTCCTCTTCTTCTACTTCCACTACCACTTCTACTCCTCCTCATCCTCCTCCTCCTCCTCCCGTGTGTGAAATTGTCCAGATTACTCCGTTTTAAGCTCTTCTCATCAATCTTCTTCTTCGAAGAAGAGCACGTCATCCACGTCAAGGTATAGGCATCTTCCATTCTCTCGATATGCTGCCTCCATTTTATTTGCCCCTTCCCTTATTCTGCTGGCCATAAAATATACATTTAGCTCAGTTCTCATATCTTCATTTCGTATTTGATCTCTAAGGGTGGAACCTTTGATTTTCCTCAAGAACTTCATTTCACTTGCTGTTTGTATTCTTCGTTCATCATTTCTCGTCATCGTCCAAGTTTCACTTCCATAAGTTAAAACACGCGCTGCCATTACTTTATAGAATTTTATCTTGGTGTCTTTCCTTCTCGTCAATTCAACTATAATTTGCGCAATTGACATTTTCCATTATCTGTTTAATATATTTTAAACAGATATTTAAGGTCTTCCTTGGCGTCCCCTTCCGCTGTTCACTTCAAACAAATCTTGACCAAGCACATGTCGTAGCAGTGACATGTTATAACCGGGCCGTTAGTAATTGACAACACCTGTCAGTTTCAGGCGGAGACCTCAGTGACAGCCTACACGCATCTTCCTGTTCTCAGAGGCTAGTACCGTGTCGTAGCACGATGCGCTGTTTGCCTAGTCGACACTCCATACAGTGGTGGAGGGAGGGTAATATTACGTATTACACAGCATTCTGCAGTTGTCAGTATCTGTTAGACCTGTTCCGGAACCCATCTCCTCCTCGGTCTACCGACATCACTCTTCCCAGATAACCCAAGGCAGTCACAGGTAGACGGATATCAGGCATGCGATTGAAGTGTTCACACCGTCTTCTTCTGTGGTCTCCAATTTTCTGGTGCAATGATACAATGTTTAAATCGCGTCTAATATCCTTCTCCGATCCAAGAGAGAACAACCTTGCGTCCCTCTTAGAAATTTCATTTCGGCTGCCTGAATCCTCTGCACATCCCTTTTACCAAGAGTCCATGTCTCACTAGCATACAGGAATGTGGGGACAGCCACAGTTTTATACAATTTTATTCGGGTATCCTTCCGTGTTTTGTTTTCCTGTTACAATCTTAATACCTTATTTTTATGCCACATCAGACAAGTTACATTCTCCAGCTCTCTGATAGATCTCATCGTTTGTTAATTTGCCTCCTCAGCACATCATTAAACATTCCTCAGTAACCACCGTTGTTTAAAAAAAAAATTAACCGCTCCTTTTTCCTTATTCATTATCCTCCACGGATCACGCCCATGCAGGGTCAAACGTTTCAATAATTTTTCCTTGTCGTTCGGCCGATATTATTTGTACTGAACGTGGCTTTTATTTTCCTTAAATACCGTCTACGTTTGGGTGTTTTTTTTTCTTTGATAATAACAGACTTCAACTCATAAATTCCATGAGTAAAGTTACACTCGTTCTTTGAACGTAATCATTTATATATCGGCGTTCCAAAACAAAAAATTCTCTGGATTAGAAGCGGTATCTACCATTTCAAGAACTAAGTAACTCTCCTGTTTCCGTTTTTCTGTTCTCCAACACATGTGTAAACCTCCTCCTCCCCTCTCGAGGAGGCTTTAAATAAATACTAAATAGCATTTGTTTATTTACTCGTTACTATGGTAATTAATTCTGGTCTCCATGGTGTTTTTGACATCTTTATACGCGTCAACAAAAGGGCATAATTAAAAGGGCCTAAATCGTGCGAACGGGTCAGAATATCAAATTCCAAGTTAGACAGTGTCTTCGCCTTGTGTCAAAGGTTACCTGTGCAAACTTTGGTGGCAGTCGGTGTAACGGTGTGGATTTGTATTCAATACAAAGAAACAAATCCTCAGACATTGTGAGTTTTATACGTTTAAACTTTGTTGTTCGTTTAAGTTGACGTAACTTGATTGTTATGAAGCACGTAAACAGACATTAAAAAGCATGGGACAGAAGATAAAAGATTAAAGTGGCGGAGTGGAAAACAAAACGTTTTCTTCAAGCTTGACACATGCGCGCGCGCGAGCGTAATGAACCAAACCAAACTTGCAGTTAAGTAAAATACGATTGATGAAAGAGAAAAAAGAAAGTGTGCGGAGACGACAATAAAGAAAAAAAAGTCCAAGAAAAGAAAGAAACGAGCATTGTGAATAACCGTCATCAATGCCTTGTTAATCAAGTAGCAGCGAGAAAAGTAACGCCAGGTCTTTGAACCCATGGCAGCTGTGGCCGACGTGTAGCCTGTAAGTGTGTGATGTGATGCTAATGAAGGTATATACGTATCTAGCCGGCAGTGTACTTCATCGATTGTCGTGTGATATCGATAATATTTTTCAGACTTCTGTCAGCGTTTTTTAAATTATTAAGTATTTAAATAGGTAAGCTGGGTGGTTTAGTTTATTCACTGCAAATAGAACAATGATCGATGAATGCTGATCAATTTGCCTCAGCGAAGCCATGCAAGTTATAACTTACGAAAGTTGAAAAAAATCTATTCAAACCAAATTGACACACTGTTTAGGCTTTTTAAGAACTCCGATGTTTACAAAATAATGCGATCAAAGAATGTCGATGAAACGGGTGTTGCTTAAATCTTATTCCTGCTAAAATAACGTGTATGGAAAGAAAAACCTATTCAGTTCGCCTCCGAAGGTCACTTTTAGTCAAGCAACTGACAGGGTTTGTAATCCTTCCGTTGTTAACAACTCGACTACCACCAGCACACGCAAAGTATTCAGAAAATCGCATATACGCCGACTCGATTCGTTATTACATAAACTGTAGCTAAAGACGTTTCATGCTAGGAAGCATTTCGTTTATGCACAACAGTGATCTGTATTCGTTTTCGTAACGCGAAGTGTGATGCAATAAACTGGGGGGTCAATAGAAAGGAGGAAAAGAGACGAACGAGGAAAAGTATGTTTCTTCTTTCTCTTTTTTTTAATTACTGAAGTTTGATTAGTCGTACTGAACGATTAAGTTGGTTTTATTTCGATAATTTCGCTTCGCTTATTTGAAATTCTAAATCTACGCATGCTATTGGAATCGGTCGTAAACAATCGCCGACGCAATAAAAGTACATATTTTCTTCGTCTTCTTTGTCTTTGCCTGACCAGATAAACGTTTTGCGCTACGAAATGCCTTTCAATATTTCAAACTAAGAGAAAGGTTTCAATTACATCACTGAGCTGCAGTCGTCGCCATGTTGCCAATTCTTGTCTCGTTATACAGCACTGAAGTGAACCGAAACGTCATAGGTCGCGTTTCGGCCCATTGATTCGCGGTCACGGTACTGATTCATACAGTCCTCCAATGGTCTTTACTCGTACACACTGTAAGTTGTAAAGTTTACATTCGTGGTCGCGGCACTGCTTCGTACAGTCCTTAATGGTCTTTACCATGGCCGGCTCTAGTAGAAGGCCGGAATATTAAACGTGGCAACACTGGAACCAGATGACATTTGAGGCCGACTAGACGATCTCTTAATTTATGTATTTCTGTAATGAAATCGCGTCATTTTTAATTGCCGGTTAACAGCAGTTTTATAATTCTTAATTTTTTGATAATTAAAAGTTTATTAAGTAAAATACTGTTATATTATTTAAGAAATATACTAATTAACTCTTTTATATGATACGAATTCAATAATTCGAAGAAAATTAATTCGTTAGGCCTAACGCTAATTCACTAATTTCTTCAACTTAAACATACAGTAGGCCTACTAAGTGCGCACAGACCTATAATTTAGATTTAGCTATAAATAGGCCTACTCATGATTTTAGTAGTGCTATGAAATTAAATCAAAATATAACATGTTCACTTTAGCTATTTTATTACACTATGCTTGTAGGCCTCATACGCAGCGTTTCCACGTTTAATGTTCCGGCCTTCTACTAGAGCCGGCCATGTCTTCACTCGTACACATTGCAAGTTGTAAAGTTTACATTCACGGTCGCGGCACTGATTCGTACAGTCCTCAATTGTCTTTACTCGTACATAATAATTTATAAAGTTTACATTTTTCCATCCATTTTCGAAAAAAAAAATTATTTATAAAACGGTAATTTATTTAGTCCCGGCATTACGAATAAATGAGATTGTGTCGAGGAAACCAAAAGACAGATTTGCATGGGAAAATTAATTAACAGTAACAAAATTAACTAAAATGTGAAGATATCGTTGCCTCAGAAAATAAACGAAGATAAGGCTGCTGCTCATGCCAGTAATGTTTATAGTTGCCGCGAATGGATCTGAACGAAAATAGACGATAGAAACAGGGTGCTGGCAACTAAATAAAGGGAAATTCTGAAATCCCTCGTCCGTATCTGAAGTTGGGACGGAACCCAAAGATTGCTTGCTTTGGACAAAGTACGTGAACACATCGATCACCGGTCCTAAAACTTGTAGTGAAGGAAGTTTTCAGGATTCCCGCTCCAAAGCGAACTGCGGTGAATAAGAAGATACTTTACCGAATGATTTTTTTTTTTCATATACTGCATATAATTTTCTCACCATTCTACCACATGTCTTCAATTAAAGAGTTCTTTGAAGTGACTATTTTTATGTACAGTCGTTCAGTTTCGTCAATCCAGTTTCATCTTTTTTTTCCGTATCGGCTATCCGCGGACCATATGCCAATTTCAATTCTTTTTTCTTTTTTTTTCTCCAATATTCTTTCATCTTTTCACTATGTCTCTTATTCCTCTCTTCAGTCCACTTAAACCTGCATTTTTCTCTATCCTACCATGGACTCCTTCCATTTTTAACACTTTTGCCCGAAAAACGTCTCTTTCAATTCCTTCTTCTGCGTTTATATTATTTTTTTTCTAAATCCTATTTGACTTCTTTAATCCAACTTCATGTTGACTTCTTTCCCCACAGATATTTAAAGATCTGTTTCTTAACCTAATTGTCGTCAATTCTATACAAATGTCCAAAAAATAATAGTCTTCTTTTTCTCAATATTTCTGTTATGTTTTCTATACTTTGATATATTTCATCATTACTTCTTAAATTCCAACCTCATTCATGGGCCTAATATTTTCCTATTAATTCGTCTTTCCAATATTTCTAGTTTGTCTAAATTATAATTCATTGCTAGCCGTTCACTTTCATATAGGCTTTCTGGACTCATCACTCCGTTTCAGCTTTATTATTAAACAAAATAAAAAGCTGTCATTCAGTTATGTTACGCACGGCACTGTAACCACATGTCGTCAGAAATTCTCTCCCAGTTTTCTTCCGATTGTGTACATTTGCATAGTTGTTAACGTACACTATGGGTATACTTTAAACAGGTTTCAAGTTGTTAAATGTTTCTTTGTCCAACTAACAACTCGCACGGGAGCAGTTTAGAATTAACGACGACAGGCGTTTTTGACAAATGTCGTGTTATTTCCTTCTTGTGCACCCACTTTTCCGCCTGACTTCAACGCCGAAAAGATTTCGTTTTGACGTGGCAAGCGAAAGGACTACACTTAAAATTGCCCATGAGGAAAACATTCTTCATTTACATAAGTCACGTTAAATGTCTGCACCTGCGTCTTATTTACTGTCGTGTCAATGTAGATTCTTATCGGGCAACTGGACTCGTTTCAAATTAAACAGTAAATCTGATGATTCGTTTGGATTATCCGTATTGAAACCGTTTCTTCAATGTTGCAATATTAGTAGTTCCAATTAAAATAATAATATTGTTATTCATCATCATCATCATCATCATCTTCAAGGTTTAAACCGAGAATGGTTTGTTCCGGTCTCAAATAGGCAAAGATTGCAGCTGGTCACTCCAGCGCTTCCTCGGACGTCCCACATCTCTCCGTCCCCTCGGCTTATAGTTCCATAGTTGTTTGGGGATGCGGCAGTCATCCATTCGGCAAAGATGTTCCCACCAATTCAACCGATACTGGGCGATCCTGTCGAGTATACTCATAATATTCAGTTCCTGCCGTAAATCTGTGTTTCTTTTATGGTCATGGTGAGTATACCCTCCCACGTGCCAGAGAAATCTCATGCCACTTGTATGCGACTTGCCTGGCCTTCCGTTAAAGTTCAATTCTCAGACCCATAAAGAAGTGTGGGAAGAGCCGTTACTTGTAGAATTTTAAGCGTGTTCCTTTACTTGCTGACTTAAGGGTTCACCATAATGTCTCGCACATAAGGTTGAACTTATGCAACTTATTCACCACGTCGTTTGCTTACATTATAAGACACATACTGTTATTAAACTATAAATTAAGATAATAATAGTAGTAGCTTCAGTTAAAATGTTTTCCAATGTCTTTGTTTGCATCTTTAAGGGCCTTCTTAAAGATAGATATGTCGCAAGTGTCGGGCAAAAACTAGGGCGCCCTTTCAGTTTGAGGTCCCAGTTACAGAGCGAAGCGAGTTATCAGTTTTGACTCGACTGTTTGTCATTTGTCTGTCTGTCTATCTGTTTGGGAATATGTCTCACGATAACTTTTGAGAATGCATCAACCGATTTTCGTACTGCGCCGTAAAGAAATATATATATATATATATACTTTAATATTGTAAAATATGTAAAATGGGGTTCTTTAACACCTAAAAACGTTATTTTGAACACCTAAATGCATACAAAAAACCAGAAATATATAAATCCAATTTAGCCACACATGCAATAAACACAGGACATGAATTCCCAGACATAACCAATGTAACACTAATAAAACATATACCACACAAAGGCACCATAATGAACATATGGGAAAATTTACAAATATACAAACATAAAACAGAAAACAAACTAATACCTGAACAAATACAAATCAATACAAAACATGACACAATATTCAAAGCACTCAACATTGAAAATACACAAAAAACTAACACATACACCACAATCACACACAATAAAACCAACTTGAAATACCAAAAGCCAACAGGAAGCCACAATAATAATAGTCAACCAACAACACATATGTACTTCACCAGACAAAAAAACCAGAAGGCTGAGGATGGGTACAAGATAGTACCCGAAACATATTCCAAATAGAAAAATAACATCTTGAGGTAAATTTATGTATAAATATTAAATGTATTATATACATCAAGAAACGGACTGTAGCAGAAAGTGATTGAAATATATATATATATATATTTATATATATATATATATATATAAATATATATATAATTAGTCTGGTAAACGATAAACAGATTGCGTTCTTAATATTTTTGTATTGAAACAGTGGTTTGCGCACGCGCAGGACGTACGCATTCCTCTACGTGGGAACTCTCAGCATGGAATCACCTATAAAAGCCACGATATTTATGGAGCGCTGCGGGAATCGGAATAAAGCCGCGCGCGGGTAAGCGAGCCAACGGCTGCCGCTCCCGCAGTATGATACGTAAAACGTTTAATTAATGGGCGCAAAAAACAAAGAGAAAATACAAATAATTAAGAGCTAGTAAATTGAAATTATAGTTCTGGTAACGAGACGTGTGGAGCGTTAGGAAGAGTGTTACAGCGTGTTACAGCTCTTCAACAAGAAAACGAAGAGAAAGAGAGACAATATATTTCTCCGCTGCCCCTCCACACTAAGCTGTAAATCATCGGATAGAGTTTGGTGGGAAGGGCAGAGAGCAGAGCTGTCCTTCTGTTTGACGGGCGCACATTTCTTGGCAGGACTGTTGCAACAGCGGCAAAGGTGATTCATGTAAAAACTATGCTTTGACCTCCCTCGACGGGCCCTTGTAGCTTTCTCTTCAGTTTCGTATTTGTACGCAGCACAGTGATCAGTCTTACAGCCGTTCTAAGAGTCTGACTTTTCCTGCAGGTGCAACAGCCTTCTTCTTCTCCTCCTCCTCCTCCTCCTCCTCCTCCTCCTCCTCCTCCTCCTCATCCTTCTTCTTCTTCTTCTTCTTCTTCTTCTTCTTCTTCTTCTTCTTCTTCTTCTTCTTCTTCTTCATCATGAATTTGTCAGTTCCATAGATTTGCCCGTATCGAGTTTTCATTTTCTTGGATATTGTCTTGATGTTTGTCATGAACTTAGTTTTTTCAAAAGAAATTTGTAAATCCACTCTTCGGCTTGTTCTGTCAGCAATTCCACATGTCTAATGGCTGTTTCTACTGAATCTGACAGAATTGCTGGATCGTCTGCAAACGCTAGACAATCTATTGACAGGCTATCTCCGCTACAGTCTAATCTAATTCCCTGGCTGATGTGATTTTCCTCCAATGATTTTCTCCATTCTCTTATTACTTTTCCCAGAACGCAGTTAAAAAGCAACGGCGATAGTCAGTCTCCTTGTCTGACTCCTGTTTTAATTTCAAACTGTCTAGAAATTTTATCTCTAAATTTCACTTTGGAGTAGGTATTCGTCGTCGTTTGTTTGATTAACTTTGTTGTTTCATTATCCAAGCCAAATTCATTAAGGATTCTAAGAAAATGTTTTATTATTTGTACTTTTTTGCTCAATTAAATTAACCAATATTGCCAAATTGATGACGTAATGTAATTTCGTCAAGAGTTGTTTCCATCGGAATAGAGGCTTCCCCACCACGAGTAAGAATATAATAGTAAATGTAAAAGTAAAAGTAGTAAGAGTAGAGTAAAAATAAACCACTAGGTTTGGTCGTACGTTAGATTACTTTTAAACCATCTTGAAACTCTGTGGTTACATACGATTACTTCTATATATATATATTTTTTTTTTATTTATTATAATGCAGTTTTACAATCTACTCATTTTACAGAGTAATAAGTAAAAGTGGTGTATACGTCGTCACTTGAGGTGAGAACCATCCAGCGATGATTACCACGTTCACCGGGTCAGGTCATCTGGCCACTGTCTCTTCAGCCTTCTTACATCCAGTGATGGATTGAGGAGCTCGTTGATCAGGTTATTGCTGTATAAATACGCAAATAGTTCGCTCAGTGACGTAACTCTCTAGGCCCCCCGCAGGAATACTTTGCGGCCCCCTACTACTACCCTTACTTAATTCATGCCATAGTTGTCTCTTAAATACTAACCCCTCCTTATAGTGTGGCAACTACTTACATACTTGGCAATTAGAGATGAAGAAACAACAGATTTAGAAGTAGACGAAAATGTTAAAATTAGAGGAACAGACAAATTCAAGTACCTAGGATTCACACTGAGTAAACAAGGCAAGAAGAAATAAAAAGTAGATTAGGGCAGACTAGAACAGGGATTAGACAATTACACAATGTTATATGGGACAAAAATATTAGAAAAAGCTCTAAAAAAATTATATATCAGACTAGTCCAAAGCATTATGACGTATACAGCAGAAGTATGGATTATTAACAAAAAGAATGAAAGAAAGATTCTTGCAACAGAGATGGAGTATTGGAGGAGATGCTGTGGAATAACGAGAGCAGACCGAATAACAAACGAGGAGATCAGAAGAATGGAAACGGAAAGAAGTGTAATTGACTACATCGAAGAAAAAAGATTGGTGTTGTACGATCATGTCCGGAGAGCCCAAAATAGGTGGATCAACAAAGTGACGGAATGGAGTCCATTAGGAAGGAGAAAAAGGGGAAGACCGAGAAGATCTTGGAGGGACGAAGTGGATGAATCTATGCAACGTATAGGACTTGAGGAAGGACAATGGGAACATCGGGAGAATTGGAAACCAAGTTGAAGGAACGGAGACGGCACTAGCTGTAGCAACCCTATTACACACACACACACACACACACACACACACACACACACACACACACACACACACACACACACTTATACAGGGTGATTCAAAATTTCACGGCAATCTCTCAGGATCTGATGCTATAGCTAAAATAAGAGAAAAAGTTCATATAAACACAGGTCTGAAAAAGGTTCTTTAGCGAGTTACGGCTCGCGAAACATTTCGTCCTGATTTTAGCTCCCAAGGTAAAATGAAGCCATACTGAAAATCTTGCGGTATAAATTGAAGAGTAAGTTTAGTGGTTTCTGATGGTCTTTGATCTGTAAAATTGAATAAAAGAGGTCCCAGAACTCTGTCTCAATTAGTTTCTAAGAAAAACGTTGTAACACACCAAAAATAGGAGTCGAAAACGCACGTATCTAGATTTGGGACAAAATAACTTCGTTAATTTGCCAACAAACAAATAAAAATTTCTAACTAACTTTGTAGAGAACTTAATTCTGAGAAAACTGATGTGCATAATGTTTATTAAAAATAAATAAAAATTCGTGAAATTCGACTGATATCGATATATAACGTAAACAGAATACGTTCTCAAGACTGTTTAAAATCTCTTTTTCTAAACCTAACCCAGTTTCATAGGTTATTTATATAAATCCGAAAACGGTTTCATTAATTTTGAAGTTGGTAATAGGCCTTCCTGTTTCATCTTCAGAAATGGGAGACATTTGATTATTTGACTTAGTTGATCTTTTCTGTTGTCTTGTGTAGTATCCATTATTACATAAAAAATTGAGCAGATTCAAAATAACGGTTTTAGGCTTTAGCGGCCTGTTCCTGTTCCACAGTCCGCCTTTTCTTAGGTCTACCAACTTTTCTTCTGCCTCTACGGTTGTAATCTTTCGTCATGTTCAGTATTCTACTTTATTCCACTCTATTGATGTGTAGAATCCATTTTCTTCTGTATTCTTTAATCTTTTCATTAACTGCAAAACTATCTAAATCACTTCTTATCCCTTCATTTCTTATATGATCTCGTATATTACACCTTTTACTGATCTCAGAAATTTCATTTCTGCTGTTTGTATGTTCTGTTCGTCTTTTTTCTTTATGACCCAAATTTCAGAACCATACAGTAGTTTAGGTGTTGCCATTGTTTTATAAAATTGTACAGTATTTGGGTTTCTTTTCTACATTTATTTCCCAACGTTCACCAAACCGTTTCACACATTCTTGTGAAATTTACTTAATTTTTTATATCTCTATCTTGCCCATAAGTAATGTCACGTCCAAGATAGTTCAAATGTCTTACTTGTTCGTCGTGCGTGGTGAAGAGCCGCACCATTTTCAATGCGGTCCTGTAACGGAACACGACGGATCTAGACCAGAGAAGGTCGATAAAAAAAACTAGCCAGCATAGGGTTGGTTACCGTCGGTCTCGATCAGTTGCGACGAAACAACTTTTTTACCTGTTCGTACGCGATCAATTCCGCCCCGCATTTTTACTTACTGACCGAATCTGTCATTTAGAAACGTTCCTATTCTGAACTTCGATGAGTTTTTAATTCTGCAACAAATCATTTGTGCGATTAACATCTTCAAATATTCTTGTAACGTTTGGTTAGGTTAGGTTAAGTTAGGTTGGGTTAGTTTACGTTAGGTTAGATCAGGTCAGGTCAGGTTAGGATAGGTTAGGTTAAGATATGCTAGGAATGGATAGAATTATAATACTAATAATTTCTGTATTATTATAATAACATGAAAATGCAATTGGTCGCAACTGACCGGAGTTTACACGAGTGGGTTGCAACTGACCACGCGTGGTCTCAATCAACAACTCACAATTCAAACATTAGCCTCGGAAACCAGGACGGATATAATGATAAAGACAACGGACACGAGATTGGATTTCAGAATAATATTTTCAACTTTTTTTAGATGAAAGTTGAATGAGTTTATTTTGAATTTTGGGACTCATATACTTTTCCCCGTTTTTAGGACCACTGCTTGTCTCTTGCTTATCTGATGGTTCCTATATACACATGATGAAGAGCAGTGGGAACAGCCAGCATCTCTTTATTACTCCTCACCTTACCTTCGCATTCCCTACCAATTCTTCGTACAATTTAATATCGATCCGATAGTTGGTTACAGAGCTACGTAAAACTATTTAAGTCTTCAAGAACGACTAGTTGTGTGCCCAGCCAATATTTAATGAATTAATATTATTTCAAGCGGGTTTAAGGAACTGGTAACTTTTATATTATGTAGAACACTGTTTTTAAAAGGGAATACTTGATGTGTGATTTACGGTATAGTGTTACTAAAAATGTCAACGCAAAACAAACGCGTGAACTCGAAAGCCGTTATTGGAAACGGATTTAGAAACACCAAATTACACGGTGAAGTTCACGCGAACAAAACCGGTTTATGTGACGCAGAAAGTTCTCACAAAAGACATTTTGTCTCCTTTTATTATATCCTCAGCAACAGTATACAATTACGGGTTATAATTTAGTAATAAACACATACGTCATAGTGGTTCATGTTCATGCTTTCTTCTGTCAGTTAAATTTACGTTCCCATATTCGTTTGGAGGTTAGGTAATTGTCGTGATTATCATAAACAGATTCGAATCACGCGATTCAGATATTATCAGTCTTTAGATTCGCATTACCCCAAACAACAATAAGGAAAAATGTCTCGTCGACTTTTACACGTTCATAAACCGATACAACAAATTCTCTCTCTCTCTCTCTCTTATGGCACTACAGCCCGTGTCCCCCCCCCAATTCTCTTCTGTCGGTAGCTATCCTCCTCCAGGAATGCACTTTCAGTATTTCTTTCGCATCCTCATCCACCGCGTCCTCCCATCTTCTCCTCGGTCTTCACACTGGTCTTTTTCCGTGGATTCTGTTATTCAATAGTTTTCGTGGTATTCTATCTTCCCCCGTCCTGGCTACATGACCAGCCCACCTTAGACGCTGTAGTTTTCTGTATCGTGTTAGCGGTGGCTTTTTATACATTTGATACAGTTCAAAGTTATATCTTATTCTCCAGCCGTGTACGTCATTAATTGGTCTCAGGATAATATTTTTCTTTCAAAGATATCGAGAGTGTTTGCTGCTTTGGAGTTCAGGATACACTTTTCGCAGCCGTAGGCTAGGATGGGTCTTATTATTCATTTGTATATCCTTAGTTTCGTGTTTCTGTGGATGAGACGCATCAGATTGATAGTGCCGAAACTCGGAGAAAAGAAAACATTATTTTCGCCTCTCTTTAACCTTTGATTTCGGCAGTCGAAGCGTCGGTAGACGGGTTTTCTGAGGATTAAAACTCGTTCCCTTCAAATTTTCCGCTCATTTAAACCTCCGCCTGATAGCCTTTTATAAGATAGACAGAAATAGAAATTCATTCGAAAACAGACCTTTACAATTTGACATAAGCTTCCTGAAACGTCATCATCGTCTTTATATCACGGCATAGGCACGGATCAAAGATCCTCCAGCCATCTCTTCCTGGGTCTACCCACACAGATTTGTGTCCTATAGGTTTTTATATTTACAGGGTTGTTTGGACAGTGTTGAATCTGACACTCTTCCTGTGGTCTGTCCACCGTTGTTTATAATCTTCTAATCTTTCATTCAAGTTAAAAACTTGTAATTTTGTCTTGTGATCTCTATACGATCAAGTTTAGAACACCTTTTAACTCCTCTTGAGAATACTATTTCTGAGGCCTGTATTTAACATTCTTTTTTGTTGGTTGTCGTCCACAGGACGGTACAGGCACCGGGCATAACCCACAGACGGTACAGGCACCACCATAACTGTGTGAAACTTTAATTTTGTATCTCGACGTACCTTGTTTCTAAGAACGTGATTACTTGTCCCACGCATCGTCAGATAACGTTATCAGTCTTTAATGATATGTTTTACAGTGTTGTCTTAGTTGTACACATTTTACGAGTTTAATTTATTTGAATTGCTTATTTTATTTTCAACTTTACTTCAGTAATTCACTTTGTCACGTACGCTGTGTCGGATTATCCTAAACGCTAGGGTATGCTGCAGCACCGGGCACCAGGGACTCAGCTAACAGAGGGGACACCGTCCAGCTGAATTGACTGAGCGAACCAAAGCTTACGATCACATTACGCAATTGTTTGGTTTTTCTTGAGCCTCCAGGTGGTCTAGTGGCTAACGCGGGCGATTGATGCGCTCGTGGTCCCGGGTTCAATTTCCGGCGGAGGCTCCATACGGCGTGCACTTCAGCGTCGTGAGGCAAACTGAGTAGGCGCTGAGATAACAGCGCCGCCTCCTGGCCGTGAATACCGCAACTAGCGGCTGGTGGCGCCGTAGTATACTAGCCATAACCGTCACACTAACACAAAAGCCGCGCGGTACGCCTTGGTCCTTAACGGACTGTGGAGCCGAGGTTTATTTATTTTATTTTATTGGTTTTTCTTACGTAGTTATTAACCATGGAGAGTGTCGAGTTGGAAAGTCCAGCGAAAGCTCTTATAAAAGTTTACTCGAATGATTTGAATAACGATCATCTAATAGAATTGAAGCACTTTGTGCCACGAGTAGAGGTTTTTTACAGATCGTTCGGATGAAGATGATAAATTCCATGATACTGCAGGTTGTCCGCTCAGAGTATTAAACTGGATTATTGATTTATGTATATGATGATATAAATGATTGATGTATTTTAGAATATATACATTGTTTATCGTCTGCTTTTTACGATTCCAATAGCTAACTGCGAATCTGAAAGATCATTTTCTGTATTAAAACACATTAAAGATATGTTGAGTTCAACTATTGGAGATGAGAAATTATCTTCGTTAGCAAGGTTGAACACAGAGCGAGATATTTGAATCGCTCGATTTAGAATAAATTATACAAGACTTCGTTAAGGCAAATTCAAGAAAAAAATGGACCGATTAGTATTTTCTAAGCTTAAGTACTACTATGGTCATTGTAAATCACTATTTAGCTAAATATTTGTTGTAATTTGAGAGTTTAATATGATTGTTAACTTTCGAAACTGTGTATGCTATTTGTCAGTGTAAATAATGGATAAAAGGTTGAATTTTGAATCGTGGAGGGGGGGACACCAGTCTAATGGCAGCATAGGGCACCACGCGCTTCGAATCCGACCCTGCACGTACGTAAGATTTTGTTTTAAAAAATTCTTTACAACGTGCGTTGTGTGTGTGTGTGTGTGTGTGTGTGTGTGTGTGTGTGTGTGTGTGTGTGTGTGTGTGTGTGTGTGCCGGCACAATCATTATCACCGGTGTTTAGTTTGGCGCGTGTGATGGTTCGCGGCTTCGCTTCCCAAGGCTAACAGGTACAAGGCAGTGGTGGTGCGCGCGGCCGACTAAATCATGCTTTCTCAGAACTAACTCGGCTCGGCTTTTTACTGCTTGGACTTGGGGCTTCTTTACTCGTAAAGCGTAATATAGCCTACTGTACCTTATTTTATAAAATACGGCAGTTTCTTCCTTTGCCAAGCTGTAGGTTCCGATTTGCTTATTAACTACATCTAAAACGCTCGTGTGTTGTTGCTGTTATTAAGCTATACTGTTTTCCAATACTCTCATAAATAAATACTGTATACAACAAAGTGTTACCGTGGTGCGCACCAACAACACCGCGTGTGTTCCCTGTTCATATATTTTATATTTATTTACGACATATGTGTAAATAATACGTAATTTGTTATAATTATCTGACGAACTTTGCTGAGGGATCACACCTTAAGATGGGACATATGTCGAACGCGTAGTGAAATATAAAAAAGGGAAAGCCACGAGACGGATAAAATAAGTAAATTTTATAGTATTCTACTGTGAGAATACTTATTGTAAAGTGATATTATTTTCCTAACGAGAACGTTATTTTAATTAAAGAGTTGTCGGTAAAAAATTAAACACCAATCGAAAACGATAAACGAAAAATAAAGTTACTTTTTTTTCAAAGTGACAGTCCATAATAGTCTTGTGTGCCTACTCTGTCAAGATCTTTCTCAATTTTGTATTTAAATTGTTGTAAGTCACAGTTTAATCACCACGATAAACACTTGTCAGTACTCGATGCTAACACACGCCTCTTAATATCAGCGTTATCAGCCGTTCTCTCTTTTTTTAAGAGATTATAAATGGATGTGTGCCTCTTAGATGAAAAGGAAACATTTCTGAGAAAATTGAGACTGATGGAAATAATATTTTTTATCGCTGATTACCTTTGTCATGATGTAAAAAAAAAAAGAAGAAGAAGCAGCACAGAATACCTATTTGAAGCATTCAAGTTATTTAATGAAATATCGATCCGGACATAATCGATTACAAATACACGTTATCAAGAATCGACGTAAAGTGGAAAAAGTCATCGCGATAATGTGGCCTGTCTTGTGCGTTTTTTACTTTCATGTTTGCAAGGAAAAAATTGTCCGTTCCTAACGAACGATTTAATTTTTAAGAAAGGACAAAAAAATGAGTAAAATCTGATAAAACAACGTCTTTTCGAAATGTGTGATTCGTTTGTTTTATTTTCCTTGCGAGCATGGTGCAGAGGCAAACGTGATCTATGACTAACTGTTATACGGCGTTCCAAGTCGCATGGCACCGAGGGTTTAGGACACTATTACACACACACACACACACACACAGCTGGCCGATACGCCTGGGGTATGACTCGTCTACTAGGCGTCCACTACGTAGCTGCAACTTTTATAATATAATTTTATAACCAACGAGCTTATCATATTTGTAATCTCCATAAAATTTTAAAGAAAATGACACCAAACACGACGTGGTTGTGATATATTTTAAATGTACAATTAAGTGTAATCAATATATTCATTTTGGTTTTAGAAATTAGCAAATGTTATTTAATTTTCGTTGATAATCACGCACAATTCGACTTATCTTTATCGTAATAAAACGTAGTACGTGTGTAAATTGCGTATATCAAATAAAATTTAACCCTGTAGGCTTCGAAGTGGTTCAACAACTTACTTATCTTTAAATGTAAAATATTTTCCCGAAACTACGCCATAAGTCACCAACTATGAAAACAACTCTTAATACGATTGTGTCCGTCTCGTTGTAAATTCATCCATGAATGTAAACTGTAAATACATTTTTGTTTATACTTACCAAGATATCACCAACATACTTATTACTTTATAATAAAATCTTTATTAAGTACTCCGATTCTACGTTTGTTTTGGAAATCACTAAAATACTCATATTTATCGCAATTACGCGTTGTTTGGACTCATTTTTCTCACAATTTCATGGATATTACAAAAATTGTAGTTTAATTTTTATTATAAGTTAAATTAAAATTTTATAGTTTTGAATCGGACCGTATACTTATACCTGAACCACCCGGGTCGGGCCAGGCCGGTTGTGAGTGAGCGTGCGAGAGTAAGGGACTTCTAATTCCTTAGGTGCCATCCGGTTTGGAAACGGTGTCGCGACATAAGCGCCCAGCGACATAAGCGCACAACTGATAGTGGTTGAAAGGGGTGCGAGTGAATGGGTGAGGCTGCATATTTAGGAAAAACGAAAGTTTAGTATTTTAATAATGATTACTGATTTTTTTCGGTTTCCAGTTAGCTTGAATAATTAGTCGAAAGAGCTTGACGTATGTTTCTTTCTTCTTGTCTGGTAACAATGCAAAAGCCACGGGGTATATATTTGTTTCTTCTTCTGAGCTTCCAAAATCTGCATGGATAGAGTAAATCTGCGAAAACTGTTTGCTGGAGCTTTTAAAAGTTCCGTCCATTAAAAAATCTTCACAATTGTTTAGCCCCTCTCTTCCTATATTTCCACTAAAAATCAATATTCTTTCACCGAGTGAGTTGTCACCCGCCAGTAGAAAGCTGCTACCATCATTCATCTTCAACAAATCTTTGTCAAGAACTACGTCTTCACGATTCTCGGGCTCTGTTTGATTCCCATGTGATTTACATCTCTGTCGTTGGAGAGTTCTTTTAGTCGTGGCCTGAGCTGGAATCTCTGTGACAAAATCGAAACCTTTGTTGTGAAGTTCACCCAACTCTTGATTGTAGATTCTCGAGATTTGCGTTTCCTCTTCACGGGCACGCTTTTTTACTTTCTGAAGTGATTTTTTGACTTCCAGTCGTGCTTCGTCTGGAGCGCCACATTGATGTTCACTAGTACTCAAAACTTCGCCAGACTTACTCTTCATAAGTCCTCGGCATCTTGTAGACCTCTCTCTTGAACACCTCCAGAATATTGCCCCTTCCACATTCTGTGCCGCTTTAAGACATACGAGTAGCCTCCGTACAGCGCGCACGGCTTACCCTTATTTGTCGTCGTAAGTTCCATTTCACCAGCCAGCAAAATTATGTAGCACACACCGCACCAGCACACACGTCTTAATAAACGAAAAACTAAAGCAACAGTGGCAAGTGTCGGCGAGGTAGAGGGTTGGAGCTTCGGGATTCCCACTTCATTGTTTTTCAGCGAGGGTGTTGACCGCAGGTAGCTAGAGGCAGGGAGGGGTAGTTTGGGCGCTTATGTCGCAAATTTCAGTATGTGCGCTTATGTCGCTGGGCGCTTTTGTCGTGAATTCTTGGAAACACCCTGTAGCAGTGGTTACCAAACTTTTCAGTCCACGGACCCCTCTCCTCAAAATTAAAAATTTCACGGACCCCGCCTTAGTTATAAAATAAAACAAACAGTAAATATGCTGCAAACTCTTATATTTTAATTAAATGCATTAAAATCAAAATTCTCTTAACTTGCAAAATTATAATATCTATGATATCAAATATAATTTAATGTGAACAGTGAAGCTGATTCTGAACAATTAGCTCTGCAATATTAGGTTTAATGTCTTATAATTTCAATATTAAGTCACTCTCGACATCAAGTTTATTTCTTAACTTTGCCAACTTCGGCTCTGTCTTTCCAGCCACACACGTCGAAATCCAGCTACTTAGGCGAAAAACCAGCTACACAGAAAACGTTTTGCTTAGATTTAGTGCTTATATGCGAGATACAGTGCTTGTATATACGTGGACCAGCACAGCGCGATCAGTTCTGCGTTGATGCGGCGCTCTAGTCAATTCGGCTGACAAACAGATCTCCTACACGATATGATTTAAAGACATTAGTAAAGACATTAGTTTGAAATTACTTTTACAATGACGATTAGTTTGTACAAAAAAAAAACTGGAATCTTCTACTAATTGTTTTAAGATCCTAAAATTTAATTTTTATACAGTACTATAAAAAATCGGAGAAAATTACGGTATATTCTACTTATACTTAAAAGCGTTCGCGGACCCCCTGAAACATTGTCACGGACACCACTTTGGTAACCACTGCCCTATAGTGGTAAACGTTGATAATACCGTTTGTCACTCAGCGTTTATGTAACGTTCGTTAACAG
This sequence comes from Magicicada septendecula, assembly GCA_034769895.1. Lineage (NCBI taxonomy): Eukaryota > Metazoa > Arthropoda > Insecta > Hemiptera > Cicadidae > Magicicada > Magicicada septendecula. The sequence continues at coordinate 490,484,871 of CM068370.1, read as the reverse complement.
TAAACTGTGTGCGTTGTTATTAATTTATGTACACGTACTGGTTGCGGGGATTGTGATAGTTGCCTGACGAGACGAGAAGCAGGCAATAAACGATCCCAGTGTAAGTCGTTAAGCGATCACGTACTGTACTCGACATGTTTGAAGTAGAGGAGAAAGTGGTCGCATCTTCCCGTCTGGCTGCTGGTGCTGCTGCTCTCTCCTTGTACACAAGTGGAGCAATCGAAACGCTCATCACAACTTTACTCATACATAATGTGAAGAAGTTAAAATCTAAAATCCTCTGGATTTTTTTATCCATGACGTGCCCGTTTTGATTAATTAATTATAAATGTATCACTACTGACTCGGAATACTAATTTTTTATTGGTAAAAATGTAAAACTTTTACCATGTAGACTGAGCGAGTTTTAAGCTTCGTCAGAGGCTGCCACTAGGAGCGCTGTCTGTCTTGTTTTTGGTGACGGCGCCGTCGTTCGAATGATCGATGTTGTGTGTGTGCGGTGTGATATGTTCGAATAGTATGTGTGATCTGAATTGTATCTGTTCGTTTAGGATGTTATACTTTAAATAAGCGTGCATTCTATAACACGAAAATCTGTCCACTGTGAACAATTTGATAAAAAAGTGTTGTGCTTGGAGCGTTCCTTTGCTTATATGAAAGTGAAGTGAATACAATAGGAAAAGGACAAAGGAAAAGACTCCGCGTTTTCGAAAAGAAATGATTAAGATAGGTTGGAGAGAAAAGGGTACGAAAACTAAGGAAGATTATTGCCCGAAAAAATATGGATGTGAGTGGAAGATAAGAATCGTATGAAAATTGAATAACTTTCTGACGCTATTGGGAAACGAAGTATTGTATTCTACGGACACTTAACGCGAATTAATCCAGAGAGGTTAGCGAAAAGAATATTTGAAAATTTTGGTAAAAACCTTAGGAGAAAATTTTGTTATTGGTTCAAAGAAGGTAAGAAGAATTTAGCTGAAATAGATATTTTTCGGAAGAGTGATACTTTTCGGTAAAGGATTAAGGAGTTCAAGAGTTTTAAGGAAGACGTGATAAAACAAATGAAAACTGTCTGGACATAAGAAAGGAAGACAGCGTAGTAAAAGCATGGACCTGTGTTGAAAGGACAAAAAGGTGAGAAATCGGGAAAGATCGCAAGTTATTTCACGAGGGCCACAGCTGGCCAACACAGAAAACAAAGATTCAATAAAGTACAATAGAGTGGTATGAGTTTTCCGTGCAGGCGTCCTTCACTTTAAGCGAGTACGAAAGAATAGAGATAAATAAAAAACAAAAAACAAATTAAATTTTTATCTCCAAATTTTACATAAAATCTATTTAATTAAGAAAGTTGTGTCAGTGGTTATAATCACAAACATAATTAACACTGTTGCACACCACTATAGAATTATTCCAATTAGCGCTTTCAAGCTTCACAGCTCATCATCAGATCGGAAATAACAAAAATTGAACTAGGCAACTTCTTTATACCCCCACTTGCCCTACAGCGCGTACACATTTTCGTAAACAAACTTTCGTTAAACATCCTTTCTGGCTATTATTAACTAGCGAGTTCAGTCACCCATGTGGGTACTTTTACATTTCTTTCTAGTAGATTCTGTGTGTGTGTGTGTGTGTGTGTGTGTGTGTGTGTGTGTGTGTGTGTGTGTGTGTGTGTGTGTGTGTGTGTGTGTGTGTGTGTGTGTGTGTGCGCATTGTTTTCAATACTTAACGTTTTAGAATCTTTATCATTCACACTTTTAACTGCAAGTTCCTTTCGGCACAGTTTTAAAATGTGATATATTGTCAAAACCTTCCGCCTTTCTTTCTATATTCAACGCAAAATATTTTAACTTAAAGCTTAACTAATATTTTAACTAATATTTCTACATTAATTTAAAGCTTGTTTACGAAAATGTGTACGCGCTGTAGGGCAATTGGGGGTCTAAAGAATTTGTCCAGTTCCATTTTTGTTATTTCCGATCTGATGATGAACTGTAAAGCTTGAAAGCGCTAATCGGAATAATTTTTCTATAGTAGTGTTGTGCAACAGTGTTAATTCTGTTTCAAATCTATTTATTAGGACAATCAAACAGAGAGAGCGGTACTAATGATTATTACGTAAGTTCAGAAGCGATTAAGAAATTTTAAAACGCTGTTTAAATGATTTCTATAAAAGATCGCGGATTCGATGCAGTAATTTTTTTCAATTAAACGTATTCGGCTGGAGAGATCCACTTTATGCGCGGGTCTCGCTCGCTGTAAAAGGCGTTAACGACGATTGGCAATCAGGACGCAGTCAGCTTTCGCTAGTCACCGTCTATGATGTACAACGACCGTATAGGGCACAGAATACGATTAACGGAATGAAAACACACACAAGGAAAACCCGGTAAGCCGTAAGTCGACTGGTTTTGTGAAAATATGTCAATCGCTTTCGTTCACCGTAAAGGCAAACAATCGCCAGCTACGCCGTTTTAATCAAGAAGGAAAATAACGTTACGTTACAGGGCGGTCCGCGCACGCGCCAAACTGGTCTACGGTGCGTGTGTATGTGTGTGAGAGTATTTTTTTATATAATGGAGTAAGTACGGCTGATCTGAGCGTGCGGCTTTCGCAATCGTCTCAGTTCGCTCGTAAACTGAAACTGTTCTCTTTGTTCAAGTTAAGTAGTAGTATACTGAGCAGCAGAACAGGATAACTAACTTAATCGGGTTTAATTAACAGCTTTTTTTAACACTACATTTCAGTTGGTTCAAGAAAAAAATGTTTCCTTTTTCTCGTTTGCGCCAAAGAGGTTGTGCGCGTTTTTCCTGATTTCTGGTGGCGCCAGAATTCTAAAAATTCCTACCAGAATACTAAAATGTGTTCTAGTATCCGTGGGTGGCGCCGTAAGTTCGATACCCATGAAGCGAACTTTACCGTTTATTTCATTTCGTTTCGGTACCGCTAATTTTTAAGTCGCGTAAGATGGTGACGGCTGACATAAGAGGTTCGTGTAGTTGTTAGATGCATGGGACTAATCATCACGGGAAGTAAATAGTACAGAATACTACTGCCAGTCGGCGCATATAAAGTAAAAAGGCAAAAGTGACTTTGGATAAGCAGCAATAAACGTATTTAGAGCAGCTTCTTCTGATTGATAGTTACGACGGCCAGCATCCTCAAATGATCGGCACGGATATTAGTTTCTTCAATGATTGCGTCAAATAGCCCATATACGCGCACGTACTGGTGTGTACGCGTGTCAGCGTTAGTGTACTGTGTGTGTGCGCGCGTACGTGTGCTGAATGGCGATTGCTAGGTGTGGCCAGCTGTTAGCGAACGAGGTCTGCACACCCAACGGTCAACAATAAAACATACAATACCCATACAGAAGGCAGTGTTTTAATTGTTGCTCGGCCAGTGGTAGCGTGGTTGGTAGCTGTTCGTATCATCTCCTCCGTGACAACGACGGGATGGGGTTTCAAATACGATCTCATTGTTACTGTTTTAGTAATTAAATAAGCGGTATGGAGAACCTTTACATGGCCCCCATGTTCTAATATTTATATTTAAAATCATTTTCGAAATGAAATATTTCCATAGAAATTACTTTTTTCTTCAGCCTTAACCACGGTATTGTGGTCACTAACGTATACCACCTCAAGTTAGCGCACTCGAGTTTCACTGATGATGGCAGTCGATGGCACTGCCGAAACGTCTGGTTTTGCAGGAAACATTCGACCTTGGCCAAACAACCCGGGAAGAAATTTTAACAACAAACTACTTCTTTGTTGCCGATAACGTAATACACATACAAAAAATTATCCCCTCCCCCTTGAACTACCCTTTTTATTTATAGATATTTCATCTACTTTTCTACAGTGGATTATTATGACCTTCTTTTCAGGATACTTTATTTATCAAAATTAAGTACTTTACTCTTGTTAAAACATAAAACGTTGCAGGTAAACTACCCCTTCCCATTAACCGATCTTCACCAAAATCAATAGGCCTTGAGTCCTCTACAGCTCAGGCACATATACAAAGAATGATTTGATTCTGTTTGAATTTGCAGCAGTTATCGTTCGCCATAGAAAAAATTCTACACAGACACACAGTTTTCAGAAAATCACTTCTTCATGTTCTGAGGATAGTACAATCAGAATCAGCCCTTATCTCGAACACGATTTTTTCACCATTTCCTTATGGAATATGGAAGTAAAAAAGAAGGTTGACAAAGGTCTCTGAGGTTGTGTGGGTTGTTGGTGCCTATAAAACAGTAAAATTCATAGAAAAGCAGGATATCGCCGTCATCTCCATAGGCAACCTGACTTGTGTCGGTTCCACGGACCGCCTTGTCCTCCGGCGCCAATGTCGACCATCTGGTCTTTTCAATACAATCGAAATGTTTTTTCCACTCAAGTGTACAGTAAATTTTTCACTTACTTAAGGACGAAGATTAAGTTACTTGAATTGAATAAATAAACATTTGGTATAGTTCTTTTTAATTATTAATTCGGGGTCAAACGTCCTACGACGTTGTCCGATGCCCAACCTGCGTTGTTGTCTGTCGTTGCAGTTTTCATCGTTTAGTTCTCTACTCTATCGCTCATTGTTCTTCTAATGGGCTCTATCCATGTTTTACTGGGTCTTCCTTTCTTTCTGTGCTCTCTAGGTATCCATCTCATTGTTTTCTTTGGTAGTCGGTCGTGTCCCATTCTTTGAACGTGTCCGTACCGTTTATCTTCAATGCAGTCGATGATTGTCTTTTGACGCCCATTTCTTATTTGATCGTTTTATTTCGTATTCGCTCTAGCATTGAAGTTCTAAAGCTCGTCTCAAAGCATCCATTTCTGTAGCTTCTGACTTTCTTTTTACCTCTTCTTTCATTCTCCATGTTTCGAATCCGTACATCGACGTGCTTTTAATCGTACTATATCATATATATTATTTTCTTCCTTTCTCCTCAAATTTATGTGCTCCATAGAATCCCATTCAATGATCTAATTATTTGTTTTGTTTTGTGTATTCTTGATTTTATTTCAACATCATCTGTTCCTTCTTCATTAAAGTTTATTCCTAAGTATTTGTAGCTGTTGCATTTTTTATATGTTCGTTGTTTTCTAAGATTAAATCTGTTGTTTCTTTTCCGACACACAGATACTGCGTATTTTCTATAGTTCTACAGATAATTTTTATTTACCTGACAATTGTTTCGCCAATTACGGCAGCTTCAAAGGTTAGATTTGAACTGACTGATTTGAAATGCACTTTAGGGAGGGGGGAGGGCTATAGGTAGTGTATGGCCAAGGGTGCACTGGAAAGTCCCAGGTTAGAGGCTTGACAAAGGTGTTCTACTGTTGGTAACAGAAAGTACCGTTACTGGCTAACGTTACCATACAATTTTGTGGAAGAAAATCGCAAGTCAACTACTTGTCACTTATAGTAGTATCAAATAGCGAGTGCGGCTGGGCGAAGGTCAGGCCCACTCACAAACACGCAGCCCGCACATACACAACCGCAGGGGATTAGGACCGGTCGGATTCTCGCCCCATTAGTCACCTAGTGGACTTCAGTTGATCAAACTTTGATTTATTTTATTTGACATTTTATCTCTACACACCATTACAAGAAAAATGATACCAAACAATCTATAATTTACTGAAATGGAGCCCAAAATATCAGCTATGTTTGGTACAAAATTATTGACTGTAAGATGATTTATAGGTGTGAATCATAAAGACAGTGACCCTTGTTTATAAACAAAGTTGACTAGATTGTCCGAACATCGGAGACCACAGCGCAGAAGTCAGAGTGAATATGCAGTAGCCTAACAGAAACAGCCAACAAACGACTAAGACGCAGAATACTACCCAACAGCGCGTCAAGAACTTGGTATAACTCAACACAGCGCTTGTTATGAACGCAGAGCCCTGGAGTTTAGAAGTCTTGCGCAATGGCAGTGGCGTATCTAGGTATGGTCTGGGGGGATTCATTGTTCATAACCTAAAGGTACCATACACACGATTTATAATATGGTTTTAATTACTCACATTTTTAATTACGATCGATTTCGGTCATAGACCATCGTCAGAACATATACACTGTGCACTCGCGGTCACAATATTGTAAAACAGTTAATATTTACAAAAATCGAATTCATGAACAATGATTATCGTTTACACTGTTTACGAATTCGTTTTTTGTAAATATTAACTATTTTACAATATTGTGACCGCGAGTGCTCAGTGTGTATGTCCTGACGATGGTCTATGACATAAATCGATCGAAATTAAAAATGTGAGTAATTAAAACTGTATTATAAATTATATGTATTAAAATAAAACTTATAGTTTACCTTATTTCCTTTCCATCTTGCGACTTCGTCATATGTCATACACGAAGTTATGTTATATGTTCGGGAAACATGTCGTGTATGACATATAACGAAGTCGCAAGATGGAAAGGAAATAAGGTAAACTATAAGTTTTATTTCAATAACGCGACTTGGAGACCATAAATCACAAATTATGAATATATGTATTAGTACCTTTAGGTTACGAACAATGAATACACCCCAATAGAAGATTGAGTAAATACGATTATTTCACTACCGACTCGGAACACAAAGTTTTTAATGGGTAAACGCGTAAAAGTTTTACGTTATATCCTGAGGTATACCTTTAACCAGTAGCGGCTCGTACAGGGAGGGCAAAAGGGCGCAGCCCTCCCACTAAATTTGCAAATTAAACTTGTCAATAATATAACTATAATGTGATAATGTGTATTATCCTTATTGAAAGATATTTTTGGGGCGACTAATAGCGATCACCCGATGTTTTCGGCATGGTCCCGCAGGCAGGACGGTTTCACTATCGTCCTCCCTGAATAGGCCAGTCTTTCGGGGAGCGGGGCAAGAGACGTGTACACATGTCTATGCATTTACATGAGCGTCCGCCATTACAGGTAGGGCTTTGCCCGCTTTCTGATTTCGCAGCTAAATTCATAGAGGGAGCGTTGTTCAAAACTTCTCTGTTGATGTTATAGCATATATTTTCATATAGCATATATAAGTGCATATATTTTCTCTTGTGTTTTATGTAATTTTGATTGTGTTCTTGTTGTACTTTTTGTGTAAACGTAATGTTCTAATAATTTATTCTTTATTAGGCAGTGTATTCTGTGTACTATAGTGTTTTTGTCGAACCTTGCGTAGGCCTACATAAACGTGTAACTTATTCTGTGTAGGCTTGAGCCTGTGTCTTCTGTGCGTATTTGTTAGAAACGATTAAAATGGCTATGAATTCGGTAAGTAATATTAAACGATTGATTATTTCAAATTCACTTACTTACGAAAAGAAAATAGAACTAAAAAAAATTAGGGCCACCAAACCGAATTTAGATATTACACAACAAAATTATAAAACGGGGTTATAAATAATTTTAGTTTCAAACACTGTTTAAATATTGGTAGTTTGCAAGGTAGGTTTTTGATATTAACAATAATTTTAGTAGTGAAGCAAAAGATTCAATTTTACAATTATTTGATGATAATAGCATTAATTTAGTTTCTACTGTTTTTTTTTTTACATAATATATAGGTACAACTAAATTTTGCCCCCCCCCCAGTCAAAAACATTACCAGCCGCCACTGCCTTTAACTAAGGCTATAAGGTAAAAATTTTACGTGTTTACCCATAAAAAACTTTGTGTTCCGAGTTGGTAGTGAAATAATTATATTTAGTTAAGTAACGGACACGTCATGGACAACGAAATCCAAGAAGATTGAGATTGTAGGTACCATTAGTAAGCAATAAGTGTGTGTATATTGTTATGAGGGTCTACTGATCGTCGTATGGTACAGTGGAAAACAAAATACAAGACACCAATTAAGTCACTAACAACCAGCTTTAATTATCACAATTAAACAGTTCGTAATTAACAAGATAGTCTCTTACAAGAAATCAAATAAAAATTGTTCACACGCAATAAAATGTCAACTAATATAAAACACAATTGTATTACAATAGTTTCACCCGATTATAAAACACAACACTTCACTAATAACCACTTGAACGCACAGAGTAATATCGCCCGATAATAACTGAACTAAGGCCGCTGCCGCCTAGTATTTATACCCCGTTCACAGACCAGAACATTCCACAACACACGTTATCTCTACACTGCGACGTAATTAATTGCGGCCTTGACACAGTCAGCGAGGCTGGCGGCGTCTAGAAGAGTCTCGCAAGCGCGTGTTGAAATCACGTACGCCACAACATTCAGCCGGATTCCAATGGATCGTTCGATAAACAGGTAGTTTGTTCTGTGATGTCGTAACAATATTATAAATACATCACATTATCGTTAAGTTAAGACTAATCAACACTACTGTCTTTAAAGTAGCTGAAAACGTGAGATAACATGTTGAAGTTAATCCGATTAAAATAAAGGGTAATAACACAATAAAAACACGCGTTACTGAAACACCGTTTAGAAGTTACTGACTGAATTGGTATCTTTCCTATATTTCATATTTCAAACGTATACGCAAATGCTATGTAATAAAATCGTTTGCATATTTAAAAAAGAGTTACTAGCTGAAAAAATAATAAAGGAGCCTACAAATTAAGATATTAACAAAATACATAAACGCTTTAGAACCTCTGGGGGGGGGTCCGGTCCCGTTCGTCCCCTTCCCCGTAAATATCGCCCCTGCGCAATGGTTAATCTGAAGCCAACACAATAGTGAAGCCAACCATCATCATCAAGGATTAAACCAAGGATGGTTTGTCCCCGTCTCAATTAGGCAAAGATTAGAGCTGGTCACTCCAGCGCTTCCTCGGACGTTCCACACCTCTCCGTCTCCTCGGCTTATAGTTCCATAGTTGTTCGGGGAAGTCAACGGTGACCGTGATATTTGTTCAATCGTGTTTTTTTTTTGTTTTTTTTTTCAGTGGTAGACGACAAATTCTAAAATATACGTGAGCAGTAATGAATTATATCGTATGTTTAAAGCAGAACGTTCCGAGTTGCATATGTCAACACAAATAAAAGTGAAATCTATCCGTTTCACAAAACCTTATTTATTTTTATTTCGCTGTGTGTGTGTGCGTGGCGGTATCCTACCGGTTGCAACTGGTTAAGGCATACCTAACTAACTGTGTTGGACTTTCACTTATATGCGGTGCAGCATTGCAAATAAGTTATTTGTTGCCGCTACTTTGCCAACTCCATCAAGGCCGTGTACGTATTGCTCGCGTTTGACTGACGAAAGAATGTACAAGAATACGTCACTGCTGCTGTACAGTTAGTTGTTTCTTTTTTTATGCAACACGTTTGTTCCAGTTATTCGAGGAAAAAAGCTGTTGGTCAGGCTAAGGAAAGCTGTGCGATGTGATGTGGTCGTTTCTCTATTCTGCTGTTCTTGACGTATTCCTTCTTTATATGGTCGCACTTAGTTGCTCGTTTTCATTACACGAACGAACGAGTCTTTTGATAATCTTACAAACACAATTCATCAACACGCCGATATGTCATGTTATTAAAGCTACCCGTTGGAAAACGTCTTCGCCCTAAGAAGTGTTCAGTGAATTACTTCTTCTTCTTCGCCACTACAGACCAACATGACCAACTACAGCCCAACGTAAGCCATAGCTTCCAACACTAATCTTCTCCAAAGTCTCCTGTCCATTCCCATCGCACCGTAATCCTTGCATGCATTCTTCTTAGATCTTCCAGCCACACCATCCAACCATATCATCCTAAGTCGGCCCCTATTTCTGCTTTGTTGATTTGGCTAAAGAAAGCTGTGTGATGTGGGTGTGGTCGCCCCTCTGTTCTGCTGTTCCTGACGTATCCCTTCTTTATATGGTCGCACTTAGCTGCTCGATTTCATTATCCGAAAGATCGAGTCTTTTAATAGCCTAATTCTGCAAACATAGTTCATTAGCATAGCGATATGTCATGTTATTAAAGCTGCCCGTTGGAAAACGTCTTCGTCGAAAGATGTGTTCAGTGACTTACTTCTTCTCCTTCACCGCTACAGACCAACATGATCTGGCAGGTCCGAGTAATAATAATGACATGGCTGTGTAGAAAATGAAAGTGCAAAGCGCTGTTTCTTGCTCGTCGATCTGCAGTCCCTGTTCCCAGCCCAACCAAGATCGCTCATTATTTGTCTCATACACTTTTCATTCGGTTTTTATTTTATTAACGCCGCGTTGTTGGTATTGTTGTTTATGACTTAAAGGCGTTTAACTTTCATAAACTTTCACCGTAATTGCGCATATTATTTACTCTGACGTGAGTGTGTTGTGTGTGTGATTAACGAGTACTGTGCATCAAACTAGTACATATATATAATTTTATTCTCAAACGGTCGTCTACCTTATAATACCAAATTCAGTTGCAATTAATTGATAACATTTATAATTGTTACAGCCTCTCTAAAGTACGTGTGTGCGTGTTTTGATTAATCGTGACCGTGTATGCGGCGGGTTCCATCTTGGACGTCCTCTGCTCTCTGTTCCGTATTCTCTTACTTTTCATTCAGCGTAATGCCAATATTAGTCCCATAATAAGATTATTGCAAATTATAAAGTTATAGTGTCTTGTAATATGTATATATTGCAAATTTAAGGACCTGGTTTGACATGAATACAACTGACTTATTCCATGCAGCAGTGCAGAAAGTTAAAATAGTCTGTATGATATCCAACATCCGAAACTGGTAGAAACTGTCAGAAGAAGAAGATAAAGCAATAAGCAGATGACAGAAAATATGAGATTAGTTAATACAGTGTACGACACAAAATTTAATATAAACATTCCCTGACTTCATGAATCGGCTATATGAGGTATGAGATATGAGATATAGTATGAGGTATAGTCTCTGACTTGTCAAGTAGGCTTTGCTAGTCACAAAATTCTAGTTACAGGTACTCCAGGATAAGTTGTATTGCGTTATGCAATATCCCACAAGCCATCATTTATCTTCTTCTTCGTCTTCACTTCAAGGATTAGGCTTGCTGCCTGTTTCGTCTCACAGCCACCGTTCCTATGAAGATTATTAGTAGGTAGCCTATAGTTTCCCTACCAGAGGTAACCAGCCTCCAGCTAGGTAGTTAGGTGATGGGGCTGCCAGCTTAAGGCTTCCCAACGTGCCTGATTTTCTGTTGGGGTTTTCTCCCTTAGCCGTTAAAGATCCTTCCACGCCACAATGCAGTGGTTTTGTAATTTTTAATCAAGGATTTATTTCTCTAGCCTTTGACGACCCAACGCCGGACTGCAAGGCAGCAGCTTCGCCGTAACCCTGGCAGGGGTTCTTACAGGCTACCATGATCTGGGTCAGATGACCCCTCGTTTTTTAACTAGGTTGTTACTCCTCTCCCTCACCCTTTTGCAACCTGGCTTTGGCGAGCTTGCCATCATTTATTATCAGAGAGTTTAGTTGTTGGCAAAGTATATCATGAAACATATTGTAAAAATTAATAACGTTAAAAATTTACTTTCCCTCTTGTAATAAAAATAAAAAACTTGGCGAAAACGCATACAATCGATTAGCATCGTGTTTACAGCCATTGTCTCGGTTAATTAAAATCGTCATTAACTAGCACACGTTACTGAGTACGCGTGACTGTCTATAATATATAAATATTAATATCTGTTATTATGAACTGTTTGCTGTAAAGAACTCGCGCATAACCAATTACGAGGTGGGGGGGGGATGCGCCCGTTCATTCATTTTTATTCATTAACGACTGTTCCATGGTCACAGAGAGTGATTATACTTCACCAACGAGTGGCGTAACGAAACGTCTGATATGGTCGAGTGCAGCTCCTCCTTACGCAGGCCTTAAACTGAATAAAGTGTATAGCCTACAATATGTTTCTACATCACTTGTTGTTACTGAACGAAAAGGCTTAAGTTCGCATTTATTGTAGCCTGCAAAGCGATTGGTGTTACTAAAAAATATTATACAACTTTTCACTAAACAGTGGGTAATGCAAAAAGTTTAAAATATAAAAGGTGATAAGGATTAAATAAAAACAGACATTGTTTATTCAAATGGTAATCCACCCACAACTTCACACTGAAGCATTCCTGAAGAGACGTCTTGGGATCTGACGAATTACTTGTTCCAGAACCGTATTCAAGTCGTCATCGGTATTAATGTTATGGGCGTACAGATGTTGCTCTAAATAATAATAATAATCTGTAAGGGTTAAACCAAGGATGGTTTGTTCCGGTCTCAAACAGTCTAGAGCTGGCCACTCCAGCGCTTCCTCGGACGTCCCACACCTCTCCGTCCCTTCGGCGTATAGCTCCATAGTTGTTTGGGGATGCGGCAGTCATCCATCCGGCAAAGAAGTTCCCACCAATCCAGCCGATACTGGGCAATTCTGTCGAGTATACTCATAATATTCAGTTCCTGTCGTATATCTGTGTCTCTTCTATGATCATGGAGAGTATACCCTGCCACGTGTCTGAGAAATCTCATTTCAACCGCATGGATACGACTGGCCTTTCAACCGCCTGCGCTTTCGTTAAAGTCCAATTCTCAGACCCATATAGAAGTGTGGGAAGGGCCTTGTAGAATTTTAGGCGTGTTTCTTTACTAGCTGACTTAATAGTTCGCCTGATGGTCCCGCGCATAAGGTTGAACTTATTCACAATAACGTTGCTTGTAGTATAAGGCACACTGTAGCCCAGATATTTAAAACTACTGACTTGCTTTAAATAATCCGACAAGAAAAATCACAAACAGTCAAGTCTATAGATCTTGGTGTTCCGTCCAAGGATACACTTTCCCGACCAATCCAATGGGTTTGGAGGCTATTTGCTTACTACAAGATTAACAGGGTTTGCGTACTTGCCTTTTAGGGAAGATCAGGTGATACTCAAAACAGATGTTTTTAAAAGTAAATAGCGCGTTTAAAAATTTTCTTTTTTATGCAAATAGCCCAATAAATTTGTCAAACGTTGAGCCACAAATTCCAACGATGATTATTGTCAGATCTCAGCCTTCTGATAACAAAATATTTCTGTGGAAAACTTTTAAATTTAATACTAAGACACGCTTAGTATCAGAATAACTTCTACAAAGCCTATCTCAGAAAGAGAAAGGTGAGGGCGAATCTACTGCGCCCCAAAACAGGGGCCTTTCGGCTAAAGTATGATAGCCCTGACAGAAGAGTCTCTGGTCCTCCTGGTAGGAGGTTGTGCAACAGGCCAGTAACCCCTGTTCATATAAAGCTTTGTAATACTTGTAGTACCCAAAGCAATCTCGGAATAAGGAGCGAAACTGCGGCAGTAGGACCCTGACAAAGGATAAGGATTTGAATGAGACGTGGGTCGTCTGAGGATGAAGTGGATAACGAAAGAAGTTTATATAACCTAATCCTTGAATTGAAGAAGAAGAAAAAGAAGATTTTTAAATTTTATCAAAATCTGTTGGAATATAAAATACCTATACACTGTCATATGCATAAAAAATCGTTTCCTGAGCCGCAGTGTTTTTGCAAATCACACACAAAAAATAAATATTATCTCTTACCGCCGGACTAGTGCTATATTGTAGATAGATGTTGATGACTCGTGCGAGCGCGATCGCGTTTGACGATACACACAACATTAATTACCGTATCCGGTCTGTATTGTTGTGGTCTGTACAGGTGTCCCAACGTTCCAACCGCAATTCCGGTAGAAAATGAAGAATAAGAAGAAGACGAACAAAACCCAACGCCAAGCAGGTAGAAGACTCTCAGTGGCCAAGGTCATCAACACCTCCCCACCGACTTACTTCCCTTTCTGGCTCCCTCTTCTTCTTCAATCTTACTCTACTTTTTTTTCCGCATTTATTTTCTCTTTTTTGTATTCGCGCACGTACATACTTTCCCACTTCTCCTCGTTTGACCTATTTATTTATTTTTTATTTATTCTTTATAATTTCTTTTGCGAGTATAAATAAGGGCCAGTTTCTTTATCGAAGGAATCAAAACAGGCTTAACGTATTATGCACAAGAAGCCCGTACTTCTTCCCAATGTGGGACTCTCCCAAAATATTAATCTACCCACTAAAAACGACCCCTTTAAGCATACACCCTATAAACTGTCCAGGCGGGGAAGGCGGCTAGATGATTAACTGAGATGGGTTCCGGAACAGGTTCAACTAGGGACGACGGAGGTGTAGATTTTGCTTTTCGTTTTCTCCCTAAACAAGCAGATGGTGCGTTGTTTCTTTTTTTTTTTTTGGCTTAGCTGGGCTGATCTCTCTCTCTCTCTCTCTCTCTCTCTCTCTCTCTCTCTCTCTCTCTCTCTCTCTCTCTCTCTCTCTCTCTCTCTCTCTCTCTCTAACACACACACACACACACACACACACACACACACATGTATATTTGTATATTTAGTGTGTACATGAATATAGAAGCAGTGTCTGGTTCCCCCCCCCACACACACACACAATGGGTCGACGTAAGCTGTAGTTTCTTCGTTTAGTTCATAACCAGATTTTCTTTAATCTACCCGTATACTTGCTGTCAGATTATTTGAGACAGACTGTAGTTATGTTCAGAATGGCTAGTGTCGAGTGGAACAATTACTTTCTTCGTCGTGCGCACTTTAGACGTTTCAAATATTTTGTTGTTGATACGAGAAATATCGTACATTTGGTAACAACAATTGGGACTTCATAGCTCAAAGCAAAGTTTAGGGAATTTTCATTTTATGTTTTATTTCTTTTTCGTCTGAGCCACTGTGGACTACGTTTGGTTCAACTGGTCCCTCCCTTCTTCTCCTCTCTTCCTCCTCTCCCGTATCTCCTTCATTCTTGATCAATGTCTCTCCCTCCTTTCGTCAGTCCAGATGGCACCTGCCCTCTTCTTGGGGTTTTCCTGAAAACCTTGGGCATTTTTTAATTTATTTTTGAGTGACAAGCATTCTTCAACGCCTTTTCGAGTAATCTGGAGTTCTTCTATGCCTTTTTCTGTTTCTTTGAACCACGTATTGGACATTTTAAGCTGAAATAGTTAAAAAGCTTCCCATTTTAGTTTGTCAGGATTCATTCTTTGAACATGCCCGTAGAAAGTAATGCTTCTTTTTCTAACTACGTCTGTGAATGTCTCAACGTATGTGTACAGCTCATTATTGTGGCGTCTTCTCTACTGTTCTCCATCCTTTATTGATCCTAAGATTTTTCTTAATATTTTCCTTTGTGTGACTTCCAGTTCTTCCATCATCATGTCTTGTTCAAAGTGTCAGACACTCAGCTGTATAAAGTGCTTCCAGGCGAATTACTGTTGAATAATGCCTAAGTTTGGCATTAATGGATATTGATTTTTTTGTTATATGTGTCCTTAGATTTCACTTATGTTTTATTTATTATTTAAATTAATGAATCAAAAGTATATTTACAAACAGAGATAACACTGTTGCACATCACTATAGAAAGATTTTTCCGATTAGCCCCCTTTCAAGCTTCATTGCTAATCATCAGATCGAAAATATACAATAATGGAACGAGACAATGCCTGTATACACATCTACTTGTCCTACAGGTAAGAAAAAAATCTTTCTACAGTGGTGTGCAAAAGTGTTATAATTCTGTGTGAATTAAATGTCGGTATGCACAACCATACATGTCGGTATGCACAGCCATACATGTCGGTATGCACAACCATACATGTCGGTATACACAACCATACATGTCGGTATGCACAACCATACATGTCGGTATACACAACCATACATGTCGGTATGCACAACCATACATGACTTCCATGTTCTAAGGTTTATATTTAAAATCATTTACTTGAATTCTGTTCGATAATTTCTAAAAAAGTATCACCCACCCTCAAATTGTTTTCACTATTTATAGATATATTTGTTATTATGGGGTAGTTTAATATATACTTATTTTCGAGTCACTTTATCCATAAAAATTAGGTACTTTATTCGTATACAGAAATTGAACTACGCAGATAATCACCCCTCTTTCTCAACCGATCCCCACCGTTAATGATATTTGCACTTTCATAGAGTAATAGTTTTATCATATGTAATTTCAAAGGTATCTTATCCTTCAAAATTAAATATTCGTACTTTACTTGATTTCAGCACAGCAATTTTCACAAAACTATTTGATTCTGTTTGAATTTTCAGCAGTTATCGTTCGACATAGAAAAAATTCTACACACAGACACTTTTCGGAAAGTGTCTTTTCTTCACTTTTTGAGGGTGGGCATTTTGCATGCAGTGAGCAATTACTCTACGTAGCAATCGCCACTAACAACGCATTTCCCCCTCCACACGTAGCGATAACCAGTGACAGTTTGTATTTTTATTTTCAATTTGACATATTTTTTGATATTTATATTTTTATATTGTAGTTTTATATTTATATAAAATGGTGCTCACACACTTCTCGCATGTATGAATTCCAATCCATGCATGTGAAGTGATTCATTTCCAATTCATCTTGACAGTATTGCCCGGTTGTGTACTCCTTACTCCAACAGTAAATGAAGTATACGATTGTGCGGAAATCTAATCGAGAATTATTTAGTAATGTATCCTGTCGCACTTGTTTGGATTCCCGACAGTCCTTTGTAGAACATACCCAACGGTCTTTACCTGTCGTATACAGTTTCATTTGATCCCCGTTCGTACAAATTCTTGGGTTATGTAAAATATTTTTGTCTCTTAGAAACTGTATCGCTGAATCTTTGTTGGGAATCTGTCCTGCTAACTGAAGGAAATTCATGATACGCAACGATACTACTACACTTGCGATTCCGGCATACAGAGTCGCAGGGCACGCTGTCACCATGGAATAGTTGCAAAATCCGTTGGAGGAGGAAATGCGTTGTTACTGGCGATTGCTACGTAGAGTAATTGCTCACTGCACGCTGCCACTTAACCGAAAAGATCCCACGATCTTTTTTTTTTACCGCGATCACCATACTTCCATTTCCTTACGGAACATGGAAGTAAAAAAAGTGTATTTAAATATACGACGTTTCAAATCATTAAACTGAGCACGCCTGCTTGTTTGGAACCATGGGATTCCTCTGTACTGCGTAGGACACGAAACCTACAAAGCAGAGTACAGAATACAACAATTTGATTAAGACGTATTGCGTGTGCAGCGGCTTAAAATAAACTCGTGCCTATAACGTTGCACAACGCGTCTGCAGCGCAGACTGTCCTCGTTGCTCGGAACCAGTTTTCCTGACCAGGTTATTCGTTTGTACGTAGTCGCAAGGTTCAGATTTCACACTCTTCATTATTACTGTATCACTAACATAAATATGTACTCTACGGAAATCTATCTGTATGGATGTGTGTGTGTGTGTGTGTGTGAGATCGCGCGCGCGTGCGTGTATGGCGGAGAGTGGGCCCAAACAATGAACAAACTCACTCTTGACCTCTCCCCCATGAAAATATCGGTATGGAGAACCGTATATGACTTCCGTGTTCTAAGATTTATATTTAAAACAAAAACAATTTAAAAACAAAATTAATTACAGCAGAGATGGACTTTTGGAGACGTTCTGCAAGAGTCCAGACGTGAGAAAATTAAAAACGAAGAAATTAATTATAGAATTAATGTAAAAAATTCAATTGTCGATTTTATCCAAACAAAAAAATTACAGTGGTATGGGCACACGAAAAGAATGGCACAGGAAATATTGCCAAGGAGAGTTATGGAATGGACCCCACCAGGAAGAAGGAAAAGAGGAAGACCACCGATCACCTGGATAGAAGAAATTCAGACTGTCTTGAGGGAACGAGAAATTGAAGAAGGTCTTTGGGTGGACAAGCAGCCGTAGAAGATGAGAATTCAGTCACTTCTGTAATCTTTGGTTTCGGAAAATGTGTAAACATTTTTCAGCCGGAATAAGTAATAATAAATAATTTAGAAGTTCAAAAAAACTATTAAAAAACGTTATACAATCCGGAACTGTCTGCTTTTTAACTATTATTTGTATTCAAAACAGACCCTACTTAGGAAAAGTTCGAAACAGATTCAACGTTTTGTTTTCGTCAGTTGCTGGGTCCAACACTTGACGAGTCACGTCTGATCTTCAATTACTGTATTCCAAATTCCAATTCAACTTCACATTACAAAGATACCTCTCTCTCACTTTGGACGGACATGTAAGTGTAATGATGTTTTGTCGAGATGAATGGCGCGCGTGTTGCAAGGCCACAACAATGCAACGCTGTACGCTATCCACAGACCATTAACCCAGTCTAGACGTAAACGCTCCAATGTTAGTCTCTTTGTTCGCGATTACGTTCACCTAGGCTTGTTTGCAGCGCGCACGCGCACATGCTCTCTCGCATAAACGTAGGCCTATATACGGATGGCCTTCGTTGTATGGCTGCGAACACGAAAACCAAGAGTCTGAAGCCGTTTTACATTATTTTGGAGTTAGTCGTGTGACGGCTTCGTCATCCTTTGTACACTTCACAACAGTGGTGACACCGACTTTACCAAAACAACTAGCTAAGTGTTTTTTAATTAAATTTAAAGTATGAACTGTACGAGGTGTGTTAAAAAAAGACCACATCACGAGCTCTCATGCCATGATCTTCGACATCGCTTTGGTCTGCACCGACCATTGTTTTTGCCCTCTTTAAAAATGCTTAAAATAAAAGTTCGGATCATGCAGGCCTCCCCGTATGCTTAGTTGAACAACCAGAACGCCTCTGTAAAGTTTTAACCTAAAGTTTCGCCGCAAAGTTTCATACGTACACGTTCTTCGATGTCTTTTTTAATAACTTTGTCACTAATTCGGCGGCCAGTGTACGCACGTCCCCACTCAATCTTTAGAAGAATTCGAAAAAGCGCTTTAGAAGAATTCGAAATCTACAAAGCATCGAGAACACAAAAAAACCTAGTGCTCAACGATCAATTGTCGTTTAACTCGAACAGCTTGTACGATACTGCGTTACAACATGTTTATCAGATTATAGACAAATGAGAAATCAACAGTTGCGATTATGAACCCGAACAGTGCGCACTGATTCTTCGCGCGGTACATTATTAATGTAGTGTGTTTTTTAATGATGTTAGTAAAAGTTTTTATTTACGTTGACAAGTTCTTCATGTGAGAACGAAAAGTTTTTAAACCTGAAGATGGGAACATGTTTCCCGAAACATGTCGTGTATGACATATAACGAAGTCGCAAGATGGAAAGGAAATAAGGTAAAACTATAAGTTTTATTTCAAATGGCAGTTTGTTCTCAAAAACTATCGCTAGGCGCGCCTAAAGTGGCAGCGCATTGTTTGAGTGGGTTGATGTGTTATTGAAAAAGTTCGGTCTTTTTTGAACACACCTTGTATGTATTGTCTGTTATTTTGCGTAACTAAAAATTACTGTGTTGATATTTATTATCGTGAGTGAGAAGGGGGAGGGAGAAGCGTCTGTGGAACGAGCAGGGTGCAGATTTGCGTTAAGGATCTCAGACAAAACATCATCATCATCAACCTCAAGGATTAGGCTCTATCCTGAACCCGTTCCGGGACCCACTTCGCTTTCGGCCGTCCTACATTATCTCCCCCCCTCGTCTATATTCTATTGCTAGCACTGGAATCCTGTCACCTGCCATTCTTCCCAAATGTTCACACCGCCTTCGTTTGTTGCTCCTTAACTGTTCCAACAATGGGTCGTCTCCCAGTTTCGTCCTTATAAACAATTACAATTAATAAAAAGACAAAACAATTAGTTAGTGTACGGTTACACTACCGGCCGTGCGCGCCCGTGGAGTTTGGAAGAACCCACAGTGGTCACACGTGCGTACACGGACGGAAGTGTAGTCACACAGGCGGTTTATAATCGGACGGTAGCGTTGTTGTTTTGACGGTAGTCGATGTGTGACGCTAGTAGGTCATGGATTTTGTTTACCCATGCTTCTAGTTAGACGTCGAAGGCGTAAGAGGGTTAAGAGATTCTGGATCCACTCTCGACTAAGTGAAAGAGCACACAAAGGAAAACTTCAATTTTTCTACCCCGGAACAACAACACTACAAACTTCGTCCATGCTTTCTGCTTTGAATATCTGTCATGGCATTCCCCACTGCTAATCTCACAGAGACAAGGTCTTTTTTTCAACTTCAGTGATCAGTAACTCACTGTTTATATATACATTTTCCATGCGCTGAAAGATAAAACGCAACTGCACGGAAACTTCCATGTGACCACATTCGTGCGTTTTAAAAACTGAACTAAAACGCAGCAGGTTGCGTTTCGATGCGGCAGACCTTGAAAACGGAGCAGCGTTGACGACTCGTGCGTTTTTTCCACGACCGTGTGAGCAGTTTCATTGCCGCCTGAGTGTTAAATTCAATGCGTTTCCCAACTGCAGGCAAACGACTGCGAAAAAACGCTCGTGTAACCGTATCCTTAAGATTTGAAATTTTCCAAGGCCAACTTATTTCCTGCAATCTCATGAGGTTGCCGTACCATACTAATCTTTTTTCTTTATTTTATCTATTGTGTCCTCTTCAACATTCACCGTTTCCATTATCATAGCGGAACAACAACTTCTTATAAGGAAGGCCATCCCTAAAGGAAAAAGTGTTCTACTCTGAAAAAGCACTGTCACGCGTCCGTGCGACCCGGATTAGAACATGAAACGGTTGGCGCAGATCATAGTGGGTGGCAGGAACGGCGGTGCAGGAAGTGGAGTGTGAGGTGACCAATCGTGTGACACGCCAACCATGCAGCTGTTCTGAACACAAAATAATTGCACCGAAAACAACGCGTCAAAGCTACGAACGCGCATTGAGCCATTTTGAGACAGCGCGCAGCCACACGCCCGTTTCATGTCTAATTTACAGATGTGCTACACTAGTATTGAAAATAACAGGTACGAACGAAACCGTTCCAAAAAATATAACACGTACAAACATCTGTTATTATATACCTATTATACATGAAACATGTATTATGTAATTTTATTATAAGAAATAAATTGAAACTAAAAGTATTAACAGTGTTACTTTACGCCGAGACTTTATTAAGCTGTTACTGTTTAAAAGAGAATAAGAATTTATAGGCCTACCTCCCTTTGGGAATACTAATTTAAGTTTTCACTAGGAGCAAACAAACTGACATAGATTTAATATTATATTGTATTGATTCCACTTTGGTTAGACAAATCAGTTGCGAAACTCAAGCAATGAAATTTAGAGTGCACGTAATTGCACAACATATAATGTCAGCAAATTTTACGTGAGATGTGCATTGAAGTTAAAATCTCTGAAATCACAGTAACAAAAAGTACTATATGGCCTATCAACTATCAGCCACTCTGTAGATTATAACACAATATAATTCGCTTTTTCAAATAATTTACCTAGTTGGTGATTAGTATAATATATAATTTGTTATTATAATCTGTATTATATATCTGTATAACGCACAAAAATAAATGTAACATCAGTATGAATTTTTTTTTCATTTATTAAAAACAGCTTAGCTTCGTCTCTTTGACATAGAGATGTTCTGAACCTCACTGTTTTGCTTCGTTTCGTATGGCAATCGGCACATGCGCAGAATCAAGTATTCAGCACCAATAAGTAGCTTCGTACTCGTGTACTCGTAATACTCGTAGTACTCGTTTACTTGTTGTAATTGTGTACCCGTAATAATCCTAATACTCGTAGTACTCGTTTACTTGTTGTTACTTGTGTATTTGTTTATTCGTTAGTTGCGTAGAGGAGTCCCGCGACTCGGAACCGCGAGGCCGCGAGTAATCGGAACAGGTATTTCAACTTTTCAGTCACTGTTATATCCGTTCCACAAACATATCGTTCGAAAATAGCTGTTATAGGTATATCGGCCCACCTCTAGTATAATTATTTTAGCCGTATATCCTGGGCTGCCACAGGTGCTACTGGACCTCAGCGCTGCCTTCTAAATAACATGGAAGTAAACAAAACCGTTTCCGCAATCTCGTTGTTTGTTTCTGTCTACCGGTTATTACCAATAACAGCGCGAAAGAAATGTATAGCCGGAATGTTATTATTATCAGCGAAGTAAACAATAGCAGCTAACTGTACCAAAAAAATCATTATGTAGCCTACGTGGACGGAAAGTGAACGTGTTTTGATTGTACTTGCGTCGGTCGCAGCGAAATATAATTTGTTTATTGTTATTATGAACATAAAAAGAAACTGCAGCAGCAGCAGGAGGAGATTGGTCGTAGCGGTGTGTGCGGCCGCGCGTTCGATACAATGACGTCGACCTAAATTCGACAAGGCAAGGGTGTGAACGGAGACACGAGAAAGTAAGGTGCGACCGGTCCGGTCCAGACAGGTATGGCCAGTACGTGATATTCTGCTGTGAGAAACGTCTGCGTGATATTAAACTACGTGATGAGCGTTTGGCGAAAATTAACAGCACAAACTGTTTCCACCGCCAGAATTCGCGAAAACTAGCTTTGAATTATTCTTCGGTGCATGTGTTACTTTGCCTATCTAACAATATTTCAGAAACTACATAAAAACTTTAAAAGACAAAATCGTATTTTCACGCCAAAGCGTGAGAAACTACGCCGTTTCTGTTTATGTCTCACGCCGCTTTGAATTTGTCTCAGATTGTCTACAGCAGTGGTTCTCAAACTTTTTCGGACCACCGCCCCCTTTGTTAAATAAACGCCTCCTCAGTGTGCCCCTAATTTATCCTATGTTACCCTAAATAGAGATAAGTGGTTCACACTACCCACAAGGATTGGGAATATCATGGAAATCTCTATATCCCTAAGATTATAACCTATAATTATTAATATTTGGCAGTCTATGAAAAAACATTCGTTTACGTTTAAGGTCCGCATCTTAAAAACTTCAAAAATAATGTTATGGAAAAAATACATTATAACACACTCAGTAGGCTATACTATATTATCACTTTAGAACTTACTACTTGTCTCTTTTATGGTGGCCGGCAACCTTGGTGAAAGTGATGTGCGCAGAATCCTGTTTTTGTCAGTGTAACGGCACGTCTCACTGAGTGCGTAAGTGTTGATGCGTTTGTCAGTGTAACTGCACGTCTTACTGAGTGCGTAAGTGTTGATGCGTTTGTCAGTGTAACGGCACGTCTCACCGAGTGCGTAAGTGTTGATGCGTTTGTCAGTGTAAAGGCACGTCTCACCGAGTGCGTAAGTGTTGATGCGTTTGTCAGCGCAACGGCACGTCTCACCGAGTGCGTAAGTGTTGATGCGTTTGTCAGTGTAACGGCACGTCTCACCGAGTGCGTAAGTGTTGATGCGTTTGTCAGTGTAAAGGCACGTCTCACCGAGTGCGTAAGTGTTGATGCGTTTGTCAGCGCAACGGCACGTCTCACCGAGTGCGTAAGTGTTGATGCGTTTGTCAGTGTAACGGCACGTCTCACCGAGTGCGTAAGTGTTGATGCGTTTTCAAAAACATTTACCGTATACGCCTGTATTTCATTTAATTATTATTTTCAACACAAAAAACATATTCTACGCTACGAAAACTTCATCAACTTCTTCAAGTACAGTGTAAATTTTCAAGATAGCTTATCATTTTTGAGAAAAGTTATTATACACTTGAGGTTTAAATGGAAGAAGATTGGAAATAATTGAAGTGTAATAAATGAACGTCAAGACATAAGGGCAGAAATTATTGAATATCTCAGGAAAATAAAACAAGTCAGGACAAAAAAGCGGCCAATACTTGTAATTATTTATTATTTACATTATGTAACAAATGAGATTGTTCTGGTATTACAAATACATATTTGATACAATTTCGAATAATACTGAGTAAAATTACAAATAGTAGTTAGTTGAATGAAATCCGGAAATGTCAACAATGTGTAAAACCCGAGTTGTAATAATTAAATAGTTAAGGGCACCCATAAAGCAACAGTAAGACGGACGTTTTTGAATTGAATTGTTACCCCTGAGCACACTTAGTCTCCCCACTACCCTCACTATGAAGCGGCCACCGTAAAGTAACGCGATTCTACCTACTAAAAGAGCTTCAAACAGAGTCTCAAAAACGTTGAGGTTTCTGATTATATGGAATGTATATTAAACACAGTCCTGCCAACCCAACTGACTAAGAAAACGCAACCGACTTTTCTTTTAAGAGCAAAGTAGTGTATCAAGTCGGCAGTGGATGTATATTAAATGTTTCGATAGTTTTCAGCAGATGTCGGTACCAACCAGCGGCAAAAACTTGAAGCGAGGAGGATATTTCGATTTGCTCGGTAGCACGCAGTCCAAAATACTATGAGCGCACACATGAGATGTGGTTCTTATGTGGAGATGAAGAGGATTGCTGGAGACAGTGGTTACAACGGAAGTGGGCTTTGTCTTTAAGTATTAGTACATTACTGACCTAGGATGGGTATCGTCCGATTCTCTGCGTCTATTGTGATCGGACGCATTGATGAGGAGACAACAGCTACTCCATATAAGGAAGTATTCAATGATCCTGTGTATGTATTCAGTCTGCAGTATGTAATTACTTCTTTAATTAAACTCATAATGCAATCGTCTGTTCGAGCCGGGGACTTATGAGGAAATCTTACTACCACCAAGTCGTAGTTGTGAAGCTTCTCGATACCAGCCCCTCTGGTATTATGTATACAAGTACACAATACCATCCAAGAATCTTTAGTTCTCAGCCAAAAAAGACCCTTCGACTTCGATTTTTCCTTCTTCAGTTCTCAGATACTCAAATTTCGGAGCGTTTGTTAAATGTTCATCATGCTGACTCCTCTCTTTTCTATTGAACTAAAAAAAGGAACACTTCTTGAAAGCACCTGAAAATATATTTGTTCACTCTCCTCGCCTAACATACGCCCCATTATTACCAAAACATACCAGTCATATACCACAGATTATCCGTCAGGCCCAGGCACAGGTCGTGTCAAGCCAGTTAGCATCACGACGCTTGACTGACCTCCCGCACAACTCGATCCTCTATCCGAAGGAGTTAGCCACGGGTGAGAGATGTTGTCAATCAGTTGCATAAGTCCAACCTCATGTGCGGAACCATTAGGAGAACTCTTAAGTCAGCAAGTAATGGAACACGCCTAAAATTCTTCAAGGTGTTGGCCCTTCTCACACTTCTTTATGGGTCTGAGAATTGGACTTTAACGAAAGGCCAGGCCAGTCGCATCCAAGCGGCTGAAATGAGATTTCTCAGGCACGTGGCAGTGTCTACCCTCCATGATCGTAGAAGAAACACAGATATACGGCAGGATCTGAATTTTATGAGTATACTCGACAGGACCCCCCTGTATCGGCTGAATTGGTGGGAACATCTTTACCGAATGGATGACTGCCGCATCCCCAAACAACTATGGAAGTATAAGCCGAGGGGACGGAGAGGTGTGGGACGTGCTAGGAAGCGCTGGAGTGACCAGCTGTAATCTTTGCCTGTTTGAGACTGGAACAAACCATCCTTGGTTTAATCCTTGAAGATGATGATGGTGATGATGAGCTCGATGTCTTTACTGCAAAACTATTTTAGAGCCGTTGCGCAACCTCCATTTAGAAATGACGTGATTTAATTTTACAACATCACGATCCATCTTTACAATTTTGTCCAGTCAACTAACATCGATTATGATATCGATGTGTTACATCAGTGGAGTGGAAATCCGAGCAACAATGTTTTACAAATGGAAAGTCTTGCAAATTGCTTGTCTAATCAGAAATGTAACCGAGATGTGATTGACATTTATTAATATACCGCTTTCGTGATTATCCAATTGTGTACGTAGTTAGATAATTTCTTGACAAATGAAGAATTAAATTAGTATATTGATAGAACGGAAGAGAACAACAAGGTAGTGAAAATCTGCAGGGGCAAGGAACCACCAGAAGCCAAGAGAAGATTCGGGTTTAACTAGGGGTTACCATATGACCTAGGTGAAAAACGAGGAGAACTTGAAAATTTAACAGCATGATCGTTACTTTATGGATCCAAAAAAAAATTGACAGTAAAAACATTACACATTATGTATAAGAAGGTATTCATGATTATGTTAAGCATTTTTACAGAGTTTATACAATGTACAATTTAATGTTTTAGATATAACAAGAAAATGTTTAGAAACAATACTTAAAGCTATTAGTTAGAACCGGAACTTATATAGGAAAAGAATATTTGCTATATTTATTTTTAATCATATATACGTTCCAGATGGACAGAACAAGCATTCTGGTTCATTATCGTTCCGGCCTTTCTTAAAGCTAGTATGCTCTTTTAATAAATTTTCGGTTAACACACACTTTCGTTTTGGCATATTAATAATAATAAATTTTACTTGCCTACAACTTGTAACTACCACTAACTATACTCAGAATGTCCACAAAAATAAGCAACTCAATTCAGAACTATCAATAACCTTATAAACTCACGAATGTAGACGCCTATGAGAATGGCAGAATACGCGGGAAAGAGCTGTGGGCAAGCAACGTATGACGCCAATGGTACATTTTTGAGCGGCGCCGCTGGGAGCGCTCTTGGGCGTGACTGCATTTTTCAGTTTTACGAGAAAAGAGGATTTTTCCCTGTTTTTTAAAAAATACTGCAGGACAGGTTTTTAACACTAAAAAAGAGGACGTTTCCGGGAAAAGAGGATGTATGGTAACCCTAGTTTAGCGGCCAAGCCATTGGGGGAATACTCAGCGCGCGTGTAGGTACGTGTAGGCATGTAGGTTCAGGCTCACTACCTCCGAGTGGTAAGGATGGCAACTATTAATGGTAGGTAATGCAACTATTAGAAAAGTGAAATCCACAGAGTCCTCAAAACAAATTAAATGCATCATTTCTATTGTTTGCTGACAATATAGTAGTGGTGGCCACACCCATGCATAACTTAACCGTGGTTTCGTTCTGGAATGTAGAAGGCTGCAGCAATTACCGTTGTTATTAATATCGTTTCTAGCGCGACATCTTTCTCTGCCACTTCCTACTGTTATATAAATATAGGTAGTATTCTCTCCTGTACGTGGTCTGCAGTGAAATGAATGGAATGACAAGTAAATCAGAGATCGTCATATAAATCATTATCATTTCAAGGATTAAACCAAGGATGGTTTGTTCCGATCTCAAATAGGCAAAGATTAGAGCTGGTCACTCCAGCGCTTCCTCGAACGCCCCACACCTCTCCGTCTCCTCGGCTTATAGTTCCATAATTGTTTGGGGATGCGGCAGTCATCCGTTCGGCAAAGATGTTCCCACCAATACAGCCGATACTGGGCGATCCTGTCGAGTATACTCATAATATTCAGTTCCTGCCGTATATCTGTGTTTCTTCTATTATCATGGAGAGTATACCCTGCCACGTGCCTGAGAAATTTCATTTCAGCCGCTCGGATGCGACTGAACTGGCCTTCGTTAAAGTCCAATTCTCAGACCCATAAAGAAGTGTTGGAAGAGCCATCACCTTGTAGAATTGTAGGCGTGTTCCTGTACTTGCCGACTTAAGGGTTCGCCTTATGGTCCCGCACATAAGGTTGAACTTATGCAACTTGTTCACAACGTCGTTGCTGGCATTATAAGACACACTGTAGCCAAGGTATTCAAAATTGCTAACTTGTTCCAGGACAATACCATCTATAACAATTTTTGCCCGTATGGGATCAGTTCCACAAAAAGCCATCACCTTGGTTTTAAGTGTGGATATTTGCAAGCCAGAGTCTTTGCAGATTCGATTTAACAAATGTATACCCATCTGCAATCTGTTTTCAGAGTACGTCATATAAATGTTCACATAAACGTAGGCGAGTGAACAAAGAAAATTTCTGGAATGTAGTGTCTGTGACGTAGATCGTGCTTCTGACACCACGCCAGTGGCGTATCTAGAATTTGGCCTTGGGGGGGAAGGTGTCCGGTCGTGTCGGCTTTATACAAAAGAAAAAACAAGTTAAGACTAATCAACATTAATGTTTTTAAAGTGGTTGAAAAACGTGTGATAACATTCTGAAATCAATCGCATTAAAGTAACTGTAATAACACAATAAAAATACGCGCTAATAAAGACTTACCTGACTCGCAAAACAGCTCAATTTTTAAATTCGACTTTCTGCAGCAATCATCATACGTATAACAAAAATCACAAATAGCATACGGTATCTTGAAGTCAATAACACAGGGTATTTTTATATACAGATCAGACATATGGCAGTTAACAATACAACAATCGTCCGGAAGGTGTCCTTCAGAATCACTTAGGAACGCATTTTTCGCAGCTGTTTGCGTCTGAGACGTCCGTCTTTCGAACTCGTCCATCCATGTCATGAACCGCTCCGCAAAATGTGTACCCCGCCACAGTGGCGCACCTAGAATTTGGGGGGGGGGGTCCGGTCGAGTCGGCTTCATACAAAAGTAAAAACAAGTTAAGACTATCCAACATTACTGCGTCTTTAAAGTGGCGAAAAACGCGTGATAACATCCTGAAATCAGTCCCTTAAAGTAAACTGTAATAACATAATAAAAAATTGTTTTCAAGATACACTCAGTTTGACTGAATTGATTTTCCTGTATTTCATATTTCAAACGTATACACAAATGGTGTGTAATAAACCTGTTCGTAAAGGGTGGGGAACAATGAGAACACAACAGGAACTCGTTTAATATTTTAAAATAAAATATGGTATTAATACAAAGGTAATAAGATGCCATTTTACTTAGTCATGTTCATCGTATGAAAATAACATCCTTTAAGTGACACCCATTGACACGCTTACATTCTTCAAGTCGACTGGAAAAGCTATCCGTGATTATCTGGAGCATGGCTTGCGGAATCGCCTGAATTTCTTCGATGACCGGTGCCTAGTTGATCTAAATCACGTGGTCGTGACTGGAAAACTTCAAACTTCAGATAGCCCCACAAAAAGCAGTCACACCCAGGCAGCTCTAGGAGGCTGTTGCACCAAATCTTGAGATGACCCGATCTTCCAACACAGCCTCAACACATCCATTGTATTTTGTGCAGTGTGTGCGGTAGCTCCGTCCTGCTGGAACCAGACCGAGTGAGTATCAATCCTTAGATCATTTAACAAAGGAAGAAAAAAGTTGTTCAGCATTTGCACATATCGGTCTTAGTTCATACTGACTGAATTTCCATTATCGTTTTCAAAGAAATACGGTCCATATACAAGAACAGAGGAAACTCTACACCAAACAATGACTCGCTTGCTATGAAGAGGTATAGCATGAAGTTCTTGACGGTTACTGTCACTCCAGTGGCGCATATTTTGTTTATTGACATGCCCGGAAAGGTGGAAATGTGCTTCGTCTGACATAATCAAGTGTTCATGAAAGTTTTCAATTCCAATATTCATTCCACCTGCAAGACGATCCAGGTGAAGCACGAGGTACTTCACACCGGCAGGGGACCAAGGCACCAAGGCAGGGGAGTATCGCCTGTGTACGGTCTGTTCATTTAACACGTTCATATAACCTTGTCGCAATCCGTTGTTTGTTTCTAAGCGATGTAATATGCGACTCTGAGTAACCTTAAAATCTGCCTGTAAATGGAATACGTGCGTATATCACGCCGGTATACAACCGGAACTAGGGTCTAGTCTCTGTGGAATGTACGATTATTCACGACGGCTGTAAACGTTACCGGGCGTACGCTTTTCTTATGTAAATATCATCAAGGCGGCGGTGGCGGCGGGCAAAACGCAGGTGAGTCACAGGCCCACGGCGTCGGCCTACGCGCGCGACGACACTCTACTGATGACCCGAGACTGCTGCACAGCCAAAGGTCGGAGACAGAGTCAGTGAATACGTGCCCGGGTCTGTTGCGACGACGTTATACGGTACGCAGTATGCTCCACGCGCGAGAAACAAAAGAAGAAGACATATTGTAGGAGTCTCCACACGACACAGTACTTTGTATCATAACGGCTGTGTGTATCTAGATTGTGCGCTAAACACGTAGGCTACACTTGCATTGCAGTTAGAATACATACAACTAGTAAGATACTGCGCAACTCGCTTGAACGAAATACGTTTATTGTTAGATAAAATAAAATTAATCATCATCATTATCTTCTTAACGGTTTTAGGCTTTAGCGGCCTGTTCATATTCCACAGTCCACCATTTCTTAGGTCTACCAACTTTTCTTCTGCCTCTAGGGTTGTAATCTTTCGCCATATTCGGTATTCTACTTTCTTTCATTCTATTGATGTATTGAATCCATTTTCTTCTGTATTCTTTAGTCCTTTCATTAACTGCAAAAATATCTAAATCACTTATTATATCTTCATTTCTTATATGATCTCGTCTATTACACCTTTTAACTTATCTCAGAAATTTCATTTCTGCTGTTTGTGTCTTCTGTTCATCTTTTATCTTTATGACCCAAGTTTCAGAACCATACAGTAGTGTAGGATCGCCATTGTTTTATAAAAATATAACACAATGGGGAGGTCCGAGTCCTCTAGACGTGCAAGCCCACAAACAACCTAAAAACAATAACATTAATAAATTTTTATATTTCAAAGCTGTTAGTATTTTATATTTCAAACATTAAATGTATAATAAATAGCTGATTACATAAACATTACAACAATCGAAAACAGAATCGAAGTAAAATCAATTACCTATACGTTAATTGTATTGTAAGCGAAACATTCAGTTACAATTCAAACAAATCTCTGCAGAATAATTTCTGTGAAACTTGCGTTATGTGAAGATAAACATACTTGCAGTGTATTTATTTGAAGAAGATATTGTATTGAAATTATGTAATAATACTTCGTTCAAACCTGGAGCGAATTTTCGCAGCTCAAAGAGCATAGTAATTAATTTATTTTTTCTTATGTATGATGATAATGGCCATAGCGCCCTGACACCGAAAGTATGAGACTTGTTCAAGGGTCGTACGAGGTCTGTAAATTAAGTAATGAGACTAATTCAGTAAAACCTTTTATTTACAATCAAACTATACCTAGACTCTATCGCCTTCAAAATATTTCCCTTGGGAAGCCACACAGCGTTTTAAACGGGTTTTCCACTATGCATAGCAGTGCTGGAGCTCCTATCAAAACTGGAATCTCCTTCAAATGGTCAGTTACATTTTTTTTTAAATGTTGCCTACCGTCCCAAAATGGTGTCCTTTGAGATATTTTTCAATCTCGGGGAGAGAAAGTAGTCACAGGGACTCAAGTCAGGTGAATAAGCGGGCTGAGGAACAACAGGAATATTTTTCTTTCCATAAAACTCATTAACCGAGAGTGCTGTGTGACAAGGTGCATTGTCATGATGCAGCATCCAGGTGTTGTCGATGGCTGGTCTCACGCGGGCAACTCTTTTCCGCAGCCTTTCAATTTCTCGGTAAACATGTTGATTGACAGTGTGTCCTGTAGGTAAAAACTCCTTATGGATAATGCCATTACTATCAAAGAAACAAATGAACATGGTTTTGATTTTGGATTTGCTCATTTTTGCTTTTTGGGACGTCGCGTCGTGAGTTCCACTCCTCGCTCTGGCGTTTTGTTTCTGGATCGTACTCAAAGATCCATGATTCATCACCAGCAATAACATTTTTTTAGACAATCAGGATCACTTTCAATTCGTCCTTGAATATCACGGCACACTTCCATCCTGTTGTTCTTCTGTTCAAGAGTGAAATTTTTTGGGGACCAATTTCGCACAAACTTTTCTCATTTCCAATTCGTTTGTCAAAATTTGATAAACTGTAGTGTGGTTCAAATTTAATTGTTCTGCGATGATTCTGACGGTTAATCGAGGGTCAGACCGCACCAAGTGTCCCTGTTTCGGTCAATACTGTCGTCAGTTCTTAACGTTGACGGTCTTCCAGAGCGTGGATCATCCTTAATTGATTCCCGGCCATCTCAAAATGCTTTAAACCATCCGAAAACCTGTACTCTTGACAAAGCTTCATTTCCATACGCCTGTGTCAATTTTGTAAAAGTTTCAGTAGCATTGAGCCCGAGTTTAACACAAAACCTTATTACACAACGTTGCTCGTAATCGATGTCACTCATTTTTATAACGCACAACAAAAACTCACTGCACCAAAAGCTTGTTTACTTTTCACGTGGCAACAATTGACAGAACATACAGCATTAATACTCACCATCAATCAGCTGTTTATCTAACCACCTGTGTTAATGGAAACCTTACAGTACTGCCATATTGACTGCTACATGACTAGTCTCATTTCTTAATTTACAGACCTCGTATGTTTATCACTGTTTTACGCGTAGTGGAAACTTTCCCGCCATGACCTTTCCTCAAATTATATAACCAACACGATGAACCATCTTAGGTACGAACTTAATTTAGTTACGTTTATTTGCTATCGTTTGATCTCTATTATGCTTGGCAACAGTGGTGTGTGTGTGTTTATTAAGTGTTATTAACTTTTATAATTACAGCAGAGTCACGCAGACTCGATTCAATGTGTGGAGTAAAATAATCTGTTATACAACAAATATTAGACTGCTTATAGTTCCCTTTTGAAAAAACACTGGTAATGCTTGACCTAATATGTGTCGTGTTGTCTCGTCCCTATCGTAAATTTCCGCCCCTTCCTTGTTCCCTGAAATCTCATTCGTAACTTGGGTCCTAATTTTGGGGGAAGGGGCAGCTTTGGAAAAAAGTGAAACTTGTTGGCCTACTTTAATGATACTGCTGTTGCTATTTGATGATACGAACCAAATAAGACTTAATGTTCCAATCTTAGGTGCGAACCTAATTTGGTTACGTTTATTCGCTATCGTTCGATCTCTGTTTTACTTGCCAAGAGTAGTGTGTGTGCGCGCGCGCGTGCGCGCGCGTTTTTTAAATCACGTTTTCATATCACAGTTCAATTTACATGACATCCCCCACAATAAGAAAGTAAATTAACTTCGTCCCTCGTATTTTCAAGTTCATCACCAAAAACGTCCAGGCCAGTCCAATTAATATTCTAATCAAGTGCCAACGCCTACTCGTGTCCCGCGGTGTCCGAATCATTTCCCGCGCCCTCCTAGAATTAATTTTCTTCTTCTCGTTTTTCTCACGTAACCGGTGATTAAATTCCCTGGCTGTCGATATTTAATTTACGGCATAATAATTAATAACACGTTTTCGGAAGACACTAAACTGAACAACGAGACGAGACACTGGTAACTGAAAAGTTTCAGTTTACATAGAATAACGGACCGCAATCCTCGACAGTCTATTCTAGAAATTCATTATCAGGTACAACCTTGGTCGGTTGAAGGACACCTCTCAACTATCTCCGTCCATTCCAACAGTTTCCGCATGTCGCTGAGACCGTCTTGGTATTCAGCTTCATTCTTTCCATATGTGTTATGCAAGAAGAGTGTTCTGGAATAAAGTTCTGCATCTCTTGATTGTAGAATTTTCTTCATTTCTTGGCACGTACATTCTTCTTAATCCCTATAATAACAGTAATAACAAGACATTAATACATTCTTCTCGGAAATGATATCCCTACGGCCTGTTAAAGAGTATAGACTGTACAATGTAGACATACGTAAAAAGTTGAACATTTTTAACATCCAAGATCGTGTTACAGAAAATAAAGAGAGATGGATTGCTCATCTGAGTAGGATGCCGGATGGCAGCTGACCTAAGGAAGTTTGGCAATTCAATCCTGTTGGACAATGAAGTATGGGAAGCCCTAGGCAGCGTTGGTGAAGTGGAAACATTCCATTGAGACCGAAACAAGTGATTCGCCTAGTACGTGATAGAGGAAGAAGAAGAAACAGGGTACATATGAATAACACAAAATACATGGCAATAGGTGACCTTCATCAAGACTTGATATTGGAGGAAGACATGGGGAAGATTTCATATACAGAGGAATACAAGTATTTAGGGGTGAAAATTACGGCCAGTGGGGAGCAAGACAACGAAATATAATCCGGAATTAATTTAGGAAAGATGGCTAATATCTAAATTAAATGGAATCCTGTGGGATAAGCAAATTACAGCAGAAACTAAAACCAAAATATTTAAAAACCATTGTTAGAAGTATCACGACTTACGGCTCAGAAGTTTGGACTACTAATAAACACACAAGAAAAAAATTAATGACAGCAGAGATGGACTTTTGGAGACGTTCGTCAAGAGTTTTCAGAAGTGAGGAAATTAGAAATGAAGTCATTAGAATGAAAATAAAAAAAATTAATTTGTTGATTTTATCCAAACAAAAAAATTACAACGGTATGGACACACGAAAAGAATGGGATAGGAAAGATTGCAAAGGAGAGTTATGGAATGAACCCCGCCAGGAAGAAGGAAAAGAGGAAGACCACCTGGATACCTGGATAGAAGAAATTCATACTATATTGAGGGAACGAGATATCGAAGATCTTTGGATGGACAAGGAACAGTGGAACATGAGAAGTCAATCACTTCTGTAATTTAAAATGCATGTTGGTTCTTGGTATCCAACTCACGTAGGAATATAGATTATAGATAAATAAATTTTATATCCAACCCGCTATACGATACAGCATTGAACCTGCTTAGGCGTAATCACTCAGATAATAATTCAGTGTCCGATCGGCTTCGCGGTGGTGCGCACCAGTTAGAAAGCGAGTGAGTTACATTGGTTGACAATTATGTGTAACATGTGATTTTAACTGTTAACGACCTCAATAGAGTGATTTAATCTGATGATGGAGCAGATGTTCCGAAACGCGTCATTTTAATCGACGTAACGAAGTCACATGACGGATACAAGGTGATTTATTTATCTATAATCTACTTCTGTAATCTTTGGTTCCAGAAAATATATAAACATTGTACAGCCGGAATAATAATAGTAGAAGGACATTTTCTTTTTCCTTTGTCACTCTGTGGAGGGGGGAATCGAACCCACTGCCAGTGCTGTTCACACAATCGATGCATTTCAACCAATTATACGATAAGCGTAGGCTATGTCACGTCACAGTACGCGGGACCGTTACCGTACACTCGCTGTTGCCTATTACAGAAGTGTAGGCAAACTGTTCTCATTAGATGCGACTGGCAGTGCATGCCGTACCAGATGCTAGCGGCGAGACCTTGGACATCAGTCGTGATGCTCTTCTTCATCGTGACTGGAAGATTACGTAACATTACTTTCACACACACACACACACACACACACACACACACACACACACACACACACACACACACACACACCGCTTGCTTTCCTTTGCTTCAGCCGTCCGCCGTAAAACGCTTCCTTCGTTTGCAGTCTTCTTCTTGTTAGTGCTTTTATTTTTTTATGAATTTCAAAAATCGATAGCTTTGGATATAATATACACGTGTCGTTCGCGTTGTGGTAACTATTATTAGATTACTAGATTTTGTAATTTAAAGCAAAAATATTATAATAAGGGAGAATTATGTTAAAAACAGTGAAGATAAGAAAGGTTCAGTATCTGGGACATTTCATGAGAAACGAACAGAGATTTTACTTATTGCAGTCCATACTACAGGGAAAAGTACTTGGAAAGAGAGGAGTTGGGCGACCAAGAATATCATGGCTGAGAAATTTAAGGACCTGGTTTGGCATGAATACAACTGACTTATTCCGTGCAGCAGTACAGAAAGTTAAAATAGTCTGTATAGTATCCAACATACGAAACGGATAGGAACTATCAGAAGAAGATGTTTGGCTACTTCGAAGGCTTAGACGGCCAATGGAACCAATGTTATTAAAATCCATTCCCGGGCTGTTTGGCCATTGTTTTGTTATAAAACAGACGTTTCGGCAGTACCATCGACTGCCATCATCAGTGTAAAAATCTAGCTGCACTAACGTAGGGTGTACACGTTAGAGACAACAATACTCTGAAACGTCTGTTTTTGAACAAATAAATGGATCGCGGCCAAACACCCCGGGAATGGATTTTAATAACGTTTTGTTTGGCTGTTTGCGTGTAATTACAATTACGGTCGCCTATTACGAAGTCAAACAAGAGGCGTTCTTATTCCTTTCATGTAAAGAAACTGTACAGTCAAGTAAAAAGTATAACATATGGTAAGTGCGCAGAGGCCCGCCAGTAGTGTCCGGCGCCTGTGTGTTGGCGCCCCTATATTGTGGTCGCTATATGACTAAGCGAATCAAAACTTATGAACACATTACGCAGTCATTAACCGTGGAGAGTGCCGAGTTGTAAAACAAACGAAAGCTCTTATAATAGAAGTTTACTCGAACGATTTGAATAATCTAGTGGAACTGAAGCACTTTGTGCCCCGAGTTAAATAGAAAGACAGACGTTTTTTCAAATCGTTCGAATGAAGATGACAGGTTACATGATACTACAGTTTGCCCGCTCAGAGTATTAAACTGGATTGTTGATTATAAAATGATTGATGTATTTCCGAATATATCCGTTGCTTATCGTCTGCTTTTGACGATTCCAATAGCTAACTGCTAATTTCAAAGATCATTTTCTGTAGGCCTATTAAAACGCATTAAAGATATGCTGAGTTCAACCATTGTAGATGAGAGATTATCTTTTCGTTACCAAGGTTGAATACTGAAAGAGAGACACTTGAATCGCTCAATTTAGAAGAAATTATACAAGACTTCGTTAAGGTAAAATCAAGAAATGAATGGATCGATTAGTATTTTCTAAGCTTAAGTACTACTATGCTCATTGTAATCAGTATTCAGATAAACTTTTGTTGTAATTTGAGAGTTTAATGAAGTGATTATTGACTTTCGAAATTGTGTATGCCATTTGTCACTGTAAATAATGGATAAAAGGTTGGATTTTGAATCTGGGGGGGGGTGCGGTGCACCAGTCTGATGCCAGTATAGGACACCACGCGCTTCTGTGTGTAGAACAGTACCTACTCTTGAAGAAATGTTAGGCGACGTCGGTTTCGTCTTTAGCATGATCCACTAACCAATAAATACATTTCTACACAGTTTAACATCTAGGGAGCGTTAACGTTTATGCTACATACTGGTACTTCTTGTCACCTCTGAAATAAATCGTGCTGCATATCTCAGTGATAATGTTTTCATTTAACTCTTTGTAGTTTTATATAAATAAGGATTTATTTATACAAATTGTACTCAAAGTAGATTATACGAGGGTCAGTTGAGAAGTTCGCGGAGCGACATCTGTAACTTAGCGGTAGAACTAACATTTTTTGTGTACCGTAAGATTCGTATTTGATTTGAACACCTGTTAATTTCCAAATATATTTGTCAATTTATTAATTGTTTACTGGCTGATTGAAATTTAGGTGTCATGCGTGTTTTGAAAAATGGACAAAATTAGGAATTTTTTGATAAAAAGGGTCTAGCGACAATGGAAATTCATAACTAAAAGACAAATGTGTTAGGAAATCCTGTACCTTCAAAAACAATAATAGTTCGTATGTGGGTTTTCGAGTTTAAGAAGCTCGTAAGAAGATACCCGGGTGGACACCCCAAAAGTGCAACAACTCCAAATGCACAAAGATTTTTCATACCAAGTCCTTGACTTAAACTACAATACACACGCTAATGTGAAATGCTTGTGACGTCAGCAATGTCGTCTACTCCGAATCTACGGTTTTCCAATACCGTGCAGACATACGGCATTTTTTAACGATAACTAGACCACCGCAGTTTTTGGTTGTCCACCGCGGGGATCATCTTCAGTGCTCGTGTGAACATGTTTAAACTGGAAAACCCACTTACAAATATTGTTTTTGAAGATGCAGCATCTCCTAACACATTTGCCTTCTCGGTTGTGAATTTTCATTGGCGCTACACAGTTTTTAGCCAAGAATTCAATCACAACACGACGTTTGATTTTGCCCATTTTTTTAAAACATGCGTACACGTAAATTTCGAACACCTGATAAGCAATGAATAAACTGGTAGATAGATTTGAAAATTAACATGTGTTTATAAGAAATATGAATCTTGCAACACACGAAAAATTTTAGTTCTACCGCTAAGCTATAGATGTCGCTCCGCGAACTTTTCAACTGACCCTCGTAGATAACCAAATTACCAGAACGTTTTTTTTCTTTTTGTTTATAAAAATACATGACTCGCTAAACACAGGCTGCTTTTAAATTTGTTTTGTTTTTGTTTGCAGATTCTTGAAAGAGGAGTCGTTCAATACATAAAAGACTGACTGTGGACGGGAACAATTCAAATAATAGGAAACACTACCATAAAATGCTATGCTGTTGATGCCGATGACAGGCTGAATTAAAACTTGAAGTGTGAACCAAGTACAGCAAAACTGGAGTCGACGGACGACTACAGCGGAGGCATGAGCGCTTCCAGCGGAGGCGGAGAAGTGTCAATAGGAGACGGAAGCGTGACCATCAGCTTGGGCGGCGCGACCGGAACCGAAATGGACAG
Organism: Magicicada septendecula; assembly: GCA_034769895.1. Lineage (NCBI taxonomy): Eukaryota > Metazoa > Arthropoda > Insecta > Hemiptera > Cicadidae > Magicicada > Magicicada septendecula. The sequence goes on along the minus strand of CM068370.1, from coordinate 490,446,523 downwards.
CAGCAGCAGCACGTTCGTAGCAGACAAGACTGAAGACGGCGACGGCCGACATAGCCGCGCCCAAATGTTACCTAGTAGTGAACAAGGTATCGAACGCATGGCATGTCTAAATTACAGTGAGCCGCTTCGCCGCGGACTCGATCACTTATTTGGGATTCTGTGTTTCTGCCTTTTGTTAAAACCATGGCCGGCTCTAGTACTGTAGAAGACCGGAACATCAAACGTGGCAACGCTGCGTCTTAGGTCTATGAGCATAGCTAAGGTGTAATAAAATAGCTAAAGCGAACATGTTATATTTTATTTTATTTCATAGCATTACCAAAATCATGAGTAGGCCTATTCGTAGCTAAATCTAAATTATAGGTATGTGCGCACTTAGTACTGTACGTTTAAGTTGAAGAAATTAGTGAATTAGTGTTAGGCCTACTTAATTAATTTTATTCGAATTATTGAATTCGTATCATATGAATGAGTTTATTATTATATTTCTTAAACAATATAACAGTATTTTACATAATAAACTTTTAATTTGCAAAAAAATGAAGAATTTAAAAACTGTTGTTAACCGGTAATTAAAAATGACGCGATTTGATTATTGAAATACATAAATTAAGAGATCGTTTAGTCTGTCTCAAAATATCAGGTGGTTCCAGTGTTGCCATGTATAATGTTCCGGCCTTCTACTAGAACCAGCCATGTTAAAACTTATCCTCTCTTTAGTCCTCAATACTAAGAATCTTTGGTGTCCTCAGACTGCTAATTTTTGGTGCACTTATTGCTAATTTCTTCAACTCCCGCTAACTCCCAGCGGTCATTTCCTCCTCATAAACTGCACATAAACTGTCTCCTTGGCCTTCCCTCTTCCGTTCTTTGTTCCGTTCTTCCTTTTGTGTTTATGCGTATATTATCTGTGTGTGTGTGTGTGTTTATTAAGTGTTATTAACTTTTATAATTACAGTAGAGTCACGCAAACTCAACTTAATGTGTGGAGTAAAACTATCTGTTATAAAACAAATATTACCAAATTTACTTACGTCATAAAAGTGACTGCTTATAGTTCCTTTTTGAAAACACTGATAATGCTTAGGTCTAGTAACTTTCACACTGGGCTCCTACAAACCCACAAACCAAAATAAATATCACGACAATAAAAATTTTTAATAAAAACGAGATATACTTTCACTTAAATTAACCAATAAACAAATCGACCAGAGAGTTAGAGGATTCGGAATGTACGTGGGAGAGAGAGAGAGAGAAATGGGGGAAGAAGAACTAGGAAAGAACGACAAGATTCGCAAACTACGGCTGTACCTATTATTATCGTTGAAATATTAAAGTGTTCCAGGTTCATAGACTAAATAGGAAATCTTCATTTGTTTACAAAGCTTGCATTACATTCCAGTTTAATTCTTTAAAACCTGTAAGCAAGGGGTGACTTCTTACGGGTAAATCTTATATTCGAACTACTTCCATCCTACCCTGTAAAACATGGTCTTTCAACCATCACTCACAGCTTCTGAGGACCATCCCAGAGACTCCAGGGGTCGAAACGTCAAGATGGAAGCAGTCCGAATAAAGCACTTACCCCTAATGATTCCAATTTAAATCTCGTCCTTTAAAAAATAAATAAATAAGATTGTTTCTCAAAGTATTTCATTGAAACCTGTCAAACTTTATTTCCCACACAAGTGTTTTCAAAAGAAATAGGACTAATAATACGTAACAAAATCCACCAGAAACAATTTTTTGCCTTAACTCAGTGATTCCCAAACTTTTCTGTCCGCGGACACCCAAAAAAAAAATTAAAAATTTTACGGACCCGTCTGAGTTATGAAATAAAAGAAACAGTAAATATGAAACACTCTTATATAAACATAGTTTAATGTGAACAATGAAGCTGCTTTTGAACAATTAGCTCTGTGATATTAGGTTTAATGTCTGATAATTTCAGTATTAAGTCACTCGACATTAAGTTTATTTCTTACCTTTGCCAACCTTGGCTCTATCCTATCTTTCCAGCCATACGTGTCGAAATCCAGCTACTTAGGCATAAAGCCAGCTACACGGAAAAACGTTATGCTTAGATAGAGTGCTTATACAATGGTTACATGTGGACTAAAACAGCGCTATCAGTTCTGCGTTGATGTAGCGCTCTAGTCAGTTCGGCTGACAAATAGATCTGCTACACCACATGATTTAAAGCCATTAGTTTGTAATTACGTTTACAGTTACAATTAGTTTTACTGGAATCTTCTACTAATTGTTTTAAGATTCTAAAATTTTAGATTTTAGACTATAAAAATCGGAGAAAATTACGGTATATTCTATTTTTTCTTGAAAGTGTCCGCGGACCCCCTGACATATTGTCGCGGACCCCACTTTGGAAACCACTGCCTCAACTAGTCAGACAATGAAAAACAGCCCATACTGTACCAGCAAGTTTTGAATGTCTCTCTTATCTGACTATTTGTTAGGTTTACGCCTATGAGAGACACAAACGATAGCACGTCTCGTTGGCCGTTACTGTACGAAATTACTGAAAATCGTTTATAACAGAGATCATGAGTTTAATGGAATGTTGAGTTATCGCGTTTTCGAGACTCTGCTGTATTATGTTATGCCTGAAAGAAGCTTATGCTTTACCATGTTTATTCATTCGTTAGTGGAACAACGATGCATGTCTGTCTGTACTGCTTACAGAAACGAGTAGAACAAAAGAAGGAATCGACAATCCCGTATTCGAAAACGACGAAACGTCGTCTAAACGACCGGCGAACGGTACACACCATCATCATGACGCGACCAGCAACGGAACGTTTCTCAACACGACGGTGACCAGTAGGACGGACAAGGACCCCACGGACGGCGGCAAGAAGGAGGACGACATGGCGGAAGCGGTCAACCTGGAACTGGTCAACATGCGACCCTTCGGCAACGGGATAAACGGTATTCCCGTGAAGAAGGGCGATGCTACGGAAGCGGACATGTCCGACCCGTACGACGAGTACTTCGTACCTGTCAACGAACACAGGAAGTATATCAGGTAAGGCAACGTGGTGTCCTACGCTGTCCGTCTTGTTCTTGGCGACGGCGTCGATTTTTCAAGGATCGATGTTGTGTGTGTGTGGGGTGTGATATGTTCGAATTATGTGTGTGGGGTGTGATATGTTCGAATTATGTGTGCGGCGATGTTTCTAACCTTCAGTATCGTGCCCCCTGTAGGTTTGGACTATAGCTCGTCTTGGTGTGTTAAATTCTTGGATTTTGTTGTCCGTGACGTGTCCGTTGATTAACTAAATATAAGTAGGTATATATCATAGCATTGTTAGAAAAATCGCCGCACACATAATTCGAACATTATCACACCCCACATACACAACATCGATTCTTCAAAAATCGACCCCGTCGCCAAGAACAAGACGGACAGCGCTTCCAGTGGGAGCCTCTGAGGAAACTTATAATAAGCGAAAACTGGTTCAGGCTATAAGGTAAAACTTTTACGTTTTTACCAATAAGAAATTTTGTGTTCCGAGTCGGTAGTGATATACAGTACTTATATTTGCCACATACAGTTTCAAAAGTTAACAACTACTTTATTAAACTCTCAAAGTAGAACAAATATTTAGCTAAATAGTGTTCTCAATGAACATAGTAGTACTCGAGCTTAGAAAATACTAATCGATCCATTTTTTTCTTGATTTTACCTTAATGAGTCATGTATAATTTCTTCTAAATTGAGTGATTCAAGTGTCTCGCTTTCAACGTTCAACCTTGCTAACGAAGTTTAATCTCTCATCTCCCTTAGTTGAACTCAGCATATCTTTTATGCGCTTTAATACAGAAAATTATATTTCAAATTCGCAGTTAGCTATTGGAATCATCAAAAACAGACGATACGCCATGTATATATTCGGAAATACATAAATCATTTTATAGTCAATAATCCAGTCTAATACTCTGAGTGGGCAAACTGTAGTATCATGTAACCTATCATCTATATTCTAACGATTTGAAAAATCTCGTTCTTGCGATTTTACCCATGGCAAAAAGTGCTTAAATTCTATGAGAACATTGTTATTCAAATCTTTCAAGTATACTTCTATAAGAGCTTCTATATATTTCTATTTACCTTAAGTAAACTTCTGTATGTTTAAAAAACATAACGGTGAACTCGTCAAAAAGTATGTACACATCTTTTTATGATTTTAGATTGAGGACAATATTGTTTTTTTTTTACATTTATTGTCTTCACTCAATTTTTGTGATTTAGGGCTGGATGGTGCCCCCTATGACAGATGAGGTCCCGGTGCCCAGTGCTGCAGCATACCATAGCGTTATGGATAATCCGACACTGGCTGTTACTTTGGTCACCGGCATGGAGACTTTCTACCTCGCGGAGCTTGAGACAGGCAACATCTGTTGTCTGAATCGGTTCCACCAGCACTGCCATAACTATAAGTATTCTTCCCCCCCCCTCAAACCAGCAAATGATCGTGTTGGCGGTTTCCCTTCCAATTTTTAGGCTACCCATTGACTGTACCAGCTCTAAGTTTATCTTATGGCCGCCACTGGGCTCAACCCAGATGGTGCAATCCTGCCATGTCCAAGGAATCTCAGTCTTTTCCTGTGGAAAGCCGTTTCCAGATCTTCCAGATCCCTGTACAGCTCTTCTTTGGGTCTATGCCTGTACCCATCTTCGGTTTTCTTGGGGCCATACATTTTCGGAAGAATTTTTCATTCAGTATTAAGAAGAGGTTCCAGATTTTGAAAGCACATTGTTTCCACTCCATACATCGTCACTGGCCTGATCACAGTGCTATAATGATGGACTTTCGCACTTCTGGAAAGGTTTATATTTCCTTACAGTTTCTGGGTTAGAGTAAAGGCCTTTGCTAAGTTGAGTTTCCTTATCTTAAAGGATTCTTTGTCTGAGGCATTTTGGAATATGTTTTCCCCAAGATATTTAAAATTGTTAGTATATTTTATTTCTCCATACATAGTGTCCATGCACATTTTCGGGAATTTAAATAGGGTGGTCACAATTTCCGTTTTAGCAAAGGAGATTTGGAGGCCAGCAATAGTCATCGTTTATAATTAAAGGCTACTTTTAATTTAACTTTAATTATGACAACATTTTATTAAAGACCTACTTGGCAACATCCTTCTCTATGATGTTGCCAACACAGGCTCTAGTTAGATGTGCTAATACACACAGAACAGAGCAGTCATTTCTTAAAATTACTGAACAGTTTGAATTTTTTTAAAACTGATCACAGAAACATATGACTTCAATTAAAAAAAATTCATAATTGATAGCTACGAGATAATTATAAATCCCTAATCAGTTATAATAGGACATATTAATTAAATGTTTAACATGGTACAAAATTAGTCACGGAGTCCACTTTTTCAGTACTTGAATTAAAGAACAGTGTGTTGAAATAACAAATTGACTTTCTTTCTTCTGAAAATCAGTTTCATACATGATGCACATTATTTCATGTAAATGTAGATGTCATGCATTGTTTCTTACTAATATTACCTTGTTATATTATTTGCCAAGTACGTTTATCATTACGCTGATAGATACACTCCACACTTGGTGATAATATTATCTTTTATAAGTGTGTTTATAAAATACACAGAACGTTCAATTTATTAAAAACACACTCACACATGGATACCCACTTATTTGTGTATACAAATTTTCTTATAATTGACCTAGTTTCTAGAAAGTTGTTAAATGTAAAAAAAGTGTACACAATATTTGGACAAATGGTATTTCAAGCAACACACATACACCAGCATGCCAATTGTAGAACTTCCAATTTTAGAGACAGATCATTAGTGTCTCCGTGGGAGGTAAATTCTATTTTCGAACAACTGAATACAGATTATTTCAGTATTCAGGAGCAAATGAATTTTGATAGTATCTTCTCCACTACAAGTACTGTTATACAAACCTGTTCCGGCACCCATCTCATCCTTGGACGACCCACATCTCTTCTACCAGTGGCTTAATATTTCAGCACCACTTTTGACAATCGGTCCTCTGTTATCCTTTGCAAATGATCACACTATTGTCTTCTATAGTTGCATTTATATCTCTTACTTCTAGTTCTGCTCTTATGTCCTCACTTCTTCTTCTATTTTGCAATGTATAGTTTAAAGTATTTCAAAGAACTGCATTTCAGCACTCTGAATCATGCTGCATTTCTTTTCCATTTTGGCCTCACTTGCATATTATATCAATGTCATCATCATCATCATCTTCTTCTTCAAGGTTTAAACCAAGGATGGTTTGTTCCAGTCTCAACAGGGAAAGATTAGAGCTGGTCACCCCAGCGCTTCCTCAGACGTCCCATACCTCTCTGTCCCCTCAGCTTATAGTTACATAGTTGTTTGGGGATGCGGCAGTTATCCATTCAGTAAAGATGTTCCCACCAATTGAGCCGATACTGGGCAATCCTGTCGAGTATACTCATAATATTCAGTTCCTGCCATATATCTGTGTTTCTTCTATGATCATGGAGAGTATACCCTGCCACGTACCTGAGAAATTTCATTTCAGCCACTTGGATGCTACTGGCCTAACCTTTCGTTAAAGTCCAATTCTCAGACCCATAAAAAAGTGTGGGAAGGCCCATTATCTTGTAGAATTTTAACAGGCTCTAATCTTGCCTGTTTAAACCTTCCAGATGATGATGATGATGATTAAAATACTCTTTTTTATGATAGAAAGTGTCTTGTGTTGATTTCTGCAGACAAGGTTATCACTTGTTTTTTTATTGGTAATTGTTAAACTGGGTGTTCTGCGTGCATGTGTGTGTGTCATTTTTTCATCTTTGAATTGATTTAATGCTATTTAGTACAGTAAGAAATTCTTATTTTCCAGAGGGGAGAAACTGTACGTAACAAAGGACAAAAGGCACCCTCCCACAAAACGTAAATGCTTCTGTTGGGGTCTAGGGCTCGTAGTACTAGCAGCAGCCATATTAATTGCTATACTAGCAGCCAGTAAGTATTCTATATTTCACAATACTAAGTCCTATAAAAGTATATGTATAAATATAAAAGTGTAAGTACTTCTGTTTTTTTTAGGCTACTTTTAAAACATATCAACTTCTATTCTCTTTAGCTCTGTGAGTTACTGAATAGTGTGAATATTTTGATATAGTATATCATATTTCACATATATGATAAAGTGAAAACATTTGTATACTGCAAACAACTGTGGTTTTATGTGAATGCATTGCCATACTAATTAAGTTGAGACAAGTTGGCTTTATGGAGATCCACACAAGTACTAGAGTATATTGTTACAATGGTCTACTGATCATCGTATGGTACAGTGGAAAACAAAATAAAACACTAAAACAAGACACTACTGAAGTCATTAAAAACCAGCTTTAATTATTGCAAATAACAGTTTCTAATCAACACGTTAATCAACAAGATTGTACTCATACAATAATTCAAGTTAATTTGTCCGTATCAATAATAATGTCAACTAATAGAGTCCCGCACAATAATCATTTTTCACTAATAACCACTTGAACGCACAGAGTAATCGCCTGAAGTAAACTACGAAACTCACTGGAATAAATCCCCACTAAAACTGAAACTAAGCGTCGCTGAATGCTTATATTTATATCACACTGAGATTCCAGAATAATCCATACTACACGTCAACGCTATTAGAAAACACTAAAGCGTAATTGCTTGCACCTTGAACACAGTGTGTGGGGACTAGTGAAGTCTGGAACAGTCTCAGTTACGGATGTGTGACAAGTGTCACATAATTGTCCTTCATCTCAAAGTAGCAGCAATATGTACGCACACACACATTATAACCGGGCTCCGCTGGAATAGCCGAGAAACATGTAGATTGTTGATTGTTGTGCAATGGGATGTGTACACGTACTAGAGTATATATACTGTATATGTAAAGTGTATGTAGTATGTAACTGTTAAACCAAGATATTACCTAGTATCAAAAGGTGAACAGCGTCTCCTTTTAATGATTGTATGCATGTAAAGATTGCTTTGTATGTTTGGGGGGGGGGGTTGATGTAATGAATTGATTCATCTTATTACTAAATTAATGTTTGAATATTTTTTCTTTTCTTTAGCAGGGGTAATTTTAACACAAGAAGAAAGCACACCAGTGGAAAGTAGAAATTTCGGTACAACAGATCTAAGATTAGGTGCTGTAGGTGGTGGTGTCTTCGGAACTGTTCCTAATACTACACCAATGCCCAGTAGTTCTGAAACAGCAGGGCCTTCAACTAGCATGTCATTTAAACCGCCAACGACTGATATGTCACCATTCTATGGTAAGCAAAGATGTGCAGTGGTTTTGTAATTAAACTTATGTATGTGCACACAACCTCTGTTATGTTTTACAGCATCTTCAATGTTAAATGATGGCAGTTTATCAATACCTTCAACTTAGGTGCATGTGTGTCTTGCCAAGGAACAGTACACTTTCAGTAATCCGGCAGATATCAATGGAAATGCCAGATTAATGGATGGTTATTAGAAAAAAAGCATTTAAATGACTAAAAGTAGCGTATATTGTGTATAATGGTAAAACACCTGATTAAAACATTGGATTAAAAATATAGTAAATTATATTCTATTTTTATAAAAATTATTCATATTAGTTTTACGTTCACAATTTACTCAAATGTAGGAAAAAGTGAAACTCGCAGAGTAATATACAGTATTATTCCATTGGAATGAAAAAACTGTAAATTTTCTGCTGTTTCTTGGCTTGACACTTTTAACACTTTTTCTTGGAGTTTTTTTGAAAAGAAGAATTTTACAAGAAGACACGCCATTTTCTTTAGCCCATTTAATAAAAGTTGTGAAGGCATCCACTGCCATATCATGGCTTACTGTATGAATACCTGTCACTACTTCTCCCTCTTCCTCCTGTTCATCACATTAACTACTTCATCGTCTCTCATAAACTGCTTTTTTCATCTTCATCACCCGCCAGCCACTTGTTTACATAGTCCATTGTCAAATCATCTGTTTTGTCTACTAGTTTTTCAGTGATTGTATCTTGCCACTCGTGCAGTTCACCATGTGATGACATTTTGCACTCACAACTTAAATTATGTAAACAGAGCAAATAATTACATCAAGAAAAAAACAACTTCAATTAAACACCACTTACACAGCGAGGGACTAATGATGCAACTGACATCTATGGTCACAACTTGTCCCCCCCCCCATGATCACTAGCACACGCCTAAAAAAAGGGCAGACTACCACAGTGCCGGATTATAGAGGGTGTACTGTACAATAAAATCTCCATTTAGCAGACAGCATCAGATGAACTGTAAGCACACAGTCTCAAGTTGTTTGATCCCCCAAGTTGTATTTACACAAAGTTTGCAGGTTTGCTGCTGTGATAAGTGTTACAGAAATTATAGTCTGAATGATTTTACTGACCTCTAATCTGTCCATAGAGAAAAGTCATAAATTTTGCTTTACGGGCTGTCCATATCCACTTTACAGAAAAACCACTATTGGAAAAGACACGTCCATTAAAATTCGTAAAGATTAGAAAGTCGGTTCCAGAACTGAGCTGTCCTTTACAGAGGAGTTGCTGTTTTGTGGTCTATCCACTGAAGATTTTATTGTCTTCATTTAATTTTTCAGTACATTTGTTGTAGAAATTTGTTTAATATAAAATGCCTTAAAAGTAAATGTGTAAAGTACACTGTACACTGTGTAAAATAAAATACACTGTGTTAATATACACTGTAAAAGTGTAAATGAAGGAAAAATCTAATCTAATCAAAAGGTAGTTTTCTGTTCTTGTTATATACTTTGTATTCTTATCACTGTTGTTTGTTTCAGTTTCAAGAGCTCTAGAAGGTGAACTAACAATCGACAACATGCAATTTACAAAAGGTTTAGCAGATAAAAACGCAACAGAATTCTTGAATCTTGCAACATCATTGGAGGAAGAGGTAAATTGACTGTACACGTGCAGTTTGCGCAGTGTAGTTTGTGCATGCACGTGTGTGTGTGTGTGTGTGTGTGTGTGTGTGTGTGTGAGAGAGAGAGAGAGAGAGATATGAGTGAGTCCATTGATTTTATTGACTTTATAGACATGTTCCTATTATAATATTATAATTTATAAATTTATTATATATTAATAACTATTATATTTATTATATTTAATAATGTATTATAAATATTATAATTTGTCATATTGTATAGAAAATATAAATATGAAATCTACTGTTTTTGCTGTTAACAATTATTTTTCTTTAATCTGATATGAAGAAAAAATAAAAACCACAGTTTACTATTGAACATGTTTAGATTTTGTATACAACTCTCTCTCTCTCTCACACTCTCTGTCACTCTCTCTCCCCCCATCTCTCTCCCCCTCTTCCCTCCTCTCTCTCTGTGATGACAAAAGGCTTTGACTTTAGAATTTATTGAATATGCAAAAATTATTTTGTTGGAAAATATTTCAATCTAGCTACAAAGTGGCCTAATGATAGTATGATAGTACAGTTTACATATTACTATTACTAATGCTTTATTATTTTACTGTATTTTCATAAATAATAAAGAAAGAATAGCAAAAAACATTACAGTACAAAAGTATGACATGAGCCATTAATGCTATAGCGTGTGGTTTTAGTAGTCCGTTAGAGGTTGTTCTAATGGTTTCTTCTGTACTCAAAATCCACATCATACCTACCTATATTTTGTCAGTGGCGGCTGGTAGTTCCAAATTTTGGTGGTTGCAGTAGTTGGTTGAGTGGATGGGAGAGGGATTAAAAGACACAGTTATACAAAATTATTACTATAATTTTATAAACTTAAACAACACATAACGTTTACCTTGAACCAACGTAAACACTAAACCTGACATAACCTATAAATCAAGAAGGCTGTGATGATTTCATGACACAAAGTTGCGCTACAGCACTACTAGAGGAACATTGCAGAAACTTTGCAACCACCAAGCTTACATTGGGAACATAGGGCAATTGTGAAGAGTAGCGCATGCCCTCGCATATGTTTGTGCAGTAAGCTCTGCCATATACTGTTGAAGTTGCAAGCAGCCTACAACCACCAGCCTGCGCGCCACATTTGAATTGTACACGAACATTACCTTGTAGAATTTAATACACTCTCCATTGAAATTTATGACACTTTTAGCTGCTTAATGTTTTAGTATATTATTTTATAGTTTAGTTATTCTATATTGGTGGTTCTGCAATACTGCAACCATAACACCAGTCACCACTGTATTTTGTGAACATAAAACAATTTTTATGCAATATTATATATAAATAAATGATCATAAAACTTCATAAAGTATCATTTATAAGCTTTTTTTTCTTTTAATGTGTATTCTTCTGTTTACAGTTGAAAATGGGCATATTCGACAGGCAGACTTTAAATTATGGAGCAGCAGATATTTCGGTTAAAGTGTTAGAATTCATGTAAGTAAAATAAAGGTGGACAAAGAATGTGTACTTTTTGGTAATTAGTAATAATTTACTTCATGTATACAATACAGTAATCAGGAATTGTAAGTTGTGGATGAGTTTGTAATATGTTCCGTACTTTTAAAATACTGATTTTAAAATTTGTCAGTTGGTGTTTGTGGGTTTACAAGTACATGAATGACAGCTGAGTAGTTTAGATATTGCACAATGAAAAACAGTAGGGCTACTCATTAGATATTTCATAAACTCAACAGTATACAAAAAACCAAGCAACATATGTAATCAAAATAACTCTAACAGAAAACTTATGTAATAGGAAAGCATTTTCTATCGTGTGTGTGTGTGTGTGTGTGTGTGTGTGTGTGTGTGTGTGTGTTTACTATTGCAAGCTTTTATGTCCCCCAACACAGTTCCTGGAAGTACTTAAACAACCATACTTTGCGTAGTTATTCATAAATTGTGTTGTTTTTCCACTACCCTAACCAAAAACAGACATAGGCCTACATATGCAATATGCATGAGACAGCACACCACAGTTGGGAAACATTTATTTAGTTATTTCGATGAAAGCTGGAAGCAGCATTTTCTAATTACAGTAGACGCCCTCTCGTCCGGCCACCTCGGGACCAGACCCTAGGCCGGATTACAAAACGGCCAGACGAACTAAAAATATACTATAATGATGAAATGATGCTCTTTAATAAATTATCCATACAATAAATCACCCAATACAGTATATATATAAATTACTAATGATTATAATTACTCACGATTTTCTGTTTCGGTGCCAGTCATTAACAGTACTCTTGCCTACATTAAACCCTTGGCAAATACTCTGGACCGATTCGCCCTTATCAAGATGCTGAAGGACTTGTAATTTTTGGTCCATAGTCACGAACATGTGTTTTCGTTTCGCACTCATGTTGGAAAACGTTTTTATTTGTACAGATACACACAGTATTACCATATACACAGATATATTTACACAGACTATATAAACAGAACTCACAACATAAGACATACATCCACACATGAGGAAAAGCGCGAGTCAACTGAGCTAAATATATTTATCTTTTAACAAGTTGGGGCCTGTCGCTGGAGGTTTGTCTAGACTGTGTGACTCACCGTATGGCTGGCCGAACCATCCGACGGCCAATCCAACTAGTCCCAAGGTCGGACTAGAGGGTTTAATATTTAACTGATATTAAATACAAAAGTTGCTTTATTTTCTAGTCTACACTAGATATTATATTTAGCCTACCTAACTTCAAACATATTAACACCAGTTGAAGTTTAAAGCAAGGCCTGATAATATGTATTGCAGTGACATTGCTTTACAATCAAAATTACCTAAAAATTAATTAGTAAATGTATTATATGTAAGAAAAGTTAAAAGGTTAACCACAGTATGGTTATAATTTTTTGAAAGCAAAATAAAGCTTATACAAATAATATTAAGGTTAGTTAGTTCTTAAATTAGTTGCAATTTAAACTGACTTAAACTTCAAATAGAGTGGCAATGATGATGATGATGATAGTGATTATCAAGGTTATCACAAATATCATCATTAGCATTACAGACCGCCAATAACAGATTTTTATATTTCTTCAATGAGCATTATAAATAGCTTCAGTGAGTCTGTAGCTCGCTGAAGTGGCCTAATGTCTTCCTGTCATATGCATTTTTTATCTTAACTGTGTTTGGGTCTTTATAACTGTACAAAAGCAATTAAATTTTAGCACAGTTTAATACTTAGAATCTGTTCAGCTATGTGCAAAAGATACATTTTTTGAACAACCAAATCAAATACCTTCTTTTCACAGACAACAAACAGTAGGAAAATTTGTTTCAGTACTTTACACTAAATCTATAGCCTTAATTATCAATTTCAATCCTGCTCGATGTAATCATATATTCAATTGCAACTTTAGCCCTTAAAATTGGTTTATTGTTCTTCGACATCTCCAGTTTCAGAAACCTCTATAAGTAATTCTAAATGAATTATCATTATCGTATTATATTGTAAAATAAATATTGTTTTGACTGTGTTCAGGCCAGGAAGTGTAATAGTAAAATACAGGATTGGCTGGAGGTTCAAACAGAATATCCACGATCCGATAGATCCAGTCACCACTGAAACACTGAAACAACGACTTCAGGATCACCTGAGATCTCATGACGGCTTTCTATACAATTACAGAGTGCCATTGCATAAACTTAAAACTACAAGTAAGTTCTTCCGAATTAGTAAATAGAATTTGAACCTACCTCTGCCTACAGAAATTTATGATGTTTTGTATGATTTCCAAAATGTCCTGATTCCTATTCCCTATCCTCTTTATATTCTGTCAGACTCTAGTCACTATTTGAAGAATAAAAATGTTTTCCAGTGATTCTGAAAACATTTTAAAAGTGTTTAAATAAACAATCTTTAATGAGCCGGCTTATCTCAAACTGAGGAGAATATATTGATTAAAAGTCTATATTTTATACTGTGTAATAGTTATCTGTTTTAGATGTATCTGCCTCAGTAAAAAACCATTGGAAGATCTACTTGAGAAGGAAAAGAATGGAATCCAATGCTTGGTTCATTTGGAATTAAATTGAAAACACAATATAAAACCTAACATTACAAAACAGGAATGTACAGCACTATATGTAACAATATCTGTTTGTTACTGATATACATTGTATTAATTCACTATCCACTTAAAGACGACCCTTGATTTTTGCTTTAAACTTTATTTTAGACTTTTTTAAATTACCATTAATGCACATGAACATAATGTCTTTATCAGTTTGTGAAAATAGTTTAATTGAAATAATATTTTTAATTTTTAATTTAATTTTGTTTGTTTGTTATTTTTACAGTTTTACATATTACTTCAGGTACATACAAAATTCCTGGTACAATATTTTATCGGTTTAAATATATTTGATTGAACAAATAATTATTTTTTACTTATTTTTCACATGGTTCCTGCTGATATCCTGCTTTCAAAATGGACTTTGTTGAATTGAAGGCCACGGCCAACTTTAAAAGTTCCTTGTTCTCCCCATTCAGCGCCCCACGAGTTGATAACATTCCAATAGTGCATTTTACAATGTGGACAGGTTCCCCAACCAATGATCTTCACAGCGTGTTGCCCTAGCTTCTTCCCTTTAGAATACCTGTATATGCCTCGCTTGTAACTGAGAAAATCTTCGTACACATCCATGACAGCGACAACAGGGCCTTTGGTCATTACTTCTCTCTGGATGTCTTCTTCTTTGTCTAGAACTTTGTAAACTTTGTCAAATTTGTGTCCGTCCTTGTTGAACGCTTGTTTATAACTCTTATTTGAGCATGTGTTTTTATGACATTTAGGCGTAGTCAGTTTCTTTGGATATTTGCCTTTTTTACCGCCGCATGGCTTAATTTCGTATGGTTGGCAACCTTCGTTGGAACCGTAGTCGCCGCCGGTAACCAAACCCCGTTTTGCAGCAAAGTTCCATGCTTTTGCAGTTTTTCCGCCTTTGCAGCCCCTACCACATTGTTTGCAGCAGCTGAGCAACTCTTCTGCAGATATATTTATGTTTACTGAGCCAGAAGTTTCGATACACAGTCTGCAAAGCACAAACAAAAAAAAGAGAACTTGTTAATCCTTAAATGACACATTCCTATTATTATCAAGTGGGAATTTCTCCCCAAATTTTAGGTTAATTTTATAATTTACTATATAGAATTGTAGTTGGTTAAAATGAGCTGTAGGTAATGTACATTTTGTATCATATGTTTTAATATTCTAAAAGCAGTATTAATTCTTATAGTATGTGAAAGACTATCTGCTTCTTCAAGACTTAATACTCAAAAATATTTTTCAGATAAAGTTTTGTTCTTGGCATGCAAATGTAGCTGGCCATGACTCATTTAATCTGTCATTTATATGATATTATAATTTGTGTGACTCCTTAAATTTTCTTTAAAACTGATCAGTAATATTCTTTTCTAATGAAATATTATTTTACTGGATTTTGTTGTCCATGACGTATCCATTGATTAACTAATTATAAATATATCACTACTGACTCTGATCACTAATTTTTTACTAATTAAAAATGATTGATCTGACTCATCAGTACTTATATATTTATAATAAATATTATTTGTCAGCATAGATCTGACTGAAGAAGGGCAATATCAAATAGGGTCTTTATTACGTGTTGAAAGTAAGTAAAGCTCAATTTGTATGTATGCGGTTAATTTAAATACAGTAGAGCATCGATTATCCGAACCTCTCAGGACGAGGGCCCATTCAGATAATCGATATTTTGGATAATAAATCGTAAATTGAAAACATTATTTCTCTTTACAAAAAAAAAAGGTTTTATTACAAACCATTTCTAACATACTGTTATATAATTACAGCAACCTGTATACTATACTGTAATGTATTACTAAGGCTAAAAATCATTGAATTAAAACTGAGTGTAATTAATAAAAACCAAAAGTTAATTTAAACAAAATTAGAGTTTAATGACAAACACTGTACAGTACTATAAAATTAATTAAAAATTAAAAAAACATACAGTACCATGGATTTACACTTTATTTAAGAATTGTTCTATCACTGTCTGTTTCAAACCGATACCCCGCTGCTAAGGACTGAAGTCGTTTAAGATTCATAAGCTGAATACAATCTATCTTGTCTTCTGTTTTGGCCCACTTTAGAACAGTCTCAAGTAGAACAGGCTCAGTCTCAATTCTTTGTTTATCGATTGTAAGACTGTATAGCTACAGCATTTGTTTATTACTGTACAGTACTGTAATAATTTATAGTATACAATTTTTTATGTTCAATAAATATCCAATACGCCTACACGTGTCCAATACATTACTGTACAGTACAGTACATAATTGTACCTTTTAATGAGTTCTGATAATAGATCATTCGGTTAATGGATGTTCGGATAATCGATGCTCTACTGTATTAACAATTTATTTTTAATTTAACTGTAAATCCATACATAGTTAATAGCATTTTTGTGAGACTTCTTCATGTTTTATAAACATATATTTTTGTATGTTTTGTCATGTATCTGTGTTTGTCAGCTCATTGTTTTTTTAATAATATTCACTTACAGTTTAAAATACACACTACTCATGTACGGTATGTATCAAACAAAAGTTAACATAACAAACTACATAACATAACATACATAAGGTACAGTTGCAATTTAAAATAAATTTAGAATAAAAGCAAGAATCTACATAATGTGCAATGAATTTTTTAACATATTCACAATCACAAAACCATTCTACAATCACAAGACAAAGACAAAAATTTTGTCTAGTGTGACCATTTGGGGGTGGGATTCCCCAATCTCCACCCCTCTCGTGTATCCATGCCTGGGTACAGAGTTCCCAATTGGTGTCTCATGCCACACGAGTGTGTTGTAAAACTTGTGTGAGAATTTGCAATACTGCCAGAGAAAATAATAAAAATAATTCTATTCAATATTAATTTTGAAGAAGCAACAAAAGGAAAATACTGAAGAGCCTAAGTATAGTCACTTTACATACAGTTGATTGGTTCCCAATCAAGAGAAGCTTGAGCTTATTATATCTTATGTTATTGTGCTATGGGGACTCATTTTAGAGGTTGAGAACTATTGATGTAGAATTTTAACAATACATATTTGTTACTATATTTGTTATTGTAACAAAAAATAGTAATTGGAATGTAATATTGTTAGAAAACAAAAGTCCATTTATTCCCTACACAATTAACTTCAAAACAAAATAAGTCTTGTTTAGATTCTAAATCATGAATCTCGAGTAATATAATTGATGACAACGTGTTAACACTTTAGTTTTGGCTATTCTAGCACAAGAAACTCCCATAGCCCATCTGTTTTCTAAAACTTTTCCAGCATTTAAAAAAATCCAAGATTTGCCTGAGCATCACTAATTATATACGAAAATAATGTTTGGACTTTTTTTTGTAAACATAAAAGTCACATAACATTATTTTATTTATAATACAAAAATTTTTAATCACTGGGATAAGAGCATGTTTTAAAAAAATAAATAAATAAAAGCTTGTAATTTAATAAAATAAATAAGATAATATTGAACCCAAAGTGCAATTGTTGTTTTGAAGAAAATCAATCGTGAAGTATACTTGTAAACTGTGACATCTCCTACCATTTGTGTGTGTGTGTGTGTGTGTGTGTGTGTGTGTGTGTGTGTGTGTGTGTGTGTGTGTGTGTGTGTGTGAGAGAGAGAGAGAGAGAGAGAGAGAGAGAGAGAGAGAGAGAGAGAGAGAGAGAGAGAGAGAGAGAGAGAGAGAGAGAGAGAGAGAGAGAGAGAGGGGGGCTAAAGTTTCCATCTGCCCAGAAAACAAGAAATAACAAGAGAAGCCTGTTAAGACCTTCATACAAATGCTACTAGGCTAGTCTCATATACGGATATAGAATTTACATGAATGAAGCAATGAAGCTTTTTGTTTAAATTATAAATGTGAAATAACTGTTGAGCATTTTCTTTCACAAACCTTCAAACTATGTTTCCATAAATAAATAATGTACTCACCTATCAGACATAACAGAAGCTACTGAAATTGCCCAACATGACATGCAGAATGACTGGTCCTTGATGGATGGGATAGTAGTACAGTGCGGCCATGTTTCTCTTGCATCAAAATGATCTGGAATTTCTTCGTCTGCTGCTGCTGATACAGATGAAAACTCTTTCACTGGTATCTCCTCCTCAGCACCTGTGTCTTCAGCACCAAACAATTTTAAAACTTCAGATTCTTCCAAGTTTTCATCGAAGTTTCTACCCGCTTCCCAATGCACTGCTTCTTCATTCAGTTCCTTGATGAATTGATCTGACAAATATTCAGCTTTCTTGGCAAAAGCAGTCACTACCAAAACTGTCACCAACAAAATAAAATACTTCATTTTGTTTGGTTGTACTCCAGTGGTTTGCGGTAACAAAACTCCTGACCAAGTATTTATACTCACACTTATCAGTTTTTAACTGTGATTTTTTTCTTATGAAATTTGCAAAACTAAAGCCAATTCAAGTGTCAGTTATTTCAAATTTCAAGTACATTTTTGTGATTAAAGTCACATAATGTGTATGTGAACATCATGTGGTCATAAGTTTGAATTAGGATAAATAAATGAATGAAAACTCACTTTCACACACACTCTCTCTCTCTCTCTCTCTCTCTCTCTCTCTCTCTCTCTCTCTCTCTCTCTCCCCTCTTCCTATCTCCCCCTCTCCCTCACCACAAGTCACTTGGACCAAAATGTATTTTTGATAACGTCCAGCAATCAAAGATTTTGTAAAATCAGCCATTGACTATACTTAAAAAAACTTTTGTGTTAATGTGCAAAAACAAAATTTACTAATATCATCAGGACTGTATATGGGTAACATAAATACTATGTACAGAATATCACATCTCACCAATATAAGAATAATAATTTATGTGTAATATTTACTATTATATATTATGCAAATACACATTCTCACAAGAAACAATCATCGTTGTTTCAGTATTACACATATTCAGGTACTGATGATGACAATGAATCTTGTCAAAAAGTTAAAAAAACGTTTTAAATTTATGTCTAGTTAATGATCATAATTTAAAAAAAAATCTTTCATCATATATTAATTGACACATGCCAGTAAACCTTAGTGTCAATCAATTTATTGCTAAATTCTTCAGTTATGTTACAATCTTCGGATGATTATGTAAAATAATAATAAAATATTTATATACAGTAGAACTTGGCTAATTCAAAGCTGAAGGGACCAGTAAAAAATTCGAATTAGGAAAACTTTTAATAACGGTAGAAAAATCAAATCAAAAACCGAAATTCAGTAAAGCAATATGTTATTTTATTAAACAATTTCCTTAGACATATGTATTACAAACGTATAAACATGTTTCTGTACAAAATATAGCATTTACAGTTTTTTAAAAAAGCTAGAAACTTTTGATTGCATTTTGCAGTTAATACACTGAGTTGTAGTAAACTCTTCAAGTTTATTAAGTGCTTGGAAAATAGCGTCACGTTCTGCTGTCCTTCAACAAACCGTCTCAAGTCTTGAATGTAATTTGATGCCTGTGAAGCCGTTGGAATCGGTATCTCTGGAAGTTCTAGCTGGTCCCCTTCTTCATCTGAAGATGTACCATCATTTCTTTTGTTCATAACATCAGCCACGATCTCCGCATCTGTCTGTTCACCGCACACCGCCAAGTCTTCATCCATGTTTACAAACTCTTCGTAACGAATGCCTGCGTCATGTCCAACATCTTCCCAGTTATCCATAGTGGGTACGACTTCTCTAGCAGCTTTATTCTCCTCTTCACCTTCAATGTGGCAGAAACCACCTTTACGAAAACAATTAGCAATTGTTTTTTGCGTAACTTGGTTCCAAGCACTGTTGCACATGCGGGCAGCTTGAAGGATGTTAATCTTGATATTTTCGTGCTCATCTAAATAAGCACTTGACAGAATGTTTTGGACCACAAGCCGTCTGTAAAAATGCTTAAAATTTTTTATTACACCTTGGTCCATAGGTTGAACTACTGAAGTCATGTTTGGAGGGAAAAACACAACCTTTACATTTTCCATCACAGGAATAGTGTTGTGCGCTGTACAGTTGTCAATAAACAAGACGATTCTTCTGTTTTGATTCCAAAATTTCCTGTTGATTTTCAAAAGCCATCTTTCGAAAATTTCACCTGTCATCCAAGCTTTATTGTTTGATTCATATTCAACTGGTTTCGTTTTTACATTTTTGAAACAACATGGGTTGGCTGACTTCCCTATCATTAGCAAAGGCAGTTTTTCCGAGCCATCCATGTTTGCTCCGATTAAAAGTGTTATGCGCTCCTTGCTGTGTTTGCCGCCACTACAACTTTCTCCTTTAAAAGCAAGTGTTTTGTCGGGGGTGCATTTGAAGAATAAGCCTGTCTCGTCTACGTTAAAAATGTCTTTAGCGTCTCTATCAGAAATCATTTGCAACAAATCGTCTTTCCATGAATTTGCAGCTTCAACGTCAACAGATCCACTTTCCCCACAAATAGTTTTGAAAGACATGCCATTCCTTTCTTTAAAACCATCGAGCCAACCAGTGCTGGCCTTAAAATCATTTTTCCCTAAGCTAGATGCGAATTCCTCAGCTTTGGCTCTGACGAGGGGCCCACTGACTGGAATTTTTTTGTCCCTTGCTTGCTTAAACCACTTCACTACACATTCATCCACGTCAGGATTTTCTGGTCCTCGCGCTCTTTTCCTATCTTTGTTGCTGGCTTTACACACACTATTCAAAATCTTCTCTTTATTTTTTAGATACGTTGACAGTGTATTTGGCGGTATCCCGAATTCCTTGGCAATTTCAGATTTCTTTTTTTGTCCCTTTTCCACTTCTCGTATAACGGCAACTTTTTCGGCAAATGTCAATGATTTGTATTGGGTTTGAAAGGGCCATGATGAACACACAACACAATAAAACTGCACAATAAGTGTCACTAAAACACACCAGTCTGTATATAGAGTACTGTGTAAAGAAAGGAACGGTCTCTCACTACAGGACACAGCTCGCACAGTAGAAACTCAAAAAGACTTAACACTTCCACGAATGCAGGCAGACTGAACTGAAAGCAACAGTGAGGGTGGCTGACTGACGAGGCGTGGAACAAGGGACAATGGCGGACGGTACCGTTACACGAGCCAGTCACGTGTCATCGCCAGATACTGACGGCAATTCCACGAATTTGACACAAAAGACAAGCGTCTGTTCACAAAGGGTGATGCCTGCTTGTCTGTTTCCAGTCGTGTCTCTATTGTTACGTGGTCTAGCCCATACAGCAGGCGATTTTTTATAGTTAGAGCAAAATTTTTATTTCGAATTAACCAAAAAAAGTTCGAATTACAGACGATGTTTTTGCATGGTTTTACATAGGATATTCAAGGGACCACGGTAAAAGTTCGAATTATGCACGAATTCGAATTATGCACGTTCGAATTAGCCAAGTTCTACTGTATTATTAAACCAAATTACAGAAATAGCAGAAATTATGAAGTATACAACTCAAATACACATTACAAATTATATAAGGTTTTGTACATTAGCTATTATGAGCTAAAATTAATAAACACGATGTTTCAACCTCTGTAGAATCAGAGGTCATCTTCAGGCAAACAAAAAATTAATACAAAGGTAAATCTATCACTAACAAATAGATATCGTCAAAACTCCAAATCTTAGTTAAACAAATATATTGCTAATAATAATAATAATAATAATAATAATAATTATTATTATTATTATTATTATTATTATAAAACAGTACTCGTATTTGGATTGACACTGGGGTTTACTGGCATCTGTCAATTAATATAAGACGAAAGGTTTTTTGACTTATGGTCATTAAATTAGACATAATTTTAAAACGTTTTTTAACTTTTTGATAAGATTCATTGTCATTATCAGTAAGATTGAATGAAGAATTCTTCGGAAAATTTATGGCCCCAAGAAAACCGAAGATGGGTACAAGCATAGACCCAAAGCTGTACAGGGATTTGGAAGATCTGGAAACAGCTTTCTGAAGGAAAAGATTGAGATTCCTTGGACATATGATTCGGATGGATCTGTCCAGATTAAATAAACAAATTTTCCACTATATTTGGCAACTTTACAGTCTATGTATAGAAATACATACAGAAACAAATTTCAAAATCTTGAGGTTCTCTGCGGTGAGAAGAAGACGAGGAAGGGGTGGACAGTGGAAAGGAAGGCGGCGCATAGTATGCGAATGAGGGCCTTCTGGCAGGAGAAGAAAAGGAAATGATATTTGCTTGGTCTACAGCTGTCCTGTTCGTGTAAAAAAGAACTCAGCGTTCCAGCAAAGAAGGATTCTTCCTGTGGCTGCAACGTAAACCAACGTAAATTAAAACTTACAATTTTCCAAATTCTTAAACAAATGACAGGTCTGTGTACACAATTCATGTTTCCTGTGTCCATGAAGAATGTTGTACCAAAGGTTTACTGTATGTTGTTGGTAATTGATACTGAGAGACCAAATCATGTTTGTAATAAACTTTTTTTGTTATAGGAGTGTTTGATTCATGTCAATTTGACAACGGGCAGTGTTCTCATGACTGTATGTTCGACTACAACAAATTGGATTTCACATGTGTCTGCCCACATCCATTAATTCTTGATAACAGTGGAAAGACTTGTATTGAGCCAGGTAAATATGTTAGTTTCAATGTTGTCAGTTACAGTTATAGTTTATGGTCATTGTTATTTTGTTAAATATAATGATAGTAACAGGTAAATAAATTTACTTAGTTTTACAGAATGTTTGAGAGGTGATTATGTATGTCATAAAACTGACCAATATTTAATTTTTTTATTCTACTTAAAAAAAAATGTTTCAGGAAAGAAACTTTTAGTCAGTGGCATCTGGGGTTATGGTTCCAGCATTGCACAACCACCAGTTCAAAATAAAAAACTGTAAATAATACGTGAAACCATTAAAGGGATAAAAAGTATCATAATTTTCAAGGAAACTGTGATACAAGGAAGTTAACACCCATTTTACTTGTCGACATGAATTTATAATTACAATATTTTTCTTGAGTTACCAACCACTGTTTGTTAATATTAGTTTTAACACCAGATGTTTTTGCCCATTCTGTAGTGTGGAGTCCTTAGTAGTAAAACTGAGAATTGCCACCAATAAAGCTGACAATGAGTGTTGTCAATAAAGTCTGTGAGATTTGATCATCAACCCAAAAAACTTTGTTGTAGTTGTAAGGCTGGTAAGGCATAGGCTGGCAGTGGACTGACGATGATTTATAACTTTTAACAGTAAATCAAAGTTGTCAATATCTTACGTGTAAGTTTAAGGGGATTCCCTGCTGAAAATTATAAAAAAATATCAAGTGTGTATAAGCTCATAATTATTAACTCACACATTCATTATTGGGAGGTGCTGCAACTAATGGTGAGTTTTACAACTGACAAAAGACTACTAACATAACTGGGCAAACACCAACGAATCTCTTTCATTAGATGGGAGGTAGTAGAGCACAAAAACATGAACGAACTGTGTTCAGGCACCATCCACAGTGGCAAACTACTCTGCCTGAATGCAGTTTGGGCAAAGACCTAAGTGTGTTAAAATAGGCCCAAATTCATTAAATTCTGTTTTGTAATTTTTTAAATATATATGAATTTTTGCATTGTCCTGATTTTTTAAAATAAAAGTCATAAAGTGGAACAAAAACATTACTAAAGATCCCAAATTAGTATATTCCTATGTACAGTAGACTCTTGGCTATCCGACTCCCGACTATTCGACCTTTGGCCTATCCGACCCGACCCGCTACTCAAAAAAAAAAAAAAAAAAAAAAGTACGGTACGTATGCAGTATTTCCGATCCGATGATTACTAGCGCCTTCAAACGTCATGTGAGCAATCCTGCCATGCGGGTGAAGGCGCTTGCGCGTGAATCACCAGTTAACAATACAGCATGCCAATTGATTCATGTTGTGACAGGAAAGTTTCGTGTTCCTACTTGAATGTGTAACAGGTGCATCAGTCAGTCTATATCCAGAAGTCAGTCCGTGCGGTTCAGTCGTTCGTGGATTGTTAATTTGTTATAAAGCGTGTATACAGTATTGTTGGTGGCTTTTATTTTTAAGTGAAATATGGGTGACAAATGAAAGAAAGTGGTAGTAACTTTGGAAGAAAAACTGCAAGCAATAAAAAGAATGGATTCTGGTGAGTCGGTAAACAAAATTGCACTGGAGTTAGGAGTTGGAAAAACTACTGTGGGTGATTGGTGAAGAAATCGCGCAGAGATTGAAAAATGGTGTTCTAAGCAAGCAAGTGGCAGTGGCGTGAAAGTTGGAAAAACTATGCAAAAAGGAAAATATGTGGAAGTTGAAGAGGCTTTATATCTGTGGTATGAAAATGTGAGGGGGAAAGGATTGACGGTTTCAGGCCCCTTGCTCCAAGAAAAAGCGATTCAGTTTAAAAAACAGATCGAAGGAGACGATGGTGAGTTTACTGCCAGTGACGGTTGGCTTGATCGCTGGAAGAAACGTTTTGGTGTTCGTCAGATGACGATTAGTGGTGAAGCATTGTCTGCTAATAAGGACCCTGTCCCCGACTTTAAAAAAACACTTTTTTGACCTGCTTGATAAGGAAGGTATTTCCGGAGAACAAGTGTACAACTGTGATGAGATGGGATTGAATTACCGTATGTTGCCGTCTAAAACACTAGCGTCTAAACAGGAAAAGCCCACACCAAGGTTCAAGAAGAGCAAGGACCGCGTTACAGTTTTAGCTTGTAGTAACGCAACCGGAAACCACAAGTTGAGAGACCTTGATTGGAAAATCTCGCAAGCCTAGGGCTTTTAAAAATCTTAAAGATTTAAGTTCTTTGCCCCTGCATTATACCCATCAAAAAAAGGCGTGGATGAATGGAGAAATTTTCAAAAATTGGTTTGAACAGGAATTTGTGCCACAAGTTGAAAAACATTTAGCTGAAAACAATTTAACAAGGAAAGCAATCCTAGTTTTGGATAACGCTCCTTCACATCCAGCAAATGACCAATTAAAAGATGGAGACATAAAAGCTTTGTTCTTGCCTGCAAATGTTACATCTATATGTCAGCTAATGGATCAGGGAGTGCTCCAAGCTTTGAAAAAGAAATATCGATGTAGGCTACTAAGCTATATCATCGCGACAATTGATAATACAGAAGTTGTGACGGCACTACAGTCAGTAGACATGCTTGACGTCATCAGATGGGTGTCCGAGGCATGGGATGAAATTCCATCTTTAACACTTGTGCGATCGTGGAAAATTTTGCTGGATCACAGAGCCAGTGATAAGTGGGAAGAGGTAGAACAGCAATGTGATGTGGAAAATGCAACTGATAACATTGCGCTTGTATCGCTGTTAGAAAAAGTTCCCGGATGTGAGGAAGCTTCATTGGAAGACATCACAGAATGGTTGGCAAAGGACGAAATCGAAGAAATTGCAGACGAAGATATTGTAGCGATGGTATTAAATGAACAGCCGATTGAAGAGGAACTAGGTGATGAACCCTACGATCGTATAACCCACTCCGAAGGCCTGAAGGTGATCGAGACGGCAGTGGAATACATTGGCCAGCAAGAAGAAGCAACACCAGCAGACATCATATTGTTACGACGGTCTACTCGATCGTCGTAGGTACAGTGGAAACAAAATAAGTACAAGACACCAATTAAGTCACTAATCACACCTTTAATTGTTACAGTAAAACAGTTCGTAATTAACAACACAGTCTACTGTAAATCAAATGAAAATTGTACACACGCAATAAAATGTCCACAAATATTAAAACTCAATTTTATTACAATTATACCATCTGATTATAAAACGCAACACTTCAATAATAACTACTTGAACGTACACAGTAATAACTCGAACCGCTCTGGAAATATATCGCACTAATACTCTCCGAACCGCACTATCAAATATCTCGCATTGAACTGAAAAACTAAGGCCGCTACCCGATGTATTTATAGTCACGCTCACACACCAGAAGCTTCCAAACTGCGTCTTATCTCTCGTGAACTACATAATTACTACGCCCTTGACACAGTCCGAGCGCCCAAGCAAAGCCCGGCACAGTCGAGAAAATTCTTGCAAAATGCGTCTAGTAGCACGTACACCACACGCTTACATCGAGATCTTCTGGCATATTCGATAAACGCGTACATTGTTCTGTGCTGTCGTAGCAATATGTTTACGTAAGTGGAAGGATATAGCGGCAAGGAAATTAATGCGAGGAAAGAAGCAGGTCTCAATTACAGACTTTTTCAATCCTTAGACAATGTAAGTTTCACTTGTTCTTTCATTATACAGTACGTAGTTTTAGGTTATTATAATTTGATTTATATTAACAACTAATTTGGTTGAAAGCTTTCGTATAAATTAAAACTCATAGTAAAACTCATTCAACTTATTGTTACCTACACATTTTGTTTCGTCCTTCAAATAAAGGTTTTGTGAAAGATACTGTAGTTGCGAATTCTTATTTCATTTCTTTCTAATTCATTTATTACTGTACGTCATTTATAAGGACAAACTGATATGACGTACGCATCCAAATAGCAACAAGTACAGTCAACGCAATAGGGTGGCGGTCATTGACCTTACAGAGGCTGGTATGCCTACGGCTCTGGTGTATCCGACTTTTTTGCTATCCGACCCGGCCGACCGCCACATTAGGTCGGATAGTTGAGAGTCTACTGTACTTCATAGGCTTGCACAGCCAGAGTCAATGTTGTTAAAATTCCTTCCTGGGCAGTTTGGCCATGGTCCATTGTTTTCTATAAAAACAGACGTTTTGGCAGTGCCATCAACTGCCATCATCAGTGTAAAATCGAGTAAGCTCATGTAAGGTGGTATACGTTAGCATACATTTACACTGATGATGGTAGTCGATGGCACTGCCAAAACATATGTTTTTGTAGAAAACAATGGACCACAGCCAAACAGCCTGGGAAGGAATTTTAACAACAGTGTATTCCTATTTTTAGGAGGCAAAAGAACACGAAAATAACATTAAAAAAATATCAGATTTTCAGCAGGGAATCCCCCCTTAATTGTTGCATGTAGGCTATTAAGTTCCAACAGTTCTTTGTTTTGTTATTATAATGATAACAGCCTCTCTCATTTGTAACTTTGTCCACTGGCATGGCATGAATGAAATGTTGATGACTTTCAAGTCTTTTGCAAACATGATTTTGGCTCCAAAACAGGTTTCTCACTATTGTTGAAACTTCTTATTATGGTAATCATAAAAATGTACCATCTTAAATCTGGAGCAATTTCTACATCCAAGTGTTTGCCCTCAACTGGTTTACACCAACACTGGTTTTAGATATTGTTCTAAGGCTTTTACGGCTGGTATCAGTTATATTAGAAGTATTTACCGGGCTGTTTGACTATGGTCCAGTGTTTACAAACAAACCAAATATTTCAGCACCACCACCGGCTTCCATCTTCAGTGGAATTCAAGTCTACCAGAATGCAGGGTGTCAAACGTCAGCCTTCACCACAGTACTGTGGGTCTGATGTTTGACACCCCGCGTTCAGGTAGACTCGAATTCCATTGAAGATGGCAGCCAGTGCTGCTGCTGAAACGTTTGGTTTGTTTGTAAACCTTGGACCACGGCCAAACAGCCCGGTACATACTTCTAATATAACTGGTTTTGGAATATAACTCATCTTTATTGGAACAATTGAATACAAAATTGTAGTTTGCAATAATGATGCAGCTTACAGGAAAAACAAATGTTTCATGCTTGTTACTCATATCACATGAGTCTCAAAGTGGCGCAATCAGTATACCTATTCGAGATATTTTAATTCCACAGCCAAGAGCATGCTGGTCATAAGATTGATTGGAACATGACAGGAGATATCAGCAATGCTCAAAGTGTGATTACAATGCAAAATTTGCTTTTGATTTTAAGTAGTGAAGTGTAGTATTTTTATCATATCATGGCAGGTATTTTAAGATAACTTATTTGACATTAAACAGATTTAATTAATAAATATTAAAAAACCATTATTTAGAAGAAAAAAACCACTTACAGTGTTATATAAATTATTTAATTCAAGGTGATAATATGAGGCTTGTGGAATTTTGTTTACTGTTTCATTGGGAATCCCTACTTTTTGTTTTGTGATTAGTTGAAATGGTCCATGCTTGTTTTTTGTTTACACAATAAAAGATGGGAGTACTCTTGTACCACCCAAAATCAGCTGATACTTGCACCATTTTGGTGTGCCTGATATCAATTTGGTTGAGCTGTAAAATATTTAATGTTGTTAGGCATACTTTCGGCCCCTAAAAGTCTCAAAAAATTTGGAAAAAAAACGTATTTACCCAAATATTGCTCTTATGATTTTGATTGAATTAGAAAATGCACATCAAGATTATAGGTGTATTTCGAACGTGGAGGCTATGATAAAAGTTAGCCATATTCATATAATATATTATAGAATTTCTCATTTATATAACATTAAACTAATTATTCAAAAGAGCAATGAATAATAAAAACAAAATAAAGTTAATTATGTTTTGGAGGAAGTGTGTGTGTGTGTTTTCATTTTTCTTGAATGTATAAATTTATTTGCTCACACACTCATATACACAGACACATTCACTCAAATAAGTGTGCTGTTGTGTTAGACATTTCTTTTGTATTCATACACAGGTCCTGATTATAACAATAAACACTGTCAAAATGTCAACACAAATAAGTTAAAATTTGTGTTATATTTTTTAACCAATCCTCACAAACCCTCCACTGAAAAAATTCATTGATTGACAGTCACTACGAATTTAAGGATTTATTTGTAACATAATATAGTGATTGAAAATTATGTTTTAATATTTTGATATGCCAGTGTGTAATTCTTGTCACATTCCATAAGTTTATGTTTTGTTTATTGCTGAACAAACTTTCTGTTTCTAAATTTAAATAAATCCCAAGTTTCCTCATTCATTTTTCCTGTGAGTTTTCCCTTATGTTCCAATTTACATGTAATTCAAAGACCTTAGAATTATGCAAAATGGAATCATTTAAGGGGAAGCCTTCCTTTCTCATATTGAATAAGCATAACTAAAATACAAAAAAAAAATATATATATATATATTTATATTTTATTTTTTTTAATTTTCATGTACCGTATCTAAAAAAAATTGAAAAATGTATGTTATTTAATACATAGAACACTGGCGTTTATAAACTTATGTTTGCTCAGATTGACACAGCTTAATGAAATGATTTGTTTGCCCATTCACTCAGAGAAAATGATTCAGATAAGTTAACAAGAGTTTATATGTGTGTGTGTGTGAGTGTGCGCGCGTGCACGCGCATGCAAGTTATACATGTGTAATGATATAACATATACTTTATTTTTACACAACTTGTTTCTTTTTTTTTTTAGTTTCTGAACCTGAACCAACGTCTAAACCTGAGCCTCCGCCAGTCCATGAAGATGGACAGCAGAACATGGAACCAAAACTGGAAATTGAAACAGAACCAAAATCAGAACCCGAACCTGAACCAAAATCAGAACCTGAACCAGAGCCAAAATCAGAACCTCAGCCAGAACCTCAACCAGAAGTGAAACCAGAACCTGAACCGGAACCAAAGTCTGACCATGAATCTGAAACAAAGTCAGAAGATGGTCAAAAGAAAACCACTACAGAATCTGTTATGAATCCTCCAATGATATCTGTTACTCAAATTCCAGATCTTGAAGGTCCATTTCCAGTAGATGGAGAGGATCATAGAACAAAAACAGAAAGAGTTCAAGAGTCAATGGTTTCTGCAGCTACACCAAACTCGTTGGAAAATGATTCACATTATAGCAGCCATTCGTCTATTATTCCTGGGAATACTGAACACCCATTTGAAACAACAATGCATCCACAGCAGAACATAAAAATAACAGAAAATCACATTAGCGATTTGGATACTGTTGGAGAGTTGATGCCTTCATACAGTAATGAAACCAGCAGCTCTGATGAAAGTGGAAGAATGTTGGAGAGTAATGCGAATGAAGGTAGAGCCCACAACACTGATAATGAATATTTTGTAGACAATACTGGCACACATCATAATTTACCGTTTATACCAGTTATTAGTGATAGTGATAATCAGACTGACAGTGTGGCTAGTCATGTAATTAATGAAATCGATATGACAACTGATATGGTAACTACAGAAAATGTTAATGTTGTAGACAAATCTATAGTAAGTGAAAACACTGCTGTTGTTGAAGAAAACAAAAATGAACATGTTATGACGGATATTACTACTGCCAATCAGCAAAAAGAAATGATTGTTGAAATTACAACATTGACAACTGTGTTGGAAGAGAAAACAAAATTGAACATTTCTGAGCTCGACCAACAGAATGTAGTAAAATCCAGTGAACAACCTTTTGAAGAAGTTACCACTAAGAAGTCGATGCCAGAGGTTGTTATTGATGATGTATCAACAAAGTCATATGTAGATCTTGATGTGAGCGACGTTAAAGAAACCATTAGTTCTACAACTGAAGGAGAAAGTCAGCAAAATGATAGTTTTATACCAATGAAAGAGAAAAAGAAAGAACCAAGGTTAGAAGAAAATGATGAAGATATACGGTCAAATGAAGCTGGATTGGATTCAGAACAAAATCCAAGCGATACTGAATTGAAGCATGGAGAGGACAAAGATGATCATGACACCTGGAGTTCGTGGTACATTCCGAACAAAAGCGATGAAACGGAAACAACTATATACCCAGATTTAGAAGAACACGATCCTCTACAGTTCAGTGATGGTTATGTTGCTGGTATTCCTTTATTCAATGTGTCATTTTCAAATGCTACCAAAAGTAGCGTGAATGAACTACACTTCATAACAACAGAGGAATCAAGTAATGGAATATTAACAGGTGAAGACCAGTTGAATTCCGTTCAAAGTCACAAGGAACTTGGTAAAGACGAGTTTAATGAAATCTATAACAGCACGATGATTTTAAATCAGGATGAAATGAAAGTGGAATCAGAAAATGTTTCGACAAATTTAAAACAGGATGAAGTGAAAATCGAATCAGCGAATGTTTCAACAAATTTAAGCGTGCCTGAAGAAACTGTATACGAAACAAATACTGAAACTGAAACCTTGTCATCGTCAACTGATGCTAGCGATGAAGCTGGAAGCAGAACAGAAAGTTCTATGGAAACTGACCATGCTGTCACCGACGAAATTATGTCTACCCCAAAACCAGATGAATATGAAAACATAATAACTGAAAGAAATTTAGATAATACTGTCATCGTTAAAGACACAACAAAAACAAAAGAACTGGAAAACATAAACAAAACAGAAATACATGAATCGTCACTGAACGCTGTCTTAACAGACGACACGATAACAACTCTAACACCACTGTTTCCAAAGGATGTGGAAAGTGAAACTATCAATAGCGAGCTCATTACATCTAACAAAAATAGTACCAAAACTGTTATTAATAATGTATTAACTAGCGATGCGGAAAATACTGTAAGTCCTGTTTTTAAAGCAGAAAGTGGAAACACGAATGACAATGTAACTGAACATTCAAGTATTGAAAATACATTAAATGCTACACTGGTAGAGCATACTTCAGTTGCTTCAGATGTTCTGACATTCAATGATGCTATAACAACATTGCAGCCTACATTCAATGCAACAGAAAAGGATAAGGATGTAGCTTCTAATGTTAGCGATACAACAGTCATTTCAAACTTGTCAACAAGCACAGACGGAAATGATATAAAAGAAGACCGAAATAATGTGTTGTTCAGTGACATAGAAACTACAATCCAGCCGCTGTTTAAATCTGATGAAAAATCTACACAAACAACAGTAAAAATTGAAAGTGGAAAAGAAGAAACTAAAAATAACATTGCCAGTGAAGAAGTTAACAGTTATTTTACTAATGAAGCTGAAACTACAAACCATCCGATATTTAATGCCAATGAAATCACTTCAGAAGTAAATATGATTTCATCGACTGAAAAACAAGAGCCAAAAGTCTTCGTTGTAAATGAACCTTATTTTTCAAATGAAGCTGAAGCCACATTAACTCCTTTGTTTATGGGGAACGTGGAAAAGGATATTTCTTCAACTTCTAAATTAAACGAACCTAATTCTACTGAAGAGTTAAAAAAGACTGAAAATGAAGTGGAAGATAAATCTGTGTCCATAAAAAATGAAGAATCAAGTTTAAGTACAATGGGTGCTGATAAGGAAGAGCTTGTCAACATTACATCACCTTCTTCAACAAGTTTAGACATGTCCGATGAAGCACATACAACGAGTAGTCCTTTATTTAAACCTACTGAAGATGTGTCCAGTCAGTCCTCCATTGATAATTCATTACTAGACGATGCGCACACAACAGTAAATCCATTATTCAGTACTAGTGACAATTTCACAGCTTTTTCTAGCGTTCAGATGTCAGCAGTAAATGAAAATCAAACAGCCTCAAGTCCTTTGCCGGAACCAACTGAAATTAAAAATCCATCTTCACCATCTGATAATGTAATATCAAATGAACCATACACACTGAGTCCATTATTCACCAATCATGAAAATGTATCTAGTCTTCCTAATCTGGACAGTTCATTGTTAAATGAAGCACATACAACGATAAGCCCTATATTTAATATAGAAAGTTCATCTGTACTTGTAAATGAAATGATGCCATCTACAAGTTCAGATCCACCAATGAATAATTCTCAAATTAACGTGACAACTGCATCAGCACTTGATAGTTCCTTACTGGAAGAAGCACATACGACATTGAATCCTTTGTTTGTTACCATTGAGAATCTCACCAACAGTATTTCTATTCCTCTGACAAATGACGCAGTACCAACTGAAACGCCTATCATTATCGACAATTCTGTAAAAGACAACAGAACAGAAAGTGTGAATCCTTCATTGTCAACAGAATTACCATTGTCCACAGAAGACAGGTTTGGTATATTGTTACCTAGCGCTGTTGATAAAGATCACGACATTGTAAAATTACAGATCGATGATATTAATAACAATGATAATGATGATTTTGACAAACAAAGTGGAAATAGTTCAACTATTGATGCCACTTCTCTTACAAAAATTGAATCAGTAGTGACAACGACAACTGAAAAAAACATTATAGAAGATAAAGAAATATTATTCGATAAAGCAGAATATAAAAAGAAAGACAAGAAACCGATAAAACAGGATGATCCTGATGTTATTAAAAGTTTGTACGAAAAGAAAAATAAAATAGACAAGGAGAAGAAAATTGATAAATTCGGGTTATTACCAGGAAATGATGAGAACGGTGAACCTGTAACAGACTCGATTGCGTTGGACAGTGTCGAACAAAAGGAGAACAACACACTTCACGTAGATGGTGAACTTAACTATGTTGCAGAACAAAATGACTTTGGAAACATTGTATATGATATCGATAAGAAAAGTAAAAAGAAAAATTATAACAAAAAAGTTGATGCCAGTAAAGTAGAAACCGCTGAAATAAAACCAGAAATTACAACACTGCCCACATCGAGTGAGGCAGGTACAAGTGAAAAATTAGAATTGTCATCAGTTTCATCTGTAACTGTACTGAATATAATTCATGAAAGTACTACTGTTGCAACAGATTTAGAACATATGGCATCTCCAGTGAGTATCGTTGAAGACAACCCTGTAAATGAAAACAATTCATTGCTAACAATCACATTAGAAAACGTTACACCCACGTCTGCAAGTGCAGTGGGATTGCAGACATCTACAGAGCATTATAGCGAAGCACCAGCAGTTGTCAGTTTTAGTGGAGAACCATCATCTGAACCTACATTAAATAATAGCACTTCAATCTATGGTACCAGCATTATAAGAACAAATGCCATACCCGGATTTTCCAAATGTGCTGCAGGTATGAATTAAAGAAATTAATATAATTGTTCTTGCAATAATCTTAATCAGAACCTTTTTCTTAACATTAATATTGTTACTAGTAAATTCTGGTTAAAAAAGCTCCACACATTCTCCAATAAAATTAGTATACTAAAACAATAGCCAACAACTTTTTATTAAATAAAAAATATACATTAACAATAAGGTACCGGTAACCTATAAAGGTTACCATCCATGGTGCAAATGTCGTACGTGTTAAAAAGTAAAACACATTTTGTTTTAAACCTTACTCAACTATACTAACTTAAAGAATCAGTAATTTTTAATTACTTTGTCTTTCTTCCCCCCCTTCCTTTTCACTCTCTTGCTCTGTTATCCATATGCTAATGTCCCTCTGTATTGTTCATCTTTTATTGTTCCACATCTCCCCAATCACTATTATTTTTGTTTTAATTTTAAAA
Source organism: Magicicada septendecula (assembly GCA_034769895.1). Taxonomy (NCBI): domain Eukaryota; kingdom Metazoa; phylum Arthropoda; class Insecta; order Hemiptera; family Cicadidae; genus Magicicada; species Magicicada septendecula. The sequence continues at coordinate 490,412,029 of CM068370.1, read as the reverse complement.
TACTTAGCTGTCTGTAGTTACATATTAGTCATCATTGCTTATTTCCCACATTGTCTGAACTTCCTGGGTGTTACACACTTATTTTATTAATTTTGTACTGTGTGAATATCTCAATGTTTCTGGAAAAACTGCAGCCGAATTCTTTATATAGGTTACTGCTATCTATTCATCATCATCATCATCATCATCATTGGCTCAACAGCCCTTTATGGGCCCTGGCTTTCTTCAGAAGATTTTGCCATTCTTCTGTATTCTTAGCCACACTCCTCCAGTTTCTAATTTTAAGAGTCCTGATGTCCTGACTCACCCCATCCATCCATCTCAGTTTTTACTTTCCAACTTTCCTTTTACCCTCTGGCTTTGCACTTCCCAAAGATCCATCTGGCTATTTCTTCTTTGATTTTGTAACAATATAATTTTCCAGGATAGGACCATCAACCCTAAACTCAACCCCCAACCTGGAGGGCCAGGAACTTTGATTTTGGGGTGTTCTTCCCCTAGATAGGCTGCCTTCACCTCGGCCATAGAGCCCTGTCCACCCTCGCAGTTCATCTGCCGTACCACTGCCCTTCAGTTCCACCCGGTGATGTTCAGCTACAGGCCCAGCTGACTACTACCATCTTCTCCCCCATGCCAATACTGGTGGGTGCTGCTGCCCTCCACCAGGGAAGTTTATCGACTTTCCAGTCTAGATCCGTATTATTCTGCGAAAACAGAGTCACCTCATGTAGGATGTGGCTCTTCACCACGCAGTACGGTCTTGGCTGAGTAGAAGCTAGGGGCTCCATTGGAGCCAATCCTGAGACTTGTGAGAACCAGTGGCCAGTCATACATACATACATACATACATCCTCGGCACTACAGCCCAGTCCGGGCCCTGGGCTCCAAAAGAAATCTTCCCCACTGGTCTCTACTACCGGCCAATGTCCACCAGTTCGCTGCACCCAGCCTCACCGCCTCCTTACCAACCTGGTCCAGCCATCTTGTACGAGGTCTTCCCAGCCTTCTCCTTCCCATCGGCAAATAATTCATCACTCTTTTTGGGATTCTACCAGTGGCCAGTCAACCTGATGCAAAGGTGCTACCTATCAAAGTTCCCTCGACCCCTGCTATCTGTTCACTGTTATAATTTTTTTATGATGTGAGCCTAAATGCTCATGGCCTGTGGTCACTGAGCCGCTGTAATTTGGTCACGTGCACTGTTTGGTGGTTGTAAAGAGACTGACTATAATACTTTCAAATACTTTATCACGTTTTTGACTGAGGCACTACTGACAATATATAACTTTGTTCCCATATGTTTTAATACTGATTCACTGCTCACTGGGTTTAGTTGCGGTTCCAGGCGTGTGGACTGTTTGGTGGTTGTAAATAGAGGGTGACCTTTTCTAGAGGTCATAAATTTTCTAAAGAATTCTTTGTTCAATTTTAAGAAGAGGTTCCAAACTTTGAAAGCACATTGTTTCCACTTCATACATGATCACTCGCCTGATTACAGTACTATAATGGCAAACTTTCTTATTTCTGGAAAGATTATTTTTCCGTACAGTTCCCGGGTTAGAGTCTTTCCTTTGCTAATTTGAGTTTCCTTATCTTAAAGGATTCTTTGTCTGAGGCATTTCAGGATATGTTTTCCCCAAGATATTTAAAATTGTTAGTATAGTTTATTTCTCCATACAAACATTACTATTATTATATACTATTCATTTTTTACTATGACAACAGTGTATCCTATACTTAATTAAACAATTCCAAGTGGCAAATTGAATCAATTGAGTATGTATTGTTTAAAAAAATGCTGTACACAGTACAGCTGAACCAAGCCAGTCTGAATTCAGTTAGAATATTTACCCAACAGGTATTTTTTTTTCATATAATCTTAATAGATCTTTAACATGGCAGTTTGAGATGTCATATAAAAATATGCATGAAGTCTGTATCTATATCTTCTTCTTAATATGCGCTACAGCTCTTGGAGATCTATATGGCTACCTTTATCTATATATTTATAATTATTACAGGACAATTTCAGTGTACACATGGGACAACTCGTGAAGGCGATTATTGTGTACCTCAGTCAGCAAAATGTGACTCCATTAATGACTGTTCCGATGGATCTGACGAGCTGGGATGCATTGAAGATGGTTGTCCAGGAAACTTTCAGGTAAGCTGTGTCTTTCACAAATAAAAATGTTTGCAAATAATTGTTCTGAATTTCATTAACTCTTTTCGACCTTTTAATCTCTGTGGCATAGATTAAGGATGTAAACTGTTAGCAAAGTGTCTTGAAACTCACAATTTACACTATCGACAAGCTCTTACAATCTAGAGAAGGGGGTACCAGGGGATATGCTCCCATTGCTTAAAAAAAATTCATATATTGCTAAAATGTCACATTTATGAACAGTTCCAAAAATATAACATTAATAATTGTTCATTTGTAATATTTTGTAACATATGACCAATTGGTTTTATAACAAAAACAATACAAAGAACAAAATGCTACTTTAAAAAATGCTATGTGCTGCATCTTAACTGTACATCCAGTTAGCCCTCTTAACATGAGTCATGTAGTACTTTTTTATTTTTTATTTTTTTGTAACAAGCTGTGAAAACTTTGTTTAAATCAAAAATTCGCTTCTGTATCTCTTGTTGTTTCAAAATGATGACCAAAATGTATGTAGTGATTTACAGTTCTTCTTGTGATTACCACTAATTCAAGTAAAAAGGAACACCTACTGTAATGGATTTTGGGCACTTTTTTATTTTGTATTGGCCATCTAAGGACCTCATGCCAATTTCAGTTCTTTATTCTTTGCTCTTTTCTTTTTCTCCAATATTTTTTCATCTTTTCACTGTGTCTCTTCTTTCTGTCTTCAGTCCACTTTCAACCTGCATTTTTCTCTCTCCTATACTATAGATAACATTATAGATATAGGATAACATTGTATTCCTTCCATTTTTAACACTTTTGTCTGAAAAAATTCTATTTCAATTGCTTCTTCTCTGTATATATTATCTTTTTGTAAATTTTGAGCACTTTATTTATTAGTCTTTTAATTTCTAAACATTTTCATTGAAATTAGGTTACTCGTCATTTACTAACAACTGATTAAGGGGCCCGGAGGTACAATAAAGGTTGTGTCCCAGTGTGTCCATGGTGTTCCAGTATAATTAAATGATTTGGTGATCTCTAATTTTTTATTAATTTATCTATCTGTGACTTGTTCTGTGTACCATAGACTGCAATCTTCACTTAGCTTGAAAAACTTATTTCTGATACTTAACTTTTCCAGAGCAACTAATTTTTAATTAATAAAGTTATGTTAGTGGTTATAATCACAAACAGAATTAACACTGTTGCACACCACTATAGAAAAATTATTCTGATTAGCGCTTTCACGCTTCACAGCTCATCATCAGATCGGAATAAATGAAGACGATAGGTTTGTAACTAATTTTTAGTACAGTGCAAACTTCATTTGTTATTATGAAGAAGAGTTGGGATTGGCACAAGTCTATACAATTTTGTCTGGATAGATTTACTTATCATAGCCTTCTTTGTCCGCTGTAGATAACATGAAATTATTTTAAGTTTTCTGTTAAGTTATTTTAAATCTCGTTTAAATTTTTTTTCTATACATCTCCCTCATTATAAGAATAGGAACTATAATGTACTAAAACAAATAACTATTACAAACAGAATTATCACTATTGCACACCACTATAGAAAAATTTCCAATCTGACGAGCTGAGAAGCTTGAAAAAATATCGGAATAATTTGCTATAGTGGTGTGCAACAGTGATAATTCTGTTTGTGATTATAACCACTAACACAACTTTCTTAATTGAATAACTATTAAATGAATATTCTATGTACTTTATTCATGGATTTGATAAATTCATGATTTCCAAACATTAGATCAGAACAGTGAAAACACAAGGTTTGTGTCAGTAGCTGATTAAACAGACCTTTGGGCATATTTATAAAGCTGCGTCCACACCGGCTGTGCTGCGCTGCACCAAACGAAACAAAGAGGTGCGGCGTGGCGCAACACAGGCTGTTCTGATGGCAAACCGCACCATACTGTCCAACTTAAGAGTGCCAACGAATGCGATCCAGATAGTGTCGGTACATGAAAGGAAACAGTTCATTCATGTGCTTTCTATTTGCACATTGTTTCTCATATACTGAATCTGAGCGGTACTTACTGATTTTAGTTGATTGTGATTTTAGTATATTCGTCTTGGTTTAAGTTGAAAATGAGTTTCGAGTGGAACCATCAAGAGATGAAAAAAATGATGGATCTATACCAAGAAAAACCGGAATTGTAGGATCCAAAAGACATTAATTACCACATAAAAAATTTAAAAAAACATGTTCATAAAAAGCCTAAAAGGTGGTGTTCAAAGTCTTCTGACGATATACAACAAACATTTTCAAACTGTCCATTATTTGCCAACAAGCACTTCACTTTAAAGATTATTTTCACCATATAATTCCAGACTTTTCAGTACTGGTGTCACCCCAATGTGATGACATTTTTTAGAAATTTTTCTGTTTTTCCTTCGAGTGATGATAAATAACTATGAAAGCTGCACTTCCAATATTCAAATATTCATGCTCCATAATCAACCGTGCATGCGCTCACAGTGGAACCTACTGCTCTTCCACAAACACTTAGCTCTGTTCTGCACAGTTTTGCGTGTTTCTGTGCCAAGCTGAACCGAGCATTGTTGTGCGGCGCAAAGCTGGGCGGGTGATGTGGACGCGGCTTAACAGTAAATATAATTCGGTATAATTTAAATAGACATCAAGAACAACATTGCCAGGTAGTGAAAGAATATTACCTGGAAATGATTGTCTGTCATTACTTTTGACCCAAGACAATATGTTTTCCAATTGGTCTGTATATACTTTTGGACAAGGACATTCATCATCTTCATGGCATCACAGCCTTTGATGGGCCTTAACCTCCTTCAGGACATTCCTCTAATCGTCTCCATTCACTTCTCACTGCCACCACTCTCTATTAGTCTGTAGGTCTTCTTCTACATTATCCAGGAACCTTGTTCGTGGCCTTCCTTGCTTGCACTGACCAAAAGCCCTCACCACAACAATGTTTTTATAGTAGGGTCTTCATGCATTCTCAAAACATAACCAACCCATCTGTGTCAACTTACTTTTAATTGTTTTCACAATATCTTGTTCCTGGAACAGCCTGTTGAGTTCCAAGTTGTACCTTTTGCCACCGAGACCCATTTTCATAACAATACAATAAATTTTCCTGAAAACTTCAATATGTATGTTGTCAGTTATAATTTCAATTACTGTAACTTGTGAACTGAATTCCACAGCTGCACCTCCATATTCTCAGTTAGTGGTGGATGTATGGAGCCTAGGTAGCAGTAGAAGAAAACAAAAAATAAGAAAAGTACGAATTTTAGTGTATCTAAAGTATTGTGATCAGTATGCAGTGTTAAACTACATAAGAGTGTTGTACATAGATACTTTAATTTTCCAGTGTGCAAGTGGCCAGTGTCTAAAGCGCCATCTGGTTTGTAATGGTATTGTCGACTGCAATGATGGCAGTGATGAAATTAACTGTGGTAAGTTCACTTACATTAATATATTACAAAGATAATACATTTTATATTTATGTAATTCTACTTGTGTAGAATTTTGCAAAAAAGAAAAAAGAGAAAAATATTTTCTAACTGCCAGATAGCCAATAACTAACTGACTGTCGTTTAGGGATTCAACATACATTCGCTTGGGATTTTAGAGGATTTTTTTTATCTGTTTATTATTAAACTGACCCACATTCTAATAAACTTTCTGTTTACACTGAGAAAGAGAATTATGAAAGCTAATATTTTAGTACACAAAATTTATAAAAATAATGTTATAATTACATAAAAAACTAATTATAAGTATAACACTACTGACTCGGAACACAAAGTTTTTTATTTGTAAAGTGTAAAATTTGTACCTTATAGCCTAAACCAGTTTTTGCTTATTATAAGCTTCATCAGAGGCTGTCACTAGGAGCGCTGTCTGTCTTGTTCTTGGTGACGGTGCCCTCATTTGAAAGATGGATGTTGTGTGTGTGCAGTGTGATATGTTCGAATAGTATGTGTGATTTGAATTGTGTCTGTTCGTTTATGATGTCATTTTTATGTGTTTTTGTGGGCTTGTATATTTCTAGTTGTTCAAGAGTGTCTGGTTTTCGGCAAGATATTGAACAACAAGATATGTTAACATATGTAAGTTCATTTATTTACCAAATACAGTATTTCACATACGTTTAAAATTGTTACAGAGAACTGGCATTGTCAGTTTGATGAGTTGCAGTGTCCTTCAGGCCGCTGTGTTCCTGTTCTATGGCAGTGCGACAGTAAACCAGACTGCGAGAACCACACTGATGAATTCAACTGTCAGAGTAAGTAATTACTGTGTACTATATAAATCATAATTGATCGCCTTAAGTGAATGTAACTTATGGAAGTTATCATTTAATTATAACTGTATATATGAAATAGAGGCAATGAGGGGGAAAAGTAGATGAAGATAATAATTAGTAAAAGAGACAGAACTTCAGAAGTTTGGAAATCAAGAAGTAATGATGAAATATATCAAAGTATAGAAAATATAACAGAAACAGTGAGAAAAAGAAGACTAGTATTTTTTGGACATTTGTATAGAATGGACGACAATAGGTTAACAAAACAGATCTTCAAATATCTGTGTGGAAAGAAGTCAACATCAAGTTGGATTAAAGAAGTCCAAAAGGATTTAGAAAAAAAAAACGCAGAAGAAGCAATTGAAAGAAAAGTTTTTTGGGCAAAAGTGTTAAAAATGGAAGGAGCCCAGTGTAGGAGAGAGAAAAACGCAGGTTCAAAGTGGACTGAAGACAGGAAGAAGAGACAGTGAAAAGATGAAAGAATATTGGAGAAAAAGAAAAGAACAAGGAATAAAGAACTGAAATTGGCATGTGGTCCTCAGATGCCCGATACAAATAAAAAAAGAGACAGAGTGTGGTATTATTACAAAGCTAATACGGAATGATTTAGTTTTGAAATTACACAAAGCTTTTTAAAATTAGACGTGTTGATATTATTATTAAAATCAGAAAAAAATACATTCACTGCATGTCCTTTAGGTGTGACATTATACTTTTCCAAAGTGTGCACTACTACACTTAGTATGGCAAAGTCTTCAATCAGCTCATGTGCTTCTGGGTAGAGTAATAGGAGATGCAACCAAGAGTTGTGAGGTGCTGGATTCTCCAATCTAAGAGTATGAAAAGTGCAGGTTCAAGTGTTAAATTCCCAGTTGTCATGATTATATTGTAAATAAAACAAAAATAAGCGGCTGAAATGAGATTTCTCAGGGACATAGCAGGGTACAGAAGGGTATACTCTCCATTATTATAGAAGAAACACAGATATATGGAAGGAACTGAATATTATGAGTATACTTGACAGGATTGCCCACTATCGGCTGAATTGGTTGGAACATCTTTGCTGAATGGATGACTGCTGCACCCCCAAACAACTGTGGAGCTATTAGCCGAGGTGACGAAGAGGTGTAGGATGTCCGAGGAAGCCCGCATACACACAAGCGCAGGCGATTAGGACCGGCTGGATTCTCGCCCCATTAGTGACTAAGTGCGTGTTTGTGAGTGAGCCTGACCCTCGCCCAGCCGCACTCCCTATTTGATAATAGTATACACTAGGTGAGATCCTATTCCTGTTTTATTCAGGGTATTCTCTTGAATATTTCAAATCACCACCTGCACTATCATCGTGTGTGTGTGTGTGTGTGTGCGTGTGCGTGCGCGCGCGTATTTTGGAAGGACTTGAATAAAATGTGGAAAACTTAATAGGTGTTCAATCATTGTCAATGATTATAATGTAATCCACAATTTTTAAAATATTTTATTTATATAATAATTTTTCAAAACACAGTGTTAATTTTCAAGTTATTATTTGTATAAAAAAAGTCCTTAAAGGCTTTGGAGTCTCCCTAATGCATGGGAAATTTATAAATCTCTGTTCACAGTATTATATATTGTGAATAACTTAATGAATAGCTTATGAACTGCCTCATGGAAAAAATGTCCAACAGACAGAAAAATGTGAATAAAACCTAAGTAAGACACTAACTGCATTGTGTCGCACATCTTTTATTGTAAAGTATTTATTTTAAAAGTAAAAATAATGACTTCTATTTGTATCCCCCAAAGTTGTTTCAAAGTTAGGCAGGGTAGGGTGCTTCATATGAGCCGTTTAACAAACAAGGTCACCCAGGACCTGATTTACCATTAGGCTAAGTTGGCTGTAACCTAGGGCACAATCTTCTGGGGGAGGAGGCACACAACTTTAAGAGAACAACAACTTTTTAAAAACTCATGTTGCATTGTACATTTTTTTTCATGACGCCGTTACCAGAATCCCTCATTTCAAGTGTAAAATCTCCCCCAAAAGTACACATTTCAATACACCTCTTGATCTTGGCAAAATTGCGCAAATGGTTTGAGTCAATTTTGTGTCTTGTAAAAAAAAAAAATAAACATATATAAAGTGAACTATCAAGATCAAAACAGCAAGAATTGAGGTTCTGTTTTGTTCTCAGGATCAAATACTACTCATTGATTTTGAGCCTTTTGTTATTGCTAACAAGTTTTACTATTTTAGATTACATTCATTTCAAACTACAGTGTTGTGTTTATAATTATGAGTGACAAATATTGTTGAGATGTGTCGAAGAAACCAAGTGGCGCAGAATTTCGGAAGCGTGAAAAAGAAGAACAAACATAGAACATCAAGGTTTTTATTTATACAACTCATACGTTCCTAAATAATAAGTAGTCTATTATGTATGAGTAAATCGTATATAATACTTTGAGATGTATAATCGTATACCTGTTTGAGAGGTTGAAAGGTGAATGGTAGGGGGCAGGGGCAAAAAATGTATCAGCCTAGGGCACTAAAACCTTACATCAGGCCCTGCAATTACCTGTTATTACCCCAGAATGTTATGCCAAGTACTCATATCCCTTTAATGTTCATGTACTATAATAAAATCATAGAAATTCATGATCAAATATTTGTATTTCAATGAATCTTAAGTACTATTCTTTCTGCAATAATTTTACTTACGTGAAAGTAACATAACTGGTTTTGTCTAATTGCTTTGAATAAAGTGAACAAATAACATTATTCCTATATTAGTATCAGAATAACCATATTAAATTGATTTTGTTTTCAGCATCATGTGGCAATAACGAATACCTGTGTCCTGAAGGATGGTGTATACCTTTGACATGGAGATGTAACAGAATCCCTGAGTGTGCCAATGGTGAAGATGAGAAATTGTGTGGTAAGTATCTTATGTAAATAGAAAACAAGTGTCTGGAATAAATTAATAGGATTTTAATTCTTCAAGGTGAAGTAAAAAGTGTATTTGTAAATATATCACTACTGACTCAGAACACTAATTTTTTATTGGTAAAAATGTAAAACTTTTACCTTGTGGCCTTTTACATTTTTACCCATAAAAAATTAGTGTTCCGAGTCAGTAGTGATATATTTGTAATTACACTTTCTACTTCACCGTGAAGAATTAAAATCCTATTAATTATAAAAACAGTTTATCTTATTATTGTAAATTGTTTAATTTGTTTGATTCCAGATTGTTCATTGGATCAGTTCAAATGTAACACTGGAGGCTGTATTGATGCAAGCTTTGTGTGCGACGGTGTCGAACATTGTCCAGACAACAGTGATGAATGGGAGTGTGTGCAGATTGATACCATGGACCTTCAAATAAGGTTAGTAAACTGCTTCAAAAGTACAGAGGGTCAACCTGCTGGCTGTGATGTGAAAGCCTCTGTTAGGTGTATACTGTAATTACACTGCAGAGTTACATTGTTTTGTCAAATTATAAAGTATTTTTAGCAATATGAAATATAAACAATAGGTTATGTGTTCAGCCAAAAATCAAAAATTAAGTTTTCACTGGAAGTATAATGTGAAGGTACCCCTCCAGTAAATTAAGTAAGTTACAATAGTCAGTATTTATAAAATACTATGAGGAAGTATAAACAATATAACTGCAAAATAAAAATTAGAAAATCTTCAGATTTGGAACTTTAGTTAGGCACATGCTTTTGTTAGGAAACAAACCTTTTGTTAAACTTCCTCTTCTAGTAATTAGTGTAATTTTTGTGATCTTTTGAAAATGAATTCAAATACTGAGTTAGATAAGTCTCTTTGTATTCAGTGTTTAATGTTATTTAATATTGTTTTATTATTACTTTGGAAAAATTATTTAGCGTGATATTTTATTTTATTTTTTATGAATGCCTAATGTGGTACTCATTGAATAAAATATTTAAGTTATAATTAATTTATTTACTACGTAAGTAAAATTGCAAGTATAAAACATTGTTTTTTATTTGTATCTCATTATAACATTAAATTATGTGTTCTAAGAGAGATCAGTTAATTTTTCTTTTGTTATGTTGTTACATATAATCCATAGTCTATATGGTAACCAAGAAGGGTCTTGTTCAGTTATAGGCCCTCCAGCCTTTCCTGAACAGTCATCTGGGCCGACCCAGTGCACGAATTACCCCCACTTTCAAGTATAGCTAAGTTATCTAGAGAGAAGAGCGGGGAGACGACGCTATAACGTTCACTGTCTCACTTCCATATTATTTCCCTCTCTGTCACACACATGCTTTCACTGTTCTAATCACAGTGCATGAATTACCCCCACTTTCAAGTATAGCTAAGTTATCTAGAGAGAAGAGAGGGGAGACGATGCTATAACGTTCACTGTCTCACTTCCATATTATTTCCCTCTCTGTCACACACATGCTTTCACTGTTCTAATCAGTCTTGTTCCAGCTGATGTTCACACTATGAAACACCACACAAAACTGTTCTGCGCATGTGCGAAGTGAATGAAAATTTTGTTAGCCTGGCAGCGAGGTGTTTGTCTACTGCACATCGAGACCTTAGTGTTCAATTTATATCATCCTGCCTCTACATAGATTTTACTTTAGTAAACAATAGACAAATTATGTTTTTCTTTACATTTGTAACTGTAAATACTTTTCATAAGTGGTAATCATCAAAGCTGCATAAAAAAATGTCCAGTCCACAGGGTTGCACAATGCTTGAATCGTTCAGACCTCAAAGTGTTATTTTATGGTGTATTTTGGAGGTTCATATCACGAAATCTTCAGCATGGTAGGTGATAGTAATAAACAGTAAAACATAAATAAATGAATAGTATACATAAAAAAATCACATAGTTGCAAGAAGTGATGAGACAATTTATATGTATTATTTAGTGTCCTCGTTTCATGACTTTATAGTGTCAAGGAACATAGTTTTCTAATATGCACACAACTATATTCCTCAGGACCAATAACAGTGAATGGCTGCCAGTGTGCAACACCAACTGGACTTCAGACTGGAGTAACACGGCCTGTCTGGGACTAGGTTTTGCCAAGGCACAGTTTACTGAGAAGCGACCGGCCGATTCAAATGTTACAAAACATTTTACACTGAAGCCCGATGCTAAATTGAACTCTGGTAAAAGACTGACAGCTTCATTACAAGTCTCGGAAGAATCGTGTGATAATCTGGTGGAAGTATCATGTCAAGAATTCAGTAAGAGTTTTTACTTTTTTTTTTCAAAATAATTTCATCATTTTGTACTTTATTAAACTGTTTACTGGACAGGGACAGTTTCTGTAGGAGGTAGCTAGTTACCACTTCCCCCAGAAATTCTGAGGTATAAAAAAAATATATAATAAGGTATTTCAATACCTTAAATGTATTATATACGACAAAAACGTAATACACTACTTGCAGAAGAAACTATATTGAATAATTTCACAATATTAAATAATTGCTGCAAGAAACTTCGAGTTACCTATATAGAACATGATGGATAAAATATATATGTAGTATTTTTGTTACGATATCACAAATATACTTAATTGTAGTCCTATATTTCTTCTTCTGATAGTTTTTATCCATTTTGGATGTTGGATATCATACAGACTATTTTAGCTTTTTGTACTGCTGCACGGAATAAGTCAGTTGTATTCATGCCAAACCAGGTCCTTAAATTTCTCAGCCATGATATTCTCAGTCGCCCAACTCCTCTCTTTCCAAGTACAGTCCGCGATATGATGCACAATATATAGCCTTTCATGTACAAATGCCAACCTCACCTTCTCAAAGTACAGCCTCGGTTGTATGGTGCACCCTGTTTTAACTGACAAGAAAAATGGCAACTGAGTGACTACCAGAATACGTAGTCTCCCACTTGCTAGTCAACAGCTTCAGTGGATGAACTGGCAAGCGGTAGGGTACCTCATTGTCCTGCGGTTGAGAAATTGGCCCCAAAGGCAGATGAACTATAGCTTGACCAGAGACAAAAAATAGTTGGAGTGGCGACTGCCACCACAACAGCGTCACAATGAAGGGGGAACTATACCCCCTCCATTGTCATCAGTCACACTTATTACTGGAATATTTTACATGTGTTATTTATATACCGGCAACGACTTGTTCTTTGTGTGAATGGTATATTTAATTTATAACAGACTATTCAAAAGTAACAGATCATAAAATAATCATGCACGTTTCTATAAAATTCACAATTACCAAATTCCAAAAACTTAAGTTTGTATAGACTCTACTTAATTTGTAGAGTAGAACCCTACTTAATTTGATAATAATATCTGCAGAACCTAACCCCAACATTTGTGAAAGGCATGCTTTAAAAACAATTCTTATGCTACATAAAACAACCACCTGTGTAAATTGAGGTGCCTACCGCTGTAGTCAAAATTAATGTTATTAAACATTTTTAACAATAACTAATGATAATTATTATAATTAATTATTAATAATACAAAAAAATGGTAAATATTTATGGTGTTAATTTTCCTTACGTATCATCTTCTGAATCTTCATTTGTACTTGAATCTGAATCTTCTCCCACAGAAATGATTCATTTGTGTCCACTTCTTCGTCCATAATATGATCCATAATCCAGTACTGTTCTTCAATTTTTTTTGTATGTTGACAACACTTTTTCCACTTTTCAATTATAAAATTATCAACTATTTTTTTGCAACAATTTTTCTTTTCATTTAAAGATAATCCACTAAAATTACGTGCAAGTTCTCCTTTAATATCTCCCCAGACAATTTTTATAGGATTCAGATTGGGATGGTAAGGTGTCAGACGTAGTGGAATATGTCCTTTTGCATGAATTATTTTGTCGACAATAGATGTTTTTTCACAGTTAACTGAGTTCATTTTTTCCAACAGCTGAGATTTCGTTAATGTAAAACCTATTATAACACCATGATTCACAAGCCAGTCAATTATTTCTTGTTTTAGTGAACCCGAGGTCGGCCTTTTATCCCTTTCTACACAATGATACTTGGCATTCTCCATCACTATTACAGAGCTGTTTGGGAGATTAGGTAGTAATTTTTCTGACAGCCACTTACCGAAGTTATTAAAATTCATAGAGCTATGGTAGTCTCCAAATGTCGACAAAGACTTAAATATTAACAGAGCATTTTTAACAAACCCAGCCTCTCCCCCACTGTGAACTATAATAAGTCTGTAAACTATAATATGTAAAGTAAATTACTTTACATACAATAACAAAATATACACACAAACAGAAGGACTCCCGATGGGATCCCCCATATCAGGAATACTAGCAGAAATATATATACACAACATTGAACAGAACCACATAATAAACAACAACAAATACACTAACAAAATTATATACTGGCACAGGTATGTGGATGATATATTACTTTTATTCAAAGGCAACACAAGACAAGTTGAAAACTTCCACAAATACATAAACACTATACACCACAAATTAAAATTTACACTGGAAACTGAACAAAACAATAGTATAAATTTTCTAGACCTAACAATTAACAAAACTAACAATACACACACGTACAAAATATACAGGAAACCTACCACAACTGACATGGTTATACACAACACATCAAACCACCCAACACAACATAAACATGCGGCCTTCAACCATATGCTCCATAGACTAACTAAAATACCCTTAAATAAACAAGATTACACCGACGAACTCAACACAATAAAATACATAGCAATAAAAAACGGTTATAACCCCAATTTAATAAACATACTACACAAACGCATCAAAAACAAAAACAACAAAACACTAAATACCATCAACACACAACACAATAAGTACATCACACTCACATACCACAACTCATACACACACAAAATCGCCAATACATTCAGAAAACACAAATACAAAATAGCATTCAGAACAACCAATACCATCAAAAAACACATCAGTAATACAAACACAGACATAGACAAATATAACAAAACAGGTATTTACAAATTAAATTGTAATGACTGCAATAGTTTCTACATAGGCCAGACGGGAAGATCTTTTTCATCCCGTTATTCTGAACACTTAAAAGCTTTAACCAACAACAATATACACTCTGCATTTGCCACACACATACACACAGAAAACCACAGTTACACCAACATAGACACTAATCTTGAAATTTTACATTACATACCCAAAGGTCAAAAACTCAACACAACTGAACAATACGAAATATATAAACACCACACAACACAACCAAACAACATACTCAACGATCAATTACAATATAAATCACATACACTTTTTGACACAATTATACAGAAAACAAACAGTAAGTTGAATCCCCGCGCCAATCCCCTTCCTCCACAACCACCCCCACTTCACCTTCCACACAACCGTTACAAAATGCTGGCAGTCTGTTACCAAAGCTGAAGAAGGCGGATACTAAGCCGAAACGCGTCCAATAAAATTAGTAAGTTTCACATGAAAAAAGTTCATTTTTAGTTAAGTGTTAGTTAAGTATAATAAGTCTATTACCTTTCCCAATTTTTGTTGTTATCCCGACCTCTTCAGAAGATTGCCAACATGAAGATACTGAATGTGATGCCTGAACAAATGTTTTGTCAATGTAAACAATATTTTTACCCTCATCTGTTGTATTTATTTATGTCACTTAGTAGCGAATTCTTCAAGCAACGATATCACTTCTTTCTATTAGGAGCCTTCTATTGGATTGACAGTGAGTCCATTTAAATGCTAACTTTTTAAGTCATTGCCTCAAATATTCTCATTCACATTGAATGACATCATATTCCTTTAGAGATTGCAGTAAACTCTTTATTGAGAGTGAGACTTTTTTCACTGCATAAAATTCGTCCACCTTTCTCCTTATTGCACTATCTGTGAAGGAGTCCACTTCAATTTTTTCTTATGAGCCTGTGATTTTCCTTTTGGCGTAGAAAACAGATTTGTTCATAACCAGAAGTTGACGATTTCTTGCCTTCTTTTAAAATTTTGTACACGGTAGCCTGAGAGACTCCTGTTGCTTCACTTGTACTAGCGGCAATATTATAACCTAAGTTGTATTTCTTTTTTTGTTCTCTTAAATATTCTGCCACTCTGAAAATAATTTCTCTGGCTTGAGTTGTTAGAGGTCTCCCAGAAGTTAGCTTACGTTTTTGCTTATAAAAAACTTTGTGTTCCGAGTCGTCAATATTATAGTGATATTTAGTTAGCTTACTATTCGATGACGATGTCATTTATTAAAAAAAAATAACACGCTACCGTAACAATGCAACAACTCGTAACAATGCAATACCATAACAATGGTAATTATTTGGTAAATAGTAAACATAAACTAAAATACACAACACACTGTTAGTTCTAATGATTATAATAAAATACTAAACAAAAACTAAAATATAAATTGTATATATACAATTATATTAAATGAAAACGTAAAGAAATCGTATAAAGGAAAACAAATCGCAGTTTATTCATAAATAAGCATACGCATCTAACTGAATAACACACTGTCTGCTTAGACCGCACTCAGCCGTCAACATTGTTGACGGACATGTTGGGGGTGACAGCCTTCTCCGCTGAGCCAGCGCATGCGCACTGGAACTATTTTTTTTTTGTGGTACCCCTATAGTTACTAGTCAATGACATTGGGATGTAGAAGGCAACGAGAAACCACTACATTAAAGATCGTTTAGATATCTCTAATAATATCATCATAGTTAGTCCTAAATTTAATTAAATACAACTATTTCATTAACGACTCGGAACACAAAGTTTTTTATGAGTAAAAACATAAAGTTTTACCTTACAACCTGAACCGGTTTTCACTTTTAAAGAGGTTCAACCTCTGAAGAAGCTTTTTAAAAGTGAAAACCGGTTCAGGTTGTAAGGTAAAACTTTATGTTTTTACTCATAAAAAACTTTGTGTTCCGAGTCGTTAATGAAATAGTTGTATTTAGTTAAGTAACGGACACGTCATGGACAATGAAATCCAAGAACTATATTTAATGTTATTAAAATGTCCATACTCATTTTTTAAACTGCCGCTTCCAGCTCCAAATGTCATAGTATTATAGAGTAAGGTCGCTTGAGTTATATATGTACAATTAATTATGTTTTATAATATTTTAATGAAAATTTAAAGTTATTCTTGGTTGAGGCTTACATTTTTGTGCACCATCAGATTTTTCTGGTCACAAGCCACCACTGTTACTGGGATTTACTGATGTCTTTTAAGACTTTAGTTTGCATTTTTACATTTCCCATATGTTTGGGATATAAAATATGTGGTCTTCAGTTCACCAGCCAAACGACACAAGAAATTAGCCTTTTTTTTTTTAAATTAAGCATGCTAGATTTGTTCATTGATTATGCTAAAGTGCTATTCAGAAGACAGCAGGGAACAACCATTCCCTGTAATGTTTTCTGCACCATTTAATTGTAATTTAGGAATTCAACCTAATGAAAAGTAAAGAAGGAATTTTTTTTATTCATTTCATCTGGTTGATCAGAGGCAACCTTTAGGTAGCCATCTATCCTTCATTGTGTCCAGATGTTGTGACCATTCCAGGTGATATTTCTGGATTGTACCATTTATGGACATTATGGACAGGTATTGTTAAAACCTGTAGTTCATTCCTCATCTCCTTAGTACGCAGATTATCTTGCCTAATATAGCCCTTTGAACAACCCTTCAGACTGCTATTTATTGTACAAAATTTACGTATATTATATTTGTCATATCATACCATTCTTGTATTGTAATACTTACAAACTATGTAGGCAATTTTATTTGTAACATTTTATTTGTGTCGTGAATTTATTGTATTGTTCCTGTTGGCAGGTCACTTGTACCATTAATGTTTCCAATTGCCTCAGGCCTGTTCTTTAGCTCTCTTGTATTCTCCTCACTTCTGTTATCAATGAGTTCTTCCACTGTGCCCTGAAGAATTGTCATTAATATTCTTTTCCTTCTCATAACATGGCCTATCCAGTATGCTCTCCTCTTTAGGATTCTATCTAAAAGTGGTCTGTTTCTTTTATTCTGTTCAGGAATCCCTCGTTGTTGTTCTTTTGCTATGGCATCACAGTTCGGAGTCGAACCTTAGCCTCTATAATCATCCACCTCCATTTTTCCCTGGGCTTGGTGATCGATGTCCATTGTTTTATTTTAAGTAAATTATCAGCATCCCTCGCCACTGTGTCAATCCAGCGTTTCTTGGATCTTCTGACAGGCCTTCTACCCTCGATTTGACTAAACAGTACCTTCCTAGGTATTCGGTTTCCTTCCATCCTAATGATGTGTCCTGCCCATTGCAATCTATGCAGTCGGATGGTGGTGGCCAGATCATTCTCTTTATACAGCTTGTATAGGTCCTCATTGTGACGCATTTTCCATATCCCATTGACTCAGAGGAATCCCTTGTTACTCGTATTTTTTCTATTTTCCTTGGAATGACCGTCATGCTCTCATTACATGACAACAGATACATCTCTTTATTCTGGGGGTTATAATTTATTTTAGACTGTACTAAACTGTCTTTACTCACTCTTTTAACATGTGAGGTTCATTTTTTCCATTTCTGTGAGTTTTGTTGAATCCTACCACTCATGCCGTAGTCCAAAAGTTGTATCTTCATTACTAATTTGATCTCAGACTATGACTTTTTACTCTTCTCAAGAATTTCATTTCGGTTTCCTCTAGTTGCTAAACATCTTGTTTCCATAATGCCCATATCTCATTTCCATATATTAGCTCTAGTGTTGTCATTACATTGGTATATATTTGGTGTTCTGCCATAAGACAGGTCTTCAAATGTAAAAGCTCTCCAAGCTGTCCTATCACATGGCAGTCTTTTGTTTCTTTGTAACACCCTCTGATTTTAATGTTATCTATTAACTTCATTCTTCTACACACTCTTCTTTTTTCTCCTTCTGACACCCTCCATGGCAGTTGTAAGCAAGCAGTCTCTTCTTAAACAATGACCTAACCACTTTCTTTTCCTATTTTCTATTACCTTCAGGATTCTCCTCTCTTCCCCTATTCTTCTTAAAACTTCATCATTCTTTACTTTATCAACCCACCTCACTTTTTCCATTGCTCACCAAACCCACATCTCAAATGCTTCTAATCTTTTCTCATCCTCTTTCCTCAGTGTCCATGTCTCTGCTCCACACATAACACTTAGCCAACCTTTTTCTTGAATTCTTATTAATTTTGCCACACAGCAGTCTTTTCTTCCCATTAAATGTCAATAATGGTAATATTAATAAAATTTTAAATCAATTATATTATTGTTTTTATCCATAAACAGCTTGTGGCAATCCTGGTCCATCGGATGGAGTGGCAGCTCGTTTGGTTGGAGGTAATGGGGCAGCAAATGGACAGTGGCCGTCAGTTGCTATTTTGTTCCAAAACAAAACAAAAGTGACATGTACAGCAACAATCATAAGTCCGCGGTGGCTTTTGTCGTCGTACAACTGTCTTCACACAAGGTGAGTAATGTCAAAAGTGTACGAAACTGTGTACACTCAGTAGACACTGTGTACACTTAGTACACACTGTGTACACTTAGTAGACACTGTGTTTACGATTTGATTATTGTATTCTTTTGTCTCACAACAAATACTCACAGTACTTATAAAGTTATTGAACAAGCAAAGTGAGTTCGCAGCTTTAACTCAGCCGTTTGGTATTGGTCTGTCTACTTTGGGTATGATCACAATAACTTTTGAACACATCAACTAATTTTATAAAACTTGGCATGCATGTTCATACCTTTACCCCACAGAGCCCTGTTGTTTATGAGATCGATTTCTCTAAAAATATGGGGCAGTAGGGTACAAACGTGAGGGGGCAAAATTAAAAAAAAAATGCCGAAAATTCATGTGGTGTATGAAGTTAAAAAGAGTTTTAACCACAATCTGAATGCAGTGTCCAGGTTTGGAAATTTCAAAATTTTTGGGCACCGGTACCCAAAAAAGTGTAACAAAATTGTTGAAAAACCATGAGAGGTTTTGAATTGAGCAGAATTTTAACCAAAATCTGAATATACTATATACGTTTTGGAAGTCTCAAAATTTTAGGATACACAGCCACATTATTGGCAATGTGTCAACCAACAGAAAAAATAATAAGTCAGTTAATAAGTTGAAGTGCCATGAAACTACGTCACATTCAACTTATGCAAAAGTTTTTGGAACTTAACCCTTATGACTGTGTGTGTGTGTGTGTGTGTGTGTGTGTGTGTGTGTGTGTGTGTGTGTGTGTGTGTGTGTGTGTGTGTGTGTGTGTGTGTGTGTGTGTGTGTGTGTGTGTGTGTGTGTGTGTGTGTGTGTGTGTGTGTGTGTGTGTGTGTGTGTGTGTGTGTGAATCTATGTTGTTACCACACAAATAAAAACTGCCAAAACATATTAATCTGTATTGCTAGGTGTAAAAGATCAATTAATTAATTTATAGGTTAAAAGGTTTCTATGATACTAAACATTACTCATAATATTTTTATTCATACATATATAAGCACTGAAATGTATAACCAATGTTTAAAATTCTGTTAAAATTAAAAATATAACTTTAATTTTAAATAAATCAGAGGAAATGGTTGAATTTGCTTGAATAGCCTGAGCACTTTGGGTACCAAGTTGCCAATCTCTGCTCTACTTCTCTTATAAACCAGTCTGAATCAAAGTTCGACTTCATGAAATAGTACATAAAACTTAACTGTAGCAATTCAATGACACAACCTTGACAACATTGAATAACCAGAGCACTTTGGGTACCAAGTTGCAAACCTTTCCTCTACTTCTCTTATAAACCAGTCTGAATCAAATTTCGACTTCGTGAAATAGTACATAAACTTAACTGTAGCAGTTCAATAGCTACAGTAAAGAAATAGCAGTTAAATGACACAACCTTGACAACATTACTATGAACACTGAAAGTGCTACTCTGTGGTGTGATTGCTCCAACGCCACAAATTGTCGCCACTAGTGGCAGGGATCAGCTTCAGTAGTAGATCAGCCTACCACAGTCACTTGCCACTAACACTTATGAGAAAGGGTACAATTTAAACTATGGAAAATATATGACTGAGTCACGCCACTGTGTGCCCCGTGTGTAAGGAGCCTAAATGTCACCTCATTACAATTTCGTACAAAGTAACACAGTATTCACTAAACCACAAATCACAATAACAATAATTCCAAATCGCACTATAATATCACTGATCCAAAAACTGAAGTGGCCAGCTGCTCGCGACTCATTTATACTCTTCTGAGGTTCAAGGAAAATCTACCACTTTCCAGTAAAACATCGAGAATAGTCACATAGTTACAGGTGCTCTGGAACTCGCTACACCACAGACAGAATACCACCATGTCATGCAGGTTGTGCATATCTCATCGGCTCACACTATTTGTGCAAAGCGTCGCACATGCTCTCTATCTCCTTAGCATAGTAGTATATTAACTGCTCTAGAGCTCGTGATAGGAGTGCGTTTAGATTATATATATTAAATAAAATTAATTAAGAGTTTTTGGAACTCTTTAACAAATGTAACACATCAAATAATATACTCCCCAAAATATATTGGTTGGTGAATGAAAGCATAAATATAAAAAACTAGGTGGTTAGTATGTGAGAAGTTTGTTTTGTTTAAGATCAATACAGATTAGTGGTACAATTCATGATTTATGAATAGGTGAAAATTATGTATATTCCCAGTAGTTTATGTTAATGTAACAGTTAATTTAGATGTATAGTTTGTTTGCAGACTGAACAGTTTATTAATGCGTGTTTATATTTCAGGGATAAATCATTATCTGCAGATGGGTGGCTGGCTTTTGGAGGAGGTTCAATGTTCGAAGTGGATAAACCCGACACACAAGTGAGAGCTGTATCCGAAATAGTTCCCCATCCTCAGGTCAGGTTCAACAGATTCCTGTATACAAACGACTTTGCTTTGGTGGGACTAAAAGAACCATTCACGCTGACACGTTATGTAGGGGCCATCTGTTTGCCAGAGAAAGAAATAGAACCCAGACAGATCTGTGTGACTGCTGGGTGGGGTTACACATCACCTGGAGGTAAATAAATATTGCACAGGTTTGTCTGTTATGTCTCTCTCCGATCTTATATAGAGTGTTTTCAGAAGACAAATGGTGCCAATCATGTATCTTGCCATCTTTGTGGCCCCTTATAAGGGCTGTTCGGCAAGGACGCTCGTTAAAGCTGTGGTTAGTGTTCTGTGTGGGCCACCACGATGTTCAGCAGCTGTCCTCACTGCTGTCCAGTCTATGGGCTTTGCTTCATCTTCTTTCTCTTCCATTTTGTACCTCTTCTTTCCTACTCCTTTTTTCACATTGTTCAATGGAATTAATTTTACAGATTAGCCACACTCTTCTTATACCGGTATCTCAAGCTTGGTGTCACAACAGGCCTATCAGAGGGCTGCCAGCTCCCACTGTGAGTGCTCCCAATTCCCACGAGGTGTTTGCAGGAAACCTATCAGATAGGCTCACTGTGATTACTCCAGCCTGGCGTGGGGAGCAGATGTCTGTTTCTGCAGTCACAATGTCCAGTGCCGGATTAAATGGGGGCTATGGGGGCTAAAGCCCTGGGCCCCACTTGTTGGGGGGGCCCCATGCCCGACCATTTAAAAATTCTCATTTTCAAATGAATAAATAAATTTTTCCAAGCAAGCAAAATATTAAAAACCGCACTGACAAGGAGAGTACCTGAAGTGCGGATCACGGATTTAAATAAAACTTGGGGACATATTTAGGTACATAAGGTTATAGTAAAAACCAAAGCAGTAAAATTTAATGCTCAGAATTTCCCCAGTTATAAGCTATCACAATTGTTTTATGATGATTTTTGCAGAAGGCTCGAGAAATATATACATCCCTTTGAAACTCAGTAATTCAGATTTTAATGTGCTTATTATAAAAAGATCTGCAAAATAAAATAATAGTTAGCAGTTTCAGCATCTATTTAATCAGTATAAAATAAAAAAATATGTGAGTAAAAATACAGTTTAAGAACAATACTTTGTTTATTATATTTATTAAATGATCGTCTGAATAAAGTAAAGTTTAGTAAATAAAGTAAAGTAATAAAGTAAAGTCTGAATTGTGCAAAGTCCAAAAATTTCATACATGGGCCGCTGCTCTTAAATAGCCCTGGGTCCACCATAGCCTTAATCCGTCCATGACAGTATCCTAAATCAATCACACATTGATATCTCTCTTATACAATCTTTTTAATCACTTTTTTATTCACTGTTTTTTTTTATAACTACACCATACATTTTTTCATGTGTAATTTTGTATTATGTGTATATAATTGTAAACTATAAGTATTTTGTAAACTATTGTTACAGAGGTAAACTTCAACCAATATCTGCACTACTTGCCAGTGCCTACTATAGATCTGACTGATTGTAATTCGACCAAACACTATGCTGGTTTTGTATCAGACAATGAAATATGTGCTGGTTTTACCGATGCTGAGAAGACACCGTGCTATGTAAGAATTTTATATTGACTATCAGCTGAAATCTGTGTGTGTGTGTGTGTGTGTGTGTGTGTGTGTGTGTGTGTGTGTGTGTGTGTGTGTGTGTGTGTGTGTGTGTGTGTGTGTGTGTGTGTGTGTGTGTTACCATTAGTTAAAATAAAATACTACAACTTCTTACATTTTCCCAGTCTGTTTTTACATGCTTCTGTCATCTTTTTCTCTCGCTTCCTAATGTGGTAATTAGAGACAAATTATTTAATTTTTATGAATACTGAATTTCCAAAAACTGTTGAGACGTTTCATAGCCAGAAAAGGTGTATTAAATGCATAGTATGTAAGATAAGTCTATGTGTGGTCAACAGTACAAGCTAGTGTATAAGATTTCTTGGACTTCTGTTGTCTGTGATGTGCCCAAATGTTATCAAGAACCAAAATATACTGTTATGACATGGAAAAGAAGTTTTTTAATTAATAATTTTAAAAAGGTTTACCTTATTGCCTGAACTAGCTTTGTCAGAGTGCTAGGAGCACTGTCCATTCTGTTTTTGAAGAAGACTTCAAAAGTACTATAGGATGTAGGTATGTTTGGGGAAGGGAGATGGCTTGGAGCTCTTTGAAGGTGAAAGGAAGGCCTGTACCATGATGTGAAATGATGATGACAGAAATTTGTTAGTCCTTGGAACTTTTCTGGAATAAACTTTCTGTTAGAGCTTTGAGCTAACTCAGTGATTTTTGTCTTATGTCTTCGTAGTCATGAAGCACGTATTCATGATTTTCTTCATTCTTAGAAAAGTCAAGTGATCCATAATATGCTGACTGCAATATCATTGTTGTGTTGTCTTTGGCTAAAGAGTCTTGAGCAAGCAATGATGTAAAAGCTTGGTATGTTAACGTGGTGTGGTTTGCATAAATTGTTCATCCATAAATCTGATAGATTCATTTTCTGATAATGGCTTTTCACAAATGAGGTAAAAAGTGATAAAATTTATTGCACATTAAACCATGATCTACAGCTTACTATACCTTCAGCTGATCTTGGACAGTTATCTTAGAATATTTTGTATCATCTGATAAGCATAGATACTAAACTTACCAAAAGCCTTCTGTAACATTTTCACCAATTTGAGAGTTTACACATTCTGCACAGAAAATGTACTGCAAATCATTCAGTCTTGCATTGTAAAATGTTGAAGAATCACCTAAATGTGGAAAAACACAACTTACCAAATATCTATCAAATCAAAATTATGCATCCAATATGGTTACAAGTTTAAATAACTGTTAGCACGTAACATGACAAAACATGGACATTTCTAGTATGGAAATTTTAAAAATTGTGTGAACTTTTGAACAAATATTGTAAGTTTTGGCATACATATCTTTGCTCATCGTTATAGATAACTTTTAGAAGAATATTCTATAATGTTTGTATGTGGGTGAGGGTGGGGTGAGGGGGTAAACGCTTGAAATTTTATTATTGATGCCAGTCTCTTCTGTTTTCACATAAGCCAACATAATCATGTAGCCACATAATTATTTCTAATAATTAAGTCAGTCAGAATTAATTTGAGATCTGTTATGTCTGCCAGCTTGTTGGTCTTAGAACTTGCTGCAGTGGTTTCTTTTTTAATATCGTGTCTTCAGTAACTTTTCTTTTTTCATTAGTTTTCTTAACATAAGTATAACACTACCGACTCGGAACACAATTTGCGTTCTACTTATAATTAGTCAGTAGTGTTATACTTATAATTAGTTAATCAATGGACACGTCATGGACAAGAAAATCCAAGAATTTTCTTAACATTTTGATCAGTGACAACTCGATTAGTATGTTGGGCCTCCGTTAGTGAAATTTTTTGAAACTTTGTAAAATGTATTATAAAACTTTGTAAAATGTATTATAACAACACACACAAATTCAATGTAATTTAATTTGGGTAGCCCCACGCTTTTGGAGCGCCAAATTATATAACATAACAACACAAATTTGATTTCCTGGGTGTAATCGTAATAAGAAGATGATGCGTTATATAAGTTTAAAAATTTTTCCATTATTTATTTTTTTTTTATAAAACAAAATTCTTTCATTTCGCATATTGAAATAATACTCATTATTAATCGTTTGTATGAACCATTCGCACATGACTTATGGCTAACAAATTATATATTCTTGGATTTCGTTGTCCATGACGTGTCCGTTACTTAACTAAATATCACTATAATATTGACGACTCGGAACACAAAGTTAGATCTAGCAGAATCTAACGGTTATGACAGAACAATAGTCAGTAAACTCCTACACAAAACACAAAACAAACAACAGACAAAGACAGAAAACAACAAATTCATAACACTAACATACATCAACAAACAAACAGAAAAAATTGCCCACAAATTCAAAAAAGCAGGATACAGAATCGCTTACAAAACTACTAACAAAACAGAACACACACTATCAAAACGCATGCCCAAAGCACAAAACAAATTCGATCTACCCGGTGTATATAAACTAAATTGTTCAAATTGCAGTAAATTCTACATAGGCCAGACAGGACGTAGCTTCAAACAGAGATACATTGAACACACAAAAGCACTCCACACCACTACAGAATCTACCTTCGCAAACCACCTCATTGAAGCAAACCACACATATAAAAACATCGACAATAACATGAACATACTACACGTACACACAAAAGGCCGAAAACTAGACACTCTAGAACAATTAGAAATATACAAACACACAAAAACAAATAAAAACGACATCCTAAACGAACAGACACAATTCAAATCGCACGCATTATTCGAACACATCTCACCACACACACACAGCTTCAATCTTTCGAAACACTTTCTCGTCGCCAACAACAAGACGAGCAGCGCTACTAACGACAGCCTCTGATGAAGCCTTCTATAGGTGAAAGCCGGTTTAGGCTGTAAGGTAAAACTTTACGTTTTTACTTATAAAAAACTTTGTGTTCCGAGTCGTCAATATTATAGTGATATTTAAATTATATATAACATGGTATGCATAAACCTTATCATCTAATCTTAATTAATTAAATATTTTGCTCTCGGTTTACTCATTGTGTGGTTATCTTTGCAATCTCATATTATTTTCTCTAATTCTGAATTTACTGTCATTTTTAATTTATTTAATCTTATTTGACTTTCATTATTTACTATTGCATATGCATTTTAATTTATCAAACAAAGACTTTATCAATTACTCTCATTTCTTTTTATTTAAAATCATATCAAACAAAACTTTCTCAATACTTTAATTGATTTTAATTTAAACTCAAATATTTCTCTCTTAGCATTTATGTTTGATTCAACTACTAATTCCTATACATGAATTATTATTCTATATTACAATCTGCTTTTACATTTATGTACATTTCTTTATGATTGCTTAACTGTTCGAATGTTTTTCATTCTGTTAATTAGAGTCTTTCAATTGTCTGTAATTAACAAAAATGGTTTTTCATCACCTCATTTGATGCGATACTATCAGTGTGTCCTCCTCGGGTCCTCGGTCTGTGACCTTCTCGTTCTTCTGGTCCTCTGGTCCGCTTCCAGGATTCCACTGCTAGTGCTGTTTACTAGTTGTCTCGTATCCTCTCATGGATCATATGTGAGTCCATCGAACCTCTTCGTAGGTGTCTGCTGTTCTGGTTAGTTTTCCAGTTCGTCCCGTGACTCTCACTGTAGATTTAAAATATCGTCATCGACTGACATAGCCTCCTACGGCAACGGTTGAAAATAGAAGAAGGAACTTTGTTAGCGCGACCTGGTATTTATAGCCAGGTCGTGCAAAAGCTCAGGTCTGAACAATTTTCATCTTGTCAGAGTTTGTCGAAGCGTCTTTACCCCCCACTCTGGTTCAATTCACAAATTTCGCTTATCTTCACGAATTACGAAGTCTGTTTCACACTAATCGATGCTCAATCGATCGCTAATTTTTATATGTTTACTATACATAAATTACACTTCTTTATTGTAATTACAAAAAGAGCTATTCACTTTTTACTTATAGTAATTGCACTTTCCGTCACTTTGGCACGGTCTTATAACCCTTTGTTCACCTTTATTTGTTACACCCTCCGGTATGTCTTTCGTTTTACAATATCGTACATATTTTTCTTATAATTAAAATAAAACATAAAATCTATCAATACTTGAAAAGGGTTGGTTACAGTACAGGAACGGACAGGCTTCACACACACAAACAAAATACATGTTTACACAACGCTAGCGACAGGTGGGCCAGATATGCATGTCCATGCAGGAATTCTGCGTTCCCTTTTTAAATATGATCCAGCTGCAATCTGAATCATGTTTATTAATCAATATTTATTTATTCTTATTATTTATTTTAATTATTTTGGCAATGCACAATACCGTAAATGGTTGCACTGTTGCAGTAGTATATTTAATGTAAAATTGTCAACTTTAATTATAATTAAACTGATTAAAAATATATAAATAGTGTTAAACAGATCATCTCCACTTTACAATTTGTCAAAAATAGATACTTCATTACCTGATTCATAGTTTCTAACATATTCCCGAATTTGTCCTCAGTCAAATAGTTAGGCTTTTGCAAAGGAATTTTATCAGAAACACTGAACACTAAAATAAAATTTTACACATTATACAATATATATAAAATGGACAATACAAGTTATTTATAAAATAAAACACTTTTGAAAACTAAGCACAACATAACCTCCAAGCACACTTCAGCACAACACACCAAAACACTTATGATAGAACACAAATTTTCACCATAGTCTTGCTTTGAGACAGGCGTTTTCTTGACATCCCAATGTTGAGTCTCACTTCCATAAAAATGTGATCTGTACAAACTGATATTGCAAACTCTTCCTTACCTCTTGTTACTGTAATTATTAGTTGCTTTTTCTGTACAAGTTAAATTCGTGTGCTGCAAAGTCAATTCTTATGATTGGTTTTACTGATTATTTGTATCCTTCAGTAACAATACTTCCTGGATAACAGATTGGTTTATATATGTTATATAAAACCAAGAATGAATGAATACCAAATGTTTGGAAAACAATTCAACACGTGATTA
Organism: Magicicada septendecula; assembly: GCA_034769895.1. NCBI lineage: Eukaryota > Metazoa > Arthropoda > Insecta > Hemiptera > Cicadidae > Magicicada > Magicicada septendecula. Next base: position 490,383,943 of record CM068370.1, on the reverse strand, counting down.
TTGAATTTGGCCCCTCTGAGAAAAAATTTATATATACGTGGATTACTGATCAAAGGGTTAAACATATATAAGAAACAAAATTATGTCTCCTAAATGTGATATTTACAGATTTTCAAGTATAGGGCTACAATTTGTTTCTAAGTGTAGTTATCCATCCATTTGAGATAAGCAAATAAAAGTGTATATAAATAATAAATAAATAATATATAAATATGTAATAATCCGTTTATAACAATGTATAAATAAATGTTTTGTTTACATAGAATGATGAAGGAGCGCCGCTTATGTGTGTGAGTGAAGGCGGAGTATGGGAATTACAGGGTATTCTGAGTTACCATAGCAACTGTGGAAGAGGATACCACCCTTCAATATACAGTTCTGTAACGGCTATCAGGAACTGGATAGAGAAAACTGTTGGAAGTCGATTTGAAAGGAAGTCTACATTCAATGTTAGATGATGATAAAACGTTTTCCTTTATATAATATATAAATGTGTGTAACAAAAGTGATCCCTCTATGATCAAAATAAATATAAATTTTTATAAATATATGTCATTTGTATTGTATTAAGTGTATCTGAAATCTCTTGTCCAAACTCAGATTAAGAGAAAGCATGATTCACTTAAAAAATAAAAGAGGAAAAATAGTAATAATTTTCATACAGTTATGTCAAAATTAATTTATACTCTTCAGATCAGACTTAGGCCACAGTATAAGAAAACTATGCACTTTAAAAGTGTTTAATCATTTTGCGAGTAGAAAATACAGTAGGAATAATTTATTATTAAATTTTACTGTTTAATTTTAGAATTATGAAAATTAAGTTGAAGTTATTTGTGTGTAATAGTCAATTTACACAAAAATATCTGGCTTCTTATCCAGTGCAAATATGCCTTTTAAATTAAATTTTTCAAATAATTATCATTATATAACTTCTTATATTAAAAACCAATTTTTCAAAATTTTAATGTTTTAAAAAAGTTAATTGCTGCAGTAAACTTAATTGACAGCATAATTAATTGCTGTGAAACTGGAATTCAGTTGTAACAGAGTTATACACAGTCATTTAGAATTACTTCTTGCTTTGGACCTGCAAAAGAATTAGGCACTGAAAAAATTCTGTGAAGTAACATATTTCAAGTAAATGCTTGTTTGCACAATTTTGTGTGGTAAAAAATTAATACTATATCTTTGAAGGAATTATTACTTGAAGCAGTAGCGTGGCGTCCATGTGACCGCTGTTGCCGGCGGCAGCAGTCCTGGAAATGAAAGAAAATAATATTAATTATATCACAGAATAAATAGTTTAGTTATTGAATAATTTGAAATCCGAACAATATTTGTAGGGAAACTTGAAAAAAGCATAGCATTGCTTTTGAACTGCTGGGCACTTCCACTGTCTTGTGTTGCCACCTCAGACATCGGCAGTGTTTTACTGCATGTGGTCATTGACCTCGTAGTAGTTGTCACTGTACAAATGAGAGGGGGACACATTCGTCCACCAAATGTGTTGCCACTGTATAAAACGGCAAAATGCTCAGTTAGCAGCTATGTTCGTTTCAGAACCAACGTGCAGCAGTTACTACCTACCTATTTGTGTTTTGTTCATTTAGTTATGTGTTTCTCTGTTTGTTTTTATTATTATTAATTCAATTATTTGTACTCATTCATTCTGTGTAAGTATATTGAGAGTTGAACCGGGGCCCTTTTCTTCTGCCAGCGAAAGATATAAAATACTCTAAAAAGATATTTTAGCTCTAAAAAGAATAATTTGGCTTTAAAAAGACCACTTGATACTAGGAAAAATTCGAATTACTTTTTAGCCTGTTTTAGGCCTATCATAACTGGCAACAACTGTTATGTACCCATGCCATGCCACTGACTTGAAGACTAAATTAAATTAAATTCATTCTTATAGAAATTGTTTTTAAAATTGCATCAGTTAATTTATTAATTGTAAGTTAACTACATGTTCAAGTGTCAATGAGAAGTGTAATATTAGTAGATACTTGATGCATGATCAGTGTGACTTAGATTAAATAAACCGTTCCACGCCAAAGCACAAAAAATCAGATTCTCATAATCTTTGAGGAAAAATTGTACAAAACATTATTTAATGAAGAAAGTTATGTTAGTGGTTAAAATCACAAGCAGAATTATCACTGTTGCATACCACTATACAAAAATTATTCCGATTAGCGCTTTCAAGCTTCACAGCTCATCGTCAGATCGGACGATGAGCTGTGAAGCTTGAAAGCACTAATCGGAATAATTTTTATATAGTGGTGTGCAACAGTGATAATTCCGCTTGTGAAAACATTATTTAGGCTACTAATATGAAATTAGACGCATCAGTTGTTTTACATAAATTGATACAGTTTTATATATCCCAAAGTTGAAAACACGAAGCATCAGAAGAATGCAATTATTGTTTGTCGCAGCCATGAACTTACTTATGTATATTTGCATGCTGAACCATACTTGATTTTAATTTTTATTTTAATATAAATTATATTTTTTCATTTATTCTGGGCTAATTTATTCTCAGTTCCTGTTGTAATTCTTTTTTGTAATTTATATTTTAATAACAAAAGAAGTTGAACTCTTTATGGATAATGTTTCAAACAGAATTCCAGCACATTTTAATCTTTTTAATCTCAAAGTAATAAATTTATTTGGTTAAATAAAACCAGAAACATTGAATATCGTGTTAATGATCTGATGAGTTTTCATTACATGAAAGGACGTGAAACTGTCACTTTGACTATAACACAGTAATGCCGACCATGTTGTTGTAGTCATGGTGGTTCACATTACCCATTAGTATGTGGATGTGAATATTACCCCCATTGTTGTATCACATTTTATACAGTTAAACAACTTATAGTATAGTGAGGAATCAATTTGCAGTTTGCTGATTTAAATTGTATACAGTTTTCAATTCTATTATATTAAGATAAAATAGTGAGCATCATTGATAATAAAACTAATAAATTCAGTAGCAAGTTTAAGGAAAATAAAATATTCAAATATTGAAACTGAATATTCAGTCTGCGAACAATTATATAAGTAATAGTAATTATATCTATTAAGCGGTGTCTCAGAGCGAGAGACAGCTATAGCAAGAGAGCGTATTTCCTTATAGCTATATATGTATTAACATATAATATTATGTTAATTCAACATAACCAGAACATAAAAATTCTAGCATTTCTGGAAACATTTAATACATTAGTTCTGAAAGCAATGTATTAATGCATTCTGCATGTGAACGATGGTTGAAATACAGTGGATACTACCTAGTTGAAATACAGTGGATATACTACCTTTGATTGTTATCAAAGAAGAACTGGTATTCACCAAAAAATAATAAAAAAAAGTAAAAGCAACAACATATGATCATTACAAATATACAAATACAATGTATCATACTTTAGATAAAAGTTTTGAAATGTAAATATGAAATGCAAAATAAAATCGATGAAATAAAATTAATGAAATAGTTGTATCTGGAAATAAAATGATTTACAAATGTTAATACACATAAATACATATATATTTTTATTGATGTTTTCAAATTTTTATTTGTGTATATTTTTATGTGTGTTGCAAGTTGCCATGTTGTGTATAATATCAGTTATTTTTGTACGTGTCAAACATTTTTGACACAATGAGTTGTGCTCAAAGATATTTTTTTAGTCAGTGATATTTGAATGTAATAATTGATGATAGTAATTGTACAGTTTGTTGTTAAAGTGGTTTTATTGTGTGTGTGTGTGTGTGCGCCAACATTTGTGTGTTGTGTACTTAGTAATATATTTGTTTCTAATAAAAATTAAGAGTATAGAATTTCCCAGTTTCAGTAATTGTTCTATGTTAAGCAATAAACTTTCATGTTACTGAAATTTCCTTAGTAAGAGTCTTTGCAGTTAGTCCCAAATATATGTCTTCTGAGTGTTATGGGACCAACACATACATTGTCTTCATCCTGTAATGTGTTGTCTGTCACATCTCACACCTGTGTCATCTAGTGACTTTTAGCTTTTCCATAGACTGTCATGCCAGCTCTTTCTTGGATATCCTACTTTCGTCTTGGCATTTGGTTAGCAGTCGCCTTTTCACTGGTCTTCAAAATGTATTAATTTCGTAACATTCTTGTTTCAGCAATCCAAGTATTTATAAACCTATCTGTTGCATTGCATGCTTCTTGTATATTATTATTTGGCAACCTATTGTATATTATCTTTCCTAGTAATCTCTGTAATATGTCCATTTATTTTAACCTATAAGTTATTCATTAAACTATTCAACATTATTATATAATACTGCTATATTAATTACATAAAAATATCAGTCTGCTTTAATACTGTCAATTGTATTGGTTTCCCCTTTTGCATAATATGTAATACTGTAAAAATGTTTTGGCATGATATTATGGTATCAAAAATACCAGCTATTTCCAAAACAGCAAAGGAGATTTATTTTTCCCTTGATGTACCAAAATACATTGGAAATATGGAATTTTTATGGTTTATGTAAATCTATATTCTTAACTATTTTATTTGCTGTATGTCCGAATTTAAGTGATTTTTATATATTCTTATTATAAAATTAAACAAATTAAGACTAAATAAAATACAAAGTATGTAAAACAATTTTTTTCTGTACCTTCGTTTACAGTCAATAATGTGGCGTCTATTTACACATTAGGTGTACAACATTTTAAGTAAATTATATTAAAATAACTATGTAATGTAATTGTATTTTTTATTTTATGTATATATTATAAACATCAATTGTTCTTCTGTAGTATAGAACTGTTAAATAAACTAGTTTGCATTAACAACTTTTAGATCTACAGGTGGCAACTAATTTTTACACATAACATTCCGTATGTAGTTAAGGTTACCCAACATTCCAGTTTAGTCATAACATTCCAATTTAGTTTATTCTTTTTTTAAAACTGGCTATTATTTTAAGAAAAGTAGCAACTAAATAACTAAAAGTAATCATTTAATTTATTTATTTTACAGCATTGGTTGAATTCATTTAACACATTTACTGTTGATGTCATGGATTCATTATATGGCACATGCTGTCTGTGGTGCTCATGTCACAGTTCTGTGATATTTGTTCAACTCATTGTAATATCTTTTGTCTGAAGCTTGCATGGCCGGTGTCAATAAACTCAAAATTACTACTAAAAACTGGGCTGTTAGGCCGCGGTCGGTTGCTATTAAACGTCATTACGTCGGCAACGTTTCGATTCCCCGTCGGGAATCTTCTTCAGGCTGGTAAGAAGCAACAGAGCATAAAAACAACCGACGGGGAATCGAAACATTGCTGACATAATGGCGTTTAATAGCAACCGACCATGGCCTAACAGCCCAGTTTTTAGTAGTAATTTTGAATTCATCGTAATATGTTAACAGAGTTTCAGCATATATACATGAACGGAATGTTCAGCATGAGAAGTTTCGTTTTTGTGAAACTATTACAAAATTTCTGTATATTCTTAGTTTTTATTTCCTTCCGGTCTTGACCTCCTACCTGCTTCCTTTACCTCCTCCACCCTAACTGTTCTCACTATTTTTCCTGAATCGCCTTTTCACTTTCCTCTGTCCTCTGTTACTTCTCTATCTTTGCCTTGTATTCTACTCTTAAAAGTAAGTTTTTTAATTTTTCATTATACATTTCTGCTATCTTCTCTCCAAGCTAATCCAGCATTTTTGTTTTTTTTTTCTTTTATTGTTTTTATATTTTACTTTGTTTTGTATACTACAGGCTTTTATTATTTACATACTTTTCAATTTCTCTTTTATCTTCTCTTCTGTTGTTTTGTTTTGTCACTCCACTAATAAGTTGTTTTAATGTGCTTGTTTGACAGTTTCAAAGTGCTGCAGCTTTCTTTTGCCACTTTTAATATTATTTATTTAAAACTTCCCTATCCAATGCTCCTTCTGAGAATTCACCTTTGTTAAAATTTCTTTTTAATTAATAAAGTTATGTTAGTGATTATAATCACAAACAGAATTCACACTGTTGCACACCACTATAAAAAAATTATTCTGATTAGCACTTTCAAGCTTCACAGCTCAACCACAGGTTATTTCTGATCTGATGATGAGCTGTGAACTTTGAAAGCGCTAATCGGAATAATTTTTCTACAGTGTTCTTTGTTTCTAAAAGTCCTACAGTGCTACATCTATTTCCAAGTCTAAATCTATGTTTGAAATCTCTTGTATTAGTTTCTCTTCCTTCGTTTTCAAGCTTTTCACATTCCACAAATATATCCATTTTGTTTTGACACTCATGACTTATTATTATGTCTCTCTTGTTACTTTGGATTCTTAGCATGGTTTTGAAACTGCTACTTAATTATCTTTTTCAGATTCCCAGATGATATTTTCTATACAAAATTCTGAGAATTTCTTATTTTCCCCCTGTTTTCCTAAACACCATTCACATTTTCCACTCTTTTGTTTAAATATCCCATAATAATTACATACCTCTGTCTACATGCCTTTGTAATTCCGCAAAATAATTATCTTATCTTTTTTCCTTGCATCTGTATTCAGTTGATACACTCCTTTATTATTCATATAACTCCAGCTTTTGGTTTATCGGATCCACAATAACTCCTGACTAGAACGTCTAGTATATATTTCTTAGTTCTTTCCAGCCTTTATGTTTTAATTTGTTTATGTACTTACTGCAATGTCTAAATCCCTTTCAAATCTCTTGTATTAGTTTTGCTTCCATTTTCTAAGCTCTTTACTTTCCACTATGTATTTTTGTTTCACATTTCCCAATGTTATTATTTTTTTTCTTGCTATTTAACATTCTTTTTCTCCTTAACATGATTCTTTTTCTGTGCTATTTTTACCTCACAACCCCCTCTTTGTGATCTATTTTGAGTTGTCTTAATCCATCTGCATGATTTTCATTTAGTTTTTGCCAGTTATATATTTCTTTCTTCCTCTCTTCAATTTACATTCTTTTCTGTCTGTGAACAATTTTCTGTGCCGTAGTTTTGTTTGAATTACTTCTTTGGATGTACTTATGAATTTTGGTTATACAAACAAATAAAAACATATACTGTGAAAATATTAAATGCTAAGAAAACACTTAATATTTCTGCTTTGATAAAAACTATGTAAGTAAGACCTTTATTACACTACACAACTGACAGCATGCAACTGATTTCAAACCCACATGAAACTAGTTGCAGCTTAGTAAAAGCAGGTTGTAACTGCACTGCAATCAGTTGCAGAGTAAGCGTGTTGTCTATACTACTATTTTAAAGAGGTAAAATTTGTTTGAATCGTTGTCTGGGCTAACCTCAGAAACTACTGATGCGATAAAAAGAATTGTTTCACCACCATGTTCCTTGAAGTTTTATGATGGTATTAGACGTAAATTTGAACCAATAACTTTAATAATTTTCAAGAATAGAGATTTAAAACGATCCCATGTCATGAAATTTTTGTTAATTTGCATGTACTGAAATTTTTGGCAAGCGATAAACTTTCATTCTATACAAGATAGCTATATGGTGTCAGCAATTTAGTAAATTTAGGAAAAATTGCAAATTTTATTTTGGTTTTTGTTTCAATAAAATTCTTCTTTATATTTCTGAGATATTGGCTGCTTTGTAAAAATTGTATATGTTATGTTGGTCCCATGTCATGAAATTTCTTCATTGTCTACAGAATGTATGCGCAGGCGAATCACATGCAATCGGTTGCATAGTGTAATAGGCTACATTTTAATCAATGCTCCACAACGAGTGCATAAAATTAAAAGTTGCACGAGCAGTTGCAACTGATTGCAGACTGTGCAACCATTTGCAGCAAGTGTAATATGCTACATTAAAACAATGCCCCACAACGTTTTTTGGAATGAGTTGCATAGTGTAATAAAGGCCTAAAGGAACTGTATAGATTATGTCAATGGAATCAAAGTGAACTTTCTCCATCAGTAGCTTTACCTAAATATTTGAATTGCTGTTTAGTTATAAAGTCCAGATACTTCTTTAATTATGTTACTAACACATATCAATTAAAATTAAGTATGCTGTCATTAACACAACCACACACCCCTCTAAAATTTGGTAAATTTTGCTAAAATTGTTTACTTCATTTTTATGTGTGCATTAATTATATTATACTGGTATTCCTTTTAGAATCCTATTGATATCGACATGCTACCTGTCAGTATAAAGACAACCAGTCAGCACAAAACTTCTTACTGTAGGTTTTCCAATATTGAATCTCAATGTTTTAGGTAAATGCCTTTTTTTTAATTACATAACAATGCAAGAGCACCTGTAACTTTATAAACTATTGGCAATGTCTGTTTTCTCATACTGCACAACTCTCATCTAATTTATACTACAGTATTGACTTAAAAGTTGTAATTTTTTTGTCAATTCCTTTTCTTTAGGTAATCTAACTTAAGATCTAATCTAGCATAACATATGGCATGTAATCTAACCTATTCCATTTAACTGAAACAAATAAGCTGTTGCAATCTTATGTGAGTTTATTAAAACTATTTAACACAAACTATTCTTATATAAATCATTTAAAGCATCTGAAAACTAATAACTGGCTTTTCTAGAAATTAGATCTAACCATTTGGAAATAATATCTATGTGAAGAGTGTACAACAAAAGTATTATCTAATATAGTAAATAATAATATGTATGCTAAAAAGTATTGTTTTAATTGTACAAGTTCTAAAGTATTTTAAATTTGGATTCTGATATTTTCATTTTAGAACTTTTAAAATTACTTTTATAAGTTTTTATTTAAAGTCTTCTTGAAATTTTGTCCCTGGATTCACTTTTTGCTGTGAAACAACATGTCCACATAATTATTAGAACATAGAATGTATATTTTTGTAATCTACAAATAGTATATGGTAGAATATTTTGTATAATCAAGATTACTTGTATGTCTGTGGTCAAAATGCCATTGTGTATAGTTTATTATATTGTAAATAATAATCATAGTTGAGTTTGTTGTTTCAGATTTGGTGGTTAAGTTTTATTTCTTCTTCTTTTTACTTGACCAGTGGAGTTAGACTTGTTTAATATTAAACATATATAATTATACTTGTTTCTATATAATATAATATAGGTGCTTTCTCTTGTGCCTTGTAGTACGTGTGTAAGATAAACCACTTTTAATTATAATAAAAAAGTAACCAAATACATGTATAAGTTCTTTTAATGTATAGAAATTCCGTCCAGCATTAAAAATAATATTTTTCATGGTAATTATATTAAATGGATTACTGCAAATATGTATTTTTTTAGACTTTTAAGGCAATGGAATATTGTTGAACTATGTATATACATATTTAAACAACTGTGTACTGTTTAAAAAAATAATAAAGATTACATTGTATATAATTATTGTGTCATATTTTTTGTTTATTCTTTCTTTCCAGAAGTTATTACAACTGTTTACAAATTTGAATATGTATTGTATGATATGTATTTATCATTAGTATTACTATTTTAAGATGATCTGAGTAATATTTTATGTATGGTACTAAAGATGCTTGTACTTACTGAGTTTAAAATCTCTCTCTCTCTCTCTCTCTCTCTCTCTCTCTCTCTCTCTCTCTCTCTCTCTCTCTCTCTCTCTCTCTCTCTCTCTCTCTCTCTCTCTCTCTCTCTCTCTCTCTCACACACACACACACACACACACACACACACACACACACACCATTGAACCATTACCCATAAATAGGACCCTAAATACTACTAATTTAAAAAATTTTATCCAGCACATTTAGCTATGATGTGATGTAAAGGTTGTGATTGGTGCATGTTGCATAGTTGTGTAGTACTTTAAATTTATGTAAAACATTCTACAATTATATGGGTTGGGAAATGCCATTGTTTAATTAAAATCTTTGTTTTAAATACAGACCCTCAGTGGTCGTAATCAGTAAGTGACGAAAGGTTTTGTGAAGTTTGGTAATTAATTAGATACAGCTTTAAAACATCTAACACTTCTTGTTGAACTTATGTGTGTTCAAAATTGTACAGTAATAAAAGTAATCATTACAATAAATGTCACAAGTTGTAATTAGTGAAGTGTGAATACCCGTCAGTCCTGTAATAATATATGATATCTTAAATAATATCAGAACTAAACTTTCAGGTAAGTTTACATAACATAATGGAATTGCAGTTGATTGTAATGTAACAGAACAAAATGTAATAATACACACACCCACACATCTGCATTGTAATGTGTGCATCCGTATATTCATATATTTATGCAATAACAATAACTACAATGCAGTATTGAAGAACATGGATTAAATTTTATGTAAACGTGAGATGAACTGTTCTGTCCTGGTAAACGTGTTCAGAAGGCTTCTTGTGCATGAACAAGTGGTTTACAAGCTTTGAAGACTGCCATAAATGAGTTGAAGATCGTGATTGTCAGATGAAGATAATGTTTTTGTGTTCCATGAAATTTCATCGCTAGGCGCAGTGGTAAATAAAGTTTACTATGTACTATTTGGACATTTTATGTCATTTGTATGAAGCTATTGATATAAAATTGCCAGATTTACGTATGAATAATTTATAAAAATTGCAGCCTGATAATGTGCCTGCACGTCATTGCTTGTTAATAATTTTGCCAGGCTAGGCAAAAGAAAATGTCATAATGATGACACAGCAACTGCCATATTCATCAGCTGTGTCCCAATGTGGTCTTTATGCCTCCCAATAACGATAATTTCCACGAAACAATGTTTCGCGACCATTGAAGACCTAAAACAAAAATCGCTAGGCTGTACCAAAAAAAGTGCAAGCTTGAAATATTTTGAAGACTGCAAAACAGCTCGCTTAATTGTGTTACATTCAACTGAGACTACTTTGAAGGGCCAGTATAAGTGTCGATGCATGAAGGCATAATTTTTAAAATTATCAAAAACTGCATGAACTTTTTGATCAAACCTCGCAAATATCGTATTAACATAAGAATAGTAATAGGCATGTAATAGTTATTATTATTAATGTCTATGTAACATGTACACACACATACAGAGAAATATATACACTATGTTGTGTGTGTTAATTAGTTCTGTATTGCCAGTATACAGGCCCAGATGTTCTTCTTCTTCTTCTTCACCTGTTCCTGTCCCAAGTGAATACATTCATTTCATGAAGGTCTTCCTGTACTTCTTTGTCAAATAGGCCTGCGTTGCCAAATGTCCTTAGCCTTTAGCCAACCTGCCATCTGGCATCCTATTCAGATGAGCAATCTGTCTCTCTGCATTTGTTCCTGATGGTAACAATAAAATCTGTTGCAACATCATTTCAGATGATGTAAAATTATGTCTAGTTAAGGAACAAACCTCACAAAACGTTTCAGACAGGTATTTTTTGTGTGTTTCACACAGGTATGTATGAAACAGCTGTCAGCCTATACAGTTGTTAACATGAATTATTTTGTGGTACCTTATTATGTTCAGGGTAATTAACAAGTATTTTCCTGTTATTAAATCCACCTATGTTATCTGTGCTTCACCTAACATGCCCATTATAATGCATATGTCTTATAAAATTTAGTTATAACACTTCATGTTATAAGTACAACACAACAATAGACAACAAAATCCAAAAATTTAGTTGTATATGTTGAAGTAAAAACATTTTGTCAACTTCGTTAAATGTCAAAAACAGTACATGAGAATGTTTATTTAGAAAAACTTTATTAAATCTCTGACTAATCATCTGACAACCAAACAGAATGTAACTTATTCACCACTGCTTTCCTACTGCTCTGATTGTAGTAATATACTAGTCTAAGTACTTAAGCATATATCACTATTGCATTAAAGACTTGGAACACTAGGTTTTTTATAAGTAAAAACATAAAGTTTTACCTTACAGCCTAAACTGGTTTTCTCCTTTATAAGGCTTCTTCAGAGGCTGCCGTTGGTAGCGCTGTCCGTCTTGTTGTAGGCGACGGAATCGAGTTTCGAAAGATCGATGCTGTGTGTGTGGGGTGAGATATGTTCGAATACTGGGTGCGATTTGAAATGTGTCTGTTCGTTTAGGATGTCGTTTTTATTTGTTTTTGTGTGTTTGTATATTTCCAATTGTTCTAAAGTGTCTAGTTTTCGGCCTTTTGTGTGTACGTGTAGAATGTTCATGTTATTGTCGATGTTTTTATATGTGTGGTTTGCTTCAATGAGGTGGTTTGCAAAGGTGGATTCTGTAGTGGAGTGGAGTGCTTTTGTGTGTTCAACGTATCTCTGTTTGAAGCTACGTCTTGTCTGGCCTATGTAGAATTTATTGCAATTTGAGCACCGGGTATTGCAATTAGCTTGTAAACACCGGGTAGATCGAATTTGTTTTGTGCTTTGTGTGTGTGTTTTGATAGTGTGTGTTCTGTTTTGTTAGTAGTTTTGTAAGCGATTCTGTATCCTGCTTTTTTGAATTTGTGGGCTATTTTTTCAGTTTGTTTGTTGATGTATGTTAGTGTTATGAATTTGTTGTTTTCTGTCTTTGTCTGTTGTTTGTTTTATGTTTTGTGTAGGAGTTTACTGACTATTGTTCTGTCATATCCGTTAGATTCTGCTAGATATTTTATCGTTTTTAGTTCGTCTTTGTAGTCTTTTTCATCTAAGGGGATGTTGTTAAGTCTATGTATCATGGTTCTGAAGGCAGCTAGTTTGTGTTGTATTGGGTGTTGTGTGTCAGTTGTAGTTGGTTTTCTGTATAGCCTATACTGAATTTGTGCCTGTGTTCTAGTTTTGTGATGGAGAGGTCTAAGAAGTTTATGGTATTGTTGTGTTCGTATTCGGCAGTAAAGGTTATGTTTTATGTATTTTGTTTATGTGCGTTAGTAACTGTTCACATTGTCTTTTGTTTCCCCTGTATAGTATTAGAATGTCATCAACGTATCTGTGCCAATATAGTATTTTATGTGAGTGTCTGTCATTGTTTGTGAGTATTTTTGTTTTTTCTAAGTGTTGGAGGAAGATTTCTGCTAGAATGCTGGATATGGGGGAGCCCATGGGTAAGCCATCGTTCTGTGTGTAGTATTTATTGTTATAAGTAAAGTAGTTTTGTTTTGTGATAATGTTAAGAGTTTCTGTTATTTCGTTGATAAGTTCGTCTGGTGTGTTGTTCTGTTTGAGTTTGTTTTGTAGGATGGTGATTGTTTCAGAGATGGGGATGTTTGTGTACAGGATTTTAATGTCAAAGGAGGCTAATGTGGCATTATGGGGGATGTGTATGTCTTTTATTTTTGTTACTAGGTCTGTGTTGTTTTTTACTGCAATGTTGTTGTCTAGTTGTGTGTGTTGTCTGATAATTTTGTCTAGATATTTTGCGAGTTTGTGTGCAGGGGCATTACGGTAGTTGATAATGGGGCGGATCGGAATATCTTCTTTATGGATTTTGGGAAGCGCTTGGAGGGTAGGGGCTGATGGTCGGATTTGTTTCATGTAGGGCTTTTGTTTGTGTGTCATTATGTGTTTGGCTTTGTTGACTAGTTGTTTTACTGTGTTTTGATATCTGTCGGTGGGGTCGTGTTTTAGTTCTGTGATGTTGTTCTGTTCCATGAAGTTTTGTACTTTTTTGTGTAGGTTGTCTGTGGGGATGATTACAGTCGTGTTGCCTTTGTCTGCTTTTACAAATGTGATGTTGTGTTTGTGTGCCTTTTCCCTCAGTTTGATGGCTGTGTGTATTTCTGAGTTGTGGTTGTTGTTGTCAGGTGTCTTATGTGCTCCTATTATATTGTTTATATTATGTCTTAGTGTGTCTTGATGTTCTGGTGCTGTGTTTTGTATATTTGTTTCAGTGTCAACTATGAGTTTTGTTAGTGTTTGGTTGTTATGTTTGTAATGTATGTTATGTTTTAGGCCTTTATCAAGGAGTGTTTGTTCGTTTTTAGTGAGTGTGACGTTCGTGAGGTTTACTGTACGTGGGTAGAATTTGTGTGAGGGAATTATATTTGTGTTGATTGGTATCAGGTTTTTTATTTTTATGTCGTGTTTTGTCTGTATGTATTTGTTTTTTTTTTCATTCATTTGTGTGATGTATTAGTTCAGTCATGTAATTGTGTCCGTATATGTTGGCGATCTGTAGGTGTAGCGTTAGTGCTTTGCGGTTGAGAGTGTCTTTTTACTTCCATATTCCTTAAGGAAATGGAAGTATGGTGATGGCAAAAAAAAATCGTGTTCGAGATTATTGCAGATTCTGATTGTACTACACTCAAAACATGAAAAAAGTCGTTTTTCGAAAAGTGTCTTTATGTCTATCTGTGTGTCTGTCTGTCTGTAGATTTTTTTCTATGGCAAACGATAACAGCCGCAAATTCAAACAGAATCAAAAGATTATTTGCATACAGCCCTAAATTGCAGAGTTCTCAAGACCTGTTGTTTTTGGTGAAGATTGGTTAAGGGAAAGGGGTAGTTTACCTGCAGCATTTTTTTATCAAGGGTATTTTCTATGGCAAACGATAACAGCCGCAAATTCAAACAGAATCAAATAATTTTTTTGCATACAGCTGTGATTTGTAGAGTACTCAAGACATATTGTTTTTGGTGAAGATCGGTTAAGGGGAAGGGGTAGTTTACCTGCAACATTTTTTATCAAAGGTAATTTTCTATGACGAACGATAACTGCTGCATATTCAAACAGAATCAAATAATTTTTTGCATACTTCATTGAATTGTAGAGGACTCAAGGTCTTTTGATTTTGGTGAAGATCGGTTATGGGGAAGGGGTAGTTTACCTGCAACCTTTTACGTTTTAACAAGAGTAAAGTACTTGAAAATTCATTTAAACTTTTTCAAACAATGGTAATTGTTAAAAATAAAATAATTTTTTCATTTTAATGTAAATCATGTATAGGAGAAAATATATCGTGCGTGGCAGGCAAGCATATCTCAGTTATGTACTGTTTACGTTTCCATTTTATTATTATGACTGCCGCAATAAAAAGGCAGGGAAGACACACACACACACACACACATACACACAAAATTCGTGTTATTTCTGGCCTCATTCATGTTTATTTTCTTACATTTGCACGCTTTTTAAATGGAAAGTGCCGAAACCCATACCAACATAATGCGTGCAAGACGAAAAAGTGTCCAGCGTGGATAGCGATTTGCTTCCTGTGGATCGCTGGGCAGTGTAACTGCACGTATTTACAGAGGAACGATTCATAGACAGACTTTTCATCTTTAGGGAATGAACCCTCTGCAAGATGCTGAGGGTCCATGAGTGACTTCGGAGCGCTCCTTCTTTTTCGCGTGTTTGTTCTGTGAAACATACACTGTAGATTCGCAGCTTTACTCTAAGCAACGCTCAATAGGAAATGTTGAAAATTTTTGTCCACGGTGTACCCTCATTCTAACTAAACCTGCTCTGATGTTTTAATTACGGACATCATAATATTAAAACTTTGGAAACTTGAGCACTACTTAATGGAGTTCAATCATTAACTTATACAAGCCATTAATTTTATGCATATTTTTTAGATATATATGTGTACAACGTTATCGGCAACAAAGAAGTAGTTTTTGTTAAAATTCCTTCCCGGGATATTTGGCCGTAGTCCAATGTTTTCTACAAAACCAGACGTTTCGGCAATGCCATCGACTTCCATCATCAGTGAAAATCGAGTGCGATAACGTGAGGTGGTATATGTTAGTGACCACAGTACTGTGGTTAAGGCTGAAGCAGTAAGTAGAAAGAAGTAGTTTCTATGGTAATATTTCATTTCGAAAATGATTTTAAATATAAATCTTAGAATATGGAAGTCATGTATGGTTCTCCATACCGATATTTTCTTATATAGCTGTTTTATGGATTCTTTTATGTATGTCCTTTGTGCGATGTTTTGTGTTATTTGAGCGGCCTGGTTGTTGTGTTTAATTTTGATTTGGGCGTAAGGTAAAACTTTGTTTTTACTTATAAAAAACCTAGTGTTCCGAGTCGTTAATGCAATAGTGATATTTACTTAATTAACGGACACGTCATGGACAACAAAATCCAAGTACTTAAGCATATCTAATCACAGTTGAAGTGCGTATCACTGATTGTGTGTTTGTCGTGTTGTGTGCATGTAACAAGTTTTATTAAGAAAAAAAAGTAAAAAATATTTAATGTAAGTAACAGTACAGGTAGTGATTATAATTACATGATACTGTTTTTCATTTTGAGATAATTTTGGATATAAATAAAAACAGTTCTTCATTACAGTAGTGTATAAGTAAGGTAATTGTAACTATAAAATAATCAGAAGATATTTTTTGTTGCTAGACGAGTGAACATGATGTTTAGGCCTATCAAGTTGTATAGAAGGTGTAAGTACAGAAACAGTTTGAATATTAGCAGCTTTAACGTCCTGGGTATCATAGTTTCCAGTCTGTATAGCCTGTATGGGACCTGCATAGTCCTTCCAGTCTCACCGATTTTGCTTACTTTCCTGGCACTGTATTTCTTAACACTTTTTTCGTGTATACATGTATTACATATGAAATAAAAATTCAACCATTACTTTATTAAAATATCACAATAATATACACACAAAGTTACAAATATAATAACGCTATTTTTTCAAAATGTCAATTTTTCATATATATATATAAAAATTGGAACGGCCTGATTCTAGAGGTAATTGGCAACTATGTGGTTCATTTGAAAACATCCTGGTGTACATAAAGGCTTTATGTTAATTTTATTTAATACTTCACTCACTTTATGTAGACAAACAACAATGAACACATGCTATAGATAAATGCACAATGAAAGAGGTTAGAAACCATACTGCAAAACAATTGTATCAGCAGTTTAAAAGTTGATCATGTTTATAAAAATTGAAACTAGAGTATACTGTACACAATCATATATCGATAAGAAAGCATTTCCTGATGACTAAACCTGAGACGTACCCATAATGTAATCATAAAGCAAGCGAATACTCAGCCTGTGTCCATTGGTCAAAAGTATACTGCCTGACATATAGTCAGGAAACATTAGACCGGAAACTGTTAAGTAAACTTTTTGATATGTTTTTATTGTTTTGAAAATGAATGTGTGAGGATTTAAGTAGATTTAAAGAATCATCTGCGCAATACTTTTTGTCTTGGTAGATGACATCTTCAATTCTTACTGAGTAGGCTACTACTAACACTCAGACTTTTAGTTATTTTATCTATTTACATAACTGTCAAGTTAAATTTTAGTTGTACTTATCATCACCACCACTCCAAGGACTAGGCCTTAGACTTGTTCTGGAACCCATCTTGTCCTCGGTTTATCGACATCTCTCTTCCCAGTAGGTGATAACCCAAGGCAGCCACAGGTAGATGGATATCAGGCTTGCGGTTCAAGCGTTCA
Organism: Magicicada septendecula; assembly: GCA_034769895.1. Classification (NCBI taxonomy): domain Eukaryota; kingdom Metazoa; phylum Arthropoda; class Insecta; order Hemiptera; family Cicadidae; genus Magicicada; species Magicicada septendecula. Next base: position 490,366,548 of record CM068370.1, on the reverse strand, counting down.
CATCATCTCCTTCTGTGGTCTTCAATCTTCTGGTGCAATGATACAATGTTTAAATTGTGTCATATATCCTTGTTCCTTCTCCGATCCAAGAGAGAACAACCTTGCATCCCTTTTAGAAATTTCATTTCAGGTCCCTGAATTCTCTGCACGTAGTTGTACTTATATTTCACATAATTATAAGAAAGCTTGACGGAAAGAAAAATCTGTACTAAATATGTGTGTGTGTGTGTGTGTGTGTTGGGGGATCCTGAAAATAGAATGTAATATGTAACAAGTTATAACTTTAAGTGCACACAATATTAATGTCAGAATCATGAAAGTTGTCAGAATAGGGTGGTGGCTGTTCAAACTCAAAAGTCTATAAAAAGGTAGCAACTGCATTATTTTCTTTATTTTTATAAATGTTCCAATTTTGAAGTCTTAAGTTTTTTGTACAGAATTACCAGTGGGTAGTATCGTAATGCAAAGTTGAAAAAGTTAGGATGATGTCCGGGAGGCTATTGATAGGCCAAAGAATAATAAAGCTCCAGGGCATGACAGATTACCGGGTGAGTTGTTGAAGCATGATAAGAAGCGTTGGTGAAGTTTCTGCATGAGTTGATATTGGATGTGTGACTAACAGAAACAATGCCAATGGACTGGTATAAAACCGTAATCTACCCAATCCATAAAAAGGGTGATGCACTGGAATGTTGCAACTATAGAGGGGATCGCTTTGCTTCCATGTGTCTATAAGATCTTATCATCTATTCTTTACCAAAAGGTTTTACATTTTGCTGAACGAGAAATTGGTGTTTATCAGGCTGGTTTTAGAAAGGGAAGGGTAACCATGGACCAGATCATCATAATGCATGTGTTGTTGGAGAGAGAAAGAGAATACGGGATGCAGACACACCACCTATTCATTGACTTTTGACAAGCGTATGACAGCATTATAGAGAAAGAATTGATTCAGGTCCTGCTGGAAATGAGAACAGCAAAACTTGTACAAACGATCCAGCTAACAATGAAAGAAATACACTGCATGATACATATACAATCTGACATCTCTGAAGACTTTGAGATACGTAAAGGTCTTAGGCAGGGAGAAGGTTTAGCATGTTTATTATTCAACCTTGCTTTGGAGAGTGCAGTGAGGGAATCTGGGATACAGGTTGGTGGAACAATATTCAACAGGTCTGTTCAGCTATTATCATTATGCTAATGATAATGACCTTATGGGGCGGTCTTATGCTGTGGTGAGTGATGCATTCCTTTCATTGGCTGGAGCTGCCAGAAGAGTTGGCCTGATAGTTAATGAATCCAAGACAAAATATATGTGCACCCAACTACATGAAAATAAAACAAAAAAGGTGCAGGTTGTGATTGGCACCCACGTTTTTGACTGTGTTGATGCAGTTACATATCTTGGCACGTTAGTGACTGCCATAAACAAAATTCAATTGGAGGTTGGGTGAAGAATATTGGCCGCCAACCAGTAGATTATAAGGGAGAGGATTTATGGAAGGACTGGCAGATCAAGACTGCAGTCCACGGATGGAGTGGCAGCCGATGGACTGGTTGGGAGTACGTGACTGGCAGATGGCAGTGCTGGATAAAGTGGGATGGCAATCAATATTGAAGGAGGCCATGATCCCCTGAGGGTTGTAGCACCAGGGACAAGTAAGTAAATAAAAGTTAAAAAAATAATGACAAGATAACATAGATTAACAGATGATGGAAATCCAATTTGCACATTAAAAAGAAACAATAAAATAATATTTTTCTTTAGTTTAATTATGTTCATTTTTTATAGGTAAATATGTTACTACTGAAAATTGTATTAATATTATTGGTAACACTGCACTGTGTAATAAGCAGAAGTCTAAATCATGACCAACATACAACAGATGCAATTAGGGAAATCACTGGTATGTATCTAAGTTAATAGAATTTTATGCTTTGGTTTAAATAACTTTATTTACATTTTCTAATATTTTAGTTTTGTAATACAGTAGAATCTCTGTTAACCGAGACAAAGGGAGAAGGCGGTTTCGGATAACCAAAATTTTGGAAAATAATTATGATATTTTTTAAAGTGTGAGATAAAATAGCTGGAGGGAATATACAATATTATCAAAAGATTTTAATAAAAATCGAACTATTTACATAAAGTCATTTTCTAACTCTAGTTTTATGATTTTTTTTTAATCTTATATTTTCCTTTGCTTTTTCTTTTCACATCGCTTTCTTCCAGCAATATCTCGCCATCACTTCATTAGCAGAACGTCAAAGGGCTTTGATTCTTCAGATCGTTTGACAAACCGTAACGCTATCTGAAACTATGAATAAAACTCCGTGAGAAAAACACGTATTTATCTCCTAACCCAAAATCAAATCTGTTTCCTCTAAGGTACTAAGATCTCATCAGCGGTGTCATGGCTGCTGCTCTCTGCTATGTCATCGTCTTTGTCGCCCCTTTGTTGTGTGAACCATAAAAAACAGCCTCATTTACTTTCTCGTTTTGACACGCCTTCATTGTTTTCTTCGAAGCAAGCTCTTCAAACATATTTTTCATCTTGACCCAATCAGAAACAGTAGGAACACCAACTCCAAAATCGGGTGCTGCAGTTCACAAAATCTCATCATTTTTAATTCTTTTAATTGCCTCCAATTTTTCTTAAATCGTTATCATGACCTGTTTCTGCTTTGTTGACATAACACACAATTTATTACATGTTTATTACATTAGTTTTCGTGTTTTATCAGAAAAACAAATTTTCATTGTAGTAAAAGTCAGGAATATATAATTTTTTTTTGTCAGTTGTTTCTGTCTAACGATATTTCCAGTTAAAAGTGTTTTGGTTAGTGGTTGTTCTACTGTAATAACAACTATTACTATTACATGATGCCCATGGAATGCCAGTTTCCTATGATTTACTGTTGTTAAGTTCTTGTCCAACCTTGCCTCTTCTTAAAGCTTTGTCATTGGATTTCCATGCTGTCCATGGGATGCAAAGTATTCTTATGTGAAGCCACATTTCAAAAGCTTCTATTCAGCTAATAGTCACTACTTTTAGTGTGACGGCTTCAGGCCGTTGCACAGTCGTAACATTCAAGACTTACAATCGCAATGGTTGTGCTATGGTCGTGGGATCGAGTTCAGGTCACACTCAAGTCTGCCTGTCACCCTATCATTGAGGACAAATAATACAGTGGTCTTGTCTGGAATGCCTAGGCTAGATAAACAGCAAAGGCAGACACGTAACTCCTATTCCACCATATATGGCTTGTCACCTCATGAGGTTTTCTTTGATTTGTTTCCGGAATATGAGTTGTACCATGGCCAGGAAGTGCAACAGGTTCCATGCCTAATGCTCGAAGAGGGAAAAAGAAGACTTCAGACTCACACAACATTGACCAAATGTACATAGTAAGAGCAGCTGAGGCATATTGCTATAGTTGGTCACTATTAACTCAATCTGTGTTATTATCACAGTTATTGCCATCCTTCAATTTAATAGCATTTATTTTTATTTTTTTCACAGAGAAAATATCTCATCACTGGCTGAGTAAGTTACAAGTTTTCTCTTTAAACAGCATAACTACTAACCAAACAAGCATAACTAATGAATTCGTTCCTCGACTGAATGATACTGTCATGATGTTATTCTGTGAAAACCTTAAGTATCTGCTACCAGATGCGTTGTTCCTGCCACCTATGTCTATACTGGAAACATTCACGGAGCATACCTTGTAAGTAATCTACATTTAGAATACGAACATGCAGTGCTTTCTGAGGAGAAAAAGGTGACTGAAAAGTCAAAGGGGAGAGGGTTATTTTCTCAAATGCATGGTAATTTTTACTTTATGAGTAAAGCAAAATCAGAACTTTAAAGTCATATGCAGAATTCAGAAATAAAAAGGAAATTAGTTCACATTACAAATTAGGCCTACTATTTTTTTATTATTTTAGTTTCAAAGCGTATCTTATAGTCTAATAGACATGGAATGGAAACTTTTTTTGAGAAATGGAAATGGAAACTTGTACTTATTTGGCTTACACACCAAGAGTATTCGAAGATCTTGGTACTGTTGGTACTGCCCCAATATGCATACCCACAGTAATTTCTGATATTTTGATTATGCGATTTTTGGCTTCGATATGTATTGAATATCACACGTAATTTTATGTAGGTGAAAGAATTATAAACATTTTATTTTTTATGTTGCCAAATAGTGGGCTGGCGATTGCAATTGGTTTTGTTTGTCATTTTTTAAATTGAAAATGTTTGTAGCAGTGATATGTCACTGCTGCGTGTGCCTGTGACATCGATAAAGTTGTTGTTGTTGGCTTAACATGAAAACTGAAATTACACATGGAAACCAATACGTCTGTACTGTTACACTTGTTTTCTTTTTGCAAAAACTACGAAAAACCCAACTCGAATTAAGGCAGGGTTGCCCTTAATACCCCTTGGCTATTACTATACGTGTCTCCCTTTTTGTGGCAGAACTTGGTTTTTCAGAAGACCTCATTTTTCCAGTAGTACTAGTTTTTTTCGCTAATACTCGTTCTGTGAATAGATCACTGAAAAGCCACCGAACTCAAAAAGTAAGGCAGGGAGGCACCTCTTGCCTATTACTATACCTGTCACTTTTTTGTGGGAAAACTCATTTTTTTCGGTAATATTCGTAGCCATTTTTTTCAACAAGTAGGCCTACTCGTTTTGTGGCTAACCAAAAACAGATGTCTATCATGTACAATATGTACAGCATATGTTGTCATCCATTAACACATTGTGTTTTTTTGTTTATTCCATGAACCATAAATATTTGTATTTCTCAGTTTACATTTGCCGTTGTAGTTTGTTAATTTGTCAACTTAAAAACATTAGGTTCTTTATTTTAAGTGTTACTCTGTTAAAAGCATTGTATATACACATTAAGGATCATGTTTTTTACCAACCATGGTTTTATTTATTTCAGCATTAAACTGAAAACCCCAAAACATTGTCACCTAACCTCCCAAATGATAACATGTATTTTCACTTTACATTATGAAATAGAATAATTTACAGTTAGTACATTTCTTCTTCACATCGTAATTTATCAATACAATTGCATATTAAAAACTTCAAAAATGTACTGTGGGTACGCATATTCCACGATCCTTTATAATACAACCATGTCTTTAACATTCTTTTCTTCCCTAACATGTAACATACTGTTACGCCGGTCTACTCGATCGTCGTAGGTACAGTGGAAACAAAATAAGTACAAGACACCAATTAAGTCACAAATCACCAGCTTTAATTGTTATAGTAAAACAGTTCGTAATTAACAACACAGTGTCTACAACAAATCAAATGAAATTGTTCATACGCAATAAAATGTCCGCTAATATTAAAACTCAACTGTATTACAATTATACCGTCCGAATATAAAACGCAACACTTCACTAATAACTACTTGAACGTACGCCGTAATAACTCGAACCGCTCTGTAAATATATCGCACTAATACTCTCGAACCGCACAGTCAAAAATCTCGCATTGAACTGAAAACTAAGGCCGCGACGCGATGTATTTATAGTTACGCTCACACACCAGAAGCTTCCAAACTGCGTCTTATCTCTCGCAAACTACGTAATTGCTACGGCCTTGACACAGTCCGAGCGCCCGAGCGAAGCCTGGCTCAGTCGAGAAAATTCTCGCAAAATGCGTCTAGTAGCACGTACACCACACGCTTACGTCGAGATCTTTCTGGCGCATTCGATAAACGCGTAGATTGTTCTGTGCTGTCGTAGCAATACTTATTGCATCTGATGTAGTTGCAGCACAATGACCTCTGAATCGCCACGTATTTTCAACTGTCATATCAGTTATTGACACAACCGTAATGTATACAAACAAAAAGATACCACACAAATATAATAATGATCCACAAATGTGGTATCAAACACACACTAATTCCATAACTCTCTTAACCAAAATCTCAATAAAGACTGACTCTCTCTCTCTCTCTCTGTCTTTTACAGATTGGTAGTGACGTGATTCACCAACATGTGTTAGTTAAGAATTGTCCAGTTTGACACAGACGTGTGTTCAAGAACCTGGTAGAATATACTGTATCCATCCACAAATACATTGTGCGTTTATACAGAACATTCGAGTCTCTATAAATAGTTTCTATTAATATACACAAGTTATACATAAATATGGATAATATAAATAGATGTGAATACATACTTGACCTACATGAGTAATATAACCTACATTCCATACTATTCCTACGTACGGTATTCTAATAGTTTTAATAGTATGGTAAATAGTTTTAGGAATATCCGTCAATATCACTTGATATATTATGAAATATTCATAATTTGATATATGTAAAAGGCTTGAACCATGAGTACTTTTCAGCTGTATCAGCATTTTATTGAATTCTTGTATTTCGTTGTCCATGACATGTCCGTTACTTAACTAAATATCACTATAGTATTGACGACTCGGAACACTAAGTTTTTTATAAGTAAAAACGTAAAGTTTTACCTTACAGCCTAAACCGGCTTTCACCTTTAGAAGGCTTCATCAGAGGCTGCCATAGGTAGCGTTGTCCGTCTTGTTGTTGGCGACGGGATAGTTATTCGAAAGATTGAAGCTGTGTGTGTGTGGTGAGATGTGTTCGAATAATGCGTGCGATTTGAAATGTGTCTGTTCGTTTAGGATGTCGTTTTTATTTGTTTTTGTGTGTTTGTATATTTCTAATTGTTCTAGAGTGTCTAGTTTTCGGCCTTTTGTGTGTAGTGTAGAATGTTCATGTTATTGTCGATGTTTTTATATGTGTGGTTTGCTTCAATGAGGTGGTTTGCAAAGGTAGATTCTGTAGTGGTGTGGAGTTTTATTGAATTTTTTTTTACAGATAGTTGTAAAATTCCACAATTGAATTTTCATATATATGAAAATATGTTTTCTCTGTTGCTGTTGTGACTCTTTATTATGAATAAATAGTTACACAGTTTTAGAAGCTCAGAAAATACTGTTCTTTACCCTCAAAATTAAGGAAATCTAACCTCTTTCTTGTGACTCTTTTTATTTTCTCTTTTTTTCATCCTCATCATCAGAATAAAAACTTATAATTTACAATATAAAGCTCTGGGGCAAATCATCATTCTGATATTCGATTTCCAGGATGTCTAATCACTCTGTCTAATCATTCTATGTAAACAAACTACTACCAATATTATTTACTTTACTAAGTTAAATGTTTTACTTTGTTGAAATGAATACTTAGTTATTCTCAATCATTAATATTTAAATTAAAATTATTTTGGGAGGTTATACATAAATATAAGCTTATTACATGTTATAATCTCCACAACACTGGTAATATTATTGGTTAATTATTAATGACTGTTATCAGTAACAGGGAGCTTAGTAGGCCAGTCATGGTGATTATTGTATACTAGAGAACCCCCCAATCCTCATTCAAAGTAATATAATTAATATTTCATAATATATTAGGTAATATTGTGATTGGTATTTTTAAAACGATTTGTCATTGGAATAATACTAGTTTAAACATGTGTAGGTTATGTTACTCATGTGAGTTAAGTAAGTACTTGTGTGTATTTACATTATCACAATTTATATATAACGGGTGTATATTGATAGACACTATTTATAGAATACACTAGAATGTTCTGTATCAATGTACAATTCATTTGTGGATGGGGATAATTTGTTTTACCAGGTTTCGAATGTACTTGAGTCAAACTAGACTACTGGTATTCTAGTAATTAACACATGTTGGTGAATGATGTCATTACCATTTATATATGGAACTGTAGGAGAGAGCGTGAGTCAGTCTTTATTGAGATTTCTGTTAAATGAGTTACAGAATTAGTGTGTGTTTGTCACCACATTTGTGGAAGAATATGATATTTGTGTGTTATCTTTTTGTTTGTATAAATTACAATTGTGTTAATAACTGATATTACAGTTGTGAATCAAAATCTGTAATCTCTGTTTTATATATTTACTTGTAAAAAATTATTTGTGATAATATAAATAAATGATAGAGGGAAAGATTGGAGAAGAACAAGCAGGTTTTACAGCTGGGAGATCATGCGTAGACCAGATATATACAATCCAACAGATCATAGAAAAGAAAAAAAGCGAAGAACACGGAAGTACATCTAGCGTTTGTCGACCTTAGAAAAGCATATGATACAGTACCCAGACAAGAAATGTTTAAAGCTCTGTCACAGTTGGAAATACCGAAAGTCCTGACGCAAGCAGTAAGAAATCTATATAAAAACAACAATGTACAAATTAAAGTAGGTAACAAAATTGTCTGTAGGTTTAAAACATCCAAAGGGTTATTGCAAGGCTGCCCAACATCGCCCACGCTGTTTAAGATAATTTGACAATATGCATTAACCATGTGGAAACAGAAATGCCGTGGAATGGGAATACCGATACGAAATGAACACCTGTACACACTATGCTTCACCAATGACCGGGCAGTTATAGCCCAGTATGAAGAAGATCTAAGCTACATGGTCAGAAAGCTGAATGAAGAATACACAAAGATGGGATTGGAAATAAACATAAAAAAGACTAATACTTGGCAATTAGAGATGAAGAAACAACAGATTTAGAAGTAGACGAAAATGTTAAAATTAGATGAACAGACAAATTCAAGTACCTAGGATTTACACTGAGTAAACAAGGCACAATGGAAGAGGAAATAAAAAGTACATTAGGGCAGACTAGAACAGGGATTAGACAATTACACAGTGTTATATGGGACAAAAATATTAGAAAAAGCACCAAAAAAATGATATATCAGACCATAGTCCAAAGCATTATGACGTATGCAGCGGAAGTATGGCTTATTAACAAAAAGAATGAAAGAAAGATTCTTGCAATGGAGATGGAATATTGGAGTGGAGGAGGTGCTGTGGAATAATGAGAGCAGACCGAATAACAAACGAGGAGATCAAAAGAAGAATGGAAACGGAAAGAAGCGTAATTGACTACATCGAAGAAAAAAGATTGGTGTGGTACGGTCATGTCCGGAGAGCCCAAAATAGGTGGATCAACAAAGTGATGAAATGGAGTCCATTAGGAAGGAGAAAAAGGGGAAGACCGAGAAGATCTTGGAGGGACGAAGTGGATGAATCTATGCAACGTATAGGACTTGAGGAAGGACAATGGGAACATCGGGAGAATTGGAAAGCCAGGTTGAAGGAAGGGAGACAGCACTAGCTGTAGCAACCCTATTATATATTGTAGATTAACTGTGTTCCAGGTCTCTATGCTTTTTTTTATTGGTTTTTAAGTTTTAATATAGTGAGTTTTAATTTTAGAATTTGAATTGGAAGTTTTATCACTGTGTTTTTTTAGCGAACGTATTTAGTGGTTGACTCGTTGTTATGAAAAGCGTCTGGTAGCCTGTGTGCCTTACCTGTCCCTTCTCTGTCTTTTGTAACTCCCGATAGGCGCCAAATTGTTTTACGAGAAAACAATTAAAAGTTTTTACCTGTATCGTTTGACAGTGCACTAGTGAAAATTTGAATCGTTCGCCGACTGGCTTGAAACCGATTCTCGTTTGAGTGGGGGAAAACGTGTTGCCAATTTGAATAATGTTGGTTATGACTCACTGCTATTAAACAAAACATACATAATATTTCTCTAAAATAAATACTGGACAGTTGTTATCGGTACACACTTTTTTATTAGGCTCTAACTTGTTAATTTTTGTTAATGCTTTATACAAAATAGTAATTGATATAATAATTTTAGCCTTGGCAAAATATAATCGTTCACTCAGTGGATTGCTGGGTTGGCAGTACAATGTTTCTATTAGATGCAAGACAGCGTTGGTTATTATTTACAAAATAAATCTGCCTATAGAGTCCTTTTAAGTACGATACAGAAGTTTTTATAACAAGATAACAAATTATAATATATCACTTAATGTTCGTGAACATTAAAATCAACAAGGTTTACTGTAAATTAAATATTGTGGTGTTAAAGTGTGACAGTGTCATTGGTGTAGTACATAGGTTATCTTTTGTTCAGTGTTTACAAGTTACTTTTTATTTATCAACCCTCGAAAAATAATACTTTCAGTGATAGTGAGAATTTTACGGTTTAGTTATAAATTCGAAAGAGAATTTGTTTTATAGAAATCAAGAAATTCAGCAATACTCAACGTTAGTAGATACGAGGTGTATTGTCAGTCGTCAACGTAGGTTAATTGGTTGATGTCGGGTCTTCTTTCTTCAATCTTGGGCTTCATGGATATCCGGCGTCTTCTTCTTGTTAAATTCCATATATTGCAGTCGTCTGGGTTAATTTTGAGCTGGTCCTTGGTCTAGGTTGGTTGGAATGTCCTCTCATCAGCTGTAATGGTCCTTCTTCATAAAATTTATGGGCACTTATACCGTTTTAAGTCAAAATTTTGGGCCCTTCACGGCGTGGCGTCTCTTCAGTTAAGCGTCACTACAGATTCTTATGTTCCTAACTGAAATTAGTCAATATTCGGTTGTTGTCATGGTAACTCAAAATTTCTGATTGGCTAAAATTGGCTTAAGACCATTGTTAGGATATTTGAATTTTTATTTAAAATGGTTACAGATCTTCTGAATGTAATTAATCTTCAGTATTACCCTTTAAGTATTAAATATTATTACCACTGTTCATATTTTAGTTCAAGGATTAATTTGACATCCAATACTATTGTTTTTACTTAGGTATCAACATTTTGACAGTTTTGTTGATTTTGTTTATTTACACTGTTTTCTTAATTTACATGATTACTATTATATTTCTGTCTAAACATGATTGTCTAATTGTATTTTATAGTTTATATGCCTTAGTTTTACTAATGTCAGTGTTTAATTCTCAAAATTGAAGTTTTTTGTAGTTTGACAGTTGGGAATTTGCCTAGGCTTAAACAGCAATTGGCTATTTTTCTTTAATTACTGATATTACATTTCTTTTTCCCCTTGTATGGGTCCTGATTGGTTTTAATACATGATTTTGGTTATTTGTTCAATGGTTTTAAGTCTGTTCTGTAATTATGTGTGATTTTACTGTTTCATATTCTAGCTTGTCTATTGTCATAACTGCCTTTTAGTGTTATGGTTTTTGTCTGTATTGTAACATTACATAACCCAGTCGCAAAAAATGATAACTTAATTATACTACCATAAAGGTCAGAAATGGGTAAACTATAACTAGCTCTAAATTACATTATATCACCAAACATTATAAACTATATTGAAGTGATATACAATGTAACAAGTGAGTTATAGTGTACCCAGTGCGTAAATAAGTGACTGTGAAGGGAGCATCTTACAGACTTGTGCTGTGGATGTAGGAATTATGGATTATAATAGTAGACTGTAATGCTACTAACCAGTTATGTATTTTGTTTAATTATTGTATAATTTATATTGTGTAGGCAACTAAAAGTTAGTACCTAGGTTTAATTTTATATTTAATAAAATAATTATGTTTGAATATAAGATAACCCAGGGTTAAAAAATAAAAGAGTTAAATATAAAATGATAATAAAAAATAAAATAATACTGTATGAGGAAGATGGCAGAAGAAAATAGTACAGTGTAAGGATACTATAAGAGATTAATAAATAATATATAAATTCAATTAGAGTTAATAATAATATTAAAGACTTATATCTAAAGTTATAAGAAAATAAACGAAAAAACCTTTATGTAAATCAAATTGGAAAATAAACCTAAATTAAAAGGAATTATTTTTCTATAAATAAGAAATAAAATTATAATAATTAAAAACAGCCTATATACTAAAAAGTAAATAGAAGCACCAATAAAAAATGATATAGAAATTATGGGTTACTAAGAGTAACAGAATAACAACATATTGTTTAATCGAAAAAGATATTGAAAATCGTTCGGTTGAGAAAAGTGATGAGACCAAAATTGTATTAAAAAACATTTTAAAACGTTTGGAAATGGTACAAAATTAGAACAAAATTAACTTACAGTATCCACATTATGTTCAAACTCCTTTAGATATCAAATATAACTTGCTTTACCCAATAACAAAGTGAAAGAAACCATTCCAAGATCTGGCCTAGCCGAACCGAACTTCGAGTTTTTAAACGAGATTGTATCTGAAAGACATTCAATGAAATTATAAAACAACTAGAACGACCACACTAGAAACAGCTTCACACAAGTAAGAACTTCGAGGAAAGAGGTAATATAAACGTTTCTTTTTATAATTAACCAAGAAAACCTCATATCAAATCGTTGTGCAGTTCAGAAATTTCTAAAATGCCTTCATGTGTTTAATAAAGACATAATCTGCACTCTTGCGGACAAATCCGGAACTACGTACTACGAAAATAAACAAAAAATTCAAAATTGATTATTTTTTATCTTGTAAAGCGTAGTATATAATTATCCACTTCTGACCATCTCATAACACAAAGAACTTACCCTTAACCCTGGGGAAATAAATAAAATGAATTATATGTTGATTGATGTCTAATTAAAGATACAATTATAAAATCATTAAAAACAGATTTTATGATAATTCCATGTTTACCTAACTAAATCGATATAATGTATTAGTGACTGAAAAGATCGATTATAATATTTGTATATTGGAAGAAGAGGAAATCAATATTATACAAATAAATACTCTTAATGTTTTATGTTGAATAATAAAATGTGTATTCTTTATTGTAGAGGGTAGTTGTTGTAGATTTTTAGTAAGCCAAGAAGAGGATTATCTACCTGGGAGCATTACTGAACAGTGTCGTTTGGTTAACCTAACATTTGGAGGTTGATATCAAAATCAGCTGATCTTATGAACGGCGAATATTTGAAAATAAGAAATTTTCTACTCTGGGTGTAACCAAATTGTACTTACTCTCTCTTCCAACTAAGATTAAAAAACTTCCTTAATCTCTACCAAATCACACACACTCGATTTCTGTTTAGTTTGGGTAAACTTACAATCCGATTTATTTAAACATTAATACTTATAATTCATAAGTGGCGATCGCGAAAAGGTACTCTGACTGCTCTGAGACTGTCAAAAGACGGACGTCACACCTTATTTAAGATTACGTTACAAAATGGTGAACCCAACATTGGGGCTGAATTAACTATAAACCCAAATTTGTAAGACTCCACGCTAGTACCCGCGAAACGTTACAAAAATGGCGCTTACAATAGTGGGGCGTAATTAAATAAGACGGGCACACAATAGGTCACATCCAAAGACTCCTCAGAAAGTACCTCAGAGCGATTTACGTTACAAAATGGCGCTCAACGTAAAAGGGCTGTAATTAGAAAAGAATTTTGAGATATTCAATAAATTAATATACCAAAAAACCTAATTATCATCGGCAGTAATGAGAAAACAAGAAATGCATAATACCAGAGGCAGATCGAAGAAGACGGCAGAAGAAAAGGAGAAGGAAGAAGGTGGACAGGAACGAGAGATAGAAATAGTTACGGACAATGAAATGGAACAACCAATGGGTCATAAAGAAGGAGCTGAAGCAATTATGAACATGGAAAAGGAAATAGTTGAAGAGGATGCCCAAGGGGACCAACCAGATAAAGCGGTAATCAGAGAAGAACCCAATTGGTAAGACATGATGAAATTTATGGCTGAACAATTTAGGAAACAGGAGGAAACTTTAAAGCTAACCAATGAGGAAAACTCAAGGAAACAAAATGAAACCTTGAGCGAGAAATTTGACAAAATAGATGAGAATTTTAAGAAACAGGAAGAGAACTCAAGGAAGCAAAATGAAACCTTGAGGGACAGTTTAAAACAAATTGAGAAAATAAACGAAGAAAATTTAAAACAATTTGAGCGTAAAATGGAGAATTTCTATAAGGAGTTAAGAGAAAATCTTGAGAGTAAAATTGAACTGGTCAGTAATACGCTTCGCCAAAGAGTAGATGAATATAAGGAAGAGGCAGAGAAGAAATTAATAGAAACTAATCAAAGGTTAGATAAAACTGAAGAAAAGATGGAACAAATTAAAACAGGAATCGATGCACGAATGGAAAAGGAGGGACAAAGTAATCAAGTTCGTATAATGGCCATACGCCAAGAAAACAATGACCAGTTAGATAGTATTAAAAGCAGTCTAAACTGTAAATTCACAGATTTTCACGAAACAGTAGAGAGTGTCAAGAATCAGTGCCATAGCCAAGCAGAGAAATTAGATAATTTGCAACAAATACAAACAAACTTACAAGGGGATGTAGATAGAATAAGTTCTAGATCTACATGCAACAATCATCATGTTATCCAAGATAGTAAGGAAAGTGTAAACTTTTGGGATTATCGCAGAAACCCACTCGAATTTTTAGGGAGAGTAGACGAAATTTTGAATAGGTCAAAGGAGAACCGATGGAACATGATCAAAGGTATATTAGACGAATCTTTCAAAAACATTAATGATAATTGGTGGACTGTAATCAGGAACGAGGTGTGTGATTATGGGAGTTTCAAAACAATGTTTAAACTTAAGTACTGGTCGGAGTCAGTGCAAAACATTATTAGAGACGATATCTGTCATGGTAGGTATGACCGCAATATAGGACAAACACCTACTGCTTATTTTTTGGGGAAGGTGTGTGTGGCAAAATATTTAGACCCAAAGATCCCTGAAGAGTGTTTAGTGACCAAAATTGCGTATCACTTCGAGGAGAAGATTATCAGTGCCCGATTAAGTGGACAAATAAAAACTATTGGAGGCATGGAAACGCTACTAGAGAATTATGATCAAGAATCTTATTACAGGAGGAGTAGATGGAGGTCAGGGAATACCGAGGAGCGGAAAAATGAACCACCTAGAGATAATCGACCTAGAGTAAATTATGTACATGCTAATAACAATTATTTTAATAACAGGTATCGAGGAAGATGGCAAAATTATAACAACCGAAATTACAGACATGATTCTTATCAGAGAGAAGAAGGTCCACAAAGAAGTAGGAGTGAAGAACAACCTAGATTCAGAGATAGTGATGAAGAAAGGAGACCAGTAAGCAATATTCAACATAATGAAAATGTTGAACCAAAAAATAATAATGATGGAAATTGGGGAAACGGGTACCAGGAGTGAGAAGATGTGATTGCCCGTCACTGCTAGAAACGACCGGGCACAGAATTTACCACAGACCTAATCATGATAATAAACTAAACAGATCAATAACAATTATCAGAAATCATTTTTTTTTAAATATACAGGCGGAGTTAATGGAATAAAGAGCAATTAAAGAGTCATCACCAAATAATGACATAGTCTATATACAAATAAAATTAAATGGAGTGTTAGCAGAGGCCATAATTGATACAGGAGCAAATATTTCAATTATTGATCAATTAGAACTGGACCGGATTACTGAACTAACTACTGAGAGAATACCTACTTTACCAATTAATAATTTAACAATTATTGGCGCCACCGGGAAGCAAAATAAAACAATCAGAAAACAAGTGTCTTTGAATGTTACCACTAGTGGAATAGGAATACCTATGGGATTTTTAGTAGCTAAAGGGCTACCTTTTAGGGTGTTAATAGGGTGTGATATGCTACGGCGACACACTGCAATTATAAATCTGGCCAGGAGTATAGTAACCTTGAGCACAGAAGAAGGTGAGTTAGCGGCTGAGATAATTGGTAGCCAAAGTGCCCCTCAGTGTCCGAGCTCATTTTTTATTAGGGAGGATGATAGATTAACCCTAGGTAAAAATACAGAAGTAACAGAATCAAAGATTTGGCAAGAGAAGATAGAAGAGCTAATCGAGTTTCAAAACAGGCAGGCCCAGGAAATAATTAATGTAGAACAAAAACAACAGCTTATAAAAATTTATGTTAAATATAAATCAGTATTCTCAGAGTCACCAGGAAAAGCAAAAAACTTCCTGTGTGAACTAAAGTTCAAAGAAAATGTAAATTTTAATAAACGGTCATACCCCATTGCTCAAGCTTTAAAAGAGGCAGCAAGAAAAGAAATTCAAAGAATGATATTGGAAGATATAATTGAAAGAAGTAGTTCTCCGTATACTAGCCCATTGGTAGCTATACCGAAGAAAGATGGTCAAGTAAGACTATGCCTTGATGCTCGGGAGTTGAATAAAATGCTCATTTACGATCGCACATCTCCAGGTGAGATTGAAGAAATAATGAAAAAATTCTATGGATATAAGTACATGAGTACTTGGGATGCAGTCTGTGGATATTGGCAAATAGAGTTGCACCCTAACAGCAGACAATATGTTGCTTTCATATTCGAAGGACGAAATTATCATTTTAAACGTTTACCTTTCGGATTGGTAAATTCTGTGGCCGTGTTCATCCAATGCATGGATCAAATTTTGGGTAAGGAAGTTTTAGATTTTACTACAATATATGTGGATGACATATTAATTACGTCTTGTACATGGGAGGAGCATTGTAATCGAGTGGAAACAGTATTAAATAAACTATTACAATATAATATAACTTTGAAACTGGCTAAATCTAAATTTATCACACATGAATTACCATTATTAGGATTCACTCTGTCCGCTACTGGAATTAAACCATCTCCTGAGAAGGTAAAGGCTATCCAAGATTTTCCTAAACCAAAAAACTTAAAACAACTACAATCCTTTCTGGGGATCTGCAACTATTATAGGAAATTTCAACAGCATTATTCAGAAGTAACAGCCAAATTCCAATATTTACTTTCGAAGAAAAACAAGTGGAAATGGGTAGGAAGTGAAAATAATAATTTTAAGATAATAAAAAATAAATTTTTGGACAGCATCATGTTACACCACCCAAATTTTAATAAACGTTTTTTCATAAATTGTGATGCTAGCAACATTAGCCTTGGAAGTGAGCTATATCAGGAAGATGAGGAAGGAAATCATGGGGTCATTAGTTTTGCAAGCAGAGTACTGAGTAGTTGTGAGAGGAATTATACAGTAACTGAAAAAGAACTGCTGAGTGTTGTGTTCTCATGTATAAAATTTCGAACATTTATATTGGGATACCCAGTAACCATAAGAACCGATCATAGATCAATTTCATTTAAAAAAATTGTAAACTTAACCACGGCAGACTCACCAGATGGGTATTAATACTTCAAGAGTATAATTTAGACTGGGAATATATCCCGGGTAAGAAGAATGTAATAGCAGACCGATTATCACGGATTAACCTAGAAAAAGGAACTTGTGAAATAGAATCAGAGAGTATTGGAAAAATATATTATATTATCAAACTGAAAAAGGAGTTACAAGATATAATTAATAAAATAAAAACCGATCAGCAAAGGGACACTAAATTAACAAAAATTAAGGACCGGATATTACAAAGTGATCAAAGTTAATAAAGTGAATAATGAAATTTTTCTGTGTTTATGAAGAAATCCTTTTTATCCGTCCAACCATTAAGGATCATGTGTGGAAAATGTATGTGCCAGAAGCAACAGAAGTAGCCCTGATAAAGGACTACCATGAAAGATATGGTCACATGGGACCACTCAAAGTTATTAAAGCTCTATCTGAACACTGTTATGTAAAAGTGATAAATAAGAGAGTAAGATTAATAGTAAAAAACTGCAACATATGCCAGCTAGTAAAAATAAATAACGAGAAGAGAACGGGAGCCATGATTACAATAAAATCTAACAGTAAACTTGAAAAGACATTCTTAGATCTATGTGGACCTTTTCCAGAAGTGGAGGGAGACATAAATTTAAATATATAATTATTATATTTGATCATTATACCAAATATACAAAACTCTACGCTATCAGTAGAGCCACTACGAAGAAAATTTTAGAAGTAATCATTCAAAAATACTTACCTGAGGTGGGAAAACCGGAAACCATAATAACTGATCATGGAACGCAATTTCGAGGTAAAAGGTGGAAAGAAGAATTGAGGAAATGTCAAATAAGGACATACAAAACGTCAGTGTACCACCCTAGTAGTAATCCTGCCGAATGCATGTTAAGGGAAGTTGGTAGAATTCTACGTACATACTGTCACCAAGAACATAAAAATTGGAGCCAGTACCTTGAACCAGCAGAGACTTTCCTTAATTGGTCATACCATGACACTATCGGAACCAGCCCTTATCAGATAATGTTTGATAAACCACCACCAAGAGAAATCACATCGTTGATAAATTTTCCTCCAGGAGAGAGAGTGGAGTTCAATAAAGTCGAAATGCACAACAGATTGTTGCATAAAGTGGAACTTCAACAAAAAAGGGATTAAGATAAAAGGAAAAGGTTAGATACATACCAAATGGGAGATAAGGTATTAATAAAAAATAGACAACTACCCAGTTCTATAGAGGGTATTGCAAGGAAGTTACTGTTACTTTATACTGGACCTTACATCATAACCCAGGTGAAGGGGAATAATACATATGAAATTAAAGCAATTAACAATAACCGAATAAAAGGAGTATACAACCACTCTGAAATGAAACGATATCACGAAGAATGAAACCAGATATGAAAATTGGAGTGATCAACAATTTATTTTGGTAAACAAGTAAAACAAAAATAAATTTGTTCTAGTGGGGGGCTTTATATAACGTTACATAACCCAGTCCAAAAAATGATAACTTAATTATACTACCATAAAGGTCAGAAATGGGTAAACTATAACTAGCTCTAAATTACGTTATATCACCAAACATTATAAACTATATTGAAGTGATATACAATGTAACAAGTGAGTTACAGTGTACCCAGTGCGTAAATAAGTGACTGCGAAGGGAGCATCTTACAGACTTGTGCTGTGGATGTAGGAATTATGGATTATAATAGTAGACTGTAATGCTACTAACCAGTTATGTATTTTGTTTAATTATTGTTTAATTTATATTGTGTAGGCAACTAAAAGTTAGTACCTAGGTTTAATTTTATATTTAATAAAATAATTATGTTTGAATATAAGATAACCCAGGGTTAAAAAATAAAAGAGTTAAATATAAAATGATAATAAAAAATAAAATAATACTGTATGAGGAAGATGGCAGAAGAAAATAGTACAGTGTAAGGATACTATAAGAGATTAATAAATAATATATAAATTCAATTATAGTTAATAATAATATTAAAGACTTATATCTAAAGTTATAAGAAAATAAACGAAAAAACCTTTATATAAATCAAATTGGAAAATAAACCTAAATTAAAAGGAATTGTTTTTCTATAAATAAGAAATAAAATTATAATAATTAAAAACAGCCTATATACTAAAAAGTAAATAGAAGCACCAATAAAAAATGATATAGAAATTATGGGTTACTAAGAGTAACAGAATAACAACATATTGTTTAATCGAAAAAGATATTGAAAATCGTTCGGTTGAGAAAAGTGATGAGACCAAAATTGTATTAAAAAACATTTTAAAACGTTTGGAAATGGTACAAAATTAGAACAAAATTAACTTACAGTATCCACATTATGTTCAATCTCCTTTAGATATCAAATATAACTTGCTTTACCCAATAACAAAGTGAAAGAAACCATTCCAAGATCTGGCCTAGCCGAACCGAACTTCGAGTTTTTAAACAAGATTGTATCTGAAAGACATTCAATGAAATTATAAAACAACTAGAACGACCACACTAGAAACAGCTTCACGCAAGTAAGAACTTCGAGGAAAGAGGTAATATAAACGTTTCTTTTTATAATTAACCAAGAAAACCTCATATCAAATCGTTGTGCAGTTCAGAAATTTCTAAAATGCCTTCATGTGTTTAATAAAGACATAATCTGCACTCTTGCGGACAAATCCGGAACTACGTACTACGAAAATAAACAAAAATTCAAAATTGATTATTTTTTATCTTGTAAAGCGTAGTATATAATTATCCATTTCTGACCATCTCATAACACAAAGAACTTACCCTTAACCCTGGGGAAATAAATAAAATGAATTATATGTTGATTGATGTCTAATTAAAGATAAAATTATAAAATCATTAAAAAAAAGATTTTATGATAATTCCATGTTTACCTAACTAAATCGATATAATGTATTAGTGACTGAAAAGATCGATTATAATATTTGTATATTGGAAGAAGAGGAAATCAATATTATAGCCAAATAAATACTCTTAATGTTTTATGTTAAATAATAAAATGTGTATTCTTTATTGTAGATTTTTAGTAAGCCAAGAAGAGGATTATCTACCTGGGAGCATTACTGAACAGTGTCGTTTGGTTAACCTAACATTTGGAGGTTGATATCAAAATCAGCTGATCTTATGAACGGCGAATATTTGAAAATAAGAAATTTTCTACTCTGGGTGTAACCAAATTGTACTTACTCTCTCTTCCAACTAAGATTAAATAACTTCCTTAATCTCTACCAAATCACACACACTCGATTTCTGTTTCATTTGGGTAAACTTACAATCCTATTTATTTAAACATTATTACTTATAATTCATAAGTGGCGATCGCGAAAAGGTACTCTGACCGCTCTGAGACTGTCAAAAGATGGACGTCACACCTTATTTAAGATTACGTTACAAAATGGTGAACCCAACATTGGGACTGAATTAACTATAAACCCGAATTTGTAAGACTCCACGCTAGTACCCGCGAAACATTACAAAAATGGCGCTTACACTAGTGGGGCGTAATTAAATAAGACGGGCACATAATAGGTCACATCCAAAGACTCCTCGGAAAGTACCTCAGAGCGATTTACGTTACAGTATTTAACTCTTATTTCTCATTATTTATCTCCTAACATATAACATAGAATCTTATGGTTTAACAATTCCATAGATATAATTCTTATTCATTATAACATAATTATTTGAGACATAATTCTTATTCATTAAAACATACTTATTTACTTTTCATTACTGAAAATGTTCATTCTCATTACCTACTCATACTTTTTAGTGAGTAATAATTATTACCTAGTATTAACAAACAACAAACATATAAACATTAGTTAACTCTTTGAACAAAATTATATTTCCTTTTTACTAAACTTATGTGACATTGGGTCATTAACTTCATAATCTAATGATATTTTCCTATGCTTTTACTAAAATCTTACAATGTTTATTAATTGTATTTCCCTTATCAATTTTGGGTGAATAACATTTGTTTTTGTCTTTCAGTAATTCACTATACGGTGTACTGACACTCTAATAGTCTATTTTTCTCACTCTCATGTAATAATATGAGTTGTCACTGATAATCTTAATTGATAAAAATTTAAAACATGATAATTAGTCATTACTATTGATAACTTAATCCTACTACTTTTAGTTTATTTTGTTACATTTGGTGTCCACTTATATTGGCTTTTAACTATCACAGTCCTTCCTGTGTTTAGCCATTATTAGCTCTCACTCACCTTTTGCACTTATAAACTTTTATCACTGTCTTATCAGTGTTTATCACTATTATGGGGGTTTATTTTCACTTTGGGGGTATTAATAATAACACCTTGCACTCAATGTTTTAAGTGTTACTGGTGGGCAAAAATTAGTGTATCGCTTACTTAAAATCCTCTTTCTCATTTTTATTTTTACAATGTTCATCATCATTATAACTTACTGTCTCTCACTCTATCTGGTTGGGTTATACAATTAATAGGTTTGTGTCGTGTTAGTTCGATTTGTCCTAGTTTACTCTATTTGTTTGGGTTAGTGTACCCTTCTACATTTTAAGTCCTTAACAATTCAATACTTCTAACTTTTAGACTACTTGTCTGTTTTTACAATCATTGTTATTATATACAATTTATCATTGATTAGTCTTTTTTGTTGGTTTAACACTAATTTCGTACTCTTTCACTGTGTTTATTTCACTTTGCCATATTTTATATATCACTTCCTTGGTGTCGTGGCTGATTATATCTTCACACTTTCATGCTAATTATTTATTCATCATTATTCTTATTATTTCCACACTCTTATGTTAGTGTGGTGGCTAGTTCCAGTTATCACTTACAATTGTCATATTTTATTTTATATTCTTGGTCTTTGGGGCTGGTGCTACTCTCTCACTTACCATCTATTGGGTCATTGTGGTTAAATCGCCAGGTATTATCGCATTTAACATTTTGGTTCGTGGTTTGTTACTTTTTTATTATTATAGGTTACTTTTCTGATTACCTTAATACGTTTGACCATGTTATTATTTATGAATCACCCATTCTTGAATCTCTGATTCATCCTTTTTTATTCTAGTGTTAATTATTTTAAATAACTTATTTTGTTATGTATCTTCATTATTGTTAGGCGAAGATATGTACCATTACAATATATATATAAATGTCGACAGTGATACGAGTGTTTTTATTTCAATCACTGCCTAGAAGGTGACAGTAGTAATCTAGAGGTCACAGGTTCATTTCCAAGGCACACCATAAAATTAAGGTACATTTTTTTTCAGCTCCCAGGTCGACTCAGCCTGAGGAAACGAATACATCAGGTAGTAATGAGTGGCTGAATTGTGATACGCCATGCTTGTTTCCTTGTATGCTGAACGGCTCACATAAGGCTGCCTATCATGCCTGATTCCTAGATTGCATAAGCAGTAAAAAAAAGCAGCCATTATTATGTCATTAATGTACTGTATACTAGAGTTACACATTCAATGTAATATTATGAATATTGCATAATACATTAAGTGATATTGTGAATGGTATTCTTAAAACTATACGTTATTATTAGGTATTAGGTCTTAGGTGGGTTATGTTACGTGTCTTTACATTACCCATAATTGATGTATAACTTATGTATATTGGTGCACACTAGTTATAGAATACACTAAAATGTTCTATAAATACGCTAGAATAAATGTATAATACATTTATAGGTAAGTGTAGTTGTTCTACAAGGTTCTAGTTATTACACCTGGAGTGACCTTGATTATACTAGTGAGGCATGTTTATTAATGACGTAATTACCAGCTATATACAAAACAGTAAAAGGCAGAGAAAAGTTAAAAGTTAGTCTTCATTAAGAGTCTGGTTAGTGAGTTATAGAGTTAGTGCGAATGTATGGGACCACACGTGTGGATCATTATCATATTTGTGTTATTGCTTTGCTTGTACAAATTACAGTTACATTAATATTTGATATCACAGATGTGGATCAAAACTGTATTTTGTGTATCATATTTTTATTTGTGATATCGGTAAATAAACATAATGTCAACATCACTGTATCACTACGAGTGTTGTATTTCAATTACTGTTCTACAAGAAGACAGAATTACTAGAATCCTTTTGTAAATAGTAATTAGTTAGCTTAATGAGTGTGGAAATACTTGTATTCGGTGGTACTTTAAACATAATATAATAGTATGTGATATAACTTCAAGACAAAGCATCTGTTTGTAAAACACTTAGTTTCTCCTTCTTTCAGGGTCTACACGGAAATATTCAACGGAAACATCAGCAATTTGGCAGACTACAAGGTGGATCATGCACATGCCAATATGCCTTCTGCTGACCAATGCACGATGCAGTTTCAGTTTGATTATGGATATATCAGAATGCAAGGATATTATGAGCTGGATGTGTCCAATCCGTATGTACACGTGTACGGTAATGGACCTTACAGGTAAGAAGCAAAGTAGTAGAAATTCAAATTGTTGTCTATACTTTACTTGCATTAACAGAATTGTAGTTTTTATTGTTTTGCTTTATCACATGCTACTTCAGTATTACTTCTTAGAGGCAAAAGGTCCATACAGACAATAGAATTTATATTGAAATGAGTATGTAAATTTGATTAACTTATTTAAATTACTGAAAATTTCTAATGCAATTTCTTAACTGCTATTCTACTTTTGGGATTAGTTAAAAAGTTCACAGAGTGTAAAATGTGAATTTAGTGTAAAAACGAATCATTATTATAAAATTATAAAAGTTTTTATCTTGTAAAAAACTTTTTTTTATTTTTATATTTTATATTAAATATTTTATATTTTTATTTTTTATAAACTAAAGCCAAAATATTTAAAACCATTGTTAGAAGTATCATGACTTACGGCACAGAAGTTTGGACTACTAATAAACACACAAGATAAAAATTAATGACAGCCGAGATTGACTTTTGGAGATGTTCGGCAGGAGTATCCAGACTTGAGAAAATTAGAAATGAAGTTATTAAGAACACAATGAATGTGAAAAATTCAATTGTTGATTTTATCCAAACAAAAAAATTACAATGGTATGGACACACAAAAAGAATGGCACAGTAGAGATTGCCAAGGAGAGTTTTGGAATGGACCCCACCAGGAAGAAGGAAAAGAGGAGACCACCTATCACTTGGTGGATAGAAGAAATTCAGACTGTATTGAGGGAACGAGAGATTGAAGATCTTTGGATGGATAAGCAGCAGTGGAAGATGAGAATTCAATCACTTCTGTAATCTTTGGTTCCAAAAAATGTGTAAACATTGTACAGCCAGAATAAAATAAATATTTTTCTAATCTCTCCCACTTCAGTTCACTTGATCCAACACCTCTCTAATAATAATAATAATTCTTTCCCTGTCTTGAAGTGAGACTCTGGAAGATCTGCATATACCCCTCTGCAGTTGCAATTGTATCTTCACTTTCCAACCACAACTTATTTAAGATTTGGAATTGCTAAATCTAGTGAGTAGAACTGATGTTTCGACAACTCATACCTCAATCTTTCAATTTACCCACTGCCAAATCACTTTCGTGAGGATGTGCAATGTCTTATACTTCAGTTATAGTACTTGAACTGACTCACTTTATCTACACTGAGATAGTATAGGTTACATAATTGTTAAATATCACATAAAGTATAATATATACATGAAAATTATCTTGTTGTTGCATCCTCTTCGTTCACTTTATTAATTTAATAATATATATAAAACTTTCACTACTGAACTTACTGTTGTCACTTCCCAAACATTTCGAGATGTTGTTTCTCTTCTTCAGTGGGTGTAATACTGACTGTCGATTACAGAATAACCGTTACGGAAAAATGGTGTGTGTGGTGGGGGTTGAAGGTGGGAAGGGATTGGCGCTGAGGTTTGAATTGTGTGTGTGGATCAGTGTATCGAATAGTGTATGTGATTTATAATGTATTTGTTCATTTAATATGTTGTTTGGTTGTAGTGTGTGATATCTGTATATTTCAAATTGTTCAGCTGTGTTTAGTTTTCTACTTTTAGGTAAGTAGTGTAATATTTCCATGTTTGTGTAACTGTGGTTTTCATTATGTAAATGTGTGGCAAATGTGGAATGTATGTAGTTTGTGGTGAGGGCTTTTAAATGTTCAGAAAATCTGGAAGAAAAAGATCTTCCCGTCTGGCCGATGTAGAATTGTTGGCAATCATTACAATTTAATTTATAAACCCTTGTTTTGCTGTATGTGTCAATGTCTTTGTTAGTATTATTTATGTGTTTTCTAATGGTGTTGTTGGTTCTGTAGGCTACTTTATAATTGTGTTTCCTAAATGTGTTTGCTATTTTATGTGTATTGGAATTGTAGTATGTAAGTGTTATGTATTTGCTGGGTTGTGTGCTGTTGATCAGATGTGTTTTACTTTTTGTGTTGAGGATTCGTTTGTGTAGTTTATTTATTAAATCGGGGTTGTATCCATTTTTGACTGCTATGTATTTAATTGTGTTAAATTCATCTTGGTAGTCATGTGTGTTTAGGGGTACTGAAGTGAGCCTATGGAGTATGTAGTTGAAAGCTGCATGTTTGTGTTGAGTTGGGTGGTTGGATGTGTTGTGTATGACCATGTCTGATGTGGTGGGTTTTCATTTCAAGTGTGAATTTTAATTTATGGTGTATAGTGTTAATGTATTTGTGGAAATTTTCTAATTGTCTTTTGTTGCCGTTGTAAAGGAGTAAAATGTCGTCAACATACCTGTGCCAATATATTATTTTATCAGTGTATTTGTTGTTGTTCAGTATGTGTTTCTGTCTATGGTGTGTATAAATATTTCGGCTAGTATACCTGATATAGGGGAGCCTATGGGTAGTCCATCTGTTTGTGTGTAATACATGCTATTGTGTGCGAAATAATTTTGATCTGTGATAATTTTAGTTAGATGGATGATCTCTTTATAATAGAATTTTTCTTTAGAAATAGAATTAAATAACAGCATAAACTTCTTAGACCTTACAATCACCAAAACAAACAACACACACACATACAAAATATACAGAAAACCCACCACATCAGACATGGTCATACACAACACATCCAACCACCCAACTCAACACAAACATGCAGCTTTCAACTACATGCTCCATAGGCTCACTTCAATACCCCTAAACACACATGGCTACCAAGATGAATTTAACACAATTAAATACATAGCAGTCAAAAATGGATACAACCCCGATTTAATAAATAAACTACACAAACGAATCCTCAACACAAAAAGTAAAACACATCTTACCAACAGCACACAACCCAGCAAATACATAACACTTACATACTACAATTCCAATACACATAAAATAGCAAACACATTTAGGAAACACAATTATAAAGTAGCCTACAGAACCAACAACACCATTAGAAAACACATAAATAATACTAACAAAGACACTGACACATACAGCAAAACAGGGGTTTATAAATTAAATTGTAATGATTGCCCACAATTCTACATCGGCCAGATGGGAAGATCTTTTTCTTCCAGATTTTCTGAACATTTAAAAGCCCTCACCACAAACTACATACATTCCACATTTGCCACACATTTACATAATGAAAACCACAGTTACACAAACAGGAAATATTACACTACTTAACCTAAAAGTAGAAAACTAAACACAGCTGAACAATTTGAAATATACAGATATCACACACTACAACCAAACAACATATTAAATGAACAAATACATTATAAATCACATACACTATTCGATACACTGATCCACACACACAATTCAAACCTCAGCGCCAATCCCTTCCTACCTTCAACCCCCACCACACACACCATTCTGTAACGGTTATTCTGTAATCGACAGTCAGTATTACACCCACTGAAGAAGAGAAACAACATCTCAAAACGTTTGGGAAGTGACAACAGTAAGTTCAGTAGTGAAAGTTTTATATATATTATTAAATATATACATGGTATTATATACAGTGTGACTATGTGTAGAAAGGAATCAAGCGACCTGCTACTAAACAGCTGTCAAATGCTGACAGAATCGCATTTCATGAGGTACTACATCCTACTAAGTTTCAAGGGTTAACTAAAACAACTAAATGGAAATAAACGAACAAAATAAATATGCAGTAAGGCAGTGTTTGAAGGTCACTTGTGAAGTTCATACATTTATGTAAATCTATGTAAGTGAGCTGGATGTCTTCACACATGGGGAATTGATTTCTATATATTGTTGGGCAGTATATTTTTTGTTTCATTGTGTACGAGTGATTGTTATGTTAAAATTTATCTACTTACATTTGTTACTTACTTGGTAATAACTATGCAATGTGATCTTTATTTCATTTTTTATTGTTTCAGCATCATTCTAAAAGATGTTAACGTATCCGTGACAGCTGATTTCCATGTAGTGAATGGTACATTAAATTTACATGCTTTTGATTTGGATTTCAACATTACTGATTTACAGGTAAAAATGAAGACTGTCTTCAGAAACTATTAAGTAAGATTCACATTAACACTTTGACAATCTTCTTCTTCTACTGGTGTTACAACCTAGTACAGGTTTTAGCCTCTTCATTGATTTTTCTCCATTGAGCCCTCTCATAATATAGTCTTCTCCAATTCATATCCCAACATTCCTCAGATTCTCCTCAAAATTCTCGATCCATCTCTTTCTTGGCCTCCCTCTTGATTTCCTACCTACTGGTCTCTATTCTAGAATTTTTCTGGTAATTCTGTATTGTTCCGTCCTTATTGTGTGTCTATCGTTCTACTCTTTATAAACCTTACTATGTCTGCTCTGTGTGTTTGATTATTTATTTTATGATTTCTTCACACAGAGTTGAAGAGTTTGCATTCTTGATGAGTTGTTGTTATTTTGCATTTGTCGAAAAATCACTTTGACAGAAAGCTGCCATTTGCCCAGGCTGGGTCTTTTTTTTGCATTAATTTAAGTTGTGTCAGCTTCTAAACAAAACAGTAAAAAATATGTCATCTACATTCAATGGCAAGTCCAGAGGGGCACAGGGGCCTCTGCGCCTAAACAAAAATAAATACATTGCTACAATATCAAATTAGTACTATAGTACTGAAAATATTGTGTAGATAATTCGTTCATTTGTAATACAGTATATGACTTGGTATTTTTGTCATGAAAGCAATACAAAATTATAAACTAAAAGAACTACCTACTGTAGTTTGTGTAGAATTATGTCAAGTGAGCTAATAAAGATATTTGTTATTATTATTCCGGCTATACAATGTTTACACACTTTCCATGCTGCTTGTCCACCCAAAGATCTTCTTCAATTTCTCATTCCCTCAATATAGTCTGAATTTCTTGCATCCAGGTAATAGCTGGTCTTCCTCTTTTCCTTCTTCCTAGTGGGGTCCAATCCATAACTCTCCTTGGCCAATCTTTCCTGTGTAATTCTTTTTGTGTGTCCATACCATTGTAATTTTTTTGTTTTGATAAAATCAACAATTGTTTTTTTCACATTCACTCTGCCTTAATGACTTCATTTCTAATTTTCTCACGTCTGGATACTCTTGCCGAACGTCTCAGAAAGTCCATCTCTGCTGTTATTGATTTTGTTCTTGTGTGTTTATTAGTAGTCCAAACTTCTGAGCCACAAGTCATGATACTTCTAACAATGGATTTAAATATTTTAGTTTTAGTTTCTGCTGTAATTTGGTTATCTCACAGGATTCCATTTAACGTAGATATAGCCATCTTTCCCAAATTAATTCTGAATTGTATTTCCTTGTCTTACTTCCCACTGGCCATAATTTTCACCCCTAAATACTTGTATTCCTCTATATATGAAATCTTCCCCATTTCTTCCTCCAACATCAAGTCTTGATGAAGGTCACCTATTGCAATGTATTTTGTTTTATTCATATTTACCTTTAGTTCCCATTTCTGATATTCCTGTATCAATTTTCTAGTCATGTACTCTGTCTTCTAAATCTTGTCCCAAAAGGAATTGTTACAGCAAACTGTAATGAATAAATAAAGATGTAAACGTTCTGTTTAAAATTTTGTGTATGATTATATATTTTAGGTGTCTATGTTGCCTGTAACTGGTTTTCAGAAAATTGATATTTTGGGAAAAATAAAAAACTAGACAATCCATATGTAGTCTAGCACTGAAAACTGCTGATGTTATGATTATTTGTAATAAGCACATTTAATGATATGTTCATAATGTTTCTACTACAATCAGTTTTATAAAGTTACATTTTTTGTTATAAAAAAATTTTAAACATTACTCTAAGCACAATGGAATTTCATGGGGAATACGTGCAAAGTTTTCATCAGCTACTGTTATGAAAGTGAATGCAAAGTACTTTATTGAAGAGATTAGACCATCTGAGGCAGATTGTTGTGGTTGTAGAATGTTGTTGGTGTTGGTGGGTAAGCTCAAGACAGGAAGAGCAAGATGAACAATAAGAGATAATTGATAATACAGAGAGAGAGAGAGAGAGAGAGAGAGAGAGACCCCTAATTCGTTAATATTCATTCCCGGCCTGTTAAGCCGTGGTCCATTGTTTTCAACAAAAACAGACGTTTCGACAGTATCATCGACTGCCATCATCAGTGTAAATTCGAGCTTTATCATATAGGGTGGTACACGTTAGACCACAGTACTGTGGCTAAGGCTGGAGAAGTCCCGTGAACACCACTCCTACTTATAAATTCTCTAAGTGCCATGACACAGTAATAAATCAATCAATCACCAGCTAACCAGAAAGAAGAATGTATATTAGAGGCTCACAACACACCTTGCCAACGAGTACTTAATGACAGGCTTTCACCCCGCCAATTCACAGCAATCACAGCATGTTTCTGGATCTGGACAGACTCCATATGAAGGTGAGGGAAATGCGCACTCACCGCCGACTTTGTCTTTATGGAGTCTGTCCGTATCCAGAAACATGCTGCAATCGCTATGATTTGGCAGAGTGAAAGCCTGTCATTTGGCAAGGTGTGTTTTGAGCCTCTAATATACATTCTTCTTTCTGATTGGCTGGTGGTTGATTTATGACTGTATCGTGGCACTTAGAGAATGTATAAGTAGGAGTGGTGTTCACGGGACTTCTCCAGCCTTAACCACAGTACTGTGGTCTAATGCATACCACCCTACATGATAAAGCTCGAATTTACACTGATGATGGCAGTCAATGATACTGTCAAAACATCTGTTTTTGTTGAAAACAATCGACCACGGCCAAACAGCCCGGGAATGAATTTTAACAACATTGACTCCGTCTGTGTAACCATGCGAAGTACATTAAAACCCCTAATTAATTTGTTATTATCTACCTTCCAACAACCATGCCATCTTGCTAATTAATTGGCATCCTGAATTAAATTTCTTAAATTGTGGCCCTGGTAATCTAATCAGCATTTGAAGAATACTTCTTTCCTTATGTACCTACTATAGTTTGTGTAGAACTACGTCAGGTAAGCTAATAAAGATATTTATATAGTAATTAAAGTACAAGAAAACTTGTATATACAAGTGTGTATAAAAAAATAACAACAGGATAATGTTGTTAAAATTCCTTCCCAGGCTGTTTGGCCGTGGCCCATTGTTTTGTACAAAAACAGACGTATCGGCAGAGCCATCGACTGCCATCATCAGTATAAAATCGAGTTACGCTAACGTGAGGTGGTATACGTTGTAGCATGACAGATAAGCACATAAAAATGAATGGTAAAATGATCATAGAAATAAAATAATAACAGTGTTAAATCCGAGAAAGCAAAATAATATAAAGAATTAATTAAGAACCAGCGTGGAATACAATCATTGATTAAAATAAAAGTTCATGTGAAACAAATGTTACAAGGAGTGATGAATCATCAAAACCAATTTAAAAGCTAAATATGAGAAAACAGGTAATACCCAGGTAGGATAGGAGTAGGTAAGGAAGAAACCCAGAAAATGACTAAACCCACAACAAGAAAAGAAAATATGTTGTAAGAAACAAGAAGAGTAGGCGAGGATGAAACACAAAACCTGATGACATCCATAAGAAGATGAAGGAAATAATTTTATAAGAAACCAGAAGAAGAGAAGGAATCAATGAAGAAACAAGAACAAGACAGCATCCACAAGAAGAAGGAGTGCTCTTATAAAAAAAACCCAAACCCCAAAATAAATATAATAATAATAAATAAAAGTATAACAAGATATCAAAGGTAAAAACCACATGTACAATAGATGTAAACCAAAAAGTGTATAGAGTAAGAATTGAAAGTGAACCAAGGTGAGATAATAATATAACACCAAAAAACAAATCTTCATTATACTCTATAAATAGATTTCTTGATTCTAGTAAAACTATATAACTATTTAGAATTAAAATCAAGGAAATAAAGAGAATCAGTGCAAGTTTTAGTGTTATAGAAAATAAACCTTATGTTTCAATATTGATGTTCACAAACTGAGTAGATGATGAAATACTACAACTTTGAAGTGATTTACTTTGTGTTCATGAATAATGTAAATAAAGTATTATCATGACCTATAATACATGTGTTTTAGTAGATAACTGCCACTCTTTTAAATAACATTCATTAGAATGAATAAAATAAAACAGAGCAGGCCATAATAAAAGTGAAGTGACAAGGTATCATTACCCCAAAAAACCAAAAACAGATGAAAACTGATAATCAAACCTAGTATAAGAAATATAGTATAAGATTATAATAATTATGTTTGTTTGTATAGAATAAGGTGTTAGAAACAATTAAGTTTAAACATGTCAGAATCTAACATGCATTATTTATAATATTTCTTATGTATTTTTATCAATCAATAAGTATCAAATGTCTGATTTGAAAAGACAAATGTTAATTTGATTTATATGTTATGTATTAATAGTATGAACCATATACTAATTGTTAACTTGTTAAAATAAGTAAAATGTTAGTTTATGTCACAATAGCAATGAAAGTCAGAGAGGGTATAAATCAATATGTATTATTTAAAAAACTTTGTATGTAAAAACTGTTAGAAATCTAGGCCAAATGTTAAAAACTAAACAGCATCAAATTTGATTAAATAAGTATAGAAATATAATTAAACTGAAGAAATTTACATAAGGTAAATCAGTAATAAAGTCATGTAATTGGAAATATAAGTAAGGAAGATTTGGTAAAATTATAGCCAGAATTATTGTTAGACACGGAAATGTAAAAACTCAGAATTTAGAGAGGGGAGTCATATATTACTGAATAATATTTTAAAACATAACCGATTAATCTAATTGCAAGAAATTAAGGGAAGATAAACCTTTTATTACAATCTGAGATTTAATATAATCATTAATATAACTTATAATATGGCTTCATTTGGAAGACAAGGACAGGAAGTTGTTTTTAAAACTTACCATTACAAAATGAAGTAAAGAAACACCATTTTAGATCAAAAACTTAATAAAACTGCATTATTTGGTATCAAATTATGCAGAATGAACTGAAGAAGAAGATTGAGTAGTTACTAGCTAATAAATTTGAAGAATAACAAAAATATAATCAGTTATATAATGTAACTTTCTCACATGCACAGGATGCAAATAAAGTTGGAACAATGTAGTGAATAATATTGGTTTGGCTAAGACTTTAAGCGAAGACGGAGGAAGTAAATTAGTTGATTATTGAACGTTGAATGATACACTTGATCCGAGTAATTTGCAAACCTTAACCTAGTTGCTACTACCGTAATAGCGAACGTTTTCGAAGCCTAAAGTGACAAACGAGAGTTTCGGTCAAAACATATTTTTAAACAGTGACCGAGTGAAATAAATACATACAGACATTCAACTAACACTACACAGAACAGAACACCAGTGAACATAACATTTAAAACCATTAAAACAGTAAAAACACTTAACCACAAAAGTGCGAATATCCGCCTAACCGACAAAAGTGAATTTGACTTAATACTACACTATTTTTCCAAGTACAACACTAAAACTGAACCAGAGACACTCCACCAACACAATAAGGAAGAATTGCAGCCACCAGGACGAAAATTCAGAGGGAAAGGATCTTTTATTGAACTTTAAATCAGCGAGGTGAGACCGTCTTCCAACTATACACGAAAAGCAGCCATCATTGATTACCTACAATACAACGCAACACTGCCTTTATAACTGATTGGTTTGAAAACTGCTCACTTACCATTAATATTAAATATTATACCTGTATTTTAATCTTTAAGGCGATATATTTGTAATGTTATACTTGATAAACTTAACCCTTATTTCTCTGACTTTACCATAAAATAACTGCTAAAAGAATCCTTATATAAATAATTGTATGATTTAACAACACCCTGAGAATCGATTGACATATCGATAAAGAGTAAAAAAAAATAATTAATTGTCAATAAAATTTCTGAGATATTTCATAATTGCACAGTTTTTCATTCATAGAATCTAATTAACATAATAATTAAATTTAATAGAATTAACTACTAGAATCTCACCACGAAGAAGGAAGATAACCTCCAAATAAGAAAAATAAACAAATCGATTGTTCTTGGAGACGAATCTAGCAAGTGGCGAGAGAATTTAAAAATACCGAAAAGTCATTAACACAATTAAAACAATAAATAAACGATTCAGAACACCACAGAACATAATTAATTAATTGATTTTAATTAATTATATATATAGAAAAAAAATTATAAACAACAACAATTTTTTTACACAAACCAATATTAACAAGTTATATATTTAATTGTAACACACAGGTTCGTTACAACGTTAGTGACGACATCATCGATTTTACACTGATGATGGCAGTTGATGGCATTGCCGAAACGTCTGTTTTTCCAGAAAACAATGGACCACGGCCAAACAGCCTGGGAAGCAATTTTAACAACATTGACTCTGTCCGTGTAAGCCTACAAAGTACATTAACAACACGATAACTTTGTTGCAGGCCAACTTCAGCAATCTATACAACGACGAAGGCGGCATAATCAACAGTTTTGTTCACAACTTCACGCTTAAAGCAACAGACACATTCAAACCGGACATTCGACAGCTAATTGAAAATAAAACCATTACGTATGGAAACTATATTCTGCAGTATTTCATTATGGATAATCTAATTGATTTTATTCTGTACATAGCTGGAGTATAAAGTCTGAATGCGTAATGCATAATTAATACATTTGATTAAAAATAACAAAAATATGTGATGTTGTTGGAATTTGAAAGCTCTTATTGTGGAATACTACAACTGTGATAATGTTACGTGCTGATGTGATTATTTTAACGGCACATTATTAATTGTTTTATCAACTGATATTGTAGACTCACTTTTTCTTTGATTATACAATTCTTAATAAAAATCGTGTATCATTACTCTATACAGTATATTTCTAATATAGTTGTCTTGTTTGTTCATCATCTTCTTTCACAGCACTACACTTTATATAATATAGAAACTTTCTCATGTGAAAACTTACTTGTCTTTTTCGTCGAACGCGTTTCGGCATCGTATTCGCCTTCGTCAGCTTAGAAACAGACTGCCAGTACTTAGTAACGGTTGCTGCTTGGAAGGTATAGTGGGGGTGGTGTGTAGAGGAAGTGGATTGGCGCGGGGATCCAAATTATTGTTTGGTTTTTGTATAATTGTGTCGAAAAGTGTATGTGATTTATATTGTAATTGGTCGTTTAGTATGTTGTTTGGTTGTGTTGTGTGGTGTTTGTATATTTCAAACTGTTCAGCTGTGTTGAGTTTCCGACCTTTGGGTAAGAGGTGTAATATTTCAAGATTATTATCTATGTTGGTATAGCTATGGTTATGTGTGTGTATGTGTGTGGCAAACGCAGAATGTATATTGTTGTTGGAGAGGGCCTTTAAGTGTTCAGAGTAACGGGAGGAAATACAAATACAATAGACACGGATAAATACAACACAAACATAGACAAATAC
Organism: Magicicada septendecula; assembly: GCA_034769895.1. NCBI lineage: Eukaryota > Metazoa > Arthropoda > Insecta > Hemiptera > Cicadidae > Magicicada > Magicicada septendecula. Next base: position 490,331,398 of record CM068370.1, on the reverse strand, counting down.
AATAGAACAGGTGTATACAAATTAAATTGTAATAACTGCAATAGTTTCTACATAGGCCAGACGGAAAGATCTTTTTCCTCCCGTTACTCTGAACACTTAAAGGCCCTCTTCAACAACAATATACATTCTGCGTTTGCCACACACATACACACACATAACCATAGCTATACCAACATAGATAATAATCTTGAAATATTACACGTCTTACCCAAAGGTCGGAAACTCAACACAGCTGAACAGTTTGAAATATACAAACACCACACAACACAACCAAACAACATACTAAACGACCAATTACAATATAAATCACATACACTTTTCGACACAATTATACAAAAAACAAACAATAATTTAGATCCCCGCGCCAATCCCCTTCCTCTGTGATGGTACAGACCTATAGGGCTTTGGAAATTAAATCTTTTCAATATTATTTTGCAACCAAATACGTGTGGTGAATAGAATGTAGCGTCGAGACGGATGTGATTTGGCATTGGTATGTGCAGATTGCAAAGAGGGCGCGCCCGCGCTTTCAACCACGCACTCGGACGGCCAACTTTCCCAGAGTTTGGTCACGTATTAAGAAATTCTTTCGTTGTGTGTGCGCAAAAAACTCCGCAGTCTATTGAGAGACCTAACCCCGGGCGGGCATAAACGCATAGACTCGTCAGTATAAAACTTTATTTTATACTTTCAAAATTTTATAATGTGATTGAAGAACAAAAACGGAGTAATACAAAACATGTGAGTTCCGTTTAACAATAACCTAAAATGAATTAGAGGTACGAACAATTACAATTTGGTGACGCAAAAAATAAAAGGTTGGAGAAATAATGTGATACAATAGTGAAACTGTAATAAATCGTTAGTATTCAAAATTAACAGTGAGAAATATTCGGACAAAAGTGAACAAAATTTGTGGAGATCAACAAGTGACCTGCAGGGATGCCGATAACACGTAACCGTATATCAAACAAATTACTTATGAAAACTTAAATAAAAAAAAAAAGCGCTTAATTAAATATGGTATGTGGGTGAATGAGAGATGTATGTATGTGCAAATACTGGGTTGTCTTATCTATAGATATAAGGAAGAAATATTTAAGCTAACTAGAGCAGGAAAGCTATGTTAAATTTCCGATGTAACATTAGTATCAGTATTTGTTCAAAGAAAAGATAAAGAGTAAGAAATTTGAAAAGAGAGAATATAAATAAATGTATTAAAAAGAATAAATCCATTACATTATTTCACTTGATATCTATGTGTTAGAATAATCATTTCAAGTGCCTAATTTCATTTTCTGTGCTGGTAAATTCGCTATACGAAATAGGGTTACACCACTAGACGATCTGGGCAGAGAGTGACAAATAGAAGGTAAGTGGGAGTTTAAGATCATTTTGTAATTAATTAAATCGTCAGAAACACGACACCTCTACACACACCCCCACTATACCTTCCAAGCAGCAACCGTTACTAAGTACTGGCAGTCTGTTTCTAAGCTGACGAAGGCGAATACGACGCTGAAACGCATTCGACGAAAAAGACAAGTAAGTTTTCACATGAGAAAGTTTCTATATTATATAAAGTTTAATATAGTGTTACACATTATATAAAATATATTGTTGTTTTATTTTTAAGTTGTTATTCTACTTCAGCGTATTTATTATTGACTTTAAACTTATGTGGGCAGCTCAGTAGACCAGTGGGTATGGCACCTGGCTACTAATCTAGAGGTCCTGGGTTCAATTCCCGGTCCCGGACCATAAAATGAAGGTGCGTTTTCAGCCCCCAGGTTGAAGCAGCTTGTTGAAAATGAGTACCTGATATAACATCCTGGGGATAATAATGGGTGGCTGAAGCGTAGTGCTGGCCACACTGCCTTCCTTGTATGCCATATGGCTCACATAAGGCAGCCTACCGTGCCTACTCCTAAGCTGCTTCGGTGGTACACATGGGAGCCATTATTATTATTATTATTAAACTTATGTGAAGAGTATTGTATAGATTTGCATAATTATAGCGTTTAATAACTTTTTTCTTTTGTTGGATGACAACCATGTAAAGTTGAGAGTCTCAGTTTTATGGCCAAGTTTGAGACATCTCAGAATGGACAGAATGTTTAATGGTAAGGTGTCAACAATAATATCAATAAAACATAGTTGTTATCAGAAAAAGTGTTATTATTGTATTTATAGGGTGTTCCAAGCCGGATGACACCTAAGGGATTAAAAAACCCTTACTCTCGCACGCGCACTCACAACCGGCCCGGCCAGGCCAGGCACGACCTGGGTGGTTCAGGTATAGAATACGCTCCAATTCAAAACTACAAAATTTTTAATTTAGCTTATAATCCAAACTAAACAATAATTTTTGTAATCTCTGTAAAATTGTGAGAAAAATGAGTCCAAACAACACATAATTGTGATAATTATGAGTATTTTAGCGATTTCTAAAGCAAACGCAGAATTGGAGTACTTAATAAAGATAGACTTAGTTGTACATCTAAAATATATCACAACCATGTCATATTTGGTGTCATTTTCTTTAAAATTTTATGGAGATTACAAATATGCTAAGCTTGTTTGTTAAAAAATTCATATTATAAAAGTTAATTATTATAAATAAATCACCTTATATCCGTCGTGTGACTTCGTTACGTCGATTAAAATGACGCGTTTCGGAACATCTGTTCCATCATCAGATAAAATCGCTCTATTGAGGTCGTTAAACGTTAAAAACACATGTTACACATAATTGTCCACTATGTAATTCACTTGCTTCCTAAATGGTGCGCACCATTTAGGAAGCAAGTGAATTACATAGTGGACAATTATGTGTAACATGTGTTTTTAACGTTTAACGACCTCAATAGAGCGATTTTATCTGATGATGGAACAGATGTTCCGAAACGCGTCATTTTAATCGACGTAACGAAGTCACACGACGGATATAAGGTGATTTATTTATAATAATTTACTGTTCATACGTGACTTGGATACCAAGAACTAATATGCATTTTAAATTATAAAAGTTGCAGTTACATAGTAGACACCCCAGTAGATGACTCATACCCCAGGCATGAAGAAGAAGAAGTAGCTGCCACAGCTATAAGGAGGTGTTAATACTCAAGAGAGAACAATGTCATCAATTATGTAAGGATAGTGGGGGGGGGGGGGCCCAATGGATTCCTTTATTCCACAAAAGGGTCATAAAAGAGAGTTGTGCCACTGCTCTACATGACTGGATTTCTCCACCCTGTCAAGTTTACAACAGAAGAAAGGAAATGTCATGTGAACAACATAGCAGACTATATTTTTAAGAAGAGAACAAACATACAAATGATGTATAGAAAAGGTACTGACAAAGAAATCGGAGAGAGAGGGGGGGAGTTAACAGAGGGTCTGTGGATGGACCAAAAAAAAATGGAGGTTGAGAGTTGGAAACTGTCATAGAATCCAATGTAAATCCAAAATACAGATAGTTATCCACATTGAAATAGACGGTTACATTTTCATTGAATACTAATGAATTTTTCTTATTTCAAAAAAATTTCTTTGGAACAATCTTGTGAGACACGTGCAAATAGTTGATCTTTCAGTGGATACATTATACATAATTACATTGATCTCATGAAATTTTTAAATCAGACACGAAGAACATCTGTACACTTGCTGTGTTTCGAGCTGAGAAAGTGCACCGAGTGTTCAACACGAGAATTGTATCTCACAAGCAGACTAATGATTAATTCAATGTGTAATTAACGTGAATACATTTTTGATATGTACATCAACAGGTAAACAAAAAATTGTATGATGTCAACAGGTAGTTCTGTTGAATGTCAAGTGTCAATTGTTATTTCATTAACCATATTGATGTTGTTAATATTTCATTTTAAACATTGAATTGATGCATGGTGATGAACACAATCCATTCTGACTGTTAAATATTACCATTTAGGAATAACATATTTTCTGTCTGTTCAAACTTTAAAAATGAATTTATACAAATTATTCAACAGCAGCCAGTGGGACTGAAAATGCAAGCAGTCTTGATGCACATTAGTTAAAATTAAAGCATTATAGTTTAATTGTGTATATCAGTTCATAGGCAACCTTTGACTTAATGGGGATATAGAACTGAGGACCAGTTGGATGGGCGTACCCCTTCCCACCCCGTCAATGGAAATTAGAAAGGTGCGGACCTGGACGTTGGACATCAATGGTCAATAGCTCGACGTTACAAACATTAACTGTCGTGGAAAACTAAAAAATTAGCGATGTGGAACACTGAATCAAAAAAAGCTTAGCAGTATTTTTTTTGTATAAATTTGTGAAAACTTTTCACATTAGGTGTAAGTCATCAACAATCTGTCATGATGCACACACACGTTAAAACTAACAAATCTTTAAATGAATAAATGGTTAAACAGGAACACATTTTAATAAAAATAAATTAAAGAACTTACCACAATAACACTATTTATTTTTATAAAGTGCACAGAAATGTAAAACTTGAAAAAATCACATTTAAAACATAAATGAAGGTTTCAGTTCCTTTTCTTGAAAAAACTAACTTACAGTAATTATTGTATTAGAATAAGTAAAATTTGAAACGGTTGTACTATTTTATTATTCAGTACTTCAAAGGAGGTACAATGTGGGTGCTGACCTTTGTTCAAAAGAAAAGAAAATTACTTATTGGTTCGTGGGCGCGTCTAACCTTATCCGATGGGTGTACTTGCGCCCGGGGCACATTGTTGCCAACTGCTGGTGTATATAATCTCAGACTTAGTTAATCAATGCCAAACAGTTCCTTCTGGAAAGTAATTCTGAGCATAACTAAATTGCCCCAACTTGGAGTAACTAAGACCTGCTCCTGAGGATGAGGCTAGCTTGAACATTGGCTCTTCATTTCCTGAGGACATGTGGGAAATTCAAGATTCTTCTCATATAGTATAACAAAATATATTTTATAAATTCTTTGAGGGTTAAAATTTTTGAGAAAATCAACATAAACTGTACTTCAAATACATGTTATTTACCATATACGCTGAGTGATTGTCATTATTAAGAAAGCTCTAATTTTATTTTATTAACTTATAAATATTACAATTTCCACAATTAATTATAAGTCTTAACACACAGAACTGGCTTAGAAAAGGCCTACATTAAATCATCATCACATCTTCTTAACGGTTTTAGGCTTTAGCGGCCTGTTCCTATTCCACAGTCCACATTTTCTTAATTCTACCAACTTTTCTTCTGCCTCTAGGGTTGTAATCTTTCACCATCTTTGGTATTCTGCTTTCTTTCATTCTATTGATGTGTTGAATCCATTTTCTTCTGTATTCTTTAATCCTTTCATTAACTGCAAAAAATATCTAAATCACTTCTTATCTCTTCATTCCTTATATGATCTCGTCTATTACACCTTTTAACTGATCTCAGAAATTTCATTTCTACTGTTTGTATCTTCTGTTCATCTTTTTCCTTTATGACCAAAGTTACAGAACCATACAGTAGTGTAGGTATTGCCATTCTTTTATAAAATTTTGTTTGTTTTTTCTACATTTATTTTCCAACGATCTCCAAATCGTTCCACACGTTATTGTAAAATTCGTCACTTTATTTTCTATATCTTTATCTTGATCATAAGCCTATGATAAGTGATTATGGAATTTCACTGAAATTTTTAATAGTTCTAGGAGGGACTTACACTCCCCCTCGTAGTTCTTCCACTGTTTGTGTTATACCAAATAGTGCATCATACAGAGGAATGTTAGAGGCAGAAGAAAAGTTGGTAGACTTAAGAAAGGTGGACGATGGAATAGGAACAGATCACTAAAGCCTAAAAGCATTAAGAAGAAGAAGATGATGACAGGAATGTTAACGACAGTTCTAGAGGGCACAGTATAGGAGGAGAAAGGAAGAGATTAATGGTGATAGATGATATTAAAAGAGAAAGATATAAGGGTATCATACCAAAAACCAGGGTTGGGAATGGAATAACTGGAGATGACATATGGTACCCAACATTCTAATATTGGAGATTTCCATATTAACATCAAGACAGAAGGAAAGTAACAAGACTAGGTGTTGATTTTATAAGAAAGCTGTAGGTGAGAGTATTAGAGAATATTTGTAAATATAATTATTTCACTAACAACTCGGAACACAAAACTTTTAATGGGTAAAAACGTAAAAGTTTTACCTTATAACCTGAACCAGTTTTCGCTTTTAAAAAGCTTCTTCAGAGGCTGCCGCTGGTAGCACTGTCCGTCTTGTTGTTGGCGACGGAATCAATTTTCGAAAGATCGATGTTGTGTGTGTGGGGTGTGATATGTTCGAATAATGCATGTGATTTGAATTGTGCCTGTTCATTTAGGATGTCATTTTTATTTGTTTTCGTGTGTTTGTATATTTCCAATTGTTCTAGAGTGTCTAGTTTTCGGCCTTTTGTGTGTACGTGTAGAATGTTCGTGTTATTGTCGATGTTTTTGTATGTGTGGTTTGCTTCAATGGGGTGGTTTCCAAAGGTGGATTCTGTAGTGGAGTGGATTGCCTTTGTGTGTTCAATGTATCTTTGTTTGAAGCTACGTCCTGTCTGGCCTATGTAGAATTTTTTGCAATCTGAGCAATTTAGTTTGTAAACATCAGGTAGATTGAATTTGTTTTGTGCTTTGTGTGTGTGTGTTTTGGTAGTGTGTGTTCTGTTTTGTTAGTAGTTTTGTAAGCGATTCTGTATCCTGCTTTTTTTAATTTGTGGGCTATTTTTTCAGTTTGTTTTGTTGATGTATGTTAGTGTTATGAATTTGTTGTTTTCTGTCTTTATCTGTTTTTTGTTTTATGTTTTGTGTAGGAGTTTATTGACTATTGTTCTGTTATATCCATTGGATTCTGCTAGATATTTTATCATGTTTAGTTCATCTTTGTAGTCTTTTTGTAGAATATTTGTATTGACATGTTAGCCAGAAACAATAATTGAAATATGATGCTAGCCACTAGACCACCTGGAGGCAGTAAAAATAATAGCACTTTACATAACAGTGTCTCACAGCTAACTGAATGGTCCAATATTGTATAATGATACAATAATGAATGTTCACGAATGTGTCATTCGTTACACATAGTTTCACACGTAGTTCTCATAATATTCAAAATGGTCAGCTATTTTTCAGTCAGGCCTTATATACTCAGTGACCAAATAAAAATAATATTGAATGCAGGTATTTTAAAAAAAGAAGTCCAACGACTGAGAAATATAAAAAATAAATAAATAAATAAAAAAGGAAAATTAATTTTTTCGAGGACATAGCCAGTAGAACAGGCTTAAGAATTTCTGCTGAAAAAACAAATTTCTCACAAACATTAAAAACGTGCCAAAATTCCTGGTAACAGATATTGGTCGAATAGAGAGGGTTCGAAAATTTAAGTATCTAGGAGAGATAATTCAAGAGAATGGCTAGGAAAACTCTGCTATAGAAAATAGGATTCATAAGATGGAAAGGGCATATGGTATAACTAAAGATATTTACAATAAAAAGTGCATATCTAAAAATGCGAAAATAAGGCATTACAGTACAGTAGTGAAGCCAGAATGCCTATATGCAAGTGAATGTCTACCATTGAATTATAATTTAGACAAAATAGAAATATTGGAAAGACGAATTATTAAGAAAACTTTAGGCCCATGAAAAACTTCAGAAGGTTGGAAATTAAGAAGTAATGATGAAATATATCAGAGTATAGAAAATATAACAGAAACAGTGAGAAAAAGAAGACTATTATTTTTTGGACATTTATATAGAATGGACGACAATAGGTTGACAAAGGAAATCTTCCGATATCTGTGGGAGAAGAAGTCAACATACAGTTGGATTAAAGAAGTCCAAAAGGATTTAGAAAAAATAATATACACACAGAAGAAGCAATTGAAAGAGAAGTTTTCGGGCAAAAGTGTTGAAAATGAGGGAGTCCAGGGTAGGAGAGATAAATACGCAGGTTCAAAGTGGACTGAAGACAGGAAGAAGAGACAGTGGGAAGATGAAAGAATATTGGAAAAAAAGAAAAGAACAAAGGGTAAAGAATTGAAATTGGCATGTGGTCCTTAGATAGCCTAAAAAAAAGGAAAATTCCCAGTTAATGAGAGAATAACTTGGTGTACACTAGAGAACCTCCAACCCACATTCAAAATAATATTACGAATATTGTTATTGTTGTTATTGCTAACTGTTTGTTTAGAGTCCTGTCCATCATCTACCTGACATCCCAATATGCCAGCAACCTTTGGGTTTCTAACGTTTTTATATCAAATTTTTGGCAGTGGAGGAGATTGCCTTTATTCATTCTTCAGTTAGTTATGGCAAATTTTATTTTTACTTCCACGTTCCATAAGGAAATGGAAGTATGGTAATCATGAAAAAAATCGTGTTTGAGATAAGGGCAGATTATAATTGTACTACCCTCAAAACATGAAGAAAAGTCATTTTCCGAAACGTGTCTGTGTGTAGAATTTTTTATGTGGCAAATGATAACTGCCGCAGAATCAAAGAGAATCAAATAATTTTTGTATGTGTGCCCGAGTCATAGAGGAATCGAGGCTTATTGATTTTGGTGAAGATCGATTAAGGAGAAGTGGTAGTTTACCTGCAGTGGTTTATGTTTTAACAAGAGTAAAGTACTTAATTTTGATAAATAAAGTATCCTGAATAGAAGGGTCATAATAATCCACTGTAGGAAGGTAGATGAAAAATCTATAAATGGAAAGGGTAGTTGAAGGGAGAGGGGATAATCATGTGGAGGCTACGGGTTTCCCTGCTCGTGCGGCCAGCTTTACATTGGAACCACGAAGCGTAGTGTCTGCACTCGTGTGGGTGAACACAGCTGCTACTGTTGACTGAGGCAGGCGGAGAAGTCTGCCATGGCGGAACACGCGCTCACCAATGCCGACCATCGGATCATCTTCGACGAGACGAAACTTTTGTCGGTTGTGAGTGTGTATTTCCCTCACCTTCATATGGAGTCCATCCAGATCCAGAAACATGCTGTGATTGCCATGAATCAGCGGGGTGAAAGCCTGTCATTAAGTATTCTGTGGCAAGGTATGTTGCAAGTCTCTAATACATGTTCGTCTTTCTGATTGGCTGGTGGTTGATTTATGATTGTATCGTGGCACTTAGAGAATTTATAAGTCGGAGTGGTGTTCACAGGACTTCTCCAGCCTTAACCACAGTACTGTGGTCACCAACGTATACCACCTTACATTAGCAAACTCGATTTTACACTGATAATGACAGTTGATGGTACTGCTGAGATGTCTGTTTGTTGAAAACAATGGACCACGCCCAAACAGCTTGGGAATGAATTTTAACAATAACCAACACTTTATTTTTGTAAAAATTGTTCAGTTATGCTCAGTCTCAGTTGCATGATAAGCTAATGGTGACATTTAACGGATCAGAGGACTCGTTACTAAGTGTGACATTTAACAGGCTTGCAGTGGACAAAGGCCATATTGTGGTAACCCTCAAAGGAAAACAGTGAAATTCAGTGTGGGACTGAAACAGAGAACAGGAAACTTTGAATATTGATAAATATGTAAATAACCTCACCTGCACACCTCACTTTGTTTAGTATAAAGGCATCATAAACCACTCGTTTATGAAGTTTCAGATGGAATAATTTTGTTACTCACATGTTTTATTTTTTTATGGGAAAATTTGAAAAATATTTATAAATAATAAATTATTGCCTGAATTAATATTAAAAAGATAGTATTTTCAAAATTACTAAATTAATTAAATAGTAAATATTTCTTATATTTTTATATTAATTTAATAACATATTTTATACATAGTAGAACCTCAATTAACCAAAACACTTTTAACTGAAATAACCAACAAAAAAAAATAAAATTATGAATTCCCGATTTTTACTACAATGAAACTTTGTTTCCGGATAAAACACGAAAACTAATGTAATAAATTGTGTGTCACATCAACAAATTGAAAACGGGTCATGACAGCGATTGAAGAAAAATTGGAGGCAATTAAAAGAATTAAAAATGATGAGATTTTGTGAACTGTGGCAGCCAATTTTGGTGTTGGTCTTCCTACTGTATCTGATTGGGTCAAGATAAAAAATAAGTTTTAAGAGCATGCTTCAAAAATGCCAAACAAGAAAACAATGAAGACGTGTCAAAACAAGAAAGTAAATGAGGCTTTTTTTTATGGTTCACGCAACAAAGGGATGACGAAGACAATGAGATAGCAGAGAGCAGCAGCCATGACTCCGCAGATGAGATCTTCGAAGCCTTAGAGGTAAGAGATTTTATTTTGGGTGAGGGCATTAAATTAGGCTATATGAAATACATGTTTTTCTCATGGATAAAATAAAAATTCATATTTTCAGATAGCGTTACGGTTCATCTAATGATCTGAAGAATCAATCAAAGCCCTTTGATGTTCTGATAATGAAGCGATGGCGAGATATTGCTGCAAGAAAGCAATGTGAAAAGAAAAAGCAAAGGAAAATACAAGATTAAAAAATCATACAACTAGTGTTAAAAAATGACTTTATGTAGATAGTTTGATTTTTATTAAAATCTTTTGATAATATTATATATTGCTTGCAGTTATTTTACCTTGCACTTAAAAAAATGATATCTTAATTATTTTCTGAAATTTTGGTTATCTGAAACCACCCTTTGTTTCAGTTGACAGAGGTTCTACTGTACATGTAACCATACATTATAGTTTATAAAAACAGCTCTCAATTAGTTTCAAAAATTTTATTAATTTATTTATAAATTCTGAAGGTGATGGTTTATACTGTTCAAACAGTGTTAAAAAAACAAACATATTCTTTAAAAAATAAATATAATTTATTTATTTACAATGTTTACAATGTTGTCTGACATTTTCCACATTCCATATTTCTTCATTACTTCTGAGATCACCTCTCTCATACTTTTCAGTTTTTAGTCTCTCCTTCTGCACTTTATGTTCTCAATTCCATATTTGTTTTGGCAGTCTTAGACATATCCCTACCAAATAAACTATTAATTCCTACGTAATTGAGCATTCCCTATAATTTCTCTTAATTTCTTTCTTGGATTTTGTTGTCCATGACGTGTCCGTTGATTAACTAATTACAAGTATAATACTACTGACTTGGAATACTAAGTTTTTTATTGCTAAAAATGTAAAATTTTTACCTTATAGCCTGAACCAGTTTTTGCTTATTACAACCTTCGTCAGAGGCTCAGCCGAAGCTTGTAACTTGAGCCTCTGATGAAGCTTGTAATAAGCGAAAACTGGTTCAGGCTATAAGGGGAAAAATTTTATATTTTTACCAATAAAAAACTTAGTGTTCCGAGTCAGTAGTATTATACTTATAATTATCTTATTTTCTTATTATTATCGTTCATATTATCCTCTTTCATCTGTATTTTTCAGCTGCTTTCTACAAAAATCTGTTTTGGATGCTCTGAGTTGTTCAAAAAGTGGTTTTATGTTATGAACACACAATAAAAATGTGCACGCCATTTTTATAATTTGGAAACAAGTACTTTGTTTGTTAGGAAACATTTCAGTTTACTGTGAAACATTATTAGATGGATGATCATTTTAACCAGAGAATTTTTACTTTTCTAAATTTGATTTAAAAAAAAAACATCAAATCATATATATTGTCATCATGCTCAATAACAATTAAGATGACATTCACTGTGAACAAATGTTCTAATTATAAGGTACACTTGCTACAGCTGCTGGCTGCCTTTGTTCCAAATCAGTCGTATTCAAAGGACCACACTGCAGGTAAATAGCAATGTCAAAATACAATTTTAAGAATGTGTATCCAACTAATTGTAGTGACGCAAAGAATCTGCGCCGCGGCTGTATAAATTTGTAATAATGCAATACTTTGCCTAACACTCTGAAATCGGCGAACGATGAAGACGCACGTCTTCATTTTCGGTGTTTTCACCATATCAATACTGGTAAGATTATAATATGCACATCTCACTTCGTTTAGTATAAAAGCAAAGTGTGATAAACTCTTTTGCACACTTCTGTGAAGTTTCAGATGAAATAATTTTGTTACGTGTTTTATTTGTGTGAAGACTGAAAACTAAGAGGTAGCATAGAACACTGTAACAAAGTAATTTTATTGTAAAAGTTTTCTGTTAGTTGTTTGAGAAAACTGATACATAGCAGTTTATTGTATTGTATACAATAATATACATAACTGATTAATTATGATTCTATTACTAATCATAACCCAATGAATAATAAAACTAGTGTCTAATTAACATTTACAATAATTAGTCACATTAATTAATATTTACAATAAAAAAAGTGTATCTAAAAATGCAAAAATAAGGCATTACAGTATAGTAGTGAAGCCAGAATGCCTATATGCAAGTGAATGTTTAGCATTGAATTATAATTTTGACAAACTAGAAATATTGGAAAGACAAATTATTAGGAAAATATTAGGCCCACAAAAAACTTCAGAAGGTTGGAAATTAAGAATTAATGATGAAACGTATCAAAGTGTAGAAAATGTAACAGAAACACTGAGAAAAAGAAGACTAGTATTTTTTGGACATTTATATATAGAATGGACGACAATAGGTTAACAAAGCAGATCTTCAAATATCTGTAGGTGAAGAAGTCAACATTAAGTTGGATTAAAGAAGTCCAAAAGGATTTAGAAAAAAATAATATAAACGCAGAAGAAGCACTTGAAAGAGAAGTTTTTTGGGCAAAAGTGTTAAAATTGGAAGGAGTCCAGGGTAGGAGAGACAAAAACATAGGTTCAAAGTGGACTGTAGACAGGAAGAAGAGTCACAGTAAAAAGATGAAAGAATATTGGAGAAAAAGAAAAGAACAAGGAATAAAAAATTGAATTCTTGGATTCCGTTACCATGACATGTCCGTTTCTTAACTAAATATAATTATTTCATTACAACTTGGAACACAAAACTTTTTATGGGTAAAAACGTAAAAGCTTTACCTTACAACCTGAACCAGTTTTCACCTGAAAAAAGAGAAAACCAGTTCAGATTGTAAGGTAAAGCTTTTATGTTTTTACCTATAAAAAGTTTTGTGTTCCGAATCGTAGTGAAATAATTATATTTAGTAAAGAATTGACATTGGTATGTGGTCCTTAGATGGTCGATAAAAAAAAAAAATAAATAATATCTGATGTCTCAACATAAACGGCACATAGAAATTATAAAATCATAAATTACAATTAACAATTAAATGTGTGTAATGCGTGAGTATAAACAGAAATTAAATAATTATTCAAAATTGTGCTCTGTAATTTAAAAAACACATGAAACTTATTAATAGGCAAAGCCACTATACTCTGTATCTTTTCCAAATTAGACTGTTAATAGTAATTACTGAAACCATTTTAGCATTAATTATGAATCATTATGACAACTGCAAATGTTTTCATGGATAAAACTTTGAATTATGTTAGTAAAATTATGATAACTTGTTTTTCTATATCAGAATTGAATGAACCTTTAAAAATATGATACAATATAATATACTAGAATACTGTAATTATATATATAATATTATAATGTAATACTTCAGTTTAAAATATAGCACTATGTTTTGCACAGTAAAACAAACTTGTAATTGTTATTTAATAACACTAAGTTATGCAACATTTTAAAACTTTTGGTACAATGTTTTAAGACTGTAAGGTGATTTTAAAAGTATTTTTCATGCTGATTTCAAATCTGGTTTTAGTTTTTCTGTATCGCGTAAGGTTTTTATACAATTCAATTTCGAAGTTTTAAAAAATCGAATTTTGTGAACAGGGAAAATTATTATTATTTGATTGTGATTTCAAAATTGTTTATGTTTTAATCCTGCATAAAATCACAACACATGGCGGTGCAGTAGACAATGGTATACCCTCACTTAAAAATGTTATAATTATTACAAAAACACAACACATATATGACAATTTAATTCCTCTTCTTTGCTGAATTCACTGCTTCAAGATCTTTCTGACGTGGGTTGAAACTTCTCTTCCGTGATTGTCTCCCTTCACCAGTGCCATCTCTTTTTAGCATAAAACAGTAGTCGGCCATCATGTTGGCATTCCACCTTCCCTGGTATCTCTTTCCATGTCCTTGATATCCTGGTGGAAACGTTCGCCTTGTTCTTCACTGACATCGCCAAGGTTCGCAGGGAAAAAGTCAACATGTGAGTGTAGGAAGTGAAGCTTTACACTCATGTTACATCCTAATTTCATGAAACTCTGCAACATTCTTTTAACCATGGTTTTGTACTCTGGATGTTTGTGGTTGCCCAAAAAGTTGACAACAACTTCTTTAAATGAAACCCAGGCCCTTTTTTCCACTGGATTCATTGTACTTTCAAACAAATTGTCTTTCATCAACTTTCTTATCTGCGGTCCCACAAAGATCCCTTCTTTAAGTTTCTCATAAGATACTTTCGGAAATCTTGTTACCAAGTACTGGAAACAGTCACCATCTTTTGGAAGAGCTTTAGTGAACTGTTTCATTAATCCGAGTTTGATGTGCAGAGGAGGTAATAGTATCTTGCTTCGTTGAACAAGTGGTACATTTATTATGTTCTGTGAACTGGGTTGGAGGGGTTTTCTTTTGGGCCAGTCTGTCTTCTTCCAATGTTTGTCTCTGGCTCGACTATCCCATTCACAAATGAAACAAGGCATTTTTGTGTAGCCAGATTGTTGACCAAGTAACATACCTACTACTTTTAAATCCCCACAAATTGTCCAAGAATGTTTTTCATAATTCACGTATTTTAGCAGAGCTTTGAGATTTACATACATCTCCTTGAGATGAACTGAATGTGCAATGGGTACTGAACCAAACAAATTTCCATTGTGTAAAAGTACACCTTTGAGGCTAGTTTTGGACGAGTCTATAAATAACCTCCACTCACTTGGATTGTAAGTGACGTTAAAGAAATTCAATAAACCCTCAATATCACAACAATAAACCAGAGAGTCTTCTTCTTTAAAGAATTTCATTAATTCCTTCTCTCTGGACCTATACCAAGAGAATGTGACTCCGGGTAGTAGAAGATTTTTTGCATTCAATCTTGACCCAAGCAATTGGGCGGCATCTTTTGTCAGGTTCAAGTCATGAGTAATATCATTAAGTTCATTTTGACTGAATAATTTTTGTGCAGAATCTTCTTCCGGGTTGTAATCATCAGCATTATCGCTTTCATTTTCTGAGCTGCTCGCAAGTGGCACATCTTCAAGAACGGGAGGTGGAACTAGGATAGGGAGAGAATTACAATGCGTAACTGGTCGTAAGGCCGAAGGAATGTTCAGATATTGTATATCCTTCTTACTTTTTGCGTTATGACCTTGAATTTTAACCATACAAAAATAGCAATCAACATGATTTTGTGGCTCCCTCCAAACCATTGGGATTGCAAAAGGCATTGATTTTTTTGCACCATTTTTCCACAGTCTCAGTCCCTCAACACATGTACGACATACCTTGTGTGGTGCCCAGCTTTTGTCTTCATCTGACAGTCTGTTGAAGTTCATCACCGAGCCTTATGCCGAAGTACGCATAATACACGTTTCTCACAAAACTATTAATGTCCTGTCTTTGCTTACCAATTACGTAGCTACCACAAATATAACAGAACATGTTTGGGTTACTCAAACACTTCCGGGAACTCATTTCTACAGAAAGTTCACAAACTATATATGACAGCACAAATATAACCTCACAGCACTATAGGATGTAAACAATGAACTACTGTTTCCCCTAAACGCTATGTAACTCACCGTCTGTGGCTTAAGTAAATGTCTTTATACAATTGACATGTTTCAGGACACTTGTCCCATCCTCAGAATATTTAAAAAAGTCTCTTCATACCATCATACGATGGCACAGATGGTATGAAGAGACTTTTTTAAATATTCTGAGGATGGGACAAGTGTCCCGAAACATGTCAATTGTATAAAGACATTTACTTAAGCCACAGACGGTGAGTTACATAGTGTTTAGTTGATTATAAAATACGTGGCTTGGACTATAAGCGGATTTATTCCATTAACAATACTGTTTCCCGCCTAACAGCCAGCTGGGTGTAACAAGTGTGGCCAACTAATCCCTCCCCCACAATAAAATTTCCCCTTGTGAAACTTACGTATAAATAAAAGATGAGTTCATTTGATTTGCAAAAAAAACTGTACGTGATAGAAAGAAACGGATTGCAGATCTGGAATCAGCGCAAAAATATGCTTTAGGAACACCTAAGACTACAGAAACATAGAAAATCATGTTGCATAGTGAATCAGTTATTTAATTTATACGTATAACATGTGTTGATTACTAGTACTGCCTGGAATCGAAATTATGATGATTAGGACTAATTCAGCCTAAATAAGATACAGTGTGGACTGGCCAAAAATAAATAGTCAGAAAACTTAAATATTCCGATATTGAACCTTGGACCACAAGAATGTACCAGACCAGACCAGAGTGTACTCAGGAATACAAACTCTATTCAACAAAAAAAAGTTTTGTACAATAACTTTAACATAAAATTTTAGAAAACGGGAATTAAATTAGATTGCATATCTCTTTAAAATCCATTTACTGTTTAGTAAAAAGTACAGTAAAGACAACTGGACATGAACAAGGGAGGATGTAATGATGAAATAAATCCCAGAATAGCTAAACATCTCAGTAAGACAATTCTGTGGCATACTACAGAGTGGTAACATAATGAGTGTTACTAAAAGACATATTTATATGCAGTGGCGGATTATCCATAATGTTAGAGTATGCTGCAGCACCGAGCACCAGAGCCTCAGCTGTCAGAGGGGGGCACCATCCAGCTGAATTGACTAAGCAAACCAAAGTATGATCACCATGGATTAACCATGAAAAGTGTTGAGTTGGAAAATCAACTGAAAGCTCTTATAGACGTTTAATCGAATTATATGAATAACAATCATCTAATAGAATTGAAGCACTTTGTGCCACAAGTAAAATTGCAAGAAAGGCATTTTTTCAAATTGTTCGAATGAAGATGATAGATTCCATGATACAAAGTATTAAACTGGATTATTGGTTGTAAAATGTTTGGATGTATTTCCAAATATATACATTGCTTATCATCTGCTTTTTACAATTCCAATAGCTAACTACGAATATGAAAGATAATTTTCTGTATTAAAACGCATTAAAGATATGTTGAGTTCAACTATGGGAGATGAGAGATTATCTTCGTTAGCAAGGTTGAATATTGACAGTGAGATACTTGAATAGTCAACTTGAATACTTGAGATACTCACTCAATTTAGAAAAAATTATACAAGACTTCATTAAGGAAAAAATCAAGAAAAAATGGATCAATTAGTATTTCAAAGGTTAAGTACTACTATGCTCATTGTAATCACTATTTAGCTAAATATTGTTGTAATTTGCAAGTTTAATAAAGTAATTGTTAACTTTCAAAATTTTGTATGCCATTTATCAGTGTAAATAATGGATGAGAGGTTGAATTTTGAATCGAGGGGGCACCAGTCTGATGGCAGCATAGGGGATCACGCGTTTCTAATCCGTCCCTGTTTATGTACATTTTGGAAAATGTAGCAACTCATAACGCAGAGCATTATGGTATATAAGAGTAGGAATATATACAAATGAAAGCAGTACAGAAAACGCTGGAGAAAAACAGTACAAGACAGAATACATAACAATGCTATAAGAGATGAAATGAGAATTCATTTGGATGCAGTGGAAGCTACAAAAACCAAATCATTGTGGTCACATCATATGTGAGGTGGCAGATTGCTTGCTGAAGTACATAACTGGTCCCCAGAGAAAAAGGAGAAAAACAGGAAGGCCAAAGAGATAATGGAGGGTTGAAGTTAATGATTTAATGACTTACGACCAGGCTGGAAAGGCAAAAGCTATGGACAATTGTTGCGCGCGCGCGTGTGTGTGTATTGGACACACATGTTATATGTGAGACAACAGATGGCCTATTGAAGTACATAATCCGACCCCAGAGTAAAGGAAGAAAATAATTCTTGGATTTTGTTGTCCATTACGTGTCTGATTAACTAATTATAAGTATAATACTGCTGACTCGGAACACTAAGTTTTTTAATTTTAACACACACAATTCAAATCACACTATTTGAACATATCACACACACACACACACACACACACACACACACACACACACACACACACACACACACACACACACACAGCATCGATCTTTCAAATGACGGCGCCGTTGGCAAAAACAAGTCGGACAGAGCTCCTAGTGGCAGCCTCTGACAAAGCTTATAATGAGCAAAAACTGGTTCAGGCTATAAAGTAAAATTTTACATTTTTATCAATAAAAAACTTAGTGTTCCGAGTCAGTAGTATTATACTTATAATCAGAAGAAAATAAGAAAGACAAAGAGATCATGGAGGGTTGATGTTAATGATTTAATGACTTATAGACCAGGACTGGAAAGGCAACAGATGTGGACAATTGTCATGTGTGTGTATTGGTCACACACACATATGAAATTGTTTTTCTACCAGTTTTTTGCAGTAATTAATATTATATTGTATTGGTATAGATCTGATAAAAGATTTTGAACAGTACGGTAGCTTAGAGATGCAGAGTAGATTCAAATCAATTGTTTTATCTTGTTGCGAGGCTAACAAAATTTTCATTAATTTTTCACAAGCATGAACAGTAGTCCTGTACAGTGTTTCATAGTGTGTACATTGGCACCTACAAGGCTGGCAAGAATGCTGGAAGCATGCTAGTGTCATTGTGAAGGGACAGTTTCTGACAGAGAGAGTTAGTGTGTCAGTGAAACAACAAACTGCTATTACATCAACTCTCTTCTCTCCTTTCTAGACACGTTATACTGTTAAGTGGGGATAATTCATTTACTGGGTTGGCATAGCTCACTGCTCAAGAAAGACTGTCAGATTTTAGCACACAACGAAACTTCATAATTTTAATACATACAGGTTTGTCAGTATGTGCTTCCTGGAAAAATTTAGTCATCAGGAACACAATTAAAAACAGCTGACTCTAAAGAGTAGCATAGGACATAAAACAATTGTAAAAGTAAGGGGAAAAAGAAAATAAAAAAGGAAAGCAAAAAGTAATTGGGCTGTATATAACCAAACTGAAACACAAGATACCATTTATAAAAATAAAATGGAGGTTGGCAGGAATCTCAAATAGACAAGAAGGTTACTATAAATTATGGTACCTTGCTAGTTTGGATTTTATATTTGCATTTTGTATTTATATTTATGAATAAAAATAGTAAAATAAAATTGTTTATATGCTATCTAAAAAAAATGTTAACAGAAAGTATAAGAATTCATGTTTGTATGTGAACTGAAAATTACCTGTAGGCCTACTCTACTTTTGGCTCAGGCACAACTGAACTTGGGATACTTGTTTCTAATAACACATAACTGTACTATCCCAGTAACCGTACCTCTACGAATTTTTGATATTTCAATTATGTGATAGTGAGAATCGATATGTAGTGAATATCACTTATAATTTTATTAAAATAATAGGAACCGTGTTAATTTATTGATTTATGTTATAAAATTATTTGTTTTTGGTTGTAATCGTTTTTCTTTGTCATATATCTTTTATGCGAAGCGTTTCCAGCAATATTGTGTAACTTTACTTACTTCTTGGTATTTATTAATCAACTATATTGAAACTTCCACTTACCTTCAATCTTCGATCTGGCCGGATCGCATAGTGGGGACGAACCCAATTCGTTCGACGAACTTGACAGTACATAAAACGAAGTAAGGTTTTTGAAAGAATTTAACTCTCAATATTTATCATTTGAAAGATAGTAGTTTTTAATTTTTACTGTTGTTGAGCATCTTACATGTATAAAATCAAAAAATTTGTTATTCTCTACTCTGTTTTTTCTTTTAAACTTGGAATGACAGACTTGTACATAGATGATTATTAATACAAAAACATAATTACCTTACCTTCTATATAACACACACGTACATAAACATAAACAGCCCAGCCTGCCTTTCTCACATATATTCAATTTAATTATTTTTAAAAAACCCCAAACCATCCCCACAGCCCTTACACTTTTATAGAATGAAACCCCGCCGGCAACGTGGTTTTCGCGCGCACCCATAGTTCGTTTAAATTTCTTGTTTTTTAATATCCGAAAAAAATATATGAATCTGTTCTACCCCTTTGATTGACCGCGTTGGTTACTGTTACTTCACTTTACTACCGGTAAAATATGAATTTTTTAAAGGAGCCTAACTTGGCTCGGTGTCGGCCGGCATGAACAGAGGAAGACTGGGATGGCGTCCTTTGCGGGCGGTAGGAAGTTCATACCCACTGCCAACAGATTTTGTCGCCGTTCATAGCTGATTTGATGCAGTTTGTTAGCTATGACCATGATACATAATGGTTGTTTCTGTAGTGAGTGCCGACGATATTAGGCACTGCTAGTCTGACGTCACGAAAGAGGTGGTCCTTAAATCTTTCGTATCCGGCCTCATGGTAAATGAAACTGCAACGATTCCCCTCTAGGCCATTTTGAGTTTTCTGAAGGAGCGTCACTCCAGCGCGCATACCTGTTTCGCACGTGCGTGCGCCATCACACTCACGCAGAGTTCTGAGAAAACTTAGGGTGGTACATACTTCAACAGAGTTCACGACGGAATACTGCGTCTTGCCTTTGTTCTGAAACTGTTTCAGTCAACACGTGGCCTGTTACAATGGAATTAAAATTTGCACAACATTTTTATGAAACCCCGAAAACTGAAATAAAATACCCCAGAAATGCAATAAATATAATTACCCAATTTTGACACGTTACAGTACCACCCCAATGAGAATTCTTCTGTCCAAAACAGAAGAAATCTCATTGATAAAAACCCTAAGAGGACCGGTGAGGAACTAGTGCCCACAACCCCCTTGTTCTTACTCTTCATGGGTACACGACCCCCCTGGCTCGGCGACCATGGACGCATCTGAACGAGATCACTGGACTTCTCCGTAAGAGATCCCAACACCGAAAAATCGAACAGACCCGTACCATAGCGCACCCCACCGTCTAACATGCTACCCCCAAAAATCCTCAATCCCTGGCTCAGATTATGCCAGCTCCTCAACCGATATGTTTCCCCTTATATGCAAGCTGGGCTGCCTTTGGCAGATACTGGGCTCACACACACTCACATTACATACTGACATTACATATTATAAAATTGAAAAATTCTTTAAAATTTATTTAAATTACAACCCATTGGTTGATTTCATGTAAAATCAATTCATAAATTTTGTATAAATTTTAAATTATTCTCTTCACTGGTTTCTGTTTTTATTTAAAATAAATTGATTTAAACATTTCTTATAATTAAGGACATCCTTAACCTAACATGTGATTACCTAAAGTCTAAAAATACAATTCAATAACATAATTCCATAATAATAAACATGGTTAGTACACAAACAATAAAATAGTCAAGGGTTAAAATATCCATTAGCTGGCAGGCGCAAATCAAGACAAAAAAAATTTTTTTTTTTCAAAAAAAAAAAAATATTTTCCAAAAAATTTTAAAATTCAAAGAAAAAAAATTTAAATTTATTAAAATGTTTCCTTTACATATAGAAATTATTTAAAATTTTTTTAAATTGATCAAAAAACAAAAGTTGAATTAACTTCCCTACTAAACAAGCTTAGTATGTGTATGACCTCACTGTCAGCTGATCAAAACTATGTCAAGTCCCAAAAACCTTGACCCACATACGTTTTGTACAGGTTCTATCTGAAAATACACTTAACATCTGTAAAATTATGTCTTGACACACAAAATATAATCAAACAAAACATTTAAAACTAACACAATATTATTATAAATAACAATCAAATTGACATTAAGTTATTCAAAATAAACATTCTCTAACTTTACCTCTTCAAATTCTATCAAACTTTTGTCACTGGTTGTAAATTAAAATTTTATATTCTTGTTTATAAATCTCTTTCTGTATTTGACAATCTTATTCTCCATTACTGTGGGTGATTTACATACTTATAACAATTTAATTTACCACTTGGTCTGTATACATATATAATCTTTCTCCCTTTGACTCTAGCTACTAACACCTCTTATTATCAGGACACCCATCTCCACTAAAACATCTATAAAACAATCTCTAAACCCAACTTATCATTAAACCCAATTCGCCACCTTCTCTCTATATACATAAAAAATACTCTCTAACCCTTTGTACTTGGGATACGTGTTCCCCCCCCAAACTCATTTCCCATTATCTGGTCCCTGGATGCTACCTGAGGCGACCCCTTCCCCCTAAATCGGTCCCATCCCGTCCCAACCATTATGTTGTTGCGGACTCCTACATTACACTACCCCCTTATTACAAAATTGCCATCCCCAAAATCTCAATCTTATTACCTTACTTCAACTACAACAAAAGAACATCATCAATTAATAATATCAATATATCCCTCAAAACTCTACATATATTCTCCACAACCACTGTGTCAACATCAATACTTCTCCAAATTCTATAACATTACATTAACTCAAAACAACATTACATTATTTTCATCTCTACTATTTCTTTAACTTTGACTTCAACTTGGACAGATCTATATGTTCCATAAAATATTCATCACCCAAAAACTATCTCTTATTAACGTTCGCAACTTATTACTTTATTTCTCACTTTAAATAGCATCTGTAATACATTGAAACATTACATTAAACATTAATTACCTGGAACATTTACAACCTATATAACAGTGACATTTTATTGCTGATCAGCTGATCTCCTTAACACAATGAAAACACATCTCAAAATTGAACAAATTACATGAACTATATATATTTATCAAGATTTACTGCTAACCTCCTTGTTTCCCCTTTTTCTGATTCTGATAATTTATGTTAACCGCCTGCCAGTCGGTGTAATCATTTACTTAGTTTCAAAGATACACACATAATGAAAACACATATTTTTATCAATGCTTATATCTAACCTACGACAATAAAATAATACATTTAAAATTATAGCATGAACACGTTATATTGAATGTATGAGCATCTAGTTATTTAAACAGAACACAAGCATTTTTATTGGATCAAAATTTGAGTCAGCAATTTTTATGACATAGAATTTTAATTCGTGGCTCCTCTGAGCCACCTCCCATCCACACACTCTATTGCAAGTTATGTAAGACTGTGGCGCCTTTTCGCTTCCACAAAGACGGCATATTTTGGAGTAGTTTGACCTCTCCGTGTCTTTGCTTCGGCAGTTACATTTTAATATTATGAATATCAGCATATTCTTGTTTATAATTAAACGCCCTTAAACGGGTCTACCACCTGGCCTTGCTGCCCCCATGCGGGCAGAGTGGTAGCCGCTGTTCCCTAGTTTGGTGATTCCCCTTATTTCCCCCCCATCAATTTCAAAGTTCACCTTGACAACGATAACAGCTATGGCCAGTTAAGGCAGCGCGTAACGTAATGTGCCCCAACCATAGCTGTTAAAGCTCAACCAATTCCACGGTCAGGGTTCGGTGAGGCCGTGACCGCCCGAAAAGTTGGGGAATCGCAAGTAAGATACCTTTTGTAACACTAAAATTAGTAATTTATACTTAAATGACATTATTAGTTTGGATGGTGTTTTAACCTCCTACATCCCTAGCTTAACCTTCATTAACATCAAATATTAAGTACAAAATTTACAACCTCCTACCATTGCAGTTCCACACTACACTGTTATGTCACTTCTTTGAGCACCAATCTACCCCCCAAAATTATCCCCACATCTTGTATTGATAACAAGTCTTTACTTTATTTCACATCTTTTAAAACGTTCCCATGCTCACTGATACTAAAACTTGACAATTATCTTTGGTCACTTAATTCTAAAATTTATTTAAATTTTAAATTATAAACATCCAAAATATTTTTTGGGATATTTTTTTTTTTTTTTTTTTATTTACATTGGAGGCTGACTCTATCTATCCTTAACCATGAATAGTAAGATCGTGGCCGCCTGAAACGGGGGTGTTTTGCGATGAAGTATATAAAAATTCCAGCGCAGATCTACTTTGTACAGTTACTTCCCCTTTATACCCCACTGTGCTACCTTATCCTCTCATTACTTCCAACCCGTCGTCTGAGCTGGAATTCACTATACTTCTCCGCAAAACTCTTCGTTTCGGTTTAAGCAAAACTACTGTCAATGGCTCAACTTGAATTTTTTCCACTGACACTGAAAAATTTGTTAAATTTGCACGCACTGCCTTTTATTTAGGTGCAGCCTCCATTATGTACAACACTCTAAGGCAGTGCAGGCACGTGACAGGTACACCAAGACCGCTGTACCTGGAGTGGATTAAAAAATAATAATGTGTGTCACGTACCTTTTGGGGTCCCCCTCCCCGTTCAAATATGTAGTTAATTTTCTACTTTATACCAATTTTGGTGGAGCCGGACCATCGTTGTTTTCACCGCCCGAAGGAAGATCCGCCAACCATGGCCCGCCTCCAAATTCTGAATTCCACGGCCAGGACTGGTAAGATCGTGACCGCCTGAAAATGGGGGAGATCCCGTCTAAAAACATATAGAAAAAACAATTAAATTACATTCATACACTTAATCATTGATAAAATCCTGACGCTGACCAAAATAATTTCAAATTTGTAGCGTTGTGCGTTCCAACTATCTCCCTCGTTTCTCTATTCTGTAACACATATGAATTCTTCATTTTTACCTCTGTTATCTCGTACGGCCCCTCATAGAGTAAGAAAAATTTCTTGATCTCCTTATCTTGGGCACTCGACAAATCATGGCGTCGCACCAATACCAGCTGTCCAACCTCGTACTGCGTCCACTTACCTTTCATATCATGCCTCTGTTTTCTCTTCTCCCCTTTGGTCAATAAACTTTCATTCGCTAGCCTAAGTTTTACCTCGCGACCAATAGTGTTGGTTTCTGGTGGATACTCAATTAATTGCTCCAAAATTCTCTGCGGACGCTTCCCTCTTACTAACTCATAAGGTGTGAACCCCGTCGACTCGTGGGTGGTGCAGTTAAGCCAATTTTCAATCTTCTGGACATAGAGTGGCCACTCGCTGTGTTTGGCATGGCAGTATGTTCGGAAAATTCTTCCCAACTCGCTCATGACTCTCTCCGCCTGATTGGACTGCGGGTGATACACTGCGGTGTGCTTTGGGATGATACCTTCCCATCCGAGAGTCTGGCGCCATTTTCCGCTGATGAACTGCGGTCCATGGTCGGATAAGATCACCTTCGGCTTTCCCACGTTGATCATGTAGTCGCGTGTGATCTTCTCACTCAGCACCTTACTTGTTGCTCGCTTCACACTATATAACCTTACATATTTGGAAAAAGTGTCAAGTACAACAAAAATATGCATCACTCCACCCCTACCCTTTGGCAATGGTCCGTACAAATCTACAGCTACTAAATCAAATGGTTTTTCTACTTTAATGTAATTTAGTTCTCCTTCTAACCTATAATTTACAACTTTAGATTTCTGACATAGCTCACAAACTCTAAGTATTTTTCGGACGCGTTTTTCCATATTTTTAAATAGACAAGATTCCTTTAATACATTCACACACTTCCGTGCCCCAAAATGCCCGTATCTAAGGTGACAGTCCCACACTATTTTCTCTATCAACCCTTCAGGTATAACTAACCTCCAATCCCTCTCTCTCCCCTCTACTTTTTTAAATAAACTCCCCTGAAATACTTGAAAATATTGTTTATATCCAAATTCGTCTACATCTGATTCTACACTATTAATTATCTTATTTAATTTACTATCAGCTCTTTGCATTACCTTTATATCCTTCAATTCTTCCCCAAAAAGTTTATCTTCCCGGGATAGTGTATAAATCTCTATTTCTTTAATATCTCTACCCGTTCTATTTCTATCTGTGTCTACTCATGACAGTGTGTCTGGCACCCTGTTCTCTACACCCTTAGTGTATTCCCAAGAAAAATTATACTCTTGAAGAGCTAACACCCACCTGGTTATCCGGCTGTGTGTGAGTTTACAAGTATTCAGGAACGACAGCGCTTTATGGTCCGTCCTGATGATGGTTTTATTACCCAGCAGATACTACGGAACTTCTTCACAGCGAAAACTATACTGAGGAGCTCCTTCTCGGTGGTAGTATAGTTACGCTCTGCTGCTAACAACGTCCGGCTGGCGAAGGCAATGGTTTTGTGTTCTTTCGCCTCGTCCTCTTGGTACAGTTCCGCTCCAAGTGCTATATTGCTGGCGTCTGTCTGTAAGTAAAAATTATCATTAAAATTCGGGTGGTTCATTAAAATCATATCAACGAACTTATTCTTGATTTCGTTGAACGCGGCTCTTTCGTTATCTCCCCACCTCCATTGTTTGTTCTTTTGCAGCACTGCGCTGAGTCGAGCCGTCGTCTAGGCGTAGTTCCGCTGGAATTTCCTGTAAAAATTACAGAGACCAAGAAAACTTTGCAATTGTTTTATATTTTTAGGCTCCGGGAACGTCAGGATGGATTCTATTTTGTCTGGATTAGCCCTTATTCCTGTGGGTGTTATGATGAAACCTAAAAAATGGATCTCAGTTTGCAAAAATTTCGATTTGTCCCAATTCACTGTCACACCTCCCTGGTATAACTTCTCCAATACATATTCTAAATGTTCTACATGCTCTTCAAATGTTCTAGAAGCTATTAGAATATCATCAACATATATAGTTAAAAAAATCTAAATTATGAGGTTGCAAAATTTCGTCAAGACACTTGATAAAACTGGCTACACTGGTGTTCAATCCAAACGGTAGTCTTTTGAATTGATAATTTTTTCCATTGAACAAGAAAGCAGTATATTTCCTGCTATTCGCTGCCAACGGAACTTGCCAATACCCGGCGGTTAGGTCTAAAGAGGTCATATATTTTACGCCGCTAAACTTCTGAAAAATTTCTTCTATCGCTTCAGGTGACTCCCGGTTGGGAATGATTATTTGATTGATTTTGTGGGCATCTAAACATAACCTGACTCTACCATCTTTTTTAATCACTACTACTAAGGGGTTAGAATATGGTGATACGGATCGCTCAATTATATCTCCCTCTAACATTTTCTCTAACTCAATCTGAACCGCTCTTCTCTTCGCATATGGCACCGGATAACTTCTTTGCACATAGGGTGCGTGTTCCCTTACCTTTAGCTCGCATTCATAGTTTCTTGCCCTCCCTGGTATATCGGCAAACACTTCTCTAAAATTCTCTACTACCCGCCACAACGATTCACGTTGAGAACTCCCTATTACGCCACCCTCACTACAAAATTTAAGTGCTCTCTCATTCCATAAGTGGTCTACATTCTCCTCACATTCTATTTCACTCTCACTACATACATTCATACCAACTTCCATTTCTTGTTTATTACCCCGATTATGTATCACCCTTACCCCCGAAATTCTTACCGCATCTACCACCCTCTCAAAATTAACTCGAATTGGTTCTGCCTCATTGTGCAATATTAACACCCGTTTATGCAAATCAATCACCGACTTATGTTTAATCAGAAAATCATTTCCCAATATAACCTCAATATTTAATCCCCGTACGACTAGAAATGTATTATCGTACCCTACCCCGTTAATTATCATGTTTAAATGTACTTGTTTCGTGACTCTTTTACTTCTGACTCCTGTAATACCTACAATCGTCACCCCTGCTACTGGCAAAGATGGAATATTTTTATTTATTTCTTTTAACTCATCTAGTACGTGTTCAGAAATAACAGAGATTTCGCTACCTGTATCTATTAAAGTTTTAATCTCCTTACCTTCTATGTTGATTTTCACCTCAGTCAGTCCATTCTCCCGTCTCCCTGCTTCGAAGTCTTCTTCCTCCAACAATTCCTCAGATAAATCAGTTATAACAATGTTATTTTGGTACATGTCATTCATTTGGACCCCAGAATCTTCCGGCGACAACGGTCAGGTCCGGTGTTCCATTGTCTCTTAGTTTCCCGCAGATGTGCTCGCCACTGCTGGGTTGTATCCTCTTCCCCGCTGGTTCGCTTGTTGTTCATGAGCGTTGCCTCTCGGCGCTCCTCCTTGGTCCTCTCCCCTTCGTTGGTATGCCTGGTGGTTCTGCGTGGGTTGTTGTCCCTGTCGCTGACCCGGTCTCTCTCTCCTGCATCTAAAACAAAAATTTTGTGTTGCATAATTCTCCTGTGAACATGCCGGACAAGTCCATTTTGGTCCTCGATTATTTTGTTCTCGTCTGGGGTATGCCGGTCCATTTGTAGGTCCCCTCGGCGGTCCCTGATTACCTCCATTATTTACATTCTGCTGGTTCTGACGGCGACTCAATTCTTGGTCCCGGATATTCTGAAACACATCTAAAATGTTTTCTAGTTCGCTAATATTAGCTACCTCCCGCGTCATTAGTGTTATTTGTACTTCCCTTGGCAAATGCTTACTTATATGCCTCACGAAGGATCTAAATGGCAATGGCGGTTCTAAGTATTTCGCCTCATTAAATATTCTCATCACATACCCGGTTATATTATTATTGGGCCCCCCAAAATTCCCGGTTCCCATAATTCTACTTCGTAACACTTCTTGGTCTTCTTCGGACCAATATTTATTTCTGAATGCGGACTCAAAACTTTCAAAACACCCCCATTCCGTTTTGTGTACTTCGGCCCATATCTCCGAACTACCCTTGAAACATTTTAAAATTTTCAATAATTGAACCTCCCAGTTATTAGTACTAAACTTGTTGAACTCTCTCACTCTATTTATGAACTGCATAGGATGTACTCTTTTGTTGTCACAACTGAATGTCTCTAACTCAACTTCATTGCTTACATCACGAGTCATAATTACTCGTT
Organism: Magicicada septendecula; assembly: GCA_034769895.1. NCBI lineage: Eukaryota > Metazoa > Arthropoda > Insecta > Hemiptera > Cicadidae > Magicicada > Magicicada septendecula. The sequence continues at coordinate 490,302,423 of CM068370.1, read as the reverse complement.
CGGTAACAGTGTTTACTTGTTGGCTGATGGCCATGCTCAATTCATTTTTAACATTCATTAACTTAAAGTTACTATCAGATTCAAGGTCACTTATTGTATCGTGTATGGTCTTAAATTCAATCTTACAATTATTTTCTATTTCACTTATTTTACTATTATTATTTTCAATCTGACTCATAGCATAACTAACCTTACATTCAGTAATGGTGTTACATTCACTAATTTGTTTCTCTACAATTGTATTTATTATGCTATATTGTTCCGTGATCTGTTTCTCTACTTTATTAGTTATATTATTGGTAATATGAGAAACACGGCACTCTAATTGCTCATTTATGGACTCTGACAACTGTGATTTCATACTTTCACAACGTTCATCGATATGTTTGTCTAGTACACTACTCAGGTTATCGAATTTTACATTAATACTCTGCTGAAACTGAGTATTCTGGTCTTTAATTTCTTTAAAATTAATCTCGTTTTGAATATTCTGCTGTTCGCATTTTATTTTCTGTTCATTAAAATCATTAGTTAATTGATCTAATTTACAGTCCATCTTTTCAAATTTACAGTCCATCTTTCGTAAAAAACTCATTATGTCCATTTCATCGGCTTGTTTATTTTTGTTGGTTGAAACTGGGGTCAACTGAATCCCAGAATCAACATCTGTTTCGCTTAATTGTGTCTGAGCCGCAATCGGAGTGGAATGAACGATTACATTACCGCCGACAGCTGTTTCTGTAACAGCGCTCGGCCCCACTATCAGCATACCACTTTCATTCAGCGATTGCGACTCAAGGTCACTTTCACTCATAACTGAATCTATTACACTACTTTTTTCTGTGTTCTCAGACATTTTTACTTGATCTATTTTTTCTTACGTAACAACTGCCAATGATTAGTCTTTTTTCAAAACTGATATTTCAACATATAAAAAATCAACCTTCTATCATAATTACATAAGTTTACATCAATACAATTTTGCTTTCGCAACCATACTTCATTCAATGTACTGTCAAATGTAGGCCGGTGTAATACAACCTTTTTTGTTATATTACATCCTGGCGTCACGGCAACAATTGTAACTTTACTTACTTCTTGGTATTTATTAATCAACTATATTGAAACTTCCACTTACCTTCAATCTTCGATCTGGCCGGATCGCATAGTGGGGACGAACCCAATTCGTTCGACGAACTTGACAGTACATAAAACGAAGTAAGGTTTTTGAAAGAATTTAACTCTCAATATTTATCATTTGAAAGATAGTAGTTTTTAATTTTTACTGTTGTTGAGCATCTTACATGTATAAAATCAAAAAATTTGTTATTCTCTACTCTGTTTTTTCTTTTAAACTTGGAATGACAGACTTGTACATAGATGATTATTAATACAAAAACATAATTACCTTACCTTCTATATAACACACACGTACATAAACATAAACAGCCCAGCCTGCCTTTCTCACATATATTCAATTTAATTATTTTTAAAAAACCCCAAACCATCCCCACAGCCCTTACACTTTTATAGAATGAAACCCCGCCGGCAACGTGGTTTTCGCGCGCACCCATAGTTCGTTTAAATTTCTTGTTTTTTAATATCCGAAAAAAATATATGAATCTGTTCTACCCCTTTGATTGACCGCGTTGGTTACTGTTACTTCACTTTACTACCGGTAAAATATGAATTTTTTAAAGGAGCCTAACTTGGCTCAGTGTCGGCCGGCACGAACAGAGGAAGACTGGGATGGCGTCCTTTGCGGGCGGTAGGAAGTTCATACCCACTGCCAACAGATTTTGTCGCCGTTCATAGCTGATTTGATGCAGTTTGTTAGCTATGACCATGATACATAATGGTTGTTTCTGTAGTGAGTGCCGACGATATTAGGCACTGCTAGTCTGACGTCACGAAAGAGGTGGTCCTTAAATCTTTCGTATCCGGCCTCATGGTAAATGAAACTGCAACGATTCCCCTCTAGGCCATTTTGAGTTTTCTGAAGGAGCGTCACTCCAGCGCGCATACCTGTTTCGGACGTGCGTGCGCCGTCACACTCACGCAGAGTTCTGAGAAAACTTAGGGTGGTACATACTTCAACAGAGTTCACGACGGAATACTGCGTCTTGCCTTTGTTCTGAAACTGTTTCAGTCAACACGTGGCCTGTTACAATGGAATTAAAATTTGCACAACATTTTTATGAAACCCCGAAAACTGAAATAAAATACCCCAGAAATGCAATAAATATAATTACCCAATTTTGACACGTTACAATTGTATGTTAAACCTATGCCTGTAACTGGAAAAGTTAACGCTGTTAGGTAGCAAGCAATGAAAGGACTCTGAAAAACCAATATACCTTTAAAATAATACTATGACAATAGTAATACAATAACAATAATGGTAATAGTATACTATTATTACTATTATTGTTACTGAAGTAACAGTAATAGTATGACAATAATATGCAATAGTTTTAAGAATATCAATCACAATATGACTTAACATTTTTGCTGCGGATGGTCCTCACCTGAGGCTGTATGTAGCCCGCTTACGGGAGGGGCTCAGGCAAGGCCACACTATACTACTGGCCGGAGTCACCCCCTCCACTCGACGCGCCACGTCACAGTAGGCGCCGGACCGTTTCGCGCCACCAGCCCAATGCTTTTTTAGTCAGTATACACTTACACACGTGTTTCTATTCGTATACGAAGTTTTGCTGTAACTGTTTTTCATTCCGTACATTTGTGATAATAATATTAAAACATGCCAACTTCATGCTGCGTACCAGGATGCAAAAGCAATTATAACACAGATAGTTCAGTGACTGTTTTTAGATTCCTGAAGGATCCTATCCAGTGTAAAAAATGGCTAAATGCCATTCACAGAGCAAACTTCACGCCCAGCAAACGATCTGTTGTTTGCATTCGTCACTTTAATGACGAAAACTTTAAACCAATCCAGTCTGTAACAGATACTAATTTTGTTTTTTTGAAGTCTTTTAGTAAATGGTTAGTTAAATGGGATGAACTTGTTGTTCAAGGGGAGGAGTTGACAAAAGCTAAAAGGAGAGGAAAATTAACCAATGAAACACATGTAGCATTGCTACATACTGTTAACACTTTAATGGAGATTATTTCGTTTCTCTTAGGAGACATGAAATTGTCATATGTTTTACTTGGCAAATTTCAGACCGATCCGTTAAGGCCAGATTTAGCCAGTATAGACAGATGAGTGGTGCATGTTACCATGTATCAGTCAAGCAGGTTTTGGAATCAGAAAAAAAAACTAAAAACTTTGAGTTTGATTGATATTTACTCCTCTAGACACAGTAAAGTATGTATCAAAGATTTATTTATTTCCACAGCAGACTGTGAAGAAAGCGATAGTAATGATATGCATGACAACACTAATCAAATTTTTGATGACCTGCAGGTAGACACAACTGATGTTACCTTATCAGAAAATGACACTTTAGGCCTTGTTTATATTGGTGGTTACTTGGTACACAGTATTTTAAAAAATAACTCTTGCACTGAGTGTACAGATTTCTTTACTACAACAAATACCGAGTCTACTGTTGTACCACAAAAGGACAATTACTATGTTAATGTTATTAATAAAGGATCTTTAAAATACCCTTCAGATTATATGATGGAAGTACTAAATTTAGCTTTCAAAGTGTTTACATTAATTGTATCTGACAGATACGAAACAGTTTTTATTGTCCACTAATCAGAGAGTAGCGCTAAAATCCACTGTTTTAGATTTTATTGACATCCATCATCCACAGAGGAATTGTAATATATGTAAAATTAATTTTAACAAACTTATTGATAAATGTTTATTTTCCTTTTTTAACATCTTATTAAACAATTATTCAAAATCTCGTAATGAAAAATTCAATAAAAAAAGGAAAGATGCTCAGAATGATGTCAAATCGGACAAAAAGAGAAAAATACACAAATTTTAGCCAAGTTCAGCGTTAACTTAGATAAATGTTAGACACAGAATTGTTAAGTTAGTCTAAATAACTTTATTGTAAGTAGATTTTAAATTACATGTAAATATGTTAGACGTAAGGCAATACGAGATTGCAATGCACCATCTTCGAATGATCAAATATTGTTGTAAATAAATACTGAGCAGTTAGTAATCGGTTGTTTCTTTAATTTTTCTGCTTACCCCGCTTCTGGTATTACTTATCATACTACATGATATAAAATCTTGTAAGACGAAAGTTTGGCTGTTTGTCTACATAAAGAAACTTGAAAAGTTATTTCCCCGATAAGCTGTCAATTACCTTGATTCACAGCTTTTTTACATCCTTCGTGTAAATTGCACTTTCTCAAATGCTAAATATAACTGTTGTTGTTCACAAAACTCTACATTTTTTCATACCAAGGTCTTTGTTAGTTCATACAGATTACAACCATATAGGACATGTTCAGGTAAACCATTACAGGTGTGTGTAGGAAAGGTTATTTGAGCACGCGACACAGTAAACAGCATTAGCGGCTGTGTTTCGTTTCGGCGCCTAGTGTGACGTCACGTTTCCAGCACTCTGGCCAGTAGTATAGTGTGGCCTTGGCTCAGGTGAGGACCGCTCTAACTTTTCTTCTTCTTGGGTTTGAACGACTCGACTCATACGTGGTAGGGATTGCTTGTTTCTACTGTATTCCCGTCACTGACAGCTGAATGCAGTAGGCTTGTAGCTTTTGAACAATGCGCTTAGTTTGTAAATCCGTTTACTAGTTTTTTGTATTTATTTTTAAATTGCAAAGGTTTTTTCACTATTTCTTTTAATTAATAATTCTATATTATATTATTTAATACACTTTAATTTTATTTACTTCCGTTATATATATATATTTTTTTGGCAATCTTTAGAGAAACAGAATCCAGTTGCGGAAATTCAATTACTTTAGTTCATTCACAAGATATAGGCCTAAGCAAAGTTTTATGTTAAATTTTTTTTTCAAATGTAGCGTATTTAGATTAAATTTTCTAAATCGTTAGGCTGAACAAAAACGTTGCGTATTTAGATTAAACTTTCTAAATCTTTATGTTGGACAAAAACATAGCGTATTTAGATTAAATTTTCTAAATCCTTAGGTTGGACAAAAACGTATTACTGACATCTTCAGGTCTTAAACAGCGTTGTTTAAGACCTGAAGATGTCAGTAATGACGAAAAGCTTAGTCGAACAATAAAAAAATTATAGCAGTTAGCAAATTCATAAAAGAAATAGTAAGGATGGCTGCTAATTTAAACAATACGAAGAAAAAAACTTATTAGATTAAATTTTCTAAATCGTTAGGTTGAACAAAAACGTTGTGTATTTAGATAAAAAAACTTAATAAATCGTTAGGGTGAACAAAAACAGCGTATTTAGATTAAATTTTTGAAATCGTTATGTTGGACAAAAGCGTAGCGTATTTAGATTAAGTTTTGTAAATAGTTACCGTACGTAAAGTTTTTAGTAATAGTTAGGAATAAATTAAATTAGTTTTATTTAAATTTCATAATGTTTAATATTAAATAATAACACAAGTAATATATAGTCGATATATCTTTATATTAGTGATTAACTGTACTTTCACTTGTGAAAACTTACGTTTCTTATTGTCCTCGAACGTAACAAAACAACGTTCTCGAACGAATACAGAGTATTCAATCCTCGCTGAGGAAGGTGTACACCACACCGAAACGTTCGAGGACAATAAGAAACGTAAGTTTTCACAAGTGAAAGTACAGTTAATCACTAATATTAAGTGCTGTGAATGAACCATCAAAACATCTTTATATTTTTACTTTTTTTTTTATTAAAATTAATTTTGAAATTTTTATCAATTGCACAGTTATTTTTTTCTATGTAGTAGTGCTAAAATCGTTAAGATTTAATAAATAATAAATATTTGTTCTCATTTCATTGTAACCTAGCATAAATGTTATTTTTGTTTTTTATTGTCAAGAGCAAGAAACGGCAATACTATAAGTGTGACACAAAAATCTGAAGTAAATGAAAGTGTTTTAGAATCGACAAAATATACGAAGTTTTAGTGAAAACAGTTCGGCAGTTAGGTTTCAGATTCATACGGGCCGTTGCAGCTTATCTTCCCTAATAGATGCAACCAGGGAGATGACCAAATCACCAGCTACATTGTCATTATTTTAAGGATGATCCGACCCTTGGTCATTAGTTTTCTAGTTTGGCAGCTGTCAAGTGTAAATTTAAAGTTATGAGAGATAATTCTTTCTTCTTATCTTTTATTGTAATGTGCAGTCAAACCCCTACAAAACAATTTGGATATCTACAATCTCTATTTTTACTCAGAAGTTTGGATTTTTACATTCGAAATGTTTTCAACGGAACAAAAATCTAAAATTATGAATTAATAAAAATTGTTTACCGTTTTATTTGGGAAATTTGTAAAGGTATAATGCGGGATTAGCATAGCAAAACAGTAACGGGATGGGTAGTATAACTAGGCCTTAGCGGGATGGGTAGTATAACTAGGACTTAGCGGGCAAACTTTCCCGCTTACGGATGGGCCTCATGTGAGGACCTTCTCGTAAATTCACTTCCGGTTGATTTTTTTCCCTCCAAACTGCTAACAAAACCATAAAAAATGATAAATAATACGTCAATATGAAATATTAAAAAAATATATTCACCCGTAACTAAGGGATATTCAAAAATTACTGTCCGCAGTGAAAGTGTTAATATATGGTACACAATATTCATAATATTACTTTGAATGTGGGTTGGGGTTCTCTAGTATACAACTATGTATATCAGACAACTATAAAGTTCCAGGATATTGTACGACATTAATTAAGTATTAGAAGGTCAATAAGTGTTTCACGAAATATAAACTGATAATCTTTCAACATCTAATGAATACAATCAGAAGAAAGTAAATACAACTATTTCATTAACGACTCGGAACACAAAGTTTTTTATGAGTAAAAACATAAAGTTTTACCTTACAACCTGAACCAGTTTTCACTTTTAAAAAGCTTCTTCAGAGGTTGCCGTTGGTAGCGCTGTCCGTCCTGTTGTGGGCGATGGAATCGATTTTTGAAAGATCGATGTTGTGTGTGTGGGGTGAGATATGTACGAATAATGCGTGCGATTTGAATTGTGTCTGTTCATTTAGGATGTCGCTTTTATTTGTTTTCGTGTGTTTGTATATTTCCAGTTGTTCTAGAGTGTCTAGTTTTCGGCCTTTTGTGTGTACGTGTAGAATGTTCATGTTATTGTCGATGTTTCTGTATGTGTGGTTTGCTTCAATGAGGTGGTTTGCAAAGGTGGATTCTGTAGTGGAGTGGAGTGCCTTTGTGTCTTCAATGTATCTTTGTTTGAAGCTACGTCCTGTCTGGCCTATGTAGAATTTGTTGCAATTTGAGCAGTTTAGTTTGTAAACACCAGGTAGATCGAATTTGTTTTGTGCTTTGTGTGTGTGTTTTGATAGTGTGTGTTCTGTTTTGTTAGTAGTTTTGTAAGCGATTCTGTAGGCCTTTATCAAGGAGTGTTTGTTCGTTTTTAGTGATTGTGACGTTCATAACATAAGGCCTAAAACATAACATACATTACAAACAAAACAACCAAACACTAACAAAACTCATAGTTGACACTGAAACAAATATACAAAACACAGCACCAGAACATCAAGACACACTAAGACATAACGTAAACAATATAATAGGAGCACATAAGACACCAGACAACAAGAATCACAACTCAGAAATACACACAGCCATCAAACTGAGGGAAAAGGCACACAAACACAACATCACATTTGTAAAAGCAGACAAAGGCAACACGACTGTAATCACAGACAACCTACACAACAAAGTACAAAACTTTATGGAACAGAACAACATCACAGAACTAAAACACGGCCCCACCGATAGATACCAAAACACAGTAAAACAACTAGTCAACAAAGCCAAACACATAATGACACACAAACAAAAGCCCTAAATGAAACAAATCCGACCATCAGCCCCTACCCTCCAAGGCTTCCCAAAATCCATAAAGAAGAAATTCCGATCCCCCCATTATCAATTACCATAATGCCCCTGCATACAAACTCGCAAAACATCTAGACAAAATTATCAGACAACACACACAACTAGACAACAACATTGCAGTAAAAAACAACACAGACCTAGTAACAAAAATAAAAGACATACACATCCCCCATAATGCCACGTTAGCCTCCTTTGACATTAAAAACCTGTACACAAACATCCCCATCTCTGAAACAATCACCATCCTACAAAACAAACTCAAACAGAACAACACACCAGACGAACTTATCATTGAAATAACAGAAACTCTGAACATTATCACAAAACAAAACTACTTTATATATAACAATAAATTTTACACACAGAATGATGGTCCCCCATATCCAGCATTCTAGCAGAAGTCTTCCTCCAACACCTAGAAAAAAACAAAAATCCTCACAAACAATGAGAGACACTCACATAAAATACTATATTGGCACACATACGTTGATGACATTCTAATAATATACAGGGGAAACAAAAGACAATGTGAACAGTTACTAACGCACATAAACAAAATACATAAGAACATAACCTTTACTGCCGAATACGAACACAACAATACCATAAACTTCTTAGACCTCTCCATCACAAAACCTGAACACAGGCACAAATTCAGTATATACAGAAAACCGATTACAACTGACACACTAATACACAACTCCTCCAATCACCCAATACAACACAAACTAGCTGCCTTCAGAACCATGATACATAGACTTAACAATATCCCCCTAGATGAAAAAGACTACAAAGAAGAACTAAACACGATAAAATATCTAGCAGAATCTAACGGATACGACAGAACAATAGTCAATAAACTCCTACAAAAAACACAAAACAAACAACAGATAAAGACAGAAAACAACTAATTCATAACACTAACACACATAAACAAACAAACTGAAAAAATAGCCCACAAATTCAGAAAAGCAGGATACAGAATCGCTTACAAAACTACTAACAAAACTGAACACACACTATCAAAACACACACACAAAGCACAAAACAAATTCGATCTACCTGGTGTTTACAAACTAAACTGCTCAAATTGCAACAAATTCTACATAGGCCAGACAGGAAGTAGCTTCAAACAAAGATACATTGAACACACAAAGGCACTCCACTCCACTACAGACTCCACCTTTGAAACCACCTCATTGAAGCAAACCACACATACAAAAACATCGACAATAATATGAACATTCTACGCGTACACACAAAAGGCCAAAAACTAGACACTCTAGAACAATTTGAAATATATAAACACATGAAAACAAATAATAACGACATCCTAAACGAACAGACAAGAAACAAATCGCATGCATTATTCGAACATATCTCACCCCACACACACAACATCGATGTTTCAAAAATCGATTCCGTTGCCCACAACAGGATGGACAGTGCTACCAGTGGCAACCTCTGAAGAAGCTTTTTAAAAGTGAAAACTGGTTCAGGTTGTAAGGTAAAACTTTATGTTTTTACTTATAAAAAAACTTTGTGTTCCAAGTCGTTAATGAAATAGTTGTATTTAGTTAAGTAACGGACACGTCATGGACAATGAAATCCAAGAACAGAAGAAAGTGTTGAGAAAAAATGGCATCAGTCTGGTTCATGACAAAATGTGTCCAGGACACCATCCCCAGTTTGTCAAGCAGTTTCGGTACAAAACAGTATGTTACAGTGCGTTTGGACCTGATGCAATTTCATTATTTGAAATAAATTTTGAAAGGATAGAAATATCTGTTACTAACAAACAAGGCCGTTAGTATAAGGTTTTAAGAAAGTGTTCCAGAAATGTTATGAATGTTGGCAAAATTGTCTGTTTCCAAAGCAAAATACTTTATAGAAACCATGCATAAATGTTTTCAGTATTTGAATACTACACAAAAATAAATGTAAAATGATTGTATTCTGGCAGAAACTTTATTTCTTGGCACACAAAGATATATTGTCCTGAGATATGTCGAAAGTGCACTACCAACAAACTGCATTTAATCTTAATAAGAACTCTACAAAAAATTATATTGTACATGTGTATATAAATAGAACACTTACGAATAAGGCTCACAAGTAACAATAGGGCAGATGATGAAATAGAACATCAATTGATGATAGAAAGAAAAATTGCTTGATGCATGAATAACCTTATATGGAATAATAAATACCTCACACAAGAAGCAAAAACTAGGGTTTACAAAAGCACAATACGTCCAATAATATCCTATGTATCAGAGACCAATCATCAGAGTATCAAATATACTATGTATCAGAGATCCTATACAGCAGCATCTCAAAGAAAAACAACAAAATATAGAAATGACTATATTATGGAGGGTACTAGGAAAGACAAGGTACAATAGGTTGCCAAACAATAGTGTAAGAGAAACGTGTAATGTAACAGATATTAATTCTTAGATTGCGGAAAGAAGAAGGATATGGAATGAACACATATCAAGAATGGATGACACAAGGCTAGTGAAAAAGGCGAGAGATAGCCAACCAAACACCAAGAGGAGCATTGGTTGGCCAAGGAAGAGGTGGAATGACAGCATGTACGAGGCGGATTTGAAAAGTTCGCAGCCTACCATATAAACGAATGTGTGGCGTTTCTGTTTTTTACTGCATCATGGCGCCACATTTGCCCCATGAACAGCTGTGAAGAGTCAAGTCGGGTCAAGTCATTGTTGCAGAGAAACAGCTGTATAAACAAGGTTATCTCACAGCAACGCTGAAAATGGAGAAAACTGAACATTGTTCAGTGATCAAATTTTTTGTTAAGAAAGGTTTAACCCCAACAGAAATTTTTAATGAGATGAAGAATGTATTGGGTGATGCTGGACCTTCATTCACTACAGTGAAAAAAAGCGGTACTGAATTTAAACGTGGTCATGCAAATTTGGAAGATGACACGCGTACTGGGCGTCCGGAAAGTACCACTACACCATAAATCATCAATAAAGTACACGATATTGTTTTTGAAGATTGCTGTTTGAAGGTGTCTGAAATTGTTAAGCCTGTGTGCATCTCAGATAAAAGGGTACATCACATTCTTACTGAGGAATCAGGTATGAAAAAGCTGTCTGCAAAATGGGTGCTGCGTTTGTTGACAAGTGACCAAAAACGCATGCAAATGCAAGCTTCTCAGGAATGTTTGGGCCGTTTTAAGAAAAAACTGAAAGATTTTATTCATAGGTTTGTAACAACTGATGAAACTTGGATCCATTACTTCACTCTAGAAATAAAAAACCGTCAAAACAATGGATGCATTGTGATTCGCAACCTCCAAAAACAGTAAAATCAATTTTGTCGGTTGGGAAGTGTATAGATCTATTTTTCTGGGATGCTAAGGGGATATTGTTACTAAATTGCCTTGAAAAGGGTCAAAGAATAAATGGAGAGTATTACACTAACCTTTTGGGCAAATTAAATGTAAAAATATGAGGAAAAAAGACCAGGTTTAGCAAAGAAGATGATCATTTTCCATCAGGATAATGCACGCCCTCACATATGCGTTTTGTCTTTAGCAAAAATCGCCGAGTTGAAGTACGATCTTTTGCACCATCTGTCTTATTCATCTGATTTAGAGCTATCTGACTTTCATCTATTCCCAAACCTCAAAATATTTTTGGGGGAAGCGATTTTCCTCAGAGCTGAAAGCGGCAGTAAATGGTTATTTTGAGGACCTAGAAGAATCGGACTTCCTCAACGGGGTAATGACTTAACACTTCACAGCTGTTTGTGGGGCGAATGTGACGCCACGATGTAGTAAAAATCAGAAACGCCACACATGTGTTTCTATGGTAGGCCGTGAACTTTTCAAATGACCCTCGTAGGACCGATGTTATAGAACAGGACAGAGTCTTAGCAAGGAAGTTAAAGAAGAAGAAGAAGAAGTGTATATAAATGTTTTTCACTAGGGGTTGGGTGAGTGTAATACAACATTGGTTATGAAACATGTCTATTAGGTTGTGGTCATAATTAAAATTCATTGAAACACCGGATGTTTTGGCCACACCCACAGTGGAGCAAGCCTTTCAATGGCCATCTTCAGTGGAGCAGGAACAAGATACATAGTTGTTGTGGTCTCCAAGATGCATGTATAATTTAATTGTTAAAATTACCTAGTGTATCCAGGTTCCATTCCTTGCAACTTCTTTTTTTTATATCTTATACACAACACGTTTCAAGACTTATAGCCCATCATCAGGTGATAAAATATGTTCACTCACATGGAGTACGTCAATTAATAAAAGTCACCCACATCCCATTATTTAAGCGACTCTAAACCCGCACTATATCATGATACGCATCATACGGATCTCGTGAGTGACTAACGATTCTTCATCATATTGTGCCCGCACTTATCTATCATATTGTTCTAGCACGCATATAGCTGTATCATATAGCTCGTTGGATTTGAAAGAAAGTTTTTCATTCTGAAGCTAATCACCCTGAGGTTTGGAGGCTCTGTAAATTTTAAACTCTTCCAGTGTGTCCATGAGTTTTTGGAGAAATACAGTGGTTTGAAACTGTTTTGAAAACTGGAATAATTATGGTTATGATTGATGACATGTAAGGCAAAGTTCGATTTCATGTTCCCAATGTCACCCTTAGGCAGATGTTCCTTGTACCTATCCAAGAATTTTCTGCCTGTCTGTCCAATGTAAAAACTATTACAGTCTTCACACTATATTTTATACACCCCAAAACGGCTTTCTGCTGGTCTACTGGACCTTGGTCTCAAAGCTTTTAAAATGCAGTTATTCACTATAAAAGAAACTCTGTAGTCATACATTTTGAAAACATTGTTTATAGCACTGGGTAAAAGATTAGTATATTCTGTTGATATGTATTTCTGATCCCTATTGTGTGTTTCATTCTTATTTCTATGTAAGTTATTTCTATTTATTAATATATATAAACTTTCACATATGAACTTACTATTTGTTGTCACTTCCCCAAAGTTATTTCTTTAGGAACAAGATATTACAGCCTGCTAAAAAATAAATTATGATTCTTAAATGTTCTTAATTTGTTCTTTAGTGGGCTATAAAATCTTGTTCCAACTACACTGAAGATGGTTACTATGGGTGCATACTACTATGGGCATTTCAACAAATGTTAATAATCCTAAGAGCTTTGGATATTTATTAATTATACTTATTAATGTAATTATTAACAAATAAACTAATCCAATATACAATCAGTAAACATAGTATAAAGACCAGAATACACTATAAATAAACAGTCAATTGTCATAAAATTATGTATTACACCTTATTGGAAGTGAATGAAAAGTGCTAATGTTTGTATGTATTTTCAGGAACATGTAACACCATATGTTATAAATAATAGATGCCACAAGCAAAGTCAGGTGAGTACCTTCTAATAAGTGCATACAGTATTATATGGAATGCAAACAGTTGCTTCCTAAAGATTTTGTTTCAAGTTTTTGTACTTTCATTTGCCCACATGGGGTTGCCATCAGAGGCAGATTTATGCATAGGCAAAGTAGGCAACAGCCTACGGGCGGCAAAATTTGAGGGGCGGTAAATTTTTTAAAGGTGAAATCTGTCAGCCGTTTTATATCTAAGAGATGTTTCAAATGCCGCTCCGTTTCGTCCCAATATGATAATAAACTTTTAAAAATATATATTATTTAGTAACTAGGCTTATTACATAACGAGAATAGTTTGTCATTTACTTCTGATCTGTATATGAAGTAGATCGTTTTTTCATAATTACATTTACATGCATTATGTATGTGATACTTCCATTATATTAATTAATTACTTAACTATTAATTCATTTACATTCAAATTTTGAACATCCTTTACCGACTCTGTAATTTGACGTGAGTGAATGTCAATAGATGCCACCAGCTGCTAACAGTCATAGACTGTGAGCGTAGGTAGCATCATTTCGTACCCAACCCTGACCAGCACCGTGTAAACTGTTGGCGTGGTGTGTACGGTACTTCTGCATAAAGTACAAGTCGCTGATCACTTTTTCTTTACCCTACCACCGCCCTCTCTTGTGTTTGTTTACTTATTAATACGTTTTCAATTATTATTCTTTAGTTGATTCGGATTGCAGATGAAACATCGGAAGTAACATTAACAGTTGTTTTCGTGCACGTGGTTTATTATTTATTGGTATTTATGCTAATATTAAACGTAAAAAGTATAATATTTAAACATCCTTCAACACAACATGGTGTAGGGGAACACAATTTTGAGGTTACTTGACGGTACTTATTTTCATTTTTAAGTGACGCAGAAAATAATGCTAAATAATTCTAATTTATGTGTAATTTTGTTACTCTATCATAGCATCATATCGCATGTGTGTCTGTTGTTCATGTTCATCTATCAGACTGATCTTAGAATACGTAAAAGTTTTCTAACTTAATTTTAATTAAAATTTAAGACGCAAACAAAGTTTCTCTTTTTATAATATCAGTGTTACAGAAGAATTTTAAAAATATTATAAACAGTGTTTTTTAGTGTGAATATTTAGAAAATGGCTGACAGAAGAACGCCACTAAGTGGCAGACAAAATTTTAAATTGAAAAAAGTTGTTAGATTATTCACATTAGATTATTCTGACTCCAAGAAAATAGGAAGAGAATAAAAAGGAAATGGCCAACAGATTCAACTGCTCAACTCCTATGCCAATTGAGCTTCTACCTGGCAAGGAGGGAAATAAGAGGTCTACACTTGTGAAGATCTGCCGCCTAATTTGAAAGGATGGGCTCCAGTCTGTCTATCCCAACATGGACATTACTATCCGGATGTCTGTATATACAGCAGTCTCAAACTGCTCAGCTGAATGAGCATTCTCGTGGCTCAGAAGAGTAAAGAATTATCTACTTACGAACTAGGGAGAAGATTGTTTGTATTCATTGGCTATATTGTACATTAGAGAGAGTTATTAAAGAAGATGGCCCTGACAGATATTAATAATTTTGCCCATCAAAAATCACGACGTAAGTTTAAAAATTATTTCAATGACTATTATTACAACTCTCTTTTATTTTTTTAATTTTGTCCCAACTTGCATACAAAATTCTATTAAATTGCTATGTTTTAACTTCAGTTATAAAGGAACTTCAGGAGTAAATGCTGTGTTCTACAGTAATTTAATGTGTTCTTGTACTCTTCCTAGTACATTATGTAAATTGTTTTATAGAAATGTATTAAGAAAATATCGGTATGGAGAACCATACATGACTTCCATATTCTAAGATTTATATTTAAAATCATTTTCGAAATGAAATATTACCATAGAAACTACTTCTTTCTACTTACTGCTTCAGCCTTAACCACAGTACTGTGGTCACTAACGTATACCACCTCACGTTATCGCACTCGATTTTCACTGATGATGGAAGTCGATGGCATTGCCGAAATGTCTGGTTTTGTAGAAAACATTGGACTACGGCCAAATATCCCGGGAAGGAATTTTAACAAAAACTACTTCTTTGTTGCCAATAACATTGTACACATATATATCAGTGGCGAAGTTACATGGAGGCAATTGAGGCAATGCCTACCCTAAAAAATTCTGTAGAATAAAAATTATAAATACGTATGAACTACATAACGTAAAGATTATACATTGTTACTGCGACTGTCAAATTTATTAAACCGAAACGTGCTTTATTGAGCGACCGCTAGATGGTGACAGGTGAGATTCGGCATAGTTCGTTTAAAGCGAATGAGGCAACCTGAACTTGCCTCAGCGTTTTTTGTATACACCGTATGTAAGCAATGTAGTGGTGTGATAGGGAAGTGTAGGGAGGGGGGATTGTCCCGCGCTGTACACATAGAGCGTTGAGGCATGCCTCACTTCTGTGGTCCAAACAGTTAAGTTAAAGCGCCTGTGTTGTTTCTAAGTGTTTATTTTATGCGGTTATTAAAAGTGTCACTGTTATTCTGCTGAACTAACAGATGATCAAGATTGTTATTTGAATTATTTGTAACATTAAACATATATATAGAAACTAATCAAGTTTAAAAATTTGAAGTTCAATCAGTTGTATTATTGTGTATGACTAATACAAGGATTGTTCAATAGACACACGTATAGAGCTGTAAAGCATTTTTTATTCAACGATTTTAAAAGAAGTCTCCAATAACATTAAGACATGAGTTCCACTGTTGCGCTAACCTGTAGATTCCCTGCTAGTAAAATTCTTACGGCTGTTTGTGGAACCATTCGGTTACAGCAAACTCTACCTCAGCGTCCGATTTGACCCACCGTCCTTTTAGTGATTCCTTAAAAAAATTTAAGATAAGATTTTTGCCTACCCATTCATTAACTACTAGCTTCGCCAGTAAGCAAAATGATGTCCATTTTTTCGGCTTGCACGCGTTATGTTGGTGTGGGTTTCGGCACTTCCCATTTAAAAAGCATGCAAACGTAAGAAAATAAACATGAGTGAGGCCAGAAATAACGTGAATTGTGTGTGTGTGTGTGTGTGTGTGTTTGTGTCTTACCTGCCTTTTTATTGCCGTATTAAATGAAAAATATTATATTACATTAAAATGAAAAAATTTTAATTTTATTGCCTGGCAACAAAATTATTTTATTTTTAACAATTACCATTGTTTCAAAAAGTTTAAATAAATTTTCAAGTACTTTACTCTTGTTAAAACGTAAAAGGTTGCAGGTAAACTACCCCTTCCCCTTAACCGATCTTCACCAAAAACAATAGGTCATGAGTACTCTACAAATCAGGGCTGTATGCAAAACATTATTTGATTCTGTTTGAATTTGCGGCTGTTATCGTTTGCCATAGAAAATACCCTTGTTAAAAAAATGTTGCAGGTAAACTACCCCTTTCCCTCAACCGATCTTCACCAAAAACAATAGGTCTTGAGAACTCTACAATTTAGGGCTGTATGCAAATAATCGTTTGATTCTGTTTGAATTTGCGGCTGTTATCGTTTGCCATAGGAAATACCCTTGTTAAAACATAAAACGTTACAGGTAAACTACCCCTTTCCCTTAACCGATCTTCACCAAAAACAATAGGTCTTGAAAACTCTACAATTCAGGGCTGTATACGAAGCATTATTTAATTCTGTTTGAATTTGCGGCTGTTATCGTTTGCCAAAAAAAAATTTTCCCTTGATAAAAAAAAACCGTTGCAGGTAAACTACCCCTTTCCCTCAACCGATCTTCACCAAAACAATAGGTCGTGAGTACTCTACAAATCAGGGCTGTATGCAAAAAATTATTTGATTCTGTTTGAATTTGCGGCAGTTATCGTTTGCCATAGAAAAAAAATCTACAGACAGACACACAGACACACAGACACACACACAGACACTTTTCGGAAAACGACTTTTTTCATGTTTTGAGTGTAGTAGAATCAGAATCTGCAATAATCTCGAACACGATTTTTTTGCCATCACCATATTCCTTAAGGAATATGGAAGTAAAATTGAGAAGAAAATATTATATAAAGAACAAATTTTAGGGCAACTAAAAATATTGGTTTGATTGAATTAGGGTAACTAAAAATTGAAGGATTGAATTAAACCCATAAACGCACCACCCAACAGAGATTTGTGTGGGGGGGGAGCAAATTTATACTGCCTACAGGCAGCAAAATGGTAAAACCGCCTCCTCTAGTTGCCATGGCAGAAGATCTAATTAACAATAATTATTTTGTGTTTTATTTAGTGTTGTGTTGCCAAATGCCACACTTTTTGTCTTAAGCCTTTCACAAAGTCATGACAAAAATTAATTGCAAAATAACAAAAGCAAAATGTTTTTTGTTTTAATGTTGGTGGGACACAATAAGAAAACAGTATTGGTGACAGACAGCTGATTTTGAAGAGAAATTTTCTGTTTTCAACTCCAGGCTTATCAAGCAATTTGAAATTTGAATATTCAATTTGATCAAAAACAGGATCTGTCAAGAATCTATGGCAGGGGTCTCCAAACTACGGCCCGCGGGCCGGATCTGGCCTGCGGCAACCCGGCCGATGCTACGTGCAGTTTTTAAATATATCGTCAAAATACTTCAAATATTATAACATTTTACCAAATAACTAAACAAGAAATAAGTATAAAATCAGAGTATAGGGCTAACTTGTCAGACGAACACTTGAAATCCATTTTAGTGTTAGGAGCATCAAAATTTGACCCAAAATGGACAGACATTATATAGTTGTCTTGATTGTTCATCTCTTCTTTCACAGCACTAACACTTATCTAAAAATGAACTTTTTCTTGTGAAAACTTACTTAGTTCTCAAGTACATTAGCAAGTAAGTTTTCACAAGAAAAAGTTCATTTTTAGATAAGACATTATATGTCAGAAACAGCTCCACACACCCCATATGTACATAAGAAAGCCAAAAAATAATACATAACCAAAATATCTTTGAATGTTATTTTATCGTTACTTTTATTTACACTAATTTGAATAAATTAATTTGTTTTCTTTAGATAAGTCTGCTTAATTTTTATTTAAATATCTTTTTTATTGACTTGATTATTTTGTAAACTTGAAAAAAATAATACACAGACACACACGTGTGTGTGTGTGTGTTGGCCCGCCTGACTTCCAAAAGTTTTCAAGTCGCCCCTCAAGTGGAAAAGTTTGGAGACCCCAGATCTATGGCAAGTGAACCTACCTGCGTACACTTGTATTTACCGTCACTTAGAGTTGTGTTCCACTGCAACATATCCTCAATTGTGTTCCACCATATGTACATCTGTAATTGAATGATGTAAGTTGTGTATCAAGCATACAAATCTCCAATCCAAACAATTTGTGTGAACAAACAAAATGTAAACAACAACTCATTGTGTTCTTATTCTTTTTTACAATTTCTAGGGAAAGTGGGTTTTATCTGATTCTGCCCTAATCCATTATTCTGACTTCTTTACTTTAATAAAAAAAAACACACTATATGCAAGTGAATGTCTGGCATTGAATTATAATTTAGACAAACTGGAAATACTGGAAAGATGAATTATTAGGAAAATATTAGGCCCACAAAAAACTTCAGAAGGTTGGAAATTAAGAAGTAATAATGAAATATATCAAAGTATAGAAAAATATATAAGAAACAGTGAGAAAAACAAGACTAGTATTTTTTGGACACTTATATAGAATAGATGACAATAGGTTAACAAAACAGATCTTCCAATATCTGTGTGGAAAGAAGTCAACATCAAGTTGGATTAAGGAAGTCAAAAACGATTTAGAATAAAATAATATAAACGCAGTAGAAACAATTGGAAGAGAAGTTTTTCGGGCGAAAGTGTTAAAAATGGAGGAAATTCAATATTAATGCAGAGTGAATCTGTTTTTCTTTAAATTTGGTATAAAATCCAATTCTGAACAATTTGATATAAATATTGTCATCAAAAAATGGTTACAAGTTAAAACAACCAACATGTTTTCTATTCTTGTACATGGGGGTGGATTAGGAAAGGGTGCAGATACCAGAAGCACATGGTGGCTTATGCTGCCATCAGACTGGTGTGCTCCCACACTTTAGTGCACTTTAATACGGAAAATGATTTTTCAGATTCATAGTTAGCTATTGGAAACATCAAAAGCAGATGATAAGCAATGTATATATTTGGAAATACAACAATCATTTTACAATCAATAATCCAGTTTAATACTTTGAGTGGACAAACTGTAGTAGGATGCAATCTATCATCTTCATTCAGATGATTTGGAAAAAACGTCTTTCTTGCAATTTTACTCATGCCACAATGTGTTTCAATTCAGATCATTATCAGAAGATCATTATTCAGATCGTTGGAGTAAACTTCTATAAGAGCATTCACTTGATTTTCAAACTCGACACTCTCTATGGTTAATAACTGCGTAAGAAAACCAAACAATTGCATAATGTGATTATAAGCTTTGCTTTTCTTAGTCAAGTCAGCTGGAAGACACTCCCTCTGACAGTTGAGGCCTTGGTGCCCAGTGCTGCAGCACACACTAGCAGTATGGATAATCTGACACTGTTTGTACAACTCTTACAATGTTTTCAACAAAAGTACAAGTTACGTACCAGTATGCTTGTAACAATTTTTCTGAGATATTACTGACACCAATTGTTGTTCAGAATTTAATTCTCTACCAGACTTAGAAATTCTGAAACATTTCTGTTGTGGGTTTTCTACAAAAATGTGAAGAATATGCCATTTTAATATAATATTCCATAAAAAGCATACAACATATAGAAAACACCTGACTTTTTAAATTTATTAGATGAAATTCCATCTGAAATTATCAATTTCATGTTCTTAACTTTGTCCATGTAGCTGCAGTTTCACTTTGTTTTATCTCAGAGAACAAGAAAAAGGGAAGACCTTTGATTGGCCATGAGTAGAAATCATAGCATTTCAAGATCCAGTTAATATAAATTTTGTTAATTATGTTGATGAAGGGAATACGCCTGTGAAGTACGTTAGAAAGTTGCTGTATGAAGTGGTTTTTATTTCTTTGTGAATTTTATAATTCCATAACAGTGTATTCATCTGACAGATAACCATTTCTCCAGTCAGCGAATTTGGCTATCTGGGCTACAGTGTGTCTTAAAATGCAAGCAATGACTTTGTGAATAAGATGCATGAGTACAACCTTATGTGCGGGACCATCAGGCGAACTTACTTAAGTCAGCAAGTAAAGAAATACACCTAAAATTCTACAAAGTGATGGCCCTTTCCACACTTCTTTATGGGTCTGAGAATTAGACTTTAATGAAAGGGAAACACCAGTCATATCCAACCAGCTGAAATGAGATTTCTCAGATATGTGGCAGGGTATACTCTCCATCATCATAGAAGAAACACAGATATACTGAAGAACTGAATATTATGAGTATATTCAACATGATTGCCCAGTATCGGCTGGATTGGTGGGAACATCTTTGCCGAATGGGCAACTGCCGTATCCCCAAACAACTATGGAATTATAAACCGAAGGGACGGAGAGGTGTGGGATGTCTGAGGAAGCACTGGAGTGACCAGCTGTAGACTCGTTGACTGTTTGAGACTGGAACAAACCATCCTTGGTTTAATCCTTGCAGATGATGATGATAATTATGATATACTGCCTAGAATAAATTTTTAGATTTTGTTGTTATTTATTAGTACTATGTTTTCATTTAGTGATATTTGTATTTTTGTATTAGCGTAGTAATAATATTGTTTGTCTCATTTGCAACTTTTTTTATGTTTAGCCCCTCGAAGGTCTTGTTACCAGGAGTGTAATGCCGGTATGTTCATGATTTATTAGCGTAATAGTACTAATAGAAAGTGTGTGTGTGTGTGTGTGTGTATGTGTGTGTATGTGTGTGTGTGTGTGTGTGTGTGTGTGCACGTAGATGTCTGTGTGTGTGCGTGTGTGTATGGTGCATCTAAAGTTAAGTAATTACTGTTCCATTCCACTAACCAAATTGTTTGTGTATGTAGAGTGCTTCTCTTGTACCTCTGGTGCCAAATGTTCAGACCGTCATTCCTGGTGCTGGAACCATGGTATGTATGATATCAAAAACATTCATCTAGAGATTAAACTTTGTGCGAACACCAAGAAAATACTATGTTTTCATACATAATTGCATTTGCACACACACATGCACACGTGTGTGTGTGTTGACAAGATAACATATTGCTTCACAGATGAATAAGTGAATTTGATGAAATTAATTTTAGAAGTATTCATGATTAATATAACAACACATTTTCATATGTTGAGAATACAGAAAATCTCATGTAAACCCTGGACTATAACTAAGATATTACAATGTTAAGTATTTGTGAACCCCCTAACTTCTTGTGAGTCATTTATTTTGCAACATTACTTATGCTATAAAATTATGAAAGGTGTAATCGTAATAATAATAACACAATGTGAAATGGTTTAGAATCATTTAAAAATTTATTAATTAAAAATTTTCTATTCTGTTGCGATTTAAAAATATCATTATTATTCGCATGTGTGTAGCCGTAGCACACATTTAGTTATTAACATATAAGTAATAATCTCGTATTACACATAGAACATAATATACACTCTTATACTACAATAAACATTTGTTATTATATAATATTGCTCTCGACTTGCTCATTACTGTGATAACTATTAGATTATCTAATCTCCTTTTAATAATCTATTTTCTTTTTATTATATTGCATATGCATTGCTTTGTTTTCTAATAAAATTGACTATTTACTTTCAGCTTAATTCAAATATCACTGATTAAATTATTTATTCAATATTATAAAATTTACTATTTACTTTCATATTACTTTAAATGTCATTGATTAAATTATTTCTCAAAACTATACTTTCATGTGTTTAAACATTACTCTAAAACTACTATACAAATAAACATTTAAATTTCCAAAAATTATTAACTCATCTTTGAATTATATTGTCTTTCTTTTTACATAGTTAATTGTCTGTACGTGAGTCTTTTTGTTTTTACAAATGCAAGGTTTTGTTTCACCTTATTTGTCGTGGTAATACTCAGCGTATCCTCTTCGGTCCTAGGTACACGATCCTGGATGCTCCTCTGTAGTCGTGTAGTCCTGGAGTCTTTGATCCTCGTCCGTCAGATCCTCTCCACAGTCCGTTGCTTCGTTCCGTACGCTGGACTCTAATTCCATGTACTTCGCTGGTCCCTCATATCCCGTCATGGCCTTAGGTTGCAGGTGCTCTCACAAAAGTGATGAGTAGTCGTGAAGAACCTCCGGCTGCTGCTGTGGTAGATAGAAAAAGAGTTGTTGTCATTGGGCAGAGCCTCCGGCTGCCACGGTAGTTGTACGAGAAAGAGAAATAAGTTGGTGCGTCTCGAGTATTTATACCCTAGTGCGCAAAAATCATGTTTTGACAATATTCTGCAGGTCTCAGTCTGTCGTTGGCGTCCCTTTCTAAACACGATTATTTTCACACTTATTTCGCTTGTCTTCGCAACATGCGAAGTCTTTTGCTAATTACCTGATATTCATCTTGTCGGTAATTTTTAGGTGTTCACTGTGTATAAACCGTTTTTCTCTATCTTAATTAATATAAGTTTTATTTATATTTATTTTCACTATATTCGCACTTTTTATTATTTTCGCACTATTTTTTGTACATATGTGCATCTTTATTTTATACACACTGTGGCGTATTTGGTTTTGTGATATTATGCACACACTCTTTACAATTTAAATAATTCATATAATTAATAGCGTTCATTTAGGGGTGACGCTTTACAGGAACCAACTGGTCTCACACACACATGTAAAATACATGTGTACACACAGACACAGCTGCGTGGCGTGATTAACCTGTCCCAGCCTGAAATTTGGTTGTTTCATTTACAGTTCAGATCAAAAGCTGAATTATTATTACTGACAATATGAATTATTTATTTAATTAAATTAATTATCTTAATTTCTTGTGCAATGCACAGTACCCTATACATTTGTACTGTTGCAATATATTTGTAGACTTAATTCTCTACTGTATTGAGACAATAAAGGTCCAAGAAAGAGAAGACAGTTCCATTAAACAGACAGTATCCTTCTACACAGATAACACACACATATACACCTGTGTGTGTGTGTGTGTGTGTGTGTGTGTGTGTGTGTGTGTGTGTGTGTGTGTGTGTGTGTGTGTGTGTGTGTGTGTGTGTGTGTGTGTGTGTGTGTGTGTGTGTGTGTGTGTGTGTGTGTGTGTGTGTGTGTGTGTGTGTAAAACCCTTTATATTTTTTCCCAAATTATAGTTAATATTACAAGTTATATGACATGTTAAAATTTGTTTCTTACTATCACATTAAATATGAAGTTAAAATGCTACATTAAAGAAAAATTATTGCTTTTAATGTTTCTGTCTTATATTGTAAAACTTTATGCTTATGAAATGCACTTCTTTAAATATTTTTCAGATACCTGAACTGCTTATACTCCTGTTCATAGCATATATATGTGGATGTGTGTGTACTTAGCATGATTATTTTGTATTAACATGACCTTTTTTTTTAGTTTTGTATCGGCCATCTGAGGACCACACGCCAATTTCAATGCTTTATTCTTTGTTCCTTTTCTTTTTCTCAAATATTCGTTCATATTTCTACTGTGTCTCTTCTTCCTGTCTTTAGTCCACTTTGAACCTGCGTTTTTCTCTCTCCTACCCTGGACTCCTTCCATTTTTATTACTTTTGCCTGAAAAACTTCTCTTTCAATTATTTCTTCTGTGTTTATATTATTTTTTCTAAATCCTTTTGGACTTCTTTAATCCAACTTGATGTTGACTTCTTCCCTCCACAGATATTTGAAGATCTGTTTTTTTAACCTATTGTCATCCATTCTATATAAATGTCCAAAAAATAATAGTCTTCTTTTTCTCATTGTTTCTGTTATATTTTCTATACTTTGATATATTTCATTATTACTTCTTAATTTCCAACCTTCTGAAGATTTTCGTGGGCCTAATATTTTCCTAATAATTCGTCTTTCCAATATTTCTAGTTTGTCTAAATTATAATTCACTTGCATATAAACATTCTGGCCTCACTACTCTACTCTAATGTGCTTATTATTAATATACGATAATAAGAATTATTGTAGTATTAAAAAATCAATTGAATAGGCCTACTCTGTTTCTATTTTTTGGTAATATGAAATGACAATACATTAAATATTTTGATTAAAATTAACTCCCGAGCTGTTTGACTGTGGTCCAAAGTGACTCACAAAACCAGATGTTTTGGCAGAACCACTGACTGCCATCTTCAGTGAAAATGAGAAGCTTTTTTCGGCAGTGAGTGCATACTTCCCTCGCCTTCATATGGAGACCATCCAGATCCAGAAGCATGCTGCAATCGCTATGAATTGGTGAAAGACTGTCTTTAAGTACTTTATAGTAGGACGCTATGTGAGGCTCTCATCGTGACACTTAGAAAACGTATAAGTAAAAGTAGTGTTCACAGGACATCTTCAGCCTTAACCACACTACTGTGGTCCTAATGTACTACATCCCACGTTAGCATTGACTCATTTTCACTGAAGATGGCAGTCAGTAGTATTGTGGAAACATCTGGTTTTGTGAGAAACTTTGGACTACCGCCAAACAACCCACGTGTTAATTTTAATCAAAATGACACCGGCCGTGTAAGCCTTCATACAACTTTAATACAATAAACAATTGACAAAAAATTAATTCATTAATAGAGAAAAGTCTTGAAAGGGTTATACATATGGTGGTCAACAATGGACTAGTCAATTTTTCTTTACCAGCGACTTCAGTTATTTGATGGTTCAGATATTTGCTGTTTCGATAATTGTCACTCTACTATACCAGTAGTTGCTACATATAAAAACACAGTACCTTCTTACATAGGCGTAACTTGGGAGGGGCAAGGGGGCACTCGCCCCCCCCAATGTTCCGAGCATTATAACATTTTGTTTCCAGTTGTTTATAAATAAAAACTAACAAATAGTTAAACAGGAGACAGTTTCTATGCTTGCAAGGACAGTAAGCACAATTTATCAATGTCTGTACTGTTATCGGACGACTAGTTGGCATAAATTTATTATTTTTATTTCTTTCGAAGAAACTTGTAAGGGGAATGTTTGACAGATTTGAATGATATACGTCAAAATAATATTTGTGTTAGAAAAAAAAAACACTAGAGACCTAATTAACTAGAATACAATGTGTGCCTTTTACACAAACAAAGACTTGTTTTGAAACACCGCAAGATGTTGATGGCTTTGTTCACGAATCTTACAAGACGGTCGTTTGGAACTGTTGTTTGTTAATGATTACTGATAGAAGTGCGGTCAATTACTCAGTCGTGTATGTAGTCCATTAAAGTACACATCGCTTGTCTCTTTCTTAATTTGTTATTGTTATGATTGTTTTGGTTTTTTGTGTTGATAAGTGGTGGGAAATGGGAGATAAGAAACACAAAGGAGTAACATGGCTTAATTTCTTTGAAAATTGCCTGACTGGCAATTTGAAAAAAATCTCTTTGTGTTGTGACTGACTCGGCTTACTGCTACTGCTGCCGAGCCTTTGTGACAGTGTGCCTAAGGGAGAGGATGCGTTTACGAAAACTGGGTATAAGAATTGGAAGAACTGAAATTGTTTATGTTTATTGGGCAACAGTATATTATTTGTTCTAGGTAAACATAACTGGAAGTACAACTAATGAAGAAAGGTTTGTTGATCATTTAAAAATGAAATTGTCCCTCGTTTACTAACTAAGAATTATTACTAAACTTTCTAATTTTCTATATAATATATTTTATTTCTTTTATTATATAAATGGTCTTACTACACACTTGAATTTATGAAGCTTTACCCTGCCTCCCCCCAAAGTTAGGCTCCAAGTTACGCCCATGCTTCCTTATATACTGAACAGCTCACATAAGACAGCCTACCCTGTGTAACTACTGTGGTACTACAAAAAGAAACCACTATTATAACATACACTGTGTGAGGTCGTATGCATTGTGTACAGTTCTTAAAGAGTAACTGTGATATCATGTAGAGAAAAATTTGTCTGTAGTCTTACGCCTTTGTTTTCTGACTAAAATTTTTGTGTTTGTAGTACGGTGGTCCTGAGGTATCAGTAGTGGCTACTGGATCTACTGATACCTCAGGACCACCATACTACAAACACTACTACTATTCAGTAGTGGCTACTGGATCACGAAGATGATACAGCAAGGCTCTCACGTCTCTACTGGTCAGCACGCCGCCTAATGGCCCAACAGCCAAGGGTGGGCGTTGGCTAGTAAGTAAGTAAGTAAGTGGCTACTGGATCAGGTTCTCCTATTGTCAGGAGTCTGGTACGTTTGTTTAATCATTACTAATAACTATACACATAAAGCGTATGATAACTTATGGAAACATTTTGTAAATGTAAATTTTGTATTAAGTATTATGTAAAAAATATAAATTGTTACATTAGTGTATGCAAACATATTGTATTGACCACAATCTTAGAATAATGGAATAAGTTGTTAATCACCAGAAAAGTGGTCCTCTACTTTAAGACTTTGACATTCATATATTTCACTCTTTTGGTCAATGAAAGTTGTTAAATTCCTGAATTTTGTTGTCCGATCAAATATCTAGCAGAAACCAATGGATACAAGAGAACATAATCAATAAACTCCTACACAAACACAAAACAAACAACAGAAAAGACAGAAAACAACTAGCTCATAACACTAACGTTCATAACCACAATGAAAATTTACCCACAAATTTAAAAAGCAGCTTACAGAATTGCATACAGAACTACAAACAAAACAGAACACATACTGTCAAAAAACAAACACAAAGAACAAAAAAAATTGGTTTACTTGGTATAAACAAACTAAACTGTTCAGGATGTAACAAATTCTACTAGGCTAGACATGACGAATCTTCAAACAGAGATACATTGAACACACAAAGGCTCTACACTCCACCACCGAATCGACCTTTGAAAACCACTTCATTGAACACCTTGTTACTTGAATTAGTAGTCTCTCTAATTCTAACTTTGTTGTGTTCACATGCTAAACTGCTACTTGTCGTGTTCTGGATGAGGCCTTTCAGTGTTTCCACCATTTTCAAGCCCTAAACCACAACCTTTAGCAAGGTTTACCACGACCAAGGGCCTAAGGTCATGGTTTAGGACTTGAAAATGGTGGAAACACTGGAAGGCCTCTTCTGGAACATGATAAGTAGCAGTTTAGCAAGTAAACACGACAAAGTTGGCACCTCATTGAAGCAAATCACACATACACAAACATAAACACCAACATGAAAATTCTACACGTACACACAAAAGGCCGAAAACTAGACACTCTTGAACAACTTTAAATATACAAACACACAAAAACACATAAAAACAACATCCTAAACAAACAGACACAATTAAAATCACACATACTATTTTAACATATCACACACACACACACACACACACACACACACACACACACACACACACACACACACACACACACACACACACACACACACACACACACACACACACACACACACACACACACACACACACACACACACACACACACACACACACACACACACACACACACACACACACACACACACACACACACACACACACACACACACACACACACACACACACACAACATCAATCTTTTGAACGATGCCGATGGTGCCATCACCAAGAACAAGACAGATAGCACTCCTAGTGGCAGCCTCTGACGAAGTTTATAATAAGCAAAAACTAACTCAGACTACAAGGTAAAAGTTTTGCATTTTTACCAATAAAAAATTAATGTTCTGAGTCAAAAGGCCCATGAAGGAGCTCATGGATGGGGTAAAAGAGGGAAGAAGGTATGTGGTGATCAAGAGGCCGTATACAGACAGGAAGAAAATACAAGCCCACCAACCTCTGGATTGAGGTGAAGAAGAAGAAGACAGTTCTAATCATTGGTTTGTTCCAATTATTACTGAACCTTAATGAGAAAAAGAATAGGTCAAAATTTTAAACTTAAAACAGCATTTTAGGGTACAGATAAGCAACAGATCATAATTGAAATAATAAAAGACAAATTTATGTAGAAATTTAAGTCCATGTCCATGTGGACAAATGAGGACAGTACAATAATCAAACACAAGGCAATGAACATTGCAGTAAAAATGAACAGTTTACTCCTAACAGTTCAACAAATGTTACAGTAAAAACAAACAATTTACTTGTAACAGTTCAACAAACGTTGCAATAAAAACGAACAGTTTACTCCGAACAGAGAACTGAACTAGAACAGTGCGTTGTCAATACTGTTTATCAACTCCATGTTCGTTTTTAAAACAGAAAACAGTAGGTAGTGTTCCACTGATTCATTTTATTTTAGAAATGAAGAACGTTTATCATCAAACAGCTCGCGTTTCTAGGAAGAAGTCTATATGCACACAACAGGTTTCATTGTTTGTGGAGTGGCTAAGTTGAAGGGGGAGAGTAAACTGTTTATCTCTGTGGAAAAGTACAGTTCATTCGTTTTTTTATCAGAAAACTGTTTTTTTCAAATAGTTGTGTTTTTGCACCC
This sequence comes from Magicicada septendecula, assembly GCA_034769895.1. Taxonomy (NCBI): domain Eukaryota; kingdom Metazoa; phylum Arthropoda; class Insecta; order Hemiptera; family Cicadidae; genus Magicicada; species Magicicada septendecula. The sequence continues at coordinate 490,273,262 of CM068370.1, read as the reverse complement.
AACACTAACTGTTGTTAGTGTTTATTAGGGGAAATCAAAAAGATACCAAAAAAGGAGACAGCAAAATACAGGCAGCAGAAATGAGATTTTTGAGACGGGTCACAGCCTGCACAAGAAGAGATTTAGTAAGAAATGAAGACATGCGAAATGAACAAAATTTGTATGGAATAAATGAAATATAACTGAATATAAAGAAAGATGGAGACAACACGTAAATAGAATGGGAAATGGAAGAATACCCAAAAAAATACTTAACTACAACCCAAGAGGGAAAAGAGATATAGGAAGACCACGAAAACGGTGGTCATAAGTTTGTGAGGACGGAACAGGCAAATGCCTAATCCTTGCAGTGCAGAAGAAGAAGAAGAAGAAGAAGAAGAAGAAGATCAAAAAGATAAAGAAATGTATATTCTCTTGTGATCAGGGACTGACAGCTTTGTTGTAAACCATAACATCGCAGTGTCATATATTATTATGTTTTATAATAAACAGGTTGCAAGTGTGTTCAAAAATCAATTGAAAATGATTGTTCCATTGCCCAACTCCATAAAGAAAGAAATGTTAGAAGCGACAGACATTTTCTAAACTATAAGGGCGGAAACCTGCAGATTATTTGTAGAATGCAATAGAGTAGTTCGTTTGATGGCAACATTTACAAGTAGATTGATTAAAGACAGCCGGATTTCTTTCTGAGTTACACAATGGAAATGTAGGGCTCCCACATTATTAGAACAATGACAATACCGAAGCGGTTAAAAACTGGTTCATGATGAGTTGCAAATTAGAATTAATGAAGTTACAAATGAGTTGAATATAAGTCACTGCTATAAATTATCCAGATGTCATTTTGGTTGATACAATTCGCAACCTCTTTGTTTTGCCAAAAAGAAAACAAACATTTGACTGCTTGACTGACTTGCCTTATAGTCCTGACCTGCTTCAAAGATGATTTTAATCTTTTTGATCTGCTCAGAGCTGCAATTAAAACATTTTTGTTCAGATGAAAAGGTCATAGAAGTGGTTGCTGCATGTGAGACAGAAGGTTTCTTCTAGTAATGAATTCAGAAGCTTGTTAAGAGATGGACTGAGTGAATCGAAGTAAGAAAAGTCTATGTGGCAAAGCATCACAAGTTTTATTTATGAAAGCACAAATAAAAAACCAATGATATTAAATTGAGTTCCCGGGCTGTTTGGCCATGGTCCAGTGCAAAATTCCATAGCAAATGTTTTGGCCGTGTCATCGACGGCCATCTTCAGTTTGAAATTTGAGTTTGCACTAATATAAGGTGTTCACATTAGAGACCACAGTAATGTGGTAATGGCTAGTAGTCCCGTGAAAGCCACTTGTACTTATAAATTTTCCAAGTCCCACAATGATGTAGTTTTTACAGCACCAGCCAATCATCAGGAAGCAGTTTAGACGCCATCAGCCAATCAGGAGGAAGCCAGCATATGAGAGGTTCGTAGTAAACCGTGCCATAGAATACTTAATGAGAGGCTTTCACCTCACCGATTCATTACATGCTTCTGAATCTGGACGGATCTGGAGCTGTAAGTGTGTGTGCATGCGCACATGGACTTGTGAACCTATACGACAACATGAGACAATGTTTTACATGATTTTAATTGACACACAGCTGCTTGAAGCACTTCAAATCTTCCTTTCTTTGCTGTCTGATATTGTTTATATATATTGTACAAAGACAGATGCTTGAACCACTTCAAATCTTTCTTTCTTTGCTGTCTGATATTGTTTATATATATTGTACAAAGTGAGTCAGTGTATCTGTTATTTAAAAGTAGTTTAGAAATTACAAATAATATTTATTATTATTACGTTTATACATTTATAATATTGTTTTGTGTAACTGATTTTTTTTTGTTTCTAGTATGGCAGTACCGGTGCATCATTAGTGCCTTCTGGATCTAGTCCTACCATTGTCAGGAGTATGGTGGTATGTTTAAATACTACAGTATTTATTTATACAACTGTAGAAGTATTTATTTATAAAATTGTAAACATTTACCACTTTATTAGCTTACTTGTTTGAAACAACGTGTCAAGAAAACATAATTATAAGAATTAGGGTTTTGTAATTTATTTTACTGGAAGAACATTAAAATTCATAGTGCAGTTTGAGTTTTAGCTTTCTCAATATACTCAAACATTTTTCTAAAAATTGGACTAAAGGTACCTATATATGGCATATTCCAGTGGCCTTCAGTAAGAATTCAAATTTATTGAAATACATACATTAGACTAAATCTTAATATTGCATATCCTATTAATTTCAAAAATCTGCATTATGATTAACATTTTAAGAAAGTTCAGACAAAAATTGTGTGTATTTGTATAAAATCATTCGGATAAAAAAAATCAAATTGTATGAAATGCTTAAAAAAAAATTGAACATCTCAAAACAAGATAAATTTAAAGAGAATTCCAAATTGTTGAATACATAACAAAATTGTTAAGCTTTGAAACACAAAATTGCTTTCTCTTGTAACGGGACAAATAAACTCACCCAGTGATATTTTGGTAATAATAAAGATTTTATTTGAAAATGTTAATGTTAATACAACGTTACACTCTTGTAAAATCTACTTCAATTTAGGTATAGTGCCCATGTGTACACTATAGTACTGTTCCTTTGTGGCCAACTCTAACACTTAGTTCACATTAGGCCATACCAATATCTTTTCTAAGATTATATCACCATTTAAAAAATACACTCACAGAATTGTCAGTGGCTAATTCTTTTTGTTTGAACTTCTGTCCTTCTGTATAAAATGTGTGTTAATTGACAGAAACTCCATGTGCTTCTAACTGGACTAAGCTCGAGTCCTCATCAAGTGAATTTAAAGAAGAAATTCTTTTTATTTTTTTTATTTTTGTAGTATTAGGTCTGGCAGGCTTAGGAGTGTCTAGAACTGCTTCTACATTTTTAAAAGTGATAATTCTTTCAGTAGGCACATGTATTTTCCTTTTCTGTTTCAAGTTAAGTCGCTCATTATGTTTTAAAAAGGTGATGCCTGCCATATTCTTCTTCAGCCAAATTCTAAGGATAACACTGTGTAGTATTGATTAATTTTACATACATCAATATTCTATCATTTTTGGGTCCAAGATTACATTTTGCACCTTACTTTATGCAAGCTATTTATCAGTTTTTAATCTTGCTAGAAATGCATCGTGAAAGCTTGTTGCAAAACCTCAAGCGTGATTTTGACTTTTTCTGTTTAGTTAAAATACCTTATCATAGTTTTCATTAACCTTTCCTTGAAATACTGTGTGTGTGTGTGTGTGAGGTGCTTTATATACTACACGGTTACTTTAACATTGGATTCAGAGAGGGGAAGCATAGCAGCACTGGCACTACGTATTGTGTGGAGATACAGTATGTTCCCCTACACTGGTTGAAGTTTGTACAGTCAAAGTAAATCTCATAAGCAACTTGAAAATTTACCCGTCTGAAAATTACAGTAAGAGCATTAGAATGCTTAAATTTTGTCCTTTGTTATTCTACACCATTTCAAATAACATACTTTGTAACATGAACACGCACAAATATTAGCCTATACTTGTAATACAAATTGACACTCACGATATTTACATCTGGGAAACATACATTCAAATGACAAACTTTTGAGTATGACTGTAGATTGCTCGGTAGTGTGAGACATGCTTGCAGATTTGTCTCTAAACTCCTGTAGTTCACATTTTTCCGCATCCTTTGTTAAATTTGTCTAGTAGTAGTAAACAGAAGAAGCTTTTTGTGTCGCTGTAAAGTACTGAATAAAACAACAATATATACTGACAAATGTATGTACACGAGATGTGAACATGGGCTTGTGTATACTTACAGTATGTGTTTTGTAAAGTCAATAAGAGGAAAGCAATTTTATATGACATTAGTGTTTTTCAACTACAATTGTTGTTTTTTTTATGGGTAAAAATGTAAAAGTTTTACCTTATAACCAAGCGCTTCCCAAAGTTCATAAAGAAGAAATTCCGTTCTTTATAATTATTTATAACGAAGTAATTATTTCAGTAAAGTTATGGACATGTCATGGACAGCGAAATCCAAGAATACAATTTTTTTTTTTTTTTTTTTTTAGACTAATCCCAATCCTGTATTAGTGACAACTGCTACACCTGCTACTACAACTACTCCGACAGTCAGGAGTGTGGTAAGTTTAAGTTTAAGTGATGATCACAGTAAAACCTCTCCTAATTGACCCTTCTCAATAACATTCGGCCGGATTCCAATGAATCATTCGAGAAACACGTAGATTGTTCTGTGATGTCATAACAATATCATCATGATACTGATGTGATCAGTGAAATGTGTGTCAGGAGAAAATACAATAATAATTTTACTTGGAGAAGGAGTTAATATTTGAAAAAAATTTCACACTATTTAAACACCAACCTTATATTTGGAGGACTACAAATTTGTGTATTAACATACTGCTTTAGACTGAACTCGAGAGGAATGTGACATAAACACGGGTTTGCTCACACATATGTAAACAAACGACTACTATGAGAAATACCGATTCACGTTACATTATGAAAACTCAGTCAATGCTCACTTTCATCTGATCTAAAAAAGTATGTTTCTCCTAGATTCCAGAAAACTTTTAATTTGCATAAGGTACTTGTAACGCATCATTACAATTTCTGGTTTTTCAATTACACTTTTCTTTTACTTCTGCATTTCTTCCACTTGAATCCCACACTTTTAAACACTCAGATTAATGTTTTAGTGCGACCTGGGAAATAGATTCTTTCTTTCCCGATAGGTAGGAGTTTTTTAATAGCTGTGCATGTTTTGATTTTTATAAAAAAGTCTGAACAGTGTTTCTTAACTACACGCTTATCAAAATCACGAAGAAAAAGTTTCCTTTCTCACATGTCTTAGTTTTTTCCTCGTGTTTTCCTTCCAGACTGCATTTACTTTGATTTCTCAAGTATTTAACGTAGCCTTCCAATCGATTACAGTAATACGTAGCTCGTTGCTTGCTTGAATCAGCGGGTACATAAGTGAGTTTTGTTTGTTTTCTTCATCAAATTATTCAGTTATATTACTAATTATTTCGAGACCTTCACTGTGAACAACGAAACTTCCTTTTCTTTCTTTCAATGATCCTTGAAGAGACACTGTGAATAGATGTCTATGGATAACAATAGTTCAAAATTTTTTATTGTTACTATAACAAAATTACTTGAAAAAGTACTAAGTTGTAAACACAAAACCAATAACAGGTCTTTGTACGTATTTAAACGCACTTAATTCTGCAACGATGAAAACCAGACTGGAATAAAATTAACTTACAAAGTCTCTAATGTCCGATTGCTTTTGGGAATGGATGCCAGTCTGACTGTGAACCAGGGTCATGAATTGGCCTTGACAAACTAACGATAATAACACAAACATACTCATACTTTACCCCCTCCATCAGAGACAGAGTTCAGTCTCATACAGTATATATGAGAGGGGAAGCGATTATGGAGGGCATAATATCCAATTTTGATGTTTTCAGGTGGACCAACCCCTAATTGTAAGCGCTTCGAACTCTGGTTGCTCAAAATCCACTACTCAAGTAAGTATAACTTTCATTACTCTGTGTACATATGAGTACATTTATGTTCTCAGTTATCAAACAAATTCATACTTTTTGAACAAGTGAAGTGAGTTCTCAGTTTTATCGTGACCGTTTGGCATTTGTCTGTCTGACTGTGTCTGTCTTTTGGGGCATATCTTACAATAACTTTTGAAAGTTTCAACCGATTTTTGTAAAACTTGGCATCCATGTCCATACCCTACAAAACCCTATTGTTATTGTGAATGATTTCCCTAAAAATAGGGGCTAGGAGACAAAAATGTGAAGGGGTACAAATTTTATAAAATTCACACATGTCCATATAGGGTATCAAATTAAAGGAAATCAAATTTTAACCAGAGTTTCAGTTTTGAAAGTTTAAATATTTTTGGATGCTGAGGGCCAAAAAGTGGGGGCAAAAGATTCATAAAATTGCAAATTCCATGTGCGATAAGAATTTAAAGTGAATTTTAACCAAATTCTGAATACAGCGTACGGTTTAGGAAATTTCAAAATATCTTGACTACAGGAACAAAAAATGGGATAAAAATTTGGAAAACTGTAAAAATCTAGCCAGATGCCAGATAGAAGAAGAAGAAAATGATGATGATGAAGAAGATAGTTCCTATTATTTGGAATAAAAATTCCTATTATTTGGAATTTTTTAGCATTAATTGTATGATTTATCTGGAATAGGAATTTTTGTATAATTTTTCTGATAATTTAAAAACTATCTAATATCAAAATGTATCCAATAATAAATATATTTTGCACAAAATAATGAGTTTGCAGTTCAGGGACAATACTAGATTTTATAGTTTAAAAAATTGTTTTCACTTACAAAATGTTTATTTATGCACATGAGTACATTAGTGAAGGTATATGGGTAGTATAATGTACACACACACACACACACACACACACACACACACACACACACACACACACACACACACACACACACACACACACACACACACACAGGCACACATGCAGTCACAACTATATCTTCATTACAATAATATCTGTCATTGCCTACTCCACTACTGTCTTTAGTGGTGGGCGTTTTTATTGTTTTTGCAAAATGAAAACAAACTGTTCGTTTAAAAAACAACTGTTTTTAAAACAGTTGGAAAAAACAGGTTGAATTAATGAACTGTTTACTACTTACAGTTACTGATTTTACCATTATGTTGTTAAAACATTTTGTTTTGAGCATTTACAAATAACTTCGTTTTAGTATTTTTCTTAAATGGATGGTTATGTAACATAAAACAATGGCATTAAGTCAATATTTCTCTTATTTACCTGTATCTTTAAAGGCATTTTTTGTTTTAAATTGTTTCATCAAAACTTATAAGGACTATCTGAATAATATTTTTATAGTAACTGAAATAAAACTGAATATAGCCTAATTCTACGTTAAACAGAATGTGGACAAATGAGGACAGTACAATAATCAAACACAAGTTAATGAACATTGCAGTAAAAATGAACAGTTTACTCCTAACAGTTCAACAAATGTTACAGTAAAAACAAACAATTTACTTGTAACAGTTCAACAAACGTTGCAATAAAAACGAACAGTTTACTCCGAACAGAGAACTGAACTAGAACAGTGCGTTGTCAATACTTTTTATCAACTCAATGTTCGTTTTTAAAACAGAAAACAGTAGGTAGTGTTCCACTGATTCATTTTATTTTAGAAATGAGGAACGTTTATCATCAAACAGCTCGCGTTTCTAGGAAGAAGTCTATATGCACACAACAGGTTTCATTGTTTGTGGAGTGGCTAAGTTGAAGGGGGAGAGTAAACTGTTTATCTCTGTGGAAAAGTACAGTTCATTCGTTTTTTATCAGAAAACTGTTTTTTTCAGATAGTTGTGTTTTTGCACCCAACACTAACTGTTGTTACTGTTTATTAGGGGAAATCAAAAAGATACCAAAAAAGGAGACAGCAAAATACAGGCAGCAGAAATGAGATTTTTGAGACGGGTCACAGCCTGCATAAGAAGAGATTTAGTAAGAAATGAAGACATGCGAAATGAACAAAATTTGTATGGAATAAATGAAATATAACTGAATATAAAGAAAGATGGAGACAACACGTAAATAGAATGGGAAATGGAAGAATACCCAAAAAAATACTTAACTACAACCCAAGAGAGAAAAGAGATATAGGAAGACCACGAAAACGGTGGTCGTAAGTTTGTGAGGACGGAACAGGCAAATGTCTAATCCTTGCAGTGCAGAAGAAGAAGAAGAAGAAGAAGAAGAAGAAGAAGAAGAAGAAGAAGAAGAAGAAGAAGAAGAAGAAGATCAAAAAGATAAAGAAATGTATATTCTCTTGTGATCAGGGACTGACTGCTTTGTTGTAAACCATAACATCGCAGTGTCATATATTATTATGTTTTATAATAAACACGTTGCAAGTGTGTTCAAAAATCAATTGAAAATGATTGTTCCATTGCCCAACTCCATAAAGAAAGAAATGTTAGAAGCGACAGACATTTTCTAAACTGTAAGGGCGGAAACCTGCAGAGATTATTTGTAGAATGCAATAGAGTAGTTCGTTTGATGGCAACATTTACAAGTAGATTGATTAAAGACAGCCGGATTTCTTTCTGAGTTACACAATGGAAATGTAGGGCTCCCACATTATTAGAACAATGACAATACCGAAGCGGTTAAAAAATGATTCATGATGAGTTGCAAATTAGAATTAATGAAGTTACAAATGAGTTGAATATAAGTCACTGCTATAAATTATCCAGAAGATGTGTTGTGAATTTTGGTTGATACAATTCACAACCTCTTTGTTTTGCCAAAAAGAAAACAAACATTTGACTGCTTGACTGACTTGCCTTATAGTCCTGACCTGCTTCAAAGATGATTTTAATCTTTTTGGTCTGCTCAGAGCTGCAATTAAAACATTTTTGTTCAGATGAAAAGGTCGTAGAAGTGGTTGCTGCATGTGAGACAGAAGGTTTCTTCTAGTAATGAATTCAGAAGCTTGTTAAGAGATGGACTGAGTGAATCAAAGTAAGAAAAGTCTATGTGGCAAAGCATCACAAGTTTTATTTATGAAAGCACAAATAAAAAACCAATGATATTAAATTGAGTTCCCGGGCTGTTTGGCCATGGTCCAGTGCAAAATTCCATAGCAAATGTTTTGGCCGTGTCATCGACGGCTATCTTCAGTTTGAAATTTGAGTTTGCACTAATATAAGGTGTTCACATTAGAGACCACAGTAATGTGGTAATGGCTAGTAGTCCCGTGAAAGCCACTTGTACTTATAAATTTTCCAAGTCCCACAATGATGTAGTTTTTACAGCACCAGCCAATCATCAGGAAGCAGTTTAGACGCCATCAGCCAATCAGGAGGAAGCCAGCATATGAGAGGTTCGTAGTAAACCGTGCCATAGAATACTTAATGAGAGGCTTTCACCTCACCGATTCATTACATGCTTCTGAATCTGGACGGATCTGGAGCTGAAAGTGTATGTGCATGTGCACATGGACTTGTGAACCTATACGACAACATGAGACAATGTTTTACATGATTTTAATTGACACACAGCTGCTTGAAGCACTTCAAATCTTCCTTTCTTTGCTGTCTGATATTGTTTATATATATTGTACAAAGACAGATGCTTGAACCGCTTCAAATCTTTCTTTCTTTGCTGTCTGATATTGTTTATATATATTGTACAAAGTGAGTCAGTGTATCTGTTATTTAAAAGTAGTTTAGAAATTACAAATAATATTTATTATTATTACGTTTATACATTTATAATATTGTTTTGTGTAACTGATTTTTTTTTGTTTCTAGTATGGCAGTATCGCATCATTAGTGCCTTCTGGATCTAGTCCTACCATTGTCAGGAGTATGGTGGTATGTTTAAATACTACAGTATTTATTTATATAACTGTAGAATTATTTATTTATAAAATTGTAAACATTCACCACTTTATTAGCTTACTTGTTTGAAACAACGTGTCAAGAAAACATAATTATAAGAATTATGTTTTTGTAATTTATTTTACTGTAAGAACATTAAAATTCATAGTGCAGTTTGAGTTTTAGCTTTCTCAATATACTCAAACATTTTTCTAAAAATTGGACTAAAGGTACCTATATATGGCATATTCCAGTGGCCTTCAGTAAGAATTCAAATTTATTGAAATACATACATTAGACTAAATCTTAATATTGCATATCCTATTAATTTCAAAAATCTGCATTATGATTAACATTTTAAGAAAGTTCAGACAAAAATTGTGTGTATTTGTATAAAATCAATCGGATAAAAAAAAATCAAATTGTATGAAATGCTTAAAAAAAATTGAACATCTCAAAACAAGATAAATTTAAAGAGAATTCCAAATTGTTGAATACATAACAAAATTGTTAAGCTTTGAAACACAAAATTGCTTTCTCTTGTAACGGGACAAATAAACTCACCCAGTGATATTTTGGTAATAATAAAGATTTTATTTGAAAATGTTAATGTTAATACAACGTTACACTCTTGTAAAATCTACTTCAATTTAGGTATAGTGCCCATGTGTACACTATAGTACTGTTCCTTTGTGGCCAACTCTAACACTTAGTTCACATTAGGCCATACCAATATCTTTTCTAAGATTATATCACCATCTAAAAAATACACTCACAGAATTGTCAGTGGCTAATTCTTTTTGTTTGAACTTCTGTCCTTCTGTATAAAATGTGTGTTAATTGACAGAAACTCCATGTGCTTCTAACTGGACTAAGCTCGAGTCCTCATCAAGTGAATTTAAAAAAGAAATTCTTTTTATTTTTTTTATTTTTGTAGTTTTAGGTCTGGCAGGCTTAGGAGTGTCTAGAACTGCTTCTACATTTTTAAAAGTGATAATTCTTTCAGTAGGCACATGTATTTTCCTTTTCTGTTTCAAGTTAAGTCGCTCATTATGTTTTAAAAAGGTGATGCCTGCCATATTCTTCTTCAGCCAAATTCTAAGGATAACACTGTGTAGTATTGATTAATTTTACATACATCAATATTCTATCATTTTTGTGTCCAAGATTACATTTTGCACCTTACTTTATGCAAGCTATTTATCAGTTCTTTAATCTTGCTAGAAATGCATCGTGAAAGCTTGTTGCAAAACCTCAAGCGTGATTTTGACTTTTTCTGTTTAGTTAAAATACCTTATCATAGTTTTCATTAACCTTTCCTTGAAATACTGTGTGTGTGTGTGTGTGTGTGTGTGTGTGTGTGTGTGTGTGTGTGTGTGTGAGATGCTTTATATACTACACGGTTACTTTAACATTGGATTCAGAGAGGGGAAGCATAGCAGCACTGGCACTACGTATTGTGTGGAGATACAGTATGTTCCCCTACACTGGTTGAAGTTTGTACAGTCAAAGTAAAACTCATAAGCAACTTGAAAATTTACCCGTATGAAAATTACAGTAAGAGCATTAGAATGCTTAAATTTTGTCCTTTGTTATTCTACACCATTTCAAATAACATACTGTGTAACATGAACACGCACATATATTAATCTATACTTGTAATACAAATTGACACTCACGATATTTACATCTGGGAAACATACATTCAAATGACAAACTTTTGAGTATGACTGTAGATTGCTCGGTAGTGTGAGACATGCTTGCAGATTTGTCTCTAAACTCCTGTAGTTCACATTTTTCCGCATCCTTTGTTAAATTTGTCTAGTAGTAGTAAACAGAAGAAGCTTTTTGTGTCGCTGTAAAGTACTGAATAAAACAACAATATATACTGACAAATGTATGTACACGAGATGTGAACATGGGCTTGTGTATACTTACAGTATGTATTTTGTAAAGTCAATAAAAGGAAAGCAATTTTATATAACACTAGTGTTTTTCAACTACAATTGTTGTTTTTTTATGGGTAAAAATGTAAAAGTTTTACCTTATAACCAAGCGCTTCACAATGTTCATAAAGAAGAAATTCCGATCTTTATAATTATTTATAACGAAATAATTATTTCAGGTAAGTAACGGACATGTCATGGACAGTGAAATCCAAGAATACAATTTTTTTTTTTTTTTTGCTTAGACTAATCCCAATCCTGTATTAGTGACAACTGCTACACCTGCTAGTACAACTACTCCGACAGTCAGGAGTGTGGTAAGTTTAAGTTTAAGTGATGATCACAGTAAAACCTCTCCTAATTGACCCTTCTCAATAACATTCGGCCGGATTCCAATGGATCATTCGAGAAACACGTAGATTGTTCTGTGATGTCATAACAATATCATCATGATACTGATGTGATCAGTGAAATGTGTGTCAGGAGAAAATACAATAATAATTTTACTTGGAGAAGGAGTTAATATTTGAAAAAAATTTCACACTATTTAAACACCAACCTTATATTTGGAGGACTACAAATTTGTGTATTAACATACTGCTTTAGACTGAACTCAAGAGGAATGTGACATAAACACGGGTTTGCTCACGCATATGTAAACAAACGACTACTATGAGAAATACCGATTCACGTTACATTATGAAAACTCAGTCAATGCTCACTTTCCTCTGATCTAAAAAAGTATGTTTCTCCTAGATTCCAGAAAACTTTTAATTTGCATAAGGTACTTGTAACGCATCATTACAATTTCTGGTTTTTCAATTACACTTTTCTTTTACTTCTGCATTTCTTCCACTTGAATCCCACACTTTTAAACACTCAGATTAATGTTTTAGTGCGACCTGGGAAATAGATTCTTTCTTTCCCGATAGGTAGGAGTTTTTTAATAGCTGTGCATGTTTTGATTTTTATAAAAAATTCTGAACAGTATTTCTTAACTACACGCTTATCAAAATCACGAAGAAAAAGTTTCCTTTCTCACATGTCTTAGTTTTTTCCTCGTGTTTTCCTTCCGGACTGCATTTCCTTTGATTTCTCAAGTATTTAACGTAGCCTTCCAATCGATTACAGTAATACGTAGCTCGTTGCTTGCTTGAATCAGCGGGTACATAAGTGAGTTTTGTTTGTTTTCTTCATCAAATTATTCAGTTATATTACTAATTATTTCGAGACCTTCACTGTGAACAACGAAACTTCCTTTTCTTTCTTTCAATGATCCTTGAAGAGACACTGTGAATAGATGTCTATGGATAACAATAGTTCAAAATTTTTTATTGTTACTATAACAAAATTACTTGAAAAAGTACTAAGTTGTAAACACAAAACCAATAACAGGTCTTTGTACGTATTTAAACGCACTTAATTCTGCAACGATGAAAACCAGACTGGAATAAAATTAACTTACAAAGTCTCTAATGTCCGATTGCTTTTGGGAATGGATGCCAGTCTGACTGTGAACCAGGGTCATGAATTGGCCTTGACAAACTAACGATAATAACACAAACATACTCATACTTTACCCCCTCCATCAGAGACAGAGTTCAGTCTCATACAGTATATATGAGAGGGGAAGCGATTATGGAGGGCATAATATCCAATTTTGATGTTTTCAGGTGGACCAACCCCTAATTGTAAGCGCTTCGAACTCTGGTTGCTCAAAATCCACTACTCAAGTAAGTATAACTTTCATTACTCTGTGTACATATGAGTACATTTATGTTCTCAGTTATCAAACAAATTCATACTTTTTGAACAAGTGAAGTGAGTTCTCAGTTTTATCGTGACCGTTTGGCATTTGTCTGTCTGACTGTGTCTGTCTTTTGGGGCATATCTTACAATAACTTTTGAAAGTTTCAACCGATTTTTGTAAAACTTGGCATCCATGTCCATACCCTACAAAACCCTATTGTTATTGTGAATGATTTCCCTAAAAATAGGGGCTAGGAGACAAAAATGTGAAGGGGTACAAATTTTATAAAATTCACACATGTCCATATAGGGTATCAAATTAAAGGAAATCAAATTTTAACCAGAGTTTCAGTTTTGAAAGTTTAAATATTTTTGGATGCTGAGGGCCAAAAAGTGGGGGCAAAAGATTCATAAAATTGCAAATTCCATGTGCGATAAGAATTTAAAGTGAATTTTAACCAAATTCTGAATACAGCGTACGCTTTAGGAAATTTCAAAATTTCTTGACTACAGGAACAAAAAATGGGATAAAAATTTGGAAAACTGTAAAAATCTAGCCAGATGCCAGATAGAAGAAGAAGAAGATGATGATGAAAAAGATAGTTCCTATTATTTGGAATAAAAATTCTTGTTATTTGGAATTTTTTAGCATTTATTGTATGATTTATCTGGAATAGGAATTTTTGTAATTTTTCTGATAATTTAAAAACTATCAATATCAAAATGTATCCAATAATAAATATATTTTGCACAAAATAATGAGTTTGCAGTTCAGGGACAATACTAGTTTTTATAGTTTAAAAAATTGTTTTCACTTACAAAATGTTTATTTATGCACATGAGTACATTAGTGAAGGTATATGGGTAGTATAATGTACACACACACACATACACACACGCGGGCGCACATGCAGTCACAACTATATCTTCACTACAATAATATCTGTCATTGCCTACTCCACTACTGTCTTTAGTGGTGGGCGTTTTTATTGTTTTTACAAAATGAAAACAAACTGTTTGTTTCAAAAACAACTGTTTTTAAAACAGTTGGAAAAAACAGGTTGAATTAATGAACTGTTACTACTTACAGTTACTGATTTTACCATTATGTTGTTAAAATTTTTTGTTTTGAGCATTTAAAAATAACTTCGTTTTAGTATTTTTCTTAAATGGATGGTTATGTAACATAAAACAATGGCATTAAGTCAATATTTCTCTTATTTACCTGTATCTATAAGGCATTTTTTGTTTTAAATTGTTTCATCAAAACTTATAAGGATTATCTGAATAATAATTTTATAGTAACTGAAATAAAACTGAATATAGCCTAATTCTACGTTAAACAGAATGTGGACAAATGAGGACAGTACACTAATCAAACACAAGGCAATGAACATTGCAGTAAAAATGAACAGTTTACTCCTAACAGTTCAACAAATGTTACAGTAAAAACAAACAATTTACTTGTAACAGTTCAACAAACGTTGCAATAAAAACGAACAGTTTACTCCGAACAGAGAACTGAACTAGAACAGTGCGTTGTCAATACTGTTTATCAACTCCATGTTCGTTTTTAAAACAGAAAACAGTAGGTAGTGTTCCACTGATTCATTTTATTTTAGAAATGAGGAACGTTTATCATCAAACAGCTCGCGTTTCTAGGAAGAAGTCTATATGCACACAACAGGTTTCATTGTTTGTGGAGTGGCTAAGTTGAAGGGGGAGAGTAAACTGTTTATCTCTGTGGAAAAGTACAGTTCATTCGTTTTTTTATCAGAAAACTGTTTTTTTCAAATAGTTGTGTTTTTGCACCCAACACTAACTGTTGTTACTGTTTATTAGGGGAAATCAAAAAGATACCAAAAAAGGAGACAGCAAAATACAGGCAGCAGAAATGAGATTTTTGAGACGGGTCACAGCCTGCACAAGAAGAGATTTAGTAAGAAATGAAGACATGCGAAATGAACAAAATTTATATGGAATAAATGAAATATAACTGAATATAAAGAAAGATGGAGACAACACGTAAATAGAATGGGAAATGGAAGAATACCCAAAAAAATACTTAACTACAACCCAAGAGGGAAAAGAGATATAGGAAGACCACGAAAACGGTGGTCATAAGTTTGTGAGGACGGAACAGGCAAATGCCTAATCCTTGCAGTGCAGAAGAAGTAGAAGAAGAAGAAGATCAAAAAGATAAAGAAATGTATATTCTCTTGTGATCAGGGACTGACTGCTTTGTTGTAAACCATAACATCGCAGTGTCATATATTATTATGTTTTATAATAAACAGGTTGCAAGTGTGTTCAAAAATCAATTGAAAATGATTGTTCCATTGCCCAACTCCATAAAGACAGAAATGTTAGAAGCGACAGACATTTTCTAAACTATAAGGGCGGAAACCTGCAGAGATTATTTGTAGAATGCAATAGAGTAGTTCGTTTGATGGCAACATTTACAAGTAGATTGATTAAAGACAGCCGGATTTCTTTCTGAGTTACACAATGGAAATGTAGGGCTCCCACATTATTAGAACAATGACAATACCGAAGCGGTTAAAAAATGGTTCATGATGAGTTGCAAATTAGAATTAATGAAGTTACAAATGAGTTGAATATAAGTCACTGCTATAAATTATCCAGATGTCACTTTGGTTGATACAATTCACAACCTCTTTGTTTTGCCAAAAAGAAAACAAACATTTGACTGCTTGACTGACTTGCCTTATAGTCCTGACCTGCTTCAAAGATGATTTTAATCTTTTTGATCTGCTCAGAGCTGCAATTAAAACATTTTTGTTCAGATGAAAAGGTCATAGAAGTGGTTGCTGCATGTGAGACAGAAGGTTTCTTCTAGTAATGAATTCAGAAGCTTGTTAAGAGATGGACTGAGTGAATCGAAGTAAGAAAAGTCTATGTGGCAAAGCATCACAAGTTTTATTTATGAAAGTACAAATAAAAAACCAATGATATTAAATTGAGTTCCCGGGCTGTTTGGCCATGGTCCAGTGCAAAATTCCATAGCAAATGTTTTGGCCGTGTCATCGACGGCCATCTTCAGTTTGAAATTTGAGTTTGCACTAATATAAGGTGTTCACATTAGAGACCACAGTAATGTGGTAATGGCTAGTAGTCCCGTGAAAGCCACTTGTACTTATAAATTTTCCAAGTCCCACAATGATGTAGTTTTTACAGCACCAGCCAATCATCAGGAAGCAGTTTAGACGCCATCAGCCAATCAGGAGGAAGCCAGCATATGAGAGGTTCGTAGTAAACCGTGCCATAGAATACTTAATGAGAGGCTTTCACCTCACCGATTCATTACATGCTTCTGAATCTGGACGGATCTGGAGCTGTAAGTGTGTGTGCATACGCACATGGACTTGTGAACCTATACGACAACATGAGACAATGTTTTACATGATTTTAATTGACACACAGCTGCTTGAAGCACTTCAAATCTTCCTTTCTTTGCTGTCTGATATTGTTTATATATATTGTACAAAGACAGATGCTTGAACCACTTCAAATCTTTCTTTCTTTGCTGTCTGATATTGTTTATATATATTGTACAAAGTGAGTCAGTGTATCTGTTATTTAAAAGTAGTTTAGAAATTACAAATAATATTTATTATTATTACGTTTATACATTTATAATATTGTTTTGTGTAACTGATTTTTTTTTGTTTCTAGTATGGCAGTACCGGTGCATCATTAGTGCCTTCTGGATCTAGTCCTACCATTGTCAGGAGTATGGTGGTATGTTTAAATACTACAGTATTTATTTATACAACTGTAGAAGTATTTATTTATAAAATTGTAAACATTTACCACTTTATTAGCTTACTTGTTTGAAACAACGTGTCAAGAAAACATAATTATAAGAATTAGGGTTTTGTAATTTATTTTACTGGAAGAACATTAAAATTCATAGTGCAGTTTGAGTTTTAGCTTTCTCAATATACTCAAACATTTTTCTAAAAATTGGACTAAAGGTCCAATATATGGCATATTCCAGTGGCCTTCAGTAAGAATTCAAATTTATTGAAATACATACATTAGACTAAATCTTAATATTGCATATCCTATTAATTTCAAAAATCTGCATTATGATTAACATTTTAAGAAAGTTCAGACAAAAATTGTGTGTATTTGTATAAAATCATTCGGATAAAAAAAATCAAATTGTATGAAATGCTTAAAAAAAAATTGAACATCTCAAAACAAGATAAATTTAAAGAGAATTCCAAATTGTTGAATACATAACAAAATTGTTAAGCTTTGAAACACAAAATTGCTTTCTCTTGTAACGGGACAAATAAACTCACCCAGTGATATTTTGGTAATAATAAAGATTTTATTTGAAAATGTTAATGTTAATACAACGTTACACTCTTGTAAAATCTACTTCAATTTAGGTATAGTGCCCATGTGTACACTATAGTACTGTTCCTTTGTGGCCAACTCTAACACTTAGTTCACATTAGGCCATACCAATATCTTTTCTAAGATTATATCACCATTTAAAAAATACACTCACAGAATTGTCAGTGGCTAATTCTTTTTGTTTGAACTTCTGTCCTTCTGTATAAAATGTGTGTTAATTGACAGAAACTCCATGTGCTTCTAACTGGACTAAGCTCGAGTCCTCATCAAGTGAATTTAAAGAAGAAATTCTTTTTATTTTTTTTATTTTTGTAGTATTAGGTCTGGCAGGCTTAGGAGTGTCTAGAACTGCTTCTACATTTTTAAAAGTGATAATTCTTTCAGTAGGCACATGTATTTTCCTTTTCTGTTTCAAGTTAAGTCGCTCATTATGTTTTAAAAAGGTGATGCCTGCCATATTCTTCTTCAGCCAAATTCTAAGGATAACACTGTGTAGTATTGATTAATTTTACATACATCAATATTCTATCATTTTTGTGTCCAAGATTACATTTTGCACCTTACTTTATGCAAGCTATTTATCAGTTTTTAATCTTGCTAGAAATGCATCGTGAAAGCTTGTTGCAAAACCTCAAGCGTGATTTTGACTTTTTCTGTTTAGTTAAAATACCTTATCATAGTTTTCATTAACCTTTCCTTGAAATACTGTGTGTGTGTGTGTGTGTGTGTGTGTGTGTGTGTGTGTGTGTGTGTGTGTGTGTGTGTGTGTGTGTGTGAGGTGCTTTATATACTACACGGTTACTTTAACATTGGATTCAGAGAGGGGAAGCATAGCAGCACTGGCACTACGTATTGTGTGGAGATACAGTATGTTCCCCTACACTGGTTGAAGTTTGTACAGTCAAAGTAAATCTCATAAGCAACTTGAAAATTTACCCGTCTGAAAATTACAGTAAGAGCATTAGAATGCTTAAATTTTGTCCTTTGTTATTCTACACCATTTCAAATAACATACTTTGTAACATGAACACGCACAAATATTAGCCTATACTTGTAATACAAATTGACACTCACGATATTTACATCTGGGAAACATACATTCAAATGACAAACTTTTGAGTATGACTGTAGATTGCTCGGTAGTATGAGACATGCTTGCAGATTTGTCTCTAAACTCCTGTAGTTCACATTTTTCCGCATCCTTTGTTAAATTTGTCTAGTAGTAGTAAACAGAAGAAGCTTTTTGTGTCGCTGTAAAGTACTGAATAAAACAACAATATATACTGACAAATGTATGTACACGAGATGTGAACATGGGCTTGTGTATACTTACAGTATGTGTTTTGTAAAGTCAATAAGAGGAAAGCAATTTTATATGACATTAGTGTTTTTCAACTACAATTGTTGTTTTTTTTATGGGTAAAAATGTAAAAGTTTTACCTTATAACCAAGCGCTTCCCAAAGTTCATAAAGAAGAAATTCCGTTCTTTATAATTATTTATAACGAAGTAATTATTTCAGTAAAGTTATGGACATGTCATGGACAGCGAAATCCAAGAATACAATTTTTTTTTTTTTTTTTTTTTAGACTAATCCCAATCCTGTATTAGTGACAACTGCTACACCTGCTACTACAACTACTCCGACAGTCAGGAGTGTGGTAAGTTTAAGTTTAAGTGATGATCACAGTAAAACCTCTCCTAATTGACCCTTCTCAATAACATTCGGCCGGATTCCAATGAATCATTCGAGAAACACGTAGATTGTTCTGTGATGTCATAACAATATCATCATGATACTGATGTGATCAGTGAAATGTGTGTCAGGAGAAAATACAATAATAATTTTACTTGGAGAAGGAGTTAATATTTGAAAAAAATTTCACACTATTTAAACACCAACCTTATATTTGGAGGACTACAAATTTGTGTATTAACATACTGCTTTAGACTGAACTCAAGAGGAATGTGACATAAACACGGGTTTGCTCACGCATATGTAAACAAACGACTACTATGAGAAATACCGATTCACGTTACATTATGAAAACTCAGTCAATGCTCACTTTCATCTGATCTAAAAAAGTATGTTTCTCCTAGATTCCAGAAAACTTTTAATTTGCATAAGGTACTTGTAACGCATCATTACAATTTCTGGTTTTTCAATTACACTTTTCTTTTACTTCTGCATTTCTTCCACTTGAATCCCACACTTTTAAACACTCAGATTAATGTTTTAGTGCGACCTGGGAAATAGATTCTTTCTTTCCCGATAGGTAGGAGTTTTTTAATAGCTGTGCATGTTTTGATTTTTATAAAAAAGTCTGAACAGTGTTTCTTAACTACACGCTTATCAAAATCACGAAGAAAAAGTTTCCTTTCTCACATGTCTTAGTTTTTTCCTCGTGTTTTCCTTCCAGACTGCATTTCCTTTGATTTCTCAAGTATTTAACGTAGCCTTCCAATCGATTACAGTAATACGTAGCTCGTTGCTTGCTTGAATCAGCGGGTACATAAGTGAGTTTTGTTTGTTTTCTTCATCAAATTATTCAGTTATATTACTAATTATTTCGAGACCTTCACTGTGAACAACGAAACTTCCTTTTCTTTCTTTCAATGATCCTTGAAGAGACACTGTGAATAGATGTCTATGGATAACAATAGTTCAAAATTTTTTATTGTTACTATAACAAAATTACTTGAAAAAGTACTAAGTTGTAAACACAAAACCAATAACAGGTCTTTGTACGTATTTAAACGCACTTAATTCTGCAACGATGAAAACCAGACTGGAATAAAATTAACTTACAAAGTCTCTAATGTCCGATTGCTTTTGGGAATGGATGCCAGTCTGACTGTGAACCAGGGTCATGAATTGGCCTTGACAAACTAACGATAATAACACAAACATACTCATACTTTACCCCCTCCATCAGAGACAGAGTTCAGTCTCATACAGTATATATGAGAGGGGAAGCGATTATGGAGGGCATAATATCCAATTTTGATGTTTTCAGGTGGACCAACCCCTAATTGTAAGCGCTTCGAACTCTGGTTGCTCAAAATCCACTACTCAAGTAAGTATAACTTTCATTACTCTGTGTACATATGAGTACATTTATGTTCTCAGTTATCAAACAAATTCATACTTTTTGAACAAGTGAAGTGAGTTCTCAGTTTTATTGTGACCGTTTGGCATTTGTCTGTCTGACTGTGTCTGTCGTTTGGGGCATATCTTACAATAACTTTTGAAAGTTTCAACCGATTTTTGTAAAACTTGGCATCCATGTCCATACCCTACAAAACCCTATTGTTATTGTGAATGATTTCCCTAAAAATAGGGGCTAGGAGACAAAAATATGAAGGGGTACAAATTTTATAAAATTCACACATGTCCATATAGGGTATCAAATTAAAGGAAATCAAATTTTAGCCAGAGTTTCAGTTTTGAAAGTTTAAATATTTTTGGATGCTGAGGGCCAAAAAGTGGGGGCAAAAGATTCATAAAATTGCAAATTCCATGTGCGATAAGAATTTAAAGTGAATTTTAACCAAATTCTGAATACAGCGTACGCTTTAGGAAATTTCAAAATATCTTGACTACAGGAACAAAAAATGGGATAAAAATTTGGAAAACTGTAAAAATCTAGCCAGATGCCAGATAGAAGAAGAAGAAAATGATGATGATGAAGAAGATAGTTCCTATTATTTGGAATAAAAATTCCTATTATTTGGAATTTTTTAGCATTTATTGTATGATTTATCTGGAATAGGAATTTTTGTATAATTTTTCTGATAATTTAAAAACTATCTAATATCAAAATGTATCCAATAATAAATATATTTTGCACAAAATAATGAGTTTGCAGTTCAGGGACAATACTAGATTTTATAGTTTAAAAAATTGTTTTCACTTACAAAATGTGTATTTATGCACATGAGTACATTAGTGAAGGTATATGGGTAGTATAATGTACACACACACACACACACACACACACACACACACACACACACACACACACACACACACACACACACACACACACACACACAGGCGCACATGCAGTCACAACTATATCTTCATTACAATAATATCTGTCATTGCCTACTCCACTACTGTCTTTAGTGGTGGGCGTTTTTATTGTTTTTGCAAAATGAAAACAAACTGTTCGTTTAAAAAACAACTGTTTTTAAAACAGTTGGAAAAAACAGGTTGAATTAATGAACTGTTTACTACTTACAGTTACTGATTTTACCATTATGTTGTTAAAACATTTTGTTTTGAGCATTTACAAATAACTTCGTTTTAGTATTTTTCTTAAATGGATGGTTATGTAACATAAAACAATGGCATTAAGTCAATATTTCTCTTATTTACCTGTATCTTTAAAGGCATTTTTTGTTTTAAATTGTTTCATCAAAACTTATAAGGACTATCTGAATAATATTTTTATAGTAACTGAAATAAAACTGAATATAGCCTAATTCTACGTTAAACAGAATGTGGACAAATGAGGACAGTACAATAATCAAACACAAGTTAATGAACATTGCAGTAAAAATGAACAGTTTACTCCTAACAGTTCAACAAATGTTACAGTAAAAACAAACAATTTACTTGTAACAGTTCAACAAACGTTGCAATAAAAACGAACAGTTTACTCCGAACAGAGAACTGAACTAGAACAGTGCGTTGTCAATACTTTTTATCAACTCAATGTTCGTTTTTAAAACAGAAAACAGTAGGTAGTGTTCCACTGATTCATTTTATTTTAGAAATGAGGAACGTTTATCATCAAACAGCTCGC
Organism: Magicicada septendecula; assembly: GCA_034769895.1. Lineage (NCBI taxonomy): Eukaryota > Metazoa > Arthropoda > Insecta > Hemiptera > Cicadidae > Magicicada > Magicicada septendecula. The sequence goes on along the minus strand of CM068370.1, from coordinate 490,250,859 downwards.
GTTTCTAGGAAGAAGTCTATATGCACACAACAGGTTTCATTGTTTGTGGAGTGGCTAAGTTGAAGGGGGAGAGTAAACTGTTTATCTCTGTGGAAAAGTACAGTTCATTCGTTTTTTATCAGAAAACTGTTTTTTTCAGATAGTTGTGTTTTTGCACCCAACACTAACTGTTGTTACTGTTTATTAGGGGAAATCAAAAAGATACCAAAAAAGGAGACAGCAAAATACAGGCAGCAGAAATGAGATTTTTGAGACGGGTCACAGCCTGCATAAGAAGAGATTTAGTAAGAAATGAAGACATGCGAAATGAACAAAATTTGTATGGAATAAATGAAATATAACTGAATATAAAGAAAGATGGAGACAACACGTAAATAGAATGGGAAATGGAAGAATACCCAAAAAAATACTTAACTACAACCCAAGAGAGAAAAGAGATATAGGAAGACCACGAAAACGGTGGTCGTAAGTTTGTGAGGACGGAACAGGCAAATGTCTAATCCTTGCAGTGCAGAAGAAGAAGAAGAAGAAGAAGAAGAAGAAGAAGAAGAAGAAGAAGAAGAAGAAGAAGAAGAAGAAGAAGAAGATCAAAAAGATAAAGAAATGTATATTCTCTTGTGATCAGGGACTGACTGCTTTGTTGTAAACCATAACATCGCAGTGTCATATATTATTATGTTTTATAATAAACAGGTTGCAAGTGTGTTCAAAAATCAATTGAAAATGATTGTTCCATTGCCCAACTCCATAAAGAAAGAAATGTTAGAAGCGACAGACATTTTCTAAACTGTAAGGGCGGAAACCTGCAGAGATTATTTGTAGAATGCAATAGAGTAGTTCGTTTGATGGCAACATTTACAAGTAGATTGATTAAAGACAGCCGGATTTCTTTCTGAGTTACACAATGGAAATGTAGGGCTCCCACATTATTAGAACAATGACAATACCGAAGCGGTTAAAAAATGATTCATGATGAGTTGCAAATTAGAATTAATGAAGTTACAAATGAGTTGAATATAAGTCACTGCTATAAATTATCCAGAAGATGTGTTGTGAATTTTGGTTGATACAATTCGCAACCTCTTTGTTTTGCCAAAAAGAAAACAAACATTTGACTGCTTGACTGACTTGCCTTATAGTCCTGACCTGCTTCAAAGATGATTTTAATCTTTTTGGTCTGCTCAGAGCTGCAATTAAAACATTTTTGTTCAGATGAAAAGGTCGTAGAAGTGGTTGCTGCATGTGAGACAGAAGGTTTCTTCTAGTAATGAATTCAGAAGCTTGTTAAGAGATGGACTGAGTGAATCAAAGTAAGAAAAGTCTATGTGGCAAAGCATCACAAGTTTTATTTATGAAAGCACAAATAAAAAACCAATGATATTAAATTGAGTTCCCGGGCTGTTTGGCCATGGTCCAGTGCAAAATTCCATAGCAAATGTTTTGGCCGTGTCATCGACGGCTATCTTCAGTTTGAAATTTGAGTTTGCACTAATATAAGGTGTTCACATTAGAGACCACAGTAATGTGGTAATGGCTAGTAGTCCCGTGAAAGCCACTTGTACTTATAAATTTTCCAAGTCCCACAATGATGTAGTTTTTACAGCACCAGCCAATCATCAGGAAGCAGTTTAGACGCCATCAGCCAATCAGGAGGAAGCCAGCATATGAGAGGTTCGTAGTAAACCGTGCCATAGAATACTTAATGAGAGGCTTTCACCTCACCGATTCATTACATGCTTCTGAATCTGGACGGATCTGGAGCTGAAAGTGTATGTGCATGTGCACATGGACTTGTGAACCTATACGACAACATGAGACAATGTTTTACATGATTTTAATTGACACACAGCTGCTTGAAGCACTTCAAATCTTCCTTTCTTTGCTGTCTGATATTGTTTATATATATTGTACAAAGACAGATGCTTGAACCGCTTCAAATCGTTCTTTCTTTGCTGTCTGATATTGTTTATATATATTGTACAAAGTGAGTCAGTGTATCTGTTATTTAAAAGTAGTTTAGAAATTACAAATAATATTTATTATTATTACGTTTATACATTTATAATATTGTTTTGTGTAACTGATTTTTTTTTGTTTCTAGTATGGCAGTATCGCATCATTAGTGCCTTCTGGATCTAGTCCTACCATTGTCAGGAGTATGGTGGTATGTTTAAATACTACAGTATTTATTTATATAACTGTAGAATTATTTATTTATAAAATTGTAAACATTCACCACTTTATTAGCTTACTTGTTTGAAACAACGTGTCAAGAAAACATAATTATAAGAATTATGTTTTTGTAATTTATTTTACTGTAAGAACATTAAAATTCATAGTGCAGTTTGAGTTTTAGCTTTCTCAATATACTCAAACATTTTTCTAAAAATTGGACTAAAGGTACCTATATATGGCATATTCCAGTGGCCTTCAGTAAGAATTCAAATTTATTGAAATACATACATTAGACTAAATCTTAATATTGCATATCCTATTAATTTCAAAAATCTGCATTATGATTAACATTTTAAGAAAGTTCAGACAAAAATTGTGTGTATTTGTATAAAATCATTCGGATAAAAAAAAATCAAATTGTATGAAATGCTTAAAAAAAATTGAACATCTCAAAACAAGATAAATTTAAAGAGAATTCCAAATTGTTGAATACATAACAAAATTGTTAAGCTTTGAAACACAAAATTGCTTTCTCTTGTAACGGGACAAATAAACTCACCCAGTGATATTTTGGTAATAATAAAGATTTTATTTGAAAATGTTAATGTTAATACAACGTTACACTCTTGTAAAATCTACTTCAATTTAGGTATAGTGCCCATGTGTACACTATAGTACTGTTCCTTTGTGGCCAACTCTAACACTTAGTTCACATTAGGCCATACCAATATCTTTTCTAAGATTATATCACCATTTAAAAAATACACTCACAGAATTGTCAGTGGCTAATTCTTTTTGTTTGAACTTCTGTCCTTCTGTATAAAATGTGTGTTAATTGACAGAAACTCCATGTGCTTCTAACTGGACTAAGCTCGAGTCCTCATCAAGTGAATTTAAAGAAGAAATTCTTTTTATTTTTTTTATTTTTGTAGTTTTAGGTCTGGCAGGCTTAGGAGTGTCTAGAACTGCTTCTACATTTTTAAAAGTGATAACTCTTTCAGTAGGCACATGTATTTTCCTTTTCTGTTTCAAGTTAAGTCGCTCATTATGTTTCAAAAAGGTGATGCTGCCATATTCTTCTTCAGCCAAATTCTAAGGATAACACCGTGTAGTATTGATTAATTTTACATACATCAATATTCTATCATTTTTGTGTCCAAGATTACATTTTGCACCTTACTTTATGCAAGCTATTTATCAGTTCTTTAATCTTGCTAGAAATGCATCGTGAAAGCTTGTTGCAAAACCTCAAGCGTGATTTTGACTTTTTCTGTTTAGTTAAAATACCTTATCATAGTTTTCATTAACCTTTCCTTGAAATACTGTGTGTGTGTGTGTGTGTGTGTGTGTGAGATGCTTTATATACTACACGGTTACTTTAACATTGGATTCAGAGAGGGGAAGCATAGCAGCACTGGCACTACGAATTGTGTGGAGATACAGTATGTTCCCCTACACTGGTTGAAGTTTGTACAGTCAAAGTAAAACTCATAAGCAACTTGAAAATTTACCCGTATGAAAATTACAGTAAGAGCATTAGAATGCTTAAATTTTGTCCTTTGTTATTCTACACCATTTCAAATAACATACTGTGTAACATGAACACGCACATATATTAATCTATACTTGTAATACAAATTGATACTCACGATATTTACATCTGGGAAACATACATTCAAATGACAAACTTTTGAGTATGACTGTAGATTGCTCGGTAGTGTGAGACATGCTTGCAGATTTGTCTCTAAACTCCCGTAGTTCACATTTTTCCGCATCCTTTGTTAAATTTGTCTAGTAGTAGTAAACAGAAGAAGCTTTTTGTGTCGCTGTAAAGTACTGAATAAAACAACAATATATACTGACAAATGTATGTACACCAGATGTGAACATGGGCTTGTGTATACTTACAGTATGTGTTTGGTAAAGTCAATAAAAGGAAAGCAATTTTATATGACATTAGTGTTTTTCAACTACAATTGTTGTTTTTTTTATGGGTAAAAATGTAAAAGTTTTACCTTATAACCAAGCGCTTCCCAAAGTTCATAAAGAAGAAATTCCAATCTTTATAATTATTTATAATGAAATAATTATATTTAGTTAAGTAACGGACATGTCATGGACAGCGAAATCCAAGAATACAATTTTTTTTTTTTTTTTAGACTAATCCCAATCCTGTATTAGTGACAACTGCTACACCTGCTATTACAACTACTCCGACAGTCAGGAGTGTGTTAAGTTTAAGTTTAAGTGATGATGACAGTAAAACCTCTCCTAATTGACCCTTCTCAATATCATAGATGTCTGACACAGAACATATTAAAAATCCCTGGCATTTTTATAGAGGCCAGATCGATTAAAACAACTGGCAGTGTTAAAACAATTACATTGGCAGTGTTAAACAACTCTGCCAATGGTGTTGTTTAACACTGCTGGTCCCAAGCATGGGGCCTCATCTCGCAAGTGATAATTAAGGGGGAGGGGGAGGAGTATAATTAACTGTTGACATATATAAGAAAAGCTTTAATATGTTTTTTCGTAATCATATCTTTTTCTTGCAGTGGCCAGACTCCACCACACATTGCAATACTTCTCCTGAAGGCCGTTCTCTCTTTATGTAAAATTTTACATTCATAAAGGAGGTGACAAACTGTCTGTTCTCCACTTTTGCAGCTACACATTTGGTCATCTGAAATCTTGAAACGATAAAAATAAGATTTAAGTTTACTGTGGCCTGTCAGTATAGCTGTCAATTTGTGTAACATTGGGATATTTACGACAATTCTTTGTTTAATAGTAGGAAAAAAACAATTTAGTTTGAGCTCCGTTTGTTGAATTTGACCATTCATTTTCCCATTTTTCTGTACTTCTATATCCCGCCTCAGTAATAACTGCACTTTTGGGAATCAGATCAAACGAGGATGGAATTTCAGTGTTTAAAGCTGCTTCCTTGGCCAGCTGATCGGTCAGTTCATTGCCATGATTACCTACATGAGTTTTAATCCAGCTAAAATGTACGCACCAGTTGTCACCTTCAAGAGATCTTATCACATTTCTGATCTCTTCAATTAATTTATGGTGCTTGTCTGTATTCCTCTAAGACCAAACTTTTAGTTATAATGGACTGTGAAGATTTATTTATTTTATTATATAATAACTTTAGTTGGTGCACTTCTATTCACACTACTAAATACTTTTGTTTATAATTAATTTACATTTCTATGCTCAATGAGTCCAATGTTATCATGCTGTCTGTATAAAGAACTGCTTTTCTATGATCTATTTCCACATCCTTCATATCAATAATGTTTTGCAGAGCTCTCAGGATTGCAAACTGTTCCGCTTGGTTGTTAGAGCATCTTTTATCCAATTTATACTTTAGTTCTTGAACAAGTTGCTTCTTTACATACAGTGTCACACCTGCCCCTATGCCATTTTCACTTTTACTGCCATCCGTGTATGCTTCTACTAAGTAGTCGATTTTCTTATCCCTTCCGGTAATTTTTACTATATCTGCTGGGTGAGGCCATTTATTTAATTCAACCATCGCATCAAACGCTTGATGTGAGTTCCCCATTATTTTTGTAGTCCGGTAGACGTCAGTAATCTCTTCTATGTTAATTAAAATTGGGGTCAACACAGTCAGGACACATAGCGCTTCATAAGATGTCATTCTGAAAGCTTTTGCAATTTTTATGAGAACTAATCTTTGCACTCTCTTGTATTTACGTTGGTTATTTTTCCTAACTGGTTTTCAATCTTTCAAAACTGGGGCTTCATACAACAAAAGCGGTAGAATTACACCTTTATATATGATCTTCATAGCTTCACCTGTTAGGCCCCAGCTATTTTTGGCAGCTTTTGATAAAATATTAATCAATTTTGTACATATTGTCACAACGTTGTCTATATGATCATTAAATGTAAATTTTGTATCAAAAATAATTCCAAGATATTTCAGGCTATTCACTTGTTCTAATTTTTTATTGTTAAGGTATATACTGATGTGTTTTCTGCTTTCCCATCTCTTTTTATAAATTATTAGATCTTTAGATTTTTGCTCATTAAAGCTGATTTTATTGTTTTTGGCCCACTCTGTAATGTTTTGTATTTCTATGTTGGCATAGTTTTCAGCTTTGATGACTGATTTACCTTTAATTACCACAATTACATCATGTGCAAAGGCAATGACATTTGAATGTCTGGCAAAATCCAACCCCAACAGAGAGTTGTATTGTATGTTCCAGAAGCCAGGACCACAACAAGAACCCTGAGGACACCCTCTACTAACATGTCTTTCCAATGTTATATTATTTGTAGATAAAAATGCTGTTCGTCCACTAAAATAATTTTTTGAAAGGATATAGAAATTCTTAGGGCATTGGAATTCTTTTAATGCATTCAATATACCAGGCCACCAGGCTCCAACAAAGGGTCCTTTAACATCAAGACTTAAAAAAATTACACAGTTACCGTCTTTTAAGCCAGTGTCAATATTTTCTTTCACAGCCATAATTGCATCCACAGTACATTTTTGTGGTGTAAACCCATATTGATTTTTCAGCAATACATTTTTAGAATGTAAGTAATGCATTATTCTGTTGATGAGTAACTTTTCCAAAACCTTAGCTCCTACACACAAAAGACTGATTGGACAAAACTTAGACTTCTGTTGTGTTCTCTTTTCCTGGTTTTGCGATTGGTATTATTTTAGCTCATTTCCATATTTTAGGGAAACAACTTCTTAAGCATGCATTATACAGGGCTGTGACAAACTATGGAAATTTTTCAAATATTTGCAACAATATTTTACTTGTTATACCATCCTCCCCTGGGGATTTGTTAGGGTCCATTTTCACTAAAACACTGTGTATTTATTCCTGTGTAAAAGCTCTGTCGTCATAGGTATCTATAGGTTTCTGCATTTCATTTTTAATAAACTTATGATACTCGGTATCATTTATTTCCTTATCCACAGGTATAAAATAATCTAGTATACAATTAATAGTGTCCTTTAAATCACTTGTGAGAGAACCATCAGGCCTCCGTAGAGTTGTTAAAGTACAACTTTTCCGTGTCTTCCCAGATGACAATTTATATACTGCATTCCACGGGTTATTCACAGGAGTTAAGTTACAATAGCATCTCCATGACTCTATCTTTTCTCTTCGTATAGTCAATTGATACTTCTTTTTTTCAGAATACTGGACCTTTCATTGCTCCCTGAGTTTGAAATTATTTTTAGTTCTTTGGTAACATCTCCTTAGAGCAGTTAACCTTTTTCTCATTATTGTTAACCGTTCTGTCCACCATGGAACTCTCCTACCTCTGACTGACTTACCTGGTTGGCCTGATATTCTAAACGATCTCTCAAATGCTGATACTATGATTTCCTGGAACATCTCCACTGTCTTCTCAATGTCCTTTGCAGCTCCCACCTGCCTGTGTAATTCCTTATCTAAATCTTTTGCACCTGTAGAGACTGTATTGTTTTTAGAAAGCTGATAGACAAATCCTCTAACTATAAGTTCATCAAAAACTTTTAGCCTTTCTTCTTTAATGACAAACCTTTTATACTGAAAACGTTGTGCCAACCTATGAGCATTACTTTGCTTGATATCAAAAGAAATGATACTGTGGTCAGAGTAACTTTCTTCTACCCCACATTTCCAGTTATTTATTAAGGAAACTAGATGATTATTAGTAACTGTCAGATCTACATTGCTCTTTCCCTGTATGTGATTCAAATGTGGGAATGTAACTTTCTTCATTAATAAGATGTAATTGATTTGACATTAGAAATTCTTCCATTTTCCTACCTCTTTTATTAGTCATTACATCCTACCACATTCTTGATCTAGCATTACTGTCCATTGCCATTACTACACCATTTAAGCCAACGAATTTTAAAATATTTTCTAAAATGATCGAGCTATTTTCTATTTCAACAGTAATATCAAAATATATACTGACTGGATAAAAGTGCAAGTTTCCATAAATTACTTCCAAAACTATAGAATCTTCATCTGAGAGCTGATTTATTAGTAGAGTATCTATGTAACCATTTCTCATTACTACAGCAGCTCTTTTTTTCCCACTACCATAGGTAAAAATTTTATGACGTCTAGAAAAACCCACGACTTGGTTATTATTAATGTGCAGTTCTTGTACAAAAACTATATCTACTTCATGCTGTTCAATCAATTGTAAAAGATTACTAGTTGCAACTTTAGAATGATTTAGATTTATCTGCATTCATTTAATTGACACCTCCAAACTAATATTTTTAGTTGTTTTGATTGTTCATCATCTTTTTTCACAGCACTAAACTTTATAAAATATTGAAACTTTCAACTTCTGAAACTTACTTGTCTTTTCTTCTCGTACGCGTTTCGGCATGGTGTTCGCCTTCGTCAGCTTTGAGACAGACTGCCATTACTTGTAACAGTTTTTATTTTGAAATGTGTAGTGGGGGTGGTGTGTGGAGGAAGGGGATTGGCGCGGGGAGAGACAAGGGCAAAGAATACCATGAGGAATTGAACACCATTAAATACATCGCAGTCACTAATGGTTACGATGTTGGGGTGGTGAATAATATCCTCAGAAAACATAAGAAAAGGCGTAAAAACATTAACGGACATGGAACTCGTGACAGTATAACACGCAAATACATTACAACACCATATACATACTTTATGCCTAAGGTTTTTGGGTCAATTTTCAATAAAAATAGCAATATAAATGTCACATACAAGACCACTAACCACATTTTCAATAACCTCCGCGTTCATGGACCTACCAACCTCGAACACAAAACAGGTGTTTACAAATTGTTATGTGATGATTGTGACGCCTTTTATATAGGCCAGACAGGCCGTGGTTTTTTAAAAAGGTTCACAGAACATAGACCGCCTACACACTTTCACAGTTTGGACCACATTAGATCAAAATTTGCAAAACACCTCATCACAGAGAATCACAATTACACTAATTTTAAAACAAACTTGATACCTCTTCACATATGCAAGAAAGGGCGACATATGAACACCCTTGAGGATTTCAAAATTTACAGAGCTTATAACAATGCTGATACCAAGCCGCGTGTCCTAAACGATCAACTGCTTTTTAAATCGAATATATTGTACGACACCGCTTTGCGTTATTGTCGTGATAAGAGTCAGTCTTGATTCAGTGCGTGGTCAGCTACCGTACGGTGTGCACCGTTTAACCGTTGCGCTCGACTTTATACATTAAGTATTGTGGTTTTTGTTTAATTGGATTTTAATGTTTTAATTATTTGACAACTATATCATCATTTGATGATATACGAACATACTTTTAAGTTCTGAGGATGGGACAAGTGTCCCGAAACATGTCAACTTTAGATTGAAGACATTGTTACAGAAAGTCACAGACGGTAAGTTGCAATATATTTGATTGAACAACACGTGGCTTGGTACTAATTTTGGATTTATTCCTTTTAAATATGGATACTTTTTGAGCATGGCTAGCAGACAAGGAGAATTTTTATCTAGTGAAGAATGATTATCAACAAATTTTGTGGTTTTGGTATACTTATTAAAATTCATACAATTTGTACATTTAAATTTTCTGGAGATGCCTTACATTCTTTCAATTTGTGGCTTCCAGCACACAATGGACACGCTTCTGTACCCCTACATGCTTGAGTTGTGTGATTAAATGTATTGCATTTAAAGTATCTCGTAACTGCAAAATAGTCATTGACATCAGCAGTGTGTGTGTGTGTGTGTGTGTGTGTGTGTGTGTGTGTGTGTGTGTGTGTGTGTGTGTGTGTGTGTGTGTGTGTGTGTGTGTGTGTGTGTGTGTGTGTGTGTGTGTGTGTGTGTGTGCCTGTGACTTGTATATCTCCAGCTGATTTCTGTGGTAGATAGTTTAATTATTATGTCTAGCTAGACTGTAATTTTAAATGAATTTACATCCCTGTTGCGAGAGGAAGAGTGGGAAAGAGCATGTGAAGAGAGATGAGATAGAGTGACAGAAAGTGAGCAAGAGAGAGAGGGAGAGAGAGAGAGAGAGAGAGAGAGAGAGAGAGAGAGAGAGAGAGAGAGAGAGAGAGAGTGGGGGGGACTTAAAAATTAAAATATCCACTTACATGTTGAGCAAATAATGAGTTACTTTTTGAATAGTTTTTACTCTGGTCTTTTCAGCCCCAACCTATAGTGGTGACGACAGCTGGGAGCTCTCTGTGCTCTAGAACTCATAGAACTCAAGTAAATGTGATGTTTGTGTGTTGAGAGAGTGTACATAAATATATGTGCTTACATTTATGCCCTGAATAGCAACTGCATAGCTATAAACAAATATTTTTCGAACATGTAAATTTTCACATGTACAAATTTCATATGTATGTTGTTAACATACATATGAAATTAACATATGGAATTCTTGCCATATACAATATTGAAAATTGAGCCATTTGAAGAATGGACTTTATTAATCTTTCAAAACAAGAAAACTTTTAGTTTAAACATTTACTCTTTTGCTATAACCAGTGTTATTAGATTACAGACTACATGTTACATATAATGTCTGTCTTTTAAAGTCTTAAAAGTGGTGAGTTAAATTGTCTTTTGTGGGTAATAATTTTAGTAACTCATAACCATGGAAGACAAGCCTCCATGTCACCTGGTTTTCAGTATTGGCTGCAGAATTGGTTCTTCGGTCCTTGGTGTGTTTCCTGAAGGTCTGTTGTTGCCTTAGTATCCGGTGACGGTGAAGTTCCTGAAGTCTGTTATATCATTCGGGGTGAAGTACTCTCATCTTAGGCGACTGTAGTAATTCTTGTAGGATACTCTCATCTTAGACGACTGTTGTAATTCTTGTAGTTATAATAAATAAATAGAAAGTTTGTTTCACAGTAATACACTTCACATGATTATTTATTAGTTGAATATCACCTTCATGTTTGTAGTAATGTATGAATTACATAGTTTGTTATTTATTCATTGAGAGAGAGATGTCATCGCCGCACAAATTTAGTTATTTAAATATTCATTGAACCAACCATTCACATAATTATACACGCATCGCGAAACAACACTGTATGCAGCTTACGGCGTGAGCGCTCCATTGCAAGTGGGCAAAAATAGTTAGGGGGAGAGTAGTAATCTCGCGACAATTACTAGTCAACATAAAAGTAGTTCCATGTTTCTAATTTAATTAAAGGACTAAAGTTTGATTAAATAATTAAATAGAGATATTCTTAGTTACAGACGTTATCAAAGTACATTACAGTGGTCTTATTTAATTATTTAAGTAATAACAAATTTACAATTATATTTAGTTTGTTTAGGGGTCAGAAAACAAGTTAATTCTGGTCAGTGCCTGTATATGCAGGATTAATTAACAAGCTTTACCCTTTCTGTACAATTGTATTCCTTTTTATTTTATTATTAGACTTTTTATTAAATATTATTATTATTTAATGATAGCAATAAGATTTAGTTTAAATGTACGATTTTATTAAAAATTTAAAATTTCTCAGCCTACACATTACCTATTTATTAATTACCATATTTTTTATTAATGAAATCGTCACATACTCCGCCGCTTAAGATCCACTCCGGCTAATTTGGGTCATCAATGTACCGGGAGTATGCTTGGGGGTCAATGTGTGTAATTATTTATTATTAGTATTATTTATTATTACTACACGGTTTGTTTTTTCTAATTCTCTTTAAAACGATCTTGTTTTCATTTAAATGTTCTCCTTCGTGAAATTCCCTTTATCTCACTTCTTACAATGCTAACTTATATTTTAATCCTTAATACTAATTTCCCTAATTACCGTAACTCACAATATCGTGGCCCGACTGACATAGGCTTACTCTAACTACACAAGTTAGCTTTCAGCACGCACTCTTTTAATGATCTCTTGGCACCTTTCTGCCTCATCATTATCCTTTTCAGTCGGCGCCGTTGTGACTTGTTACGTTACATATATATATTTTCCTTAATTACATCTACAGAAATCTAAAGCCAATCCCATACTTGACCTTAGATTCATTGTTATCCTCATTTCTTATACTACAGAGAGAAGCGGAATCTCACTAGGATAATTCTTATTATCTCTTTAATAATAACTAAACAAACTATGCGGAAGGGGAGACACTTTACACAATTCATTGTAATTTCACACGCGGTGGTATTCATTGTTTAGGGAGGCTACCGTTTATACAATAGAGAGAGGGTGGCTGCTTACTACATTTCTTAACATGCATTTTTGTTCTCTTACAGGCCACAACTGGTTGTTCACTATTCAACTATACTTTTATTATTATTTACTTTTCTCTTATTTACTGCTACACGTTACACAAATTTGTTTAACTTAAGATTTATTCATTCTTATTATTTAAGCAATTATTATTCACTTATTATTACTTTGGGGGGTTTAAAAAAAACTTACCTAGAATTATTTCCTATCGACTTACCATATTTATTTAGGACACTTTATTTACTTTGTTTTTTTTTTATTTGGCTCAGTTTACTAGTTTACTGTTTTGGGACATGGGGTTTAATACTTTATCTAACAAGGGAGGGTTAACTGAGTCATTTATTTATTTGAAATTTAAGTCACAATATTATTTGCTCTACTATACTATACACAATTATTGCCTACACACTTTAGTACATGGTAAACATTTATTAACAGTTATTATTAAACATTTGCATTAGTTTCTATTTAAACGATCAGCTGTTACGCTGGAAAGTAGGTCAGACTAGTTTTAAACAATGGCATTGTTTTGCTTACAAAGGGGGACTCAACTAGAGGGTGAATGTATTTAACAAAACACGCTTCTTATAACAATAGAACTAACAAAGAGGGTGGCGTATTGTCTAACTTAACTTGAGGGAGAGCAACTATGACAGTTTTAAACAATCGGCAACAGGAAATTTACATGTCCGAGTTTGTCGTCAAATTGACACTTTGAAGAATGAAACTTTTAGACAAGCACCTACATGGTTTTGTTTACATGGGACAATATGTTAATATTACTTTACACATATTATATTTACAAATAAAGTTACCTATACTATATTACTATAATAATAATTATTATTTTTATCTTATTTAAAATTCTGACACATATTAAAATACATGAGTGAATAGATCAACAGCTTGTGTGTGTGGGATATCGGGACTCAATTACTTCTTTCTTTTCTCTTAAGCAAATTAGCAAATTAATTAAGCAGAGTGGCGCAATTTATAACATCTTGGCTTGTGTTATAACGTAGGGAACCCGCGTTAATTGGTTATGCCAATTATACAGGCTGCCTTCGTTGTGACGAGCTGAAAATTAATCACAACAAATAAAACAATTCTTATATCAGGATATTGGGAAGGGGAGACTGTTGATTTATGCACTCAGTTTACTCGGTACTCAGATGACATCTCTTTATTACATTATGAGATAAAGTTCTCTATTTAAAGTTCTCAACATATATGGTTTACAGTATGATTATATATATTACTCTTGCATAAGGGCCCTCAAAATATGATGTACATCTATTTAATTTATTCCACGGATCCGGGATTGAATATATATTAAGTTAATAATGGTCACTTTGCCATATACAATATTGAAAATTGAGCCATTTGAAGAATGGACTTTATTAATCTTTCAAAACAAGAAAACTTTTAGTTTAAACATTTACTCTTTTGCTATAACCAGTGTTATTAGATTACAGACTACATGTTACATATAATGTCTGTCTTTTAAAGTCTTAAAAGTGGTGAGTTAAATTGTCTTTTGTGGGTAATAATTTTAGTAACTCATAACCATGGAAGACAAGCCTCCATGTCACCTGGTTTTCAGTATTGGCTGCAGAATTGGTTCTTCGGTCCTTGGTGTGTTTCCTGAAGGTCTGTTGTTGCCTTAGTATCCGGTGACGGTGAAGTTCCTGAAGTCTGTTATATCATTCGGGGTGAAGTACTCTCATCTTAGGCGACTGTAGTAATTCTTGTAGGATACTCTCATCTTAGACGACTGTTGTAATTCTTGTAGTTATAATAAATAAATAGAAAGTTTGTTTCACAGTAATACACTTCACATGATTATTTATTAGTTGAATATCACCTTCATGTTTGTAGTAATGTATGAATTACATAGTTTGTTATTTATTCATTGAGAGAGAGATGTCATCGCCGCACAAATTTAGTTATTTAAATATTCATTGAACCAACCATTCACATAATTATACACGCATCGCGAAACAACACTGTATGCAGCTTACGGCGTGAGCGCTCCATTGCAAGTGGGCAAAAATAGTTAGGGGGAGAGTAGTAATCTCGCGACAATTACTAGTCAACATAAAAGTAGTTCCATGTTTCTAATTTAATTAAAGGACTAAAGTTTGATTAAATAATTAAATAGAGATATTCTTAGTTACAGACGTTATCAAAGTACATTACAGTAGTCTTATTTAATTATTTAAATAATAACAAATTTACAATTATATTTAGTTTGTTTAGGGGTCAGAAAACAAGTTAATTCTGGTCAGTGCCTGTATATGCAGGATTAATTAACAAGCTTTACCCTTTCTGTACAATTGTATTCCTTTTTATTTTATTATTAGACTTTTTATTAAATATTATTATTATTTAATGATAGCAATAAGATTTAGTTTAAATGTGCGATTTTATTAAAAATTTAAAATTTCTCAGCCTACACATTACCTATTTATTAATTACCATATTTTTTATTAATGAAATCGTCACAATGTAATAACAAAATTAGTATTATCTTTAAAATTAAAGTTTGATGACATATAAACATTAACAAAAGAGATAGGTCGGATAGTTACCATCATTATAATTTATCACACAACATTTTTACCACTAAACAATCTCTGGTCGTCTTCAGGTGTAGTCAACCTAGTAAATTAAGTACAAACTTAAGCGTACCCGAGATTCATTCACTAACAAGCGTAAACGGTGTAAAACGGTCATGTGTCGTGTGTATTAAAATGTTTAATGTTTGTGTAATTGGAAGTTTTATCGAACGTAAATTGTGTCGTTCGGAAGCGTCTGGTAGCCTGCGTGCCTTACCTGTCCCTTCTCGCACTTTTGTAACTCCCAAAAGGCGCCAAATTGTTTTACGAGAAAACAATTAAAAGTTTTTACCTGTATGGTTTGACAGTGCACTAGTGTAAATTTGAATCGTTCGCCGACTGGCATGAAACCGATTCTCGTTTGAGTAGGGAAAACGTGTTACCAACTTGAATAATGTTGGTTATGTTGACTCACTGCTATTAAACAAAACATACATAATATTCTCTATAAATAAATACTGGACAGTTATTCTCGGTACGCACTTTTTTTATTTAGGCTCTGAATTATTAGTTCTTGTTAACGCTTCATACAAAATAATAATTGATATAATAATTTTAGCCTCGGCAAAATATAGTCGCTCAGTCAGCGGATTGCTGGGTTGGCAGTACAATGTTTCTATTAGATGCAAGACAGCGTTGGTTATTATTTACAAAATTAAATCTGCCTATAGAGTCCTTTTAAGTACGATACAGAAATTTTTATAACAAGATAACAAATTAGAACATATCATTTAAAGTTTGTGATCATTAAAATTACACAAGGTTTGCTATAAATTAAATATTGTGGTGTTGAAGTGTGACAGTGTCGTTGTGTAACATAGGTTATCATGTGTTCATTCAATGTTTACAAAGTTATTTCTTTATTTTATCAATCCTTGAAAATATATTCAGTGATAGTGAGAGTTTTATTATCTAGTTAGAATTTTTGAAAGAGAATTTGTTTTATAATAATCAAATAAATTCAGCAATACTCAATGTTAGTAGATATGATGGGTATTGTGAGTCGTCCATGTAAAGTAATGGGTCGATGTTGATTCTTCCTACTTCAGTCTTGGGCTCAAAAATTGGTTGTCATCTTCTTCAAGTCGAATTACAGGTATTTTCCGGTGGTGATTTTCTGGATTAATTCCGAGCTGGTCCTTGGTGTAGATTAGTTGCAATGGCCTCTCATCTGTTGTCCTGGTACTCCTTCTCAAAATTGTGGGCACTTATACTGTTTTTCTGTTGAAAATTTGGACCCTTCATGGCGTAGCGTCTCTCCAGTTTAGCATCACTACATAAAGTATTGTTCCTAACTGAAATTAGTCAATATTCGGTTGTTGTCATGGTTACTCAAAGTTTTTGATTGGCTGAAATTGGCTAAAGAGTATTGTTAGGGTATTTGAATTTTTATTTAAACTGGTTACAGATCTTCTAAATGTAATTAATCTTCAGTACTCCCTTTTTAGTAGTAAATATTATCACCACTGTTCATATTTTGGCTCAAGGATTAATTTGACATCCAATATTATAGTGTTCACTTAGGTATCAACATTTTGACAGTTTTGTGAATTTTATTTAATTATACTGTTTTCTTAATTTACATTATTATCATAATATTTCTGCCTTAATATGATTGTCTATTTGCATTTCATAGTTTATGTGGTTTAGTCTTCCTAATGTCAGTGTATAATTCTATAAATTGAAGTTTTTTGTAGTTGACAGTTGGGAATTTGCTTAGGCTTAAACAGCAATTGACTATTTTTCTTTAATTACTGATATTACATTTTATTCTCCTTGTAATGGGTCCTGATTGTTTTAATACAAGATTCTGTTCATTTGTTCAATGTTTAAGTTGGTTCTTGTAATTGTGTGTAATTTTATTGTTTCCCTATATTAATTTGTCTACTGTCATAAATCACTTTTAGTGTCATTGTATCTGAATGTATTGTTTGTTTCTTGTTTACTGGTTTCTGTTGGTTTTAAAATCTTATTTCTTACAACATATAACATAACATCTAATGGTTTTAACAATTCCCATAGCTATAATTCTTATCATTTAAACATAATTATTTGGAACATAAACCTTAGTCATTAAAACATAATTCTTATTCATTTAACACATACTTATTTGAAATATATTATCCACTCATACTCTTCAGTGAGTAATAATTATTTTATCGTGTCATCAAAGGAAAACAAACATATAAATATTGATTAATCTTTTAGGTTTTAATAGAAAATCCTTACCAGTAAACTTATTTGACCTTGTGTCATTAATTATGTAACCTTATCCTATTTCACTATCTCTTACTAAATCATATAATGATCATTAATTGTTTTTATAATTTAATCTTATAGAAACTCTCTATATGGTGATTTAACACACTAATAGTCTATGTTTCTTAACTTTCCTAAAACTATGAATTGTCCCTTAGGCCTACAATATTAATTAACACACATTTAAAAACCATAGTAATTAGTGATTACTAATACTAACTTAAGTTTAATAATATTAGTTTGTGTAGTTACATTTTGGGTGTCCACTCATATTGGCATTTCCACTATCACAGTCCTTCCTGTGTTTGGCCAATATTAGATCTCACTCACACATAACTTAACACTTATAATTTAGTTTATTCACTTATAAACTTTGAACACTGCTTTATCAGTGTTTTATCACTTTTTAATGGGGTTTTTTATTCTCACTTTGGGGTATTAACACTAACACCTTACACTCAATCTTCTTTTAGTGTTACTGGTGGGTTAATATTATTGTATTGCTTACTAAAAAATTCTCTTTCTTACATCTATTTAGAAAATGTTCACCATCATTACAATTTACTACTCTCATTCTATTGTGTTTTATTGTACTACTGATATGTTAGTATCGTGCTAATTTGATTTGTCCTAGTTTACTCTATCTGTTTGGGTTATTGTGCCCTTCTATATCTTAAGTACTTAATAATTAGTATTTCTAACTTGTCTGTCCTTACAATTATTAATATTATATACAATTTTCATTAGTGAGTCTATTTATTTGGTTTAACACAAGTTTTGTATTCCTTCTTGGTTCACTTTATTTTGTCATACTTTATACGTCACTTCCTTAGTGTTGTGGCTGATTGTATCATTACACTTCCATGTTAATTGTTTGTTAGTCACTATTCTTCTTATTTACACACTTATGTTGGTGCGGTGGCTAGTTCTAATCCATTTGCAGTTGTCATTATTTATGTTATTCTTGGTCCTTTGGGGCTAGTTCTACACTCTCACTTACCATCTATTGGGCTATTCAGGTTAAATCGCCTTATTTCTGTATTTACCATTTTGGTTTGTTTGTTTGTTACTACTTTATTAATATAAGTTACTGTTCTGACTACCTTGATATGTCTGATCGTTTTATTATTCTGATTCACCCATTCTTCAATTCTAATTCATCCCTTTTTATTCTAGTGTTAATGATTAAATAATTTATCTTGTCATGTTTTCTTCATTATGGTTAGGTGAAGATATGTACCATTACAACAGTCAACTAAAAAATTAATAAATTACCAGTTTGTATCAGTCAACCTAGTAAAGATGTGTCTAACTGTCTTCAGATCTGTCACATTATCCCCTGAACAATTAGTGAACACAATTTTTGAATAGGGTTTTTATTAAACACGGGGTGACATTAAATATATTAACAAGAATGGTTAACAATATAACTTACAGTTGAAGTACATTAAAGCTGATATAAATGGCAAAAATAAAGATTAGTAAAGATTTGTTATTATAAACATAGTTTTTTTTTTACTAAAGAGCACATCCTACAAAATTTCATTAACTTAGTGGATTAATAGTTACTTAGAGAGCACTCGGGAGATTGGTGTGTGTGTGTGTGTGTGTGTGTGTGTGTGTGTGTGTGTGTGTGTTTTACATTTAAAATAGTTTTTTTTTGTGAACATAATAATAATGTTCATTAAAATAATTTATGAGAACTTCAGCTTGCCAGGCTGTAAGTCCGTGGCCCAAGTTTGTTGGGCGCAAACGATTCCACCGTGCCTTCAACGGCCACTCTGCCAACTGCCTTCAGTGCAAATGGCTGCAACACTCTGACCAAAGTTTCGCAGTCAGTAACCACTAATCTGTGCTTAAGGCATAAATAATTATTATTTATGTTCTTAATCTTACATTTTTTACTGGCTTTTTTGCAAATGTAGTAATAAATCGTTTTACTGCCAAAGCTCTATGTAAGAGAAATCTTGTTAAAATTAATTATTCATTAGGTAAATAAAAGGGTAATGGGCGAAGATATTGTTACTAAGGTCTCACGAAAAGTTCATAGTGTTACGTAATTGTTGTAGCACTATAGTTGTGTGTTTTTTGTAAATAGTATAATTAAATATAAATATCGGTATGGAGAACCATACATGACTTCCATGTTCTAAGATTTATATTTAAAATCATTTACGAAATGAAATGTTTCCATAGAAACTACATCTTTCCAATTATTGCTTCAGCCTTAACCACAGTACTGTGGTCACTAACGTATACCACCACACGTTACCGCACTCGATTTTCACTGATGATGGCAGTCGACGGCACTGCCTAAACGTCTGGTTTTGCAGAAAACATTGGACTATGGCCAAACAGCCCGGGAAGGAATTTTAACAAAAAACTACTTCTTTGTTGCCGATAATGTAGTACACATATAAAAAATTCTCCCCTCCCCCTACAACTATAATTTTCATTAATAGAAAATTACCCCACCCCGTTCAACTAGCCTCGTCATTTATAGATATTTCATCTACGTTTCTACAGTGGATTATTAAGATCTTCTTATCAGGATACTTTATTTATCAAAATTAAGTACTCTTTAATCTTGTTACAACAAAAAATGTTTCCGGTAAACTACCCTTTCCCCGTTACCGATCTTCACCAAAATCAATAGGCCTTGAGTCTTCTACAACTCAGGCACATACATAAATAATTATTTGATTCTGTTTGAATTTACGGCAGTTATCGTTTGTCATGAAAAAATTTCTCTTGTTACAACATAAAATGTTGCCGGTAAACTACCCCTTTCCCTTAACCAATCTTCACCAAAATCAACAGGCCTTGAGATCTTTAAAATTTAGGGATGTATGCAAAACCTTATTTGATTATGTTTGAATTTACAGCAGTTATCGTTCGTCATAGAAACAATTACTCTTGTTAAAACATTAAAGGTGGCAGGTAAACTACCCCTTTCCGTTAACCGATCTTCACCAAAATCAATAAGCCTTCAGTCCTTTACAATTCAGGAACGTACGCAAAAACGTATTTGATTCTGTTTAAATTTGCAGCTGTTATCGTTTGCAAAAAAAAAAATTACCCTTGATAAAAAAATGTTGCTGGTAAACTAACCCTTTCCCTTAACCGATCTTCACCAAATACAAAAGGTCTTGAGTACTCTACAATTCAGGACTGTATGAAAAAAATTATTTGATTCTGTTTGAATTTGCGGCTCTTATCGTTTGCCATAGAAAATACCCTTGTTAAAATATAAAACGTTGCAGGTAAACTACCCCTTTCCCTTAACCGATCTTCACCAAAACCAACAGGCCTTCAGTCTTTTACAATTGAGGAACATATGCAAAAACTATTTGATTCTGTTTGAATGTGCGGCAGTTATCGTTTGTCATAGAAAAAATTACCGTTGTTAAAACATAAAATGTTGCAGGTAAACTACGCCTTTCCCTTAACCGATCTTCACCAAAATCAAAAGACATTGAGATACCTACAATTGAGAGCAGTATGCAAATAATTATTTGATTCTGTTTGAACATGCAGCTGTTATCGTTTGCAATAGATAATACCCTTGTTAAAACAAAAAACGTTGCTGGTAAACTACCCCTTTCCCTTAACCGATCTTCACCAAAAACAATAGGTCTTGAGAACTCTAGAATTCAGAGTTGTATACAAAAAAATATTTGATTATGTTTGAATTTGCGGCCTATATCGTTTGCCATAGAAAATACCCTTGTTAAAACATAAAATGTTGCAGGTAAACCACCTCTTTCCCTTAACCGATCTTAACCAAAATCAATAGGTCTTGAGAACTCTACAATTCAGGAAAGTATGCAAAAAATGATTTGATTCTCTTTGAATGTGCGGCAGGTATCATTCGTCATAATAAAAATTACCCTTGTTAAAACATAAAATGTTGCTGGTAAACTACTCCTTTCTCTTAACCGATCTTCACCAAAAACAATAGGTCTTGAGAAGTCTACAATTTAGGGCTGTATACAAAAAATTATTTGATGCTCTTTGAATTTGCGGCATTTATCGTTTGCCATAGAAAAAAATCTACACACAGACACTTTTCGAAAAATGACTTTTTTCATGTTTTGATGGTAGCACAATCAGAATCTGCAATTATCTGCAACACGATTTTTCGCCATCACCATACTCCCATTTCCTTATGGAACATGGAAGTAAAAAATTGTCTCCTCCCCGTTCAACTATCATTTTCATTTATAAAAAGTACCCACTCCCCTTTCAACTATGCTTTACCTTTATAGATATTTTGTTTACCTTTCTATAGAGGATTATTATGATTTTTTTCAGGACACTTTATTTGTAAAAATTAAGTACTATACTCTTGTTAAAATGTGAAACGTTGCAGGTAAACTACCCCTTCCCCTTAACCGATTTTCACCAAAATCAATAGGTCTCGAGTCCTCTTAAACTCAGGTATGTATTGTAATATTATCTTTAACTGGGGTTTAATCAAGCTCCACGTTGGTACGGGTTTATTGTTAATTTAAAAAATTTAAATTAACAAATTCAATCTGTTTATAAGGAAAATGGTTATTATGTTGTTGCAGATGAGACCTCCTGCAAATCAATATTAATTTATAAAAAAAAAAAAAAAAAACAATTATTTATTATATAGTTGCTACGACTCGTATGTTGAACATAAATCTGTGTTAGTTAATTACCATGTGTTTTACCATAGAATAACGCTATATTACGGGTATTATTGTTAATAATTCGGGAATTCTCTCCAACCCTATTCGGTCTGTATCATTTAAATTGACCAAAGTTTGGCGAAGAGAATACGTTAGTTTTGCGCTCTCCCGTATTCACCAGCTGTCTGCAACGAGCGCTGTTATTAGTAATTGACTCGTGCTTATAGGTTAGTTTGCTTCACTTGATGGTTTTATCACTTTCTTTCTCTGTAAATTACTCCCCAATCAAAATACGATAACTATTCTACAATAACACAGAACATCATCACATACAAGAAGGATTCTTTATTCATATTATTTTTTTAACTTTCAGCAGTCGTCTTCATAGATTCTTGGATCGTAATATCGATCGTACAATGCTGAATCGATTTGTTAGTGGACTAGTGCTGTATAATACAATTTAAATATAATTTTTGTTTTATCTCTTATCCCAGGGTACATGTGATTCTTTTAACGATTAGTAAGGCCAGGTAATGCAAAATTAAGGTTACTAAGTATTACAAATTGTTATTAATTCTTAATGTATAAAATTAAATATAAGCTGGTTTGTTACCATACAATGCGATACTCAAGATAGCCGTGTCTGTTTATAACCGCATGAAGATGTACTGATGAGGTTACTTTTGACCAAAAAATGCGTCCAGATTATCAATAAAGGTTGAAAGGTGATGTCCCGGAGTGTAACAGGAGTTCTTCTGTTCTTCGTTCTTCTTCGCGATCCTAGTGGTTGCCGGTCCCAGTGGAATTGGTGTAGTATTACAATTTCTTCAATCTCTTGAAAGTGAGGTTTATTACTTCAATACCAAAGGTTCTTTGTGTATGTTTGGTTTATATTTGCATTAATTTTGACTTCTTGTCCATTCAAGAAGGATCTTGGTTTAATTGTAACTCGGGTTCATCATCATTCCTTTAATGGAATTAGTTGAAGAAGGATTTATTAATTCCGCAACTTTGAAGATGTGTAGAATTATATTTCCTGAAATCTAGTTCAGTAATTATTACTCAGTTCTGTTTTAATGGATTGGCTTTAAGACATTAGATTTATTAAGGTTTATTCATTTTTATTTTATTTTATGTTTAAATTTGTCTACTGAACTGTTCCCAATAGCATATAACAATCGAATGTTGAAATCAACAAAATTTCTTACAATTCAGTTACCTAACAACCATTACTTTTCCTGTCGTTGAATAATATGTGATATCCTAGAGCTAGAATTAGAAAATATTACTACTCTTATTTAATAAAATACTCCATGCTTGTAATTACACCAAATCACATAAAACTCTCACTTAATCTGCCTTATTAAACCATATACATTTTACTACAATTTCATCTGACTGGACTTATTAAAAAGGTATTAATTTCCTTTTCCAAATATTAGATTTAGGCCTATTGGTTTTATTACACCTGTTATAATTTTGTTTTGTTTTTAACTTAATTTTTCTTTACCTGACCTACTGTACAAATAGTCACTGGCTTATGGCCACTTACATCAATTTTAATTTCCTGGTTTCAATTCATTATATTATTTAGTTCATAATTGAACCCTTCATTGTTTTTTTTACGTAATTATAAGAACTACTTGCCAACTTATTAACACTTATTGTCTTTCTGGCCAAGTTTACAAATATTCTTTTAAACATCTTCATTAATCAATTAAAGTAAATACATTTAACATAATATCATACCTAATAAGTGTACTGGTACTTAATTATTTTAAATACAATTTTAACATGAATAAAATGAGTACCTATGACTTAGTACTTCCTTAAAGCAACAGCTCCACACTTACTACACCCAAAACATAAAATAAATATCCTGTAAACACTATATTATGATACAGTACAACAACAAGTACATTTTATAACACATTAAATATTAATTGAACAGTGTTTTATACTTAACTCCTACACATTAAACTCATCCCACTAGACACAATGTTTATGTTTTACATCTCATACTACTCATTACATATTTTAGATTTAGGTACACTTTTGATGTTTATTACTTAGTAACCTTACTAGGTACCTTTAATGCATTCTTCAGGTGAGATGGATCCTCTTGTATTTAATTATAACATACTTTGGGCATTGTTTAAGTCAGGTTTACAAAGTTTTTTTTTATGTAACGTCGGGAATCTCAACTCTGTTACGTTACAATATGCAAAACATCATTTGATTCTGTTTGAATTTGCGACACAGTTATCGTTCGCCAAATTCTACACACACACACACACACACACACACACACACACACACACACACACACACACACACACACACACACACACACACACACACACACACACACACACACACACACACACACACACACACACACACACACACACACACACACACACACACATTTCGAAAATGACTTTTCTTCATGTTTTGAGAATCAGAGTCTGGCCTTATCTCGAACACGATTTTTTAGGCCATCACCATACTCCCATTTTCTTATGGAACATGGAAGTAAATATCGGTATGGAGAACCATACATGACTTCCATGTTCTAAGATTTATATTTAAAATCATTTACGAAATGAAATGTTTCCATACAAACTACTTCTTTCCACTTATTGCTTCAGCCTTAACCACATGACTGTGGTCACTAACGTAAACCACCACAGGTTATCGCACTCGATTTTCACTGATGATGGCAGTCGACGGCACTGCAGAAACGTTTGGTTTTGTAGAAAACATTGGACTACGGCCAAACGGCCAAACAGCCCGGGAAGGAATTTTAACAACAAACTACTACTTTGTTGCCGATAACGTAGTACACATATAAAAATTATCCCCTCCCCCTTCAACTATAATTTTCATTTATAGAAAATTACCCCCACCCCGTTCAACTAGCCTCTTCATTTATAGATATTTCATCTACGTTTCTACAGTGGATTATTAAGAACTTCTTATCAGGTTACTTTATTTATCAAAATTAAGTACTTTACTCTTGTTACAACAAAAAAATGTTTCAGGTAAACTGCCCTTTCCCCGTAACCGATCTTCACCAAAAACAATAGGCCTTGTGTCTTCTACAACTCAGGCACATATGTAAAAAATTATTTGATTCTGTTTCAATTTACGGCAGTTATCGTTCGTCATGAAAAAATTTCTCTTGTTACAACATAAAATGTTGCAGGTAAACTACCCCTTTCCCTTAACCGATCTTCACCAAATTCAGCAAGCCTTGAGACCTTTAAAATTCAGGGACGTATCCAAAAACTTATTTGATTATGTTTGAATTTACGACAGTTATCGTTCATCATAGAAAAAATTAGCCTTATTATCACATAAAAAGTTGCCGGTAAACTACTGATCTTCACCAAAATCAAAAGGTCTTGAGTCCTCTACAATTCAGGGATGCATGCAAAACATAATTTGATTCTGTTTGAATGTGCGGCAGTTATCGTTCGTCATAGAAACAATTACTCTTGTTAAAACATTAAAGGTGGCTGGCAAACTACCCCTTTCCCTCAACCGATCTTCACCAAAATCAACAGGTCTTGATAAAATAAAACTTCAGGAGTGTATGCAAAAAAGTATTTGATTCTCTTTGAATATGCGGCAGTTATCATTAATCAGAAAAAAAATTACGCTTTTAAAACATAAAATGTTGCTGGTAAACTACCCTTTTCTCTTAACCGATCTTCACCAAAATCAAAAGACATTGAGCTCTCTATAGCTCAGGTATATATGTAAGATATTATTTGATACTGTTTGAATTTGCGGCAGTTATCGTTCTTCATGGAAAACGTTCTCTTGTTACAACATAAAATGTTGCTGGTAAACTACCCCTTTCCCTTAACCGATCTTCAACAAAATCAACAAGCCTTGAGTTATCTACAATTGAGGAAGGTATGCACAAAATTATTTGATTCTGTTTAAATGTGCGGCAGTTATCGTTCGTCATAGAAACAATTACTCTTGTTAAAACATAAAATGTGGCTGGTAAACTACCCCTTTCCCTTAACCGATCTTCACCAAAATCAAAAGGCCTTCAGTCTTTTACAATTGAGGAACATGTGCAAAAAAATATTTGATTCTGTTTGAATGTGCGGCAGTTACCGTTCGTCATAGAAAAAATTACCGTTGTTAAAACCTAAAATGTTGCTAGTAAAGTACCCCTTTCCCTTAACCGATCTTCACCAAAATCAACACAAATTGAGTTCTCTATAGCTCAGGAAGGTATGCAAAACATTATTTCATTTTGATTGAATTTACAGCAGTTATCATTCGTCATAGAAAAAATTACCCATGTTAAAACATAAAATGTTGCCGGTAAACTACCCCTTTCCCTAAACCGATCTTCAACAAAAACAATAAGTCGTGAGGACTCTACAATTCAGGGCTGTATGCAAAAAATTATTTGATTCTGTTTGAATTTTCGGCTCTTATCGTTTACCATAGAAAATACCTTTGTTAAAACATAAAACGTTCCTGGTAAACTACCCCTTTCCCTTAACCGATCTTCACCAAAACCAACAGGTCTTGAGAACTCTACAGTTCAGGGCTGCATGCAAAACATTATTTGATTCTGTTTTAATTTGCGGCTTTTTCGTTTGCCATAGAAAATACCCATGATAAAACATAAAATGTTTAAGGTAAACTACCCCGTTCCCTTAACCGATCTACAACAAAGTCAACAGACCTTGAGTTCTGTATAATTAAAAAATGTATGCAAAAGAGTAGTTGATTCTGTTTGAATTTACGGCAGTTATCGTTCGTCATAGGAAAAATTACCCTTGTTAAAACATAAAATGTTGCCAGTAAACTACCCTATTCCCTTAACCGATCTTCACCAAAACCAACAGGTATTGAGAACTCCATAATTCAGGGGCTGTATGCAAAACATTATTTGATTCTGTTTGATTTGCGGCTGTTATCGTTTGCCATAGAAAAATATCGGTATGGAGAACCATACATGACTTCCATGTTCTAAGGTTTATATTTAAAATCATATTCGAAATGAAATATTTCCATAGAAACTACTTCTTTCTACTTATTGCTTCAGCCTTAACCACAGTACTGTGATCACTAACGTATACCACCTCAAGTTTTCGCACTCGATTTTCACTGACGATGGCAGTCGATGGCACTGCCGAAACGTCTGGTTTTGCAGAAAACGTTGGACTACGGCTAATCACCCCTGGAAGGAATTTTAACAAAAAACAACTTTTTTGTTGCCGATAACGTAGTACACATATACAAAATTCTCCCCTCCGTCTTCAACTATAATTTTCAATAATAGAAAATTACTCCCACCCCGTTCACCTAACCTCTTAATTTATAGATATTTCATCTACGTTTCTACAGTGGATTATTATGAGCTTCTTATAAGGATACTATATTAATCAAAATTAAGTACGTTACTCTTGTTAAAACATAAAACGTTACAGGTAAACTACCCCTTTCTCTTAACCGATCTTCACCAAAACCAACAGGGCTTCACTTCTTTAAAATTCAGGATCGCCTGCAATAAAGTATTTGATTTTCTTTGAATTTACGGCAGTTATCGTTCGTCGTAAAAAAAATTACCCTTGTTAAAACATAAAACGTTGCTGGCAAACTACCCATTTCCCCTAACCGATCTTCAACAAAAACAATAGGTCTTGAGTACTCTGCAAATCAGGGCTGTATACAAAAGAGTAGTTGATTCTGTTTGAATTTGCGGCAGTTATTGTTTGCCATAGAAAAAATTACACTTGATAAAACAAAAGTTGCAGGTAAACTACCCCTTTCCCTTAACCGATCTTCACCAAAAACAATAGGTCTTGAGAACTCTATAATTCAGGGGTGTATGCAAAACATTATTTGATTCTGTTTGAATTTACGGCTGTTATCGTTTCCCATAAAAAAAATTACCCTTGACAAAAAACCCGTTCCAGGTAAACTACCCCTTTCCCTTAACCGATCTTCACCAAAACCAACAGATCTTGAGAACTCTACAATTGAGGGCTGTATCCAAAACATTATATGATTCTGTTTGAATTTGCGGCTGTTATCGTTTGCCTTAGAAAAAATTACCCTTGATAAAAAAAACGTTGCAGGTAAACTACCCCTTTCCCTTAACCGATCTTCACCAAAACAATAGGGCTTGAATACTCTATAATTCAGGGCTGTATGCAAAACATTATTTGATTCTGTTTGAATTTACGGCTGTTATCGTTTCCCATAAAAAAAATTACCCTTGACAAAAAACCCGTTCCAGGTAAACTACCCCTTTCCCTTAACCGATCTTCACCAAAACCAACAGATCTTGAGAACTCTACAATTGAGGGCTGTATCCAAAACATTATATGATTCTGTTTGAATTTGCGGCTGTTATCGTTTGCCTTAGAAAAAATTACCCTTGATAAAAAAAACGTTGCAGGTAAACTACCCCTTTCCCTTAACCGATCTTCACCAAAACAATAGGGCTTGAATACTCTATAATTCAGGGCTGTATGCAAAAAATTATTTTATTCTGTTTGAATTTGCGGCTCTTATCGTTTGCCATAAGAGATACCCTTTTAAAACATAAAACGTTGCTGGTAAACTACCCCTTTCCCTTAACCGACTTCACCAAAAACAACAGACGCTGAGAACTCTACAATTCAGGGCTGTATGAAAAAAATTATTTGATTCTCTTTGAATTTGCGGCTTTTATCATTTGCCATAGAAAATACCCTTGTTAAAACTTAAAACGTTGCCGGTAAACTACCCCTTTACCTTAACCGATCTATAACTTTTTGTGGAATAGTGCTCCACGTTTGGATGCACCAAATATAACTTTTCGTTAAGGGCGCGTAAATTTCGATTGTTGAATAATTAATTTATTCAAGACAGTATTGCATGTAATCGGTAATTACATTGATTTATTGTCACAAATTATATTTAGATATATTTATTACTGAATACTTCTACTCATTTTTTTTTTATTGATTGATTAATTTACTTGGGTGCCAGAGCAGAGTATCTCAGGATTGTTATGAAATAATAACACTTCGTTCTGATACTAAGATTTATATTGTTATCTTCTTATTACATAGTACATCTGAGAATTAATCATTAATATCATCTTTCAAATCTATACTAATTACTATTCTTTATAATTAATAACAAAAACAAAATTATTAATATCTCTAGCTTATGGATTCTTCAAAATCAATAATCAAGTATTATTCAAATGAGCAATCAGTAGATTCAAATTTACTCCCTTAACACATTTAAATCTTCAATATTAATCAAAACATATATGTATCATAATTTCTTAACTACTATGAAATTCTATAATCTTCAATAGATTCAATTATTCAACTTCGTTACCATTTCTATAATTATTATAACTTGTTTCCTTACTTTACTATACAATAACTCCCCAAACATGTCATATAGCATAAATTGTAATAGTTAGTATCTGAACTCGTGGGTCTTTTGAGAATGAGATGAGTTATTTTTTTTTTTTTTTAGATGCAAATTCTATGTTAATTTATTGAGTTGTGAATCATAAATGATATACTGTTACTTGTTGCTGGATTCCAAGTAAGAGGATGATGAACTGTAATCCTGCATTGAACATCGCACTACACTTTGCACTAATCACGCTTGATTAAACCTTCTTTATTTACTTCACTCGCTCGCGTTAGTACTAAACGTCGCACACATATAAATAAGTATACTTCTTGCTGCAATCTATGGGCACAAGTTAAACATCTTCTGGTCCGTACGTACTATCGCGCACACATATAAAATAAACTTCTTGATGACTGTAATTCTTTCTCAACTATTTAACCGAGTTAATCTATCGATTTGAACTTAGAATTATAGTATGAAAATGCTCACATCGAGTGACGCAGGTTTCCCGTGTTTGCGTGAAAATTAAACTTAGACTTTCCCTTTTTGTTTGCTTCACTTGTTTTTTATAGTTTTCCGAGTCCTTCCCTCACTACAGCTCTTGTTTATCATCTACCATTGGCTTGACTTTGAAATATTTCCCGGTAATTTCGAACGTACCCATTCCGGTGCTGTATCTTTTTCACGCTCACTACCGACGCTATCCGTGATTGGTTGCCAGAGAGCGGGCAATAAACTTACGCAGACATTCGTTAGATTCCTAAAGAGTGACGCTACTTTCTAAAATAGTCATACTTATTGGCGTGTCATCTATTGTCCCTTGAAGGACACAGTACCGTTAACCTAACGGTACATGGGCGTTTTTTTGCTGGATTTACTCTACAAAACATTTTATGCTTTTATGACATGTAAGGGTGTTTTGGGTCTATTGTAACTTATTTTGTCGGCACCTGACCGTCGCATAGTCGAGCCTCTATTGATTCAAATTTTCATTTATATTTTACTTATATCTATATACATTTCAATGCTTTATATTATTATATATTGTTATAGTTACCACTAATAGTTGATTTATTATTTTATGTGTTTATATACATATTAAATTAATACACATGTTCACAGTAATGTTTCAGATCTTCACCAAAAACAATAGGTCTTGAGAACTCTACAATTCAGGGCTGTATGCAAAACATTATTTTATTCTCTTTGAATTTACGGCTTTTATCGTTCGTCATAGAAAAAATTACCCTTGTTAAAACATAAAACGTTGTAGGTAAACTACCCCTTTCCCTTATCCGATCTTCAACAAAATCAATGAACCTTGAGTTCTGTATAATTCAGAAAGGTATGCAAAAAAGTAGTTGATTTTGTTTGAATTTACGGCAGTTATCGTTCGTCATAGAAAAAATTACCCTGTTAAAACATAAAATGTTTCTGGTAAATTACCCCTTTACCTTAACCGATCTTCACCAAAACTAACAGATCTTGAGAACTCTACAATTCAGGGCTGTATCCAAAACATTATATGATTGTGTTTGAATTTGCGGCTGTTATCGTTTGCCGTAGAAAAAATTACCCTTGATAAAAAAAGTTGCAGGTAAACTATCCCTTTCCCTTAACCGATCTTCACCAAAAACAGTAAGTCTTAAGTACTCTACAAATCAGGGCTATATGCAAAAAATTATTTGATTCTGTTTGAATTTGCGGCTTTTATCGTTTGCCATAGAAAATACCCTTGTTAAAACATAAAACGTTGCTGGTAAACTACCCTTTTCCCTTAACCAATCTTCACCAAAAACAGAAGATCTTGAGAACTCTATAATTCAGGGCTGTATGCGAAACATTATTTGATTTTGTTTGAATTTGCGGCTGTTATCGTTTGCCAACAAAAAAATTACCTTGACAAAAAAAACTGTTGCCAGTAAACTACCCCTTTCCCTCAACCGATTTTCACCAAAAACAATAGGTTGTGAGTACTCTACAAATCAGAACTGTATGCAAAAAATTATTTGATTCTGTTTGAATTTGCGGCTGTTATCGTTTGCCAAAAAAAAATCTACAGATAGACACACACACACACACACACACACACACTTTTCGAAAAATTACTTTTTTTCATGTTTTGAGTGTAGTACAATCAGAATCTGCAATAATCTCGAACACAATTTTTTTTTGCCATCACCATACTTCTATTTCCTTAAGGAACATGGAAGTAAAAAAGGAAACAAAATCAAAGATACACTGACACAATGTGTGTGTGTGAGAGAGAGATGATTTAATTAAAATTATATTTATCAGTATTTAATAATGAAACACTGTCTTCATGCTCTGTTACATCTTCGAAGACAGATTTTTCCACTAGTCAGGCTGATTGATGAATTCCTGACTAAGTTAATAGTTCAGTTTTAAGTTCTACTTTCAGTTCAACTGTAAAACTGTAATTTTACAAAACACACACACAGCCACAACTAGGATCTCTCTTACCTGGGACAAACATGGTTTCTGTGCCGTGGGGGGGGGGCACCATGGTTAATGAGGAAGGTGCTAGCAAATTTTTATTATTTTATTACTCACTAAATTAAGACAGTTTGTAGTTTTCTTAAATTGAACAACTTAAGCTTAACAACATAAGCATGATTGTCAGTCACTACGTGCCAAAAAATTTTCAATCTACAATATTTAATCGAACTTACAACTAATGTTTATTAATTTTGTTAGGTTTAGGAACAACTGACACATAATATCTTGCAACACACCTTACTAGTAACTACATAATCACATAAAGTCAAAATCGATTCACCATTTACCATTTTCAACATTATTTGCTTATTATGAAAATTAGTTTATTGAATGAATCATATGAGTCCTTCAAAGATTCAACTTGCAAGAATTTTGTGAAGATTTTGATGATCTCATCAAAGCAAATAGACAATGATCTCCTGCAGTCAATTGAAATAATACTCAAATTTAAAATTACCCCAAGCTGCTTCTTAAGTAATTTTTAATAATATTCAGCTTGCTAAGATTTCTTTTCCCTGTAGGTAAAAATAACCTTAAGGTTGTACTTAAGTTGGATATGGATCTTCAAGTCTGTGTTTGTAAGTTAGGCTCGACAGTATTATTTTGTCATTTTCATGCCCTCTCAGCACAGCGCCTGGGGTATATGCTCCTCTTGCCACCCCCCATGCGCACGTGCGCGCACACACACACACACACACACACACACACACACACACACACACACACACACACACACACACACACACACACACACACACACACACACACACACACACACACACACACACACACACACACACACACACACACACACACACACACACACACACACACACACACACACACACACACACAGTATATGAAAGTGTGTGTGAAAAGTTTTATGTAGACTAAAGTATTAAAAAAATGGAAAATTAGTTATGCTAATGTGTATAAAAGAGATAAATTGTTTGTATTCTTAACGATATCTAGTTATTATTTGAAACTGTAATTTTTGTGTCTAGTATGGCTCTGATGGATCTCTAATCGCTACTGGAAAAAGTCCTACTACTATTGTCAGAAGTGTGGTAAGTTTAAACATTACTGTATTACTGTACATTTAAACTGATAAATATTTAGGGAATCACAAAAAGTTGAATTTTTTTTGTGAATGTAATTGAATACTTGGATTTCATTGTCCATGACGTGTCCGTTTCTTAACTAAATATAATTATTTCACTATGACTCGGAACACAAAACTGTTTATGGGTAAAAACGTAAAAGATTTACCTTACAACCTGAACCAGTTTTCACTTTTAAAAAGCTTCTTCAGAGGTTCAGGACGGTTCAGGTTCAGGAAAAACCTCTGAAGAAGCTTTTTAAAAGTGAAAACCAGTTCAGGTTGTAAGGTAAATCTTTTACGTTTTTACCCGTAAAAAGTTTTGTGTTCCGAGTCATAGTGAAATAATTATATTTAGTAACTGAATAATTACATAATTATATTATGTAAAAATGAGGAGCAAAAGCGATTTTCTTATGGCACTACAAATACTGATTAAACCTGACTTATCAATCAATTAAATTAAGTTTAGCAAGTCTCCAAATAGAGTGGACTGAACTGTTTAAACTAAATTAAAAAATGAAGGGCTCA
The DNA here is from genome assembly GCA_034769895.1 of Magicicada septendecula. NCBI lineage: Eukaryota > Metazoa > Arthropoda > Insecta > Hemiptera > Cicadidae > Magicicada > Magicicada septendecula. The sequence continues at coordinate 490,217,346 of CM068370.1, read as the reverse complement.
GGGGAATAACTTGATAACCACCATTTTACAGATTTTACAGGAGAGCAAGAATAAAGTTTGAAGACTTAGATTAAATAAGAACAGTTTTTGTTATGCACTCAAAACGTTTAAAATGCTTCATTGTTTATTGCTAAAAGTAGATTTTTGTGAAATTTTTTCAAATATTGAAGTAGCTGTTTTGTCAAAAAAAAAAACTACTCATGCGTCACAAATGTCAATGGAAGAACACGATAACTCCAAGAGTTACCAAGTTATTCCCCTTAAAATAATGGAATGATGTAAGAATTAAAAAGCATCATACTATAAACAAACGACATTTGTTGAAAACTCCAATGGTTATCAGTACTTCGAGTTATTGTATGATATTGCTTCTGTATTAGTTCTTATCCTTGCATGGGAGTTGGGAAAAATAACTGGCAGCTTCTGGCCGAAAAAAATCATTCAGATGTTGAACATCCATATATTTTTCATAGGAAATCAGAATGAGATCTGAAAATTCCTAATATATTTTGTACTGTTCTCTAGGCTAATATAAGAAATCAAATAACTAAGCTTATTGTGAATTTTAATGAAGAAAGTTGTGTTAGTGGTTATAATCACAAACAGAATTCTGATTATCGAATTTTGATATTATATAATTATCGAAATTCTGATCTGACAATGAGCTGAGAAGCTTGAAAGCACTAATTGGAATAATTTTTCTATAGTGGTGTGCAACAGTGATAATTCTGCTTATTGTGAATGTTTAGTGTTTTCAACCTTATTCCATATATTAGCCTACTCTTCTACAATTTATAGTATAAGAAAGAGTGCATATGCCAGTTAGTGGTTACAATTAATCAGTAGGCATATTATTTTCAGTAGGTTTCACATTCTCTTTATTAATACAGTAATATATTATTCGTGATTGGGGGACTTATCCAAAAGTTAATTATCCAAAAATTTTGTATAAATGTAAAGTGTTTTTAAAGTATTTTTTTTCATTATTCAGGATATGAAATTAGCAACATTATTAAAATTATCGTTTTATTTATCGACTGATAACTGCAAGAAAGAACTGAATTTAACTTAAGTATTAAATAATATTTTTATGAAAAACGTTTATGTACTTATTTAAGTTTTATAAAAATATTATTTAATACTTAAGTAAAAATTCTTAGGGTTCACTGGTAGTAGTGGCCGGTGGCCGGTGTGGCGTGTGTGTGGCCGCGCCATCAAATGAGAATGAGAGAGAGAGAAAACAGGTAGCTTACTGAATGTTACACTCAGCGTAATACACCACTCAATGAACTACAAATTATAACTGAAGTAATAATTGTTAAATACCACTATTATATTAACGACTCGGAACACAAAGTTTTTTATAAGTAAAAGCATAAAGTTTTACCTTACAGCCTGAACCGGTTTTCACCTTTAAAAGGCTTCTTCAGAGGCTGCCGCTGGTAGCGCTGTCCGTCCTGTCGTGGGCGACGGAATCGACTTTCAAAAGATCGATGCTGTGTGTGTGGGGTGAGATATGTCCGAACAACAGGACGGACAGCGCTACCAGCAGCAGCCTCTGAAGAAGCCTTTTAAAGGCGAAAACCGGTTCAGTCTGTAAGGTAAAACTTTATGCTTTTACTTATAAAAAACTTTGTGTTCCGAGTCGTTAATATAATAGTGGTATTTAGTTATGTAACAGACACGTCATGGACAACGAAATCCAAGCCTCTAATAATTGTTATTATAAACTACTTATTTTGTTAGTATTTATATCCCTGTCCAAATCGGCCGAAATATGCAGTTTTGTAATTTTAAACGAGAGACTAAGTAAATTAAGGAAGTGCACATTACATTTTTGCAGTTGGGGAGCTTGACCCCCCTGCGTATGCTACTGGTATCACACACACACACACACACACACACACACACACACACACACACACACACACACACACACACACACACACACACACACACACACACACACACACACACACACACACACACACACACACACAGACTCTCTCACTCACCTGAACTCACAATAAATACTGACTGGTTTCTCTGTTTATTACCATCTTATGTAGGTTGGTAATGACATCATTCACCAGTGTTTGTCACTTTATAGATAAACCAAGAAAATTCCAGGTGCTTATTCTGGAATCTAATAGAACCATAAAACAAAATATTAGCAAAATATACCTAATTACAATTAAGATCTTTTCATAACAATACAAGTTTTACAAACAATAGAAACAACATATAAGAATAGAAATATAAAAGAAATAAACTACAAAATAGTGTGAATAAAATAAAGCTTTCTTATCTGTGAGTGGTGGTTGAAAGACCTAACAACGGCTAGACAGCTGTCTTCTTTCATATTTATATCCCGCCAACTTGCTAAATTCCACACCTCTTCCCCCACTTCTCAATTCTTCCTAAAAAGAAATTTCCAAACCCACACGGTTATTTACAACACCTGTTCCCCCACTAAAATTGTTTTGTTGTCTTATATGTTCATTTTATAACTTAGCAGACACAATTGTTTTTTTATCACTGTAGCACACCACTATAGAAAAATTATTCCGATTAGCGCTTTCAAGCTTCAAAGCTCATCGTCAGATTGGAAAATGAGAAAAATTATTCCTGTTAGTGCTTTCAAACTTCACAGCTCATCCGATCTGATGATGAGCTGTGAAGCTTGAAAGCGCTAATCGGAATTATTTTTCTATAGTGGTGTGCAACAGTGATAATTCTGTTTGTGATTGTAACCACTAACACAACTTTCTTAATTAAATTGTTTCTTTTTTTGTTTAGACTGACACCTCTGGTATACCACTGGGGACAACAACAACAACAACAACAACAACAACAGGATATGGACCTGCCATTGTGACAAGTGTGGTATGTTTAAACTAACTGTACATCGATACTAGGAAAGTACAGTATTATAGAAATTTCTAAAAAATAACACTTCTTTTAAATTGAGTTTCAAAATGTAAATAATTGAAAATTATTAATTTCCAACCTATTACTTATAGCTTCTAGGGTGAACAGTTTGTACCTATCATGAAGAAGATTAACTTAACACGCTGAACCCAGTCACCTTGGAGGGCTGCTCACTTTTGTGGCCTGAGTATTCTTACAAAAATTTGAATCTAATTTAAGAAAACAACATTTTACTTATTCCCAATTTACATATGCTCCCTGGAAGCTTAAATCGTCCTCTTTTGGACGACATGTGTCCTATAATATGTATTCCTCTGTAGGCATCCAAATTATACCATTTTCAAAAGTTAAAATTTTTTCACACCAATATTTCTGCACGTCAATATCTGACATCAGTACTATACATCAGTATTATTCAAAAGTTCATAAATTTAATCTTCAGTAAGATATTTATATGAATCCATTACAATAAACGATGAAACTAACACAACAAAATACACTAACATATAAACATAATTTTCACTTGTTAAATTGTACTGTCAGAATGTATGTACTGCATTTCACACATGTGCTACCACATGTGTTATATACTTTTATTTTACTAATTATAATTTAAAAAGCTTTTTGAATTGTACTTAAAATATTCAATATCATTATTATCATCCCAGGTGCTACAACTCATTGCTATTCTTGATCTGATCCAGAAGCCTTCTCCAACGAACCCGATCTGATGCCTTAGTTCTTTAGACCCTCAGTCCAAATAGTTGGGCATCATTGCTCACATCATTCCCTCATACCGTTGATATGCCTCTCTTTCTTTTTCTATCCAGCTGCAGTGTCACGATTTTCCCCGCGGTTTTTTATCCTCACCAATATCCAGCCCACCTCAAAGTTGATAATTAATTGTTTTTACTAATGATAATATGATGTATTTATAATATACACACACACTTATTGTTTACTAATGGTACCTATAATCTCAACTTTCTATTGTTGTGTATTTATTGTTCATAGTCTAAAGGTACCATACCATATTCAAATCAGAACTCAACAGTATCCAAACACATAAAACAAGAGTCTTGTGAATATGGTCCAATACAGCAACATTTAACCATACTGAAAACATGGAGTGATGAAATAAGATCTAATACATATGAACAATACCGAATATACAAACATGTAAAAGAAGAGGGCCACGAGAATCTATTGAACATCATGATGGACTTCAAAAATTGTATCACATTTGAAATATTGTGGCAAAATAAAAATCAACATACAGTAATTAGCTGATATAATATACAGAACTGAATGTAAACATAAACACTCTGTAATAAAATCAGTTCTCAAGAAACTTTGGACAGTAACGTACGTTTCACGTTCATTAATCAATGTCTACGAATTCGTTTTTGTAAATAGTGGCTGTTTTACGATATTGTGACCGCAAGTGCACAGTGTATATGACCTGACAATGGCCTATGCCCAAAATAGAAATAATAAAAAAGTATGGTACCTTCAAGCTGTGAACAATGAATACACCACAATAGAAAATTAATATTTTTAATAATATCTACATCACTAAAGAGTGTATATAGTTCTTGATTATAACATATCTGCCATACATTTCTTTCACATACTGGACCATAAAATTTCCATAATATCTTTCATCAGAAATTAAAAAATGTCTCTGTCATTTACTTCGGTGATGGTCCATGTTTCTGCTCCACGTGGCAAGAGTGATCTTATTAAAGTTTTATAGAGAGTGCATATTGTTGATCTGCATATTATTCTACTTCTCGTCTGTTTTAGAGTCAAGTCATTGAGTAAGCAACTCTGATATTTGGTATATATACTGTGTATAAAAGCATGTGTAAGAACCTCCGCTAATCATGTTACAGAAATTCATTCACATTACCCAACTAATGGCCTGTAATGGCCACATTCTTACCCAGGTAAACACGTGATCAGTTTTTCACCATGCTGGACTTAAATAATGTAAAGCTTTTTCAACATCGCAGTGAAATGTCAAAGTCGCTTACTGAATGGGACGATTATAACAGTCCAAAGTAGCATCCATTTGCTGCTGAAATTTGCTGTAAATATTTGATATATCGTATACATTAAAAAAGATTATAGTTTATAGTGTTATAGTTTGATACTTTTTATATATATTGAACTAGCTGGATACCCATGCTTTGCTACGGTGATTATCAGAAAAAAACAGAATTTAAAATCAGAAAATAGAAATAGGTTATTTGCAAAGCTTAGATACCGGTATTTTGAAACTAAGAGAAACTATTTAAGCTTGATCAATTTGAAGATGATTGATTTGATCAATCAACTATTAAAGCTTGAAAATTAATGAGTTGTTAAAAATGACGCTCTATTATTTAGTTAAAGAGGGTAAGCTAAGTTTCTGTTACAGATTAAGACATTCCTTTATTGTAAGTCTAACAACAATAAAATAGATGGGCTTAAGCCCTTTCATCCCACCACCACCCCTGGTTTTTTGGTCTACGTAGCCAGGCTAATAACTTGCTTAGCATATACTTTCAGTTGCTCCCACAGATTAAGTGCTCAGGACCTCCCTGTAAACAACATTCCTGGTTTTGCTCTCTGGCTGGAGGATGACCAGGCTGTCAGGTGAACTGACTCTGGAGAATGCCATGTACAACTGGCCATGGGAGAAACAGTCATTCCTAAGATCCACACCAGCCACTATCAAACTCTGCCCCTGTGCCTTATTGATGGTCATGGCGTAGCACACCTTAACGGGAAACTGCAGACGTTTGAACTAAAAGTGGTAGTCTGATGGGATCAGAGGAATTCGGGGGATGATGACGGTTTCTCCCTTACTGATGCCTGTGAAAATCGTGGCTTCGATGACATGTTTGTGCAGAAGCCTGGTGCCATTGCACAGTTTTGGAGGGTTTAGATTGTGCAACAGCATGATTGGAGCACCAACCTTGAGGTAGAGGATGTGAGGTGGTACTCCTGGTGGGTTGAGAGTATGCAAGAACTCCACAGGGTAATGTACAGCATTCTCGACCTCCACCACAGAGTCCACAGACTCATACCTCATATGCTCAGTCGGCAGCTTCTCCAACAGAAAGTTGTTGATGCTGTTGGCTGAGTCGTTTGTTAGAGTGAGAATAGCTCTTTCCCTCAGCCATGAAGTGCAATCCTCTCTAGCCTGATGAATGTTGGGGTATATTTTGTCACTGAAGCTGATCAGATCTCCCAAAACATCGCAAAGATTACCAGGAATATTTATTCTTCCCTCCTCTTCAAAAATCAAGCAATAAGTTAGGAAACTCCTCTGCCTACAAGTCACGTTGGAGGTGGACATGCATGTTAACTCTCAAGGACAGGACTTTGACATTAGGCCATAAGAGGGATGACTTGAGACAGGCCTTGACTTCATCTGCACGTGTCCCCTGTGGCACAACAGGCAAGGTCTGTCTAAAGTCACCAGCCAAAAGCACCGTAACTCCACCCATAAGACGGTTGCGGCCCCTAATGTACTGGAGCGTCCTGTTCAGAGCCTCAATACCTCCCTTGTGGGACATGGTGCACTCATCCCACACAATAACTCTGGCTTCTCCAAGCACCTGAGCCATGTCACTCTGCTTAGAGATGTTACAAAGTGCAGACACAGAATGATTGAGGTTGAGAGGTAACTTGAAGGCAGAGTGAGCCATCCTGCCTCTGGCGATCAAGTAGCTGCAATACCTGAGGAAGCAACGGCAACGGCGATGTTCCTTTCGCCCCTAATTGTGGGTAGCAACAGATTGGTCAAGAATGTTTTGCCAGTACCACCAGGAGCGTCAAGAAAAACAACTGCCCAGAATCAGAAGCAATTATGTGCACTATATCATCGTAGGCTTTCCTCTGTTCTTGATTTAATTTTGGAACATTCACAGCAACTGTTTTGGACAGCTGAACGGTATCATAAGACAGTTCCCCCAGGTGTTCACGGCTGCTTGCTCTCGTGAAGGTAGTGGAAAAAAGTACTGCAGGAAGGATACAACTAAAAAAGCGGCATTATCAGTGTTGCAGTTCTCGCGTTTTTCACGAATAGGCGTTAAAGCTTTCAAAACTCTTTTTTAGTGAGCACCCAGAAGCCAAGAGGAATATATGTGCCGAACTTAGAATTCAAAATAAACCCTCAACGCCACATAGCAAGGAATAGAGGGACAGGGTGAACTGTTTCGCGATTATTTCGCGCCTCCTTGTGGTTATAGGTTAGATGAAAAAAATACTGTTTTAGTAACTCCCCAAAAGCCTAAAGGAAAATAAAAAAATAAAAATTATACTTCCAGGAAGCGTACAGTTGAAAAAAAGCAGCATTATAGGTGTCACGGTTTTTAGCGGTTAGGCGTTACAGTTTAAAATACCCTTTCTTAGCGAGCACCTAGAAGCCAAGGAGAACATACATGCCAAATTTCAATTTTGTAGGCTTTATAGTTATGGAGGTTTCGTGATGAATGTGTGTACGAATGAGTGAGTGGTATTTGGCTTGTATATATATTGTAACGAAGTGTTCTGTCCGCCTCGTTTAAGCCCCGCGATGGAGCGTCAATTTGTAACGAAGAGATCCTTACGTTCTGTGTTAAGTGTGTTACCCCACACTTTTAGTCGTTACTTTGTATTTATTTAAAAGTCGTGCTTTTTTTCTAACTTCGCACGCTGACGATGTCCGTCGCGAACGCACGAATTACCAGTACCGTCGTCTTCCCGGGTGTAAACCTTACCTGTCCTTTGATGTTATTATTTATTTCCCGATAGGGGCCAAATTGTTTAAGAAAACAATTAAACAGTTCGATCTGAGTTGTCGCTCCGTGCGGTGATAACCAACTCGAATTACCCTCGCAAACTGGCGGGTATTCGAATCTCGATGTTAGTTCATCGTGTTCCCAACGTCTAAATCTGGCAGACAAACTCACTCGTCGCTAAAATACACAAACTTTCTAATACAATTTATATGAAATAAAGGACGGTTATTACTTATCAGTACTAGTTTATTAACATTGGAAATAGTTAATAATTGATCATTTAGATATAAAAATATAATATTACAAAATAATGTTGCTCCGGCGATAAGCAGACTATTTCTCAAGGTTGGCTAATGTGACGACAGTTTGCTCCAGGCGATGATGGCCATTAACGATGTTTATTTATACAAACTGTTCTGTCTGAGTTCTTTTGATTACGACAAAAAGTTAAATAACAAGATGTTAATAAAGTACACCACCTTACATCAATGGGACTTATATGCTATTATTGTTGAAGTTCTGAGTGAGAGTTTTGTGTTGTGAGACAAGTTTATTAATTTAGTTCGTAAATTCCGGTAATTCAGATATACTTAACGAATCTGGTCGATTTCTGGTGATGAGTCACTGATGGTTATTTAGGGTAGGCTGGTACAATCATCAATCTTCCATCATTTGTACCTTTGATTTCATCTGGCGTCTTTTTTTAACTAATTTGGATGTTTTAATTACTTTTAACTAGGGATGAGCATCGCCAGAAAACCATCGATGTTAAAAAAACATCGATGTTTTCATGCCTTTTTTAAAAATCTATGCTTTTTACATGTTTGTAATAGTACAAATAATTGGGGATGAATAATAAATAAAAATAATTAAAGAGAAAAATAATATACCCCGATTCTTTACTCACTTACCTTATCAGAAGATTCTGAAAAACCAGTAGCCCTTGGGTCACCACCACATTTTGACAGGCGGAATGTGGAAACCTCAACACTGTACCCAAGAAAACGATTTAAATACATCTAACTTCCCCGTATCAGAATTTCCAGGACCGTTGACGAACTCGTTGAGAACAGGTTAGGTAAAGGCGAGGTGACGTTAAAATAATTTAACTCACATTCATAATTAACTAAATCTGTCCATTATTATTTATTATTATAATGATTATAAAGTGTTTTGAACAAACATACATAAAAACCACCTCCTTTAACAAAAACAGAAACCTCTTTAAATCTATGTCAGGTTTGTTTACTCCTAGTAAAAGTTTAAATTAGTCTCTTGGATTTCGTTGTCCATGACGTGTCCGTTACTTAACTAAATAGCACTATTACATTAACGACTCGGAACACTAGGTTTTTTATAAGTAAAAGCATAAAGTTTTACCTTACAGCCTAAACCGGTTTTCTCCTTTAAAGCTTTTCTCTGAAGAAGCCTTTTAAAGGAGAAAACCGATTTAGGTTGTAAGGTAAAACTTTATGCTTTTATTTATAAAAAACCTAGTGTTCCGAGTCGTTAATGTAATAGTGCTATTTATTTAAATTAGTATTCCCAAAGAGATATAGGCCTATAAATTCTCTTATTTTCTTTTAAACAGTAAAAGGTTAATAAAATCACAGTGTAAAGTAACACTGTTAATACTTTTACTTTCAATTTATTTATTATAACAAATTATACAGGTATATGTATAATAAGTATATAATAACAGGTATTCGTAATTCGTACCTGTTATTTTTTTGGAACAGTTACGTTGGTACCTGTAACTTTCGAATACTAGTTTAGCAAACCTCTATAAAGAACAGAATATGAGATAAAGTAATACAAATAGGGTACATGGAAAGAAGTGTAATTCATTTTAAAAATACCTGTAACGTTGCAATAGGTATATCTTTTGGGTGGCATAATTAACGGGTAGAGAATTATGAACGATGCCGATGATATTAAAAATTCAAATGTAAACTATTTAAATTATATGATTAGATAAAACTTCCGGGCTGAGAGGCCGTGGTCGGTTGCTTGATGTATTGGAGCTATACGTTTCGGCCGCACCACCGGTGGCCATCTTCAGTAGCTAAATTGTGTTCGAATAGATGACACGCCGAACACGTCCCCAACGTCCAGCTTGGTTGCTTGTTCCCAGTTCATTGGGGACGTGTTCGGCGTGTCATCTATTCGAACACAATTTAGCTACTGAAGATGGCCACCGGTGGTGCGGCCGAAACGTATAGCTCCAATACATCAAGCAATCGACCACGGCCTCTCAGCCCGGAAGTTTTATCTAATCATATTGACACCGGCCGTGAAAGCCTACGTACTAAGATTATTTAAATTATGTTCTAACACTATCACAATTAAAAGAGAAAAACGCTATACCCAGTAAGGAAAATAACTAAAAAATTTAAAACTAAATCTGAATGTAAACCAAATACGACTAACGTAAAGGGTAAACCGTTATTTCGTACGTATGTCACGCATGTAAGCTAAAGCTAACTTCGAAACTGTTGAAACTAGGGGTGGGCCGATATACCTGTAACAGGTATTTTGGAACGATATTTTTGTGGAACGGATGTAACAGTGACTGAAAAATTGAAATACCTGTTATTCGCGGCGACGCTGTTCCGAGTCGAGACACGCCGCCCTCGCTGTTCCGAGTTGAGGCACACCCCCTATGCACCTACACAGACACACACACACACAAAAACTATGCAAGATCACGTAAACGAATACGCCAAGGCCAAATACTAGGCGTACAAAAATATCGCTGGAACGCAAGGAACAGCCAGTAACGCGTATTTAAAATACTAGGTATTTCAAATACTAGGGGTATCACCGTTACACAAAATACTAAGCGTATCAGAGGAACAGTAGTATTTTAGGAACAGGTAGTATCAAGCATATTTCGAGTAGGAACTAGCCTATAGTACGAGCCACTTTTTCGTCCTGTATACTTCATTCTGCGCAAAGAGACGAAGCTGTTTTTAATAAAGGAAATAATTCATCCTGCTGTTACATTTATTCTCGTGTGATATGCAGATATATAATACAGATTATATGCTAATAAATTATATATTATACTAGTCACCAACTTGTAACTAAAATTGGTTGGTAAAACTTTGTTTTTACTCGAAAAAACTTTGTGTTCCGAGTCGTTAGTGAAATAGTTGTATTTAATTATATTGAGTTATAACCTATAGAGTGGCTGATGTTGATAAGCTATATTATACTTTTTATTAATGTGATTTTAACTTCACTACACATCTCACGTAAATGATGAGATTGTTGTAATTGACATTTATGCACTTTATCTAGTCCTGTTCCTTAAATATCTGTAATGCATTAAATTTACTTTTGTTGTTGCTTATTATTTATAAGTTTTTATTCTTCGTATTGTTTAAATTAGCAGCCATCCTTACTTTTCTTTTATAAAATTGCTAAACTGCTATAATTGTTTTTATTATTTAGACAAAGCTTTTCGTCATTACTTAAACAACGTTGTTTAAGACCTGAAGATGTCAGTAATGACGAAAAGCTTTGTCTAAATAATAAAAACAATTATAGCAGTTTAGCAATTTTATAAAAGAAAAATATAAGTTTTTATTTGTGTTTATATTTATTTTATTACAGTTTGGTTTTTTATTTTTATTTGTAAAATTTTTATTCTCATTCACTCTTATGGCTTACCTACTGTTATGTTTTTATTATACGTTTCTGATGTTTTTTCACATTATTTTTTGTGGTATTACGTGTAGGCCTACTCTAAATTATTTAATTGCCCCGAGTTTCGCAACTGATTTGTCTAACCAATGTTAGTTTGTTTACTACTAGTGAAAACTTAAATTGGTATTCCCAAAGGGAGATAGGCCTAAAAATTCTCTTGTTTCTTATTTTCATTTAAACAGTAATAGTTTAATAAAGTCACAGTGTAAAGTAACACTGTTCATACTTTTAGTTTCAATTTATTTCTTATAACAAATTATATAGTATAGGTTATATAATATCTTCAAATAAATACACAGCAAGTAGGTTTATTAATATATTAATAGGTTTACCTAGGTGAAAATAAACCTACTTGCAGTGTATTTATTTGAAGATATTACATTATAGGAGACCTGCAGGAACCTCAAAACGAGTTACTTACAAAGGATAATATAGGTTATGTATATATAGTATATAATAACAGGTATTTGTACCTGTTATTTTTTTGGAACGGTATTGTCATACCTAGTATTTTAAAATAACAGTTTAGAGTTTAGCCCACCTCTAGTTGAAACCTATGTAACGGTCTCCTATAAAATGGTTTTGTTTAGTTTTACCATATTATTACGTCACTACGCTACTACGTAGCTCATATACATGGTACTTATCATTTACCTAGGTTAGGGAGTAAACTACGTAACCATTAATATCTAAAATAAAAATTTGTTGATTTAAAATAAACTAAATTTAACAATCAACTTAAAAAAAGTCTTCATTACAAATTCAAAAAAATTGTTCGAGGAAAACATCGAAACGAAACCATCGATAGTATGAAAACATCGCAACTGAACCATCGATGGTAAAAACATCGAACGTTAACCATCGATGTTTTTGGAACATCGGCCATCGATGCTCATTCCTACTTTTAACTATTAAAAATTTTGTTTATTAGTTCTCTTGGGTTAAATAGTTCCGTGTTCGCCTTTTTGTATCCTAATCTCGTTAAATTTAGCAGTATTTATAACTATTTTCATTAATAATTGAGTCGAATGTGGTTTGGCTTCCGTTTCTCTTGAGTTTCAATAATGGACTAATGTTTTATAACGGATTTAAATATAATAACGTTCCGTTGTTATGCAACCACACATACTCTCATTGGTTGAATACATTTGTATCTATTGTTATAATATTTGAATTTTAATTCAAAATGAATAAATATTTTCTAATTGCTATTATTCTTCGGTCTTCTTATCAATGTATTGGATATAAACATAACTGTCTCTATTTTCTTTCAATGATTATTTTGAATTCCCTCAAGGTTGGGTTTATTCATGTATTAAAGTTTTGACAAAATTGCTATACTATGTTATTACTTATTTTCCTTATTTTATGCTTTTAATCTAATTCTGACATCTGATTATTGTTCACTAATTGTAATTAATGATTTACTTTTTCTTATAACTGGCTATTTTGAATTTATACAGTTAGGCATGTTATAGGCCTAAGCAGTAATTGTCTATAACTTCTTATTTTGTACAAATTACAGATTATTTTTCATTTACATATGTTTTGCTGGCTGTCATTTATGACTTATTTACCTTTTGAATTGCCTTGGGCTGTTTTACAATAATTGAATGTAGTTATTAATTTACAACATCATTGGTTCTCTGTTATTCTCTTTTTTCTTTTTCTGTCTTTATTCTAATGATTAATATTATGTTTGTAACATTTATCTCTGTTTCTATATCTATTGCCCTTTCTTACAACTTGTTTAACACTTAATATTACTATTAAAACATAACACAAATAGGTCTATGGTCTGCTAATTTTTCACCCATATTCCTTCTTATAAACTCAACTCTATTCATTATACAAATAACAAATTTGGTGGATAATATTATAACACCATCTATTCTATCTTGATTATCATCCCTTTAAATATTTTTATAAACATAGGATGTTTTATTTTCATTGCACTCATGGTACTAGTTTATTATCATTTAACACTCTGACATTAGTGGTCTATTCAAATATTAAAATTTGTTTTATTACCTTTGTTTTCCTTTTTCTGATAATTATGAATTGTTTATTATCTCACTTCTAACACTTACACTGTTTATCACTGTCACTTCCTACCTATCTCTCACTCTTAGGTTTTTACTTTTTTATACATAACTTTATAGTTAGTTTGTCAACAATTTTATGATTTGGTTTTCTCATCATTATAGGGCTATTAACAACATACGTTATTTATTAACAATGGTTTAACTTACTTCTTATGGTTAGTGTACTTCTTTTTTGGATTAATTTATTTAATGCTCGTTACTAGATATTTATTATTGGTTTGTGCTTTTTTATTATTAGTTTATTTGATACCTTCTCATTTTATTGTCTTTATTGGGTCAATCACTTGGTTGCGTCATGGCCATTTGTCTTGTCATAGTAATGTTATTTTCCTTTCTTTAATATAGTTGATTCTCTACAATTCTTCTCTGGTATTGTGGCTGCTTTTGGTGTCGTTACAATATAGATTACTAAATGAATTCAGTTATGACTTCTTACTTATTTTGTAAGAATTTACCTTACTGCATAATACCGTACTTATTGTCTGAATTCCTAAAACAAATTCATGTTGTCCTTGTGTGAAAATGCATATTTTCCTCTTCTGAAAATGACAAAATACAAAGAAAATCAAGGACTTTTACACAAATTAACGCAAATAATCAGACTTAATTGTCTCAAAATTACAGACAAAGACAGTTATAAATTTAAATTGTTTAACAATAAAACAAGATGTGTAAAAAAAAGACTTGTTTTAAATAAATTACTCTTATGTGAAATAAACTAAGTTTGACTGAAACAATTAAAAACAGAAACAGTAAAATCCCAAACAATTAAACATTTTTCTTTTACAAAATTAAAACAACTTTGTTCAAAACAATCAGACACATTATGTTAACAGAGAAAGTTCATTAGTGTGTGATTGAGAAGTAAATATACTACTTTTTTACTACTAATCATGCGCAATTACGTGAATGAACATTGTATGTGAGTATGGACATATGTGTACATGTGTGTTTGTGTGTGTTATAAGTAAACATTGCTTAGGGTCTATTATTTAAAAAATAAATAAGATAGTTTATGGTGTGTGTGTGTATATATATATATAATTTTAAATAATTTTTTTTTTTTTTCAGTATGATAATTCTGGAATAATACCAGTGGTGACAAATGGTTCTCCTGCTATGGTGACAAGAGACTTGGTATGTTTAATCCTAACTGATACTTATAATATCATGAGTAGTTAGGCTAGTATACTGAGTTACTGAGAAGTTCATCATCATTATCATCATCACTACTCCAAGGACTAGGCCTTAGGCCTGTTCCGGAACCCATCTCCTCCTCAGTCTACCGACACCTCTCTTCCCAGTAGGGCGATAACCCAAGGCAGCCACAGGTAGACGGATATCAGGCATGTGATTCAAGTGTTCACACCATCATCTCCTTCTGTCATCTTCAATCTTCTGGTGCAATGATACAATGTTTAAATCGCGTCTAACATCCTCGTTCCTTCTCCAATCCAAGAAAGAACAACCTTGCGTCCCTCTTGGAAATTTCATTTCAGCTGCCTGAATCCTCTGCACGTCCCTTTTACCAAGAGTCCATGTCTCAGGAATGTGGGGACAGCCACAGATTTATAAAATTTCATTCGGGTATCCTTCCATGTTTTATGTTTCAGGTAGCTCATAACTTGCTTGATGATTGTTACTACAGAGTCCTAATTTGATTTGTAGAGAATACTTATACACGGTTAGTACTTTTGTGTTTGTTGTTGGTATATTCAGATCAGATTTATTCTTCTCAAATTGTCTTCATTATCAGCAACTAGTAAGCTGTATCTTCACCATAAATTTATTGGTGGGTTTCTTCTAAACCTATGTGCACTGCACTGTTTGCTCACATTTGTCTGATACAAGTTTTGTTGTTATTTTGAATGAAATGTTGAATAGATGTATTCCTCTATAGTCCTGTGGACGGTACAGATTATAATTAGAATTATTATCTACATTTAATTTATAATGTGAAGTAAAAATATATGAATTTTCTTTTGTTTTTTAAGAAAAAATGTACAAAACAAGACTTTGGATTACAGTGTTATTCTAATAGTTAGAAGTTTGTATTACTAATTTGGTCGGTATGTATATTGCCATGCTAAGGTATACTATTTTGAAAAATCTATATCACATTTTATTCTGTGTGATTATTTTGCATAATAGCCTATTCATAATATTGCTAAATTTATAAATGTGCACAAAACTTTTAAATAAGGAAGTCATAATTTGTGGAGTTGGTTTAGTGTGTGTGTGTGGCCAGTAGATGAATATACATTTGTAAACTTATTCAAAAACACTAGTGTGAATTGATTTTGAAAAATTTTAAGAATACTTTGTATTTAATGTAATTGATGAATGGTATTGAGTTCTTATTTAACTACTGATGAATTTATGAATCTAAAAAGATACAGTACCGTTTACCAAATGGTAAAAGCTTAAGAGTATGATAATATCTTTCAGCCGCCAGTTAAACGCAACATTTGCACAAAAGAAACAATCAGTCAGTCAGTAACCATAATGAATCACATACAAAGACAACCATTAACTAGAGACAATAACCTATCTACAGCTATGCAGTGTTGTTTGCTTGTTAGGTCTTTAATCTGCGATGATGTTAGCATGTTAGCGGTTGCAGTTTTAGTTAAGATTCCCGGCTGGTAAATTATGCTAACACTTGATTTTAAACTTTCAGGACGCTTTATAAATCTGGTTTAATTGTTTGCAGTGATATTATTTTTAACACATTATATATATTGCAATGATACGTTTAGCATAAGTATATGTATCAACCCCTGACTGAGGTATGATAACATACAAACGCACGTATGAGATATATATAATGTAAATAATAAAAATAATATAATAATTAAATGTTAGGTATAAGAGATAATGTAAGAAATAAACGTAGTATTTATTTTTTAAATAAATAAATATTTGTAAGTGAGCCTGCATATGGAATTAAAAGCTTAAAATGGTTTTTAAACGCAGCGAAGGGGAGAATTAGACACGCGCCGACTGGCAAGGGTGACGTCATAACGACATGCAACCGTGTGTGGACCAGTGTGTGTGTGTGTGTGTGTGTGTGTGTGCGCGCTAGTGTATGTGTGTAAACAACAGACAGGTTGAATTATGCAGATGAGAGTGGAAGATTTGACACAGTTTTTTAGTACTGAACGATAACCAGAAGTCACAGGAATCAGTGACATATGTAAAAACATAGCTGACGCCTGGCGCTTCAGTTTGGCGTTAAGTGGTCATTAATCGTGGGAACCGTTCAGCCACCGTGTGAAATTTTGTCATAACTGTCATAATTTACACACCATAACATTCATAATTTGCATAAACAAAGTTTAATACTATACCGAACGATTGGTGAAATAATATTTATAAAAAAGTGTGCACTTCATAGAAAGACGCGTAGGGTGAAAGTAGAAATTAAATCGACGCGCCGACCTGTTCAATGTTGTCAAAACAGTTTCCAACAGGCATGGGACGAGGGCAGCAGTATAAAACCCCAATGAACGGCACATGCTTACTTACTCAGATCATTAACAGACACTACGTGAAATCCACGCATCTCGCAACTGTGAATTTTACAAAATCATGTAAGTTTTGAAACAGTATTCAATAACGTGAAGTGCGATGGAACCGGCATTACGTCGGTGCAAGTAATAGTGAAATACGAGTTATTTTTAAAAGACTATAACAGCGGAGGCTACGAGGAGTTGTAATGTCAATGAACTACAAGAAGTCCACGTAGAACTTCAAGACAGCAACGAGGGACAAGACAAGAAGAGGAGAGGAACCAGAGCAAGAAGACGAGAGGACGCAGGGACAGCCACATGCAGCTACATCCAGCCGTACATCATCACGACCAGAGGTCCACGTCAGAACTCAGCATCCAGGAGACGGAGCGAGGAATTTCAACGATGCAGAGACAGAGAAGGTGATACCGAAGAGGATCAACAAGCTCGAGAGTCCGGATGATGGTAATGACAAAGTTCAATGGTTGCAGAAAAATGCAGGTGAAGTCAGACATTTATTTAATATTATAAATGACCCTGAGGTCTATCGAAAGAAGCTCTAGATTCCATATACAAGTTTACAAAAACATTAATATATTTTTAATTTGCGTAATGACTAAATAAATGTTCAAAGTGTAATTGAGAATAGAGAATACAACTGTAGTAATCTCATAAATAAATGAAGAACCATATTATTATTATATATTTGTATTTGATTAGATAATTAAATTCGAATATGAGAGTTACGTAATTTTGAAGATTGTTAATTAATTGAGACATTAAATAATAGAATCAATTAAAGTAATAAATGTTCTCTATTAGTAGATTAATAAAGGTGTAGTTAATTAAAAGTTTTATTAAGTGGTATATATTAAAAACCACACTTGCAAAGACAAGATGAATATTAAAATATATACGTGTGAGTCACGTTTTATAATAATTATATGTGTTATGTATTATATGTCTGTGTAATATTTCAGGCCATATATGATTTATGTATGTGTATACTATGTCGTAGAAATCTAAGAGATGAGATTTAAATACGTTATAAATACAGTATATTCAGATTGAATGTGAGGGTTGAAATAATAATTAACCCACACAAAACAATTAATAAGATGATAATTTTAATTTTAAATAATAAATCAAATTAATATGATTTTATTAACACAGTCGTACTAATTTCACAACCAGTACTAAATCCTCTGTACTCTTTACTTGTATAAATATTGTGTAACGATATTCACGTGCTTATCCACACTCAATCAACATTAAAACATTAAATGTTTAAATTGAATGCCAGTCAGGTAAAAATTGCCTTTCAATATATGAATTTAAGGTTAAAACTACTAAAAACGGCACTAAATATTAGATATAACAAAACATGTTTAAATTTGCAAATCGTGCCGAGTTATGTCCAAATAAAAATAACATCTAATTCTTATAGCGCTAAAAAAACTAAAGAAATGGCCACTAAATTATGGATTAAAAATGAAATAAAACAATTGCATAGTAAAAAGAACTTACTCAATACGATGCTCATGAAAAAACATCTCGAACTTTTACAAAACTTACATGCCTCACAAGTCCAAAATGTAACATATTTGATTGAAAGACAAATAAATAATACCATTATAAAGAAAAAGAAGACACAAAATAAAAAAATTCGTAACTTATTGAAAAAACAGAACGACACGCAAGAGAACAATATAATAAATCACCAGTTTTACCCTCGTATTGTTAATCTTACTGGAATACAGTTCAACAACGAAGAAACCAACTTATTGAATAAAGGCTTAAAATACAATCTTAAAAACAATAGTTCCAAACAATCACTCTGTAATGAAATACTGAACGCTGAAACCGCAATAAATTCCATATCCAATGAAGAAACGAAAAAAGTAATAAGACATGCAATTGATAATAAAATAAAAAAAGTTATGAACGCCGAAAACATAAAGAATACAAAAACTATTTACCATAGCGAAACAAGGGTGTTTAATGAGATAAAGACGAAATTAATAGACCATAACGCAATCGTCACCAAAGCGGACAAAGGTCAAACTCTCGTAATTTTAACTTATGATGATTATAAAAACAAGATACTGGACTTCATTAAAAACAATAACATTATTGAGATTCATAGCGATCCCACTCTTACATTTAACAATAAAGTGAAATCAATATTGAATAAATCAAAATACGTCATAACGAACGATGAGAAAAAATACCTAAAAATGATAGATCCCAAGGCCCCTAGACTTAAGGGCCTTCCTAAAATACATAAAAATAATATGCCTGTCCGTCCTTTAGTTAATTTTATGTCTGCACCTTCATATAAAATTGCCAAAAAACTCGAAAAAATTTTTAGACAACACATAACGTTCAATAAAAATTATAGCTTGAAAAACAGTTTAGAACTGGTCGAACTTACAAAAACTATTACAATCGAGCCGAGACACACTCTCGCCTCATTCGACATAGTAAATCTATACACGAACATACCTATTACCGAAACGTTAGAAATAGCTAAAAATTTATTACTATCTAAGTCCACATTAAATCATGAAACAATTGATGAGTTAATCAATTTGACAAAAGTAATATTAGAACAAAATTATTTTACTTTCGACAACAAATATTATTTACAACGGGATGGTTTAGCTATGGGATCCCCATTGTCAGGCATCCTGGCTGAAATTTACCTAAATCATATTGAAACAAACGAAATTTTATCAACTAAAAACAAACATTATACAAAAATTTTATTTTACCGAAGATATGTGGATGACACAATTATGATTTACAATGGCAATTGCAGACAATTAGAAATGCTTAAAAAACATATGAATACAATTACAAATAATTTACAATTCACATTAGAGACTGAAATGAATAATAAAATTAATTTTTTAGATTTAACTTTAACTAAAATAAATAATAAAATTAACTATAATATTTACAGAAAACCAACAATCACGGATCATGCTATTCACGCCTCATCGTATCACCCTATTTCACAAAAAATGGCTTTTTTCAACTGTATGATTCATAGATTGTTGGCATTGCCCTTATCCACAGATGATTATAACAATGAACTAAACATTATCAAACACATAGCATTAGCCAATGGATACAAAAGTCATATAGTAGATAGAATAATTAATAAAAAACAAAATAAACCAATTGATGTATCCAAAGAAAAAGTAAACAAATACATTGCTATAGAATATGGTGAAAACCTATACCATACTTTAAAAAACCAATTAAAAAAGCATAATATTACTTTGGCCTCAAAGGCAAGTAATAAACTTGAGAAAAAACTTACATTTACTAACAAAAATATACCCTCCGATATATTTGATGGTACTGGTGTATATAGACTTAATTGTTCTGATTGCACACAGTTCTATATAGGACAAACAGGTCGTTCTTTCAAATTACGCTATAAAGAACACATCCCAAGCTCCAAGTCAAATGTAATAAGATCTACATTTGCAGAACATTTGAGCTCATATAACCATAATATAAAGAGTATTAATGATAATTTGGATATCTTACATAAATGTAAAAAGTCACTAAAGCTGGACACCCTTGAAAGGTTCGAGATATATAAAGCCATAAAGAAGGATCACAATCGTATCCTAAATGAGAAAGCAATACATACCAATAATGTTTTATTTAATAGAATCGATCTTATAGAGCGAGAAATTGACTATATCAGATCGATAAAATTGAACCAAGGTCAAACCGGCATTGATTAGTCTTACCGTGGGGGCGTTCCTGTACAGGTTCGTTTGCGGCCGCGTTGTTTTTATATTTTATTGTTGTAATGTTATTTTATGATATAGTTTATTTATTATTTATATAATGTTATGTGTTGTTTTTAATTTTTTAATATCTGACGCGATGTATATGCATCAAAATGTTTTGACGTAATTCATATTCCGATCTGATGATGACACCAAATGGTGTCAAAACTCGAGTCATCCTAAAAGGATTTTAAGAAACGTTGACAGAAGGTAATTAACCTATTTTATAACACTAATAGAACAAAGGAGCTCACTGTGAGGACCGAAACAGTAGAAATAGCGGTGGAGGAGGTCACGAGAAAAACTACGCACCACTCCATGGAAATTAACAATATGAAAGATGGACTACAAGAGGAGGTAGAAAAACTACGAGCGGAAGTCAAGAGATGACCAAGTGCTATAATGATGTGTGCTGCAAAGGTAGACGATCGAGAGAAGATCAGTTTTAAAGGTAATAAATGGGAGAACCCCATAGAATTTTTACAAAAGTGTGAACGAGAAATGGCAACAATAGGAAGCAACCTAAGCGACAGAGACCGTATAGAATTTGTAAGTCAACATTTCCAGGAAACAGCATCCAAATGGTATACGATTGTTCAGGACCAAACAGAAACTTATGAACAGTTCAAGGCATCCTTCGAAAATCAGTACTGGAATATACATCATACCCAGAGAGAGGTACGAGACCAGCTGGAGTATGGGTGGTATTACGTCAACAGCAAACGTTCCATGGAAGACTACATTATACAACTCGTCGAACGGTGTAAACATCTTAGACCAAGTTTCACGGAGCACGAATTAGTATTAAAATTAAGCTACCATTTTGACAGACACATTAGACTTGCAGTATATACCCAAGGAGTTAAAACCATTGAGGAACTTCTTATTCTTGTAACGCAATCATCACAATTTGTTAATAAAGACTACGAAAGAAGAGATAACTGGCCGCAGCAGCAGCAGTACTCTACACAAAATCCAATACAACATAAATTGATGCAGTTCGAGAAGAAAGAAGATAAGTGGAAAGAGTATAAACAACCATTTGAAAAAGGTAATCCAACTCCAAATAAAGGAGTGTACTCACATCCAGGTACGTCGAAAACACACGTAAAACCGTACAATGCAAATGTACATAACATTAATGCAAATAATAATCATAACAATAATAAAAACAATTATAAAAATAACGTTGTGCAACAATCGACATGCCCGTCAACTCCAAAGAGGGAGGGGTGATAGTAAAACAATCGACAAGAAAAATGAATGACTACAGGAGGGTAGCCAAGCGCCAGCTCGGACAGGTTTCAAAAACGACCCGTATACAAACAAAATGCCAGCACGGACAGGCTTGTTAAACGACCTGCACACACATGAGCTGCGTGACACCCTCAACAATACACAACAGGAAATAACGGTATCCCACACCTATTGTCCTATGTTAAGGGGGACAATAAACAATTTAAATATGAAGATGCTTGTTGACACTGGAAGTGAGGTATCCGTAATCAGCTGGACCTGCATCAACCGGAACAGGAACCATTTCAAACATGCACCAGTGTTACCGATTAACAATTATTACATAACAATGGCGACAAAAATTAAACAGATTGCCACACAACAAATATATGTTAATTTTAAGTGTAATGAACTTGAATGTGATATTCCTATGATAATAGTAGATAAGCTTACGTATGATTGTATCATAGGTATCGACGTATTAAATAAATTAGGAGCCGTTATTAATTTAGAAAATAATTCAATGACATGCAAATTTGAGGGAGGACTCTAAGTAATTAAATTTGAAGAAAATCAAAACAACGTGGAAGAAGACCAGGAACCAATCGTCATCTCCAGACCAACTGTAAAACACGCTGCAAGTAACATCAATATGCAAGAGGACAATCAACACGAAGGAATAGAATTAATAGAAGAGTTGATACAGGAATATCAAGATATATTTAGCGACGTTCCTACAATTACGAATGCTTATGAACACAAGATTCAGGTCACTGATCCTACTAAGTTCGTACGGAGGACATATCCGATTCCCATTAAATATGCGAAACCAGTCGAAAGAGGAAATCAGAAGAATGTTGGATAACGGCATAATAGAGCGGTCCAACAGCAGTTTCATCAATCCTCTCGTTGTCGTCAAAAAGAAGACAGACAAAATAAGGCTGTGTTTAGACATGAGGAATCTGAATAGTGTTGTCGAAAAGGATTTTGATTGTGCACCGAATATAGAAGAATTATTTAATAAATGTCAAGGAGCAAAGTATCTAACCAAGTTAGACTTAACTTAGTCATTTTGGCAAATTCCCATTCGTAAACAAGATCGCAAATACACCGCATTCCTGTACAAGAACAAAAGCTACCAACATCGAGTAGTACCCTTTGGATTGAGAACAAGCCTCGCAGCAATTGTAAAGTGTTTGGAAAATGCACTAGGACCAGAGGTGGAACCATACACCATGATCTTCGTGGACGACATCCTTGTAATCTCAACAATGTTGGAAGAGCACCTTCAGCATCTGAACACTATATTTCAAAAGTTCAGAGACGCTAATCTTTCTCTGAAGTTAGAGAAGTGCGACTTTATTAAAACTTCAATAAAATTCTTATGTCATATAATATCTGACAAGGGAATACAAACAGACCCTTGCAAGTTAAAGAGTATAACGGAGTTCCCAAGACCCAAGAACATAAAAGGGTTAAGAGCATTCCTAGGACTCACGGTATACTACCGACGTTTTTCATCATTATATGCGGAGAGAATCCAACCACTTCTAGAGCTCACTAGAAAAGAAAGTAAATGGAAATGGGAGCTACATCATGAAGAAGCGTTCCGTGAAGTGAAAAATTTATTTCTACATAACATTATGCTGCATCATCCACAATGGGAAGGACGATTTATAATCTACGCAGATGCCAGTGACTATGCAGTACGGAGTGTCCTGTATCAAGAAGATAAACACGGAGAGCTACGAGTCATCGCATACGCCAGTCGAGTCTTCAAAGGAGCAGAAAAACACTACTGTACATCAGAAAAGGAAATCTTAGCGATAGTATACGCCTTGAAGCAGTTTCGTTATTATGTGTATGGAACACACTTTGAGATACACACGGATCATCAAGCGCTTTCATTTTTATTAAGTTGTAAAGCAACAAATCACGACTAATGAGATGGATACTGGCCATACAAGAGTATTCATTCACAATAAAATATTGTAAAGGCTCGGATAATAGAATTGCCGACACCCTAAGTCGTTATCCACCGCAAGAGACGCAAGAAACTCATGAAGCTAAGTGGAACGATGTTAGAATATATATTAAATATTACATATCACACAGATGATAGAGTTAAATACTTGTTGAACAATATAGCAAGTGAACAAAACAAAGATCTTCAAATAAGTCATATGAAGTTATCACCACTATCTAGTAGATATACTGAAACTTCTCAATTAATTACAATATAATTAACTCTTACCTTCGGGTTTTTATTCCAAAGTCTTTCAGACGAAAACAGCTGCAGAAAGGATTACTTGGATTTGATATGTTCAATAATTACGTTAACACATGTGATACTGTCTTAAAACACATACTTATTTTTATTTATCAAAAATTCGCCTTTCTTTTACGTTATTACAATCTTTCAACTATAGTACAACTGGTTGAAATTATTTCTTATCTCTATTGAGTTTTATTTTGGTTACTATTATAAGTGATATTGTTAAATAATTAAAACATTGAAAATGAACCAGTGGATAACCTCTATCTTAGCACACGCACACTCATTCTGTATTATAAACATAGTGAACATCAACATGTTCTTGTCCTATAATCATACACCCTTAAGACGGATCTACCACCGGTCTTGCTACCCCAAGTCGGGCAGAGTGGCAGCCGCTGTTCCATAGTTCCGGGAAGATTTCCTCTAATTGTCACCCCCCAATGAATTTCAAATCTGTACCAATTTCAAGTCAGCTATGGTCAAGGGACTTGATATGATCATAGCTGGCCGCTAGCCAAAACCACGGTTAGTGCTGGAAGACAGTAACCGCCCGAAAAGTCGAGGAAATCCAAACTTTAATTTAATTGCCTGTTTCATCAATACTATTATGTGCGACACGGTAGTTTGGCAGTGTGTACACTTTAATTTACACTGATAAGGTGTGCCGCACATTTGTCGCCCTTTTGGCCTCCGATGGAGGTAACACTCACTGTTACCCCCAACCCATTTCGCTATTTGCGAGAGCACAGGCAACCCCCACAATAGTCACTTAATAGCTAATTAATTACTTAACAATTGAAAATTAAACTTTCTACAAATACAGTTCAACACTCCATTGAGCACCAATCTACCCCCCAAAATCACTCCCACTTCTTGTATTGATATCAAGTTTATATTTGGTTACACATCGTTTCAAAACGTTCCCATGCTCACTGATACTAACTCTTGACAATTGTTTTTGGTCACTTAATTCTAGGATTTATTGAAATTTGAAATTGTGTACATCCCTTTTTTTTTTTTTTTTTTTTTTTTCAAAAAAAAATTAAAATTCAAACAATTTAAGTTCATTGTTAAAAATTGCATTCGGGCGCCAATGAAACTTCTCAATTAATTTCAATATAATTAACTCTTATGTTTCTTATGTTCGGGTTTTTATTCCAAAGTCTTTCAGACGAAAACAGCTGCAGAAAGGATTACTTGGATTTGATATGTTCAATAATTACGTTAACACATGTGATACTGTCTTAAAACACATACTTATTTTTATTTATCAAAAATTCGCCTTTCTTTTACGTTATTACAATCTTTCAACTATAGTACAACTGGTTGAAATTATTTCTTATCTCTATTGAGTTTTATTTTGGTTACTATTATAAGTGATATTGTTAAATAATTAAAACATTGAAAATGAACCAGTGGATAACCTCTATCTTAGCACACGCACACTCATTCTGTTACATTGATCTTTAAATAAACTCCGCCCCTGAGAGAACTCTATCGTACAAAGTATTGGTGTTATATATTTTCCTTTTATAACGAATAATCACCGGTTAGTTGGCATTGGTTTTAATATGCATATTAAATGTTTTTAGTTACCCATACGCAGCGTACTCCTAGGGTTGGTTGCGCGAACTGGTGTTGAATACTTGCTTCGATCTCACGCACTCCGGTACTCGTTTAATACGTTTACTGTTTGTGTTTAAAGGCCCTTACTGTTTTATTGGTTCCACATTATACATTATGATTAAGTCGGCCGAATTAATTTTATTCGCACTAATTTTTTTGCAGACTGGCCGCGCGGAACTGTTTTGGAGTTGTTTAAATAGATAGGCCCAATTAATCTAGGCCTATCTTATGCCCGAGGCCACTGGTTTTAATTTACGCACTTTACTGTCTGATGCTGGCTGTCTGTTGTGCACTCTCTACTGACACACTGCAGACTGGAGACTGTGTCACAAGGCTGTTGCTGGCGGTTACGCAATGCGTCTGGCAATTGTTTTGGCTGACTGTATGTATGTTGCATTGCTGTACTGGAGGCTCCTTACAGGTGAAAGTCTGGCAATTTGAAAAGTGCTTAAAATGATGATTTGAATTAATATAATATTAAACTGGGGTGGCTCACAATTCTGTACCGTTACAATACCCCCCCAATAAGAGGTTGAAAGCCGAGGCGTTCAAACTCTTATTGTCTAAAACCTAAGAGGATCAGTGAGGATATGGCGCCGCAACCCCCCTGACTACTCTACTAAAATTGTGGGTTCTTACCCCCCTAGTCTGGCGACTGCGACAGCACCCATCCGATCTTACTGGACTTCTCTGTTCGAGATCCCAACACCGAAAAACCGAACAGATACCCGTCCCAGTATCGCCTTACTTTAAAACATGTAATTAAAAATTGACAAACGGCTTTCCATCCCTCCATATCCCACATCTGATTTGTTTCCTCTTAGCCGTACTGGTTCATTGACAACGTACTGGCTCATTTTATATTATAGATCCTAAAGAATAATATTAATAAAACAATATTGGTTTACAATGATACACATAAATTCCAGTTAAATTGAATAATATTCCCCGTACAATATTGCCCTCCAAAATGATACATAGATTATACAAGGTATCCTTAACTACTATATATGTATAGGACAAAAAATTCATAACATATGAAAAATCTATATAGACAGTAATATACACATCTTAATTCCCAAACACCGCTTCAGCTCAAACATTTCCTTCAGTTTTCAATTTTCAATGAATATTTTAATAAGTTAAATCCTTATTTACATCAATTAGTATTTCCTTTATAATTCCAATTTGCATTTAAATGAAAATAAAGTTAAGTTCATTATTAAAAATCATCTTCTATTAATTTTATTACTAAATTAGTTTGGTTGTATTTAATTGACTTTAATTAATTCAATTAATCTCAAAAATTACAGTAATGGCCTCATTATTACTTTATTTATTCACAACGATTTCATTTGTTCTGCTTACATTTTACAACCAGGCCCTACAAAAATATTACCTACATTATTCAAAAATTTACATTCCTTACTTCACATATGGTATGTCTTTTTATTTCATAATAGAATCTGCTCCATGGTACTGATTCATCAAACTGCAACAGTTATCAACTTCAACACACCTGGCTGTAAACATTGGTCACACAACCTACCCGTTTATATAAACACTTGTGTGCCAGGCTTGTTTTCATAAACAACGGTTATAAACATTCTCAGTTTCAGCATTCATAGTCTAAACATTCTGGTTGCATCATACTAACACCTGTACTTTTCAGTCTTTATAAATTTTTTAGATAACATATTTATCAATGTCTATTTCTTACAGTTCAACCAAATATACTTTTAATTCACCTTTCAATTATTATTTCTCTTTTAATTACAATTTCTATTTAATGCTATTATCTCAATTCATATTATTGAATCAACATTTTTTCACACCGGTAAGCATTTTATTCTATCTGATTAGTATTATGAACTTTATACTTACAATCCACTTATTGACATGAATACAAAATACACACCACACACACACACCAATATCTCCGTGTAAACTCTAAAACATTTAACAACATTAATTAAAGTCAATTAAATACAACCAAACTAATTTAGTAATAAAATTAATAGAAGATGATTTTTAATAATGAACTTAACTATATTTTCATTTGAATGTAAACCGGAATTATAAAGTAAATACTAATTGATGTAAATAAGGATTTAACTTATTAAAATATTCATTTAAAATTGAAAACTGAAGGAAATGTTTGAGCTGAAGCGGTGTTTGGGAATTAAGATGTGTATATTACTGTCCATATAGATTTTTCATATGTTATGAATTTTTTGTCCAATACATATATAGTAGTTAAGGATACCTTGTATAATCTATGTATCATTTTGGAGGGCAATATTGTATTGGGAATATTATTCAATTTAACTGGAATTTATGTATACCACTGTAAACCGATATTGTTTTATTAATACTATTTTTTAGGGTCTATAAGATAAAATGAGCCAGTACGTTGTCAATGAACCAGTACGGCTAAGAGGAAACAAATCAGATGTGGGATATGGAGGGATGGAAAGCCGTTTGTCAATTTTTAATTACATGTTTTAAAGTAAGGCGATACTGGGACGGGTATCTGTTCGGTTTTTCAGTGTTGGGATCTCGAATAGAGAAGTCCAGTAAGATCGGATGGGTGCTGTCGCAGTCGCCAGACTAGGGGGGTAAGAACCCACAATTTTAGTAGAGTAGTCAGGGGGGTTGCGGCGCCATATCCTCACTGATCCTCTTAGGTTTTAGACAATAAGAGTTTGAACGCCTCGGCTTTCAACCTCTTATTGGGGGGGTATTGTAACGGTACAGAATTGTGAGCCACCCCAGTTTAATATTATATTAATTCAAATCATCATTTTAAGCACTTTTCAAATTGCCAGACTTTCACCTGTAAGGAGCCTCCAGTACAGCAATGCAACATACATACAGTCAGCCAAAACAATTGCCAGACGCATTGCGTAACCGCCAGCAACAGCCTTGTGACACAGTCTCCAGTCTGTAGTGTGTCAGTAGAGAGTGCACAACAGACAGCCAGCATCAGACAGTAAAGTGCGTAAATTAAAACCAGTGGCCTCGGGCATAAGATAGGCCTAGATTAATTGGGCCTATCTATTTAAACAACTCCAAAACAGTTCCGCGCGGCCAGTCTGCAAAAAATTAGTGCGAATAAAATTAATTCGGCCGACTTAATCATAATGTATAATGTGGAACCAATAAAACAGTAAGGGCCTTTAAACACAAACAGTAAACATATTAAACGAGTACCGGAGTGCGTGAGATCGAAGCAAGTATTCAACACCAGTTCGCGCAACCAACCCTAGGAGTACGCTGTGTATGGGTAACTAAAAACATTTAATATGCATATTAAAACCAATGCCAACTAACCGGTGATTATTCGTTATAAAAGGAAAATATATAACACCAATACTTTGTACGATAGAGTTCTCTCAGGGGCGGAGTTTATTTAAAGATCAATGTAACAGAATGAGTGTGCGTGTGCTAAGATAGAGGTTATCCACTGGTTCATTTTCAATGTTTTAATTATTTAACAATATCACTTATAATAGTAACCAAAATAAAACTCAATAGAGATAAGAAATAATTTCAACCAGTTGTACTATAGTTGAAAGATTGTAATAACGTAAAAGAAAGGCGAATTTTTGATAAATAAAAATAAGTATGTGTTTTAAGACAGTATCACATGTGTTAACGTAATTATTGAACATATCAAATCCAAGTAATCCTTTCTGCAGCTGTTTTCGTCTGAAAGACTTTGGAATAAAAACCCGAAGGTAAGAGTTAATTATATTGTAATTAATTGAGAAGCTTCATTGGCGTCCCTGTTCTCAATTAATTACAATATAATTAACTCTTACCTTCGGGTTTTTATTCCAAAGTCTTTCAGACGAAAACAGCTGCAGAAAGGATTACTTGGATTTGATATGTTCAATAATTACGTTAACACATGTGATACTGTCTTAAAACACATACTTATTTTTATTTATCAAAAATTCGCCTTTCTTTTACGTTATTACAATCTTTCAACTATAGTACAACTGGTTGAAATTATTTCTTATCTCTATTGAGTTTTATTTTGGTTACTATTATAAGTGATATTGTTAAATAATTAAAACATTGAAAATGAACCAGTGGATAACCTCTATCTTAGCACACGCACACTCATTCTGTTACATTGATCTTTAAATAAACTCCGCCCCTGAGAGAACTCTATCGTACAAAGTATTGGTGTTATATATTTTCCTTTTATAACGAATAATCACCGGTTAGTTGGCATTGGTTTTAATATGCATATTAAATGTTTTTAGTTACCCATACGCAGCGTACTCCTAGGGTTGGTTGCGCGAACTGGTGTTGAATACTTGCTTCGATCTCACGCACTCCGGTACTCGTTTAATACGTTTACTGTTTGTGTTTAAAGGCCCTTACTGTTTTATTGGTTCCACATTATACATTATGATTAAGTCGGCCGAATTAATTTTATTCGCACTAATTTTTTGCAGACTGGCCGCGCGGAACTGTTTTGGAGTTGTTTAAATAGATAGGCCCAATTAATCTAGGCCTATCTTATGCCCGAGGCCACTGGTTTTAATTTACGCACTTTACTGTCTGATGCTGGCTGTCTGTTGTGCACTCTCTACTGACACACTGCAGACTGGAGACTGTGTCACAAGGCTGTTGCTGGCGGTTACGCAATGCGTCTGGCAATTGTTTTGGCTGACTGTATGTATGTTGCATTGCTGTACTGGAGGCTCCTTACAGGTGAAAGTCTGGCAATTTGAAAAGTGCTTAAAATGATTTGAATTAATATAATATTAAACTGGGGTGGCTCACAATTCTGTACCGTTACAATACCCCCCCCCCAATAAGAGGTTGAAAGCCGAGGCGTTCAAACTCTTATTGTCTAAAACCTAAGAGGATCAGTGAGGATATGGCGCCGCAACCCCCTGACTACTCTACTAAAATTGTGGGTTCTTACCCCCCTAGTCTGGCGACTGCGACAGCACCCATCCGATCTTACTGGACTTCTCTGTTCGAGATCCCAACACCGAAAAACCGAACAGATACCCGTCCCAGTATCGCCTTACTTTAAAACATGCAATTAAAAATTGACAAACGGCTTTCCATCCCTCCATATCCCACATCTGATTTGTTTCCTCTTAGCCGTACTGGTTCATTGACAATGTACTGGCTCATTTTATATTATAGATCCTAAAGAATAATATTAATAAAACAATATCGGTTTACAGTGGTATACATAAATTCCAGTTAAATTGAATAATATTCCCCATACAATATTGCCCAACCAAAATGACACATTAATTATACAAATAACATTAACTCACAGTTTATTTTACAGTTTCATTTGAGGTTTGAATCAGAATAAATTTAAATTTATTATTAAAATCATCTTTTCAATTATTTAATTATCAAATTAATTTGATTGTATTTAATTTCTCCAACTCTAAGTTACAACAAATACCTCATTATTATCTTGTAAAAAAATTTACTTTAATTCTTTTATGTCACAATAGGGTTTTGCTCAAGATACTGATTCATCAAACTGCAACAGTTATCAACTTCAACACATCTGGCTGTAAACATTGGTCACACAACCTACCTGTTTACATAAACACTCTCAGTCTCAACACTCACATAGTCTAAACATTCTGGTTACCTCATACTAACACCTGTACTTTTCAGTTTTTTATAAATTTTTTAGATAACATATTTATCAATGTCTATTTCTTACAGTTCAACCAAATATACTTTTAATTCACCTTTCAATTATTATTTCTCTTTTAATTACAATTTCTATTTAATGCTATTATCTCAATTCATATTATTGAATCAACATTTTTTCACACCTGTAAGCATTTTATTCTATCTGATTAGTATTATGAACTTTATACTTACAATCCACTTATTGACATGAATACAAAATACACACCACACACACACCAATATCTCCGTGTAACCTCTGAAACATTTAACAACAATGTTATTTCATACAAACCATTCAACATTTTATAATACATACAATTAATTTCACTACATATGTATTTACAACTCTTCAGCAATAATTATTCAGTTACATCACACTTCAATATCAAAATCAGCTAGGTCATTATCATATATTGACATATTTAAATTGTTCGTTTATGAATTTCAACCTCCATCGTCAAAAATTAATCGGGGTTTCAAATAACAATTTTCAATTTTATTTACATTCCGTATACGGTTATCTTGTGTGTAGTAACCATAAAATTTCGGTTTATTCATTTTACCATAATAATCGTATACCAGGTCAACATTGAGTACATCGGTTAAGTCTCCATCAGTAATGTTCATTATCAAGTCAGTTGTCTTTTCTTCATAAAGTAAATTATTATTGTTTGAACATGTATCATCAAAACAATCTTCACTCTCTATTTTAACAGGTAAGTATTTCGTCTCTAACATCTCTCTCAACTCATTATAATTTCTCATTAGTTTATATAATTCTATCTCTTTGTCAATACATAATTCTCCATTTAAATCTCTCTCATCATAATGCCATATCATGCTTTCTCTCTCATTCCATGCAGAGGGTACAAAATTATTCAACAAAAATAAACAACTCAAATCTTTCACTAATAAGGGTCTCTTGCCCGAAAATAACACTTTTGAACACTCTGGTTCATCACAAATAAGGGGAAAATTTACTCTCTGCCCTACACATTCATCTACTCTTTCTTTCCATTCTTTTTCCAATTCAACAACACTAATTATTACTTCATTACAACTTATCATTTTCTCACTCTCACTTACTGTTTCACTATCTATTTTCAGCATATCACTCTCTGATACCACATTCTTAATTATATCATCATTATTTCTCTCACTTATTACTTTTTTATTGTCATTATTACTATTACTTTTAATCTGTTCTCCTATTGACTCTATTATTTGTTCTTTAAATGTATTGAAACATTCATTCGTCTCATTTAAACGTTTATTAATATTGTCTTCTAACTTGACACTCTGTTGTTTCATATCATATAAACGCTTATCAAATTTTTGGTCAATATTATTTATATCGCCCTTTAACTCATGGAACTTACTATTCTGTATATTGAATTTAGCGTCCGAGTCACTCTTCTGTTCATAAAATTTCGCGTTAAAACTACTCAAATTATCAGATATTGTTTTCATGAAATTACACATATCTTCCATTGACAACTGTTTAATTCGTGTTGTCGTTGGGGTAGATTGTGCTACTACATTTTTGTCAGTGAAGCTGACTTCATTATTAATTTTATTTTCCCTATTCAATTTTGGGGTTATTTGGATCCCCGAATCATCTGTATTATTTATTTCATTTGTAATATCTGGTTTTATTTTATTGTCCTGACTCCCATCTGGAGTCGAGTGGACCTCAATATTATGCATAATAGCCGATTCATCAAAATTGTCAACATTAGTTACTTCATTGGCATCGTCATTATTCGCTGCCATTTTATACAAGTTTATATAATGTTACACAAGAATATTAATCTTATCCACTATTGACTTAACCCTTTTTATATTTAATTTACCAAAGCGTCCTCCCTCTCAAATGACCCTTTCTGCAGCTTAATTAGGTCTGGCGAATATAGGTTGTAACCTATACTCGCGTCCCTAGTTCGGGGCCAATGAAACTTCTCAATTAATTACAATATAATTAACTCTTACCTTCGGGTTTTTATTCCAAAGTCTTTCAGACGAAAACAGCTGCAGAAAGGATTACTTGGATTTGATATGTTCAATAATTACGTTAACACATGTGATACTGTCTTAAAACACATACTTATTTTTATTTATCAAAAATTCGCCTTTCTTTTACGTTATTACAATCTTTCAACTATAGTACAACTGGTTGAAATTATTTCTTATCTCTATTGAGTTTTATTTTGGTTACTATTATAAGTGATATTGTTAAATAATTAAAACATTGAAAATGAACCAGTGGATAACCTCTATCTTAGCACACGCACACTCATTCTGTTACATTGATCTTTAAATAAACTCCGCCCCTGAGAGAACTCTATCGTACAAAGTATTGGTGTTATATATTTTCCTTTTATAACGAATAATCACCGGTTAGTTGGCATTGGTTTTAATATGCATATTAAATGTTTTTAGTTACCCATACGCAGCGTACTCCTAGGGTTGGTTGCGCGAACTGGTGTTGAATACTTGCTTCGATCTCACGCACTCCGGTACTCGTTTAATACGTTTACTGTTTGTGTTTAAAGGCCCTTACTGTTTTATTGGTTCCACATTATACATTATGATTAAGTCGGCCGAATTAATTTTATTCGCACTAATTTTTTTGCAGACTGGCCGCGCGGAACTGTTTTGGAGTTGTTTAAATAGATAGGCCCAATTAATCTAGGCCTATCTTATGCCCGAGGCCACTGGTTTTAATTTACGCACTTTACTGTCTGATGCTGGCTGTCTGTTGTGCACTCTCTACTGACACACTGCAGACTGGAGACTGTGTCACAAGGCTGTTGCTGGCGGTTACGCAATGCGTCTGGCAATTGTTTTGGCTGACTGTATGTATGTTGCATTGCTGTACTGGAGGCTCCTTACAGGTGAAAGTCTGGCAATTTGAAAAGTGCTTAAAATGATGATTTGAATTAATATAATATTAAACTGGGGTGGCTCACAATTCTGTACCGTTACAATACCCCCCCAATAAGAGGTTGAAAGCCGAGGCGTTCAAACTCTTATTGTCTAAAACCTAAGAGGATCAGTGAGGATATGGCGCCGCAACCCCCCTGACTACTCTACTAAAATTGTGGGTTCTTACCCCCCTAGTCTGGCGACTGCGACAGCACCCATCCGATCTTACTGGACTTCTCTGTTCGAGATCCCAACACCGAAAAACCGAACAGATACCCATCCCAGTATCGCCTTACTTTAAAACATGTAATTAAAAATTGACAAACGGCTTTCCATCCCTCCATATCCCACATCTGATTTGTTTCCTCTTAGCCGTACTGGTTCATTGACAACGTACTGGCTCATTTTATATTATAGATCCTAAAGAATAATATTAATAAAACAATATTGGTTTACAATGATACACATAAATTCCAGTTAAATTGAATAATATTCCCCGTACAATATTGCCCTCCAAAATGATACATAGATTATACAAGGTATCCTTAACTACTATATATGTATAGGACAAAAAATTCATAACATATGAAAAATCTATATAGACAGTAATATACACATCTTAATTCCCAAACACCGCTTCAGCTCAAACATTTCCTTCAGTTTTCAATTTTCAATGAATATTTTAATAAGTTAAATCCTTATTTACATCAATTAGTATTTCCTTTATAATTCCAATTTGCATTTAAATGAAAATAAAGTTAAGTTCATTATTAAAAATCATCTTCTATTAATTTTATTACTAAATTAGTTTGGTTGTATTTAATTGACTTTAATTAATTCAATTAATCTCAAAAATTACAGTAATGGCCTCATTATTACTTTATTTATTCACAACGATTTCATTTGTTCTGCTTACATTTTACAACCAGGCCCTACAAAAATATTACCTACATTATTCAAAAATTTACATTCCTTACTTCACATATGGTATGTCTTTTTATTTCATAATAGAATCTGCTCCATGGTACTGATTCATCAAACTGCAACAGTTATCAACTTCAACACACCTGGCTGTAAACATTGGTCACACAACCTACCCGTTTATATAAACACTTGTGTGCCAGGCTTGTTTTCATAAACAACGGTTATAAACATTCTCAGTTTCAGCATTCATAGTCTAAACATTCTGGTTGCATCATACTAACACCTGTACTTTTCAGTCTTTATAAATTTTTTAGATAACATATTTATCAATGTCTATTTCTTACAGTTCAACCAAATATACTTTTAATTCACCTTTCAATTATTATTTCTCTTTTAATTACAATTTCTATTTAATGCTATTATCTCAATTCATATTATTGAATCAACATTTTTTCACACCGGTAAGCATTTTATTCTATCTGATTAGTATTATGAACTTTATACTTACAATCCACTTATTGACATGAATACAAAATACACACCACACACACACACCAATATCTCCGTGTAAACTCTAAAACATTTAACAACATTAATTAAAGTCAATTAAATACAACCAAACTAATTTAGTAATAAAATTAATAGAAGATGATTTTTAATAATGAACTTAACTATATTTTCATTTGAATGTAAACCGGAATTATAAAGTAAATACTAATTGATGTAAATAAGGATTTAACTTATTAAAATATTCATTTAAAATTGAAAACTGAAGGAAATGTTTGAGCTGAAGCGGTGTTTGGGAATTAAGATGTGTATATTACTGTCCATATAGATTTTTCATATGTTATGAATTTTTTGTCCTATACATATATAGTAGTTAAGGATACCTTGTATAATCTATGTATCATTTTGGAGGGCAATATTGTATTGGGAATATTATTCAATTTAACTGGAATTTATGTATACCACTGTAAACCGATATTGTTTTATTAATACTATTTTTTAGGGTCTATAAGATAAAATGAGCCAGTACGTTGTCAATGAACCAGTACGGCTAAGAGGAAACAAATCAGATGTGGGATATGGAGGGATGGAAAGCCGTTTGTCAATTTTTAATTACATGTTTTAAAGTAAGGCGATACTGGGACGGGTATCTGTTCGGTTTTTCAGTGTTGGGATCTCGAATAGAGAAGTCCAGTAAGATCGGATGGGTGCTGTCGCAGTCGCCAGACTAGGGGGGTAAGAACCCACAATTTTAGTAGAGTAGTCAGGGGGGTTGCGGCGCCATATCCTCACTGATCCTCTTAGGTTTTAGACAATAAGAGTTTGAACGCCTCGGCTTTCAACCTCTTATTGGGGGGGTATTGTAATGGTACAGAATTGTGAGCCACCCCAGTTTAATATTATATTAATTCAAATCATCATTTTAAGCACTTTTCAAATTGCCAGACTTTCACCTGTAAGGAGCCTCCAGTACAGCAATGCAACATACATACAGTCAGCCAAAACAATTGCCAGACGCATTGCGTAACCGCCAGCAACAGCCTTGTGACACAGTCTCCAGTCTGTAGTGTGTCAGTAGAGAGTGCACAACAGACAGCCAGCATCAGACAGTAAAGTGCGTAAATTAAAACCAGTGGCCTCGGGCATAAGATAGGCCTAGATTAATTGGGCCTATCTATTTAAACAACTCCAAAACAGTTCCGCGCGGCCAGTCTGCAAAAAATTAGTGCGAATAAAATTAATTCGGCCGACTTAATCATAATGTATAATGTGGAACCAATAAAACAGTAAGGGCCTTTAAACACAAACAGTAAACATATTAAACGAGTACCGGAGTGCGTGAGATCGAAGCAAGTATTCAACACCAGTTCGCGCAACCAACCCTAGGAGTACGCTGTGTATGGGTAACTAAAAACATTTAATATGCATATTAAAACCAATGCCAACTAACCGGTGATTATTCGTTATAAAAGGAAAATATATAACACCAATACTTTGTACGATAGAGTTCTCTCAGGGGCGGAGTTTATTTAAAGATCAATGTAACAGAATGAGTGTGCGTGTGCTAAGATAGAGGTTATCCACTGGTTCATTTTCAATGTTTTAATTATTTAACAATATCACTTATAATAGTAACCAAAATAAAACTCAATAGAGATAAGAAATAATTTCAACCAGTTGTACTATAGTTGAAAGATTGTAATAACGTAAAAGAAAGGCGAATTTTTGATAAATAAAAATAAGTATGTGTTTTAAGACAGTATCACATGTGTTAACGTAATTATTGAACATATCAAATCCAAGTAATCCTTTCTGCAGCTGTTTTCGTCTGAAAGACTTTGGAATAAAAACCCGAAGGTAAGAGTTAATTATATTGTAATTAATTGAGAAGCTTCATTGGCGTCCCTGTTCTCAATTAATTACAATATAATTAACTCTTACCTTCGGGTTTTTATTCCAAAGTCTTTCAGACGAAAACAGCTGCAGAAAGGATTACTTGGATTTGATATGTTCAATAATTACGTTAACACATGTGATACTGTCTTAAAACACATACTTATTTTTATTTATCAAAAATTCGCCTTTCTTTTACGTTATTACAATCTTTCAACTATAGTACAACTGGTTGAAATTATTTCTTATCTCTATTGAGTTTTATTTTGGTTACTATTATAAGTGATATTGTTAAATAATTAAAACATTGAAAATGAACCAGTGGATAACCTCTATCTTAGCACACGCACACTCATTCTGTTACATTGATCTTTAAATAAACTCCGCCCCTGAGAGAACTCTATCGTACAAAGTATTGGTGTTATATATTTTCCTTTTATAACGAATAATCACCGGTTAGTTGGCATTGGTTTTAATATGCATATTAAATGTTTTTAGTTACCCATACGCAGCGTACTCCTAGGGTTGGTTGCGCGAACTGGTGTTGAATACTTGCTTCGATTTCACGCACTCCGGTACTCGTTTAATACGTTTACTGTTTGTGTTTAAAGGCCCTTACTGTTTTATTGGTTCCACATTATACATTATGATTAAGTCGGCCGAATTAATTTTATTCGCACTAATTTTTTGCAGACTGGCCGCGCGGAACTGTTTTGGAGTTGTTTAAATAGATAGGCCCAATTAATCTAGGCCTATCTTATGCCCGAGGCCACTGGTTTTAATTTACGCACTTTACTGTCTGATGCTGGCTGTCTGTTGTGCACTCTCTACTGACACACTGCAGACTGGAGACTGTGTCACAAGGCTGTTGCTGGCGGTTACGCAATGCGTCTGGCAATTGTTTTGGCTGACTGTATGTATGTTGCATTGCTGTACTGGAGGCTCCTTACAGGTGAAAGTCTGGCAATTTGAAAAGTGCTTAAAATGATTTGAATTAATATAATATTAAACTGGGGTGGCTCACAATTCTGTACCGTTACAATACCCCCCCCCCAATAAGAGGTTGAAAGCCGAGGCGTTCAAACTCTTATTGTCTAAAACCTAAGAGGATCAGTGAGGATATGGCGCCGCAACCCCCTGACTACTCTACTAAAATTGTGGGTTCTTACCCCCCTAGTCTGGCGACTGCGACAGCACCCATCCGATCTTACTGGACTTCTCTGTTCGAGATCCCAACACCGAAAAACCGAACAGATACCCGTCCCAGTATCGCCTTACTTTAAAACATGCAATTAAAAATTGACAAACGGCTTTCCATCCCTCCATATCCCACATCTGATTTGTTTCCTCTTAGCCGTACTGGTTCATTGACAATGTACTGGCTCATTTTATATTATAGATCCTAAAGAATAATATTAATAAAACAATATCGGTTTACAGTGGTATACATAAATTCCAGTTAAATTGAATAATATTCCCCATACAATATTGCCCAACCAAAATGACACATTAATTATACAAATAAGATTAACTCACAGTTTATTTTACAGTTTCATTTGAGGTTTGAATCAGAATAAATTTAAATTTATTATTAAAATCATCTTTTCAATTATTTAATTATCAAATTAATTTGATTGTATTTAATTTCTCCAACTCTAAGTTACAACAAATACCTCATTATTATCTTGTAAAAAAATTTACTTTAATTCTTTTATGTCACAATAGGGTTTTGCTCAAGATACTGATTCATCAAACTGCAACAGTTATCAACTTCAACACATCTGGCTGTAAACATTGGTCACACAACCTACCTGTTTACATAAACACTCTCAGTCTCAACACTCACATAGTCTAAACATTCTGGTTACCTCATACTAACACCTGTACTTTTCAGTTTTTTATAAATTTTTTAGATAACATATTTATCAATGTCTATTTCTTACAGTTCAACCAAATATACTTTTAATTCACCTTTCAATTATTATTTCTCTTTTAATTACAATTTCTATTTAATGCTATTATCTCAATTCATATTATTGAATCAACATTTTTTCACACCTGTAAGCATTTTATTCTATCTGATTAGTATTATGAACTTTATACTTACAATCCACTTATTGACATGAATACAAAATACACACCACACACACACCAATATCTCCGTGTAACCTCTGAAACATTTAACAACAATGTTATTTCATACAAACCATTCAACATTTTATAATACATACAATTAATTTCACTACATATGTATTTACAACTCTTCAGCAATAATTATTCAGTTACATCACACTTCAATATCAAAATCAGCTAGGTCATTATCATATATTGACATATTTAAATTGTTCGTTTATGAATTTCAACCTCCATCGTCAAAAATTAATCGGGGTTTCAAATAACAATTTTCAATTTTATTTACATTCCGTATACGGTTATCTTGTGTGTAGTAACCATAAAATTTCGGTTTATTCATTTTACCATAATAATCGTATACCAGGTCAACATTGAGTACATCGGTTAAGTCTCCATCAGTAATGTTCATTATCAAGTCAGTTGTCTTTTCTTCATAAAGTAAATTATTATTGTTTGAACATGTATCATCAAAACAATCTTCACTCTCTATTTTAACAGGTAAGTATTTCGTCTCTAACATCTCTCTCAACTCATTATAATTTCTCATTAGTTTATATAATTCTATCTCTTTGTCAATACATAATTCTCCATTTAAATCTCTCTCATCATAATGCCATATCACGCTTTCTCTCTCATTCCATGCAGAGGGTACAAAATTATTCAACAAAAATAAACAACTCAAATCTTTCACTAATAAGGGTCTCTTGCCCGAAAATAACACTTTTGAACACTCTGGTTCATCACAAATAAGGGGAAAATTTACTCTCTGCCCTACACATTCATCTACTCTTTCTTTCCATTCTTTTTCCAATTCAACAACACTAATTATTACTTCATTACAACTTATCATTTTCTCACTCTCACTTACTGTTTCACTATCTATTTTCAGCATATCACTCTCTGATACCACATTCTTAATTATATCATCATTATTTCTCTCACTTATTACTTTTTTATTGTCATTATTACTATTACTTTTAATCTGTTCTCCTATTGACTCTATTATTTGTTCTTTAAATGTATTGAAACATTCATTCGTCTCATTTAAACGTTTATTAATATTGTCTTCTAACTTGACACTCTGTTGTTTCATATCATATAAACGCTTATCAAATTTTTGGTCAATATTATTTATATCGCCCTTTAACTCATGGAACTTACTATTCTGTATATTGAATTTAGCGTCCGAGTCACTCTTCTGTTCATAAAATTTCGCGTTAAAACTACTCAAATTATCAGATATTGTTTTCATGAAATTACACATATCTTCCATTGACAACTGTTTAATTCGTGTTGTCGTTGGGGTAGATTGTGCTACTACATTTTTGTCAGTGAAGCTGACTTCATTATTAATTTTATTTTCCCTATTCAATTTTGGGGTTATTTGGATCCCCGAATCATCTGTATTATTTATTTCATTTGTAATATCTGGTTTTATTTTATTGTCCTGACTCCCATCTGGAGTCGAGTGGACCTCAATATTATGCATAATAGCCGATTCATCAAAATTGTCAACATTAGTTACTTCATTGGCATCGTCATTATTCGCTGCCATTTTATACAAGTTTATATAATGTTACACAAGAATATTAATCTTATCCACTATTGACTTAACCCTTTTTATATTTAATTTACCAAAGCGTCCTCCCTCTCAAATGACCCTTTCTGCAGCTTAATTAGGTCTGGCGAATATAGGTTGTAACCTATACTCGCGTCCCTAGTTCGGGGCCAATGAAACTTCTCAATTAATTACAATATAATTAACTCTTACCTTCGGGTTTTTATTCCAAAGTCTTTCAGACGAAAACAGCTGCAGAAAGGATTACTTGGATTTGATATGTTCAATAATTACGTTAACACATGTGATACTGTCTTAAAACACATACTTATTTTTATTTATCAAAAATTCGCCTTTCTTTTACGTTATTACAATCTTTCAACTATAGTACAACTGGTTGAAATTATTTCTTATCTCTATTGAGTTTTATTTTGGTTACTATTATAAGTGATATTGTTAAATAATTAAAACATTGAAAATGAACCAGTGGATAACCTCTATCTTAGCACACGCACACTCATTCTGTTACATTGATCTTTAAATAAACTCCGCCCCTGAGAGAACTCTATCGTACAAAGTATTGGTGTTATATATTTTCCTTTTATAATGAATAATCACCGGTTAGTTGGCATTGGTTTTAATATGCATATTAAATGTTTTTAGTTACCCATACGCAGCGTACTCCTAGGGTTGGTTGCGCGAACTGGTGTTGAATACTTGCTTCGATCTCACGCACTCCGGTACTCGTTTAATACGTTTACTGTTTGTGTTTAAAGGCCCTTACTGTTTTATTGGTTCCACATTATACATTATGATTAAGTCGGCCGACGTAATTTTATTCGCACTTAGAAATTGTTGTAGGCTGGCCGCGCGGAACTGTTTTGAAGTTGTTTAAATAGATAGGCCCAATTAATCTAGGCCTATCGTATGCCCGAGGCCACTGGTTTTAATTTACACACTTTACTGTCTGATGCTGGCTGTCTGTTGTACACTCCCTACTGACACACTGCAGACTGGAGACTGTGTCACAAGGCTGTTGCTGGCGGTTACGCAATGCGTCTGGCAATTGTTTTGGCTGACTGTATGTATGTTGCATTGCTGTACTGGAGGCTCCTTACAGGTGAAAGTCTGGCAATTTGAAAAGTGCTTAAAATGATGATTTGAATTAATATAATATTAAACTGGGGTGGCTCACAATTCTGTACCGTTACAATACTATAAAAAACGGTATATTGTACAAACTCATCAATTATGATTGGAAAATAGTCCTATCACCAGAGATGCTAAAAACACTAATTATACCATGTCATCAAAGTTTAGCGCATGCGTCTGGTTTAAAATATCATTTAGATTTGAAGGAAGACTTTATTTTGAATAATATGTTTTTGAAGAATAAAAGCAATCTTAAAAGGATGCTACGAATGTCAAACAGCACGACATGCGAATCTTCA
Source organism: Magicicada septendecula (assembly GCA_034769895.1). Classification (NCBI taxonomy): domain Eukaryota; kingdom Metazoa; phylum Arthropoda; class Insecta; order Hemiptera; family Cicadidae; genus Magicicada; species Magicicada septendecula. The sequence continues at coordinate 490,174,281 of CM068370.1, read as the reverse complement.
CACATACGTAGATATGCAAAATATCAAGGCACAGGAAAAGGGAGAATTAGTAGCAGTAGACTTCCTGGGCCCATTTCCAAGAGCTATTCACGGGGGTACAAAGCACATACTTGTATGTATAGATGTGTTCACCAAGGCAGTTCGACTCTACGCTATTCGAAGACCCACCACTAAAAGTGTACTGAATGTCATACTACACAAATATGTACCGAAGTATGGTCAAATCAAAAAGATATTGAGTGACCAAGGTAAGCAATTTTAAAATAAAGCATGGACAGAAATGCTAACTCAGCATGGTATACAACCAGTGTTAACGTCAATACGACACCCACAAGGAAACCTTGCTGAAAGGGCAAATAAATAGTTAGGAAAACATTTACGCATCTACTGTAATGAACAACATAACCGATGGTCAGAATACTTATCATTTTTTGAACATTCTATAAGTGCTACCTACAGTGAAGCTACGGGATATACACCATTGGAACTGGAAACGAATAAAAAACCTAATAGATTTTGGTCGAGAAACATTGATAAACCTCCAAACCAAAACCTGCAAATTCCATTGATTCACAAGTATGACAATGCGAAGAAGAGGATGGAAAAACTTGGAGAGAAGAGGATCGAGATATTCAACAGAACACATAAACTCATCACATTCCATGAAGGAGAGAGAGTTCTACTAAGAAGTAATCCAGTGGGAAAACGAATCGACAATACAGCAATGAAACTATTCAGATTGTACTAGGGACCCTACTTATTACAAAGGAGGAAAGGACGACACACATTTATCGTCTACGATCCGACAAGAATAAAAGCTATTGGAAAGTACCATGCATCAGCATTTCGTAAATTCTACGGATAAGGAAAAGATCCAAAGTCAACTGATAATCCATGGGAGGGACGTAATCCACCCAGGGAAAGTGAAAACATTTTAAGAACCCTTATAACCACTAAGTGTGGATTGTAATAAAATAATAATATAAATAATGTCTGAGTGGGGAATTTATGCAACGATACATTTAGCATAAGTATATGTATCAACCCCTGACTGAGGTATGATAACATACGAACGCACGTATGAGATATATATAATGTAAATAATAAAAATAATATAATAATTACGCGTTAGGGATAAGAGATAATGTAAGAAATAAATGCAGTATTTATTTTTTAAATAAATAAATATTTGTAAGTGAGCCTGCATATGGAATTAAAAGCTTAAAATGGTTTTTAAACGCAGCGAAGGGGAGAAATAGACACGCGCCGACTGGCAAGGGTGACGTCATAACGACATGCAACCGCATGTGGACCAGTGTGTGTGTGCTAGTGTACGTGTGTAAACAACAGACAGGTTGAATTATGCAGACGAGGGTGGAAGATTTGATACAGTTTTTTAGTACTTAACGATAACCAGAAGTCACAGGAATCAGCGACATATGTAAAAACATAGCTGACGCCTGGCGCTTCAGTTTGGCATTAAGTGGTCATTAATCGTGGGAACCGTTCAGCCACCATGTGCAATTTTACCATAACTGCCATAATTTACACACCGTAACATTCATAATTTGCATAAACAAAGTTTAATATTATACCGAACGATTAGTGAAATAATATTTATAAAAAAGTGTGCACTTCATAGAAAGACACGTAGGGTGAAAGTAGAAATTAAAACGACGCGCCGACCTGTTCAGTGTTGTCAAAACAGTTTCCAACAGGCATGGGACGAGGGCAGCAGTATAAAACCCCAACGAACGGCACACGCTTACTCAGATCATTAACAGACACTACGTGAAATCCACGCATCTCGCAACTGCGAATTTTACAAAATCATGTAAGTTTTGAAACAGTATTCAATAACGTGAAGTGCGATGGAACCGGCATTACGTCGGTGCAAGTAATAGTGAAATACGAGTTATTTTTAAAAGACTATAACAGCGGAGTCTACGAGGAGTTGTAATGTTAATGAACTACAAGACGTCCACGTAGAACTTCAAGATAGCAACAAGGGACAAGACAAGAAGAGGAGAGGAACCAGAGCAAGAAGACGAGAGGACACAGGGACAGCCACATGCAGCTACATCCAGCCATACATCATCTCGACCAGAGGTCCACGTCAGAACTCAGCATCCAGGAGACGGAGCGAGGAATTTCAACAACGCAGAGACAGAGAAGGTGATACCGAAGAGGATCAACAAGCTCGAGAGTCCGGATGACGGTAACGACAAAGTTCAATGGTTGCAGAAAAATGGAGGTGAAGTCAGACATTTATTTAATATTATATGTGACCCTGAGGTCTATCGAAAGAAGCTCTAGATTCCATATACAAGTTTACAAAAACATTAGTATATTTTTAATTTGCGTAATGAATAAATAAATGTTCAAAGTATAATTGAGAATAGAGAATACAACTGTAGTAATCTCATAAACAAATGGTCAAGGAAGAACCATATTATTATTATATATTTGTATTTGATTAGATAATTAAATTCGAATATGAGAGTTACATAATTTTGAAGATTGTTAATTAATTGAGATATTAAATAATAAAATCAATTAAAGTAATAAATGTTCTCTATTAGTAGATTAATAAAGGTGTAATTAATTAAAAGTTTTATTAAGTGGTATATATTAAAAACGACACTTGCAAAGACAAGATGAATATTAAAATTTATACGTGTGAATCACATTTTATAATAATTATATGTGTTATGTATTATATGTCTGTGTAATATTTCAGGCCATATATGATTTATGTATGTGTATACTATGTCGTAGAAATCTAAGAGATGAGATTTAAATACGTTATAAATACAGTATATTCAGATTGAATGTGAGGGTTGAAAATTAATTAACACACACAAAACAATTAATTAGATGATAATTTGAATTTTAAATAGTAAATCAAATTAATATGATTTTATTAACACAGTCGTACTAATTTCACAACCAGTACTAAATCCTCTGTACTCTTTACTTGTACAAATATTGTGTAACGATATTCATGTGCTTATCCACACTCAATCAACGACCAAAGCCTGCGACCCAGCCGGGGAACATCAAGGTAAATACTGCTGAAGAAGAGTATACTGTACCTTCGAGACATGGGTAAGTACACACAAATGAGTAAGAGCATATGTGTAAGAGTAAGTGTATGAGAAAATCGTTGTAATATATATATAGTACTGCTGTTAAAATGCAACCCAGTACATAATAGGGAAATAATAAATTTTAAAAGAGAAAAGATAGAAATTTAATATTAAATGGAACATATGTTTTAAAATGTAAACAAAAACATTGGGACTATCAACTCACCCAGTCAACATAGAGGTCGATTTCCTATATTTTTCTTTTATAAAATTGCTAAACTGCTACAATTGTAGCAGGTATATACCAACTACCAGGTATATACCTCACCTTACTCTATTGGTATATACCAATATATACCAACTAGCAGGTATAGTTGTTTAAGACCTGAAGATGTCAGTAATGACGAAAAGCTTTGTCTAAATAATAAAAACAATTGTAGCAGTTTAGCAATTTTATAAAAGAAAAGTAAGGATGGCTGCTAATTTAAACAATACGAAGATTTCCTATATGATATAAAACAATATTAAGTTATATGTTCTGAAAAGAATATATGAAATTGGAATGAATGTTATAATAAGAGTAAATAGTAATAAAATTATAATTTAATAAATACCAACTAGAATTACGAATATTAGAGATAAAATAAAGATGTTTAATAAGAAACAGAAAAGTGATATATGTTTTTAATAGGTATATGATAAACAGATGTAATGAAAGTAGGGAATTATCAAAGTGGCAAATTTGTAAATTGTTAAAGATTGTATTGTATAGAGATGAAAGGAAATGTTTTTAGTCTTCAAATATATTTAATAAGAGTTACATCGGGAGTCTTGAATTATATGGAATAAGCGTAGCATGAAGAGTTTAAATTCATAAAATAAAATTTGTACATCATCAAGTTTAATGTCATATGTAAAAGAAAATACAGTAAAGGAATTTAATTTGTTATACCAGAGTTTTGATTATAAGGTTAATAAAGTAAACAATCAGGAGGAGAGATTCAACATTCCTATTGAGTTTAGTAAAATAAACTAATATTCAATAAATAAATAATATTACAAGAAATATAAACATATCCTTAATAGAATGCCGATAGAAGAGGGAAATCCTGGACTGAAGAATAGTTTAAGTGGCCATAAAATATAATTAAATATTCCAAGGAGATATCTGTTGTGCAGTCGTCATAGAAAACAATCTTCAGCAGTAAAACCAATAAGAAATTCACGTAGAGGAACAGATCGACAAGCCTGATATTGCAGTTGAAAGTAATAAACGTCAACCAGAAGTGAACCCGTGGCAGCTGGAAGAATTCAGAATCAGTCAAGTTACATTAGTAGGGTAGATATTTTTTATATAGTTATTTATCAAATACTACATACTAACGGTATTTGGTGTGGTTTAAAGAAAAGAAGATACTATATACGATCGGAAATAAGATCAAACAGCTTAATAATCATTAACCCTGAGAGAGAGAGAGTTTCTTTTCATGTACTGATAAACAAAAAATAACATAATAACGGTAGTTACATATCATAATTACATATTATTTTTTTGCCAAACATTATGCCACTGACTTGTTATAATATTATTATATAGGCTACACATACCACCAAAGTCAGTAAAATTCCATTTTTTAAAATAATGAATAAGGCCTTTTCGAAATACTAAAATTTCATCATCATATGTGTATGTGTATGTGTATATAATAACATAATTGCATAATTACCTGTTAAAATAACCACAGTACAATAAATGACGCATCCAACGTGGTGCAAATACTAAATATTATATTATTATATCAGTAAAAAACAACAGTACAATAATGGCTGATCCAACGTGGAGCAGATTTTAATTGCCATACGTATAAATAACAACAGTACAAATAATGGCGCCCATACGTGAAAGCAAAGATTTTCTTTAAGCCAGCACCAAATTACACAATTTTGTTAAATTTAATTAGCATAAAAGTTTCCTTATAATTAAATTAAGTTAAAGATTGTAAAATGGCTAACAAACCAGAGCAACGATATGAATTAAGGAGTAACAGTGCTGAAGAGGAAGAAACTGAACTGGAAGTAATAGTAAGGGATGCCCAAGGGGACCAACCAAAGAAACCAACCCAACCAATAGATGTAAATTTCCAGGAGATGATGAGAATTATAATGGAAGGGAATAACAAAACCAGCGAAACATTATTGAAACAGATAAATGAAAAGTTGGACAAAAACAATGAGAAAATGGACAGTAACCAAGAAGAGTTTAAACAAATGAAATTAGATAATGAAACCTTATTAAAACAAAATAATGAGGAGTTAAAGAAAATGAAAAAAGATAATGAAACCTTACTAAGACAAAATAATGAAGAATTAAAGAAACAAATGAAAGAAGATAAGGAGAAATTAAATCAAAAAATGGAAAGCAATAATGAAACATTACAACAACAGTTGAAGGAGGAGATTAGACAAAGAAACGAGGAGTTAAAAGGACAATTGAAGGAAGAGAGTGAGAAAAATAAAGAGGAATTGAAACAACAGTTAGAAGAGTATAAAACAGAAATAAGGAATAGAATTACCAAAACTAACCAGAAAGTTGAGAAAACTGATGAAAATTTAACTCAATTACGTGAAGAGGTAATAAATAAAATTAGTGAAGTGGAAGAGAAATTAGGAGAAAATAAACAAGAAGTCATGGAACAGATGACGAGAGAATTGGTAAAACACAAACAGGAGGTAACTAGCAATATTCAATCCATGGAACACCAGTTGGACAACAAAAATACCAAAATAGAGGATACCATGGGACAATTAGTAGTAAGGGTCAATGAAATAGAACAAAATGGTAATCAAACATGTGTTATCCGAGAAGACAAGAATATTAGTCATGAGGTGCCACATATAAAAGGATATATAAAAAATCCTATGGAGTATTTAAATAGAATGAAGGAATATTTGCATAGTACCAAGGAAAATAGATGGGAGAGAATTAAACTAATGTTAGATCAAGGGTTCCATGAAATGAATGATTATTGGTGGGATGCTGTTAGAAACACTTTGAATAGCTATCAGGAATTCGTGGAAAGCTATAAAAATAAATATTGGACACGATCCATACAGACAAGGGTGCGGGAGACCATAGTATATGGTAGGTACAACCCCAGCGTAGAACAAACACCGACCTCGTATTTCTTATCGCATGTTTGCAGGGCAAGATATTTAGATCCATCCATGGATGACAGATATGTGGTGGAAGCTTTGAGTCATCATTTTCCTGAAACGTTAAGCTTAGCACAATTTGCCAGTCAAGCCAATACTATAGAAGCGATGACATTATTACTCACTGATTATGAGAGGAAAATGAATTATGACAATCGCGCTAAACAAGGGAATATGAGAAGAGACAGCTACCCTAACAGATATCCGGAAGAACAAAACCGTGGTAGGAATCAAATAGTAGAAAGGAACGACCAAAGAAATGTTCCAAGATACCAAGATAGGGAAGGTGGAAGAAATTACTACAGAAACGATAACCGGAATGACCGGAGATATGATAATAATAATAATTATTATTATAGGGGCAACCACGCTTCAAATAACTATCGAGCAAGTTTTATACGCCCAAACTATGATTCCCAAATCTACAATAGTCGTTACCCAAGGAAGACTGATCGAAATGAATATTCTCGCAGTGAGGAGAGACAGAGTGAGGTGAACAACAACTATGAACAGTTAAGAAATAGAGAGCAAGCAACATAGTTCCCTTTCCCAATCAGAAAATAGTCAACAGGAAGGAAGGAGAGAGTAACCATAAATGAAAATCAGGAAAACTAGAGAAACTGTGAGTGAGTGCAGTGGTCAACCACAGTCAAATAGCTGATCACTGTCTTGGATAACCAGTTTAGGTCAGGATTTTATGGACAACGAGAGAATCAATAAAAATGTAATTGAAAGTGACGTAGTGTTTATTACAGGTCAATATGGGAAAACCAATCAAAATTTTATTATTGATACTGGTGCCAAAATATCAAAATATCATTGATGAGTATGACTAAATACCATGAATTAAAGGAAATGGAAAAGGGAATCACTTCATCCGAAGGAAAGGCTAATAGAATCTATGAATTACCTGTGAGCAAAATTACTATAGTGGGTGTAACAGGACGAGCCAATCGAACTGCTCGCAAACAAATAATGATGAATGTACAATTCAATGGAAGGGTGATACCATTAATATTTGTAGTATATCAAAATATAGAAATGGAAATATTAGTCGGATGCGATAACTTGCGGAAGTATGAAACTATTATTGATTTAGAAACTAATCAGGTGGTATTTACACACGATAAACAAAAAATACCTATAAAAATTATAAATAGAAATGAAGGTGTAATGAAAATGGTCAATTCAACCAAATTATGTGATAGATTTGAATACTCAGGTAAGGATAGACCAATCAATAGAAAGTCACTACAGCAGTTAACAGTAAACAATCCAATGTAGGAGGATAAAATGCAAGAAATCAGACAATTCTGTAATCATAATAATCAACTAAACAAAGAGCAAATAGATCAATTAATGGAAATTTATTTGAAACATTATAAAGTATTTTCAAATAAACCTGGCAAAATAGTAGGAGTGCAATGTAAGTTACCACTAAGAGAAAATGTGACATTCAACAAAAGATCATATCCCATACCCTATAAATTAAGAGAGCAAGTACAGGAAGAAATCGACAAAATGCTTCGTGAAGACATCATTGAACTAAGTCAGTCAGAACACACAAGCCCATTAGTAGTAATTCCCAAAAAAGATAAGTCATTAAGATTGTGTTTAGATGCACGTCAAATTAATCAGATGATAATTGCTGATAAGACGTCGCCCGAGAACATAGGAGAAATTTAAAAACGTTTTAATAACGTACAATTTTTTAGTAGTTGGGATGCTGTATCTGGATATTGGCAAGTAGAATTGCATCCAGAAAGCAGAAAATATGTGAGTTTCATAGTAAACGGTAGGAATTATCAATTTAAAAGATTACCTTTTGGTCTGGTCAATAGTGTGGCTATATTTATAAAATGTCTTGATGAAGTATTGGGTAAAGAGATTTTGGAATTTACTACAGTATATGTCGATGATTTGGTAATTGCATCAAGCAGTTGGGAAGAACACTCTCATCGAATTGATAAGGTACTTACCAGATTGGGGGAACATGGAATTACGCTAAAATTAGACAAGTCAACATTCATAGCCAGCAAGATTAAGTTTTTAGGGTTTATAGTTTCGAATACCGGCATATCTGTGGATCCTGATAAAATACAATCAATACAGAATTTCCCATGTCCAAAAAATGTAAAACAATTACGAAGTTTCTTAGGTCTTTGTAATTATTACAGAAATTTCCAAAGTAATTACTCCGACCTAACACATCATTATCAACATTTAATTTGTAAGAAGAATAAATGGAAGTGGACCGAAAAGGATGAGGAAGTATTCAATGAAGTAAAACAGAGATTTTTACAGTGCGTCATGTTAAGCCACCCAGATTTTAGTAAAGTTTTTTATTTAAATTGTGATGCCAGTAGAGTAAGTTTGGGATTGGTGTTATATCAAGAAAATGACAAGGGAGAACCAAAGGTAATACTAGGGGTAACCCAAAAGTAAGGTCTCCACAGGACTAGAGCCGCAGGAAAATATTTTGGGCAGCAGTTGGCAGCACTGCTGTGTGCGGCCATCTCACCTCTTTCAAACAAGCGGTCGCTGAGCTCGCTCGGTCGATTAGTCTTGGCTTGGCAGCCAGTAAGAATGGAGCTTCCAATCGCTGTTCCCGCCAAGTGCGGACTTTGCGAAGTCATTCGATTTCTTAACGCAAAAGGTGTTCAGCCTATTGAAATCCATAGACAGTTGATTGAAGTGTATGGTGCGGGGTGTATGGATGTCAAAAACGTCTGCAAGTGGTGTAGAGAGTTTAAAGCTGGTCGTACAGAAATTCATGATGACGAAAGAAGCGGGAGACCATCAGTGTCAGACGAGACGATCAGGAAACTTGACGAAGTTGTATCCTCCCGAAGATGGGAGGATCACTATCCACGAGCTCTCTTGTTTCCTTCCTGAAGCTTCGAAATTCACCATTCAGAGGATTGTGACTGAAAAGTTGAAATATCGGAAGGTGTGCGCAAGGTGGGTTCCGCAAATGCTCACAGAAGACCACAAACGACAACGCGTCGAAGCTGCCCACGAATTTCTTGAGCGCTATGCAGACGAAAGAGACGACTTTTTGAATTCCATTGTCACAGGTGACGAAACGTGGGTTCACCACTTCACACCTGAATCCAAACGACAATCACTTGAGTGGTGGCATCCAACTTCGCCAAGGCGGCGAAAATTCAAACAAACACAGTCTGCCGGCAAGATCATGGTGACTGTGTTTTGGGATCGGAAAGGTGTATTGTTGATCGATTTCATGCCTACTGGGACCACAATAAACGCAGACGCATATTGTGAGACACTCAAAAAACTCAAACGGGCGATTCAGAACCGGAGAAGAGGAATGCTCACCAAGGGCGTGTCCATTCTTCACGACAATGCTCGCCCTCATGTCGCCCGCGCAACCGCCGATCTTCTGAACCAATTTGGATGGAACATAATCACCCACCCCCCCTATAGTCCGGACTTGGCACCTTGTGACTATCATTTGTTTACACATTTGAAAGAACATTTGGGTGGAATGCGATTCGACGACGATGACGAGGTGAAAGACAAGGTCAAACGCTATCTCAATGACATGGCGGCGAGTTTCTATGACACTGGCATACTAAAACTGCCACAGCGGCTCGAAAAATGCATTGAACATAACGGCGATTATGTTGAAAAATAGTGTGTTCTTATGCTTCACAACCATGTAAAAAGTTTTGATAATAAATTTTTTTTCTATTTTTAAAAAATATGTAGACCTTATTTTTGGGTTACGCCTCGTAGCTTTTGCAAGCCGTATACTAACTAAAGCAGAATTTAATTATACAATAACTGAAAAAGAGATATTGAGTGTGGTTTTTGCAATAACTAAATTCCGAACATACTTATTAAACAGTGAGGTAGTAGTACGAACCGATCATCAAGCAATAACCTTTTTTAAAAACTGTAAGATGTCACATGGAAGGCTCACAAGATGGATGCTCCAGTTACAAGAGTATCATATAAAATGGGAGTACTTACCAGGCAATAAAAATATAGTAGCGGATATATTATCCAGAGTAGGTGATCAAGAAGAAATAATGGCCAAAGAAGCACGTAAAATTTTGGCATGCTTTAGGAATAAAAGAGAATTAAAACTCATCGTGGAAGAAATAAAGAAATTACAGCCAACCGATATTAGAATACAAAAGTTGAGGAAAAGGATGAAAAGCACTTCCAACACTACATCACATTATATGATTCATGAAGGATGATGTTTAGGAACACCGACAAAAGAAACACTGATTGGAAAATTTTAGTGCCGGAAGAGGTATGTAATAAATTAATTGTTGATTATCATGAGAGATATGGACACCAAGGCCAGAAGAAAGTAGTGTCAGCACTCAAGGAACACTTTTACATGAATAAATTAGAAAAGAAAGTAATTTGATCCATAGAAACATGTGATATTTGTCAAAAAGTCAAGTTAGCCAATGTCAGATATGAGGGAAGGTGGATAAATAATCAAGCATTGAGGTCGCTAGAACAAGTTTTTATTGACATTTGTGGACCATTCCCAACTAGTGGTAGGAGATGTAGCAAGTACGTACTGATTATCATGGACAGTTTTACTAGATTCACAAAATTATATCCCATCACTAAGGCCAATACTTACACTATAGTTAAAATAATTAAAGAAAAGTTTATAAAGGAGGTAGGGTTGCCTCATAGTATTATATCTGATCATGGAACATAATTTAAAGGTGTCAAGTGGCAGAATGCTATGATAGCCATAAAAATTCGGACGTATAAAACATCGGTATACCATCCCAATAGTAACCCAGCCGAAAGAATGCTCAAAGAAGTGGGTCGTTTATTCCGCACATACTGCCATGATCAACATAATAGATGGAGTGAATATGTTAGTAAAGCAGAGGAGTTTATAAATTTAGCAAATCATGATAGTACCAGTGTGACACCATATGAGGCAATGTATAAAAAACGCCCACCCAGAATTATCGAAAATTTAGTTGACTCTACATGGTTCACTAAACCACAGAAGGACATAAAAGTTATTATGGAGAGTCGGATTAAAGTGAAGGCAGAGGAAAGAGCCAGACAGCAATACAAGAAGAGGTATAAACAAATAAATTATCGTAGAGGAGAGTTAGTACTGGTTCATAATAGACAACTTCCCAGCAGTAAGGAGAAGTTGATGAAAAAATTATTTTTATGTTATGTAGGCCCATTCATAATTGATACAGTAAATGATAACAATACGGTAGTAATAAAATACCAGGATGGGAAAATTAAAGGGACCTACAATATTAATCAACTTCGCCCTTATAAGTTAGATGATAAATAAAAGAGTATGAATTCTGGAATAAAGAACACAGGAAATGTATAACCAAGGTTTGGGAAGGTGATGTTCAAAAGAAAGATAATGTTTTAGTCATGTTTTTGAGTTTTTTAGCCATGAAATTAGGCACAATTGTTATTTGTTATTTATGATTTTGATGTAAAACCAGTTGGTTTAATTACTGTTGTTATAAGTCATAAATGGTTGTTTAAGATATCGTGATTCATGATAATGATGAACTATGTTTGTTATGGTAATAAAAGAAAAAAACAATTTGTTAAAAGAATTTTGTGAGGTACAAATAACTAATTAATCAGATGTTTTAAATATTAAGATTAGACTATGTTGGTTATTTCAAAATTTCATCTAAAATTGTATATGAAATTTTGAAATAAGGGAAGGTATTATGTACTGCTGTTAAAATGCAACCCAGTACATAATAGGGAAATAATAAATTTTAAAAGAGAAAAGATAGAAATTTAATATTAAATGGAACATATGTTTTAAAATGTAAACAAAAACATTGGGACTATCGACTCACCCAGTCAACATAGAGGTCGATTCCTATATGATATAAAACAATATTAAGTTATATGTTCTGAAAAGAATATATGAAATTGGAATGAATGTTATAATAAGAGTAAATAGTAATAAAATTATAATTTAATAAATACCAACTAGAATTACGAATATTAGAGATAAAATAAAGATGTTTAATAAGAAACAGAAAAGTGATATATGTTTTTAATAGGTATATGATAAACAGATGTAATGAAAGTAGGGAATTATCAAAGTGGCAAATTTGTAAATTGTTAAAGATTGTATTGTATAGAGATGAAAGGAAATGTTTTTAGTCTTCAAATATATTTAATAAGAGTTACATCAGGAGTCTTGAATTATATGGAATAAGCGTAGCATGAAGAGTTTAAATTCATAAAATAAAATTTGTACATCATCAAGTTTAATGTCATATGTAAAAGAAAATACAGTAAAGGAATTTAATTTGTTATACCAGAGTTTTGATTATAAGGTTAATAAAGTAAACAATCAGGAGGAGAGATTCAACATTCCTATTGAGTTTAGTAAAATAAACTAATATTCAATAAATAAATAATATTACAAGAAATATAAACATATCCTTAATAGAACGCCGATAGAAGAGGGAAATCCTGGACTGAAGAATAGTTTAAGTGGCCATAAAATATAATTAAATATTCCAAGGAGATATCTGTTGTGCAGTCATCATAGAAAACAATCTTCAGCAGTAAAACCAATAAGAAATTCACGTAGAGGAACGGATCGACAAGCCTGATATTGCAGTTGAAAATAATAAATGTCAACCAGAAGTGAACCCGTGGCAGCTGGAAGAATTCAGAATCAGTCAAGTTACATTAGTAGGGTAGATATTTTTTATATAGTTATTTATCAAAATACTACATACTAACGGTATTTGGTGTGGTTTAAAGAAAAGAAGATACTATATACGATCAGAAATAAGATCAAACAGTTTAATAATCATTAACCCTGAGAGAGAGAGAGAGTTTCTTTTCATGTACTGATAAACAAAAAATAACATAATAACGGTAGTTACATATCATAATTACATATTATTTTTTTGCCAAACATTATGCCACTGACTGTTATAATATTATTATATAGGCTACACATACCACCAAAGTCAGTAAAATTCCATTTTTAAAAATAATGAATAAGGCCTTTTCGAAATATTAAAATTTCATCATCATATGTGTATGTGTATGTGTATATAATTACATAATTAGAATACCTGTTAAAATAACCACAGTGCAATAAATGACGCATCCAACGTGGTGCAAATACTAAATATTATATTATTATATCAGTAAAAAACAACAGTACAATAATGGCTGATCCAACGTGGAGCAGATTTTAATTACCATACGTATAAATAATTACAGTACAATATATATATTGCAACACATCTTTTTATGATTTCTTTCATTATGGATTATGAGTTTTACATGGACCTGGTTAGGGTATATCATGCCAACACTTACCTGCAGTATATGGTACTTTTCTGCTTTGCCGGCTATTAGGTGTGGGATTTGGGCTTATTAGGTATCAGGTAACGAGTTGGGACGATGTGTTTCCAAAAGAATTATTTTAGGAAGCTGAGTTGTATAAATTGTGAATAAATGAAAACTACCTTTTTAGTCTATCATTCCAATGATTATAATTGTCACCCTCAAGGTGCTTATCTTTAAACAAATCATAATAATAAAAAGAATTTCAAATATTTAACACAATTTACGGCGGGTTCCACCATTTATATTCTTTCTTGAATATTACTTTACCATATTTTCTCTAGTGATATATTGTTATAATGCTTACGTCTAACAATCACATATTAAAATCATATATCTTCGTACATAATTTATAAGTTCCTGAAAATAAGACATACAATACACAGTATATACACAAAACATATAACATGGAAATATACACACATATATGGGCAGTTTCACACTGTCTGCCTGTAATTATAATTCATTTATAAAAATCATTTTTGTTATATTGAAATAATTATTTAATAAAATGGAAATACTGAATTGATTTCATTCTATGAAATCCGTAACCCTGTTCTTTATACATGAGAAAATAAAATACGAACTTTTTAAATGAATATAACAAGGGTTATAGTTATCGTTATCTCTATGGTAGTTATTATTAATCTAAACATTTTTATTAAGGGTAACTCCCTTTTAATGATTCTACTCTTCAGCCTGCTTGGCTATCAACAATAATTAATATGAGACAATAAAATTTGTGACATCTAATATCTTGATAAACACTCTTAGAGCTTCTCTGCACTCTCCCTTAATTTATCACATTTAATTTATCAAATATAATTTTTTATACAGTGCACAATCTCATGAAAACATTTGCTTAGAGTCTTTCTGCACTCTTATTAACATATTATTATAATAATCACACATTATCTAAATGTTCTGTCTTTTTGAATAAATGTCTCTATATGATATACAGTACAACATTTAAAAGTGTCTTTAGGCTTTAGTCATACCGCCTATATAATTAAATGTTTATCAATTATTTAAAACTGTTCAATTTCGCTTATAGCGGCTTTTCATTTACTTGTTGTGTTTTACAACATTATTATGAACCCTGAACCATATCAGGTCACCTGTTTTGATGATTTCATGTTACACAGATGTACACGGGTCTCAGGCGTCGGCGTTGAGTACAGCTATTCCTCTCGAAACCTCCGTCAGCGTCGCTTAGCGGTGTATGAACAGCTAGGCTAGGCGTCGTTCCTTTATCGTCATGGACACAGCGTCTCTGGCCTCGGGTATAGTCTGATGTCCGTAGTACGTAGTTGTAGTCACTCAGGTGTCTGCCGGTCTCATTGAAGCGTCTTCTGCAGCGTATCGTTCCGTGTGTACGACTCAACGAATACTTTATGAATGAGCCAGATGCTCGTTTTGGCTCACTGTTTATAGGGCAAAGCCACGTGTGCAAATGAGTTTCTATCGGCGAATACCTCACCAATCCTTTATTTATTTAGGTAACAAAGTTGTTTGTTAGACGTGTCTTGAACACAGTTATTAGCTATGTATACACGCGATCTTTAATTAGCACCGCGAAAGGTGTGAAATAGTAAAACGCTTATAGTTCACGACACTCTCACTATCTCGTTATGTGTTTGGTGTCTAAATAAAGCTACATTTCCGCACTATTCACTGGTCAACCTAGTTCTTCTTAATCTTTTGTCATTTTTTTATTATTTAAGTTTTAAAACACTTCTGACATGTGCCGACAAAATTATACATATTTATGCAGGTGGACTGTTATCTGTTTTGTTTGCTATATAAAATCTTATCTGTACCCTTCTAAATGTACAATTGTAGCAGATAACGCTTATTATGCGTACTCCAGTTAGAACGATAAACATTGATAACAATGTTTCGTTATAATATATATATATATATTTTGCGATGTATCAAAACAAACCTTTATTTATAACAATCGCAATGACGTCATGCAATGATAACATCGTACAGCGTGACGGTAAATAAAATGTTACAGAAAGTTTCAAACAATGTCCAGCTAAAAGACATTATCATGTCAAAAAGTCAAAAGTGATGTTATTTTGGTCATTCTTGTTACACAGCAGCACAATGTATCGCTTTACTTACATAATTTTTGGGTTAATATATTTTACACAATTACTTTAACTTAAGTTTAATTAAGAAAGTTGTGTTTTGTGTTTATAATAACAAACAGAATTTACACTGTTGCACACCACTATAGAAAAATTATTTCTGATCTGACAATGAGCTGAGAAGCTTGAAAGGGCTAATCGGAATAATTTTTCTATAGTGGTGTGCAACAGTGATAATTCTGTTTGTTACTTTAACTTAGTTAATAAATTGTCATGACATACTTTCAGTGATACATATGTATTTGTTGAACTATCATATTTGGGGTCATATATTAAAAACGTGTGGTCACAATGCTTCCTACAGTCAGATGGTTTCATAATAAAATTTCAGAATTTCTATTTGATCCTGTTTGATAATCTAATAATTTTTTTATATACTGTATTTTCAAGATTAAATTATAAATTCTTTCTTAGTGTGTTATGTAACTAAAAAAATTTTTTGTTTGTCTTTTAGTGTTATTTTGTGTGCTAATATAACGAAAATATTCTGATTGACTGATAAGGCAATAATAACAGAAATAAACAGAAATACTTTTTGTTAATCATAACAGAATGAATAGTAATGTAGAGTTAATTAATTTTAATGTCATCTTTACTGTAGATCATTCTCTTTGTTCAGCTGGGTTTGCCTACAGGTCTGGAGAGGTTTTAATGTAAGAAGGTATCTTCTTAATGTAAGATGGTAATCTTAATGTATCTTCTTAAATTTAATGTAATGGTATGTTAAATGAATGCTTATTTAATAATAGACCAGTTGGGAATCTGATATGACCAGTGCTATACTTTTGTCCATCCAAATGTATAAGGGTCAGTTGAAAAGTTCGTGCAATAACGTCTATAACTTAGCAGTAGAACTAACATTTTACTATAACTTTCCAATTGACTGTCATAGCTAGCGACCTTGAGTTTTTAATTATTTTGTGTTTTTGGAGGGGGGGCACATTCCATACCATTATACCCTATGGTACTGTTTGAAATGTATACAGAAAAATAACATCTTTACAAGTTAGGAGTAATCTTTAGCAGTTAGGATTGTTTGTAGTTATGCCACTATTAGCCTATTGATTTTCCTACAGTCAGAAACGCCAAAAGTGTGAATACAAAACTCGAAGTCAAGAATCTTTTCCTTAACAGGGTAGCATAATATGGAGTGTAGTGGGGAAATAAAATATTCTGATGGTGCTTGAGTGAACATAGTAAAAGGTACTTTTTATGAAACTTAAGCAAAGAATTTGTTTGTAACAGGGAAGTGGTGCCACAGTTTCGCAAACAGTGAATTCTCGTTGTCCTGGATCTACTCCTCAGGTAAGTAAAACTCATTTGCAGGTATTTTTATTCCAAAAGTATAACTACATCATTATTCATAACCAAGTGCACAAGTCGTATGCACATTTATGTGTGTATGTGTGGTGTAAACTTAGACAACTTTTTTTTCTGCATGTATTATTGGTATGTTAATATAAAATCCAACTTTTGTTAATTTTCTTTTTAACATACATTTCTTGTGTACAGGTAATTGGGCTTATGTACTCCTCAGCTGTCATCACAAACACGGTATGTTCAAACAACTGATACACTTCTAAACATGAAGTGGTGGTATCTACAATAATAATTATGGAGTATTCACAGAAATTTAAACAAACGTATATTTATATGTATCAGTGCATGTGTGTGTGTGTGTGTGTGTGTGTGTGTATGTGTGTGTGTGTGTGTGTGTGTGTGTGATTGTTGGTTATATATTAACTGTTTCTTAAGTTCTCTGTGTCATAACATTTTGGTTTACTTATGGTTATGTCAAACATTTTTTGCCACAGTCTATTTCTTGATGTATATATAATTTATTTAATATTTATAATTTCTTTACGCAAGATGTTTTTTCTCTAATTTTGAACATGTTTCAGGAGTCCTATTGTTCCCATCCTCAGCCATCTTAATTTTGTATCTTGTTGAGTACCTACTTGTGTTTTGGTTGGTTGTTTTTATGGTTTCTTGTTGGTTTTTAGTATTTTAAATTGGTATTGTTGTGTGTGACAAAAACAACAACTGAAAAATGTTATTTTGAATGTCAAAACGCATACGAAAAAACAGAAATATATAATTGTCTTGATTGTTCATCTCTTCTTTCACAGCACTATCACTTTACTAAAAATGAACTTTATCTTGTGAAAAACTTACTTTTTTCGTCGGACGCGTTTCGGCTTAGTATCCGCCTTCTTCAGCTTTGAGTCAGACTGCCATCATTTCGTAACGGTTTTTGTGTGGAAGGTGTAGTGGGGGTGGTGTGTGGAGGAAGGGGATTGGCGCAGGGATTCAACTTGATGTTTGTTTTTTGTAAAATTGTGTCAAAAAGTGTATGTGATTTATATTGTAATTGATCGTTGAGTATGTTGTTTGGTTGTGTTGTGTGGTGTTTATATATTTCGTATTGTTCAGTTGTGTTGAGTTTTCGGCCTTTAGGTAAGTAATGTAAAATTTCGAGATTGGTGTCTATGTTGGTGTAACTATGGTTTTCTGTGTGTATGTGTGTGGCAAATGCGGAGTGTATATTGTTGTTGGTTAGAGCTTTTAAATGTTCAGAATAACGGGATGAAAAAGATCTTCCTGTCTGGCCGATGTAGAAACTATTGCAGTCATTACATTTTAATTTGTAAACACCTGTTTTGTTATATTTGTCTATGTCTGTGTTTGTATTATTGATGTGTTTTGTAATGGTATTGGTTGTTCTGTATGCTATTTTGTATTTGTGTTTTCTGAATGTGTTGGCGATTTTGTGTGTGTAGGAGTTGTGGTATGTGAGTGTGATGTATTTATTGTGTTGTGTGCTGATGGTATTTTGTGTTTTGTTGTTTTTGTTTTTGATGCGTTTGTGTAGTGTGTTTATTAAATTAGGGTTGTAACCGTTTTTGATTGCTATGTATTTTATTGTGTTGAGTTCATCGGTGTAATCTTGTTTATTTAAGGGTATTTTAGTTAGTCTATGGAGCATATGGTTGAAGGCCGCATGTTTATGTTGTGTTGGGTGGTTTGATGTGTTGTGTATAACCATGTCAGTTGTGGTTGGTTTCCTGTATATTTTGTATGTGTGTGTGTTGTTAGTTTTGTTAATTGTTAGGTCTAGAAAATTTATACTATTGTTTTGTTCAATTTCCAGTGTAAATTTTAATTTGTGGTGTATAGTGTTTATGTATTTGTGGAAGTTTTCAACTTGTCTTATGTTGCCTTTGAATAAAAGTAATATGTCATCTACATACCTGTGCCAATATATAATTTTGTTAGTGTATTTGTTGTTGTTTATTATGTGGTTCTGTTCTATGTTGTGTATATATATTTCTGCTAGTATTCCTGATATGGGGGAGCCCATTGGGAGACCTTCTGTTTGTGTGTATATCTTGTTATTGTATGTAAAGTAATTTTGTTCAGTTATTAGTTTGGTCAGTGTGATGATTTCTTGTATGTGTGTTTCAGGTGTGTTGTTTTGTCTGAGTAGTTGTTCTAGTGTTTGGATGGTTTCTTTGATGGGGACATTAGTGTATAAATTGGTTATATCAAAAGATGCCAGTGTTGAGTTATGTGGGATATGGATGTGTTCAGTTTTCTTGACTAGGTCTATGTTGTTTTTGATGGATGTGTTGTTACTGAGATTAATATTTTCTCTGATTATCTTGTCTAGTTGTTTTGCGATTTTGTGGGAGGGTGCCTGTGTGTTGTTTATTAATGGTCTGATGGGAATGTTCGGTTTATGTATTTTTGGTAATGCATTTAGTATAGGGGGGTTAGGTTTTATTTGTTCAAGGTATTTGGCGCTTTCTGGTTTGATTATATGTTTTGTGTTGTTTATAAACTTATTAATCTGTTTATGAAATTTTAGTGTGGGGTCTTTATTTATTTCTGTTATATTATTTTCGTTGAAGAAATTTTCGATTTTAGTGTTTAATTGGTGTTTGTCCATTATGACGCTAATGTTACCTTTGTCAGCTTTTAGGATTGTTGTGTTGTGTTCAAGTAACTTGTGTTTTACATTGTTAAGTGTTTTTATTTCATTGTTGTGTATTTTTGGTTTTGTATGTGTGTTTAGAAGTTTTCGTTTTATTTCGTGGCGAATCGGGTCCTGGTCATTAAAGTGCGTGTTTTGTACAGCTGTTTCTGCGTCTATGATTATGTCACGTGTGTGTTTATTGTGATTTTTGTTAGTTGCATTGTTATTTAAATTATGTTTCAGTCCTTTGTTTAATAAATCCATTTCATCCTTTGTGAAATTAATGGTTGTTGTATTAACTACGCGTGCGTGGAATTTGTATGTCGGTTCAGGGATAGATTCAATTGTGCGTGTTGTGAGGTTAGTTATTTTTTTGTTGTGTCTAGCTTGTATTGTCAATTTGCGTTTTTCTATGTTGTCTTGTGTGTGTTGTATTACATTTTCAAGTTCCGTGTGGTGTAATATTTGTGTGAGTTTCATGTGTAATTTATATGCCTGTTTGTTGAGTGTGTCTTTTTTATGGTATAAATAATTGATTATGTTATTTAGGTTTATTTGTTCTAATTTCCGTTTGGTTTGAAGTGCTGTATGTGTGTTTTGTTTTATTGTAACTTGTGCGTGTGTTGGTATGATGTTGTGTTTTCGACAAGTTTTGTTGAATGCTATGTGTAAGGAAGTTTTTGTTACTTGTTGTTTGGCGTTTCTGTACTTATTGATGAAATACGCTTTATCTGCGGTATTATAGTTGTCTTGATTGTTCATCTCTTCTTTCACAGCACTATCACTTTACTAAAAATGAACTTGTAAGTTTTTCACAAGATAAAGTTCATTTTTAGTAAAGAAATATATAAATCTAATTTGGGCACACATGGAATAAACAAAGGACATGAATTTCCAGACATAACCAACGTGATACTAATAAAACACATACCACACAAAGGTACCATAATGAACATATGGGAAAATTTACAAATATGCAAACATAAAACACAAAACAAACTAATACCTGAACAAATACAAATCAATGCAAAACATGACACAATTTTCAAAGCCCTCAACATCAAAAATACTCAAAAAACTAATACATGCACCACAATCATGCACAATATACCAATTTAAAATACCAGAAACCAACAGGAAACCATAATAACAACGAACCAAAACACAAGTACTCAACAAGATATAAAATTAGGATGGCTGAGGATGGGAACAATAGGATTCCCGAACATGTTCCAAATAAGGGAAAAAACATCTTGAGGTAAAGAAATTATAAATATCAAATAAATTATGATTGTGTATATATGCAAAAAAAAAGTCTGATATTCAATTTTTTACAGGTACAGCTTTCTGGCTATGATGATCAACCACAGGTAAGTAAAAAGACTGAATTTTGAAGGGAATACTACATCCCAGACACTTCCACACACACGCATGCGCGTGCACACACACACACACACACACACGCACACACACACACACACACACACACACACACAAATAATCTTGTTTATGTATTATTGTTCTAAGGCTTTCACAGCCAGCGTCAACACTGTTTTAGAATGAGTGCAAATCATCTGGTTTAAATATACCATAATATCATGCCCTAACAGCCTGGCATACAATCGTATTCAACAACGTTGTTTATGTATGTTTACACCATCCATTCTACAGTGTCACAAAGTGTAAACAAAATTTGTTTAGGCCTCATTTTTAGGTTGTCAAAACATCTGTGTACCATTGATAATAATTAATAACAAATTAACGACGTAATAGAAAGTTGGGTCTCTTGTGTCTTTTATTCTATTATTATTATTCCGGCTGCACAATGTTTATACATTTTCTGGAACTGAAGATTACAGAACTGATTGAATTATCATTCACCTTTACTGTATCCATCCGGCTGCAATCTATTTGTTTTTTTTTAACATTTTCTTTTTTCCAATGAATGGGGAGTTGGCCCATTGCATTAACCCCCAACCTGTAGGACCAGGCAATTTTTAATTAAGGTTTACTTTCTTTAGCCTTTGATAAACCAATATCCAACTACAAGGCAGCAGCTGCTAGTTTTGCCCCCCCCTGACTATTTTATTTCCCCTATACCCAAAATATCTGGTGAGAATAACCCTATCCGCCACCTGGGGAGGCGCCTGATGGGAGACTAGCAATTCCACATGGGGTGTCTTTTATTCTGCGATGGGGAAATACTTCAGCATCTCCGTGTTAACAATAGATTTCTAAAGTTCTTTTTCTTGTAAGTCTTGTTATGTTGCACCCCGTATTGAGCAGACGACTCCCTCATGATTCACCAGTTTCCCTATCCTCCGCAGCTCCTGTTGAACTAGAATCTGCCGCTCTCTTTTGACACAGTCACACAAGAATGTGTACAATCTTTCTCATCCTCTTTACCCCATCCTCTTTTCTGTAGTTCTCCATCTGGCATCTGGCGGATTCTAGCAATATGATGAGCACAGTTCTATTAACAGCATCAGTACATCAGATGAGCCTCTGACGAAGCTTATAATAACCGAAAATTGGTTCAGGCTATAAGGTAAAAATTTTACATTTTTACTAATAAAAAACTTTGTGTTCTGAGTCGGTAGTGTTATACTTACAATTAGTTAATCAACGTCATGGACAACAAAATCCAAGAATTCTTCTTTATGTGTCTTATCACCCCATCCCCTTGGACAACACAAAACTGTATCAGGTTTTCCACAAATAAAATCTTTAACATCATGGATACTCATCTTCTAGTCTTCCCCAACCAGGAAGCTCTTTGACCTTTAGTTTTTCCATTTATTTAATTTCAATAATTCACACTGGCCGACTCTGAATAAACACCCTAGATATGCCAGTTTCCTATATTTTACCATTGTTATGAGTTCTTGTCCAACCTTACCTCATCATAAAATTTCATAATCTCCATGCTGTCCATAGAATGTGAAGCATTCTTCAATAAAGCCACATCTCAAAGGATTCTGTTCAGCTTATGGTTGCTACTTTCAGAACCAAACAACAACACTAACTACATTAGAACTTCAGCATCCTTCATCTCACCTTCAAATTCAGATTTGTTATTACAAAACAAAGATTTCATCATATGAAAATTTATTCTTAATGCTTCTATTCTTTAATTTCTTTGCTGCGTTCCAGTTGGCAAGCCCATCTATCAATTTACATCTCATAACAATTTACATGGTGTAGGATGGGCATCCTATGGGCGCACTCATTTAAAAACTAATCACTTTGTTCTTGTGATACCTGTTGCTTGAACACACTACACTAAATCAAATGGCTTCATTCTATTTAGCCTTCGGACAAGTTCAGTATTGTCGAGAAGTTGCAGCATCTCGATGTTCTGGTGTTTATGCAGTGCAGGACGTTTCTCATGTTTCTTGGTGAATCGCTGAACTTCATCTTCAACTAAAGCAATCTTAAGATCCCTGTGGATGTCCTCATTTAGTATGTACCATGGGGCATTAACAATACACCTCAGTACTTTCTTTTGAAATATCTGGATAAGTTTCCGGTTACTTTTCTTTGTGCATTCCCAGTGTTGTACACCATATGTCCAGACAGGTTTAAGGACTTGTTTATATACAAATAGTTTAATATGTACAGATAACTCAGAATGTCGCCCCAGGAGCCAGTATATTTTTCTGAATTTTTAGTCAAGTTCAGTTCTTTTCTTTTTTATGTGACAAGCAGTATATAACAAACATTTCTGTATAGATAAGATGTCACAGATTTTTGTGATGAATCACTTATCAGTTTCTGAATCAAAACAAAACCAACTCGGCATCACTCTTGAACTATTGTAATCTGAATAGTCAAAATTATGACATTCTTCACTAAGGGTAACTGTCGTACTTTTAAAACAAGAAAACCAGTGAAAGGTATTTCAGCCTTCCTATGACAAGGCATCTTCAGTGTTTATTGAGTATCAGCAGTTGCTACTTATTTATGTTTCTATTGTATCACCACTAATCCATTATTTACGACTACGGATGCCTCAATGCTGCTGATATATATCTGCTGCTGAGACACCCAATCACATAGAATGACAGTTGGCATTGTGATTTTTTTTATAGAATGTGTTTCTGGATGTTGTGACACAACATCAGTAAGATTGCATTGTATTCTTAGTAGTAACAGAACTTACCTGAAACAAAATTATCACTTTCTGTTACAGAAAATTAATATTTCCTTAACAATAAATGGATTAATTATAAGTATAATACTACTGACTCGGAACACTAAGTTTTTTATTGGTAAAAATGTAAAAATTATACCTTGTAGCCTGAACCAGTTTTGACTTATTATAAGCTTTGTCAGAGGCTGCCACTAGGAGTGCTGTCCATCTTGTTCTTCATGACAGCACCGTCATTTGAAAGATTGGTGTTGTGTGTATGCAGTATGATATGTTTGAATAATACGTGTGATTTGAATTGTGTCTGTTCATTTAGGATGTAGTTTTTATATGTTTTTGTGTGTACGTGTAGAATATTCATGTTGGTGTTTATGTTTCTGTATGTGTGGTTTGCTTTAATGAGGTATTGAAGACTAGACACTCTTGAACAACTAGAAATATACAAAACCCACAAAAACATATAAAAATAACATATTAAATGAACAGACTGAATTCAAATCACACGCATTATTTGAAAATGTCACACCTCACACACACAACATTGATCTTTCAAACAACGGTGCCGTCATGAAGAACAAGATGGACAGTGCTCCTAGTGGCAGCCTCTGATGAAGCTTATAGTAAGAAAAAATCTAGTTCAGGCTGTAAGGTACAAATTTTACATTTTTTACCAATAAAAGACTTAGTGTTCCGAGTTAGTAGTATTATACTTATAATTAGTTAATCAACGGACATGTCAAGACAACAAAATCCAAGAATAAATGGATTGTCAGATTGTAGGTATATAAAAATAAAAACAACTAAAATATGTACGTTTAAAACTGTAAGCAACAATATATATCCAAACTGCAATCTGTGGTTACTAAACACTTTGGAAATTTACATACTACTGGCTACCAGAAAAAATATAATTAAAAATAAGTACTGATAAACAGTCCACTATACAATACCCATAAATTGGACTTACAAAATAAGTCCCAATTCATTTACAACTTCAGTGATTAGACAGAAAACATTGATCCCAGCATCTCCATTTGTTTTCAGCATATTTAAAGGGAAAGACAGAGAGAGAGAGAGAGAGAGAGAGAGAGAGAGAGAGAGAGAGAGAGAGAGAGAGAGAGAGAGAGAGAGAGAGAGAGAGAGAGAGTATCTGTAATTTTATACACTTTGTTGTGATACAACAATCCCACATTTTATTTCATATACAGCTATTCAATTATATTTCAAGTTTGCCAAAAGTATAACTCATGGCAGACAGTGGAGGATGGTGGTTCCAAATTTTGGTGGTTGCAGTAGTTGGTTCAATAAATGGGAGATCAGTTAAAAGACATTAAACTATTATAATCACAGTTATACAAGATTATTACTATAATTTTATAATATCAAACAACAGATAACATTTATTTTGAACCAACGTAAACACTAAACCTGATATAACTTATAAATCGAGAAGGCTATGCTGATTTCATGACACAAATTGCACTACAGCGCTACCAGTGGAGTGTTGCAGAAACTTTGGAACTGCTTAGTTAACATGGGAAACATAGTGCAGTTATAAAGAGTAGTGCACGTCCTACCATATGTTTATGTAGTAAGCTCAGCCATATACTGTTGAAGTTGCAAACTACCTACAACCACCAGCCGGCGTGCCACATTTGAATTGTACACGAAAATTACCACGTAGGATCTAATACACTCTCCATTGAAATTGTAGATAATTTTAGCTGCTTAATGTTATTGTACATTATTTTGTAGTTTAGTTACTCTAAATTGCTGCAACCATAACATCAGCCGCCACTCATGGCAGAAAATACTATTTCTCAAACAACACCTCACTAAAGCCGGGTAGGGTTTGCAGGCGTATAGGTTCTTACATACTACCAATGCAAGAAATTAATCATCAGAAAACTAGTTTTTGGATACGATACATAAAATATATGTATAAGCTCGTGTTTATTATATTAAAAAACAAATGGGTTTATTTAGCAAAAATGTAGTAAAAAATCATGTAAAGTATATAAGATAATTATTAAATATACCTTCATTAAAGTACTATATGTTTTTAGTTACAGAATTCAAATAACCAATATACAACAACGACGACTACAATTACACAAACAAGTCAGAAAGGAACAAGTTTAAAAGATACAACAACATCTTCTAATAGTGATTATGTTGATAAAACCCCAAGCAATTTAGTAAATGACAACGTGCCAGATACTGGAGAACCACCGACACCAAGTCATCCAGATGGGTCCGAGCGTGTGGAGGAGACAACTAAAGAAACAGTAATTCCTGTTGGCACTACAGGAGGTTATAAACAAGAAGAAACAACAACAGTTACAACAACAACAAAAATAAAAGAAGAATCCCCACCTGGATATTTCCGTATTCCAGGAATTGTTTCTACATCTGAGACAACTATTGTAGAAGAGACTAATGACTTTTTGCCTCGCACCACAGATTTGCCTTCAACTACTCCCGGTTTCGATACAAGCACACGCAGTATCGTCTATGGCAACGTGCCAGATACTGAAGAACCACCGACACCAAGTCATCCAGATGGGTCCGAGCGTGTGGAGGAGACAACTAAAGAAACAGTAATTCCTGTTGGCACTACAGGAGGTTATAAACAAGAAGAAACAACAACAGTTACAACAACAACAAAAATAAAAGAAGAATCCCCACCTGTATATTTCCGTATTCCAGGAACTGTTTCTACATCTGAGACAACTATTGTAGAAGAGACTAATGACTTTTTGCCTCGCACCACAGATTTGCCTTCAACTACTCCCGGTTTTGATACAAGCACACGCAGTATCGTCTATGGCAACGTGCCAGATACTGAAGAACCACCGACACCAAGTCATCCAGATGGGTCCGAGCGTGTGGAGGAGACAACTAAAGAAACAGTAATTCCTGTTGGCACTACAGGAGGTTATAAACAAGAAGAAACAACAACAGTTACAACAACAACAAAAATAAAAGAAGAATCCCCACCTGGATATTTCCGTATTCCAGGAATTGTTTCTACATCTGAGACAACTATTGTAGAAGAGACTAATGACTTTTTGCCTCGCACCACAGATTTGCCTTCAACTACTCCCGGTTTTGATACAAGCACACGCAGTATCGTCTATGGCAACGTGCCAGATACTGAAGAACCACCGACACCAAGTCATCCAGATGGGTCCGAGCGTGTGGAGGAGACAACTAAAGAAACAGTAATTCCTGTTGGCACTACAGGAGGTTATAAACAAGAAGAAACAACAACAGTTACAACAACAACAAAAATAAAAGAAGAATCCCCACCTGGATATTTCCGTATTCCAGGAATTGTTTCTACATCTGAGACAACTATTGTAGAAGAGACTAATGACTTTTTGCCTCGCACCACAGATTTGCCTTCAACTACTCCCGGTTTTGATACAAGCACACGCAGTATCGTCTATGGCAACGTGCCAGATACTGAAGAACCACCGACACCAAGTCATCCAGATGGGTCCGAGCGTGTGGAGGAGACAACTAAAGAAACAGTAATTCCTGTTGGCACTACAGGAGGTTATAAACAAGAAGAAACAACAACAGTTACAACAACAACAAAAATAAAAGAAGAATCCCCACCTGTATATTTCCGTATTCCAGGAACTGTTTCTACATCTGAGACAACTATTGTAGAAGAGACTAATGACTTTTTGCCTCGCACCACAGATTTGCCTTCAACTACTCCCGGTTTTGATACAAGCACACGCAGTATCGTCTATGGCAACGTGCCAGATACTGAAGAACCACCGACACCAAGTCATCCAGATGGGTCCGAGCGTGTGGAGGAGACAACTAAAGAAACAGTAATTCCTGTTGGCACTACAGGAGGTTATAAACAAGAAGAAACAACAACAGTTACAACAACAACAAAAATAAAAGAAGAATCCCCACCTGGATATTTCCGTATTCCAGGAATTGTTTCTACATCTGAGACAACTATTGTAGAAGAGACTAATGACTTTTTGCCTCGCACCACAGATTTGCCTTCAACTACTCCCGGTTTTGATACAAGCACACGCAGTATCGTCTATGGCAACGTGCCAGATACTGAAGAACCACCGACACCAAGTCATCCAGATGGGTCCGAGCGTGTGGAGGAGACAACTAAAGAAACAGTAATTCCTGTTGGCACTACAGGAGGTTATAAACAAGAAGAAACAACAACAGTTACAACAACAACAAAAATAAAAGAAGAATCCCCACCTGTATATTTCCGTATTCCAGGAACTGTTTCTACATCTGAGACAACTATTGTAGAAGAGACTAATGACTTTTTGCCTCGCACCACAGATTTGCCTTCAACTACTCCCGGTTTTGATACAAGCACACGCAGTATCGTCTATGGCAACGTGCCAGATACTGAAGAACCACCGACACCAAGTCATCCAGATGGGTCCGAGCGTGTGGAGGAGACAACTAAAGAAACAGTAATTCCTGTTGGCACTACAGGAGGTTATAAACAAGAAGAAACAACAACAGTTACAACAACAACAAAAATAAAAGAAGAATCCCCACCTGGATATTTCCGTATTCCAGGAATTGTTTCTACATCTGAGACAACTATTGTAGAAGAGACTAATGACTTTTTGCCTCGCACCACAGTTTTGCCTTCAACTACTCCCGGTCTTGATACAAGCACACGCAGTATCGTCTATGGCAACGTGCCAGATACTGAAGAACCACCGACACCAAGTCATCCAGATGGGTCCGAGCGTGTGGAGGAGACAACTAAAGAAACAGTAATTCCTGTTGGCACTACAGGAGGTTATAAACAAGAAGAAACAACAACAGTTACAACAACAACAAAAATAAAAGAAGAATCCCCACCTGGATATTTCCGTATTCCAGGAATTGTTTCTACATCTGAGACAACTATTGTAGAAGAGACTAATGACTTTTTGCCTCTCACCACAGTTTTGCCTTCAACTACTCCCGGTTTTGATACAAGCACACGCAGTATCGTCTATGGCAACGTGCCAGATACTGAAGAACCACCGACACCAAGTCATCCAGATGGGTCCGAGCGTGTGGAGGAGACAACTAAAGAAACAGTAATTCCTGTTGGCACTACAGGAGGTTATAAACAAGAAGAAACAACAACAGTTACAACAACAACAAAAATAAAAGAAGAATCCCCACCTGGATATTTCCGTATTCCAGGAATTGTTTCTACATCTGAGACAACTATTGTAGAAGAGACTAATGACTTTTTGCCTCGCACCACAGATTTGCCTTCAACTACTCCCGGTTTTGATACAAGCACACGCAGTATCGTCTATGGCAACGTGCCAGATACTGAAGAACCACCGACACCAAGTCATCCAGATGGGTCCGAGCGTGTGGAGGAGACAACTAAAGAAACAGTAATTCCTGTTGGCACTACAGGAGGTTATAAACAAGAAGAAACAACAACAGTTACAACAACAACAAAAATAAAAGAAGAATCCCCACCTGATAATTTCCGTATTCCAGGAACTGTTTCTACATCTGAGACAACTATTGTAGAAGAGACTAATGACTTTTTGCCTCGCACCACAGATTTGCCTTCAACTACTCCCGGTTTTGATACAAGCACACGCAGTATCGTCTATGGCAACGTGCCAGATACTGAAGAACCACCGACACCAAGTCATCCAGATGGGTCCGAGCGTGTGGAGGAGACAACTAAAGAAACAGTAATTCCTGTTGGCACTACAGGAGGTTATAAACAAGAAGAAACAACAACAGTTACAACAACAACAAAAATAAAAGAAGAATCCCCACCTGGATATTTCCGTATTCCAGGAATTGTTTCTACATCTGAGACAACTATTGTAGAAGAGACTAATGACTTTTTGCCTCGCACCACAGATTTGCCTTCAACTACTCCCGGTTTTGATACAAGCACACGCAGTATCGTCTATGGCAACGTGCCAGATACTGAAGAACCACCGACACCAAGTCATCCAGATGGGTCCGAGCGTGTGGAGGAGACAACTAAAGAAACAGTAATTCCTGTTGGCACTACAGGAGGTTATAAACAAGAAGAAACAACAACAGTTACAACAACAACAAAAATAAAAGAAGAATCCCCACCTGGATATTTCCGTATTCCAGGAATTGTTTCTACATCTGAGACAACTATTGTAGAAGAGACTAATGACTTTTTGCCTCGCACCACAGATTTGCCTTCAACTACTCCCGGTTTTGATACAAGCACACGCAGTATCGTCTATGGCAACGTGCCAGATACTGAAGAACCACCGACACCAAGTCATCCAGATGGGTCCGAGCGTGTGGAGGAGACAACTAAAGAAACAGTAATTCCTGTTGGCACTACAGGAGGTTATAAACAAGAAGAAACAACAACAGTTACAACAACAACAAAAATAAAAGAAGAATCCCCACCTGTATATTTCCGTATTCCAGGAACTGTTTCTACATCTGAGACAACTATTGTAGAAGAGACTAATGACTTTTTGCCTCGCACCACAGATTTGCCTTCAACTACTCCCGGTTTTGATACAAGCACACGCAGTATCGTCTATGGCAACGTGCCAGATACTGAAGAACCACCGACACCAAGTCATCCAGATGGGTCCGAGCGTGTGGAGGAGACAACTAAAGAAACAGTAATTCCTGTTGGCACTACAGGAGGTTATAAACAAGAAGAAACAACAACAGTTACAACAACAACAAAAATAAAAGAAGAATCCCCACCTGGATATTTCCGTATTCCAGGAATTGTTTCTACATCTGAGACAACTATTGTAGAAGAGACTAATGACTTTTTGCCTCGCACCACAGATTTGCCTTCAACTACTCCCGGTTTTGATACAAGCACACGCAGTATCGTCTATGGCAACGTGCCAGATACTGAAGAACCACCGACACCAAGTCATCCAGATGGGTCCGAGCGTGTGGAGGAGACAACTAAAGAAACAGTAATTCCTGTTGGCACTACAGGAGGTTATAAACAAGAAGAAACAACAACAGTTACAACAACAACAAAAATAAAAGAAGAATCCCCACCTGTATATTTCCGTATTCCAGGAACTGTTTCTACATCTGAGACAACTATTGTAGAAGAGACTAATGACTTTTTGCCTCGCACCACAGATTTGCCTTCAACTACTCCCGGTTTTGATACAAGCACACGCAGTATCGTCTATGGCAACGTGCCAGATACTGAAGAACCACCGACACCAAGTCATCCAGATGGGTCCGAGCGTGTGGAGGAGACAACTAAAGAAACAGTAATTCCTGTTGGCACTACAGGAGGTTATAAACAAGAAGAAACAACAACAGTTACAACAACAACAAAAATAAAAGAAGAATCCCCACCTGGATATTTCCGTATTCCAGGAATTGTTTCTACATCTGAGACAACTATTGTAGAAGAGACTAATGACTTTTTGCCTCGCACCACAGTTTTGCCTTCAACTACTCCCGGTCTTGATACAAGCACACGCAGTATCGTCTATGGCAACGTGCCAGATACTGAAGAACCACCGACACCAAGTCATCCAGATGGGTCCGAGCGTGTGGAGGAGACAACTAAAGAAACAGTAATTCCTGTTGGCACTACAGGAGGTTATAAACAAGAAGAAACAACAACAGTTACAACAACAACAAAAATAAAAGAAGAATCCCCACCTGGATATTTCCGTATTCCAGGAATTGTTTCTACATCTGAGACAACTATTGTAGAAGAGACTAATGACTTTTTGCCTCTCACCACAGTTTTGCCTTCAACTACTCCCGGTTTTGATACAAGCACACGCAGTATCGTCTATGGCAACGTGCCAGATACTGAAGAACCACCGACACCAAGTCATCCAGATGGGTCCGAGCGTGTGGAGGAGACAACTAAAGAAACAGTAATTCCTGTTGGCACTACAGGAGGTTATAAACAAGAAGAAACAACAACAGTTACAACAACAACAAAAATAAAAGAAGAATCCCCACCTGGATATTTCCGTATTCCAGGAATTGTTTCTACATCTGAGACAACTATTGTAGAAGAGACTAATGACTTTTTGCCTCGCACCACAGATTTGCCTTCAACTACTCCCGGTTTTGATACAAGCACACGCAGTATCGTCTATGGCAACGTGCCAGATACTGAAGAACCACCGACACCAAGTCATCCAGATGGGTCCGAGCGTGTGGAGGAGACAACTAAAGAAACAGTAATTCCTGTTGGCACTACAGGAGGTTATAAACAAGAAGAAACAACAACAGTTACAACAACAACAAAAATAAAAGAAGAATCCCCACCTGATAATTTCCGTATTCCAGGAACTGTTTCTACATCTGAGACAACTATTGTAGAAGAGACTAATGACTTTTTGCCTCGCACCACAGATTTGCCTTCAACTACTCCCGGTTTTGATACAAGCACACGCAGTATCGTCTATGGCAACGTGCCAGATACTGAAGAACCACCGACACCAAGTCATCCAGATGGGTCCGAGCGTGTGGAGGAGACAACTAAAGAAACAGTAATTCCTGTTGGCACTACAGGAGGTTATAAACAAGAAGAAACAACAACAGTTACAACAACAACAAAAATAAAAGAAGAATCCCCACCTGTATATTTCCGTATTCCAGGAACTGTTTCTACATCTGAGACAACTATTGTAGAAGAGACTAATGACTTTTTGCCTCGCACCACAGATTTGCCTTCAACTACTCCCGGTTTTGATACAAGCACACGCAGTATCGTCTATGGCAACGTGCCAGATACTGAAGAACCACCGACACCAAGTCATCCAGATGGGTCCGAGCGTGTGGAGGAGACAACTAAAGAAACAGTAATTCCTGTTGGCACTACAGGAGGTTATAAACAAGAAGAAACAACAACAGTTACAACAACAACAAAAATAAAAGAAGAATCCCCACCTGGATATTTCCGTATTCCAGGAATTGTTTCTACATCTGAGACAACTATTGTAGAAGAGACTAATGACTTTTTGCCTCGCACCACAGATTTGCCTTCAACTACTCCCGGTTTTGATACAAGCACACGCAGTATCGTCTATGGCAACGTGCAAGATACTGAAGAACCACCGACACCAAGTCATCCAGATGGGTCCGAGCGTGTGGAGGAGACAACTAAAGAAACAGTAATTCCTGTTGGCACTACAGGAGGTTATAAACAAGAAGAAACAACAACAGTTACAACAACAACAAAAATAAAAGAAGAATCCCCACCTGGATATTTCCGTATTCCAGGAATTGTTTCTACATCTGAGACAACTATTGTAGAAGAGACTAATGACTTTTTGCCTCGCACCACAGTTTTGCCTTCAACTACTCCCGGTCTTGATACAAGCACACGCAGTATCGTCTATGGCAACGTGCCAGATACTGAAGAACCACCGACACCAAGTCATCCAGATGGGTCCGAGCGTGTGGAGGAGACAACTAAAGAAACAGTAATTCCTGTTGGCACTACAGGAGGTTATAAACAAGAAGAAACAACAACAGTTACAACAACAACAAAAATAAAAGAAGAATCCCCACCTGGATATTTCCGTATTCCAGGAATTGTTTCTACATCTGAGACAACTATTGTAGAAGAGACTAATGACTTTTTGCCTCGCACCACAGATTTGCCTTCAACTACTCCCGGTTTTGATACAAGCACACGCAGTATCGTCTATGGCAACGTGCCAGATACTGAAGAACCACCGACACCAAGTCATCCAGATGGGTCCGAGCGTGTGGAGGAGACAACTAAAGAAACAGTAATTCCTGTTGGCACTACAGGAGGTTATAAACAAGAAGAAACAACAACAGTTACAACAACAACAAAAATAAAAGAAGAATCCCCACCTGGATATTTCCGTATTCCAGGAATTGTTTCTACATCTGAGACAACTATTGTAGAAGAGACTAATGACTTTTTGCCTCGCACCACAGTTTTGCCTTCAACTACTCCCGGTCTTGATACAAGCACACGCAGTATCGTCTATGGCAACGTGCCAGATACTGAAGAACCACCGACACCAAGTCATCCAGATGGGTCCGAGCGTGTGGAGGAGACAACTAAAGAAACAGTAATTCCTGTTGGCACTACAGGAGGTTATAAACAAGAAGAAACAACAACAGTTACAACAACAACAAAAATAAAAGAAGAATCCCCACCTGGATATTTCCGTATTCCAGGAATTGTTTCTACATCTGAGACAACTATTGTAGAAGAGACTAATGACTTTTTGCCTCTCACCACAGTTTTGCCTTCAACTACTCCCGGTTTTGATACAAGCACACGCAGTATCGTCTATGGCAACGTGCCAGATACTGAAGAACCACCGACACCAAGTCATCCAGATGGGTCCGAGCGTGTGGAGGAGACAACTAAAGAAACAGTAATTCCTGTTGGCACTACAGGAGGTTATAAACAAGAAGAATCCCCACCTGGATATTTCCGTACTCCAGGAATTGTTTCTACATCTGAGACAACTATTGTAGAAGAGACTAATGACTTTTTGCCTCGCACCACAGATTTGCCTTCAACTACTCCCGGTTTTGATACAAGCACACGCAGTTTAGATTATGAAAACGAGCCATTGCCTGTTGAGACTCCACATCCAGTTACAACAGACAGTAGTCAAAGTTCCAGTGTTATTACAAAAACTGATGAGTCTGGATATGTTCCACTGGTGAGTAGTTTTCATCATTTGTCATCATCAATTGTTATTATATGTTCTTGGTACAATATTATCGTATATTGTTTTAACTGTATTTAGAATATGTTAATGTTATTTGATAAATTTAAAATATTTTGTTGCTGTCATTTTTATTATTTGTATTGAACATATAAATATATAATTGCACACACACACACACACACACACACACACACACACACACACACACACACACACACACACACACACACACACACACACACACACACACACACACTATAACTAGACGTTGTTCGGTGGTTTAGAATTATTATTATGAAGATTTAATTTATTGTTCAAGTTGTTTCAAAAAAGGTTTAAATGCTGAAAAATGTTTAAGTTCTTTTTTCGAAGCACTGGTTCGTTTAGATTTTAATTACCACTTACTTACCGTTGTCAAACTTCTAATGTAGATCTTCTCTTTCTGTAATATATTGAAAACAGCACAACACAATTCATATAATATTTACCACTTGTTTCTATGTTAAAATTGTGTAAATAAAGTTAATCTGTAATTAAGACTGTTTTGAAATTATTCAAAATCTTGGCTGGTTACTTGTCTTACTGCCAATCTATGAAATAAATGCTTGTTGTGTGGTTATTATAGTCTACCTTTAAATAATGGACTGACTCGATTATATATTAAATGGTAATTTATTAAAAATGTAATTCAATTAAAGTTCAATTTAAAACCCTCACAAAAGTTTTTAAAACATTAAAACAATTCAAAATCGTTACAGATATTCTTAAACTCAGGGCTGGTAACACTGATTTCTATGTTGTGATTCTCTAACCTGATTTGGTTAGATTTCTTATTTATAATTAATAAAATCGTGAGTTCTTTGAGTATACAAGATACTTACTACAAAAAAATGCTTAAATACGATAATGACGTATTGTGGAGAGTGGTTACATAAATAGAAAAAGGTTAATTATAATTATTGTAAACAATTGTTCAAGACACGCTTGCATTTAAATTTGCAGGTTATGGTATCGCATGTGCAATACGATTATTATTTCTGTATATCGGAATAAAATTCCGTTAATGGTTATAAAAATTAAAATATAATTACTGATTTATAATTTCAGTGCAATTAAAAATAGTTATGCTTTCTTGAATTGAAAGCATTGCACTGTATCGATTGTGTACATTTCACCAACAGGTAGGTTAGAATGAAAATTTTTCTAAGTTAATTGATAAAAATATCTGAATTAAATTCATAAAATCTCATCGTTATACATAATATTAGTTAATGACATATTTATTAATCATTAACTTTATTGACCGTTCTCAAATATTATTAAGAATCGAATTGTCTTTCGTTATCATTAAAGTCAAATCAGAATCTATGTTCAAATACATTTGTGTTAATTAATTAGTAGTTTTCCATTTTGATTCTTTTTAAAATTAATAATATTTTATTTAAAAAAATATTATTGAGAACTTTTATTCAATAATACGTTAATTCATAATTATTAGTTATGTTAGTCACGCGTGATTGCATTTGACTAATGTAGTATCAACACAAAAATTTCTATTTCAAAATCATTTAAATTCAGTTAAATATTGTTAATTCCATATACTCCCTTATTATCACTTTTCATAGCTGGGATTATACACTAGCAATGATAACACACTAAGTCTGGTAGCACTATTTACACTTCACACGTTTTGGAGGTTATTATGTTAGGTTAGTCATCTGTCTACTGGGGGGGGGGATGCGCACCTTGTTATAAATATACTACCAGCGGAGAAACATTCTGTTGGCGTCGATGTCCAGTTTTTTAGTGAAGCCACGCTTAGCTCCTTTGGCTGGCGTCTGCTTGGAATCAGCATCTCTAATTGGCTGAAAGTCATTTAATCTTGTCCCACAAGAAATTAATAATTTTTATTTCTCAGCGTCTGTTTTTGGGGTTGAGAGTATAAAAAGGAAGCCATCAATTCTTTTGTAATTGACTGAATAATTATGATTGCTCATAACTTTCTTAATGTACCTCCGATTCGAAAACTAATAGTATCATGTTATTTTGGCTGCTTTGCTCTTTATTTTGAGGCAACACAAGCACTATTTTCGTTCATGATTAAACTATTTAGACTTTCGTTGATGCACTTTTAGTGTTTCTTATTTAAACATAAGTTTTTTCACTTTTATTGTATCACATGATACATATATCACTTATTGATTGTGTTTCAAGTCATTTTTTCTTATTAATTATTTCTTAAATGCTAAATATATACAAAATTCAATAATACACTTTTCAGGCGAGTAGGCCTTAAATGTCCATGCATTATTTCTTATTATTTACAATATATATTTCACTCTCACACAATTCTATTTTGTTTAGTTTATACCTCAAACGATTCTACACATTTGGTGCAGTTTTGTAGTTACTAACATATCTTAGTTTATTTACAATAAATGGTTTTATCACACCATGTCAGGTGTCCTGTCATTCTGACGCTCTTATTTTACAAATAGTTTTGTATTATGGATGTATTTACTTCCATTAACTGGTATTTAATGTTCGTTTACATCTTATTTTGGATATTTAGTATTCCCTGCTGGGCTAATTACTCACAAGTTTCTGTTGGACTGTTACTTTCATCTAGCTTCATCTGACATGTACTATTGTTTTTCATGATTATTACATAAATTTATGATTTACTGTTTGTTAAGTGTTCTGAAAGAAGTATCGAGTATTCTTGAAACTACTGTTATACTATTTTCCTCTTTCTGATTAGTTTTAATTGAGAGTTTTTATGCAATCCTGTCAGTTACTCTGTGGTTTGGTATTTTGGCTGCTATTTGTTTATAAAATTTAAAGTATATTGTTGTGTTTTCTAGTTCATATTGGGTTTATTCTACTCATTATTTATTCTAGTTTGGTTGTTGCATTATGTAAATACTTTTATCAGTGTTTTTCTAATCGTTAATTATGATTCTTTGTTGCAAATTCTGCTCAGTTGAGGTTATGTGTATATCACTGTATTACAACAATGCCTATATGTGTTAGTTTGCTTTCTTGTGTATTTTCTTACATATTTACCATAATTGGTATTACTATTAGCTAGTACAATGGTTTTCTGTATTTTAACTCTATTACTGACTATTTGTTTACATAGTATTATCTAATTATAATTGGTTATTAGCATATATATTGGATGGTTACATTTTGTTTGGTTGACTGTTTTTAATCTAATACATGTTGTCTTATTTCTGATATTTTAACAGTTACATTCTGTTGATTTTACTTTCCACTCTCCTGATATCTAAATGTGTTTTGCAATGATTTTATATTTAGAGTCAGTTATGGTAGTTACAGGTAATCAGTTCCATTTACTTTCATATTTGAGGAATTATTTCTGCACTTAACTTCAGTTCACTTGTTGTCTTTATTATATTATACTTTTTATTCATAAATAATACACTTATTGTCTGTCTTGGTTTATTCGAGATTATTGTATAAAATTATTGTCACTTAATATTTCCACTTTCTGTAAATACTACACTATCATTGTCTTGATTATTCATCTCTTCTTTCACAGCACTAACACTTATCTAAAAATGAACTTTTTCTTGTGAGAACTTACTTTTTGCGTTGGACGCGTTTCGGCGTACGTATCCGCCTTCTTCAGCTTTGAGTCAGACTGCCATCATTTCGTAACGGTTGTTGTGTGGAAGGTGTAGTGGGGGTGGTGTGTGGAGGAAGGGGATTGGTGCGGGGATTCAACTTGATGTTTGTTTTATGTAAAATTGTGTCAAAAAGTGTATGTGATTTATATTGTAATTGATCGTTAAGTATGTTGTTTGGTTGTGTTGTGTGGTGTTTATATATTTCGTATTGTTCAGTTGTGTTGAGTTTTCGACCTTTAGGTAAGTAATGTAAAATTTCAAGATTAGTGTCTATGTTGGTGTAACTGTGGTTTTCTGTGTGTATGTGTGTGGCGAATGCGGAGTGTATGTTGTTGTTGGTTAGAGCTTTTAAATGTTCAGAATAACGGGATGAAAAAGATCTTCCCGTCTGGCCGATGTAGAAACTATTGCAGTAATTACAATTTAATTTGTAAACACCTGTTTTGTTATATTTGTCTATGTCTGTGTTTGTATTATTGATGTGTTTTTTGATGGTATTGGTTGTTCTGTATGCTATTTTGTATTTGTGTTTTCTGAATGTGTTGGCGATTTTGTGTGTGTAGGAGTTGTGGTATGTGAGTGTGATGTATTTATTGTGTTGTGTGTTGATGGTATTATGTGTTTTGTTGTTTTTGTTTTTGATGCGTTTGTGTAGTGTGTTTATTAAATTAGGGTTGTAACCGTTTTTGATTGCTATGTATTTTATTGTGTTGAGTTCGTCGGTGTAATCTTGTTTATTTAAGGGTATTTTAGTTAGTCTATGGAGCATATGGTTGAAGGCTGCATGTTTATGTTGTGTTGGGTGGTTTGATGTGTTGTGTATAACCATGTCAGTTGTGGTTGGTTTCCTGTATATTTTGTACGTGTGTGTATTGTTAGTTTTGTTAATTGTTAGGTCTAGAAAATTTATACTATTGTTTTGTTCAATTTCCAGTGTAAATTTTAATTTGTGGTGTATAGTGTTTATGTATTTGTGGAAGTTTTCAACTTGTCTTGTGTTGCCTTTGAATAAAAGTAATATATCATCTACATACCTGTGCCAGTATATAATTTTGTTAGTGTATTTGTTGTTGTTTATTATGTGGTTCTGTTCTATGTTGTGTATATATATTTCTGCTAGTATTCCTGACATGGGGGATCCCATCGGGAGACCTTCTGTTTGTGTGTATATCTTGTTATTGTATGTAAAGTAATTTTGTTCAGTTATTAGTTTGGTAAGTGTGATGATTTCTTGTATGTGTGTTTCAGGTGTGTTGTTTTGTCTGAGTAGTTGTTCTAGTGTTTGAGTGTTTGGATGGTTTCTTTGATGGGGACATTAGTGTATAGATTGGTTATATCAAAAGATGCCAGAGTTGAGTTATGTGGGATGTGGATGTGTTCGGTTTTCCTGACTAGGTCGATGTTGTTTTTGATAGATGTGTTGTTACTGAGATTAATATTTTCTCTGATTATTTTGTCTAGTTGTTTTGCGATTTTGTGGGAGGGTGCCTGTTTGTTGTTTATTAGTGGTCTGATGGGAATGTTAGGTTTATGTATTTTTGGTAATGCATTTAGTTTAGGGGGGTTAGGTTTTATTTGTTTAAGGTATTTGGCGCTTTCTGGTTTGATTATATGTTTTGTGTTGTTTATAAATTTGTTAATCTGTTTATGAAATTTTAGTGTGGGGTCTTTATTTATTTCTGTTATATTATTTTCGTTGAAGAAATTTTCGATTTTAGTGTTTAATTGGTGTTTGTCCATTATGACGCTAATGTTACCTTTGTCAGCTTTTAGGATTGTTGTGTTGTGTTCAAGTAACTTGTGTTTTACATTGTTAAGTGTTTTTATTTCATTGTTGTGTATTTTTGGTTTTGTATGTGTGTTTTGAAGTTTTCGTTTTGTCATAGCGTATCGGGTCCTGGTCATTAAAGTGCGTGTTTTGTACAGCTGTTTCTGCGTCTATGATTATGTCACGTGTGTGTCTATTGTGATTTTTGTTAGTTGTATTGTTATTCAAATTATGTTTCAGTCCTTTGTTTAATAAATCCATTTCATCCTTTGTGAAATTAATGGTTGTTGTATTAATTACGCGTGTGTGGAATTTGTGTGCCGGTTCAGGGATTGAGTCAATTGTGCGTGTTGTGAGGTTAGTTATTTTTTTGTTGTGTCGACTTGTGTTGTCAATTTGAGTTTTTCTATGTTGTCTTGTGTGTGTTGTATTACATTTTCAAGTTCTGTGTGGTGTAATATTTGTGTGAGTTTCATGTGTAAGTTATATGCCTGTCTGTTGAGTGTGTCTTTTTTATGGTATAAATAATTGATTATGTTATTTAGGTTTATTTGTTCTAATTTCCGTTTGGTTTGAAGTGCTGTATCTGTGTACACAGATGCAACTATGCAACTAACAAAAATCACAATAAACACACACGTGACATAATCATAGACGCAGAAACAGCTGTACAAAACACGCACTTTAATGACCAGGACCCGATTCGCCACGAAATAAAACGAAAACTTCTAAACACACATACAAAACCAAAAATACACAACAATGAAATAAAAACACTTAACAATGTAAAACACAAGTTACTTGAACACAACACAACAATCCTAAAAGCTGACAAAGGTAACATTAGCGTCA
This sequence comes from Magicicada septendecula, assembly GCA_034769895.1. Taxonomy (NCBI): domain Eukaryota; kingdom Metazoa; phylum Arthropoda; class Insecta; order Hemiptera; family Cicadidae; genus Magicicada; species Magicicada septendecula. Next base: position 490,133,344 of record CM068370.1, on the reverse strand, counting down.
TAATGGACAAACACCAATTAAACACTAAAATCGAAAATTTCTTCAACGAAAATAATATAACAGAAATAAATAAAGACCCCACACTAAAATTTCATAAACAGATTAACAAATTTATAAACAACACAAAACATATAATCAAACCAGAAAGCGCCAAATACCTTAAACAAATAAAACCTAACCCCCCTAAACTAAATGCATTACCAAAAATACATAAACCTAACATTCCCATCAGACCACTAATAAACAACAAACAGGCACCCTCCCACAAAATCGCAAAACAACTAGACAAAATAATCAGAGAAAATATTAATCTCAGTAACAACACATCTATCAAAAACAACATCGACCTAGTCAGGAAAACCGAACACATCCACATCCCACATAACTCAACTCTGGCATCTTTTGATATAACCAATCTATACACTAATGTCCCCATCAAAGAAACCATCCAAACACTCAAACACTAGAACAACTACTCAGACAAAACAACACACCTGAAACACACATACAAGAAATCATCACACTTACCAAACTAATAACTGAACAAAATTACTTTACATACAATAACAAGATATACACACAAACAGAAGGTCTCCCGATGGGATCCCCCATGTCAGGAATACTAGCAGAAATATATATACACAACATAGAACAGAACCACATAATAAACAACAACAAATACACTAACAAAATTATATACTGGCACAGGTATGTAGATGATATATTACTTTTATTCAAAGGCAACACAAGACAAGTTGAAAACTTCCACAAATACATAAACACTATACACCACAAATTAAAATTTACACTGGAAATTGAACAAAACAATAGTATAAATTTTCTAGACCTAACAATTAACAAAACTAACAATACACACACGTACAAAATATACAGGAAACCAACCACAACTGACATGGTTATACACAACACATCAAACCACCCAACACAACATAAACATGCAGCCTTCAACCATATGCTCCATAGACTAACTAAAATACCCTTAAATAAACAAGATTACACCGACGAACTCAACACAATAAAATACATAGCAATCAAAAACGGTTACAACCCTAATTTAATAAACACACTACACAAACGCATCAAAAACAAAAACAACAAAACACATAATACCATCAACACACAACACAATAAATACATCACACTCACATACCACAACTCCTACACACACAAAATCGCCAACACATTCAGAAAACACAAATACAAAATAGCATACAGAACAACCAATACCATCAAAAAACACATCAATAATACAAACACAGACATAGACAAATATAACAAAACAGGTGTTTACAAATTAAATTGTAATTACTGCAATAGTTTCTACATCGGCCAGACGGGAAGATCTTTTTCATCCCGTTATTCTGAACATTTAAAAGCTCTAACCAACAACAACATACACTCCGCATTCGCCACACACATACACACAGAAAACCACAGTTACACCAACATAGACACTAATCTTGAAATTTTACATTACTTACCTAAAGGTCGAAAACTCAACACAACTGAACAATACGAAATATATAAACACCACACAACACAACCAAACAACATACTTAACGATCAATTACAATATAAATCACATACACTTTTTGACACAATTTTACATAAAACAAACATCAAGTTGAATCCCCGCACCAATCCCCTTCCTCCACACACCACCCCCACTACACCTTCCACACAACAACCGTTATGAAATGATGGCAGTCTGACTCAAAGCTGAAGAAGGCGGATACGTACGCCGAAACACGTCCAACGAAAGAAGTAAGTTTTCACAAGAAAAAGTTCATTTTTAGATAAGTGTACACTATCATTGTTTGTGTTTGATTATTTCAGATCGTTGGATAATGATATTGTTACTTGTAGGCTCACACTTTTTATAAATCATACACTATCATTGTTTGTGTTGGTTTATTTTAGCTCATTGTATAATAATATTATTTAATCCACTTTAAGTAGCACACTTTTATTGTGGTTGCTTATTCAATTATTATATTGTCACGAGTTTTGCTCTTGGTCACTTGGAGTTTCCTCTCAGGTTCTTCCTGGTTGTGGTATTATTCCTCACTTATTGGGTACTCTTCACACTGGTAATATTTTCTTCTTATTTGTTGGATATATTCCTCACTTATTAGATATTTTCCCTCACTTATTGGATCTATTGGGTCCTGGTTGCTAACGTAGTTACTTGGTTTCACTTTTCCTTCTGTTATAATATTGACGATTTATTTAATCACAACTCCTTCCTTTCTAGGGTGCTTAGTTTCCTTAACATTATTTATTCATGGATATACAGGTTTGGCTTTGACATTTTAGTGTTGTCTTTCCTCTTGTTAGTGTGTTTGGCTATATTAGCTTAGATATGTTTATGGTAGATCTTCATTTGGATATTTTTTATTATATTTATGTAACGGTATTATTTGATGCGTTACAACACACACACACACACACACACACACACACATTGCCACTGATTTTTTTCACTCTACAAATCAAGATGATTATCTGTCTTTGCACCAATCTTGATATGAATTGTATGTAGGTATGTAGGTAGTGTGTTTTTAGTTAAAGTTTAAATCTAAATTGAATTGGTTTATAATCATTATTTAGTCTTAATGTATATTGAGACTCTATTCAATTCTTTGAGTTTTATAGTGGCATGTGGTACTGTCCAATTATGTTGTACCAAGTCTTTATATGAGAAATTACTTAGCTCCACCTTTTCTATTTGTTTCTTTCTAAATAATGTTTAATTATAATCCATAGAATTTGTTACAAGTGTGTTTTTATTTGCATGTTCCATAAGGAAATGGTAGCATGGCAATCGCAAAAAAAAATAGTTTTTGAGATAAGGACTGATTCTGATTGTACTGTCCTCAAAACATGAAGAAATGTCATTTACCCAAGTGTGTGTGTGTGTGTGTTTCTGTATGTAGAATTCTTTTATGACGAATAATAACTGCCGCATATCCACATTACATAGTTCTGTTCCACTATTTATATTGCAGTCACTTTTTGAAATATCAAACTTATAAAAGTCTATTTGTATTTTTTCTAACAGCTTTGACGCCTTGTCTTGCATGTGAAATTAAGAAAACTCATTATCATTATTTTACTTACACTCAAAGTTGGGTTTTCTAAGTTTCATAAAAACTTAATCTTACCTTTAGAAATCCCTGTCCCTTTCTTCTGAGTTGTCATTATCATGGCCGTGAACAGGTAGGGAGTCAAAGATATCTTGTGGCTCTTGTCTGCAAAATCTCTTCAAGGATTGAAGAGACTTATACTTTTCTTAAGTCAAAGGGATGAGACCTAGATAGGCATTCTCAGGCTCGATTTCTTGAAGATGGATGAGGTTGTTGTCTGTGTGTTCTATCTCTCTTCTTATTTAGAGTAACTGCGGAACTAAAGCCACCATTGTAGCTATCACAATGTTGAACTGTTTGGGTGTTCTCGGCTTTGAAAATAAGTTGTCTGATAGGTCGTTTCAGCTGAAAATTTTTTGCTGTAGTTTCCAGTCAAAGCTTTTCCCCATTGTTTAAACAGGTCATTTGTACATTCGACTAGCTGGAATGGGCTGGGCTTAACTCTGGCATTAGCTATTGCCTCTCGCCAGTCTCTTGGAGTTTCTGCAGGGGTCTTGTTATTTATAAGAGCTACATTTTTGTCGCACTCCATGTATGAGTGTCCTCTTACTGGATAGGTAACTAATTTTGTTAAAAACCTCTTCAAAACCACTGTGACATAGTGCAAGAATCTTAAAATTGTCCAATTTTTATTCTGACCGCCGCATGAGTCACAAAAAATGTGAAGTTCATGGACACCACTACTCAAGATGTTAAAGAAAAAATGATACAGCATAGAGGCCACATCATCACTTACATTTTAACATGATAATGTTTTTAGGCTGGGGGTCATTTCACAAAATCGTCATCGAAAAATGTAACGCTTCCACACTTTCGATTGGGGAATTCCCACAGTCTAGAAATCTTTTGTTTACAAAACATTATCATGCTTCGTTGTTTCGGTTTCATCAAAATTCTTTATGCGCACGCGCGCGTGTGTGTGTGTGTATAGGGGGGGGGGAGAGAGAGAGAGAGAGAGAGAGAGAGAGAGAGAGAGAGAGAGAGAGAGAGAGAGAGATTTTGTACAAGTTTAAAACATTTTACAGTTAATTTCACAAGTAAAGAATGAACATGATCATGGAAATTACATAATTTTTAATACTATGTAAAAATCATATATATATATATATATATACATATACATTATATTTAATATTTATAATGAATTTACCTCAAGATATTTTTTCCTTATTAGGAACATGTTTCGGGTACCATCTTGTACCCATCATCAGCCTTCCGGAAGGCTAAATAAATATTATAAATTATAAATTTTAAATATATTATATACATCAAGAAACGGACTGTATTAAAAAATACATACGAATTAATAGACAAACTGAAAATAATAAATATAAATGAAAATACATTTTTCACATCATATGACATAACAAACATGTACACCAATATCCCAGTAGAAGAAACAATTGACATAATAATAAACAAACTTAAAGAACAAAATGAAAACAAACAATATATAACCAAAATAAAAAATAGTCTCCAACTAATACTAAAACAAAATTACTTTGAATTTAATAGCAAAATTTATCAACAGAAAGAAGGTTTAGCAATGGGATCACCATTATCAAGCATAATAGCAGAAATATTCCTACAACACATAGACACCAAAATACAAAATATCATAAAAACACATGACCCAAATGGCATATGGATAAGATATGTAGATGATGGACTATATGTATCAAATAACAAAAACACAAATGCAGAGAACATACTGAAACAAATCAATAACATACATCCCAAAATACAATTCACAGAAGAAAAAGAAAAACATAACAAAATCAACTATTTAGACATAACCATCACAAGATACAACAAACACATACAATATGCAATATATAGAAAACCAACTTCCACTAACATCATTATACCTAACCATTCTGACCACCCCCCACAACATAAAATGGCAGCATTTTATTCGTTATTTAACAGAATGTACAAAATACCCCTAAACAAACAAGAAACTGACAAAGAAAGAAATATAATATACCAAATTGGTTATGAAAATGGATACAATAAAAATACTATGATCAAAATAGAAAATAAAATCAAATACAAAATAAAAACTGAACAATTAAGAATTAATCAAACTGAACAACACATAAATAATAACAACAACAAAAAATGGGCCACATTCACATATATAAATAATAAAATGACAAAACTAACAAAACTATTTAAAAACACAGATATAAAAATAGCATACAAAACTAATAAAAATAAATTACAAAATCTAAATAGCTCACACAACAAAGATAATACAACAACTAACGGTATATACAAAATTGAATGCCAAGATTGCAATAAATGTTACATAGGACAAATAAAAAAACAGCTGAAAAACGTTATTTTGAACACCTAAATGCATATAAAAAACCAGAAATATATAAATCCAATTTAGCCACACATGCAATAAACACAGGACATGAATTCCCAGACATAACCAATGTAACACTAATAAAACATATACCACACAAAGGCACCATAATGAACATATAGGAAAATTTACAAATATACAAACATAAAACAGAAAACAAACTAATACCTGAACAAATACAAATCAATACAAAACATGACACAATATTCAAAGCACTCAACATTGAAAATACAAAAAAACTAACACATACACCACAATCACACACAATAAAACCAACTTGAAATACCAGAAGCCAACAGGAAGCCACAATAATAATAGTCAACCAACAACACATATGTACTTCACCAGACAAAAAAACCGGAAGGCTGAGGATGGGTACAAGATAGTACCCGAAACATGTTCCAAATAGAAAAATAACATCTTGAGGTAAATTTATGTATAAATATTAAATGTAATATATATATATACTGTATATATATATAATATATTTTATAATGACTTTACCTTCAGATGTTTTCTTCCTATTTCCCTGTCGTTTGATCGTATGTGTAAAAAGTTGACGACCTGTTTGCAAGAATGTAAACATTGAAAAGATTAAAACTCAGCTGTCTTTTAAAGTACACTTCTACTGTGGAAATATTTGGAATAGGTAGATTTTTGCCAAAATCCACTGTGATTGCTTCAAATTCTTTGAACTTCTGAGCATGCTTTCTTGCTGTTCTTTTCTCACTGTAAAAACAATCAGCCTTTCTTTTATGTAGCTCCATTTCCGTTCGCAATGTCTTCAACTGGTCATCTAGCTTTTTTTAATTCCTTCAAATCTGTTGTGTTTGCTTTTGGTGGTTCAGTGTTCGAGTCCCGTGCTTTCTGGGCATCACAGGTACTGCACGTGTCAGTACGTGAGTAACCAAAGGAAAAGTTGTAGTTGTGTACAAGATAATCTCTAAATTTTTCATACGAAATTTCAATACCCAGTTTTTTTTCAAGGAACATGCCCCAACAGCTTTTTGTAATTTAAACTTTCCGAAAGATATATTTTCTTTGTGTCTTTCAAACTGTAATGGGCTTTGCGACCCTTGAGAGATTTAAAAAACCTGTCCATTGCCTCATAGGTAGAATCAGGTAATTTGTTGTCTCCTCTATTTTCGTGTTTTCCTCTTTTATCTGTTGGTGGTATTCCAGTTGTAGTAAGAGCAGTTTTTATAGTTTGGAGGCGACGATTCGTGACACCAAATATGGATAAAAACCCTTTAAAACAAACAGGAATATCAGCAAGACAATTTTCTCTAGTTACACGCACCTTGTAAGTATATGAAAACTCATTTAAATTAGCATTTTGTTCAGCCTGTCTTGGTCATCTTCGTTTCACCTGATTTACACTAATCCTGACAAGAAAGCATTTTGGGAATTCCTATCTCCAAGGCCATTAAAATGCCGAATTAAAGTGTCTCGCTCGTTTTTTGAAACATTCACAAAGCAGTCATGTCGTTTGCAACGACAATCTTCGCCTGTTTCATACGTAGTGTTTCTCAGTTTTTTCGAAGCTTCGAACACACTACCGTACTTATGTATTTTTCTAGATTCACTCACACCATCACTTTCATCCACACTCATAATCATAATTGCAAAAAAATACTGTAAACTTACATTAATTAACGCACCAAGAACAGAGATCGCGACGCACGAGCTGAACAACAGCAACTGTTGTGACAGGGGGTGATGAGTCAGACGTCCGGCGCCGAACTCTGGCCGTTATTTCGCTGTTTTCGTGTGACTCTGATCGTTACTTCTCTGAGTACAGATATTTCTACTGCCATTTACAGGGACCCTGGTCATTTGTTTCTTGTAGGAATAGCATGTGGTTGTAGCTTTCAACAGGAACTATTGGATAGCACCACTAACTAAAAACTGATTTTTTTTGGACTCTGATCATTCTTTCTCTGTACCCTTCAATTGGCATTAACTTGTGTGACACCTGATACAGATTTGTTTATCTATTGTACCTATATATTCTTTATTTCAATATTATAAAATTTTAATTTTGACTATTGTATGAATGAATTTCAAGTTTATCATATATATATATATATATTGTAATGCAACAGAAATGCTAGCATCTGTGTTACATAAAAACAAGGTTAACAGAATAATAAACAAGTCAATATCTAACCCCATGATAGAACAAAGATCTAATAATTACATTTATAATTATAGATAAAGGTAAATAAGGATGCAAGGTAGTATTAACAAGAATAAACGAACCTGTAAGTTAGATAATAGTTGATGATATATGTTTAGTGAAAAGCAAACAAAAAAATGAAACAATAATTTACTTTATAGTAACAGCAAATAAGAATTTTGAGTTAAGAGATATTATTTTGTGACAACAAATATTATGATAAAGTTTATGTTATGTTATACCAAATATGTGTTGAGTTAATGAAAGATAATGAAACAAGATGTATTATTTAATGACTGTTGTAGAATGAAGTGTGAAGCAGCTAATTAACGTTAATAGATTTGAGTTTTCTTATGTGATCCATAGGTCAAGATAAAATTGTTATTAGATATGGAAAAAATAATTGTTTATGTAAATGTTAATAGTTAAGATTTGATTATATGTATGAATTTATGTAAAAGGGGCTATAGATGTTTACCAGTTATAAACACAGGTAGATCCGTTTACAATAAAAGGCCTAACAGCCAAAACCACTATATAACCACTCATAACATAAAGGTTAGGTACATCAATTAATAATAATTAATGAATACGATTTGAAGAGCTAGAAAAAAACATTAAATTAATAATGATATATAATAAAATTTATACAAACTATGATAATGCCATAATGCCATGATATCGATTAATAACGTTTAATATCGAAAGGGTATTAAATATAAAAAAAGAAAAAAAAAGACAGGCTTATATCAAAAAACCAGCAGAATATGTGTAGAAAATAATAAACCAACTATCGGTAAAGTTACATTCCGATAGGATAGCAAATTGATAAGGAATAGACAAAAAATATATGAAATAAACACTATATTCAAAACATGTGGAAGGAAGAAAAATCATGTGTTGCTAGGGACGACAGGAAAAGAGGAAGTTGTTGATTTGACAATAATTGCTTTGATGATCTGAATGTGATGAGATTAAAAAAACCAAGAAATGTCTATTTAATCGGAATATTCTAAATTAGCAGACACTATTATAAAACACAAAATCCTAATGATAATATTTATGACTCTTACCAGTACAGTTTAACCAAATAAGACTATAGTATGAAATCACCATAGAAAATAAATAACTGTATTCTACAAGGAAGGACTTGAACTGTCCCATATCCGAAGGGAATTGATGATATATAAAACCAAATAGAAAGAATTAACAGTATCACAATTAATAATATACACTACACCAGAAGTTATAACCTTTCAAATACACGGAGCAACACTAATTGCTTCAACGGAGAGAAGAACGTATTTGGATCCTGGAGTTGCAGAAGAAGCATCAATCGGGCTGTAAATCAATCCAGGGAGCTGTATTTCCGAAGTGGACAGGACAAGAATTCCATTTTATTAAACCGAAGAAAGAATATCGTACGGCATAATTGTCCAGAACAGTAAATTTATCAATCAACCGCCTACACGATTTACTTCGTTCTAGTCTGGTAAATTATTATTATATTAATCATACTAACTACACAACACTTCAAATTTGTAAATCTTGCATTCTTATCTATGTATTTTTAATCTTCCCCACAGTTACAAGAACCTTCACACCCTGAATTAAATTAATTACAAATTAAAACACACTATATAACTGAATTTAAATAAAGGATCGGAATAACCAACAATCGATTCACGCAATCTATAGCCCAAGCATATGTTAGTTAGAACATAACTTATTCAATGTTAAAGAAGTAAACAAATAAAGAACCTTTATATAATTGCAAAATCTTGTTATTTGGAGTATGATTTAATGAGTTGGGAATAAAAAAGTAACTGAATAAGTATAGAATAATCGGTTAACATAAACAGTGAAATAACCTATAAGTTTCGTTGGGCCGATACTACAGCGCTTATAGCGGAATTATCTGACACCAAAGAGAGAGCGTAAAAATACAAAATTAGACATAATTCTCTTCAAGGTATAATAGGGTTGAACGAAATTACAGAATAACGCATTAATTATTTAAGTTTCAGGTACACTAACACTGATATTTTTTAGAGAGCTAAGTTAATATTAATTAATTACATCAATATATCCCACAACTCCAAATATCTCAGATATTTAAATAATTAAGTAAACTAAACGACCTAAGAGAGTAAAACAGGGGAACATACCCGTTCATAGCAACGAATAGGCTTACATTGCGTGAAAATAACGAGACGCTCGTACTCGTCCCATTACAAATTAACGAACTCAACAGTGGGGGCTTGAACCGTACGTACGCGGCTCGATACAAATTGACGCCGGCAACGTTGGGGCAGAAACAACGAGAACCCCGCAACCGTAAGAGACGAGGGTCACGATACAAATTGGCGCTCAACTTGTGTAGGGCTTAAGTTAAGCAACTATAACTATACTAATATTACTTAACCAGAGCAGGCAACTGTGGGAGAATAAACATGCATACCAGAGGTAGATCAAGGATTAGGGCAGGAGAAACGGAGAAGGAAATAGATGAACAAGAACAGGAAATAGAACTAATAACAGACAGTGAAATGGAACAACAGACAGACGAAATAACGGAAACTGAAATAATTGTGGACAAGGAAAAGGAAGTAATTGAAGAAGATGCCCAAGGGGATCAACCAGATAAGCCCAACCAAAAAGAAGACTTGAGTATGCAGGAGATGTTTAAACTATTATTGGAAAATTCAAAGAGACTGGAGGAAAAATACGATAAAACAAATGAGGAAATTAAAGAAACCTCAAAACAAATTCACGAAAGGTTAGATAGGAATGATGAGGGTTTAAAACAAATGAAGGAAGACATATTACAAATACATGAAGAAAATTTAAGGCAAATTAATGAAAAAATTGAAAATCTTCATGTGACAATTAACCAGAAGGTGGACCAAAATAATGAGGAAAGAAAATTGGAAATAGCTAAAACAAATGAAGGGTTAGAAAAAACTAACGAAACAATAGTACAGGTTCGTGAAGAATTACAGAATAAAATTAATGACATAAAAATTGAGAATAAAACATTGGTCGAAGAAATCCAACAGGAAACTGTCGGAAAATATGAGCAAATTAAAAACGAAGTACATCAGGTACGGGAAGAGAATAAGGAAGGGATTACGCAAATACAGACAGACATGGGTGAACGACTCGAAAGAGTCTATGGCAATTTAAACAGTATGGAAGGTCAAATTAATACCAGTAAAAATAAAATAGAGGAAATTAGTAGACGTGAATTACAATTACAAGAAGAAGTAGATTCATGGCGGGATAGGACATGCCAGCATAGTCATACAAATAACCACGAGAATCGGGAGTCGATTAATTTTCGTAATTACAAGCGCAATCCGATGGAATTTTTAAAGAGATTGGAAGAGGTGATCGCAAGAAATAGAGAAAATCGCCGGAGTATTATACGCAGTATGATTGATGAAAGGTTTAAAGATAGTTATGATAATTGGTGGACAGCGGTGCGCCCAGATATACTGGACATGACTGAGTTCAAAAAACAATTTAAAGAGAAATATTGGTCTGAATCAACCCAGAACATGATTAGAAATAATTTGAGTAACGGTCGATACGAAACAAACATAGGCCAGTCTCCTACTTCATACTTTCTAGGAAAAGTATGTATGGCGCGGAACTTAGAGCCCAGAATTCCCGAAGAATGTTTGGTGATACAACTATCATACCATTACGAGGAAGGGATAAAAAATGCACGTATGTGTAGTCAAATCAAAACGATTCCAGCCATGGCCAAATTCTTGGAGAATTATGAGCACGAGAACCAATACCAAAGAAATAGAATGTTAAATTATAAATATCAGAAGTATAATAATAACGCGCCACCAACCAATTCTCATAATAATGATCACAATCGACCTGCGCAGAACGTTAATGCCAATAGAAACCAAAATGAGCACGCGAATAATAATTCCAGGAACTATAATTATCGTAGCAATAATAATTATAATTACCGCGATAGTCGCAATAATAGAGGAGATGGGGACAGACGACCCAATAATTATAGGCATAACGTCAATTATATCTACTCCAGGCCTCAAGGTAATCAGCGACGGTATTACCCAAGGAGTCACCGATATGACAACCATTATGACCAGTCCCGGCGTGAAGACAACTATCCACCTGAAGGAAATTATAGGATAGCGGAACCTAATACGGAGGATCGCACTGAAACCGTACAAAATCAACACAGTAATCAAAATGAAAATAGAGAAGAGCGGGTAAGCCCTCATTTAAACTAATAGAGGCAGTGAAAATTAATGAATACCCTTCACTGAACCGTAATCTTGGGGAACAACGACTTATGAACAAAATTAAGAGTAATCGTACAATAACCATAATTAATAACCACTATTTAAAGAATATCAGGGAAGATTTATTGGAAGAGGATAAGAAACATATAAACAGTAATAGTAATAACGAAATCATATATGTAACGGCAAAATTAAATGGGGTAAAATCTACCATAATGATAGATACTGGATCTAACATATCGTTGATAGACAGTATTGAACTTGAAAAAATCCAGCGAGAAGTCCAGTTACCCATACCGACCTTACCTGTCAATAATGTGATAATTATCGGAGCCACTGGGAGACAAAATAAAACAGTTAAAAAACAAGTATCGCTCGATCTTACCAATAATAATATGACCCTACCAATAGGATTCTTGGTCGCAACGGGATTACCGTTCAATGTATTGATTGGACGCGATGTATTGCGCCAGCATTCCGCAGTAATTGACTTGCATAAAGGTATAATATCTTTAACATCCGAAGAAGGATTATGGACAGCCGAATTAATTGACACTAATAGAACCGTTCCAGTTAACACCAGATGTCTAGCCATAAAAAGCTATTTTTGTAAGAAAAATAAAATACCAGAAGTTATTCAATATGAGGACGAGGATCCCGAACTTTGGCAGAGTAAGTTAGAAGAGGTCCGAGAATTCCAAAGGGAAAAAACTTATGGACCAAGTATTGGGACAAGAAACACTGCAGTTCACTACGGTCTATGTAGATGATTTACTTATAACTTCTTCACATTGGGATGAACATTGCGAGCGGGTGGAACAGGTACTAAGAAAATTATCTGAAAACAACATAACACTCAAGCTGAATAAATCTAAATTTATCGCCAATCAAGTAAAGTTTTTAGGTTTTAATTTGTCTGAGGAGGGTATCACACCTTCAACAGAAAAAGAAGAAGCAATTCAACTATTCCCTACTCCAAAAAATAGAAAACAGCTACAATCCTTTCTTGGAATTTGTAACTATTACCGAAAATTCCAAGATAACTATTCAGAAGTAACTGCCAAGTTTCAGAAACAATTATCATCCAAAGACAAGTGGGCATGGGGACCAGAACAAGATAAAATTCTGCAATTAATCAAGAAGAAATTTTTAGAAACAGTTATGTTGTACCACCCTGATTTTAACAAACGCTTTTATTTAAATTGTGACGCGAGCAATGTTAGCTTAGGAGCTACCCTATATCAAGAAGATAAAGAAGGACATCATATGGTAATCAGCTTCGCCAGCAGGGTGCTTAACAGCTGCGAACGCAATTATAACATTACCGAGAAGGAGCTGCTAAGCGTAGTGTACGCATGCAATAAATTTAGAACTTATATACTCGGATACCCAGTGAACGTAAGAAGTGACCATAAATCAATTTCATTTCTAAAAAGATGTAAACTTAGTCATGGCCGGCTAACTAGATGGGTCCTTGCATTGCAAGAGTATTGCATTGATTGGGAATATATACCTGGAAGAAAGAACATAGCAGCCGATATCTTGTCCCGAATAAACATACAAGATCAATCGTTCGAAGGAGAAAAGGAAGAGATTGTGAAAGTGTACCATGTCATTAAGAGTCGGAGGGATTTGGAGATTATTATAAATGAAATTAATCAACACCAAAAATCGGATCCCAAATTAATAAACATACGCCAAAAGATACAAAATGCTGATGAAGTTATTACTAAATATTACTGTATACATGATGATCGATTATTTATTAAGGTCACCCTTAAACAAATAAACTGGAAACTAGTAATTCCCACCGCTGTGGAAAACAAATTGATATTGGATTACCATGAACGATATGGACACATGGGAGCCATGAAAATCGTCAAAGCCCTGGAAGAACAAGTGTACATAAAAAATATAACCAGAAAAGTACAAAAATCCATACAGGCATGTCACATCTGCCAGATGGTTAAACATAATAATGAGAAGAAGGAGGGAGTCATGATCCCTATAACATCCAAATATAAGCTGGAGAAAGTATTTCTAGATATATGTGGGCCATTCCCACGCAGTGGAGGAAACCACAGATATAAATTCATAATAATTATTTTTGATCACTTTTCCAAATACACTAAACTCTACGCTATTAGCAGAGCCACGACCAAGAAAATTCTGGAAATAGTCATCGGACATTACATAACAGAGGTTGGTAAACCGTCATCTATTATCACCGATCATGGTACGCAATTCAAGGGCTATAAATGGAGAAATAATCTTTTAAAACACAACATTAGAACATATAAGACTTCAGTATACCACCCCAGCAGTAATCCGGCAGAACGTGTATTGAGGGAAGTTGGCAGAATACTCCGAACTTACTGTCATGACCAACAGAGAAGGTGGTACGAATACTTGTCACTAACCGAAGAGTTCTTAAATATATCTTACCATCAGTCCATTGAAAATACCCCTTATACTGTTATGTTTGAAAGGCTTCCACCTAGAGAAATCCAGGATATTATAAACTTTCCAAATAACCCAGAATATCAATTTGAAACAGTTAAATTTTATAACCGAGTTATGGAAAAGGCGGAAATGAAGAAAAGAAAATATGAAAAGAATAATCCAAAACCAATTAAGTACCAAGTGGGTGAGAAAATATTAATAAGAAACAGGGAGCTACCAAGCACTCTAGAGGGAATAACTAAAAAATTATTATTATTATATACTGGGCCATATGTGATAACAAAAAATAATAATAACAATACGTATGAAATAATGAACCCTATCACGAAAAGGATTAAGGGAACGTACAACCAAGAGTCCATAAAGAAATATAATGAATAAATTCTAAAATATAATAAGAACAACTTATTACCAGTCTTGAAGAGAAAATACTTGGAATTTAAAAAGAATTTGAGCTGAATACTACCACTAAATTCTAAAATACAATAAGAACCACTTATTATCGATTTTGAAGAAAAAATACTTGTAAATAAAAGAGAATTTTTTGAACAATAAAATAAATAGAAAAAAAAATGTGTCATTCAAAATGAAGTAAGTCTGAATTAAAATATATAGTTATGAAGAAGGTATTAAGAACACTGAATAAACAAACCCCAAGATTACAGAAGAAAGCGAGAATTATTATTAAATGTTTATAAAGAAATAGTGTGAATAATGAATAACAAATCCCAAGATTACAGAAGAAGGCGAGAATTATTATTAAATGTTTATAAAGAAATAGTGTGAATAATGAATAACAAATCCCAAGATTACAGAAGAAAGCGAGAATTATTATTAAATGTTTATAAAGAAATAGTGTGAATAATGAATAACAAATCCCAAGATTACAGAAGAAGGTGAGAATTATTATTAAATGTTTATAAAGAAATAGTGTGAACAATGAATAATGAAATCCCAAGATTACAGAAGAAAGAGAGAACTATTACTAAACGTCTACAAAGAAATAATGTGAATGATAAATAATGAAACCCCAAGATAAAAGTTTTTACCTCAAATCTACCTATGCAAAATAAAGAAAGAGAAAAATCATATGACCTAAAATACATACCACATTGCCAAATGAAGGAAACAACTTCAGTAAACGATTGAATGTAACCAATGTAATGTTAAAGAAGACAAGAAAGAAAGAGTATTTATGAACATAATTCATTGAAAAATATACAGCCAAAATAATGAAATACGATAAGAAGAAGAATAGTTGGGCTAAGGAATGTATTTAGTCAGAAATACAGTTATAATGATCATCACACAACAACTATTTAGAAAATATTGAGATCAGAGAAAAAACAAATGAAGAAGATACTTACCATTACAATCACAACAAAAATGAAAACAAAAGTGATTACAAATGATAACTGTCAAATTTAATATCAAAGAATGTTTAAGGAACTAAAATGGAATCACAAAATATGAAGGATAGTAATGAAGAAATATAAAAGCAACAAAGAAAAAAAAATTTTCCCAAATATTTATTATTAAATAATTAAAGAGATTATTAGGAGATTATTATATTTTATAGCTGACTGTAGATGAATTCCAGCAGTACTATATTAAGATGTGGTGTGGGCAGCAGAGTATGAAGCCAAACAGTGCCTCTCTGAACTGTACCAACGCATGTATTAGGGATTGTTAGGGAAATTAAATATTTAAGGAATATTAGAATAGTTGCAAGAATGACTTCAGTTTCCAAAAGAGTAGGACGAAGAAAACGGAAAGAAATGAGTTGACAGAAGAATAATTGAGAAATACAGTGATTATAGTAATTATAAGTAGAAGAGATGTGAAACTAATGTATCATTGAATATTGTAGCCAACTATCAACAAATAATGTTTACAGAAATTAAAAATGATCAAGAATGTTAATTAAAATGATGAAATGTTATTAAATAAAAAAAAGTCTTAATACTAGTCTAATGAAGTTACATTGAGAATCCCATCGTCAACCATTAACAATGAAATGAAGAAAAGGCATGTGAAAAAGACAAGTTTATTTGACCTAAACTTCATTCAGGTAAACTAAACTTTTTTAGGAGGAGGAGCATATGTAACGCAACAGAAATGCTAGCATCCGTGTTACATAAAAACAAGGTTAACAGAATAATAAACAAGTCAATATCTAACCCCATGATAGAACAAAGATCTAATAATTACATTTATAATTATAGATAAAGGTAAATAAGGATGCAAGGTAGTATTAACAAGAATAAACGAACCTGTAAGTTAGATAATAGTTGATGATATATGTTTAGTGAAAAGCAAACAAAAAAATGAAACAATAATTTACTTTATAGTAATAGCAAATAAGAATTTTGAGTTAAGAGATATTATTTTGTGACAACAAATATTATGATAAAGTTTATGTTATGTTATACCAAATATGTGTTGAGTTAATGAAAGATAATGAAACAAGATGTATTATTCAATGACTGTTGTAGAATGAAGTGTGAACCAGCTAATTAACGTTAATAGATTTGAGTTTTCTTATATGTGATCCATAGGTCAAGATAAAATTGTTATTAGATATGGAAAAAATAATTGTTTATGTAAATGTTAATAGTTAAGATTTGATTATATGTATGAATTTATGTAAAAGGGGCTATAGATGTTTACCAGTTATAAACACAGGTAGATCCGTTTACAATAAAAGGCCTAACAGCCAAAACCACTATATAACCACTCATAACATAAAGGTTAGGTACATCAATTAATAATAATTAATGAATACGATTTGAAGAGCTAGAAAAAAACATTAAATTAATAATGATATATAATAAAATTTATACAAACTATGATAATGCCATAATGCCATGATATCGATTAATAACGTTTAATATCGAAAGGGTATTAAATATAAAAAAAGAAAAAAAAAGACAGGCTTATATAAAAAAACCAGCAGAATATGTGTAGAAAATAATAAACCAACTATCGGTAAAGTTACATTCCGATAGGATAGCAAATTGATAAGGAATAGACAAAAAATATATGAAATAAACACTATATTCAAAACATGTGGAAGGAAGAAAAATCATGTGTTGCTAGGGACGACAGGAAAAGAGGAAGTTGTTGATTTGACAATAATTGCTTTGATGATCTGAATGTGATGAGATTAAAAAAACCAAGAAATGTCTATTTAATCGGAATATTCTAAATTAGCAGACACTATTATAAAACACAAAATCCTAATGATAATATTTACGACTCTTACCAGTACAGTTTAACCAAATAAGACTATAGTATGAAATCACCATAGAAAATAAATAACTGTATTCTACAAGGAAGGACTTAAACTGTCCCATATCCGAAGGGAATTGATGATATATAAAACCAAATAGAAAGAATTAGCAGTATCACAATTAATAATATACACTACACCAGAAGTTATAACCTTTCAAATACACGGAACAACACTAATTGCTTCAACCGAGAGAAGAACGTATTTGGATCCTGGAGTTGCAGAAGAAGCATCAATCGGGCTGTAAATCAATCCAGGGAGCTGTATTTCCGAAGTGGACAGGACAAGAATTCCATTTTATTAAACCGAAGAAAGAATATCGTACGGCATAATTGTCCAGAACAGTAAATTTATCAATCAACCGCCTACACGATTTACTTCGTTCTAGTCTGGTAAATTATTATTATATTAATCATACTAACTACACAACACTTCAAATTTGTAAATCTTGCATTCTTATCTATGTATTTTTAATCTTCCCCACAGTTACAAGAACCTTCACACCCTGAATTAAATTAATTACAAATTAACACACACTATATAACTGAATTTAAATAAAGGATCGGAATAATCAACAATCGATTCACGCAATCTATAGCCCAAGCATATGTTAGTTAGAACATATCTTATTCAATGTTAAAGAAGTAAACAAATGAAGAACCTTTATATAATTGCAAAATCTTGTTATTTGGAGTATGATTTAATGAGTTGGGAATAAAAAAGTAACTGAATAAGTATAGAATAATCGGTTAACATAAACAGTGAAATAACCTATAAGTTTCGTTGGGCCGATACTACAGCGCTTATAGCGGAATTATCTGACACCAAAGAGAGAGCGTAAAAATACAAAATTAGACATAATTCTCTTCAAGGTATAATAGGGTTGAACGAAATTACAGAATAACGCATTAATTATTTAAGTTTCAGGTACACTAACACTGATATTTTTTAGAGAGCTAAGTTAATATTAATTAATTACATCAATATATCCCACAACTCCAAATATCTCAGATATTTACATAATTAAGTAAACTAAACGACCTAAGAGAGTAAAACAGGGGAACATACCCGTTCATAGCAACGAATAGGCTTACATTGCGTGAAAATAACGAGACGCTCGTACTCGTCCCATTACAAATTAACGAACTCAACAGTGGGGGCTTGAACCGTACGTACGCGGCTCGATAATATATATATAGTCACTTTTTTCTACAGTCCGTTTCTTGATATATATATAATACATTTAATATTTATAATTAAATTTACCTCAAGATGTTATTTTTTTCCTTTTTTGGAACATGTTTCGGGTACTATCTTGTACCCATCCTCAGCCTTCCGGTTTTTTTGTCTGGTGAAGTACATACGTGTTGTTGGTTGACTATTATTATTGTGGCTTCCTGTTGGCTTCTGGTATTTCAAATTGGTTTTATTGTGTGTGATTATGGTGTATGTGTTAGTTTTTTGTGTATTTTCAATGTAGTGTGCTTTGAATATTGTGTCATGTTTTGTATTGATTTGTATTTGTTCAGGTATTAGTTTGTTTTCTGTTTTATGTTTGTATATTTGTAAATTTTCCCAAATGTTCATTATGGTGCCTTTGTGTGGTATATGTTTTATTAGTGTTACATTGGTTATGTCTGGGAATTCATGTCCTGTGTTTATTGCATATGTGGCTAAATTGGATTTATATATTTCTGGTTTTTTGTATGCATTTAGGTGTTCAAAATAACATTTTTTCAGCTGTTTTTTTGTTTGTCCTATGTAACATTTATTGCAATCTTGGCATTCAATTTTGTATATGCCATTAGTTGTTGTATTATCTTTGTTGTGTGAGCTATTTAGATTTTGTAATTTATTTTTATTAGTTTTGTATGCTATTTTTATATCTGTGTTTTTAAATAGTTTTGTCATTTTATTATTTATGTATGTGAATGTGGCCAAATATTACATTTAATATTTATAACTAAATTTACCTCAAGATGTTATTTTTCCTTATTTGGAACATGTTTCGAGAGCTCCCGTGCTCCCATCCTCAGCCTTTGCGATCTTGTGTCTGGTGAAATATTTGTGTGTTGGCTGCTGGATGCTATTAAGGTTGTCTGTTGGTCTTTGGTATTTTAAAGTTGTATTATTGTGTGTGATTGTAGTATATGTATTTGTATTTTGTGTATTTTCGATGTTGAGTGCTTTGAATATTGTGTCATGTTTTGTATTGATTTGTTCTGGTATTAGTTTGTTTTGTGTTTTATGTTTGTATATTTGTAAATTTTCCCAAATGTTCATTATGGTGCCTTTGTGTGGTATATGTTTTATTAGTGACACATTGGTTATGTCTGGGAATTCATGTCCTGTGTTTATTGCACGTGTGGCTAAATTGGATTTATATATTTCTGGTTTTTTGTATGCATTTAGGTGTTCAAAATAACATTTTTTCAGCTGTTTTTTTATTTGTCCTATGTAACATTTATTGCAATCTTGGCATTCAATTTTGTATATGCCGTTAGTTGTTGTATTATCTTTGTTGTGTGAGCTATTTAGATTTTGTAATTTATTTTTATTAGTTTTGTATGCTATTTTTATATCTGTGTTTTTAAATATTTTTGTTAGTTTTGTCATTTTATTATTTATGTATGTGAATGTGGCCCATTTTTTGTTGTTGATATTATTTATGTGTTGTTCATTTTGATTAATTCTTAATTGTTCAGTTTTTATTTTATATTTGATTTTATTTTCTATTTTGTTCATAGTATTTTTATTGTATCCATTTTCATAACCATTTTGGTATATTGTATTTCTTTCTTTGTCAGTTTCTTGTTTGTTTAGGGGAATTTTGTACATTCTGTTAAATAGCGAATAGAATGCTGCCATTTTATGTTGTGGTGGGTGGTCAGAATGGTTAGGTATAATGATGTTGGTGGAAGTTGGTTTTCTATATATTGCATATTGTATGTGGTTGTTGTATCTTGTGATGGTTATGTATAAATAGTTGATTTTGTTATGTTTTTCTTTTTCTTCTGTGAATTGTATTTTGGGATGTATGTTATTGATTTGTTTCAGTATGTTCTCTGCATTTGTGTTTTTGTTATTTGATACATATAGCCCATCATCTACATATCTTATCCATATGCCATTTGGGTCATGTGATTTTATAATATTTTGTATTTTGGTATCTATGTGTTGTAGGAATATTTCTGCTATCATGCTTGATAATGGTGATCCCATTGCTAAACCTTCTTGCTGTTGATAAATTTTGCTATTAAATTCAAAGTAATTTTGTTTTAGTATTAGTTGGAGGCTAATTTTTATTTCGGTAAAAAAAAGCACAAATACAAGCACAAAGATTATGGATACAAAACGAAATTAATCAATTATACAGTAAGAAAAATAGCATAACACTAGACATATACAAACTACACTTAGAGCTAACAAGTTTATTACATCCAATCATTTGGAATAATAAATACAATAACATAGAAAATAAAATAAGATTTGAAAAAACAAAAAGACTATTACAATCAACAAAAAACTCAACACATTAAAACAACAAAACAAAAATCAAGAACAAAAAAACAAAAATAAACACACATTTTACCCTCAAACTATTAACCTTAGCAATACAGAATTTAACAAAAAAGAAATAGAATATTTAAACAATATATCAAAAACTAACATAACTCAAAATGCAAACAGAAATCTAGAAAATTTAATAGTAGAAACAGAATTTGCCATTAACCTAATAAAAGACAATATACAAGAAGAAAAAAGAACAGAAGCAACACATATAATTAAAAAAATAATCACTAGCGAAATGAAAAACAAAGATAAACAAAAGAAAGACAATAAAACAATAAAAGAATTAAAAAATAAAGTAAAGAACAATAATTTAATAATAACTAAAGCAGACAAAAGTCAAGCAACAGTAATCATTGATAAAGCAGACTACATCAACAATAATAAATGCATACTACTAAATAAAAATCCAACAGAAAACTATCTTAAACAAACAAGAAAACTAATAAAAACAACTAAAAAAATGTTCAACAATAAAAACACAGACATATATATAAATAATAATCCAGAACCACCTAAAATGAATAGCCTAATAAAAATACACAAATTAAACAACCCAATACGTGCATTAATCAACTTCAAAAAAGCTCCTAAATACAAAATAGCAAAAATAATAGCACAAAAGTTAAAAAATAACCATCTAACAAATAACCATCATAACATAAAAAATACTTACGAATTAATAGACAAACTAAAAATAATAAATATAAATGAAAATATATTTTTCACATCATATGACATCACAAACATGTACACCAACATCCCAGTAGAAGAAACAATAGACATAATAATAAACAAACATAAAGAATAAAATGAAAACAAACAATATATAACCAAAATAAAAAATAGCCTCCAACTAATACTAAAACAAAATTACTTTGAATTTAATAGCAAAATTTATCAACAGCAAGAAGGTTTAGCAATGGGATCACCATTATCAAGCATAATAGCAGAAATATTCCTACAACACATAGATACCAAAATACAAAATATTATAAAATCACAGGTCCCAAATGGCATATGGATAAGATATGTAGACGATGGACTGTATGTATCAAATAACAAAAACACAAATGCAGAGAACATACTGAAACAAATCAATAACATACTGTACTGTACATCCTAAAATACAATTCACAGAAGAAAAAGAAAAACATAACAAAATAAACTATTTAGACATAACCATCACAAGATACAACAACTACATACAATATGCAATATATAGAAAACCAACTTCCACTAACATCATTATACCAAACCATTCTGACCACCCACCATAACATAAAATGGCAGCATTCTATTCACTATTTAACAGAATGTACAAAATTCCCCTAAACAAACAAGAAACTGACAAAGAAAGAAATATAATGTACCAAATAGGTTATGAAAATGGATACAATAAAAATACTGTGAACAAAATAGTAAATAAAATAAAATATAAAATAAAAACTGCACAATTAAGAATCAATCAAAATGAACAACACATAAATAATAACAACAACAAAAAATGGGCCACATTCACATACGTAAATAATAAAATGACAAAACTATTTAAAAACACAGATATAAAAATAGCATACAAAACTAATAAAAATAAATTACAAATTCTAAATAGCTCACACAACAAAGATAATACAACAACTAACGGTATATACAAAATTGAATGCCAAGATTGCAATAAATGTTACATAGGACAAATAAAAAAACAGCTGAAAAAATGTTATTTTGAACACCTAAATGCATACAAAAAACCAGAAATATATAAATCCAATTTAGCCACATATGCAATAAACACAGGACACGTATTCCCAAACATAACCAATGTATCACTAACAAAACGTATACCACACAAAGGGACCATAATGAACATTTGGGAAAATTTACAAATATACAAACATAAAACAGAAAACAAACTAATACCTGAACAAATACAAATCAATACAAAACATGACACAATATTCAAAGCACTCAACATCGAAAATACACAAAATACAAAAACATATACCACAACCACACACAATAATGCAACTTTAAAAGACCAAAGACCAACAAACTACCTTAATAACATCCAGAAGCCAACACACAAATACTTCACCAGAAACAAGATGGTGAAGGCTGAAGATGAGAGAACAGGAACTCTCGAAACATGTTCCAAATAAGGAAAAGAAAATCTTGAGGTAATATAATTATAAATTTTAAATAATATATATATATATATATATTGTTGAAATACAGTGCTCGTCTCTTATTGTTATAGTATTAAATTTTAGTATTGAGTTTTAGAGTTTAAGTTTGCGAAACGTTATTACGTCGCACGTCGGACGCGTTCTGTGTTATAAAAGCGTCATGTAGCCTGTGTGTCCTTACCTGTCCCTTCTCACTCTTTACTTCTTCCCGATAGGCACCAAATTGTTTTGCCAGAAAACAATTAAAAGATTCTATCTTAGTTGTTTTACGGTAATGTAGTATTTGATTCGAATTGTTCGCCAACTGGCTGGAACTCGAATCTCGCTTGAGTGGGGGAACGTGTTACCAACGTAAAGTAATGTTGGTTAATTCTACTCGCTGCTACAAAACACTACATACATAATATATTGAAAATAATTACTGGACAGTTAGTAACGATTCAAACTTTTTTTATTTGGCTTCAGAACTTGTTAATTTTCATTAATGCTTATACAAAATGTGATTAATATAATATGTTTTAGCCTCGGCAATAAATAATTGTTTACTCAGCGGAAGGCTGGGTTGGCAATGCAATGTTATTCTGTCACCATGATAGACGGCGTTTCTTATTTATACACAATAAGTTTGCCAATGAATTCTTTTAAGTACGACAAAGAAGTTTAAAACAAAATAATTAACTACAATATATATCACTTTACAATCTTGGTAATTAAATATGAACAAGGTTTACATTAGATTCAAAGCTGTGGTGTCAAAAGTGTGTGACGGTGTCATTCGTTTAGTACATAGGTTATATTCAGTTAGTTGGTATGCATAAAATATGTTTTATTTATCAATCTTTGAAAAAATAATACCATCAGTTATAGTGAGAGTTCACAGTTTAGTGAGAAAGTTTAAAGAGAATTTATTTCAGAGATATAGTTAACTCAGCAATACTTATCATCAGTTGCTTTGAAGTGTTGTGTCAGATAGTTAAGGTAGGTTGGGTTCAACGATGTTGGTTCTTCAATCTTCAAACATCTTTGGCTTCAGGTACGCCTTGCGTCTTTTTCATGTTAGTTGATTTATTTTAATGGATCTGGATTTAATTAAGCTGGTCCTTGGCCTGGGTTGAATGTGTTATTCCCTCATCAGTTAGTTCGGTCCTTTACTTCATGGAATCTGGTCACTTTTACTGTTTTTAAATCAAATTTTGGGCCCTTCACGGCATGGCGTCTCTTACTCGTATGCGTCACTATAAGACTAACGTTCCTAACTGAAAATCATCAATATCCTGCTGTTGTCATGGTAACTCAAAGATTCTGATTGGATAAACTCGACTTAAGACCATTGTTAGAAGATTTGAATTTTTATTCAAAATGGTTACATATCTTCTGATTGCTATTAATCTTCGGTATTCTTTTTTAAGTATTAAATATCATCACCACTGTTTGTATTTTGTTTCAAAGATTAATTTAACATCTCATAAGGTTGGGTTTACTGATGTATTATGTAACAATATAATTGAAGACGTCCTCGTCTTCCTTCAAGCCCCGCGATGGAAGCCAAATCTGTAACAATAAAATTGGAGCGTACCTGCAAAATGTGTACAATTTATATATGTTGTGTATAATTAGTGCGTTCGCCTCGCACTGGGTCGTTACAGTAATGTTGTGGCTAGCGATGTTCGTAGCGTAGATATGATCACCTGTGTATTACGATATATAGGACCATGTTAATTATAAGTTGATCTACTCCTTTTCTCTTTCCTTCTTATTGCCTTCTCTTTTCTGTTACACTCTTTGTTGTCCTTCTCCTCTACTCCTTCAAATGTCTGATGGGTGACATTTATTCTGGATAATTATTATTTTCTTTTTTGTGTCGAAATTAATGAAGGAGTAGAGTTTGTTTATTATAGTTTAATTTTTCTTATTTAATATGTCTTAGTCGTTTCTTGTACCCTCTTGTTTTGGTGACTGTCTGGTAGCTTTATTTAATTTTAATACCTTCTTCTATTCCATTGGGTTGCTTGGTCATTAATTCGAAGATCAGTCCCTTTTTTTGGTGTGTGGTATCTTCACTTTGTTTACCCATGGTCCATCATTTCCTCTGCACTTGTGGTTCGGATAATCTGGGTGTGCATAACTATTTCCTTGCTGGTGAAATAGGTATCCTTTATCTTGTACCACAATTCTTCTAACATCATATGTTCAGTTGTCTCCATGCCTACGTTATTCAATATATTTTGATCAATCAAAGAAGTTGTTAATTGTACCTCCTTCGTTAATGTTATTATTGCTTTTTTATCTTGCATTTGTATTTCTTGAGTATTCAAGCGTTCTAGAGACCTTTTTAATTTGTGACACACTATTTTGTTGTGAGTCCCTTCTATTTCTTGTATTTCCCATTTAGGCATAGGTTTGCTGAATTTTTCATCCACTGGTTGGTTGTGAATTCCTTTTATAATTTCCCTAGGAGTCCTCCTACAATACTTATACTTTATTAAAGTGCTTTGGTAGGTAAGTGGCAAATTAAACACGTCGATGAGTCCGCTCTTCATCATTTCTAATTCTCCTCTGGTTTTTATTAGTTTCTTTTTATACACTTTTCCCCATTCCTCTGTTTTCTTAATTTTCTTAATTATTCGGTTCTTCTTTCTTCCTCTTCTGTGGTTGGTTTTTATGTGTTGGATTTTCTCAGGGTTATTGTTACCTTTATTTTCAGAAAACAATATATTTGTTACTTCTACAATTTCCATCTCCTTCTGTGTTATTTTCTGATTCCCTGGTTCCATGTTCTCATCCAACGTTTCTTTGATGCTTCCAGGAGTGCTGTCTAGTGTTTCACTCAATTGGTTGAAATCACTATCTAAAGTTTCTTGAAGGTGATTTACTGGGTAATTTGTTTCTTCCCATCTCTTATTCATCCCCGTTTTTGCCGGTTTAACTTCTTCACGAAACTCTACTAGCATGAATTTTAATTCTTCTCTGTTCTTCTCACCATCTTCCTTCATTTGCTGTAGGAGTGTTTCACAGTTGTTTTCAATCTTGTCATTTAATACGTCAAGATCCTTTTTTATCTGCCTCTTCAGCTCCTCCCCCTTCTCTTCTAATATTTCCTGGCTCCTCTTCAGGGTTTCCTGGTTGCTTTCTATTTTGTTATTTAAAAGCTCTAATTTTTTATTCAATTCTTCTTTATCTGACTCCAATTTTTTATTCAAGAATTCTCTATCTTGTTTCCTTCCCTCTTGCAGTGATTCTAATTTTGTATTGTTTGACTCCAATTTTTTATTCAACTCTTCCTTGTCTTCTCTCCTTCCCGCTTGCAATGATTCTAATTTTGTATTGGTTTGTCCGAATTGCTCCATCATTATTCTGAACATCTCCTGCGTGCTCATGTCTTCTTTTTGAGTGGGTTTACTGGGTTGATCCCCGACCATTACTTCCACTTCCGGTTCTGGTTGAGTTGGATTTCCTGGTTGGTTTTCCTGAACGTCCTCTTCGACTAGCTCCCCGATTATTTCTTCAATTTCTTCCATCTCTTCTGGCTGGCCTTCACCTTCAATTACTTTCTGTGTGTCCTTCCTGGTAACCATTGAGTGTCTCTTCATAGCCGCCATTGGCCTTCTTTTACGGCCTCACCGGTTGGTCGCCAAGTCGTTTTACAAAACAACTAAAAATTGTGTTTGAACAAGTTATCAGCGTAGCGGGTTGGTGTATTCGAATAGTTCCCGCTCGCACAGACGTCTCAATCGTCGCTTCTGACGTATGACTGGCAACTTGCTTACTGCTACAATTTATTCTTCAATACAAGTAATTATTATATAGCACTCCCTATGAAATGATAACGCTGGTTACTCCCTGTAATAAATATTTTTTAATGGGTGATAACTGAAAACATTTACAATTACAACAAAATAATTATCAACTGGTTACATGAGATCTTGTTTTCAGGGCGGCGAATGTGATTTAGAAACCATTTAACCTGGCATCGCAATTTACGTTAAACATATTACAATGTTTATTGGTTTCAAAAATCGTGGATTCTTTTGGCTATGAGTTAAAGAACTCCAATGGTTACAATAAAAATATAAATTACCTTAATCTAAGTGTACATGAAAGATAAAGTGTGCTGTTACAATCTGTTGTGTGGTGTCGTAAAAGTGTCCTGTAAGTTCGTGTTTAATTCTTAGGTTATTCAATGTTAACAAAGTTTCTATTAAGTTTTAATTTGCTCAAATATTCTATGAAAGAGAAATATTGTTTCTATAGTGTGGTAATTTTACCTTTCAAAATTATTTAAAGTGATTAGGGTTGGTGGAAAATAAATAATTGGATAGTACTTAACACCTCAACGAGTCTGGATGTCTTCGTAGTGTATTCGAGATAGGATTTGGCTGCATAAATTCAGTTTTCTTGGATTTTGGGCTTCACTGAATGTGGCGTCTTTTTCGTCATGGGTTTTGACATTCTTTTCAAGGATAATTTCTATTTATTTTGGTCTTGGGTCTTGAAATATCTGCCACAACGGTCATCTGCTTCTTCAGTGATCGGTTTCAGCAACTTTGAATAATTGTTTTCATGATTTACACTGAACAAAACGCTCTTCCAAACTTTTGCATCTGTATTGGCTTAATGATGCTTCGCTTCTTTCAATTTCCAACGGTATTTTCTTCTTCAACTGCCGTTTCCATAGTAACGGTATTATTCTGATTGGCTGATTTTGAGTTGATGTATTATTATCCGAATTTGAATTCTTCGTATATCTTCTGATTACTGTTATTCCTCCATCTTCCTTCCTGGTTATTAAATATGGTCACTATAGTATTTATTCTCGTTCATAGATTATTTTGATACCCCACAAGCTTGGGTAATTTCAGATTTTAAGTTTTTACAATTATGTTAATGCTTGTTAATTACATTTCCTTTTATATAATAATGCCTATTACAATATTTTGTGTTATAAATGATTTACAATTTATTCTTGGTGATTCCTTCACCTCAGATTTTCTAAATTCTTATTCAATTTGTTATAATTTTTGGTTGTTTGGTTCTGACAGTTATGTTTTTTCTAGGCCTGAGTAGCCATTATTGTAATTTACTTATTTCCAAATACACTGTACTCACCGTCTATGGCTTTTTTCCTTGATGTTTTTTCCAGTTTACATGTTTCAAGGCGCTTGCCTCATCATCAGAACTTATAAAATCAATCTATGTCATAAATAATGACATTTGTCAAAATATTAAAAACACAATACGGCAATTAAACTATGTACATAAATTCGCTTTAAAAATGTTCGGTGTGCCTTGCAAGACAACACGCGCCGTACTGACGTAATCTAAGCCTTATCTCGACTATATCTCATAGCGGTATCGTACAGTATATTTGATTTATACTGTAATTGGTCGTTTAACACATGTGGCTTGGTACTGGCGTCGTTGTATGCTTTGTAAATTTCATATTCTTCAAGGGCGTTCAAATAACTCCCTTTACTGCAGAAATGAAGGGGTATTAAATTTGAGCTAAAATCCGTGTAACTGTGACTGTTGTCTATGAGGTGCTTGGCGAAATTTGACTTGATATTGTCGAAGTTGTAAACTCGTGTAGGGGGTCTATGTTCAGAAAATCTTTTCAAAAAACCTCGACCCGTCTGGCCCACATAAAAAGCCTCACAGTCGTTGCAGACTAGCTTATAAACACCCGTTTTATTTTCAAGACTGGTATGTTCCATTTAAATTTATATAATGATTTATTCCATTTAAATCAATATTACTTATTTCGTTCAAATCACATTTTGTTTCAGCCTATTGGGCTTTACTTTGTTATTTTTATTAGTTGTGTTGTGTTTTGAGTCTGTAGGTGTGTTGTTTACTGTTCAATATTGCTTTCTCTATTTCAATCTTTAAAACATAACATTAGGCTTATGGACTGCACATTTCATTCAGCCATATCCTATTCACAACATTAACATGAACACAATTTTTTATAAGTTATTAGAGTTATTATTTTGATTAAGAAATATCCTCACTCCCTTCTAACTTATCCTTATTTGCTAATTTTTTAGTTTATAACACATATTATTTTTGTTGTGATAAACAACATCACTTTCTATTAAATCAATAATAGTCCTTTATAATTTAGATATCTTTGTTAGTTTTTTGACTTCTTAATCTCTAAACAATTTTTATATTCCCTCCATGGTAACACCTTCAATTTATTCTATTCTGGAATCCTCCCTTTTTACTTACTACTGGCTATAATTAAACTTAATTCTATTGAACATCTTTCTTAAATAAAAAGTCATCATCACTTCTAGTGTTTCCTATACCTTATACTATAATTCACACTTAACACTATTTATCATCAGCTATTTATTCACTGTTAATTTCCAACCTTTATCTTACCTTCACTTGTAAATTATTTATTGTTAATTATAACTTCACTAGTGTCACACTTCACTTTGGGGTTTTTTCACCTACACTATTGCACTGTATCACTGTTTATATTATTTGTTTTATAGTGGGTGTTCCCTATACTTATTTCTCTTTCATGACTTAATACTAATGACAATTAATACTTACTGACTAATACTTACTAACTACTAACAATTTTTATCTGTGGTTTAGGTTGCCTTTTTAATGGGTAGTAACCGTTATCTCTCCTTCCTCCGGATAACCATTGTTTTGGTTTCAATATTCGTGTTGAGTGCTTTTTTACTTGTTTTGGTGAACCATTCTTGGTTTTCACTTTTGCTTGTCTCCCTCCTTTTCATTTTCCTTGTTTGTTTAATATATTGGGTTTTTTCATCCGTTTCTTTGGGTATTTTGGGGTCTTTTAAACCCCATAAACTTGTTTCCTTTTGGTTTGGGTTTATTATTTCCTTATTGTCGTTGTTTATTTGTGTGGTTCCCTTCTTTATTTGTTTCTGGATGTTGGGTCAATCACTTGGGTTAGGTTAAAGTCGTCGTATTGTCGTGTTATATTCCTTATATTTTAATTAAATCAATCAGTTTATTTGATAAGAAGTATCTTTACAATTACAAATATATTTTTTATCCCTGGTACTGGGTTGGCTATTTGTGTCGTGACAATTAACATTTGGACAGTTATGTTGATATTATCTAATTACACTGTTTTCTTATTTTATATTATTACTATAACATTTCTCTCTTAATATGATTCCCTAATTGTCCTTTATTGTTTACTTGTCTTAGTTTTGCTAATGTTATAGTTTAATTCTTACAATTTGTAGTTTTTGTAGTTTTACAGTTAGGCATTTGCCTAGGCCTAAACATCAATTGGCTATTTTTCTTAAATTATACAGATTACACTTTATTTTCCCCTTGTATAGGTTCTGGTTTGTTTTATACATGATTTGTTCATTTGTTGAATGGTTTTATGTCTGTTCTATTGTAATTATAGGTTATTTTATTAGTTTCCATATTATGGCTTGTCTATTGTCATAACTGCTTTTTCAGTATCATTAGATTTGTCTGAATTTATCTTGTTTCTTATTTATTGCTCCTGTTTATAATTGAACTATTATTTCTTATTCTCTATTACTTAAAATATAACATTTAGGTTTATGGTCTGTATTATTCCCACAGCCATATTCCTGTTCATTAAACAATTATTATTGCATGTCATTACTCACAATATTCATTCTCTCCATCTCCTCATACTCTTTGGTGAGTTATAATTCTTGGATTTCGTTGTCCATGACATGTCCGTTACTTAACTAAATATCACTATTACTTTAATGACTAGGAACACTAGGGTTTTTATAAGTAAAAGCAAAAAGTTTTACCTTACAGCCTTAACCGGTTTTCTCCTTTAAAAGGCTTCTTCAGAGGCTGCCACAGGCAGCGCTATCCGTCTTGTTGTGGGTGACGAAATCGAATTTCGAAAGATCGATGCTGTGTGTGTGGGTGAGATATGTTCGAATAATGCGTGCGATCTGAATTGTGTCTGTTCGTTTAGGATGTCGTTTTTATTTGTTTTTGTGTGTTTGTTTATTTCCAATTGTTCTAGAGTGTCTAGTTTTCGGCCTTTTGTGTGTACATGTAGAATGTTCATGTTATTGTCGATGTTTTTATATGTGTGGTTTGCTTCAATGAGGTGGTTTGCAAAGGTGGATTCTGTAGTGGAGTAGACTGCCTTTGTGTGTTCAATGTATCTCTGTTTGAAGCTACGTCCTGTCTGGCCTATGTAGAATTTACTGCAATTTGAGCAATTTAGCTTGTAAACACCGGGTAGATCGAATTTGTTTTGTGCTTTGTGTGTGTGTTTTGATAGTGTGTGTTCTGTTTTGTTGGTAGTTTTGTAAGCAATTCTGTATCCTGCTTTTTTGAATTTGTGGGCTATTTTTTCAGTTTGTTTGTTGATGTATGTTAGTGTTATGAATTTGTTGTTTTCTGTCTTTGTCTGTTGTTTGTTTTGTGTAGGAGTTTACTGACTATTGTTCTGTCATATCTGTTAGATTCTGCTAGATATTTTATCGTGTTCAGTTCGTCTTTGTAGTCTTTTTCATCTAAGGGGATGTTGTTAAGTCTATGTATCATGGTTCTGAAGGCAGCTAGTTTGTGTTGTATTGGGTGATTGGAGGTGTTGTGTATTAGTGTGTCAGTTATAGTTGGTTTTCTGTATATACTGAATTTGTGCCTGTGTTCTAGTTTTGTGATGGAGAGGTCTAAGAAGTTTATGGTATTGTTGTGTTCGTATTTGGCAGAAAAGGTTATGTTTTTATGTATTTTGTTTATGTGCGTTAGTAACTGTTCACATTGTCTTTTGTTTCCCCTGTATAGTATTAGAATGTCATCAACGTATCTGTGCCAATATAGTATTTTATGTGAGTGTCTGTCATTGTTTGTGAGTATTTTTGTTTTTTCTAAGTGTTGGAGGAAGACTTCTGCTAGAATGCTGGATATGGGGGAGCCCATGGGTAAGCCATCGTTCTGTGTGTAGTATTTATTGTTATAAGTAAAGTAGTTTTGTTTTGTGATAATGTTCAGAGTTTCTGTTATTTCTTTGATAAGTTCGTCTGGTGTGTTGTTCTGTTTGAGTTTGTTTTGTAGGATGGGGATGTTTGTGTACAGGTTTTTAATGTCAAAGGAGGCTAATGTGGCATTATGGGGGATGTGTATGTCTTTTATTTTTGTTACTAGGTCTGTGTTGTTTTTATTACAATGTTGTTGTCTAGTTGTGTGTGTTGTCTGATAATTTTGTCTAGATATTTTGCGAGTTTGTGTGCAGGGGCATTACGGTAGTTGATAATGGGGCGGATCGGAATATCTTCTTTATGGATTTTGGGAAGCGCTTGGAGGGTAGGGGCTGATGGTCGGATTTGTTTCATGTAGTGCTTTTGTTTGTGTGTCATTATGTGTTTGGCTTTGTTGACTAGTTGTTTTACTGCGTTTTGGTATCTGTCAGTGGGGTCGTGTTTTAGTTCTGTGATGTTGTTCTGTTCCATGAAGTTTTGTACTTTTTTGTGGTTTTCACAACCACAACTCAGAAATACACACAGCCATCAAACTGAGGGAAAAGGCACACAAACACAATATCACATTTGTAAAAGCAGACAAAGGCAACACAACTGTAATCATACCCACAGACAACCTACACAAAACAGGCCAGACAGGACGTAGCTTCAAACAGAGATACATTGAACACACAAAGGCAGTCCACTCCACTACAGAATCCACCTTTGCAAACCACCTCATTGAAGCAAACCACACATATAAAAACATCGACAATAACATGAACATTCTACACGTACACACAAAAGGCCGAAAACTAGACACTCTAGAACAATTGGAAATAAACAAACACACAAAAACAAATAAAAACGACATCCTAAACGAACAGACACAATTCAAATCGCACGCATTATTCGAACATATCTCACCCACACACACAGCATCGATCTTTCGAAATTCGATTTCGTCACCCACAACAAGACGGAGAGCGCTACCTGCGGCAGCCTCTGAAGAAGCCTTTTAAAGGAGAAAACCGGTTAAGGCTGTAAGGTAAAACTTTATGCTTTTACTTATAAAAACCTAGTGTTCCGAGTCGTTAAAGTAATAGTGATATTGAGTTATAATTATTACATGACATAAAAAAATAAAAACAAAAACATTAATTAATCATATTAATACAATGATATTTCCTTATGATTAATTCCAAATGACATTAAGCCATAACTGAATCTTCAACAACTGTTTACTATTCTAATATTAACATCTTTTTTTTTATTATTATCAGTTTATCAAAAATAAAATGTTCTTTAGTGTATCATTTTAAAATAACGATATTGGGTTTTTATTTCTATTAATAAAATCAGGTATTCTGTTTATTAACACCATGATGGTCATTCGTTCTTGAATGCCTGAGCAATAATCTTAATCAATAAATTAACACTTAACATTAAGATTTGCAGACTAAAACATGACAAGTAGTAAGTACTACTATTGTCTAATACATACTTGTTATCTAGTCTGTTACACTTTGTTACATTTTGATATTAATACACTGGTGTTCACTGGATAATTACTATTAATTGCCACAGTCCTTTCTGTGATTAGCCATTATTAGCTTTCACTCATTTTTACCACTCACTGATAGTTTTTTATCACTCTTAAATCTTTTTCACTGATTTATTAGTGTCTATCCCTATCAATGGGGTTCTACTTAATTTGGTATTTTGCACTATCACCTTGCACTCTATATGTTTGATTTAAGTGTTATTGGTGGGTATTGTTTAACTTAAATTCTCTTTCTCATTTTACAATGTTCATTATTTCTCTAATTCCCCATCTCTCACTTTACAAGGTTCAATTGTAACGTTAACAAGTTCATGTCGTATTAGACTGATTTATCATAGTTACTCTCTATTCATTTGGTTAGTGTACCTTTCTAAATTTAAGTTATTGAAATTTAACACTTATCATCTACATTGCTTGTTTGAGTTGACACTAATAATTATTATTTACAATTATCATTCATTGGTTTCTCTTTTCCATTATTTTATTGGATTGTAACATTTCAACTTTTTCTATTATATGTTATTTGTTTGTGTTTTACCATTTATTTTCATTTCATTTCATTGCACTTATTTTATGGTTTTCACCTTCTCATCTGGTTTCCCTTTATTTGGTCTATCACTGGTGTTGTGGCTAGTTCTAGTTATTCACTTTATTTTGTGATGATCCATATATCCTTTCATTGGTGTTGTGGCTGGTTCTATTTATTCACTTTTTTGTTATAATTTATATATCCTTATGTTAGTGTTGGGGCTGGTTCTACTTTCTCACTTACCATCTATTGGGTTATTGTGGTTAAATCGCCTTGTATCATTGTTTTCAACGTTTTCGTTCATTGCTTGTTACTTTTCTCTTATCAGAGGTTACTTTTATGATTACTTTTATATGCTTGATCGTATTATAATTTTAATTACCAATTCTTTTATCTCTGACTCATCCCTTTTAATTATAGTGTTAAGTATTTAATAATTTATTTTTATCATGTTTCTTCATTAGTTTGTATTGAAGATATGTACCATTACAATATATAAATACTAACATTAGAATAATTAAATGGTTATTAATCAACTGAAAATCAAATATATTAACATATTTGATTTACAAAGCTAACATGTATTGTATAATACATGGTACGCCTCCTTGCTGCTCGGAAGATGCTAGCCATGACAATACAAAGTGTGAACAGTGCAATTTTCAGGAAATTCTTAATAGATTCGAATAGGATTTTCAAAAATACATAAATTTATGGCCTGTGACCAAT
This sequence comes from Magicicada septendecula, assembly GCA_034769895.1. Classification (NCBI taxonomy): domain Eukaryota; kingdom Metazoa; phylum Arthropoda; class Insecta; order Hemiptera; family Cicadidae; genus Magicicada; species Magicicada septendecula. Next base: position 490,098,045 of record CM068370.1, on the reverse strand, counting down.
TTTTTAAATTATATAGCTGAAATTCCATCTGAAATCATCAATTTTGTGCTATTAGTTTCATCCACACAAAGGCAGAGTGAAGCTCAGTTTGCCTTTAACACCCAAAAATGGGGAACTTCGATTGGTAATAAGAAAAAAACAGTTTTCAGGCCTATGTTTAGATTCAATTTTTTCATTATTTTGATTAGTAGCAGAAACTTTTGTGAACTGTGAAGTATGGCAGAAACTGTGATTTGTGTGTGTGTGTGTGTGTGTTTTATTTTTACTTTTGTATGTACTATTGGCTGTGTATACACACAATTTATTTTATTTTATTTTGTTACAGGACACAAAATCTGATCAGTACTTATTTTCACATTACGCTCAACATGATGGTGAACCCATTGAAGACTATTATACAAGAATAACTGAGAGGATAACTGGTGAATCTAATGACGATTATGTGCACAGATTAGTAGCTTTAGAGCGATTGTTCCCTAATATTGGATTGTGGAATAGGCGTATATTTTTAAAATATACTCGAGCATTTTACTCTCTGCTGTGTTGGGAACACCCGGGTATAACTCAACTAGAGTTTATAAGGCAGTTATTTGTTCAGAAACCTTCCGAAACAGACGCTGTGTATTTGGATAGAATTAGTCTGTATCGCATTGCATGCCAAGACGCACTCGACTGGAATTACCCAGCAGTTTTGTACACTTTTTACAATATCAGCGGCCGCTACTTTGAGTTGTTATTTGCAAAACGCGAAAATGAACCAACGAACGTATATCTGGAACGGATGTTTGCAAGACAAGTAGGTGACAACAACTTTACGCTGACAACAAGACTCAGCATGCTTCAACTTGTTAGACCAGATTTGGAAGTATGGCTTAATCCTGGATATTTGAACATATCGTTACCTTACTATGTGGCGCAGTACAAAAAACGCCCATCAGAAAACGATAAACAGTTTATTAGACGACTTCTGCAAAAATATGATAATGAAAAGCCGCTGTCACAACTCAAAAGGCAGAACTTTTTCTCGCTTGTGTTTCCACATTTTAAATTATTGAGGAAGAGAAACATCACACAAAAGAAATTGTTGAGACGTAACAGCAGTGTAATTGTGGGACAGGTAAGAGTACATGGTTGCCTTCAAATAAATATGCTTAGACGTGAATAGTTAGTACCTTATAATAAATCTATTATTAATTTCTACGTAGGCCTATACTGTTTCCGCTCTTAGCTTAATCCTGATGTAAACAAACAGGTGTGGCACATCTGAAACGCTATTTGCTGCTTGAATTAGAGGCGTGTCACACTGACAGAAGGAGGACAGACAGGGTACATTATAATGTTGATACTGTATAAACACATGTAAATTGTGATAAGTTTTATGTTCCGGACCAAAGTAATATTTGTGTGACTGTGTCGGAGCGACAATGATGTATTTTATAACACGCAGAGTTAATGTTTTTTTTATTTACTGTTTGAATATCACAAGAAAAAAAATAAAGTAGGCCTATATTTAAAGCAAAAATAGAAGCTGTGATAATTACTTACCAGTGTACTGTGTATTATAAGTTGCTGTCAGAGAGTAATTCAATGTCTTCCACATCTGTGTCGGAACTTAAATCATCACTTGAGTCAGCAGTGTTAGGATGGTAAGATTGTCCACGACTGCGTTGGTAATTTGGTTGAATTTTCATGGCTTATCTTCTTTCTTGAATACATGCTCAAAACAACGACTCCACTTGTCCATCGTTATTTCATTTACCACGTTCTCTATCAGTTGTTTTACATTGTGCAGCTTATATGTTGTGTTGTGACAGGCAACATATCATTTCAACTGACTCCATATTAATTCAATGAGATTCAGTGATAAGGAGAAAGTCTTAAAACGGCATGCCCAGATTTTTTGGCAATATCATTTTCTAAAAACTTTTTAAATTTATGTTCATTTTGCTAGTGGCGATAAAGTTCTATTATGTTTTCATAAAGATGATTAAACGTATTCAAAAACCACTTGTCGCAGTAAAGACAACTCTCACATGACTACAGACATTCTGCTCATGCGTGTAATACATTACTGTGTACACAGTGTGAATGGCCCTGACCGATAGCATTTCTGATTTACCACGTGGGTTTGTTTACATCAGGATTAAACTAAGAACGGAAACAGTATAGATGTGTGTGTTTTAACAGTGGAACCATAAGTTTTAAATTATTTAAAACCTGTGATACATTTAAACTATACAGTCACTCTGTGGGTGTGTGTGTTTTACTAAATTTATAAATTATATATAATCATATGTATGTTTGTTATTTTAGACTCCAGCTTTTACTCTGGAGGAGTACATAACTCACACATATATACAGAAACCGTATGAAACTCGAACTGAGCATATTGTTAGAGTTACGAAAAGACTATCCAGAGAAACCGATGAACTATTTAATAGAAGACTAAGCGTTATAATGAATTACATAACAGATATAGCAGATGACTTAATAAGTCTTTTCCCATTCCTTGGTGACAGCGAGGAAAGTAGTGGTAGCAGCAGTAGCAGCAGCAGTAGCAGCAGCGATGGTAAAAAGTTACACATAACTGTCACAAAATATCGTAATGGAGGACGGACACTTGTTATAAAAAAAACGGTAAGTAAATGTTTTCACTATTTTGGCAGACAACACTGATTGCCATTGCATGCGGTTCTTTGTGTACACTAGTTTACCATTTGAATTTAGTGTCAGTTCATTCCTTTAAATGACTAGGCAACTGGGAAACTAGGCAAACAGTGAACTATAATGAAGAAAAAATGTTTGACAATTTTGAACTGTAATTTAATAACTACAGTGATACATATTCCACTACTAAGAAAACACTTTCTTTTTGCACAACAAAGTGAACGTGGCAACATTCAAAAAACGAAAGAAAAAAAAACACATTGGAAATTATAAGGATTAGATGGACACAAACAAAGCGGTTGTATATGCCTGCCACAGACCATTCATGGCAAAAGTTATATCAGTCTGCTACAAGGGACCAGCGGGCGTATACGACCGCTTCATGTTTTCTTATATTATTAGACTCAGAAAGGAAAATGAGTGACTGACTACTACTTTTTACTTGATTACAAGGCTAGTCCAGTTGAAAAATAGACTTGGTCCCCCAGGAAGAAAAATTAATTTTACTGTGGTCGTTAAAGTATTAATACATTATTCATAATATTACTTTCAACGTGGGTTGGGATTCGCTGGTGTATAATAAAACGTTACGAGTTAAAAAAAAAAATTATTAATACTGAAATATTGATTTTTTGTTGTATTACCTACCTTTCGTGAAACTTCCAGGGTCTCGTCTGGTGTACTCATTAGCAGAGAGAAATAGGTAAACGCAATAACCAATACATCTTGATATGTGAAATTAAACCTGTTTTATTATATCTACTTCAACATCTAAAAGGTATCAAACAATTTATTTTATGTATCACTGTAATACTCATTGTATGTGGTTGACTTTACTTACGTTATACAGGAAGCCAAATTTGTTACGCCATTTAACACTAATGCTTATACACTAAACAAACTAACAAAAATTATTAAACTAATTAGACCGCCCAGTCTGCTCACGCACAACTTGCATACCTATTTTAAAACCCCATTTAATTGATTAATTTAGTTGGAACATTTTAAAATTAAATTACGACGCTGTATTACCAAACGGCGTCACTCCTTCGCTGCACTGTACCGCGTGTGTTTTAAAGCCGAAATCTTTTACTGTTCCCATTTTTATTTTTCATCCTATTGACTTCATTGACTCTATCTGTTATTTTATTCACTCTAACTATTGGTGATCACTTTCTACAGAATAAATTTAGGCTTTACGTGCACAAGTTTATTACTTCACACCCGGCCGGGCTGAGAGTTTTATTCAAACGGGGCGAGCGTTACTAATAAAGTCTCCCACCATAAGTTAGGCATAGTGGAACTTACAACACCTTATGATCGAATCTTCCGTCACTGTTCATTCAACACATGGGTTTTGCGTGTTTTGGACGCTGACTATATTTGGTGAGCACTGGTCGACGTCACAGATGTGGGACGGACTTCATCAAGACTTCCGTCGTCTATAAAGCACATTGCTGAATCAAATTCGCCCAAGCCATTTTATTTTGCTTCTTGGCGTGGGTCTGCGCACCTGCTGGAGTGGCGCGTTTGTACACAGATGTCACACAGATTTAAAATTCCAGGAAGTGTATTATCGTCAACAGCACGACATTCCTTTGTATTGTTTCATCACCCAGCTACAGCGTACCGTTTCTTTGTTCGCAAAATGCTTTTATTCAACCACGTGGCCGTACACACAGATGGAAAAGGAATTTAAAATTTAATAAAATGAAACCCAAAATTTAATAAAATCAAAAAGCCCCTTTTTAGCCCCGTTACAATACCCCCCCCAATGAGAGGTCTTCTGTCGAAACAGAAGAAATCTCATTGCTGAAACCCCTAAGAGGACCGGTGAGGATAAGGTGCCAACAACCCCCTTTAGCTCTTATACATCATGGGTAAACAACCCCCCTGGCTCGGCGACTATGGCCGCATCTGAACAAGACCACTGGACTTCTCTATACGAGATCCCAACACCATAAAATCGAACAGACACGCACCACAGCGCACCTCACCTTCTATCATGCCACCCCAAAATCCAAATCCCTGGTCTTATATCATGCCAGATCCTCAACCGATATGTTCCCCCTTTTCATGCACACTGGGCTGCCTTTAGCAGTTACTGGGCTTGTACACACACTTATAACTATATCCTAGCAAAATTTTCATTTTTACATTCAAAATTTATTTAAGTTGAAATTACTTTCTTCAACATAAAAAAAAAAAAAATTCTTTTATCTGAATTGATTAATTCTCTTCGTTACTATTGATAATTCGAAAAACAAATAAATTGAACTTTTACTTAAAACATGAACTTCCTTATCCTAACAGTTGCTTATACATATATCCTAGACAATATAATTCAATAACACTATTAATACACACAAACAATAATATAATCAAAATTCAAAACATCAATTAGATGGCAGGCACAAAATCAAGTTTTTTTTTTTAATTTAAATTTATTAAAATAGACTTTTCTCAACATTAAAAAAAAACTTTTTAAATTATTTAAATCAATTTGGAAACAAAATTGGCATCACTTCATTGCCAAAACTGGTCTTGTTTACAACATCACCCATCAGCTGATCAAACTGGGTCAAGTCCACAACCTTGACCTACACAAGTCATACATAAGCTACATCAGGAAATGCATTAAACCTCTTTAAAAGTTTACCTTCAAACATAATAAAACATAATAAAATAAGGCATTTAAAATCACCATAGTATTAACACAATTAACAAATAAATTGACATTTAAATTACTCAAAATTACACATTTTACAACTTTACTTGATTCTCCAATTCTATTAAAATTGTCACTTATTTCAATTAAATTCTATATTTTACTATGACTCTCTTTCTATACTATTCTCATTCTCCATTAGTTTGGGTGATTTAATTATTCATAATGACTTGATTTACCACTTGGCATGTATACATTTATAATCTTTACCCCTCTGACTCTAATACCACTAACAGCTTTAACTAACATGACACCCATCTCTATCAAAAACATCTATCAAACATCTCTAAACCCAACTTACTACTCAACTCCATTCACATCATTCTACTCTTATATAAAAAAATACTCTCTAACCCTTTGTACTCAGGATGTGTGTTCCCCGCCCTCAAAAGCTCATTCCCTTAATCTGGTTCCTGGATTCTACCTAAGGCAACCCTTTCCAGCGCTAAACGGTCCCTTCCCATCCCAACCCTTTTGTTGCGGACTCCTACCACACTATCCCTTCTTACAAAACTCCCATCAACTAATTACCATTCTCATTACATCACTTCAACTACAACAAAATACCTCAATTTACTTATTACATCAATATATCAATCAATACTCAACATATTTTCCCCATAGCTACTGTGTCACTATTACATTTCAATTTCTATATTACATTATTCAAAACAATATTTATTCATCTCTATTACCACTTTAAACTCAACTTGGACTGATCTACATGTCCCAACAAAATATTAATCACCCAAAATCTACCTTTTACTATTTCTTACACATCATTTAAAATTCTTAACTACATCAAATTATTTTCATCATTTAAAATAAAATCTTTAACACATTGAAATCACTATTCAAACATTAATTACATTCCATTTTCCTCAGATTCAAAGATTTAACTAACCTGAAAATATTGCAAATCGTTTATAAGTGGTATGGTACAGCTGATCAACTGATTTTCTTAGCAAGGTGAATGACCTTACTACAAACACATTTCAAAATTATACAAATCACACATTTTATCAATCCTTACCTCTAACACAATAAACTAATACATTTCTAAGATAAAATAAACACAGTATAATAAACATACGAACACCTATTTATCAAATCATAATACAATTATTTAATTAGTGCAAGAGCGAGTTATCATCTTTAGGTTACAAATTTTTAATTCGTTGCTCCCCTGAGCAACCCCCCAGCCACACACACTATTGTTTTTTCTGTTGGACTGTGGCGCCCATGTGCTTCCACAAGGATGGCATAGGTGGAGGAATTTGACATCTCCGTGTCCTTGCTTCAGTGTTACATTTGAAAGATTTAGACATCAACATATCTTTTGTTACATAATTACACACCCTTAATGCGGGTCTACCACCTGGCTTTGCTGTTCCTCCTCGAACAGAGTGGCAGCCGCTGTTCCATAGTTTCCGGGATTTCCCCTAGTTTCACCCCCCCCATCAATTTCTAATATAAACCAATTTCAAGCCAGCTATGGTCAAGGGTCTTAATTTATGGCCATAGCTGACCGCTAGCCAAAACCACGATTAGTGCTGGTAAGGCAGTAATCGCCCGAAAAGTCGGGGAAATCAACTTTACTTTCAGGCATGTTATCATCATCATTTAACTGCACGGCACGGCAATTTATCATGATACAATATAAAATTGTAAAAAGGGTGTGCCGTGCATTTTACGCCATTTTGGCCTCCGATGGAGGTAACACTCTCTATTACCTCCAACACTTTCCGCTATCTACTGTGGCATATGCCACCACAGCGATAGCGCACTAATAACTAAGATAAATCTTTCTAAATAACATCACTTCATCATTTTTCATTCACTACACTTATTCCTCAAAAAATTTCAAATTTATGATTAACGTTTGTTTTATCTCATATTTCAGTTATTATTACTTTTTAATTATAGTTTCTATTTAGTACAATTATATCAAATTATTTTCATTATTGAATCAAAATCTTTTCACACCTGTAAACATTTTACTCTATCTAATTGGTATTATAAGTTTTATACTTACAGTACATTATTCATACACTGTCCTAAATACACAAATAAAACACCAAACACCCTGTACCTTCTGAAACATCATAACCTCTACTAACCTTAAATAACTTTACTTTCTTGTCAACATATCTTTCATCATAACACCAATGCATACTTTTGCTATCATTCCGTACAGAGGGTATTAACTCATAAAAACGCCTACTAAAAATTAAAAAATTATTTAGATACACATCGCTTTCTTGTAAGGGACTCTTGCCCTTCAAAAACATTTGTAACCAGCTCGGTTTACCATAAAACTGGGGAAAATTTACCCTCTGCCCTATATTCACAAAATCATTCTCTTCGTACTCTCTGTGTAACTTACAAACACTCTCTCCTCTCTCTCTCACTGTTTCTATATTATTATGATCGCTAATTATTTTCACTGTATTATTTTTATATATCTCGTTTTCAACTATCTTACTACTATCGGTTGTTAATTCATTTTTGTAATTATTTGTTATTTTATTATTACTCTGGTCGTCTGTTATTTCGTCACAATCACTAGTAACTGTGTTATTTTCTACCTTCTCCTTCCGCGTTCTACTTTCGTTTATTTCCTCTTGAATATTATTTATATTTATAATTATCTCACCTCTCATGCCCGCAATAGTTTTATTCATACTTTCTAATTTGTTATTCATATTTATTTCACTCGCTCTCAATTCGCTCCTCACGTTCATGAACTCGTTATTTAAATCAGTAAGTTTAATATTTAAATTATTATTTTCTGATTTGATTTCAGTTCTTAAATTATTATTTTCTGTTTTCATTTCATTTAAGCTCATATTTACGATATTTATTTCTGATTTGATCTCAGTTTTCATTCCTGACATCATCTCCATCATCAATGCTAATTGGTTAAATATATTTACCCCATTGTCTTTACTACCCCCCGCTACTACAGTTTCGTTTACATCTATTTCAACATTTTCATCAACAATATCATTGGTTGTTCCATATGATCTTGCGTAATATTTAAAATAGATTCTTCTACGCTACTTTTACATAAATCTGCGTCCTTATTTCCCTCTGCCATTTTCGACCAGTTTGTAAACTAATTTAATTTTTTAATTTACAAAGTCACTGTTAGACGGGCGCCACTTAAAACGTTACGAGTTAAAAAAAAATTATTAATACTGAAATATTGATTTTTTGTTGTATTACCTACCTTTCGTGAAACTTCCAGGGTCTCGTCTGGTGTACTCATTAGCAGAGAGAAATAGGTAAACGCAATAACCAATACATCTTGATATGTGAAATTAAACCTGTTTTATTATATCTACTTCAACATGTAAAAGGTATCAAACAATTTATTTTATGTATCACTGTAATACTCATGTATGTGGTTGACTTTACTTACGTTATACAGGAAGCCAAATTTGTTACACCATTTAACACTAATGCTTATACACTAAACAAACTAACAAAAATTATTAAACTAATTAGACCGCCCAGTCTGCTCACGCACAACTCGCATACCTATTTTAAAACCCCATTTAATTGATTAATTTAGTTGGAATATTTTAAAATGAAATTACGATGCTGGATTACCAAACGGCGTCACTCCTTCGCTGCACTGTACCGCGTGTGTTTTAAAGCCGAAATCTTTTACTGTTCCCATTTTTATTTTTCATCCTATTGACTTCACTGACTCTATCTGTTATTTTATTCAGTCTAACTACTGGTTATCACTTTCTACAGAATAAATTTAGGTTTTACATGCACAAGTTTTTTACTTCACACCCGGCCGGGCTGAGAGTTTTATTCAAATGGGGCGAGCGTTACTAATAAAGTCTCCCACCATAAGTTAGGCATAGCGGAACTTACAATGCCTTATGATCGAATCGTCCGTCACTGTTCATTCAACACATGGGGTTTGCGTGTTTTGGACGCCGACTATATTTGGTGAGCACTGGTCGACGTCACAGATATGGGACGGACTTCGTCAAGACTTCCGTCGTCTATAAAGCACATTGCTGAATCAAATTCGCCCAAGCCATTTTATTTTGCTTCTTGGCGTGGGTCTGCGCACCTGCTGGAGTGGCGCGTTTGTACGCAGATGTCACACAGCTTTAAAATTCCAGGAAGTGTATTATCGTCAACAGCACGACATTCCTTTGTATTGTTTCATCACCCAGCTACAGCGTACCGTTTCTTTGTTCGCACAATGCTTTTATTCAACCACGTGGCCATACACACAGATGGAAAAGGAATTTAAAATTTAATAAAATGAAACCCAAAATTTAATAAAATCAAAAAGCCCCTTTTTAGCCCCGTTACAATAACCACAGCTGCTGGCATGAGGCAGGGATGCGTTTTTTTCCTTTGCTTCCAATGTGTACACAGAATTCATTATGAGAGAGGTATTGGAGAACAGTAATGGAGGTATTTTGATAGGTGGCCACAAGATCAGCAACTTGAGATACACTGATGATACATTTATTCTAGCATCCAGCAATACCGAGCACCAGAACATCATAGAAAAGCCAAAGATGGAAAGTGAGACATATGGACTGCTGTTCAACAAATTTAAAACTAAAGTAATGATAACTGATCATGCCCAATGAACATCAGTAGCAGGTTTTGAAACAGTGAGTATAGTTTGGATGGCAACCACCGAGCTAACTAGAATCTGGAACGGCTCAGTGACATCTTAGAACACCGAATTAAAGTTAATAAGGGCACGTATATTTCCAAAAGCACTTATCTTCTTCTTCTGATAGTTCCTATCCGTTTCGGAAGTTGGATATCATACAGACTATCTTAACTTTCTGTACTGCTGCACGGAATAAGTCAGTTGTATTCGTGCCAAACCAGGTCCTTAAATTTCTCAGCCATGAGATTCTCGGTCACCCAACTCCTCTCTTTCCAAGTACTTTTCTCTGTAGTATGGACTGCAATAAGTAAAATCTCTGCTCATTTCTCACGAGATGTCCCAAATACTGAAGGTTTCTTATCTTCACTGTGTTAATAACTTCCTTATCTTTCTAAGAACTTCAACATTTAGTTATATGTGCTGTCCATAAAATGCCAAGTATTCTACGGTAAAGCCACATTTTGAAAGATTCCAATTTTTTAGTTATAGCTTCAGTCAAAGTCGAAGATTCTACATCGTAGAAGAGGACCGAGAATACATAGCAGCGTAAAAGTCTCATCATTGTGTTTATTGTTAAATCATGACTTTTGAATAAACTGCTCATTCTAGTGTACACTGCTCTTGCGTTTTCACTTTTGCTCTTTATTTCTTGAGAGTGGTCCCATTCTTCATTGACTATAGTACCAAGATATGTAGATTTGCTTACACCTTCAACTGGCCTTTGGTTTATATTAAGGGTGTGAACTTGTCCTTAGATACAATCATTAGCTACGTTTTATTAACATTGATGTCTAGACCATATCTATGGCTGCTTTCTGTCACTCTATTCATTAGTTGTTGCAGCCCTTCCTAGCTATCTGTGAGTATGACGGTATCATCTGCATAACGTATATTATTTATTCTTTCACTATTCAGAGAGATGGCATTTTATTTCACATCACATTCATCTAAAGCTCCTATAAAAGTGCCTTCTGAGTAGATATTGAATAAAAGCGGAGATAGTATACATCCTTGTCTTACTCCACGCAGAATCTGTATCTCTTCAGTTTTCTCTTTATCTACTCTAACCACTGGAGATTGGATCCAATAAAGTGTAGCTCTTATTCTTAAAAAACCACTTATAGCCAATTTTTTTGTCTCTGAAGCCTGGACCATTAACATCACATCGCAAAAAAGAATTGTTGTGTTTTAAATGTGGGTGTACTGTTGGAGTCTTAAGAATTTTATGTATGTAGCATTAAACTAACAAATCCATTTTACATCAGCTGAAGCACTCTACATGTTTATTGTGGAAAATAGAACAGTTGTCATCATCATCAGCCTCAAGGTTTAAACCAAGAATGGTTTGTTCCGGTCTCAAATAGGCAAATATTACATCTGGTCACTCCAGCCCTTCCTCAGACGTCCCACACCTCTCCGTCCCCTCGGCTTATAGTTCCATAGTTGTTTGGGGATGCGGCAGTCAACCATTCGGCAAAGATGTTCCCACCAATTCAGCCGTTACTGGGTGATCCTGTCTAGTATACTCATAACATTCAGTTCCTGCCGTAAATCTGTGTTTCTTCTATGATCCTGGAGAGTATACCCTACCACATGCCTGAGAAATCTCATTTCAGCCGCTTGGATGTGACTGGCCTGGCCTTTAGTTAAAGTCCAATTCTCAGACCCAAAATAGAACAGTTGTACCTGAGATATTTTGGACACATATCCTTAAGAAAAACTGCAGGTGAAAGAAATTAATGGTGCAAGGAAAGTTTGATGGTAAACATCCATAAGGGAGACACCTGAATTGGTGGGCGAATCATGTCAAACTATTTATTGCACATTATATGCATGAAGACACCAGCCAGCGAAAGTTGAGAAATATAGTCAGTGCCATTGTCACATGATGCCACCATGCTAGATGTTCAGAGTAGTAGAATTGAAAGAAAAATGTTTTTCGTATAACATTGTTTAAACCGTGCAAAAGCCAGTTCTAAAAAGTTTATGAAGTCGGATTGCTCCCGCCGCCTAGGGAAACTTATAGTCTCCACCTATGTGGTGCTGATGGTTACCTACACGATCCCCGTTTGGGGCTACTTGGCCAAGACCCATAAGCGAAAGCTTCAGTCTCTCCTTGACTGAAGATTGCATTGGGCGTGCAAAGGCCACTACCTGCCCAAAGAACCATCCGTGAAGCCTTGGGTGTCCGTTCCCTGGACACCACTATATGGACACTGTCCCGCAAAAATCTATTGCCGCTCTGCCCGACTCCAGGGCAACCACCTCATTAGCACCCTCGGTCGCTACCAATCTGTGCCAGGAGAATCTTGGACCCAGCCTCGGCGTAATCTCACCCTCAATTAACTGATACTTAATTGACACCCACGGCCGGTAGCAGACCACACCCTTAATCCAGCTCCATCTATCATCCCTGTGGCAGGAGCTCTATTTGAAGCTCGGGACGCAGTATACGAGTGAGCGACGGGCATGCCATTCGTCCCACACAGCCCTCGAACTTGTGAAGTCGGTTTATTTGAGAGTTCAGAGCAGTCTTGATTAATAACTCTTAATGTTATTGTTGTTAATCAGTTTGACTTCATTGGCATAGGTTCTGGAAGAGCAAGAACATCTGGAACATCCATAGGACACGTTTCTCTTACAATTAAAAAGTTTGTAGCGCAAGAAACTGGATCTATTTATTTTTGGAGAAACTAAGGCAACCAACAGCCACACAGAGAACCTGTGTGCACATGTGCATGTGTGTGTGTGTGTGTGTGTGTGTGTGTGTGTGTGTGGTATGTTGAAGAACAATTATACAAAACTGATACACTAAATTATTAAACCCTTATTGGTATACAGTATTTAGTTCTAATAATCAGCAAACAACTGAACAATGAATGGAATATTACAAGTGTTTTCTTTACTTCTATGTTTCATAGGAAGTAGAAAATAGAAGTATGGTGATCATGAAAAAAACGTGTTCAAGATAAGGGCTGATTCTGATTGTACTACCCTCAAAAAGTGTCTGTGTATAGGATTTTTTCTATGGCGAACGAAAACTGTCACAAAATTCAAACAGAATCAAATAATTTTTTGCATACGTCCCCGAGTTGTAGAGGACTCAAGGCCTATTGATTTTGGTGAAGATCGGTTAAGGAGGATGGGTAGTTTACCTACAACATTTTATGTTTTAACTAGAGTAATTTTTCTATGACGAACGATAACTGCCGTAAATTCATACAGGATCAAATAATTTTTTGCATATGTACCTGAGTTGTAAAAGATTCAAGGCGTATTAATAAAATAATAATGGCTCCCATGTGTACCAATGAAGTAGCTTAGGAGTCAGGCAGGGTAGGCTTCCTTATGTGAGTGGGACGGTATATAAGGAAGGCAGTGTGGCCAGCACTACGCTTCAGCCGCCCATTATTATCCCCAGGATGTTATCCCAGGTACTCATTTTCAACAGGCTGAGTCGACCTGGGGGCTGAAAAAAGCACCTTGATTTTTATGGTGCAGGCCCGGGAATCGAACCCGGGACCTCTAGGTTAGTAGAGAGGTGCCTTACCCACTGGTCTACTGAGTCGCCCTCAAGGCCTATTGATTTTGGTGAAGATCGGTTAAGGGGGAGGGGTAGTTTACTTGCAACATTTTACGTTTTAACAAGAATAAAGTACCTAATTTTGATAAATAACGTATCCTGAAATGATGGTCATTATAATCCAGTGTGGAAAGGTCGATGAAATAGCTGTAAATGAAAAGGGTAGTTGAAGTGGGAGTGGGGTAATTTTCTATATGTGTACTAAATTATCAGCAACAAAGAAGTTTCTATGGAAACATTCCATTTCAATTTGTCAAATTTTTCAATTTATATTAAAAAATTTTAAATATAAATCTCAGAACATGGAAGTCATGTATGGTTCTTTATACCATTTTTTTTTTGTTTTAGTTACACTATTATCAGATATATATCAGAGTAATGAACTCTCAGTATTTTTGACTTTTTATTTTGAACTGATATTCAAAACACATATACACTTGTAATCACACACCAAAAAATACAAGTGTGCATTACAAATATTGAACTATATTTTCATTTTTTCTTCTAGGGTAATCATGATTCTTCGTCTTCTTCATCTTCTTCGTCTTCATCTTCATCATCTTCGCTGTCATTCTCTGATGTTGGCAAATTGATACGCCTTTGAATACACAGGTTATTGTTCATGGTGGTGGTACAACGGGCATCTTGGAAAATGAATTTTAAAAATGTTTCATTTAAAGAGTGTATGAAATAAACGTTTTCATTTTAAACTGCATTTCAAGTTATTTTCCTGTTTATATATATATATATATATATATATATTGCAACAATACATATACATAAATACATATACATAAATTAGCGTGACCGGTCTCACGTTCAAGATTGACAAAGTATGTAACAATATAGCATTTAAATTGGGTTTCAGGTGTATCTGCAATAAGAACTCTATGTAACTTGTAACGGTATTTCAAATTTATTTGATGTTATTAAAAATTGTGCACATGGCACTGACTTCGATTTAAAACATTCGTTATTATTTGTTATTATGCTGTAAGGCTTATGCTATATACATCCTTACTGACTAAATATTCTATTCTACTAATTATTGTATTAAAGAAAAATCTCATTTCCAGACTACTCAGTCAATTAATGTGTTTCAAAATATCAATATTTAAATCTCTTTTTATATATTGTAATGTACTCAAAATATTAATAGTTATTGAATTTATCTTTTGTTTCTCAGTACTGTTTTATCTCAAATACTAATTGTTTTCATTTAAATGCTTTGTATTCATTTTATTTCATATTAATTTGAGCTCTTGTTACGTTAATCGTATTTCTAAAACATCTATGATTTTAATTCTACTTTACAATAAACATTGGCTCTTACTTTTAAATAAAATAGAAATGTCTTTAATTGTTTTTGAGTTCATTGTACGATTAAGATATAAATAAGTTGTTTATCACCTTATTGTCGTCAATCATACTCGATCATTTGATCCATCTGTAGTCGTCCTTGTCTCGCACTCCAGCTCCTCTTGTCCAGCGTCGAATCACTCCTCTTGTCCAGCGTCGAATCACTCCTCTTGTCCAGCGTTGACTCGCTCTCTTGTCCAGCGTCGTGTCACTCTCTGGAACTCTCCTCGTGCTGTTTCTGACGTCAATCGATCTTCTTATGTAATTCTTCTTATGTATATCTTCTTATGAAATTTTGTTATTACTTTGTTATTATTTAAAAGTGATTGTATTTACAACTTAGTTACATAGTTGTATGTAACTGGAAAATTTAAACTATTTACAAAAAAATAAATACCCCGTGCGGACGGGCAGAAGCTCCCGCTGCACCGTGGATGATTTACGAAAGAGAACCACTGTAGCTTGTGTGTCCTATTTATACCCATGTCTTGGTCGACACCTGCAGTGGTACGAAATCGACATGTCAGAAACTGTCTCTGGATTCAGTTCCCCCACTCTTTGTCAATTTCGCTATTTCTTGTATTTCTGCGAATTGCAGAGTCCTGTAAGTATAATTCTTGGATTTCGTTGTCCATGACGTGTCCGTTACTTAACTAATATCACTATACTATTGATATAAATAGTTTAAGAGTGTTCCTGTAAGTATACTCTTATACTTATCTTATAACTATTTTTACAACACATGTTCACTGTAATGTTCTTTGGACATTGCAACTTAACCCTTTTGATTTGTACACAGTTATTTCAGTATTACACTCGTACGGTGTGTCACTTTCACGTGGTTTTCGTACACAGTATTTAGTAAATTTTATTACATTTTATTGTGGTTTTGGATTTTAATTCTTAATTATAGTTTATGAATAATTACGGAAAAACAGTAATTATGCAATTATTCATCTTGGGGTGGTAAACTCGCCTGCATAGACCTGCGTTCACACACACTAGCAAAATACTGGTGTACACACTTTCAGTTACATTTGTGTGTGTGTGCACGTCGATTCAGGTCGAAACACCTGTTCATATTTTTGTCTGAGCCAAGCTTGCAATCCCTGACATGCTTATTTCTAATACATTATTAATTATTTACAGTTTATTAGGTATATTTAAATTTTTATATTCAATGCTCAGTACATCACTTATTTGTACTGTCGCATTATCCCTCTCCTTGGTAATAAAAAAAATTTAATAAATTTATTTATTATAATTTTTTTTTTATTTATTATTATTATTACACTTGAAAAAATGTAACAAATCATAAAGAATAATATTTGTCATCTCACCCTTAATTGGAGTGTATACAAATGTCTTACCTCCCCTCTTCGTACGCTCACTGCTCGTGACCTTGTAGTAGGGTGGCTTTAACAAACAGCTGATCTGACTGGTTTCATTGACCTCGTTGTTTTCATATGTAAAAGTTCCTAAATGACGTTGCGTGGAATTTACCAATTTCTTTCTTCTGTATCTCATCATATACGATGAAAGTGTGTTGTCCTACTCGCTGTCTTAACGTATACGGTCCATTATAAAGTCTGAAGAATTTCTTCGCCGTATTATCACTCCGTTTTCCCACTGGATTTGCTTTGAGTATCTTTAGAACAACTTTGGTTGTGGGTCGCATAATTGGGTACAGTCGGACTGCCTTGGAAAACACATCGATACATACCAATATGTGCTTCACACCTTGACTTGATCGTGGTAGTGGTCCCAGAAAATCCACTTCAATTAGCTCTCCCTTGTTCTCCTTCTGTATGCTCTGCGTTCCTACGTATGTGTGTAAATTCGATCCTTAATTTTACATTATCTTACTCATACATTCTTACCTTCGCTTCTAATCTTCCTTAACTCTTTTCTTAACATGACATTACTTTATCTAATACATTACTTATACAATACATTAACATTCATTACCTTTTATTACATTTCTTTAACATTACCTTTCTGATCGCTATTACTTTCCTGAAATACACTTCCGTAACAGAATACTCTTTTAGCTTTGTAGTGTGTCGCATGATCGGTTACAGAGGAACTCTCTTGGAAAACAACGATATTTTTCTCGAAGTCCTTAATCCTAAGTAGTCTCTGCCCTTTTGACTTTTCACTCTCGCTTTCTTCTGTGTCCTTGTATCTTCATTAAGTGTTCGCTTGATCAGTCGTTCTGGCAATTATAGCAATTATTTCTCATCTTAATCATTTCTTCATATTTATAACAACAATAACATCTTTTACCATTACTTTCTTAAATATTTCTCTACGCTATCATTCCTTACCATCAATAATACATTTCTTAATTAACCCTTTAAAATAATATTCCTTTTTTTTTTATTTGCTATCATAACCTTATTAACTAACATTTCTTAATTATACTCTCTTATCTTTTTACACATATTATTTCTTATTATTAATAATTAATAGTTATATAATTTTATTTTAAAAATAATTATTCATTCCATTCGGGTATTGAGTTCTGAGTTCAGTGTGTAGTTCGATCTTACACCCCTCGTTATAACAATTGCATTGTCCGTCGTCTACCGGATGTATATTGTTCCTTTGTAACATAGTCGCCGTCCTTACCATTGTTCTCACCCTCGTGTAAACAACATCCGCGTTCCATTGTATTACTGCGATGTTTGTTTTTATCGTAGAAGTCACCTGTTCATAGGGTAACATTTTCGTTTTGCCTCTCGGCCATACAAAATCTACCCTCTTTCTCTCGTTACAAATGCTTCGCTCTTTCTCAATTCTCTCGTCACTAGTTTGGTTGAGTGAACCTACCTGAACAGCTGTCGACGGTTTTTTCATTCGTCATTTATGATAACCTCTGTAGTTTTCATACTTACAGTTATAATAATTGTTACTATAATTATCGTGCTTATATCTAACATCATGCTTACCACAATTTTGCGTAGTGTTTTGTATAGATAATTTACTATGTTTATTGTTAGGCCTACAGTGATATTTATCTCCGTAAGTGTAGTGTCTTAAGTGTTTCATCTTATGTGACTTACTAGTGTGTGTGTGTCTCACAATAGGGATATCGCCATTAATAAGGTATGTTTTATTAACCTTTATTTGCTTCTCCTCCTTAATGTTAATTACTTTTTTATAATTATCGTTAGTAATTACACACGTATTTTCAATTTGTATGAATTCTTCACATACTATCTTTTCACATATTAGCTCCGTTTGTTTATTAATTATTCCACAGACATTTTCTGCGATCGTGTCAATACGTCTGTTGGTGTCACCAATTTTTTTTTGTTAATTGTGCATTACTGTCGATTATACTTTGTTTTATTTCTATGTGGTCTTGTTTCAACTGGAGATTATCAATTTTTAACTCTTCTAGACTCTCTGCTATTTTTACGGTGTCTTGTCTAAAATTTTCAGTTTGTTCTTCTAATTGTTTCTTATTAGATTCATTTAATTCGTCTATTTTAACATTTATATTTTCCGTTTGTTTTGTACTTATTTCATCGAACCAGGCACGCATCATCATCCGGAATGCCTCTACGTCTAAATTTCCTGAAGTCGTCATGTTGAAGTATTTTTAAAATATTTATTTAGTAGTAATTCTTTAACAATTATTATTGATAACCGTTCCCTACTTATTTATTTATTTCTGTATTTTTATTAATAGTTATTATTAATACTCATTACAGTTACACCTGTTACATAGACAAATAATATTATTCGTGGGCGCCAGCTGTGTGATTACACAACAATTAACATTGCATTCAGTTACTGTTTAATATAAATAATAATTACATATTATACATTTTTTTATTTAACACATTCTTTATATTTTAGAGCAACCATTTAGCTACATAAAAAATTTTAATAGTTAAATGATGGGGATCGGGCCATACGTTCATGGGCTACAATTTATGTAACAAATTTTTGTACGTAAATTTAGGCATGTCGTGCCCCACGTCCACGGCGACAAATATCTGCAACGTATTTATGTGTGTACAAATTTATATGTACTTTAATTTGTATAGCCCCACGTTCTTTGGGAGCCAAATATATGCAACAATACATATACATAAATACATATTGTAACGCAACAGAAATGCTGGCATCCATGTTACATAAATATTATATTAACAAAATAATAAGCAAGTCAATATCTAACCCCATGGTAAAACAAAAGTCTAATAATTATATTTATAATTATAGATAAAGATAAATAAGGATGCAAGGTAGAAATAACGAGAATAAACAAACCTGTAAGTTAGATAATAGTTAATGATCTATGTTCAGTGAAATGTAAATCAATGTGATACTGATGAGAAATGTAAGAAGTAGAATAGTACAGAAATTGTCAAAGTAAATGACCATGAAAGTAAACAAAAATGAAACAATAATTTACCTTATAGCAATAGCAAGTAAGGATTCTGAATTAAATGATATTATTTTGTGACAACGAATGTTATGATAAAGTTTATGTTATATTATACCAATTACTTGTTGAGTTAATGAAAGGTAATGAAACAAGATGTATTATTCAATTACTGTTGTAGAATGATGTGTGAAGCAGCTAGTTAGCGTTAATAGATTTCAATTGTCTTATATGTGATCCATAGATCGAGATAAAATTGTCATTAGATATGAAAAGAATAATTGTTTATGTAAATGTTAATAGTTAAGATTTGATTATATGTATGAATTTATGTAAAAAGGCTATAGTTGTTTACCAGTTATAAACACAGGTAGGTCTGTATATAATAAAAGGCCTAACAGCCAAAAACACTATATAACCACTCATAACATAAAGGTTAGGTACATAAATTAGTCATAATTAATGAATACAGTTCGAAGAGCTAGGAAAAAACATTAAATTAGTAATGATATATAATAAACCATATCAATTTATACAAATTATGATAATGCCACAATGCCATGATATCGATTGATAACGTTTGATATTGAAAAGGTAGTAAATATAAAAGAAACAGGCTCATATCAAAAAACCAGCAGAATATGTGTAGAAAATAATAAACCAATTATCGGTAAAGTTATATTCCGATATGATAGCAAATTAATAAGGAATAGACAAAAAATATATGAAATAAACATTATATACAAAACATGTAGAAGGAAGAAAAATAATGGGTTGCTAGGGACTACAGGAAATGAAGAAGTTGTTGATTTTGAATTATTGCTTTTTATGATCTGAATGTGATGAGATTAAAAAACCTAAGAACTGTCTAATATAATTGGAATATATACTAAAGTATTTGATACTCTTACAATACACCAAAATACTAAAGATAATCTCATTGACTTATGCCTGTACAGTTTAACCAAACAAGACTATAGTATGAAATCACAATAAAAAATAAATAACTGGGTTCTACAAGGAAGGACTTGAATTGTCCCATATCCGAAAGGAATTGACGATATATTAAACCCAATATAAAGAGTTAACTGTATCACAACTAATAATATACACTACACTGGAACTCATAACCTTTCAAATACACAGAACGTCAATAATTGCTTCAACCGAGAGAAGAACGTATTTGGATCCAGGAATTGCAGAAGGAGCATCAATCGGGCTGTAAATCAATCCAGGGAGCTGTATTTCCGAGGTGGACAGGACAGAAATTCCATTTTATTAAACCGAAGAAAGAATATTGTACGGCATAATCATCCAGAACAGTAAAGTTATCAATCAACCGCCTACACGATTTGCTTCGTTCTAGTCTGGTAAATTATTATTGTATAAATCATATTAACTACACAACACTTCAAATTTGTAAATCTTGCATTCTTATCTATGTATTTTTAATCTTCCCCACAGTTACAAGAACCTTCACACCCTGAATTAAGTTAATTACAAATTAAAACACATTATATAACCGAATCTAAATAAAGTATCGGACTGATCAATAATCGATTCACGCAATCTATAGCCTATGTGTATGCCAGTTAGAACATATCTTATTCAATGTTGAAGAAGTAAACAAATAAAGAACCTTTGTATAGTTGCAAAATCTTGTCATTTGGAGTATGATTTAATGAGTTGGGAATAAAAAAGTAACTGACTAAGTATAGAATAATTGGTTAACATAAACAGTGAAATAACCTCTAAGTTTCGTTGCTCCGGTACTACAGCGCTTATAGCGGAATTCTCCGACACCAAAGAGAGAGCATAAAAATACAAAATTATACATAATTCTCTTCAAGGTATAATAGGGTTGAACGAAATTACAGAATAACACATTAATTATTTAAGTTTCAAGTACACTAACACTGATATTTTTTAGAGAGATAAGTTAATATTAGTTAATTAAATCACTATATCCCACAACTCCAAATATCTCAGATATTTAAATAATTAAGTAAATTAAAACGACCTAAGAGAGTAAAGACAGGGGAACATACCCGTTCATAGCAACGAATAGGCTTACATTGTGTGAAAATAACGAGAAGCTCGTACTCGTCCCATTACAAATTGGCGCCCAACGTGGGGCGGAAAGAACGAGAATCCCGTGACCGTAAGAGCCGAGGGTAATATAACAAATTGACGAACCCAACAGTGGGGCTTAATACGTACGTACTCGTCACGATACAAATTGGCGCTCAACTTGTGTAGGGCTTAAGTTAAGTAACTATAACTATATTAATATTACTTAACCAGAGCAGGCAACTGTGGGAGAATAAACATGCATACCAGAGGTAGATCAAGGATTAGGGCAGGGGAAACGGAGAAGGAAATAGATGAACAAGAACAGGAAATAGAACTAATAACAGACAGTGAAATGGAACAACAGACAGACGAAATAGCGGAAACTGAAATTATTATGGACAAGGAAAGGGAACCAGTTGGAGAAGAGGCCAAAGGGGACCAAATAGATAAAGTGGGAGTCAGAGAAATACCAAGTTGGCAGGAATTGATGAATTTTGTGGCAGAACAGAATAGACTAACTAACGAAAATCTAAGGAAAATAAAGGAGGAAATTAAGGAAGACTCAAGGGAACAATTTAGGAAACAGGAGGAAAACTCCAGGAAAACAAATGAGGAAATTAAAGAAACCTCAAAACAAATGAACGAAAGATTAAACCAAATTCACGAAAGGTTAGATAGGAATGATGAGGGTTTAAAACAAATGAAAGAAGACATCTTACAAATACATGAAGAAAATTTAAGCCAAATTAATGAAAAAATTGAGAATATTCATGTGACAGTTAACCAGAAGGTGGACCAAAATAATGAGGAAAGAAAATTAGAAATAGCCAAAACAAATGAAGGGTTAGAAAAAACTAATGAAACAATAGTACAGGTTCGTGAAGAACTACAAAATAAAATTAATGACATAAAAATTGAGAGTAAGACAATGGTCGAAGAAATCCAACAGGAAACTGTCGGAAAATATGATTCAATTAAAAAACGAAGTACATCAGGTACGGGAGGAGAATAAGGAAGGGATTACGCAAATACAGACAGACATGGGTGAACGACTCGAAAGAGTATATGGCAATTTAAACAGTATGGAAGGTCAAATTAATACCAGTAAAAGTAAAATAGAGGAAATTAGTAGACGTGAATTATAGTTGCAAGAAGAAGTAGATGCATGGCGGAATAGGACATGCCAACATAGTCATACAAATAACCACGAGAACCGGGAGTCGATTAATTTTCGTAATTACAAGCGCAATCCGATGGAATTTTTAAAGAGGTTGGAAGAGATGATTGCAAAAAATAGAGAAAATCGCTGGAGTATTATACGCAGTATGATTGATGAGACATTTAAAGATACCTATGATAATTGGTGGACAGCGGTGCGCCCGGATATACTGGACATGACCGAGTTCAAAAAACAATTTAAAGAGAAATATTGGTCTGAATCGACCCAGAACATGATTAGAAATAATTTGAGTAACGGTCGATACGAAACAAACATAGGCAAATCTCCTACTTCATACTTTCTAGGAAAAGTATGTATGGCACGGAACTTAGAGCCCAGAATTCCCGAAGAATGTTTGGTGATACAACTATCCTACCATTATGAGGAAGGGATAAAAAATGCACGTATGTGTAGCCAAATCAAAACGATTTCAGCCATGGCCAAATTCCTTGAGAATTATGAGCACGAGAACCAATACCAAAGAAATAGGATGTTAAATTATAAATATCGGAAGTATAATAATAACGAGCCACCAACCAATTCTCATAATAATGATCACAATCGACCTGCGCAGAACGGTAATGCAAATAGGACCCAAAATGAACATGCGAATAATAATTCCAGGAACTATAATTATCGTGGAAATAATACTTATAATTACCGCGATAGTCGCAATAATAGAGGAGATGGGGACGGACGACCCAATAATTATAGGCATAATGTTAATTATATTTACTCCAGGCCTCAAGGTAATCAGCGACGGTATTACCCAAGGAGTCACCGATATGACAATCATTATGACCTGTCCCGGCGTGAAGACAACTATCCACCTGAAAGAAATTATAGGACAGCGGAACCTAATACGGAGGATCACACCGAAACTGTACGAAATCAACATAATAATCCAAATGAAAATAGAGAAGAGGGGGTAAGCCCTCATTTAAACTGATAGAGGCAGTGAAAAATAATGAATACCCTTCACTGAACCGTAATCTTGGGGAACAACGACTTGTAAACAAAATTAAGAATACTAATACCATAACTATAATTAATAACCACTATTTAAAGAATATTAGAGAAGTTTATTGGAAGAGGATAAGAAACATGTAAACAGTAATAGTAATAACGAAATCATATATGTAACAGCAAAATTAAATGGGGTACAATCTACCATAATGATAGATATTGGATCTAACATATTGTTGATAGACAGTACTGAACTTGAAAAAATACAGCGAGAAGGCCAGTTGCCCATACCGACATTACCTGTCAATAATGTGATAATTATCGGAGCCACTGGAAGACAAAATAAAACAGTTAAAAAACAAGTATCGCTCGATCTTACCAATAATAATATGACCCTACCAATAGGATTCTTGGTCGCAACGGGATTACCGTTCAATGTATTGATTGGCTGCGATGTATTGCGTCAGCATTCCGCAGTAATTGACTTACATAAAGGTATAATATCTTTAACATCCGAAGAAGGATTATGGACAGCCGAATTAATTGACACTAATAGAACCGTTCCAGTTAACACCAGATGTCTAGCCATAAAAAGCAACTTTTGTAAGAAAAATAAAATACCAGAAGTCATTCAATGTGAGGACGATGATCCCGAACTGTGGCAGAGTAAGTTAGAAGAGGACCGAGAATTCCAAACGGAAAAAACTTGTAGACAAGTAAGTAAGGTACAGGCCGAAAATTTAATTCAAATATATAATAAATACAAACATGTATTCTCCAATGCTCCAGGTAAAGTAAAAGGATATCAGTGTGTGATAAATTTTAAAGAACCAGTGGACTTTCGCAGAAAATCCTACCCAATTGCTTATTCCATAAAAAATGAAGTCCGGGACGAGATTAATCGTACGATTCAAGATGACATAATAGAATATAGTCAATCACCATATACCAGTCCCATAGTGGCAGTCCCGAAAAAGAACGGAAAGGTGAGAATTTGCCTGGACACTAGGGAAATAAATAAAATGATCATCAATGATAGGACTTCACCAGGCGAAATAGAAGAAATTTTAAAGAAATTCCACGGCATTAAATACATCAGTACTTGGGATACGGTATGCGGTTACTGGCAGGTCGAACTACATCCAGATAGTAGAAAATACATGGCGTTCCTTTTTGACGGAAGGAACTATCAATTTAAAAGGCTACCTTTCGGACTAATTAATTCTGTTGCAAATTTGTAAAATTTATGGACCAAGTATTGGGACAAGAAACACTGCAGTTCACTACGGTCTATGTAGATGACCTACTTATAACTTCTTCACATTGGGATGAACATTGCGAGCGGGTGGAACAGGTACTGAGAAAATTATCCGAAAACAACATAACACTCAAGGAATAAATCTAAATTTATCGCCAATCAAGTAAAGTTCTTAGGTTTTAATTTCTCTGAGGAGGGTATCACACCTTCAACAGAAAAAGTAGAAGCAATTCAACTGTTCCCTACTCCAAAAAATAGAAAACAGCTACAATCCTTTCTTGGAATTTGTAACTATTACCGAAAATTCCAAGATAACTATTCAGAAGTAACTGCCAAGTTTCAGAAACAATTATCATCCAAAGACAAGTGGGCATGGGGACCAGAACAAGATAAAATTCTGCAATTAATCAAGAAGAAATTTTTAGAAACAGTTATGTTGTACCACCCTGATTTTAACAAACGCTTTTATTTAAATTGTGATGCGAGCAATGTTAGTTTAGGAGCTACCCTATATCAAGAAGATAAAGAAGGACAACATATGGTAATCAGCTTCACCAGCAGGGTGCTTAACAACTGCGAACGCAATTATAACGTTACCGAGAAGGAGCTGCTAAGTGTAGTGTACGCATGCAATAAATTTAGAACTTACATACTCGGATACCCAGTGACCGTAAGAAGTGACCATAAATCAATTTCATTTCTAAAAAGATGTAAACTTAGTCATGGCCGGCTAACTAGATGGGTACTTGCATTGCAAGAGTATTGCATCGATTGGGAATATATACCTGGAAGAAAGAACATAGCAGCCGATATCTTGTCCCGAATAAACATACAAGACCAATCGTTCGATGGAGAAAAGAACAGATTGTAAAAGTGTACCATGTCCTTAAGAATCGGAAGGATTTAGAAATTATTACAAATGAAATTAATCAACACCAAAAATCGGATCCCAAATTAATAAACATACGCCAGAAGGTACAAAATGCTGATGAAGTTATTACTAAATATTACTGTATACATGATGATCGATTATTTATTAAGATCACCCCTAAACAAATAAACTGGAAACTAGTAATTCCCACCGCTGTGGAAAACAAATTGATATTGGATTACCATGAACGATATGGACACATGGGAGCCATGAAAATCGTCAAAGCCCTGGAAGAACAAGTGTACATAAAAAATATAACCAGAAAAGTGCAAAAATCCATACAAGCATGTCACATCTGCCAGATGGTTAAACATAATAATGAGAAGAAGAAGGGAGTCATGATCCCTATCACATCCAAATATAAGCTGGAGAAAGTATTTCTGGATATATGTGGACCATTCCCACGCAGTGGAGGAAACCATAGATATAAATTCATAATTATTATTTTTGATCTTTTTTCCAAATACACTAAACTCTACGATATTAGCAGAGCCACGACCAAGAAAATTCTGGAAATAGTCATTGTACGATACATAACAGAGATTGGTAAACCGTCATCTATTATCACCTATCATGGTACGCAATTCAAGGGCTGTAAATGGAAAAATAATGTTTCAAAACACAACATTAGAACATATAAGACTTCAGTATACCACCCCAGCAGTAATCGGCAGAACGTGTATTGAGGGAAGTTGGCAGAATACTCCGAACTTACTGTCATGACCAACAGAGAAGGTGGTACGAATACTTGTCACTGACCGAAGAGTTCTTAAATATATCTTACCATCAGTCCATTGAAAATACCCCTTATACTGTTATGTTTGAAAGGCTTCCACCTAGAGAAATCCAGGATATTATAAACTTTCCAAATAACCCAGAATATCAGTTTGAAACAGTTAAATTTTATAACCGAGTAATGGAAAAGGCGGAAATGAAGAAAAGGAAATATGAAAAGAATAATCCAAAACCAATTAAGTACCAAGTGGGCGAGAAAATATTAATAAGAAACAGGGAGCTACCAAGCACTCTAGAGGGAATAACTAAAAAATTATTATTATTATATACTGGGCCATATGTGATAACGAAAAATAATAATAACAATACATATGAAATAATGAACCCTATCACGAAAAGGATTAAGGGAACATACAATCAGGAGTCCATAAAGAAATATTACCACTAAATTCTAAAATACAATAAGAACCACTTATTATCGATTTTGAAGAAAAAAACACTTGTAAATAAAAGAGAATTTTTTGAACAATAAAATAAATAAAAGAAAAAATGTCATTCAAAATGAAGTAAGTCTGAATTAAAATATAGTTATGAAGAAGGTATTAAGAAGAGTTAATAACAAACCCCAAGATTACAGAAGAAAGCGAGAATTATTACTAAACGTCTACAAAGAAATAGTGTAAATAATGAATAATGAAACCCCAAGATTACAGAAGAAAAATAGAATTATTACTAAACATCTAGAAAGAAATAGTGTGAATAATGAATAATGAAACCCCAAAATAAAAGTTTTTACCTCAAATCTACCTATGCAAAAAAAAAAAAAAAAAAAAATCATATGACCTAAAATACATACCGCATTGCCAAGTGAAGGAAACAACTTCAGTAAACGATTGAATGTAACCAATGTAATATTAAAGAAAACGAAAAAAAAAATTTATGAACATAATTCATTGAAATATAAACAGCCAAAATAATGAAATTCGATAAGAAAAATAATAGTTGAGCTAAGGACTGTATCTAGTCAGAAACACAGTTATAATGATAATCAAACAATAACTATTTAGAAAATATTGAGATCAGAAAAACAAATGAAGAAGATACTTAGCGTTATAATCACAACAAGAAAGAAAAACAAAAATAATTACAAATGATAACTGTCAGATTAAATATCAAAGAATGTTTAAGGAAACTAAAATGGAATCACGAAGTATGAAGGATTGTAATAAAGAAATATAAAAGCAACAAAGAAAAAAAAAATTTTTCCCAAATATTTATTATTAAGTAATTAAGGAGATTATTAGGAGATTATTATATTTTATAGCTGACTGTAGATGAATTCCAGCAGTACTATATTAAGGTGTGGTGTGGGCAGCAGAGTATGAAGCCAAACAGTGCCTCTCTGAACTGTACCAACGCACATATTAGGGATTAGGGAAATTAAATATTTTAGGAATATTAGAATAGTTGCAAGAATGACCTCAGTTTCCAGAAGAGTAGGACGAAGAAAACAGAAGGAAATTAGATGACAGAAGAATAATTGAGAAATACAGTGATTACAGTAATTATAAGTAGAAGAGATGTGAACCTAAAGTATCATTGAATATGGTAGCCAACTATCAACAAATACTGTTTACAGAAATTTAAAATGATCAAGAATGTTAATTAAAATGATGAAATGTTATTAAATAAAGAATTATTAATACTAGTCTAATGAAGTTACATTGAGAATCCCATCGTCAACCATTAATATTGAGATGAAGAAAAGGCATGTGAAAAAGACAAGTTTATTTGACCTAAACTTCATTCAGGTAAACTAAAATTTTTTAGGAGGGGGAGCATATGTAACGCAACAGAAATGCTGGCATCCATGTTACATAAATATTATATTAACAAAATAATAAGCAAGTCAATATCTAACCCCATGATAAAACAAAAGTCTAATAATTATATTTATAATTATAGATATAGATAAATAAGGATGCAAGGTAGAAATAACGAGAATAAACAAACCTGTAAGTTAGATAATAGTTAATGATCTATGTTCAGTGAAAAGTAAATCAATGTGATACTGATGAGAAATGTAAGAAGTAGAATAGTACAGAAACTGTCAAAGTAAATGACCATGAAAGTAAACAAAAATGAAACAATAATTTACCTTACAGCAATAGCAAGTAAGGATTCTGAATTAAATGATATTATTTTGTGACAACGAATGTTATGATAAAGTTTATGTTATGTTATACCAATTACTTGTTGAGTTAATGAAAGGTAATGAAACAAGATGTATTATTCAATTACTGTTGTAGAATTATGTGTGAAGCAGCTAGTTAGCGTTAATAGATTTCAATTGTCTTATATGTGATCCATAGATCAAGATAAAATTGTCATTAGATATGAAAAGAATAATTGTTTATGTAAATTTTAATAGTTAAGATTTGATTATATGTATGAATTTATGTAAAAGGGCTATAGTTGTTTACCAGTTATAAACACAAGTAGGTCTGTATACAATAAAAGGCCTAACAGCCAAAAACACTATATAACCACTCATAACATAAAGGTTAGGTTCATAAATTAATCATAATTAATGAATACAGTTCGAAGAGCTAGGAAAAAACATTAAATTAGTAATGATATATAATAAACCATATCAATTTATACAAATTATGATAATGCCACAATGCCATGATATCGATTGATAACGTTTGATATCGAAAAGGTAGTAAATATAAAAGAAACAGGCTCATATCAAAAAACCAGCAGAATATGTGTAGAAAATAATAAACCAATTATCGGTAAAGTTATATTCCGATATGATAGCAAATTAATAAGGAATAGACAAAAAATATATGAAATAAACATTATATACAAAACATGTAGAAGGAAGAAAAATAATGGGTTGCTAGGGACTACAGGAAATGAAGAAGTTGTTGATTTTCAATTATTGCTTTTTATGATCTGAATGTGATGAGATTAAAAAACCTAAGAACTGTCTAATATAATTGGAATATATACTAAAGTATTTGATACTCTTACAATACACCAAAATACTAAAGATAATCTCATTGACTTACGCCTGTACAGTTTAACCAAACAAGACTATAGTATGAAATCACAATAAAAAATAAATAACTGGGTTCTACAAGGAAGGACTTGAATTGTCCCATATCCGAAAGGAATTGACGATATATTAAACCCAATATAAAGAGTTAACTGTATCACAACTAATAATATACACTACACTGGAACTCATAACCTTTCAAATACACGGAACGTCAATAATTGCTTCAACCGAGAGAAGAACGTATTTGGATCCAGGAATTGCAGAAGGAGCATCAATCGGGCTGTAAATCAATCCAGGGAGCTGTATTTCCGAGGTGGACAGGACAGAAATTCCATTTTATTAAACCTAAGAAAGAATATTGTACGGCATAATCATCCAGAACAGTAAAGTTATCAATCAACCGCCTACACGATTTGCTTCGTTCTAGTCTGGTAAATTATTATTGTATAAATCATATTAACTACACAACACTTCAAATTTGTAAATCTTGCATTCTTATCTATGTATTTTTAATCTTCCCCACAGTTACAAGAACCTTCTCACCCTGAATTAAGTTAATTACAAATTAAAACACATTATATAACCGAATCTAAATAAAGTATCGGACTGATCAATAATCGATTCACGCAATCTATAGCCTATGTGTATGCCAGTTAGAACATATCTTATTCAATGTTGAAGAAGTAAACAAATAAAGAACCTTTGTATAGTTGCAAAATCTTGTCATTTGGAGTATGATTTAATGAGTTGGGAATAAAAAAGTAACTGACTAAGTATAGAATAATTGGTTAACATAAACAGTGAAATAACCTCTAAGTTTCATTGCTCCGGTACTACAGCGCTTATAGCGGAATTCTCCGACACCAAAGAGAGAGCGTAAAAATACAAAATTATACATAATTCTCTTCAAGGTATAATAGGGTTGAACGAAATTACAGAATAACACATTAATTATTTAAGTTTCAAGTACACTAACACTGATATTTTTTAGAGAGATAAGTTAATATTAGTTAATTAATTCACTATATCCCACAAATCCAAATATCTCAGATATTTAAATAATTAAGTAAATTAAAACGACCTAAGAGAGTAAAGACAGGGGAACATACCCGTTCATAGCAACGAATAGGCTTACATTGTGTGAAAATAACGAGACGCTCGTACTCGTCCCATTACAATATACATATACATAAATTTAGCGTGACCGGTCTCACGTTCAAGATTGACAAATTATGTAACAATATAGCATTTAAATTGGGTTTCAGGTGTATCTGCAATAAGAACTCTATGTAACTTGTAACGGTATTTCAAATTTATTTGATATTATTAAAAATTGTGCACATGGCACTGACTTCGATTTAAAACATTCGTTATTATTTGTTATTATGCCGTAAGGCTTATGCTATATACATCCTTACTGACTAAATATTCTATTCTACTAATTATTGTATTAAAGAAAAATCTCATTTCCAGACTACTCAGTCAATTAATGTGTTTCAAAATATCAATATTTAAATCTCTTTTTATATATTGTAATGTACTCAAAATATTAATAGTTATTGAATTTATCTTTTGTTTCTCAGTACTGTTTTATCTCAAATACTAATTGTTTTCATTTAAATGCTTTGTATTCATTTTCTTTCATATTAATTTGAGCTCTTGTTACGTTAATCGTATTTCTAAAACATCTATGATTTTAATTCTACTTTACAATAAACATTGGCTCTTACTTTTAAATAAAATAGAAATGTCTTTAATTGTCTTTGAGTTCATTGTACGATTAAGATATAAATAAGTTGTGTATCACCTTATTGTCGTCAATCATACTCGATCATTTGATCCATCTGTAGTCGTCCTCGTCTCGCACTCCAGCTCCTCTTGTCCAGCGTCGAATCACTCCTCTTGTACAGCGTCGACTCGCTCTCTTGTCCAGCGTCGTGTCACTCTCTGGAACTCTCCTCGTGCTGTTTCTGACGTCAATCGATCTTCTTATGTAATTCTTCTTATGTATATCTTCTTATGAAATTTTGTTATTACTTTGTTATTATTTAAAAGTGATTGTATTTACAACTTAGTTACATAGTTGTATGTAACTGGAAAATTTAAACTATTTACAAAAAAATAAATACGCTGTGCGGACGGGCAGAAGCTCCCGCTGCACCATGGATGATTTACGAAAGAGAACCACTGTAGCTTGTGTGTCCTATTTATACCCATGTCTTGGTCAACACCTGCAGTGGTATGAAATCGACATGTCAGAAACTGTCTCTGGATTCAGTTCCCCCACTCTTTGTCAATTTTGCTATTTCTTATATTTCTGCGAATTGCAGAGTCCTGTAAGTATACTCTTATACTTATCTTATAACTATTTTTACAACACATGTTCACTGTAATGTTCTTTGGACATTGCAACTTAACCCTTTTGATTTGTACACAGTTATTTCACTATTACACTCGTACGGTGTGTCACTTTCACGTGGTTTTCGTACACAGTATTTAGTAAATTTTATTACATTTTATTGTGGTTTTGGATTTTAATTCTTAATTATAGTTTATGAATAATTACGGAAAAACAGTAATTATGCAATTATTCATCTTGGGGTGGTAAACTCGCCTGCATAGACCTGCGTTCACACACACTAGCAAAATACTGGTGTACACACTTTCAGTTACATTTGTGTGTGTGTGCACGTCGATTCAGGTCGAAACACCTGTTCATATTTTTGTCTGAGCCAAGCTTGCAATCCCTGACATGCTTATTTCGAATACATTATTAATTATTTACAGTTTATTAGGTATATTTAAATTTTTATATTCAATGCTCAGTACATCACTTATTTGTACTGTCGCAATATATATATATATTGTAGCGTGACAGAAAATCCACTACTTATTAATTCAATTAAGATAATAAACAGTAATTACATTACATATACTAATATAATATCGAATGAAATTTAATGAATTCAAAGGAAAAAACCACAATAAATTAAAGACCATCATTACATTATATAAAAACCACTATAAAAAATTAAAGAAATAATTCAGAGTAACTCATATTATAAAATCAGGAATTTACCCAGGAAGTTAGGAGCAGTAAACAAATTAGATACCACAAAATCAAGAAGAAAGAATCAGTTTAGGAGTGGTGAAACAACAAAATACCCCAAACACAAGAAGAAAGAAGAGTAGAGTTTATTATCAGGAAGTAAACAATACCCTGAAACCTTTAGCGAAGAGCAAAGTCAGTATCAGAAAATAAATTAGATACTCCAAACCAAACATCAGTCAAGATGACACGAAGTACCTTGGTTTACCCAAGAGTGAAGACAAGAAGAAAGACAAGAATGAAGACAAGAAGAAAGACAAGAATGAAGACAAGAAGAAGGACAAGAGTGAAGACAAGAAAGAAGACAAGAAGAAAGGAAGAAATAGTATGGAAGAAACACCATTATAAAACCTATTATTAACTGCCATAAACCCCAAACCCATAGAGACAATTAAAGAAAGTATAACATCCCAAAACCCTATAAAATTGTAATTATTAATAAACCAAAAGTGTTGTATAGTATGATAAGAGGTGCACCAACTAAAGTTATTGTGTGACAAAAAAAATAAACAAGTCTTCACAGTCCATGATGACTAAAGGTCTGGTCTGAGATAATAAGACTCAATATATCAGAACCACCAGTGAAAATGAACTAGTGTGAGTGTTTTTGGAAATATAATAAACTTAAGGTTGTAGTGATACTATGACTTAACTATATGCTAGATAACAACTTTTATATTTAATAATTTACAAATCATAAAATAATAAAATGGAAGATTTCCAATATTTTATTATTTTAATGTCACTTTGTTATTACAAGACATTTGTAGAAATGACCATAACTAAAGTATGGGTGGAATTGTTTACTCAATAAGGGGATAATAAATAATAATGGTTTCGACCAGAAAGGACTGGAATTAATTTAAGTGTTCATAGGTTTAAAATGTTTAAAATGGCTATTTATTCACAGCCATGAACTCCATATGTGTGAAGGAGTTCTTAGTCAATAAGATTTATGTGTTTAGAATTTATTATATTTGTTAAATAACAGCATACATACCATTTAAAATGTTTCAGTAGGTATGCTGTGTTAATTAAAAAAAAGAGTTAAATGTATGTTTTCAAACAATGTCAGCAATATCTTCAAATTTTTAGAATGCTGAGTAAAGTTCATTATTATTTTTATATAACAGTAGTATGAATTAGATGCTACACATCACAATAAGTTTATGAACCATTTTATTTTTGTCATAATAACTGTTCAAAGTCAGAGGAGGAGTAGGATTAAATTATTAGAAAAAAAAACCAGACATGTAAAATTCTAAACTCTAGGCCAAATAATGAATTCACAGAAACTCACTATAAACCAGTTAATTCACTTATAAATCCTGTAAACTGGCAAGATTTAGGTAAGGCAAATCAATTAACAACTACTGTGAATGAACCTATGAGTTAAAATGATAATATGGAAATATACCTTAAATTATTAAAAATTTTTGAAATGTATAAATTAATTATTTTTTAAAGAGGAGTGTTAAATTCAGAGTTTATCACTAAAAACCAGTTCAAAGGTTCAATTTATATGTAATTAAGGAAAGGAAGAGAAATATGACCATTTGAAATTTATTATAATGGTATTAATAACAATTAAAATGGCAGAAAAATTATATGAAGGCGGAAACCAGTTTTTGAGCCTAGATTTCCAAAAAGAAAGAAATTTGGTAATTTTGACAATAATGTCAACAGATATGGACTATAATATATCAATTTAAATAGCATGAGATAATTAAACCAATGATAAGGTTAATAATTCATGAAAGTGAATAATAAACTAAATTAATTCCATATATAATGTATTTTTGTATCATGTATATGGGAAGTCGAAATTATTTCAACAATACTTTTCAAATATTAACTGGGCCAGATTTTGACTAACGTGAAGGAAGTTAGTTAGTTCTTTGTTAATGATCAAGCTGAACAGTTTAAGTAAGATTGCGTTCCTTGAAACCGAGAAAAATGGAGTACTAAGGTTACCTAATAAATTCAGTGAAACGAGAGTTACGTAAATTAAACACTTTTCCAATTAAAACCACAGAAAACTTTAACCACAACAGTGAAAACAACACCAACACTACATAATACCAGTGCATAAAAACAGTAAAACGACATATTTGTGATAATTCAATCTTCAACAGTATAACCGTTTTTTGCGTAGCGAACAAAGAGAAGTGAACACCAAAAACATATAACATAATTAACACCAGTGAACACTAAACATTCTTCCAGAATACACCAAACAACATATTAGACAGATTACACAAGTTCGGGGACATTTAAAACATATATGAAGTTAATTTTGCGGAGAGATTTTCTCGCGACGACATTGCAGTTAACCTCGTCATCTTTTTGAGCGGCCATCTTGGAAATGCCAACCAGTGCCAACAACATCGCCTGACTACAGAGCTTGCAGAATTGGTTTGACAACTCAACAATATTACATATTTTATAAAATTTATTCACATTTTGTTAGATAATAGTTATTGAAAACACTTTATTTGTAAATGTTATACTTTCTCGTCTACCCTTCTCTGACTATTAATAATATAATCGCTCCAAGAACCTTTTCTAATACTTGTAATAATTTTTAACCTGTATGAACAAATCGATTATCTCCTGAGACGGAGTCGACAATTGCTCAAAATCGATTAAACATCGATAATTCTTTAACTTTGTTAATAAATCAATTTATTTCAATTGTTTGGATCTATAACTTATTTCACATGCTAGTTTAAGGTTTTATTATTGGAACGAGACTTCCTGAAGAAGAAAATATTTATAGAAAGTGAGATATTGGACCAGCACGAAAAATCATAAATCGATTGCTGACCGGAGTTAATCTGATTAACTCCGGACTTTGTTAAGATCTTCAAGAAGTGCTAAATAATTAATAATTACCTTATTAAATTTTAGAATTTCCATCAAAATAATAAATATCGGTATGGAGAACCATACATGACTTCCATATTCTAAGATTTATATTTAAAATCATTTTCAGCCAAACAGCCAGGCTGTGTCTTACCTGCCTTTTTATTTCTGTATTAAATGAAAAATATTATATTACATTAAAATGAAAAAATTATAATTTTATTGCCTGGCAACAAAATTATTTTATTTTTAACAATTACCATTGTTTCAAAAAGTTTAAATAAATTTTCAAGTACTTTACTCTTGTTAAAATGTAAAAGGTTGCAGGTTAACTACGCCTTCCCCTTAACCGATCTTCACCAAAATCGAAAGTCATTGAGACCTCTATAATTCAGGGACGTATGCAAAAAATTATTTGATTCTGTTTGAATTTGCGGCTGTTACCGTTCGTCATAGAAAATACGCTTGATAAAAAAACGTTGGAGGTAAACTACCCCTTTCCCTTAACCGATCTTCACCAAAAACCACAGGTCTTGAGAACACTACAATTCATGGCTGCATACGAAACGTTATTTGATTCTGTTTGAATTTGCGGCTGTTATCGTTTGCCAAAAAAAAAAAATTTCCCTTGATAAAAAAAAACAGTTGCAGGTAAACTACCCCTTTCCCTCAACCGATCTTCACCAAAAGCAGTAGGTCGTGAGTACTCTACAAATCAGGGCTGTATGCAGAAAATTATTTGATTCTGTTTGAATTTGCGGCAGTTATCGTTTGCCATAGAAAAAAATACGCTTGATAAAAAAACGTTGCAGGTAAACTACCCCTTTCCCTCAACCGATCTTCACCAAAAACAATAGGTCTTGAGAACTCTACAATTTAGTGCTGTTTGCAAATAATAGTTTTATTCTGTTTGAATTTGCGGCTGTTATCGTTTGCCATAGGAAATACCCTTGTTAAGACATAAAACGTTACAGGTAAACTACCCCTTTCCCTTAACCGATCTTCACCAAAAACAATAGGTCTTGAGAACTCTACAATTCAGGGCTGTATACGAAACATTATTTAATTCTGTTTGAATTTGCGGCTGTTATCGTTTGCCAAACAAACAAAATTACCCTTGATAAAAAAAAACCGTTGCTGGTAAACTACCCCTTTCCCTCAACCGATCTTCACCAAAAACAATAGGTCGCGAGTACTCTACAAATCAGGGCTGCATGCAAAACATTATTTGATTCTGTTTGAATTTGCGGCTGTTATCGTTTGCCATAGAAAAAAATCTACAGACACACACACAGACAGACACACACACAGACACTTTTCGAAAATATCGGTATGGAGAACCATACATGACTTCCATATTCTAAGATTTATATTTAAATCTTAATATCGCCTGCCAAGCGCGATATATTTTCTCTTATACATGATATACATTAAAATGAAAATTTTAAATTTATTGCTTGGCAACAAAATTATTTTATTTTTAACAATTACCGTTGTTTGAAAAAGTTTAAATAAATTTTCAAGTACTTTACTCTTGTTAAAACGTAAAAGGTTGGAGGTAAACTACCCCTTCCCCTTAACCGATCTTCACCAAAATCGAAAGTCCTTGAGACCTCTACAATTCAGGGACGTATGCAAAAAATTATTTGATTCTGTTTGAATTTGCGGCTCTTATCGTTTGCCATAGAAAATACCCTTGTTAAAACATAAAACGTTGCAGGTAAACTACCCCTTCCCCTTAACCGATCTTCACCAAAAACAAAAGGTCTTGAGTACTCTACAAATCAGGGCTGTATGCAAAACATTATTTGATTCTGTTTGAATTTGCGGCTGTTATCGTTTGCCATAGAAAATACCCTTGTTAAAAAAACGTTGCAGGTAAACTACCCCTTTCCCTCAACCGATCTTCACCAAAAACAACAGGTCTTGAGAACTCTACAATTTAGGGCTGTATGCAAATAATCTTTTGATTCTGTTTGAATTTGCGGCTGTTATCGTTTGCCAAATAAGAAAAAATTCCCTTGATAAAAAAAACCGTTGCAGGTAAACTACCCCTTGCCCTCAACCGATCTTCACCAAAAACAATAGGTCACTAGTACTCTACAAATCAGGGCTGTATGCAAAAAATTATTTGATTCTGTTTGAATTTGCGGCAGTTATCGTTTGCCATAGAAAAAAATACGCTTGATAAAAAATGTTGCAGGTAAACTACCCCTTCCCCTCAACCGATCTTCACCAAAAACAATAGATCTTGAGTACTCTATAAATCAGGGCTGTATGCAGAAAATTATTTGATTCTGGTCGAATTTGCGGCTGTTATCGTTTGCCATAGAAAATACCCTTGTTAAAAAAACGTTGTAGGTAAACTACCCCTTTCCCTTAACCGATCTTCACCAAAAACAATAGGTCTTGAGAACTCTACAACTCAGAGCTATATGCGAAACATTATTTGATTCTGTTTGAATTTGCGGCTGTTATCGTTTGCCAAAAAAAAAATTTCCCTTGATAAAAAAAACCGTTGCAGGTAAACTACCCCTTCCCCTCAACCGATCTTCACCAAAAACAATAGGTCGCGAGTACTCTACAAATCAGGGCTGTATGCAAAAAATTATTTGATTCTGTTTGAATTTGCGGCAGTTATCGTTTGCCATAGAAAATACGCTTGATAAAAAACGTTGCCGGTAAACTACCCCTTCCCCTCAACCGATCTTCACCAAAAACAATAGGTCTTGAGTACTCTACAAATCAGGGCTGTATGCAGAAAATTATTTGATTCTGTTTGAATTTGCGGCTGTTATCGTTTGCCATAGAAAATACCCTTGTTAAAAAAACGTTGTAGGTAAACTACCCCTTTCCCTTAACCGATCTTCACCAAAACAAAAGGTCTTGAGAACTCTACAATTTAGGGCAGTATGCAAAACATTATTTGATTATGTTTGAATTTGCGGCTGTTATCGTTTGCCATAATAAATACCATTGTTAAAACATAAAACGGTACAGGTAAACTACCCCTTTCCCTTAACCGATCTTTACCAAAATCAACAGATCGTGAGAACTCTACAATTCAGGGCTGTATGCGAAACATTATTTGATTCTGTTTGAATTTGCGGCTGTTATCGTTTGCCAAACAAACAAAATTACCCTTGATAAAAAAAAAACCGTTGCAGGTAAACTACCCCTTTCCCTCAACCGATCTTCACCAAAAACAATAGGTCGCGAGTACTCTACAAATCAGGGCTGTATGTTAAAAATTATTTGATTCTGTTTGAATTTGCGGCTGTTATCGTTTGCCATAGAAAAAAAATCTACAGACACACACACAGACAGACAGACAGACACACAGACAGACACACAGACACACACACAGACACTTTTCGGAAAACGACTTTTTTTCATGTTTTGAGTGTAGTAGAATCAGAATCTGCAATAATCTCGAACACGATTTTTTTTGCCATCAGCATACACCCATTCCTTAAGGAATATGGAAGTAAAACGACTTTTTTTCATGTTTTGAGTGTAGTACA
Organism: Magicicada septendecula; assembly: GCA_034769895.1. Classification (NCBI taxonomy): domain Eukaryota; kingdom Metazoa; phylum Arthropoda; class Insecta; order Hemiptera; family Cicadidae; genus Magicicada; species Magicicada septendecula. The sequence goes on along the minus strand of CM068370.1, from coordinate 490,058,902 downwards.
ATCAGAATCTGCAATAATCTCGAACACGATTTTTTTTGCCATCACCATACTTCCATTCCTTAAGGAATATGGAAGTAAAACGACTTTTTTTCATGTTTTGAGTGTAGTACAATCAGAATCTGCAATAATCTCAACACGATTTTTTTTGCCATCACCATACTTCCATTCCTTAAGGAATATGGAAGTAAAATTGAATTTATTCTCAGTTATAGACATTATAAACAAACATAAAATAAAAATTTTTGTTTGAAAATTTTTTTTTAATAAAATTTTTTCTTTCTTATCTTTATTTGTAATGACGAACATCAAGGGACATGTTACAAATTGCCGTCCAACTAGAGGGCTTAATAATTTAAGCCTGGCAGCAGTTATTTAATAGAAAAGAAGGAAAAATGCAAAGACGAGCTACTTCGAAGAAGAGGGCGGCAGAGGCCGAAAAGGAAGTTGACATGGGGGATAAGGAGGCAACACCCGTGGAGGATCTGGAAGGGTTACTACCCCTGGTGAAACCAAAACAACCCGCACCACCAGAGGAACAACCCGAAGTACCAACTCAAACAGGGGAAGTCAATGTCCCAGAGAAGGAGAAAACTAAAACAAAGGGAAGATAATGGAAATGCTCTTACAGATGAGTCAAGATTTAAATAAGAAAATGGATTCTACAAAACAAGATATGAAGGAAGAAATCAAATCTACAAACGAAAAGTCGAATAAGAAAATGGATCACAACAACAAGTCCACCAAGGAAGATTTGAGTGGAATAAACCAAACATTGAATCCACGAAGGAAGGATTAAAGAATTTGGAAGAAAAGCTGGAGGAAAACAACAAGGAAAGGAAAAAGGACAACCAATCCTTGAATAAGAAGATGGAAGACCTAAAGGAGGACAATCAATCCTTGAGTAGGAAGCTGGAAAAGAAAATGGAAGAAAATAATAAGAATTTGGAAGAGAAGATGGAAGAAACCAGTAAGAAAATAGAAAGTGACAACCAACAATTAAAAGAAGAATTAAGGGAAAATAACAAGAAAATGGAAGAGACGATGGGTGAAAGGTTGGAAGAATTGAGAGAGGATAACCAACTGCTGAGAGAAGAACTAAGGGAAGTCAACCAGGAGAACATGAACAAGTTAGACGAGAGGATCGAGTTAGCGAAAGAGGAGTTGAATAAAAAGATAACAGACACGAAGAAATCCATCGTCAAAAAGTTAGAACAGGAAGTCGTGGTTGTAAACCAGCAGATCAGGGAAGTGGACGAAAGATGTTGTCAGACAGAAAATGAAGTACTGGAAGTCTGGGAGGTAATAAATAAAGAGATCACCCAAGTGAAGGAACACCAGAGGACTAAACTGGAGGAAAACAAAATTTTTGCCCTGGAAGAAATAAATAAAGTGCGGACACATGTCACCGAAAGATGCGACGGCGTGGAAGCCGCTATGACGAACATCACGGGACAAGTGCGACAGAGTCAGGAGGAAATAGAATTGATAAGAAACCGACCAACTGGCTATAATAATTTCCCCGTATCTGAGAATAGAGAATGGCTTAATTTCAGGCAGTATAAGCGGAAGCCCATGGAGTTCTTGGCCCGCATAGAGGAGTACCTGGAAAAGCATAGAGGGAACCGATGGGTCCAGAATCGGGAAATCCTAGATGAGTCATTTCGGGAGGTGAATGACCATTGGTGGATGGCCAACCGAAGCGACATCGAAAGCTATCAACAATTTAAAAGCCTCTTCAAGGCTAAGTATTGGTTGGAAACGACACAAAACTTAATAAGGGACAACATATGCCACGGCCATTACAAACCACAAGTCGGTAGTTCTATGACGGCATATTTCCTCGGCAAGGTATGTATGGCCAAACATTTAGAACCGGCCATACCTGAGGAGTGCCTAATAAATAAGCTGTCATACCATTATGACGAAGAAGTAATTCGAGCGAGGAGAGGCAGCCAAATCAAAACAATTCAGGCAATGACCGAACTCCTCGAGAACTACGAGAACGAGGAATACTACCGACAAAGCCGGAGAAGAAACGATAGGCCCGAACCTAGGACGTATCCAAACAACAACCTGGGTACGAACAACACCAACACTGGGTACCAAGGAGGCCGTGCATACCCGCAAAATAATAGTTTTAACAATACTAATAATAATAATAATAATATGGGTCCAAACCATCCGAACCCGAGTCGACACACTAATGGTTATCAGGGTAACCGAAATCCCTACCCTCCTAACCCTAATAGTCAGAGAAGCCCCAATTATGGTAATGATCGTTACCATAATAATAACAATCGTGGAAGTCCCCCTAATGGTAATCCCAGTAATAATAGGTTTTCCCGACCACGGGTGAATTTCATACGAGCAGTAGATGGTCGCCAGCGAAGATACTACAACAATAGAAGAAACAGCTACCGTGAATATGAAGATAGGCGGAGGAGCCTGGAACGAGACCAACCAAGGTACTATCCGGCGAGAAGGAGTACTAGTTTGGACGATGCTGAACGGAGGACCAACAACGAACGACCGGAAGACCACAGGACAGATCGACAGGGGCCCACTCTAAGCATCCCAAATGATGCTTCAACAAGTACGGCACAACGGAACAATGATGTCGAGCCTTTAAACGGGCGCAGGCAGTAATAATCGCCAGAACCCGTTACTGCTCCTAACTACTGGGTATCATAATAATGAGTTTGATAGAACACATAATAATAATCGTATCACGGTCATAGGGTGTAACTACCTCAAGAACATGCGACATGAGTTATTGGAAGAGGACGACAATAATCCCACCAATAACTTTAATAACGAAATCATACATGTCAACGCGGAGGTAGAAGGCATCCCCGCTAGGTTGATGATCGATACTGGTTCAAACGTATCAATTATAAGTACGACTGAGTTGGAGAGAATACAGCGAGAGTGCGGAAGAACTTTACCAACGTTGCCATTAAACAATGTTATTTTGTTGGGTGCAACCGGCCGACAAAATAAAACAATACGAAGGCAAGTCTCCGCCAGTGTGATGAGCTGCGGTATAGCAATAGATATGGAATTCTTGGTAGCGAGCGGACTGCCGTTTAATATACTGGTCGGGTGTGATGTGCTCAGGCGGAATTCCGCCATCATTGATTTGAGAACTGAGAAATTGTCTCTGTTTACCAACGGACATACTTGGACGGCTAACTTGGTTGGTAGTGACCAAGTCATTCCCGATAGTATCCACCAACAAATTCGCAAAATTAACTATATACATCCTACATCTATAATTGAACAAAAGATAGACGACACCTCCAATGAAGACTTATGGTCACAAAAAATCCAGGAGATCAGGGATTTCCGGAGCGGTATAACCGGCGAAAAATTAACCTTAAACCAAGCGAACAAATTAATCAATATCTATGAAAAATATAAATCAGTCTTTTCTGATGAGCCCGGTAAAGTGAAAAACTTCCAGTGTACTCTACAGTTCCGAGACACAGTGGACTTTAACCGGAAGTCTTACCCCATCGCGCAATCACGAAAGGAAGCTGTAAGAGCTGAAATAAAACAAATGATTAACCGTGACATAATAGAGAGTAGCCAATCCCCATATACAAGTCCTATCGTGGCTATTCCTAAGAAAAACGGACAAGTCCGTTTGTGCCTAGATGCGCGTGAAATAAATAAAATGATCATAAATGACAGGACTTCGCCCGGTGAGATTGAAGAGATTTTGAAACGGTTCCACGGTACCAAGTACTTTAGTACCTGGGATACGGTGTGCGGGTACTGGCAGGTGGAATTGCATCCACAGAGTCGCCAGTATCTGGCCTTTATATTCGAAGGGCGGAACTACCAGTTTAAGAGGTTGCCCTTCGGACTGGTAAATTCAGTCGCAGTCTTTGTGCACTGCATGGACCAGATACTTGGCCAAGAAGCACTACAGTTCACCGCCGTGTACGTTGATGACTTGCTAGTGTCCTCAGAAACTTGGGAGGAACACTGCTACCGTGTGGAACACGTACTAAAGAAGCTAGCGGCGAATAATATTACTCTAAAGTTAGCAAAATCTCATTTTATCGCCAAGGAAATTCAATTCTTGGGTTTCATATTGAATGACCAGGGAATCTCACCGTCGGCTGAAAAAGTAGAAGCGATTCAAAACTTTCCTACACCTAAGAATCGAAGGCAATTACAGTCATTCCTGGGACTCTGTAATTACTACCGCAAGTTCCAGGAAAAGTACTCTGAACTGACCGACAGATTTCAGCCGCAACTGTCATCCAAAAATAAATGGATATGGGGTACAGAACAACACAATATATTATCATTAATTAAACAAAAATTCCTTGAACCTATTATACTTCGCCATCCGAATTTCAGCAAACCGTTCTTTCTTAATTGCGATGCCAGTGACATCAGCCTCGGCACTACACTGTATCAGGAGGATGAGGAGGGCGAACATCTCGTAATCTGCTTTGCCAGCAGAGCGTTGAATCAGTGCAAGAAGAATTACCACGTTACGGAAAAGGAATTGTTAAGTGTAGTGTTCGCATGTGGAAAATTCCGCACTTATATCCTTGGTTACTCTGTTACCGTCCGGACAGACCATAAGTCAATATCGTTCCTAAAGAGATGTAAGTTAAGCCACGGAAGGTTGACACGGTGGATACTATTGCTGCAAGAGTATGACCTTAAGTGGGAGTATATCCCCGGAAAGAAGAATGTCATCGCGGACGTATTGTCTAGGGTAGACATTGATAAACAGACGTTCGAAGGGGAAAAGGAGAGTATACTTAAAGTATACCATATTCTAAGCAACAGCGCCGGTCTACAATCAATTTTGGAACACCTGAGCATACACCAACAAGCTGACCCGAAATTAATATCTATTATAACAAGATTGGAAGCAGGGAACGAGACTATCGCCCAATATTATAAAGTACATAACGGAATCCTGTTTTTACGACCATCTTTATATAAGGAGGAATGGAAGGTTGTTATTCCAACCCATATCGAAAAGGAGATAGTGTATAATTATCATGTTCGATATGGGCATATGGGCGCCTTAAAGGTGGTAAAGGCCCTGGAAGAGAGCTGCCAAATAAAAGATATTAATCGGAAGGTACGAAAGTACATAAAGAATTGCCGCATTTGCCAACTCGTGAAGACCAACAACAAGAAAAAAGAAGGGCAAATGATTCCGATAACCTCTCAATCGAAACTAGAGGAAGTATTCCTGGACATCTGTGGGCCATTTCCCTGCAGTGGGGGCCGTCACAGATACAAATATCTAGTCATCGTGATGGACCATTTTACCAAGTTCATCAAGCTATACCCAGCGAATCGGGCGACTACAATTAAGATTCTCGACATCATGACCAACCAGTACTTCCCAAACGTCGGAAAACCAGTTTCGATCATCACCGATCACGGAACACAATTCAAGGGGAGAAAATGGCGGGATACACTACTGTCAATGGGGGTTCATACCTATAAAACATCGGTATACCACCCGAGCAGTAACCCGGCCGAAAAAGTATTGCGAGAGGTGGGGCGCCTATTACGGACGTATTGCCACGATCAACAGAGGAGGTGGCAAGAATATCTGGAGGCCACAGAAGAATTCCTCAACCTGGCATACCACCCAGCCATAGGAATAACCCCATACTCTGCCATGTACGAAAGACAACCCCCAAGGGAGATCGAGGAAATATTGGAGTTCCCAAGAGAGAATAGATATATCTTTAATAAAGTTCAATTTTATAATAAGGTGGCCGAAGATCAGGAGAAATGGCGGATTAAATACAATAAAAGTATGGGTAAGGTCATTACCTATACGATTGGAGAGAAGGTTTTGTTGAAGAATAGGGAGTTACCCAGCTCATTAGAAGGGATAACTAAAAAATTATTGCTTTTGTACACTGGACCCTATATAATCTCCAAAAACAATAATAACAACACTTACGAAATAAAGGAGATGGGTTCCAATAAAATTAAGGGTGTCTATAATCAGGCATCCATGAAGAAATATTTTGAATAAACGCCTAAATTCTAAAAAGATTGTAAGAACACCTTACATACAATTATTTGAGAAAAAACTTATTTGGAAATAATATAAATATAAGAAGAAGGAGAGAATTTTTGAAAAAATCGTATAAATTCTAAATAAATGTAAGCCCACCTTACATACCAATTATTTAAGAAAAACTGTTTGGAAAGAAGATAAAAGAGAATTTAGAATGAAACCGTCTAAATTACAAAAACAATGTAAGACCACCTTACATACTGAAAATTTGAGAAAAACTATTTGGAAAGAGAATAACAAAAAGAATTTTGAAATGAAACCGCCTAAATTCTAAAAATATTGTAAGCACACCTTACAAGACAATTATTTGTGAAAACTTTATGGAAATATAAGAGAAGAATTTAGATATAAACCGTCTAAATTCTAAAAATATTGTAAGCACACCTTACAAGCCAATTATTTGTGAAAACTTTATGGAAATATAAGAAGAATGAATTTTGACTTAATCATCAAAAATTAAAAATAAAGTGTAAGCACAACTTACTACAAGTGATTTATGAACTATTTATGGAACAAAAACAAAAGAATGAATTTTGAATAACCCCACCAACCATTTATTTATAAAACACTTTGGTGAAATAAACAGAAGAGAATTAATACCATATTTATGGTAATCAGAAAATATATTTACCATGTTTATAAAGGATCATAATGAGATAAATAAAGGAAACAGAATTTAGAATTAAAACAAATAATGTCTAATATTATTATAAAGTGTAAAAAAACCTTCCATAAAATGATACGAAAGGGAATAAAAATCTGTGATACTGTTTGAGTGATTAAATACAATAAAATACAGACATTTGTGTGGAATTATGAGGTAATAAAACTTTGAAGTGGTATGAGGAGAAATTATGACCTCATTATCAAATTAATTAAAACATTCATTCGAAGGAATAATAACCATGACAGGAGTAATGTGAGAATAATATCAAAGATATGATGTAATTAAACAAATTAATATGAAATGATAATGAATTAAATGTCAATTGTAATAACGACAGTTATAAGAAAGTTCTAGAACATAGAACAAGTGGAACTAATAAAAACAGAGTAACAAACCAAAAATGTCATAAAAATATGCTACTATAAACCAATGCAGATTGTAATAAAAAACCAGAAAGTAATAAAGCTTTAGTAACCAAAAACTTTATATGATAAGAAAGGTTGAAAATGTACTAATAGAAGAGCTTTCTACCATAATATCAAATGAATGAACCATCAAGTTAAAGAGTCAGAAGAACAACTGAGATAGGAATATTAAAATCTCTGAGCAATATAATAAGTAATAAGTGAAGTATTCCAAAGATATTTTTTAAATAGTAACAAATGTGTACTATTCTGAATAATTTTTTAATCTGTCTGTAGATAATTCCAGCAGTATTAATATGTTTTTTGAGCAGAGATGATTTGCCTCTATACTCAAATATGTGTGAAGTATTGGACAGCAGAGGAAGTAGCGTACAGTGCCTCTCTGAACTGAACCAGCTCACAAAGTAGGGAACGATAGGGAGGAAATATCCCAAGGAGTAAATACTAAGAAGAAATATGAAAATAAAATAATAAATATGAAACTCAGATGACTATTACTATCAAGGAAGATCAAGTGAGAATGAGAAGAATATAAGCTCAAATATAAATAAGAAAAATTTTTAAAATGGAAGAAAGTCAAGAATAATAACAAACCTAGAATAATTATCATAAGCAATTGTTTCAGACAAAGCAAGTATAGTCTGAAAAAATCACTTCTGGAGAAGGGCATTCTGTAGCATGACAGAAAATCCACTACTTATTAATTCAATTAAGATAATAAACAGTAATTACATTACATATACTAATATAATATCGAATGAAATTTAATGAATTCAAAGGAAAAAACCACAATAAATTAAAGACCAATATTACATTATATAAAAACCACTATAAAAAATTAAAGAAATAATTCAGAGTAACTCATATTATAAAATCAGGAATTTACCCAGGAAGTTAGGAGCAGTAAACAAATTAGATACCACAAAATCAAGAAGAAAGAATCAGTTTAGGAGTGGTGAAACAACAAAATACCCCAAACACAAGAAGAAAGAAGAGTAGAGTTTATTATCAGGAAGTAAACAATACCCTGAAACCTTTAGCGAAGAGCAAAGTCAGTATCAGAAAATAAATTAGATACTCCAAACCAAACATCAGTCAAGATGACACGAAGTACCTTGGTTTACCCAAGAGTGAAGACAAGAAGAAAGACAAGAATGAAGACAAGAAGAAAGACAAGAATGAAGACAAGAAGAAGGACAAGAGTGAAGACAAGAAAGAAGACAAGAAGAAAGGAAGAAATAGTATGGAAGAAACACCATTATAAAACCTATTATTAACTGCCATAAACCCCAAACCCATAGAGACAATTAAAGAAAGTATAACATCCCAAAACCCTATAAAATTGTAATTATTAATAAACCAAAAGTGTTGTATAGTATGATAAGAGGTGCACCAACTAAAGTTATTGTGTGATAAAAAAAATAAACAAGTCTTCACAGTCCATGATGACTAAAGGTCTGGTCTGAGATAATAAGACTCAATATATCAGAACCACCAGTGAAAATGAACTAGTGTGAGTGTTTTTGGAAATATAATAAACTTAAGGTTGTAGTGATACTATGACTTAACTATATGCTAGATAACAACTTTTATATTTAATAATTTACAAATCATAAAATAATAAAATGGAAGATTTCCAATATTTTATTATTTTAATGTCACTTTGTTATTACAAGACATTTGTAGAAATGACCATAACTAAAGTATGGGTGGAATTGTTTACTCAATAAGGGGATAATAAATAATAATGGTTTCAACCAGAAAGGACTGGAATTAATTTAAGTGTTCATAGGTTTAAAATGTTTAAAATGGCTATTTATTCACAGCCATGAACTCCATATGTGTGAAGGAGTTCTTAGTCAATAAGATTTATATGTGTTTAGAATTTATTATATTTGTTAAATAACAGCATACATACCATTTAAAATGTTTCAGTAGGTATGCTGTGTTAATTAAAAAAAGAGTTAAATGTATGTTTTCAAACAATGTCAGCAATATCTTCAAATTTTTAGAATGCTGAGTAATGTTCATTATTATTTTTATATAACAGTAGTATGAATTAGATGCTACACATCACAATAAGTTTATGAACCATTTTATTTTTATGTCATAATAACTGTTCAAAGTCAGAGGAGGAGTAGGATTAAATTATTAGGAAAAAAACCAGACATGTAAAATTCTAAACTCTAGGCCAAATAATGAATTCACAGAAACTCACTATAAACCAGTTAATTCACTTATAAATCCTGTAAACTGGCAAGATTTAGGTAAGGCAAATCAATTAACAACTACTGTAAATGAACCTATGAGTTAAAATGATAATATGGAAATATACCTTAAATTATTAAAAATTTTTGAAATGTATAAATTAATTATTTTTTAAAGAGGAGTGTTAAATTCAGAGTTTATCACTAAAAACCAGTTCAAAGGTTCAATTTATATGTAATTAAGGAAAGGAAGAGAAATATGACCATTTGAAATTTATTATAATGGTATTAATAACAATTAAAATGGCAGAAAAATTATATGAAGGCAGAAACCAGTTTTTGAGCCTAGATTTCCAAAAAGAAAGAAATTTGGTAATTTTGACAATAATGTCAACAGATATGGACTATAATATATCAATTTAAATAGCATGAGATAATTAAACCAATGATAAGGTTAATAATTCATGAAAGTGAATAATAAACTAAATTAATTCCATATATAATGTATTTTTGTATCATGTATATGGGAAGTCGAAATTATTTTAACAATACTTCTCAAATATTAACTGGGCCAGATTTTGACTAACGTGAAGGAAGTTAGTTAGTTCTTTGTTAATGATCAAGCTGAACAGTTTAAGTAAGATTGCGTTCCTTGAAACCGAGAAAAATGGAGTACTAAGGTTACCTAATAAATTCAGTGAAACGAGAGTTACGTAAATTAAACACTTTTCCAATTAAAACCACAGAAAACTTTAACCACAACAGTGAAAACAACACCAACACTACATAATACCAGTGCATAAAAACAGTAAAACGATATATTTGTGATAATTCAGTCTTCAACAGTATAACCGTTTTTTGCATAGCGAACAAAGAGAAGTGAACACCAAAAACATATAACATAATTAACACCAGTGAACACTAAACATTCTTCCAGAATACACCAAACAACATATTAGACAGATTACACAAGTTCGGGGACATTTAAAACATATATGAAGTTAATTTTGCGGAGAGATTTTCTCGCGACGACATTGCAGTTAACCTCGTCATCTTTTTGAGCGGCCATCTTGGAAATGCCAACCAGTGCCAACAACATCGCCTGACTACAGAGCTTGCAGAATTGGTTTGACAACTCAACAATATTACATATTTTATAAAATTTATTCACATTTTGTTAGATAATAGTTATTGAAAACACTTTATTTGTAAATGTTATACTTTCTCGTCTACCCTTCTCTGACTATTAATAATATAATCGCTCCAAGAACCTTTTCTAATACTTGTAATAATTTTTAACCTGTATGAATAAATCGATTATTTCCTGAGACGGAGTCGACAATTGCTCAAAATCGATTAAACATCGATCATTCTTTAACTTTGTTAATAAATCAATTTATTTCAATTGTTTGGATCTATAACTTATTTCACATGCTAGTTTAAGGTTTTATTATTGCAACGAGACTTCCTGAAGAAGAAAATATTTATAGAAAGTGAGATATTGGACCAGCACGAAAAATCATAAATCGATTGCTGACCGGAGTTAATCTGATTAACTCCAGACTTTGTTAAGATCTTCAAGAAGTGCTAAATAATTAATAATTACCTTATTAAATTTTAGAATTTCCATCAAAATAATAAAATTGAATCTATTCTCAGTTATAGACATTATAAACAAACATAAAATAAAATTTGTTTTGAATTTTTTTTGTTAATAAAATTTTTTCTTTCTTATCTTTATTTGTAACGACTGCATACAGGGACTTGTTACAATATATATATATATATTTTTTGCAACAACACAAATAACTTAACTATTGGCGCATAGGATATGGTAGTATGTGTGTTTTAATGCAAAAGTCTATATTGGAGGGTGTAAGATTATTTATTGCACACAAGACATATGAAATTGTTTATACGATATATTTGACAAGTATAATAATGATAGTGTTTCAGATATAGTCTTTTAAAGTGTTAATTATTGTTCATATACGAGTTGTGGTACATTACATATATGACGATTCCCACGGCGATGTTGATGGAAAAGGGGGGGGCTTTGCTGTGTCGTGGAGTCGTCAAGCGTGGCGTACAATGACAGATGGTTCACCCTGGTGACGCTTCCAGCTGGGCTGGTGTCCTGGAGTTCCAACGTTGACACTGACGCTTCGCACACGAACACCAGTTCTAGGGATACTACTTCTGGAAATTTTAAACAGTATTTATAATTCACAAGTATCTCAGGTCACAGTGGGTATTACTTAGAGACGGTATATTAGGCTTATTACCAATCCGGACTCTTCAAGTGTTCACGCGTAACACTGAGTCTACCACGGTCAGCAGACCTCCCTATGCGGAAATCTTCCACTTACGCGGAAACTACTGATGATAATATTTTATTAATAAGTAAATTATGAAATACTACTGGTACTGCAGAATACCTCACACAGTACCACAGTCTAAGTTCACTTATTTATACATGCTATGCTACAATAACAATACCGTGTGTAAAGATGTATTAAACAAACAGTTCTGAGCGTTCGGACTCATTACTACCGCCGAAAAGACAACAAATTCTTGCAAGTGAAAAATCTTGCACAAGAATTGCACGTTCCGATCGTGATAGCTAGATGAGAAGAACTAACTGTGCAGCCACAGGCTTAAGAAAATTCAGACTGCCTTCCAGCTTCTTATTGGTGGAAGGAAGTCACATGGTTACTTTGCACATGACTCGGCAGTGTTTCATGCCGTAAAGTGCATCGAATTTGCAAGAGCATGCATAGATGGTTATCTCTGAATGCCTTTATCACACGCAGAATTGCGTTTTACAGCGAGCTTTATATTTTAACGAAATCATATTTTAACGTCATTTTAAGCTTAGGAAATACAGGGTGCGGCAGAAAAACCTCCCACATTTAAAAGGCTAACAAAAAAAACATGAGCGATGCTATTCTAAATTTTATTACATAATATGAAAGGATACAGAATGCAGTTTCTTTCACTTGGTTTTGAAAATGATATCGCCTAAATGGTGGCCTTCTTCCATGATACACGTTTCTAATCGATTTCTGAAGTTTTGCATCACTCGCTGGGTGAGTTGCGGTGTTATCGCTGCAATTTCTTGGCGTATAGCAGCCTTCAGTTCATCAATGGTTTGTGGTCGATGTCAGTAAACATTAGCCTTTCCGTTTTAATGCTGACCCTGTAGACCGAAAATTTTCAACCCATAACAGTATGGTTTTTCTGTCCGGAACAGCATCGCCGCGATTAAGCTCGAAATGTATTCGAAAAGCTCTCTGTGTGGCGATCACAGATTCGTTATTTCGGATAAATGACTCAACAACAAACGCACGATGTATACCAGTCCACGCCATGATGGCAACTGAAACGGCAAGGCACACGCTACTGGAAACCAACATCACGAACCCCCCACTCCACCAGTGCCGGTGCAATGACTCGGCGAAATGTGGGAGGTTTTTCTGCCACACCCTGTATACGGGAACTGTAGCTAATATAGTAGTTTATGTTCAGTTCAAGTGTCACAACGATACGATAATTATATCACGCACAGCCGGGAAAACGTTTATCACTCGTGCACGCGCGCACATTTCCACTGACATAGTACATGAATAAATAACATAAAATAATACACAGTTTGACTAAGCCTAATTCCTTATCCGTTCTAAAATACAAAACTTATACCACAAAAAACCAAACCTAACAAACTACCATTTGAAACATGAATGTTTATCGTCTGTGTATTACACAAGCCTGCACTGCTTATCAGGATCCTGTGTTTCATTGCAGGATTAACCCCTTCTGTTTCATTGCAGGATTAACCCCTTCCCGCATAAAAAAAAATTTTTTCTTTTTTTTTTTTATTCTTCGTTGTTGTTTATCTGAGACTCACCCGTCGCTGATTTTATAATTTTGTGATTTACCGGCAGAATCGGGATTTTTATAAAGTGGTTTTTGTGCCTCAATAGGAACCGCTCGTCCATCAGCAAGATTTCTGCGCCGCTGTCAAACAATACCTCACCAACACAACCGTTGATTTTTGCATTGATGATAAGGTTAGTGTTCCTTTTAACACCAATATTTTCATTACATTCCTTGTTATCATTACTACAAATTAAACTATCCCTAATTTCTGCAGGATATAGGCCAGACACAAAAAATCTATTCTTACAGCTAACATTGTAACTCTACTCACCTTTATTACACTTTAAATTTATTTTAATATTTGTTTACTTTCTTTCATCCATTGTCCGGACGCCATCTTTATTGATACCAACAATGAAACCTAAAATTTGCTTACCTTCGGGCCAGTTTTGTTTAGACGAACGGGAAATAGCAGAACAAGGTCATTTTCAGTAAATTACTCTTATATTTTTTGTACCAATAACATTCCCTTTTTATTTTACTTATAACATTTATACATTGAATCCTACTTTGAAAAGGTGAACACTTCTATTCGGCCATGAGGCGGAATTTATCAAATCAAGTTAGAAGTAATTATTCCCATTAACATTTTACATTCCCACCAAAATAAAGCATCATTAATTTAAATTATATATATATATATATATATTGTAAGTAACCCCGGTGTGTCCGCTACTGTTCAAGTCCCGCGATGTAAACCAATTTGTAAGTAAACCGATACGTACGGTCTAAATTCCCACTGTTGTATTTGTCAATTGTGTTGTATTAATTTAATTGTATAAATTCTCGGAAATATTTGGAGTTGTGGAATATATGGATGTACTTAATTAATGTTAACTTAATTCTTTAATAATTATCAGTGTTAGTGTGCCTAGAACTTAAATAACTTAAGATTTATTCTACAATTTCATCCAACCCTATTATGCCTTGAAGAGAGTTCTGTCTAATTTTATAATTTTACGCTCCCTCTTTGGTGTCAGATAATTCCGCTATAAGCGCTGTAGTATCGGCTAAACGAAACTTGTAGGTTATTCGATGTTTATATTAACCATTTATTATACTACTTATTCAGTTACTTTTGTTCCAGTTCACTAAACCATACTCCAAATAACAAGGTGTAACAAATATATAAAGGTTCTTTATTTGTGTATTCAATTCACATTAACTCGGATATATTCTAATTAATATATGTTGGGACTATAGATTCAGGTATCGATTGTTGACTATTTAATCCTTTGTTTATATTTGGTTATATATTATATTTGATTCGTATTTTATTTATTTCAGGGTGTGAAGGTTCTTGTAACTGTGGGGAAGACTAAAAATACATAATAAGAATGCAAGATTTACAAAAATTATGTGTTGTGTATTTAGTATGATTAATATAATATAATTTTACCAGACTCTAACGACGCCAATCACGTAGGCGGTTGATCGCTAAATTCGTTGTTCTGGTCATTTATGAAGTACAGTTTTCTTTCTTCAGTTTAATAAAAGTAAATCTTGTCCTGTCCACTTCGGAATACAGCTTCTGAATTGTTTTACAGCACGATTGATGTTTCTTCTGCACCGCCAGGATCCAAATAGGTTCTTCCTTCGGTTGAAGCAGTTAGTGTTGTTCCGTGTATTTGCAAGGTTATAATTTCTGGTGTTGTGAATATTATGAGTTGTGTTACTATTAATTCTTTATATTTGATTAATTTTTCATTAATTCCCTTCGGACATGGGACAGTCCAAGTTTCTTCTTGTAGAATTCGGTTATTTGTTCTCGATTATTATTTCATAATGTATCGTTATTTTATTAATCTGTGTTAGTGATAGATGTAAGTATTATCATTGGAATTTTATCTTTTTTATAATCGTATCTCTTGATTTCGAATATTACGATTCAATATATTCTTCTTGGGTTTTTTTTAAATCCTCACGTTCAGTTTTTACAAAGCAATTCTTGTTATTTTTTAAATCAACAACCTTCTTCTTAATTTTTTCCCTAGCAACCTATATTAATTTCCGCTTCCACATGTTTTGACTATATAGTGTTTCTTTCATATATTTTTTTGTCTATTCTTTGTCAATTTGCTGTCCTATCGGAATGTAATTTTACCGATAGCTGGTTTATTATTTTATACACATCTTCTACTGGTTTTTTGATAAAATTCCGTTTTTTCCTTTTTTATTATATTTAATCCACCTTCGATATTATTTTTTACCAATCGATATTATGGCATTATGGTATTATTATAATTTGTATAAATTTTATTAAATATTATTATTAACTTAATGTTTTTTCTTCTTTCTAGCTCTTCATAGTGCATTTATTAATTATTATTAATTGATGCATCTAACCTTTAAGTTATAAGTGTTTATTTAGTATTTTTGGCTGTTAGGCCTTTTATTGTAAATTGATCTACCTGTGGTTATGTCTGTTAGGCATCTATAGTCCCTTTTATATAAATTCGTACATACAATCAAAACTTAATTATTAACATTTGTATAAACAATTATTTTTCTACATCTAATAACAAATTTATCTTGATCTCTTGATCACATACAACAAAATTCGAACTTATGAACATTGGTTAACTGCCTCACACTTCATTCTATGACAGTCATTGAATAACACTATTTGTTTCATTATTTTTCATGAACTCAACACATATTTGAAATAACATTACATACACTTTATCATAACATTTTTGTCATAATATAATACTTTTTTAACACAAAATTCTTATCTGTTATTACCATAAATTACGTCATTGTTTCATTTTTCTGTTTTGTTTTTTATTAAACATATATCATTAGCTATTATTTATTTTACAGGTTCGTTTATTCTATTCAACACTACCTTGCATTCTTATTTATTTTTGTCTATGACTATAATTGTCATAATTGGGTCTCTGTTCTATTATGGGATTAAGTATCAATTTATTTATCAATCTGTGAATCTTCTTTTATGTGACATAAATGCTATCATTTTTGTTGCGTCACATATGCTTCCCCTCCTAAAAAAGTTTAGTTTACCTGAATGAAGTTTAGGTCAAATAAACTTGCCTTTTTCACATGCCTTTTCTTAATTTCATTGTTAATGGTTGACGATGGTCTTCTCAATGTAACTTCATTAGACTAGTACTAGTACCTTTTTTATTTAATAACATTTCATCATTTTATTTAACATTCTTGATTCTTGATATATATTTTTTTTTCTGTACACATTATTTGTTGGTAACTGGCTACACTATTCACTGATACATTAGTTTTACATCTCTCCTATTTATAATTACTATAATTACTGCATTTTTCAATTATTCTTCTGTCAACACGCTTCTTTCTGTTTTCTTCGTCCTATTCCTTTGGAAACTGAATTTATTTTTGCAACTATTCTAATATTCCTTAAATATTTAATTTCCCTAACAATCCCTAACACATGCGTTGGTACAGTTCAGAGAGGCCCTGTTTGGCTTCATACTCTGCTGCCCACACTACATCTTAATATAGTACTGCTGGAATTCATCTACAGTCAGCTATAAAATATAATAATAATCTCCTAATAATCTCTTTAATCATTTAATAATAAATATTTGGGACAAGATTTTTTCTTTTTGCATTTATATTTTTTAATTACTATTCTTCATATTTCGCAGTTCCATTTTAATTCCTTAAACATTCGTTAATATTGACTTTGACAGTTATCAATTGTAATCATTTTTGTTTTCATTTTTGTTGAGATTGTAATGTTAAGTATCTTCTTCGTTTTTTTTTTTTTTTTTTTCTCTGATCTCAATATTTTTTAATCAGTTGTTGTGTGTTGATCATTATAATTGCATTTCTTACTAAATATATTCCTTATACTTAATCATTCTTCTTCTTATCGTATTTCACTATTTTGGCTGTTTATTTTTTAATGAATTATGTTCATAAATACTCTTTCCTTCTTGTCTTCTTTAACATTATATTAGTTACATTCAATCGTTTACTGAGATTGTTCCATCATGTGGCAATGTAGTATGTATTTTAGGTCATATGTTTTTTTTTTTTCTTCTTTATTTTGGATAAGTAGGTTTGAGGTAATAACTTTTATCTTGGGGTTCATTCTTCATTATTCACACTATTTCTTTATAAACATTTAATAATAATTATCGCTTTCTTCTGTAATCTTGGGGTTTCATTATTTATTATTCACACTATTTCTTTATAAACATTTAATAATAATTATCGCTTTCTTCTGTAATCTTGGGGTTTCATTATTTATTATTCACACTATTTCTTTATAAACATTTAACAATAATTCTTGTTTTCTTCAAAATCGATAATACGTTGTTCTTATTGTATTTCAGAATTTAGTGGTAGTATTCAACTCAAATTATTTTTAAATTCCAAGTATTTTTCTTCAAGATTGGTAATAAGTTGTTCTTATTATTTTTTAGAATTTATTCATTTATATAAATTCTTTTTCTTTTTTGTTAATCCAGAAGTTATTCAAATATAAGGTAATAAGTTGTCCTTACTTCATTTTAGAATTTATTCATAATATTTCTTTTGGATTTAGTAATTTTTTTTTCTTACTAAATTCGTTTTATATATAATAGTTTTTCGAATAATTTTTTGTAAGTTGGTCTTACTGTCTTTTAGAATTTTGCTGATATATATATGATTTCGTTATTACTATTACTGTTTACATGTTTCTGATCCTCTTCTAACAAATCTTCCCTGATATTCTTTAAATAGTGGTTATTAATTATGGTTATTTTATGATTACACTTAATTTTATTTATTAATCGTTGTTCCCCAAGATTACGGTTCAGTGACGGGTATTCATTAATTTTCACTGCCTCTATTAGTTTAAATGAGGGCTTACTCCCTCTTCTCTATTTTCATTCTGATTACTGTGTTAGTTTTGTACTGTTTCCGTGCGATCCTCCGTATTATGTTCTGCTATCCTATAATTTCCATCATGTGGGTAGTTGTCTTCATGCCGAGATTGGTCATAATGGTTGTCATATCGGTGACTCCTTGGGTAGTATCGTCGCTGATTACCTTGAGGTCTGGAGTAAATATAATTGACGTTATGTCTATAATTATTGGGTCGTCTGTCTCCATCTCCTCTATTATTGCGACTATCACGATAATTGTAATTGTTATTGCCGCGATAATTATAGTTTCTGGAATTATTATTCGTGTTTTCATTTTGTGTTCTATTAGTATTAACGTTATGCGCAAGGTCGATTGCGATCGTTATTATGAGAATTGGCTGGTGGCGCGTTATTATCATACTTCTGATATTTATGATTTAGCATTCTATTTCTTTGGTATTGGTTCTCGTGCTCATAATTCTCCAAGAATTTGGCCATGGCTGGAATCGTTTTGATTTGACTACACATACGCGCATTTTTTATCCCTTCCTCGTAATGATAGGATAGTTGTATTACCAAACATTCTTCGGGAATTCGGGGCTCTAAGTTCCGCGCCATACATACTTTTCCTAAAAAGTATGAAGTAGGGGACTGGCCTACATTTGTTTCGTATCGACCGTTACTCAAATTATTCCTAATCATGTTCTGGGTCGATTCCGACCAATACTTCTCCTTAAGTTGTTTTTTGAACTCAGTCATGTCCAGTATATCCGGGCGCACCGCTGTCCACCAATTATCATAAGTATCTTTAAACGTTTCATCAATCATGCTTCGTATAATACTCCAGCGACTCTCTCTATTTCTTATGATCACTTCTTCCAATCTCTTTAAAAATTCCATAGGATTGCGCTTATAATTACGAAAATTAATCGATTCTCTGTTCTCATGGTTATTTGTATGACTATTTTGGCATGTCCTATCCCGCCATGAATCTACTTCCTCCTGTAATTGTAATTCACGCCTACTAATCTCTTCTATTTTATTTTTATTGGTATTGATTTGACCTTCCATATTATTTAAATTGCCATAGACCCTTTCGAGTCGTTCGCCCATGTCTGTCTGTATTTGCTTAATACCTTCCTTATTCTTTTCCCGTACCTGATGTACTTCGTTTTTAATTTGCTCACATTTTTCGACAGTTTCCTGTTGGATTTCTTCGACCAATGTTTTATTCTCAATTTTTGTGTCATTAATTTTATTCTGTAATTCCTCACGAACCTGTACTATTGTTTCGTTAGTTTTTTCTAACTCTTCATTTGTTTTGGCTATTTCTAATTGTCTTTCCTCATTATTTTGGTCCACCTTCTGGTTAATAGTCACATGAAGATTTTCAATTTTTTCATTAATTTGCCTTAAATTTTCTTCATGTATTTGTAGGATGTCTTACTTCATTTGTTTTAAACCCTCATCATTCCTATCTAACCTTTCGTGAATTTGGTTTAATCTTTCGTTCATTTGTCTTGAGGTTTCTTTAGTTTCCTCATTTGTTTTATCGAATTTTTCCTCCAGTCTCTTTGAGTCTTCCTTAATTTCCTCCTTTGTTTTTCTAAATTGTTCTCTTGAGTCTTCCTTAATCTCCTCTTTCATTTGTCTATTGCTTTCCATTATGATCCTCACCAACTCCTGCATACTCATGTCTTCCTTTTTGTTGGATTTATCTGGTTGGTCCCCTTGGGCAACTTCTTCAATTGCTCCATTTTCCTTGTCCATAATAATTTCAGTTTCCGCTATTTCGTCTGTCTGTTGTTCCATTTCACTGTCTGTTATTAGTTCTATTTCCTGTTCTTGTTCGTCTATTTCCTTTTCCGTTTCTCCTGCCCTAATCCTTGATCTACCTCTGGTATGCATGTTTACTCTCCCACAGTTGCCTGCTCTGGTTAAGTAATGTTATTGTTATTATAGTTACTTAACTCAAGCCCTACACAAGTTGAGCGCCAATTTGTAAGTAACCCCGGTGTGTCCGCTACTGTTCAAGTCCCGCGATGTAAACCAATTTGTAAGTAAACCGATACGTACGGTCTAAATTCCCACTGTTGTATTTGTCAATTGTGTTGTATTAATTTAATTGTATAAATTCTCGGAAATATTTGGAGTTGTGGAATATATGGATGTACTTAATTAATGTTAACTTAATTCTTTAATAATTATCAGTGTTAGTGTGCCTAGAACTTAAATAACTTAAGATTTATTCTACAATTTCATCCAACCCTATTATGCCTTGAAGAGAGTTCTGTCTAATTTTATAATTTTACGCTCCCTCTTTGGTGTCAGATAATTCCGCTATAAGCGCTGTAGTATCGGCTAAACGAAACTTGTAGGTTATTCGATGTTTATATTAACCATTTATTATACTACTTATTCAGTTACTTTTGTTCCAGTTCACTAAACCATACTCCAAATAACAAGGTGTAACAAATATATAAAGGTTCTTTATTTGTGTATTCAATTCACATTAACTCGGATATATTCTAATTAATATATGTTGGGACTATAGATTCAGGTATCGATTGTTGACTATTTAATCCTTTGTTTATATTTGGTTATATATTATATTTGATTCGTATTTTATTTATTTCAGGGTGTGAAGGTTCTTGTAACTGTGGGGAAGACTAAAAATACATAATAAGAATGCAAGATTTACAAAAATTATGTGTTGTGTATTTAGTATGATTAATATAATATAATTTTACCAGACTCTAACGACGCCAATCACGTAGGCGGTTGATCGCTAAATTCGTTGTTCTGGTCAATTATGAAGTACAGTTTTCTTTCTTCAGTTTAATAAAAGTAAATCTTGTCCTGTCCACTTCGGAATACAGCTTCTGAATTGTTTTACAGCACGATTGATGTTTCTTCTGCACCGCCAGGATCCAAATAGGTTCTTCCTTCGGTTGAAGCAGTTAGTGTTGTTCCGTGTATTTGCAAGGTTATAATTTCTGGTGTTGTGAATATTATGAGTTGTGTTACTATTAATTCTTTATATTTGATTAATTTTTCATTAATTCCCTTCGGACATGGGACAGTCCAAGTTTCTTCTTGTAGAATTCGGTTATTTGTTCTCGATTATTATTTCATAATGTATCGTTATTTTATTAATCTGTGTTAGTGATAGATGTAAGTATTATCATTGGAATTTTATCTTTTTTATAATCGTATCTCTTGATTTCGAATATTACGATTCAATATATTCTTCTTGGGTTTTTTTTTAAATCCTCACGTTCAGTTTTTACAAAGCAATTCTTGTTATTTTTTAAATCAACAACCTTCTTCTTAATTTTTTCCCTAGCAACCTATATTAATTTCCGCTTCCACATGTTTTGACTATATAGTGTTTCTTTCATATATTTTTTTGTCTATTCTTTGTCAATTTGCTGTCCTATCGGAATGTAATTTTACCGATAGCTGGTTTATTATTTTATACACATCTTCTACTGGTTTTTTGATAAAATTCCGTTTTTTCCTTTTTTATTATATTTAATCCACCTTCGATATTATTTTTTACCAATCAATATTATGGCATTATGGTATTATTATAATTTGTATAAATTTTATTAAATATTATTATTAACTTAATGTTTTTTCTTCTTTCTAGCTCTTCATAGTGCATTTATTAATTATTATTAATTGATGCATCTAACCTTTAAGTTATAAGTGTTTATTTAGTATTTTTGGCTGTTAGGCCTTTTATTGTAAATTGATCTACCTGTGGTTATGTCTGTTAGGCATCTATAGTCCCTTTTATATAAATTCGTACATACAATCAAAACTTAATTATTAACATTTGTATAAACAATTATTTTTCTACATCTAATAACAAATTTATCTTGATCTCTTGATCACATACAACAAAATTCGAACTTATGAACATTGGTTAACTGCCTCACACTTCATTCTATGACAGTCATTGAATAACACTATTTGTTTCATTATTTTTCATGAACTCAACACATATTTGAAATAACATTACATACACTTTATCATAACATTTTTGTCATAATATAATACTTTTTTAACACAAAATTCTTATCTGTTATTACCATAAATTACGTCATTGTTTCATTTTTCTGTTTTGTTTTTTATTAAACATATATCATTAGCTATTATTTATTTTACAGGTTCGTTTATTCTATTCAACACTACCTTGCATTCTTATTTATTTTTGTCTATGACTATAATTGTCATAATTGGGTCTCTGTTCTATTATGGGATTAAGTATCAATTTATTTATCAATCTGTGAATCTTCTTTTATGTGACATAAATGCTATCATTTTTTTGCGTCACAATATATATATATATATATATATATATATATATATAATCACACAACCCAGCACTACTTAAATTTAGATTTTCCATTCACGCACTCATTCATGCTGTACACATTCTATATTCCCCAAATTGAGCTCATTTTATATAAACATTTCTTTAATAGAATTTTAATTGGTTTGAATTTATCTGATTGACTGATTGAAGATATTATCTGATGTTTCGTTGTAGTACTTATCTGATTACATGTGAGTCCATCTTATTGCGCACATTCCTGCTATTTGGTGGTCGCACGCACTTTTTTGAAATAATATAGTTACATGGTAACTGTTAATGAACTGTTAATTTACAATTTTGTTCCGAGTTCGTGTAATATTTCACATTTTGTTTGGGTGCACCCGAGATTTAGTTTCGGAACTTTTATACGTGTCCGGCCGGCACAAGAGGTATTACGTGACTGAGAACGAATGCGCTGCGTTATTTTCTGAGGTGGAGAGGGTGTCACGTCACCAATCTTATTGTTTTCAGACTATGACGAATTAGTTTTTAAGGCGAGGCAAATTACGCATTGCATTCCAACTGACGTATTTGCAGGCTTGGCTTGATGACTTAATAGGTCAGAGTTCGTCTGGCTAAAAATAGCTGTTTTTTTGTATACAATGTTGACCTTGATACAATTTCCACTCGCTTGATATTACGTCGTTACAAAACTTTACCATTTATTTATACTTTTGAATTAACAATAAAATTTATATTTGTTTTTCCCCAAAACACTATGTGGACATAAATGTACCGTTACAACATTATTCACATTCGATTGATTGAACTGCTTTTTAACTGAATCACTTTCAGTAACTGCTGCTACTCTGTTGGTATTAAATTGCTGAGTTGTATTTTTATGTTGTCATTGTGGCTGATTTTGTGGTGGTTGAACTTGAAACTGATTACGTGGTGGTTCATTATTATTTACCATAATTGTTTCCACCTTATTGTCATCAGTATCATTCACCTCCCTGTCCTTCGTAAATACCTTATTATCTGATTTAGATTCACTTAGTACCTCACCAGTATGAAATGTGTCATAAGTACCTGCACAGTTTGTATCAACACCAGTTCCAGGGTCTACTACTGGTTCAGGATTCTTATCCGTTTTTCCCCTAGCATCTATGATTGGCTCCTTTTCAGATAGTGATTCCATATCGTCTGAGTTTTATCACTGGGTCATCTTTCGTATTATTTTCTTTGAGAGTATGTTCCACAAGAACATTTGGTACTTCAGAATTATCACAAGGAACAATACTCTCAACAGTTAAGTCTAATTCAGTAGCAGCTGAAATTTCCTGTAGATTCGCTATCTTCTCTTCTCTATCGGCTTTCATTTCTTCCAAAAATTTCTGTATACTGGCGTTACTTTCTTCCCAATTTCTCTACATATTCGCTCTCATCCTCTCATGCCAGGCTTTATTTTGCTCAGACATGGTTTTCATACTAACTAACAAGGCCGCTAAAGCATTTTTTATCTCTGCTATATCCGCCATAATGATCAAATTGAATTTAAAATTTTATTAAAATTTAAATTCCCTGACTTAACGCTACAAAACTTATTATTATTACAAGATTATTATCGTAGTGTAAACCAGTTAATACGCACACAGTAAGCAGTTCAATATATCAAAATGTAAACAAACCTTATCTAACACACAAAACAACAAATAATCTACCTCCAATATACTGATAAAATTGTTCATATGTGACACACAAGAGAATATGCACAATTGATAAATTATATCCTCAGATTTTCATATGAACCATCCACACACAAATATTACATTAATTATAATTATACGTCGGATTTTACCAACAAATTTTATATTCTTTTACATATATAGAATATCGTAAAATTACCACTATTTTTCGTACCCTACGTTGCTAAGCGCCAAATATCTCTATGCGACAACACAAATAACTTAACTATTGGCGCATAGGATATGGTAGTATGTGTGTTTTAATGCAAGAGTCTATATTGGAGGGTTTAAGATTATTTATTGCACACAACACATATGAAATTGTTTATACGATATATTTGACAAGCATAATAATGATAGGGTTTCAGATATAGTCTTTTAAAGTGTTAATTATTGTTCATATATGAGTTGTGGTACATTACATATATGACGATTCCCACGGCGATGTTGATGGAAAAGGGGGGGCTTTGCTGTGTCGTGGAGTACAATGACAGATGGTTCACCCTGGTGATGGTTCCAGCTGGGCTGGTGTCCTGGAGTTCCAACGTTGACACTGACGCTTCGCACACGAACACCGGTTTTAGGGATACTACTTCTGGAAATTGTATACAGTATTTATAATTCACATGTATCTCAGGTCACAGTGGGTATTACTTAGAGACGGTATATTAGGCTTATACCAATCTGGACTCTTCAAGTGTTCACGCATAACACTGAGTCTACCACGGTCAGCAGACCTCCCTATGCGGAAATCTTCCACTCACGCAGAAACTACTGATGATAATATTTTATTAATAAGTAAATTATGAAATACTACTGGTACTGCAGAATACCTCACACAGTACCACAGTCTAAGTTCACTTATTTATACATGCTATGCTACAATAACAATACCGTGTGTAAAGATGTATTAAACAAACAGTTCTGAGCGTTCGGACTCATTACTACCGCCGAAAAGACTTAACAAATTCTTGCAAGCAAAAAATCTTGCACAAGAATTGCACGTTCCGATCGTGATAGCTAGATGAGAAGAACTAACTGTGCAGGCACAGGCTTAAGAAAATTCCGACTGCCTTCCAGCTTCTTATTGGTGGAAGGAAGTCACTGGTTACTTTGCACACGACTCGGCAGTGTTTCATGCCATAAAGTGCATCGAATTTGCAAGAGCATGCATAGATGGTTATCTCTGAATGCCTTTATCACACGCAGAAATGCGTTTTACAACGAGCTTTATATTTTAACGAAATCATATTTTAAAGACATTTTAAGCTTAGGAAATATACGGGAACTGTAGCTAATATAGTAGTTAATGTTCAGTTCAAGTGTCACAACAATACGATAATTATATTGAGACTACTCAATTTATTTTAATTAATATCTATAATATCTTATCTTATCTTCGGTTTCTCGTCCAAGGTCGTACAGACGAAAAAATCAGCTGCAGAAAGGATTATTTGGAATAAACGGTATAAAGATCAATACACAGTTTACATTTAAACAAATAACGTCTGGTTTATTGGATGATTGAGTTACTTCATCTTCCTTTGATAACAATTAAAGTTTTAATTTCTTTTAGTATATGTGAATAGAATCTTCATTAGTAACATAGGAAATCCTACGAATTAATGATAAACATTTCTTAATATAACCTTACTTAAACTACTACAAATTATTTATATTTTAATGAACCAGTGCGTTTATTATCTTTAGACTATTTCTTTTATATTTTTCCCTTAGAGATCTCTTTTAATAAAGTGTCTGTAAAAATAAATATTACCGTATAGTGGTTAAAATTTATGAAATAAATTTTATTATACTCATCCTGGTAGCGGCTTCGCTTCCTCTGGGGATGTCCGTTTTTTATCCCTCACTTCGGAAATCGTGGTATAATTTTATCTCTGCTGTTACTGATTATCAACATCATTGTTCACGTCTAATAATTGTATCGGTTCACATAACTTCCTCGGTACGAGCACTGATCACTTTTTATTAATTTACTGTTTTCTTAGTCCATACGCACTCCTACACTGTTTATACTGATTTCACTGATTTTAAATTAAATGTTCCCTAGTTTGATTTAATGTCTCCGTATGTTAATATGAAGTCGGCCGACGTAACTTTTTCGCACTTAGATGTTTTTTAGGTTGGCCGCGCTCTAAACTGTTTATACACTTTTCTGCATGTTTTATTACTTTGATAGATAGACCGAATTTGTTTTACGGCCTATCTTGCACCCGAGGCCACTGTTTTATTTAACCAGCTGCACTGTATGCTGCTGCTGACTGTCTGATGTTCATCTGCATACTGTTATTCACAAAGCCTGCTGCTGGGGCAGTTACGTAATATGTCTAGATGGTTGTTTAGGCTAACAGTGTGTTGTTGGTTAAACTGGGGCACCTCACAGGTGTATGCTGACAATGGAAAATTAAAACTGATTTGAATTAAAACTATGGGATCACACAATTCTGTACCGTTACAATACCCCCCCAATGAGAGGTTGAAGGCCGAAGCCTACAAACTCTCATTGCCTAAAACCTAAGAGGATCAGTGAGGATATGGCGCCACAACCCCCCTGAACTTTGCTAAAATCATGGGTACTTACCCCCCTAGTCCGGCGACTGTGGCAGCACCCATCTGCTCTTACTGGACTTCTCTGTACGAGATCCCAACACCATAATCTCGGACAGATACCCGCCCCAGTATCACCCGACTCTAAAACATTCAGTTAAAAATTAACAAAAAGGCCTTCCAATATTCCATATCCCACAACTGATCGGTTCCTCTTAGTCGTACTGGTTCATTAACAAAGTACTGGTTCATTGTTTATTATAAAATATATCTTAACCCTAGAAAATACAGTGATAACAAAACAATATAGGTTTACAGTAGTATATATACGTTCCAGTCAAATTAACTAATGTTCCCCATACAATATTGCCCAGCCAAAATAACACATCAATTATACAAGTTATCCTTAATTTCTATTGGTGAATATATACTTTCTATTATATGAACAGTTATATGTACATCTTATTTTCCCAAACACTATCTTAGCCTGAACATTTCCTTTAGTTTTCATTTTTAAATGAATATTTTAATCATTGTTTTCATCAATTAGCATTTGATTTATAATTCCAGTTTGAATTCAAATTAAAATAAAGTTAAGTTCATTATTAAATATCGGTATGGAGAACCATACATGACTTCCATATTCTAAGATTTATATTTAAAATCATTTTCGAAATGAAATATTACCATAGAAACTACTTCTTTCTACTTACTGCTTCACCCTTAACCACAGTACTGTGGTCACTAACGTATACCACCTCACGTTATCGCACTCGATTTTCACTGATGATGGAAGTCGATCGCATTGCCGAAATGTCTGGTTTTGTAGAAAACATTGGACTACGGCCAAATATCCCGGAAAGGAATTTTAACAAAAATTACTTCTTTGTTGCCTATAACGTTGTACACATATATATCAGTGGCGAAGTTACATGGAGGCAATTGAGGCAATGCCTACCCTAAAAAATTTTGTAGAATAAAAATAATAAATACGTGTGAACTACATAACGTAAAGATTATACATTGTTACTGCGATTGTCAAATTTATTAAACCGAAACGTGCTTTATTGAGCGACCGCTAGATGGTGACAGGTGAGATTCGGCATAGTTAGTTTAAAGCGAATGAGGCAACCTGAACTTCCCTCAGCGTTTTTTGTATACATCGTATGTAAGCAATGTAGTGGTGTGATAGGGAAGTGTAGGGAGGGGGATTGTCCCGCGCTGTACACATAGAGCGTTGAGGCATGCCTCACTTCTGTGGTCCAAACAGTTAAGTTAAAGCGCCTGTGTTGTTTCTAAATGTTTATTTTATGCGGTTATTAAAAGTGTCACTGTTATTCCGCTGAACTAACAGATGATCAAGATTGTTATTTGAATTATTTGTAACATTAAACATATATATAGAAACTAATCAAGTTTAAAAATTTGAAGTTCAATCAGTTGTATTATTGTGTATGACTAATACAAGGATTGTTCAATAGAAACACGTATAGAGCTGTAAAGCATTTTTTATTCAACGATTTTAAAAGACGTCTCCAGTAACATTAAGACATGAGTTCCACTGTTGCGCTAACCTGTAGATTCCCTGCTAGTAAAATTCTTACGGCTGTTTGTGGAACCATTCGGTTACAGCAAACTCTACCTCAGCGTCCGATTTGAACCACCGTCCTTTTAGTGATTCCTTAAAAAAAATTTAAGATAAGATTTTTGCCTACCCATTCATTAACTACTAGCTTCACCAGTAAGCAAATTGATGTCCATTTTTTCGGCTTGCACGCGTTATGTTGGTGTGGGTTTCGGCACTTTCCATTTAAAAAGCGTGTAAATGTAAGAAAATAAACATGAGTGAGGCCAGAAATAACGTGAATTGTGTGTGTGTGTGTGTGTGTGTGTGTGTGTGTGTGTGTGTGTGTGTCTTACCTGCCTTTTTATTGCTGTATTAAATGAAAAATATTATATTACATTAAAATGAAAAAATTATAATTTTATTGCCTGGCAACAAAATTATTTTATTTTTAACAATTACCATTGTTTCAAAAAGTTTAAATAAATTTTCAAGTACTTTACTCTTGTTAAAACGTAAAAGGTTGCAGGTAAACTACCCCTTCCCCTTAACCGATCTTCACCAAAATCGAAAGTCCTTGGACTTTGCAAAAATTATTTGATTCTGTTTGAATTTGCGGCTGTTATCGTTTGCCATAGAAAATACGGTTGACAAAAAAATGTTGCAGGTAAACTACCCCTTCCCCTTAACCGAACTTCACCAAAAACAATAGGTCTTGAGTACTCTACAAATTAGGGCTGTATGCAAAACATTATTTGATTATGTTTGAATTTGCGGCTGTTATCGTTTGCCATAGAAAATACCCTTGTTAAAAAAACGTTGCAGGTAAACTACCCTTTTCCCTTAACCGATCTTCACCAAAAACAATAGGTCTTGAGAACTCTACAATTTAGGGCTGTATGCAAATAACCTTTTGATTCTGTTTGAATTTGCGGCTGTTATCGTTTGCCATAGGAAATACCCTTGTTAAAACATAAAACGTTACAGGTAAACTACCCCTTTCCCTTAACCGATCTTCACCAAAAACAATAGATCTTGAGAACTCTACAATTCAGGGCTGTATACGAAACATTATTTAATTCTGTTTGAATTTGCGGCTGTTATCGTTTGCCAAAAAAAAATTTCCCTTGATAAAAAAACCGTTGCAGGTAAACTACCCCTTTCCCTCAACCGATCTTCACCAAAAACAATAGGTCGTGAGTACTCTACAAATCAGGGCTGTATGCAAAAAATTATTTGATTCTGTTTGAATTTGCGGCAGTTATCGTTTGTCATAGAAACAAAATCTACACACAGATAGACAGACAGACACACACACAGACACTTTTCGGAAAACGACTTTTTTTCATGTTTTGAGTGTAGTACAATCAGAATCTGCAATAATCTCGAACACGATTTTTTTTGCCATCACCATACTTCCTTCCATTCCTTAAGGAATATGGAAGTAAAAATCATCTTTTCAATTAATTTAATTACCAAATTAATTTAATTTTATTTTATTTTATTTAATCCTCAACTACTCATTAAGTCAATATTTGTTCAACATTCCATCACGTCTGGTGTTTCTTTTTATTTCATAATAAACCACTCATGGCAATGATTCAGCAGAATAAAACATTTTGTTATTGTCAACTCAACATGACTGTAGACATTAGTCACAACAGACCACCTACCTGTTTACATAAACAGTTGTCTGCCAGACTGGTGTTATAAACACTCTCAGTCTCAACATTCATGATTACCTCACCTCTAATACCTGTACTTCCTTCAACTTTTAATTTCTATAAAGCTTTTAATGTTAACATATTTGTCAATTACCATTTATTACAATTCAGACCAAATATAATTTTAATTCATTTGACCATGTTAGTAAAATTCACATTTTTAAATTAACTTCATTTCAACTCCAATCAGAACAGTTTAACTTTAATTACATTATTTAAAACAAATTTTACTTCCATATTCCTTAAGGAATGGAAGTATGGTGATGGCAAAAAAAATCGTGTT
This sequence comes from Magicicada septendecula, assembly GCA_034769895.1. NCBI lineage: Eukaryota > Metazoa > Arthropoda > Insecta > Hemiptera > Cicadidae > Magicicada > Magicicada septendecula. The sequence goes on along the minus strand of CM068370.1, from coordinate 490,028,524 downwards.
CGAGATTATTGCAGATTCTGATTGTACTACACTCAAAACATGAAAAAAAGTCGTTTTCCGAAAAGTGTCTGTGTGTCTGTCTGTCTGTCTGTCTGTCTGTCTGTGTGTCTGTCTGTCTGTAGATTTTTTTCTATGGCAAACGATAACTGCCGCAAATTCAAACAGAATCAAATAATTTTTTGCATGCAGCCCTGATTTGCAGAGTACTCGCGACCTGTTGTTTTTGGTGAAGATCGGTTGAGGGAAAGGGGTAGTTTACCTGCAACGGTTTTTTTTTAGCAAGGGTAATTTTGTTTGTTTGGCAAACGATAACAGCCGCAAATTCACACAGAATGAAATAATGTTTCGCATACAGCCCTGAATTGTAGAGTTCTCAAGGTCTTTTGATTTTGGTGAAGATCGGTTAAGGGAAAGGGGTAGTTTACCTGTAACGTTTTATGTTTTAACAAGGGTATTTCCTATGGCAAACGATAACAGCCGCAAATTCAAACAGAATCAAAAGATTATTTGCATACAGCCCTAAATTGTAGAGTTCTCAAGACCTATTGTTTTTGGTGAAGATCGGTTGAGGTAAAGGGGTAGTTTACCTGCAACGTTTTTTTAACAAGGGTATTTTCTATGGCAAACGATAACAGCCGCAAATTCAAACAGAATCAAATAATGTTTTGCATACAGCCCTGATTTGTAGAGTACTCAAGACCTATTGTTTTTGGTGAAGATCGATTAAGGGGAAGGGGTAGTTTACCTGCAACGTTTTTTTATCAAGCGTATTTTCTATGGCAAACGATAGCAGCCGCAAATTCAAACAGAATCAAATAATTTTTAGCATACGTCCCTGAATTGTAGAGGTCTCAATGACTTTCGATTTTGGTGAAGATCGGTTAAGGGGAAGGGGTAGTTTACCAGCAACCTTTTACGTTTTAACAAGAGTAAAGTACTTGTTTCTATGGTAAACGATAACAGACGCAAATTCAAACAGAATCAAATGATGTTTTGCATACAGCCCTGTATTGTAGAGTTCTCAGTACCTATTGGTGTTGGTGAAGATCAGTTAAGGGAAAGGGGTAGTTTACCAGCAACGTTTTATGTTTAAAAGGTTATTTTCTATGGCAAACGATAAGAGCCGCAAATTCAAACAGAATCAAATAAGTTTCTGCATACAGCCCTGTTTCGTTGAGTACTAAAGACCTATTGTATTTGGTGAAGATCGGTTAAGGGAAAGAGGTAGTTTACCTGCCACATTTTTTGTTTTATCAAGGGTATTTTATATGGCAAACGATAACAGCCGCAAATTCAAACAGAATCACATAATATTTTGCATACAACCCTAAAATGTAGAGTACTCAAGACCTGTTGGTTTTGGTGAAGATCGGTTAAGGGAATAGGGTAGTTTACCTGCAACATTTTATGTTTTATCAAGGGTAATTTTTTTTATGACGAACGATAACTACCGTACATTACAACAGAATCAACTACTCTTCTGCATACCTTTTTTAATTATACAGAACTCAAGGTCTGTTGATTTTTTTGAAGATCGGTTGAGGGAAAGGGGTAGTTAACCTGCAACGTTTTATGTTTTAACAATGGTATTTTTTCTATGACGAACGATAACTGCCGTAAATTCAAAGAGAATCAAATAATGTTTTGCATACAGCCCTGAATTGTAGAGTTCTCAACACCTATTGTTTTTGGTGAAGATCGGTTAATGGAATAGGGTAGTTTACCAGCAACGTTTTATGTTTTATCAAGGGTGTTTTCTATGGCAAACGATAAGAGCCGCAAATTCAAACAGAATCAAATAATGTTTTGCATACAGCCCGGAATAGTAGAGTTCTCAAGACTTGTTGGTTTTGGTAAAGATCGGTTAACGGAAAGGGGTAGTTTACCCGCAACGTTTTTTTTATAAAGGGTTTTTTTTCTATGGCAAACGATAACAGCCGCAAATTCAAACAGATTCAAATAATGTTTTGCATACCTTTTTGAATTAAAGAGAACTCAAGGTCTGTTGATTTTGTTGAAGATCGGTTAAGGGAGGGGGTAGTTTACCAGCAACATTTTATGCTTTAACAAGGGTAATTTTTTATATGACGAACGATAACTGCCGTAAATTCATACAGAATCAACTAGGTTTTTGCATACCTTTTTGAACTAAAAAGAACTCAAGTTCTGTTGAAGATCGGTTAAATGAAGGGGTAGTTTATCAGCAACGTTTTATGTTTTAAAAAGTGTAATTTTTTTATGTCGAACGATAACTGCCGAAAATTTAAAGATAATCAAATAATTTTTTGTACCCTTTCCTGAGTTGCAGAGAGCTCAAGGTCTATTGATTTTGGTGAAGATCGGTTAAGGGAAAGGGGTAGTTTACCTACAACAGTTTATGTTGTAACAAGAGAAATGTTTCCATGACGAACGATAACTGCCGCACATTCAAACAGAATCAAATATTTTTTTGCGTGCATCCCTGAATTGTAGAGGACGGAAGGTCTATTGATTTTGGAGAAGATCGGTTAAGAGAAAGGGGTAGTTTACCTGAAACATTTTATGATTTATCAAGAGTAAAGTACTTAATTTTTATAAATAAAGTATCCTGATAAGAAGCTAATAGTAATCCACTGTAGAAACGTAGATGAAATATCTATAAATGAAGAGGTTAGGTGAACGGGATAGGGGTAATTTTCTATTATTAAAAATTATAGTTGAAGGTGGAGGGGAGAATTGTTTATATCTGTACTATGTTATCGGCAACAAAGAAGTAGTTTTTTGTTAAAATTGCTTCCCGGGCTCTTTAGCCGTATTCCAATGTTTTCTGCAAAACCAGACTTTTCGGCAGTGCCATCGACAGCCATCATCGGTGAAAATCGAGTGCGAAAACGTGAGGTGGTTAACGTTAGTGACCACAGTACTGTGGTTAATGCTGAAGCAATAAGTAGAAAGACGTAGTTTCTATGGAGATATATTTCATTTCGAATATGATTTTAAATATAAATCTTAGAACATGGAAGTCATGTATGGTTCACCATACCGATATTTTATATAATCACACAATTCAAAATAAAATTCATTATTATCTCTTGTTCATTATTTTAGTGAATACCGTTTAGTAAATATTATTATGCCATTTGTTCTTATTACAAACATATGTTACACCTAAGCTATACTGTACATTACAACAAAATAATATTAACACAATACATTTATTTACAAAGGTTTCGTCATATTTTTTATCATTTACCGTACTTCAATACCTAAATCAGCCAGGTCATTACCATATACTAAAATGTTTAGAATGTCCATTCATTAAGTTAATATTCAACCTCCATCATCATGTAACAGTCTTATTTTTATATAATACTTATCGTCCTTACTCACACTCAATTCCTTATTATTATTTATATAATGATTTTCTAATATTTCAAATTGTTCCATAGAACCCACATAATAATTTACTGGATTATCCCACATTATTATCAAATCATAAAACCTGTCCACACCATTAATTTTGGTCTTGTCTCCATAAGTATTTTTATTCAACATCAAGTAATTTATTTTCTCATCATATTCATTTACTATACTCATTAAAACATCAGGCAAGTTATTATTATTTATACAGGTATCATCAAAATAATTATCAATCTCTATTTTACAAGGTAAGTCAATTTGTTCCTCTCTCTCAATGCATAAACTCTGTACTAATATTTCATAATCTCTATTCACCTTAAATATTTCTGCCACTCTCTCTCTCTCTCATAATCACTTTCATCACAATATTTCTCACAACATTTCACATTCTCATTCCACACAGAGGGCAACACAACATTATTACAACACATCCTGGCCTTACCAGATGCACAAAAATTCAAGGGACAATTATTTGTAGACCATACGTCTCCCAAATACACTCGTGAAGCATTTTCTTCACCCACAACCACACCACGGGAAAATTCTTCTCTCTGTACACTCTCTTCATCCTCTCTCACTCTCTCATCAGCATTTGCTAACAACACTTCATTCTTAAACTCTACTTCAACTAACTCTCTACTCTCATTGTCACTATTATCACTTACCGTATCATTCTTAGATACCTCATTTTCAACTATGTAACCATTATTTTTGTCTAACAGCTCGTCAAACCGTTTATTTATATTAACCTCAAACTTGGCATTTTGCTTATTTATTTCGTCAAAACGACTATTTATAATGTCAAATTTACAGTTCATTTTGTTGAATTGATTCAGTATAACACTCATCATGTCATTGTCTAATTTGTTACTACCTTTTGTTGAGGTTGGAGTCAACTGGACTCCCGAATCCTTTGTTATATTTGTTTCATCTGTTATATTTAGCTCTATTATTTTATCTTGACTCGCACTTGGAGTCGAATGTATCTCAAAATTACTCATAACATTTGACTCATCACAATTGTCAACACTCGTTATTTCATTGACATCGTCATTATTCCCTGCCATTTTTTATAAGTTTATAAAATGTTACATAGAAATTTTAATCTTATCCAATATTAACTTAACCCTCTTAATATTTCACTATGTTTATGTTATTTACCAAAACGTCCTCCCTCTCAAATAACCCGTTCTGCAGCTTAATTAGGTCTGATCTGCGTGATTTATATTAAATCACGCAAATCGTCCAACTGATCGGGCGCCATTGAGTCTACTCAATTTATTTTAATTAATATCTATAATATCTTATCTTACCTTCGGTTTCTCGTCCAAGGTTGTACAGACGAAAAAATCAGCTGCAGAAAGGATTATTTGGAATAAACGGTATAAAGATCAATACACAGTTTACATTTAAACAAATAACGTCTGGTTTATTGGATGATTGAGTTACTTCATCTTCCTTTGATAACAATTAAAGTTTTAATTTCTTTTAGTATATGTGAATAGAATCTTCATTAGTAACATAGGAAATCCAACGAATTAATGATAAAGATTTCTTAATGTAACCTTACTTAAACTACTACAAATTATTTATATTTTAATGAACCAGTGTGTTTATTATCTTTAGACTATTTCTTTTATATTTTTCCCTTAGAGATCTCTTTTAATAAAGTGTCTGTAAAAATAAATATTACCGTATAGTGGTTAAAATTTATGAAATAAATTTTATTATACTCATCCTGGTAGCGGCTTCGCTTCCACTGGGGATGTGCGTTTTTTATCCCTCACTTCGGAAATCGCGGTATAATTTTATCTCTGCTGTTACTGATTATCAACATCATTGTTCACGTCTAATAATTGTATCGGTTCACGTAACTTCCTCGGTACGAGCACTGATCACTTTTTATTAATTTACTGTTTTCTTAGTCCATACGCACTCCTACACTGTTTATACTGATTTCACTGATTTTAAATTAAATGTTCCCTAGTTTGATTTAATGTCTCCGTATGTTAATATGAAGTCGGCCGACGTAACTTTTTCGCACTTAGATGTTTTTTAGGTTGGCCGCGCTCTAAACTGTTTATACACTTTTCTGCATGTTTTATTACTTTGATAGATAGACCGAATTTGTTTTACGGCCTATCTTGCACCCGAGGCCACTGTTTTATTTAATCAGCTGCACTGTATGCTGCTGCTTACTGTCTGATGTTCATCTGCATACTGTTATTCACAAAGCCTGCTGCTGGGGCAGTTACGTAATATGTCTAGATGGTTGTTTAGGCTAACAGTGTGTTGCTGGTTAAACTGGGGCACCTCACAGGTGTATGCTGACAATGGAAAATTAAAACTGATTTGAATTAAAACTATGGGATCATTCAATTCTGTACCGTTACAATATCACGCACAGCCGGGAAAACGTTTACCACTCACGCGCGTGCGCACATTTCCACTGACATAGTACATGAATAAATAACACATACAATAATACACAGTTTGACTAAGCCTAATTCTTTATCCGTTCTAAAATACAAAACTTATACCACAAAAAACCAAACCTAACAAACTACCATTTGAAACATGAATGTTTATTGTTTGTGTATTACACAAGCCTGCACTGGTTATCAGGATCCTGTGTTTCATTGCAAAACAAAAATATATATATATATTATAATGAAAAGAAATGTGTAATCCATCTCATTATTCATGTTTCATTCTTTGTCGTATCTCCTTTTCCTTTCCTTTTTACCTTGATGTTAATTATTTAATCTTTGATATAACTCCCTAAAATTCCCTAACTTTTATAGCGGGTTGGAAGTCAGAGTGGCTCGCTATGGCATACATTCTCTGCCCTTCCCTAACTATAATTACTGAAATCAGAGGCAACACATCTCTGTCCAGAAAATAATAATTGCACTTTCGCAACAAATAATAATAAAAAAAAAATACAATATTCAAAGATCATAGGCTCCTACACATAAATTCCCTTTCTTAAACTCTTCTGGTTATTTCTCAATTATATTAATATATCGTTCTCCGCAGGTAAAATTATCTTTTAAAATCATTCAATGTTAATAGCTATATTTATATTCATCATTACCTCCTTATGTAACACATTGTTTCCCTCTTTTTTTTCATTTATCATTTCCTTTTAGTATCAATTATGACAGTATTTCTCCTCCTTAGTAATATCAATTGTTATTTGATTGTTCAATAATTCATTTAACTAATTATGTCCTTTCCTTCTTTCCTTTTTCTCTTCCTCTAAGTACGGGTAAGTTGGTAAATATACGTTGACTTGGCTATTGGAAATAAATTTATATCTTATATATATATATTTTTGCCTTTGGTGTAAGGTATCCTTCTCATATTATTTTTATTTATTATTAATAATCTCTCTCCTTCTCTAAGTACGGGTAAGTTGGTAAATATACGTTGACATGTTTTTATTCATGGTACTTTCTCAATAACGTTTGGTTATAAGTACCCTTTACTTTGTTACTAACAGTGTCTGTTACCTCGTATGTATTGTTTTCATTGTCTTTCGTGATTGTAAAAGGTCCTGTATATAGAAGTAACAATTTTTTCGTTATGCCTTGTATAGTACTGGGCAATTCTCTATTTCGGACTAATACCTTTTCTCCTACCTTATACTTAATTGCCTTCGGCTGGGATTGAATATATTTCTTCCGTTGCTGTTACGTTTTTTCTAACACTTTGTTATAAAATTTGGTTCCTTCAAATTGGTATTCAGGTTCATCGGGAAAACTAATAATCTCTTTTATCTCTCGTGGTGGGGGTCTTTTGAACATAACTGTGTACGGTGACACCTCTATGGTATTGTGATATGAGAAATTGAGAAAATCCTCGGTTGACGCTAAGTATTCATGCCATCTCTTCTGTTCGTTATGGCAGTATGTTCTCAACAACCGTCCTACTTCCCTCAACACTCTCTCGGCTGTGTTACTATTCGGGTGATATACGGATGTCTTATACGTTTTTATCCCGTGTTCTCTAAGGTTCTCTTTCCATAATTTTCTCTTAAACTGGGTACCGTGGTCTGTAATTATGGAATACGGTCTGCCTACCTCCATTATATACCGTTCTATTATTATGTCTATAATTTTCCTGGTCGTAGCCCTAGTTATTGGATAAAGCTTAGTATATTTGCTGAAATGGTCAAAGATAATTATGATGAATTTATATCTGTGTCTCCCACCGCTGCGTGGAAATGGTCCACAGATATCGAGAAATACCTTTTCTAATTTTTCGGTGGATGTTATGGGTATCATGACCCCTTCCTTTCTCTCGTTATTACATTTTACCTTCTGACAAATATCGCATGACTGTATCGCCTGTTGTACTTTTTTATTCATCCCCTTGATGTATGTTTGCTCTTCCAATGCTTTCCTTACCTTGAGGGCACCCATGTGTCCGTACCTATCGTGATAATTGATAATTAGTGGCCTCTCTATCCCTGGTGGAATTACTAACTTCCAATTCTCCTGGTGCGGGGTATTCCTTATAAACAAAGTGTCGTTGTGTATACAGTAATATTTATTTATAACTTCATCGCCTTCCAGTACCCTTTTTCTAATATTTCCTAATTTTGGGTCGGCCTCTTGTTGTGCCTTTACATCGTTTATAATATTTTTTAAATCTTCCCTACTCTTAATCTGTATAGAAGGAATGGTATACCTTCGCTATTTGTTCCTTTTCGCCGTCGAAGGTTTGGTCTTGTAAGTTGATGCGGGATAGGACGTCGGCTGGTATGTTTTGTTTGCCTGGTATATATTCCCACGTGATATTATATTCTTGTAGGGCCAAAACCCATCTCGTCAGCCTTCCGTGGTTTAGCTTACAATGCTTTAAAAATGATATTGACTTGTGGTCACTCCTAACCGTGATGGGGTACCCTAATATATACATAGGCCAGACGGGAAGATCTTTTTCATCCCGTTATTCTGAACACTTAAAAGCTTTAACCAACAACAATATACACTCTGCATTTGCCACACACATACACACAGAAAACCACAGTTACACCAACATAGACACTAATCTTGAAATTTTACATTACATACCCAAAGGTCAAAAACTCAACACAACTGAACAATACGAAATATATAAACACCACACAACACAACCAAACAACATACTCAACGATCAATTACAATATAAATCACATACACTTTTTGACACAATTATACAGAAAACAAACAGTAAGTTGAATCCCCGCGCCAATCCCTTCCTCCACACACCACCCCCACTTCACCTTCCACACAACCGTTACAAAATGCTGGCAGTCTGTTACCAAAGCTGAAGAAGGCAGATACTAAGCCGAAACGCGTACAATAAAATAGTAAGTTTTTCACATGAAAAAAGTTCATTTTTAGTTAAGTAGTTAAGTACTAATATATACGTTCGAAATTTACCGCATGCGAAAACTACACTCAACAATTCTTTTTCAGTGGTATTGTAGTTTCATTCGCAACTGTTCAGCACGCGGCTGGCGAAGCTAATTACTAAATGGTTTCCATCCTGATCTTCCTGATATAAGGCTGCACCTAAACTTACGTTACTGGCATCGCAATTTAGATAAAATGGTTTTGTAAAGTCAGGGTGATATAACATAACTGCTTCTAAAAATTTTTCCTTTATTAGATTGAGCACTCCATCTTGCTCTGGTCCCCAAGTCCATTTGTCTTTAGCTGATAACTGCTTTTGGAACCTGGCAGTTAGTTCTGAATAATTGGACCGAAACTTCCTGTAATAGTTACAGATTCCTAAAAATGATTGAAGCTGTTTCCTGTTTTTTGGGGTGGGGAACTTCTGTATTGCCTCTACTTTCTCTTTGGATGGAGTAATCCCTTGCTCGGTTAGATTAAAACCTAAAAATTTCACCTCATTTGCAATAAATTGGGACTTGTCTAATTTGAGGGTGATATTATTCTCTGATAGTTTCTCTAACACCTGTTCAACCCTATTACAGTGGTCATCCCAATTCGCTGAAGTTACCAGTAAATCGTCGACATATACTGTCGTAAATTTCAGCACTTCCTGCCCCAATATTCTGTCCATTATCTTTACAAATACCGCCACTGAATTTATCAAACCAAAGGGTAATCATTTAAACTGATAGTTTCTGCCTTCAAATATAAATGCCATATATTTCCTACTATCAGGGTGGAGTTCTACCTGTCAGTAGCCGCATACTGTATCCCATGAACTTATATACCTTGTCCCGTGAAACTTTTTCAATATTTCTTCTATCTCCCCAGGGGATGTGCGGTCGTTAACAATCATCTTGTTAATCTCCCTAGCATCAAGACATATACGCACCTGTCCATTCTTTTTTGGCACAGCTATGATTGGGCTAGTAAAGGGCGAATGACTATACTCAATTATGTCGTCCTCTATCATCCTGTTCAATTCCTCCCTAACTTCGTTCTTTAGTGAGTAGGCGATCGGATATGATTTTCTGTTAAATTCCACAGGGGTTTTAAATTTTATGGTGCACTGATAATCTCTGGCTTTACCTGGAGCGTTTGAGAATATATGTCTGTAATTATTATATACCGTAATCAATTGTTCCGCCTGTGCTTCGCTGATCTGACCCCTTGCTTTCGTCTTTTGGAATTCCCTTATTTCTTCTAATTTTTCTAACCACAACTCTGGGTTTTCCTCCTGATATAAGGGCATGTTTAGTGGTCGATCGGCACAATAATAATGATTCACTATCGCTTGATAAGGTGCGTTGTTTGTATTATCTCCTTGGGTATCAATTAAATTATTGGTCCAAATTCCCTCATTTGTTTTTAACGTTATAATCTTACCTTCTAAATCTATTATTGCATTATATGGCCTAAGTATATCGCAGCCTATTAGGATACTCATGGGTAAATTATTCGCCACTAATAACCCTATTGGTAACGTTACCCCATTACTAGTCATCTCTAATGACACCTGTTTCCTTATCGATTTATTCTGCCTCCCCGTCGCTCCGACTAGAATAATGTTATTTATAGGCAGAGTGGGTATGGAAAATTTACTGTTTTGTTTAATTCTCTCTAACTCCACACTGTCTATAAGCGATACGTTTGATCCTGTATCAATGAATAATGTTGCATCTATACCATTGATATTTGCCTTGATTTGTACTATGCCATTATTCCCTTTATTATGATTTTTAACTATATTGTCACTCTCTTCTAATAATTCCTCCCTAATATCTCTAAGATAATTATTCGTTCTCAGTGTCATTGTCCTGTCTTTGTCCTGTCTAGTTTTGTACTCAGTTACCCCATAATATTGGTTCAGTGAAGGGCTGTTTTCCTTTTTCACTGCCGCGTTTAGTTTAAATGAGCCCCTGTCTCATTTGCCCGGTCTCCCGGAACATTGGGTTGCTGACTTGTTTGTGGTTCCTCCCTAGCCTCGGGGTTACCACTAATGTGTTGGCTATTCGTTGTATTACTCTGGTTACCTTGCGTCTGTTGTGGGTAATACATGTAAGTAGGTAAATTGGGTGGATATGGCCGCTGACTATTGGCCATTGTATAGTTTACCTGGGGTCTATACTCCTGATTCCTCCTATCACCTCCTCCTTGATTACCTCCGTTTCGATAATTATTTCGCTGACCATAGTTATTCCCCCTATAGTTATTGCCGCGATAACTATTTCCTTGATTATAGTTCCTACTGTAATTATTTTCGGGGTAATTATTTCGGTTTGGTCCCGGATAGTTACGGTTATTTGGACCTTGATTGTTATTATTTCAGCTATTTGGTGGGGTGCTATTGTTCTGGCTATTCGAGTTAAAGTTATTACCGTTTCCACCTCCATTCCGGTTTGGTCCGTTATTACTGTTATTATAGTCTACTTTATGACTGGGGGGTTGGTAGTCTTGGAACGTTCCAGCGGATTCACAGTTTTCTAATAACTTAGCTAAATCGGTTATTTTACTGAGTTGTTGGTACAATTGGGCATCTTTAATACCGTAGCTATAATGTCCAGCTAACTGTCTCACCAAACATTCTTCCGGGATTGGCGGTATCAACTTTCGTGCCAAACATATCTTTCCCAGGAAATAAGACGTTGGGGATTGTCCATTGGACGCGTCGTATTTCCCGTAGAATATGTCCATTCATACTTTGTTTTGCGCTGTTTCCGACCAATACTTCTCTTTGAATTGGCGTTTAAATTCGACTAAATTTGTGATTTCGGGTCGTACCGCTATCCACCAATTATCCCTCGTGTTTTGAAACGTCTCGTCTAACATTTCCCTTATTCTGTCCCACCTTGTTTCTCTATTTCTTTCAATGAACTCTTCCATTCTCTCTAAGAATTCCATCGGGTTTCGGCGATAGTTTTGGAAGTTGATTACCTCCCTGTTCTCGCTATGACACGTATGGGTATTCAATATAGGTGTGTCCCTCAGCGCTTCTAATCTTTCCTGCAGGTTTTTCTCTCTCTGATCTATTTCCTGTATGTTATTTCTGTTAGTTTTTATTTGCTCGTCCAGCCTGTTAGCTATGTCATACGTTCTCTGTATTCTCTTGCTAACGTCTTTCCGGACTTCTCCCACCTCCCGCATGATTTCGTCCTGGTTTTGCCTTACCTTGTTTTCGAGAGTTCTAATATCTTGTTTGGTCTCTACGGTTTGCTCCTCTATATTTTCAAAACGGGTATTATTTTCCGCCTTGTCTTCCTGTCTATTTTTATTATTATCCTCCTTCAGGGATGCTGTATTTTTGTTCATTGTTTCTTTCATTCTTTGGAACATTTTCTCGTTACTTTGATTAGTATTTTTGTTCGTTTCTTCCATTCTTTGGAACATCATCATTATTACGTTCATGTCAATGTTTCCCGTTGCTTTTTCTGGTTCGGGTCTCTCTGTTTGGTCTACCATTTGTATGGGTTCTTCTCCCGTTTGTTCCTCTAATTCATCTCCCGTTTGTATTGGTCTTTCAATTTCTAGTGTGGGCGGTTCTAATTCTATTTCCTCGACTTGGACTGCCTCTCCGTCTTCCACACTTAATTCGGGTTCTACATTTTTCTTCACCTTCTTTCCTTTTGGTTGCGGCATTTTGATTTGTTGGTAGTTGCCGGGCTTGTTCCTTTTTTTCAAGCTTCACTAGTTGGGCTGCCAATTTATAATGAAAAGAAATGTGCATCGTGTTTGTTTATGTTGTTCGTGTTGTATATGTCGGGCGTTACACTCCGCGCACTTTGTGATACTTACTGATGACTGGTTCCTCTGCGATGATGTCGTCCTGCAAAACAACTTAAGCTACTATGTGTTTGTGGGCGCCACTTGGATTTTTTGTTCCAAGAAATTATTACTAAAATTAAATTTTGATTTCTTAGCAGTTAGTTTAATTCTATGAAAAAATGTGAACAAGACAGTTTGAGTTTTAAAAAATAACGTATGTTTTAATGAATCTTAAAAAATCGTCTGAAGGACTAACATTCGTGAAAAAATAAAATTGCAGAGTTACAAAAAATTATTATTGACAAGTTCTTTCTCCAATCAAGTATCGGCTAACAAATGTTTTATTTTACTCAGTTGAAAAGCATGAGTTTAATGTATGAAAAATCTTTACACTCAGGACGTGACTCCTTTGAACTACCAAGACAGATCAATAAGATGCTTTACAAAAATTAAGTGATTTGAAGGTGTGTGTGACATGTGTAGTACAACTGTGTGACAAATGTGACCAGGTAAAAATGACTTTAACTTTGAACAACTCACGTTCTAATGGGTAATTATTTCTTGCACTGGACACTTCTCTTGGGGACGTTTTCGATCTCGCCTCTTCGTGTTGACGTTTCTTGTGAACTGATAATTATTTGAAAGTCAAAATACGGTTTTTTAAAACTCCGCACTTTTGGAAAAAAGTTTCGCAGTGAATTTACGCTTTGAATATTGCCGGCGACAATCAGCTGTCCGCGTGGTTTCTCGATTAGCCGCCACAGCGCTGATTCTCCTCTCACAGTTGATGAATAGGCTTTGTGTACGTAACGTTATAGGGATTTTTGTCAAAGTCAGTTTGTCTTAGCGAATACCAGCAGAATTGATTCTCTATTAAAATTTTGGTCCTTTCCAGGGCCGCTGATATTATGGCTGCGTGCGTTCTATTAAGTTTGTCATGTTGCTGCTCTATTTCAACAACACGTTGGCGTATACTCTTGTAGAGCTTAAGTCAGTCGTTTGTCATGTACGGGAAAAGCCTTCCTGGGTTCTCACGTCGACTTCTCGTTCTTCGGTTTCGCCTCGGGTGTGATGGTCAGTTTCGTGGGTGATGTGTCTCTTCTGGATTCAAAGCATAAAGTGTTTTTTGGTCGAATTTCGTCTTCCTTTTATACTCTGTAAGGCTCATTGTTTTAATTTTTTGTCATGAACTTCCGGTGTATTTGTATAAAAATTCCTTCTAGAACGTTCAAGAATAATCAAATGGAACATCATGGAACAAATTGGACTTCCGTAGAAGCTTTAGATCAAAAATTTCTTATTCTTCACACAAAGGATATTACAAAAATTATTCTGGTATTTGTCAAACAATTTTACATAACTACTTACAATCTGCATGCCATTACTATTTTTGGATTCTCTGCTTTCAACTGAATCTAATGATACTAATTACGATTGGTTTTGTACAAATTAACTCTAATAAAATAACATAAAATACAATTCTTACCTTGGAATGTTTACATAAAAATTCAATTTTCTAACTTGAAAATTGTTGTGAAGTTGTTTGGTTCCTTCTACAACATTAATGCATAATATTATCATCTTTCTATAACAAAATAAATAAAGTTTAACACATATAATATATAAATAAGTTCAGTTTTACATGGTCCATGCATATGGCCTAAGTTATTGTCACTGTTTCTTTACAATAGTTTGTCTTTTTTCCTTATTATATATGGGATTTTTCGAGTATACACTGAGAGTTTATTATATTGTCTATATTTTGTGATACCTGGTTTATCCTGATACATATTATTTTTATTGTAAGATTACTTAGCATCATATTGGTTTGCATAAGTGATTCATTTTCTTGGTGTGACAAATTCCACTCTCATAATTCAAATTCTTTAATAATTGAGCTTGTTTTCAACTGAGTAAGTTTGTTACTATAGAACGCTATAGTATTGTACCTTTTTCCTTTTATTTTTGCTAATATTTTGCAATTATTTTGTCAAATATGACTGTTTTTTGTGATGGTTCCTTGGCTTCAGCCAGGTATGGTATAGGTAAATAGTTTCCTAAATTCGACTATTAAAGTGTTTAAGTTAGTCAAATATATTAGTATAGTCACATTATATTGTATTTCAACTTTATAATGCAATTTGGTTGCATTTTGTCAACATTAAATTCATAAATATTACAATATTATAGGTCTACTACATGTTTTCAGTTAATACTGTTTTTGGCTATTGTAACTGATTTTTAACCACTTTACAGCTTTCTTTATTTAAGATAATTTGTTCATCTTTGTCTACTTGACAATTACATATAGTTTTTATCTCAATTCTATAATCATTAATTTTCACATAAAATCTGAGTGATTGGACTCAGCTCCTAAACATATATTTTTTGTCATAACATATATATATTTTTTTATTTTAACTTAGATCCTTTCTAATAATGTATTCAAATCATTTAATACATTTATTTTATTTACATTACATAGTATGATAATGGATCTTATCCATTAATTCATAATAAATAGTTTTTTTATACCCTATTCAGAGTTACATTTCTTAATAAGTAATGACCTCATTTTGGTTGTTTCTGATATTATCTGTCTCTCTTATAATATGTTATTGGTTTTACACTGTTCTTCACTTAAATAATATATAAGGGGTTTGAGTCTTAGTGATAGTCTGGTCGTTCTTTCATGTTAATGATATTAATTATTAGACAATATTACAAAATTTTTAGGATTACTTGGGTTCGATACTGTTCACCTCACTTTCCTCTCATGATAAATTGCTATGCAAATAATTTCCTTTATGGAACGTTCTGTGACGTTACAATATATATATATATATATATATATATATATATATATATATATTGTAGCATGACAGATAATGCCCATAGTTCTGAATGGAAAGAAAGATCATAAAATAAAATAAAAACAAATTTAAATCCAACATTAAAAATTAATTAAGAACCACCGTAAAGCACAATCATAGTTTGAAGTAAGAATTTCATTAAAACCAGATATACAACGGATGATGAGTAAGAAAAATAAACCAAATAACTAAAAATAAAGTAAGGAAATACCCAGGTAGGGTAGGAGTAAGTAAGGAAGAAACCAGAACAAGACAACATCCACAATAAAAGGGAATGCTTTTATAAGAAACAGGTAGGATAGGAGTAATTAAGGAAGAAACCAGAACAAGACAACATCCACAATAAAAGGGAATGCTTTTATAAGAAACAGGTAGGATTGGAGTAAGTAAGGAAGAAACCAGAACAAGACAACATCCACAATAAAAGGGAATGCTTTTATAAGAAACAGGTAGGATAGGAGTAATTAAGGAAGAAACCAGAACAAGACAACATCCACAATAAAAGGGAATGCTTTTATAAGAAACAAAAACGAAACCCTAAAAGAAAGTAAAAATAACTAATGAAAGTATAACAAAAACCCAAATTTAGAAAACCATGTAAAATAGATATAAACAATCGTGTATAAAGTAGAATTAAAAGTGAACCAATGGGAATTAGTTATATAATGGAAAAAACAAATCTTCATTATCCTCTATAAATAAAATTCTTGATTTTAATAAGACTATAAAAATGTTATGAAACTCACACAAATATTACACCACACAGAACTTGAAAATGTAATACAAAACACACAAGACAACATAGAAAAACTCAAATTGACAATACAAGTCGACACAACAAAAAAATAACTAACCTCACAACACGCACA
This sequence comes from Magicicada septendecula, assembly GCA_034769895.1. NCBI lineage: Eukaryota > Metazoa > Arthropoda > Insecta > Hemiptera > Cicadidae > Magicicada > Magicicada septendecula. Next base: position 490,012,174 of record CM068370.1, on the reverse strand, counting down.
ATTGAATCAATCCCTGAACCGGCACACAAATTCCACACACGCGTAGTTAACACAACACACATTAATTTCACAAAAGATGAAATGGATTTAATAAACAAAGGACTAAAACATAATTTGAATACCAATACAACTAACATCAAAAATCACAATAAACACATACGCGACATCATCATAGACGCAGAAACGGCTGTACAAAACACGCACCTTAACGACCAAGACCCGATACGTCACGACATAAAAAGAAAACTTCAAAACACACATACAAAACCAAAAATACACAACAATGAAATAAAAACACTTAATAATATAAAACACAAGTTACTTGAACACAACACAACAATCATAAAAGCCGACAAAGGTAACATTAGCGTCATAATGGACAAACACCAATTAAACACTAAAATCGAAAGTTTCTTCAACAAAAATAATATAACGGAAATAAATAAAGACCCCACACTAAAATTTAATAAACAGATTAACAAATTTATAAACAACACAAAACATATAATCAAACCAGAAAACGCCAAATACCTTAAACAAATAAAACCTAACCCCCCTAAACTAAATGCATTACCAAAAATACATAAACCGAACATTCCAATCAGACCATTAATAAACAACACACAGGCCCCCTCCCACAAAATTGCAAAACAACTAGACAAAATAATCAGAGAAAACATTAAACTCAGTAACAACACATCTATCAAAAACAACATTGACCTAGTCAGGAAAACCGAACACATACACATCCCACATAACTCAACTCTGGCATCTTTTGATATAACCAATTTATACACTAATGTCCCCATCAAAAAACCATACAAACACTAGAACAACTACTCAGACAAAACAACACACCTGAAACACACATACAAGAAATCATCACACTTCCCAAAATAATAACTGAACAAAATTACTTTACATACAATAACAAGATATACACACAAACAGAAGGACTCCCGATGGGATCCCCCATATCAGGAATACTAGCAGAAATATATATACACAACATTGAACAGAACCACATAATAAACAACAACAAATACACTAACAAAATTATATACTGGCACAGGAATGTAGATGATATATTACTTTTATTCAAAGGCAACACAAGACAAGTTGAAAACTTCCACAAATACATAAATACTATACACCACAAATTAAAATTTACACTAGAAACTGAACAAAACAATAGTATAAATTTTCTAGACCTAACAATGAACAAAACTAACAATACACACACGTACAAAATATACAGGAAACCAACCACAACCGACATGGTTATACACAACACATCAAACCACCCAACACAGCATAAACATGCGGCCTTCAACCATATGCTCCATAGACTAACTAAAATACCCTTAAATAAACAAGATTACACCGATAAACTCAACAAAATAAAATACATAGCAATCAAAAACGGTTATAACCCCAATTTAATAAACATACTACACAAACGCATCAAAAACAAAAACAACAAAATGCAAAATACCATCAACACACAACACAATAAATACATCACACTCACATACCACAACTCACACACACACAAAATCGCCAACACATTCAGAAAACACAAATACAAAATAGCATACAGAACAACCAATACCATCAAAAAACACATCAGTAATACAAACACAGACATAGACAAATATAACAAAACAGGTGTTTACAAATTAAATTGTAATGACTGCAATAGTTTCTACATAGGCCAGACGGGAAGATCTTTTTCATCCCGTTATTCTGAACACTTAAAAGCTTTAACCAACAACAATATACACTCTGCATTTGCCACACACATACACACAGAAAACCACAGTTACACCAACATAGACACTAATCTTGAAATTTTACATTACATACCCAAAGGTCGAAAACTCAACACAACTGAACAATACGAAATATATAAACACCACACAACACAACCAAACAACATACTCAACGATCAATTACAATATAAATCACATACACTTTTTGACACAATTATACAGAAAACAAACAGTAAGTTGAATCCCCGCGCCAATCCCCTTCCTCCACACACCACCCCCACTACACCTTCCACACAACCGTTACAAAATGCTGGTAGTCTGTATCAAAGCTGAAGAAGGCGGATACGTAAGCCGAAACGCGTCCAATAAAATCAGTAAGTTTTCACATGAAAAAGTTCATTTTTAGTTAAGAATTAGTTAAGTATAAAAATGATTAGAAATAAAAACAAAGAATAAAAGGGGACAAGTGCAAGTTATTATATTATATTAAATAAATGTAATGTGTCAATGTTTAAGTTCATAAACTAAGTAAATTGTGCATTTATACAACTTTAAAGTTTTTATATGGTGTCGACATTAAACATTAAAATTAATATATAAGAGAAGTAAATTGATAAACCGGATGAAATTTGTATAATATAAATCCAATACAGTGTATTACAACTATACCAATACTTTATAAAGATAGTGAAGCAACATATGAAGTATTAATAGAAAAATTGTAAATGTATTAACAGTAGAACATAAGGGGAATTATTTAAATTAAAGATAATAATTAATTTAGACAACCAATTCATAAAATTAAAAGGAATTAAGGGAAAATAAACATTTTATTTCAATCAAAGATTTTGTTCAATCATAATTATGACATAATAAAAATGGCAAACAGTTTAATGACAGGAAGTAAAATTTTAAAGCCTACATTTTCAAAATACAGTAAATATGGCATTTTGAGATAAAAAACATTGTAAGAATATCTTATTTGGTATCAAATCACGCAGAAGTAACTAAGGAAAAAGATTATGTAACTATTATTTGATAAAATCAAATAATAATAAAAATGTATTAAGTAATACAATGTAAGTGTCGACCATGTAACGGAAACGATAAAATTTTAAACAATGTCTTGCTAATATTAACTGGGCTAAGACGTTTCGAATGAAGAAGAAAATGAGAGAGTTGATTATTATATGTTGAGCAGTACACATCAAACGAGCTCTCGCTAAAATATTTACATATAGTGAAGGAAAAAGCATGGCGTGCATCAGCCCAAACCTATAAAATTTAAACTCGCGAATTTTGGAAAAAACGTTCAATAACGATTAAAGTCAGTGAACTAAACCAGTTAAACAATAAAAGTGAACCACTATTGAACAGTAAACCGATAATAACCATTTAAACACTTATAAACGATAATTCCTAATATCGAGACGAAGCTGGCCATTCTCGACCTTATTGACGGGAGTGAAATAAAACAGTAACTAACACAATTTATCAAAGGCAATCACTAGCAACTGATCCAGGACAACCACACTAACACTAAAGGAACGAATCACTATCGTTGGGACGAGAAACTATAGGAAAAGCAACATTTATTTGAAGCAGATTCTTCGAGGTGCAGTCATCTACTACATCTGAATACGAAGCGGCCATCTTTGAGTTCCCACAATTCTATGCGCCACAGCCAACATACCTTTGAATGGTTCGAAACATTTTCTTTACTAACCATTAATTATTGAATAATATGTTTGTATTTTAATTAATAAGCTTGTAATTTGTAATGTTATACTTTCTTTACTTTGCCCTTTCTCTGACTATATAAAATAACTGTTCAAAGAACCCGAGAATTAATAATTTGCATAATCTATTAATTTTCCCTGAGAGAGTCGATTCAATTGTAATGTTATACTTTCTTTACTTTGCCCTTTCTCTGACTATATAAAATAACTGTTCAAAGAACCCGAGAATTAATAATTTGCATAATCTATTAATTTGCCCTGAGAGAGTCGATTCATCAATCGATATAAAATCGATTATTTTACAAATTGTCACTAAAAACCATTGAATATTATAATTTTGAATCCTATTTATATCTAACTTATAAATAGAATAATATAAAACAATATTTGAGACATAACTACCAGAACAGCTGAATTTACCAACTTTAAAGGAGGACAAACTTCAAATAAGGAAAGATCACAAATCGATTGTTCATGGAGACAATCCTATTAACATAGTACCAGAATTCTAATTACACAAAAGGATATAATTTGACAAAGACAATCAATTAAAAATTCCAAATACAACAAAACAGTTTAAAATAATTAATACTAAATTAATTAAAAATAAAAAAAAAATAAAAAAATAATATAATAAATAATAAAAATTTTTTTTTACCAAACAACAAGAATTTTTTATTTTGTTACAAATCTAATTATTTGTTACAAATTGGCGACCAACTGAAGGGGCTTCAATTAGCGATTGATAGGCCACTATAATTTGCCCAATTCCTAATTTAAGCTTGGCAGCGGTTATCAAGTCAGAAGAAAATGAAAATGCAACGTCGAGCAACATCGAAGAAATGGGCGGTGGAGGCCGAAAAGGAAATCAATATGGAAGACAAGGAGGCGACGCCGGTGGAAGACATGGAAATGATACTACCTCTGATCGAACCAACCAAACCGATGTTACAAAAGGAACAACCCTAGGTACCCACACAAACAGGGGACGTAAATATCCCAGAGAAACAGGTAGAAGGGTCCACACGAACAGAGAATGGGGACATGCAAGAAATGTTCAGGCTGATGATGGAAATGAGTAAGAAAATGGATTCCACAAAGGAAGACATCAAATCCACCAAGGAAGAATTGAGTAAGGAAAGGAAGGAAGACAACCAATCCTTAAATAAGAAGTTGGAAGATTTGAGGGAGGACAACCAGTCTTTAGAGGAAGAATTCAAAACAACCAAGGAAGAATTGGGTAATAAAATTGAGGATACAAATAAGAGAATTGAAGAAAACAGTAAGAAGATGGAAGAAAACAGTAGGAAGATGGAAAGTGACAACCAACAATTGAAGGAAGAGTCAAGGGAAAATAACAAGAAAATGGAAGACAAGATGGAGGAGAAGTTGGAAGAATTGAAGGAGGATAACCAACTATTAAGAGAAGAATTAAGGGAGGTTAACCAAGAAAATCTGGACAAATTATATGAGAGGATAGAGTTGTTAAAGGAAGAGTTGAGCAAGGAAATCAACGATAATAATGAATCAACAACTAAGAAATTAGAAGAAGAAACCATGGGAATCAAACAACAAATTAAGGAAGTGGACGAAAGGTGTAGCCAGACGGAGAGAGAAGTACAGGGTTTCAAAGAAGAGGTAAACACCAAATCCACTAATATCGAAGAGTACAGTAGAAGGAAGATGGAAGAAAACCGAAGAGAAACCCAGGAAGAATTAGGGAAGGTACGGAACCAAGTCGCGAAAAGGTGTGACGGAATGGAAGAGGCTATGACGAATATAACGGGTCAAGTACGGCAGAGCCAAGAAGAAATAGAAGTCATTAGAAATCGACCCACTAACTTTACTGGGATACCAATGAATGAAAATCGGGAATGGTTAAATTTCCGACAATACAAAAGAAAACCGATGGAGTTCCTGGCCCGGATTGAGGAATACTTTGCCAAACATAGAGGGAATAGGTGGAATAACAACCGGAAGATATTGGACGAGTCATTCAGGGAAATGACCGACATTTGGTGGATGGCAAATCGAAGTGAGATCGCGGACTACCAACAGTTCAAAAACCTATTCAAAGCGAAGTACTGGTCAGAAACAACGCAGAACTTGATACGGGACAATATCTGCCATGGACGATGTAAGGCCCAAGTAGGTAACACCATGACGGCCTATTTCCTAGGAAAGGTGTGTCTGGCGAAACATTTAGAACCGGCAATACCCGAGGAATACCTGGTGAACAAGTTGTCCTACCACTATGATGAAGACATAATCAGAGCAAGGAGGGGTAGCCAGATAAAGACGGTGCAAGCCATGACCGAATTACTGGAGAGTTACGAGAACGAGGAATACTACCGTCAGAGTAGAAGGAGGAACAATCGGCCGGAAATAAGAAGTAATCAGTACCCCAGTAACAGTAACAACCAGAATGGTAACAACTACCAAGGGAACCGTAACCATCAGAATAATTATAATGGTAATAATAACCCTCAGAATAATAATAATAATAATAACTTCAACAATAATCCGAATAATAATAGGAATAACAACAACTACCCAAATAACCGAAATAACTATTATCAGCACCCTAATAATTCTTATAGTCAGAGAAACCCCCACCCCGGTAATACTGAACGTTATTACCAAAATAATAGGAATTACAATTCCAATAACTACAATAATAACAACAGGGTTTCCCGACCACGGGTAAATTTCATAAGAGCTGAAGATAATGGGCCAAGAAGGTCAGCGAAGGAACAGTTTCCATGATGGAGATCATCGGCGGAGGAGCGGAGAACGTAAGGGTCCGAGGTACGACCAACATAGACGAAGTACCAGTCTAGATGATCCTGGCCGGCAACCAAACCAAGAACAAACATTTGAACATCGTACAGAACGGCAGGAACCGACGGAAGGTTTCCAGACCGACACCTTGGTCGGCCCTAATAACAACAACGAACACGATAATTTAAACGGGAGGAGGCAGTGATGAATTATCACGACCCTTCACTGCTCCTATCTCCTGGGTATAAACAAGAGTTGCAAGGTGCAACTGAATCGAATAACATTACCATCATTAGAAATAACTATCTAAAAAACATAAGAACCGAACTATTGGAGGAGAACGACACTAGCCTCAATAGTCGGAATAATGAAATAATATATATAAAAGCGGAAGTAGAAGGAATCCCCGCCAAGATCATGATTGATACCGGTGCGAATATATCGATAATTAATATAATTCAATTGGAAAGAATCCAGAAAGAATGTGGTAGAACATTGCCAATGTTGCCAGTAAATAATATTATCTTAGTAGGTGCAACTGGCCGCCAAAACAAAACTATTAGAAAACAAGTTTCTGTAAATATCATTAGCCGTGGTATAGCTTTAAATATGGTATTTTTAATTGCAACCGGACTGCCATTTAATATATTGGTAGGGTGCGATGTATTAAGGAGGAACTCCGCTATTATAGATTTGAACAAAGAAAAGGTATCACTGTTTTCAGAAGGAATAACGTGGACAGCAGATTTAGTAGGAGGCGAGAATATACTTCCAAGCAGTATACACCAACAACTTCGGAACATAAACTATGTAGAGAACAACTCCCTGAATAATCAAATTATATTTAATAACATGGAAGAGGATTTATGGTCAGTTAAGATACAGGAAATACGGGACTTCCGGTGCGGAATCACAAAAGAGAAATTGCCCATACACTAAGCAAATCGTCTGATAAGGGTATATGAGAAATATAAATCAGTATTTTCCGATGAACCCGGTAAGATAAAGAATTATCAATGTAAACTTAAATTTAGGGAAACTGTGGAATTTAACCGAAGGTCATATCCCATCGCGCATTCACTGAAGGAGGCCGTGAGAGCGGAAATTAATAAGATGATCAGCAGTGACATAATTGAGAGTAGTCAATCTCCATTCACCAGTCCAATCGTAGCTATTCCCAAGAAAAACAGACAAGTCCAGGTTTGTTTGGATGCACGCGAAATAAATAAAATGATCATAAATGACAGAACATCACCTGGTGAGATAGAGGAGATCTTGAAACGATTCCACGGTACCAGTTTATTAGTACATGGGACACTGTGTGTGGTTACTGGCAAGTGGAGTTGCACCCACAGAGTCGTCAGTATGTGGCGTTCATATTCGAAGGGCGCAATTATCAGTTCAAGAGATTGCCCTTCGGACTTGTGAATTCAGTAGCCATCTTTGTGGCCTGCATGGACCAGCTACTTGGACAGGAAGCACTCCAATTTACCACTGTATATGTAGACGATCTACTGATTACCTCAGAAACGTGGGGGGAACACTGCTACAGAGTGGAACATGTACTCGAGAAGTTAGCAAATAATTACATAACTCTTAAATTGGAGAAATCCAAATTCATTGCTAGAGAAGTACAGTTCTTGGGTTTTAATCTAGATGATCAAGGTATATCCCCATCATTAGAAAAAGTGGAGGCGATTCAGAAGTTCCCTAAACCAAAGAACAGGAAACAATTACAGTCTTTTCTCGGACTCTGTAACTATTACAGAAAGTTTCAGCATCAATATTCCGAGCTAACAGCCTAGTTTCAACCGCAATTATCTTCGAATAACAAATGGATCTGGGGTCAACATTAGGACGTTACTTTCCAACTCATTAAAGACAAGTTCTTAAAGATCGTTATACTTCATCACCCGAATTTTAAAAAACCTTTCTTCTTAAATTGTGATGCTAGCAACATCAGTTTAGGAACGACTTTATATCAGGAAGATGAGGAGGGTCACCATCTAGTGATTAGCTTCAGTAGTCGGACCTTGAATCAATACGAAAAGAACTACAATGTGACCGAGAAAGAATTACTCAGTGTAGTATTCGCATGTAATAAATTCCGGACATATATTTTAGGGTATCCAGTTACCATCCGAACTGATCATAAATCTATCTCATTTTCTACGTAGGTGCAAATTGAGTCACGGCAGACTGACTAGATGGATACTTGCCCTGCAAGAGTACGACCTACAATGGGAATACATCCCGGGGAAAAGGAATGTTGTAGCGGACGTGTTATCACGCATTAATTTGGAAGACCAGACTTTTGAGGGAGAGAAGGAGAGCGTAATCAAGATCTACAACCTTATTAAAACAAGATCCCATTTAGAGGCTTTATTAATAAACATCCGCATCCACCAGCAATCTGCCCCGAAGTTGAAAAATATTATTACTCGATTGGAAGTAAACGATGACACAGTTTCTAAATATTACGTAATTAATAAAGGTATACTATTTGTTAAAACATCCTTAAATCAAGAAACAAGGAAAGTGATTATTCCAAACAACATTGAAAAAGAAATCATAATCGATTACCATATATGGTATGGCCATATGGGAGCCCTGAAAGTGATACAGGCCTTAGAGGAGAATTGTCAAATCAAAAACATAAACCAGAACGTGAGAAATTACCTAAAATCCTGCAGTATTTGCCAGTGTGTTAAGGTTAATAACGAGAAGAAGGAAGGCATAATGATACCCATAACATCTAAGGTGAAACTGGAGAAAGTGTTCTTAGACATCTGCGGACCATTTCCCCATAGTGGCGGTCGACATCGATATAAATACCTCATCATAATCATGGACCATTTTACAAAGTATGTAAATCTATACCCAGTTAATCAGGCAACTACTATAAAAGTTCTTGGAGTAATAACAGAATTATATGTGCCAGAAATAGGAAAACCAACTTCAATCATCACTGACCATGGTACACAATTTAAGGGGAAAAGATGGCGGGATACATTAGTATCACTTGGGATTAAAACATACAAGACATCGGTCTACCACCAAAGTAGTAATCCGGCAGAGAGGGTATTAAGAGAAGTGGGGAAAATATTGAGAACATACTGTCACCACCAACAGAAAAAGTGGCAAGAATACCTAGCAGCCATGGAGAAGTTCCTAAATTTCGCTCACCATCCAGCTATAGGAATTACCCCTTACTCCGCCATGTACGAGAAACCAACCCCCCGAGAGATTGAAGAAATAATAGAGTTCCCGATGAATGATGGTCGTAAATTTGACAAGGTGCAATTTTATAACAAGGTGGCCGAAGACCAGGAGAAACGGCAAACCAAATATCAGAAGGCGATTGGACGAATAATAACGTATAAAGAGGGAGAAAAAGTACTGTTAAAAAACCGCGAACTACCCAGCACCCTAGAAGGGATAACAAAGAAGTTATTATTACTCTATACTGGACCATATCTCGTTACTAAAACTAATAACCATAACACATATGAACTGAAGGAAATAGTTTCCAGAAAAATCAAAGGCCTATACAACCAAGCCTCCATAAAAAAATATTACGAAGATTGAATTTAGAAAAAAAAATTGTCAAAATTTAAAAAATAGTAAGATCAACTTACAACTAATTATTTAAGAAACAATTATGGAAACGAGTAGTCAAGAAGGATGATTATAATATTACTCACTTCTAAAAAACAAAGAAGAACAACTCATACCAATTATATAAAGAAAATAGTTTTGGAAAGAAAATAATAAAACATTTATGAAAGGCAAAGAGAAATAAGGACCACATGAAAAATATAATATTAATGAATTAATTTTAATGAAGACAAAAGCGGAATAATAAATTTCTGAGAAAGAAAAGAAAGAAAAATATATTTATATAATATGATCATAATAACAACTTGGATGTTAATTATAATGAAACCCATCGAAAAAACGAACTGTCACAAAATAATACCATTCGAACAATTAATAAGAACTAAGAAAAAAAATATATAAAATATATGCTATTAATATCAATAACCAGAAGAAGAATTAAAGAGAATTCAGATGAAAAAGGAAAAAGTTACACCATAACTAGTAATAAACATATTAACAGAGTTTCCAACCATGATAAAAATGAATATATCAGCCAAGCTAAAAGGTTAGAAGAATAAATAATGAGAATAATGAATACTAAGAAGAATAACTGAGATAGAAAATGTGAGAAAATCTGAGAAACAATGAAGTGAAGTATCCAAAGATGTTTTTATTAGTCGAAAAATAGACTATTCTATATATAATTTTTATTTGATGACTGTCTGTAGATAATTCCAGCAGCATTATGTTTTGAGCAGAGATGAATTTCCTCTGATCTCAATGAGAAGTGTAGTATGGCCAGCAGAGTATGTAGCCAACAGTGCCTCTCTGAACTGTTCCAGCTCACGTGTTAGGGAATCAATATCCCATGGATAAAACACAAAGTTAAGAAAAGGAAAAATATAATAATAATAATAAATCTCAGAGAACAATAACTATCCAGGAAGAATCAAAGTCAGATAAAAGACTATAAGTTTAATAAGCTCAAGTATGAAGAAGCCGATATAGAAATGGGGAGGAAGACAAAGAATAATAAATACAAAGCTATCATAAGCAATTATTTCATCCATACTCAAGGTATAGTCTGAAATAATCACTTCTGGAGGAGAGCAATCTGTAGAATGACAGATAATGCCCATAGTTCTGAATGGAAAGATCATAAAATAAAATAAAAAAAAATTTTAATCCAAGAAAGCAACATTAAAAATTAATTAAGAACCACCGTAAAGCACAATCATAGTTTGAAGTAACAATTTCATTAAAACCAGATATACAATGGATGATGAGTAAGAAAAATAAACCAAAAAACAAAAAATAAAGTAAGGAAATACCCAGGTAGGATAGGAGTAAGGAAGAAACCAGAACAAGACAACATCACAATAAAAGGGAATGCTTTTATAAGAAACAAAAACGAAACCCCAAAAGAAAGTAAAAATAACCAATAAAAGTATAACAAAAACCCAAATTTAGAAAACCATGTAAAATAGATATTGTACAGGAATGGGTTTCCTCTCCTTAAAACCCCACTGTTGTGTTTGTCAATTTGTTTTGAATTATTTTAATTATGTAAATCTCGGATATATTTGGAGTCGTGGGATGTATTGATGTAATTAATTAATATTAACTTAGCTCTCTAAAAACTATCAGTGTTTGTGTACCTGCAACTTAAATAATTAATGAGTTATTTTATAATTCCGTTCAACCCTATTATACCTTGAAGAGAATTCTGTCTAATTTTGTAATTTTACGCTCTCTCTTTGGTATCAGATAATTCCGCTATAAGCGCTGTAGTATCGGCTCAACGAAACTTATAGGTTATTTCAATGTTTATGTTAACCAATTATTCTATACTTATTCAGTTACTTTTTTATTCCCAGCTCATTAAACCATACTCCAAATAACAAGATTTTGCCAATATATAAAGGTTCTTTATTTGTTTACTTCTCTAACATTGAATAATATATGTTCTAATTAACATATGCTTGGGCTATAGATTGTATGAATCGATTGTTGTTTTTTCTGATCCTATATTTAAATTTAGTTATATAATGTTTTTTAATTTGTAATTAATTTAATTCAGGGTGTGAAGGTTCTTGTAACTGTGGGGAAGATTAAAAATACTTAGATAAGAATGCAAGATTTACAAATTTGAAGTGTTGTGTAGTTAGTATGATTAATATAATAATAATTTACCAGACTAGAACGAAGCCGATCGTGTAGGCGGTTGATTGATAAATTTACTGTTCTGGACAATTATGTCGTACGATTTTCTTTCTTCGGTTTAATACAATGAAATTTTTCTCCTGTCCACTTCGGAATTACAGCTTTCTAGATTGGTTTACAGCCCGATTGATGCTTCTTCTGCAACGCCAGGATCCAATTACGTTCTTCTCTCGGTTGAAGCAATTAGTGTTGTTCCGTGTTTTTGAAAGGTTATAAATTCTGGTGTAGTGTATATTATTATTTGTGATACTTTTGACTCTTTCTATTTGTTTTAATGTATCGTCAATTCCTTTCGGACAAGGGACAGTTCAAGTCCCCTTGTAGAATCCAGTTATTTATTTTCTATTGTGATTTCGTTCTGTAGTATTATTTGGTTAATTTATACTGGCAAGAGTTATAAATATTATCGTTAGTATTTTGTGTTTTATAATATTATTTACTAATTCAGTATATTCCAATTAGATAGATATTTCTTGGTTTTTTTTATTAATCTCATCACATTCAGTTCATCAAAGCAATTATTGTCAAATCAACAACTTCCTCTTCTTCGTTCGTCCCTAGCAACACATGACTTCTTCCTTCCACGTTTTGAATATAATGTTTATTTCATATATTTTTTGTCTATTCCTTATCAATTTGCTATCCTATCGGAATGTAACTTTACCAATAGTTGGTTTATTATTTTCTACACATATTCTGCTGGTTTTTTGATATAAGCCGGTTTTTTTCCTTTTTTATATTTAATCCACTTTCGATATTATATGTTATTAATCGATATAATGGCATTATGGTATTATCATAATTTGTATAAATTTTATAATATATGATTATTAATTTAATGTTTTTTCTAGCTCTTCAAATCGTATTCATTAATTATTATTAATTGAAGTACCTAACCTTTATATTATGAGTAGTTATATTGTGGTTTTGGCTGTTAGGCCTTTTATTGTAAACGGATTTATCTGTGTTTATAACTGGTACACATCTATAGCCCCTTTTACATAAATTCATACATACAATCAAATCTTAATTATTAACATTTACTTAAACAATTATTTTTTCCATATCTAATAACAATTTTATATCTATGGATCACATATAATAAATTCAAATCTATTAACGTTAATTAGCTGCTTCACACTTCATTCTACAACAGTTATTGAATAATACAACTTGTTTCATTATCTTTCATTAACTCAACACATATTTGGTATAACATAACATAAACCTTATCATAATACTTGTTGTCATAAAATAATATCTCTTAACTCAAAATTCTTATTTACTATTACTATAAAGTAAATTATTGGTTCATTTTTTGTTTGTTTTTCACTGAACATATATCATCAACTATTATCTAACTTACAAGTTCGTTTATTCTTGTTAATACTACCTTGCATCCTTATTTACTTTTATCTATGATTATAACTGTAATTATTAGATCTTTGTTCTATCATGGGGTTATATATTGACTTGTTTATTATTCTGCGAACCTTGTTTTTATGTAACATGAATGCTAGCATTTCTGTTGCGTTACATATGCTCCCCCTCCTAAAAAAGTTTAGTTTACCTGAATGAAGTTTAGGTCAAATAAACTTGTCTTTTTCACATCCCTTTTCTTCATTTCATTGTTAATGGTTGACGATGGGATTTTCAATGTAACTTCATTAGACTAGTATTAATACCTTTTTTATTTAATAACATTTCATCATTTTAGTTAACATTCTTGACCATTTTTAATTTCTGTAAACATTATTTGTTGGTAGTTGGCTACTATATTCAATGATACATTAGTTTCACATCTCTTTTACTTATAATTACTATAATCACTGTATTTCTCAATTATTCTTCTGTCAACTCATTTCTTTCTGTTTTCTTCGTCCTACTCTTTTGGAAACTGAAGTCATTCTTGCAACTATTCTAATATTCCTTAAATATTTAATTTCCCTAACAATCCCTAATACATGCGTTGGTACAGTTCAGAGAGGCACTGTTTGGCTTCATACTCTGCTGCCCACACCACATCTTAATATAGTACTGCTGGAATTCATCTACAGTCAGCTATAAAATATAATAATAATCTCCTAATAATTATCTTTAATTATTTAATAATAAATATTTGGGAAAAATTTTTTTTCTTTGTTGCCTTTATATTTCTTCATTACTATCCTTCATATTTTGTGATTCCATTTTAGTTCCTTAAACATTCTTTGATATTGAATTTGACAGTTATCATTTGTAATCATTTTTGTTATTATTTTTGTTGTGATTGTTATGCTAAGTATCTTCTTCATTTGTTTTTTCTCTGATCTCAATATTTTCTAAATAGTTCTTGTGTGATGATCATTATAATTGTATTTCTGACTAAATATATATTCCTTATCCCAACTACTCTTCTTTTATTGTATTTCATTATTCTGGCTGTTTATTTTTCAATGAATTATGTTCATAACTACTCTTTCTTTCTTGTCTTCTTTAACATTACACTGGTTACATTCAATCGTTTACTGAAGTTGTTTACATCATTTGGCAATGTAGTATGTATTTTAGGTCATATGATTTTTTTTTCTTTCTTTATTTTGCATAGTTAGATTTGAAGTAAAAACTTTTTTCTCTTGGGGTTTCATTATTCATTATTCACACTATTTCTTTATAAACATTTAATAATAATTCTCGCTTTTTTGCTGTAATCTGGGGGTTTTATTATTCATTATTCACACTATTTCTTTATAAACATTTAATAATAATTCTCGCTTTTTTGCTGTAATCTTGGGGTTTTATTATTCATTATTCACACTATTTCTTTATAAACATTTAATAATAATTATCGCATTCTTCTGTAATCTTGGGGTTTTATTATTCATTATACACACTATTTCTTTATAAACATTTAATAATAATTATCACATTCTTCTGTAATCTTTAATAAGTTATTCTTATTGTATTTTAGAATTTAGTGGTAGTATTCAATTCAAATTCTTTTTAATTCCAAGTATTTTTTCTTCAAGACTAGTAATAAGTTGTTCTTATTATTTTTAGAATTTATTCATTATATTTCTTTATGGACTCTTGGTTGTACGTTCCCTTAATCCTTTTCGTGATAGGGTTCATTATTTCATACGTATTGTTATTATTATTTTTTGTTATCACATATGGCCCAGTATATAATAATAATAATTTTTTAGTTATTCCCTCTAGAGTGCTTGGTAGTTCCCTGTTTCTTATTATTATTTTCTCACCCACTTGGTATTTAATTGGTTTTGGGTTATTCTTTTCATATTTTCTTCTCTTCATTTCCGTCTTTTCCATAACTCGGTTATAAAATTTAACTGTTTCAAATTGATATTCTGGATTATTTGGAAAGTTTATAATATCTTGGATTTCTCTAGGTGGAAGCCTTTCAAACATAACAGTATAAGGGGTATTTTCTATGGACTGATGGTAAGATATATTTAAAAACTCTTCGGTTATTGACAAGTATTCGTACCATCTTCTCTGTTGGTCATGACAGTAAGTTCGAAGTATTCTGCCAACTTCCCTCAATACACGTTCTGCCGGATTACTGCTGGGGTGGTATACTGAAGTCTTATATGTTCTAATGTTGTGTTTTAAAAGATTATTTCTCCATTTATAGCCCTTGAATTGCATACCATGATCAGTGATAATAGATGACGGTTTACCAACCTCTGTTATGTAACGTCCGATGACTATTTCCAGAATTTTCTTGGTCGTGGCTCTGCTAATAGCGTAGAGTTTAGTGTATTTGGAAAAATGATCAAAAATAATTATTATGAATTTATATCTGTGATTTCCTCCACTGCGTGGGAATGGCCCACATATATCTAGGAATACCTTCTCCAGCTTATATTTGGATGTTGTAGGGATCATGACTCCCTCCTTCTTCTCATTATTATGTTTAACCATCTGGCAGATATGACATGCCTGTATAGATTTTTGTACCTTTCTGGTGATATTTTTTATGTACACTTGTTCTTCCAGGGCTTTGACAATTTTCATGGCTCCCATGTGTCCATATCTTTCATGGTAATCCAATATCAATTTGTTTTCCACAGCGGTGCTTCCAGTTTATTTGTTTAGGAGTGACCTTAATAAACAATCGGTCATCATGTATACAGTAATATTTAGTAATAACTTCATCAGCATCTTGTATCTTTTGGCGTATGTTTATTAATTTGGGATCCGATTTTTGGTGTTGATTAATTTCATTTATAATAATCTCCAAATCCTTCCGACTCTTAATGACATGGTACACCTTCGCAATCTCTTCCTTTTCTCCTTCGAATGATTGATCTTGTATGTTTATTCGGGACAAGATATCGGCTGCTATATTCTTTCTTCCAGGTATATATTCCCAATCAATGCAATACTCTTGCAATGCAAGGACCCATCTAGTTAGCCGGCCATCACTAAGTTTACATCTTTTTAGAAATGAAATTGATTTATGGTCACTTCTTACGGTCACTGGGTATCCAAGTATATAAGTTCTAAATTTATTGCATGCGTACACTACGCTTAGCAGCTCCTTCTCGGTAACGTTGTAATTGCGTTCGCAGCTGTTAAGCACCCTGCTGGTGAAGCTGATTACCATATGATGTCCTTCTTTATCTTCTTGATATAGGGTAGCTCCTAAGCTAACATTGCTTGCATCACAATTTAAATAAAAGCGTTTGTTAAAATCAGGGTGGTACAACATAACTGTTTCTAAAAATTTCTTCTTGATCAATTGCAGAATTTTATCTTGTTCTGGTCCCCATGCCCACTTGTCTTTGGATGATAATTGTTTCTGAAACTTGGCAGTTACTTCTGAATAGTTATCTTGGAATTTCCGGTAATAGTTGCAAATTCCAAGAAAAGATTGTAGCTGTTTTCTATTTTTTGGAGTAGGGAACAGTTGAATTGCTTCTACTTTTTCTGTTGAAGATGTGATACCCTCCTCAGACAAATTAAAACCTAAAAACTTTACTTGATTGGCTATAAATTTAGATTTATTCAGCTTAAGTGTTATGTTGTTTTCAGATAATTTTCTTAGTACCTGTTCCACCCGCTCGCAATGTTCATCCCAATGTGAAGAAGTTATAAGTAAATCATCTACATAGACCGTAGTGAACTGCAGTGTTTCTTGTCCCAATACCTGGTCCATACATTTCACAAATATTGCAACCGAATTAATTAGTCCGAAAGGTAGCCTTTTAAATTGATAGTTCCTTCCGTCAAAAAGGAATGCCATGTATTTTCTACTATCTGGATGTAGTTCGACCTGCCAGTACCCTGTAATCAATTACATTTATTGTTTTATTACTTATGGTAATGTAAAGTTTGTCTATACGTAAATAATTTTTTGTTCGCCATGTTTGTTATAAAGCAACATGATCGAAATCTACTTTTAGGGCCAGAATTCGTGTTAATACGTACCAGTTTAGTGGAACCAATTACCTGAAATAAAGACACATCAAATAACATATAAAAGTATTTATTAATATTAAAACATTAATAAGTATTACATATTGCGCCATGGGCGTTGTCCACATGGAATTACTTTACACAAAGAATATACGCTGCATTAATACATGTTATAGGAGAAGACATACATTTATTAATTCAAAGTAACTTTCATATTAATTTAACAAAGATATATAGTTATATGTGTTGCTCAACCCAGCACTTAGAAATAATGACGCACGCACACAACCACTCACCCTTTCATTCTCATGGTACAACTTTATGTATAGTGGAGCTCCTTTTAAATATAATGAAAAATTTTAATGATTTTTTAATTAATTGATTTAAAATTTGGTATTTGGAAATAATTAAAGGATTGAAAATGTAAAAAGAACGTTCTCACCAATTTCGTGTTGTTGTGCGTTCTCGGTTTGTACGAACTTCGCGCACCGCGAGTTCGGCGATTTTTTCCCGGTCACATCTTGGAGTTGGCGCACTGTATTTATATTTATTATAACTGTTTATACTGTTTAATAACCACCTATAGTGGTCTAAAAGTTAAAATTCACTCGTAAGTGAATTGGCAGCCGGCCGGCGCTGATCAGTTGTTGGAACAGAATGATGGCAATTCCTAGTTGAATTCTGTGGAAGTGGGGTGTACTGACGTCACATTTTCTTTGTCTAAGTTGTTGACATCGCCGTTTTGTCGTTGTCAACACATTCTCCGCCTATGACGTAATAAAGGCTTGGCTCTGCTTATCGCAAACTGCACACTGTTTTTGTGATGTGACACCGTTTTTTGTCATGAATTAGTTCAAATCCTGGCAAATACTGTAATATAGTCCACTCACTGTAGATTCGATATCAGGTGTTTGAGGTCGGGTTGGGTATGTCAAAAAATAGAAAAATACAATATTTATGATCTCGTTACCAATTATAAAATGTACCATGATTGTACCATCACAAAACCCCCTCAATGAAAGATGGTGTGACGAAGCACACAAACTTTCATTGACCCTTTCATACTTCCTAAAGGGATCAGTCAGGACAAGTCGCCACAACCCCCTTACAAATTTACATAAAAAATGACAACAACTCACCCTTGGTCTGGTGATGAAGACCGTACCTAGATGACCTTACTGGACTTCTCCTGCGAGATCCCAACACCATAAGGCCACTTAGGCTCTTAACGCCCCTGCTCTGACGCGTTGGCCAGCTCAGGACTGCTGTCACACCACCAAACACTGAAACAATATATAATAAATATTAAAATAGTGGCTTAGTAAATCACTACATCCTCAACTGATCTGGTTCCCCTTAGCTAAGTGCTGGTTTGTGCCAATAAGCACTGGGTTGGCTTAATATATTTTAATATGCTTAATAAAATTATAAGATTATATATTATAATCTTCAAGAATTAAAAAAAAATATCTTTTCTTCATATTACAACCCTGATTTGAAAAATGGTTTCGATTCCTATCGATAATATTTAACTTCTTTCTTTTACAATTACTAGAATTGTAATATAAGCACATTAATATAATATAGTTACCAAAATTGAATAAAATATAATTAAAAATATAATAAGAAAATTACACATTACAATCTCCCAAATTTGGAGAAAAACAAATTATAAAAGAATTAATAACTCTATATATTTATTTATTGAATACTCTTAGTAAATGATAAAAATAAAATTTTATTATTATTATTATTATTATTATTATTATTATTATTATTACTATTATTGACATGTAATTATTTGGCTTATAAATATTATTAACAGCGCCATTTAAAATTTTTTCTCTTCCTACACATATTATAAAATCATGTTAAAAAGTTTTCAAATAAATACATAATACATTAATAATTAACACTGACATATTAATAATACAGTTAATACATTTTAAATACTCAATTATTTTTAATCATATCTAAGATATGCATTAACATTTGTATAATTTACTTAAAAGTTGTATTTAAATTAAAATTTACCATTGCAGTTATTAATTAAACATCAAATTTATTTATTTATAATAATAAAATACATTTTGAACTTATTGTTACTATTCATATTACGTTATTATTTCATTATTCATTTTCTACTACCTCTCTCCTCTGAACTTTCTACCTCCCTAACTACCTAACCTCTCACCTTCTATCACTGTTTAGTCTGGATAACTCCTATATTCACTATACTTCTATTATAATCTTACTCACCTTCTTCTAACTGACCATCAAATTTACCTATCAATGACACCAATATCTCAATTATATACTCCATTACTAATTTCCATTTAAATCCTATGGCACCGCTCGTCTTTGCACTGGGTTGGGTGTTCCCTAACTGGCTATATACATCCCTAATATTTTGCCCTTCCAAAATAATTCGGCAAACACTCCCTTAAACTACACTATTACCTGCCACAACACTATTGGTTGGCTACTCTTTATCACCTCACCCCCACTACAGAATTCATCAACAATAAATATATGTATGTACCTTTACTTAAAACACCTTCTCTACAAATAATCACTACCTACTGTGTCCCTAAATATCTAATAATTCTCTTTATATTTTCTTAAAAATTCTTATCTTTCTAACTCCATTTACATTAATTGCATTACTCACCTGCATTTTATCTATACCCAGGCTCTATTCCTGTTTAAACACTTACCTTACTGTAATCATTTACCATTGTCTTATAAAATTCCTCTCCTACCTACTTATAACAATACTTCTCACTTTTCAAAATTCAAATATAGTTATTTATTTAAACATTCATTATTATTCATTAGTAATTAATTAAAATATTCTTATTAAACATGTTATATATATAAAATATATAATAATACACACTGGGGTACCTGTAATACATAATACATATCAAAAATACATGGATATATAAATACAGTTAATACAATAAAAATATACACTCCAACTTCATTATTGTGTCATTAATCGAAATCAGTCCATAGCAGTCCAATTCAATACCACTTTTCATATTATTATTTAATGTTCATTTCACAATATAACAGTCTATCCACCATCATTAAACAACAAACGAATCTTAGGTCTATATAAATCATTTTTGATTAAATACATTATCTTATTATTATAAATGTAAAGGTTATTCAATTTTTTATAATTTTCCACAACACAATCAATATGATCACTCCATATCATTATCTCATATAATTTGTCACGATCGATTATAGTCCTGTCACCTTTAGTATTATCTGTCACAACCAGGTAAATTATAAAGTCATCATTAATAACATCCTCTCCTGCTGCTGCTATATCAGCTTCAATATAGGGTAAGTACTTACAATAATTATTAATTCTCTCTCTACTAACTCTCTCTCTTAATTCAGTATAATTTCTCCCAACTTCAAACAACTCTAATTTACTATCATCATACCTATTTCTCTCAAAATATGCCTCATCATAACACCAAGTCACACTCTCTCTCTCCAGATATGCAGGGGTCCCTATCATAAAATTGTTGCACCTCTTCTTAGGTACACAAAAACATAAAGAAACTTTATTTGTAGAACTATCGTCTATCAAATATAAATTAAAGGCATTTCTATCCTTGTAACAATTACATGAAGACTTGTCTTCACCCCCTAATATAACATTAAAAGAAAATTCTACCCCCTGCATTCCTTGTACTAAAATACTTTCTCTCAACTTTCTTTCTGACTTCATAAATTCAAATATTTCATTATCATTCATTATACTTTCATTATCATGTTTATCCGTTTCCAACACCACAATCTTACTACCTGTATTATTTAGATTATCTAGAGTACATTCATCATTGGAATTATCAGTTTTAAATATGTTATCCAGTACAGCATTTTGCTGGGTACTACTATCTAGTACCTTCTGACTTTCTAATTTACTTTCTACCACATGTAACTTATCTAGCTTTGTAATAAGTTGGTCACATTTCTTAATAAGTTTTTCGTGACTCGCTTTTATTTCATTTTTTATCTCACTGAATTTAATTTTAAAACTACTTTGAATTTCTTTAATTTCACTTTTCTGAACATCAAATTTAAAATTCATGTCTTTAAAATTGCTACACATCATGTTATACAGACGTGTTAACATTTCGTCTGTTTTGTTTTCATGAAGTGAGATGGAGGTTACTTGTTCAGTCTCTACATTTTCGGTCGCACTCGCCTCGCCAACCTGACTAAGTGGGGTTAATGGAACATCCATCTCACTCATAACTATTTCGTCAGAGAGGCTGACTTTTTCAGTTTTATCTTCATCAGTATTCATGTTGTATTATTTTAGGTTACTAAAACGTATTTATTTATAACCTAAAATTTAACCTTACCTTTCGCACGCTTTGCGAACTATTACTCTATTACTTCAAGTAACTGTTCCACATACCTGGTAGGTATTACTCCACATAAAATGAAGTTTTATGTCGAGTTCCTGTTATTACGGGCGACAAATGTAATCAATTAGTCCCTGTTCGGGCGCCAAATGTAATCAATTACATTTATTGTTTTATTACTTATGGTAATGTAAAGTTTGTCTATACGTAAATAATTTTTTGTTCGCCATGTTTGTTATAAAGCAACATGATCGAAATCTACTTTTAGGGCCAGAATTCGTGTTAATACGTACCAGTTTAGTGGAACCAATTACCTGAAATAAAGACACATCAAATAACATATAAAAGTATTTATTAATATTAAAACATTAATAAGTATTACATATTGCGCCATGGGCGTTGTCCACATGGAATTACTTTACACAAAGAATATACGCTGCATTAATACATGTTATAGGAGAAGACATACATTTATTAATTCAAAGTAACTTTCATATTAATTCAACAAAGATATATAGTTATATGTGTTGCTCAACCCAGCACTTAGAAATAATGACGCACGCACACAACCACTCACCCTTTCATTCTCATGGTACAACTTTATGTATAGTGGAGCTCCTTTTAAATATAATGAAAAATTTAAATGATTTTTTAATTAATTGATTTAAAATTTGGTATTTGGAAATAATTAAAGGATTGAAAATGTAAAAAGAACGTTCTCACCAATTTCGTGTTGTTGTGCGTTCTCGGTTTGTACGAACTTCGCGCACCGCGAGTTCGGCGATTTTTTCCCGGTCACATCTTGGAGTTGGCGCACTGTATTTATATTTATTATAACTGTTTATACTGTTTAATAACCACCTATAGTGGTCTAAAAGTTAAAATTCACTCGTAAGTGAATTGGCAGCCGGCCGGCGCTGATCAGTTGTTGGAACAGAATGATGGCAATTCCTAGTTGAATTCTGTGGAAGTGGGGTGTACTGACGTCACATTTTCTTTGTCTAAGTTGTTGACATCGCCGTTTTGTCGTTGTCAACACATTCTCCGCCTATGACGTAATAAAGGCTTGGCTCTGCTTGTAAAGGTCTGAGTTGATCACCAGTCTGAGTTGATCAAATGACGTCACTGGCTTATGACATCAGAGAGGCCCTGGTAGCTGGTTTCCGCTGTCTCTGTGTACATGTACGTTGACGAATTGGAACGTGTGGAAAAGCATTGCATTGCAAAAAAAAAATATCGGTATGGAGAACCATACATGACTTCCATGTTCTAAGATTTATATTTAAAATCATATTTTAAATATGATTTTATTGAAATGAAATGTTTCCATAGAAACTACGTCTTTCTACTTATTCCTTCAGCATTAACCACAGTACTGTGGTCACTAACGTATACCACCTCACGTTTTCGCACTCGATTTTCACTGATGATGGCAGTCGATGGCACTGCCGAAAAGTCTGGTTTTACAGAAAACATTGGACTACGGCTAAACAGCCCGGGAAGCAATTTTAACAAAAAACTACTTCTTTGTTGCCGATAACATAGTACACGGATAAAAAATTCTCCCCTCCACCTTCAAATATAATTTTTAATAATAGAAAATTACCCCCACCCTGTTCACCTAACCTCTTCATTTATAGTTATTTCATCTACGTTTCTACAGTGGATTATTATGAGCTTCTTATCAGGATACTTTATTTATAAAAATTAAGTAGTTTACTCTTGTTAAATCATAAAATGTTTCAGGTAAACTACCCCTTTCTCTTAACCGATCTTCTCCAAAATCAATAGACCTTCAGTCCTCTACAATGTAGGGATGCATGCAAAAAAAATATTTGATTCTGTTTGAATGTGCGGCAGTTATCGTTCGTCATAAAAAAATTACCCTTTTTAAAACATAAAGCTTTGGTGATAAACTACCCCTTTCCCTTAACCGATCTTCAACAAAATCAACAGAACTTGAGTTCTCTTTAGTTCAAAAAGGTATGCAAAAACGTAGTTGATTCTGTTTGAATTTACGGCAGTTATTGTTCGTCATATAAAAAATAACCCTTGTTAAAACATAAAGGGGTAAACTACCCCTTCCCTTAACCGATCTTCAACAAAATCAACAGACTTTGAGTTCTGTATAATTCAAAAAGGTATGCAGAAGAGTAGTTGATTCTGTTTTAATGTACGGCAGTTATCGTTCGTCATAAAAAAATTTACCCTTGTTAAAACATAAAATTTTGCAGGTAAACTACCCTATTCCCTTAAACGATCTTCACCAAAACTAACAGGTTTTGAGAACTCTACAATTCAGGGCTGTATGAAAAATATTATTTGATGTTTGAATTTTCGGCTGTTATCGTTTGCCATAAAAAAATACCCTTGTTAAAACAAAAAACGTGGACGGTAAACTACCCCTTTCCCTTAACCGATCTTTACCAAAAACAATAGGTCTTGAGTACTCTACAAATCAGGGCCTTATGCAAAAACTTATTTGATTCTGTTTGAATTTGCGGCTCTTATCGTTTGCCATAGAAAATACCCTTTTCAAACATAAAACGTTCTCAGTAAACTACCCCTTCCCCTTAACCGATCGTCACCAAAAACATTAGGTCTTGATTGTCAACTCTACAATACAGGGTTGTATGCAATACATTGATTCTGTTACAATTTGCGGCTGTAATCGTTTGCCAAAAAAAATAATTAACCTTGATAAAAAACCGTTGCAGGTAAACTACCTCTTTCCCTTAACCGATCTTCACCAAAAACAATAGGTCTTGAGTACTCTACAAATCAGGGCTGTATGCAACAAATTATTTGATTCTGTTTGAATTTGCGGCTGTTATCGTTTGCCATAGAAAATACCCTTGTTAAAACAAAACGTTGCAGGTAAACTACCCCTTTCCCTTAACCGATCTTCACCAAAAATTACAGGTCTTGAGATCTCTACAATTTAGGGCTGTTTGCAAAAGAGCAGTTGATTCTGTTTGAATTTGCGGCTGTT
This sequence comes from Magicicada septendecula, assembly GCA_034769895.1. Taxonomy (NCBI): domain Eukaryota; kingdom Metazoa; phylum Arthropoda; class Insecta; order Hemiptera; family Cicadidae; genus Magicicada; species Magicicada septendecula. The sequence continues at coordinate 489,987,252 of CM068370.1, read as the reverse complement.
ATCGTTTGCCATAGGAATAAATTACCCTTGATTAAAAAAAAACCGTTGCTGGTAAACTACCCCTTCCCCTTAACCGATCTTCACCAAAAACAATAAGTCTTGAGTACTCTACAAAACAGGGCTGTATGCAAAAAATTATTTGATTCTGTTTGAATTTGCGGCTGTTATCGTTACCCATAGAAAATACCCTTGTTAAAACATAAAACGTTGCAGGTAAACTACCCCTTTCCCTTAACCGATCTTCACCAAACACTATAGGTCTTGAGATCTCTACAATTCAGGGCTGTATGCAAAACATTATTTGATTCTTTTTGAATTTGCGGCTCTTATCGTTTGCCATAGAAAATACCCTTTTAAAACATAAAACGTAGCAGGTAAACTACCCCTTCCCCTTAACCGATCTTCACCAAAATTAATAGATCTTTAGAACTCTACACTTTAGGGCTGTATGCAAAAAATGATTTGATTCAGTTTGAATTTGCGGCTGTTATCGTTTGCCATAGAAAAAAAATCTATAGACACACAGACACTTTTCGAAAAATGACTTTTTTTCATGTTTTGAGTGTAGTACAATCAGAATCTGCAATAATCTCGAACACGATTTTTTTTGCCATCACCATACTTCCATTTCCTTAAGGAACATGGAAGTAAAAAACAGTCGCTCTGAGACGTTTTTAAAGTGTGGTTGACTACGTTCGGCTAAATCGTGTCTTTAAACATCGTCGCTTTGTTATAAATCAACGATATTATTATTTTGTTGTTGTGTTATATTAGTATTTGTGTTTACAGTGTTTTAAGTATCTTACTTAATATTCGACAGTTGTTCGTATTTTGTTTGCATATTCAGATCTCAGTTGGGATAATTAAATTGAGGGTTTTCGAAGGAGGAATAACACCGCTGGATATACAAAGGTTTTTAATTACTGGAGCAATTCCTGAAAAGTGTACAAAATCGTATCAAAGTAGAAACTTTAAGAGACGATGTAAACTTTATGTTATTCGTGACAATAAACTGTTTTATCGTAAATGTGACAGGCTAAGAGGTACAGAAAAATTAATAGAAATTGTTCACGACGATAATAAAAAAAAAAAAATTGATGGGCGTAGCCCACAAAGGTGCTGATACTAGCAAACAAGCGATTGGTATGTCTGCACATTGAGGAATTAATAGCACCGTGGACTGGACATACTTTCACAACGGTACTACTTTAAAAATATAAAATTAAAGGTGACAGATTTTGTAAAAAATTGTGAAGTGTGTCAGAAAGTTACACCTCCATGGGTGTCTTGTGTACCCGAAATGAAGCCAATTCCTGTTCCTAAGAGAGTCATGGAACAAATTGGAATAGATGTTATGCAGTTACTAGAAGTGCAGGGCAAAAAATACATATTGGTGGCAGTAGACTACTTTTCAAAGTGGGCTGAGGCGAAAGCCCTTAAAAATAAGACTGGCATTGAAGTGGCTAAATTTATTTATGAAATTATATGTAGACATGGTTGCCCTAAAATACAAATTAACGATAATGGTCGCGAGTTTGTAAATGAAGTTTCTAAAGAATTGCATAGACTGACGGGGACAAAACAAAGATTAACATCACCCTACCATCCACAGGCTAATGGATTAGTAGAACGTCAAAATAGGACAATAAAAGATAAACTAAAAAGAACTTTAATGGAAAACATTAATAACTGGCCTGACGTTCTCGAGAGTGTATTATTTGCGTACAGAACATCTAGACACAAAACAACAGGATTTTCACCTTTTTTTATGTTATACAACAGAGAACCAGTTTTACCATTAGACCTTGTTGATGAAGATAATTTGACCGATGAAGACGAGGAGTCTCTTCAGGTAGCTGAAAAAACAACGGATGTTCAAGAAGTAGAGGAAGATATTGTCGAAGAAAATAAAGAAATGGAAAGAAAATTACAAAAAATATTAGAAGTGAAAAAAGTAATTGATGAAGCAGAATTAAAAAATATCAGAAGAGCTCAGATTAAACAGAAAAAGCAATTTGACGAAAGACATACAATAACAAAGAAAATGGAAATAAAACCTGGGAGTAGAGTTTTGGTAAAAAATGTGACAAAATTCAAAAATAAATTAATGTTTGCTGAACCTCCATGGAGTGGACCATTTACAGTTAAAGTTTTAAGAAACGAGTATTGTATATTACAAGATGAAAGTGGCAAAGTGAGGAAAAAGAAAGAACATGTGAAAAACTTGAAATTTTCTACAATCTAAATGATGGTTAATCTGATGTGGAGGTTTCTGGTGAGTGGTGTGAAGTGATTTTTTTTTATGATCCGGTTGACGTAGAGTGGCAAATGGAAAAGTGTAAAGTGTTGGGTCTGTCCTTTGAAGGACAATGCACATGTATTAGAATCGGTCATAAATTAGCACTTGCAAAACCACACGGTGTGAAGAAAATTGTGGGTGACGGAAATTGTTGGTTTAGGGCAGTTTCCTACGTAATTACTGGCAGTGAAGGTTATCACATGGACGTTAGAAACATAGTTGTCAATTATATGGACAATGAATTGAACAACAACCAAGCCAATGATTTATTTAAAGGTAGGACGTCACTAAAAAATATGATAAAAGAAGGCACATGGGCAACTGAAAGTGAGATATTTGGAACTGCATCACTTTTGAATACAAACATTTTTGTGTACACAAAGATAAACTCAAAAAATGGAGAGAAGTGGGACTGGCAGTTATTTACAGCAGGTGCTTCAGCAAATTTAAAAAAAAGTGAAATTCCAAGCCAAAAAAATACATACATTACAAATGAAAGTGGTTGTCATTATGAAGTTGTTATTTCAGTTCATGGAATGGGCAGTTCATGTAGTTTAAGCAATACCTACGTGTCTACAGAAAAGTAAGTAGGCTACTATACTATTATTTTATCTCTTACTGTATATAAAGTGTAATGAAAACTAAAGACATATTTTTATAGTGTAAATAATTAATAATTTTGTTTTTATTGTTTAAAATTAATTAATTGATACAGCTTTAAACAATTCGTTATAAAAACGAATTTTAAAAAGATTAATTATTATGGCAACTTAAATTTAGTTTCATGAAACAGATAGAAACTAATTTTGTACTGAGAATCCCCGAAATACTCCACTCTGTGCAAGCCGAAACATAACGTTTATTGCATACTGCAAAAATATTTTTGCTATTAGTCTTGTCTTTCTGATTGCATATAATTTACTTTAAGGAATAATGGTTAACACACAAACTAAGTTATTTTTTCATTCAAGTGAGTTTACGTTAAATTCGAATACTTTTAATCCTATAGTCGTTTAATTCTACAAGACCGAAGGAAGTGACAATAAAAGTAAGCGACGATATGACCATCCAATTTTGAATGCTTCATTCGCCGTGTTTAAAGATGAGCTTCTGGAATTTGGAGCTACCAACCACGAAAACATCAGCTGGCACAGTTCGGCGAAATTGGTAAGAAACCTGTAACATTTACTCTGAAATAATTAAGAGCGGGAAGGGGCGCATATACGGGGGGGGGAATGGGACCGGACCCCACCCCACAAGGTCGACAGTTGACAAGAAATTTTGTTAATCTCCTAATTTTTAAGCTGTTTTATTAATTTCACAGCTATATACGCTAATATAGTAGTACCCCTTTTTTAAATAGAGGTCTAAAAACAAATTTATTACACAGAATATGCGTGTACGTTTGAAATATGAAATATAGGAAATTCAAGTAAGTCAATAAGTATCTTATGAACAATGTTGCAATAGCGCTTATTACTTCCATATTCCTTAAGGAAATGGAAGTATGGTGATGGCAAAAAAAATCGTGTTCGAGATTATTGCAGATTTTGATTGTACTACACTCAAAACATGGAAAAAAGTCGTTTTTCGAAAAGTGTGTGTGTGTGTGTGTGTGTGTGTGTGTGTGTGTGTGTGTGTGTGTGTGTGTGTGTCTATCTTGTGTAGATTTTTTCTATGGCAAACGATACCTGCACCTTCGAAGAGTTGCCTAGGCTCAGTTGGGGAGGCTTCGATGGAGGCATTTGAGAATGAAGAGGAAGCAGGAGAATTCGAGGATGATAGAGAGGAGTTGGTGCCATCCTATGACGAGGTGTATGAAGCTCTAGAAAAGCTTAAAAATAACAAGGCAGCAGGTTCCGATGGTTTACCAGGGGAACTATTAAAGAGCGCAGGAGGAGATTTCATAAAGGAATTTGCCCATCTCATAGAGCGAATATGGCTGGAGGAGGTAATGCCTGATGAGTGGAACAATGGGGTGGTGTGTTTAATACATAAAAAGGGTGATCCGCTCATATGTAAAAATTATAGGGGCATCTCTCTACTTAATGCAGCGTATAAGGTATTGTCCAACATCATATTTTCTAGGCTGCTTCCCTACGCTGAGGAAAACATAAAAGAATATCAATGTGGATTCACTAGGAATAGGTCAACAACAGACCAAATATTTACACTAAGGCAAATCCTAGAAAAAACGTTAGAATATGGAGTGGCCACTCACCATCTCTTTGTGTATTTCCAGTCGGCATATGATTCAATCAACCGGAAAATGCTATATAGAGCTATGAAGGAATGAAGGAGTTGAATATACCATCTAAGTTGGTGCGTATGGTTGGAGTAGTTATGTCCAATTCTAAGTGCCAAATAAGAATACAATCAAATCTATCTAACTCCTTAAAAACATGGAATGGGTTGAAACAAGGAGATGCCTTAGCGTGTCTGTTGTTCAACATAGCTCTAGAAAAGGTCATCAGGGATTCAGTTATTCAAACTAGCGGACACATATTTCACAAGGAGGTACAGCTTCTGGCCTATGCCGATGACATTGACGTCATAAGTAGGTCTGAATCTGGCTTAAAGGAAGCCTTTCGGGAACTGGAGTTGTCCGCTAAGGCTATGGGCTTGGTTATAAACCAAAGCAAAACCAAATATATGGTTGTAGGTGCCAACACTCGTTCCCTGTCCCTGCGCATTAACGATTATGAATTTGAAAAGGTTAGCACGGCAGGTCCTTCTGCGACTGCACCCAAAGCGCGCCTCTTTAAGTGTTTGTTGAATTGTTACATTGCTGCAAACAGATTACTCAAGTATGAGTGTGTAGTCTAAACGAACACAACGAATGATTAAACAAACAACGCACACTACCTTGTGTAGACAGGCACAGAGACAGCGGAAACCAGCTACCAGGGCCTCTCTGATGTCATAAGCCAGTGACGTCATTTGATCAACTCAGACTGGTGACCAACTCGGACCGCCACACTGCTTATCGCAAACTGCACACTGTTTTTGTGACGTGACACCGTTTTTTGTCATGAATTAGTTCAAATCCTGGCAAATACTGTAATATAGTCCACTCACTGTAGATTCGATATCGGGTGTTTGAGGTCGGGTTGGGTATGTCAAAAAATAGAAAAATACAATATTTATGATCTCGTTACCAATTATAAAATGTACCATGATTGTACCATCACAACCCACATACCGTATCCCAAGTGCTGATGTATTTAATACCGTGGAATTTCTTTAAAATTTCTTCTATTTCGCCTGGTGAAGTCCTATCATTGACGATCATTTTATTTATTTCCCTAGCGTCCAGGCAAATTCTCACCTTTCCGTTCTTTTTCGGGACTGCCACTATGGGACTGGTATATGGTGATTGACTATATTCTATTATGTCATCTTGAATCATACGATTAATCTCGTTCCGGGCCTCGTTTTTTATGGAATAAGCAATTGGGTATGACTTTCTGCGAAAGTTCACTGGTTCTTTAAAATTTATTACACACTGATATCCTTTTACTTTACCTGGAGCATTGGAGAATACATGTTTATATTTATTATATATTTGAATTAGATTTTCGGCCTGTATCTTACTTATTTGTCCATAAGTTTTTTCCCTTTGGAATTCTCGGATCTCTTCTAACTTCCTCTGCCACAGTTCGGGATCATCGTCCTCATATTGAATGACTTCTGGTAATTTATTTTTCTTACAAAAATAGCTTTTTATGGCTAGACATCTGGTGTTAACTGGAACGGTTCTATTAGTGTCAATTAATTAATTCGGCTGTCCATAATCCTTCTTCGGATGTTAAAGATATTATACCTTTATGCAAGTCAATTACTGCGGAATGCTGGCGCAATACATCGCATCCAATCAATACATTATAAGGTAATCCCGTTGCGACCAAGAATCCTATTGGTAGGGTCATATTATTATTGGTAAGATCGAGCGATACTTGTTTTTTAACTGTTTTGTTTTGTCTCCCAGTGGCATAATTATCACATTATTGACAGGTAAGGTCGGTATGGGTAACTGGACTTCTCGCTGGATTTTTTCAAGTTCAATACTGTCTATCAGTGATATATTAGATCCAGTATCTATCATTATGGTAGTTTTTACCCCATTTAATTTTGCAGTTACATATATGATTTCGTTATTACTATTACTGTTTACATGTTTCTTATCGTCTTCCAATAAATCTTCCCTGATATTCTTTAGATAGTGGTTATTAATTATGGTTATTTTACGATTACTCTCAATTTTGTTTATAATTCGCTGTTCCCCAAGATTACGGTTCAGTGAAGGGTATTCATTAATTTTCACTGCCTCTATTAGTTTAAATGAGGGCTTACCCCCTCTTCTCTATTTTCATTTTGATTACTGTGTTGATTTTGTACGGTTTCAGTGCCATGCTCAGTATTAGGTTCCGCTATCCTATAATTTCCTTCAGGTGGATAGTTGACTTCACGCCGGGACTGGTCATAATGTTTGTCATATCGGTGACTCCTTGGGTAATACCGTCGCTGATTACCTTGAGGCCTGGAGTAGATATAATTGACGTTATGCCTATAATTATTGGGTCATCTGTCCCCATCTCCTCTATTATTGCGACTATCACGATAATTATAATTATTATTGCCACGATAACTATAGTTCCTAGAATTATTATTCGCGTGCTCATTTTGGTTTCTATTGGCATTAACGTTCTGCGCAGGTCGATTGTGATCATTATTATGAGAATTGTTTGGTGGCGCATTATTATTATAATTCTGATATTTATAATTCAACATTCTATTTCTTTGGTATTGGTTCTCGTGCTCATAATTTTCCAAGAATTTGGCCATGGCTGGAATCGTTTTGATTTGACTACACATACGTGCATTTTTTATCCCTTCCTCGTAATGGTAGGATAGTTGTATCACCAAACATTCTTCGGGAATTCTGGGCTCTAAGTTCCGCGCCATACATACCTTTCCTAGAAAGTATGAAGTAGGAGATTGGCCTATGTTTGTTTCATATTTACCGTTACTCAAATTATTCCTAATCATGTTCTGGGTCGATTCAGACCAATACTTCTCTTTAAACTGTTTTTTGAACTCAGTCATGTCCAATATATCCGGGCGCACCGCTGTCCACCAATTATCATAAGTATCTTTAAACGTTTCATCAATCATACTACGTATAATACTCCAGCGATTTTCTCTATTTCTTGTGATTACCTCTTCCAATCTCTTTAAAAATTCCATCGGATTGCGCTTGTAATTACGAAAATTAATCAATTCCCGGTTCTCGTGGTTATTTGTATGACTATGTTGGCATGTCCTATCCCGCCATGAATCTACTTCTTCTTGTAATTGTAATTCACGTCTACTAATTTCTTCTATTTTAGTTTTATTGGTATTGATTTGACCTTCCATACTATTTAAATTGCCATAGACTCTTTCGAGTCGTTCGCCCATGTCTGTCTGTATTTGCGTAATACCTTCCTTATTCTCTTCCCGTACCTGATGTACTTCGTTTTTAATTTGCTCATATTTTTCGACAGTTTCCTGTTGGATTTCTCCGACCAATGTTTTATTCTCAATTTTTGTGTCATTAATTCTATTCTGTAATTCTTCACGAACCTGTACTATTGTTTCGTTAGTTTTTTCTAACCCTTCATTTATTTTGGCTATTTCTAATTTTCTTTCCTCATTATTTTGGTCTACCTTTTGGTTAATTGTCACATGAAGATTTTCAATTTTTTCATTAATTTGCCTTAAATTTTCTTCATGTATTTGTAAGATGTCTTCCTTCATCATTCCTATCTAACCTTTCGTGGATTTGGTTCAATCTTTCGTTCATTTGTTTTGAGGTTTCTTTAATTTCCTCATTTGTTTTATCTAATTTTTCCTCCAGTCTCTTTGAGTTTTCCTTATTTGTTTTCCTTGAGTCTTCCTTAATTTCCTCTTTCATTTTCCTAAATTGTTCTCTTGAGTTTTCCTCCTGCTGTTTTGATTTTTCCAATAGTAGTTTAAACATTTCCTGTATACTCAAGTCTTCTTTTTGGTTAGGCTTATCTGGTTGATCCCCTTGGGCAACTTCTTCAATGATTTCCTTTTCCTTGTCCGTAATAATTTCAGGTTCCGCGATTTCGTCTGTCTGTTGTTCCATTTCACTATCCGTTATTAGTTCTATTTCCTGTTCTTGTTCACCTTCTTCCTTCTCAGTATCTTCTGCCCTCCTCTTTGATCTAAATCTGGTATCATACATTTTTATTCTCCCACAGTTGCCTGCTCTGGTTAAGTAATATTATTATACTTATAATTACTTAACTTAAGCCCTACACAAGTTGAGCGCCAATTTGTACAGGAATGGGTTTCCTCTCCTTAAAACCCCACTGTTGTGTTTGTCAATTTGTTTTGAATTATTTTAATTATGTAAATCTCGGATATATTTGGAGTCGTGGGATGTATTGATGTAATTAATTAATATTAACTTAGCTCTCTAAAAACTATCAGTGTTTGTGTACCTGCAACTTAAATAATTAATGAGTTATTTTATAATTCCGTTCAACCCTATTATACCTTGAAGAGAATTCTGTCTAATTTTGTAATTTTACGCTCTCTCTTTGGTATCAGATAATTCCGCTATAAGCGCTGTAGTATCGGCTCAACGAAACTTATAGGTTATTTCAATGTTTATGTTAACCAATTATTCTATACTTATTCAGTTACTTTTTTATTCCCAGCTCATTAAACCATACTCCAAATAACAAGATTTTGCCAATATATAAAGGTTCTTTATTTGTTTACTTCTCTAACATTGAATAATATATGTTCTAATTAACATATGCTTGGGCTATAGATTGTATGAATCGATTGTTGTTTTTTCTGATCCTATATTTAAATTTAGTTATATAATGTTTTTTAATTTGTAATTAATTTAATTCAGGGTGTGAAGGTTCTTGTAACTGTGGGGAAGATTAAAAATACTTAGATAAGAATGCAAGATTTACAAATTTGAAGTGTTGTGTAGTTAGTATGATTAATATAATAATAATTTACCAGACTAGAACGAAGCCGATCGTGTAGGCGGTTGATTGATAAATTTACTGTTCTGGACAATTATGTCGTACGATTTTCTTTCTTCGGTTTAATACAATGAAATTTTTCTCCTGTCCACTTCGGAATTACAGCTTTCTAGATTGGTTTACAGCCCGATTGATGCTTCTTCTGCAACGCCAGGATCCAATTACGTTCTTCTCTCGGTTGAAGCAATTAGTGTTGTTCCGTGTTTTTGAAAGGTTATAAATTCTGGTGTAGTGTATATTATTATTTGTGATACTTTTGACTCTTTCTATTTGTTTTAATGTACCGTCAATTCCTTTCGGACAAGGGACAGTTCAAGTCCCCTTGTAGAATCCAGTTATTTATTTTCTATTGTGATTTCGTTCTGTAGTATTATTTGGTTAATTTATACTGGCAAGAGTTATAAATATTATCGTTAGTATTTTGTGTTTTATAATATTATTTACTAATTCAGTATATTCCAATTAGATAGATATTTCTTGGTTTTTTATTAATCTCATCACATTCAGTTCATCAAAGCAATTATTGTCAAATCAACAACTTCCTCTTCTTCGTTCGTCCCTAGCAACACATGACTTCTTCCTTCCACGTTTTGAATATAATGTTTATTTCATATATTTTTTGTCTATTCCTTATCAATTTGCTATCCTATCGGAATGTAACTTTACCAATAGTTGGTTTATTATTTTCTACACATATTTTGCTGGTTTTTTGATATAAGCCGGTTTTTTTTCCTTTTTTATATTTAATCCACTTTCGATATTATATGTTATTAATCGATATAATGGCATTATGGTATTACCATAATTTGTATAAATTTTATAATATATGATTATTAATGTTTTTTCTAGCTCTTCAAATCGTATTCATTAATTATTATTAATTTATGTACCTAACCTTTATGTTATGAGTGGTTATATAGTGGTTTTTGCTGTTAGGCCTTTTATTGTAAACGGATCTACCTGTGTTTATAACTGGTACACATCTATAGCCCCTTTTACATAAATTCATACATATAATCAAATCTTAACTATTAACATGTACATAAACAATTATTTTTTCATATCTAATAACAATTTTCTCTTGACCTATGGATCACATATAAGAAATTCAAATCTATTAACGTTAATTAGCTGCTTCACACTTCATTCTACAACAGTTATTGAATAATACAACTTGTTTCATTAACTTTCATTAACTCAACACATATTTGGTATAACATAACATAAACCTTATCATAATACTTGTTGTCATAAAATAATATCTCTTAACTCAAAATTCTTATTTACTATTACTATAAAGTAAATTATTGGTTCATTTTTTGTTTGTTTTTCACTGAACATATATCATCAACTATTATCTAACTTACAAGTTCGTTTATTCTTGTTAATACTACCTTGCATCCTTATTTACTTTTATCTATGATTATAACTGTAATTATTAGATCTTTGTTCTATCATGGGGTTATATATTGACTTGTTTATTATTCTGTGAACCTTGTTTTTATGTAACATGAATGCTAGCATTTCTGTTGCGTTACAATATAAACAAAAGTGTATAAAGTAGAATTAAAAGTGAAGCAATGGGAATTAGTTATATAATGGAAAAAACAAATCTTCATTATCCTCTATAAATAAAATTCTTGATTTTAATAAGACTATAAAAATGATTAGAAATAAAATCAAAGAATAAAAGGGGACAAGTGCAAGTTATTATATTATATTAAATAAACTTAATGTGTCAATGTTTAAGTTCATAAACTAAGTAAATTGTGCATTTATACAACTTTAAAGTTTTTATATGGTGTCGAGAAATAATATATAATAGAATATTATAATGACAAATAGGATACAAGTGTTTCTAAATAACTGCCACTCTTTAGCTAACAGCATTCATTAGAATGACAGTGATAAAACAAGAGCAGGCCATAAAAAAGTGAAGTGACCAAGAATAAATACCCAAAAACCAAACAAAAACAGCTAAGACTGCAAATAAAATTAGTTATAAGAAATAGTTTAAATGATGGAAGGACAGATATGTTTTATTTATAGTAAGTTCAAATAACTCAAGACTGAAATGTCAGAGTTGAGTACAATTCTTTTAGTATAAAACTTTTATTATGTGTTAATAGTATTAATCAAGGCTGAAATGTCTGGTCTTGAATACCATTTTATGTTATAAAATATTTGTTATAAGTTAATCGAATTAATCAATGTTAAATGTTAATATAACTAAGTAAGGGAATTGTAATTAAGATTGCATAAGAAAAGAAAGTCAGAAAGGGTATAAGCAGACTGTAATATTCAAAAACCAAGTATATAAAAACATGTGAAATCTAGACCAAATGGCAAATCTCAACAACATTAAAATTAATAAATAAGAGAAGTAAATTGATAAACCGGATGAAATTTGTATAATATAAATCCAACACAGTGTATTACAACTATACCAATACTTTATAAAGATAGTGAAGCAACATATGAAGTATTAATAGAAAAATTGTAAATGTATTAACAGTAGAACATAAGGGGAATTATTTAAATTAAAGATAATAATTAATTTAGACAACCAATTCATAAAATTAAAAGGAATTAAGGGAAAATAAACATTTTATTTCAATCAAAGATTTTGTTCAATCATAATTATGACATAATAAAAATGGCAAACAGTTTAATGACAGGAAGTAAAAGTTTAAAGCCTACATTTTCAAAATACAGTAAATATGGCATTTTGAGATAAAAACATTGGAAGAATATCTTATTTGGTATCAAATCACACAGAAGTAAGTAACGAAAAAGATTATGTAACTATTATTTGAGAAAAATCAAATAATAATAAAAATGTATTAAGTAATACAATGTAAGTGTTGACCGGAAACGATAAAATTTTAAAACAATGTCTTGCTAATATTAACTGGGCTAAGACGTTTCGAGTGAAGAAGAAAATGAGAGAGTTGATTATTATATGTTGAGCAGTACACATCAAACGAGCTCTCGCTAAAATATTTACATATAGTGAAGGAAGAAGCATGGCGTTGTTATACTACTTTTATTGCTGATAATAAAATACAATATAATATCTTTACACTTAGACAATAATTTCAAAGGTCGGGCGCCATCTTGATATGCAAATATAGAAGTAAATATAAACGTGAAGTTTACTCACCTTTAAAAGTTGTTACAGGGCAGGAATTCGTTTAAGCGAATTCTTGAGTAGCGGAAAGTGTTATGTGAAATAATAATACTTTGTTAAAATTTTTACCATGATATTACCCAGTTTATTTATGACATTTACTTACATATATTCTCCACCAGGTGGCGACAAAATTTTTTAAATTTCCCTTTTACAAACCCTCCAAAATACCTACACAGTAAACATTAAACATTTGATATGTGTTTTATAGATATATATATTTTATGTTTGCGACAACCCAGCACTTCTTAAATAGTATTTTGTTCACGCTCTCTCTCTCTCTCTCTCTCTCTCTCTCTCTCTCTCTCTCTCTCTTTCTCTTTCTCTGGTACAATTATTAGTTTTTTATGAGCTCATTTTATGAATAAATTCTTTATTGAAATGAATTTACTGAATTGGTCATTTTACTTTGATATTAGTATTTTTTAGATTAGTATCTTTGATATTACAAAAAGTTGTAGCTGATACTTAGCTTCCAGTTTTGGGTAGATGTCATCACACTACTCGAATCCTGTCATCGTGCAAAATCTGATTCTTTACATTGTCTTAGGGCCCACACTCTCGAATCGTAGTGTCCCTACTCGAATCACACTTTGGCAGATTTAGCTGCATGTAAAAGTCTAGATTCTTACGGTTTCTCTTGGCCGATGACACCCACTCAAGCCCAGTTATAGCACCAACATTACCATTATTTCATTAATAGTTATTAAACCACTTTTGGTGGTGTAGAATTTACACAAACACTCTTAGTGAATACGCCGGCCGGCTCGGTTCACTGTCTGGCCGAAAATGACCCAGAGTCTTTGTTAAACATTGCGTAGGTGGGGCAAAACTACGTCATGAGTTCTTTGTTCAGAAACCCAACCCAGTCGCATACAATGAGTCTTACATTCCTTTCATCTGACGTAATTGTGGGCTTGTTTGTTTACTGTTTACCTGTGGCAAATAGTTTTTTGCGACATTTGTAGCTTTTCAGCGAATTCGACCGAAATCCTGTTAACTCCAAAGTGCGTTGTTTAAAATATTCTATAGTTTATTCACCAAAACTTTATAGGGATTATGAAATAAAATTATTATTATTACAAAATAAATGGTTAGGGAATAAAAATACAATAATTATGGTTTTTAGGACCATAGATTTACAAAATTATTATCGTACCAGAATTGTACCGTCACAAAACCCCCTCAATGAAAGATTTTATGCCGAAGCATAAAAACTTTCATTGACACATTCGTACTTCCTAAAGGGATCAGCCAGGATATGTCGCCACAACCCCCTTACAATTTATGTGAAAAGAAATACAATAACTCACCCGTGGTCCGATGATGATGACTGTACCTGCATGACCTTACTGGACTTCTCCTTCGAGATCCCAACACCATAAGGCCAATCAGGCGCATAACACTCCTGCTCTGACGCGCTGGCCAGCTCAGGACCGCCGTCATAACATCACCAAACACTGAAACAATAAATTTAAAATATCAAAATAGTGGCTCGGTATATGCTATATCCCTAACCGATCTGTTTCCCCTTAGCTATGTGCTGGTTTGCGTTAAGAAGCACTGGGTTTGCTTCAACTCAACAAGAATTATATAGAAGAGCCATTCTCTTCATTGACTATCCTTTATTTTAAAAATCTTTTCGATTCCCATCGATAATAATTAACTCTTTCTGTTTTCACAATTAATGTAATTATAAAAGAAACAAATATCTAAATGAAATACATGGATATAATAAATATATAAATCCCAAATTATATATAATTACCTAAATCTCCCTTTAAAGTAATTACTCAAACAGGAAGAAAAACATTTTATAAAAAAAAATAAAATCTTATTATTATTAATATTAATATTATTATTATTATTAACAGTTAATTAAACTGGTGCTGTTAATAATATTTACCCCTCTTTCTCCTCCACACACACTATTTCCCCCCCTGAACTGTTACGTTCAGTTGCCTCCACAAGGATTGAGGCAGAAGGAGTGAGCACTTTTTTCTTTTCTCTCTCTCCCATCCTTGCTTCAGCTTTACAAAACCTTCAGGGTATGTACCCCTACTTTCATTCTTATAATATGCCCCTAAGGTCTACCACCCCTACTGAGGTGAAGTAGCCTATGCAAACAAAGATTCTTAGATTCCCCTGAATCTCCCATTAAATTTCCAAGTTTAACCAATTTTATAGGCAACCAACCATGGTCAGGTTTAACAATTGCTGGCCACAGCTGGTTGTCGTCCAGAACCACGATTAGTGTTGGTAAGACAGTAATCGCCCGAAATATGGGGAATCGCAATACTATGACACATTGTGTCTTATGTAGTCCCATTTGGAACTACCCTACAACTAACAGGTTATATACATAAATCCATTACAAGACTAACACATATTACAAACATAATAATCATATTATCACTGTTCATAAAGCAGTCTCAATATATCACCATAGTATCACTATGTCCTTTTAACCACGTAAGGTTGATACCTCAATATAAAATTTAAACATGATTTCAAAATTCAAATATCATCTAAAAAAAAATTTGATTTCTTTCTTTAGTTTACATAATTAAATTTGTAGACACTTTTCAAGTCCCAACTTTCACTTTTCAAAACCAATACCTTCTCACTACCAGATAACAAGTACAACAATGGATCATCTTATATTTCTAGGTTATACTAAAAAAAAACTCCGTAATGAGTTAAAGTTTTAAGTTACAAATTTTGAATGTTCTATAATTTTTTAGAATAAACTAATGTTCATGGAAAAATGCCAATCATATAGTTTTTTTTTTATATCCCACGAACTAGGGGTCCCCCTCCCCGTTCAACAATAAGATTAAATTTCTACTGCACCAATTTGTGGAGTAAGACCATCGTTGCTTTCACCCCCATATGGCAGTTCCGCCAACCATGGTCCGCCTCCAGAATTCCAAAATCCACGATCAGAGGTGGTGAGTCTGTGATCGCCCGAAAATGGGGGAGAGTCCCTTCTGAAAAATAATATACCAAATTAATACTCATACACTCGCTAATATCAAAAACAACAATATTTATAACCCTGAGATGACCAGTACAATTTTAAATTTGTAGCATTGTGTGTTCCTACTATCTCTCCAGTTACGTTGTTCTGCAACACATAAGAATTTTGCATTTTAATCTCTACTACCTCATACGGTCCTTCGTATAGTAGAAAGAACTTCTTGATTTCTTTGTCTTGCGCACTCGATAAGTCATGCCTTTTTACTAATACTATTTGTCCTATATTATGTTTAACCCACTTACCTCTTGCGTCGTGTCTACGTTTTCTCTGTTCACCTTTGCTGATTAAGTTTTCGTTAGCCAACCAGATTTTAATGTTTACATCAGTTGTCCTGCTCTCAGGTGGATAGTCGAACAGTTGTTCCAAAATTCTTGGGGGGCGTGTTCCTCTTACCAACTCATGGGGTGTATAGCCGGTGGACTCGTGGGTGGTACTGTTTAGCCAAGTTTCTACCTTTCTTACATACAATGGCCATTCGCTGTGTTTAGCGTGACAATAGGCTCTGAAGATCCTGCCTATTTCTCTCATTATGATACGTTTGATATTATTGATATTTTATTAATTAACTGCCTTTTTATTAATTTATTATTACACTTTGTAAATCTTTTATACTTTCGGCTAGTGAAGCAGCCATATTGTCAAGTACCAACTTATACTCACCATGTCCAGGATCTCGTTAGACGTATTGAAAACCATATGGTTGTTTGAAATAACTATTAATTCACATTAAATGTTCTAATTAGTATTACTTTATTAAATTCAAAAAGAAAAGAAAAACATCAAGTTATATTGTTTCTGTTAAAATACAAAATTTCCTTTCTCCCTCATACATTTTAACTTTAATGATATTCCAAAAGACGTATTCATAAAATAGATCATTTGTTTAAAATCGTCTGCAAAAATAATAAATAATATAATTACAAATTATTTGCTACAAATATCTCCTATAACGAAAACCAGCGCTTTTCGTATTTTTATTACCCACACACACACGCACACATCTTCCCCGGTTTTTAAGAGCTCATATTTATTTTAATTTTACCCCTCTGTTCTTGTTTTACGAAAAAATAATGAAATTTAACAATTTGGATATTTCCTTGTATATACTTAACTGAATTTGAGTCCGATTGTTCGTCCAGAAACCGTCACATTGTTTTACGTGCGCACTTTGATCTTAATTCATCTTTTCCGAACTGTGTTAGTCTAAATCAACTGTTAATCACATTTTTTGTATTAATTTCTATTGTTTACAACATTTTTAAATATATTCTTCACATTTTAGAAAGTTTTGCGGGCCCGCACTTACGTTTCGAAACTTTATAGATACCACTCGCGCGAGTGATGAAGTTGGACTGGGCTGAGAAATAGGCGCTATTTTGTAAAGCGACTGTTGTTGGATATTCAATTCTTATTGTCTTAGCGTTTGTATCACTCCGCCAGCTGCCTGTCACCGTTACATAACGGCATTTCATAACAAAGATCGTCTCTGACGTCAGATAGCCTGACGCTGGTTATATAACTTGTTTACGCTGTTACATAATGTGTTTACTGGTTTCGTGTTCGTCATTTGTTGACCTTGGTACAGTTGTTGGCTGTTATTAAAACTGCGTCTGTTGAATCTGTTTTTACAAAATATCATTGAATCATATGGTCTTCACCGTCTCAAGCAGTGCTGCCATCGTCGCGATCGCTCCAAATAATAAATTTACCGTTCTTTATAAATTTTTGTTCCTAATGAAGATTTTTATTTATTTATTACAAAAAATATACAAATTTCTTTAGATTGCCCCAGGTAGGCCCCAAAATGCCCCGCTACAATACCCCCTCAATGAGATATTTTATGCCGAAGCATAAAAAATCTCATTGACACATTCATACTTGCTAAAGGGATCAGCCAGGATATGTCGCCACAACCCCCTGTACGGTTTACAAAAAAAAAATATAATCAACTCACCCTTGTTCTGGTGACTGTGACCGCATCTGCATGACAATACTGGACTTCTCCCTCGAGATCCCAACACCGTAGAGTCAGACAGATACTCAACGCCCCTGCTCTGACGCGCAGGCCAGCTCAGGTCCGCCGCCACAGCATCACCAAACACTGAAACAACAAATCAAAATATTAAATAGTGGCCTTATACAACACCATATCCCCAACTGATCTGTTTCCCCCTAGCGGTGCTGGTTTGCGCTAAGAAGCACTGGTTTTGTTTTTCATTTATATTTAACATATATATGAATACCTAACTACAACATGATAAGATTCTCTTACACTAACAAACACAACATAACATAAGAAAACATAGACATAAAACATAAAATAAGAAACATATTACACTTCTAATTCCCATTAAAATAAACAACTGGTATTTAAAATGTTACACACTTTACATTGTTAAATTGGCATATAAAATCAAAAAATTACTTTTAAACTTGATTTACTCTTATTAATTCGTTTCTCAAAATTACAAAAATTATTTTTTTTTTTTTTTTTTTTTTTTCAATTCTGGCCATCATTATTCCATTTCATTACTTTGGGTGATTCTACGTTATTCATCATAATTTACTTTATCCACTTGGCATTTACTCATAATCTTACCCCTTTTATTACTCTAACGTTCCCTTACAAAATCTCTAACTAGTATGACACCCCACTATCAAAATTTTACTAACCCTTCTCTACCTCTAACTACTTACTATTTTAACTCCAATCGCCACCTTCTACTCTTATATAAAAAAAATACTCTCTAACCCTTTGTACATAGGATACGTGTTTCCTTCCCAAAACTCATTCCCTTATGTTGGTCCCTGGACTCCCCCTAGGTAACCCTTTCCGGCGCCAATCGGTCCCTATCCCGTCCCAACCCTTATGTTGCGGACTCCCCAAATACACTACCACTACTACAAAATTACCATCCCCAAAAAATCTCACTCTCATAACTTCACTACAACTACAACAAATTAACATCGACAAAATAAACAATATATCTCTCAAAACTCTACATAAAATCTCCATAACTACTGTGTCTCCACTTATACTTCTCAAAATTCTATAACATATACTAACTCAAAACAACCTTGCATTATTTTCATCTCTCATTCTCTTTAACTCTTACTTCGATTTGGACAAATCTATGTCCCACAAAATTCAACTTGAACTGATTCAAACATTTTATTCAAACAATTACTATCACCCACTTCTATCTTTTACAACCTATTGAAAATTTTACTTATTACAACTATTTTTCATTTTATTTTAAAATCTATAAACACATTGAAAACATATTATTATATTTTTATAATACTTATTCCTAACATACTAATGCAATCAACACAATAAGACATAATAACACAATATAAGAAGTATTTAGTGCATCTATTTTTTAAATTCAAACAAAATTATTGAGTAGCAAATCATCATTATTAATTAAAATATATCAAATTTTTAATACGTTATCCCCTTGGATAACCTCCCAGCCACACACACTTGTATAATACATTACATAACATAATACACAAATATACATTGAACAAACAATTCTCTTTTAACTAATTTATCTAAAAATTTATAAACATTATTTAAACTTTTTCATTAACTCTTTTTATTTATCCTCATTATTTATTTATCCTGTGTTGTAATCAGATTTTCAAAATTGCTTAAAATTTATTATTAACACATATTTTTAATCATTATGTTATTCCACAAAATAGACCATTTAACATTTATTTACTTATTAATTATTATTAAATCAGAATCTCATTACACAATTTAATTACCTTATAAAATTCAAACACATAACATTCAATCACAATATCTAACGATCTCAAATTATTTACTTCAATTTATTATTAAAATTGAATATTCATTTGATTATTAAAATAACATATTTCAATTATTATCAACATTCTATAAATCATTAATTATTGTCTTCATAATTATTGTAACATTTAATTATAATGCAAAATATTAATAATATTATTATTATTAACACAACATTTTCCCAAAACATATACACATTACTTTTCTAACATTTCACAATACACACAAATGAATTCAATATTATTTACAAAATATGCGTCAAAACTGTTCAAGTGTATCTCACTTCAGATGTCCAAATCAGCAAGGTCATTACCAAAAATTTACAATATCTAAAAATGTCCCAACACTGATCTTTTAGCTCATCCTCCATCGTCATATATATATCTAGTGTATTTGTAACATTCATCATTTTTATCAACATACAAATTATGATAATCATTACTATCATAATAATCTATTAACTCTATTTCATCCATTGTACCACTAGAAATCTTGTCACCATAGGTTAGGATTGTCCCGTCTATATCAGGGTTATTCGTTAATGTCAGGTAAATTATTTTCTCATTTTTGTATTCCTCAACTACTACGTCAGGTAAGTCATTATAGTCAGGTAAGATATTATCAAAATTATTCTCTGTCTCTCTTTCAACAGGTACGTATTTCACATGATTCATCGTCACCCCTTTTATTAATTTTCTCAATTCATCATACTTTCTTTCTAACTTATATATTTCTATTTCATTCTCAACATATAACTCTCTTTCTTCATAGCACCACATCACACTCTCACAATTATTACGGACAGAGGGTACAACATTATACAACATTACTTCATTTAACAATAAGGGTCTCTTGCCCTGAAAAAACAACATTAAATCATCATCATCATTATAAACCATAAGGGGAAAATTTGCCCTCTGTCCCCATTCAATTACTACATTATTTTTCCACTCTCTTTCTATTTCATAAACACTCATTAACATTTCATTATCGCATTCTAAAACTTCATCAGTACTCTTTGTTATTATATTTTCATCATTATTCTTCACCCCCACTATACTCTCAAAATTGTCTACTATTTCGTCATTTTGACATTTTGTCTTACTTAAAACATTGTTACCTAATTTCTCGAACTTCTGTTCTAACTTATTTAAACTGTTTTTTATTATGTCATCAATCTGGTTCAAATTCTCATTAATCTCTTTAATCTCATATTTCAACTCATTATTCTGATTTTTTAACTCGTCAAAACTATTTTTTTGAATATCGAACTTCTCATTGATTTCGTTTTTTTGTTCATTAAAAAGTAATCTCATCATCTTGATCATATCATTTTCTTGTATCTCAGCCATTTTAAAAGATTTTATTATAATACCCTTTATACTATTTAATAATTATAATACATATTAATTATTATGTATATTACCTCATAATACTCCTTATATAATTCGACAAATAATTCACTACATCCATAACACTATCAAAACATAACCTCATGTCTACATCTAATTTACGTACATACGTAAATACACATTCCAAACAACCATATCATTTCTTCAACAGGTCCACATTTGCATAATTAAATTTATGCAAACGGTCCAGCTGGTCGGGCGCCACTGATACGTTTGATATTATTGATATTTTATTAATTAACTGCCTTTTTATTAATTTATTATTACACTTTGTAAATCTTTTATACTTTCGGCTAGTGAAGCAGCCATATTGTCAAGTACCAACTTATACTCACCATGTCCAGGATCTCGTTAGACGTATTGAAAACCATATGGTTGTTTGAAATAACTATTAATTCACATTAAATGTTCTAATCAGTATTACTTTATTAAATTCAAAAAGAAAAGAAAAACATCAAGTTATATTGTTTCTGTTAAAATACAAAATTTCCTTTCTCCCTCATACATTTTAACTTTAATGATATTCCAAAAGACGTATTCATAAAATAGATCATTTGTTTAAAATCGTCTGCAAAAATAAGAAATAATATAATTACAAATTATTTGCTACAAATATCTCCTATAACGAAAACCAGCGCTTTTCGTATTTTTATTACCCACACACACACGCACACATCTTCCCCGGTTTTTAAGAGCTCATATTTATTTTAATTTTACCCCTCTGTTCTTGTTTTACGAAAAAATAATGAAATTTAACAATTTGGATATTTCCTTGTATATACTTAACTGAATTTGAGTCCGATTGTTCGTCCAGAAACCGTCACATTGTTTTACGTGCGCACTTTGATCTTAATTCATCTTTTCCGAACTGTGTTAGTCTAAATCAACTGTTAATCACATTTTTTGTATTAATTTCTATTGTTTACAACATTTTTAAATATATTCTTCACATTTTAGAAAGTTTTGCGGGCCCGCACTTACGTTTCGAAACTTTATAGATACCACTCGCGCGAGTGATGAAGTTGGACTGGGCTGAGAAATAGGCGCTATTTTGTAAAGCGACTGTTGTTGGATATTCAATTCTTATTGTCTTAGCGTTTGTATCACTCCGCCAGCTGCCTGTCACCGTTACATAACGGCATTTCATAACAAAGATCGTCTCTGACGTCAGATAGCCTGACGCTGGTTATATAACTTGTTTACGCTGTTACATAATGTGTTTACTGGTTTCGTGTTCGTCATTTGTTGACCTTGGTACAGTTGTTGGCTGTTATTAAAACTGCGTCTGTTGAATCTGTTTTTACAAAATATCATTGAATCATATGGTCTTCACCGTCTCAAGCAGTGCTGCCATCGTCGCGATCGCTCCAAATAATAAATTTACCGTTCTTTATAAATTTTTGTTCCTAATGAAGATTTTTATTTATTTATTACAAAAAATATACAAATTTCTTTAGATTGCCCCAGGTAGGCCCCAAAATGCCCCGCTACAATACCCCCTCAATGAGATATTTTATGCCGAAGCATAAAAAATCTCATTGACACATTCATACTTGCTAAAGGGATCAGCCAGGATATGTCGCCACAACCCCCTGTACGGTTTACAAACAAAAAATATAATCAACTCACCCTTGTTCTGGTGACTGTGACCGCATCTGCATGACAATACTGGACTTCTCCCTCGAGATCCCAACACCGTAGAGTCAGACAGATACTCAACGCCCCTGCTCTGACGCGCAGGCCAGCTCAGGTCCGCCGCCACAGCATCACCAAACACTGAAACAACAAATCAAAATATTAAATAGTGGCCTTATACAACACCATATCCCCAACTGATCTGTTTCCCCCTAGCGGTGCTGGTTTGCGCTAAGAAGCACTGGTTTTGTTTTTCATTTATATTTAACATATATATGAATACCTAACTACAACATGATAAGATTCTCTTACACTAACAAACACAACATAACATAAGAAAACATAGACATAAAACATAAAATAAGAAACATATTACACTTCTAATTCCCATTAAAATAAACAACTGGTATTTAAAATGTTACACACTTTACATTGTTAAATTGGCATATAAAATCAAAAAATTACTTTTAAACTTGATTTACTCTTATTAATTCGTTTCTCAAAATTACAAAAATTATTTTTTTTTTTTTTTTTTTTTTTTCAATTCTGGCCATCATTATTCCATTTCATTACTTTGGGTGATTCTACGTTATTCATCATAATTTACTTTATCCACTTGGCATTTACTCATAATCTTACCCCTTTTATTACTCTAACGTTCCCTTACAAAATCTCTAACTAGTATGACACCCCACTATCAAAATTTTACTAACCCTTCTCTACCTCTAACTACTTACTATTTTAACTCCAATCGCCACCTTCTACTCTTATATAAAAAAAATACTCTCTAACCCTTTGTACATAGGATACGTGTTTCCTTCCCAAAACTCATTCCCTTATGTTGGTCCCTGGACTCCCCCTAGGTAACCCTTTCCGGCGCCAATCGGTCCCTATCCCGTCCCAACCCTTATGTTGCGGACTCCCCAAATACACTACCACTACTACAAAATTACCATCCCCAAAAAATCTCACTCTCATAACTTCACTACAACTACAACAAATTAACATCGACAAAATAAACAATATATCTCTCAAAACTCTACATAAAATCTCCATAACTACTGTGTCTCCACTTATACTTCTCAAAATTCTATAACATATACTAACTCAAAACAACCTTGCATTATTTTCATCTCTCATTCTCTTTAACTCTTACTTCGATTTGGACAAATCTATGTCCCACAAAATTCAACTTGAACTGATTCAAACATTTTATTCAAACAATTACTATCACCCACTTCTATCTTTTACAACCTATTGAAAATTTTACTTATTACAACTATTTTTCATTTTATTTTAAAATCTATAAACACATTGAAAACATATTATTATATTTTTATAATACTTATTCCTAACATACTAATGCAATCAACACAATAAGACATAATAACACAATATAAGAAGTATTTAGTGCATCTATTTTTTAAATTCAAACAAAATTATTGAGTAGCAAATCATCATTATTAATTAAAATATATCAAATTTTTAATACGTTATCCCCTTGGATAACCTCCCAGCCACACACACTTGTATAATACATTACATAACATAATACACAAATATACATTGAACAAACAATTCTCTTTTAACTAATTTATCTAAAAATTTATAAACATTATTTAAACTTTTTCATTAACTCTTTTTATTTATCCTCATTATTTATTTATCCTGTGTTGTAATCAGATTTTCAAAATTGCTTAAAATTTATTATTAACACATATTTTTAATCATTATGTTATTCCACAAAATAGACCATTTAACATTTATTTACTTATTAATTATTATTAAATCAGAATCTCATTACACAATTTAATTACCTTATAAAATTCAAACACATAACATTCAATCACAATATCTAACGATCTCAAATTATTTACTTCAATTTATTATTAAAATTGAATATTCATTTGATTATTAAAATAACATATTTCAATTATTATCAACATTCTATAAATCATTAATTATTGTCTTCATAATTATTGTAACATTTAATTATAATGCAAAATATTAATAATATTATTATTATTAACACAACATTTTCCCAAAACATATACACATTACTTTTCTAACATTTCACAATACACACAAATGAATTCAATATTATTTACAAAATATGCGTCAAAACTGTTCAAGTGTATCTCACTTCAGATGTCCAAATCAGCAAGGTCATTACCAAAAATTTACAATATCTAAAAATGTCCCAACACTGATCTTTTAGCTCATCCTCCATCGTCATATATATATCTAGTGTATTTGTAACATTCATCATTTTTATCAACATACAAATTATGATAATCATTACTATCATAATAATCTATTAACTCTATTTCATCCATTGTACCACTAGAAATCTTGTCACCATAGGTTAGGATTGTCCCGTCTATATCAGGGTTATTCGTTAATGTCAGGTAAATTATTTTCTCATTTTTGTATTCCTCAACTACTACGTCAGGTAAGTCATTATAGTCAGGTAAGATATTATCAAAATTATTCTCTGTCTCTCTTTCAACAGGTACGTATTTCACATGATTCATCGTCACCCCTTTTATTAATTTTCTCAATTCATCATACTTTCTTTCTAACTTATATATTTCTATTTCATTCTCAACATATAACTCTCTTTCTTCATAGCACCACATCACACTCTCACAATTATTACGGACAGAGGGTACAACATTATACAACATTACTTCATTTAACAATAAGGGTCTCTTGCCCTGAAAAAACAACATTAAATCATCATCATCATTATAAACCATAAGGGGAAAATTTGCCCTCTGTCCCCATTCAATTACTACATTATTTTTCCACTCTCTTTCTATTTCATAAACACTCATTAACATTTCATTATCGCATTCTAAAACTTCATCAGTACTCTTTGTTATTATATTTTCATCATTATTCTTCACCCCCACTATACTCTCAAAATTGTCTACTATTTCGTCATTTTGACATTTTGTCTTACTTAAAACATTGTTACCTAATTTCTCGAACTTCTGTTCTAACTTATTTAAACTGTTTTTTATTATGTCATCAATCTGGTTCAAATTCTCATTAATCTCTTTAATCTCATATTTCAACTCATTATTCTGATTTTTTAACTCGTCAAAACTATTTTTTTGAATATCGAACTTCTCATTGATTTCGTTTTTTTGTTCATTAAAAAGTAATCTCATCATCTTGATCATATCATTTTCTTGTATCTCAGCCATTTTAAAAGATTTTATTATAATACCCTTTATACTATTTAATAATTATAATACATATTAATTATTATGTATATTACCTCATAATACTCCTTATATAATTCGACAAATAATTCACTACATCCATAACACTATCAAAACATAACCTCATGTCTACATCTAATTTACGTACATACGTAAATACACATTCCAAACAACCATATCATTTCTTCAACAGGTCCACATTTGCATAATTAAATTTATGCAAACGGTCCAGCTGGTCGGGCGCCACTGATACGTTTGATATTATTGATATTTTATTAATTAACTGCCTTTTTATTAATTTATTATTACACTTTGTAAATCTTTTATACTTTCGGCTAGTGAAGCAGCCATATTGTCAAGTACCAACTTATACTCACCATGTCCAGGATCTCGTTAGACGTATTGAAAACCATATGGTTGTTTGAAATAACTATTAATTCACATTAAATGTTCTAATCAGTATTACTTTATTAAATTCAAAAAGAAAAGAAAAACATCAAGTTATATTGTTTCTGTTAAAATACAAAATTTCCTTTCTCCCTCATACATTTTAACTTTAATGATATTCCAAAAGACGTATTCATAAAATAGATCATTTGTTTAAAATCGTCTGCAAAAATAAGAAATAATATAATTACAAATTATTTGCTACAAATATCTCCTATAACGAAAACCAGCGCTTTTCGTATTTTTATTACCCACACACACACGCACACATCTTCCCCGGTTTTTAAGAGCTCATATTTATTTTAATTTTACCCCTCTGTTCTTGTTTTACGAAAAAATAATGAAATTTAACAATTTGGATATTTCCTTGTATATACTTAACTGAATTTGAGTCCGATTGTTCGTCCAGAAACCGTCACATTGTTTTACGTGCGCACTTTGATCTTAATTCATCTTTTCCGAACTGTGTTAGTCTAAATCAACTGTTAATCACATTTTTTGTATTAATTTCTATTGTTTACAACATTTTTAAATATATTCTTCACATTTTAGAAAGTTTTGCGGGCCCGCACTTACGTTTCGAAACTTTATAGATACCACTCGCGCGAGTGATGAAGTTGGACTGGGCTGAGAAATAGGCGCTATTTTGTAAAGCGACTGTTGTTGGATATTCAATTCTTATTGTCTTAGCGTTTGTATCACTCCGCCAGCTGCCTGTCACCGTTACATAACGGCATTTCATAACAAAGATCGTCTCTGACGTCAGATAGCCTGACGCTGGTTATATAACTTGTTTACGCTGTTACATAATGTGTTTACTGGTTTCGTGTTCGTCATTTGTTGACCTTGGTACAGTTGTTGGCTGTTATTAAAACTGCGTCTGTTGAATCTGTTTTTACAAAATATCATTGAATCATATGGTCTTCACCGTCTCAAGCAGTGCTGCCATCGTCGCGATCGCTCCAAATAATAAATTTACCGTTCTTTATAAATTTTTGTTCCTAATGAAGATTTTTATTTATTTATTACAAAAAATATACAAATTTCTTTAGATTGCCCCAGGTAGGCCCCAAAATGCCCCGCTACAATTACACGCTCAGCCTGGTTGGACTGGGGATGATACACAGCCGTATGCTTCGTAAGGATGCCTTCCCATCCTAAGGTCTGGCGCCATCTTCCACTGATGAACTGCAGCCCATGGTCTGATAAAATTACCTTTGGCTTACCCACGTTAATCATATAATCTTTCGTCACCTTTTCACTCAATACCTTACTGGTAGCTCTTTTCACGCTATACAATTTTACATATTTTGAGAAAGTGTCAAGCAATACAAATATATAAACTACTCCGCCTCTACCCTTTGGCAATGGTCCAAACAAATCCACAGCAACTAAATCGAAAGGTCTTTCTACCTTAATATAATTTAACTCACCTTCCACTCTGTAGTTTACCACCTTCGACTTTTGACACAAGTCACAACTCCTCAGCAGCTGTCTCACTCGTCTCTCCATATTCCTGAAAATACATGATTCTTTTAAAACATTCACACGCTTTTTAGCCCCAAAATGACCATATCTTATATGACAATCCCAAATAATCTTCTCTTCCAACACTGCTGGCACCACTAATCTCCAGTCACGCTCACCCCCTACTACCTTATTGAACAACAACCCTTTGTAAATTTGAAAATATTGATTGTACTCTGATTCATCCAACTCCATCTCCAAACTGTGTATTATTTTCCCAGACTTACCATCTGCTCTCTGCATGGTTTTGATATCCTTCAGCTCTTCTCCAAAGATCCTGTCTTCTCTGCTAATCTGAAAAATTTCAATTTCTTTTAAATCCCTACCTGTTTTATTATTCTCACAATCTACTCTGGAAAGAGTGTCGGGCACCTTATTCTCGGTTCCTTTAATATACTCCCACTCGAAGTTGTACTCCTGCAAAACAAGTACCCACCTCGTTAAACGACTGTGAGCAAGTTTACAAGTGTTGAGGAATGACAAAGCTTTATGATCTGTTCGAATAATTGTTTTGTTGCCTAAGATGTATGTTCTGAATTTGCCGACTGCGAACACAATACTGAGCAATTCTTTCTCCGTTGTGGTATAATTCTTTTCGGCAGGCAACAATGATCGGCTGGCGAATGCGATGGTTAGATGTTCCCTCTCATCATCCTCCTGATACAGTTCTGCGCCTACAGCTACATTGCTGGCGTCCGTCTGCAAATAAAACACTTTATCAAAATCCGGATGGTTCATCATAATCATATTACTAAATTTTCTTTTTATTTCTTCAAAGGCTCCACGCTCCACGTCTCCCCACTTCCATTGTCTGTTCTTCTGCAATACAGCACTTAACTTTGCTGTGATATGTGCGTAGTTCCTTTGAAATTTTCTATAAAAGTTGCAAAGCCCAAGAAAACTCTGAAGTTGCTTGATGTTTCGTGGTTCAGGGAAGCGCATAATAGATTCGACCTTGTCTGGGTCGGCAGAAATTCCTTCCGATGTAATAATGAATCCTAGAAAATTAATCTTTGTTTGTAAAAACTTGGACTTGTCCCAATTTACGGTTAAGCCTCCCACTTCTAATTTTTCTAACACATACTTTAAATGTTCTAAATGGTCTTCAAAAGTCCGTGACGCTATCAAAATGTCGTCTACGTATACTGTGAGAAAATCTAAATCTTTTGGTCTCAAAATTCTATCCAAACATTTAATGAAACTAGCTACGCTGGTATTTAGCCCAAATGGTAGTCGCTTAAACTGATAATTTTTCTCATTAAATAAAAATGCTGTGTATGGCCTACTTACCTCTGCTAATGGCACTTGCCAATATCCGGCCGTCAGATCCAATGATGTCATGAACCTCACTCCACTAAACTTTTGAAATATTTCATTAATGGATTCAGGTGATTCCCGGTCTGGTATGATGATCTGGTTTATCTTCCTTGCATCTAAACACAATCTTACTCCTCCATCTTTTTTAATTACCACCACTAATGGATTTGAGTAGTGAGATACTGACCTCTCGATGATTCCACCTTCCATCATCTTATCCAACTCTTCTTGCACCGCTCGTCGTTTAGAGTAAGGCACTGGATAGCTCCACTGCATGAATGGTGTATGTTCCCTAATCTGTAACATACATTCATAATTTTTTGCCCTTCCTGGAATATCAGCAAACACTCTCTTAAACTGCTCTATTACCTGCCATAACGCTATACGTTGGCCACTCCTTATCACCTCACCCCCACTACAGAATTCATCCGCCCTTATCTCCCATACTGCATTATTAATATTGCTCTTTTCATTATCAACATCTTCAAAATACTCACCCTCTCTACAAAAATTTATTTTTGTATATATGTTATTCTCAACTACTCGCTTCTGTAACAATTTCACACCAGTTGTTTTAACTTCATTTATCACATTTTCAAAATTAACTTTAACAGACCAATCACCCCCATCTAGCTCTAACACCTTCTCTTTAAAATTTATTACAGCTTTATTTCTTTGTAAAAAATCATTTCCTAAAATGATGTCTAAACTTAACCCCTTGACTACCAAAAATGTATTATCAAAATTCATATCTCCAATTGAAAAATTTAAATGTATTTGCTTGGTCACACGTTTACTACGTACTCCCGTGACTCCTATTACTGTAACCCCGGCTACGGGTAGAACTGGAATATTCTTTTTAAATTCTTTTAACTCACTTAAAATGTTCTCAGCGATTACTGAAATCTCACTTCCCGTATCAACAAGTGTTTTAAATTTCCTATTTTCTATTGTTACCTGAATTTCCGTGAGTCCAGTTCTCACCTCCAATATTGTGTTACTTTCCTCCTCCAACAAGTCAGCAACGATATCGGTTGTTATAATGTTAGATTGTACATCTTCTAATGGTCGGACATCATGAGCTTCCCTGAACAGTGGTCGGGTCCTATTTACCACTGTCGACTTCAGTTTTCCGGCTGTGGCCTGTTGTTACTGGTGGTGGGTACCTGGTGTCCCCTTGTCGGTCCCTGGTTATGGTTTGGGGTTCCTCGGGTACTCGGTGCTCCTCTGGTTGTAGGTACGAACTGCTTTGGGTTGTTACTCCATGGTTCATTTCTTGGTGTTTGGCATTTGTAACAATGTTGCATGTGGGCACGGTTCCCCATCCTACACCTAGAACAACTCCACTCGCCTGGTTGCTGTAAATCAGTACGATACATATGTTTATTATCATTATTATTATAATAAGGCCTTGGCCGATTAAACTCGATGTTATGGTTATTTGTATTCTGTTGTATGGGTCGTCTACCCATTTCACGGTCATTAATGCTTTGTAGTATATCTAATACTTTTTCAAGCTCATTTAAATTTTCTATTTCTTTGGTCATTAAAGTAACCTGCACCTCTCTTGGTAAGTGCTTACTCACGTATCTAACGAATGACTTAAACGGTATGGGCGGCTCTAAGTATTTTGCCTCGTTATAAAGTTTAGTTACATATATTGTGATGTTATTGTTATTAGGGTTATGTCCCATGAAATTACCCGCTCCCATAATGCGGCTTCTTAAAGTTTCCTGCTCTTCTTCCGTCCAATATTTGCCCTTAAATGCTTTCTCAAAAGTGTCATAACAATCCCATTCTAACCTATGAGCCTCAGCCCATATTACTGAATTGCCCTTGAAACACTTGACTATTTTAGTTAATTTCACTTCCCAACTACTGCTACTAAAATAATTATAGTCCCGTAGTCCCGTGTCTGATTCAAAAAACGCATGGGATGTATCACCCTATTTTCATGGCTAAAATTTTCTAATTCTATTTCATTATAGAAATCCCTAGTCACTACCACCCTATCATTAATACTTGACATATTTTTATGAATTTCCCCCCTAACTCATTTTTCACACTGGTTAAACTATTAAAATTAAATCATATTTATCATGCACATCAATATTATTTTGTATAGCTAAATCATCAATTTCTTTGATCTTACTTTGTAACAGACTTAGTCTACTCTTGGTATTTCTTTCATGTTCTGATATTGTATTATCTATAGTTTCGATATTCTTTGTAATGTCTACTACATTTGATTCAACTTTCTCTAATTGACTTTGCAAAACATTTGTTTTCAATTCTATTTGGTTACTCACTTCATGATTTGTTTTAATTTCTATTTGACTTTCTACATACGTTAAACATTTCTTTTCTACTTCTGTATTTTGTGACTCTATCTGATTTTTAACTGTGTCATTCACTGTCTCACAATTTTGATCGATTTTAGTATCCAAATTACTTATTTTAGTATTAAATTTCTCATTAACAATTTCTAATGTGGTTTTCTGGATATTATCACAACGTGTCTCTATTGTGTTAATTCTCTCATCAAAGTGACAATTTTGTCTTTTAATTTCGCTTTTTATTTCATTGAAATCACTTTTAATTTGAACGTTTTGTGTTGTAATTTCATTTTTTATTTCAGTTTTGAAATTATTAAAATTTTCATTCTGTTTGTCACATTTATTGTCGATCTTTAATAGCAACTGCATCATTGCCGTTATGTCATCTGTCGTACTTACGTCTTGAGTTGAGATGGGGGTTATTGTAACTGGGTTTAATTCAGTTACACTGGTCTGACTAATTTGGTCCAGTTTAACATCCATCTCCCTCGCAACTATTTCCTCTACATTATCACCTTTATTGGTATTCATTTTACTTATTTTAATATTACCCGCATGCATACAACCTTGTAACATAACCTCGTGGAAGTTGGGTTATGTTTACGTATTTAAAATTATGTAAAACTATTACTTCAAATAACTTTTCCGCTCTCTTCGTAGGCTTACCCACATAAAACAAAAGTTTACGTAGTGTCCCTGTTCCAGAAGCCAAATGTTATACTACTTTTATTGCTGATAATAAAATACAATATAATATCTTTACACTTAGACAATAATTTCAAAGGTCGGGCGCCATCTTGATATGCAAATATAGAAGTAAATATAAACGTGAAGTTTACTCACCTTTAAAAGTTGTTACAGGGCAGGAATTCGTTTAAGCGAATTCTTGAGTAGCGGAAAGTGTTATGTGAAATTTTTGTTTATTTTACCAAATTTTGTTTATTTTATTTTGTTAAAATTTTTACCAAATGATATTACCCAGTTTATTTATGACATTTACTTACATATATTCTCCACCAGGTGGCGACAAAATTACTTTAAATTTCCCTTTTACAAACCCTCCAAAATACCTACACAGTAAACATTAAACATTTGATATGTGTTTTATAGATATATATATTTTATATTTGCACAACCCAGCACTTTTTAAATAGTATTTTGTTCACGCTCTCTCTCTCTCTCTCTCTCTCTCTCTCTCTCTCTCTCTCTCTCTCTCTCTCTCTCTCTCTCTCTCTCTCTCTCTTCTCTTTCTCTGGTACAATTATTAGTTTTTTATGAGCTCATTTTATGAATAAATTCTTTATTGAAATGAATTTACTGAATTGGTCATTTTACTTTGATATTAGTATTTTTTAGATTAGTATCTTTGATATTACAAAAAGTTGTAGCTGATACTTAGCTTCCAGTTTTGGGTAGATGTCATCACACTACTCGAATCCTGTCATCGTGCAAAATCTGATTCTTTACATTGTCTTAGGGCCCACACTCTCGAATCGTAGTGTCCCCCCTCGAATCACACTTTGGCAGATTTAGCTGCATGTAGAAGTCCGGACCGCTGCTAGATTCTTACGGTTTCATTTGGCCGATGACACCCACTCAAGCCCAGTTATAGCACCAACATTACCATTATTTCATTAATAGTTATTAAACCACTTTTGGTGGTGTAGAATTTACACAAACACTCTTAGTGAATACGCCGGCCGGCTCGGTTCACTGTCTGGCCGAAAATGACCCAGAGTCTTTGTTAAACATTGCGTAGGTGGGGCAAAACTACGTCATGAGTTCTTTGTTCAGAAACCCAACCCAGTCGCATACAATGAGTCTTACATTCCTTTCATCTGACGTAATTGTGGGCTTGTTTGTTTACTGTTTATCTGTGGCAAATAGTTTTTTGCGACATTTGTAGCTTTTCAGCGAATTCGACCGAAATCCTGTTAACTCCAAAGTGCGTTGTTTAAAATATTCTATAGTTTATTCACCAAAACTTTATAGGGATTATGAAATAAAATTATTATTATTACAAAAATAAATGGTTAGGGAATAAAAATACAATAATTATGGTTTTTAGGACCATAGATTTACAAAATTATTATCGTACCAGAATTGTACCGTCACAGCGTGCATCAGCCCAAACCTATAAAATTTAAACTCGCGAATTTTGGAAAAAACGTTCAATAACGATTAAAGTCAGTGAATTAAACCAGTTAAACAATAAAAGTGAACCACTATTGAACAGTAAACCGATAATAACCATTTAAACACTTATAAACGATAATTCCTAATATCGAGACGAAGCTGGCCATTCTTGACCTTATTGACGTGAGTGAAAAAAAAACATTAACTAACACAATTTATCAAAGGCAATTACTAAAAACTGATCCAGGACAACCACACTAACACTAGAAGAACGAATCACTATCGCTGGGACGAGAAACCATTGGAAAAGCAACATTTATTTGAAGCAGATTCTTCGAGGTGCAGTCGTCTACTACATCTGAATACGAAGCGGCCATATTTGAGTTCCCACAATTCTATGCACCACAGCCAACATACCCTCGAATGGTTCGAAACATTTTCTTTACTAACCATTATATACTGAATTATATGTTTGTATTTTAATTAATAAGCTTGTAATTTGTAATGTTATACTTTCTTTACTTTGCCCTTTCTCTGACTATATAAAATAACTGTTCAAAGAACCCGAGAATTAATAATTTGCATAATCTATTAATTTGCCCTGAGAGAGTCTATTCATCAATCGATATAAAATCGATTATTTTACAAATTGTCAATAAAAACCATTGAATATTATAATTTTGAATCCTATTTATTTCTAACTTATAAATAGAATAATATAAAACAATATTTGAGACATAACTACCAGAACAGCTGGATTTACTAACTTTAAAGGAGGACAAACTTCAAATAAGGAAAGATCACAAATCAATTGTTCCTGGAGACAATCCTATTAACATAGTACCAGAATTCTAATTACACAAAAGGATATAATTTGACAAAGACAATCAATAAGAAGTTCCATATACAACAAAACAGTTTAAAATAATTAATACTAAATTAATAAAAAAAAATATAATAAAAAAATATAATAAATAATAAAAATTTTTTTTTACCAAACAACAAGAATTTTTTATTTTGTTACAAATCTAATTATTTGTTACAATATATATATATATATATATATAATGGGGTTACAGCTGGGAAATAGGCCTTTAAAAATCTGTAAGTCATAACTGCAGATAAAATAAAGAAAGAATCAATCATTTCAAAAACTAACCTAATCGCTTTGTTCATACGAATATATCACCATGACGATGAGGTGAAAAATAATTGTTTATTGTTTCTATTCTTAGTTCAGTCCTGATGTAAACAAATCCACGTGGCAGATTGAAAATGATATTGGTCAGGGGCATTGACACTGTTCACACAACAATGTGTTACGCACATGTGCAGAATGTCTGTATAGTCATGTGAGAGTTAACTTACCTCTTCCTCCTTTTCACTGTATTCTGAATCCTATTGATTTAATATGGAGCCAGTTGAAAGGATATGTTGCCTGTCACAACACAACATATATAAGCTGCCGGATATAAAATAACTGATAGAGAAAGATGTAAATTAAACAATGGTGTACAAGCGGGGTCATTGTATTGAGCATATAATCAAGGAAGAAGATAAGCTCTGGGAACTGGCTCACATCACTGACGTCATTGTGGACAGTCTTTATAACAATAATGCTGACTCAGAGATGATACAAGTTCCGACACAAGTATGGACGTGATTGAGTTATTCTCTGACAGCAACTTATAATATACACTTCACTGGTAATTATCAGAGCTTCATTTTCATTTTAAATATACTTCATTTTTTTGTTTTGTTGCGATTTTTAAATGTGTTAATAAAAAAAACCATTAGCTGGTGTTATAAAATATTACACTGTTGGTTGATAGTCACACAAATTTTACTTTGGTTAGGACAAATTATTACAATTAATTTACGTGTGTTCATACAGCATCAATATTATATGTACCCTGTCTGTACTTCTTCTGTCAGAGTGACACGCCTCTAATTCAAGCAGCAAGTAGCGTTTCGAATGTGCCACGCCTGTTTATTTACATCAGGATTAAACTAAGAATAGAAATAGTATACACAATACACTGTAACGTGTCAAAATGTGGGTATTTTTATTTTATTTCATTTTCGGGGTTTCATAAGAAATATTGTAAAATTTAATCCCATTGTGACAGACCACGTGTTGAATGGAACAGTTCAGAACAAAGGCAAGACGTAATAGCATTGTACAATCAGTTGAGGTATGTAGCCACCTCAAGTTTCCAAGAACTATGCGACAATGTGACCGTGCGCTCGGACCCATCATACGAGCATGTGCGTGGGCGGAGACGTAAGCAGATCAACCGACGCTATCGAAAATGGCGCAGAGACGAAGTTTTGTGAGACCTACAATCCGTGCTGAAGGAAATGTGGCTAAGTCACCGCCCATCTCGTGACGTTAGCCTGTGCCTCACTGAGATTGTATACTGTCGTCACCCCAACAACTACATAAATTGCATGGGACGAAACTCCTGCGACGAAACCCAAGGCAGTGATTTCCACCAAAAGTATGAGATCACGTCTGTTTCACCTGCTACGTTTTCCCTCCCAGTTTGTTAACTGATCGTTCCGGCGCCGGACCAAGCCAAGTAGGCTCGTTACAAAATTTCATTTTGGTACCAGAAAAAAGTGAAATAAGAGTAAAAAATCATGTGACCGTGGTCTATTAAAAAGTGGGGAACATATTTATATAACTTTCGGACACCAAAAAATAAGTCTAAAAAAGTAATAACGAGTGCGAGTGAAAACCATGTTGCCGGTGGTGAAGGTTACGACAAATTTTTAAAAGTCATGGGGTATTAAAAATGATTTGGGGGGTTTTAAAAATAAATTTCATGTATGTGTGAGTGTGAAAAATTGCAGGCTGGGCTCTGTCTGTGTTTAGAATGAAAGGTGATCAGTAAGGTAAGATTTTAGCATAAGTTAACCTGTAACAGATGACCGAGTGAAGAAGTTGAAAGAAATGTAAATTAATCTGCATAAACATGCATAACATTTTTGGCTGAAATTGTCAATGATTTTAACAAATTAAAATATCGTTTCTCTTCATAAAAAATGTATT
The DNA here is from genome assembly GCA_034769895.1 of Magicicada septendecula. NCBI lineage: Eukaryota > Metazoa > Arthropoda > Insecta > Hemiptera > Cicadidae > Magicicada > Magicicada septendecula. Next base: position 489,950,735 of record CM068370.1, on the reverse strand, counting down.
GTGTAAATCATTCACACAACCTTAAAAATTACGCTTGTATCCAAACGTTCGTATGAAGCAACCCTGGACCCGAGAACACCGATTGACGGTAAGTGGAAGTTAATCAATTTTGTTTTGTATTTTATTATGTGGTCAATTAGTAAGATCTCAATGGCGCCTCGAACTGGAACAAATTTAATAAATTAATGAAATTCCATACCTACAAATAAGATACAAGCGTAATTTAGAGGTTAAGTGAAAATACGTAATGTAACATATAGTCAAAGAGTTAAGACATGAGAGTTGGTTCAGATAATAAATAAGTATATAACAACCAATAATAAAGTTATAAAAAAAAGAGATAAAGTAAAATTACAAAAATGGAAAATACAGAGAATGAAGTCGTTTTGTCCGACTTAACTGTTACAAGCGAAGTAACTGAATTTGATGAGTCAGCGGTTATGAGCAGTCTTGAAGTACATTCAACACCGAATGTAGGTCAAGACGACAAAAATACAAATATAAATAACATGAATGAATCAAATAGTACAGATGATTCGGGGATCCAAACGACCCCAAAATCGAATAAAGAAAGCAAAAATAAGAACGATGAAGTCAGCTTCACTGACGATAAAATAGAAAGTCCAACAACACCTATCCGAAATAAACAAGAGGTAGACAATAATGAGAAAGTCATGAGTATGTTACAATTACTTCTAGAACAAAATAAAGAAATGAAAAGTGATTCCAATATTAAATATAACGAAATAAGTGCTAGACTTGATGAGAAATTCGAGGTTCAAAAGAACAGTTTTGATGAGCTAAAAAACCAAATTAACGAAATTAATAGATGTTGTAAAAATACCAGTGAAGAATGTACTAATAAAATTAACCAACTAGATACAAAGTTAGATAATTCAATACAGAAGATAGATGTTAAATTTAATGAAATAGACAGTCAGATAGATAGAGTTGAGAAGCAAGTAAATGAGAATAACGAAATGTTAATAAATTCACTGAATGAGTATAATAATGAAATAGAATACAAAATAAATAAGTGTAATACTGAAACTGAATGTAAGCTGAGTAGCGTAGTAGTGACAATCGAAAAAATTAGTCAGAGTATTGATGAACACAAAAATAATGTAGACTTTAAGGTCAATGAAATTGAAAACACCTGTAAGACAGAAATACAAGCATTAAATGAATCAATTAATGTAATATCGAAAAATAGCATACAGTCTGAGTGTAATAATGACAAAAAATTATTTTCACTTGAACAGAACATTAGTAGTGTAAGAGGCGAATTAAGATTAGTAAGAAACCAAAATTTACACAATGTTACCGAACGTATATTAATTACACGCAACGCTAATAATGAAGTTGAACTCGAAACCTTTTGTAGTGAGAATCGTAGAGTGCATCCAATGCAATTTTTGAATCGAGTACGGGAATTTGACAGATTTAATGGTAGTAGTTGGGAAGTTAAACTTATAAAAATTTTGAAATGTTTTAAGGGTAATTCGGAGATATGGGCGGAAACACATCGAAACGAATGGGAGAGGTATGAAAATTTGGAAAAGCCTTTCGGAAAAAATACTGGTCGGAGGAGGAGCAGGAGATACTACGAAGTCAAATAATGGGAACCGGGAGCTTTGGGAGAAACAACCGTAATATTACCGTCTATACAATGAAGCTAAGTACTTAGAACCACCATTGCCATTCCAGTCGTTTGTACGCCACATCAGCAAACATCTACCGAGGGAAGTACAGATCACATTAATGACCAGAGAGGTAAGTGATATCAATGAATTAGAAAAAAATATTGGATGTTTTTCAGAATATTAAGGACCAGGAAGACAGCAGACGCATACAACAACCTAATATGCACAATGGAGGGAACTATACACCAAGAGGAGGACCAAACGGGGGAACCACACACAATGGTCGAGAACGGGACAGACGATATCCGATGTGGAAATGTGATGGGTGTCTGGTGGAAAATTATGCTGACCGTAATTTTTGTTATAGATGTAGAAGGGCGAGGCCTGGACAGCAGCCGAGGACACAACAGAGATTCAACAACCCACAGCAGAGGAACGGGGACAGACAAGCAGAGAATACAAGAAACGAAGGAGGAAATCAGCATACGGGCAGGGTGTATACGCCCCGAAATGCAGACGAGAGGACGGGAAACTAAGGAGGACAATGGATGAGGAGGCCCGGCCATTGTCGAGGAATAACTGCGGGGTCCATGAAAGTAAATATAGGAATAACACTATTCACACGGACTTGGCTACGGAATTGATGGAAGAAGAGGAGGCGGAAACGAGGAGACAAGAGGCGTGGTTGACTGAGGTAAAACTGGAAATAGAAGGTAAGTCAGTCTTGACACTTATAGACACAGGTAGTGAAATATCCGTAATAGCGGAACATGTACTAAATAAATTGAAAGAGACTAACAAAAATATTCCGTCTTTGCCAGTGGCGGGAGTAAACATTGTAGGCATTACGGGTGTTAGAAGTAAGCGGGTTACAACACAAGTCCAGTTGAATATGTTAATAAATGGGGAAAGTTATGAGAATACATTTTTAGTTGTAAGAGGTTTAAATTTAGAAGTAATTTTGGGTAATGATTTTCTAATCAGGAATAATGCGGTCATCAATTTTAGAAAAAGAATTTTAGAATTGAACAATGAGAATAAACAAATAACGGTTAATTTTGAACGGGTTTTAGACACAGTAAAGATTTCGGGTATAAGGGTTATACCAGATAAGACCATAAATAGGGATGTGGAATTTAGTATGAATATGTGTAGAGAGAGAGTGAGGAGAGAATATGGGCGGATAGAGCGGTTAAATTTTGTGGGGAGGGTGGCGTAATAGGGAGTTCTCAGCGTAAAGCGCTGTGGCGGGTAGTCAAGGATTATAGGGGAGTGTTTGCCGGGGAACCAGGAAGGGCAAAAGGTTATGAATGTCCAGGTGAATTAAAGGTGAGGGAGCATGCGCCATATGTCCAACGTAGTTATCCACTACCATATTCTAAAAGGGGGGCCGTACAGTTAGAATTGGATAGGATGTTAGCGGGGGATATTATAGAAAGATCGGTATCAACTTATTCCAACCCTTTAGTAGTAGTGATCAAAAAAGATGGGAGAGTTAGGTTATGTCTAGATGCCCGCAAAATTAATCAAATAATTATTCCAGACCGGGAGTCACCCGAAGCCATTGAGGAAATCTTTCAGAAGTTCAGTGGGGTGAAATATATGACCTCTTTAGACCTAACCGCCGGGTATTGGTAAGTTCCTTTGGCAGTAAATAGTAGGAAGTATACCGCGTTCTTGTTCAACGGAAAAAATTATCAATTCAAACGTTTACCGTTTGGTTTGAACACCAGTGTAGCCAGCTTTATCAAGTGTCTTGATGAGATTTTGCAACCTCATAACTTAGATTTTTTAACCATATATGTGGATGACATTCTGATAGCTTCTAGAACATTTGAGGAGCATGTCGAACATTTAGAGTATGTATTGGAGAAATTATACCAGGGAGGTTTGACGGTGAATTGGGACAAATCAAAATTTTTACAGACCGAAATACATTTTTTAGGTTTCATCATAACACCTACAGGAATACGGGCTAATCCGGACAAAGTAGAATCCATACTGACGTTCCCGGAACCTAAGAATATAAAACAGTTACGAAGTTTTCTTGGTCTCTATAATTTTTACAGGAAGTTCCAGCGAAACTACGCCCAGACGACGGCCCGACTCAGCGCAGTGCTGCAAAAGAACAAACAATGGAGGTGGGGAGATAACGAAAGAGCAGCGTTCAACGAAATCAAGAATAAGTTCGCTGATATGATTCTAATGAACCATCCAAAGTTTAATGATAATTTCTACTTACAGACAGACGCCAGCAATATAGCACTTGGAGCGGAACTGTACCAAGAAGACGAGGCGAAAGAACACAAAACCATTGCCTTCGCCAGCCGGACGTTGCTAGCTGCAGAGCGTAACTATACTACCACCGAGAAGGAGCTTCTCAGTATAGTTTTTGCTGTGAAGAAGTTCTGTACGTATCTGCTGGGTAATAAAACTATCATCAGGACGGACCATAAAGCACTGTCGTTCCTGAATACTTGTAAACTCACACACAGCCGGATAACCAGGTGGATGTTAGCTCTTCAAGAGTATAATTTTTCTTGGGAATACATTAAGGGTGTAGAGAACAGGGTGCCAGACACACTATCACGAGTAGACACAGATAGAAATAGAACGGGTAGAGATATTAAAGAAATAGAGATTTGTAGACTATCCCGGGAAGATAAACTTTTTGGGGAAGAATTGAAGGATATAAATGTAATGCAAAGAGCTGATAGTAAATTAAATAGGATAATTACTAGTGTAGAATCAGACGTAGATGAATTTGGGTATAAACAATATTTTCAAGTGTTTCAAGGGAGTTTGTTTAAAAAAGTAGAGGGGAGAGAACGGGATTGGAGGTTAGTTATACCTGAAGGGCTAGTAGAGAAAATAGTGTGGGATTGCCACCTTAGATACGGTCATTTTGGGGCACGGAAGTGTGTGAATGTATTAAGGGAATCTTGTCTATTTAAAAATATGGAAAAACGCGTCCGCAAAATACTTAGAGTTTGAGAACTATGTCAGAAGTCTAAAGTTGTAAATTATAGGTTAGAAGGAGAATTAAATTACATTAGGGTAGAAAAACCATTTGATTTAGTAGCTGTGGATTTGTACAGCCCATTGCCAAAGGGTAGGGGTGGAGTGGTGCATATTTTTGTTGTACTTGACACATTTTCCAAATATGTAAGGTTATATAGCGTGAAGCGAGCAACAAGTAAGGTGCTGAGTGAAAAGATCACACGCGACTACATGATCAACGTGGGAAAGCCGAAGGTGATCTTATCCGACCATGGTCCACAATTCATCAGTGGAAGATGGCGCCAGACTCTCGGATGGGAAGGTATCATCCCAAAGCACACCGCAGTGTATCATCCACAGTCCAATCAGGCGGAGCGAGTCATGAGGGAGTTGGGCAGAATTTTCCGGACATACTGCCACGCCAAACACAGCGAGTGGCCACTATATGTTCAGAAGATTGAAAATTGGCTTAACTGCACCACCCACGAGTCGACGGGGTTCACACCTTATGAGCTAATAAGAGGAGAGCGTCCGCAGAGAATTTTGGAGCAATTAATTGAGTATCCACCAGAAAACAACACTATTGGTCGCGATGTAAAACTTAGACTAGCGAATGAAAGTCTATTGACGAAGGGGGAGAAGAGAAAACAGAGACATGATATGAAAGGTAAGTGGACGCAGTACGAGGTTGGACAGCTGGTATTGGTGCGACGCCACGATTTGTCGAGTGCTCAAGATAAGGAGATCAAGAAATTTTTCTTACTCTATGAGGGGCCGTACGAGGTAATAGAAGTTAAAATGAAGAATTCCTATGTATTACAGAATAGAGAAACTAGGGAGATAGTAGGAATGCACAACGCTACAAATTTGAAATTATTTTGGTCAGCATAAGGATTTTATCAATGATTAATTGTATGAATGAAATTTAATTGTTTTCTATATGTTTTCAGAAGGGATCCTCCCCCATTTTCGGGCGGTCATGATCTTACCAGTCCTGGCCGTGGTATTCGGATCTTGGAGGTGGGCCATGGTTGGAGGATCTTCCTTCGGGTGGTGAAAACAACGATGGTCCGGCTCCACCAAAATTGGTTAAAATTTGAAAACTAACAACATATTTGAACGGGGAGGGGGACCCCAAAAGGTACGTGACACGCATTATTATTTTTTACACTCCAGGTGCAGCGGTCTTGGTGTACCTGTCACGTGCCTGCACTGCCTTAGAGTGTTTGTACATAATGGAGGCTGCACCTAAATAAAAGGCAGTGCGTGCAAATTTAAATATTCTCAGTGTCAATGGCAAAATTAAAGTTGAGCCATTGGCAGTAGTTTTGTTTAAGCCGAAATGAAGAGTTTTGCTGAGAGGCGGGTTTGGCGATGGGTTAGATGACGGGTCTGGAGAAATGAGGACGGTAAGGGAGTAGAGTTGAGTATAAAGGGGAAGTAACTTCACAAAGTAGAGCTAACTTCTCACCAAATTTGCCTCATAGCAAGAACACCCCCGTTTCAGGCGGGGATACTGACCACTAGAATATTCATGGTTTTGGAAGGTTAGGTAGCCTCCAAGATAAATATAAAAAATTTTTTGAAAAAAAAATATATATCCCAAAAATACTTTGGATGTTTATAATTTTAAATTTAAATAAATTTTAGAATTAAGTGACCAAATATAATTGTCAAGTTTTAGTATCAGTGAGCATGGGAACGTTTTGCAAAGTGTGAAATAAAATAAAAACTTGTTGTCAATACAAGATGTGGGGATAATTTTGGGGGGTAGATTGGTGCTCAAAGTAGTGATAGAACAGTGGAGTGTGGAACTGCAATTGTCGAAAGTTTTAGTTCATTATCATACTTGTTTAGTTATTAAGGCGCTATCGCTGGGGTGGCCTGTGCCCCAGTAGGTAGTGGAATGGGTTGGGGGTAACAGAGAGTGTTACCTCCATGGGAGGCCAAAATGGCGACAATGTGCGACACACCTTTTTGTACAAATTTAATTGGTACACTGATAGACGTTCGTGCCGCACATATTAATAACGATGTAGAACAGGCATTGAAATGCAAGTTAGATTTCCCCGACTTTTCGGGCGATTACTGCCTTACCAGCACTAATCGTGGCTTTGGCTAGCGGCCAGCTATGGCCATAATCAAGTCCCATGACCATAGCTGACTTGAAATTGGTTTATAGTAGAAATTAAATGGGGGGTGAAATCAGGGGAAATCCAGGAACTATGGAACAGCGGCTGCCACTCTGTCCGCGTGGGGACAGCATAGTCAGGTGGTAGACCCGTTTTAAGGGCGTTTAAATATAACCAAGGATATGTTGATATTCAAAAAATTTTAAAATGTAACTGCCGAAGCAAAGACACGGAGATGTCAAATTCCTCCAAACATGCAGTCTTTGTGGAAGCGAAAGGGTGATACAGTCCTACATAAATTTCAATAGCGTGTGTGGATGGGAGGTGGCTCAGATGAGCCACGAATTTAAATTTATAACATAAAAATTGCTAACTCTAATTTTGATCTAATAAAAATGCTGGTGTTCCGTTTAAATAACTAGATGCTCACATATTCAATATAAGGTGTTCATTCTATATTTTTAAATGTAGTATTTTATTGTAGTAGGGTAGATATAAGAATTGATAAAAGTATATGTTTTGTATAATTTGTGTATTTTGAAATTGAGTAGATAACTAAACCGACTGGCAGGCGGTTAACATAAGATTACCAGAATCAGAGAAAGGGGAAACATTGATGGTAGATGTAAGTATTGATAAGCATATGTATTTAATGTAATCTGCACAATTTTTGAAATGTGTTTTCACTTTGTTGGGAATGTCAGCTGATCAGAAATAAAATGTCACTGTTAAATTGTTTATTAATATTCCAGGTAATTAATGTTAAATGTAATGTTTTAATGTGTTAAATATATTGTTTTAAATCATGAGAAAAGTATGTTAAAATGAATTGTCAGAAATAATAAAAGATGTTGGGTGATTAATAGTTGTGGGACATATAGATTGTAACGGGACATTTTGGGCCTATTTTAGGGTAATAAAGAAGTTTGTATTTTTTAATAAAACAAATAACATTTTTGTAGCAACGGTAGCGACAGTGGTAGCACTGCTGGTGACATTATAAAGGAAAATTATTGAGACGAGTTAAATAACCGACAAAACTGTGCCAAGGTCAACCAATGACACACAAAACTGTAAACAAATTATGTAACTGAGCATCAGGCGATGTTACGTCAGAGCCTAGCCTAACGGTGGAATGCAGTTGGCGTAGTAATACGAACCTCAGAACAATAAGACTTGGTCATACAACCACGGCGACTTTATAAAATAGTGCCGTTGGCCTAGTCCCAGTCTAACTTCACCACTCGCGAGTGGCATACGTAAAAGTTCCGGAACGTAAGTTGCGGGCGCCCGCAGTACAGAAAAATGTGATATAAAATCGAAATTTATGCGTAAATAATATAAATGAACAGTTTTCTTGATACAATGACAGTTTCGGAGATGTAAAACAAATTATTCATTAACGTAAAATGTGTGTGTGGAGAAATGCGATGTCGTCTGGACTCAAACTCAGCTAAGTAGTCTACAAGAATGAAAACAAAATTTTCAATTATGATTTAAATATTCAAAATTGTAATATTCACATTTAAAGATTTTCATGATTAATAGAGATCTCTTAGAATCCTGGGGTAGATATTGTAACGCAACAGAAATGCTAGCATTCATGTTACATAAAAACAAGGTTCACAGAATAATAAACAAGTCAATATCTAACCCCATGATAGAACAAAGATCTAATAATTACATTTATAATCATAGATAAAGTTAAATAAGAATGCAAGGTAATATTAACAAGAATAACCGAACCTGTAAGTTGGACAATAGTTGATGATATATGTTTAGTGAAAGGCAGACAAAAACTGAAACAATAATTTACTAATAGCAAATAAGAATTTTGAGTTAAGAGGTACTATTTTGTGACAACAAATGTTATGATAAAGTTTATGTTATGTTATACCAAATATGTGATGAGTTAATGAAAGATAATGAAACAAGATGTATTATTCAATGACTGTTGTAGAATGAAGTGTGAAGCAGCTAATTAACGTTAATAGATTTGAATTTCTTATATGTGATCCATAGGTCAAGAGAAAATTGTTATTAGATATGAAAAAATAATTGTTTATGTACATGTTAATAGTTAAGATTTGATTATATGTATGAATTTATGTAAAAGGGGCTATAGATGTGTACCAGTTATAAACACAGGTAGATCCGTTTACAATAAAAGGCCTAACAGCAAAAACCACTATATAACCACTCATAACATAAAGGTTAGGTACATAAATTAATAATAATTAATGAATACGATTTGAAGAGCTAGAAAAAACATTAATAATCATATATTATAAAATTTATACAAATTATGATAATACCATAATGCCATTATATCGATTAATAACATATAATATCGAAAGTGGATTAAATATAAAAAAGGAAAAAAAACCGGCTTATATAAAAAAACCAGCAGAATATGTGTAGAAAATAATAAACCAACTATTGGTAAAGTTACATTCCGATAGGATAGCAAATTGATAAGGAATAGACAAAAAATATATGAAATAAACATTATATTCAAAACGTGGAAGGAAGAAGTCATGTGTTGCTAGGGACGAACGAAGAAGAGGAAGTTGTTGATTTGACAATAATTGCTTTGATGAACTGAATGTGATGAGATTAATAAAAAACCAAGATATATCTATCTAATTGGAATATACTGAATTAGTAAATAATATTATAAAACACAAAATACTAACGATAATATTTATAACTCTTGCCAGTATAAATTAACCAAATAATACTACAGAACGAAATCACAATAGAAAATAAATAACTGGATTCTACAAGGGGACTTGAACTGTCCCTTGTCCGAAAGGAATTGACGATACATTAAAACAAATAGAAAGAGTCAAAAGTATCACAAATAATAATATACACTACACCAGAATTTATAACCTTTCAAAAACACGGAACAACACTAATTGCTTCAACCGAGAGAAGAACGTAATTGGATCCTGGCGTTGCAGAAGAAGCATCAATCGGGCTGTAAACCAATCCAGAAAGCTGTAATTCCGAAGTGGACAGGAGAAAAATTTCATTGTATTAAACCGAAGAAAGAAAATCGTACGACATAATTGTCCAGAACAGTAAATTTATCAATCAACCGCCTACACGATCGGCTTCGTTCTAGTCTGGTAAATTATTATTATATTAATCATACTAACTACACAACACTTCAAATTTGTAAATCTTGCATTCTTATCTATGTATTTTTAATCTTCCCCACAGTTACAAGAACCTTCACACCCTGAATTAAATTAATTACAAATTAAAAAACATTATATAACTAAATTTAAATATAGGATCAGAAAAAACAACAATCGATTCATACAATCTATAGCCCAAGCATATGTTAATTAGAACATATCTTATTCAATGTTAAATAAGTAAACAAATAAAGAACCTTTATATATTTGCAAAATCTTGTTATTTGGAGTATGGTTTAATGAACTGGGAATAAAAAAAAGTAACTGAATAAGTATAGAATAATTGGTTAACATAAACATTGAAATAACCTATAAGTTTCGTTGAGCCGATACTACAGCGCTTATAGCGGAATTATCTGACACCAAAGAGAGAGCGTAAAAATACAAAATTAGACAGAATTCTCATCAAGGTATAATAGGGTTGAACGAAATTATAAAATAACTCATTACTTATTTAAGTTGCAGGCACACTAACACTGATAGTTTTTAGAGAGCTAAGTTAATATTAATTAATTACATCAACACATCCCACAACTCCAAATATCTCCGAGATTTACATAATTAAAATAATTCAAAACAAATTGACAAACCCAACAGTGGGGACTTGAACTGTACGTACCAGTTTACTTACAAATAGACGCTCATAACGTGGAACCTAATTAGGTGACGCGGAGAGGGAGTAATTACAAATTGGCGCTCAACTTGTGTAGGGCTTGAGTTAAGTAATTATAACTATATTAATATTACTTAACCAGAGCAGGCAACTGTGGGAGAATAAACATGCATACCAGAGGTAGATCAAGGATTAGGGCAGGAGAAACGGAGAAGGAAATAGATGAACAAAAACAGGAAATAGAACTAATAACAGATAGTAAAATAGAACAACAGACAGACGAAATAACGGAAACTGAAATTATTATGGACAAGGAAAAGGGAGTAATGGAAGAAGATGCCCAAGGGGACCAAATAGATAAAGCTGGAGCCAGAGAAGTACCAAGTTGGCAGGAGATGATGAAATTTATGACAGAACAATTTAGGAAAACAAATGAGGAAAATAAGGAAAACTCCAGGAAAACAAATGAGGAAATTAAAGAAACCTCAAAACAAATGAACGAAAGATTAAACCAAATTCACGAAAGGTTAGATAGGAATGATGAGGGTTTAAAACAAATGAAGGAAGACATCTTACAAATACATGAAGAAATTTTAAGGCAAATTAATGAAAAAATTGAAAATCTTCATGTGACAATTAACCAGAAGGTGGACCAAAATAATGAGGAAAGAAAATTAGAAATAGCCAAAACAAATGAAGGGTTAGAAAAAACTAACGAAACAATAGTACAGGTTCGTGAAGAATTACAGAATAAAATTAATGACATAAAAATTGAGAGCAAAACATTGGTCGAAGAAATCCAACAGGAAACTGTCGGAAAATATGAGCAAATTAAAAACGAAGTACATCAGGTACGGGAAGAGAATAAGGAAGGAATTACGCAAATACAGACAGACATGGGTGAACGACTCGAAAGAGTCTATGGCAATTTAAACAGTATGGAGGGTCAAATTAATACCAGTAAAAATAAAATAGAAGAAATTAGACGTGAATTACAATTACAAGAAGAAGTAGATTCATGGCGGGATAGGACATGCCAACATAGTCATACAAATAACCACGAGAACCGGGAATCGATTAATTTTCGTACTTACAAGCGCAATCCGATGGAATTTTTAAAGAGATTGGAAGAGGTGATCGCAAGAAATTGAGAAAATCGCTGGAGTATTATACGCAGTATGATTGATGAAACGTTTAAAGATACTTATGATAATTGGTGGACAGCGGTGCGCCCGGATATACTGGACATGACTGAGTTCAAAAAACAGTTTAAAGAGAAGTATTGGTCTGAATCGACCCAGAACATGATTAGGAATAATTTGAGTAACGGTCGATACGAAACAAACATAGGCCAGTCTCCTACTTCATACTTTCTAGGAAAGGTATGTATGGCACGAAACTTAGAGCCCAGAATTCCCGAAGAATGTTTGGTGATACAACTATCCTACCATTACGAGGAAGGGATAATAAATGCACGTATGTGTAGTCAAATCAAAACGATTCCAGCCATGGCCAAATTCTTGGAGAATTATGAGCACGAGAACCAATACCAAAGAAATAGAATGTTAAATTATAAATATCAGAAGTATAATAATAACGCGCCACCAATCAATTCTCATAATAATGATCACAATTGACCTGCGCAGAACGTTAATGCCAATAGAACACAAAATGAGCACGCGAATAATAATTCCAGGAACTATAATTATCGTGGCAATAATAATTATAATTACCGCGATAGTCACAATAATAGAGGAGATGGGGACAGACGACCCAATAATTATAGGCATAACGTCAATTATATCTACTCCAGGCCTCAAGGTAATCAGCGACGGTATTACCCAAGAAGTCACCGATATGACAACCATTATGACCAGTCCCGGCGTGAAGTCAACTATCCACCTGAAGGAAATTATAGGATAGAGGAACCTAATACGGAGGATCGCACTGAAACCGTACAAAATCAACACAGTAATCAAAATGAAAATAGAGAAGAGGAGGTAAGCCCTCATTTAAACTAATAGAGGCAGTGAAAATTAATGAATACCCTTCACTGAACCGTAATCTTGGGGAGCAACGACTTATAAACAAAATTAAGTGTAATCGTAAAATAACCATAATTAATAACCACTATTTAAAGAATATCATGGAAGATTTATTGGAAGAGGATAAGAAACATGTAAACAGTAATAGTAATAACGAAATCATATATGTAACGGCAAAATTAAATGGGGTAAAATCTACCATAATGATAGATACTGGATCTAACATATCGTTGATAGACAGTATTGAACTTGAAAAAATCCAGCGAGAAGTCCAGTTACTTATACCGACCTTACCTGTCAATAATGTGATAATTATCGGAGCCACTGGGAGACAAAATAAAACAGTTAAAAAACAAGTATCGCTCGATCTTACCAATAATAATATGACCCTACCAATAGGATTCTTGGTCGCAACGGGATTACCGTTCAATGTGTTGATTGGATGCGATGTATTGCGCCAGCATTCCGCGGCAATTGACTTGCATAAAGGTATAATATCTTTAACATCCGAAGAAGGATTATGGACAGCCGAATTAATTGACACTAATAGAACCGTTCCGGTTAACACCAGATGTCTAGCCATAAAAAGCTAATTGTGTAAGAAAAATAAAATACCAGAAGTCATTCAATATGAGGACGATGATCCCGAACTGTGGCAGAGTAAGTTTGTGAACTTACACACATATATAAATAAAATATAAATGTATCTGTATGCAGGAATAACCAGTAACCTATATTTGGGTGAGATGGTGGGGGAGTAACCTATAACTGGAGCATGGTGGGGGAGAGGGGTGAAGGGGTTATTTAAACTTATTTTGTGTCTATTCCAATCTGACGATGGGCTGTGAAGCTTGAAAGCGCTAATTGGGATAATTTTTACATACTGGTGTGCAACTGTGATCATTCTGATTGTGATTTCAACCACTAACACAAATTTCTTCATTAAACGTATATTTGGGTTTGTTTACATTACTTGTTTGAAGCACGTATGTCACGCGCACCATAATTATGGTACTTACCATAGTTGGAGTATCTGGTTACTTCAATCTTGTTGTTTTTATTATTACCTAGGGTCCAAGGATTCAACTCAGCGAGATTGCTGACAGAGATGGTCATAGAAATGAGAATACGTTTATTTGAAGCAGTTACCATTAATCTTAATTTATTTTGTAATTTCGTTAAGCGTGTACACAGTATAACATTTAAACATGGCGGCCATTACTTATACTGGCTCTTTGTTATAAAACTTCTTTATGTTCTATCAAACATTAATTTATCAAACTTTATTTACGTAATATGCATCAGTTTCATGGTCAATGGACCTATATGCTATTTACTTATCACTAACGCAAACCAACCCCCCTTTAGAAGTCGACATTTAACATTCACACACCTCTCTCTCTCTCTCACATCCATACAGACATTTTTCAATTTACTTTTGAATGTGTACACATAATAATCGTAATTTTCTAATTAAAAGAGCTCTTTAAATAAAATTCGGGTTTGCCACTTCCCTTGTAAGTAGACTGGACGTTCTGGTAGCGGTTCACATGTTGATTCCAAACGGAGTGGTTACATCCTTCTGAGTACACTGATTCTACATTTATTTTTGAAAATATTACTTCACACTGTCTAGATTTTGAATGTAGCTAACACTGGTTTACATTTTTATTATATTGTTAATATTTTAAAGCACTTAAACTGCCTATTTCAAGCCAGCACAATGGTTAGCGTGTTGTCGCCATGATGAATTTCTGTAGACTGGGGCGAAAATTATGCAAATTTTACGTATGTGTGTGTGAGTAAACGTCATCGTTCTTTGTCTCTTGTTATATAATTGCCTTGTTAGTTACGTATTTTAATCACGTCATTGTTGTTTTAATGACGTTTGGCGTGTTCGACCAATGACACCGAAGTATGAAGTGCCGTTATTAGTGGCTGTAACCATTATAAGTCTTTTTATCTGCACGTACACTGCTGTCCTTGAAATTATTTTGTTGTCTCGGAACTGCGTCGTTGTAGGCAAAAACCAAGGGAAATTGTATTACCCATATAAATGACTTTTAAAAACATCGAAACACCATAATTTACTACCTTGCATACCATACTTTTTATATCAGACTTTTTGTACTGTCACAAAACCCCCTCAATGAAAGGTTTTGTGTCGAGACACAAAAACTTTCATTGACTCATTCACACTTTCTAAAAGGATCAGCTCAGATATGGAGCCACAACCCCCTGTAGTGTTACTATAAAAAAATTCAATCACTTACCCTTGGTCCAATGATGAGGTTCGCACCTTCTGACCTTACTGGACTTCTCCAGAGAGATCCCTACACCATAAGGCCATGAGGCACTTTACGCTCCTGTTCTGACGCACCGGCCAGCTCAGGACCGCGGTCACCACACCATAAAACTCTGAAACATCCAATACAAAATTTTAAAATAGTGGCCTTCTCTATATCCATATCCATAACTGATATGTTTCCTCTTAGTACGTTGGTTTGCATTTTGGGGCATTGGTTTGCCTAATTCTACAAGTTTCAAACAATGTATATCAAGAATTAAGATAGAAAATTACTTCTCTTTTCAACAATCCGGTATCTAGTATACATTTCTGACTTCTGGCAATTATATTCACTCTCTTTATCACATGAAAACAATTGCTCTTAACCTAAACAAAAATGTACTTTACTGCTTTAGCAACAACCATTAACCCTAATATTTTACTTCATATAATCTTACAATATCTATATCATGGCAAACAACTTTAAAGCTTATAATTTCTTTACGACCTTTTCTTATGTTTAACTTCCTTTATAACAGAATCATTTCTAGAGAATGGACAATCTTCACAAAATTTTAATATTATAATCGTTACTATCCTGGTAGTAACCTCCTATCCACACACACTATTGTACCATAAACATAATAAAACACAATAAAACATTGTACATCATAAGCATTAAACACTAACACTGAACAATTCACCTTACTTAATTCATATTTACATAACTTGTAGTAGAATTTTATGACATTTTTCCTATCAACAATTCTCTATTCAACTTTTAATATTTAACATTCATTTAGATTCTATACAACAACAAAAATTTCAAATTGATCATTACCTTTCCATTTACCTTACCTTTCAGTTACATCACCTTTCTACTATGAATTTTCCTTTCTAACCTTTTTATCCTTAACTAGTTTGGGTGACTCTCTATTATTCACTATTCTCTATATCTTATTTTGGTATTTGTCAACCTAACCTTACTACCCCCTTTTCTCTACTAACAACCGCTTCTAACCATTAATATATA
Source organism: Magicicada septendecula (assembly GCA_034769895.1). Taxonomy (NCBI): domain Eukaryota; kingdom Metazoa; phylum Arthropoda; class Insecta; order Hemiptera; family Cicadidae; genus Magicicada; species Magicicada septendecula. The sequence goes on along the minus strand of CM068370.1, from coordinate 489,934,776 downwards.
ATATGACACCAATATCTCAATAATAACCCCCTTCACAAATCCCATTTAAAACCTCTGGCACCGCTCATTTTTGTACTAGTATGTGTGTATTCCCTCTAACCAACTCATTCCCTTATCGGTTCCTGACCCTTTCAGGTAACCCTTTCCGGCGCTAATCGGTCCCTTCCTGTCTCAACATCTCTCGTTGGACTCCTACACCAATACCCTTATTACAAAATATCACCATCAACAACTATAAAATTACCATCCACATTACTCACCTCTACATATATAACAACTAACCTACTGTGTCCCTAAAATATCTAACACCTCTTTATATATTGTCAGCATCTCAACACTTTATTTTCCGTAACTCCCATTAACTCTATTCAACTAACTCCAATGCCCTGATTTATCACTATTCCCAAACCTCTTTACAACATTTCACCTTAATATACCACTAGAAAATCATCACTTATCTACTAACAACAATACCTCTCAATACCCAAACCTATAACATGCTTAATCATTTACTAACCCTTTAGAATCTAAATTCCATAATATCCTTTCAAAATCATTATTAAACTTCTTTTGATTATTTAAAATTCTACAATAGTTTACACACAAAAAATACATAAAATACACAACAGCAAAGTACACAAATATACTTAACATAATAACATCTACACATAAAAGAATATACAGTCCAACTTATTATTTCTTATCATTAACCACAAATCGTTCCATAAGACAATGCACTTCAAAACCGCATTATTCATATCATTAAATGTTCATGAACAATAAACAATACACAATTACCCCATATCGTCAAATAATAGTCTAACATATTTGTAACATAGATCAATCTTATTTATATCAATTTTATTATTATTATTATTATAATCCTTTACTTCTATGTCATTCATCATCACTTCTGTTGGTTCATATACCTGTTCAATATTGGTCAATTTTGTCCAGTCTCCGTTGGTATTATCTGTTAACATTAGGTAAGTTATATTATCATTGTTAACCTCATCTACTGCTATCTCAATGTCATTGTAAGGTAAGTACTCATTATCATTATTATTTCTCTCTATGCCTAGCCTTTCTATGAATTCTTCATAATTTTTCTTTACTTTAAATATCTCTATTTCTCTCTTTCTCTCTCTCTCAAAACATTTCTCACCATCATACCAAGCTACACACTCTCTCTCAAAACATGCAGGGGATACTAACTTATCATTACAGCACCACCTGTGAAGTGCACAAAAAACCAAGGGAAATTTATCTGTAGACCTATCGTCTTTCACATACTCACGTGAAGCCATTTCTTCACCCCCCACTACAACATTACAGGAAAAATTTACCCCCTGCAACCCCTTTATCTGTAAATTCTCTCTATACTTTCTCTCTAATTCATCAACACTTTTTATCACTTCCTTATCAAATTCTACTCCCATTATACTCTTATCACCACTCTCAATACTCACACAATTATTTTCTAACACCATATTTTTAATTCTATTATCATAATTCTCACCACTGCTTACCTTGTCTTTATTTTCATTCAATTTACTTGATTCTCTATTATTCTCTACCCCCATTTTACTCTCGTAATTTTCATCTGCTTTATTCTTTTGTCTATCAAACTTCTCATTAACTAATGCAACTATTTTCTCTTCCGTTTTATCGAAACGTGCGTGCATTTCATCAATTCGTTTATCAAAATTAAAATTTTGTTTTTTGATTTCATTTTTTATTTCGTTAAATTTTACATTAAATTGGTTTAATTTACTGTTCAACTGGCCGTTCTGTATTTGCATTAATTGGAAAAGGTCTTCCAATGAAACTTTATTCATGGTACGTGTTGAATTCAACACCAATGACTCTGTGTTTATATTTTCTATGTTACTGTTTTCGTTATTATCTGCCATTATGAAATGTTAATGACTTGTTGCTCTATATTGGCGTTACACCTAACCTACAACCGTATTCTCAGTTTCAATGCCCACTCTGCCGTCATTCAGGCTTATTATATAAAATACACTAATATATTTTTATATAGTCACCAGTTCGGGCGGCAATTGTGAACTTACACACATATATAAATAAAATATAAATGTATCTGTATGCAGGAATAACCAGTAACCTATATTTGGGTTTGTTTACATTACTTGTTTGAAGCACGTATGTCACGCGCACCATAATTATGGTACTTACCATAGTTGGAGTATCTGGTTACTTCAATCTTGTTGTTTTTATTATTACCTAGGGTCCAAGGATTCAACTCAGCGAGATTGCTGACAGAGATGGTCATAGAAATGAGAATACGTTTATTTGAAGCAGTTACCATTAATCTTAATTTATTTTGTAATTTCGTTAAGCGTGTACACAGTATAACATTTAAACATGGCGGCCATTACTTATACTGGCTCTTTGTTATAAAACTTCTTTATGTTCTATCAAACATTAATTTATCAAACTTTATTTACGTAATATGCATCAGTTTCATGGTCAATGGACCTATATGCTATTTACTTATCACTAACGCAAACCAACCCCCCTTTAGAAGTCGACATTTAACATTCACACACCTCTCTCTCTCTCACATCCATACAGACATTTTTCAATTTACTTTTGAATGTGTACACATAATAATCGTAATTTTCTAATTAAAAGAGCTCTTTAAATAAAATTCGGGTTTGCCACTTCCCTTGTAAGTAGACTGGACGTTCTGGTAGCGGTTCACATGTTGATTCCAAACGGAGTGGTTACATCCTTCTGAGTACACTGATTCTACATTTATTTTTGAAAATATTACTTCACACTGTCTAGATTTTGAATGTAGCTAACACTGGTTTACATTTTTATTACATTGTTAATATTTTAAAGCACTTAAACTGCCTATTTCAAGCCAGCACAATGGTTAGCGTGTTGTCGCCATGATGAATTTCTGTAGACTGGGGCAAAAATTATGCAAATTTTACGTATGTGTGTGTGAGTAAACGTCATCGTTCTTTGTCTCTTGTTATATAATTGCCTTGTTAGTTACGTATTTTAATCACGTTATTGTTGTTTTAATGACGTTTGGCGTGTTCGACCAATGACACCGAAGTATGAAGTGCCGTTATTAGTGGCTGTAACCATTATAAGTCTTTTTATCTGCACGTACACTGCTGTCCTTGAAATTATTTTGTTGTCTCGGAACTGCGTCGTTGTAGGCAAAAACCAAGGGAAATTGTATTACCCATATAAATGACTTTTAAAAACATCGAAACACCATAATTTACTACCTTGCATACCATACTTTTTATATCAGACTTTTTGTACTGTCACAAAACCCCCTCAATGAAAGGTTTTGTGTCGAGACACAAAAACTTTCATTGACTCATTCACACTTTCTAAAAGGATCAGCTCAGATATGGAGCCACAACCTCCTGTAGTGTTACTATAAAAAAAATTCAATCACTTACCCTTGGTCCAATGATGAGGTTCGCACCTTCTGACCTTACTGGACTTCTCCAGAGAGATCCCTACACCATAAGGCCATGAGGCACTTTACGCTCCTGTTCTGACGCACCGGCCAGCTCAGGACCGCGGTCACCACACCATAAAACTCTGAAACATCCAATACAAAATTTTAAAATAGTGGCCTTCTCTATATCCATATCCACAACTGATATGTTTCCTCTTAGTACGTTGGTTTGCGTTTTGGGGCATTGGTTTGCCTAATTCTACAAGTTTCAAACAATGTATATCAAGAATTAAGATAGAAAATTACTTCTCTTTTCAACAATCCGGTATCTAGTATACATTTCTGACTTCTGGCAATTATATTCACTCTCTTTATCACATGAAAACAATTGCTCTTAACATAACAAAAATGTACTTTACTGCTTTAGCAACAACCATTAACCCTAATATTTTACTTCATATAATCTTACAATATCTATATCATGGCAAACAACGTTAAAGCTTATAATTTCTTTACGACCTTTTCTTATGTTTAACTTCCTTTATAACAGAATCATTTCTAGAGAATGGACAATCTTCACAAAATTTTAATATTATAATCGTTACTATCCTGGTAGTAACCTCCTATCCACACACACTATTGTACCATAAACATAATAAAACACAATAAAACATTGTACATCATAAGCATTAAACACTAACACTAACAATTCACATTACTTAATTCATATTTACATAACTTGTAGTAGAATTTTATGACATTTTTCCTATCAACAATTCTCTATTCAACTTTTAATATTTAACATTCATTTAGATTCTATACAACAACAAAAATTTCAAATTGATCATTACCTTTCCATTTACCTTACCTTTCAGTTACATCACCTTTCTACTATGAATTTTCCTTTCTAACCTTTTTATCCTTAACTAGTTTGGGTGACTCTCTATTATTCACTATTCTCTATATCTTATTTTGGTATTTCTCAACTTAACCTTACTACCCCCTTTTCTCTACTAACAACCGCTTCTAACCATTAATATATAATATGACACCAATATCTCAATAATAACCCCCTTCACAAATCCCATTTAAAACCTCTGGCACCGCTCATTTTTGTACTAGTATGTGTGTATTCCCTCTAACCAACTCATTCCCTTATCGGTTCCTGACCCTTTCAGGTAACCCTTTCCGGCGCTAATCGGTCCCTTCCTGTCTCAACATCTCTCGTTGGACTCCTACACCAATACCCTTATTACAAAATATCACCATCAACAACTATAAAATTACCATCCACATTACTCACCTCTACATATATAACAACAAACCTACTGTGTCCCTAAAATATCTAACACCTCTTTATATATTGTCAGCATCTCAACACTTTATTTTCCGTAACTCCCATTAACTCTATTCAACTAACTCCAATGCCCTGATTTATCACTATTCCCAAACCTCTTTACAACATTTCACCTTAATACACCACTAGAAAATCATCACTTATCTACTAACAACAATACCTCTCAATACCCAAACCTATAACATGCTTAATCATTTACTAACCCTTTAGAATCTAAATTCCATAATATCCTTTCAAAATCATTATTAAACTTCTTTTGATTATTTAAAATTCTACAATAGTTTACACCCAAAAAATACATAAAATACACAACAGCAAAGTACACAAATATACTTAACATAATAACATCTACACATAAAAGAATATACAGTCCAACTTATTATTTCTTATCATTAACCACAAATCGTTCCATAAGACAATGCACTTCAAAACCACATTATTCATATCATTAAATGTTCATGAACAATAAACAATACACAATTACCCCATATCGTCAAATAATAGTCTAACATATTTGTAACATAGATCAATCTTATTTATATCAATTTTATTATTATTATTATAATAATCCTTTACTTCTATGTCATTCATCATCACTTCTGTTGGTTCATATACCTGTTCAATATTGGTCAATTTTGTCCAGTCTCCGTTGGTATTATCTGTTAACATTAGGTAAGTTATATTATCATTGTTAACCTCATCTACTGCTATCTCAATGTCATTGTAAGGTAAGTACTCATTATCATTATTATTTCTCTCTATGCCTAGCCTTTCTATGAATTCTTCATAATTTTTCTTTACTTTAAATATCTCTATTTCTCTCTTTCTCTCTCTCTCAAAACATTTCTCACCATCATACCAAGCTACACACTCTCTCTCAAAACATGCAGGGGATACTAACTTATCATTACAGCACCACCTGTGAAGTGCACAAAAAACCAAGGGAAATTTATCTGTAGACCTATCGTCTTTCACATACTCACGTGAAGCCATTTCTTCACCCCCCACTACAACATTACAGGAAAAATTTACCCCCTGCAACCCCTTTATCTGTAAATTCTCTCTATACTTTCTCTCTAATTCATCAACACTTTTTATCACTTCCTTATCAAATTCTACTCCCATTATACTCTTATCACCACTCTCAATACTCACACAATTATTTTCTAACACCATATTTTTAATTCTATTATCATAATTCTCACCACTGCTTACCTTGTCTTTATTTTCATTCAATTTACTTGATTCTCTATTATTCTCTACCCCCATTTTACTCTCGTAATTTTCATCTACTTTATTCTTTTGTCTATCAAACTTCTCATTAACTAATGCAACTATTTTCTCTTCCGTTTTATCGAAACGTGCGTGCATTTCATCAATTCGTTTATCAAAATTAAAATTTTGTTTTTTGATTTCATTTTTTATTTCGTTAAATTTTACATTAAATTGGTTTAATTTACTGTTCAACTGGCCGTTCTGTATTTGCATTAATTGGAAAAGGTCTTCCAATGAAACTTTATTCATGGTACGTGTTGAATTCAACACCAATGACTCTGTGTTTATATTTTCTATGTTACTGTTTTCGTTATTATCTGCCATTATGAAATGTTAATGACTTGTTGCTCTATATTGGCGTTACCACCTAACCTACAACCGTATTCTCAGTTTCAATGCCCACTCTGCCGTCATTCAGGCTTATTATATAAAATACACTAATATATTTTTATATAGTCACCAGTTCCGGCGGCAATTGTGAACTTACACACATATATAAATGAAATATAAATGTATCTGTATGCAGGAATAACCAGTAACCTATATTTGGGTTTGTTTACATTACTTGTTTGAAGCACGTATGTCACGCGCACCATAATTATGGTACTTACCATAGTTGGAGTATCTGGTTACTTCAATCTTGTTGTTTTTATTATTACCTAGGGTCCAAGGATTCAACTCAGCGAGATTGCTGACAGAGATGGTCATAGAAATGACAATACGTTTATTTGAAGCAGTTACCATTAATCTTAATTTATTTTGTAATTTCGTTAAGCGTGTACACAGTATAACATTTAAACATGGCGGCCATTACTTATACTGGCTCTTTGTTATAAAACTTCTTTATGTTCTATCAAACATTAATTTATCAAACTTTATTTACGTAATATGCATCAGTTTCATGGTCAATGGACCTATATGCTATTTACTTATCACTAACGCAAACCAACCCCCCTTTAGAAGTCGACATTTAACATTCACACACCTCTCTCTCTCTCACATCCATACAGACATTTTTCAATTTACTTTTGAATGTGTACACATAATAATCGTAATTTTCTAATTAAAAGAGCTCTTTAAATAAAATTCGGGTTTGCCACTTCCCTTGTAAGTAGACTGGACGTTCTGGTAGCGGTTCACATGTTGATTCCAAACGGAGTGGTTACATCCTTCTGAGTACACTGATTCTACATTTATTTTTCAAAATATTACTTCACACTGTCTAGATTTTGAATGTAGCTAACACTGGTTTACATTTTTATTACATTGTTAATATTTTAAAGCACTTAAACTGCCTATTTCAAGCCAGCACAATGGTTAGCGTGTTGTCGCCATGATGAATTTCTGTAGACTGGGGCGAAAATTATGCAAATTTTACGTATGTGTGTGTGAGTAAACGTCATCGTTCTTTGTCTCTTGTTATATAATTGCCTTGTTAGTTACGTATTTTAATCACGTCATTGTTGTTTTAATGACGTTTGGCGTGTTCGACCAATGACACCGAAGTATGAAGTGCCGTTATTAGTGGCTGTAACCATTATAAGTCTTTTTATCTGCACGTACACTGCTGTCCTTGAAATTATTTTGTTGTCTCGGAACTGCGTCGTTGTAGGCAAAAACCAAGGGAAATTGTATTACCCATATAAATGACTTTTAAAAACATCGAAACACCATAATTTACTACCTTGCATACCATACTTTTTATATCAGACTTTTTGTACTGTCACAAAACCCCCTCAATGAAAGGTTTTGTGTCGAGACACAAAAACTTTCATTGACTCATTCACACTTTCTAAAAGGATCAGCTCAGATATGGAGCCACAACCCCCTGTAGTGTTACTATAAAAAAAATTCAATCACTTACCCTTGGTCCAATGATGAGGTTCGCACCTTCTGACCTTACTGGACTTCTCCAGAGAGATCCCTACACCATAAGGCCATGAGGCACTTTACGCTCCTGTTCTGACGCACCGGCCAGCTCAGGACCGCGGTCACCACACCATAAAACTCTGAAACATCCAATACAAAATTTTAAAATAGTGGCCTTCTCTATATCCATATCCACAACTGATATGTTTCCTCTTAGTACGTTGGTTTGCGTTTTGGGGCATTGGTTTGCCTAATTCTACAAGTTTCAAACAATGTATATCAAGAATTAAGATAGAAAATTACTTCTCTTTTCAACAATCCGGTATCTAGTATACATTTCTGACTTCTGGCAATTATATTCACTCTCTTTATCACATGAAAACAATTGCTCTTAACCTAAACAAAAATGTACTTTACTGCTTTAGCAACAACCATTAACCCTAATATTTTACTTCATATAATCTTACAATATCTATATCATGGCAAACAACTTTAAAGCTTATAATTTCTTTACGACCTTTTCTTATGTTTAACTTCCTTTATAACAGAATCATTTCTAGAGAATGGACAATCTTCACAAAATTTTAATATTATAATCGTTACTATCCTGGTAGTAACCTCCTATCCACACACACTATTGTACCATAAACATAATAAAACACAATAAAACATTGTACATCATAAGCATTAAACACTAACACTGAACAATTCACATTACTTAATTCATATTTACATAACTTGTAGTAGAATTTTATGACATTTTTCCTATCAACAATTCTCTATTCAACTTTTAATATTTAACATTCATTTAGATTCTATACAACAACAAAAATTTCAAATTGATCATTACCTTTCCATTTACCTTACCTTTCAGTTACATCACCTTTCTACTATGAATTTTCCTTTCTAACCTTTTTATCCTTAACTAGTTTGGGTGACTCTCTATTATTCACTATTCTCTATATCTTATTTTGGTATTTGTCAACATAACCTTACTACCCCCTTTTCTCTACTAACAACCGCTTCTAACCATTAATATATAATATGATACCAATATCTCAATAATAACCCCCTTCACAAATCCCATTTAAAACCTCTGGCACCGCTCATTTTTGTACTAGTATGTGTGTATTCCCTCTAACCAACTCATTCCCTTATCGGTTCCTGACCCTTTCAGGTAACCCTTTCCGGCGCTAATCGGTCCCTTCCTGTCTCAACATCTCTCGTTGGACTCCTACACCAATACCCTTATTACAAAATATCACCATCAACAACTATAAAATTACCATCCACATTACTCACCTCTACATATATAACAACTAACCTACTGTGTCCCTAAAATATCTAACACCTCTTTATATATTGTCAGCATCTCAACACTTTATTTTCCGTAACTCCCATTAACTCTATTCAACTAACTCCAATGCCCTGATTTATCACTATTCCCAAACCTCTTTACAACATTTCACCTTAATATACCACTAGAAAATCATCACTTATCTACTAACAACAATACCTCTCAATACCCAAACCTATAACATGCTTAATCATTTACTAACCCTTTAGAATCTAAATTCCATAATATCCTTTCAAAATCATTATTAAACTTCTTTTGATTATTTAAAATTCTACAATAGTTTACACACAAAAAATACATAAAATACACAACAGCAAAGTACACAAATATACTTAACATAATAACATCTACACATAAAAGAATATACAGTCCAACTTATTATTTCTTATCATTAACCACAAATCGTTCCATAAGACAATGCACTTCAAAACCACATTATTCATATCATTAAATGTTCACGAACAATAAACAATACACAATTACCCCATATCGTCAAATAATAGTCTAACATATTTGTAACATAGATCAATCTTATTTATATCAATTTTATTATTATTATTATTATTATAATCCTTTACTTCTATGTCATTCATCATCACTTCTGTTGGTTCATATACCTGTTCAATATTGGTCAATTTTGTCCAGTCTCCGTTGGTATTATCTGTTAACATTAGGTAAGTTATATTATCATTGTTAACCTCATCTACTGCTATCTCAATGTCATTGTAAGGTAAGTACTCATTATCATTATTATTTCTCTCTATGCCTAGCCTTTCTATGAATTCTTCATAATTTTTCTTTACTTTAAATATCTCTATTTCTCTCTTTCTCTCTCTCTCAAAACATTTCTCACCATCATACCAAGCTACACACTCTCTCTCAAAACATGCAGGGGATACTAACTTATCATTACAGCACCACCTGTGAAGTGCACAAAAAACCAAGGGAAATTTATCTGTAGACCTATCGTCTTTCACATACTCACGTGAAGCCATTTCTTCACCCCCCACTACAACATTACAGGAAAAATTTACCCCCTGCAACCCCTTTATCTGTAAATTCTCTCTATACTTTCTCTCTAATTCATCAACACTTTTTATCACTTCCTTATCAAATTCTACTCCCATTATACTCTTATCACCACTCTCAATACTCACACAATTATTTTCTAACACCATATTTTTAATTCTATTATCATAATTCTCACCACTGCTTACCTTGTCTTTATTTTCATTCAATTTACTTGATTCTCTATTATTCTCTACCACCATTTTACTCTCGTAATTTTCATCTACTTTATTCTTTTGTCTATCAAACTTCTCATTAACTAATGCAACTATTTTCTCTTCCGTTTTATCGAAACGTGCGTGCATTTCATCAATTCGTTTATCAAAATTAAAATTTTGTTTTTTGATTTCATTTTTTATTTCGTTAAATTTTACATTAAATTGGTTTAATTTACTGTTCAACTGGCCGTTCTGTATTTGCATTAATTGGAAAAGGTCTTCCAATGAAACTTTATTCATGGTACGTGTTGAATTCAACACCAATGACTCTGTGTTTATATTTTCTATGTTACTGTTTTCGTTATTATCTGCCATTATGAAATGTTAATGACTTGTTGCTCTATATTGGCGTTACCACCTAACCTACAACCGTATTCTCAGTTTCAATGCCCACTCTGCCGTCATTCAGGCTTATTATATAAAATACACTAATATACTTTTATATAGTCACCAGTTCGGGCGGCAATTGTGAACTTACACACATATATAAATGAAATATAAATGTATCTGTATGCAGGAATAACCAGTAACCTATATTTGGGTTTGTTTACATTACTTGTTTGAAGCACGTATGTCACGCGCACCATAATTATGGTACTTACCATAGTTGGAGTATCTGGTTACTTCAATCTTGTTGTTTTTATTATTACCTAGGGTCCAAGGATTCAACTCAGCGAGATTGCTGACAGAGATGGTCATAGAAATGAGAATACGTTTATTTGAAGCAGTTACCATTAATCTTAATTTATTTTGTAATTTCGTTAAGCGTGTACACAGTATAACATTTAAACATGGCGGCCATTACTTATACTGGCTCTTTGTTATAAAACTTCTTTATGTTCTATCAAACATTAATTTATCAAACTTTATTTACGTAATATGCATCAGTTTCATGGTCAATGGACCTATATGCTATTTACTTATCACTAACGCAAACCAACCCCCCTTTAGAAGTCGACATTTAACATTCACACACCTCTCTCTCTCTCACATCCATACAGGCATTTTTCAATTTACTTTTGAATGTGTACACATAATAATCGTAATTTTCTAATTAAAAGAGCTCTTTAAATAAAATTCGGGTTTGCCACTTCCCTTGTAAGTAGACTGGACGTTCTGGTAGCGGTTCACATGTTGATTCCAAACGGAGTGGTTACATCCTTCTGAGTACACTGATTCTACATTTATTTTTCAAAATATTACTTCACACTGTCTAGATTTTGAATGTAGTTAACACTGGTTTACATTTTTATTACATTGTTAATATTTTAAAGCACTTAAACTGCCTATTTCAAGCCAGCACAATGGTTAGCGCGTTGTCGCCATGATGAATTTCTGTAGACTGGGGCGAAAATTATGCAAATTTTACGTATGTGTGTGTGAGTAAACGTCATCGTTCTTTGTCTCTTGTTATATAATTGCCTTGTTAGTTACGTATTTTAATCACGTCATTGTTGTTTTAATGACGTTTGGCGTGTTCGACCAATGACACCGAAGTATGAAGTGCCGTTATTAGTGGCTGTAACCATTATAAGTCTTTTTATCTGCACGTACACTGCTGTCCTTGAAATTATTTTGTTGTCTCGGAACTGCGTCGTTGTAGGCAAAAACCAAGGGAAATTGTATTACCCATATAAATGACTTTTAAAAACATCGAAACACCATAATTTACTACCTTGCATACCATACTTTTTATATCAGACTTTTTGTACTGTCACAAAACCCCCTCAATGAAAGGTTTTGTGTCGAGACACAAAAACTTTCATTGACTCATTCACACTTTCTAAAAGGATCAGCTCAGATATGGAGCCACAACCCCCTGTAGTGTTACTATAAAAAAATTCAATCACTTACCCTTGGTCCAATGATGAGGTTCGCACCTTCTGACCTTACTGGACTTCTCCAGAGAGATCCCTACACCATAAGGCCATGAGGCACTTTACGCTCCTGTTCTGACGCACCGGCCAGCTCAGGACCGCGGTCACCACACCATAAAACTCTGAAACATCCAATACAAAATTTTAAAATAGTGGCCTTCTCTATATCCATATCCACAACTGATATGTTTCCTCTTAGTACGTTGGTTTGCGTTTTGGGGCATTGGTTTGCCTAATTCTACAAGTTTCAAACAATGTATATCAAGAATTAAGATAGAAAATTACTTCTCTTTTCAACAATCCGGTATCTAGTATACATTTCTGACTTCTGGCAATTATATTCACTCTCTTTATCACATGAAAACAATTGCTCTTAACCTAAACAAAAATGTACTTTACTGCTTTAGCAACAACCATTAACCCTAATATTTTACTTCATATAATCTTACAATATCTATATCATGGCAAACAACTTTAAAGCTTATAATTTCTTTACGACCTTTTCTTATGTTTAACTTCCTTTATAACAGAATCATTTCTAGAGAATGGACAATCTTCACAAAATTTTAATATTATAATCGTTACTATCCTGGTAGTAACCTCCTATCCACACACACTATTGTACCATAAACATAATAAAACACAATAAAACATTGTACATCATAAGCATTAAACACTAACACTGAACAATTCACATTACTTAATTCATATTTACATAACTTGTAGTAGAATTTTATGACATTTTTCCTATCAACAATTCTCTATTCAACTTTTAATATTTAACATTCATTTAGATTCTATACAACAACAAAAATTTCAAATTGATCATTACCTTTCCATTTACCTTACCTTTCAGTTACATCACCTTTCTACTATGAATTTTCCTTTCTAACCTTTTTATCCTTAACTAGTTTGGGTGACTCTCTATTATTCACTATTCTCTATATCTTATTTTGGTATTTCTCAACATAACCTTACTACCCCCTTTTCTCTACTAACAACCGCTTCTAACCATTAATATATAATATGACACCAATATCTCAATAATAACCCCCTTCACAAATCCCATTTAAAACCTCTGGCACCGCTCATTTTTGTACTAGTATGTGTGTATTCCCTCTAACCAACTCATTCCCTTATCGGTTCCTGACCCTTTCAGGTAACCCTTTCCGGCGCTAATCGGTCCCTTCCTGTCTCAACATCTCTCGTTGGACTCCTACACCAATACCCTTATTACAAAATATCACCATCAACAACTATAAAATTACCATCCACATTACTCACCTCTACATATATAACAACTAACCTACTGTGTCCCTAAAATATCTAACACCTCTTTATATATTGTCAGCATCTCAACACTTTATTTTCCGTAACTCCCATTAACTCTATTCAACTAACTCCAATGCCCTGATTTATCACTATTCCCAAACCTCTTTACAACATTTCACCTTAATATACCACTAAAAAATCATCACTTATCTACTAACAACAATACCTCTCAATACCCAAACCTATAACATGCTTAATCATTTACTAACCCTTTAGAATCTAAATTCCATAATATCCTTTCAAAATCATTATTAAACTTCTTTTGATTATTTAAAATTCTACAATAGTTTACACACAAAAAATACATAAAATACACAACAGCAAAGTACACAAATATACTTAACATAATAACATCTACACATAAAAGAATATACAGTCCAACTTATTATTTCTTATCATTAACCACAAATCGTTCCATAAGACAATGCACTTCAAAACCACATTATTCATATCATTAAATGTTCATGAACAATAAACAATACACAATTACCCCATATCGTCAAATAATAGTCTAACATATTTGTAACATAGATCAATCTTATTTATATCAATTTTATTATTATTATTATTATTATTATAATCCTTTACTTCTATGTCATTCATCATCACTTCTGTTGGTTCATATACCTGTTCAATATTGGTCAATTTTGTCCAGTCTCCGTTGGTATTATCTGTTAACATTAGGTAAGTTATATTATCATTGTTAACCTCATCTACTGCTATCTCAATGTCATTGTAAGGTAAGTACTCATTATCATTATTATTTCTCTCTATGCCTAGCCTTTCTATGAATTCTTCATAATTTTTCTTTACTTTAAATATCTCTATTTCTCTCTTTCTCTCTCTCTCAAAACATTTCTCACCATCATACCAAGCTACACACTCTCTCTCAAAACATGCAGGGGATACTAACTTATCATTACAGCACCACCTGTGAAGTGCACAAAAAACCAAGGGAAATTTATCTGTAGACCTATCGTCTTTCACATACTCACGTGAAGCCATTTCTTCACCCCCCACTACAACATTACAGGAAAAATTTACCCCCTGCAACCCCTTTATCTGTAAATTCTCTCTATACTTTCTCTCTAATTCATCAACACTTTTTATCACTTCCTTATCAAATTCTACTCCCATTATACTCTTATCACCACTCTCAATACTCACACAATTATTTTCTAACACCATATTTTTAATTCTATTATCATAATTCTCACCACTGCTTACCTTGTCTTTATTTTCATTCAATTTACTTGATTCTCTATTATTCTCTACCACCATTTTACTCTCGTAATTTTCATCTACTTTATTCTTTTGTCTATCAAACTTCTCATTAACTAATGCAACTATTTTCTCTTCCGTTTTATCGAAACGTGCGTGCATTTCATCAATTCGTTTATCAAAATTAAAATTTTGTTTTTTGATTTCATTTTTTATTTCGTTAAATTTTACATTAAATTGGTTTAATTTACTGTTCAACTGGCCGTTCTGTATTTGCATTAATTGGAAAAGGTCTTCCAATGAAACTTTATTCATGGTACGTGTTGAATTCAACACCAATGACTCTGTGTTTATATTTTCTATGTTACTGTTTTCGTTATTATCTGCCATTATGAAATGTTAATGACTTGTTGCTCTATATTGGCGTTACCACCTAACCTACAACCGTATTCTCAGTTTCAATGCCCACTCTGCCGTCATTCAGGCTTATTATATAAAATACACTAATATACTTTTATATAGTCACCAGTTCGGGCGGCAATTGTGAACTTACACACATATATAAATGAAATATAAATGTATCTGTATGCAGGAATAACCAGTAACCTATATTTGGGTTTGTTTACATTACTTGTTTGAAGCACGTATGTCACGCGCACCATAATTATGGTACTTACCATAGTTGGAGTATCTGGTTACTTCAATCTTGTTGTTTTTATTATTACCTAGGGTCCAAGGATTCAACTCAGCGAGATTGCTGACAGCGATGGTCATAGAAATGAGAATACGTTTATTTGAAGCAGTTACCATTAATCTTAATTTATTTTGTAATTTCGTTAAGCGTGTACACAGTATAACATTTAAACATGGCGGCCATTACTTATACTGGCTCTTTGTTATAAAACTTCTTTATGTTCTATCAAACATTAATTTATCAAACTTTATTTACGTAATATGCATCAGTTTCATGGTCAATGGACCTATATGCTATTTACTTATCACTAACGCAAACCAACCCCCCTTTAGAAGTCGACATTTAACATTCACACACCTCTCTCTCTCTCACATCCATACAGGCATTTTTCAATTTACTTTTGAATGTGTACACATAATAATCGTAATTTTCTAATTAAAAGAGCTCTTTAAATAAAATTCGGGTTTGCCACTTCCCTTGTAAGTAGACTGGACGTTCTGGTAGCGGTTCACATGTTGATTCCAAACGGAGTGGTTACATCCTTCTGAGTACACTGATTCTACATTTATTTTTCAAAATATTACTTCACACTGTCTAGATTTTGAATGTAGTTAACACTGGTTTACATTTTTATTACATTGTTAATATTTTAAAGCACTTAAACTGCCTATTTCAAGCCAGCACAATGGTTAGCGCGTTGTCGCCATGATGAATTTCTGTAGACTGGGGCGAAAATTATGCAAATTTTACGTATGTGTGTGTGAGTAAACGTCATCGTTCTTTGTCTCTTGTTATATAATTGCCTTGTTAGTTACGTATTTTAATCACGTCATTGTTGTTTTAATGACGTTTGGCGTGTTCGACCAATGACACCGAAGTATGAAGTGCCGTTATTAGTGGCTGTAACCATTATAAGTCTTTTTATCTGCACGTACACTGCTGTCCTTGAAATTATTTTGTTGTCTCGGAACTGCGTCGTTGTAGGCAAAAACCAAGGGAAATTGTATTACCCATATAAATGACTTTTAAAAACATCGAAACACCATAATTTACTACCTTGCATACCATACTTTTTATATCAGACTTTTTGTACTGTCACAAAACCCCCTCAATGAAAGGTTTTGTGTCGAGACACAAAAACTTTCATTGACTCATTCACACTTTCTAAAAGGATCAGCTCAGATATGGAGCCACAACCCCCTGTAGTGTTACTATAAAAAAATTCAATCACTTACCCTTGGTCCAATGATGAGGTTCGCACCTTCTGACCTTACTGGACTTCTCCAGAGAGATCCCTACACCATAAGGCCATGAGGCACTTTACGCTCCTGTTCTGACGCACCGGCCAGCTCAGGACCGCGGTCACCACACCATAAAACTCTGAAACATCCAATACAAAATTTTAAAATAGTGGCCTTCTCTATATCCATATCCACAACTGATATGTTTCCTCTTAGTACGTTGGTTTGCGTTTTGGGGCATTGGTTTGCCTAATTCTACAAGTTTCAAACAATGTATATCAAGAATTAAGATAGAAAATTACTTCTCTTTTCAACAATCCGGTATCTAGTATACATTTCTGACTTCTGGCAATTATATTCACTCTCTTTATCACATGAAAACAATTGCTCTTAACCTAAACAAAAATGTACTTTACTGCTTTAGCAACAACCATTAACCCTAATATTTTACTTCATATAATCTTACAATATCTATATCATGGCAAACAACTTTAAAGCTTATAATTTCTTTACGACCTTTTCTTATGTTTAACTTCCTTTATAACAGAATCATTTCTAGAGAATGGACAATCTTCACAAAATTTTAATATTATAATCGTTACTATCCTGGTAGTAACCTCCTATCCACACACACTATTGTACCATAAACATAATAAAACACAATAAAACATTGTACATCATAAGCATTAAACACTAACACTGAACAATTCACATTACTTAATTCATATTTACATAACTTGTAGTAGAATTTTATGACATTTTTCCTATCAACAATTCTCTATTCAACTTTTAATATTTAACATTCATTTAGATTCTATACAACAACAAAAATTTCAAATTGATCATTACCTTTCCATTTACCTTACCTTTCAGTTACATCACCTTTCTACTATGAATTTTCCTTTCTAACCTTTTTATCCTTAACTAGTTTGGGTGACTCTCTATTATTCACTATTCTCTATATCTTATTTTGGTATTTCTCAACATAACCTTACTACCCCCTTTTCTCTACTAACAACCGCTTCTAACCATTAATATATAATATGACACCAATATCTCAATAATAACCCCCTTCACAAATCCCATTTAAAACCTCTGGCACCGCTCATTTTTGTACTAGTATGTGTGTATTCCCTCTAACCAACTCATTCCCTTATCGGTTCCTGACCCTTTCAGGTAACCCTTTCCGGCGCTAATCGGTCCCTTCCTGTCTCAACATCTCTCGTTGGACTCCTACACCAATACCCTTATTACAAAATATCACCATCAACAACTATAAAATTACCATCCACATTACTCACCTCTACATATATAACAACTAACCTACTGTGTCCCTAAAATATCTAACACCTCTTTATATATTGTCAGCATCTCAACACTTTATTTTCCGTAACTCCCATTAACTCTATTCAACTAACTCCAATGCCCTGATTTATCACTATTCCCAAACCTCTTTACAACATTTCACCTTAATATACCACTAAAAAATCATCACTTATCTACTAACAACAATACCTCTCAATACCCAAACCTATAACATGCTTAATCATTTACTAACCCTTTAGAATCTAAATTCCATAATATCCTTTCAAAATCATTATTAAACTTCTTTTGATTATTTAAAATTCTACAATAGTTTACACACAAAAAATACATAAAATACACAACAGCAAAGTACACAAATATACTTAACATAATAACATCTACACATAAAAGAATATACAGTCCAACTTATTATTTCTTATCATTAACCACAAATCGTTCCATAAGACAATGCACTTCAAAACCACATTATTCATATCATTAAATGTTCATGAACAATAAACAATACACAATTACCCCATATCGTCAAATAATAGTCTAACATATTTGTAACATAGATCAATCTTATTTATATCAATTTTATTATTATTATTATTATTATTATAATCCTTTACTTCTATGTCATTCATCATCACTTCTGTTGGTTCATATACCTGTTCAATATTGGTCAATTTTGTCCAGTCTCCGTTGGTATTATCTGTTAACATTAGGTAAGTTATATTATCATTGTTAACCTCATCTACTGCTATCTCAATGTCATTGTAAGGTAAGTACTCATTATCATTATTATTTCTCTCTATGCCTAGCCTTTCTATGAATTCTTCATAATTTTTCTTTACTTTAAATATCTCTATTTCTCTCTTTCTCTCTCTCTCAAAACATTTCTCACCATCATACCAAGCTACACACTCTCTCTCAAAACATGCAGGGGATACTAACTTATCATTACAGCACCACCTGTGAAGTGCACAAAAAACCAAGGGAAATTTATCTGTAGACCTATCGTCTTTCACATACTCACGTGAAGCCATTTCTTCACCCCCCACTACAACATTACAGGAAAAATTTACCCCCTGCAACCCCTTTATCTGTAAATTCTCTCTATACTTTCTCTCTAATTCATCAACACTTTTTATCACTTCCTTATCAAATTCTACTCCCATTATACTCTTATCACCACTCTCAATACTCACACAATTATTTTCTAACACCATATTTTTAATTCTATTATCATAATTCTCACCACTGCTTACCTTGTCTTTATTTTCATTCAATTTACTTGATTCTCTATTATTCTCTACCCCCATTTTGCTCTCGTAATTTTCATCTACTTTATTCTTTTGTCTATCAAACTTCTCATTAACTAATGCAACTATTTTCTCTTCCGTTTTATCGAAACGTGCGTGCATTTCATCAATTCGTTTATCAAAATTAAAATTTTGTTTTTTGATTTCATTTTTTATTTCGTTAAATTTTACATTAAATTGGTTAAATTTACTGTTCAACTGGCCGTTCTGTATTTGCATTAATTGGAAAAGGTCTTCCAATGAAACTTTATTCATGGTACGTGTTGAATTCAACACCAATGACTCTGTGTTTATATTTTCTATGTTACTGTTTTCGTTATTATCTGCCATTATGAAATGTTAATGACTTGTTGCTCTATATTGGCGTTACCACCTAACCTACAACCGTATTCTCAGTTTCAATGACCACTCTGCCGTCATTCAGGCTTATTATATAAAATACACTAATATATTTTTATATAGTCACCAGTTCGGGCGGCAATTGTGAACTTACACACATATATAAATAAAATATAAATGTATCTGTATGCAGGAATAACCAGTAACCTATATTTGGGTTTGTTTACATTACTTGTTTGAAGCACGTATGTCACGCGCACCATAATTATGGTACTTACCATAGTTGGAGTATCTGGTTACTTCAATCTTGTTGTTTTTATTATTACCTAGGGTCCAAGGATTCAACTCAGCGAGATTGCTGACAGAGATGGTCATAGAAATGAGAATACGTTTATTTGAAGCAGTTACCATTAATCTTAATTTATTTTGTAATTTCGTTAAGCGTGTACACAGTATAACATTTAAACATGGCGGCCATTACTTATACTGGCTCTTTGTTATAAAACTTCTTTATGTTCTATCAAACATTAATTTATCAAACTTTATTTACGTAATATGCATCAGTTTCATGGTCAATGGACCTATATGCTATTTACTTATCACTAACGCAAACCAACCCCCCTTTAGAAGTCGACATTTAACATTCACACACCTCTCTCTCTCTCACATCCATACAGGCATTTTTCAATTTACTTTTGAATGTGTACACATAATAATCGTAATTTTCTAATTAAAAGAGCTCTTTAAATAAAATTCGGGTTTGCCACTTCCCTTGTAAGTAGACTGGACGTTCTGGTAGCGGTTCACATGTTGATTCCAAACGGAGTGGTTACATCCTTCTGAGTACACTGATTCTACATTTATTTTTCAAAATATTACTTCACACTGTCTAGATTTTGAATGTAGCTAACACTGGTTTACATTTTTATTACATTGTTAATATTTTAAAGCACTTAAACTGCCTATTTCAAGCCAGCACAATGGTTAGCGTGTTGTCGCCATGATGAATTTCTGTAGACTGGGGCGAAAATTATGCAAATTTTACGTATGTGTGTGTGAGTAAACGTCATCGTTCTTTGTCTCTTGTTATATAATTGCCTTGTTAGTTACGTATTTTAATCACGTCATTGTTGTTTTAATGACGTTTGGCGTGTTCGACCAATGACACCGAAGTATGAAGTGCCGTTATTAGTGGCTGTAACCATTATAAGTCTTTTTATCTGCACGTACACTGCTGTCCTTGAAATTATTTTGTTGTCTCGGAACTGCGTCGTTGTAGGCAAAAACCAAGGGAAATTGTATTACCCATATAAATGACTTTTAAAAACATCGAAACACCATAATTTACTACCTTGCATACCATACTTTTTATATCAGACTTTTTGTACTGTCACAAAACCCCCTCAATGAAAGGTTTTGTGTCGAGACACAAAAACTTTCATTGACTCATTCACACTTTCTAAAAGGATCAGCTCAGATATGGAGCCACAACCCCCTGTAGTGTTACTATAAAAAAAATTCAATCACTTACCCTTGGTCCAATGATGAGGTTCGCACCTTCTGACCTTACTGGACTTCTCCAGAGAGATCCCTACACCATAAGGCCATGAGGCACTTTACGCTCCTGTTCTGACGCACCGGCCAGCTCAGGACCGCGGTCACCACACCATAAAACTCTGAAACATCCAATACAAAATTTTAAAATAGTGGCCTTCTCTATATCCATATCCACAACTGATATGTTTCCTCTTAGTACGTTGGTTTGCGTTTTGGGGCATTGGTTTGCCTAATTCTACAAGTTTCAAACAATGTATATCAAGAATTAAGATAGAAAATTACTTCTCTTTTCAACAATCCGGTATCTAGTATACATTTCTGACTTCTGGCAATTATATTCACTCTCTTTATCACATGAAAACAATTGCTCTTAACCTAAACAAAAATGTACTTTACTGCTTTAGCAACAACCATTAACCCTAATATTTTACTTCATATAATCTTACAATATCTATATCATGGCAAACAACTTTAAAGCTTATAATTTCTTTACGACCTTTTCTTATGTTTAACTTCCTTTATAACAGAATCATTTCTAGAGAATGGACAATCTTCACAAAATTTTAATATTATAATCGTTACTATCCTGGTAGTAACCTCCTATCCACACACACTATTGTACCATAAACATAATAAAACACAATAAAACATTGTACATCATAAGCATTAAACACTAACACTGAACAATTCACATTACTTAATTCATATTTACATAACTTGTAGTAGAATTTTATGACATTTTTCCTATCAACAATTCTCTATTCAACTTTTAATATTTAACATTCATTTAGATTCTATACAACAACAAAAATTTCAAATTGATCATTACCTTTCCATTTACCTTACCTTTCAGTTACATCACCTTTCTACTATGAATTTTCCTTTCTAACCTTTTTATCCTTAACTAGTTTGGGTGACTCTCTATTATTCACTATTCTCTATATCTTATTTTGGTATTTGTCAACATAACCTTACTACCCCCTTTTCTCTACTAACAACCGCTTCTAACCATTAATATATAATATGATACCAATATCTCAATAAAAACCCCCTTCACAAATCCCATTTAAAACCTCTGGCACCGCTCATTTTTGTACTAGTATGTGTGTATTCCCTCTAACCAACTCATTCCCTTATCGGTTCCTGACCCTTTCAGGTAACCCTTTCCGGCGCTAATCGGTCCCTTCCTGTCTCAACATCTCTCGTTGGACTCCTACACCAATACCCTTATTACAAAATATCACCATCAACAACTATAAAATTACCATCCACATTACTCACCTCTACATATATAACAACTAACCTACTGTGTCCCTAAAATATCTAACACCTCTTTATATATTGTCAGCATCTCAACACTTTATTTTCCGTAACTCCCATTAACTCTATTCAACTAACTCCAATGTCCTGATTTATCACTATTCCCAAACCTCTTTACAACATTTCACCTTAATATACCACTAGAAAATCATCACTTATCTACTAACAACAATACCTCTCAATACCCAAACCTATAACATGCTTAATCATTTACTAACCCTTTAGAATCTAAATTCCATAATATCCTTTCAAAATCATTATTAAACTTCTTTTGATTATTTAAAATTCTACAATAGTTTACACACAAAAAATACATAAAATACACAACAGCAAAGTACACAAATATACTTAACATAATAACATCTACACATAAAAGAATATACAGTCCAACTTATTATTTCTTATCATTAACCACAAATCGTTCCATAAGACAATGCACTTCAAAACCACATTATTCATATCATTAAATGTTCACGAACAATAAACAATACACAATTACCCCATATCGTCAAATAATAGTCTAACATATTTGTAACATAGATCAATCTTATTTATATCAATTTTATTATTATTATTATTATAATCCTTTACTTCTATGTCATTCATCATCACTTCTGTTGGTTCATATACCTGTTCAATATTGGTCAATTTTGTCCAGTCTCCGTTGGTATTATCTGTTAACATTAGGTAAGTTATATTATCATTGTTAACCTCATCTACTGCTATCTCAATGTCATTGTAAGGTAAGTACTCATTATCATTATTATTTCTCTCTATGCCTAGCCTTTCTATGAATTCTTCATAATTTTTCTTTACTTTAAATATCTCTATTTCTCTCTTTCTCTCTCTCTCAAAACATTTCTCACCATCATACCAAGCTACACACTCTCTCTCAAAACATGCAGGGGATACTAACTTATCATTACAGCACCACCTGTGAAGTGCACAAAAAACCAAGGGAAATTTATCTGTAGACCTATCGTCTTTCACATACTCACGTGAAGCCATTTCTTCACCCCCCACTACAACATTACAGGAAAAATTTACCCCCTGCAACCCCTTTATCTGTAAATTCTCTCTATACTTTCTCTCTAATTCATCAACACTTTTTATCACTTCCTTATCAAATTCTACTCCCATTATACTCTTATCACCACTCTCAATACTCACACAATTATTTTCTAACACCATATTTTTAATTCTATTATCATAATTCTCACCACTGCTTACCTTGTCTTTATTTTCATTCAATTTACTTGATTCTCTATTATTCTCTACCCCCATTTTACTCTCGTAATTTTCATCTACTTTATTCTTTTGTCTATCAAACTTCTCATTAACTAATGCAACTATTTTCTCTTCCGTTTTATCGAAACGTGCGTGCATTTCATCAATTCGTTTATCAAAATTAAAATTTTGTTTTTTGATTTCATTTTTTATTTCGTTAAATTTTACATTAAATTGGTTTAATTTACTGTTCAACTGGCCGTTCTGTATTTGCATTAATTGGAAAAGGTCTTCCAATGAAACTTTATTCATGGTACGTGTTGAATTCAACACCAATGACTCTGTGTTTATATTTTCTATGTTACTGTTTTCGTTATTATCTGCCATTATGAAATGTTAATGACTTGTTGCTCTATATTGGCGTTACCACCTAACCTACAACCGTATTCTCAGTTTCAATGACCACTCTGCCGTCATTCAGGCTTATTATATAAAATACACTAATATATTTTTATATAGTCACCAGTTCGGGCGGCAATTGTGAACTTACACACATATATAAATAAAATATAAATGTATCTGTATGCAGGAATAACCAGTAACCTATATTTGGGTTTGTTTACATTACTTGTTTGAAGCACGTATGTCACGCGCACCATAATTATGGTACTTACCATAGTTGGAGTATCTGGTTACTTCAATCTTGTTGTTTTTATTATTACCTAGGGTCCAAGGATTCAACTCAGCGAGATTGCTGACAGAGATGGTCATAGAAATGAGAATACGTTTATTTGAAGCAGTTACCATTAATCTTAATTTATTTTGTAATTTCGTTAAGCGTGTACACAGTATAACATTTAAACATGGCGGCCATTACTTATACTGGCTCTTTGTTATAAAACTTCTTTATGTTCTATCAAACATTAATTTATCAAACTTTATTTACGTAATATGCATCAGTTTCATGGTCAATGGACCTATATGCTATTTACTTATCACTAACGCAAACCAACCCCCCTTTAGAAGTCGACATTTAACATTCACACACCTCTCTCTCTCTCACATCCATACAGGCATTTTTCAATTTACTTTTGAATGTGTACACATAATAATCGTAATTTTCTAATTAAAAGAGCTCTTTAAATAAAATTCGGGTTTGCCACTTCCCTTGTAAGTAGACTGGACGTTCTGGTAGCGGTTCACATGTTGATTCCAAACGGAGTGGTTACATCCTTCTGAGTACACTGATTCTACATTTATTTTTCAAAATATTACTTCACACTGTCTAGATTTTGAATGTAGCTAACACTGGTTTACATTTTTATTACATTGTTAATATTTTAAAGCACTTAAACTGCCTATTTCAAGCCAGCACAATGGTTAGCGTGTTGTCGCCATGATGAATTTCTGTAGACTGGGGCGAAAATTATGCAAATTTTACGTATGTGTGTGTGAGTAAACGTCATCGTTCTTTGTCTCTTGTTATATAATTGCCTTGTTAGTTACGTATTTTAATCACGTCATTGTTGTTTTAATGACGTTTGGCGTGTTCGACCAATGACACCGAAGTATGAAGTGCCGTTATTAGTGGCTGTAACCATTATAAGTCTTTTTATCTGCACGTACACTGCTGTCCTTGAAATTATTTTGTTGTCTCGGAACTGCGTCGTTGTAGGCAAAAACCAAGGGAAATTGTATTACCCATATAAATGACTTTTAAAAACATCGAAACACCATAATTTACTACCTTGCATACCATACTTTTTATATCAGACTTTTTGTACTGTCACAAAACCCCCTCAATGAAAGGTTTTGTGTCGAGACACAAAAACTTTCATTGACTCATTCACACTTTCTAAAAGGATCAGCTCAGATATGGAGCCACAACCCCCTGTAGTGTTACTATAAAAAAAATTCAATCACTTACCCTTGGTCCAATGATGAGGTTCGCACCTTCTGACCTTACTGGACTTCTCCAGAGAGATCCCTACACCATAAGGCCATGAGGCACTTTACGCTCCTGTTCTGACGCACCGGCCAGCTCAGGACCGCGGTCACCACACCATAAAACTCTGAAACATCCAATACAAAATTTTAAAATAGTGGCCTTCTCTATATCCATATCCACAACTGATATGTTTCCTCTTAGTACGTTGGTTTGCGTTTTGGGGCATTGGTTTGCCTAATTCTACAAGTTTCAAACAATGTATATCAAGAATTAAGATAGAAAATTACTTCTCTTTTCAACAATCCGGTATCTAGTATACATTTCTGACTTCTGGCAATTATATTCACTCTCTTTATCACATGAAAACAATTGCTCTTAACCTAAACAAAAATGTACTTTACTGCTTTAGCAACAACCATTAACCCTAATATTTTACTTCATATAATCTTACAATATCTATATCATGGCAAACAACTTTAAAGCTTATAATTTCTTTACGACCTTTTCTTATGTTTAACTTCCTTTATAACAGAATCATTTCTAGAGAATGGACAATCTTCACAAAATTTTAATATTATAATCGTTACTATCCTGGTAGTAACCTCCTATCCACACACACTATTGTACCATAAACATAATAAAACACAATAAAACATTGTACATCATAAGCATTAAACACTAACACTGAACAATTCACATTACTTAATTCATATTTACATAACTTGTAGTAGAATTTTATGACATTTTTCCTATCAACAATTCTCTATTCAACTTTTAATATTTAACATTCATTTAGATTCTATACAACAACAAAAATTTCAAATTGATCATTACCTTTCAGTTACATCACCTTTCTACTATGAATTTTCCTTTCTAACCTTTTTATCCTTAACTAGTTTGGGTGACTCTCTATTATTCACTATTCTCTATATCTTATTTTGGTATTTCTCAACATAACCTTACTACCCCCTTTTCTCTACTAACAACCGCTTCTAACCATTAATATATAATATGACACCAATATCTCAATAATAACCCACTTCACAAATCCCATTTAAAACCTCTGGCACCGCTCATTTTTGTACTAGTATGTGTGTATTCCCTCTAACCAACTCATTCCCTTATCGGTTCCTGACCCTTTCAGGTAACCCTTTCCGGCGCTAATCGGTCCCTTCCTGTCTCAACATCTCTCGTTGGACTCCTACACCAATACCCTTATTACAAAATATCACCATCAACAACTATAAAATTACCATCCACATTACTCACCTCTACATATATAACAACTAACCTACTGTGTCCCTAAAATATCTAACACCTCTTTATATATTGTCAGCATCTCAACACTTTATTTTCCGTAACTCCCATTAACTCTATTCAACTAACTCCAATGCCCTGATTTATCACTATTCCCAAACCTCTTTACAACATTTCACCTTAATATACCACTAAAATATCATCACTTATCTACTAACAACAATACCTCTCAATACCCAAACCTATAACATGCTTAATCATTTACTAACCCTTTAGAATCTAAATTCCATAATATCCTTTCAAAATCATTATTAAACTTCTTTTGATTATTTAAAATTCTACAATAGTTTACACACAAAAAATACATAAAATACACAACAGCAAAGTACACAAATATACTTAACATAATAACATCTACACATAAAAGAATATACAGTCCAACTTATTATTTCTTATCATTAACCACAAATCGTTCCATAAGACAATGCACTTCAAAACCACATTATTCATATCATTAAATGTTCATGAACAATAAACAATACACAATTACCCCATATCGTCAAATAATAGTCTAACATATTTGTAACATAGATCAATCTTATTTATATCAATTTTATTATTATTATTATTATAATCCTTTACTTCTATGTCATTCATCATCACTTCTGTTGGTTCATATACCTGTTCAATATTGGTCAATTTTGTCCAGTCTCCGTTGGTATTATCTGTTAACATTAGGTAAGTTATATTATCATTGTTAACCTCATCTACTGCTATCTCAATGTCATTGTAAGGTAAGTACTCATTATCATTATTATTTCTCTCTATGCCTAGCCTTTCTATGAATTCTTCATAATTTTTCTTTACTTTAAATATCTCTATTTCTCTCTTTCTCTCTCTCTCAAAACATTTCTCACCATCATACCAAGCTACACACTCTCTCTCAAAACATGCAGGGGATACTAACTTATCATTACAGCACCACCTGTGAAGTGCACAAAAAACCAAGGGAAATTTATCTGTAGACCTATCGTCTTTCACATACTCACGTGAAGCCATTTCTTCACCCCCCACTACAACATTACAGGAAAAATTTACCCCCTGCAACCCCTTTATCTGTAAATTCTCTCTATACTTTCTCTCTAATTCATCAACACTTTTTATCACTTCCTTATCAAATTCTACTCCCATTATACTCTTATCACCACTCTCAATACTCACACAATTATTTTCTAACACCATATTTTTAATTCTATTATCATAATTCTCACCACTGCTTACCTTGTCTTTATTTTCATTCAATTTACTTGATTCTCTATTATTCTCTACCCCCATTTTACTCTCGTAATTTTCATCTACTTTATTCTTTTGTCTATCAAACTTCTCATTAACTAATGCAACTATTTTCTCTTCCGTTTTATCGAAACGTGCGTGCATTTCATCAATTCGTTTATCAAAATTAAAATTTTGTTTTTTGATTTCATTTTTTATTTCGTTAAATTTTACATTAAATTGGTTTAATTTACTGTTCAACTGGCCGTTCTGTATTTGCATTAATCGGAAAAGGTCTTCCAATGAAACTTTATTCATGGTACGTGTTGAATTCAACACCAATGACTCTGTGTTTATATTTTCTATGTTATTGTTTTCGTTATTATCTGCCATTATGAAATGTTAATGACTTGTTGCTCTATATTGGCGTTACCACCTAACCTACAACCGTATTCTCAGTTTCAATGCCCACTCTGCCGTCATTCAGGCTTATTATATAAAATACACTAATATATTTTTATATAGTCACCAGTTCGGGCGGCAATTGTGAACTTACACACATATATAAATAAAATATAAATGTATCTGTATGCAGGAATAACCAGTAACCTATATTTGGGTTTGTTTACATTACTTGTTTGAAGCACGTATGTCACGCGCACCATAATTATGGTACTTACCATAGTTGGAGTATCTGGTTACTTCAATCTTGTTGTTTTTATTATTACCTAGGGTCCAAGGATTCAACTCAGCGAGATTGCTGACAGAGATGGTCATAGAAATGAGAATACGTTTATTTGAAGCAGTTACCATTAATCTTAATTTATTTTGTAATTTCGTTAAGCGTGTACACAGTATAACATTTAAACATGGCGGCCATTACTTATACTGGCTCTTTGTTATAAAACTTCTTTATGTTCTATCAAACATTAATTTATCAAACTTTATTTACGTAATATGCATCAGTTTCATGGTCAATGGACCTATATGCTATTTACTTATCACTAACGCAAACCAACCCCCCTTTAGAAGTCGACATTTAACATTCACACACCTCTTTCTCTCTCACATCCATACAGGAATTTTTCAATTTACTTTTGAATGTGTACACATAATAATCGTAATTTTCTAATTAAAAGAGCTCTTTAAATAAAATTCGGGTTTGCCACTTCCCTTGTAAGTAGACTGGACGTTCTGGTAGCGGTTCACATGTTGATTCCAAACGGAGTGGTTACATCCTTCTGAGTACACTGATTCTACATTTATTTTTCAAAATATTACTTCACACTGTCTAGATTTTGAATGTAGCTAACACTGGTTTACATTTTTATTACATTGTTAATATTTTAAAGCACTTAAACTGCCTATTTCAAGCCAGCACAATGGTTAGCGTGTTGTCGCCATGATGAATTTCTGTAGACTGGGGCGAAAATTATGCAAATTTTACGTATGTGTGTGTGAGTAAACGTCATCGTTCTTTGTCTCTTGTTATATAATTGCCTTGTTAGTTACGTATTTTAATCACGTCATTGTTGTTTTAATGACGTTTGGCGTGTTCGACCAATGACACCGAAGTATGAAGTGCCGTTATTAGTGGCTGTAACCATTATAAGTCTTTTTATCTGCACGTACACTGCTGTCCTTGAAATTATTTTGTTGTCTCGGAACTGCGTCGTTGTAGGCAAAAACCAAGGGAAATTGTATTACCCATATAAATGACTTTTAAAAACATCGAAACACCATAATTTACTACCTTGCATACCATACTTTTTATATCAGACTTTTTGTACTGTCACAAAACCCCCTCAATGAAAGGTTTTGTGTCGAGACACAAAAACTTTCATTGACTCATTCACACTTTCTAAAAGGATCAGCTCAGGTATGGAGCCACAACCCCCTGTAGTGTTACTATAAAAAAAATTCAATCACTTACCCTTGGTCCAATGATGAGGTTCGCACCTTCTGACCTTACTGGACTTCTCCAGAGAGATCCCTACACCATAAGGCCATGAGGCACTTTACGCTCCTGTTCTGACGCACCGGCCAGCTCAGGACCGCGGTCACCACACCATAAAACTCTGAAACATCCAATACAAAATTTTAAAATAGTGGCCTTCTCTATATCCATATCCACAACTGATATGTTTCCTCTTAGTACGTTGGTTTGCGTTTTGGGGCATTGGTTTGCCTAATTCTACAAGTTTCAAACAATGTATATCAAGAATTAAGATAGAAAATTACTTCTCTTTTCAACAATCCGGTATCTAGTATACATTTCTGACTTCTGGCAATTATATTCACTCTCTTTATCACATGAAAACAATTGCTCTTAACCTAAACAAAAATGTACTTTACTGCTTTAGCAACAACCATTAACCCTAATATTTTACTTCATATAATCTTACAATATCTATATCATGGCAAACAACTTTAAAGCTTATAATTTCTTTACGACCTTTTCTTATGTTTAACTTCCTTTATAACAGAATCATTTCTAGAGAATGGACAATCTTCACAAAATTTTAATATTATAATCGTTACTATCCTGGTAGTAACCTCCTATCCACACACACTATTGTACCATAAACATAATAAAACACAATAAAACATTGTACATCATAAGCATTAAACACTAACACTGAACAATTCACATTACTTAATTCATATTTACATAACTTGTAGTAGAATTTTATGACATTTTTCCTATCAACAATTCTCTATTCAACTTTTAATATTTAACATTCATTTAGATTCTATACAACAACAAAAATTTCAAATTGATCATTACCTTTCAGTTACATCACCTTTCTACTATGAATTTTCCTTTCTAACCTTTTTATCCTTAACTAGTTTGGGTGACTCTCTATTATTCACTATTCTCTATATCTTATTTTGGTATTTCTCAACATAACCTTACTACCCCCTTTTCTCTACTAACAACCGCTTCTAACCATTAATATATAATATGACACCAATATCTCAATAATAACCCCCTTCACAAATCCCATTTAAAACCTCTGGCACCGCTCATTTTTGTACTAGTATGTGTGTATTCCCTCTAACCAACTCATTCCCTTATCGGTTCCTGACCCTTTCAGGTAACCCTTTCCGGCGCTAATCGGTCCCTTCCTGTCTCAACATCTCTCGTTGGACTCCTACACCAATACCCTTATTACAAAATATCACCATCAACAACTATAAAATTACCATCCACATTACTCACCTCTACATATATAACAACTAACCTACTGTGTCCCTAAAATATCTAACACCTCTTTATATATTGTCAGCATCTCAACACTTTATTTTCCGTAACTCCCATTAACTCTATTCAACTAACTCCAATGCCCTGATTTATCACTATTCCCAAACCTCTTTACAACATTTCACCTTAATATACCACTAAAAAATCATCACTTATCTACTAACAACAATACCTCTCAATACCCAAACCTATAACATGCTTAATCATTTACTAACCCTTTAGAATCTAAATTCCATAATATCCTTTCAAAATCATTATTAAACTTCTTTTGATTATTTAAAATTCTACAATAGTTTACACACAAAAAATACATAAAATACACAACAGCAAAGTACACAAATATACTTAACATAATAACATCTACACATAAAAGAATATACAGTCCAACTTATTATTTCTTATCATTAACCACAAATCGTTCCATAAGACAATGCACTTCAAAACCACATTATTCATATCATTAAATGTTCATGAACAATAAACAATACACAATTACCCCATATCGTCAAATAATAGTCTAACATATTTGTAACATAGATCAATCTTATTTATATCAATTTTATTATTATTATTATTATAATCCTTTACTTCTATGTCATTCATCATCACTTCTGTTGGTTCATATACCTGTTCAATATTGGTCAATTTTGTCCAGTCTCCGTTGGTATTATCTGTTAACATTAGGTAAGTTATATTATCATTGTTAACCTCATCTACTGCTATCTCAATGTCATTGTAAGGTAAGTACTCATTATCATTATTATTTCTCTCTATGCCTAGCCTTTCTATGAATTCTTCATAATTTTTCTTTACTTTAAATATCTCTATTTCTCTCTTTCTCTCTCTCTCAAAACATTTCTCACCATCATACCAAGCTACACACTCTCTCTCAAAACATGCAGGGGATACTAACTTATCATTACAGCACCACCTGTGAAGTGCACAAAAAACCAAGGGAAATTTATCTGTAGACCTATCGTCTTTCACATACTCACGTGAAGCCATTTCTTCACCCCCCACTACAACATTACAGGAAAAATTTACCCCCTGCAACCCCTTTATCTGTAAATTCTCTCTATACTTTCTCTCTAATTCATCAACACTTTTTATCACTTCCTTATCAAATTCTACTCCCATTATACTCTTATCACCACTCTCAATACTCACACAATTATTTTCTAACACCATATTTTTAATTCTATTATCATAATTCTCACCACTGCTTACCTTGTCTTTATTTTCATTCAATTTACTTGATTCTCTATTATTCTCTACCCCCATTTTGCTCTCGTAATTTTCATCTACTTTATTCTTTTGTCTATCAAACTTCTCATTAACTAATGCAACTATTTTCTCTTCCGTTTTATCGAAACGTGCGTGCATTTCATCAATTCGTTTATCAAAATTAAAATTTTGTTTTTTGATTTCATTTTTTATTTCGTTAAATTTTACATTAAATTGGTTAAATTTACTGTTCAACTGGCCGTTCTGTATTTGCATTAATTGGAAAAGGTCTTCCAATGAAACTTTATTCATGGTACGTGTTGAATTCAACACCAATGACTCTGTGTTTATATTTTCTATGTTACTGTTTTCGTTATTATCTGCCATTATGAAATGTTAATGACTTGTTGCTCTATATTGGCGTTACCACCTAACCTACAACCGTATTCTCAGTTTCAATGACCACTCTGCCGTCATTCAGGCTTATTATATAAAATACACTAATATATTTTTATATAGTCACCAGTTCGGGCGGCAATTGTGAACTTACACACATATATAAATAAAATATAAATGTATCTGTATGCAGGAATAACCAGTAACCTATATTTGGGTTTGTTTACATTACTTGTTTGAAGCACGTATGTCACGCGCACCATAATTATGGTACTTACCATAGTTGGAGTATCTGGTTACTTCAATCTTGTTGTTTTTATTATTACCTAGGGTCCAAGGATTCAACTCAGCGAGATTGCTGACAGAGATGGTCATAGAAATGAGAATACGTTTATTTGAAGCAGTTACCATTAATCTTAATTTATTTTGTAATTTCGTTAAGCGTGTACACAGTATAACATTTAAACATGGCGGCCATTACTTATACTGGCTCTTTGTTATAAAACTTCTTTATGTTCTATCAAACATTAATTTATCAAACTTTATTTACGTAATATGCATCAGTTTCATGGTCAATGGACCTATATGCTATTTACTTATCACTAACGCAAACCAACCCCCCTTTAGAAGTCGACATTTAACATTCACACACCTCTCTCTCTCTCACATCCATACAGGCATTTTTCAATTTACTTTTGAATGTGTACACATAATAATCGTAATTTTCTAATTAAAAGAGCTCTTTAAATAAAATTCGGGTTTGCCACTTCCCTTGTAAGTAGACTGGACGTTCTGGTAGCGGTTCACATGTTGATTCCAAACGGAGTGGTTACATCCTTCTGAGTACACTGATTCTACATTTATTTTTCAAAATATTACTTCACACTGTCTAGATTTTGAATGTAGCTAACACTGGTTTACATTTTTATTACATTGTTAATATTTTAAAGCACTTAAACTGCCTATTTCAAGCCAGCACAATGGTTAGCGTGTTGTCGCCATGATGAATTTCTGTAGACTGGGGCGAAAATTATGCAAATTTTACGTATGTGTGTGTGAGTAAACGTCATCGTTCTTTGTCTCTTGTTATATAATTGCCTTGTTAGTTACGTATTTTAATCACGTCATTGTTGTTTTAATGACGTTTGGCGTGTTCGACCAATGACACCGAAGTATGAAGTGCCGTTATTAGTGGCTGTAACCATTATAAGTCTTTTTATCTGCACGTACACTGCTGTCCTTGAAATTATTTTGTTGTCTCGGAACTGCGTCGTTGTAGGCAAAAACCAAGGGAAATTGTATTACCCATATAAATGACTTTTAAAAACATCGAAACACCATAATTTACTACCTTGCATACCATACTTTTTATATCAGACTTTTTGTACTGTCACAAAACCCCCTCAATGAAAGGTTTTGTGTCGAGACACAAAAACTTTCATTGACTCATTCACACTTTCTAAAAGGATCAGCTCAGGTATGGAGCCACAACCCCCTGTAGTGTTACTATAAAAAAAATTCAATCACTTACCCTTGGTCCAATGATGAGGTTCGCACCTTCTGACCTTACTGGACTTCTCCAGAGAGATCCCTACACCATAAGGCCATGAGGCACTTTACGCTCCTGTTCTGACGCACCGGCCAGCTCAGGACC
Organism: Magicicada septendecula; assembly: GCA_034769895.1. NCBI lineage: Eukaryota > Metazoa > Arthropoda > Insecta > Hemiptera > Cicadidae > Magicicada > Magicicada septendecula. The sequence continues at coordinate 489,899,724 of CM068370.1, read as the reverse complement.
GCGGTCACCACACCATAAAACTCTGAAACATCCAATACAAAATTTTAAAATAGTGGCCTTCTCTATATCCATATCCACAACTGATATGTTTCCTCTTAGTACGTTGGTTTGCGTTTTGGGGCATTGGTTTGCCTAATTCTACAAGTTTCAAACAATGTATATCAAGAATTAAGATAGAAAATTACTTCTCTTTTCAACAATCCGGTATCTAGTATACATTTCTGACTTCTGGCAATTATATTCACTCTCTTTATCACATGAAAACAATTGCTCTTAACCTAAACAAAAATGTACTTTACTGCTTTAGCAACAACCATTAACCCTAATATTTTACTTCATATAATCTTACAATATCTATATCATGGCAAACAACTTTAAAGCTTATAATTTCTTTACGACCTTTTCTTATGTTTAACTTCCTTTATAACAGAATCATTTCTAGAGAATGGACAATCTTCACAAAATTTTAATATTATAATCGTTACTATCCTGGTAGTAACCTCCTATCCACACACACTATTGTACCATAAACATAATAAAACACAATAAAACATTGTACATCATAAGCATTAAACACTAACACTGAACAATTCACATTACTTAATTCATATTTACATAACTTGTAGTAGAATTTTATGACATTTTTCCTATCAACAATTCTCTATTCAACTTTTAATATTTAACATTCATTTAGATTCTATACAACAACAAAAATTTCAAATTGATCATTACCTTTCAGTTACATCACCTTTCTACTATGAATTTTCCTTTCTAACCTTTTTATCCTTAACTAGTTTGGGTGACTCTCTATTATTCACTATTCTCTATATCTTATTTTGGTATTTCTCAACATAACCTTACTACCCCCTTTTCTCTACTAACAACCGCTTCTAACCATTAATATATAATATGACACCAATATCTCAATAATAACCCACTTCACAAATCCCATTTAAAACCTCTGGCACCGCTCATTTTTGTACTAGTATGTGTGTATTCCCTCTAACCAACTCATTCCCTTATCGGTTCCTGACCCTTTCAGGTAACCCTTTCCGGCGCTAATCGGTCCCTTCCTGTCTCAACATCTCTCGTTGGACTCCTACACCAATACCCTTATTACAAAATATCACCATCAACAACTATAAAATTACCATCCACATTACTCACCTCTACATATATAACAACTAACCTACTGTGTCCCTAAAATATCTAACACCTCTTTATATATTGTCAGCATCTCAACACTTTATTTTCCGTAACTCCCATTAACTCTATTCAACTAACTCCAATGCCCTGATTTATCACTATTCCCAAACCTCTTTACAACATTTCACCTTAATATACCACTAAAAAATCATCACTTATCTACTAACAACAATACCTCTCAATACCCAAACCTATAACATGCTTAATCATTTACTAACCCTTTAGAATCTAAATTCCATAATATCCTTTCAAAATCATTATTAAACTTCTTTTGATTATTTAAAATTCTACAATAGTTTACACACAAAAAATACATAAAATACACAACAGCAAAGTACACAAATATACTTAACATAATAACATCTACACATAAAAGAATATACAGTCCAACTTATTATTTCTTATCATTAACCACAAATCGTTCCATAAGACAATGCACTTCAAAACCACATTATTCATATCATTAAATGTTCATGAACAATAAACAATACACAATTACCCCATATCGTCAAATAATAGTCTAACATATTTGTAACATAGATCAATCTTATTTATATCAATTTTATTATTATTATTATTATAATCCTTTACTTCTATGTCATTCATCATCACTTCTGTTGGTTCATATACCTGTTCAATATTGGTCAATTTTGTCCAGTCTCCGTTGGTATTATCTGTTAACATTAGGTAAGTTATATTATCATTGTTAACCTCATCTACTGCTATCTCAATGTCATTGTAAGGTAAGTACTCATTATCATTATTATTTCTCTCTATGCCTAGCCTTTCTATGAATTCTTCATAATTTTTCTTTACTTTAAATATCTCTATTTCTCTCTTTCTCTCTCTCTCAAAACATTTCTCACCATCATACCAAGCTACACACTCTCTCTCAAAACATGCAGGGGATACTAACTTATCATTACAGCACCACCTGTGAAGTGCACAAAAAACCAAGGGAAATTTATCTGTAGACCTATCGTCTTTCACATACTCACGTGAAGCCATTTCTTCACCCCCCACTACAACATTACAGGAAAAATTTACCCCCTGCAACCCCTTTATCTGTAAATTCTCTCTATACTTTCTCTCTAATTCATCAACACTTTTTATCACTTCCTTATCAAATTCTACTCCCATTATACTCTTATCACCACTCTCAATACTCACACAATTATTTTCTAACACCATATTTTTAATTCTATTATCATAATTCTCACCACTGCTTACCTTGTCTTTATTTTCATTCAATTTACTTGATTCTCTATTATTCTCTACCCCCATTTTGCTCTCGTAATTTTCATCTACTTTATTCTTTTGTCTATCAAACTTCTCATTAACTAATGCAACTATTTTCTCTTCCGTTTTATCGAAACGTGCGTGCATTTCATCAATTCGTTTATCAAAATTAAAATTTTGTTTTTTGATTTCATTTTTTATTTCGTTAAATTTTACATTAAATTGGTTAAATTTACTGTTCAACTGGCCGTTCTGTATTTGCATTAATTGGAAAAGGTCTTCCAATGAAACTTTATTCATGGTACGTGTTGAATTCAACACCAATGACTCTGTGTTTATATTTTCTATGTTACTGTTTTCGTTATTATCTGCCATTATGAAATGTTAATGACTTGTTGCTCTATATTGGCGTTACCACCTAACCTACAACCGTATTCTCAGTTTCAATGACCACTCTGCCGTCATTCAGGCTTATTATATAAAATACACTAATATATTTTTATATAGTCACCAGTTCGGGCGGCAATTGTGAACTTACACACATATATAAATAAAATATAAATGTATCTGTATGCAGGAATAACCAGTAACCTATATTTGGGTTTGTTTACATTACTTGTTTGAAGCACGTATGTCACGCGCACCATAATTATGGTACTTACCATAGTTGGAGTATCTGGTTACTTCAATCTTGTTGTTTTTATTATTACCTAGGGTCCAAGGATTCAACTCAGCGAGATTGCTGACAGAGATGGTCATAGAAATGAGAATACGTTTATTTGAAGCAGTTACCATTAATCTTAATTTATTTTGTAATTTCGTTAAGCGTGTACACAGTATAACATTTAAACATGGCGGCCATTACTTATACTGGCTCTTTGTTATAAAACTTCTTTATGTTCTATCAAACATTAATTTATCAAACTTTATTTACGTAATATGCATCAGTTTCATGGTCAATGGACCTATATGCTATTTACTTATCACTAACGCAAACCAACCCCCCTTTAGAAGTCGACATTTAACATTCACACACCTCTCTCTCTCTCACATCCATACAGGCATTTTTCAATTTACTTTTGAATGTGTACACATAATAATCGTAATTTTCTAATTAAAAGAGCTCTTTAAATAAAATTCGGGTTTGCCACTTCCCTTGTAAGTAGACTGGACGTTCTGGTAGCGGTTCACATGTTGATTCCAAACGGAGTGGTTACATCCTTCTGAGTACACTGATTCTACATTTATTTTTCAAAATATTACTTCACACTGTCTAGATTTTGAATGTAGCTAACACTGGTTTACATTTTTATTACATTGTTAATATTTTAAAGCACTTAAACTGCCTATTTCAAGCCAGCACAATGGTTAGCGTGTTGTCGCCATGATGAATTTCTGTAGACTGGGGCGAAAATTATGCAAATTTTACGTATGTGTGTGTGAGTAAACGTCATCGTTCTTTGTCTCTTGTTATATAATTGCCTTGTTAGTTACGTATTTTAATCACGTCATTGTTGTTTTAATGACGTTTGGCGTGTTCGACCAATGACACCGAAGTATGAAGTGCCGTTATTAGTGGCTGTAACCATTATAAGTCTTTTTATCTGCACGTACACTGCTGTCCTTGAAATTATTTTGTTGTCTCGGAACTGCGTCGTTGTAGGCAAAAACCAAGGGAAATTGTATTACCCATATAAATGACTTTTAAAAACATCGAAACACCATAATTTACTACCTTGCATACCATACTTTTTATATCAGACTTTTTGTACTGTCACAAAACCCCCTCAATGAAAGGTTTTGTGTCGAGACACAAAAACTTTCATTGACTCATTCACACTTTCTAAAAGGATCAGCTCAGATATGGAGCCACAACCCCCTGTAGTGTTACTATAAAAAAAATTCAATCACTTACCCTTGGTCCAATGATGAGGTTCGCACCTTCTGACCTTACTGGACTTCTCCAGAGAGATCCCTACACCATAAGGCCATGAGGCACTTTACGCTCCTGTTCTGACGCACCGGCCAGCTCAGGACCGCGGTCACCACACCATAAAACTCTGAAACATCCAATACAAAATTTTAAAATAGTGGCCTTCTCTATATCCATATCCACAACTGATATGTTTCCTCTTAGTACGTTGGTTTGCGTTTTGGGGCATTGGTTTGCCTAATTCTACAAGTTTCAAACAATGTATATCAAGAATTAAGATAGAAAATTACTTCTCTTTTCAACAATCCGGTATCTAGTATACATTTCTGACTTCTGGCAATTATATTCACTCTCTTTATCACATGAAAACAATTGCTCTTAACCTAAACAAAAATGTACTTTACTGCTTTAGCAACAACCATTAACCCTAATATTTTACTTCATATAATCTTACAATATCTATATCATGGCAAACAACTTTAAAGCTTATAATTTCTTTACGACCTTTTCTTATGTTTAACTTCCTTTATAACAGAATCATTTCTAGAGAATGGACAATCTTCACAAAATTTTAATATTATAATCGTTACTATCCTGGTAGTAACCTCCTATCCACACACACTATTGTACCATAAACATAATAAAACACAATAAAACATTGTACATCATAAGCATTAAACACTAACACTGAACAATTCACATTACTTAATTCATATTTACATAACTTGTAGTAGAATTTTATGACATTTTTCCTATCAACAATTCTCTATTCAACTTTTAATATTTAACATTCATTTAGATTCTATACAACAACAAAAATTTCAAATTGATCATTACCTTTCAGTTACATCACCTTTCTACTATGAATTTTCCTTTCTAACCTTTTTATCCTTAACTAGTTTGGGTGACTCTCTATTATTCACTATTCTCTATATCTTATTTTGGTATTTATCAACATAACCTTACTACCCCCTTTTCTCTACTATCAACCGCTTCTAACCATTAATATATAATATGACACCAATATCTCAATAATAACCCACTTCACAAATCCCATTTAAAACCTCTGGCACCGCTCATTTTTGTACTAGTATGTGTGTATTCCCTCTAACCAACTCATTCCCTTATCGGTTCCTGACCCTTTCAGGTAACCCTTTCCGGCGCTAATCGGTCCCTTCCTGTCTCAACATCTCTCGTTGGACTCCTACACCAATACCCTTATTACAAAATATCACCATCAACAACTATAAAATTACCATCCACATTACTCACCTCTACATATATAACAACTAACCTACTGTGTCCCTAAAATATCTAACACCTCTTTATATATTGTCAGCATCTCAACACTTTATTTTCCGTAACTCCCATTAACTCTATTCAACTAACTCCAATGCCCTGATTTATCACTATTCCCAAACCTCTTTACAACATTTCACCTTAATATACCACTAAAATATCATCACTTATCTACTAACAACAATACCTCTCAATACCCAAACCTATAACATGCTTAATCATTTACTAACCCTTTAGAATCTAAATTCCATAATATCCTTTCAAAATCATTATTAAACTTCTTTTGATTATTTAAAATTCTACAATAGTTTACACACAAAAAATACATAAAATACACAACAGCAAAGTACACAAATATACTTAACATAATAACATCTACACATAAAAGAATATACAGTCCAACTTATTATTTCTTATCATTAACCACAAATCGTTCCATAAGACAATGCACTTCAAAACCACATTATTCATATCATTAAATGTTCATGAACAATAAACAATACACAATTACCCCATATCGTCAAATAATAGTCTAACATATTTGTAACATAGATCAATCTTATTTATATCAATTTTATTATTATTATTATTATAATCCTTTACTTCTATGTCATTCATCATCACTTCTGTTGGTTCATATACCTGTTCAATATTGGTCAATTTTGTCCAGTCTCCGTTGGTATTATCTGTTAACATTAGGTAAGTTATATTATCATTGTTAACCTCATCTACTGCTATCTCAATGTCATTGTAAGGTAAGTACTCATTATCATTATTATTTCTCTCTATGCCTAGCCTTTCTATGAATTCTTCATAATTTTTCTTTACTTTAAATATCTCTATTTCTCTCTTTTTCTCTCTCTCAAAACATTTCTCACCATCATACCAAGCTACACACTCTCTCTCAAAACATGCAGGGGATACTAACTTATCATTACAGCACCACCTGTGGAAGTCCACAAAAAACCAAGGGAAATTTATCTGTAGACCTATCGTCTTTCACATACTCACGTGAAGCCATTTCTTCAACCCCCACTACAACATTACAGGAAAAATTTACCCCCTGCAACCCCTTTATCTGTAAATTCTCTCTATACTTTCTCTCTAATTCATCAACACTTTTTATCACTTCCTTATCAAATTCTACTCCCATTATACTCTTATCACCACTCTCAATACTCACACAATTATTTTCTAACACCATATTTTTAATTCTATTATCATAATTCTCACCACTGCTTACCTTGTCTTTATTTTCATTCAATTTACTTGATTCTCTATTATTCTCTACCCCCATTTTACTCTCGTAATTTTCATCTACTTTATTCTTTTGTCTATCAAACTTCTCATTAACTAATGCAACTATTTTCTCTTCCGTTTTATCGAAACGTGCGTGCATTTCATCAATTCGTTTATCAAAATTAAAATTTTGTTTTTTGATTTCATTTTTTATTTCGTTAAATTTTACATTAAATTGGTTTAATTTACTGTTCAACTGGCCGTTCTGTATTTGCATTAATCGGAAAAGGTCTTCCAATGAAACTTTATTCATGGTACGTGTTGAATTCAACACCAATGACTCTGTGTTTATATTTTCTATGTTATTGTTTTCGTTATTATCTGCCATTATGAAATGTTAATGACTTGTTGCTCTATATTGGCGTTACCACCTAACCTACAACCGTATTCTCAGTTTCAATGCCCACTCTGCCGTCATTCAGGCTTATTATATAAAATACACTAATATATTTTTATATAGTCACCAGTTCGGGCGGCAATTGTGAACTTACACACATATATAAATAAAATATAAATGTATCTGTATGCAGGAATAACCAGTAACCTATATTTGGGTTTGTTTACATTACTTGTTTGAAGCACGTATGTCACGCGCACCATAATTATGGTACTTACCATAGTTGGAGTATCTGGTTACTTCAATCTTGTTGTTTTTATTATTACCTAGGGTCCAAGGATTCAACTCAGCGAGATTGCTGACAGAGATGGTCATAGAAATGAGAATACGTTTATTTGAAGCAGTTACCATTAATCTTAATTTATTTTGTAATTTCGTTAAGCGTGTACACAGTATAACATTTAAACATGGCGGCCATTACTTATACTGGCTCTTTGTTATAAAACTTCTTTATGTTCTATCAAACATTAATTTATCAAACTTTATTTACGTAATATGCATCAGTTTCATGGTCAATGGACCTATATGCTATTTACTTATCACTAACGCAAACCAACCCCCCTTTAGAAGTCGACATTTAACATTCACACACCTCTTTCTCTCTCACATCCATACAGGCATTTTTCAATTTACTTTTGAATGTGTACACATAATAATCGTAATTTTCTAATTAAAAGAGCTCTTTAAATAAAATTCGGGTTTGCCACTTCCCTTGTAAGTAGACTGGACGTTCTGGTAGCGGTTCACATGTTGATTCCAAACGGAGTGGTTACATCCTTCTGAGTACACTGATTCTACATTTATTTTTCAAAATATTACTTCACACTGTCTAGATTTTGAATGTAGCTAACACTGGTTTACATTTTTATTACATTGTTAATATTTTAAAGCACTTAAACTGCCTATTTCAAGCCAGCACAATGGTTAGCGTGTTGTCGCCATGATGAATTTCTGTAGACTGGGGCGAAAATTATGCAAATTTTACGTATGTGTGTGTGAGTAAACGTCATCGTTCTTTGTCTCTTGTTATATAATTGCCTTGTTAGTTACGTATTTTAATCACGTCATTGTTGTTTTAATGACGTTTGGCGTGTTCGACCAATGACACCGAAGTATGAAGTGCCGTTATTAGTGGCTGTAACCATTATAAGTCTTTTTATCTGCACGTACACTGCTGTCCTTGAAATTATTTTGTTGTCTCGGAACTGCGTCGTTGTAGGCAAAAACCAAGGGAAATTGTATTACCCATATAAATGACTTTTAAAAACATCGAAACACCATAATTTACTACCTTGCATACCATACTTTTTATATCAGACTTTTTGTACTGTCACAAAACCCCCTCAATGAAAGGTTTTGTGTCGAGACACAAAAACTTTCATTGACTCATTCACACTTTCTAAAAGGATCAGCTCAGATATGGAGCCACAACCCCCTGTAGTGTTACTATAAAAAAAATTCAATCACTTACCCTTGGTCCAATGATGAGGTTCGCACCTTCTGACCTTACTGGACTTCTCCAGAGAGATCCCTACACCATAAGGCCATGAGGCACTTTACGCTCCTGTTCTGACGCACCGGCCAGCTCAGGACCGCGGTCACCACACCATAAAACTCTGAAACATCCAATACAAAATTTTAAAATAGTGGCCTTCTCTATATCCATATCCACAACTGATATGTTTCCTCTTAGTACGTTGGTTTGCGTTTTGGGGCATTGGTTTGCCTAATTCTACAAGTTTCAAACAATGTATATCAAGAATTAAGATAGAAAATTACTTCTCTTTTCAACAATCCGGTATCTAGTATACATTTCTGACTTCTGGCAATTATATTCACTCTCTTTATCACATGAAAACAATTGCTCTTAACCTAAACAAAAATGTACTTTACTGCTTTAGCAACAACCATTAACCCTAATATTTTACTTCATATAATCTTACAATATCTATATCATGGCAAACAACTTTAAAGCTTATAATTTCTTTACGACCTTTTCTTATGTTTAACTTCCTTTATAACAGAATCATTTCTAGAGAATGGACAATCTTCACAAAATTTTAATATTATAATCGTTACTATCCTGGTAGTAACCTCCTATCCACACACACTATTGTACCATAAACATAATAAAACACAATAAAACATTGTACATCATAAGCATTAAACACTAACACTGAACAATTCACATTACTTAATTCATATTTACATAACTTGTAGTAGAATTTTATGACATTTTTCCTATCAACAATTCTCTATTCAACTTTTAATATTTAACATTCATTTAGATTCTATACAACAACAAAAATTTCAAATTGATCATTACCTTTCAGTTACATCACCTTTCTACTATGAATTTTCCTTTCTAACCTTTTTATCCTTAACTAGTTTGGGTGACTCTCTATTATTCACTATTCTCTATATCTTATTTTGGTATTTATCAACATAACCTTACTACCCCCTTTTCTCTACTATCAACCGCTTCTAACCATTAATATATAATATGACACCAATATCTCAATAATAACCCACTTCACAAATCCCATTTAAAACCTCTGGCACCGCTCATTTTTGTACTAGTATGTGTGTATTCCCTCTAACCAACTCATTCCCTTATCGGTTCCTGACCCTTTCAGGTAACCCTTTCCGGCGCTAATCGGTCCCTTCCTGTCTCAACATCTCTCGTTGGACTCCTACACCAATACCCTTATTACAAAATATCACCATCAACAACTATAAAATTACCATCCACATTACTCACCTCTACATATATAACAACTAACCTACTGTGTCCCTAAAATATCTAACACCTCTTTATATATTGTCAGCATCTCAACACTTTATTTTCCGTAACTCCCATTAACTCTATTCAACTAACTCCAATGCCCTGATTTATCACTATTCCCAAACCTCTTTACAACATTTCACCTTAATATACCACTAAAAAATCATCACTTATCTACTAACAACAATACCTCTCAATACCCAAACCTATAACATGCTTAATCATTTACTAACCCTTTAGAATCTAAATTCCATAATATCCTTTCAAAATCATTATTAAACTTCTTTTGATTATTTAAAATTCTACAATAGTTTACACACAAAAAATACATAAAATACACAACAGCAAAGTACACAAATATACTTAACATAATAACATCTACACATAAAAGAATATACAGTCCAACTTATTATTTCTTATCATTAACCACAAATCGTTCCATAAGACAATGCACTTCAAAACCACATTATTCATATCATTAAATGTTCATGAACAATAAACAATACACAATTACCCCATATCGTCAAATAATAGTCTAACATATTTGTAACATAGATCAATCTTATTTATATCAATTTTATTATTATTATTATTATAACCCTTTACTTCTATGTCATTCATCATCACTTCTGTTGGTTCATATACCTGTTCAATATTGGTCAATTTTGTCCAGTCTCCGTTGGTATTATCTGTTAACATTAGGTAAGTTATATTATCATTGTTAACCTCATCTACTGCTATCTCAATGTCATTGTAAGGTAAGTACTCATTATCATTATTATTTCTCTCTATGCCTAGCCTTTCTATGAATTCTTCATAATTTTTCTTTACTTTAAATATCTCTATTTCTCTCTTTCTCTCTCTCTCAAAACATTTCTCACCATCATACCAAGCTACACACTCTCTCTCAAAACATGCAGGGGATACTAACTTATCATTACAGCACCACCTGTGAAGTGCACAAAAAACCAAGGGAAATTTATCTGTAGACCTATCGTCTTTCACATACTCACGTGAAGCCATTTCTTCACCCCCCACTACAACATTACAGGAAAAATTTACCCCCTGCAACCCCTTTATCTGTAAATTCTCTCTATACTTTCTCTCTAATTCATCAACACTTTTTATCACTTCCTTATCAAATTCTACTCCCATTATACTCTTATCACCACTCTCAATACTCACACAATTATTTTCTAACACCATATTTTTAATTCTATTATCATAATTCTCACCACTGCTTACCTTGTCTTTATTTTCATTCAATTTACTTGATTCTCTATTATTCTCTACCCCCATTTTACTCTCGTAATTTTCATCTACTTTATTCTTTTGTCTATCAAACTTCTCACTAACTAATGCAACTATTTTCTCTTCCGTTTTATCGAAACGTGCGTGCATTTCATCAATTCGTTTATCAAAATTAAAATTTTGTTTTTTGATTTCATTTTTTATTTCGTTAAATTTTACATTAAATTGGTTTAATTTACTGTTCAACTGGCCGTTCTGTATTTGCATTAATTGGAAAAGGTCTTCCAATGAAACTTTATTCATGGTACGTGTTGAATTCAACACCAATGACTCTGTGTTTATATTTTCTATGTTACTGTTTTCGTTATTATCTGCCATTATGAAATGTTAATGACTTGTTGCTCTATATTGGCGTTACCACCTAACCTACAACCGTATTCTCAGTTTCAATGACCACTCTGCCGTCATTCAGGCTTATTATATAAAATACACTAATATATTTTTATATAGTCACCAGTTCGGGCGGCAATTGTGAACTTACACACATATATAAATAAAATATAAATGTATCTGTATGCAGGAATAACCAGTAACCTATATTTGGGTTTGTTTACATTACTTGTTTGAAGCACGTATGTCACGCGCACCATAATTATGGTACTTACCATAGTTGGAGTATCTGGTTACTTCAATCTTGTTGTTTTTATTATTACCTAGGGTCCAAGGATTCAACTCAGCGAGATTGCTGACAGAGATGGTCATAGAAATGAGAATACGTTTATTTGAAGCAGTTACCATTAATCTTAATTTATTTTGTAATTTCGTTAAGCGTGTACACAGTATAACATTTAAACATGGCGGCCATTACTTATACTGGCTCTTTGTTATAAAACTTCTTTATGTTCTATCAAACATTAATTTATCAAACTTTATTTACGTAATATGCATCAGTTTCATGGTCAATGGACCTATATGCTATTTACTTATCACTAACGCAAACCAACCCCCCTTTAGAAGTCGACATTTAACATTCACACACCTCTCTCTCTCTCACATCCATACAGGCATTTTTCAATTTACTTTTGAATGTGTACACATAATAATCGTAATTTTCTAATTAAAAGAGCTCTTTAAATAAAATTCGGGTTTGCCACTTCCCTTGTAAGTAGACTGGACGTTCTGGTAGCGGTTCACATGTTGATTCCAAACGGAGTGGTTACATCCTTCTGAGTACACTGATTCTACATTTATTTTTCAAAATATTACTTCACACTGTCTAGATTTTGAATGTAGCTAACACTGGTTTACATTTTTATTACATTGTTAATATTTTAAAGCACTTAAACTGCCTATTTCAAGCCAGCACAATGGTTAGCGTGTTGTCGCCATGATGAATTTCTGTAGACTGGGGCGAAAATTATGCAAATTTTACGTATGTGTGTGTGAGTAAACGTCATCGTTCTTTGTCTCTTGTTATATAATTGCCTTGTTAGTTACGTATTTTAATCACGTCATTGTTGTTTTAATGACGTTTGGCGTGTTCGACCAATGACACCGAAGTATGAAGTGCCGTTATTAGTGGCTGTAACCATTATAAGTCTTTTTATCTGCACGTACACTGCTGTCCTTGAAATTATTTTGTTGTCTCGGAACTGCGTCGTTGTAGGCAAAAACCAAGGGAAATTGTATTACCCATATAAATGACTTTTAAAAACATCGAAACACCATAATTTACTACCTTGCATACCATACTTTTTATATCAGACTTTTTGTACTGTCACAAAACCCCCTCAATGAAAGGTTTTGTGTCGAGACACAAAAACTTTCATTGACTCATTCACACTTTCTAAAAGGATCAGCTCAGATATGGAGCCACAACCCCCTGTAGTGTTACTATAAAAAAAATTCAATCACTTACCCTTGGTCCAATGATGAGGTTCGCACCTTCTGACCTTACTGGACTTCTCCAGAGAGATCCCTACACCATAAGGCCATGAGGCACTTTACGCTCCTGTTCTGACGCACCGGCCAGCTCAGGACCGCGGTCACCACACCATAAAACTCTGAAACATCCAATACAAAATTTTAAAATAGTGGCCTTCTCTATATCCATATCCACAACTGATATGTTTCCTCTTAGTACGTTGGTTTGCGTTTTGGGGCATTGGTTTGCCTAATTCTACAAGTTTCAAACAATGTATATCAAGAATTAAGATAGAAAATTACTTCTCTTTTCAACAATCCGGTATCTAGTATACATTTCTGACTTCTGGCAATTATATTCACTCTCTTTATCACATGAAAACAATTGCTCTTAACCTAAACAAAAATGTACTTTACTGCTTTAGCAACAACCATTAACCCTAATATTTTACTTCATATAATCTTACAATATCTATATCATGGCAAACAACTTTAAAGCTTATAATTTCTTTACGACCTTTTCTTATGTTTAACTTCCTTTATAACAGAATCATTTCTAGAGAATGGACAATCTTCACAAAATTTTAATATTATAATCGTTACTATCCTGGTAGTAACCTCCTATCCACACACACTATTGTACCATAAACATAATAAAACACAATAAAACATTGTACATCATAAGCATTAAACACTAACACTGAACAATTCACATTACTTAATTCATATTTACATAACTTGTAGTAGAATTTTATGACATTTTTCCTATCAACAATTCTCTATTCAACTTTTAATATTTAACATTCATTTAGATTCTATACAACAACAAAAATTTCAAATTGATCATTACCTTTCAGTTACATCACCTTTCTACTATGAATTTTCCTTTCTAACCTTTTTATCCTTAACTAGTTTGGGTGACTCTCTATTATTCACTATTCTCTATATCTTATTTTGGTATTTCTCAACATAACCTTACTACCCCCTTTTCTCTACTAACAACCGCTTCTAACCATTAATATATAATATGACACCAATATCTCAATAATAACCCCCTTCACAAATCCCATTTAAAACCTCTGGCACCGCTCATTTTTGTACTAGTATGTGTGTATTCCCTCTAACCAACTCATTCCCTTATCGGTTCCTGACCCTTTCAGGTAACCCTTTCCGGCGCTAATCGGTCCCTTCCTGTCTCAACATCTCTCGTTGGACTCCTACACCAATACCCTTATTACAAAATATCACCATCAACAACTATAAAATTACCATCCACATTACTCACCTCTACATATATAACAACTAACCTACTGTGTCCCTAAAATATCTAACACCTCTTTATATATTGTCAGCATCTCAACACTTTATTTTCCGTAACTCCCATTAACTCTATTCAACTAACTCCAATGCCCTGATTTATCACTATTCCCAAACCTCTTTACAACATTTCACCTTAATACACCACTAGAAAATCATCACTTATCTACTAACAACAATACCTCTCAATACCCAAACCTATAACATGCTTAATCATTTACTAACCCTTTAGAATCTAAATTCCATAATATCCTTTCAAAATCATTATTAAACTTCTTTTGATTATTTAAAATTCTACAATAGTTTACACCCAAAAAATACATAAAATACACAACAGCAAAGTACACAAATATACTTAACATAATAACATCTACACATAAAAGAATATACAGTCCAACTTATTATTTCTTATCATTAACCACAAATCGTTCCATAAGACAATGCACTTCAAAACCACATTATTCATATCATTAAATGTTCATGAACAATAAACAATACACAATTACCCCATATCGTCAAATAATAGTCTAACATATTTGTAACATAGATCAATCTTATTTATATCAATTTTATTATTATTATTATAATAATCCTTTACTTCTATGTCATTCATCATCACTTCTGTTGGTTCATATACCTGTTCAATATTGGTCAATTTTGTCCAGTCTCCGTTGGTATTATCTGTTAACATTAGGTAAGTTATATTATCATTGTTAACCTCATCTACTGCTATCTCAATGTCATTGTAAGGTAAGTACTCATTATCATTATTATTTCTCTCTATGCCTAGCCTTTCTATGAATTCTTCATAATTTTTCTTTACTTTAAATATCTCTATTTCTCTCTTTCTCTCTCTCTCAAAACATTTCTCACCATCATACCAAGCTACACACTCTCTCTCAAAACATGCAGGGGATACTAACTTATCATTACAGCACCACCTGTGAAGTGCACAAAAAACCAAGGGAAATTTATCTGTAGACCTATCGTCTTTCACATACTCACGTGAAGCCATTTCTTCACCCCCCACTACAACATTACAGGAAAAATTTACCCCCTGCAACCCCTTTATCTGTAAATTCTCTCTATACTTTCTCTCTAATTCATCAACACTTTTTATCACTTCCTTATCAAATTCTACTCCCATTATACTCTTATCACCACTCTCAATACTCACACAATTATTTTCTAACACCATATTTTTAATTCTATTATCATAATTCTCACCACTGCTTACCTTGTCTTTATTTTCATTCAATTTACTTGATTCTCTATTATTCTCTACCCCCATTTTACTCTCGTAATTTTCATCTGCTTTATTCTTTTGTCTATCAAACTTCTCATTAACTAATGCAACTATTTTCTCTTCCGTTTTATCGAAACGTGCGTGCATTTCATCAATTCGTTTATCAAAATTAAAATTTTGTTTTTTGATTTCATTTTTTATTTCGTTAAATTTTACATTAAATTGGTTTAATTTACTGTTCAACTGGCCGTTCTGTATTTGCATTAATTGGAAAAGGTCTTCCAATGAAACTTTATTCATGGTACGTGTTGAATTCAACACCAATGACTCTGTGTTTATATTTTCTATGTTACTGTTTTCGTTATTATCTGCCATTATGAAATGTTAATGACTTGTTGCTCTATATTGGCGTTACACCTAACCTACAACCGTATTCTCAGTTTCAATGCCCACTCTGCCGTCATTCAGGCTTATTATATAAAATACACTAATATATTTTTATATAGTCACCAGTTCGGGCGGCAATTGTGAACTTACACACATATATAAATAAAATATAAATGTATCTGTATGCAGGAATAACCAGTAACCTATATTTGGGTTTGTTTACATTACTTGTTTGAAGCACGTATGTCACGCGCACCATAATTATGGTACTTACCATAGTTGGAGTATCTGGTTACTTCAATCTTGTTGTTTTTATTATTACCTAGGGTCCAAGGATTCAACTCAGCGAGATTGCTGACAGAGATGGTCATAGAAATGACAATACGTTTATTTGAAGCAGTTACCATTAATCTTAATTTATTTTGTAATTTCGTTAAGCGTGTACACAGTATAACATTTAAACATGGCGGCCATTACTTATACTGGCTCTTTGTTATAAAACTTCTTTATGTTCTATCAAACATTAATTTATCAAACTTTATTTACGTAATATGCATCAGTTTCATGGTCAATGGACCTATATGCTATTTACTTATCACTAACGCAAACCAACCCCCCTTTAGAAGTCGACATTTAACATTCACACACCTCTCTCTCTCTCACATCCATACAGACATTTTTCAATTTACTTTTGAATGTGTACACATAATAATCGTAATTTTCTAATTAAAAGAGCTCTTTAAATAAAATTCGGGTTTGCCACTTCCCTTGTAAGTAGACTGGACGTTCTGGTAGCGGTTCACATGTTGATTCCAAACGGAGTGGTTACATCCTTCTGAGTACACTGATTCTACATTTATTTTTCAAAATATTACTTCACACTGTCTAGATTTTGAATGTAGCTAACACTGGTTTACATTTTTATTACATTGTTAATATTTTAAAGCACTTAAACTGCCTATTTCAAGCCAGCACAATGGTTAGCGTGTTGTCGCCATGATGAATTTCTGTAGACTGGGGCAAAAATTATGCAAATTTTACGTATGTGTGTGTGAGTAAACGTCATCGTTCTTTGTCTCTTGTTATATAATTGCCTTGTTAGTTACGTATTTTAATCACGTTATTGTTGTTTTAATGACGTTTGGCGTGTTCGACCAATGACACCGAAGTATGAAGTGCCGTTATTAGTGGCTGTAACCATTATAAGTCTTTTTATCTGCACGTACACTGCTGTCCTTGAAATTATTTTGTTGTCTCGGAACTGCGTCGTTGTAGGCAAAAACCAAGGGAAATTGTATTACCCATATAAATGACTTTTAAAAACATCGAAACACCATAATTTACTACCTTGCATACCATACTTTTTATATCAGACTTTTTGTACTGTCACAAAACCCCCTCAATGAAAGGTTTTGTGTCGAGACACAAAAACTTTCATTGACTCATTCACACTTTCTAAAAGGATCAGCTCAGATATGGAGCCACAACCTCCTGTAGTGTTACTATAAAAAAAATTCAATCACTTACCCTTGGTCCAATGATGAGGTTCGCACCTTCTGACCTTACTGGACTTCTCCAGAGAGATCCCTACACCATAAGGCCATGAGGCACTTTACGCTCCTGTTCTGACGCACCGGCCAGCTCAGGACCGCGGTCACCACACCATAAAACTCTGAAACATCCAATACAAAATTTTAAAATAGTGGCCTTCTCTATATCCATATCCACAACTGATATGTTTCCTCTTAGTACGTTGGTTTGCGTTTTGGGGCATTGGTTTGCCTAATTCTACAAGTTTCAAACAATGTATATCAAGAATTAAGATAGAAAATTACTTCTCTTTTCAACAATCCGGTATCTAGTATACATTTCTGACTTCTGGCAATTATATTCACTCTCTTTATCACATGAAAACAATTGCTCTTAACATAACAAAAATGTACTTTACTGCTTTAGCAACAACCATTAACCCTAATATTTTACTTCATATAATCTTACAATATCTATATCATGGCAAACAACGTTAAAGCTTATAATTTCTTTACGACCTTTTCTTATGTTTAACTTCCTTTATAACAGAATCATTTCTAGAGAATGGACAATCTTCACAAAATTTTAATATTATAATCGTTACTATCCTGGTAGTAACCTCCTATCCACACACACTATTGTACCATAAACATAATAAAACACAATAAAACATTGTACATCATAAGCATTAAACACTAACACTAACAATTCACATTACTTAATTCATATTTACATAACTTGTAGTAGAATTTTATGACATTTTTCCTATCAACAATTCTCTATTCAACTTTTAATATTTAACATTCATTTAGATTCTATACAACAACAAAAATTTCAAATTGATCATTACCTTTCCATTTACCTTACCTTTCAGTTACATCACCTTTCTACTATGAATTTTCCTTTCTAACCTTTTTATCCTTAACTAGTTTGGGTGACTCTCTATTATTCACTATTCTCTATATCTTATTTTGGTATTTCTCAACTTAACCTTACTACCCCCTTTTCTCTACTAACAACCGCTTCTAACCATTAATATATAATATGACACCAATATCTCAATAATAACCCCCTTCACAAATCCCATTTAAAACCTCTGGCACCGCTCATTTTTGTACTAGTATGTGTGTATTCCCTCTAACCAACTCATTCCCTTATCGGTTCCTGACCCTTTCAGGTAACCCTTTCCGGCGCTAATCGGTCCCTTCCTGTCTCAACATCTCTCGTTGGACTCCTACACCAATACCCTTATTACAAAATATCACCATCAACAACTATAAAATTACCATCCACATTACTCACCTCTACATATATAACAACAAACCTACTGTGTCCCTAAAATATCTAACACCTCTTTATATATTGTCAGCATCTCAACACTTTATTTTCCGTAACTCCCATTAACTCTATTCAACTAACTCCAATGCCCTGATTTATCACTATTCCCAAACCTCTTTACAACATTTCACCTTAATACACCACTAGAAAATCATCACTTATCTACTAACAACAATACCTCTCAATACCCAAACCTATAACATGCTTAATCATTTACTAACCCTTTAGAATCTAAATTCCATAATATCCTTTCAAAATCATTATTAAACTTCTTTTGATTATTTAAAATTCTACAATAGTTTACACCCAAAAAATACATAAAATACACAACAGCAAAGTACACAAATATACTTAACATAATAACATCTACACATAAAAGAATATACAGTCCAACTTATTATTTCTTATCATTAACCACAAATCGTTCCATAAGACAATGCACTTCAAAACCACATTATTCATATCATTAAATGTTCATGAACAATAAACAATACACAATTACCCCATATCGTCAAATAATAGTCTAACATATTTGTAACATAGATCAATCTTATTTATATCAATTTTATTATTATTATTATAATAATCCTTTACTTCTATGTCATTCATCATCACTTCTGTTGGTTCATATACCTGTTCAATATTGGTCAATTTTGTCCAGTCTCCGTTGGTATTATCTGTTAACATTAGGTAAGTTATATTATCATTGTTAACCTCATCTACTGCTATCTCAATGTCATTGTAAGGTAAGTACTCATTATCATTATTATTTCTCTCTATGCCTAGCCTTTCTATGAATTCTTCATAATTTTTCTTTACTTTAAATATCTCTATTTCTCTCTTTCTCTCTCTCTCAAAACATTTCTCACCATCATACCAAGCTACACACTCTCTCTCAAAACATGCAGGGGATACTAACTTATCATTACAGCACCACCTGTGAAGTGCACAAAAAACCAAGGGAAATTTATCTGTAGACCTATCGTCTTTCACATACTCACGTGAAGCCATTTCTTCACCCCCCACTACAACATTACAGGAAAAATTTACCCCCTGCAACCCCTTTATCTGTAAATTCTCTCTATACTTTCTCTCTAATTCATCAACACTTTTTATCACTTCCTTATCAAATTCTACTCCCATTATACTCTTATCACCACTCTCAATACTCACACAATTATTTTCTAACACCATATTTTTAATTCTATTATCATAATTCTCACCACTGCTTACCTTGTCTTTATTTTCATTCAATTTACTTGATTCTCTATTATTCTCTACCCCCATTTTACTCTCGTAATTTTCATCTACTTTATTCTTTTGTCTATCAAACTTCTCATTAACTAATGCAACTATTTTCTCTTCCGTTTTATCGAAACGTGCGTGCATTTCATCAATTCGTTTATCAAAATTAAAATTTTGTTTTTTGATTTCATTTTTTATTTCGTTAAATTTTACATTAAATTGGTTTAATTTACTGTTCAACTGGCCGTTCTGTATTTGCATTAATTGGAAAAGGTCTTCCAATGAAACTTTATTCATGGTACGTGTTGAATTCAACACCAATGACTCTGTGTTTATATTTTCTATGTTACTGTTTTCGTTATTATCTGCCATTATGAAATGTTAATGACTTGTTGCTCTATATTGGCGTTACCACCTAACCTACAACCGTATTCTCAGTTTCAATGCCCACTCTGCCGTCATTCAGGCTTATTATATAAAATACACTAATATATTTTTATATAGTCACCAGTTCCGGCGGCAATTGTGAACTTACACACATATATAAATGAAATATAAATGTATCTGTATGCAGGAATAACCAGTAACCTATATTTGGGTTTGTTTACATTACTTGTTTGAAGCACGTATGTCACGCGCACCATAATTATGGTACTTACCATAGTTGGAGTATCTGGTTACTTCAATCTTGTTGTTTTTATTATTACCTAGGGTCCAAGGATTCAACTCAGCGAGATTGCTGACAGAGATGGTCATAGAAATGACAATACGTTTATTTGAAGCAGTTACCATTAATCTTAATTTATTTTGTAATTTCGTTAAGCGTGTACACAGTATAACATTTAAACATGGCGGCCATTACTTATACTGGCTCTTTGTTATAAAACTTCTTTATGTTCTATCAAACATTAATTTATCAAACTTTATTTACGTAATATGCATCAGTTTCATGGTCAATGGACCTATATGCTATTTACTTATCACTAACGCAAACCAACCCCCCTTTAGAAGTCGACATTTAACATTCACACACCTCTCTCTCTCTCACATCCATACAGACATTTTTCAATTTACTTTTGAATGTGTACACATAATAATCGTAATTTTCTAATTAAAAGAGCTCTTTAAATAAAATTCGGGTTTGCCACTTCCCTTGTAAGTAGACTGGACGTTCTGGTAGCGGTTCACATGTTGATTCCAAACGGAGTGGTTACATCCTTCTGAGTACACTGATTCTACATTTATTTTTCAAAATATTACTTCACACTGTCTAGATTTTGAATGTAGCTAACACTGGTTTACATTTTTATTACATTGTTAATATTTTAAAGCACTTAAACTGCCTATTTCAAGCCAGCACAATGGTTAGCGTGTTGTCGCCATGATGAATTTCTGTAGACTGGGGCGAAAATTATGCAAATTTTACGTATGTGTGTGTGAGTAAACGTCATCGTTCTTTGTCTCTTGTTATATAATTGCCTTGTTAGTAACGTATTTTAATCACGTCATTGTTGTTTTAATGACGTTTGGCGTGTTCGACCAATGACACCGAAGTATGAAGTGCCGTTATTAGTGGCTGTAACCATTATAAGTCTTTTTATCTGCACGTACACTGCTGTCCTTGAAATTATTTTGTTGTCTCGGAACTGCGTCGTTGTAGGCAAAAACCAAGGGAAATTGTATTACCCATATAAATGACTTTTAAAAACATCGAAACACCATAATTTACTACCTTGCATACCATACTTTTTATATCAGACTTTTTGTACTGTCACAAAACCCCCTCAATGAAAGGTTTTGTGTCGAGACACAAAAACTTTCATTGACTCATTCACACTTTCTAAAAGGATCAGCTCAGATATGGAGCCACAACCCCCTGTAGTGTTACTATAAAAAAAATTCAATCACTTACCCTTGGTCCAATGATGAGGTTCGCACCTTCTGACCTTACTGGACTTCTCCAGAGAGATCCCTACACCATAAGGCCATGAGGCACTTTACGCTCCTGTTCTGACGCACCGGCCAGCTCAGGACCGCGGTCACCACACCATAAAACTCTGAAACATCCAATACAAAATTTTAAAATAGTGGCCTTCTCTATATCCATATCCACAACTGATATGTTTCCTCTTAGTACGTTGGTTTGCGTTTTGGGGCATTGGTTTGCCTAATTCTACAAGTTTCAAACAATGTATATCAAGAATTAAGATAGAAAATTACTTCTCTTTTCAACAATCCGGTATCTAGTATACATTTCTGACTTCTGGCAATTATATTCACTCTCTTTATCACATGAAAACAATTGCTCTTAACCTAAACAAAAATGTACTTTACTGCTTTAGCAACAACCATTAACCCTAATATTTTACTTCATATAATCTTACAATATCTATATCATGGCAAACAACTTTAAAGCTTATAATTTCTTTACGACCTTTTCTTATGTTTAACTTCCTTTATAACAGAATCATTTCTAGAGAATGGACAATCTTCACAAAATTTTAATATTATAATCGTTACTATCCTGGTAGTAACCTCCTATCCACACACACTATTGTACCATAAACATAATAAAACACAATAAAACATTGTACATCATAAGCATTAAACACTAACACTGAACAATTCACATTACTTAATTCATATTTACATAACTTGTAGTAGAATTTTATGACATTTTTCCTATCAACAATTCTCTATTCAACTTTTAATATTTAACATTCATTTAGATTCTATACAACAACAAAAATTTCAAATTGATCATTACCTTTCCATTTACCTTACCTTTCAGTTACATCACCTTTCTACTATGAATTTTCCTTTCTAACCTTTTTATCCTTAACTAGTTTGGGTGACTCTCTATTATTCACTATTCTCTATATCTTATTTTGGTATTTGTCAACATAACCTTACTACCCCCTTTTCTCTACTAACAACCGCTTCTAACCATTAATATATAATATGATACCAATATCTCAATAAAAACCCCCTTCACAAATCCCATTTAAAACCTCTGGCACCGCTCATTTTTGTACTAGTATGTGTGTATTCCCTCTAACCAACTCATTCCCTTATCGGTTCCTGACCCTTTCAGGTAACCCTTTCCGGCGCTAATCGGTCCCTTCCTGTCTCAACATCTCTCGTTGGACTCCTACACCAATACCCTTATTACAAAATATCACCATCAACAACTATAAAATTACCATCCACATTACTCACCTCTACATATATAACAACTAACCTACTGTGTCCCTAAAATATCTAACACCTCTTTATATATTGTCAGCATCTCAACACTTTATTTTCCGTAACTCCCATTAACTCTATTCAACTAACTCCAATGCCCTGATTTATCACTATTCCCAAACCTCTTTACAACATTTCACCTTAATATACCACTAGAAAATCATCACTTATCTACTAACAACAATACCTCTCAATACCCAAACCTATAACATGCTTAATCATTTACTAACCCTTTAGAATCTAAATTCCATAATATCCTTTCAAAATCATTATTAAACTTCTTTTGATTATTTAAAATTCTACAATAGTTTACACACAAAAAATACATAAAATACACAACAGCAAAGTACACAAATATACTTAACATAATAACATCTACACATAAAAGAATATACAGTCCAACTTATTATTTCTTATCATTAACCACAAATCGTTCCATAAGACAATGCACTTCAAAACCACATTATTCATATCATTAAATGTTCACGAACAATAAACAATACACAATTACCCCATATCGTCAAATAATAGTCTAACATATTTGTAACATAGATCAATCTTATTTATATCAATTTTATTATTATTATTATTATAATCCTTTACTTCTATGTCATTCATCATCACTTCTGTTGGTTCATATACCTGTTCAATATTGGTCAATTTTGTCCAGTCTCCGTTGGTATTATCTGTTAACATTAGGTAAGTTATATTATCATTGTTAACCTCATCTACTGCTATCTCAATGTCATTGTAAGGTAAGTACTCATTATCATTATTATTTCTCTCTATGCCTAGCCTTTCTATGAATTCTTCATAATTTTTCTTTACTTTAAATATCTCTATTTCTCTCTTTCTCTCTCTCTCAAAACATTTCTCACCATCATACCAAGCTACACACTCTCTCTCAAAACATGCAGGGGATACTAACTTATCATTACAGCACCACCTGTGAAGTGCACAAAAAACCAAGGGAAATTTATCTGTAGACCTATCGTCTTTCACATACTCACGTGAAGCCATTTCTTCACCCCCCACTACAACATTACAGGAAAAATTTACCCCCTGCAACCCCTTTATCTGTAAATTCTCTCTATACTTTCTCTCTAATTCATCAACACTTTTTATCACTTCCTTATCAAATTCTACTCCCATTATACTCTTATCACCACTCTCAATACTCACACAATTATTTTCTAACACCATATTTTTAATTCTATTATCATAATTCTCACCACTGCTTACCTTGTCTTTATTTTCATTCAATTTACTTGATTCTCTATTATTCTCTACCCCCATTTTACTCTCGTAATTTTCATCTACTTTATTCTTTTGTCTATCAAACTTCTCATTAACTAATGCAACTATTTTCTCTTCCGTTTTATCGAAACGTGCGTGCATTTCATCAATTCGTTTATCAAAATTAAAATTTTGTTTTTTGATTTCATTTTTTATTTCGTTAAATTTTACATTAAATTGGTTTAATTTACTGTTCAACTGGCCGTTCTGTATTTGCATTAATTGGAAAAGGTCTTCCAATGAAACTTTATTCATGGTACGTGTTGAATTCAACACCAATGACTCTGTGTTTATATTTTCTATGTTACTGTTTTCGTTATTATCTGCCATTATGAAATGTTAATGACTTGTTGCTCTATATTGGCGTTACCACCTAACCTACAACCGTATTCTCAGTTTCAATGACCACTCTGCCGTCATTCAGGCTTATTATATAAAATACACTAATATATTTTTATATAGTCACCAGTTCGGGCGGCAATTGTGAACTTACACACATATATAAATAAAATATAAATGTATCTGTATGCAGGAATAACCAGTAACCTATATTTGGGTTTGTTTACATTACTTGTTTGAAGCACGTATGTCACGCGCACCATAATTATGGTACTTACCATAGTTGGAGTATCTGGTTACTTCAATCTTGTTGTTTTTATTATTACCTAGGGTCCAAGGATTCAACTCAGCGAGATTGCTGACAGAGATGGTCATAGAAATGAGAATACGTTTATTTGAAGCAGTTACCATTAATCTTAATTTATTTTGTAATTTCGTTAAGCGTGTACACAGTATAACATTTAAACATGGCGGCCATTACTTATACTGGCTCTTTGTTATAAAACTTCTTTATGTTCTATCAAACATTAATTTATCAAACTTTATTTACGTAATATGCATCAGTTTCATGGTCAATGGACCTATATGCTATTTACTTATCACTAACGCAAACCAACCCCCCTTTAGAAGTCGACATTTAACATTCACACACCTCTCTCTCTCTCACATCCATACAGGCATTTTTCAATTTACTTTTGAATGTGTACACATAATAATCGTAATTTTCTAATTAAAAGAGCTCTTTAAATAAAATTCGGGTTTGCCACTTCCCTTGTAAGTAGACTGGACGTTCTGGTAGCGGTTCACATGTTGATTCCAAACGGAGTGGTTACATCCTTCTGAGTACACTGATTCTACATTTATTTTTCAAAATATTACTTCACACTGTCTAGATTTTGAATGTAGCTAACACTGGTTTACATTTTTATTACATTGTTAATATTTTAAAGCACTTAAACTGCCTATTTCAAGCCAGCACAATGGTTAGCGTGTTGTCGCCATGATGAATTTCTGTAGACTGGGGCGAAAATTATGCAAATTTTACGTATGTGTGTGTGAGTAAACGTCATCGTTCTTTGTCTCTTGTTATATAATTGCCTTGTTAGTTACGTATTTTAATCACGTCATTGTTGTTTTAATGACGTTTGGCGTGTTCGACCAATGACACCGAAGTATGAAGTGCCGTTATTAGTGGCTGTAACCATTATAAGTCTTTTTATCTGCACGTACACTGCTGTCCTTGAAATTATTTTGTTGTCTCGGAACTGCGTCGTTGTAGGCAAAAACCAAGGGAAATTGTATTACCCATATAAATGACTTTTAAAAACATCGAAACACCATAATTTACTACCTTGCATACCATACTTTTTATATCAGACTTTTTGTACTGTCACAAAACCCCCTCAATGAAAGGTTTTGTGTCGAGACACAAAAACTTTCATTGACTCATTCACACTTTCTAAAAGGATCAGCTCAGATATGGAGCCACAACCCCCTGTAGTGTTACTATAAAAAAAATTCAATCACTTACCCTTGGTCCAATGATGAGGTTCGCACCTTCTGACCTTACTGGACTTCTCCAGAGAGATCCCTACACCATAAGGCCATGAGGCACTTTACGCTCCTGTTCTGACGCACCGGCCAGCTCAGGACCGCGGTCACCACACCATAAAACTCTGAAACATCCAATACAAAATTTTAAAATAGTGGCCTTCTCTATATCCATATCCACAACTGATATGTTTCCTCTTAGTACGTTGGTTTGCGTTTTGGGGCATTGGTTTGCCTAATTCTACAAGTTTCAAACAATGTATATCAAGAATTAAGATAGAAAATTACTTCTCTTTTCAACAATCCGGTATCTAGTATACATTTCTGACTTCTGGCAATTATATTCACTCTCTTTATCACATGAAAACAATTGCTCTTAACCTAAACAAAAATGTACTTTACTGCTTTAGCAACAACCATTAACCCTAATATTTTACTTCATATAATCTTACAATATCTATATCATGGCAAACAACTTTAAAGCTTATAATTTCTTTACGACCTTTTCTTATGTTTAACTTCCTTTATAACAGAATCATTTCTAGAGAATGGACAATCTTCACAAAATTTTAATATTATAATCGTTACTATCCTGGTAGTAACCTCCTATCCACACACACTATTGTACCATAAACATAATAAAACACAATAAAACATTGTACATCATAAGCATTAAACACTAACACTGAACAATTCACATTACTTAATTCATATTTACATAACTTGTAGTAGAATTTTATGACATTTTTCCTATCAACAATTCTCTATTCAACTTTTAATATTTAACATTCATTTAGATTCTATACAACAACAAAAATTTCAAATTGATCATTACCTTTCAGTTACATCACCTTTCTACTATGAATTTTCCTTTCTAACCTTTTTATCCTTAACTAGTTTGGGTGACTCTCTATTATTCACTATTCTCTATATCTTATTTTGGTATTTCTCAACATAACCTTACTACCCCCTTTTCTCTACTAACAACCGCTTCTAACCATTAATATATAATATGATACCAATATCTCAATAAAAACCCCCTTCACAAATCCCATTTAAAACCTCTGGCACCGCTCATTTTTGTACTAGTATGTGTGTATTCCCTCTAACCAACTCATTCCCTTATCGGTTCCTGACCCTTTCAGGTAACCCTTTCCGGCGCTAATCGGTCCCTTCCTGTCTCAACATCTCTCGTTGGACTCCTACACCAATACCCTTATTACAAAATATCACCATCAACAACTATAAAATTACCATCCACATTACTCACCTCTACATATATAACAACTAACCTACTGTGTCCCTAAAATATCTAACACCTCTTTATATATTGTCAGCATCTCAACACTTTATTTTCCGTAACTCCCATTAACTCTATTCAACTAACTCCAATGCCCTGATTTATCACTATTCCCAAACCTCTTTACAACATTTCACCTTAATATACCACTAGAAAATCATCACTTATCTACTAACAACAATACCTCTCAATACCCAAACCTATAACATGCTTAATCATTTACTAACCCTTTAGAATCTAAATTCCATAATATCCTTTCAAAATCATTATTAAACTTCTTTTGATTATTTAAAATTCTACAATAGTTTACACACAAAAAATACATAAAATACACAACAGCAAAGTACACAAATATACTTAACATAATAACATCTACACATAAAAGAATATACAGTCCAACTTATTATTTCTTATCATTAACCACAAATCGTTCCATAAGACAATGCACTTCAAAACCACATTATTCATATCATTAAATGTTCACGAACAATAAACAATACACAATTACCCCATATCGTCAAATAATAGTCTAACATATTTGTAACATAGATCAATCTTATTTATATCAATTTTATTATTATTATTATTATAATCCTTTACTTCTATGTCATTCATCATCACTTCTGTTGGTTCATATACCTGTTCAATATTGGTCAATTTTGTCCAGTCTCCGTTGGTATTATCTGTTAACATTAGGTAAGTTATATTATCATTGTTAACCTCATCTACTGCTATCTCAATGTCATTGTAAGGTAAGTACTCATTATCATTATTATTTCTCTCTATGCCTAGCCTTTCTATGAATTCTTCATAATTTTTCTTTACTTTAAATATCTCTATTTCTCTCTTTCTCTCTCTCTCAAAACATTTCTCACCATCATACCAAGCTACACACTCTCTCTCAAAACATGCAGGGGATACTAACTTATCATTACAGCACCACCTGTGAAGTGCACAAAAAACCAAGGGAAATTTATCTGTAGACCTATCGTCTTTCACATACTCACGTGAAGCCATTTCTTCACCCCCCACTACAACATTACAGGAAAAATTTACCCCCTGCAACCCCTTTATCTGTAAATTCTCTCTATACTTTCTCTCTAATTCATCAACACTTTTTATCACTTCCTTATCAAATTCTACTCCCATTATACTCTTATCACCACTCTCAATACTCACACAATTATTTTCTAACACCATATTTTTAATTCTATTATCATAATTCTCACCACTGCTTACCTTGTCTTTATTTTCATTCAATTTACTTGATTCTCTATTATTCTCTACCCCCATTTTACTCTCGTAATTTTCATCTACTTTATTCTTTTGTCTATCAAACTTCTCATTAACTAATGCAACTATTTTCTCTTCCGTTTTATCGAAACGTGCGTGCATTTCATCAATTCGTTTATCAAAATTAAAATTTTGTTTTTTGATTTCATTTTTTATTTCGTTAAATTTTACATTAAATTGGTTTAATTTACTGTTCAACTGGCCGTTCTGTATTTGCATTAATTGGAAAAGGTCTTCCAATGAAACTTTATTCATGGTACGTGTTGAATTCAACACCAATGACTCTGTGTTTATATTTTCTATGTTACTGTTTTCGTTATTATCTGCCATTATGAAATGTTAATGACTTGTTGCTCTATATTGGCGTTACCACCTAACCTACAACCGTATTCTCAGTTTCAATGACCACTCTGCCGTCATTCAGGCTTATTATATAAAATACACTAATATATTTTTATATAGTCACCAGTTCGGGCGGCAATTGTGAACTTACACACATATATAAATAAAATATAAATGTATCTGTATGCAGGAATAACCAGTAACCTATATTTGGGTTTGTTTACATTACTTGTTTGAAGCACGTATGTCACGCGCACCATAATTATGGTACTTACCATAGTTGGAGTATCTGGTTACTTCAATCTTGTTGTTTTTATTATTACCTAGGGTCCAAGGATTCAACTCAGCGAGATTGCTGACAGAGATGGTCATAGAAATGAGAATACGTTTATTTGAAGCAGTTACCATTAATCTTAATTTATTTTGTAATTTCGTTAAGCGTGTACACAGTATAACATTTAAACATGGCGGCCATTACTTATACTGGCTCTTTGTTATAAAACTTCTTTATGTTCTATCAAACATTAATTTATCAAACTTTATTTACGTAATATGCATCAGTTTCATGGTCAATGGACCTATATGCTATTTACTTATCACTAACGCAAACCAACCCCCCTTTAGAAGTCGACATTTAACATTCACACACCTCTCTCTCTCTCACATCCATACAGGCATTTTTCAATTTACTTTTGAATGTGTACACATAATAATCGTAATTTTCTAATTAAAAGAGCTCTTTAAATAAAATTCGGGTTTGCCACTTCCCTTGTAAGTAGACTGGACGTTCTGGTAGCGGTTCACATGTTGATTCCAAACGGAGTGGTTACATCCTTCTGAGTACACTGATTCTACATTTATTTTTCAAAATATTACTTCACACTGTCTAGATTTTGAATGTAGCTAACACTGGTTTACATTTTTATTACATTGTTAATATTTTAAAGCACTTAAACTGCCTATTTCAAGCCAGCACAATGGTTAGCGTGTTGTCGCCATGATGAATTTCTGTAGACTGGGGCGAAAATTATGCAAATTTTACGTATGTGTGTGTGAGTAAACGTCATCGTTCTTTGTCTCTTGTTATATAATTGCCTTGTTAGTTACGTATTTTAATCACGTCATTGTTGTTTTAATGACGTTTGGCGTGTTCGACCAATGACACCGAAGTATGAAGTGCCGTTATTAGTGGCTGTAACCATTATAAGTCTTTTTATCTGCACGTACACTGCTGTCCTTGAAATTATTTTGTTGTCTCGGAACTGCGTCGTTGTAGGCAAAAACCAAGGGAAATTGTATTACCCATATAAATGACTTTTAAAAACATCGAAACACCATAATTTACTACCTTGCATACCATACTTTTTATATCAGACTTTTTGTACTGTCACAAAACCCCCTCAATGAAAGGTTTTGTGTCGAGACACAAAAACTTTCATTGACTCATTCACACTTTCTAAAAGGATCAGCTCAGATATGGAGCCACAACCCCCTGTAGTGTTACTATAAAAAAAATTCAATCACTTACCCTTGGTCCAATGATGAGGTTCGCACCTTCTGACCTTACTGGACTTCTCCAGAGAGATCCCTACACCATAAGGCCATGAGGCACTTTACGCTCCTGTTCTGACGCACCGGCCAGCTCAGGACCGCGGTCACCACACCATAAAACTCTGAAACATCCAATACAAAATTTTAAAATAGTGGCCTTCTCTATATCCATATCCACAACTGATATGTTTCCTCTTAGTACGTTGGTTTGCGTTTTGGGGCATTGGTTTGCCTAATTCTACAAGTTTCAAACAATGTATATCAAGAATTAAGATAGAAAATTACTTCTCTTTTCAACAATCCGGTATCTAGTATACATTTCTGACTTCTGGCAATTATATTCACTCTCTTTATCACATGAAAACAATTGCTCTTAACCTAAACAAAAATGTACTTTACTGCTTTAGCAACAACCATTAACCCTAATATTTTACTTCATATAATCTTACAATATCTATATCATGGCAAACAACTTTAAAGCTTATAATTTCTTTACGACCTTTTCTTATGTTTAACTTCCTTTATAACAGAATCATTTCTAGAGAATGGACAATCTTCACAAAATTTTAATATTATAATCGTTACTATCCTGGTAGTAACCTCCTATCCACACACACTATTGTACCATAAACATAATAAAACACAATAAAACATTGTACATCATAAGCATTAAACACTAACACTGAACAATTCACATTACTTAATTCATATTTACATAACTTGTAGTAGAATTTTATGACATTTTTCCTATCAACAATTCTCTATTCAACTTTTAATATTTAACATTCATTTAGATTCTATACAACAACAAAAATTTCAAATTGATCATTACCTTTCAGTTACATCACCTTTCTACTATGAATTTTCCTTTCTAACCTTTTTATCCTTAACTAGTTTGGGTGACTCTCTATTATTCACTATTCTCTATATCTTATTTTGGTATTTCTCAACATAACCTTACTACCCCCTTTTCTCTACTAACAACCGCTTCTAACCATTAATATATAATATGACACCAATATCTCAATAATAACCCCCTTCACAAATCCCATTTAAAACCTCTGGCACCGCTCATTTTTGTACTAGTATGTGTGTATTCCCTCTAACCAACTCATTCCCTTATCGGTTCCTGACCCTTTCAGGTAACCCTTTCCGGCGCTAATCGGTCCCTTCCTGTCTCAACATCTCTCGTTGGACTCCTACACCAATACCCTTATTACAAAATATCACCATCAACAACTATAAAATTACCATCCACATTACTCACCTCTACATATATAACAACTAACCTACTGTGTCCCTAAAATATCTAACACCTCTTTATATATTGTCAGCATCTCAACACTTTATTTTCCGTAACTCCCATTAACTCTATTCAACTAACTCCAATGCCCTGATTTATCACTATTCCCAAACCTCTTTACAACATTTCACCTTAATATACCACTAAAAAATCATCACTTATCTACTAACAACAATACCTCTCAATACCCAAACCTATAACATGCTTAATCATTTACTAACCCTTTAGAATCTAAATTCCATAATATCCTTTCAAAATCATTATTAAACTTCTTTTGATTATTTAAAATTCTACAATAGTTTACACACAAAAAATACATAAAATACACAACAGCAAAGTACACAAATATACTTAACATAATAACATCTACACATAAAAGAATATACAGTCCAACTTATTATTTCTTATCATTAACCACAAATCGTTCCATAAGACAATGCACTTCAAAACCACATTATTCATATCATTAAATGTTCATGAACAATAAACAATACACAATTACCCCATATCGTCAAATAATAGTCTAACATATTTGTAACATAGATCAATCTTATTTATATCAATTTTATTATTATTATTATTATAATCCTTTACTTCTATGTCATTCATCATCACTTCTGTTGGTTCATATACCTGTTCAATATTGGTCAATTTTGTCCAGTCTCCGTTGGTATTATCTGTTAACATTAGGTAAGTTATATTATCATTTTTAACCTCATCTACTGCTATCTCAATGTCATTGTAAGGTAAGTACTCATTATCATTATTATTTCTCTCTATGCCTAGCCTTTCTATGAATTCTTCATAATTTTTCTTTACTTTAAATATCTCTATTTCTCTCTTTCTCTCTCTCTCAAAACATTTCTCACCATCATACCAAGCTACACACTCTCTCTCAAAACATGCAGGGGATACTAACTTATCATTACAGCACCACCTGTGAAGTGCACAAAAAACCAAGGGAAATTTATCTGTAGACCTATCGTCTTTCACATACTCACGTGAAGCCATTTCTTCACCCCCCACTACAACATTACAGGAAAAATTTACCCCCTGCAACCCCTTTATCTGTAAATTCTCTCTATACTTTCTCTCTAATTCATCAACACTTTTTATCACTTCCTTATCAAATTCTACTCCCATTATACTCTTATCACCACTCTCAATACTCACACAATTATTTTCTAACACCATATTTTTAATTCTATTATCATAATTCTCACCACTGCTTACCTTGTCTTTATTTTCATTCAATTTACTTGATTCTCTATTATTCTCTACCCCCATTTTACTCTCGTAATTTTCATCTACTTTATTCTTTTGTCTATCAAACTTCTCACTAACTAATGCAACTATTTTCTCTTCCGTTTTATCGAAACGTGCGTGCATTTCATCAATTCGTTTATCAAAATTAAAATTTTGTTTTTTGATTTCATTTTTTATTTCGTTAAATTTTACATTAAATTGGTTTAATTTACTGTTCAACTGGCCGTTCTGTATTTGCATTAATTGGAAAAGGTCTTCCAATGAAACTTTATTCATGGTACGTGTTGAATTCAACACCAATGACTCTGTGTTTATATTTTCTATGTTACTGTTTTCGTTATTATCTGCCATTATGAAATGTTAATGACTTGTTGCTCTATATTGGCGTTACCACCTAACCTACAACCGTATTCTCAGTTTCAATGCCCACTCTGCCGTCATTCAGGCTTATTATATAAAATACACTAATATATTTTTATATAGTCACCAGTTCGGGCGGCAATTGTGAACTTACACACATATATAAATAAAATATAAATGTATCTGTATGCAGGAATAACCAGTAACCTATATTTGGGTTTGTTTACATTACTTGTTTGAAGCACGTATGTCACGCGCACCATAATTATGGTACTTACCATAGTTGGAGTATCTGGTTACTTCAATCTTGTTGTTTTTATTATTACCTAGGGTCCAAGGATTCAACTCAGCGAGATTGCTGACAGAGATGGTCATAGAAATGAGAATACGTTTATTTGAAGCAGTTACCATTAATCTTAATTTATTTTGTAATTTCGTTAAGCGTGTACACAGTATAACATTTAAACATGGCGGCCATTACTTATACTGGCTCTTTGTTATAAAACTTCTTTATGTTCTATCAAACATTAATTTATCAAACTTTATTTACGTAATATGCATCAGTTTCATGGTCAATGGACCTATATGCTATTTACTTATCACTAACGCAAACCAACCCCCCTTTAGAAGTCGACATTTAACATTCACACACCTCTCTCTCTCTCACATCCATACAGGCATTTTTCAATTTACTTTTGAATGTGTACACATAATAATCGTAATTTTCTAATTAAAAGAGCTCTTTAAATAAAATTCGGGTTTGCCACTTCCCTTGTAAGTAGACTGGACGTTCTGGTAGCGGTTCACATGTTGATTCCAAACGGAGTGGTTACATCCTTCTGAGTACACTGATTCTACATTTATTTTTCAAAATATTACTTCACACTGTCTAGATTTTGAATGTAGCTAACACTGGTTTACATTTTTATTACATTGTTAATATTTTAAAGCACTTAAACTGCCTATTTCAAGCCAGCACAATGGTTAGCGTGTTGTCGCCATGATGAATTTCTGTAGACTGGGGCGAAAATTATGCAAATTTTACGTATGTGTGTGTGAGTAAACGTCATCGTTCTTTGTCTCTTGTTATATAATTGCCTTGTTAGTTACGTATTTTAATCACGTCATTGTTGTTTTAATGACGTTTGGCGTGTTCGACCAATGACACCGAAGTATGAAGTGCCGTTATTAGTGGCTGTAACCATTATAAGTCTTTTTATCTGCACGTACACTGCTGTCCTTGAAATTATTTTGTTGTCTCGGAACTGCGTCGTTGTAGGCAAAAACCAAGGGAAATTGTATTACCCATATAAATGACTTTTAAAAACATCGAAACACCATAATTTACTACCTTGCATACCATACTTTTTATATCAGACTTTTTGTACTGTCACAAAACCCCCT
This sequence comes from Magicicada septendecula, assembly GCA_034769895.1. NCBI lineage: Eukaryota > Metazoa > Arthropoda > Insecta > Hemiptera > Cicadidae > Magicicada > Magicicada septendecula. Next base: position 489,864,078 of record CM068370.1, on the reverse strand, counting down.
CAATGAAAGGTTTTGTGTCGAGACACAAAAACTTTCATTGACTCATTCACACTTTCTAAAAGGATCAGCTCAGATATGGAGCCACAACCCCCTGTAGTGTTACTATAAAAAAAATTCAATCACTTACCCTTGGTCCAATGATGAGGTTCGCACCTTCTGACCTTACTGGACTTCTCCAGAGAGATCCCTACACCATAAGGCCATGAGGCACTTTACGCTCCTGTTCTGACGCACCGGCCAGCTCAGGACCGCGGTCACCACACCATAAAACTCTGAAACATCCAATACAAAATTTTAAAATAGTGGCCTTCTCTATATCCATATCCACAACTGATATGTTTCCTCTTAGTACGTTGGTTTGCGTTTTGGGGCATTGGTTTGCCTAATTCTACAAGTTTCAAACAATGTATATCAAGAATTAAGATAGAAAATTACTTCTCTTTTCAACAATCCGGTATCTAGTATACATTTCTGACTTCTGGCAATTATATTCACTCTCTTTATCACATGAAAACAATTGCTCTTAACCTAAACAAAAATGTACTTTACTGCTTTAGCAACAACCATTAACCCTAATATTTTACTTCATATAATCTTACAATATCTATATCATGGCAAACAACTTTAAAGCTTATAATTTCTTTACGACCTTTTCTTATGTTTAACTTCCTTTATAACAGAATCATTTCTAGAGAATGGACAATCTTCACAAAATTTTAATATTATAATCGTTACTATCCTGGTAGTAACCTCCTATCCACACACACTATTGTACCATAAACATAATAAAACACAATAAAACATTGTACATCATAAGCATTAAACACTAACACTGAACAATTCACATTACTTAATTCATATTTACATAACTTGTAGTAGAATTTTATGACATTTTTCCTATCAACAATTCTCTATTCAACTTTTAATATTTAACATTCATTTAGATTCTATACAACAACAAAAATTTCAAATTGATCATTACCTTTCAGTTACATCACCTTTCTACTATGAATTTTCCTTTCTAACCTTTTTATCCTTAACTAGTTTGGGTGACTCTCTATTATTCACTATTCTCTATATCTTATTTTGGTATTTCTCAACATAACCTTACTACCCCCTTTTCTCTACTAACAACCGCTTCTAACCATTAATATATAATATGACACCAATATCTCAATAATAACCCCCTTCACAAATCCCATTTAAAACCTCTGGCACCGCTCATTTTTGTACTAGTATGTGTGTATTCCCTCTAACCAACTCATTCCCTTATCGGTTCCTGACCCTTTCAGGTAACCCTTTCCGGCGCTAATCGGTCCCTTCCTGTCTCAACATCTCTCGTTGGACTCCTACACCAATACCCTTATTACAAAATATCACCATCAACAACTATAAAATTACCATCCACATTACTCACCTCTACATATATAACAACTAACCTACTGTGTCCCTAAAATATCTAACACCTCTTTATATATTGTCAGCATCTCAACACTTTATTTTCCGTAACTCCCATTAACTCTATTCAACTAACTCCAATGCCCTGATTTATCACTATTCCCAAACCTCTTTACAACATTTCACCTTAATATACCACCAAAAAATCATCACTTATCTACTAACAACAATACCTCTCAATACCCAAACCTATAACATGCTTAATCATTTACTAACCCTTTAGAATCTAAATTCCATAATATCCTTTCAAAATCATTATTAAACTTCTTTTGATTATTTAAAATTCTACAATAGTTTACACACAAAAAATACATAAAATACACAACAGCAAAGTACACAAATATACTTAACATAATAACATCTACACATAAAAGAATATACAGTCCAACTTATTATTTCTTATCATTAACCACAAATCGTTCCATAAGACAATGCACTTCAAAACCACATTATTCATATCATTAAATGTTCATGAACAATAAACAATACACAATTACCCCATATCGTCAAATAATAGTCTAACATATTTGTAACATAGATCAATCTTATTTATATCAATTTTATTATTATTATTATTATAATCCTTTACTTCTATGTCATTCATCATCACTTCTGTTGGTTCATATACCTGTTCAATATTGGTCAATTTTGTCCAGTCTCCGTTGGTATTATCTGTTAACATTAGGTAAGTTATATTATCATTGTTAACCTCATCTACTGCTATCTCAATGTCATTGTAAGGTAAGTACTCATTATCATTATTATTTCTCTCTATGCCTAGCCTTTCTATGAATTCTTCATAATTTTTCTTTACTTTAAATATCTCTATTTCTCTCTTTCTCTCTCTCTCAAAACATTTCTCACCATCATACCAAGCTACACACTCTCTCTCAAAACATGCAGGGGATACTAACTTATCATTACAGCACCACCTGTGAAGTGCACAAAAAACCAAGGGAAATTTATCTGTAGACCTATCGTCTTTCACATACTCACGTGAAGCCATTTCTTCACCCCCCACTACAACATTACAGGAAAAATTTACCCCCTGCAACCCCTTTATCTGTAAATTCTCTCTATACTTTCTCTCTAATTCATCAACACTTTTTATCACTTCCTTATCAAATTCTACTCCCATTATACTCTTATCACCACTCTCAATACTCACACAATTATTTTCTAACACCATATTTTTAATTCTATTATCATAATTCTCACCACTGCTTACCTTGTCTTTATTTTCATTCAATTTACTTGATTCTCTATTATTCTCTACCCCCATTTTACTCTCGTAATTTTCATCTACTTTATTCTTTTGTCTATCAAACTTCTCACTAACTAATGCAACTATTTTCTCTTCCGTTTTATCGAAACGTGCGTGCATTTCATCAATTCGTTTATCAAAATTAAAATTTTGTTTTTTGATTTCATTTTTTATTTCGTTAAATTTTACATTAAATTGGTTTAATTTACTGTTCAACTGGCCGTTCTGTATTTGCATTAATTGGAAAAGGTCTTCCAATGAAACTTTATTCATGGTACGTGTTGAATTCAACACCAATGACTCTGTGTTTATATTTTCTATGTTACTGTTTTCGTTATTATCTGCCATTATGAAATGTTAATGACTTGTTGCTCTATATTGGCGTTACCACCTAACCTACAACCGTATTCTCAGTTTCAATGACCACTCTGCCGTCATTCAGGCTTATTATATAAAATACACTAATATATTTTTATATAGTCACCAGTTCGGGCGGCAATTGTGAACTTACACACATATATAAATAAAATATAAATGTATCTGTATGCAGGAATAACCAGTAACCTATATTTGGGTTTGTTTACATTACTTGTTTGAAGCACGTATGTCACGCGCACCATAATTATGGTACTTACCATAGTTGGAGTATCTGGTTACTTCAATCTTGTTGTTTTTATTATTACCTAGGGTCCAAGGATTCAACTCAGCGAGATTGCTGACAGAGATGGTCATAGAAATGAGAATACGTTTATTTGAAGCAGTTACCATTAATCTTAATTTATTTTGTAATTTCGTTAAGCGTGTACACAGTATAACATTTAAACATGGCGGCAATTACTTATACTGGCTCTTTGTTATAAAACTTCTTTATGTTCTATCAAACATTAATTTATCAAACTTTATTTACGTAATATGCATCAGTTTCATGGTCAATGGACCTATATGCTATTTACTTATCACTAACGCAAACCAACCCCCCTTTAGAAGTCGACATTTAACATTCACACACCTCTCTCTCTCTCACATCCATACAGGCATTTTTCAATTTACTTTTGAATGTGTACACATAATAATCGTAATTTTCTAATTAAAAGAGCTCTTTAAATAAAATTCGGGTTTGCCACTTCCCTTGTAAGTAGACTGGACGTTCTGGTAGCGGTTCACATGTTGATTCCAAACGGAGTGGTTACATCCTTCTGAGTACACTGATTCTACATTTATTTTTCAAAATATTACTTCACACTGTCTAGATTTTGAATGTAGCTAACACTGGTTTACATTTTTATTACATTGTTAATATTTTAAAGCACTTAAACTGCCTATTTCAAGCCAGCACAATGGTTAGCGTGTTGTCGCCATGATGAATTTCTGTAGACTGGGGCGAAAATTATGCAAATTTTACGTATGTGTGTGTGAGTAAACGTCATCGTTCTTTGTCTCTTGTTATATAATTGCCTTGTTAGTTACGTATTTTAATCACGTCATTGTTGTTTTAATGACGTTTGGCGTGTTCGACCAATGACACCGAAGTATGAAGTGCCGTTATTAGTGGCTGTAACCATTATAAGTCTTTTTATCTGCACGTACACTGCTGTCCTTGAAATTATTTTGTTGTCTCGGAACTGCGTCGTTGTAGGCAAAAACCAAGGGAAATTGTATTACCCATATAAATGACTTTTAAAAACATCGAAACACCATAATTTACTACCTTGCATACCATACTTTTTATATCAGACTTTTTGTACTGTCACAAAACCCCCTCAATGAAAGGTTTTGTGTCGAGACACAAAAACTTTCATTGACTCATTCACACTTTCTAAAAGGATCAGCTCAGATATGGAGCCACAACCCCCTGTAGTGTTACTATAAAAAAAATTCAATCACTTACCCTTGGTCCAATGATGAGGTTCGCACCTTCTGACCTTACTGGACTTCTCCAGAGAGATCCCTACACCATAAGGCCATGAGGCATTTTACGCTCCTGTTCTGACGCACCGGCCAGCTCAGGACCGCGGTCACCACACCATAAAACTCTGAAACATCCAATACAAAATTTTAAAATAGTGGCCTTCTCTATATCCATATCCACAACTGATATGTTTCCTCTTAGTACGTTGGTTTGCGTTTTGGGGCATTGGTTTGCCTAATTCTACAAGTTTCAAACAATGTATATCAAGAATTAAGATAGAAAATTACTTCTCTTTTCAACAATCCGGTATCTAGTATACATTTCTGACTTCTGGCAATTATATTCACTCTCTTTATCACATGAAAACAATTGCTCTTAACCTAAACAAAAATGTACTTTACTGCTTTAGCAACAACCATTAACCCTAATATTTTACTTCATATAATCTTACAATATCTATATCATGGCAAACAACTTTAAAGCTTATAATTTCTTTACGACCTTTTCTTATGTTTAACTTCCTTTATAACAGAATCATTTCTAGAGAATGGACAATCTTCACAAAATTTTAATATTATAATCGTTACTATCCTGGTAGTAACCTCCTATCCACACACACTATTGTACCATAAACATAATAAAACACAATAAAACATTGTACATCATAAGCATTAAACACTAACACTGAACAATTCACATTACTTAATTCATATTTACATAACTTGTAGTAGAATTTTATGACATTTTTCCTATCAACAATTCTCTATTCAACTTTTAATATTTAACATTCATTTAGATTCTATACAACAACAAAAATTTCAAATTGATCATTACCTTTCAGTTACATCACCTTTCTACTATGAATTTTCCTTTCTAACCTTTTTATCCTTAACTAGTTTGGGTGACTCTCTATTATTCACTATTCTCTATATCTTATTTTGGTATTTCTCAACATAACCTTACTACCCCCTTTTCTCTACTAACAACCGCTTCTAACCATTAATATATAATATGACACCAATATCTCAATAATAACCCCCTTCACAAATCCCATTTAAAACCTCTGGCACCGCTCATTTTTGTACTAGTATGTGTGTATTCCCTCTAACCAACTCATTCCCTTATCGGTTCCTGACCCTTTCAGGTAACCCTTTCCGGCGCTAATCGGTCCCTTCCTGTCTCAACATCTCTCGTTGGACTCCTACACCAATACCCTTATTACAAAATATCACCATCAACAACTATAAAATTACCATCCACATTACTCACCTCTACATATATAACAACTAACCTACTGTGTCCCTAAAATATCTAACACCTCTTTATATATTGTCAGCATCTCAACACTTTATTTTCCGTAACTCCCATTAACTCTATTCAACTAACTCCAATGCCCTGATTTATCACTATTCCCAAACCTCTTTACAACATTTCACCTTAATATACCACTAAAAAATCATCACTTATCTACTAACAACAATACCTCTCAATACCCAAACCTATAACATGCTTAATCATTTACTAACCCTTTAGAATCTAAATTCCATAATATCCTTTCAAAATCATTATTAAACTTCTTTTGATTATTTGAAATTCTACAATAGTTTACACACAAAAAATACATAAAATACACAACAGCAAAGTACACAAATATACTTAACATAATAACATCTACACATAAAAGAATATACAGTCCAACTTATTATTTCTTATCATTAACCACAAATCGTTCCATAAGACAATGCACTTCAAAACCACATTATTCATATCATTAAATGTTCATGAACAATAAACAATACACAATTACCCCATATCGTCAAATAATAGTCTAACATATTTGTAACATAGATCAATCTTATTTATATCAATTTTATTATTATTATTATTATAATCCTTTACTTCTATGTCATTCATCATCACTTCTGTTGGTTCATATACCTGTTCAATATTGGTCAATTTTGTCCAGTCTCCGTTGGTATTATCTGTTAACATTAGGTAAGTTATATTATCATTGTTAACCTCATCTACTGCTATCTCAATGTCATTGTAAGGTAAGTACTCATTATCATTATTATTTCTCTCTATGCCTAGCCTTTCTATGAATTCTTCATAATTTTTCTTTACTTTAAATATCTCTATTTCTCTCTTTCTCTCTCTCTCAAAACATTTCTCACCATCATACCAAGCTACACACTCTCTCTCAAAACATGCAGGGGATACTAACTTATCATTACAGCACCACCTGTGAAGTGCACAAAAAACCAAGGGAAATTTATCTGTAGACCTATCGTCTTTCACATACTCACGTGAAGCCATTTCTTCACCCCCCACTACAACATTACAGGAAAAATTTACCCCCTGCAACCCCTTTATCTGTAAATTCTCTCTATACTTTCTCTCTAATTCATCAACACTTTTTATCACTTCCTTATCAAATTCTACTCCCATTATACTCTTATCACCACTCTCAATACTCACACAATTATTTTCTAACACCATATTTTTAATTCTATTATCATAATTCTCACCACTGCTTACCTTGTCTTTATTTTCATTCAATTTACTTGATTCTCTATTATTCTCTACCCCCATTTTACTCTCGTAATTTTCATCTACTTTATTCTTTTGTCTATCAAACTTCTCACTAACTAATGCAACTATTTTCTCTTCCGTTTTATCGAAACGTGCGTGCATTTCATCAATTCGTTTATCAAAATTAAAATTTTGTTTTTTGATTTCATTTTTTATTTCGTTAAATTTTACATTAAATTGGTTTAATTTACTGTTCAACTGGCCGTTCTGTATTTGCATTAATTGGAAAAGGTCTTCCAATGAAACTTTATTCATGGTACGTGTTGAATTCAACACCAATGACTCTGTGTTTATATTTTCTATGTTACTGTTTTCGTTATTATCTGCCATTATGAAATGTTAATGACTTGTTGCTCTATATTGGCGTTACCACCTAACCTACAACCGTATTCTCAGTTTCAATGCCCACTCTGCCGTCATTCAGGCTTATTATATAAAATACACTAATATATTTTTATATAGTCACCAGTTCGGGCGGCAATTGTGAACTTACACACATATATAAATAAAATATAAATGTATCTGTATGCAGGAATAACCAGTAACCTATATTTGGGTTTGTTTACATTACTTGTTTGAAGCACGTATGTCACGCGCACCATAATTATGGTACTTACCATAGTTGGAGTATCTGGTTACTTCAATCTTGTTGTTTTTATTATTACCTAGGGTCCAAGGATTCAACTCAGCGAGATTGCTGACAGAGATGGTCATAGAAATGAGAATACGTTTATTTGAAGCAGTTACCATTAATCTTAATTTATTTTGTAATTTCGTTAAGCGTGTACACAGTATAACATTTAAACATGGCGGCCATTACTTATACTGGCTCTTTGTTATAAAACTTCTTTATGTTCTATCAAACATTAATTTATCAAACTTTATTTACGTAATATGCATCAGTTTCATGGTCAATGGACCTATATGCTATTTACTTATCACTAACGCAAACCAACCCCCCTTTAGAAGTCGACATTTAACATTCACACACCTCTCTCTCTCTCACATCCATACAGGCATTTTTCAATTTACTTTTGAATGTGTACACATAATAATCGTAATTTTCTAATTAAAAGAGCTCTTTAAATAAAATTCGGGTTTGCCACTTCCCTTGTAAGTAGACTGGACGTTCTGGTAGCGGTTCACATGTTGATTCCAAACGGAGTGGTTACATCCTTCTGAGTACACTGATTCTACATTTATTTTTCAAAATATTACTTCACACTGTCTAGATTTTGAATGTAGCTAACACTGGTTTACATTTTTATTACATTGTTAATATTTTAAAGCACTTAAACTGCCTATTTCAAGCCAGCACAATGGTTAGCGTGTTGTCGCCATGATGAATTTCTGTAGACTGGGGCGAAAATTATGCAAATTTTACGTATGTGTGTGTGAGTAAACGTCATCGTTCTTTGTCTCTTGTTATATAATTGCCTTGTTAGTTACGTATTTTAATCACGTCATTGTTGTTTTAATGACGTTTGGCGTGTTCGACCAATGACACCGAAGTATGAAGTGCCGTTATTAGTGGCTGTAACCATTATAAGTCTTTTTATCTGCACGTACACTGCTGTCCTTGAAATTATTTTGTTGTCTCGGAACTGCGTCGTTGTAGGCAAAAACCAAGGGAAATTGTATTACCCATATAAATGACTTTTAAAAACATCGAAACACCATAATTTACTACCTTGCATACCATACTTTTTATATCAGACTTTTTGTACTGTCACAAAACCCCCTCAATGAAAGGTTTTGTGTCGAGACACAAAAACTTTCATTGACTCATTCACACTTTCTAAAAGGATCAGCTCAGATATGGAGCCACAACCCCCTGTAGTGTTACTATAAAAAAAATTCAATCACTTACCCTTGGTCCAATGATGAGGTTCGCACCTTCTGACCTTACTGGACTTCTCCAGAGAGATCCCTACACCATAAGGCCATGAGGCACTTTACGCTCCTGTTCTGACGCACCGGCCAGCTCAGGACCGCGGTCACCACACCATAAAACTCTGAAACATCCAATACAAAATTTTAAAATAGTGGCCTTCTCTATATCCATATCCACAACTGATATGTTTCCTCTTAGTACGTTGGTTTGCGTTTTGGGGCATTGGTTTGCCTAATTCTACAAGTTTCAAACAATGTATATCAAGAATTAAGATAGAAAATTACTTCTCTTTTCAACAATCCGGTATCTAGTATACATTTCTGACTTCTGGCAATTATATTCACTCTCTTTATCACATGAAAACAATTGCTCTTAACCTAAACAAAAATGTACTTTACTGCTTTAGCAACAACCATTAACCCTAATATTTTACTTCATATAATCTTACAATATCTATATCATGGCAAACAACTTTAAAGCTTATAATTTCTTTACGACCTTTTCTTATGTTTAACTTCCTTTATAACAGAATCATTTCTAGAGAATGGACAATCTTCACAAAATTTTAATATTATAATCGTTACTATCCTGGTAGTAACCTCCTATCCACACACACTATTGTACCATAAACATAATAAAACACAATAAAACATTGTACATCATAAGCATTAAACACTAACACTGAACAATTCACATTACTTAATTCATATTTACATAACTTGTAGTAGAATTTTATGACATTTTTCCTATCAACAATTCTCTATTCAACTTTTAATATTTAACATTCATTTAGATTCTATACAACAACAAAAATTTCAAATTGATCATTACCTTTCAGTTACATCACCTTTCTACTATGAATTTTCCTTTCTAACCTTTTTATCCTTAACTAGTTTGGGTGACTCTCTATTATTCACTATTCTCTATATCTTATTTTGGTATTTCTCAACATAACCTTACTACCCCCTTTTCTCTACTAACAACCGCTTCTAACCATTAATATATAATATGACACCAATATCTCAATAATAACCCCCTTCACAAATCCCATTTAAAACCTCTGGCACCGCTCATTTTTGTACTAGTATGTGTGTATTCCCTCTAACCAACTCATTCCCTTATCGGTTCCTGACCCTTTCAGGTAACCCTTTCCGGCGCTAATCGGTCCCTTCCTGTCTCAACATCTCTCGTTGGACTCCTACACCAATACCCTTATTACAAAATATCACCATCAACAACTATAAAATTACCATCCACATTACTCACCTCTACATATATAACAACTAACCTACTGTGTCCCTAAAATATCTAACACCTCTTTATATATTGTCAGCATCTCAACACTTTATTTTCCGTAACTCCCATTAACTCTATTCAACTAACTCCAATGCCCTGATTTATCACTATTCCCAAACCTCTTTACAACATTTCACCTTAATATACCACCAAAAAATCATCACTTATCTACTAACAACAATACCTCTCAATACCCAAACCTATAACATGCTTAATCATTTACTAACCCTTTAGAATCTAAATTCCATAATATCCTTTCAAAATCATTATTAAACTTCTTTTGATTATTTAAAATTCTACAATAGTTTACACACAAAAAATACATAAAATACACAACAGCAAAGTACACAAATATACTTAACATAATAACATCTACACATAAAAGAATATACAGTCCAACTTATTATTTCTTATCATTAACCACAAATCGTTCCATAAGACAATGCACTTCAAAACCACATTATTCATATCATTAAATGTTCATGAACAATAAACAATACACAATTACCCCATATCGTCAAATAATAGTCTAACATATTTGTAACATAGATCAATCTTATTTATATCAATTTTATTATTATTATTATTATAATCCTTTACTTCTATGTCATTCATCATCACTTCTGTTGGTTCATATACCTGTTCAATATTGGTCAATTTTGTCCAGTCTCCGTTGGTATTATCTGTTAACATTAGGTAAGTTATATTATCATTGTTAACCTCATCTACTGCTATCTCAATGTCATTGTAAGGTAAGTACTCATTATCATTATTATTTCTCTCTATGCCTAGCCTTTCTATGAATTCTTCATAATTTTTCTTTACTTTAAATATCTCTATTTCTCTCTCTCTCAAAACATTTCTCACCATCATACCAAGCTACACACTCTCTCTCAAAACATGCAGGGGATACTAACTTATCATTACAGCACCACCTGTGAAGTGCACAAAAAACCAAGGGAAATTTATCTGTAGACCTATCGTCTTTCACATACTCACGTGAAGCCATTTCTTCACCCCCCACTACAACATTACAGGAAAAATTTACCCCCTGCAACCCCTTTATCTGTAAATTCTCTCTATACTTTCTCTCTAATTCATCAACACTTTTTATCACTTCCTTATCAAATTCTACTCCCATTATACTCTTATCACCACTCTCAATACTCACACAATTATTTTCTAACACCATATTTTTAATTCTATTATCATAATTCTCACCACTGCTTACCTTGTCTTTATTTTCATTCAATTTACTTGATTCTCTATTATTCTCTACCCCCATTTTACTCTCGTAATTTTCATCTACTTTATTCTTTTGTCTATCAAACTTCTCATTAACTAATGCAACTATTTTCTCTTCCGTTTTATCGAAACGTGCGTGCATTTCATCAATTCGTTTATCAAAATTAAAATTTTGTTTTTTGATTTCATTTTTTATTTCGTTAAATTTTACATTAAATTGGTTTAATTTACTGTTCAACTGGCCGTTCTGTATTTGCATTAATTGGAAAAGGTCTTCCAATGAAACTTTATTCATGGTACGTGTTGAATTCAACACCAATGACTCTGTGTTTATATTTTCTATGTTACTGTTTTCGTTATTATCTGCCATTATGAAATGTTAATGACTTGTTGCTCTATATTGGCGTTACCACCTAACCTACAACCGTATTCTCAGTTTCAATGACCACTCTGCCGTCATTCAGGCTTATTATATAAAATACACTAATATATTTTTATATAGTCACCAGTTCGGGCGGCAATTGTGAACTTACACACATATATAAATAAAATATAAATGTATCTGTATGCAGGAATAACCAGTAACCTATATTTGGGTTTGTTTACATTACTTGTTTGAAGCACGTATGTCACGCGCACCATAATTATGGTACTTACCATAGTTGGAGTATCTGGTTACTTCAATCTTGTTGTTTTTATTATTACCTAGGGTCCAAGGATTCAACTCAGCGAGATTGCTGACAGAGATGGTCATAGAAATGAGAATACGTTTATTTGAAGCAGTTACCATTAATCTTAATTTATTTTGTAATTTCGTTAAGCGTGTACACAGTATAACATTTAAACATGGCGGCCATTACTTATACTGGCTCTTTGTTATAAAACTTCTTTATGTTCTATCAAACATTAATTTATCAAACTTTATTTACGTAATATGCATCAGTTTCATGGTCAATGGACCTATATGCTATTTACTTATCACTAACGCAAACCAACCCCCCTTTAGAAGTCGACATTTAACATTCACACACCTCTCTCTCTCTCACATCCATACAGGCATTTTTCAATTTACTTTTGAATGTGTACACATAATAATCGTAATTTTCTAATTAAAAGAGCTCTTTAAATAAAATTCGGGTTTGCCACTTCCCTTGTAAGTAGACTGGACGTTCTGGTAGCGGTTCACATGTTGATTCCAAACGGAGTGGTTACATCCTTCTGAGTACACTGATTCTACATTTATTTTTCAAAATATTACTTCACACTGTCTAGATTTTGAATGTAGCTAACACTGGTTTACATTTTTATTACATTGTTAATATTTTAAAGCACTTAAACTGCCTATTTCAAGCCAGCACAATGGTTAGCGTGTTGTCGCCATGATGAATTTCTGTAGACTGGGGCGAAAATTATGTAAATTTTACGTATGTGTGTGTGAGTAAACGTCATCGTTCTTTGTCTTTTGTTATATAATTGCCTTGTTAGTTACGTATTTTAATCACGTCATTGTTGTTTTAATGACGTTTGGCGTGTTCGACCAATGACACCGAAGTATGAAGTGCCGTTATTAGTGGCTGTAACCATTATAAGTCTTTTTATCTGCACGTACACTGCTGTCCTTGAAATTATTTTGTTGTCTCGGAACTGCGTCGTTGTAGGCAAAAACCAAGGGAAATTGTATTACCCATATAAATGACTTTTAAAAACATCGAAACACCATAATTTACTACCTTGCATACCATACTTTTTATATCAGACTTTTTGTACTGTCACAAAACCCCCTCAATGAAAGGTTTTGTGTCGAGGCACAAAAACTTTCATTGACTCATTCACACTTTCTAAAAGGATCAGCTCAGATATGGAGCCACAACCCCCTGTAGTGTTACTATAAAAAAAAATTCAATCACTTACCCTTGGTCCAATGATGAGGTTCGCACCTTCTGACCTTACTGGACTTCTCCAGAGAGATCCCTACACCATAAGGCCATGAGGCATTTTACGCTCCTGTTCTGACGCACCGGCCAGCTCAGGACCGCGGTCACCACACCATAAAACTCTGAAACATCCAATACAAAATTTTAAAATAGTGGCCTTCTCTATATCCATATCCACAACTGATATGTTTCCTCTTAGTACGTTGGTTTGCGTTTTGGGGCATTGGTTTGCCTAATTCTACAAGTTTCAAACAATGTATATCAAGAATTAAGATAGAAAATTACTTCTCTTTTCCACAATCCGGTATCTAGTATACATTTCTGACTTCTGGCAATTATATTCACTCTCTTTATCACATGAAAACAATTGCTCTTAACCTAAACAAAAATGTACTTTACTGCTTTAGCAACAACCATTAACCCTAATATTTTACTTCATATAATCTTACAATATCTATATCATGGCAAACAACTTTAAAGCTTATAATTTCTTTACGACCTTTTCTTATGTTTAACTTCCTTTATAACAGAATCATTTCTAGAGAATGGACAATCTTCACAAAATTTTAATATTATAATCGTTACTATCCTGGTAGTAACCTCCTATCCACACACACTATTGTACCATAAACATAATAAAACACAATAAAACATTGTACATCATAAGCATTAAACACTAACACTGAACAATTCACATTACTTAATTCATATTTACATAACTTGTAGTAGAATTTTATGACATTTTTCCTATCAACAATTCTCTATTCAACTTTTAATATTTAACATTCATTTAGATTCTATACAACAACAAAAATTTCAAATTGATCATTACCTTTCAGTTACATCACCTTTCTACTATGAATTTTCCTTTCTAACCTTTTTATCCTTAACTAGTTTGGGTGACTCTCTATTATTCACTATTCTCTATATCTTATTTTGGTATTTCTCAACATAACCTTACTACCCCCTTTTCTCTACTAACAACCGCTTCTAACCATTAATATATAATATGACACCAATATCTCAATAATAACCCCCTTCACAAATCCCATTTAAAACCTCTGGCACCGCTCATTTTTGTACTAGTATGTGTGTATTCCCTCTAACCAACTCATTCCCTTATCGGTTCCTGACCCTTTCAGGTAACCCTTTCCGGTGCTAATCGGTCCCTTCCTGTCTCAACATCTCTCGTTGGACTCCTACACCAATACCCTTATTACAAAATATCACCATCAACAACTATAAAATTACCATCCACATTACTCACCTCTACATATATAACAACTAACCTACTGTGTCCCTAAAATATCTAACACCTCTTTATATATTGTCAGCATCTCAACACTTTATTTTCCGTAACTCCCATTAACTCTATTCAACTAACTCCAATGCCCTGATTTATCACTATTCCCAAACCTCTTTACAACATTTCACCTTAATATACCACTAGAAAATCATCACTTATCTACTAACAACAATACCTCTCAATACCCAAACCTATAACATGCTTAATCATTTACTAACCCTTTAGAATCTAAATTCCATAATATCCTTTCAAAATCATTATTAAACTTCTTTTGATTATTTAAAATTCTACAATAGTTTACACACAAAAAATACATAAAATACACAACAGCAAAGTACACAAATATACTTAACATAATAACATCTACACATAAAAGAATATACAGTCCAACTTATTATTTCTTATCATTAACCACAAATCGTTCCATAAGACAATGCACTTCAAAACCACATTATTCATATCATTAAATGTTCATGAACAATAAACAATACACAATTACCCCATATCGTCAAATAATAGTCTAACATATTTGTAACATAGATCAATCTTATTTATATCAATTTTATTATTATTATTATTATAATCCTTTACTTCTATGTCATTCATCATCACTTCTGTTGGTTCATATACCTGTTCAATATTGGTCAATTTTGTCCAGTCTCCGTTGGTATTATCTGTTAACATTAGGTAAGTTATATTATCATTGTTAACCTCATCTACTGCTATCTCAATGTCATTGTAAGGTAAGTACTCATTATCATTATTATTTCTCTCTATGCCTAGCCTTTCTATGAATTCTTCATAATTTTTCTTTACTTTAAATATCTCTATTTCTCTCTCTCTCAAAACATTTCTCACCATCATACCAAGCTACACACTCTCTCTCAAAACATGCAGGGGATACTAACTTATCATTACAGCACCACCTGTGAAGTGCACAAAAAACCAAGGGAAATTTATCTGTAGACCTATCGTCTTTCACATACTCACGTGAAGCCATTTCTTCACCCCCCACTACAACATTACAGGAAAAATTTACCCCCTGCAACCCCTTTATCTGTAAATTCTCTCTATACTTTCTCTCTAATTCATCAACACTTTTTATCACTTCCTTATCAAATTCTACTCCCATTATACTCTTATCACCACTCTCAATACTCACACAATTATTTTCTAACACCATATTTTTAATTCTATTATCATAATTCTCACCACTGCTTACCTTGCCTTATTTTCATTCAATTTACTTGATTCTCTATTATTCTCTACCCCCATTTTACTCTCGTAATTTTCATCTACTTTATTCTTTTGTCTATCAAACTTCTCACTAACTAATGCAACTATTTTCTCTTCCGTTTTATCGAAACGTGCGTGCATTTCATCAATTCGTTTATCAAAATTAAAATTTTGTTTTTTGATTTCATTTTTTATTTCGTTAAATTTTACATTAAATTGGTTTAATTTACTGTTCAACTGGCCGTTCTGTATTTGCATTAATTGGAAAAGGTCTTCCAATGAAACTTTATTCATGGTACGTGTTGAATTCAACACCAATGACTCTGTGTTTATATTTTCTATGTTACTGTTTTCGTTATTATCTGCCATTATGAAATGTTAATGACTTGTTGCTCTATATTGGCGTTACCACCTAACCTACAACCGTATTCTCAGTTTCAATGCCCACTCTGCCGTCATTCAGGCTTATTATATAAAATACACTAATATATTTTTATATAGTCACCAGTTCGGGCGGCAATTGTGAACTTACACACATATATAAATAAAATATAAATGTATCTGTATGCAGGAATAACCAGTAACCTATATTTGGGTTTGTTTACATTACTTGTTTGAAGCACGTATGTCACGCGCACCATAATTATGGTACTTACCATAGTTGGAGTATCTGGTTACTTCAATCTTGTTGTTTTTATTATTACCTAGGGTCCAAGGATTCAACTCAGCGAGATTGCTGACAGAGATGGTCATAGAAATGAGAATACGTTTATTTGAAGCAGTTACCATTAATCTTAATTTATTTTGTAATTTCGTTAAGCGTGTACACAGTATAACATTTAAACATGGCGGCCATTACTTATACTGGCTCTTTGTTATAAAACTTCTTTATGTTCTATCAAACATTAATTTATCAAACTTTATTTACGTAATATGCATCAGTTTCATGGTCAATGGATATGCTATTTACTTATCACTAACGCAAACCAACCCCCCTTTAGAAGTCGACATTTAACATTCACACACCTCTCTCTCTCTCACATCCATACAGACATTTTTCAATTTACTTTTGAATGTGTACACATAATAATCGTAATTTTCTAATTAAAAGAGCTCTTTAAATAAAATTCGGGTTTGCCACTTCCCTTGTAAGTAGACTGGACGTTCTGGTAGCGGTTCACATGTTGATTCCAAACGGAGTGGTTACATCCTTCTGAGTACACTGATTCTACATTTATTTTTCAAAATATTACTTCACACTGTCTAGATTTTGAATGTAGCTAACACTGGTTTACATTTTTATTACATTGTTAATATTCTAAAGCACTTAAACTGCCTATTTCAAGCCAGCACAATGGTTAGCGTGTTGTCGCCATGATGAATTTCTGTAGACTGGGGCGAAAATTATGCAAATTTTACGTATGTGTGTGTGAGTAAACGTCATCGTTCTTTGTCTCTTGTTATATAATTGCCTTGTTAGTTACGTATTTTAATCACGTCATTGTTGTTTTAATGACGTTTGGCGTGTTCGACCAATGACACCGAAGTATGAAGTGCCGTTATTAGTGGCTGTAACCATTATAAGTCTTTTTATCTGCACGTACACTGCTGTCCTTGAAATTATTTTGTTGTCTCGGAACTGCGTCGTTGTAGGCAAAAACCAAGGGAAATTGTATTACCCATATAAATGACTTTTAAAAACATCGAAACACCATAATTTACTACCTTGCATACCATACTTTTTATATCAGACTTTTTGTACTGTCACAAAACCCCCTCAATGAAAGGTTTTGTGTCGAGACACAAAAACTTTCATTGACTCATTCACACTTTCTAAAAGGATCAGCTCAGATATGGAGCCACAACCCCCTGTAGTGTTACTATAAAAAAAATTCAATCACTTACCCTTGGTCCAATGATGAGGTTCGCACCTTCTGACCTTACTGGACTTCTCCAGAGAGATCCCTACACCATAAGGCCATGAGGCACTTTACGCTCCTGTTCTGACGCACCGGCCAGCTCAGGACCGCGGTCACCACACCATAAAACTCTGAAACATCCAATACAAAATTTTAAAATAGTGGCCTTCTCTATATCCATATCCACAACTGATATGTTTCCTCTTAGTACGTTGGTTTGCGTTTTGGGGCATTGGTTTGCCTAATTCTACAAGTTTCAAACAATGTATATCAAGAATTAAGATAGAAAATTACTTCTCTTTTAAACAATCCGGTATCTAGTATACATTTCTGACTTCTGGCAATTATATTCACTCTCTTTATCACATGAAAACAATTGCTCTTAACCTAAACAAAAATGTACTTTACTGCTTTAGCAACAACCATTAACCCTAATATTTTACTTCATATAATCTTACAATATCTATATCATGGCAAACAACTTTAAAGCTTATAATTTCTTTACGACCTTTTCTTATGTTTAACTTCCTTTATAACAGAATCATTTCTAGAGAATGGACAATCTTCACAAAATTTTAATATTATAATCGTTACTATCCTGGTAGTAACCTCCTATCCACACACACTATTGTACCATAAACATAATAAAACACAATAAAACATTGTACATCATAAGCATTAAACACTAACACTGAACAATTCACATTACTTAATTCATATTTACATAACTTGTAGTAGAATTTTATGACATTTTTCCTATCAACAATTCTCTATTCAACTTTTAATATTTAACATTCATTTAGATTCTATACAACAACAAAAATTTCAAATTGATCATTACCTTTCCATTTACCTTACCTTTCAGTTACATCACCTTTCTACTATGAATTTTCCTTTCTAACCTTTTTATCCTTAACTAGTTTGGGTGACTCTCTATTATTCACTATTCTCTATATCTTATTTTGGTATTTGTCAACTTAACCTTACTACCCCCTTTTCTCTACTAACAACCGCTTCTAACCATTAATATATAATATGACACCAATATCTCAATAATAACCCCCTTCACAAATCCCATTTAAAACCTCTGGCACCGCTCATTTTTGTACTAGTATGTGTGTATTCCCTCTAACCAACTCATTCCCTTATCGGTTCCTGACCCTTTCAGGTAACCCTTTCCGGCGCTAATCGGTCCCTTCCTGTCTCAACATCTCTCGTTGGACTCCTACACCAATACCCTTATTACAAAATATCACCATCAACAACTATAAAATTACCATCCACATTACTCACCTCTACATATATAACCACTAACCTACTGTGTCCCTAAAATATCTAACACCTCTTTATATATTGTCAGCATCTCAACACTTTATTTTCCGTAACTCCCATTAACTCTATTCAACTAACTCCAATGCCCCGATTTATCACTATTCCCAAACCTCTTTACAACATTTCACCTTAATATACCACTAGAAAATCATCACTTATCTACTAACAACAATACCTCTCAATACCCAAACCTATAACATGCTTAATCATTTACTAACCCTTTAGAATCTAAATTCCATAATATCCTTTCAAAATCATTATTAAACTTCTTTTGATTATTTAAAATTCTACAATAGTTTACACACAAAAAATACATAAAATACACAACAGCAAAGTACACAAATATACTTAACATAATAACATCGACACATAAAAGAATATACAGTCCAACTTATTATTTCTTATCATTAACCACAAATCGTTCCATAAGACAATGCACTTCAAAACCACATTATTCATATCATTAAATGTTCATGAACAATAAACAATACACAATTACCCCATATCGTCAAATAATAGTCTAACATATTTGTAACATAGATCAATCTTATTTATATCAATTTTATTATTATTATTATAATAATCCTTTACTTCTATGTCATTCATCATCACTTCTGTTGGTTCATATACCTGTTCAATATTGGTCAATTTTGTCCAGTCTCCGTTGGTATTATCTGTTAACATTAGGTAAGTTATATTATCATTGTTAACCTCATCTACTGCTATCTCAATGTCATTGTAAGGTAAGTACTCATTATCATTATTATTTCTCTCTATGCCTAGCCTTTCTATGAATTCTTCATAATTTTTCTTTACTTTAAATATCTCTATTTCTCTCTTTTTCTCTCTCTCAAAACATTTCTCACCATCATACCAAGCTACACACTCTCTCTCAAAACATGCAGGGGATACTAACTTATCATTACAGCACCACCTGTGGAAGTGCACAAAAAACCAAGGGAAATTTATCTGTAGACCTATCGTCTTTCACATACTCACGTGAAGCCATTTCTTCACCCCCCACTACAACATTACAGGAAAAATTTACCCCCTGCAACCCCTTTATCTGTAAATTCTCTCTATACTTTCTCTCTAATTCACCAACACCTTTTATCACTTCCTTATCAAATTCTACTCCCATTATACTCTTATCACCACTCTCAATACTCACACAATTATTTTCTAACACCATATTTTTAATTCTATTATCATAATTCTCACCACTGCTTACCTTGTCTTTATTTTCATTCAATTTACTTGATTCTCTATTATTCTCTACCCCCATTTTACTCTCGTAATTTTCATCTACTTTATTCTTATGTCTATCAAACTTCTCATTAACTAATGCAACTATTTTCTCTTCCGTTTTATCGAAACGTGCGTGCATTTCATCAATTCGTTTATCAAAATTAAAATTTTGTTTTTTGATTTCATTTTTTATTTCGTTAAATTTTACATTAAATTGGTTTAATTTACTGTTCAACTGGCCGTTCTGTATTTGCATTAATTGGAAAAGGTCTTCCAATGAAACTTTATTCATGGTACGTGTTGAATTCAACACCAATGACTCTGTGTTTATATTTTCTATGTTACTGTTTTCGTTATTATCTGCCATTATGAAATGTTAATGACTTGTTGCTCTATATTGGCGTTACCACCTAACCTACAACCGTATTCTCAGTTTCAATGCCCACTCTGCCGTCATTCAGGCTTATTATATAAAATACACTAATATATTTTTATATAGTCACCAGTTCGGGCGGCAATTGTGAACTTACACACATATATAAATAAAATATAAATGTATCTGTATGCAGGAATAACCAGTAACCTATATTTGGGTTTGTTTACATTACTTGTTTGAAGCACGTATGTCACGCGCACCATAATTATGGTACTTACCATAGTTGGAGTATCTGGTTACTTCAATCTTGTTGTTTTTATTATTACCTAGGGTCCAAGGATTCAACTCAGCGAGATTGCTGACAGAGATGGTCATAGAAATGAGAATACGTTTATTTGAAGCAGTTACCATTAATCTTAATTTATTTTGTAATTTCGTTAAGCGTGTACACAGTATAACATTTAAACATGGCGGCCATTACTTATACTGGCTCTTTGTTATAAAACTTCTTTATGTTAGATCAAACATTAATTTATCAAACTTTATTTATGTAATATGCATCAGTTTCATGGTCAATGGACCTATATGCTATTTACTTATCACTAACGCAAACCAACCCCCCTTTAGAAGTCGACATTTAACATTCACACACCTCTCTCTCTCTCTCACATCCATACAGACATTTTTCAATTTACTTTTGAATGTGTACACATAATAATCGTAATTTTCTAATTAAAAGAGCTCTTT
The DNA here is from genome assembly GCA_034769895.1 of Magicicada septendecula. Classification (NCBI taxonomy): domain Eukaryota; kingdom Metazoa; phylum Arthropoda; class Insecta; order Hemiptera; family Cicadidae; genus Magicicada; species Magicicada septendecula. The sequence goes on along the minus strand of CM068370.1, from coordinate 489,842,322 downwards.
AAATAAAATTCGGGTTTGCCACTTCCCTTGTAAGTAGACTGGACGTTCTGGTAGCGGTTCACATGTTGATTCCAAACGGAGTGGTTACATCCTTCTGAGTACACTGATTCTACATTTATTTTTCAAAATATTACTTCACACTGTCTAGATTTTGAATGTAGCTAACACTGGTTTACATTTTTATTACATTGTTAATATTTTAAAGCACTTAAACTGCCTATTTCAAGCCAGCACAATGGTTAGCGTGTTGTCGCCATGATGAATTTCTGTAGACTGGGGCGAAAATTATGCAAATTTTACGTATGTGTGTGTGAGTAAACGTCATCGTTCTTTGTCTCTTGTTATATAATTGCCTTGTTAGTTACGTATTTTAATCACGTCATTGTTGTTTTAATGACGTTTGGCGTGTTCGACCAATGACACCGAAGTATGAAGTGCCGTTATTAGTGGCTGTAACCATTATAAGTCTTTTTATCTGCACGTACACTGCTGTCCTTGAAATTATTTTGTTATCTCGGAACTGCGTCGTTGTAGGCAAAAACCAAGGGAAATTGTATTACCCATATAAATGACTTTTAAAAACATCGAAACACCATAATTTACTACCTTGCATACCATACTTTTTATATCAGACTTTTTGTACTGTCACAAAACCCCCTCAATGAAAGGTTTTGTGTCGAGGCACAAAAACTTTCATTGACTCATTCACACTTTCTAAAAGGATCAGCTCAGATATGGAGCCACAACCCCCTGTAGTGTTACTATAAAAAAAATTCAATCACTTACCCTTGGTCCAATGATGAGGTTCGCACCTTCTGACCTTACTGGGCTTCTCCAGAGAGATCCCTACACCATAAGGCCATGAGGCACTTTACGCTCCTGTTCTGACGCACCGGCCAGCTCAGGACCGTGGTCACCACACCATAAAACTCTGAAACATCCAATACAAAATTTTAAAATAGTGGCCTTCTCTATATCCATATCCACAACTGATATGTTTCCTCTTAGTACGTTGGTTTGCGTTTTGGGGCATTGGTTTGCCTAATTCTACAAGTTTCAAACAATGTATATCAAGAATTAAGATAGAAAATTACTTCTCTTTTCAACAATCCGGTATCTAGTATACATTTCTGACTTCTGGCAATTATATTCACTCTCTTTATCACATGAAAACAATTGCTCTTAACCTAAACAAAAATGTACTTTACTGCTTTAGCAACAACCATTAACCCTAATATTTTACTTCATATAATCTTACAATATCTATATCATGGCAAACAACTTTAAAGCTTATAATTTCTTTACGACCTTTTCTTATGTTTAACTTCCTTTATAACAGAATCATTTCTAGAGAATGGACAATCTTCACAAAATTTTAATATTATAATCGTTACTATCCTGGTAGTAACCTCCTATCCACACACACTATTGTACCATAAACATAATAAAACACAATAAAACATTGTACATCATAAGCATTAAACACTAACACTGAACAATTCACATTACTTAATTCATATTTACATAACTTGTAGTAGAATTTTATGACATTTTTCCTATCAACAATTCTCTATTCAACTTTTAATATTTAACATTCATTTAGATTCTATACAACAACAAAAATTTCAAATTGATCATTACCTTTCCATTTACCTTACCTTTCAGTTACATCACCTTTCTACTATGAATTTTCCTTTCTAACCTTTTTATCCTTAACTAGTTTGGGTGACTCTCTATTATTCACTATTCTCTATATCTTATTTTGGTATTTCTCAACATGACCTTACTACCCCCTTTTCTCTACTAACAACCGCTTCTAACCATTAATATATAATATGACACCAATATCTCAATAATAACCCCCTTCACAAATCCCATTTAAAACCTCTGGCACCGCTCATTTTTGTACTAGTATGTGTGTATTCCCTCTAACCAACTCATTCCCTTATCGGTTCCTGACCCTTTCAGGTAACCCTTTCCGGCGCTAATCGGTCCCTTCCTGTCTCAACATCTCTCGTTGGACTCCTACACCAATACCCTTATTACAAAATATCACCATCAACAAGTATAAAATTACCATCCACATTACTCACCTCTACATATATAACAACTAACCTACTGTGTCCCTAAAATATCTAACACCTCTTTATATATTGTCAGCATCTCAACACTTTATTTTCCGTAACTCCCATTAACTCTATTCAACTAACTCCAATGCCCTGATTTATCACTATTCCCAAACCTCTTTACAACATTTCACCTTAATATACCACTAGAAAATCATCACTTATCTACTAACAACAATACCTCTCAATACCCAAACCTATAACATGCTTAATCATTTACTAACCCTTTAGAATCTAAATTCCATAATATCCTTTCAAAATCATTATTAAACTTCTTTTGATTATTTAAAATTCTACAATAGTTTACACACAAAAAATACATAAAATACACAACAGCAAAGTACACAAATATACTTAACATAATAACATCTACACATAAAAGAATATACAGTCCAACTTATTATTTCTTATCATTAACCACAAATCGTTCCATAAGACAATGCACTTCAAAACCACATTATTCATATCATTAAATGTTCATGAACAATAAACAATACACAATTACCCCATATCGTCAAATAATAGTCTAACATATTTGTAACATAGATCAATCTTATTTATATCAATTTTATTATTATTATTATAATAATCCTTTACTTCTATGTCATTCATCATCACTTCTGTTGGTTCATATACCTGTTCAATATTGGTCAATTTTGTCCAGTCTCCGTTGGTATTATCTGTTAACATTAGGTAAGTTATATTATCATTGTTAACCTCATCTACTGCTATCTCAATGTCATTGTAAGGTAAGTACTCATTATCATTATTATTTCTCTCTATGCCTAGCCTTTCTATGAATTCTTCATAATTTTTCTTTACTTTAAATATCTCTATTTCTCTCTTTTTCTCTCTCTCAAAACATTTCTCACCATCATACCAAGCTACACACTCTCTCTCAAAACATGCAGGGGATACTAACTTATCATTACAGCACCACCTGTGGAAGTGCACAAAAAACCAAGGGAAATTTATCTGTAGACCTATCGTCTTTCACATACTCACGTGAAGCCATTTCTTCACCCCCCACTACAACATTACAGGAAAAATTTACCCCCTGCAACCCCTTTATCTGTAAATTCTCTCTATACTTTCTCTCTAATTCATCAACACTTTTTATCACTTCCTTATCAAATTCTACTCCCATTATACTCTTATCACCACTCTCAATACTCACACAATTATTTTCTAACACCATATTTTTAATTCTATTATCATAATTCTCACCACTGCTTACCTTGCCTTATTTTCATTCAATTTACTTGATTCTCTATTATTCTCTACCCCCATTTTACTCTCGTAATTTTCATCTACTTTATTCTTTTGTCTATCAAACTTCTCACTAACTAATGCAACTATTTTCTCTTCCGTTTTATCGAAACGTGCGTGCATTTCATCAATTCGTTTATCAAAATTAAAATTTTGTTTTTTGATTTCATTTTTTATTTCGTTAAATTTTACATTAAATTGGTTTAATTTACTGTTCAACTGGCCGTTCTGTATTTGCATTAATTGGAAAAGGTCTTCCAATGAAACTTTATTCATGGTACGTGTTGAATTCAACACCAATGACTCTGTGTTTATATTTTCTATGTTACTGTTTTCGTTATTATCTGCCATTATGAAATGTTAATGACTTGTTGCTCTATATTGGCGTTACCACCTAACCTACAACCGTATTCTCAGTTTCAATGCCCACTCTGCCGTCATTCAGGCTTATTATATAAAATACACTAATATATTTTTATATAGTCACCAGTTCGGGCGGCAATTGTGAACTTACACACATATATAAATAAAATATAAATGTATCTGTATGCAGGAATAACCAGTAACCTATATTTGGGTTTGTTTACATTACTTGTTTGAAGCACGTATGTCACGCGCACCATAATTATGGTACTTACCATAGTTGGAGTATCTGGTTACTTCAATCTTGTTGTTTTTATTATTACCTAGGGTCCAAGGATTCAACTCAGCGAGATTGCTGACAGAGATGGTCATAGAAATGAGAATACGTTTATTTGAAGCAGTTACCATTAATCTTAATTTATTTTGTAATTTCGTTAAGCGTGTACACAGTATAACATTTAAACATGGCGGCCATTACTTATACTGGCTCTTTGTTATAAAACTTCTTTATGTTCTATCAAACATTAATTTATCAAACTTTATTTACGTAATATGCATCAGTTTCATGGTCAATGGACCTATATGCTATTTACTTATCACTAACGCAAACCAACCCCCCTTTAGAAGTCGACATTTAACATTCACACACCTCTCTCTCTCTCTCACATCCATACAGGCATTTTTCAATTTACTTTTGAATGTGTACACATAATAATCGTAATTTTCTAATTAAAAGAGCTCTTTAAATAAAATTCGGGTTTGCCACTTCCCTTGTAAGTAGACTGGACGTTCTGGTAGCGGTTCACATGTTGATTCCAAACGGAGTGGTTACATCCTTCTGAGTACACTGATTCTACATTTATTTTTCAAAATATTACTTCACACTGTCTAGATTTTGAATGTAGCTAACACTGGTTTACATTTTTATTACATTGTTAATATTTTAAAGCACTTAAACTGCCTATTTCAAGCCAGCACAATGGTTAGCGTGTTGTCGCCATGATGAATTTCTGTAGACTGGGGCGAAAATTATGCAAATTTTACGTATGTGTGTGTGAGTAAACGTCATCGTTCTTTGTCTCTTGTTATATAATTGCCTTGTTAGTTACGTATTTTAATCACGTCATTGTTGTTTTAATGACGTTTGGCGTGTTCGACCAATGACACCGAAGTATGAAGTGCCGTTATTAGTGGCTGTAACCATTATAAGTCTTTTTATCTGCACGTACACTGCTGTCCTTGAAATTATTTTGTTGTCTCGGAACTGCGTCGTTGTAGGCAAAAACCAAGGGAAATTGTATTACCCATATAAATGACTTTTAAAAACATCGAAACACCATAATTTACTACCTTGCATACCATACTTTTTATATCAGACTTTTTGTACTGTCACAAAACCCCCTCAATGAAAGGTTTTGTGTCGAGACACAAAAACTTTCATTGACTCATTCACACTTTCTAAAAGGATCAGCTCAGATATGGAGCCACAACCCCCTGTAGTGTTACTATAAAAAAAATTCAATCACTTACCCTTGGTCCAATGATGAGGTTCGCACCTTCTGACCTTACTGGACTTCTCCAGAGAGATCCCTACACCATAAGGCCATGAGGCACTTTACGCTCCTGTTCTGACGCACCGGCCAGCTCAGGACCGTGGTCACCACACCATAAAACTCTGAAACATCCAATACAAAATTTTAAAATAGTGGCCTTCTCTATATCCATATCCACAACTGATATGTTTCCTCTTAGTACGTTGGTTTGCGTTTTGGGGCATTGGTTTGCCTAATTCTACAAGTTTCAAACAATGTATATCAAGAATTAAGATAGAAAATTACTTCTCTTTTCAACAATCCGGTATCTAGTATACATTTCTGACTTCTGGCAATTATATTCACTCTCTTTATCACATGAAAACAATTGCTCTTAACCTAAACAAAAATGTACTTTACTGCTTTAGCAACAACCATTAACCCTAATATTTTACTTCATATAATCTTACAATATCTATATCATGGCAAACAACTTTAAAGCTTATAATTTCTTTACGACCTTTTCTTATGTTTAACTTCCTTTATAACAGAATCATTTCTAGAGAATGGACAATCTTCACAAAATTTTAATATTATAATCGTTACTATCCTGGTAGTAACCTCCTATCCACACACACTATTGTACCATAAACATAATAAAACACAATAAAACATTGTACATCATAAGCATTAAACACTAACACTGAACAATTCACATTACTTAATTCATATTTACATAACTTGTAGTAGAATTTTATGACATTTTTCCTATCAACAATTCTCTATTCAACTTTTAATATTTAACATTCATTTAGATTCTATACAACAACAAAAATTTCAAATTGATCATTACCTTTCCATTTACCTTACCTTTCAGTTACATCACCTTTCTACTATGAATTTTCCTTTCTAACCTTTTTATCCTTAACTAGTTTGGGTGACTCTCTATTATTCACTATTCTCTATATCTTATTTTGGTATTTCTCAACATAACCTTACTACCCCCTTTTCTCTACTAACAACCGCTTCTAACCATTAATATATAATATGACACCAATATCTCAATAATAACCCCCTTCACAAATCCCATTTAAAACCTCTGGCACCGCTCATTTTTGTACTAGTATGTGTGTATTCCCTCTAACCAACTCATTCCCTTATCGGTTCCTGACCCTTTCAGGTAACCCTTTCCGGCGCTAATCGGTCCCTTCCTGTCTCAACATCTCTCGTTGGACTCCTACACCAATACCCTTATTACAAAATATCACCATCAACAACTATAAAATTACCATCCACATTACTCACCTCTACATATATAACAACTAACCTACTGTGTCCCTAAAATATCTAACACCTCTTTATATATTGTCAGCATCTCAACACTTTATTTTCCGTAACTCCCATTAACTCTATTCAACTAACTCCAATGCCCTGATTTATCACTATTCCCAAACCTCTTTACAACATTTCACCTTAATATACCACTAGAAAATCATCACTTATCTACTAACAACAATACCTCTCAATACCCAAACCTATAACATGCTTAATCATTTACTAACCCTTTAGAATCTAAATTCCATAATATCCTTTCAAAATCATTATTAAACTTCTTTTGATTATTTAAAATTCTACAATAGTTTACACACAAAAAATACATAAAATACACAACAGCAATGTACACAAATATACTTAACATAATAACATCGACACATAAAAGAATATACAGTCCAACTTATTATTTCTTATCATTAACCACAAATCGTTCCATAAGACAATGCACTTCAAAACCACATTATTCATATCATTAAATGTTCATGAACAATAAACAATACACAATTACCCCATATCGTCAAATAATAGTCTAATATATTTGTAACATAGATCAATCTTATTTATATCAATTTTATTATTATTATTATAATAATCCTTTACTTCTATGTCATTCATCATCACTTCTGTTGGTTCATATACCTGTTCAATATTGGTCAATTTTGTCCAGTCTCCGTTGGTATTATCTGTTAACATTAGGTAAGTTATATTATCATTGTTAACCTCATCTACTGCTATCTCAATGTCATTGTAAGGTAAGTACTCATTATCATTATTATTTCTCTCTATGCCTAGCCTTTCTATGAATTCTTCATAATTTTTCTTTACTTTAAATATCTCTATTTCTCTCTTTTTCTCTCTCTCAAAACATTTCTCACCATCATACCAAGCTACACACTCTCTCTCAAAACATGCAGGGGATACTAACTTATCATTACAGCACCACCTGTGGAAGTCCACAAAAAACCAAGGGAAATTTATCTGTAGACCTATCGTCTTTCACATACTCACGTGAACCCATTTCTTCACCCCCCACTACAACATTACAGGAAAAATTTACCCCCTGCAACCCCTTTATCTGTAAATTCTCTCTATACTTTCTCTCTAATTCATCAACACTTTTTATCACTTCCTTATCAAATTCTACTCCCATTATACTCTTATCACCACTCTCAATACTCACACAATTATTTTCTAACACCATATTTTTAATTCTATTATCATAATTCTCACCACTGCTTACCTTGTCTTTATTTTCATTCAATTTACTTGATTCTCTATTATTCTCTACCCCCATTTTACTCTCGTAATTTTCATCTACTTTATTCTTTTGGTCTATCAAACTTCTCATTAACTAATGCAACTATTTTCTCTTCCGTTTTATCGAAACGTGCGTGCATTTCATCAATTCGTTTATCAAAATTAAAATTTTGTTTTTTGATTTCATTTTTTATTTCGTTAAATTTTACATTAAATTGGTTTAATTTACTGTTCAACTGGCCGTTCTGTATTTGCATTAATTGGAAAAGGTCTTCCAATGAAACTTTATTCATGGTACGTGTTGAATTCAACACCAATGACTCTGTGTTTATATTTTCTATGTTACTGTTTTCATTATTATCTGCCATTATGAAATGTTAATGACTTGTTGCTCTATATTGGCGTTACCACCTAACCTACAACCGTATTCTCAGTTTCAATGCCCACTCTGCCGTCATTCAGGCTTATTATATAAAATACACTAATATATTTTTATATAGTCACCAGTTCGGGCGGCAATTGTGAACTTACACACATATATAAATAAAATATAAATGTATCTGTATGCAGGAATAACCAGTAACCTATATTTGGGTTTGTTTACATTACTTGTTTGAAGCACGTATGTCACGCGCACCATAATTATGGTACTTACCATAGTTGGAGTATCTGGTTACTTCAATCTTGTTGTTTTTATTATTACCTAGGGTCCAAGGATTCAACTCAGCGAGATTGCTGACAGAGATGGTCATAGAAATGAGAATACGTTTATTTGAAGCAGTTACCATTAATCTTAATTTATTTTGTAATTTCGTTAAGCGTGTACACAGTATAACATTTAAACATGGCGGCCATTACTTATACTGGCTCTTTGTTATAAAACTTCTTTATGTTCTATCAAACATTAATTTATCAAACTTTATTTACGTAATATGCATCAGTTTCATGGTCAATGGACCTATATGCTATTTACTTATCACTAACGCAAACCAACCCCCCTTTAGAAGTCGACATTTAACATTCACACACCTCTCTCTCTCTCACATCCATACAGACATTTTTCAATTTACTTTTGAATGTGTACACATAATAATCGTAATTTTCTAATTAAAAGAGCTCTTTAAATAAAATTCGGGTTTGCCACTTCCCTTGTAAGTAGACTGGACGTTCTGGTAGCGGTTCACATGTTGATTCCAAACGGAGTGGTTACATCCTTCTGAGTACACTGATTCTACATTTATTTTTGAAAATATTACTTCACACTGTCTAGATTTTGAATGTAGCTAACACTGGTTTACATTTTTATTACATTGTTAATATTTTAAAGCACTTAAACTGCCTATTTCAAGCCACCACAATGGTTAGCGTGTTGTCGCCATGATGAATTTCTGTAGACTGGGGCGAAAATTATGCAAATTTTATGTATGTGTGTGTGAGTAAACGTCATCGTTCTTTGTCTCTTGTTATATAATCGCCTTGTTAGTTACGTATTTTAATCACGTCATTGTCGTTTTAATGACGTTTGGCGTGTTCGACCAATGACACCGAAGTATGAAGCGCCGTTATTAGTGGCTGTAACCATTATAAGTCTTTTTATCTGCACGTACACTGCTGTCCTTGAAATTATTTTGTTGTCTCGGAACTGCGTCGTTGTAGGCAAAAACCAAGGGAAATTGTATTACCCATATAAATGACTTTTAAAAACATCGAAATACCATAATTTACTACCTTGCATACCATACTTTTTATATCAGACTTTTTGTACTGTCACAAGTTAGAAGAGATCCGAGAATTCCAAAGGGAAAAAACTTATAGACAAATAAGGAAGATACAAGCCGAAAATCTAATTCAAATATATAATAAATACAAACATGTATTCTCCAATGCTCCAGGTAAGGTAAAAGGATATCAGTGTGTAATAAATTTTAAAGAGCCAGTGAACTTTCGCAGAAAGTCATACCCAATTGCTTATTCCATAAAAAACGAGGTCCGGAACGAGATTAATCGTATAATTCAAGATGACATAATAGAATATAGCCAATCACCATATACCAGTCCTATAGTGGCAGTCCCGAAAAAGAACGGAAAGGTGAGAATTTGCCTGGACGCTAGGGAAATAAATAAAATGATCATCAATGATAGGACTTCACCAGGCGAAATAGAAGAAATTTTAAAGAAATTCCATGGTATTAAATACATCAGCACTTGGGATACGGTATGCGGGTACTGGCAGGTCGAACTACACCCAGATAGTAGAAAATACATGGCGTTCCTTTTTGACGGAAGGAACTATCAATTTAAAAGGCTACCTTTCAGACTAATTAATTCGGTTGCAATATTTGTGAAATGTATGGACCAGGTATTGGGACAAGAAACACTGCAGTTCACTACGGTCTATGTAGATGATTTACTTATAACTTCTTCACATTGGGATGAACATTGCGAGCGGGTGGAACAGGTACTAAGAAAATTATCTGAAAACAACATAACACTTAAGCTGAATAAATCTAAATTTATCGCCAATCAAGTAAAGTTTTTAGGTTTTAATTTGTCTGAGGAGGGTATCACACCTTCAACAGAAAAAGTAGAAGCAATTCAACTGTTCCCTACTCCAAAAAATAGAAAACAGCTACAATCCTTTCTTGGAATTTGCAACTATTACCGGAAATTCCAAGATAACTATTCAGAAGTAACTGCCAAGTTTCAGAAACAATTATCATCCAAAGACAAGTGGGCATGGGGAGCAGAACAAGATAAAATTCTGCAATTAATCAAGAAGAAATTTTTAGAAACAGTTATGTTGTACCACCCTGATTTTAACAAACGCTTTTATTTAAATTGTGATGCAAGCAATGTTAGCTTAGGAGCTACCCTATATCAAGAAGATAAAGAAGGACATCATATGGTAATCAGCTTTGCCAGCAGGGTGCTTAACAGCTGCGAACGCAATTACAATGTTACCGAGAAGGAGCTGCTAAGCGTAGTGTACGCATGCAATAAATTTAGAACTTATATACTCGGATACCCAGTGACCGTAAGAAGTGACCATAAATCAATTTCATTTCTAAAAAGATGTAAACTTAGTCATGGCCGGCTAACTAGATGGGTACTTGCATTTCAAGAGTATTGCATTGATTGGGAATATATACCTGGAAGAAAGAATATAGCAGCCGATATCTTGTCCCGAATAAACATACAAGATCAATCATTCGAAGGAGAAAAGGAAGAGATTGCGAAGGTGTACCATGTCATTAAGAGTCGGAAGGATCTGGAGATTATTATCAATGAAATTAATCAACACCAAAAATCGGATCCTAAATTAATAAACATACGCCAAAAGATACAAAATGCTGATGAAGTTATTACTAAATATTACTGTATACATGATGACCGATTATTTATCAAGGTCACCCCTAAACAAATAAACTGGAAACTAGTAATTCCCACCGCTGTGGAAAACAAATTGATATTGGATTACCATGAACGATATGGACACATGGGAGCCATGAAAATCGTCAAAGCCCTGGAAGAACAAGTGTACATAAAAAATATAACCAGAAAGGTACAAAAATCCATACAGGCATGTCACATCTGCCAGATGGTTAAACATAATAATGAGAAGAAGGAGGGAGTCATGATCCCTATAACATCCAAATATAAGCTGGAGAAAGTATTCCTAGATATATGTGGACCATTCCCACGCAGTGGAGGAAACCACAAATATAAATTCATAATAATTATTTTTGATCACTTTTCCAAATACACTAAACTCTACGCTATTAGCAGAGCCACGACCAAGAAAATCCTAGAAATAATCATCAGACGTTACATAACAGAGGTTGGTAAACCGTCATCTATTATCACTGATCATGGTACGCAATTCAAGGGCTATAAATGGAGAAATAATCTTTTAAAACACAACATTAGGACATATAAGACTTCAGTATACCACCCCAGCAGTAATCCGGCAGAACGTGTATTGAGGGAAGTTGGCAGAATACTTCGAACTTACTGTCATGACCAACAGAGAAGGTGGTACGAATACTTATCACTAACCGAAGAGTTTTTAAATATATCTTACCATCAGTCAATTGAAAATACCCCTTATACTGTTATGTTTGAAAGGCTTCCACCTAGAGAAATCCAAGATATTATAAACTTTCCAAATAACCCAGAATATCAATTTGAAACAGTTAAATTTTACAACCGAGTTATGGAAAAGGCGGAAATGAAGAAAAGAAAATATGAAAAGAATAACCCAAAACCAATTAAGTACCAAGTGGGTGAGAAGATATTAATAAGAAACAGGGAGCTACCAAGCACTCTAGAGGGAATAACTAAAAAATTATTATTATTATATACTGGGCCATATGTGATAACAAAAAATAATAATAACAATACGTATGAAATAATGAACCCTATCACGAAAAGGATTAAGGGAACGTACAACCAAGAGTCCATAAAGAAATATAATGAATAAATTCTAAAAATAATAAGAACAACTTATTACCAGACTTGAAGAGAAAATACTTGGAATTAAAAAGAATTTGAGTTGAGTACTACCACTAAATTCGAAAATACAATAAGAACCACTTATTATCGATTTTGAAGGAAAAAAAACACTTGTAAATAAAAGAGAATTTCATGAACAATAAAATAAATAGAAAAAAAAGGTGTCATTCAAAATGAAGTAAGTCTGAATAATGAATAATGAAACCCCAAGATTGCAGAAGAAAGTGAGAATTATTATTAAATGTTTATAAAGAAATAGTGTGAATAATGAATAATGAAACCCCAAGATTACAGAAGAAAGTGAGAATTATTATTAAATGTTTATAAAGAAATAGTGTGAATAATGAATAATGAAACCCCAAGATTACAGAAGAAGGTGAGAATTATTATTAAATGTTTATAAAGAAATAGTGTGAATAATGAATAATGAAACCCCAAGATTACAGAAGAAAGTGAGAATTATTATTAAAGGTTTATAAAGAAATAGTGTGAATAATGAATAATGAAACCCCAAGATTACAGAAGAAAGTGAGAATTATTATTAAATGTTTATAAAGAAATAGTGTGAATAATGAATAATGAAACCCCAAGATAAAAAGTTTTTACCTCAAATCTACCTATGCAAAATAAAGAAAGAAAAAAATCATATGACCTAAAATACATACTACATTGCCAAATGATGTAAACAACTTCAGTAAACGATTGAATGTAACCAATGTAATGTTAAAGAAGACAAGAAAGAAAGAGTATTTATGAACATAATTCAATGAAAAATAAACAGCCAGAATAATGAAGTACGATAAAAAGAAGAGTAGTTGGGCTAAGGAATATATTTAGTCAGAAATACAGTTATAATGATCATCACACAACAACTATTTAGAAAATAGTGAGATCAGAGAAAAAACAAACGAAGAAGATACTTAGAATTACAATCACAACAAAAATGAGAACAAAAATGATTACAAATGATAACTGTCAAATTCGATATTAAAGAATGTTTAAGGAACTAAAATGGAATCACAAAATATGAAGGATAGTAATTAAGAAATATAAAGGCAACAAAGAAAAAAAAAATTTTTCCCAAATATTTATTATTAAATAATTAAAGAGATTATTAGGAGATTATTATTATATTTTATAGCTGACTGTAGATGAATTCCAGCAGTACTATATTAAGATGTGGTGTGGGCAGCAGAGTATGAAGCCAAACAGTGCCTCTCTGAACTGTACCAACGCATGTATTAGGGATTGTTAGGGAAATTAAATATTTAAGGAATATTAGAATAGTTGCAAGAATAACTTCAGTTTCCAAAGGAGTAGGACGAAGAAAACAGAAAGAAATGAGTTGACAGAAGAATAATTGAGAAATACAGTGATTATAGTAATTATAAGTAGAAGAGATGTTAAACTAATGTATCATTGAATATTATAGCCAACTATCAACAAATAATGTTTACAGACGTTAAAAATGATCAAGAATGTTAATAAAAATGATGAAATGTTAATACTAGTCTAATGAAGTTACATTGAAAATCCCATCGTCAACCATTAACAATGAAATGAAGAAAAGGCATATGAAAAAGACAAGTTTATTTGACCTAAACTTCATTCAGGTAAACTAAACTTTTTTATTTCTTTTATGAATTTGCTAACTGCTATAATTTTTTATTGTTCGACTAAGCTTTTCGTCATTACTGACATCTTCAGGTCTTAAACAACGGGGTTGTTTAAGACCTGAAGATGTCAGTAATGACGAAAAGCTTAGTCGAACAATAAAAAATTATAGCAGTTAGCAAATTCATAAAAGAAATAGTAAGGATGGCTGCTAATTTAAACAATATGAAGAATAAACTTTTTTAGGAGGGGGAGCATATGTAACGCAACAGAAATGCTAGCATTCATGTTACATAAAAACAAGGTTCACAGAATAATAAACAAGTCAATATCTAACCCCATGATAGAACAAAGATCTAATAATTACATTTATAATCATAGATAAAGTTAAATAAGAGTGCAAGGTAATATTAACAAGAATAACCGAACCTGTAAGTTAGACAATAGTTGATGATATATGTTTAGTGAAAGGCAGACAAAAACTGAAACAATAATTTACTAACAGCAAATAAGAATTTTGAGTTAAGAGGTACTATTTTGTGACAACAAATGTTATGATAAAGTTTATGTTATGTTATACCAAATATGTGTTGAGTTAATGAAAGATAATGAAACAAGATGTATTATTCAATGACTGTTGTAGAATGAAGTGTGAAGCAGCTAATTAACGTTAATAGATTTGAATTTCTTATATGTGATCCATAGGTCAAGAGAAAATTGTTATTAGATATGAAAAAATAATTGTTTATGTACATGTTAATAGTTAAGATTTGATTATATGTATGAATTTATGTAAAAGGGGCTATAGATGTGTACCAGTTATAAACACAGGTAGATCCGTTTACAATAAAAGGCCTAACAGCAAAAACCACTATATAACCACTCATAACATAAAGGTTAGGTACATCAATTAATAATAATTAATGAATACGATTTGAAGAGCTAGAAAAAACATTAAATTAATAATGATATATTATAAAATTATACAAATTATGATAATGCCATAATGCCTATTATAATATCATAATATCTATTAATAACATATAATATCGAAAGTGGATTAAATATAAAAAAGGAAAAAAAACCGGCTTATATAAAAAAACCAGCAGAATATGTGTAGAAAATAATAGACCAACTATTGGTAAAGTTACATTCCGATAGGATAGCAAATTGATAAGGAATAGACAAAAAATATATGAAATAAACATTATATTCAAAACATGTGGAAGGAAGAAGTCATGTGTTGCTAGGGACGACAAAAGAAGAGGAAGTTGTTGTTTTAACAAGAATTGCTTTGATGATCTGAATGTGATGAGATTAAAAACCCAAGAAATGTCTATTTAATCGGAATAATCTAAATTATCAGACACTATTATAAAACACAAAATCCTAATGACAATATTTATGACTTTCACCAGTATAATTTAACCGAATAATACTACAGAATGAAATCACAATAGAGAATAAATAACTGGATTCTACAAGGAAGGACTTGAACTGTCCCTATATCCGAAAGGAATTGACGATACATTAAAACAAATAGAAAGAGTCAAAAGTATCACAAATAATAATATACACTACACCAGAATTTATAACCTTTCAAAAACACGGAACAACACTAATTGCTTCAACCGAGAGAAGAACGTATTTGGATCCTGGCGTTGCAGAAGAAGCATCAATCGGGCTGTAAATCAATCCACAGAGCTGTATTTCCGAAGTGGACAGGACAAGAATTCCTTTTTATTAAACTGAAGAAAGAAAATCATACGGCATAATCGTCCAGAACAGTAAATTTATCAATCAACCGCCTACACGATTTGCTTCGTTCTAGTCTGGTAAATTATTATTATATTAATCATACTAACTACACAACACTTCAAATTTGTAAATCTTGCATTCTTATCTATGTATTTTTAATCTTCCCCACAGTTACAAGAACCTTCACACCCTGAATGAAATTAATTACAAATCAAAACACACTATATAACTAAATTTAAATAAAGGATCCGAATAATCAACAATCGATTCATGCAATCTATAGCCCAAGCATATGTTAATTAGAACATATCTTATTCAATGTTAAATAAGTAAACAAATAAAGAACCTTTATATATTTGCAAAATCTTGTTATTTGGAGTATGGTTTAATGAACTGGGAATAAAAAAAGTAACTGAATAAGTATAGAATAATTGGTTAACATAAACATTGAAATAACCTATAAGTTTCGTTGAGCCGATACTACAGCGCTTATAGCGGAATTATCTGACACCAAAGAGAGAGCGTAAAAATACAAAATTAGACAGAATTCTCATCAAGGTATAATAGGGTTGAACGAAATTATAAAATAACTCATTACTTATTTAAGTTGCAGGCACACTAACACTGATAGTTTTTAGAGAGCTAAGTTAATATTAATTAATTACATCAACACATCCCACAACTCCAAATATCTCCGAGATTTACATAATTAAAATAATTCAAAACAAATTGACAAACCCAACAGTGGGGACTTGAACTGTACGTACCAGTTTACTTACAAATAGACGCTCATAACGTGGAACCTAATTAGGTGACGCGGAGAGGGAGTAATTACAATATGTATGTGTGTGTGAGTGAAAGCGCTGGTTTCCGTTGTGTTAGTTAAGTTAAGTATTAAGCGAATTATTTTGTATTTATATTTCCTGTTTTATTTTGACTATTGCTGAACAAATTATATTCAACTTAATAATGATCCATTTTATGTCTATATTTTACTT
The DNA here is from genome assembly GCA_034769895.1 of Magicicada septendecula. Lineage (NCBI taxonomy): Eukaryota > Metazoa > Arthropoda > Insecta > Hemiptera > Cicadidae > Magicicada > Magicicada septendecula. The sequence continues at coordinate 489,825,558 of CM068370.1, read as the reverse complement.
GAATTACTATGGGAACAAAATGTAAAAGAGGGAGAAAAGAATAATTTGTTTGATAAAATTGAAATACCAATAAATTTTAAATCATGGGAAACAAAATAAAGTTTTCTTTATTTTGAACAACCATTCTGATCTCCTGTTCGCCGAAAAGAACCCGAGAAAAAAATGGTAAATACAAATTTTTGTTGTTGTTGTTTCTTGTAATTAATAAATACAAGATGGCGCCCGAAGAAAATCTAGACAGTAAACAGTGAACAGTAACCTTAAAATCAGTTCAATTAAATTATCAAATAAATGATACAGTACAATTGGCACCCGAACAGGGACATTTATATAAAACATATTTTTTTAATATAAATATAGGCCTACTTGGGAGAACAGAATGGTTGTTTAAGGTAACTAATAACTGTGTAAACATAAGTAGTAAGGTTATATAATGATTGATAGATGTGTATTATAAATAAGTAAGAATTAAATAAAAATGATGAATACTAATGAAAATATTAACAATGAAGTCAGTTTCACTGATAGTCAAACTGAAAGTCAAATAAATAGCAATTTAAGCGAGACTGAATCGAGAATAATGGAAGGCGTAACGAGTCAATCGACGCCGACCTCAGTTAAGAAAGAGAATAATAGTAATATGATGAGTATGATGCAGTTATTGTTGAATAAATTTGATAGCAAATTTGAGGAACAGAAAAACGAGATGCAAGAATTTAAAAGTAGTGTAAATGAAAAATTAGATATACAGAATACTGAATTAAATAAACGTTTTGACATGAATGATGCTAAGTTTGATGTATTAACTAATTCACTGTGTAGCATTGATGACCGAATGAATGAAATACGTAGTGAAACAAAAAGAGAAACAGATGAATTGAGAGAGTATGTGTGTGTGGTAGACAACAAAACAAGTATGTTAGAATCCAATCAGAAAGAGCTGGGACAACAAATAATTACAGTAAATGACAAATTAGAAAATTTTGTAAGTAAGGTAGATGATAAAGTTGAGAGTATTGAAGGTGAGATGCAGTGCGTAACTAATACAATACATGTTATAGATAACCGTAGCAGTGAATTAGAATCACAAATAGCAATAGTAAAAAATGTTAGTAAGGAGGTAGAAAGTAATTGCAAAACAGAGATACAAGCTATACAAAATACAGTAAATACTATAGATAAAAATAATAAACAATTTGAATATTTAAATAACAATAAGTTTGTGTCAATTGAGCAGAGTATTGTTAATGTTAAAGATGAATTGAATATAGCTATAAACGAAAAACTTAATAGAGTTACTGAACACATAGTCATTGCTAAAGATATGAATAGCGATATCGATTTGGAGTTATTTAATTGTGAAAACAGGGGGGTACACCCTATGCAATTTTTAAATAGAGTCAGAGAATTTAATCAGTTTTGTAGAAGTAGCTGGGAGGTACAATTGTTAAAGATCATGAAGTGTTTCAGAGGGAATTCCGCGGTATGGGCGGAGGTGCATAAAGTAGACTGGGTAAATTATCAGTGTTTTGAAACGGCTTTTAGAGAGAAATATTGGTCGGAGGAGGAACAAGAGATATTACGGAGTAAAATTATGGGACCAGGTAATTTTGGGACCCAAGGGGGTAACGTAACTATGTATGTAATGCGACTATATAATGAGGCAAAATATTTAGAGCCACCGTTACCGTTTGGGTCATTCGTCCGTCACATAAGCAAGCACCTACCGAGAGAAATACAAGTTACATTAATGACTCGAGAGATTGTAGAAATCACAGAATTAGAGAAAATCTTAGACATATTTCAGAATATAAGAGAACGGGATATGAGTAGGCGGATAAACACACCAGTATCACATATAAATGGGAATCATAATCAACCAAGGGGCATACACAATTTTCACCGGGGAGCGCGGGGAGGTAGTTGTGATAATAGGGGTGAGAGTTGGAGGTGTAGAGACTGTGAAACTGACAATTATGCTAATTGAACCAATTGTTTTAGATGTCATCGAAACAGGGAGTGCGCCAGGAACGAGAGAACGAACCCACCACCAAATCAACAGTCGAGAGGAGGAGAATTTTATAGAGGAGCGCCCCGAGGAGGAGGACATTATAATAGAGGAAGAGGAGGAAATCATCCGGCGGTAGCAGGCCCATCCACGGAAAACTAAGGAAGACAATGGAGAAGCGGGCCCAACCATTGTCAACGGAGAACCGGGGCCAAGTAATCAACGAATACGCGAACAACGTTATCAAGATGGACATGGCGAAAGAATTGTTAGAAGAAGAGGAACACAAGGTGATGGAACGCAGAGCAGGATTGACTGAGGTGACAATTAACATTGAAGGTAAGAATTATAAAACTTTAATTGATACCGGTAGTGAGATCTCAGTAATTTCTGAAAATGTTATGGGTGAATTAAAAGAGATAAATAAGAATATACCATCCTTACCAGTTGCCGGGGTTACAGTAGTGGGGGTAACTGGGGTGAGAAGTAAGAGAATAACCAGACAAGTACAATTAAATATTTCAATAAATGAAGTTGAATTTGAAAACACTTTCTTGGTAGTTAAAGGGTTGAGTCTAGATGTAATATTGGGAAATGATTTCTTGGAAAGAAACGGAGCAGTAATAGATTTCAATAAACAAATAGTAAAATTTGAAAAGGGGAATAAACCAGTCAGGATAGAGTTTAAGAAAGTAGTAAATGAAAATAAAGTCACGGGAATAAAAATGTTACATAAGCAGATAGGCGATAGAGAAATAGAGACTAAAATAAATATATGTCTAGAGAATGAGGAGAGAGAGATGCATGAGCGTATTGAGAATGTGTGGGCGAATAGAGCCGAAAAATTTTTTAATGAAGATACAGTTGTAGGAAATACTCAGCGAGAGGAGCTGTGGGCAGTTGTGGAGCGGTTCAGAGAGGTGTTTGATGAATCACCAGGGAAAGCGAAGGACTACATCTGCAAGCTGAAAGTTCGGGACCACGCACCATACATGCAGAGGAGCTACCCGGTGCCATTTTCGAAGAGGAGGGCTGTACAGGAGGAACTAGACCGGATGATGCAGGGAGGCATAATTGAACGCTCAGTATCACCTTACTCAAACCCTTTGGTAGTAGTGATCAAAAAGGATGGCAAGGTAAGGTTATGTTTAGATGCTCGGAAAATTAATCAAATTATTATACCTGACAGGGAATCTCCGGAACCCATAAATGAGATTTTACAGAAGTTCAGCGGAGTCAAATACATGACGTCCTTAGACCTGACAGCTGGATACTGGCAGGTGCCGTTAGCAACAGAGAGCAGAAAATACACGGCTTTTCTTTTTAACGGTAAGAATTTCCAGTTCAAACGCTTACCTTTTGGATTAAACACCAGTGTTGCCAGTTTCATTAAATGTTTAGATAATATTTTACAACCTAAGGATTTAGATTTTTTAACCGTATATGTCGATGATATCTTGATAGCCTCTAGAACATTCACTGAATATTTAGAACACATAGAATATGTATTAGATAAGCTACAAAGAGGGGGTTTAACAGTGAATTGGGACAAGTCTAAGTTTCTGCAGACAGAAATACATTTCTTAGGATTTATTATTACACAGGAGGGGATAGTAGCTAACCCTGACAACGTAGAAGCCATAATGCGATTCCCCGAACCTAAAAACATTAAGCAATTACAAAGTTTTTTAGGCCTATGCAATTTTTACAGGAAATTTCAGGAGAACTACGCACACACAACATCCAAACTGAGTGCTGTACTGCAGAAGAATAAACAGTGGAGATGGGGCGATACGGAACGAAATGCGTTCAACGAAATTAAGAGAAAGTTTAGTCACATGATCATGATGAATCATCTCGATTTTAATAAGACTTTTTATTTGCAGACCGACGCCAGCAATGTAGCGCTAGGGGCGGAGCTCTACCAGGAGGGTGGCGACAAGGAACACCTAACGATCGCCTTCGCCAGTAGATCGCTGCTGTCGGCTGAGAAAAATTATACGACGACAGAAAAAGAACTTCTAAGTATTGTGTTCGCCGTGGGTACATTCCGGACCTACATCCTAGGCAATACCACGATAATCCGGACGGACCACAAGGCATTATCATTCCTTAATTCATGTAAGCTGACACATAGCAGATTAACCAGGTGGGTATTAGCTTTACAAGAATATAACTTTTCCTGGGAGTATATAAAGGGGTCAGATAACAAGGTACCAGATACACTTTCTAGAGTAGATGTTATAGACAATAAAACTGGTAGGGATCTTAAAGAAATAGAAATTTTTAGATTAACTAGAGAAGATAGAATTTTTGGTGAAGAATTAAGTGATATTAAAAACATGCAAAGATCTGAAAGTAAATTGGGTAGAATAATTGTTAGTTTAGAGACAGAGGTAGAGGGATCTGAATATAATGAGCGATTTCAAGTATATCAAGGCATTTTGTTTAAAAAAGTAGATAGTGGGGAGTGTGATTGGAGGTTAGTTATACCCGAGAGGTTAATAGATAAAATTGTTTGGGATTGTCATATAAGGTATGGTCATTTTGGTGCGAGAAAGTGTGCAAATGTTTTGAAAGAATCATGTATATTTAAGAATATGGAGAAGAGAGTTAGAAAAGTGTTGAGAGTGTGTGATTTATGTCAGAAATCGAAAGTAGTGAATTATAAAGTGGAAAGAGAGAGTAGATGAGTATGTGGGGCAGAGGGTAAATTTTCCCCTTATTTATGATGAACCAAGGTGTTCAAAAATGTTATTGTTGAAGGGCAACAGTCCCTTGTTAATGGAAGATTTAAGTTGTTTTCCCTTTTTGTATGATTTAGTACCCTCTGCATGGAGTGAGAGAGAAAGTGAGATATGGTGTTATGGTGAGGGAGATTTAGATAGAGAATTGGGTATTGAGGGAGAGAGAGAATTATATAAGTTAAAAAGAAATTATGATGAGTTGAGAAAAAGATTAGAAGGGGTGAAGATAAACCATATAAAATACTTACCTGTTGAAAGAGAGATAGAGAATTATTTTGATGATATCTTTATAAACAATAAACACTTACCTGATGTAATAGTAGAGGAATACAAAAATGATAAAATAGCTTACCTGACGTTGACCAATAATACTGATGGAGACTGGACAAAAATAACTTATGTTGACAAGTTTTATGAAATATTAATAGGGAATAATCCTATAAATTGTAATGGTATAATGAATGAAAGAAAGTCAATGGATTATTATAATAATAATAATAACAAATTGTGTGTGGATAACAATGATGCATGTTACAAATATATTAGATATCTATATGACGATGGAGGTTGAACTAAAATATCAGTGAATGGACAATTTTAAATATTGTAAATTTTGGTAATGACCTTGCAGACTTGGACATATGAAGTGTGAAAAAATTGAACAGTTAATGACAGTTAAAGTTTGTAAATATATTTGTAGTGAATTCAATTGTGTGTATTGTAAAATGTTAGGTAAACAATGTGTATATGTAGTAGAAAATGTTGTGATAATAATAATAATATTATTAACATTTTGCAGTCTAAATAAATAATAAAATAATTATGAAGACAATAATTAATGATTTGTAAAATTTTGGTAATAATTGAAATATATTGTGTTTTAAGAATCAATTGCAATAAATAATTTGAGATGTTTAAATATTGTGATTGAATGTTATATGTTTGAATTTTTATAATGAATTTAAATTATTTGATGAGATTTTAATTTGATAACAATTAATGAATAAATAAATGTTTGTGGAATGACATAGTTGTTAAAATAAATGTTAATAATGATTTTGAAATGTTGAGGAATCTAATTGCAGCACAGGATAAATAATGAAATGATGATATATAAAAAAGTTAATGAAAAATTTCAAACAAGAATGTTTATAAGTTTTTATATAAAATATATAAAAGAGAATTGTTGGTTTGATGTGAATGTAACAATGCTAATAATCAAGGTTAATGTCTATTTGTTTATTATGTTATGTAATGTATTATACAAGATGTGTGGGTAATTTTGGGGGGTAACGAATTAGAAATTTGTTGTATTTTAATAATGATGACTCGCTACTAAATAATGTTGTTTTGATTTGAAAAATAGATGCACTACATACTTCCTATATTATGTTTATTATGTCTTATTGTGTTAATTGCATGTAGTTTGTTAGGAATAAGGATTATAAAAATATAATAATATGTTTTCAATGTGTTTATAGATTTTAAAATAAAATTAAATAAAGTTGTGATAGTTAAAATTTTCAATGGGTTGCAAAAGATAGAAGTTGGGTGATAGTAATTGTTTGAGTAAAACGTTTGAATCAGTCCAAGTTGAAAATTTTGGGGTATTAAAGAGAATAAGAGACGAAATACAAGTAATAGAGATTTTGAGTATAAGTGGAGACACAGTAGATATGGAGAATTTATGTAGAATATTGAGTGATATATTGATGTTTATAATTAATGATGTTATTTTGTTGTAGTCGTAGTAAGCTTATGAGATTGAGATTTTGGGGATGGCAATTTTGTAGTAGGGGGTAGTGTAATGTGGGAGTCCGCAACATAATGATAAGTTGGGACGGGATTGGTACCGATTTTAGTGGGAAAGATGTTGCCTTAGGTAGAATCCAGGAACCAGATAAGGGAAATGAGTTTTTTTTTTGGGGGGAAACACTTATCCTATGTACAACGGGTTAGAGAGTACTTTTTTTATATATTGAGAGAATGTGGCGAATTGAGTTTAGTAGTAAGTTGGGTTTAGATAGTGTTTGATAGATGTTTTGATAGAGATGGGGTGTCATACTAGTTAAAGATTTTGTAAGGGAGCGTTAGAGTAATAAAAGGGGTAAGATTAGGGGTAAATGCCAAGTTGATAAAGTGAATTATGATGAATAACTGAGAATCACCCAAATGAATGAAATGGAATAATAATTGCAATGTTATGGAAAAAAAAAATATATATATATATAATAATATTTTTGAAAGAGAATTAATAAAAGTCAATTGAGATTAAAAGGTAATTTTATGATTTTATATGCAAATTTAATGATGTAAAGTGTGTAAATTTTAAATACAAATTGTTTATTTTAAGATAATAATAACAATGTGAATTATGAATGTACTATGTTTTCTTATGTTGTATTGTGTTTGTTAGTGTAAGAGAATTTTACGAATTTAAATATTTTAAATGCAGATTGGGGATGACAGAGATGTATAATATGGTAATGGGAAATGTTTATTTATATTCTGATGGGAATCAGGGCAATAATTTTGTATTTTGGGATAAAAGTTAACAAGAGAAAGTAGACAGAATGAGATTATGGAATTTTAAATATGTTAGAAGTAAGTAAAAAACAAAACCAGTGCTTCTTAGCGCAAACCAGCACCGTTAAGGGGAAACAGATCAGTTGGGGATATGGTGTTGTATAAGGCCACTAGTTGATATTTGATTTGTTGTTTCAGTGTTTGGTGATGCTGTGGCGGCGGACCTGAGCTGGCCAACGCGTTAGAGCAGGGGCGTTAAGTATCTGTCTGACTCTATGGTGTTGTGGTGTTGGGATCTCGATAGAGAAGTCCAGTATTGTCATTCAGGTGCGGTCACAGTCACCGGACCAAGGGTGAGTTGATTATTTTTTTTGTAAAACATACAGGGGGTTGTGGCGACATATCCTGGCTGATCCCTTTAGCAAGTATGAATGTGTCAATGAGATTTTTTATGCTTCGACATAAAATATCTCATTCAGGGGGTATTGTAACGCGACATTTTGGGCCTATTTTGGGGTAATAAAGAAGTTTGTATTTTTTAATAAAACAAATAACATTTTTTTACTATAGTTGGGACAAAACGTAACTGAAAGGTATATTTATTGGTAGCGACGGTAGCGACAGTGGTAGCACTGCTGGTGACATTATAAAGGAAAATTATTGAGACGAGTTAAACAACCGACAAAACTGTGCCAAGGTCAACCAATGACACACAAAACTGTAAACAAATTATGTAACTGAGCATCAGGCGATGTTACGTCAGAGCCTAGCCTAACGGTGGAATGCAGTTGGCGTAGTAATACGAAGCTCAGAACAATAAGACTTGGTCATACAACCACGGCGACTTTATAAAATAGTGCCGTTGGCCTAGTCCCAGTCTAACTTCACCACTTGCGAGTGGCATACGTAAAAGTTCCGGAACGTAAGTTGCGGGCGCCCGCAGTACAGAAAAATGTGATATAAAATCGAAATTTATGCATAAATAATGTAAATGAACAGTTTTCTTGATACAATGACAGTTTCGGAGATGTAAAACAAATTATTCATTAACGTAAAATGTGTGTGTGGAGAAATGCGATGTCGTCTGGACTCAAACTCAGCTAAGTAGTCTACAAGAATGAAAACAAAATTTTCAATTATGATTTAAATATTCAAAATTGTAATATTCACATTTAAAGATTTTCACGATTAATAGAGATCTCTTAGAATCCTGGGGTAGATATGTATGTGTGTGTGAGTGAAAGCGCTGGTTTCCGTTGTGTTAGTTAAGTTAAGTATTAAGCGAATTATTTTGTATTTATATTTCCTGTTTTATTTTGACTATTGCTGAACAAATATATTCAACTTAATAATGATCCATTTTATGTCTATATTTTACTTGAATTACTATGGGAACAAAATGTAAAAGAGGGAGAAAAGAATAATTTGTTTGATAAAATTGAAATACCAATAAATTTTAAATCATGGGAAACAAAATAAAGTTTTCTTTATTTTGAACAACCATTCTGATCTCCTGTTCGCCGAAAAGAACCCGAGAAAAAAATGGTAAGTACAAATTTTTTTTGTGTTCTGTTTCTTGTAATTAATAAATACAAGATGGCGCCCGAAGAAAATCTAGACAGTAAACAGTGAACAGTAACCTTAAAATCAGTTCAATTAAATTATCAAATAAATGATACAGTACAAGATCAGTCCAAGTTAAAGTCAAAGTTAAAATGGTAGTAGAGAGAAAAATAATGTTGTCTTGAATTAATGTAATGTTGTTGTGAGGTAATGTTATATAATTGAGAAATACTGATGTTGACACAGTAGATATGGGGAATATATGTAGAGTTTTGAGGGATATATTGATGTTTATAATTGATGATGTTATTTTGTTGTAGTTGAAGTGAGGTAGTTAGATTGAGATTATTGGGGATGGCAATTTTGTTATAGGGGGTAGTGTAATGGGGGAGTCTGCAAAATAAGGGTTGGGACGGGAAGGGACCATTTGGCGCCGGAAAGGGTTACCTTAGGTAGAATCCAGGAACCAACATAATGGGATGAGCTTTTTGGGAGGGAAACACTTATCCTAAGTACAAAGGGTTAGAGAGTATTTTTTTTATATATATAGAGAGAAGGTGGCGATTTGAGTTTAATGATAAGTTGGGGTTAGAGAGTGTTTGATAGATATTTTGATAGAGATGGGTGTCATGCTAGTTAAAGTTGATGAGTATTAGAGTCAGAGGGGTAGAGATTATAATTGTAGGCCTACCAAGTGGTAAATTAAATTGTTATAAGTATTTAAATCACCCACAGTAATGGAGAATAAGATTGTCAAATAAAGAAAGAGATTTATAACAAGAATATAAAATTTTTTATTGAAACCAGTGACAAATGTTTGATAGAATTTGGAAATGTAAAGTTAGAAAGTGTTTATTTTGAATAATTTAATGTCAATTTGATTGTTATTTATAATAATATTTTGTTAATGTTAAATATTTTATTTTATTATGTTTTATGTTTCAAGATAGAACTTTACAGGTGTTTAAGGTATTTTCAGATAGAACTTGTATGTAACACATGTAGGTCAAGGTTTTTGACTTGACCTAGTTTTGATCAGCTGATAGTGAGATCATATACTAGGCATGTTTAGTATGGAAGTTAATTCAACTTTTGGTTTTAATTGATTTGAACGAACTTTAAATAATTTCTATATGTAAAAAAGAAAATATTTTAATAAATTTAAATTTTTTGAGTTTAATATTTTGAAAAAAAAAAAAAAAAATTTTTCTTGATTTTGCGCCTGCCAGATAAGGGATATTTTTAAACTTTGATTATTTTATTGTTTGTGTACTAACCATGTTTATTATTATTGAATTATTTTATTGAATTGTATTGTTAGACTCTAGGTGTAATCACATGTTAGGCTAAGGATGTTCTTTTATTTTTAAGAAGTGTTCAATTGATATAATTTTCTGATAACAAAAAACAAAAACCAATGAAGAGAATAATTCAAAATAGATATAAAATTTGTGATTTGATTTTAAATGAAAACAACCAGTGAGTTGTAATTTAAGTAAATTTTCAAAGAATTTTTCAATTTTCAGTATGTAATGTGAGTGTGTGTGTGAGCCCAGTATCTGTGAAAGGCAGCCCAGCTTGCACATAAGGGGAAACATATCGGTTGAGGATCTGGCATGATCTAAGCCAGGGATTGAGGATTGTTGGAGTAGCATGTTAGGAGGTGAGGTGCGCTGTGGTGCGTGTCTGTTCGATTTTTCGGTGTTGGGATCTCGCACAGAGAAGTCCAGTGATCTCGTTCAGATGCGTCCATAGTCTCCGAGCCAAGGGGGTCGTTTACCCATGAAGCGTAAGAACAAAAGGGGGTTGTTGGCACCAGTTCCTCACCGGTCCTCTTAGGGGTTTTATCAATGAGATTTCTTCTGTTCTGACAGAAGACTTCTCATGGGGGGGGGGGGGTATTGTAACGTGTCAAAATGTGGGTATTTTTATTTTATTTCATTTTCGGGGTTTCATAAAAAATATTGTAAAATTTAATCCCATTGTGACAGACCACGTGTTGAATGGAACAGTTCAGAACAAAGGCAAGACGTAATAGCATTGTGCAATCAGTTGAGGTATGTAGCCACCTCAAGTTTCCAAGAACTATGCGACAATGTGACCGTGCGCTCGGACCCATCATACGAGCATGTGCGCGGGCGGGGTCGTAAGCAGATCAACCGACGCTATCGAAAATGGCGCAGAGACGAAGTTTTGTGAGACCTACAATCCGTGCTGAAGGAAATGTGGCTAAGTCACCGCCCATCTCGTGACGTTAGCCTGTGCCTCACTGAGATCGTATACTGTCGTCACCCCAACAACTACATGAATTGCATGGGACAAAACTCCTGCAACGAAACCCAAGGCAGTGATTTCCACCAAAAGTATGAGATCACGTCTGTTTCACCTGCTACGTTTTCCCTCCCAGTTTGTTAACTGATCGTTCCGGCGCCGGACCAAGCCAAGTAGGCTCGTTACAAAATTTCATTTTGGTACCAGAAAAAAGTGAAATAAGAGTAAAAAATCATGTGACCGTGGTCTATTAAAAAGTGGGGAACATATTTATATAACTTTCGGACACCAAAAAATAAGTCTAAAAAAGTAATAACGAGTGCGAGTGAAAACCACGTTGCCGGCGGTGAAGGTTACAACAAATTTTTAAAAGTCATGGGGTATTAAAAATGATTTGGGGGTTTTTAAAAATAAATTTCATTTATGTGTGAGTGTGAAAAATTGCAGGCTGGGCTCTGTCTGTGTTTAGAATGAAAGGTGATCAGTAAGGTAAGATTTTAACATAAGTTAACCTGTAACAGATGACCGAGTGAAGAAGTTGAAAGAAATGTAAATTAATCTGCATAAACATGCATAACATTTTTGGCTGAAATTGTCAATGATTTTAACAAATTAAAATATCGTTTCTCTTCATAAAAAATCATTCACACAACCTTAAAAATTACGCTTGTATCCAAACGTTCATATGAAGCAACCCTGGACCCGAGAACACCGATTGACGGTAAGTGGAAGTTAATCAATTTTGTTTTGTATTTTATTATGTGGTCAATTAGTAAGATCTCAACACTTGCTGTATTCTAGGACCACGGTTAATTTTCTTGTTGTTGTTCTTCTTCTCCGTACACCACAGGATAGATGAATCGCCTGTTCCGGTCCTAAAGGAATTATTTCCACTTTACCAATGTGTCCTAGGCCTTCCCATACTTCTTTGTCGAATAGGCTAGTATGAGCAAATTTCCTTAGGCAACCTGGCATCTGGCATCCTATCCAGATGAGCAATCCATCTCTCTATTTGTTTTCAGAAATACAATCGAGTTAGTTTTGGTTGTAAGTATATTTATAAACTTTTTATTCCAGAACTGAGGATAAATGATGTAATTACTCAAGCACAAAAAAAACAATAGCTTTAATCTAAAAAAAAAAAACAAATAAAAAATATCATAGTAAACTTGTTCTTTTTATTCTGTTTGAAAACAACAGAAAGACGAACCAGCTGCGAATTCTGTCAACTTATTTTGATATATAATTATTTCACTACAACTCGGAACACAAATTTGTGTTCCGAGTCATAGTGAAATAATTTTATTTAGTTAAGTAATGGACACGTCATGGACAACAAAATCCAAGTATTTTTATATCTTAACTTTTTCCAAACTTAAATCGCGCTGTATCCCCAGGTGACACATTCCAAGACCTACCATAGTAGCAAACTCTATAGATTTTCTTTAACTCGAACTCTACGTTGCACCATAATTATTATTATTTTTTACAATTGCAATAGTAAATATAACTCACAGGCTTCTCTGTCCTCTGTTGTTGCTGTGATGATGTATGACCATGATATAATGCTTGAGATAATGGGATGAAATGCAGTGATGTTGTAGACATTATAACATTGTGTTCAACTATTGAACTTCTGATTAAAAATGAAAGAGGATCATCTGCTTCAGGCGATGCTACTGGCACTTCAAACAGTGAAGCAGAAGCAACAGACGATGTCGATGGTTAGATAATGTTAGGATTAGACCTATGTGGATGGCTAGGGATCATCAGTACTGGACATGATTTGTTTTCAAACCTTGTGGAAAAACACAAAGATCGGAAGTTGCAGTTTCTTTCTTTCCAACTCATCAAACATTTGCTGGAGAGGTTCTAATGCTTCGGTGATTATACGGGTGACTTGAATGCTGGGTTCCATCATAGGATTGTAATCAGTGTTTTTTACTTCCATGTTCCATAAGGAAATGGAAGTATGCTGAACATGAAGAAAATCGTGTTAGAGATAAGGGCTGATTCTGATTGTACTACCCTCAAAACATGAAGAAAAGTCATTGTCCAAAAAGTTTGTGTGTGTGTAGAATTTTTTCTATGGCGAACGATAACTGCCGCAAATTCAAACAGAATCAAATAATTTTTTGCATATATACCTGAGTTGTAGAGGACTCAAGGCCTATTGATTTTGGTGAAGATCGGTTAAGGGGAAGGGGTAGGTTACCTGCAACATTTTATGTTTTAACTATTAAGTACTTAATTTTGATAATTAAAGTATCCTGAAAAAGGTCATAATAATCCACTGTAGAAAGGTAGAAGAAATATCTATAAATGAAAGTGATAGTTGAAGGGGGAGGGGATAAATTTTTATGTGTACTACGTTATTGGCAACAAAGAAGTAGTTTGTTGGTTAAAATTCTTACCTGGGCTGTTTGGCCATGGTCCAATGTTTTCTGCAAAACCAGGCGTTTCGGCAGTGCCATCGACTGGCATCATCAGTAAAAATTGAGTGTGCTAACGTGAGGTGGTATATGTTAGTGACCACAGTACTGTGGTTAAGGCTGATGAATGAAGTAGTTTCTATAGAAATATTTCATTTTGAAAATGATTTTAAATATAAATCTTAGAACATGGAAGTCATGTATGGTTCTCCATACCGGTACCGATATTTTAACATGATAATGTTTTTAGGCTGGGGGTCATTCCACAAAATGCGTGATGCAAAATAAATGTGTAACGTCATCGAAAAATGTAACGCTCCAAGTGATGTTACCACTATATTTTTTCCACACTTTCAATTCCCCACAGTCTAGAAATCTTATTTTTAAAGCCTAAAAACATTATCATGCTTCGATGTTTCGGTTTTGTCAAAAGTTTTGGGTTATTTTTCCTTTAAAGTCTGTGCAATGTAAAATGCTTTGCCAAACTTTTCTAATGTCCACATTGTTTGTTCTGTTTCTTCTTCCTCTCATGATGATTTAACAAGTTCTACCAATTCTTTACTTGAAATCACTTTTCTATGTTCTTCCAAGTCTTCATCAATCATATTGACACATCCCACTCCACTAATTTGTCTTGCTATGTGAATGATTTTCTTCACCTCTTTATCGATAGATGGGAAGAGTCTAAAATCATTCAAGACTTTGGACCATAAGTTCTTTCAACAGGCTGTAACAGGACAAAATGGGGAGGTGTATTTTATTAATTTCTGTATTAAAATTAACATTGCTAATTCCCATGGCAGCTTGAACAAAGAACCACAGCAGAGCTTTTTAAACGTACGTTAGTCTGGAACGGTGTGCGCGGTACAAAATTCGAGAATTGTCACGTACAGAATGTGAGTCCACACGCACGGGCGCCTCACCTGCGCCGAACGATTAAAAAGGACACTAAGACGCCGTAACAAAAAAATGGCATGAGATGACAAATTTGCACCGCGTGTCTTTGAAGACGAAGGACATGGCGAACCACGGCCTGTGGTATCGTCACAGAATATCGTCGACGATCGAAAGAACCAATGAACCGTCGAAACGTCACAGTAAGGAGCTTAGACGTCCTCGTATTTCTGCCAACATCTAGAGGGCAAGGCCAAGAAAAATCCTCGCTAGCCATTGTTGCGAGGCGTCACTCTACACACAGTGTTAGAACCGGCCAGTCGCGTGTGTAAGTCGTCTAAATAATTCGAGTCAAATTATTAATAAAATGTGTTAAAAAACTAAAAGTGATCAAGAAACAACTCATAATGAGTAGTGAATAGCCAAATTTATAAAAAGAACAAACTAATTTCCGAAACTATAGTGAAAACAGTGCGTGACACGTGGTGGCGTAACAACGTAGAACCTACGAAAGGATGAGTACTCAACATTTTATATAAAGGCCTAAATATAATCAGTCTCTAAAGAAAATAACAAATTACAAAATCAAACTCATTTTGGAACAAGATCTAGAAATGGGGTAATTGGAATGTGAGTGGTGTGTGTAATTACAAAATCAAAAAAATAAATAAATAAATAAAAAAAAAGTATTGGTTCGTCTTATGAATATAGAAGATATTTCTATTTTTAGTAATTAAGATTTTATAAAATTAAATTGCTTGTATTAGTGGGAGTTGCGAGACACAAAAGCCCAGTACATGTGTGTTAAGTAATTTGATGATGAGAGATGGAAGTATAACAACAGATTCAGTAAAGAGAGAACATCATGTTAAAGAAAAATAAAATAATATTTTATTTAACTTTATATATATGTGTTAGCATAATCATTTCAACAACCTAATTTCATTTTCTGTGCTGGTAAATTCGCTATACGAAAAAGGGTTTCAACCACTAGATGATCTGGCCAAAACAAAATTAAAGGTAAGTGGGAGTTTGTTGTTTTTATTTAAAGTAAATTAAAATATTACAATTGGTGCCGTGACCAGGATTTGGGATAAATATTATATTTATCCTAAATTGGCCTATTTCAAAGCACAGATAATAGAATCTGGTTGGCGGAAATTGAGAATAACTTACGTAAAAATTTACGTAACATATGTGTAATAAGGTTTGGTGAGGTAAAGTTTCCGAGGGGTTATAAATTGTGCATATTTGATTATAAGTAATGTTTAATAACTAATCAGTAAGCAAGTAAATAATAACACGGAAAAATGTCTGAGAACGAAAATGAAATCAATTTAATAGACACAGCTATGAGTGAAAGTGGTTTTGGGTCGAGGAAGCTGTTCATAAGCGAATTGGAAGGTCAGTCAATTCAAACAGCTGATTCGAGCATTCAATTAGTAACTGAAAGTAACGTAACTGAGTCCATTATAATAAATAACGCAGAAGCGAAATCAACTTCTGTAGTTACAAAAATAAGAGAACCGTCAATGGCCGATATAATGAATTGTATGAGTAAACGTTTTGATGCCAATGACGATTGTTTACACAAAATGTCAAACGACATTAATGAACAGAAAATAAAATGTGAAGAACAGAATGTTAAAAATGATACTAATTTTAAAGAAATTAAAGAACAGAATGCGAAGTTTGAGAATAGTATAAATGTAAAGTTTGATTATCTAAATAATGTATTATGTAAACGTATTGATGAGCGTTTCCAGACAATTATAAAACGAATGAAACATGATGTAGATAACGTTAGAGGAGAGTACAAGAAATACCGGTAAGTGTAGTGAGAATATAATTAATAAAATAACGGAGAACGAGGTGAGTAATAATGTTAATGAGGATGAGGAAATAATTAACAAGGGTAAAATAATGGTGAATAACAATAATAAATTAGTTGATAATGAGGTATTTATGCATGATACGGTAAATAGTGGTGATAATGAGAATAGAATGAGAGTTGGGGTTAATCATGGATTGTTAGTGAGTGTCATTGAGTTAGAAAGGGAGTACGAAGATAGTTTAAATGCAGAGTATGAACAGAGGGCAAATTTTTCCCGTAATGTTGATGAAGCAGTGAAGTAACTTAATGTTTTGATTGTAATGTAGTTAAAATTTATGTGAGAGGATTTTATTAATATAGAATCATTTTGAATGATGTAACGAAAGTAACTTAAACCGTGTTGAATAAGGGAAGAAATTTAATTAAATTTGAGTTGGAATGAAATTAATTTAAAATGTGAATTTTAGTAATGAATGTAAATTTGTTGTGATTGGAATTGTAAAATCAATGATAACTGATTAAAATATTTATTTAAATTGAAAATTGAAGGAAATGTTTGTGTTGATGTGATTAGGAAGGTTTATGCTGAGTCAGTGTTTGTAAAACAAGTTGTGTATTCAACTGATGATGTAAACAGGGAAAGATAACAAACCTGTGTTATATGTATAATTGTAGATTCCCCACATAAGTGCGGTCATGACCTCACCGGATCATGACCGTGAAAGTAGTTAATTATAGCAAATCATAAATTTTAATTGTTATAACCGGCTTATGGTTTGTTTTTGTTTTGTTAACCCAGTGGTTTGTTAAATTTAGTTGGGGGGTTATTTTTAGGGGAATCTACCAATTTTTGGAACCGGGCTATTTTCACCCATATAGTGGTGGTAGTCCATTAGGGGTGTATTAATCATTATTAGTAGGTATGTAATACTGAATTTTTTTTGTAACGCGGAAGCAAGGATGGGGGTGGAATAAAAGAAAAAATGTCCACCCCTTCCACATCAGTCCTTGTGGAAGCAACTGGACGCTACAGCCCAGAGGGGGTCATAGTGAGTGTGGATGGGGGGTGACCAAGTTACAGGCCATGAGGGAGATGTGGTTTACGGCTAGGATGAGGCCGGCGATGGCCAAGACGCCTAGTGCAGAACACAGCAAATTGTAATGGGTATCAGGGGTTAAGGGATTTGGGGGGGGGTGGAAAAAAAAAGAGAGTGAGAGGAAAGGAGTTGAAGGAGGAGAGTTGAACTAGCTATAAGGTTAGTCAGTAAATGATTATTGTGGTCATATTGATGATCACCTGATACTAATAATAAGGCAGTATCGTTGTAGTCCCAGGTTGTATTGACGTTCTGATTATCGCTGTAATTGCTGTTCTGTATTACTCTTGATGTATATTATATTAACTTGACAGACATGATTGATTTTGTGCTCATGACGTGGAGAATTGAAAAATAAATTGTTTTTGAAATGTAATAATAATGTGTGTTAAATTAAGTTGTTTTTTTATTTTATGTATATTGTATGTGATGTAACCTGTGTTTACAAGTTTGTTTAATTTTGATGTTTTTACTATGTTTTTTAATTTTAGGGATTTTACTATGTCTAATATGTAAATATGGATATTTCAATTAATTTATGTAAGGGTAGCCGGTTTGAAAATTAATTTGAAAATTATTTGATTTGAAGACTGTAATAAATACTAAATGAGTTTTGAGATGAAATTAACTCAATATGAGAGGTTTTTAAATAATTGTAAAGGATTTAATGAAAAGGAAAGTTTTAAATAACATAATTAAATTAAATTTAAATGATTTAATTAATTAAGAGGGATTTGATGATTTTAATAATTATTGTTGAAAATTTTATTTTTAATTTGAAAAAAAAATCTGATTAAAATATTTTAATGGAAAATTATATTTGAAGAAAAGATAAAATTTTAATTCAAGTTAATAAATGAATTAGAGTAATTTTGAAGTAATATGGAGATTGTAAAATTGTTCGAAGTTTCGGACTTGACAGGTCAAAAAATGGTGTAGATGTCAAAAGTTTATGCAGATGTCCCTGTATGGGCATACTCTGTTTACATTGCTGTTAAGAATATATATATATAGATATAATCACCTGTTTTTATGTACTAGAATTAAAAACAAGAACCAATGCTTTGCCTAAGGTGAACCAATACAATTAAGGGGAAACGCATTCAGTGGAGGATATGGAAGATTAAAAGAACCATTTATTAAATGTTTTGACGGAATGTTTAAGAGTCAGGTGGTACTGTGAGGCGTACCTGTTCTGGCCGGCATGTCGGAGCAGCGACGTCTCGTGTCTGTTCGGCTTTGGAGTGTTGGGATTCTCGGGTAGAAAGTCCAGCAAAGTCGGATAGATACATCCATAGCCATCTGATGGGGGGGGTGGATAAACCCATAATGATTATAATAAGAATTAAAGGGGGTAATGGCTCCATATCGACACTGGTCCCTATAGGTTAGGCAATGAGAGTTTTTAGGCTTTAGGGCATAAAACCTCTCATTGAGGGGGGGTGTTGTAACAGGACAAAATGGGGAGGTTTATTTTATTAATTTATGTATTAAAATTAACATTGCTAATTCCCATGACAGCTTGAACAAAGAACCACAGCAGAGCTTTTTAAACGTATGTTAGTCTGGAACGGTGTGCGCGGTACAAAATTCGATAATTGTCACGTACAGAATGTGAGTCCACACGCACGGGCTCCTCACCTGTGCCGAACGATTAAAAAGGACGCTAAGACGCCGTAACAAAAAAATGGCGTGAGATGACAAATTTGCACCGCGTGTCTTTGAAGACGAAGGAAATGGTGAACCACGGCCTGTGGTATCATCACAGAATATCGTCCATGATCGAAAGAACCAATGAACCGTCGAAACGTCACAGTAAGAAGCTTAGACGTCCTCGTATTTCCGCCAACATCTAGAGGGCAAGGCCAAGAAAAATCCTCGCTAGCCATTGTTGCGAGGCGTCACTCTACACACAGTGTCAGAACCGGCCGGTCGCGTGTGTAAGTCGTCTAAATAATTCGAGTCGAATTATTAATAAAGTGTGTTAAAAAACTAAAAGTTATCAAGAAACAACTCATAATGAGTAGTGAATAGCCAAATTTATAAAAAGAACAAATTAATTTCCGAAACTATAGTGAAAACAGTGCGTGACACGTGGTGGCGTAACAACGTAGAACCTACGAAAGGATGAGTACTCAACATTTTATATAAAGGCCTAAATATAATCAATGTCTAAAGAAAATAACAAGTTACAAAATCAAACTCATTTTGGAACAAGATCTAGAAACGGGGTAATTGGAATGTGAGTGGTGTGTGTAATTACAAAATCAAAAAATAAATAAATAAATAAAAAAGTATTGGTTCGTCTTATAAATATAGAAGATATTTCTATTTTTAGTAATTAAGATTTTATAAAATTAAATTGCTTGTATTAGTGGGAGTTGCGAGACACAAAAGCCCAGTACATGTGTGTTAAGTAATTTGATGATGAGAGATGGAAGTATAACAACAGATTCAGTAAAGAGAGAACATCATGTTAAAGAAAAATAAAATAATATTTTATTTAACTTTATATATATGTGTTAGCATAATCATTTCAACAACCTAATTTCATTTTCTGTGCTGGTAAATTCGCTATACGAAAAAGGGTTTCAACCACTAGATGATCTGGCCAAAACAAAATTAAAGGTAAGTGGAGTTTGTTGTTTTTTATTTAAAGTAAATTAAAATATTACAAGGCACTTATGATATCTGGTTCCAATCAACTGCATTGGCAATAGTGAATGATTTCCAGCATTCGGTAATTTCTGGGTTAGGCTCTGCATCAAATGCTGCTCAAATCCATTCAAATATGTGGCTCTGATGTATAGGATAATCCTCTGGCCCAGACGTTGAAGCAGTGAGGTGTGTTTGGTGGCATAAATACAACTCAACATTTGCATTTTCTATAGTAGTAGACATCAGATGCCCAGGTGCATTGTCTATTACACTGGACAACAAAATTTTGGTTTTTGTTTGTTACAAGAATGATAACAGCTGAATCTTATAGAATTTTTGATGCTGATTTCAAATATGTATATGGTTTCTTTCTATCGGGCATAGTTTTTTTGTAATTACCATTTTTTGAAAAACGTTTATTATACATACATGCAATTTCAACATACCTAAAATCTGCTTCGTTTTGATTTTCTGGCGTAGTGTGCTGTAGGTAAATCAGTCTTCAGATTCCAGCAATAGCATTTTTGGGTTCCACTTCCTTGGTAGCGTGTCTCCATGGTGAATATTCCCTGGTGAAAGCGTTCACCATGTTCGTCACTCAGAGCTCCGAGATTGGTTGGGAAAAAATCCAGATGAGAATCTAAGAAGTGGATCTTTAGTGACATATTACAGCCAAGTGCTTTATAATTTTTAAGAAGCTCAGTTATCAGTTCTTTGTAGTTATCTGCCTTATTATTTCCAAGGAAGTTATTAACAACATTTTTAAAAGATTTCCAAGCAGCAACCTCACAGTCATTCAAACCGTCTTCAAATTGAATATCATTCATTAGTTTTCTTATATCAGGACCAACAAATATGCCTTCCTTAATTTTAGCGTCACTTATCTTGGGGAACTTGCTTTTTAGGAACTGAAATCCACTCCCCTCACGATCCATTGCTTTAACAAAAATTTTCATTAAACCTAGCTTAATGTGTAGTGGGGGAAGGTAAACTTTTTCAGGTTTTACTAGTGCTGGGCTCACAACGTTCTTCTCTCCTACAGTCAATATTTCTCTTTTTGGCCACTGTTTCTGAAAATAATGATTCTTCCTATCTCTGCTATCCCACTCGCACAAGAAGCAACAAAATTTAGTATATCCAAGTTGTAAACCAAGTAACAGTGCTATCACTTTCAGGTCTCCACAAACATGCCACAAATGTTTCTCATACTGAATCATATCCAACACAAGTTTCATACTTTCATATGTCTCCTTCATGTTAGCTGCATGAGCTAAAGGGATTGATGGGTATTTATTTCCAACATGAAGAAGGACTGCTTTCAAACTACATTTTGAGGAGTCTATAAAAAGACGCCATTCATCAGGATGGTGCGTAAGTCCAAAACTTTCTAGTAAAGATTCCACATCATTGCAGTAAACTAAGTTCTCATACTGTAAGAAGAAACGTTCAAAATCACACTGCCTGTCACGGAAACCACTTATTTTAGTATTATGTTGTAAAAGATTCCATCTTTTCAGTTGTGATGCGAGAAGTTCAGCTTGATTCTTGGATAAATGTAGATCACGAACGAGATCATTTAATTCTGACTGATTAATTAAGTGTGGTTCAGTATTTGTACTTTCTAAAAAGTCTGGGTCTCTCCTTTCTTCATCATCCAATGAATCTGCACAACCTTCAACATTAACAGCATCTTCATCTAATTCCCATGTTTTCGGTGGTACTGGAATTGGAAGCTGTGGACTGTGAGGCACTGGTCTTATAGCAGAGGGAATATTAGGATATTTAACAGTGTGTCTAGTCTTCGCTGTTATCCCTGATATTTTCGTTAAACAAAAATAACAGTCCGTGGAGTGATCCTTCGGTTCTCTCCAAACCATTGGAATTGCAAATGTCATGTGACGAGATCCATTCAACCAACCAATCAACAGCGTTACACATCAATTGCAACAACTGTGAGGGGCCCAGGACTTGTCCTGATCACCCAATTTACATCCAAAATATAGTTCATACGATTTTTTTAACAGTGGAGTTATATTTCTCCTCTGAGACTTTAGTGTTACCTCACCACAAATGTAGCAGAAACTGTCTGGCTGGTTAATGCAACAACGTGGCATTTTTATGAAACATTTCACTGTTAATATACTCACAAACACTTAATACAAAATGTTTAAACACTTTACAACACAGATTAATTTAGTATGTACATGCACTGACTGTACAGGGAAAAATTAAATTACAAACTGGTAGGAAAAGTACCACGAACTACGCCACGAGTACTACGAACTTAGACACACGAGAGCTCACACTTGACTGAAGTAGAGATGATATTTCTTAGCCAGCATGATAGTGTTTGTTTACTGTATTACATTCAACACTGAGTCATCGAAGTTCAATGTTCTTCACAGCCTACGAGTAATACAGTGTGACTAATAGGTGCCGTAATTTACATGAATCATATGTGTGTCATTTGTAATCGTTTTCATTATTGTGCTGACATAATAAACGTATCTGTCACGGATATTAATGAACTGAAATAAATTAATATACAGTTTAAATAGCAACATAAATTTTGCAAAAAGTAAATTAATAATGTCATATATATTGCACTTGCATAGTTCGTGCCCATGTACTTTCTAGAGAAGTAAGAAGGGCAATTGCAAAAAAACTAAGGCCGATAGGAAATTTCTGACTTCATATTCGGAATCAGCGCTCAACAATATATAAGTTTCAGCAAATATTAACCATGCAACAAAATCGTTGTTGTCCAGTGTTATTAATAAGACTTTAAATGGCAGCCCTTCTTGTTTTAAGTACTTTTAACTTCAAAAACAAAGGACTGGTGAAACCATTTGGCATATAGCACAGCTGACAACCCTGATTTCTTATTGTATTGTAGAAGGCAGAAAGTTTTTTGTTTTTATTTTTGAGAGCACAAAGATTCTTCGCTTTGGACATTGCACCTGGCTTGGTCATACGCCATGCAGCATTCCCACATAGTATCAGAGTTAATCTGTTCTTCCAAACTTCGAATCTTGCTCCCTGCTTTGCACTTTTGTGAATATATATTCTACTATGCATTTTTTCCAAAACAAGCCAGTTTCATAGAAACTGAAGACTTGTTTTGGATGTCAGCCTACCTCGATGATCAGCTTCTTTAATTATGCTGGAAACCTAACCAGCTTCTTCATCAGAAATAATTAATCATTTAAAAATAATTAATTTTTCAAATTATACATGTTCCTGAACCTATGCAACTATTCCTTACTTGATGTCCTCTTCAGTGGATTCTTTTCTAAAGTCTTCATATAATCTTAAGGCCGTTTGCCACAACATGTTGCCGTCAATAAGCACATATTTCCTGTTCATGTCTTCAGTTCACAAACCTAATTCTTAAATAACACAGTTCACAAAGCTAATTTTTAAATAACACCTTATCACACACTGTTGATGTAAATTTCATGGTTTGAGATGCTGCAGCAAAACTAGACAGAATTTTTGTTTCAATCTTACTAATGGATGATTCACTCTACATCTTAGCAGCCTCAGCAAACGATTTTCATTCTTGTTGTATCAAGTCAAGAATTTGCACTTTTTCACTGAGAGACAACACTTCACAGCTTCTCTTAGCGTTTGCAGAACTGCCAAAATCATTACTGTTGCACTTTTTAAGGAAAATCCATCATCAGGTCATACACAGCACACTTGTGGTCACAATATAGTAAAACATAGTAACAGTGGCTGTTTTACAATATTGTGACCGCAAGTGTGCTGTATATGACATGACGATGGTCTATGACCAAAATCGATCCTTTTTAAGAATGTGAGTAAAGTTTATTGCAAATTATATTCTTGGATTTCGTTGTCCATGACGTGTCCGTTACTTAACTAAATATCACTATTACATTAACGACTCGGCACACTAGGTTTTTTATAAGTAAAAGCATAAATTTTTACCTTACAGCCTGAACCGGTTTTCTCCTTTAAAAGGCTTCTTCAGAGGCTGCCGCTGGTAGCGCTGCCGTCTTGTTGTGGGTGACGGAATCGAATTTTGAAAGATCGATGCTGTGTGTGTGGGGTGAGATATGTTCTAATAATGCGTGCGATTTGAATTGGCACAAATTCAGTATATACAGAAAACCAACTACAACTGACACACTAATACACAACACCTCCAATCACCCAATACAACACAAACTAGCTGCCTTCAGAACCATGATACATAGACTTAACAACATCCCCTTAGATGAAAAAGACTACAAAGATGAACTAAACACGATAAAATATCTAGCAGAATCTAACGGATATGACAGAACAATAGTCAGTAAACTCCTACACAAAACAAACAACAGACAAAGACAGAAAACAACAAATTCATAACACTAACATACATCAACAAACAAACTGAAAAAATAGCCCACAAATTCAAAAAAGCAAGATACAGAATCGCTTACAAAACTAACAAAACAGAACACACACTATCAAAACACACACACAAAGCACAAAACAAATTCGATCTACCCGGTGTTTACAAGCTAAATTGCAATAAATTCTACATAGGCCAGACAGGACATAGCTTCAAACAGAGATACATTGAACACACAAAGGCACTCCAGTCCACTACAGAATCCACCTTTGCAAACCACACATATAAAAACATCGACAATAACATGAACATTCTACACGTACACACAAAAGGCTGAAAACTAGACACTCTAGAACAATTGGAAATATACAAACACACAAAAACAAATAAAAACGACATCCTAAACGAACAGACACAATTCAAATCGCACGCATTATTCGAACATATCTCACCCCACACACACAGCATCGATCTTTCGAAATTCGATTCTGTCACCCACAACAAGACGGACAGCGCTACCAGCGGCAGCCTCTGAAGAAGCCTTTTAAAGGAGAAAACCGGATCAGGCTGTAAGGTAAAACTTTATGCTTTTACTTATAGAAAACCTAGTGTTCCGAGTCGTTAATGTAATAGTGATATTTAGCAAATTATATGTATGGTACCTTTAGGCTATGAACAATAAATACAATACAATAGAAAATTATAATTCTAAATAAGGATCGAGAACAAGTCAAACAGGTCAACAAATTCAAATATCTTGGGGTGTTGATCAC
Organism: Magicicada septendecula; assembly: GCA_034769895.1. NCBI lineage: Eukaryota > Metazoa > Arthropoda > Insecta > Hemiptera > Cicadidae > Magicicada > Magicicada septendecula. The sequence continues at coordinate 489,800,392 of CM068370.1, read as the reverse complement.
AAAGGAAGATGCAAGAAATGTAGAAAGAAAAAGATCCACAGAACAAAGCTGTAAAGTTATAGGAAGGTTAAATTCTGTATGGTAGGACAAACACATTTCCACAGAGATTAAAAAAAACATTGTGAAGACAGTGGTGGGTCAGTGCTAAGCTATAGACTGTGAGTATGAAGCTTGAATGTTGCAGCTAAAAGGAGGAGAAATATTGTCAAGATGAACAATTTGAGGTGTAGTGCAGGAATACTAAGACTGCAGAGAATCTGTAATGACAAAATCAGAAGACGAATTCCAGGGGAAGAGACCACAGTAGTTCGTGATAATGGTTTGGTATGTGATAAGAGGAAGTTATTAACGCAGTGAAAATAACAAAGCTTCAGTATCTGGGACATCTCATAAGAAATGAACAGAGATTTTACTTATTGCAGTCCATACTATAGGGAAAAGTACTTGGAAAGAGAGGAGTTGGGCAACCGAGAATCTCATGGCTGAGAAGTTTAAGGACCTGGTTTGGCATGAACACACCTGACTTATTCCATGCAGCAGTACAGAAAGTTAAAATAGTCTGTATGATATCCAACATCCGAGACAGATAGGAACTATCAGAAAAAGATGTGATGAGAATGGTAGATGAACAATAGCATAAGCAGATATTAAAGTGGGTACCACTAGAAAATCGGAAGAGGGGAAGACTGTGCAGATCTTGGAACGGTGGTCTTATTCTTTGTCTTTTCCCAATCTGTTCCGATCAGCAAATTCAAGCTGTCTCCTCCTCGGTCTTCCAGGAGGTCACTTCCCTTTCGGCTTATAAAAGAGCACTTTCCTGGGCATCTTCTGTCATCCATCATTCGATCTATACAATGCAACCATCAATACTGATATTCCTTGATCTTTAAGGGGAAAACTATCTTGATATGGCTGCGTACTGCCTTATATGGAAGTGAGTTGGTTTCATGAAAGTTAGGAGATGGATATTCTGACTTGAAACCATGAGCAGGCCAGGCTCTTAGTTGTAGAGGAAGCAACTGTGCCTAGGAGAAATATTGATACCTCTGAAATCAAATTTCTGGTCCTCCAGGTTTTGTAATGGGCTGGTATCCAATGCATGTGAACATTCTGAAATCGCACAAGTCAGACAAAGAAAAGCTGGACAGAATGATGTCCAGATCTCTGCCACAGTTAGAGCAAGCAGTTCTGGGTTTCTTCCTTTTCCCCCTTGCTGACCACTTTCTTTACTCCAAACAAACCGATTGCACTCTTTTTATAAGGTAATTTACTTATCTATTGTTTCCACTACTCGCAGCACACAGTAAGCCTATATAGTCCTTTTCTTTCAGCCATTCTTTCTTTAAATTGTTCTATTATGGCTATAGTAAATTCTGATATGCTGATACGTTTTTGAAAGCAGTTCATTTTAGACAGAATATATGCATTAAAAACCATTCTACAAAAAATGAAAACAACTTTTCTCCAGTATTTGACAGTCCTTCGTTCATTCAGATAAGCATAGAGCATCATATCTGATGTGTCAATCCCCCCCCATATGAGTACTGTACTCTACAGCCAGTTTGGGTTTCATCAAGCATTTTTCTCACCCATTTTCTGATGTCGAGTGACTTCTACAGTACAATCTGATAACAAGACGACTGGAACTTTCTGTGACTTCTTTTCTCTGTATGCCATAGCGAGAAAGGAATTTTGTCTCCAGTACTTTCTTTAACCCACATCAAATTTTTATGAAATTCTTTAAGGATACCTTTCCTGTTTTTTCGCCACGTTCCAGTGAGGAAGGTTACTAGCGTCTACCTGTACGTTTTCTTATCCAAATGTGGTTGCACAATGGTGAGGGGAGACACCAGGGGACAACACCGCCGCTCTATCGCCAAGTCTAACAACTACGTCAACAGTGATTTTGTAAACTTAACCTATAGGCCATAACTAATTTTCGGTTTGTTTAGCAGTGTTCTTATGAGTGTCCTCTCGTGTTTATTAACAATTTTATTTAATAAAATATTATTTTTTATTTAATAATAAAAGATTGAGTAACAGCATTCTCAATTATCTTACGAATTTTGTGAGCCCCATCATCACCCATAACAGCAATTCAAAATAACTGTTACTATTCAGCGATCGATTCTGCTTTTGACAGAAAACTTAAAAATTAACTATAAAAACAATTATAAATAACCAAAGTTTTTATCAGAACTACTCGTTTTTTAATTCGTTTTCTTGCATTAGTTAACATGGCATTATTAGTAGTAATTTTTTCATATAATGTGCAAATCATCGCATTATTTGGTATCCAGCATAGCTTTTCATAGTATTTTGTTTTTATATAGTATCCAAGTCACTTTTTCACAATAATTTAATTACCTTGTATCCGTCAGTGACTTCGTTCTAGCGTTTTTTATAACCCAGAATAAGAAGTTTTTAAACTTAGCGAACAAAGGACATAGTAAGATCAATATTGAGCACAAACATACGTTTTACACACGCATATCTAATCAAACTTCGATCGTCTTTGATAAGGAAGAATTGGACGTACTCAACAAGGGTTTAAAATATAACATTCCACCCAACTTACGTAATAATAACCGCTTTATCAATGAGATTGCCAATATGGAAGCAGACATTAAAACTGTATCCGACCATCAAATACAAAACAAATTACGTGCGTTAATGAATGTCAAACTCAATAAACGTATTAAGCTTAATAAACCACTGACAACATACTGTAAACATGCCACAGAAACCAAAATATTAGGACAAATTAAAGACAAACTTACTTCTAATAATGCCGTGATCACTAAAGCCGATAAGGGGAACACAATTGTCATATTAGATACACAGGTCTATAATAACAAAGTACTTGAATTTATAGATAACAATAACATTCGGACATTTAACAGTGACCCTACCAATGAATACGTCAAACAGCTAAATGGCATTATTAATCGTTGCGGTAGTTTGTTTGATGATAATGTTCGCCGTTATACAGGGTGGGGCGTGGGAACTTCCTTTTTTGACAATGGCGTGATGAAGTTATGTGGGGGTCACAGAGTGGTGGGGAAGTCTCAATTGAAGAGGCAGGGTGGGAGGTTTGTGTCCCCACCCGTTTCAGTCGCAACAATGCTTGGGTCGAAGCAGCATCGCTCTTTTGCCGTAGAGTCGTATTTTTCTAACAGCCGCTCGGTCATCGCGGTGCAATGTGCCTTTCGTCGTCACTTCGAAATTCCCCCACGAGGCCATGTTCCTGATCGGAAATCTATTTTATTGTGGGTGGACGCCTTCAGGGAACTTCATGAGAGGCCCCTTCATTCGGATCGTGTCACGGTATGGTGTGCAATTTCAAGAGTAGGGATCATTGGCCCTTACTTTTTTCAAGAAAACGGTGGTGCTGTTTCCGTGAATTCAGACCGTTATTTGACAATGATCCAAGAGTTTTTTTTGCCTGCTCTCGAAGCAATGGAACTGGATAATGTGTGGTTTCAGCAAGATGGGGCCACAGCCCACCCAGCCAGGGTTTCAATGGATTGTTTGAGAGAAGCCTTCCCCGGGCGGCTGATTTCCCTGAGGGGGAACGTAAACTGGCCTGCGCGTTCGCCTGATTTAGCCCCCTGTGATTATTTCCTGTGGGGTTATCTCAAATCCCTGGTTTATAACGATCATCCACACACCTACAGAACAACATCCGAGCCGAAATTGCCAATATACCTTCCGAATTCGACTGAATCAGTGTATTGACAATGGAGGGCGACAATTAAAAGATATTCTTTTTAAAACAGTGTAAAATCAAATCTCTCATGTTGTGTGACAGGTGAAAAATAAGAATAAAGAGTTTTGAAATGTGTAGTTTTTTATTTCATTTTCAAAAAAGGAAGTTCCCATGCCCCACCCTGTATAAAACCAATAAATGCACGCGCCCCGCAGCTCACGGGACTACCGAAGATACATAAGGCAAATATTCCTGTCAGACCCCTCATAAATTACACATCTGCACCTGGCTATAAGACGGCAAAGAAATTATATCATATTGTTAAAAATAGTATCGTTTTAAAAAATAATCACAGCAAAAAAATAATATTGACTTTATTAAAAGAGTCCAGGATATCGAACTCTTACCTACGTACAAAATCGCTTCATTTGACATAGTTAATTTATACACAAACGTGCCGGTTCATGACACAATTTCAATTGTAAAAGATCTTCTCATTGAAGGTGAGAAGCTGAATCACAAACAAATAGATAAGTTAATTTTATTGTTGAATGTCCTGTGGAAGCAGAATTACTTCTTTTAATAATAATTTTTACCTACAAGAGTGTGGTCTCGCCACTTTCAGGACTGCTGGCGGATTTATACTTGCATCATTTTGAAAATACTTACATGTTCTCAGAGAATAACAAATTTTATAATAATATTAAATTCTATGCACCTTTATAGTTTTTAATGGCACGCTACGACAGATATAGAAATTGAAACATGATTTGAACAGCTTTAGCAAGAACATACAATTTACCCTCGAAACAGAGGTTGACAATAAACTCAATTTTTTGGACCTGACTGTTACAAAGTATCTTAATAAATTTCAATATAAAATATATAGGAAACCCACCACCACAGATATTACAATACATGCCGATTCTCATCACCCATATAGCCAGAAAATGGTGGCTTACAACAGTTTTGTTCATAGGTTGGTAACGATTCCACTTAACCAAAAGGACTTTCAGGATGAATTGGATATAATAAGGCACATAGCAACAGCGAATGGGTACAAGAGTTCGATGATAGATAGACTTCTTAAGCGACACCTATATAAAACTAGATCCCACCATAATACCATCGATGATAATAAAGTTAACAAAAATAAAAATAATAATAAAAAGTATATAACGATAGTGTACGGTAGGCTTTTACCTAACATTATATCCAATGTGTTTTCTAAATTTAATATAAAAGTCGCGTTTAAAACAAATAATAATATTTCTAATTTGTTACGCATAAACAACCATTCCCGTTAGAAGAGAAAACAGGTGTTTACAGGATGTCATGTGATGATTGTGATTGTTTCTATCTGGGTCAAACTGGCAGGTCTTTCTTGAAAAGATACAAAGAACATCTACCAAGGAATGATTTAGACAAGACCAAATCTAATTATGCGCGCCATCTAATGACGCATAACCATAATTACACAGATTTCAATACTAATTTCAAAGCAATCCATGTATGCGGTAAGGGTAGGTTAATGGACGCTCTCGAGGAGTTTGAGATTTATAAATCATTTAAAGACAAGAATATCAACAATAACAGTATATTAAACAAACAATTAAGGTTTCAATCTCACTCACTATATGATACAGCCCTAAATATAATCGCGCATGACGGTAATGACTGGTGATAAGGATTGACTTAGTTGAATTAGTGGCTCGGCAACTACACGCGCGGTCGGACCGGTCCAAAGGTGCCGAATTACATCGTGTTATGTGTGTGTCGTTATTGTGATTTAGTAAATATGTGCAAATGTGTTTTATGTGAATTTTAACATTTGACGAGGATTACTGATGATGTGACACATGTCACGAAACGCGTCTATATAAAAAACGCTAGAACGAAGTCACTGAGGGATACAAGGTAATTAAATTATTTTCATAGTACTTCCATCATTAGGATACATACAGTAATTTTGAGTAGTAAAGGAACACAATTTAATTTTAATAAATCAAATATAAATATTATAAACTGGAATTAGATTATATATTGTACACACTGTTACCACTTCTCACGTCACCACCGAAAGAAATATGGCTTATTTAAAATTGTCATTTGTATTTGATTCGGACAATATTAACTAAAAATCAGAAACACATACCAAAATGAAGTTCAAAACAAACATAAAAATTTTAAAGAAAAATGTCTTAATTTCATTTTCAGGTTGGCCGATACAGAGTTTTTTATAATCAAGTTATATGAGCAGCAACTAGTTCACCATAGAAACAGGCTATTCATCTTTTATAGAATTTATTAAACCGCCTTATAACTGTTTAGGTATTTATATTTATTACTTAACTAGACATTAGTAGTTAATTTACTGCAATTACCCTTGTTAAGTCAGGTGAAACGGATCTATTTATAAACTATTTGAAATTTTCACAGGTGGCCATGCGTCCTTCACAGATTGAACATTTCGATCTCTTATTTTGTACAACAAAAATTGCACTTTAAACAAATTTAACGAATTGACACATAATAAAAAAGGCAACCTATTCTCACCTTATCTTGAATAATTATAATTTAAAATTTCTCTAAGTGGTGTTTATTACACAAAGGAAAACAAATAATGCTTTGACATTTGTTACATTAGGTTAAATTTGAACAGCAAGGTACGCTTACAACAATAGTGTATAGCTCAACCAAACTGATATCAAGGGGTGCCAAAACGGTACTAGTGTTAGCAAATACAGTGATAGTGTTGTCTTCATCACCATTGTGCTGCTTCCTCATTCTGGATAGAAAAAGATACAGGTAGACGCTGTTAGGAAGGTTTCATTTGCACACAAGTCTGTTATCAAAGCCCAGTTGGTGACTGAAAACGTAGTATCATTTCTTGAGGTAGTTGCCCATTTTCAGTAAATTCATTCATTACAACATTGTAGCCCAACCCATTTTTTTATAACGTTTTTTGTCCTCCTCTGACCTTGCACCTTTGTAGAAATGTGACAGCCTTTCTTGATTGCTGAGCTGCACAGACCCAGCAAATGAATTACCCCCCCCCCCCCACTAAGTTATATGAAGAGGAGTGAGGAGAGATAATGCGATAACAGTTCATAGTATTAACACTTTTAACGACTATGTCAGGTGTATACCTCTCAAACGTTGTACAGAAACATTGTCTGTGTAGCCTATAGTTGTCCGTTTCTCGGTCGATTCTTCTGTATGATGCGACCACTATACCGTAATCACTGGGAACACAAAAACTTACTTGGGCTCACATTTTCGATCTTTATAAAATTCTTATTCTAGATGTTTGTTGGTGTAACACATTGTTTTTCGATTCTGAATATTATTTTCTTAGTCTCTCATTATAAATATCTTTAAAGTCACGTCGTTTTTTATCATTAAGTATAATGATCAAGTCATATCTGTATGTTTTAAAAGTATGTATGTAGTAAGATAATGCATACACAGGGGAGATAATGTGATAAAAGTTCGCTGTCTCACTAATTCTCTCTCTGTCACACACACGCTTCCATTGTTCTCGCCAGCCTTGTTGCAGCTGATGTTCACGCTATGAAACACTGGACAAGACTGTTGAGCTGCCTCGAAATGATGTGTTTGTCCACACTGCGCATTTCAAGCTCAATGTTCAGTTTCTATCGTCAGGTCTCTAACAATATAATCCAAGACAGTAATTTACTACTGAATCACACATCACACAAAATTTAATTCCCCAGCGATGGTGAAGTTTGTTGGACATACACTATAGAATTCGGGTGATTTTTTTTTTGTGCCTACAAGACTCCCATCAACGGAAATATATTAACGTGGGGTGAAATGAAACCTAAAGTCTGTCTACGCGATCAACCAATGGCTGAAATTTTACTTGTGGGTCATAATTTGGTTGTCCGGGGGAACCAGTTTGTGTTGTCAACTATGCGGAAAAAACAAGAGTAATTAACAAAACTTAACATGCTTCGAAACCAGAGTTTTGATAACTTTAATTATTCGACAAAAAGCCAAAAACGCAATTGTTTATCATTCTCTGCTTTCTGTAGCATTCTTTTATTGTGCTGAATTGTCAAAAAAATCAAGAGTGAAGTAAGATGTCATACGATTTTTCAGCTATATCAAATTAAAAGGAGGGACACATCTCTTAAACAAACTGAAATCAGTTTTCTAAACTGTGGTTCTGTGATTTTTTTTTTGTAGCTACAAGACTCCCATCAACGGAAATATATTAACGTGGGGTGAAATGAAACCTAAAGTCTGTCTACGCGATCAACCAATGGCTGAAATTTTACTTGTGGGTCATAATTTGGTTGTCCGGGGGAACCAGTTTGTGTTGTCAACTATGCGGAAAAAACAAGAGTAATTAACAAAACTTAACATGCTTCGAAACCAGAGTTTTGATAACTTTAATTATTCGTGTTTTTATGATTCCCATGTTTAAAATTACAGCTAGGAGCCTTTTATTTCATTTCTTGTAGTAGGCTGAAGAATGGGGAGAAAGGTGTCATTTTTTTGTAATATTTTGCTAGCATACCAGTTTGTGTCTACTACAAATAAATCAAGTAGTGTTGTTGTAAAAAAAAAGACTAAAATTATCTATTGGAGGGGAATCAGAGGGAGGCAGTGTTAATTACTGGTACATAAAATTGTTTGTGACCAGGCTCATTACCCTCTTCAATTTTGTTCCACTATATATACAAATCAGAATCTAGATTCTGTGAAATCACTGAAAGGTCTTTTTTAGGCCTACCTCGTTTCCTCTTAGATGCAGGTGGTACAGAATCATCCGAAGAGTATACGTTTGACGGTGTAGGCTTGTTCTCAGAATTTTCATCATCTGATGATGAACACGATGAAAACTTACGGTTCAAATGCCAGATCTTCATCAGTCATTCCACTAACTACTGTTATCACTACAAGTATCAAGTGGTCATAAAACTTTTTGTTCTGTTAAAAATTCATGTGAATTATGGTCTGCCATTATAACTAAACGAAATCAAATATACAAACTATAACCTAAAATGCACGGAGTCTGTACTGCAACACTAAAGTTTAAATCAACTTCTTGAAATTAGTAGTTATTTCAACAAAAACACTTAAAATAAAACCACACTAAATAAACAATGTAAACCTGAATGCCAGCAGCGAAATACAACACAAGGACCTGCCACTTCAATATCATGTAACCACTAAAAAAATAAAATTATGCCATCTGGTGGTGGGATTGAAAACTACAAATGTTTGTTTACCATCTGACACATTGGCAGTACTAAGAAATTATTCCTTTAAAAACAGTGGCAATTTTAAATAACGTCCAATACATCAGACGTAGGTTCTATTCAACAAAACCAAGACATCCGATATATTGGATGTCGGTCCTCAAAGGGTTAACGCATAAGAGAAACAGGATAGAGATGAAAGGATATACAAAACCCAACATGAAAAATACAAATTTTTAAATATATTTATTGTGTTCAAGTTTACACAGAATTTTGGAAGTCGAAACAATAATGAAATTCTGAGATGAAATTACAATAAAAAGAAAATATACATATCTTATCTTAATGTGTTCAAGCAATAATGTTGTAATGTTCTTAACAGTTTTGAGATCACAAACAGTTTAAGTTAAAAATACACCTGATTTTGTTTACAGTTTTTCAATTTTGCAAACATTAAAAATAACTTATTACCGGTACTAATTAAAAGTCACCATAAGAAGGGCAAGATATAGTACACATGAAAAAAATGTAAAAAAAAACGAATTATATACAAATGTGTTGTTCTATGTTTACATCGTTTAAAAGTATAAAGGTATATAAATAACTCTGTGATGAAAATTAACATATACATATTTTTTTTTTAGTATAAAACAGGCACTTTTGTATACTATGTAAACATGCATAAAACAGCACTAGTTTTTGACTCTTTTCCGTAATGATCTTCGTGGGGTGTCTTCGACTCCAGCATATTTGTCATGATTGTTATCATCCCCACTACCATCACTGTCGCTAACGATGGATTTTAATATTTTTCGTTTTGCACTCCGTACTCTTTGTTTGGGCTGAAACAACTCTTCAGTGTTTTCTTCTTCCAAATCCTGAGTGTTTAAAACAAAATCTGGATCTTCAATTTGAGAACTGGAATTATTTCCAGTTTTACCATTCTCATCAACATCATCATCATCTTCATCTGACAAGTCTCCATTGGCCAATTCACCTGCTGTAAAGAAAGCATAAAATATTAACAAAATATCATAGTTTACGTGGAACAAAAATAACTTCTTAACATAGTTTGTATAAAGATCACTAAATTTTATCACTCTTAAAATGTTTTAATGGAAAAAATAATGCTACCTAATGTTTTACACTTACAAATCGTATACTTGAAAACAATATTTTAAACAACCTTTTAATTCTTTTTTGTTTTATTCTTTTTTAATAACATTTATTTAAAATTTCAAATAACTTTTCTCAATGAAGAAGGAAGAACTATCTGTTGGTGACTTATGTTGTACTAACCCACATTTATTATAACTAATAGTAACCACCCAATGTCAGCATTCTTCTGTGCTCACGCAAATACAGTGGAACCTCGATATAACACCCCTGCGATATAAAGCGACCCTTGATGTAACTCTCATTTTTCACGGCCCCAGCAAATACCCCATATAAACAATGTAAAATAAAACTTCATATTGCACCCGTTTTGGTATCCATCCTTGATGTAACGCTCTTTTTGCCGGCAGACTGAAAGAAATTTTCGAAGTTGTAATGCACTTCATATGTTCCAAAGTCCAGGGCCGTTGTAAACGGAGGGTTCAAGGTATGCACTGCAACACGCGCGTTATTATATTTTCTGTAAATAATGTCTATACATAAATAACTGGCTGTATACGTATTTGAAGTTTTCTGTTTTTAATGTGCATCTTAAATAAATAGAATTTTGTATTCATCAGTATTTGGAATAAAGCTCAAGGCACTTTTGTTATTCTCTGCACTTTTTTTTTATTATAATTAAACTGACATAACCTAACTGAATAAATGTTAACAATTTTTTTCTTCATTTTTCATGTTTTCATCCCCAAATTTAGTTTTCTAAAGTTTTAGGATAACAGATTCTCTATAATTTACAACATATATATATATATATATATATATATATTGTTTTACATAACATGGAATAATATAAATGCACAATGCATTATTATTAGTGTTGTATAGTATTTGTAAGCAGGAATATGGTTTGCAAGGAGCTCAGCTTTATAAGAAGAAATCTTCCCAAACTAACTCTAATGATTATGAAATTTAGGTTGCCAAGTGTCACCAAGACACTACATATGACATAAACAAATGTTTTTAAGAAATTTTTTATATTTCCTAAGTTAAACTTGAAACCTTTATATAAAGCGACCCTCGATATAAAGCGCTTTTTGGTTGGTCCGCAGAAGAGCGTTATATTAAGGTTGCACTGTATAACATAACGAGAATAATCTCTGACATGCCAGAGCCTTTCAACAACCATTTCGTCTGAGTTTTATATTTTTATTTTACTTTGATTTTTGCAGTCTATTGAATTTTACAATTGTATCCAACCATTATCCCCTTTCAATGCCCATCAAGAAAGTTACTGTTATTAAGTTTCCAATTTATCTATATAGTAGTAGAGTCTTGTGCTTGATGATTTCATAGTTGAAACACCCAAATCTTCTGAAACTAACAAACCATGATAACTAACCTACAACTACAAGTTCTTTAAAGACCTGGAGAGGAACACACACAATTTGAAAAGTTTTCAAATTCCCAGTGTAGACGTATGGTTTTGCAGAGAAGGCTCTTAATCCCACCACATCTGTCACAAAACCTTGAAGGCTGTTAAGTAAGTTACTAATTTGATCAGGGAGGATGCTGTACAAATTTATTGTTGTAATTTGTGATTATGTATGTGTCAGTTTATTGGCTTTCTCTAAAAATTTCTTTGTAAATGTGTTGTATACATTTTAATTAAAATAATTTGCACACAGAGTATAGTGTACTTTTTATGAAGTTTTTTCAACAAACATATTACCACACTATGTCATTGTTGTCAGTAACCACAGCACTGATTTGTCAGTGTGTTTCAGCCTTCTGCACTGAATGAAGATGGCCCTGTCGAAGGTATGGCCAAAACGTTTGCATCTAACAACTTTGGACCACGGCCTTACAGCCCGGGAAACCGAAATCTTAACAACATTGACACTGGCCATGAAAGCCTTAGACAGAAATTGTAGTATTGATATATACTGTCGATATGCAAGTATATAGTAGGTATTGGTAAACACCTGAATACTTTATACAAGGCTGTTGTCTTTGACTCTGAAAGCATATAAAGCTGGAGGACAAATATAACTCTACTACAACTGAAATACGTGGATAAAACCTGGCTGTTTGACTACAGTGATCATTTCACTAGAATATAGTCAATGTAACTACCCCACACTTTTCTGCCACAAAAATTCATTGCTCACAATTTTCTTCATCCATATGTTCAAGTATGGATATCAAACATGTCATAAAAATCAATATAAAATATATAAAAAAAATTTTGTGTGACTACAATATACATTCCTACAATAGTAGTGGCTTGCTTCTAATGTGCAAAAAAAACCCTACACTAAAAACCTCTAAAAATATATTTATTCTTTACTGAATATCTACCAGAAAGCAGGAAAAGTTTCTACACATGCACACACATTATGGAAGTAATGATAGTGCATACTCATCAAGATACGAGGGTAGTATAGAAAGTAACTTACGTTTTAGAAATAAATAAAAAAAAATGAAAGAAAAATTTTTAATTTACACAGTTGAAAACTACATTCTTATACTATTTTCCCACATAGTCGCCATTCAAGTTAAACCACTTATCGTAACGATTTAAGAGTTTTTGAAAGGCCTCATTGTAAAAATCTGCCGCCTGTGATTTCAACCATTCATTAAGCCTTCAGCTCTTCGTCGTCTTCAAAGCGCTGTGTTGCCAGCCACTTTTTCATACGCATGAACAGGTGATAATCGCTCGGTGCCAAATCAGGGGATGATTGAAAAGCTCCCATCCAAACTTTCCCAGAAGTTCTTGCGTTCGTGATGCTGTATGCGGTCGGGCGTTGTCGTGGAAGAACAATACCCCGGAGCTCAACTTACCGCGTCGTTTGTTTTGGATTGCTCTCCGCAGCTTTTTTAAGGTTTCACAGTAAACCTCGGAGTTGCTTGTGGTACCCCGTTCCATAAACTCTACCAGGAGAACCCCTTTTCTGTCCCAAAAAACTGTCACCATCATTTTCCTTGCTGACAAGGTCTCCACACACTTCCTCGGTTTTTTGGGCGAGCGAGTATGGCCCCATTCCATGGATTGATTTTGTGTTTCACAATTAACGTACCTAACCCAGGTTTCATCCCCCGTTACAATATGGTCTAGTAGAGAATCACCGTCCTTGTCGTAGGCATGAAGAAATGACAATGCTGATGCCATCCGTTGATTTTTGTGCATTTCTGTAAGCATTATTGGGACCCATCGCGCACAAAACTTATGGTAATCAAGCTTTATCGTAACAACTTCATGAAGCAAACTACGTGAAATTTGAAGAAACTCAGTAATCGTAAAGCGGCGATTTTCACGGATTGTTTTATTGATTTTCTCCACCAATTTGTCAGTAAGAACACTCGGCCGGCCACTCCGCTCATCATCGTGCACATTGGTGCGGCCATTTTTAAACAGAACACACCACTGCCTTACTCCATTACATTCTTCCCATACACCTCACACAGTCGCCGATGAATGTCCACCAGTCTGCAGTTTTCTGCTTGCAGAAATCATATTACTGAGCGCACTTCACAGCTCGCAGGATTTTCAATCGCAGCACTCATTTTAAAAATTATTATTGAAGCACAGAAACACAACACAGACCTATACCGGCACGAGCTGGATATGTACTGAGTCACGCCTCCCATGTCACCATGATGGCGGCACTAACCCCTCCCCATTGCCGCCCACACTGAAACGTACGTTACTTTCTGGATAGCCCTTGTATATACACATGAACTTCTGTGGAGCAAACTCTGAGACAGATTCAATTGATTTTATCCAAACAAAAAAATTACAATGGACACAAAAAAATGACACAGGAAAGATTACCAAGGAGAGTTATTGAATGGACCCCGCCAGGATAGAAGTTCAGACTGTATTGAGGGAATGAGAAATTTTTTGTGGATGGACAAGCAGCAGTGGAAGCTGAGAATTCAATCACTTCTGTAATATTTGGTTCCGGAAAATCTGTAAACATTGTACAGCCGGAATGATAATAAAACTCTGAGACAGACAACTCCTTTGTAGTCTGTAAAGATACATACACACCGCATGGGCTTAGGCAGAGGGGGTTGGTTTTGAGGGTTGAAACCCCTCAAAATTCCTCACGGAGCTCGAGGAACCAGTTCCTTTAAAGTCCCTGAAAAATTGTGACTCACAATAATTCTGGTGTACAGAGTCAACGAAAATCATTGTAGTGTCTTGGAAAATCTTCAAAATCTCATGTGAGTCCTTTCAAGCTCAAGTAAAATTTTGATAGAGTAATCACCCCCTTGGCTCAGCTAGAAATCGTAATATTGTGTCCTGTCGTAAGTGGATATGCAAAAAGAAATTCATTTCAGAAAAAATATTTACAGTTTAATGTAAAATTCCTTTGTCAAGTACTTTATTAACAGTCTATCTAAACCAGGTAATTAGTAGCATCACATTACATGTTGTTCATTGCACTACACAGTTCTGCAGTTTAGACAACCTGCTTTCTCACTGTAGATAATACATATTATTACCACATTAGTAAGCAGTGTGGTTACTAATGAGACTTGGAAAAAAATGTGCTGGAACGTGGGACTTCCACTTGATGGTGATGCAGTATATTCGTTACAGTTTGCTGATGACCAATTACTTTTGGCTCAAGATTTTCAAGACATATAGTACATTAATAGAAAATAGAAAATTGATACAGGAATATCAGAAATGGGGACTAAAGGTAAATATGAATAAAACAAAATACATGGTAATAGGTGACCTTCATCAAGACTTGATATTGGAGGAAGACATAGGGAAGATTTCATATACAGAGGAATACAAGTATTTATGGTTGAAGTGGGAAGCAAGACAAAGAAATACAATCTAGAATTAATCTAGGGAAAGATGGCTATAGCTACATTAAATGGAATCTTGTGGGATAAGCAAATTAGAAACTAAAACCAAAATATTTAAAACCATTGTTAGAAGTATCATGACTTACAGCTCAGACGTTTGTACTAATAAGCACACAAGAATAAAATTAATGACAGCAGGGATGGCCTTTTGGATACGTTCTGCAAGAGTATCCAGACGTGAGAAAATTAGAAATGAAGTCAATAAGGATAGAATGAATGTGAAAAATTCAATTGTTGATTTTACCCCAACCAAAAAAATTACAATGGTATGGACACACAAAAAGAATGACATAGGAAAGATTGTCAAGGAGAGTTATGGAATGGACCCCACCAGGAAGAAGGAAAAGAGGAAGGTCACAGATCACCTGGACAGAAGGAATTCAGACTATATGGAGGAAACGAGAAATTGAAGATCTTTGGATGGACAAGGACCAGTGGAAGCTGAGAAATCAGTCACTTCTGTAATATTTGGTTCCAGAAAATGTGTAAACATTGTACAGCCCAAATAATAATAATAAAGTAAGCAGTGTGTTAAAAAGTATCAACAAATAGCGTGTGTTATCACTGATGTAACAGATACTATGCTAATTTCCTCCTGTGGATAGGAAGTAGGGAGTAACGATAAACATTAGACAAAAAGCCAAAAACGCAATTGTTTATCATTCTCTGCTTTCTGTAGCATTCTTTTATTGTGCTGAATTGTCAAAAAAATCAAGAGTGAAGTAAGATGTCATACGATTTTTCAGCTATATCAAATTAAAAGGAGGGACACATCTCTTAAACAAACTCAAATCAGTTTTCTAAACTGTGGTTCTATACATAGTGGCATATCTACAATTTGGCCGGGGGAGGGGGGAGTCCAGGGTTGGGTTGGCTTCATACAAAAGGAAAAACAAGTTAAGACTAATCAACATTACTATTTTTAAAGTGGCTGGAATCAATCACGTTAAAGTAAATGGCAATAACACAATAAAAATACGCATCATTGAAACATTGTTTACAAGGCATTTATTGAATGAATTGATTTTCCTATATTTCATATTTCAAACATATACACTAATGCTGTGTAATAAACCTGTTTGTATACTTATAAAAATTACTACTATATTGGCACACCGGCATACACACAGCTAAAAAATAATAAAATAGCCTAAAAATCAAGAGATTAACAAAATTTGTCAATTTTTTTGACCCTCTGGGGGATCCAGTCCCGTTCGTCCCCCTCCCTGTAAATGTCCCTGTCTATATGCACGTATTATTAAAAGTCCACTGTTTAAATAACAAGTTCATTGAAATTATACAGTCTCTGGGAAATCGGTTGTTGTTTAACTTTGTTCAGAAAAAGAAGAGATCTGAGCTACAGGTATATGTGAATAACTAAATATTATTTGTTAAACACCTACGGATAATAGTTACACTGTACTGGAACAAATCTGCAGTGGTTAGAGTAGATAAAGAGAAAACTGAAGAGATAGATTCCGCTGTAATGGGTCTAAATTTACCTAAATATTATTGTGTAATTTCATAAATTCTATAACATGTAAAGATGAGGCCCCTTTGAGGTAACGCAATAGCCAGTAAATATTTTCATGACCATGTATGGTTATGCAGCAAAAGACAAAAATCTATTTATA
This sequence comes from Magicicada septendecula, assembly GCA_034769895.1. Classification (NCBI taxonomy): domain Eukaryota; kingdom Metazoa; phylum Arthropoda; class Insecta; order Hemiptera; family Cicadidae; genus Magicicada; species Magicicada septendecula. Next base: position 489,783,818 of record CM068370.1, on the reverse strand, counting down.
GTCAGTGATTAATTCCACCAGTATGTTGTTGACGAGAAACAGTTAATTACGAGTTAAAAAGGTGATACCAAACTCAGCGGAACGTTACAGTACTGAGGACGAGACGAACCAAACGGAAATTTGTATCACTGAACGCCAGTCGACCACCATCTTTTGCACAGTGTAGCAGCAAAAAAGTTACGTAACATAATCGCGGGCACCCGCATACAACAAAAATGTGAATCTTTCTATATATTTCAAAGTGAAAACAGTATTTGGTTAAATATTCATCAATAACAGTAAATGATTAAAGTAAATTGACAGTTCGGCAGTAACACGTAAAAATGTAAAAGTGAACACAGCAAAACAATGCATGCCACGAGGAGACGTCCCGTGTGGTGAAATTCTACGCAGCATAATCAAGGGAACTAGACATTTCAACAATATGTATACAATTTCAACATTTTAAAATACTGGCTTTTTCATAAATTATAAAGTTGAGCTCAACAAAAATAAATAAGTAAATGTGTATGTTTGTGTGAATGAAAAAATATGAAAATAGGCGTAACAAGAAGTGTTGAGTTTGCATAACTTTTGATATACGTAGTAGTATTTTGATGTCGTAGTTTATCGATAATCAGTTTTTACGCCTTAAGGCGGAATAAGTGTGTTCATGATTTTTTTCATGTTTTCGAGAGAAAATAAATAATGTTATATTTTACTTGATATACGCATTTTGTTATTTGTATCTGCCCACTGTTCTCTGCCTAAGTACACTAAACGAATCCCTGGACCAAACATTACATATAATCATATTCATTTAATTATTAATAACCGATAAGATTTCAGTTGACGCCTGAAAAGATACAAATTTTAATAGTCAAGAAATGAGTAAGACTACACCGCGTAAAGTAAGACAAGGATGTATACTATCTCCACTTTTATTCAACATCTGCTCGGAAGGTATTTTTACAGAAGCTTTAGATATATGTGATGTGGGAATCTCTCTGAACGGTAAAAGAATAAATAACATACGTTATGCGGATGATACCATCATATTCGGAGATAGCTTAGAGGGGCTGGAACAACTAATGAATAGAGTGACAGAAAGCAGTGGTAGATATGGTCTAGACATCAATGTTAATAAAACAAAGCTAATGATTGTATCTAAGAACAAGTTCACAAACTGCACCCTTAATACGTATAAACCAAAGGCCAGTTGAACGTGTAAGCGCATTTACATAATCTTAGTACTATAGCCAATGAACAATGGGACCACTCTCAAGAAATAAAGAGCAAAATTGAAAAGGCAAAAGCAGTGTACACTAGAATGAGCAGTTTATTCAAAACTCATGATTTAACAATAAACACAAAGATGAGACTTTTACGCTGCTACGTATTCCTGATCCTCTTCTACGGTGTACAATCTTGGACTTTGACTGAAGCTACAATTAAACCTCACACACACACAGAATGTTGACAAAACCGAAACATCGAAGCATGATAATGTTTTGTAAACAAAAGATTTCTAGACTGTAGGGAATCGAAAGTGTGGAAGCGTCACATTTTTCGACGACGCATCGCGCATTTTGTGGAATGACCCCCAGCCTAAAAACACTATCATGTTAAAAATTGGAATCTTTCGAAATGTGGCTTCACCGTAGAATACTGAGCATTTCATGGACAGCACTTATAACTAATGTTGAAGTTCTTATAAAGATAAAGAAAGAAAGGGAAGTTATTAACACAGTGAAGATAAGAAAGTTTCAGCATCTGGGACAGCTCATGAGAAATGAATAGAGATTTTACTCATTTCAGTCCATACTACAGGGAAACGTATTTGGAAAGAAAGGAGTTGGGCGACCGAGAATCTCATGGCTGAGAAATTTAAGGACCTGGTTTGGCATGAATGCAACTGACTTATTCCGTGCAGCAGTACAGAGCGTTAAAATAGTCTGTATGATATCCAACATCCGAAACGGATGGAACTATTAGAAGATTTGCTAAACAATATTAATTACTTCTGTGTATCTACAGAAATGTTGGCGAGTGGTAACAAAATTTTTATTTCCTCGGTTTTGTGAATTTTTATTCCCCACCGTGAATTTGACTACATCAAGTAATAGTTAGAACAGGAAACTTAAGATTACCTTTTTCCTCATTGATGGTAACAAGGAGACTAACGCTCTCATTGTCTGAACTGTTTGCTTCATACTCGTCTGAAGCCTGGTAAACAGAATTTACATCTGACGATATGTCATTGTGTATGCCCAACTCCTCATCACTCAACTTTTGTGTGTTTACAGTAATTTTATCTGTTCTAGTTAGAGTTGTCTTTACCTCAACAGTACACGTATTCTGGGTGCCTCCATCTTCTTTGCTACCACTGTTTGTATTCTTTACTGTCACATGTTTTGGTGGCGTGAAACGTGGTATTACAGAAGGAACACACGACTCATCATCGCTTGACTCATCTATTATTTGTATGGGTCTCTCGTTCTTGTCTTTAGCACTCGTAGACGCTCTTGACGTTGAAGGGCCACTGGTGAACATACTGTGTTTATTGTCCTTTTTAATTTCTATATCTTCTTTTTTGTCATTGTGACAATTACTAGCACTATTTTCTTCATCATCATCAATTATTGTTACCTCTTTCGGCTTTTTCCCTTCCTTTTCACGCAGTGATTTTATTAAGGCATCAAAACTGGATTTATTTTCTTGTACTGCAATCAAGAAAATGGGACAAAATTAACATACAAATACTAATAATTATTTGACAATATGAACTGTAAATTATAAAGAACATTATGTCAGGAAATAAAAACACTTCATTTATTTATTGCCAGACTGTACTTTATTATTAATCTATTACTTATACCTGAAACACCAACACATACCAAACACGTTATATGCGACACAATATTGAATTAATAATTAATACACACACACACACACACACACACACCAGAACTAAACTAGAGAAGCAAGAAAAGCAAACAGAGCTTGCCCAGTACTGAAGAAAAGGACCCACCGGTCCCCAAAAGCAGCCTGCAAAAGTTCTTGAAACTGGTTAGTGTCAGTACAGTAATAATTCTTCAAAAATTTGTGTGTTCTGATAAATACTGAATCACTGTAAACCGTTAACTCTTAAAGATACTGCCAACTGGCTGAAATAAACATTTCCCCAGAAGGAAGTTTGCAGATGTACAATACCAATCACTCTTACGAGGTCGTCGTTGTTGTTGTCATCTTTTACGGCTTAGGCTAGTAGCCTGTTCCAGTCTTAATGGAATTCATCCAACTATCGTTTACTTCTCTTCCTCCTTTGATGATAGTCAGGGGCTCTTCTTGAAAACCTAGTTGGATCCATTCTCTCTACGTGTAACCGCCACTCCGTTTTGTACCTAGAGATTTTATCATTTAAGCTTTCAGCTATGCCTAGCTCCATTCTAATATTATCATTTCTGATAAAATCTCTCCCCGTACAACCCTTTACAGCCCTCAAGAACTTCATTTCCGCTCCTTGTATTCTAGATATATCTTTGGCTTTTCTAATACAAGTCTCACCACTACCATATAGTAGTTGAGGTATGGCCAGACATTATAATATTTCAATTGTGTCTCTTTCCTTGTTCTCTTCTTTAAGTGTTTAATGATACATCCACAAAGCAAATGGAAGAGATTAATTTTGCTTTCAACCCCCTTATCATCTTAATATGTAATGCTGCACCCTAGATACTTGAACTAATACTAGATACACACTAGAAGCTTGTTATAATATGATTTGCCACATAAAAACAATAACTTTTGTTTTAAATATGGAAATTGTTTGATTATAATCTGTTAAATGTTAATAAGATAAAACAATAACCTTTGGAGGTCACTTTCTTTCTTTTGGATGATCACAAGATGGTCTGTATACACTAAAATAATAACTATATATTAAATAAAATCCTTTCCTCAAGTATAATCCTTTGGGGGCGTCCAATAGCCGTTACCTTAAGGCATCAATCATCTATATAGATATTAAATAAAACAGGAGAAAGACTGCAACACTGCCAAATGCCTTGGGTTATTCCAATGGGTTCTACAATCTGTAGAAAATCTGTTAGTTTTTATCCGTATCTGCGTTCCATTATATAAACTTTTATTTACCTTTATTAAATGAAAAGTGCATCCTCTTCTCTGCATTATCCTACATAATGTTGCTCTATCGAACCTGTCAAATGATTTTTCGAGGTCCACATGTCAGTAATCATAAGAGGATAGTTCATTACCTTGAGCCATTCCGAATTGGATGGGTCTGTTTGTAACCGCCACCAGGGTGAAAAGTCAGTAATGCTGTGAAAGCTATTAGATTTATAGTTGTGTTACCAGAATAATGAACAGCGTGTAGCATGAACTTGAACAGCGTGTTAACCTGAAATTTCTAATGAAATTAAAAAAATATTGGTATGGAGAACCATACATGACTTCCATGTTCTAAGATTTATATTTAAAATCATTTTCAAAATGAAATATTTCCATAGAAACTACTTCTTTCTACTTACTGCTTCAGCCTTAACCACAGTACTGTGGTCACTAACGTATACCACCTCACGTTATCGCACTCGATTTTCACTGATGATGGAAGTCGATGGCACTGCCGAAACGTCTAGTTTTGCAGAAAACTTTGGTCTACGGCCAAACAGCCCGGGAACGAATTTCAACAAGAAACTACTTCTTTGTTGCCGATAACGCAGTACACATGACATATAAATAAAAATGACCCCCTCCCCCGTCAATTATCATTTTCGTTTATAGAAAATTACCCCCACCCTGTTCAACTAGCCTCTTCATTTATAGATACTTCATCTACATTTCTACAGTGGATTATTAAGATCTTCTTATCAGGATACTTTATTTATCAAAATTAAGTAGTTTACTCTTGTTACAACAAAAAAATGTTTCAGGTATAGTACCCTTTCCCCGTTAACGATCTTCACCAAAATCAATAGGCCTTGAGTCCTCTACAACTCAGGCAAATATGTAAAAAATTATTTGATTCTGTTTGAATTTACGGCAGTTATCGTTCGTCATGAAAAAATTTCTCTTGTTACAACATAAAACATTGCAGGTAAACTACCCCTTTCCCTTAACCGATCTTCACCAAAATGAACAGACCTTGAGTACTTAACAATTCAAAACGTATGCAAAAAAATATTTGATTCTGTTTGAATGTGCGGCAGTTCATTCGTCATAAGAAAAATTACCCTTGTTAAACCACAAAATGTTCCAGGTAAACTTTCCCTTAACCGATCTTCACAAAAAACAACAGGTCTTGAGTACTCTACAATTCAGGGCTGTATGCAAAAAATAATTCGATTCTGTTTGATTTTGCGTCTGTTATCGTTCGTCATAGAAAAAATTACCGTTTGAAAAACAAAGTGTAGCGGGTAAACTACCCCTTTCCCTTAACAGATCTTCACCAAAATCAACAGACCTTGAGTACTTAACAATTCAGGAACGTATGCAAGAAATTATTTGATTGTCTTTGAATGAGCGGCAGGTATCATTCATCATAAGAAAAATTACCCTTGTTAAAACAAAACGTTGCAGGTAAACTACCCCTTCCTCTTAACCGATCTTCACCAAAATCAAAATACCTTGAGTTCTCTATAATTCAGGGAGGTATGAAAAAAATATTTGATTCTGTTTGAATTTACGGGAGTTATCATTCGTCATAGAAAAAATTACCCTTGTTAAAACATAAAACGTTGCAGGTAAACTACCCCCTTCCCTTAACCGATCTTCACCAAAAACAATAGGTCTTGAGTACTCTACAATTCAGGGCTGTATGCAAAAAATTATTTGATTCTGTTTGAATTTGCGGCTCTTATCATTTGCCATAGAAAAAAAATCTACACACACACACACATTTTTTGAAAAATGACTTTTTTCATGTTTTGAGGGTAGTACAATCAGAATCTGCAATTATCTCGAACAAGATTTTATTTGCCATCACCATACTTCCATTTCCTTACGGAACGTGGAAGTAAAATGACTTTTCTTTATGTTTTGAGGGTAGTACAATCAGAATCAGCCGTTATCTCGAACACAATTCTTTTCTCTATTTCCTTATGGAACATGAAGTAAAAGAGTATAACGAAGTCTTTAAGTTTGTTGAAAGAACGAATGTATGTCACACACCCAAGTTTTTCAATAGTGCAAATGATTTAGTGAAAGTTGGGGAGAGGTTGAAGACGATGAATGTACAGGTCGGCCAACTATGTCAAGAACTGATGAAAACGTACAAAAAGTAAGTGAAATTGTATGAAATGACCATCGCTTGAGTATTAGGATGATCACTGAAATGGCAAATGTTGACAAGTATTGCACGAAAATTTAATCATGGATAAATTCAGTGCTAATATTGTAACGTAACTTTTTAGTGTTGCAACGATAATAATATTTGATTTAAATTAAACTTGATTATTAGTATGATTATTAATAGAGTTGTTGTTGGTGTTCAAGTTTAATTCTTTTAGTTTAAAAGAGTATTTAGCACTTCACTGTCAACCTCCTGTGACTTACCGATCAATCACATATATTATTATTATTATATTTCCAATTAATTGTTACTTACCGTTACGAAAACTTACAGGGTCACAGGATTCGTTCACATGTACCTAGATACAAACATGGTCTATGGGTTATGCAAAGTACTGACACAACTCATGTTAGAAGAGAATTCAACTTTTAATTTTTATTTTAAAATTATTTGACAGATTTGAATGTTTTACTTTTCCTCCAAATATAGATTTTGCACACTTTAAAATATTATGATTTTACAGATTGCGTAATCATTACGTCTATTCTTATTTTCTATTACTTACAAGAGAGCCCAGCCTGCATCACACACTCTCACATTATTAACAAACCTTTAACACATTGAATCTAATAATATAAAAATACCCCTCCCCAGCCGGCACGCGGTTTTAGTTCGCACTGTTCGTTTTTCTCATTTTTGACTTTGTGATGAGTTCCGGATTTCACGGTTGTTGCTAATTGATAACTATTGGTTTCACTGCCGCATAATAGTTCACAAAATAGAGTTTTAAGACTGAAACGTGGAAAAATCTGAAGAGCCCCTTTAGGGCGGTGTCTGACCAGACACGATCAGTGACGAACTGCTGCAATCTTTTTGTTTGTACACTGTTACTTTTTAATGACTGTTTCACACTTTCTAAGATAGGCCAAATTTGTTTTAACGGCCTATCTTGTAAACCCGAGGCCCCTATTTTAAATTCACAATTCTATTGTCTGCTGCTGCTTACTCTCTGATACCAAACTGCACACTCTGATGACACACTGTAGACTGTGTCACAAGGCTGCTGCTATGTGATTGTGCAATGCGTCTGGCAATTGTTTTGACTGACTGTGTGTATGTTGCATTGCTGTACTGGAGGCTCCTTACAGGTGAAGTCTGGCAATTTAAAAGTGATTGAATGGGTGATCTATGTTAATATAGCATTAAACTGTGGTAGCTCCCATATATGAAGTGAATTGTACACTTTTAACAAAATCAAAACCAAGATTAATAAAAAATAAAAAACCTTCTAATTTGACCCATTACAATACCCCCTCGATGAGAATTCTGCTGTCCACGACAGAAGAAATCTCATCGATAACCCCGAAGAGGACCGGTGAGGAACTGGTGCCAACAACCCCCTGGTTCTTAATCTCCTGGGTACACGACCCCCCTGGCTCAGCGACTATGGACTCATCTGAACGAGATCACTGGACTTCTCTATAAGAGATCCCAACACCGAGAAATCGATCAGACTCGCACCACAGCGCGCCTCGCCTTCTAACACGCTACCCCCAAAAATCCTCAATCCCTGGCTAAAATTATCCCAGCTCCTCCGCCGATATGGTTCCCCTTTTTTGCAAGCTGGGCTGCCTTTAGCAAATACTGGGCTCACACACACTAACATTACATATTACCCTAACACATAAAAATAAGAACTTCCTTTTAAAATTTATTATAAATTTAAAAAATTCAAAATTCAAAAAAAACAATCTTTTATCAAAAAATTCTCTTCCTTGTTTTTCTAATTTTTGTTTCAAATAACTTAACCTAGACATTTCTAATAATATAAACACATCCTTACTCTAACATGAGAACCACTTATATTCTACCAATACAATGCAATACAATAAAATAAACATGGTTAATGCACACATAATAAAAGAATAATTATCTTTGGTTGCAACCTATACTGACATATCTGCTTATTACACTTTTCAAATTTTATAAATCTTTTAGATAACATATTTGTCTCTTACATTTTTATTTTATGAAGTTAATGCATCAATATGTAAAATTACAATTTCCATGACTTTAATTACCATTTTCAAAATGATTCTACGTGATTAAATGTTTCAGTTTTTCTTAATATTTCAGTAAGTTTTACAAACCTTACATCATTGGTTCTAATCTCTCTTTAAATTCCTCCACAATCACATTCGAACTACCAATATACCGTACTCATAACCTAACATAGCAGGTACCACAAAATAATAATTATTAATAAATTATTAATAATTAATAATTAAACCTTTTGGTTACATAAATTTACTTTGGAATATTTTCCCAAATTATTTACTTAATTATTATAATATTTACACTTATTATTTTTTCTTAACTACCTGTAAATAGGTTATACGTTACATATACCGTAATTATTGTTTATGTGTTTATTCTAAGGGAAGGGTTAGGGAAATCGGGAAGATAAAAGGGATAAGGATTATTAAAAGGTCAAGAACTAGGACTAAAGGTAGGGGACAAAGCTTCCTCCGGAAATAAAGGTACCTGGAGAAAACCAAGGCTTGCGTGGGCAGGGGCGCGTCCCTGAAATAGGCGAACCCCACTGGGACAAGTGGAGAACATCTATCCGCTACCACTTACTGTTTTATATTATTCATTTATTTATAATTATCTAACTATAGGTTTATTATAGTGGTTTAGTTATATTTAATTACAGGATTCAATGTATTATTTTAATTAATTTAATTATTGAAAACAACATTTTTGATTACTTTCATAAAGTATAATAGTTACAACTCATTCACTGTCTTCCTCCACATTATTTTTGTTATTTATTTAAACTGCAAAGTATTAATATTATTATTAATATCACAACAAGTTTTGCTATATACATACATTGTTTATCTAACGTTTTATAATGCATACAAATAGTTTCACTAAACATGTATTTACAATTCTTCATCAATAATTATTCAGTTATATCACACTTCAATATCAAAATCAGCTAGGTCATTACCATATATTAACATATTTGAAATTGTTCAATTGTGAATTTAAGGCTCAACCTCCATCATCAAAAATTAATCGGGGTTTCACATAACATCGTTCAGTTTTATTACCACACAAATGACTCTTTTGTGTGTGGTAACCATACAAACTAAACTCATCCATTTTATCCACATAATCATTAAACAAGTCAACATTAAGTACATTGGTTAAGTCTCCATCAGTAATATTCGTTATCAACTCAGTTATTTTTTCTTCATAAAGTAAATTATTATTATTTAGACATGTATTATCAAAATAATCTTCACTCTCTATTTTAACAAGTAAGTTTAACATCTCTTTCAACTCATTATAATCTCTCATTGGTTTATATAATTCTATTTCTTTATCTATCAACAACTCTCTCTCAAAACATCTTTCATCATCATAACACCATGTCGCACTTTTATCATTCCACGCAGAGGGTACAAAATTATTCAGCAAAATTAAACAACTCAAATCTTTCACTAACAAGGGTCTCTTGCCCAAAAATAACACTTTTGAACACTCTGGTTCATCACAAATAAAGGGAAATTTTACCCTCTGCTCTACACATTCGCTTAAACTCTCCTTACACACACTCTCCATCTCATCAACAACTATTACCTCCTCATTAACCTCTAATCCCATTAAACTCTCATTATCACTACTATCTACACTTTCATTAATAATCTCATTATTTATTTTTTCCGTATCAGTCTCTGATACTAACTCTTCAAACACATTAACATTCTCAGTATTAAATTCATTATTTTCGACATTATTGTTATTATTTGTTAACTCTTTACCTGGCATTACATTTTTGTACTTGTCATTACGATTTTCATTTGTTTTATTTTTCTCGGTACTCATCACATGTACTCCCATTCGCTCAACACTCTGTTCTAACTTATTCAGACTAGTTCTTATCGTTTCATGGGTATTTTTACAACGTTTATTCATTTCTTGTATTTCATATTTCAACTCATCGAATTTGTCATTCTGGATATTAAATTTAACGTCAGAATCACTCTTTATTTCGTTAATTTGGTTCTTTAACTCATTCAACTGACTGCCAAAACTATTCTTTTGGACATCGAATTTCTCATTTATCTTATTGTATTTAACATTGGAATCAATTTGTTGTTCTTTATAATTGCTATTTATATTTTCAGACATAGTTTTCATTAGATTAAACAGGTCGTCTATTGACACCTTTTTTTCTTCCACCCCTACGCTGGCGTTAGGTCTATTCTTATCTTGTACATCGGTCATTTTCAAAATTTATTTATATCATACCCTTTATATAACGTCCCCTTAAATCAAAATACCCCATACAGAAAACGGTTATTAATACGTAAAAGTAAACACCCGCTCGCTCTACCTAAACATAACCTTATTTAGCGTAATTATATACGATAGTATTACATAAATACGTCATTTGACATTTTGTATTATTGATATAAATTAAATTATATAAATTGCTTAAATAGAATACTTAATTAAATAAATACTTAAATTTTGTAATATACTGTCAGGTTGCTAAGCTAACCTAGAACACGTTTGTATCTCTGTCGATGCGGAATTCAATTAATTAATTGTAATTAATTCAATTCGTCCCTGTTCGGGCGCCAACTGTGACTTACCGATCAATCACATATATTATTATTATTATATTTCCAATTAATTGTTACTTACCGTTACGAAAACTTACAGGGTCACAGGATTCGTTCACATGTACCTAGATACAAACATGGTCTATGGGTTATGCAAAGTACTGACACAACTCATGTTAGAAGAGAATTCAACTTTTAATTTTTATTTTAAAATTATTTGACAGATTTGAATGTTTTACTTTTCCTCCAAATATAGATTTTGCACACTTTAAAATATTATGATTTTACAGATTGCGTAATCATTACGTCTATTCTTATTTTCTATTACTTACAAGAGAGCCCAGCCTGCATCACACACTCTCACATTATTAACAAACCTTTAACACATTGAATCTAATAATATAAAAATACCCCTCCCCAGCCGGCACGCGGTTTTAGTTCGCACTGTTCGTTTTTCTCATTTTTGACTTTGTGATGAGTTCCGGATTTCACGGTTGTTGCTAATTGATAACTATTGGTTTCACTGCCGCATAATAGTTCACAAAATAGAGTTTTAAGACTGAAACGTGGAAAAATCTGAAGAGCCCCTTTAGGGCGGTGTCTGACCAGACACGATCAGTGACGAACTGCTGCAATCTTTTTGTTTGTACACTGTTACTTTTTAATGACTGTTTCACACTTTCTAAGATAGGCCAAATTTGTTTTAACGGCCTATCTTGTAAACCCGAGGCCCCTATTTTAAATTCACAATTCTATTGTCTGCTGCTGCTTACTCTCTGATACCAAACTGCACACTCTGATGACACACTGTAGACTGTGTCACAAGGCTGCTGCTATGTGATTGTGCAATGCGTCTGGCAATTGTTTTGACTGACTGTGTGTATGTTGCATTGCTGTACTGGAGGCTCCTTACAGGTGAAGTCTGGCAATTTAAAAGTGATTGAATGGGTGATCTATGTTAATATAGCATTAAACTGTGGTAGCTCCCATATATGAAGTGAATTGTACACTTTTAACAAAATCAAAACCAAGATTAATAAAAAATAAAAAACCTTCTAATTTGACCCATTACAATACCCCCTCGATGAGAATTCTGCTGTCCACGACAGAAGAAATCTCATCGATAACCCCGAAGAGGACCGGTGAGGAACTGGTGCCAACAACCCCCTGGTTCTTAATCTCCTGGGTACACGACCCCCCTGGCTCAGCGACTATGGACTCATCTGAACGAGATCACTGGACTTCTCTATAAGAGATCCCAACACCGAGAAATCGATCAGACTCGCACCACAGCGCGCCTCGCCTTCTAACACGCTACCCCCAAAAATCCTCAATCCCTGGCTAAAATTATCCCAGCTCCTCCGCCGATATGGTTCCCCTTTTTTGCAAGCTGGGCTGCCTTTAGCAAATACTGGGCTCACACACACTAACATTACATATTACCCTAACACATAAAAATAAGAACTTCCTTTTAAAATTTATTATAAATTTAAAAAATTCAAAATTCAAAAAAAACAATCTTTTATCAAAAAATTCTCTTCCTTGTTTTTCTAATTTTTGTTTCAAATAACTTAACCTAGACATTTCTAATAATATAAACACATCCTTACTCTAACATGAGAACCACTTATATTCTACCAATACAATGCAATACAATAAAATAAACATGGTTAATGCACACATAATAAAAGAATAATTATCTTTGGTTGCAACCTATACTGACATATCTGCTTATTACACTTTTCAAATTTTATAAATCTTTTAGATAACATATTTGTCTCTTACATTTTTATTTTATGAAGTTAATGCATCAATATGTAAAATTACAATTTCCATGACTTTAATTACCATTTTCAAAATGATTCTACGTGATTAAATGTTTCAGTTTTTCTTAATATTTCAGTAAGTTTTACAAACCTTACATCATTGGTTCTAATCTCTCTTTAAATTCCTCCACAATCACATTCGAACTACCAATATACCGTACTCATAACCTAACATAGCAGGTACCACAAAATAATAATTATTAATAAATTATTAATAATTAATAATTAAACCTTTTGGTTACATAAATTTACTTTGGAATATTTTCCCAAATTATTTACTTAATTATTATAATATTTACACTTATTATTTTTTCTTAACTACCTGTAAATAGGTTATACGTTACATATACCGTAATTATTGTTTATGTGTTTATTCTAAGGGAAGGGTTAGGGAAATCGGGAAGATAAAAGGGATAAGGATTATTAAAAGGTCAAGAACTAGGACTAAAGGTAGGGGACAAAGCTTCCTCCGGAAATAAAGGTACCTGGAGAAAACCAAGGCTTGCGTGGGCAGGGGCGCGTCCCTGAAATAGGCGAACCCCACTGGGACAAGTGGAGAACATCTATCCGCTACCACTTACTGTTTTATATTATTCATTTATTTATAATTATCTAACTATAGGTTTATTATAGTGGTTTAGTTATATTTAATTACAGGATTCAATGTATTATTTTAATTAATTTAATTATTGAAAACAACATTTTTGATTACTTTCATAAAGTATAATAGTTACAACTCATTCACTGTCTTCCTCCACATTATTTTTGTTATTTATTTAAACTGCAAAGTATTAATATTATTATTAATATCACAACAAGTTTTGCTATATACATACATTGTTTATCTAACGTTTTATAATGCATACAAATAGTTTCACTAAACATGTATTTACAATTCTTCATCAATAATTATTCAGTTATATCACACTTCAATATCAAAATCAGCTAGGTCATTACCATATATTAACATATTTGAAATTGTTCAATTGTGAATTTAAGGCTCAACCTCCATCATCAAAAATTAATCGGGGTTTCACATAACATCGTTCAGTTTTATTACCACACAAATGACTCTTTTGTGTGTGGTAACCATACAAACTAAACTCATCCATTTTATCCACATAATCATTAAACAAGTCAACATTAAGTACATTGGTTAAGTCTCCATCAGTAATATTCGTTATCAACTCAGTTATTTTTTCTTCATAAAGTAAATTATTATTATTTAGACATGTATTATCAAAATAATCTTCACTCTCTATTTTAACAAGTAAGTTTAACATCTCTTTCAACTCATTATAATCTCTCATTGGTTTATATAATTCTATTTCTTTATCTATCAACAACTCTCTCTCAAAACATCTGTCATCATCATAACACCATGTCGCACTTTTATCATTCCACGCAGAGGGTACAAAATTATTCAGCAAAATTAAACAACTCAAATCTTTCACTAACAAGGGTCTCTTGCCCAAAAATAACACTTTTGAACACTCTGGTTCATCACAAATAAAGGGAAATTTTACCCTCTGCTCTACACATTCGCTTAAACTCTCCTTACACACACTCTCCATCTCATCAACAACTATTACCTCCTCATTAACCTCTAATCCCATTAAACTCTCATTATCACTACTATCTACACTTTCATTAATAATCTCATTATTTATTTTTTCCGTATCAGTCTCTGATACTAACTCTTCAAACACATTAACATTCTCAGTATTAAATTCATTATTTTCGACATTATTGTTATTATTTGTTAACTCTTTACCTGGCATTACATTTTTGTACTTGTCATTACGATTTTCATTTGTTTTATTTTTCTCGGTACTCATCACATGTACTCCCATTCGCTCAACACTCTGTTCTAACTTATTCAGACTAGTTCTTATCGTTTCATGGGTATTTTTACAACGTTTATTCATTTCTTGTATTTCATATTTCAACTCATCGAATTTGTCATTCTGGATATTAAATTTAACGTCAGAATCACTCTTTATTTCGTTAATTTGGTTCTTTAACTCATTCAACTGACTGCCAAAACTATTCTTTTGGACATCGAATTTCTCATTTATCTTATTGTAATTAACATTGGAATCAATTTGTTGTTCTTTATAATTGCTATTTATATTTTCAGACATAGTTTTCATTAGATTAAACAGGTCGTCTATTGACACCTTTTTTTCTTCCACCCCTACGCTGGCGTTAGGTCTATTCTTATCTTGTACAACGGTCATTTTCAAAATTTATTTATATCGTACCCTTTATATAACGTCCCCTTAAATCAAAATACCCCATACAGAAAACAGTTATTAATACGTAAAAGTAAACACCCGCTCGCTCTACCTAAACATAACCTTATTTAGCGTAATTATATATGATAGTATTACATAAATACGTCATTTGACATTTTGTATTATTGATATAAATTAAATTATATAAATTGCTTAAATAGAATACTTAATTAAATAAATTCTTAAATTTTGTAATATACTGTCAGGTTGCTAAGCTAACCTAGAACACGTTTGTATCTCTGTCGATGCGGAATTCAATTAATTAATTGTAATTAATTCAATTCGTCCCTGTTCGGGCGCCAACTGTGACTTACCGATCAATCACATATATTATTATTATTATATTTCCAATTGATTGTTACTTACCGTTACGAAAACTTACAGGGTCACAGGATTCGTTCACATGTACCTAGATACAAACATGGTCTATGGGTTATGCAAAGTACTGACACAACTCATGTTAGAAGAGAATTCAACTTTTAATTTTTATTTTAAAATTATTTGACAGATTTGAATGTTTTACTTTTCCTCCAAATATAGATTTTGCACACTTTAAAATATTATGATTTTACAGATTGCGTAATCATTACGTCTATTCTTATTTTCTATTACTTACAAGAGAGCCCAGCCTGCATCACACACTCTCACATTATTAACAAACCTTTAACACATTGAATCTAATAATATAAAAATACCCCTCCCCAGCCGGCACGCGGTTTTAGTTCGCACTGTTCGTTTTTCTCATTTTTGACTTTGTGATGAGTTCCGGATTTCACGGTTGTTGCTAATTGATAACTATTGGTTTCACTGCCGCATAATAGTTCACAAAATAGAGTTTTAAGACTGAAACGTGGAAAAATCTGAAGAGCCCCTTTAGGGCGGTGTCTGACCAGACACGATCAGTGACGAACTGCTGCAATCTTTTTGTTTGTACACTGTTACTTTTTAATGACTGTTTCACACTTTCTAAGATAGGCCAAATTTGTTTTAACGGCCTATCTTGTAAACCCGAGGCCCCTATTTTAAATTCACAATTCTATGGTCTGCTGCTGCTTACTCTCTGATACCAAACTGCACACTCTGATGACACACTGTAGACTGTGTCACAAGGCTGCTGCTATGTGATTGTGCAATGCGTCTGGCAATTGTTTTGACTGACTGTGTGTATGTTGCATTGCTGTACTGGAGGCTCCTTACAGGTGAAGTCTGGCAATTTAAAAGTGATTGAATGGGTGATCTATGTTAATATAGCATTAAACTGTGGTAGCTCCCATATATGAAGTGAATTGTACACTTTTAACAAAATCAAAACCAAGAGTAATAAAAAATAAAAAACCTTCTAATTTGACCCATTACACTCCCCCCACTTACCATATGTGGATGTTTTCAATGTTCTTGTTGGTGACTTCTTCTGCTGCAAAAAACACTTGATACATATATATGGATATTCTATTTGAATATCCTAAATAATGCACATGCACAATAAAGTAAAATAATGGTTTAACTGTAATTTGAATGGTATTGAACATTCAAATCCCACCGCCACCTTCTGATAGAACTGATCATAAAAATTAAACTATTTAAAAAAAAATCAAAAACTCTGTTCCACTGGTAAATAAATTGGGATTTATTAACAATTATAACATGCCATGAACTCTTTTAAAAAAACAATCAATTAATAATGTCTTTACAAAACAATAATTACTATAAACAATTCTTGAGCTCTTTATACCTCAAGGCTGGTAACACTGGGGTCTGGTACAATAGTTTTAGTTAACGAGGTTATGTCCTCTTTACTCAGTTATATTACCAAATTCGTGTGTTCTTGGAAGATGCATGACACCAGATACAAGATGTTATCTTATTTAACAATATTTAATAATGAATTACTACAAAAGTAAAAGATTTGAAATTATAAAAGTCGGTACCATAAACCGATATATATCGTACTATCGTACGGTGAGTAGAATGTACACAGCAGTTGTGATGACAACACGTGCTTTGTACTGCACTGTTAAAAATACTATTATTATTTATTCGTTAGTTATTAAAATCATTTATTGGCAAGAGAAAAAAATCTAGAATGAAAAAACTCTTGTGATCGCTTTCATTGGATTGAAATTATTTGAGAACAGAATCATTACTTGGTGACAAAGTTGTCATTGTTATTTCTAGGTTAGTTACTTAACGACAGTACGTAATTATTTTGAATAAATAGATTATTCATTAATTCTTAATAATATAAACACACACATTTTATTCACATGTCATCTGATGTATAATTATCAGTTGTTTAGAATATTTTCGCAATAAACTAGTTATTCGTCAATTCAAACAAAGTTAGTCAAATGAGCGACTATTCATTACACTTGTATGTTCGATATTTAAATTAATACAGATTTTTTCAAACACGATAAAATTGTAAAATATTTATTTTTTAAAATTAGTAATTGCGATATAATTCATTTATTCAATTCTGATAATTTTGTGATATTCCACACTTTTCTTTATAATCTATTTTTATTTATATGTACCAATAGTACCATAATACGGCTCGTGTGTACTTACCAATTTTGATTACTGCCGGGCTCATACTCTTCTTATTTAAGTTGCTTTTACCTAAGGGGTGCCAGTGATTCGTTACAGCGAGATTCTTGAGTCAAAGAAGGTGACACAAATGATAACACTGTTTTATATTAAGATTAACTATCAAATTTTTTAATTTTCCAAAGAGATTTTGCATATACAAACACGTGGCCAAAATGGCGTCATACAATCTTATAAAAACAAAATGGTGGCTATTTTAATTTACTCTGTTAATTATTACGATTCTCATTTTATCGCCAAGCAAGGTTATTATGTACTTTTGTTTTTTGCTGCAGCTCTAATTACTTATCATGTTTAAATCTCATTTAAACACAAACCAATGCCCTCGGCATATATGGTCATGGCCATGAGCTCACTCACCCACTCTCACACGCATTCGTTTTATTACCAGTACATTTATTCAGTTGTTTTATTTTTGAATTAATGAGCTCATTATAATAATAAAGAAATGGTAAAATGGACTTCTCTTAGATGTGGTCTACGCTGCTCCCTCGCTGGTGTTTGTCGGTTCCAAGTTGTATGGCCGGTGTTCGCCTCATGCTGGTTGTTTTTACATAAAGCTATTTACACTGATTCTACATGTTATGTTCTAATAGTTATTACACTTGAGCATCTGTAGCTCCACCATAAGAAATTTTACTTGATGAGTTAGTTGTTTAAGCTTTTAATTTGAAAACTGATCATACAGCGATACATCGCTGTTGATCCCTTGAAGAACTACGCTGAATTGAGACGGAGGCAAATGCAAATTTGCGCTTGTGTGTGTGTATTTTTACGTCATCAAGCTTTGTCATACAGGACAACGCCTGGTTACATGCGTTGTAGTCAGTGCGTCATTGTTTTTTGTTATGACGGAACAGTGTTATTGTCCAATCATAATTCATATTGTAGTCCTTCGTCACAAACACCGCCATGGTCTGTTTTGAGTTCAGCACGTCCATCGGCGACCTTGTTGTCTTACTCTGGCTGAATTTGCGTTGTTCCTTTTTCCAGAGGGACAATGTACCTAACCATTCTGTGTTTAAAAATTACATAATACAAACATTGAAAATACCTATATAACCCATAATCATGGTACTGGGTCATTATGTACTGTTACAAACCCCCTCAAGGAAACTTTTTGTGTCAAAACCCAAAAAATTTCCTTGACTCACTCACACTTTCCTAAAAGGATCGGTCTAGATATGTCACCACAACCCCCTGTAACATTACCAAAAAAAATGTTATCATTACTTACCCTTGGTCCCATGATGTTGGTCGCACCCTCTGACCTTACTGGACTTCTCCTGAGAGATCCCTACACCATAAGGCCATGAGGCACTCTACACTCCTGTTCTGACGCTCCAGCCAGCCCAGGACTGCGGTCACAACACCACAAAACTCTGAAACATTGCATACAAAATTTTAAAATAGTGGTCTAGTACACTTACATATCTACAACTGATATGTTCCCTTTTAGACGCATTGGTTTGTGTTTGGGGCATTGGTTTGTTGTTAATCCAAAAGTTTCAACCTCACAACTACAAGACTTAAAATACATTGATTTTTTACCACCACCAAACTCAATTTCTTCCTTGTAAGAAAATAAACAACATATATATAACTACACATAACACAATACATTAACAATTCTTTAGTATACCCCCAAAATACCTTCACCTAATTATTTCTATAAATTCAGCTTACAACTATCATGGCAGACATTTTTTTATTTAAATTTTGTTACTCAACTTAGATTCACTTCTTCTATTTTGTAAATGGCAGCTTACTATAATATTTTATACAACTTCATTTGTAACTTTACACTTTCAATTTTAAAATCTACTATATTTCAACACTTGCTATCGTCATTACCCCTGTAACGACCTCCTAACCACACACTCTATTGCCATCAACACAATAAAACATCATAAAACATTGTACATTACATATAAACATTGTTAAATTTACATTACATTAAACAGTTTACATTTACATGACTTGTACCAAAACTTTATAACATCAATTCTCAATTAACTTTTAATTATTTAACATTCATTAGATTCTATACAACAATTTCAAATTTGTCCTTACCTTTCTGTTACAATTACCTTCCTACTATTAATTTTCCTTTCTCTAGCCCTTTTATCCTTACTCGTTTGGGTGACTCTCTATTATTCATTTTTCTCTATCTTATTTTGGCATTGTCAACCTAACCTTACTCACCTCCTTTTCTACACTAACCGCTTCTAACCGTTAATATATTTTGACACCAATATCTCTATAATAACCCCCTTCACAAATCCCATTTAAAACCTCTGGCACCGTGCATTTTTGTACTAGTATGTGTGTATTCCCTCACTATGCTCATTCCATCATTGGTTCCTGACCCTTTCAGATAACCCTTTCCGGCACACAACGATCCTTTCCCGTCTCAACATCTCTCGTTGCCGACTCCTACACCAATACCCTTATTACAAAGTATCACCATCAACAACAAATATAATTACCATGCACATTACTCACCTCTCTACATATAATCACTAACCACTGTGTCCCTAAAATATCTAACACCTCTTTATATATTATCAGCATCTCAACACTTTATTTTCCCTAACTCCCAATAACTCTAACTAACTAACTCCAAAGCCCTTATTTATCCTTACTACCCAAACTCTTTTACAACATTTCAACTTAATACACCATTAGAAAATCCATCACTTACCAACTAACAACAATACCTCTCAATACCCAAATCTATTACCTGCATAATCATTTACTAACCCTTAGAACCTGAATCTCATAATACCATTTAAACTTTCTTCAGTTATTTAAAATCGTACAATACATGTTTACCTAAAAAATACATAAACTACGCAACAGCAAAAATACACAAATACATAGACATCAATACACAAAAATATACAATTCACATAATCACTAAATCATTTACCATAATCAGTCCTAATCAGTCCATTTTTAGAAACACTGTCCACACAATTAAATGTTCATAACACAATAAACAATTACCCCATATCGTCGAACAATAGTCTAACATATTTGTAGCATAGATCATTCTTATTTATATCAAATTTATTATTATTATTATAATCTCTTATTTCTATGTCATTCATTATCACTTCGGTTGGTTCATATACCTGTTCAATATTGGTCAATTTTGTCCAGTCTCCGTTGGTATTATCTGTTAACATTAAGTAAGTTATATCATCATTGTTAACCTCATCTACTGCTATCTCAATGTCATTGTAAGGTAAGTACTCATTATCATTATTATTTCTCTCTATGCCTAGCCTTTCTATGAATTCTTCATAATTTTTCTTTACTTTAAATATCTCAATTTCTCTCTTTCTCTCTCTCTCAAAACATTTCTCACAATCATACCAAGCTACACACTCTCTCTCAAAACATGCAAGGGATACTAACTTATCATTACAGCACCACCTGTGAAGTGCACAAAAAACCCAGGGAAATTTATCTGTAGACCTATCGTCTTTCACATACTCACGTGAAGCCATTTCTTCACCCCCTATTACACCATTAAGGGAAACATTTACCCCCTGCAACCCCTTTATCTGTAAATTCTCTCTATACTTTCTCTCTAATTCATCAACACTTTTTATCACTTCATTATAAAATTCTACTCCCATTATACTTTTATCACCACTCTCAATACTCACACAATTATTTTCTAACACCATACTTTTATTTATATTATTATAATTTTCTACCCCACTTACCTTGTTATCTTTGTTTATCTCTAACTTGTCTACCTTGTCAATGTTACAATTTTGTCTCTGTATTTTATTTTTAAATTTTTCTAATTTCTCTTCTACTTGATTTAATTTGACATTCTGTAAAGTATTTTGCTTCTTGAGCTCATTCTCAAAACTATCTAGTTTTACATTAAGTGTACTATTCATTTGATTGAATTTGTCTTCAAACTTACTATTTTGTTGTTCGAATTTGTCACTGATTAACGTGAATAAATTTTCTAATGAGATTTTATTTTCAACTACTTTAGGTGTTGAGCTAGCGTGTCTTTCCAATAAAATGGATTCTGTCTCTGTATTATCCATTTCCATGCTATTATTATTTTCTGCCATTTTTATTTTAAATGTTGGAATTACTATTTCATTCTACTTGTAACGAAATTACACAATTACTATTTACTCTATTTGTCAACATAACCTCCATAACCTCTCTTGTTAGGTTCTGGATTATTTCGTCACCCTCTATGTCTCTGAATCTGGCTTATTTATATAAAATAATTTTATATAAAGTCAACTGTTCGGGGCCATATTTGTGATATTCCACACTTTTCTTTATAATCTATTTTTATTTATATGTACCAATAGTACCATAATACGGCTCGTGTGTACTTACCAATTTTGATTACTGCCGGGCTCATACTCTTCTTATTTAAATTGCTTTTACCTAAGGGGTGCCAGTGATTCGTTACAGCGAGATTCTTGAGTCAAAGAAGGTGACACAAATGATAACACTGTTTTATATTGAGATTAACTATCAAATTTTTTAATTTCCCAAAGAGATTTTGCATATACAAACACGTGGCCAAAATGGCGTCATACAATCTTATAAAACAAAATGGTGGCTATTTTAATTTACTCTGTTAATTATTACGATTCTCATTTTATCGCCAAGTAAGGTTATTATGTACTTTTATTTTTTGCTGCAGCTCTAATTACTTATCATGTTTAAATCTCATTTAAACACAAACCAATGCCCTCGGCATATATAGGGTCATGGCCATGAGCTCACTCACCCACTCTCACACGCATTCGTTTTATTACCAGTACATTTATTCAGTTGTTTTATTTTTGAATTAATGAGCTCATTATAATAATAAAGAAATGATAAAATGGACTTCTCTTAGATGTGGTCTACGCTGCTCCCTCGCTGGTGTTTGTCGGTTTCAAGTTGTATGGCCGGTGTTCGCCTCATGCTGGTTGTTTTTACATAAAGATATTTACACTGATTCTACATGTTATGTTCTAATAGTTATTACACTTGAGCATCTGTAGCTCCACCATAAGAAATTTTACTTGATGAGTTAGTTGTTTAAGCTTTTAATTTGAAAACTGATCATACAGCGATACATCGCTGTTGATCCCTTGAAGAACTACGCTGAATTGAGACGGAGGCAAATGCAAATTTGCTTGTGTGTGTATTTTTACGTCATCAAGCTTTGTCATACAGGACAACGCCTGGTTACATGCGTTGTAGTCAGTGCGTCATTGTTTTTTGTTATGACGGAACAGTGTTATTGTCCAATCATAATTCATATTGTAGTCCTTCGTCACAAACACCGCCATGGTCTATTTTGAGTTCAGCACGTCCATCGGCGACCTTGGTGTCTTACTCTGGCTGAATTTGCGCTGTTCCTTTTTCCAGAGGGACAATGTACCTAACCATTCTGTGTTTAAAAATTACATAATACAAACATTGAAAATACCTATATAACCCATAATCATGGTACTGGGTCATTATGTACTGTTACAATTTTCATCATGGGTTATGCACTTCGGTACTTTTGACTAGTGCAGTCCCAAAACAATATCTCTTCGTTTACTAACGAAAAATTATTATTTGAATTCAATTCGTTAAATAATTAAAATAGAGTACTCCCTGTTTTTTATAAAACACAAAACACGACCTTTTATTATACACTGGTCGGTTTATTATTTTAATTCACTTAAAACACTGGACACTCGTTATTATTCTGTTGTGTATAGGTTAATGTATGTAGCGTTACTTGTGTAGGTGACGCGCACAATTTAAATAAAATCTTGACACTTTTCTTCATCAACTTTGCTCGTTGAGTGATGAGGAACGACTGAATGTTTCATCAAAGCGTCTCCTTCTCGTCTGGTTATTTTAAGCCATTTGATTGGTTTAAAGGGTCAAACTCTCTACCCCAAAACACTTTAGTTAAATAAAACTTTTAATTTTTTACAAATTTTTGTCTGGGTTGGAGGCTACGGGTGACGTAAGCGTTGATATACAAAATGACTGAAAAGTTTACAATTGCTATAACTTTTTTATTAATTATCGTATCGTTGAATGGTTAGTGGCATTAGATTGCGGACACTTGCGGCTTTAATTTAAGTCAAAACAAGGATTAAATCCGTCCATTATTAACTCACTAAGCCATTTCACAAACTCATATGGTGATTCTTAATATAAATAAGTTTATTTCACCATATTTTGCTCCAATTACACTATAACACTCATTATTAAACGTCTCGAGTCCATTTCTCTTTCGTTTTAATACAGAAAATAGTTGTAATTACCATTTAAACTATATTTGGTAATGGCGTCCTCAAACGATCATATTCGATTGTTTATAATTGCATGTAACGCTATTATTTCTTACCTAATTACATTTGTTTGGCATTCTAACAATAATATATACATTTATTTACATTTGTTCACATTTTATTTTATGAAAAATGTTATTTTTCATATACTAATAGTCTTATCAAAAAAACCTTCTGTTCTCATTTCTTGAATTTGTCACTTTTTCAATTATTTTACCACATAAGGTATATAATGTTATAAATTAAAATAGTGTACAATTATAGTACCTTGTTTATTTAATGTATTTATCAGTCTTTCGTCATCTGAAAGTTTTCCAATGCTTAGTATTGTGTTTGTTTACATCAGGCTTTGCAATGATAGTCAGTTAGTTTCTAATAATTCAACTACTAAATTACTACTATTACATTTGAGATGTGTTCTCATAGTAGTATCAGATATTTCTCTAACTACTGATAACGTTTTTTGTAATCTTTTAACAAGTTTTGATAGTGCATTTTGTTTAACTATCTTGTCACATAGTGTCTGTTTACATCTGGTTCTACAATTATGGTCAGTTAGTTTCTAATAATTTAATTATAACACTACTATTATTATAATTGTGATATGTTCTATCAGATATCTCTCTAAAAACTGGTAACATTTTTAGTCATCTTTTAATAAGCTTTGACAGTGTATTTTGATTAACTAACTTGTCACATTGGGTTTCTGTTCTTTTGGCTATATGCTATCATATTTAATCTGATTTATTTGCTGTGTATTTCAGTACAAATGTTATTTATTAGTTTGCATTACTATTCATAATTAGTCTTTGATTGAAACAATTGTTGATAGTTGCTTGGTTTAATTAATATATATGATCTTATGCTATAGGTGCACTTTCTATGAGGTTATGTATCAGTTATCTGGTAACAATGTGCAACATATTCTTATGCAGTATTTGATTCTACTATTATCATTTCATTATGGTATTCTATTACAATGGTTTAATTATTAAGTAATACACATGTTTACACTATTTTTCTAAACAATAACACAAGTATTCTTAATCTAATAGTATTACATTTCTTGTTGTGTTGTACCTAGTTTTTTGGTACATTGATTGTTTGATACCTAACAAACTAGCTTATTTGTGACTATTTGTTCTGGACTTTATTTATATTTTATTCTGTCTTGCCGTGGCATTCAGTTATATTTCATTTTAAGGTTTACTAAGCTCTTATTATCAGTTCCTATGAACAATTATTTTACTGTTCTATCTCACATTTCTCTTGGTGGTCTTATGATTATCTATTTTGGGTTACAATCTTGATTAAACTGGTCACACTAATTGTCTGTGCATTTGAACTAGTTAATCTTGGATTCTACCACTTACACTGGTAACTCATTTTCCTCTGTTATAAACATTCTCACTTGTATTGTCTGTGGGGTTTATTTGGGGTAAAAATGGTTAACTTGTTACAGGTTGTCACACTTACATTAAGTTTTCACTGTTATTGTTTGTGATTGCTTAATTATGCTAAACACTGGTTTCTTCATAGTGGATCTTCGAATAATCGTTACACTTCTTCCCGTCATTGGTATAGTTCCTTGTATACCTGGTGAATGGTGATTTCTTGTATTGTCCATATATTATCTTCATTCTTCATGTTATGTTTCCTTTGCTCTTCTTCTTCCTTTCTTCTTCTGTTTAATTGTTGTTCACTATCGGTGTTCTCCTGGGTTGTGCATTACTTGTGATAATCAATGTTCTCTTATTCTTGTCATAGTCTTCAATGTTTCCATTTGTGGTAGTCATTGGTCCATAGTATTTATACTACTAAATAAATTGGTTGTTTTACCATCATTGTGGTTGCTCTTGAGTTGTCTCTACTTCATTTTAATGATTCTTTTTCGTCGTTTTCCCTCACTGTTTAGACTGTGTTGTCTTCTCTTCATTTTAATGGTTATGATTTTTGTTGTTTCCCCTCACTGTTTGGAATCTATTGGGCCTCGTTTCTAACATTTTATATTGGCTCGTTATTTTCTCTCTCCTTTGTACTCGATGATGCTATATTACTCTTCCTTCTTCTTTGTTGGATTTTTTTCAATAATATATCTCTGTAGATACACACTTTTTGTCTACATTGTTTTATGTACTTTGAAATATTTTCATGATCTCCCGTCACTTGACGTAATAATTAGTTACTTTATGTAACTGCCAAATTTGGTATGTTACATATGCCTTCCTATAAGAATTGATTAATTCTGAATTAGTATATTTATTTTTTATTGAAGAATTCATCAGTTGTTGTATATTTCCATGTCGACTCTTATGCTTTTTTATACATCCCTTCACTCTCTTCTATTTGAATCATAATTATTTCTTTTCTATGTAATTAAAGTTCCCTAATTCCCTAACATAAGTTTAGCTGGGGCAGTTCAGAGTGGCTCACTTTGGCATACAACTCCACTGGCCATACTAACATCAATAAATACTAAGGCACATCATCTCCATCAATAACATAAATGTTTGCTGGCATTTTTCATCAGTCAATTCATCTCAAATAATTAAAAAATATAAAGTGGTCGTTCTTTCGACAAATAATAAATATCCTTGGGATTATCTCACGCATCTGCGGTTTATACATTGTTATACTCTCTTCTTCTTGATTCAACTTAACTAAATTCTTCACATTTTACAGGGATAGTTTGTTTTACATTTCATCACTGGTATACTCTCATGATCCTCTTCGGTAATACATTATTTTTCATTCTTCTGTGTCATCAATTAATCATTTCTCTTGGTATTAAATTAAACGTCATTTCATAATCTTCCTCATTTTCAGGGTTTACTTCCCTGGATACAGTTCATGAATATATTCTCATGGTTTCAAATGAGATATAGCCCATTTGATATAGGCTCTCTTCTAGTGTCGAGGCGAGCACAATAGATAGTTGTGTGTTATCTATTATCTACATTAATGATATTTATTCGGTTTCGTTCCTCCAACTTCTTATTTTCTTCTTCTTCTATATATCATCTAGTTCATTGTCTCCTCTTTTATCTGTACGGGTATGTTGTTACTTTACTGTTGACGTGGCTCTTGGAAATATTTTATATTATACATATATTTGTGCCATGGTTGTAAGGTGTCGATCTCGTACAGTATTAATTGTAGTACGGGTAAGTTGTTATTTATCATATATAATTATCATATAATTCTTCTCTAATAGTACGGGTAAGTTGTTGTTTACTGTTGACTTGGCTCTTGGAAATATATCTTGTGCCAAAGATGTTGTTTGTCGTTCTCGTATAATAATTTTTCTTTTATGTAGTACGGGTAAGTTGTTGTTTTACTGTTGACTTGGCTCTTGGAAATTATTTCATGCCAAAGATGTTGTTTGTCTTTCTTGTATAAATATTTTGTATGTACGGGTAAGTTGTTGTTTTACTGTTGACTTGGCTCTTGGAATTTGCTGTGCCATAGGTGGTATTTGTCTGTCTCGTATAACAGTTTTTCTTTTATGTAGTACGGGTAAGTTGTTGTTTACTTGTTGACTTGGCTCTTGGAATTTGCTGTGCCGTAGGTGGTATTTGTCTGTCTCGTATAATAATTTTTCTTTTATGTAGTACGGGTAAGTTGTTGTTTTACTGTTGACTTGGCTCTTGGAAATATTTTATATTATACATATACTTGTGCCATGGTTGTAAGGTGTCGATCTCGTATAGTATTAATTGTAGTACGGGTAAGTTGTTGTTTATCATATATAATTATCGTATAATTATTCTCTAATAGTACGGGTAAGTTGTTGTTTTACTGTTGACTTGGCTCTTGGAAATTATTTCATGCCAAAGATGTTGTTTGTCTTTCTCGTATAATAATTTTTCTTTTATGTAGTACGGGTAAGTTGTTGTTTACTTGTTGACTTGGCTCTTGGAAGTATATTTTGTGCCAAAGATGTAGGGTGTCAGTCTCGTATACATATTCTTTCATTTATGTAGTACGGGTAAGTACAATTTTCTTTATCCTTTACATAACTTCTTTAGAACACATTTTTACATTACAAAATTACAATATAGTCAACGTTTATTTTCACAGTTATATATTCACTTCTTATTTAGTATAAACAACAAATAGTCTTCAACGCAATATTTCGCTCCTTTTTCATATAGTCAACATTTATTCTCACAATTGTATTTTCATTTTTTTCCTTAATATCAATAACAAATAATCTTCATCGCAATATTTCACTTTTACTTTATAATTTAATTTTCAATACACCGTTTCATGGATTGTTCAGTTAGCATTATTCGTTATCATAATAATCCGTCCCATATTTCAATGTATTTTTTATTCATTTTTATCCGTAATCATCGCTCTCCTCTCTTCTTGTCATTCGAACTTCTTCAGTGTTCATACTCCTATTGGTTCTCGTCTTATATCTGGCTATCATTTGGTTTTTCCATTTTGATGCTATTAGGGCTTCATATGCCTTTCGTTCTTCCGTCTTCTTCTTCTCTTTCTCTTCGGTGTGCTTGTGTCCATTGTTCTCCTGGTTGTTGTTAGTACTGACGTTTGGTATCTCTTCCAACTCTGTTTGACCGTCATCCGTCTTCTGATTGGGTCCTTCCATTAATTGACTCCTCTTCTTCCTTAGTTCTCTTATTTCTCTGGCGTACCCTTCGATAATCCGGTCCCATTGCTCTTGATAGCCTTCCTTTTTCTTAAAATATCTCACTCTTCTCTTGGAAATCTTTGGTTGAGACACTTTATAGCTCAAATTCTTCTTCGTTGTTACATAATCTTCCTCCTCGTCCATCTTCATGAAACTCCTCCGATACTCCTTCCTGAAGACCCCTTCTTCATGGTTGATGATTGGTAAGTTGATCATATTAATTAGACCGCCTCAAGTCATTTCAATTAATTCTTTTGTAACCCTTGTCTTCTTTGGACGTATGGTTCTTCTTTCTTCCATCTTCACCTCTTCCGTTTCTTGAATCATTTGGATCTTCTCTTCTCCCCTCTCTTCAGGCTTTGGACTCACTTGTTCCGAGTTTTTATCTTCGTGTACTTCTTCAACCTCCATTTGATTGTCTATTATTAATTCTCTCCTTATCTTCTTAACACTCTCTTTTGTCTCTTCACAACATCTTTTGGTTGTCTCTCCCGATCGCTTATAATCATCATCCACTACCGGGTTTATCGACTCCACGCTCTTCTTGTCATCTTCCTTCATTTTCTTGCTCATTTGGTCTAATTTCCCATTGATTTCATCAATCTTCTTGTTGGTCTCATCAATTTTAATTCCCAACTCCGCAGACAAATTTTCCTTCATTATTTCCATCTTCTTTTCCAATAGCTCTTCAGTCTTCTGGTTTATAGATTCTTCAGTCTTCTTAATTGCTTCATTTATTTTGCTATTCAAGTCCTCCTTCAAGGATTCTATGTTCTTGCTTAATTCCTCCTTCGTGGACCGGTTCTCTTCCTTTAATGATTCTATATGCTTCCTATTTTCTTCCTTTGTGGATCGGTTGTCTTCCTTTAATGATTCTATATGCTTCCTATTTTCTTCCTTTGTGGATCGGTTGTCTTCCTCCATCCTCTTCTGGCCTTCTTCCATCAATGCTCTCATACTCATTAACATTTCTATGACGTACATGTCTCCTGGTTGCATCGGTCTCTCGGGTTGGCTTACTTCAAGTTGGATTTCTCGCGGTATGACTTCCGGTTCCTGAACCTCCTCCACCGGTTCAGATTGCCTATCTTCCACTTCTAATAATATCTCCTCAACATCTTCTGCTGATGTCGCTTCTTTTTCTTCTAATCTGGCCTCACTCTCTGCCTCTGCTGCTCGTTTTTTCGAAGTAGACCTCCTGTACATCTTGTTACCTTGGTAATGCACTTGCTGTCTCTTCGTCGAATTAGGTTAGGAAATTATTTGTTTAATTACCTAAATTGTTAAACGTTTTCTTCCTAATTCGCGCCCCACGTTGGGTGCCACGTTGTAACGTAACTTTTTAGTGTTGCAACGATAATATTTGATTTAAATTAAACTGGATTATTAGTATGATTATTAATAGAGTTGTTGTTGGTGTTCACGTTTTATTCTTTTAGTTTAAAAGAGTATTTAGCACTTCACTGTCAACCTCCCCACTTACCATATGTGGATGTTTTCAATGTTCTTGTTGGTGACTTCTTCTGCTGCAAAAAACACTTGATACATATATATGGATATTCTATCTGAATATCCTAAATAATGCACATGCACAATAAAGTAAAATAATGGTTTAACTGTAATTTGAATGGTATTGAACATTCAAATCCTACCGCCACCTTCTGATAGAACTGCGCATAAAAAGTAAACTATTTAAAACAAAAAATCAAAAACTCTGTTCCACTGGTAAATAAATTGGGATTTATTAACAATTATAACATGCCATGAACTCTTTTAAAAAAACAATCAATTAATAATGTCTTTACAAAACAATAATTACTATAAACAATTCTTGAGCTCTTTATACCTCAAGGCTGGTAACACTGGGGTCTGGTACAATAGTTTTAGTTAACGAGGTTATGTCCTCTTTACTCAGTTATATTCGTGTGTTCTTGGAAGATGCATGATACCAGATACAAGATGTTATATTATTTAACAATATTTAATAATGAATTACTACAAAAATAAACAAAGATTTGAAATTATAAAAGTCGGTACCATAAACCGATATATATCGTACTATCGTACGGTGAGTAGAATGTACACAGCAGTTGTGATGACAACACGTGCTTTGTGCTGCACTGTTAAAAATACTATTATTATTTATTCGTTAGTTATTAAAATCATTTATTGGCAAGAGAAAAAAATCTAGAATAAAAAAACTCTTGTGATCGCTTTCATTGGATTGAAATTATTTGAGAACAGAATCATTACTTGGTGACAAAGTTGTCAATGTTATTTCTAGGTTAGTTACTTAACGACAGTAAGTAATTATTTTGAATAAATAGATTATTCATTAAATTCTTAATAATATAAACACATACATTTTATTCATATGTCATCTGATGTATAATTACCAGTTGTTTAGAATATTTTCGCAATAAACTAGTTATTCGTCAATTCAAACAAAGTTAGTCAAATGAGCAACTACTCATTACACTTGTATGTTCGATATTTAAAAGTTTTGATAGTGCATTTTGCTTAACTATCTTGTCACATAGTGTCTGTTTACATCTGGTTCTACAATTATGGTCAGTTAGTTTCTAATAATTTAATTATAACACTACTATTATTATAATTGTGATATGTTCTCATAGTAGTATCAGATATCTCTCTAACTACTGGTAACATTTTTAGTCATCTTTTAATAAGCTTTGATAGTGTATTTTGATTAACTAACTTGTCACATTGAGTTTCTGTTCTTTTGGCTATATGCTATCATATTTAATCTGATTTATTTGCTGTGTATTTCAGTACAAATGTTATTTATTAGTTTGCATTACTATTCATAATTAGTCTTTGATTGAAACAATACAGATTTTTTCAAACACGATAAAATCGTAAAATATTTATTTTTTAAAATTAGTAATTGCGATATAATTCATTTATTCAATTCTGATAATTTTCATCATGGGTTATGCACTTCGGTACTTTTGACTAGTGCAGTCCCAAAACAATATCTCTTCGTTTACTAACGAAAAATTATTATTTCAATTCAATTCGTTAAATAATTAAAATAGAGTACTCCCTGTTTTTTATAAAACACAAAACACGACCTTTATTATACACTGGTCGGTTTATTATTTTAATTCACTTAAAACACTGGACACTCGTTATTATTCTGTTGTGTACAGGTTAATGTATGTAGCGTTACTTGTGTAGGTGACGCGCACAATTTAAATAAAATCTTGACACTTTTCTTCATCAACTTTGCTCGTTGAGTGATGCGGAACGACTGAATGTGTCATCAAAGCGTCTCCTTCTCGTCTGGTTATTTTAAGCAATTTGATTGGTTTAAAGGGTCAAACTCTCTACCCCAAAACACTTTAGTTAAATAAAACTTTTAATTTTTTACAAATTTTTGTCTGGGTTGGAGGCTACGGGTGACGTAAGCGTTGATATACAAAATGACTGAAAAGTTTATAATTGCTATAACTTTTTTATTAATTATCGTATCGTTGAATGGTTAGTGGCATTAGATTGCGGACACTTGCGGCTTTAATTTAAGTCTAAACAAGGATTAAATCCGTCCATTATTAACTCACTAAGCCATTTCACAAACTCATATGGTGATTCTTAATATAAATAAGTTTATTTCACCATATTTTGCTCCAATTACACTATAACACTCATTATTAAACGTCCCGAGTCCATTTCTCTTTCGTTTTAATACAGAAAATAGTTGTAATTACCATTTAAACTATATTTGGTAATGGCGTCCTCAAACGACCATATTCGATTGTTTATAATTGCATGTAACGCTATTATTTCTTACCTAATTACATTTGTTTGGCATTCTAACAATAATATATACATTTATTTACATTTGTTCACATTTTATTTTATGAAAAATGTTATTTTTCATATACTAATAGTCTTATCTATTCTACACATGCAGAGAATGGATAGTGATAGAATGGTAAAACAGGTTTGGGAGGCAAAATCAGGGGGGAGAAAGAAGAGAGGAAGACCGCGACTGACTTGGGATGGAATGATGGGAAACATTTTTAGAGAAAGAGGCTTGGGCTGGAGGGAAGCGAAGACACTGTCAATGGATAGAGTAAGATGGAAAAAATTTGTATATAGAGTGTAGTTGATGTACTTATCATATATTGATGTAACCCGACACCAATATGGTATAAGAGTATTTTGATAATAAATAAAAAAAATGTATTAATTAGTTTACTCTTGTTAAAACATAAAATGTTTCAGGTAAACTACCCCTTTCCCTTAACCGATCTTCACCAAAATCAACAGGCCTTGAGTCCTTTACAATTCAGGAACATGTACAGAAAATTATTTGATTCTGTTCGAATGTGCGGCAGTTATCGTTCGTCATAGAAAAAATTACCCTTGTTAAAACATAAATCGTTGCAGGTAAACTACCCCTTTCCCTTAAGCGATCTTCACCAAAAACAATAGGTCTTGAGTACTCTACAATTCAGGGCTGTATGCAAAAAATTATTTGATTGTTTGAATTTGCGGCTCTTATCGTTTGTCATAGAAAAAAATCTACACACACACACACACACACACACACACACACACACACACACACACACACACACACACACACACAGATAGACAGACACTTTTCGAAAAACGACTTTTTTCCATATTTTGAGGGTAGTACAATCAGAATCTGCAATTATCTCGAACACGATTTTTTGTAATGTTACAAGAATTGTGACTCCAACTTTGTTGTCCGTATTTGCTAAACTGCTAAATGTCATGTTCTGGAAGAGGCCTTTCAGTGTTTCCACCATTTTCAAGTCCTAAACCATGACAAAAAATATCCTGCTGGAACCTGTATATATACTCGCGAATCTGCCTTCATGGCAAGTCAATTTGTAAACAATTCTACTAGTCAATTCCCTATTGGCTCAGCTCCATTAAGCCACACCCCTACTACTTTCTATGAAGCTTTGTCCCTCCCTCTATTATCTTTTTAAGCCACAACCCAGCTTTGTCAACTTACCTAATTATATATTACTGTTTTACTTCCATATTCCTTAAGGAATGGAAGTATGGTGATGGCAAAAAAAATCGTGTTCGAGATTATTGCAGATTCTGATTCTACTACACTCAAAACACGAAAAAAAGTCGTTTTCCAAAAAGTGTCTGTGTGTGTGTCTGTCTGTCTGTAATTTTTTTTCTATGGCAAACGATAACTGCCGCAAATTCAAACAGAATCAAATAATTTTTTGCATACAGCCCTGATTTGCAGAGTACTCACGACCTATTGTTTTTGGTGAAGATCGGTTGAGGGAAAGGGGTAGTTTACCTGCAACGGTTTTTTTTTATCAAGGGAAATTTTTTTTTTTGGCAAACGATAACAGCCGCAAATTCAAACAGAATCAAATAATGTTTCGCATACAGCCCTGAATTGTAGAGTTCTCAAGACCTATTGTTTTTGGTGAAGATCGGTTAAGGGAAAGGGGTAGTTTACCTGTAACGTTTTATGTTTTAACAAGGGTATTTCCTATGGCAAACGATAACAGCCGCAAATTCAAACAGAATCAAAAGATTATTTGCATACAGCCCTAAATTGTAGAGTTCTCAAGACCTATTGTTTTTGGTGAAGATCGGTTGAGGGGAAGGGGTAGTTTACCTGCAATGTTTTTTATCAAGCGTATTTTCTATGGCAAACGATAACAGCCGCAAATTCAAACAGAATCAAATAATTTTTTGCATACGTCAATGAATTGTTGAGGACTCAAGGCCTTTAGATTTTGGTGAAGATCGGTTAAGGGGAAGGGGTAGTTTACCTGCAACCTTTTACGTTTTAACAAGAGTAAAGTACTTGAAAATTATTTAAACTTTTTTAAACAATGGTAATTGTTGAAAATAAAATAATTTTGTTGCCAGGTAACAAAAATAAAGTCATTTTTACTTCCATATTCCTTAAGGAATGGAAGTATGGTGATGGCAAAAAAAATCGTGTTCGAGATTATTGCAGATTCTGATTCTACTACACTCAAAACATGAAAAAAAGTCGTTTTCCGAAAAGTGTCTGTGTGTGTGTCTGTCTGTCTGTGTGTCTGTCTGTCTGTTTGTCTGTAGATTTTTTTCTATGGCAAACGATAACTGCCGCAAATTCAAACAGAATCAAATAATTTTTTGCATCCAGCCCTGATTTGCAGAGTACTCGCGACCTATTGTTTTTGGTGAAGATCGGTTGAGGGAAAGGGGTAGTTTACCTGCAACGGTTTTTTTTTAGCAAGGGTAATTTTGTTTGTTTGGCATACGATAACAGCCGCAAATGCAAACAGAATCAAATAATGTTTCGCATACAGCCCTGAATTGTAGAGTTCTCAAGATCTGTTGATTTTGGTGAAGATCGGTTAAGGGAAAGGGGTAGTTTACCTGTAACGTTTTATGTTTTAACAAGGGTATTTCCTATGGCAAACGATAACAGCCGCAAATTCAAACAGAATCAAAAGATTATTTGCATACAGCCCTAAATTGTAGAGTTCTCAAGACCTATTGTTTTTGGTGAAGATCGGTTGAGGGAAAGGGGTAGTTTACCTGCAACGTTTTTTTAACAAGGGTATTTTCTATGGCAAACGATAACAGCCGCAAATTCAAACAGAATCAAATAATGTTTTGCATACAGCCCTGATTTGTAGTCTTCTCAAGACCTATTGTTTTTGGTGAAGATCGGTTAAGGGGAAGGGGTAGTTTACCTGCAACGTTTTTTTATCAAGCGTATTTTCTATGGCAAACGATAACAGCCGCAAATTCAAACAGAATCAAATAATTTTTTGCATACGTCCCTGAATTGTAGAGGTCTCAATGACTTTCGATTTTGGTGAAGATCGGTTAAGGGGAAGGGGTAGTTTACCTGCAACCTTTTACGTTTTAACAAGAGTAAAGTACTTGGAAAATTTATTTAAACTTTTTGAAACAAACGATAACAGCCGCAAATTCAAACAGAATCAAAAGATTATTTGCATACAGCCCTAAATTGTAGAGTTCTCAAGACCTATTGTTTTTGGTGAAGATCGGTTGAGGGAAAGGGGTAGTTTACCTGCAACGTTTTTTTAACAAGGGTATTTTCTATGGCAAACGATAACAGCCGTAAATTTTGGAAAAGGATGGAAATCTGAGGGAACCAAATCTGGGGAATAGGGAGGTTGTTCTAACAATTCATAGTAGAGATCTCTTAATTTTCCCATTGCCAAAACACTTTTGTGGGCAGGTGCATTGTCTTGGTGAAAAATGATTTTCTTCAACAAACCGGGCCTTTTTTCACAAATTTTTCAGTCTATTTTCGATAATGGCATAATATTCCCCAGTTATTGTTGGAGCTTTTCAAGGTAATTGATGTACAAAACACCTTTAGCATCCCAAAACAATGACACCATGATTTTTCCTGCTGATGGAATCGACTTAGCCTTCTTTGGCGCTTAACAACCAGCTTCTTCCACCACTTTGACTGTTGTTTGGACTCTGGTGTGTAGTGGTGGATCCAAGTTTCACCCATTGTAATAAAACAATGCACAAAATCTGCTTTGTTCTTAATAAAATGCTACAAGCACCGTTCAGATACTTTTATGCACTTGCGTTTTTGGTCTCCTGTAAGCAAGCGCGGCACCCACCTAGCGCAAAGCTTTTTCATTTGCAATTCCTCATATAAAATATGTCCGACGTGTTTTTTCAAAATGCCTAGTCTCCGTAATCTTGTGCACTTTAATTCTGCGCTTGTCCAAAACCATATACACTTTTTCGATGGTTTCTGGTGTTGTTGGCATTTTTGCGATGGCACATGGACTGTCTTCCAGACTGGTACAACCGCGTTTAAAATCATTTTTTAACTGTTGAAAATGAAGGAGAAGAGTCCCCATACAGTTTAACGAAACTTGAATAAATTTTCCTTGGTGTAAAACCTTCTTTCGCAAAGAACTTTATGACCACACAATACTCAATTTTCTCCATTTTAAGGAATGTATAATACAAATTATTTGGTACAATGATCAGAAATTGCACACGCATGCTAACACTAGACATAGTCTCTCCTATGGCGCTACAGCCCATGTCGGGCCCTGGCCTCCACCAATCTCCGCCTCCAATCTACTCTATCCATTGCAGTCCTCCAGTTTCTTATCCCCATGTTCCTCGCGTCCTCTGCAACGCCATCTTCCCACCTCTTCCTTGGTCTACCTCGAGGTCTTGTTCCCTCCCAAGTACCCAGCAGAGCCCTTCTGGGGTTCCTGCCATCCTCCATTCTCATAACATGTCCAGCCCAACGTAATCTTTGCATTCTTATACATTTTGAGACTGGTATCTCTTTATATATTTGATACAGTTCATTGTTGTATCTCAGTCTCCATGAGCCATTTTCTTGTATTGGGACTATAATGCGTCTGAGGATTTTCATTACAAAGACGTCTACTATGTCGGCTGTTTTCTGTGTGATTGTCCATGCCTCACATCCGTAGCATAACACCGGTCTGATGACAGTCCTATATATTTTCATTTTTGTTTCCCTGTCCACACCCCCAGACCTAAATGATGGCAGCACTAGACGTAGTACCAACATAAAAAAAAAATTCACAGTAGTACTGCCGCCTACGGTTGGTGCTGAGAACTTTTCAGACTGCCCACTCATGTACATATGATTTATATACACTAATCTCTACACTGAACTCAGTACATACAGGAGGTAGCAATTTAATACCAACAGTCTGTTTAAAGTTTTATTGAGGAATGTTATTGCCATTATTATAAAGTTACATTACAACTGTATAGTAATTTATGTCTACAGTCCTTTATTGTAGTATGCAGTCTGTGGTTTACTTAAGACCTTCTCTGCAGCGTCCTAAAACAGATTTATATGAACATTTTATCTGCCTGTAAAACGATATCTATATTGCATTTCACATTGTGTTATACGAGAATATAAAACAACATTTTAATATTTTAGTATACGTATGCGTTTCTTTCAGAATAATATTTAAACTTTTGTTCATAGGCCTCTTACCTTTGTAGCTGTACAGAGTAAATAAAAGAACAAATAAGATCATTATTCATGATGATTAAACAGTATTACATATTTTTATACATGAAGTAGATGTATTACGTGTATTTTACCATAAACCTTTAGGCATTCTTTACTTCTTTGCCTGTTTAATTTATTTTGTTTCTTAATGTTCACATACAGTAATCCCCCGATATAACGGACCGCACTTGTAACAGATAGATCTAAGAAACATGGAATGTTGAAAAATCAAAGACAAACAGGGTCAAAAATGATGCTTAGCAACACTGGACAATGTAAGACACTGGTATTGTCTCCTCCAGGTTTCTGTGAATAGCCTACACATTATTCCATATTGTAGAAACTGACCGGCTATTATAACACTGATCCTACCTAGACTTGGGTCTGTCTCAGTCAGTTCTCATTCTAGACAAAGTTGATACGAGGGTAGGCTGAAAAGTAATGCACACATGCTTGTAGAACACGAACGAAAAGAAATAGCAAGATGGGGCAAAAAGTAAATAAAAGTACATTTCCTTAGCTTCAAAATTATATATTTATTTTTCAACATAGTCGCCATTAAGTCTAACACATTTCTCCCAACGCGTAACAAGTTTTTTTATCCCGTCACTGAAATATTCTTCCGACTTTTCTCGAATCCATAACTGCCGCAAATTCAAACAGAATCAAATAATTTTTGCGTAAAGCCCTGATTTGTAGAGTACTCACGACCTATTGTTTTTGGTGAAGATCGGTTGAGGGAAAGGGGTAGTTTACCTGCAACGGTTTTTTTTTATCAAGGGTAATTTTACTTCCATATTCCTTAAGGAATGGAAGTATGGTGATGGCAAAAAAAATCGTGTTCGAGATTATTGCAGATTCTGATTCTACTACACTCAAAACATGAAAAAAAGTCGTTTTCCGAAAAGTGTCTGTGTGTGTGTCTATAGATTTTTTTTCTATGGCAAACGATAACTGCCGCAAATTCAAACAGAATCAAATAATTTTTTGCATACAGCCCTGATTTGTAGAGTACTCACGACCTATTGATTTTGGTGAAGATCGGTTGAGGGAAAGGGGTAGTTTACCTGCAACGGTTTTTTTTGTATCAAGGGAAATTTTTTTTTTTGGCAAACGATAACAGCCGCAAATTCAAACAAAATCAAATAATGTTTCGCATACAGCCCTGAATTGTAGAGTTCTCAAGACCTATTGTTTTTGGTGAAGATCGGTTAAGGGAAAGGGGTAGTTTACCTGTAACGTTTTATGTTTTAACAAGGGTATTTCCTATGGCAAACGATAACAGCCGCAAATTCAAACAGAATCAAAAGATTATTTGCATACAGCCCTAAATTGTAGAGTTCTCAAGACCTATTGTTTTTGGTGAAGATCGGTTAAGGGAAAGGGGTAGTTTACCTACAACGTTTTTTTAACAAGGGTATTTTCTATGGCAAACGATAACAGCCGCAAATTCAAACAGAATCAAATAATTTTCTGCATACAGCCCTGATTTGTAGAGTACTCAAGACCTATTGTTTTTGGTGAAGATCGGTTGAGGGGAAGGGGTAGTTTACCGCCAAACGTTTTTTATCAAGCGTATTTTCTATGGCAAACGATAACAGCCGTAAATTCAAATAGAATCAAATAAGTTTTTGCATACGTCCCTGAATTGTAGAGATCTCAAGGACTTTCGATTTTGGTGAAGATCGGTTAAGGGGAAGGGGTAGTTTACCTGCAACCTTTTACGTTTTAAAAGGAGTAAAGTATTTGAAAATTTTATTTAAACTTTTCGAAACAATGGTAATTGTTAAAAATAAAATAATTTTGTTGCCAGGCAATAAAATTAAAATTTTTTCATTTTAATGTAAATTATGTTTGAGTTAATATCTTTATATATACAGTGGAACTTGGTTATTACGACCTCGGCTGTTACGTCAACTCGGGTGTAGCGTTATTTTGTCATAAGTCCGGTCAAACTGATATCTTTAACATTATAAAAATTCCCGGTTTTAACGTCACTAAATATTGTACTACTCTGTTATAGCGTCAAATATTTCTCAGATATTTTACTCTAAATTTCATATAAACGTATATATGTGCGCGCGCGCGCTAGCCCATGGCTACAGACATACATTGTATGCAAGCAATAAGCACTGTAACAGGACTGCCGGCGCCAGCCATTTTACGTGCTCCAACGGATGGCTAGATCGATTTAAGGCCCGACACTCGATTTCCTTTGCAAAAATTTGTGGTGAGGCAAAATGCGTAGATCTGAACGTTACAGGTGATTGGGTGCGTAACACTTGGCCAGAAATTAGACGATCATATAAAGATGAAGACATCTTTAATGGACATGAAGCTGGAATTTTTTATAAATTAACTCCAGATAAGACTTTCAAATTTAAAAATGAAAAGTGCGTTGGTGGGAAGCTCTCTAAACAAAGAGTTACAGTTTTTGTTTGTGCGAACATGACGGGAACCGAAAAAAGGAAACTTTTAGTTATCGGGAAAAGTTTGCATCCTAGTTTACTTCCATATTCCTTAAGGAATGCAAGTATGGTGATGGCAAAAAAAAATCGTGTTCGAGATTATTGTAGATTCTGATTCTACTACACTCAAAACATGAAAAAAAGTCGTTTTCCGAAAAGTGTCTGTGTGTGTGTGTCTGTAGATTTTTTTTCTATGGCAAACGATAACTGCCGCAAATTCAAACAGAATCAAATAATTTTTTGAATACAGCCCTGATTTGTAGAGTACTCGCGACCTATTGTTTTTGGTGAAGATCGGTTGAGGGAAAGGGGTAGTTTACCGGCAACGGTTTTTTTTTTTATCAAGGGAAATTTTTTTTTTTGGCAAACGATAACAGCCGCAAATTCAAACAGAATTAAATAATGTTTCGTATACAGCCCTGAATTGTAGAGTTCTCAAGACCTATTGTTTTTGGTGAAGATCGGTTGAGGGAAAGGGGTAGTTTACCTGCAACGTTTTTTTAACAAGGGTATTTTTTATGGCAAACGATAACAGCCGCAAATTCAAACAGAATCAAATAATGTTTTGCACACAGTCCTGAATTGTAGAGGTCTCAAGGACTTTCGATTTTGGTGAAGATCGGTTAAGGGGAAGGGGTAGTTTACCTGCAACCTTTTACGTTTTAACAAGAGTAAAGTACTTGAAAATTTATTTAAACTTTTTCAAACAATGGTAATTGTTAAAAATAAAATGATTTTCTGCACACAGCCCTGATTTGTAGAGTACTCAAGACCTATTGTTTCTGGTGAAGATCGGTTGAGGGTAAGGGGTAGTTTACCTGCAACGTTTTTTTGTCAAGCGTATTTTCTATGGCAAACGATAACAGCCGCAAATTCAAACAGAATCAAATAATGTTTTGTATACAGCCCTGATTTGTAGAGTTCTCACGACCTATTGTTTTTGGTGAAGATTGGTTGAGGGAAAAGGGTAGTTTACCTGCAACGGTTTTATTTTATCAAGGGTAATTTTGTTTGTTTGGCAAAC
This sequence comes from Magicicada septendecula, assembly GCA_034769895.1. Lineage (NCBI taxonomy): Eukaryota > Metazoa > Arthropoda > Insecta > Hemiptera > Cicadidae > Magicicada > Magicicada septendecula. The sequence goes on along the minus strand of CM068370.1, from coordinate 489,742,632 downwards.
GATAACAGCCGTAAATTCAAACAGAATCAAATAATGTTTCGCATACAGCCCTGAATTGTAGAGTTCTCAAAATCTGTTGATTTTGGTAAAGATCGGTTAAGGGAAAGGGCTAGTTTACCTGAAACGTTTTATGTTTTAAAAGGGTATTTTCTATGGCAAACGATAAGAGCCGCAAATTCAAACAGAATCAAATAAGTGTTTGCATACAGCCCTGATTTCTTGAGTGCTAAAGACCTATTGGTTTTGGTGAAGATCGTTTAAGGGAAAGGGGTAGTTTACGAGCTACGTTTTTTGTTTTATCAAGGGTATTTTGTATGGCAAACGATAAAAGCCGCAAATTCAAACAGAATCATATAATATTTTGCATACAGACCTGAATTATAGAGTTCTCAAGACCTATCGTTTTTGGTGAAGATCGGTTAAGGGAAAGGGGTAGTTTACCGACAACGGTTTTTTATCAAGGGTAATTTTGGTCTATGGTAAACGATAACAGCCGCAAATTCAAACAGAATCAAATGATGTTTTGCATACAGCCCTGTATTGTAGAGTTCTCAATACCTATTGTTGTTGGTGAAGATCGGTTAAGGGAAAGGGGTAGTTTACCTGCAACGTTTTATGTTTTAAAAGGGTATTTTCTATGGTAAACGATAAGAGCCGCAAATTCAAACAGAATCAAATACGTGTTTGTATACAGGCCTGCTTTGTTGAGTACTAACGACCTATTGTTTTTGGTGAAGATCGGTTAAGGGAAAGGGGTAGTTTACCTGCCACGTTTGTTTTTTATTTTATCAAGGGTATTTTGTATGGCAAAACGATAACAGCCGCAAATTCAAACAGAATCATATAATATTTTTCATACAGCCCTGAATTATAGCGTTCTCAAGACCTATCGTTTTTGGTGAAGATCGGTTAAGGGAAAGGGGTAGTTTACCAGCAAGTTTTTTATCAAGGGTAATTTTTTTTTTTGGTAAACGATAACAGCCGCAAATTCAAACAGAATCAAATACGTATTTGCATACAGCCCTGATATGTTGAGTACTAAAGACCTGTTGTTTTTGGTGAAGATTGGTTAAGGGAAAGGGGTAGTTTACCTGCCACGTTTTTTGTTTTATCAAGGGTATTTTTATGGCAAACGATAACAGCTGCAAATTGAAACAGAATCGTATAATATTTTGCATACAGCCCTGAAATGTAGAGTCCTCAAGACCTGTTGGTTTTGGTGAAGATCGGTTAAGGGAATAGGGTAGTTTACCTCCAACATTGTATGTTTTGTCAAGGGTAATTTTTTTTATGACGAATTATAACTGCCATACATTGAAACAGAATCAACTACTCTTCTGCATACATTTTTGAATTATACAGAACTCAAGGTCTGTTGATTTTGTTGAAGATCGGTTAAGGGAAAGGGGTAGTTTACAATCAACATTTTATGTTTTAACAATGGTATTTTTTATATGACGAACGATAACTGCCGTAAATTCAAACAGAATCAACTAGGTTTTTGCATACCTTTTTGAACTAAAGAGAACTCAAGGTCTGTTGATTTTGTTGAAGATGGGTTAAGGGAAAGGGGTAGTTTACCTGCAACGGTTTTTTATCAAGGGTAATTTTTTTCTATGGTAAACGATAACAGCCGAAAATCAAACAGAATCAAATGATGTTTTGCATACAGCCATGTATTGTAGAGTTCTCAATACCTATTGGTGTTGGTGAAGATCGGTTAAGGGAAAGGGGTAGTTTACCTGCAACGTTTTATGTTTTAACAAGGGTAATTTTTTATATGACGAACGATAACTGCCGTAAATTCAAACAGAATCAACTAGGTTTTTGCATACCTTTTTGAACTAAAGAGAACTCAAGGTCTGTTGATTTTGTTGAAGATGGGTTAAGGGAAGGGGTAGTTTATCAGCAACGTTTTATGTTTTAAAAAGGGTAATTTTTTTTATGACGAACGATAACTGCCGAAAATTCAAAGAGAATCAAATAATTTTTTGCACCATTTCCTGAGTTGCAGAGAGCTCAAGGTCTACTGATTTTGGTTAACATCGGTTAAGGGAAAGGGGTAGTTTACCTGCAACATTTTATGTTGTAACAAGAGAAATGTTTTCATGACGAACGATAACTGCCGCACATTGAAACAGAATCAAATATTTTTTTGCATGCACCGCTGAATTGTAGAGGACGGAAGGTCTGTTGATTTTGGAGAAGATCGGTTAAGAGAAAGGGGTAGTTTACCTGAAACATTTTATGATTTAACAAGAGTAAAGTACTTAATTTTTATAAATAAAGTATCCTGATAAGAAGATCATAGTAATCCACTGTAGAAACGTAGATGAAATATCTATAAATGAAGAGGTTAGGTGAACGGGGTGGGGGTAATTTTCTATTATTAAAAATTATAGTTGAAGGTGGAGGGGAGAATTTTTTATATGTGTACTATGTTATCGGCAACAAAGAAGTAGTTTTTGTTAAAATTGCTTCCCGGGCTCTTTAGCCGTAGTCCAATGTTTTCTGCAAAACCAGACTTTTCGGCAGTGCCATCGACTGCCATCATCGGTGAAAATCGAGTGCGAAAACGTGAGGTGGTAACCGTTAGTGACCACAGTACTGTGGTTAATGCTGAAGCAAAAAGTAGAAAGACGTAGTTTCTATGGAAATATTTCACTTCGAATATGATTTTAAATATAAATCTTAGAACATGGAAGTCATGTATGGTTCTCCATACCGATATTTACATATGTGCCTGAGTTGTAGAAGACTCAAGGCCTATTGATTTTGGTGAAGATCGGAAACGGGGAAAGTGTAGTTTACCGGAAACATTTTTTGTTGTAACAAGAGTAAAGTACTTAATTACGATAAATAAAGTATCCTGATAAGAAGATCTTAATAATCGACTGTAGAAACATAGATGAAATATCTATAAATGAAGAGGCTAGTTGAACGGGGTGGGAGTAATTTTCTATAAATGAAAATTATAGTTGATGGGTAAGGGGATAATTTTACTTCCATATTCCTTAAGGAATGGAAGTATGGTGATGGCAAAAAAAATCGTGTTCGAGATTATTGCAGATTCTGATTCTACTACACTCCCTGAATTGTAGAGTTCTCAAGACCTACTGTTTTTGTTGAAGATCGATTTAGGGAAAGGGGTAGTTTACCTGCAACGTTTTATGTTTTAAAATGGGTCATTTTTTCTATAATGAATGATAAAACTGCCATAAATTCAATCAGAATCAAATAATGTTTTGCATAGCTTTCTGAGCTATAGAGAACTCAATGTCTGTTGATTTTGGTGAAGATCGGTTAAGGGAAAGGGGTAGTTTACTGCAACATTTTATGTTGTAACAAGAGAACGTTTTTCATGAAGAACGATAACTGCCGTAAATTCAAACAGAATCAAATAATTTTTTACATATGTGCCGGAGTTGTAGAGGACTCAAGGCCTATTGATTTTGGTGAACATCGGTTAAGGGAAAGGGGTAGTTTGCCTCCCACTTTTAATGTTTTAACAACAGTAATTGTTTCTATGACGAACGATAACTGCCATAAATTCAATAATCAAATAATGTTTTGCATACCCCTACATTGTAGAGAAATCAAGGCCTGTTGATTCTGGTGAAGATCGGTTACGGGGAAAGGGTAGTTTACCTGAAACATTTTTTGTTGTAACAAGAGTAAAGTACTTAATTTTGATAAATAAATTATCCTCATAAGATCTTAACAATCCACTGTAGAAACGTAGATGAAATATCTATAAATGAAGAGGCTAGTTGAACGGGGTGGGGGTAACTTTCTATAAATGAAAATTATAGTTGAAGGGGGAGGGGATAATTTTTTTTATATATGTACTACGTGTTATCGGAAACAAAGAAGTAGTTTTTTTGTTAAAATTCCTTCCCGTCCTGTTTGGCCGTAGATCAACGTTTTCTGCAAAACCAGACGTTTCGCAGTGCCATCGACTTCCATCATCAGTGAAAAACGAGTGCGATAACGTGAGGGGGTATACGTTAGTGACCACAGTACTGTGGATAAGGCTGAAGCAGTAAGTAGAAAGAAGTAGTTTCTATGGAAATATTTCATTTCGAAAATGGTTTTAAATATAAATCTTAGAACATGGAAATCATGTATGGTTCTCCATACCGATATTTACTTTCAATGTTCTATAAGGAAATGGAAGTATGGTGATGGCAAAAAAAAATCGTGTTCGAGATAATTGCAGAATCTGATTGTACTACCCTCAAAACATGAAAAAAAGTCATTTTTCAAAAAGTGTCTGTGTGTCTGCCTGTCTAACTGTAGATTTTTTTTCTATGGCAAACAATAACAGCAGCAAATTCAAACAGAATCAAATAATTTTTTGCATACAGCCCTGAATTGTAGAGTACTCAAGACCTATTGTTTTTGGTGAAGATCGATTAAGGGAAAGGGGTAGTTTACCTGCAATGCTTTTTTTATCAAGGGAAATATTTTTCTATGGCAAACAATAACAGCCACAAATTCAAACAGTATCAAATAATGTTTCGCATACCGCCCTGAATTGTAGAGTTCTCAAGACCTATTGTTTTTGGTGAAGATCGGTTTAGGGAAAGGGGTAGTTTACCTGCAACGTTTTATGTTTTAACAAGGGTATTTTGTATGGCAAACGATAACAGCCACAAATTCAAACAGAATCAAATAACGTTTCCCATGCAGCCCTGAATTATAGAGAACTCAAGGTCTTTTAATGTTGGTGAAGATCGGTTAAAGGAAAGAAGTAGTTTACCTGCACATTTTATGTTTTAACAACGGTAATTTTTCTATGATGAACGATAACTGCCGCACATTCAAACAGAATCAAATATTTTTTCGTAATGTCTGTTGATTTTGGTGAATATCGGTTAAGGGAAAAAGTAGTTTACCTGCAGAATTTTATGTTGTAACAAGAGAACGTTTTTCATGAAGAACGATAACTGCCGTAAATTCAAACAGAATCAAATAATTTTTTACATATGTGCCGGAGTTGCAGAGAACTCAAGGCCTATTGATTTTGGTGAAGATCGGTTAAGAGAAAGGGGTAGTTTGCCTGCCACTTTTAATGTTTTAACAACAGTAATTGTTTCTATGACGAACGATAACTGCCGTAAATTCAATAATCAAATAATGTTTTGTATACTTCCCTACATTGTAGAGAAATCAAGGCCTGTTGATTTTGGTGAAGGTCGGTTATGGGGAAAGTGTAGTTTACCAGAAATATTTTTTGTTGTAACAAGAATAAAGTACTTAATTTTGATAAATAAATTATCCTGATAAGAAGATCTTAATAATCCACTGTAGAAACGTAGATGACATATCTATAAATGAAGAGGCTAGTTGAACGGGGTGGGGGTGAAAATATAGTTGATGGGGAGACATATAGACGAAGTTACAAGAAATCACACGGCGGATAATTTAAGGTAAATAATTTATTGATTCGTACAAGTGATTTGGTTACCATATTAAACATGAATGTTAAGAGTAAACTACTTAATTTTGATAAATAAAGTATCCTGAAAAGAAAATCATAATAATCCACCGTATAATCATAGATAAAATATCTATAAATGAAGAGGCTAGTTGAAGGGGGTGTAATTTTCTATAAATGAAAATGATAGTTGAAGGGGGAGGGGATAATTTTTATTTATATGGCGTGTGTACTACGTTATCGGAAACAAAGAAGTAGTTTGTTGTTAAAATTCCTTCCCGTCCTGTTTGGCCGTAGACCAAAGTTTTCTGCAAAACCAGACGTTTCGGCAGTGCCATCGACTTCCATCATCAGTGAAAATCGAGTGCGATAACGTGAGGGGGTATACGTTAGTGACCACAGTACTGTGGTTAAGGCTGAAGCAGTAAGTAGAAAGAAGTAGTTTCTATGGAAAGGAAATATTTCATTTCGAAAATGGTTTTACATAAATCTTAGAACATGGAAGTCATGTATGGTTCTCCATACCGATATTTACTTTCGTGTTCCATAAGGAAATGGAAGTACGGTGATGGCAAAAAAAAAAAATCTTTTTCGAGATAATTGCAGATTCTGATTGTACTACCCTCAAAACATGAAAAAGTCATTTTTCAAAAAGTTTCTGTGTGTGTGTCTATATATAGATTTTTTTTTTCTATGGCAAACGATAACAGCCACAAATTCAAACAGAATCAAATAATGTTTCGCAAGCAGCCCTGAATTGTAGAGTTCTCAAGACCTATTGTTTTTGGTGAAGATCGGTTAAGGGAAAGGGGTAGTTTACCTGTAACATTTTATGTTTTAACAATGGTAATTTTTTCTATGACGAACGATAACTGCCGCACATTCAAACAGAATCAAATATTTTTTTGCATACGTTCCTGAATTGTAAAGGACTGATGGCCTATTGATTTTGGTGAAGATCGGTTAAGGGGAAGGGGTAGTTTACCTGCCACATTTTATGTTTTAACAATAGTAATTGTTTCTATGACGAATGATAACTGCCACACATTCAAGCAGAATCAAATAATGTTTTGCATGCATCCCTGAATTGTAGAGGACTCAAGACCTATTGATTTTGGTGAAGATCAGTTAAGAGAAAGGGGTAGTTTACCTGCAACGTTTTATGTTTTAACAAGGGTAATTTTTTCTATGACGAATGATAACTGCCGTACATTCAAACATAATCAAATAATGTTTTGCATATGTACCTGAGTTGTAGAGGACTCAAGGCCTATTGATTTTGGTGAAGATTGGTTACGCGGAAAGGGTAGTTTACCTGAAACATTTTTTGTTGTAACAATAGTGAAGTACTTAATTTTGATAAATAAAATATCCTGATAAGACGATCTTAATAATCCACTGTAGAAACGTAGATGAAATATGTAAAAAGAGAGGGTAGTTGAACGGGGTGGGAGTAATTTTCTATAAATGAAAATTATATTTAAAGGGGGAGGGGATACTCATTAACTGAGTAGTTACTCATTGATAATTGAGTATTATCAATTATCGCGATGATATAACTTAGTAGCCTACGTCGATATTTCTTTTTCAAAGCTTGGAGCACTGCCTGATCCATTGGCTGACATATAGATGTAACATTTGCAGGCAAGAACAAAGCTTTTATGTCTCCATCTTTTAACTGGTCATTTGCTGGATGTGAAGGAGCGTTATCCAAAACTAGGATTCCTTTCCTTGTTAAATTGTTTTCAGCTAAATGTTTTTCAACTTGTGGCACAAATTCCTGTTCAAACAAATTTTTGAAAATTTCTCCATTCATCCATGCCTTTTTTTGATGGGTATAATGCAGGGGCAAAGAACTTAAATCTTTAAGATTTTTAAAAGCCCTAGGCTTGTGAGATTTTCCAATCAAGGTCAGTCTCAACTTGTGGTTTCCGGTTGCGTTACTACAAGCTAAAACTGTAACGCGGTCCTTGCTCTTCTTGAACCCTGGTGTGGCCTTTTCCTGTTTAGACGCTAGTGTTTTAGACGGCAACATACGGTAATTCAAACCCGTCTCATCACAGTTGTACACTTGTTCTCCGGAAATACCTTCCTTATCAAGCCGGTCAAAAAAGTGTTTTTTAAAGTCAGGGACAGCGTCCTTATTAGCAGACAATGCTTCACCACTAATCGTCATCTGACGAACACCAAAACGTTTCTTCCAGCGATCAAGCCACCCGTCACTGGCAGTAAACTCACCATCGTCTCCTTCGATCTGTTTTTTAAACTGAATCGCATTTTCTTGGAGCAAGGGGCCTGAAACCGTCAATCCTTTCCCCCTCACATTTTCATACCACAGATATAAAGCCTCTTCAACTTCCACATGTTTTCCTTTTTGCATAGTTTTTCTAACTTTCACGCCACTGCCACTTGCTTGCTTAGAACACCATTTTTCAATCTCTGCGCGATTTCTTCGCCAATCACCCACCGTAGTTTTTCCAACTCCTAACTCCACTGCAATTTTGTTTACCGACTCACCAGAATCCATTCTTTTTATTGCTTGCAGTTTTTCTTCCAAAGTTACTACCACTTTCTTTCGTTTGTCACCCATATTTCACTTAAAAATAAAAGCCACCAACAATACTGTATACACACTTTATAACAAATTAACAATCCATGAATGACTGAACCGCACGGACTGACTTCTGGATACAGACTGACTGATGCACCTGTTACACACTCAAGTAGGAACACGAAACTTTCCTGTCACAACATGAATCAATTGGCGTACTGTATTGGTAACTGGTGATTCACGCGTAAACGCCTTCACCCGTGTGGCGGGATTGCTCACATGACGTTTGAAGGCGCTAGTAATCGGTTCGGAAATACTGCATACGTACCGTACTCAATGTTTGTGTAATTGTAAGTTTTATCGAACGTAAATTGTGTCGTTCGGAAGCGTCTGGTAGCCTGCGTGCCTTACCTGTCCCTTCTCGCACTTTTGTAACTCCCGATAGGTGCCAAATTGTTTTACGAGAAAACAAAAGTTTTTACCTGTATGGTTTGACAGTGCACTAGTGTAAATTTGAATCGTTCGCCGACTGGCATGAAACCGATTCTCGTTTGAGTGGGGGAAAACGTGTTGCCAACTTGAATAATGTTGATTATGTTGACTCACTGCTATTAAACAAAAACATACATAATATTCTCTATAAATAAATACTGGACAGTTATTCTCGGTACACACTTTTTTTATTTAGGAACACTCTGAATTATTAGTTCTTGTTAACGCTTTATACAAAATAATAATTGATATAATAATTTTAGTCTCGGCAAAATATAGTCGTTCAGTCAGCGGATTGCTGGGTTGGCAGTACAATGTTTCTATTAGATGCAAGACAGCGTTGGTTATTATTTACAAAATTAAATCTGCCTATAGGGTCCTTTTAAGTATGATACAGAAGTTTGTATAACAAGATAACAAATAAGAACATATCATTTAAAGTTTGTGATCATTAAAATTACACAAGGTTTGCTATAAATTAAATATTGTGGTGTTGAAGTGTGACAGTGTCGTTGTGTAACATAGGTTATCATGTGTTCATTCAATGTTTACAAAAGTTATTTCTTTATTTTATCAATCCTTGAAAATATATTCAGTGATAGTGAGAGTTTTATTATATAGTTAGAATCTTTGAAAGAGAATTTGTTTTATAATATTCAAATAAATTCAGCAATACTCGACGTTAGTAGATATGATGGGTATTGTCAGTCGTCCATGTAAAGTAATGGGTCGATGTTGATTCTTCCTACTTCAGTCTTGGGCTCAAAAATTGGTTGTCATCTTCTTCAAGTCAAAGTACAGGTATTTTCCGGTCATATGGATTAATTCCGAGCTGGTCCTTGGTGTAGATTAGTTGTAATGGCCTCTCATCTGTTGTCCTGGTACTCCTTCTCAAAATTGTGGGCACTTATACTGTTTTTCTGTTGAAAATTTGGGCCCTTCACGGCGTGGCATCTCTCCAGTTTAGCGTCACTACATCAAGTATTGTTCCTAACTGAAATTAGTCAATATTCGGTTGTTGTCATGGTTACTCAAAGTTTTTGATTGGCTGAAATTGGCTAAAGAGTATTGTTAGGGTATTTGAATTTTTATTTAAACTGGTTGCAGATCTTCTAAATGTAATTAATCTTCAGTACTCCCTTTTTAGTAGTAAATATTATCACCACTGTTCATATTTTGGCTCAAGGATTAATTTGACATCCAATATTATAGTGTTCACTTAGGTATCAACATTTTGACAGTTTTGTGAATTTTATTTAATTATACTGTTTTCTTAATTTACATTATTATCATAATATTTCTGCCTTAACATGATTGTCTATTTGTATTTCATAGTTTATGTGGTTTAGTCTTCATAATGTCAGTGTTCAAGTCTCTAAATTGAAGTTTTTTTGTAGTTGACAGTTGGGAATTTGCTTAGGCTTAAACAGCAATTGACTATTTTTCTTTAATTACTGATATTACATTTTATTCTTCTTGTAATGGGTCCTGATTATTTTAATACAAGATTCTGTTCATTTGTTCAATGTTTAAGTCGGTTCTTGTAATTGTGTGTAATTTTATTGTTTCCCTATATTAATTTGTCTACTGTCATAACTCACTTTTAGTGGCATTGTATCTGAATGTATTGTTTGTTTCTTGTTTACTGGTTTCTGTTGGTTTTAAAATCTTATTTCTTACAACATATAACATAACATCTAATGGTTTTAACAATTCCCACAGCTATAATTCTTATCATTTAAACATCATTATTTGGAACATAAACCTTAGTCATTAAAACATAATTCTTATTCATTTAACACATACTTATTTGAAATATATTATCCATTCATACTCTTCAGTGAGTAATAATTATTTTATAGTGTCATCAAAGGAAAACAAACATATAAACATTGATTAATCTTTTAGATTGTAATAGAAAATCCTTACCACTAAACTTATTTGACCTTGTGTCATTAATTATGTAACCTTATCCTATTTCACTATCTCTTACTAAATCATATAATGATTATTAATTGTTTTTATAATTTAATCTTATAGAAACTCTCTATATGGTGATTTAACACACTAATAGTCTATGTTTCTTAACTTTCCTAAAACTATGAATTGTCCCTTAGGTCTACAATATTAATTAACACACATTTAAAAACCACAGTAATTAGTGAGTACTAATACTAACTTAAGTTTAATAATATTAGTTTGTGTAGTTACATTTTGGGTGTCCACTCATATTGGCATTTCCACTATCACAGTCCTTCCTGTGTTTGGCCAATATAAGATCTCACTCACCATAACTTATCACTTATAATTTAGTTTATTCACTTATAAACTTTGGACACTGCCTTATCAGTGTTTTTATCACTTTTTAATGGGGTTTTCTTCTCACTTTGGGGTATTAACACTAACACCTTACACTCAATCTTCTTTTAGTGTTACTGGTGGGTTAATATTATTGTATTGCTTACTAAAAAATTCTCTTTCTTACATCTATTTAGAAAATGTTCACCATTATTACAATTTATTACTCTCATTCTATTGTGTTCTATTGCACCACTGATACGTTAGTATCATGCTAATGCGATTTGTCCTAGTTTACTCTATCTGTTTGGGTTATTGTGCCCTTCTATATCTTAAGTACTTAATAATTAGTATTTCTAACTTGTCTGTCCTTACAATTATTAATATTATATACAATTTTCATTAGTGAGTCTATTTCTATGGTTTAACACAAGTTTTGTATTCCTTCTTGGTTCACTTTATTTTGTCATACTTTATACGTCACTTCCTTAGTGTTGTGGCTGATTGTATCATTACACTTCCATGTTAATTGTTTGTTAGTCACTATTCTTCTTATTTACACACTTATGTTGGTGCGGTGGCTAGTTCTAGTCCATTTGCAGTTGTCATTATTTATGTTATTCTTGGTCCTTTGGGGCTAGTTCTACTCTCTCACTTACCATCTATTGGGCTATTCAGGTTAAATCGCCTTATTTCTGTATTTACCATTTTGGTTTGTTTGTTTGTTACTACATTATTAATATAAATTACTGTTCTGACTACCCTGATATGTCTGATCGTTTTATTATTCTGATTCACCCATTCTTCAATTCTAATTCATCCCTTTTTATATCTAGTGTTAATGATTAAATAATTTATCTTGTCATGTTTTCTTCATTATGGTTAGGTGAAGATATGTACCATTACAATATATATATATATATATATATATATATATATATATATATATATGTATACTGGTTTATAAAGGTGTACTTTTGTAAATTTTTTACAAGAAACGCTTGTCTGACATTTTGACACGTAAGTGGTGTTTAGCCAACTAACATAACACTTTGCTGCGCACTATTTAAAGTCAACTGTATCTACAAAAGTGAATGCATATGCGATCTAGCGGATGATTTGGGTACTACAAGGCCTGCATCATTTCAGAACAGCTCCAAGGACGTCTTTATACATATGGAATCATGCAAAACACATTGAAACTTCAGGACGTCAATTGACGTTGTAGCATGAAAGATAATCCACTAAAAATTAATTCCATTAAGATCATAAAAACATTTAAATTATAAATAACTCAAAGAATTTCAAATGAAATTAATTTAAACTTCAAAGAAAAACACCACTATAAAAGGAAAAAGTAATTAAGTAATAAAAGTGCAACACTAAAACGCAAGAAAATTTAAATGTAAAGAAACTCATATATAAATTGTTAACCACCATCTAATCTGCCTTTTATATGCATAAATTATGATACTTATATCTGTATGATGTTGGTCAAAACATGGTACACATGTGTACTTACCATGATTCTTGCCGATGAACATGTGCTTCTCCGTTTTTAACACTTTTTTACCTAAGGGGTGCCAGGATTCGTAACAGCGAGATTTGTTTAAACAGAAAAAGTGACACAATGAAAACACAAACTCTTTAGATACTGTAACTATTCGTTTTAATTCCACACATAATAAAACATACAGACGTAAAACATACATAAAGCCTAACTCAAAATGGCTGCCAGTATTAATTCAAAACAAAATGGTGGCTATCTTTCTTCATTGTTTTCTTTTATTAATTTAATTAAATCAGTACTGAGAAGCCTCATCATTAATATTAGTTCTATTCTTTTTTATTTTTATACTGCAGTTGAATTACCATATATGAACACAAACCAATGCCCTATACGTATATAGACATGGCCACGCCTTAGTGCAATCACACGCTCACTCACACGTTACTGTAATTACATTTTACACAATTTAATATTTCGTTTATTGAGCTCATGAATAAAATAATAAGAGAGATATATTGTGACTTCTCTGTGGTAAATGGATCGTCGCTCCCTCGCTGGCCTCAGATGTATCCCAGGAGTCTGCTCGGTGTTGACTTCATTTCTCGTTTTAGATTTTCTGCACTGACTCTACATTAAAGGTTTTATGATATATACTTTTGTTTACTGTTCTCTACTTTTTGATCACATTTTACAAGATGCTAATTGTGTTTTTACAACTTTTGATGAAAATTACTGCCAACAGCGATACATCGCTGCGGCCTCTCTGGTGTACGGTGATGAACTGAGACCAATTAATGTACAATTTTATGCTTGTGTGCGTGACTTTGACGTCATTAAGCTCTGTTCTGCATAACAACCCCCAGTCGTACGCATTGTTTTCAGTGCGTCATTGTTTTTACTATGACGGAATAGCGTTATTGTCCAATCACAACGTATATGTAACAGACTTCGTCACCATCTCCGCCATGGCTTTTTCCGACTCCTGCACGTTCCAACGGTGACCTTGGTATGATACACTGACTGATTCTGCTTGGTTCTCTCTTTATATTGGGACAATGGACCTAACCATTCTGTATGTTCATAATTACACAATAAAACATTGAAAATCACCCTTATAACCCATAATTATGGAATGGGGTCAAGATGTACTGTTACAAACCCCCTCAAGGAAAATTTTTGTGTCGGAACACAAAAAATTTCCTTGACTCATTCACACTTTCCAAAAGGATCAGTCTAGATATGTCACCACAACCCCCTGTATTGTTATTATAAAAAAAAAATTTATCATCACTTACCCTTGGTCCTATGATGTTGGTCGCACCCTCTGACCTTACTGGACTTCTCCTGAGAGATCCCTACACCATAAGGCCATGAGGCACTCTACACTCCTGTTCTGACGCACCAGCCAGCCCAGGACTGCGGTCACAACACCACAAAACTCTGAAACATTGCATACAAAATTAAAATAGTGGTCCAGTACACTTCCATATCTACAACTGATATGTTCCCTTTTAGATACATTGGTTTGTGTTCGGGGCATTGGTTTGTTCTAAATTAAAAGTTTGACGTAACAACAATAGAACTTCACAATATATATTCTTCTACCACCACCTAACTCAATTTCTTACTTGTAGGAAAATAAACAACATATATATAACTACATATAACACAATATATCAACAATTTTTAGTATACCCCAAAATACCTTCACCTACTTATTTCTATATATTCAGCTTACAACTATCATGGCAGACACCTTTTTATTTAAACTTTGTTACTCAACTTCTAATCATTTATCTATTCTGTAAATGGCAGCTTACTAGAATATTTTATTTAACTTCATTTCTAACTTTAAACTTCCAACTTTAAAATCTACTATATCTTAACACTTGTTATCGTCATTACCCCTGTAGTGACCTCCTAACCACACACTCTATTGCTCTCAACATAATAAAACATCATAAAACATTGTACATAACCTATTAACATTGTTACATTTACCTTACATTAAACAATTTAAATTTACATGATTTGTACCAAACTTTATAACATTACTACTTCAACAATTCTCTATTAACTTTTAATTATTTGACATTTGTTAGATTCTATACAACAATTTCAAATTTATCCTTACCTTTCTGTTACAATTACCTTCCTATCATGAATTTTTCTTTTCTAACCCTTTTATCCTTACTAGTTTGGGTGACTCTCTATTATTCATTATTTTCTCTGTCTTATTTTGGCATCTGTCAACCTAACCTTACTACCCCTTTTTTCTACACTAGCCGCTTCTAACCATTAATATATTTTGACACCAATATCTCCATAATAAACCCCCTTCACAAATCCCATTTAAAACCTCTGGCACCGGTCATTTTTGTACTAGTATGTGTGTATTCCCTCACTATGCTCATTCCCTTATTGGTTTCTGACCCTTTCAGATAACCCTTTCCGGCACACAACGATCCCTTCCTGTCTCAACATCTCTCGTTGGACTCCTACACCAATACCCTTATTACAAAATATCACCATCAACAACAAATATAATTACCATGCACATTACTCACCTCTGCATATAATTACTAACCACTGTGTCCCTAAAATATCTAACACCTCTTTATATTTTATCAGCATCTCAACACTTTATTTTCCTAACTCCCAATAACTTTAACTAACTAACTCCAATGCCCTTATTTATCCTCATTCCCAAACTCTTTTACAACATTTCAACTTAATACACCATTACAAAATTTATCACTTATCTGCTAACAACACCTTTCAATACCCAAATCTATTACCTGCTTAATCATTTACTAACCCTTTAGAACATGAATCTCATAATATCATTTAAACTTCCTTTAGTTATTTAAAATCGTACAATACATGCTTACCTAAAAATTTACATAAAATACACAACAGTAAGTACACAAATACATAGACATCAATACACAAAAATATACAATTCACATAATCACTAAATCATTTACCATAATCAGTCCTAATCAATCCATTTTTAAAAACACTGTCCACACAATTAAATGTTCATAACACAATAGAAGGTCTACCCTCCATCGTTAAACAATAGTCTTATCTTCGGTCTGTACAATTTATTTTTTATTAAATACATTATATTAATATCATTAATATAATACACATTTAAATTCTTATATTTAATAAAACCATCATAATTAATAGGGTTATTACCTATCAATTCATCATATAACCTGTCACGATTGGTTATTGTCCTGTCACCTCCAGTATAATTCGTCACAATCAGATAAGTTACTAAGTCATTATTTTCATTATCATCTCCTACGACTGCTATATCAGCTTCATTATAAGGTAAGTATTTCATATAGTTTGTTTTCTTCCATCCTACTCTCTCTATCAACTCTTTATAACCTCTATCTAACTTAAATACTTGCATCTCATCATCTACACACAACTCTTTCTCTAAATATCTCTCACTCCATTCATAGGGTACTACTACATTAAAACCTCTCCTGATTTCTACAGGAACAATACAACAATTCAAAAAACAATTATCGGTAGACCATTTATCTACCCAATACACTCGTGAAGCCTTTTCTTCACCCCCGACTACATTACTGGAAAAATTTACCCTCTGCAACCCCTTTATCTGTAACTTTTCTCTATACTTTCTCTCTAATTCATCAACACTTTTTATCACTTCATTATCAAATTCTACTCCCATTATACTTTTATCACCACTCTCAATACTCACACAATTATTTTCTAACACCAAACTTTTAATTCTATTATCATAATTCTCACCACTTACCTTGTTTTTGTCTATCTCTAACTTGTCTACTTTGTCAATACTACAATTTTGTCTCTGTATTTTCTTTCTAAATTTTTCTAATTTCTCTTCTACTTGGTTTAATTTGACATTCTGTAAAGTATTTTGCTTTTTTAACTCACTTTCAAAACTATCTAGTTTTACGTTAAGTGTACTGTTCATCTGATTTATTTTGTCTTCGAACTTATTGTTTTGTTGTTCGAATTTGTCATTGATTAATGTAAATAAATTTTCTAATGAAATTTTATTTTCAACTATCTTGGGTGTTGAGCTAATGTGTCTTTCCAGTAAAATGGATTCTGTCTCTGAATTTTCTATTTCTATGCTATTATTATTATCTGCCATTTTTATTTTAAATGTTGGAATTACTCTTTTGCTCTACTTGTAACAAAATTACTATTTACTGTTTACTCTGTTTGTCAACATAACCTTTTGTGTTTTTTGGTTATGTTCCGTTTTGCACCACCTTCTCTGTTTTCAAATCTGGCTGTTTATATAAATAAATATATATATATCGTCCTCAGTAAGGGCGCCATCTGTTAACTACCAGCTAATCTGCCTTTTATATGCATAAATTATGATACTTATATCTGTATGATGTTGGTCAAAACATGGTACACATGTGTACTTACCATGATTCTTGCCGATGAACATGTGCTTCTCCGTTTTTAACACTTTTTTACCTAAGGGGTGCCAGGATTCGTAACAGCGAGATTTGTTTAAACAGAAAAAGTGACACAATGAAAACACAAACTCTTTAGATACTGTAACTATTCGTTTTAATTCCACACATAATAAAACATACAGACGTAAAACATACATAAAGCCTAACTCAAAATGGCTGCCAGTATTAATTCAAAACAAAATGGTGGCTATCTTTCTTCATTGTTTTCTTTTATTAATTTAATTAAATCAGTACTGAGAAGCCTCATCATTAATATTAGTTCTATTCTTTTTTATTTTTATACTGCAGTTGAATTACCATATATGAACACAAACCAATGCCCTATACGTATATAGACATGGCCACGCCCTAGTGCAATCACACGCTCACTCACACGTTACTGTAATTACATTTTACACAATTTAATATTTCGTTTATTGAGCTCATGAATAAAATAATAAGAGAGATATATTGTGACTTCTCTGTGGTAAATGGATCGTCGCTCCCTCGCTGGCCTCAGATGTATCCCAGGAGTCTGCTCGGTGTTGACTTCATTTCTCGTTTTAGATTTTCTGCACTGACTCTACATTAAAGGTTTTATGATATATACTTTTGTTTACTGTTCTCTACTTTTTGATCACATTTTACAAGATGCTAATTGTGTTTTTACAACTTTTGATGAAAATTACTGCCAACAGCGATACATCGCTGCGGCCTCTCTGGTGTACGGTGATGAACTGAGACCAATTAATGTACAATTTTATGCTTGTGTGCGTGACTTTGACGTCATTAAGCTCTGTTCTGCATAACAACGCCCAGTCGTACGCATTGTTTTCAGTGCGTCATTGTTTTTACTATGACGGAATAGCGTTATTGTCCAATCACAACGTATATGTAACAGACTTCGTCACCATCTCCGCCATGGCTTTTTCCGACTCCTGCACGTTCCAACGGTGACCTTGGTATGATACACTGACTGATTCTGCTTGGTTCTCTCTTTATATTGGGACAATGGACCTAACCATTCTGTATGTTCATAATTACACAATAAAACATTGAAAATCACCCTTATAACCCATAATTATGGAATGGGGTCAAGATGTACTGTTACAAAATCAGGAGAATACCCAGGAAGTTTAGGAGCAGGTAATAAAGAAGATACCCCGAACTCAAGAAGGAAGAGAAGTTTAGGAGCAGGTAATAAAGAAGAAACCCCGAACTCAAGAAGGAAGAAGAGAAGAAAAGAAGATATAGGATGGAAGAACTACAAGAAATACCCATTAATAAACCTATTATTAACGACAGTGAACCCCAAACCAAATGTTAATACCACCAAAGAAAGTATAACACCCCAAAAACTCATAAAATTGTAAATTAATTATAAACGCAAGTATTTAGTAGTGTGATACGAAGTGCACCAACTAAAGTTATTATATAGTAAAATAAACAAATCTTCACAGTCCATTATAACTAAAGTTTTGGTCTGAGAATATAGTAGAACTAAAATATAAGACAGAACCAACAGTGAATGTGTACCAGTGCAAGTGATTTTAAATATAATAAACTTCAAGTTAATGTGTAACTATTACTTGAACAAGGTGCTATTAAATAACTTTTATATTTTAAATAATTACAGAATTAACAGGTCATGAAATATTGAAGTGAAAAATATTTCTAATGTTTCATAAAAGAGGTCACTTTTTACTTCCATGTTCCTTAAGGAAATGGAAGTATGGTGATGGCAAAAAAAATCGTGTTCGAGATTATAGCAGATTCTGATTGTACTACACTCAAAACATGAAAAAAAGTCGTTTTTCGAAAAGTGTCTGTGTGTGTGTCTGTAGATTTTTTTCTATGGCAAACGATAACAGCCGCAAATTCAAACTGACTCAAATCATGTTTTGCATACAGCCCTGATTTGTAGAGTACTCAAGACCTATTGTTTTTGGTGAAGATCGGTTGAGGGAAAGGGGTAGTTTACCTGCAACGGTTTTTTTTTATCAAGGGTAATTTTGTTTGTTTGGCAAACGATAACAGCCGCAAATTCACACAGAATCAAATAATAATTCGCATACAGCCCTGAATTGTAGAGTTCTCAAGATCTGTTGATTTTGGTAAAAATCGGTTAAGGGAAAGGGGTAGTTTACCTGCAACGTTTTATGTTTTAACAAGGGTATTTTCTATGGCAAACAATAACAGCCGCAAATTCAAACATAATCAAATAATGTTTTGCATACTGCCCTGAATTGTACAGTTCTCAAGACCTTTTGATTTTGGTGAAGATCGGTTAAGGGAAAGGGGTAGTTTACCTGCAACATTTTATGTTTTAAAACGGTATTTTCTATGGCAAATGATAAGAGCCGCAAATTCAAACAGAATCAAATAAGTTTTTGCACACAGCTCTGATTTCTTGAGTGCTAAAGACCTATTAATTTTGGTGAAGATCGTTTAAGGGAAAGGGGTAGTTTACCTGCCACGTTTTTTGTTTTATCAAGGGTATTTTGTATGGCAAACGATAAGATCCGCAAATTCAAACAGAATCATATAATGTTTTGCATACTGCCCGGAACTGTAGAGTTCTCAAGACCTATAGTTTTTGGTGAAGATCGGTTAAGGGAAAGGGGTAGTTTACCAGCTACGGTTTTTTATATTGGGTAATTTTTTTCTATGGCAAATGATAACAGCCGCAAATTCAAACAGAATCAAATGATGTTTTGCATACAGCCCTGTATTGTAGAGTTCTCAATACCTATTGGTGTTGGTGAAGATCGGTTAAGGGAAAGGGGTAGTTTAACTGCAACGTTTTATGTTTTAAAAGGGTATTTTCTATGGCAAACGATAAGAGCCACAAATTCAAACAGAATAAAATACGTTTTTGCATACAGCCCTGTTTTGTTGAGTACTAAAGACCTATTGTTTTTGGTGAAGATCGGTTAAGGGAAAGGGGTAGTTTCCATGACAAGTTTTTTGTTTTATCAAGGGTATTTTATATGGCAAACGATAACAGCCGCAAATTCAAACAGAATCATATAATATTTTGCATACAGCCCTGAAATGTAGAGTTCTCAAGACCTGTTGGTTTTGGTGAAGATCGGTTAAGGGAATAGGGTTGTTTACCAGGAACATTTTATGTTTTATCAAGGGTAATTTTTTTTTTGACGAACGATAACTGCCACACATTAAAACAAAATCAACTACTCTTCTGCATACCTTTTTGAATTATACAGAACTCAAGGTCTGTTGATTTTGTTGAAGATCGGTTAAGGGAAAGGGGTAGTTTACCAGCAACATTTTATATTTTAACAAGGGTACTTTTTTATATGACGAACGATAACTGCCGTAAATTCAAACAGAATCAACTAGGTTTTTGCATACCTTTTTGAACTAAAGAGATCTCAAGGTCTGTTGATTTTGTTGAAGATCGGTTAAGGGAAGGGGTAGTTTATCAGCAACGTTTTATGTTTTAAAAATGGTAATTTTTTTTTATGACGAACGATAACCGCCGAAAATTCAAAGAGAATCAAATAATTTTTGCACCCTTTCCTGAGTTGCAGAGAGCTCAAGGTCTATTGATTTTGGTGAAGATCGGTTAAGGGAAAGGGGTAGTTTACCTGCAACATTTTATGTTGTAACAAGAGAAATGTTTCCATGACGAACGATAACTGCCGCACATTCAAACAGAATCAAATATTTTTTTGCATGGCTTCCCTGAATTGTAGAGGATGGAAGGTCTATTGATTTTGGAGAAGATCGGTTAAGAGAAAGGTGTAGTTTACCTGAAACATTTTATGATTTAACAAGAGTAAAGTACTTAATTTTTATAAATAAAGTATCCTGATAAGAATCTCATAGTAATCCACTGTAGAAACGTAGATGAAATATCTGTAAATGAAAAGGTTAGGTGAACGGGGAGGGGGTAATTTTCTATTATTAAAAATGATAGTTGAAGGTGGAGGGGAGAATTTTTTATGTGTACTATGTTATCGGCAACAAAGAAGTAGTTTTTTGTTAAAATTGCTTCCCGGGGTCTTTAGCCGTAGTCCAATGTTTTCTGCGAAACCAGACTTTTCGGCAGTGCCATCGACTGCCATCATCGGTGAAAATCGAGCGCGAAAACGTGAGGTGGTATACGTTAGTGACCACAGTACTGTGGTTAATGCTGAAGCAATAAGTAGAAAGACGTAGTTTCTATGGAAATATTTCATTTCGAATATGATTTTATATAGAAATCTTAGAACATGGAAGTCATGTATGGTTCTCCATACCGATATTTTTCTATGACGAACGATAACAGCCGCAAATTCAAACAGAATCAACTACTCTTTTGCATACAGCCCTGAGTTGTAGAGTTCTCAAGATCTGTTGATTTTGGTAAAGATCGGTTAAGGGAAAGGGGTAGTTTACCTGCAACATTTTATATTTTAACAAGGGTATTTTCTATGGCAAACGATAAAAGCCGCAAATGTAAACAGAATCAAATAATGTTTTGTAGAGTTCTCAAGACCTGTTGATTTTGGTGAAGATCGGTTAAGGGAAAGGGGTAGTTTACCTGCAACGGTTTTTTTAAACAAGTGTAATTTTTTTCTATGGCAAACGATAACAGCCGCAAATTCAAACAGAATCAACTACTCTTTTGCATACTGCCCTGAATTTTAGAGTTCTCAAGACCTATTGGTTTTGGTGAAGATCGGTTACGGGGAAGAGGTAGTTTACCTGCAACGTTTTTTTTATCGAGGGTAATTACTTCCATATTCCTTAAGGAATGGAAGTACGGTGATGGCAAAAAAAATCGTGTTCGAGATTATTGCAGATTCTGATTCTACTACACTCAAAACATGAAAAAAAGGCGTTTTCCGAAAAGTGTCTGTGTGTCTGTCTGTAGATTTTTTTTCTATGGCAAACGATAACTGCCGCAAATTCAAACAGAATCAAATAATTTTTCGCATACAGCCCTGATTTGTAGAGTACTCACGACCTATTGTTTTTGGTGAAGATCGGTTGAGGGAAAGGGGTAGTTTACCTGCAACGGTTTTTTTTTTATCAAGGGAAATTTTTTTTTTTGGCAAACGATAACAGCCACAAATTCAAACAGAATCAAATAATATTTTGCATACGTCCCTGAATTGTAGAGGTCTCAAGGACTTTCGATTTTGGTGAAGATCGGTTAAGGGGAAGGGGTAGTTTACCTGCAACCTTTTACGTTTTAACAAGAGTAAAGTCCTTAAAAATTTATTTAAACTTTTTGAAACAACGGTAATTGTTAAAAATAAAATAATTTTGTTGCCAGGCAATAAAATTATAATTTTTTCATTTATGTATTTTTTTCTCAGTTATGTACTGTTTACGTTTCCATTTTATTATTATGACTACCGCAATGAAAAGGCAGGGAAGACACACACACACACACACACACACACACACACACACACACACACACACACACACACACACACACACACACACACACACACACACACACACACACACACAATTCGCGTTATTTCTGGCCTCATTCATGTTTATTTTCTTACATTTGCACGGTTTTTAAATGGAAAGTGCCGAACCCATACCAACATAACAAATGCAAGCCGAAAAGTGTCCAGCACCACAGTACTGTGGTTAAGGCTGAAGCAGTAAGTAGAAAGAAGTAGTTTCTATGGTAATATTTCATTTCGAAAATGATTTTAAATATAAATCTTAGAATATGGAAGTCATGTATGGTTCTCCATACCGATATTTTTACTTCCATGTTCCTTAAGGAAATGGAAGTATGGTGATGGCAAAAAAATCGTGTCGAGATTATTGCAGATTCTGATTCTACTACACTCAAAACATGAAAAAAAGTCGTTTTTCGAAAAGTGTCTGTGTGTCTATCTGTCTGTGTAGATTTTTTTCTATGGCAAACGATAACAGCCACAAATTCAAACAGAATCAAATAATTTTTTGCATACAGCCCTGATTTATAGAGTACTCAAGACCTATTGTTTTTGGTGAAGATCGGTTAAGGGAAAGAGGTAGTTTACCTGCAACGTTTTTTTTTAATCAAGGGTAATTTTTATAATTAGTAAAATAGTTTACCTTCTTCTTGTATTATAAAAAATTATAATAAATTATAAAAAATTATAATTTTTTCATTTTAATGTAAATCTGTACATAGTATAAAGTAAAGTCGGTCCGTTTTCTCTCTGTGTTTGAAATCGCTAATCTCAGGAAGTACTGAACGGATTTTATTCAAGTTTTCGCCAATAGATAGAGTGTCTATCAAGGAACATTTATATGTATAATTAATACATATATGTTGTACATTAGTTAGCTATCACGGTTTATGTCAAGTAAGTGGTATAGTTTACATCTTATATATAAAAATGAATGTTTCTTTGTTTGTCCCGTATGCGTTCCTTTCCTATACCATTCATCCGATTGCGATGAAACTTCGGTGAGTTGTTGTGCGCACGTCCGCGAAGGTTTCTTCCACATCTCCTCCTAAACCACTGTACCGATTTCAACCAAACTTGGCACAAATATTTTACGCAACAGGAGAACCAACACAGGATAGGTGTTTTTTCGATGGGGTCCTTTTGGGGGTTCTTTGGGGTCTTCCACATGGCCTCCTAAACCACTGGACCGATTTCAACCAAACTTGGCACAAATATTTTACGCAATGGGAGAACCAACATAGGACAAGTGTTTTTTTCGATACAATCCTTTGGGGGGTCCTTTGGGGTCTTCCACGTCTCCACCTAAACCATTGGACCGATTTCAACCAAACTTGGCACAGGTGTTTTGTTCGATACGATCCTCTGGGGGGTCCTTTGCGGTCTTAAAAAACTATTAGATCTGGTTACTATGGCAACCCAATAGAATACATTCTGTTCTAAATATATTATCGCATTAAATTGAAGACCACGCGAACGAAGTTGTGGGCAACAGCTATTTATTTTTAAGAAGCCTACTTTAATTAAACTTTATTAATTAAACTAACATTTTCATTACGTACAACGTGAAACTCCATAGCGAAGCACGGGTATTCTGCTAGTCATGTATAAGAGAAAATATATCGTGCGTGGCAGGCAAGCATATCTCAGTTATGTACTGTTTACGTTTCCATTTTATTATTATCACTACCGCAATAAAAAGGCAGGGAAGGCACACACACACACACACACACACACAATTCGCGATATTTCTGGCCTCATTCATGTTTATTTTCTTACATTTGCACGGTTTTTAAATGGAAAGTGCCGAACCCATACCAACATAACGCATGCAAGCCGAAAAAGTGTCCAGCGTGGATAGCGATTTGCTTCCTGTGGATCGCTGGGCAGTGTAACTGCACGTGTTTACAGAGGAACAATTCATAGACAGACTTTTCGTCTTTAGGGAATGAACCCTCTGCAAGATGCTGAGGGTCCATGAGTGACTTCGGAGCGCTCCTTCTTTTCCGCGTGTTTGTTCTGTGAAACGTACACTGTAGATTCGCAGATTTATTCTAAGCAACACTCAATAGGAAATGTTGAAAATTTTTGTCCACGGTGAACCCTCATACACACTAAACCTGCTCTGATGTTTTAATTACGGACATCATAATATTAAAACTTTGGAAACTTGAACACTACTTAATGGAGATCATTAACTTATACAAGCCATTAATTTTATGCATATTTTTTATATATATGTGTACAACGTTATCGGCAACAAAGAAGTAGTTTTTGTTAAAATTCCTTCCCGGGATATTTGGCCGTAGTCCAATGTTTTCTACAAAATCAGACGTTTCGGCAATGCCATTGACTTCCATCATCAGTGAAAATCGAGTGCGATAACGTGAGGTGGTATATGTTAGTGACCACAGTACTGTGGTTAAGGCTGAAGCAGTAAGTAGAAAGAAGTAGTTTCTATGGTAATATTTCATTTCGAAAATGATTTTAAAAATAAATCTTAGAATATGGAAGTCATGTATGGTTCTCCATACCGATATTTTTATATGGGAAACGATAACAGCCGCAAATTCAAACAGAATCAACTACTCTTTTGCATACAGCCCTGAAATATAGAGTTCTCAAGACCTATTGGTTTTGGTGAAGATCGGTTAAGGGAAAGGGGTAGTTTACCTGCAACATTTTATACTTTAACAAGGGTATTTTCTATGGCAAACGATAAAAGCCGCAAATATAAACAGAATCAAATAATTTTTTGCATACAGCACTGAATTGTAGAGTTCTCATGACCTATTGTTTTTGGTGAAGATCGGTTATAGGAAAGGGGTAGTTTACCTGCAACGTTTTATGTTTTAAAAGGGTATTTTCTATGGCAAACGATAAGAGCCGCAAATTCAAACAGAAACAAACAATTTTTTGCATACAGCCCTGATTTGTAGAGTACTCAAGACCTATTGTTTTTGGTGAAGATCGGTTAAGGGAAAGGGGTAGTTTACCTGCAACGTTTTATGTTTTAAAAGGGTATTTTTTATAGCAAAAGATAAGAGTCGCAAATTCAAACAAAATCAAATAATGTTTTGCATACAGCCCTGATTTGTAGAGTACTCAAGATCTATTGATTTTGATGAAGATCGGTTAAGGGAAAGGGGTAGTTTATCAGCAACGTTTTATGTTTTAAAAAGGTTAATTTTTTATGACGAACGATAACTGCCGAAAATTCAAAGAGAATCAAATAATTTTTTGCACACTTTCCTGAGTTTTAGAGAACTCAAGGTCTGTTGATTTTGGTGAAGATCGGTTAAGGGAAAGGGGTAGTTTACCTGCAACATTTTAAGTTGTAACAAGAGAAATGTTTCCATGACGATCGATAACTGCTGCACATTCAAACAGAATCAAATATTGTTTTGCATGCATCCCTGAATTGTAGAGGACTGAAGGTCTATTGATTTTGGAGAAGATCGGTTAAGAGAAAGGGGTAATTTACCTGAAACATTTTATGATTTAACGAGAGTAAAGTACTTAATTTTATAACATAATAATATATATAAACTTTCACTAATGAACTTACTGTTGTCACTTCCCAAACGTTTCGAGATGTTGCTTCTCTTGTTCAGTGGGTGTATACTGATTGTCGATTACAGAATAACCGTTATGGAAAAATGGTGTGTGTGGTGGGGGTTGATGGTGGGAAGGGATTGGCGCTGAGGTTCGAATTGTGTGTGTGGATCAGTGTATCGAATAGTGTATGTGATTTATAATGTATTTGTTCATTTAATATGTTGTTTGGTTGTAGTGTGTGATATCTGTATATTTCAAATTGTTCAGCTGTGTTTAGTTTTCTACTTTTAGGTAAGTAGTGTAATATTTCCATGTTGTGTTCTATGTTTGTGTAACTGTGGTTTTCGTTATGTAAATGTGTGGCAAATGTGGAATGTATGTAGTTTGTGGTGAGGGCTTTTAAATGTTCAGAAAATCTGGAAGAAAAAGATCTTCCCGTCTGGCCGATGTAGAATTGTTGGCAATCATTACAGTTTAATTTATAAACCCCTGTTTGTTGTATGTGTCAATGTCTTTGTTAGTATTATTTATGTGTTTTCTAATGGTGTTGTTGGTTCTGTAGGCTACTTTATAATTGTGTTTCCTAAATGTGTTTGCTATTTTATGTGTATTGGAATTGTAGTATGTAAGTGTTATGTATTTGTTGGGTTGTGTGCTGTTGGTCAGATGTGTTTTACTTTTTGTGTTGAGGATTCGTTTGTGTAGTTTATTTACTAATTCGGGGTTGTATCCATTTTTGACTGCTATGTATTTAATTGTGTTTAATTCATCTTGGTAGTCATGTGTGTTTAAGGGTATTGAAGTGAGCCTATGGAGCATGTAGTTGAAAGCTGCATGTTTATGTTGAGTTGGGTGGTTGGATGTGTTGTGTATGACCATGTCTGATGTGGTGGGTTTTCTGTATATTTTGTATGTGTGTGTGTTGTTTGTTTTGGTGATTGTAAGGTCTAAGAAGTTTATGCTGTTATTTAATTCTATTTCAAGTGTGAATTTTAATTTATGGTGTATAGTGTTAATGTATTTCTGGAAATTTTCTATTTGTTAAAAAAAATTTCTTAATTTAAAAAAATAAAGTATCCTGATAAGAAGCTCATAATAATCCACTGTAGAAACGTAGATGAAATATCTATAAATGAAGAGGTTAGGTGAACGGGGTGGGGGTAATTTTCTATTATTAAAAATTATAGTTGAAGGTGGAGGGGAGAATTTTTTATGTGTACTACGTTATCGGCAACAAAGAAGTAGTTTTTTGTTAAAATTGCTTCCCGGGCTGTTTAGCCGTAGTCCAATGTTTTCTGTAAAACCAGACGTTTCTGCAGTGCCATCGACTGCCATCATCAGTGAAAATTGAGTGCGAAAACGTGAGGTGGTATACGTTTGTGACCACAGTACTGTGGTTAATGCTGAAGCAATAAGTAGAAAGACATAGTTTCTATGGAAATATTTCATTTCGAATATGATTTTAAATATAAATTATAGAACATGGAAGTCAAGTATGGTTCTCCATACCGATATTTATCTAAAAACATTCATAGAAATGCAAAGGATAAAGAGAGTACGTGGGGGAATAATTACACAAACACAATTTTAAATAATTACACAAACATTAATTTAAAATACAATATAAACAGAAAAGACTGTGATTGACTTAAGTTTAGGAAAAATTAAAAAATTTTAAATGGCTAATTATGTTTAGAGCCTATGAACTCCACTTTTCAAAGAGTTCTAATAGAATAAGATTTATATTTAGTGTAAGAATGTTTAGTTACATAACAGTGTGCATACAGCTTAAAATGTTTATGTATGGATGCTGTACCAGATTATAAAATGTTTATTATGTATGTTAAAAATAGTTCAAACTAACATGTCTAACTTTGGAGACTGCTAGTTAATGTTCAATATTATTTTTTATATTAGTAGCATGAATAATATGCTACAGGTATCAATAGTTATGTAAGCAATTTTATTTAATGTTATGTTAACTTTAAAAAGTCAGAGGAGGTGTAGAAATAACTTTATTTGAAAA
The DNA here is from genome assembly GCA_034769895.1 of Magicicada septendecula. Lineage (NCBI taxonomy): Eukaryota > Metazoa > Arthropoda > Insecta > Hemiptera > Cicadidae > Magicicada > Magicicada septendecula. The sequence continues at coordinate 489,714,838 of CM068370.1, read as the reverse complement.
AACAATATATGTAAGATACTAAGATCTAGGCCAAATAATGAATTTCCAAAAATTAATATAATTGAGTAAATAAGTCTGATGAACCATGTAAACTAATAAGATTTATGTAAGGTGGATCGATCACCAACTACTATAACTGATACTATACTTTAAAAGAGTAATATAAAGAGATGTATTAAATTATTAAAAATTTTCAAAATGTAATACCTAACTATTTCAGAGGAGGAATAGTAAATTCATGAATTATAACTAAAAGCCAGATAAATTGACAATTTTATAAGAAATTAAGGAAAGGTAGGGATTTATATCAATCTAAAAGTTATTAGAATCATATTTATAACACCAAACATGGCTATTATTTTGGACAAGAACAGGAAGCAGAATTTTGGGCCTATATTTCCAAAAAGACAGAAATATGGCAATTTTAACAAAAATCTTTACAAATATGGACTATTATATATCAAATTAAACAGAATGAGGTAAATAAACCAATTATGTGGTTAATAGTTCATGAAAGCAATCTATAAACTAAAAATATTCTGTATATAATGTATTTTATATTTACATGAATAGGAAGTGAAAAATATTTAAACAATACTTTTCCAATATTAACTTGGCAAGATATTTCCTAAGACGAAGGAAGTAAAACAGTTCTTTATTAACATTCAACGCGAACGGTTGATATTCGATCGCGTTAAGAATCTGTATAACGTACCGAGTAATGGCGTATGAGGTTATGAATTGAAAAACGAGAGTTACCGAATTTATTACTTTAAATATAAAATCAGTGTACTACACCAACCCAAAAAGTGAAAACAAACAATACCTATCAAAATATAAGCGAATTCATCCAATAAAACTATACCACATTGATAATTCACTCTACAACGAACTTTAACATTTTTCAACATATACGCTATACAATTGAACACACCTAACACCAGACAATTAACGCCAGTGAACACAGAACAGATCTTCAGGACACCTTTAACAACACCATAGACAATATACCATATTACGGAGGCAATAAAACGGTAGTGAAGGCGTTTTTATTAACAGAATTTATAACCATCGTTTCTGAATTTTCTTCAACTACGAGACGTGCCGCCATTTTGAGCTCCCGTCATGCAAAGTGTACGTCAGCCGAGATTCGTCACCAACTGCTTTGGTCTGAATCATTAACTATTATAAACATTATAAATTATTATCCATTTGTCATTTATTAATTATTAAGAATTATTTGTACATGTTATACTTTCTATGCTTGCTCCCTTCTCTGACTATATAATTATAATCGCTAAAAGAACCATTCTAACATTTATATAATATCACCTGTAATTGTAAAATCAACCAAGCCCTGTGAAAGAGTCGAACATTTAAACAATATCGATTTTAAATCGATCTTTCAGAAATATTGTTAATAAATTAAATTAATTCAAGTAACTGGATTTGAAATTATTTCACATATTAAAATAAGAGTTTGAGTTAACTACAGGACTTACTGGGAGACGACAAATATTAAAGGAAAGTGATATATTGGAGCAGAGCAGAAAATCGCAAATCGATTATTGTAGGAAGACAATCTGTTTAACTCCAGATTCATTTAAGGTCAACCAGAAGTGCATATATTAACCAAATCAACTCACAGAATTTTAAAATTTTAACGAAAACTCAGAACAAGAATTATTTATAAATTATTAGAACTATAAACAAACATAAAAAAAAAAATTTTTTTTATTTTTTTAATAAATTAAAAAATTTTTTTTTTTGTACAATACACAGATACCTTTATTTGTAACCGCTATAAGCGTCTAGTTACAAATTGGCGTCCAACTAGAGGGCTTCAATTAGCGATTGGAAGACAGTAACTTGCCCAATTACTAATTAAGCTTGGCAGCGGTTATACCGTCAAGAAGGAGGCAAAATGCAACGACGAGCGACATCGAAGGAAAGGGCGGCAGAGGCTGAAAAGGAAGTTGATATGGGGGACAAGGAGGCAATACCCGTGGAAGAGATAGAGGTGTTAGTAAACCCGGTGGAACATAAACAACCAGCACCACCAGAAGAACAACCTGAAGTACCAATGCAAACAGGGGATGTCAATGTCCCAGAGAAGGAAAATCAGAAATCCCAAACAACAGAAGGTCCCATTTTAGATAAGATGATGGAATTGTTCCTACAAATGAGTAAGAAAATTGAGGAAAAACTGGATTCCACAAAAGAAGGATTAAGGAAGGACATGGAAGAAAATAGCAAGAAGATGGAGAAGAAAATGGATTCTACTAAAGAAGAATCGAGTAAAGAAAGGAAGGAAGGAAGACAACCAATCCTTAAATAAAAAATTGGAAGATTTGAAGGAGGACAACCAGTCTTTGAAAGAAGAATTCAAATCAACCAAGGAAGAATTGATTGACAAAATTGAAGACACCAATAAGAAAATTGAGGAAACCAGTAAGAATTTGGAAGAGAAGATGGAGGAAAACAACCAGGAAAGGAAAAAGGATAACCAATCCTTGAGTAAGAAGATGGAAGAGAAGATAGAGGAAACCAGTAAGAAGATAGAAAGTGACAACCAACAATTAAAGAAACAATTAAGAGAAAATTAGAAGAAAATGGAAGACGATGGGGGAGAGGTTGGAAGAATTGAGAGAGGATAACCAACTACTGAGAGAAGAATTAAGGGAAGTCACCAGGAAAACATGAACAAGTTAGACGAGAGAATAGAATTGGCGAAACAAGAGTTGAACAAGAAACAAGAAAATCGACGACAATAAGAAAGCTATAAATAAAAAATTGGAACAAGAGGCAGTAATAGTAAACCAACAGATCACGGAAGTGGACGAAAGATGTCGCCAAACTGAGAGTGAAGTACAGGAAGTCAGGGAGGTAATAAATACGGAAATTACCCAGATGAAAGAACATCAGAAGACGGAGAGGGAAGAAAACCGAAAAGAAACACATGAGGAAATAAGTAAGGTGCGAACCCATGTCACAGAAAGGTGCGACGGTATGGAAGCGGTGATGACCAATATCACCGGTCAAGTGCGGCAGAGCCAGGAAGAGATGGAGGTAATCCGAAACCGGCGGACTAGCTTCACTAATTTCCCCATGAACGAGCATCGAGAGTGGTTGACGAACTTCCGCCAATATAAACGAAAGCCCATGGAGTTCTTGGCCCGAATCAAGGAATACATGGCCAAACATAGGGGCAAACATGGTCAATAACCGGGAGTTGTTAGACGAGTCATTCCGAGAAATCAACGATCATTGGTGGATGGCCAACCGCAGTGACATAGAAGATTACCAGCAGTTTAAAAGCCTCTTCAAGGCGAAATATTGGTCTGAGACTACCCAAAATTTAATCCGTGACAACATCTGTCACGGCCATTACAAACCACAAGTGGGTAGCTCAATGACGGCGTACTTCCTCGGCAAAGTATGTATGGCCAAGCATTTGGAACCAGCCATACCTGAAGAATGCCTCATAAACAAGCTGTCATATCATTATGATGAGGAGGTGATTCGAGCCAGGAGAGGCAGCCAAATTAAGACCATACAGGCCATGACAGAACTCCTCGAAAACTATGAGAATGAGGAGTACTACCGACAAAGCCGGAGAAGGAATGATCGGCCAGAACCTAGAAACAATCCATATACCAACAACGGTACAAACAACAACAACACTGGATACCAGGGAAACCGAGCCAATCCACCGAGTAACAACAATAACAACAGTAATAATAATAATAACAATAACCAGGTTCAAAATAATCCAAATAATAATCGAACCAATAATGGTTATCAGGGTAACAGAAACCCATACTACCCAAACCCTAATAGTCAGAGAAACCCCAATTATAATAACAACGAACGTTATTATAATAATAACCGTGGCAATCCACAAAATAGTAACAACAATAATAATAGGTTTTCTCGACCGAGAGTGAATTTCATACGAGCGGAAAACGGTCGCCAACGTCGGTACTACCATCAGCGACGCAACAGCTATCATGAGTATGAAGATCGGCGAAGGAGCCGAGAACGTGACGTACCAAGGTACTATCCTGCTAGACGGAGTACCAGTCTAGACAACACAGAACGGCTGACAAACCACGAACAACCGTTAGATCATCGAACAGAGCAGCAGGGACCCACTCTAGGTCTCCCGACTGATGCATCAACCAGTGCGACACATAATAATAATGATGTCGAACATTTAAACGGGAGGAGGCAGTAATAAATCACCGAGACCCGTTGCTGCTCCTAAATCCTGGGTAGGTAAATGAGTTCCCAAGAGCAATTGAAACAAATCGTATCACAATAATTGGTTGTAATTATCTAAAAAACCTCCGACACGAATTATTGGAGGAGGACGATACTAATCCCAACAATAACATAAATAGCGAAATAATATATATAAATGCGGAGGTAGAAGGAATCCCCGCCAATTTAATGATCGATACTGGTTCCAACGTCTCCATAATTAGTACTACAGAGTTGGAGAGAATACAAAGAGAATGCGGACGAATATTACCAACCTTGCCATTGAATTATTTTATTAGGTGCAACCGGCTGCCAAAATAAGACAATAAGAAAACAAGTCTCCGCCAATGTGATGAGCTGTGGTATAGCTATTGAAATGGAATTCTTAGTGGCCAGCGGGCTGCCATTTAACATATTGGTGGGGTGCGATGTGCTCAGGCGGAACTCCGCCATAATTGATTTAGGAACGGAGAAATTGTCACTTTTTACGAACGGACAAACTTGGACGGCTGACTTGGTTGGTAGCGACACAGTAATTCCCAACAATATCCACCAACAGATTCGTAAAATCAATTATATAAATCAAACTCCTATGATTGAACGAATGATGGACGATAACGCTAATGAGGACTTATGGTCCCAAAAGATCCAGGAAATCAGGGATTTCCGGAGCGGTATAACAGGGGAAAGGTTGCAAAAACACCTGTTATTAATTAAATTTGTTATTATTTATATAATTGTATTTTACCAATACACAATAACAGTGATTATCGGGCGCCATATTGGGAATTACTAACAGCTGATATTATTTACTTTACGGGCCAAGTTTCGTGTTAAGCGAACGAGGTTGTTAAACAGGAAGTGTTATCTGAAATAAATACTCTGTACTCTGAAAATGAAATAATAAAACAACACTTATTATTAACAAAAAAATTACATAATTTTAGACTCGCTCATACGCCAAACACGCCTCGGGGCGTAGTCCGACGTATTATGAAATACACAAATACACAAACATATATTGAATATTGAACTTTTAGTTGCTCTAAACATCTAATAAACATATAGTAAACAATGGTAATGTAAAGATATATATATATATATGTATGAACGCACAACCCAGCACTTAATTATAATACACACACACAACCTCTTTCATGCTCATGGTACAAACTTTTATGAATTGCGGAGCTCCTTTTAAATATATTGAAATTTTAAATAATTTTTTAAATAATTGATTTCTACAATAACATTTTATATTGGGAAATAATGAAAGGATTCAAAGTGTATAAGGAACGCTCTCACCCATTTCGTGTCTGTCCTGGTTGTTATAGCTGGTGCGGTAAAACTTCGCGAACTTTACCGCGAGTTTCACGTATACTCGTAACGGTCACATTTTGGTAGTTGACGCACTTATACTGTTTATTAACCACCTACAGTGGTCTAAAAAGTTAAAATTCACCCGTAAGTGACGGGTTGCCGGCCGGCGTTGATCAGAGCTGCAGAAGAAAATGACGACAAACCTTTGTTAGATTTTGCGGAAGTGGGGTGAACTTACGTCACATTTCCTTTGTTAAAACTGTTGACAGCATCGCTGTTGATGTCAACACATTCTTCGCCTCTGACGTAATTAAGGTTCGGCTTGCTTATCGCAATAACTGCACACTGTTTTTGTGATGTTTCACAGTTTTTTGCTATGAATTGGTTCAAATCTTGACAAATATTGTTATACACTCCACTCACTGTATATTCGTATCGGGTGTTTAAGGTTGGGTTTAGTATGACAAAAATAGAAAAATACAATATTTATGTTCTAGTTACCATATTTAAGGTAATTCCAAAAATGTACCATGATTGTACCATCACACACCAAGCTGACAAATTAATAAATATATACAAACAATACAGATCAGTATTTTCTGACGAGCCCAGTAAAGTAAAAAACTTCCAGTGTACTCTACAATTTCGAGACACAGTGGACTTTAACCGGAAGTCATACCCCATCGCGCAATCACGAAAGGAAGCAGTAAGAGCTGAAATAACTAAGATGATTAACCGTGACATAATAGAGAGTAGCCAATCCCCATACACCAGTCCTATTGTGGCTATTCCTAAGAAAAACGGACAAGTCCGTCTATGCCTAGATGCGCGGGAAATTAATAAGATGATTATTAATGACAGGACTTCGCCCGGTGAGACTGAAGAGATTTTAAAACGGTTCCACGGTACCAAGTACTTTAGTACCTGGGACACGGTGTGCGGCTACTGGCAGGTGGAATTGCACCCACAGAGTCGCCAGTATCTGGCATTCATATTCGAAGGGCGGAACTACCAGTTTAAGAGATTTTGCCCTTTGGACTCGTGAATTCGGTCGCAGTTTTTGTACACTGCATGGACCAGATACTTGGCCAGGAAGCACTACAATTCACCACCGTGTACGTAGATGATTTGCTAGTGTCCTCAGAAGCTTGGGAGGAACACTGCTACCATGTGGAACATGTGCTGAAGAAATTGGCTGCGAATAACATCACGCTAAAGCTAGAAAAATCTCAGTTCATAGCCAAGGAAATTCAGTTCTTGGGCTTTATATTGAACGACCAAGGAATCTCACCGTCAGCTGAAAAAGTAGAAGCGATTCAGAAATTTCCAACGCCAAAGAATCGAAGGCAATTACAGTCATTCCTGGGACTCTGTAATTACTATCGCAAGTTCCAGGAAAAGTATTCTGAATTGACCGCCAGATTTCAACCGCAACTGTCATCCAAGAATAAATGGATATGGGGTATAGAGCAGAATGAGACCTTAACGCTGATTAAAGAAAAATTCCTTGAACCAATAATACTTCGCCATCCGGATTTCAGTAAACCGTTCTTCCTGAATTGCGATGCCAGCGACATTAGCCTCGGCACAACACTGTATCAAGAGGATGAGGAGGGCGAACATCTCGTGATTTGCTTCGCAAGTAGAGCGTTAAACCAGTGCGAAATAAAACTACCACGTCACTGAAAAAGAGCTGTTAAGTGTAGTGTTCGCGTGTGGCAAATTCCGCACCTACATCCTTGGTTACCCCGTTACCGTCCGGACAGACCATAAGTCCATAATCGTTCTTGAGGAGATGCAAACTCAGTCACGGAAGGTTGACCCGGTGGATACTGTTACTACAAGAGTATAATCTTAAGTGGGAGTACATCCCAGGAAAGAAGAATGTCGTTGCGGACGTGTTGTCTCGAATCGACATAGATAAGCAAACATTCGAGGGGGAGAAAGAAAGTGTACTCAAAATATACCACATTCTTAGTACCAGAGCCGATCTAGCCTCATTATTGGAAAACCTGAGCACCCACCAACAAGCAGACCCGAAATTACAATCCATTAAGACAAGATTGGAAGCAGGGGACGAGACTATCGCCCGATATTATAAAATTCATAACAATATACTGTTCATTCAACCATCTTTGAGGAAGGAGACATGGAAGGTTATCATTCCAACCCATATCGAAAAGGAGATAGTAAGTAACTATCATATTCGATACGGGCATATGGGCGCCTTAAAGGTGATAAAGGCCCTGGAAGAGAGCTGCCACATGAAAGATATCAACCGGAAGGTCCGGAAATATATAAAGGGTTGCCACATTTGCCAACTCATTAAATCGAATAACAAGAAAAAGGAAGGTCAAATGATTCCAATAACATCACAGGCAAAGTTGGAAAAAGTATTTTTGGACATCTGCGGGCCATTTCCCCGCAGTGGGGGTCGTCACAGATATAAGTATCTAGTCATCGTGATGGACCCTTTCACGAAGTTCGTCAAGCTATACCCAGCAATCGGGCGACTACAAATAAAATTCTCGGCATATTAACCGACCAGTACTTCCCAAACGTCAGGAAACCAGTTTCGATCATTACCGACCACGGAACCCAATTCAAGGGAAAAAAATGGCAGGATACCCTACTGTCTATGGGTGTTCATACTTATAAAACCTCGGTCTACCACCCGAGCAGTAACCCGGCAGAGAGAGTATTACGAGAGGTGGGGCGAATATTACGAACATATTGCCACAATCAACAGAGGAGGTGGCAAGACTATCTAGAGGCCACAGAAGAATTCCTCAACTTGGCATACCACCCAGCCATAGGAATTACCCCATACTCCGCCATGTACGAGAAACAACCCCCAAGAGAGGTCGAAGAAATATTGGAGTTCCCAAGGGAAAATAATTATACTTTTGACCGAATAAAGTTTTATAACAAGGTGGCTGAAGACCAGGAGAAACGGCGGCGAAATAAATATCAAAAAGGTACGGGTAAAATAATTACCTATACAAGTGGTGAAAAAGTATTATTAAAAAATCGGGAATTACCCAGCTCATTGGAAGGGATAACTAAGAAGTTGTTGCTATTATACACTGGACCCTATATAGTCTCCAAAGACAAAAACAATAACACTTATGAGATAAAGGAGATGGGTTCTGGTAAAATCAAGGGTGTATATAACCAGGCATCCATGAAAAAGTATCATGATGAGCAGTATAAAAAGAATTTTGAATTATAAAAATCACGAAATTCAAAAATATAAGTAAGAACAACTTACTACAACTATCTTGAAAGAAACATTTTGGAAATATAATATAAAAAGAATTTTGTTTAAAACCACCAAATTCTAAAATATTGTAAGATCACCTTACTACAACAAATTTGAAAGAAACCATTTGAAATATAAAGAAGAGAAAGAATTTAGATGTATAAAAACCACCAAATTCTAAAATATTGTAAGATCACCTTACTACAAAAATTTGAAAGAAACCATTTGAAATATATGGAAGAGAAAGAATTTAGATGTTAAAAACCTAAAAATTCAAAAATATTGTAAGATCACCTTACAAACAAATAATTTATGAAAGTGATTTTGAAATACAAAAAGAAAGAATTTTGAGGTAAAAACCCTCCAAATTCAAAAACATAGTAAGATCACCTTACTACCATTATTATGAAAACTATTTAGAAACAAAAAGAAAACGAATTTTGAATTAAAACCCCCAAAATTAAAAAATATAAGTAAGAACAACTTACTACAACTATCTTGAAAGAGACATTTTGGAAATATAATTAAAGGTGAATTTTGAATTAAAAATCATCCAAATTCCAAAAATAAAGTAATAACAACTTACTGACAAACTATTTATAAAAACTTTATGGAATAAAAGGAAAAGAATTTAGAGATGTAAAACAAATCAATTCTAAAGGATATAGGATGTCAATTTACAACCAATAAATTGTAAAAACCTTCTATGAAATTATATAAAAAGAAATAAAAACCAGTGATACGATTAACTGAATAAACTTGTGTGGAAATAAAAATAATAACACTTTGAAGTGATATAAAGAGAAACAATGACCTCATTAAAAAATTAGTTAAAACATTCATTTGAATAAAAAACCAGAGAGAAGTAATTTGAGAAAAGAATCAAAGTTATAAATGTAATTAAATAAATCAATAATGAAATGATCATGAAATAAGTGTCAAGTGTAATAAAGACAATTATAAGAAAGTTCTAGAACATGGAACAAGTGGAACAAATAAAAAACTGAGAAACAAACAAAAATGTCATAAAAGCTATGCTACCATAAACAAAAGCAGATTGTAATAAAAACCAGAGAAGAATAAAGAATTAATAACAAAAACTTTATATCATAATAAACATTGATAATTATATTAATAAAAGAGCTTCCCACCATAACAACAATTGAAATAACCATCAAGTTAACAAGTCAGAAGAATAACTGAGATAGGAATATTAAAATCTCTGAGCAATATACGAAGTGAAGTATCCAAGGATATTTTTTTTAAATAGTAATAAAAGTGTACTATTCTGAAATAATTTTTTTTAATAACTGTCTGTAGATAAGTCCAGCAGTATTAATATGTTTTTTGAGCAGAGATGATTTGCCTCTGTACTCAAGTAGAAGTGAAGTATTGGACAGCAGAGGAAGTAGCGTACTGTGCCTCTCTGAACTGCACCAGCTCACGTGTTAGGGAATGATAGGGAATAAATATCCCAGGGATAAAACACCAAGAAGAAAAATGAAAATAAAATAATAAATATGAAACTCAGATGACTATTACTATCAAGGAACATCAAGTAAGAATGAAATAGATGTAAGCTCAAATATATATAAGAAAAATTTTGAAATGGAAGCAAGTCAAGAATACTAAAAAATATAATAATTATCATAAGCAATTATTTCAGACAAACCAAGTATAGTCTGAAAAAATCACTTCTGGAGGAGGGCAATCTGTAGCATGACAGATAATCCACTAAAAATTAATTCCATTAAGATCATAAAAACATTTTAAATTATAAATAACTCAAAGAATTTCAAATGAAATTAATTTAAACTTCAAAGAAAAACACCACTATAAAAGGAAAAAAGTAATTAAGTAATAAAAGTGCAACACTAAAACGCAAGAAAAATTAAATCTAAAGAAACTCATATATAAATCAGGAGAATACCCAGGAAGTTTAGGAGCAGGTAATAAAGAAGATACCCCGAACTCAAGAAGGAAGAGGAAGTTTAGGAGCAGGTAATAAAGAAGAAACCCCGAACTCAAGAAGGAAGAAGAGAAGAAAAGAAGATATAGGATGGAAGAACTACAAGAAATACCCATTAATAAACCTATTATTAACGACAATGAACCCCAAACCAACTGTTAATACCACCAAAGAAAGTATAACACCCCAAAACCTCATAAAATTGTAAATTAATTATAAACGAAAGTATTTAGTAGTGTGATAAGAAGTGCACCAACTAAAGTTATTATATAGTAAAATTAACAAATCTTCACAGTCCATTATAACTAAAGTTTTGGTCTGAGAATATAGTAGAACTAAAATATAAGTCAGAATCAACAGTGAATGTGTACCAGTGCAAGTGATTTTAAATATAATAAACTTCAAGTTAATGTGTAACTATTACTTGAACAAGGTGCTATTAAATAACTTTTATATTTTATATAATTACAGAATTAACAGGTGATGAAATATTGAAGTGAAAAATATTTCCAAGTTTCATAAAAGATGTCACTTTTTATCTAAAAATTCATAGAAATGCAAAGGATAAAGAGAGTAGGTGGGGGAATAATTACACAAACAGGGGATTAATTTAAAATACAACATAAACAGAAAAGACTGTGATTGACTTAAGTTTAAGAAAAATTAAAAAATTTTAAATGGCTAATTATGTTTAGAGCCTACGAACTCCACTTATCAAAGAGTTCTAATAGAATAAGATTTATATTTAGTGTAAGAATGTTTAGTTACATAACAGTGTGCATACAGCTTAAAATGTTTATGTATGGATGCTGTACCAGATTATAAAATGTTTATTATGTATGTTAAAAATAGTTCAAACTAACATGTCTAACTTTGGAGACTGCTAGTTAATGTTCAATATTATTTTTTATATTAGTAGCATGAATAATATGCTACAGGTATCAATAGTTATGTAAGCAATTTTATTTAATGTTATGTTAACTTTAAAATATCGGTATGGAGAACCATACATGACTTCCATATTCTAAGATTTATATTTAAATCTTAATATCGCCTGCCAAGCGCGATTTATTTTCTCTCATACATGATTTACATTAAAATGAAAAAATTATAATTTTATTGCCTGGCAACAAAATTATTTTATTTTTAACAATTACCATTGTTTGAAAAAGTTTAAATAAATTTTCAAGTACTTTACTCTTGTTAAAATGTAAAAGGTTGCAGGTAAACTACCCCTTCCCCTTAACCGATCTTCACCAAAAACAACAGGTCTTGAGTACTCTACAAATCAGGGCTGTATGCAAAACATTATTTGATTCTGTTTGAATTTGCGGCTGTTATCGTTTGCCATAGAAAATACCCTTGTTAAAAAAACGTTGCAGGTAAACTACCCCTTTCCCTCAACCGATCTTCACCAAAAACAATAGGTCTTGAGAACTCTACAATTTAGGGCTGTATGCAAATAATCTTTTGATTCTGTTTGAATTTGCGGCTGTTATCGTTTGCCATAGGAAATACCCTTGTTAAAACATAAAACGTTACAGGTAAACTACCCCTTTCCCTTAACCGATCTTCACCAAAAACAATAGATCTTGAGAACTCTACAATTCAGGGCTATATACGAAACATTATTTGATTCTGTTTGAATTTGCGGCTGTTATCGTTTGCCAAAAAAAAAAAATTTCCCTTGATAAAAAAAAACCGTTGCAGGTAAACTACCCCTTTCCCTCAACCGATCTTCACCAAAAACAATAGGTCGCGAGTACTCTACAAATCAGAGCTGTATGCAAAAAATTATTTGATTCTGTTTGAATTTGCGGCAGTTATCGTTTGCCATAGAAAAAAAATCTACAGACACACAGACACACACACACAGACACTTTTCGGAAAACGACTTTTTTTCATGTTTTGAGTGTAGTAGAATCAGAATCTGCAATAATCTCGAACACGATTTTTTTTGCCATCACCATACTTCCATTCCTTAAGGAATATGGAAGTAAAAGTCAGAGGAGGTGTAGAAATAACTTTATTTGAAAAAACAATATATGTAAGATACTAAGATCTAGGCCAAATAATGAATTTCCAAAAATTAATATAATTGAGTAAATAAGTCTGATGAACCATGTAAACTAATAAGATTTATGTAAGGTGGATCGATCACCAACTACTATAACTGATACTATACTTTAAAAGAGTAATATAAAGAGATGTATTAAATTATTAAAAATTTTCAAAATGTAATACCTATTTCAGAGGAGGAATAGTAAATTCATGAATTATAACTAAAAGCCAGATAAATTGACAATTTTATAAGAAATTAAGGAAAGGTAGGGATTTATATCAATCTAAAAGTTATTATAATCATATTTATAACACCAAACATGGCTATTATTTTGGACATGAACAGGAAGCAGAATTTTCGGCCTATATATCCAAAAAGACAGAAATATGGCAATTTTAACAAAAATCTTTATAAATATGGACTATTATATATCAAATTAAACAGAATGAGGTAAATAAACCAATTATGTGGTTAATAGTTCATGAAAGCAATCTATAAACTAAAAATATTCTGTATATAATGTATTTTATATTTATATGAATAGGAAGTGAAAAATATTTAAACAATACTTTTCCAATATTAACTTGGCAAGATATTTCCTAAGACGAAGGAAGTAAAACAGTTCTTTATTAACATTCAACGCGAACGGTTGATATTCGATCGCGTTAAGAATCTGTATAACGTACCGAGTAATGGCGTATGAGGTTATGAATTGAAAAACGAGAGTTACCGAATTTATTACTTTAAACATAAAATCAGTGTACTACACCAACCCAAAAAGTGAAAACAAACAATACCTATCAAAATATAAGCGAATTCATCCAATAAAACTATACCACATTGATAATTCACTCTACAACGAACTTTAAAATTTTTCAACATACACGCTATACAATTGAACACACCTAACACCAGACAATTAACGCCAGTGAACACAGAACAGATCTTCAGGACACTGTGCCGTACTGGCTCCGGCAACGTATTATTAGTATTTTAAAAACGAGCGCCGCTGACGTCACGCACGGCCACACTGCTGCGATGGTTTGTTGCCGGTCGGTTATACACACAAACGGTTGTGCAGCTACGCAATACAGCTGGCGCTGCCAGCCAGCTGTGTCTGTACATTCCTGCATTCGGAGGTTACTTGGCTGGACCGAAACGTATCGGCCTCATTTCTGCTTGATCCTCCAACCTGTTCATCTGGTCTCGGCTGGCGGCGAACTTCTATCCAGGACTTCCGAACCTATCACTATGATAGGCTAGATAAAGTGTTGTTCCAGGTACGTGCAAGTCTGCGGCTTCTGAAAATATTCTAACCCCAAATATATTTTGTGTTTCAGCTTTCATTATGAGTTATGCTTGTGTGTGTGTGTGTGCGTATAGAGCAGTTTTTAATCTGGGCATAAATGCTATTACAAAATCAAATTAAATTAAATTTAATTAAATTATGAATGTGAGAGTCGTGGGTCAAGTTGATTTCAATAGAGAATATGCTAATGTATCTTGCACTCAGCTGTTTTGATGTAATTAATAACTACGAAAGACACAGCTAATCAATTTGAATATTTCAATGAAACATTAAGAAAGTAATTGCTAGACGAGTGAAATAAGTCACAGCTGGGGAGCTTAATACTGTTTAATCTGAATTAGTGGCGATGTGTGTGTGCGCTGTTGCTGCTTAAAGTTAGTGTTGGTATTTAATGTGGACGGCCTAAGTGGCGTGATTTTCTTTATGACACCCTCTACAACCTATTGTATGTCCAGGTGCTCGACCAAGGGCGAGATGGGTGTCAGGGGTGGACGAACATCTGTCCACCCTAATGGCAGAGACGATCTTATAGCCACAATGCCGTCAGTCGAGGACTTTTCCAATGCTAAGCTGCACCAGGGACTTGTGACACGACTGTGACATCACTGATCCGCACCTATACGAACTAAGTACACCGGACAATCCAGGTGGGAAAATTCTGATTATCTATTTCTCTCTCTCTACAACATGTGAATGCACAGAAGCCGCCAGAAGCTCACTCGCGAAGTTCTGAACGTTATACTCTAGCACAAACTCTCATGTTCAATTATGTTATTGCATGTGTGAACATTACCACAGTACACCTAATGAAGTATCTTATAACTGTATAATGTGTAAGAAGTTACACACATACACACACATCCGCAGTTTGCTGTAAGATCTAACTTTCATCTAATTAAGACCATTAGGGAGTTAATTATCTTGTGCTATCATGTCATCTGGTCATGGCTGAGTTTTAATAACGTAGCGGGGGTTGTCTGATGCTGTAGATGAGAAACGATTTTCTTTCACACACATACTTAACGCTTAATGATTAAGGTAAGGGGTCGTTTGGCTGGTTGAGTTTCGGGGCGGTCACTTACATTCTCTGGTGTGAACTATGCTTGTGAATATGCTGGCAAATCTATGCTTAGGAGCTGAGATATTCCATTTACGTTGTCATTCATATTTGTACCTATCTATACATATTAGGGTTCATTTATTTACTGTAGTTGGAATGGGTTTATGACGAGGTTAGTGCTGAAATGAGGGATGTTTTGTTATTCATGTCGTATATGTGTTTGTGTGTGTAATTTTACTATATATATACTTTTTTGGGGGAATATGTAACGGATTTAAAAAAGAGAATAACCATAGATGTGCTTACTGAGACAACAGGCTAGCCTATTTGATATTATACAACACTGATGGATTAGTATTGCTTTATGAATGAGATTATTACTAACTTTGACTCATACATAATCAGGCAGAAATTTTGCAATTAGTTTAATATCAATTCACTTACTTTGTGACATTATGAATTAATGGATATACATATATATATCTAATTCTGCCTTTAATGGTGTGCTCACACAATCACGAACTTGTCATGTATGTAAAATCTTGAAGGTTGAATAAAGCACACGCTTGTTGGTTAAAAGAGTTTTTCATTTGCAAGTCCTGTCATTCACCTGGGGGGACATGTCTGTAATTGTATTTGGGCCTTGCACTCTTTTGCTTCCTCTAGGTTTTTTTACCTAGTTCTAAATATGATGTCTCTCCCCTTTTACAAAAAAAACTTAATAAAAATAAAATTAAATAAAATTCAAAAAAAATTACAAAACTTAGAAAAATAAAAGGGGGGTTTCAAATGGTAGCAGAGCGTGGTTATGATTCTGGGTGGATAGTAGGTATTATTTCTGCCTTATTTTTCTCTGTTGACTTGAGAAATTTTAGAATCTGGGGACTTATATTTATTTTCTTAAATGAAACTTAGTGTGGCTACAGACATGTCAGCTGGTGTTAGGACTTGCAAATTATTTCAAATTATTTTTGATTAGAATCCAAGTGTTGTAAGAAAACTTAATGGTAGTGTCATAAATTAACAGAATGAACAACCAGAAAAAAGAGCACATTTTATAAAATGAATAAGGGGTTAATGAAGTTTAAAATAATTTAATATGTGTTAGTGTTTAAGTGATTATTTTGTGATGTTGAGTGTAAGATGAATTTTGAAAAGGGGTTATAAGAATGTGATTAATTTTTTTTAATGAATGTGTGCTGATTGGTTGCACTTGCACATACCCTGGAGCTCATACGGAGTCTGGACATGATGAGGGCCGTCGGTACTTGTTGAGTTTGATTATGACTTGTCTCTTGGGTTAGACGTGTTTGGTAGCATCCCAGTTATATGGTAATTGTTTATTGAGGGCGTTGCGTTGCGGTATCGTGTATTTTGAATGCGGTTATGGTCCGACCAAGGGCATGGATGTGATAGTTTATATTTTCGATTATATCGAATTTTATGTGTACTTTGTGTGTTGTATTTAGTGAGTTAGTTTGGTTGTTTTGTGTTGTGTTCTCTTCTGGGCATTTTGCATGGCTGTTTCTCTGCTTTTATGACACCCATCTCGTCGTATCGCTAGAGCATTCTGGAGCCACTTGTATGATCAAGTTTTTCCTGTCGTTCTCTTTAATTCTTGCTTTTACGTGGTGTGTGTGTGGATTGCGCGGTCATGTCCATTTCGGTAAATGTGGATTTGTTTGTAAAAGATGAGCTCGAGTGGGAGGTCCGGTTCCGGGGATGGAAGCCGCAGGAGACTGTTGTTTCATTAAGGAAGCAACTCCGTGAGGCTCTTGCCTCCGGTGAGGCACCGAGTGGGAGAGTATTACTTACGGATGTCACCGCCGAGGTGGAGCTGTGCTCGGAAAAATTTGTAGAACTGCTCGATTTGGCCGAAGGCCTGCAGTCGGCGGCACCCACCTCTACGGCTAGACAGAGGGTGCGCCAACGTTTACAACACGTTCTATGCCGTTTACAGAATGCTGAATCACAGGCTACCACCTCGGAATTAGAGAAAAATGTTGTCACTCTTAGGGAGCAAGTGGCGATGGCCTTGCGGGAGTTTTCTCTCGGCCAGCGTCGCCACGTAGATCCGAATTCCGGTTCTTCTTCTTCTTCTGTTGAGACGGCAGCCAGGGTGGAACCCCCTGTGCATGTTCCTGCCTTTTCCGATATGGCCACCGCAAGCTATCACAAGCTTCCTAACCCACTGTCGGATGTCATTCAGCGTCTCCCAGTTGTCGATGGTCTGGATCCTGAGGCGCTTTTGAGATTCTTGCGCGTATTTTTTCAGTTGGCCGATTTCCCTGGGCTGTCGGAGCGGACTTTGCTTGAGCTCATTTACCCGTACTGTCGGGGATCTATGGCTGAGCGCGTGACAAGTACCCTTAGGGATGGTGGTGGCATAGACCATTTCCATCGGGAAGTCCTGGACGCTTTCGTACCGGGAAGGTTACACGACCGGTTACGACACAAACATTTCTATAGAGTTCAAGCAAGCGGAGAGTCCCTTGCTCATTTCATTTCCAGTGTTAAAGACGCGGCCCGGATCCTGAGGCTGGGGTTGTCAGAGTCTGATGTCATTCATACTATTTTGCAGGGCGTGACGCCGGAGGAACGGTCACGTTTGACATTCGCTGCCCGTCCCCAAAGTTTTATTGATTTAGACCGGCTGTGCGCCGAGTCGATCACTATACAGGGTAATGACGATATTAGAGCCCGCGAGGCTAGGAGGCGTTCAGAACGCCCTAATTTCGAGCGACGAGTCGGGCAGCCCGGGTCTTGGGGTCCTAGGCCTGCGCCGGTTCAGAGCTGTGAAGTACGAGAATTATTCTGTTCTAGGTGTCATAGATCCGGTCACGTCGCGCGCTATTGTAACGATGCTAGACAGCGTCAAGGGACTTCCCGAAAAGGTAACCTTTCAAAAAACGTAAATTCTCGGGGAAGATAAGTCGGGAGTGGTCTTCCCCATTAGGCCGTTCTCTTCCGGTTTCACTTAACCCCAGGCGGATAGCTAATCCCGGGTCATCCGGCTCCAAGGTCCTGCGAACTGTCCCCAACTACAGTTCACTATGCCCCTTCCTGTTGGTCGAGTTGAAAAAGGGTCAGCTCAGAGCCTTGGTTGACTCTGGATCAGCCCGATCCATAATTTCATCTAGAGTATGTGAGGACCTTGAACAACAGGGCTTACTATTAGGGTCGGATCGGTCTTCCGTGGTATGCTGGACTGCATCGCGGGAAATTCTGCCCATCTCCCGGGTGGTTTCCCTGAGTATTAAAATCGAGTGTTTTTCATGGGTGTGGCGATTTTTGGTTTCTCCGGCTCTGGGAGTCGACTGCATTGTGGGTGCCGATTTCATCTCCAAGAGTGGTCTCGTTTTAGATCTTCAAGCGCACCACTGTTATTTTAAATTCAATCGGGAGGTTGTCATTCCTTTCCTTGGGTACCAGGGAGCTAAGGGAGGTGTCCAAAAGGTTGTGTGTCCCGATTCAGAAAGAGACCATCTCACCCCGTCCCAGAGGCATGCTTTAGATCATTTGTGTGAGCAGTTCCCCACTGTATTAACTCCCAACCTGGGGCTCACACATCTTTTGGAATATAAGATCCGTTTAACGGACTCCGCCGTAGTACACTCACACCCATACAAATTCGCCCCTCCAAAGATGGATGTCCTAAGAGAGAAGGTTCAAGAGTTGCTTAAACAAGGGGTCATTGAACCTTCCAACTCTAGTTATGCAAGTCCAGCATTTCTGGTGCCCAAGCCTGGAGGTAAACAGCGTATGGTCATAGACTATCGCAAACTCAATGCTAATATTGAGGTGGATTCAGTTCCTCTTCCCGATTTACATTCCGCGTTCGATTGGTTTAGTGGGGCCAGGTACTTCACCATCTTTGACCTCAATGCCGCTTATCATCAGATTCCTCTGTCTAAGGAAAGCCGCCCTTATACGGCATTCTGTGTGCCATGGAATCTTTATCAATATACTAGGGTACCCATGGGTCTGGCAGTGGGGGCTCAAACCCTCACGCGACTACTTGACACTGTATTCCATGACGTAAAATTTAAATTCATCTTTAATTATCTTGATGACCTCTTGGTCTACAGTAAAACGTTCGAGGAGCATCTGGGTCACCTGAGAGAGGTGATGTGCCGATTGAGGAGTGCTGGCCTCACTATCAATCCAGACAAGGTAAAATTTGCACAAAGGAGTATTTCGTTTTTAGGGCATCTCGTCTCATATGGGGGTGTGACGGTCGACCCGGAGAGGACACAAGGCATCCGGGATTTTCCTCCCCCTAGGGATGCGAAAGGTGTTGCCAGATTTGTTGGCATGGTCAATTTTTACCGTAGATTTATCCCTAATGCCGCGGAGATTGCTGTACCTTTAAACGAACTCAGGAAAAAGGGTACCAAATTTGTATGGGGAGAGAGGCAACAGCGGGCCTTTGATACCCTCAAGGAGGCGATCGTCTCTCCCCCTGTGTTGAGGATGCCTGATTTTTCAAAAAAATTCATTTTGCAAATGGACGCGAGTTCTGTTGCGCTCGGGGCGGTTCTGTCCCAGGAAGTCGATGGTGCTAGGCAGCCGGTGGCATTTATATCCCGGACCTTGACCCAACAAGAGAGGAAGTCTTCAGTGTATGAACTAGAGTGTCTTGCTGTTGTGTACGCTCTAGATAAGTTCAGGCGTTTCTTGGAACACGCTGAGTTCCTGTTGGAGACCGATAATCAGGCTCTCTCCTGGCTTCTCGCTCATCCCCGGCAGCTGGGTAAAATAGGGCGTTGGGTGGTCAAGATCTCATCCTTTAAATTCAAAGTGCAACACATCAGGGGAACACAAAATGTTGTTGCAGACGCCTTGTCACGTATGTTCTCCCAACCCAGTGAGGCCAATTCTGAGCAACCCTGTTCCGTTCTGCTGGATTTTCCTTTGGCTTTTACTGATGTGTTACCCCATCAGTTAAATGATGAAGAGTTGGGTCCTATCATCCAACACCTAAAAGAGGGTAACGTGCAGGTACCATATTTTCTGTCCAAGGGCGTCCTGTGCTGCCGAGAACGAAAAGGACGTGCCCCGAAGGTTGTGCTGCCTAGCAAGCTCGTGCCAATGGTCTTCAGCTACTATCATGATTCCCCAATAGGTGGCCATAAGGGAATTTCGAAGACCATTTCCAGTATTAGGAGGCATTTCATCTGGAAGGGCATGGACAGGGACATCGCGGCTCGTGTGAAAGCATGTCATCTCTGTGGCTTGAGTAAGCCTGCTCAAAACACTAAATTGGGTCTATTGTCATCTGATGTGGCGAGCAAACCCATGGAGAAGTTATTCATAGACTACGTGGGACCTTTCCCTCGTAGCAAGTCAGGTAATGCTTACCTACTTGTTTGCGTGGATGCTTTTTCCAAGTTTGTCTGGCTACTGCCCTTACGACAGGCAAACACTCGCTCAACTATCCTTATGCTACAGACCCATGTCTTTCAGCATTTCGGTTTTCCGTCCACCATTGTCTCTGACAATGGACCACAGTTCATTTCAAAAGATTTCCGGCGAATGTGTTTCGCTAACGGCATCAAACATGTGACCACTTCCCCGTACTACCCTCAACCGTCCCACGCGGAGAGATTTAACCGGAATCTCCGTTCAGCGCTTATCGCCTATCATGCTGAACAACAGGATTGTTGGGACCAAAATTTAAAGTGGTTGCAATTGGCATTTAACACGGCCCTACACGAGAGTCACAAGGCCGTACCCTTTGAAGTCATGTTTGGGTTCTCGCCGAGTTTGCCGTTGGACAATTTGTGGCACATTGATGATCTTCTGCCGAACGATCCTGAGGTCACGACTGTGGACAGATGGCGGGAGGTCCGGAGGAATTTGCTTCGTGCGCACGAACGCGTCCGTAGTCGCTACAATCAGGGGCGAATTCCGAACCCATTTAAGATTGGCGACTTGGTCTACTGTCAGAGCCATCCGATCAGCTCAGCCATAAATAGGAGGGCCGCTAAACTGTGTTATCGTTGGTCGGGACCATACCGCATTCTTCGGTTTGTGTCGCCCGTCACAGTGAAATTGGGTGATCCCGGAGGGGATGTTGAAAGAGTAACCACTCATATTTCGAAGCTAAAGTTTTGCCATAGGGCATGAGTTAGGGATGACAGTTAGTCCCATAAAAAAAGGGGGGAATACTATTTGGGGTTCCTGGATCTCAGTTATTGGAATTGGGAGGCCTTGGTGGTCAGTACTCAAAGCGGGATCCTGCGATTCTTCTCTTTCTCCTGTTCTTTTCTGTCTCTTATATCTGCATGCGGACCAGGGCCCGGCGAGCATGCAGGACTCACACTTACATCTTCTCTTTCAGACACACACTCACTAACTCACACCTCTTCCTTCTGCCTTTTCGTTTTCCTGTGTTACTGAACTCACCAAGAGCGATTTAGAATCTGAGATTTTCCAGGTTTCCCGCAGCCGTCGTGCTTGAGGACTTGTTTGTTTTGGGTCAACCATGTTGCCCTTTTGGGGTGAGGGTGTGCCGTACTGGCTCCGGCAACGTATTATTAGTATTTTAAAAACGAGCGCCGCTGACGTCACGCACGGCCACACTGCTGCGATGGTTTGTTGCCGGTCGGTTATACACACAAATGGTTGTGCAGCTACGCAATACAGCTGGCGCTGCCAGCCAGCTGTGTCTGTACATTCCTGCATTCGGAGGTTACTTGGCTGGACCGAAACGTTGTATCGGCCTCATTTCTGCTTGATCCTCCAACCTGTTCATCTGGTCTCGGCTGGCAGCGAACTTCTATCCAGGACTTCCGAAGCTATCACTATGATAGGCTAGATAAAGTGTTGTTCCAGGTACGTGCAAGTCTGCGGCTTCTGAAAATATTCTAACCCCAAATATATTTTGTGTTTCAGCTTTCATTATGAGTTATGCTTGTGTGTGTGTGTGCGTATAGAGCAGTTTTTAATCTGGGCATAAATGCTATTACAAAATCAAATTAAATTAAATTTAATTAAATTATGAATGTGAGAGTCATGGGTCAAGTTGATTTCAATAGAGAATATGCTAATGTATCTTGCACTCAGCTGTTTTGATGTAATTAATAACTACGAAAGACACAGCTAATCAATTTGAATATTTCAATAAAACATTAAGAAAGTAATTGCTAGACGAGTGAAATAAGTCACAGCTGGGGAGCTTAATACTGTTTAATCTGAATTAGTGGCGATGTGTGTGTGCGCTGTTGCTGCTTAAAGTTAGTGTTGGTATTTAATGTGGACGGCCTAAGTGGCGTGATTTTCTTTATGACACCCTCTACAACCTATTGTATGTCCAGGTGCTCGACCAAGGGCGAGATGGGTGTCAGGGGTGGACGAACATCTGTCCACCCTAATGGCAGAGACGATCTTATAGCCACAATGCCGTCAGTCGAGGACTTTTCCAATGCTAAGCTGCACCAGGGACTTGTGACACGACTGTGACATCACTGATCCGCGCCTATACGAACTAAGTACACCGGACAATCCAGGTGGGAAAATTCTGATTATCTATTTCTCTCTCTCTACAACATGTGAATGCACAGAAGCCGCCAGAAGCTCACTCGTGAAGTTCTGAATGTTATACTCTAGCACAAACTCTCATGTTCAATTATGTTATTGCATGTGTGAACATTACCACAGTACACCTAATGAAGTATCTTATAACTGTATAATGTGTAAGAAGTTACACACATACACACACATCCGCAGTTTGCTGTAAGATCTAACTTTCATCTAATTAAGACCATTAGGGAGTTAATTATCTTGTGCTATCATGTCATCTGGTCATGGCTGAGTTTTAATAACGTAGCGGGGGTTGTCTGATGCTGTAGATGAGAAACGATTTTCTTTCACACACATACTTAACGCTTAATGATTAAGGTAAGGGGTCGTTTGGCTGGTTGAGTTTCGGGGCGGTCACTTACATTCTCTGGTGTGAACTATGCTTGTGAATATGCTGGCAAATCTATGCTTAGGAGCTGAGATATTCCATTTACGTTGTCATTCATATTTGTACCTATCTATACATATTAGGGTTCATTTATTTACTGTAGTTGGAATGGGTTTATGACGAGGTTAGTGCTGAAATGAGGGATGTTTTGTTATTCATGTCGTATATGTGTTTGTGTGTGTAATTTTACTATATATATACTTTTTTGGGGGAATATGTAACGGATTTAAAAAAGAGAATAACCATAGATGTGCTTACTGAGACAACAGGCTAGCCTATTTGATATTATACAACACTGATGGATTAGTATTGCTTTATGAATGAGATTATTACTAACTTTGACTCATACATAATCAGGCAGAAATTTTGCAATTAGTTTAATATCAATTCACTTACTTTGTGACATTATGAATTAATGGATATACATATATATATATAATTCTGCCTTTAATGGTGTGCTCACACAATCACGAACTTGTCATGTATGTAAAATCTTGCAGGTTGAATAAAGCACACGCTTGTTGGTTAAAAGAGTTTTTCATTTGCAAGTCCTGTCATTCACCTGGGGGGACATGTCTGTAATTGTATTTGGGCCTTGCACACTTTTGCTTCCTCTAGGTTTTTTTACCTAGTTCTAAATATGATGTCTCTCCCCTTTTACAAAAAAAACTTAATAAAAATAAAATTAAATAAAATTCAAAAAAAATTACAAAACTTAGGAAAATAAAAGGGGGGTTTCACAACACCATAGACAATATACCATATTACGGAGGCAATAAAACGGTAGTGAAGGCATTTTTATTAACAGAATTTATAACCATCGTTTCTGAATTTTCTTCAACTACGAGACGTGCTGCCATTTTGAGCTCCCGTCATGCAAAGTGTACGTCAGCCGAGATTCGTCACCAACTGCTTTGGTCTGAATCATTAACTATTATAAACATTATAAATTATTATCTATTTGTCATTTATTAATTATTAAGAATTATTTGTACATGTTATACTTTATATGCTTGCTCCCTTCTCTGACTATATAATTATAATCGCTAAAAGAACCATTCTAACATTTATATAATATAACCTGTAATTGTAAAATCGACCAAGCCCTGTGAAAGAGTCGAACATTTAAACAATATCGATTTTAAATCGATCTTTCAGAAATATTGTTAATAAATTAAATTAATTCAAGTAACTGGATTTGAAATTATTTCACATATTAAAATAAGAGTTTGAGTTAACTACAAGACTTACTGGGAGACGACAAATATTAAAGGAAAGTGATATATTGGAGCAGAGCAGAAAATCGCAAATCGATTATTGTAGGAAGACAATCTGTTTAACTCCAGATTCATTTAAGGTCAACCAGAAGTGCATATATTAACCAAATCAACTCACAGAATTTTAAAATTTTAACGAAAACTCAGAACAAGAATTATTTATAAATTATTAGAACTATAAACAAACATAAAATTTTTTTTTAATATTTTTTTTTTAATAAATTAAAATTTTTTTTTTGTACAATACACAGATATCTTTATTTGTAACCGCTATAAGCGTCTAGTTACAACGTCCATCAGCTTTCTTGGAAGTTTTCAAAGGACGTCAATTGACGTCCATCGGTGTCAAAGTGTTAAGTACTATGGCATACAAGACATCACTTTTACTACACGCTATTTCATTTGTTGCATCACATTTTTAAATTGATTTTTATGATTATCCTCATAATGTACACATAAATAACCAACAAAAATATACATTGTAAGCAACAGACACCAACATTCTGTACTTACTGTATTTGTTGTTTTCTTCTTCAATTACTTTTGGATCCGTATTCCTGTTAATGGCAGGTCTCTGTAATTCAAGAAATTTAATTTATTTATACTTTTTTATATATAAGTTATAATTATTTATAGTTATAATATATATTTATATATAATTTTATTTATATACGTTTTTTACAATTTATTTATATAATTTTTGCTTACAATACAATGTTTAAATTATGATATAAAATACAGCCTTCTTAACCAGTCTGCTCGTGACTGGGGGGGGGGGGGGGGGTTGAACCGAATTTTCTTTCAAACTGAGTTTTAACTCTGATTAAAACGTTTTCCTACTGTTTACTTATGTAAAAAAGAATAATATTAACTTGCAAATCTATGTATTGTCCAGCAAAAATACTGTAAAAGTAATTGAGTACCTCAATATTAAATAAATACAAACTCAACATTAATCTAATAAAATACTTGGCAAAATAAAAATAATAATTACTGCATTTATGACACTGAACAATACTGTATATTTCAGTTCCACTTACAAAAATCAGTGATTTCTTTTGCTTCTTAGTTATCAATGAATTTTTAAAAGCATAGCACATTTTCCCTTCACTGTCCTCTCCTTCTTCTTTTTCTTCTTCGATCTCATCTTCGTCAATATCAGTTTGTTGGCAGACAACACTTATAATTTCTTCATCAGCCAAAGTTTCATTTTCAAGCTCTTGATCACCAGTTAACCATTCTTTGATGTCTCTTTCTTCAAGATTTTCACATTCTGGCACTATTTTTCACACTACATGTTTTCATTTTGTGTCACTCATCACAAATCGCATCAGCAAACTTGCAAAATCACTTACAGTAGTAATAATCGACACAGATCTTCACTTCAATAAATCAATCACTAAACTGACTAAAAACGTAAACTAAACAAGTGCAAATCATGCAATAAGTTTTGACAAGTCGGTGCCACTTGACACCGTATGTCAGTCGGCCGGTTAAGACGGCGCCCACTATACATAACAACACCATAATGTTATCAACTTTGCATGGTACCACGCCAAAACAGTAAATGACAATGCAGTCATATACAATGCTGAAACTGAAACTGTAACGGGGCTAAATTTACATAATAATTTTATAAATAAATTAACATGGGAAGATGAGGCCCACATAAGTTGAGGCGATAGCCAGTGAGAGCTTCATGACCATATATGGTTATGAAGCAAATCTAAAGTTTATTTGCAGCCAGTGACTAACACCGAAAGAATTTTGTTGACGGAAATCTGTTTGTAGCAAGTTGAAAAGGTGATACTAAGCTCAGCGGAACTTTTCAATATGAAGGGCGACACATATTGCGGGGAACGGAATGAACTGGTTTTAAAGATATCACAAAACGGAAATTTTAAAGTCAGTCGACCATCATCCTTTGTGCTGTGCAGTAGAAAAAGTTACGTAACGAAATTGTGGGCGCCCGCAAACCACAAAATGTGAAATTTTAAATGAAACCATTTTGACTAACATATCAATAATGTAAATACGCAGCGACTAATAAAAATTGAAGTGACAGTTTCAGCCAAAAATGTAAAAAGTGAGAACGAGGAAACATCAAAAACAGTGCGTGCACAAGGAGACGTCCTATGGCGAACTTCTACGCATCATGAAAGGAAAGTAAATCTGACAATAATAATTAAATTCTGGCATTTTACAAAATTTTATGAATTAAGCTCAACAAAGTATAAAAGTATGAAAGTGTGTATGATTGGGTGAGTGAAGAATATATATATATATATATATATATATATATACATAATAAGAAGTGCTGGGTTTGCGAAATATACGTAATCTATTTTTGATGTAATAGTTGCTTGTGATTTGTTGTACGCCTCAAGGCAGAATAAATGTTTTCATAACATGTTTCATGTTGTCAAAAGAATAAAATAATGTTATATTTTACTTGATAAATATGCATTTTGTTATTTGTATTTGCCTATTGTTCTCTGCTGAGTACACTAAACGATGTCCTGGATTAAACTTAACACGTAAAATCAATATTAACATAATAACTAAAAACTGAAAATACTTCAAAACTCTAAAGTAAAGTTTTCCGGGGTGTTTGGCTGTGGTCTATGGTTTAATGACAAACCAAAAGTTTCAACAGCACCATTGGCTGCCATCATCAGTGGAATCAAAAGAAATCCAAGGCCTCCTGAACGTAGGTTGTTCGCGTCAGGCCCACAGTACTGTGGTAAAGGCTGTACTGTGGGCCTGACAAGAACAACCTTTGTTCAGGAGGCCTTGGATTTCTTTTGATTCCACTGATGATGGCAGCCAATGGTGCTGTTGAAACATTTGGTTTGTCATTAAACCATAGACCACGACCAAACAGCCCAGAAAACTTTTTCTTATACTACTTCCCAGGCTGTTTGGCCATGGTCCAAAGTTTACTTCAAACCCAGACGTTTCAGCAGTGCCATCGACTGCCATCTTCAGTGAAAATTGTGAAGTAGTCACCGTCTTCACTACTGTAGCCACTAATGTATACCACCTCACGTTAGCGTTCTTCACTGAAGATGGCATTCATTTTCACTAAAGATGGCAGTAGATGGCACTGCCGAAACGTCTGGTTTTGAAGTAAACTTTGGACTGATTACAACACACAATCATAATTTTCACCAAATGCTGAGCTGACTTTCAATTAATTTGACTGCAGATATGTAATCAGCAACGGCATACGTAATTTGTATACATCAACGGCGTAGGATGCAGAAGGCAAGGGGAAACCACTGCATTAAAGATCTCTTCAAGATATTCCTAGTATCAGCAGCTCTATGATGGATGTTTCTCTTGTACAATTATTCAAGATAAGCTGGAGGGAGAAGATAATGAATGAGGAAGTCTTTAGAAGAGCTCAGGAGGAGACAAGCTTTCTATGAAATTTAAAAGGCAGACAAGCAAAGTTTATAGGGCATATACTACGACACAATGGGTTGGTTAAGAGAATAATAGAAGGAACAATTGAAGGGAAGAATCACAGTGGACAACCCCTTTTAGACTACAAGCAGAGAAGTGTGAAGAATGGCGGGCTGCTGCCAATCAGCCTATGGGCTGCTAACCTAGAAGAGAAAGAGAGATGTGACCAGCAACCTACCTGAGCTGCAGAACTCGCTCATCATTCTCAGTAAAATACATTTATTATTATTATGTTAAAGTTCAATATTAGAAAATTATTTAAATATCAGAAAAACAATGAAAACCCCCAATTACTATGCTACATTCTTTTTGTAGTTAAATACCAATATTGTACAGCAGACAGTAGTACAATAAACACAAAAACTGCTAAACTACTGCATTTTGTTTTCACCAGTCAAGTTAGTTTTATTACCAATCGTATTAACACCAACTTTGTCACCGCTTATTGCAAAACTGCTAATTGCTTTGCTCCCCACGAGGCCTTTCGGTGTTTTCACCTGGGGGAAATACTATTTATAAATATTTATAAATCGTAGTGAAATTGTTGAAATATTAAAAATAAAGAATATAAACAAATGGAAATTGTTAGAAGAGTTAGAAATATTAAAGTGAAAAGGGAAAATAAAAAAATGCACTGATGAATATAAAGATATTCATCAGCGAGGGGTAATGAAAATTACCATGATTTGTGAGAATCGTAGGAACAGGTAAATATTAAGACTTGACGGTTGACAAGAGAAGTTTCTCGAAGCCGGGAGGGGCTTACTTAAGTGGGGAGCGTGACAGCTGAGCCAATAGGAAACAGGCAGTATGGAGGTAGTCGATTCCGAGCGAATCCAAACAAACGTATAAGTGGAGTTGGAAGACATATATACGTGGTTGTAAAGTTAGTAAATTGTTGTTTAAGACCTGAAGATGGTGGAAACACTGAAAGCCCTCGTCAAGTGGGAAGTGACTAGCAGTTTTACAATAAATGGTGACAAAGCTGGCGTTTTTTTTAACAGTACCTAAGTTTAAAATAAATTAGTCATAGTTTTTAAGTTTATGTACATTTTCATAGATATTTACAACCCTATATCTTATGCTTTCCACAAATATAGATAACCAACAACAATATGTAAGTTTTTTGTGTGTAAATATGGCTTATAAACTTTTTTGAAGGTGATCTGAAATTTGCAAGTAGCGTTAAGAGATATGAATCATTAAAGATACTGGATATATATTTTGAATAAAATTCTTTATACCTTGACCCCACGTAGACTTTTACAATTTTCTGAAAAGTCTGAATTCCACTTTTGTCACACAGTGGCCACAAAATAAAAAAATTTCATAGTAAATGTTACATTAAGATTTGAGTTAAAACTCTATTTAGTCTGACATTCAGCTGAATTTTTACAATTTTTTCAAAATGTTGATTCCTCTTTTCTTGAAGTTTCCATAACTGAACAATATATTTAGATTAACCGTTTGAGAACCGATGCCTGATATATCGGACGTCATTTAAAATTGCCACTGTTTTTACAGGAATCGTTTCTGAGTGTTGCCAACGCATCAGATGGTAAACAAACATTCATAGTTTTCAATACAACCAGATAGCATCATTATCTTCATTTTTTTTAGAAGTTACATGACACTGAAGTGGCAGTG
This sequence comes from Magicicada septendecula, assembly GCA_034769895.1. Classification (NCBI taxonomy): domain Eukaryota; kingdom Metazoa; phylum Arthropoda; class Insecta; order Hemiptera; family Cicadidae; genus Magicicada; species Magicicada septendecula. Next base: position 489,685,229 of record CM068370.1, on the reverse strand, counting down.
TTCTTGTGTTATTTTTCATGGCTGGCGTTCAGGTTGGTTATGTGTACATTGTTTTTCGTGTTTCTAATTTTATAAGGTATATTGTTGAATAAACAAAATTCAGTGTTTATTTAGTGTGGTTTTATAAGCATTTTTGTTGAAATAACTGTGTACTAATTTCGGAAAGTTGATTAAACTTTGGTGTTGCATGAGTGTTTACGTTTTTCGCTAGACTCTTGAGTACAGTACTAAATTTATGCTATTATCTTTCCTTTGTAACGGGCCAAATTTGTGGGTTATTTTATTTTATTAAATTTGGGGTTTTATTAAAATATTTGTAAATTTATTTCCCATGGTGACAGACCACGTGTTGAAAAAACAGTATTGTAACAAAGCAGTAATACGTGTCCACCGTTGTGCAATCAGTAACCAGGAATTTGCCCAGCCTCCGTTTCCAAGAACTTTGCGAGAATGTGGCAGCGCGCCCGTATGCATCACACGAGCATACGCGCGGACCCAAGCCGACTTATGAAACTAAAAGGGCTAAGAAACAATTTTTGTCCACCTTCATCTACCTCGCTGGCGGATGTAGAGCTCAAAGTCCGCCCATCTCGTGACGTCAGCTAGTGCCTAGCAAATATCCTAATACGAAGAACGCACCACCAACTGCATGTGTTGAATGGAAATAACCAGCGACAAACAACTACAAGGCATTGGTTTCCACAACCAAAGACGCACTCAAGTTAGCGGCGCCTGCTACGCCGCTCTGCCCCAGTTCACTAACAGACGCTGATCGTGTTGTAAGGGCCCGGTCGGCCGAATTTTATAAAAATGTGAATAATTCAAAATAATATCGTTTTAGTACCGACCGGGACCCGAGGAATTAACGAACTTACCAATAGTACAATTTGTGCGGTGGCGTTGTGAACCAACTCAATAAATAACAGACAGCGGAATCGGGCAACTAAAGCACGTGTTAGGTCGGCATTGCGGCAGTGAGCATTTAATAAAATTACAGTGAATCAAAACAGGAATTCGTAAAACATAACAGGGGGTAATATATCAATCGTGTGAGAGTGTGCGTGAGCAGAATGGGCTACCTTAAATAATATTTTAATCTGATATATAAATGTATATTCTAAAATTTGCTTTTAGTGGCCTTGTGTTTAATTAATTAAAATTATCTAGTTTACTGTGAAACATGTGTTAGTCTAAGTTATTTCGTCTTTACCACTTTCTCATTTCTGTGCTGCAAGATTCGTCTAAACGTTCCCGGATATCTTCTGAATTATTATTGGGGGGTAGTCAGATTGCTAAATAGTCCCGTTTTTATTAAGGTAAAGTGTGAAGGTTTTCGATATTTTAACCTATAAAAATATCGTGGCGACTCTGGGCTTCTGAGAAAAATTTATGCAGCAGGTAAGTGAAAACGAGCGCAGGTAAGTCCTGGCAGTAATTTTATTTATTTAATATATTTCGATCATTATTTGTATCATTACATTGGCTCGCGCTGCCAGGATTCTCGTTTAATTTTATTTATACGAGGTAGACCTATTTTAATGCACAGAAAATAGGATGTGGTAATGACGAATTTGTAAAATATTTATCGTACATAATTACGTACGTGTGAGTAGGTTAGGTGTTTTGATTGTAGAAAAATAGTGGTTTTTATATATAAAAAGTGTTATATAAATGAATTTTAAACATGGCCAAAATACAAGGTAATGATATGGGCTTCGCGTGGGATGAGTGGGAGAGTGGATTTAGAGAGGTGGTAGGCGAAATGACAGACGAGGAGTGGGGTAATTTAGACGATAGGTTAACCCGAATGGAAGAACAAGAAGAGGGAATATTTGCCGAAATTAAAAGCATAGTGATGATATTAGTATTGGTAATAAGATGACCAATGATAAAGGTAAGATAGCTGAAGTAACAGTGGTAGAAAATAAGACGGTGAATAGGCCTAGTGATAAGGATGATAGTATAATGGGAGTAGAAAGTGGGGAAGAGACAGACCAAGTTAACCAACATATGTTGCGAATGATTATGGAAACAATGAAGAAGGGTTTTGATGAACTAAATGGTCTTATCAATAAACGGTTTGACGAAAGGGACAAAAAGTGGGATGAATTTTTTGAAAAGTTAGATAAACGAGACGAGAAGTGGAAACGAGAGGCAGAGAATTAAAAGAGAGTACAGAAGTTGTATCAAAACAGGTAAGTGAGAATAATGTTGTTAATGATAGTGAAGAAATCATTAACCAGGTGAGTGATAACGATGATGAATTCAGAAATAAGTGACAAAATAGTGGGAGAGGTAGTGTTGACTAATGAAGATAATGATGGTGATTACAATTCTGAGGTAAGTGGTGATGTTAATATAATTAATTCTAATGATGAAATAATGTTAAATAATGATATAGTTGAGAGTAAAGGCGTAGCAATTAGTATTGATGAATTAGATAATGAGTGGAAAGAAAGTTATATTGTGGGTATGAGACAGAGGGTAAATTTTTTACGAGGTGTTATGGGGGGTGAAGAAAGATCTTCACGTATATATTGGGTAGACAAGAGTTCTACGAATAATTGTTTTTTGAAGTTTTTTGTTGTTCCGGGAGAAGTCAGGAAATATTTAATTGAGTTAGTACCCTCTGCATGGAATGAGAGAGAAAGTGTGATATGGCATTGTGATGAGAGAAATCTAGATAAAGAATGGTGTAGTGAAAGAGAGACAGAATTGTATAGTTTAAAGAGAGACTATAATGAGCTGAAAGAGAGGTTAAATGATATGAAATACTTACCGGTTAAAATAAAGGGTGAAGATTGTTGTGATGATGCATGTTCAAAGGTAATTTATGATGATAAAATAATTGACTTGGTGCTGAGAAAATTTACTTACGGAGACTGGACAAAATTAATTGATAGTGACAAGTTTTATGATATAATAAATGGTATAACGACGGATATAGAGGCAATGGTCTATTATAATAATAATAATAATACATTCGAGGTAAACAAAAATAATTTAGTCTACAAAAATGTTAGATATCTATTCGACGATGGAGGCTAGATTAAGAAATCGGGGAAGGAACAGTTTAAATATGCTAATATATGGTAATGACCTAGCTGATTTTGACATTGAAATATGATATAACTGAATAAATAATGAATAAGATTTGTAAATAAATATGTAGTAAATTTATTTGTGTGTATTGTAGAATGTCAGGTAAACAATGTGTGTGTAGATGATTGTTGTAGTAATAATATTAATATTTTGCAATTTAAATAAATAACCAAATTAATTTTGAAAACAGTAATTGGCGAAGTGTAATTGTTTTGATAGCTATGGAATTTGTATTTTCAATAATTAATTTAATTAAAACAATTTGATATGTTTAAATATTTTGTCTGATGCAAAGGTTATATAGTTGAATTTTGATAACGAGTTTAAATTATTTTACAATTTGTGAATTGGGTAATTAATTGTTAAATTGGGTGATTTGAAATAACATTTTTGTTAAATGTTTCAGAGGTTACGTGAAAGTATTGGTGTATGGTGTATATATTTTGTGTATGTCAGTTTAAATGGACTGTAAGTATAAAATTTATAATACCAGTCAGCTATAATGATGATGTTTACAGATGCTTAATTCAAATGGAAAGAATTTTAAATGCAATAATGAAAATAATTTGAAATAATAATTTAAATAATAATAATAACTGAAATATAAAGGGAAACTAATGTTAACGATAATTTAAAAAAAAATTTTAAGAAATTTATTTATAGAAAATTATGAATGATTTAAATGGGCTAAATGATTAATGATTAATGAAAGTTTCATATTAGAATGTTGTATATAAAACTTTTAATTTAGTTATTAAGGCGCTATTGCTGGGGTGGCCTGTGCCCCAGTAGATAGTGGAAGGGGTTGGGGGTAACAGTGAGTGTTACCTCCATCGGAGGCCGAAATGGTGAAAATGTGCGGCACACCTTTTTTGTACAATTGTACCATGATAGATTCTCGTGCCGTACATAATAATAACGAATAGAACAGGCATTAAGTGAAGTTAGATTTCCCCGACTTTTCGGGCGATTACTGCCTTACCAGCACTAATCGTGGATTTGGCTAGCGGTCAGCTATGGCCATATCAAGTCCCTTGACCATAGCTGGCTTGAAATTGGTTGATACTAGAAATTAACAGGGGGGTGAAACTAGGGGAAATCCCGGAACTATGGAACAGCGGCTGCCACTCTGTCCGCGTGGGGACAGCATAGCCAGGTGGTAGACCCGTTTTAAGGGCTTTTAAATATAAAACGAGGATATGTCGATATCCAACAATCTTTAAAATGTAAAGCCGAAGCAAAGACACGGAGATGTCCAATTCCTCCAACTATGCAGTCTTTGTGAAAGCAAATGGGCGCTACAGTCCTACATAAATTACAATAGTGTGTGTGGATTAGGAGGTTGTTCAGATGAACAACAAAATTAAGTTTCATAACATAAAAAATGCTAACTCTAATTTTGCTCTAATTAAACGCTTGTATTCTGCTTTGATAAATAGGGTTTCATACATTCAGTATACTGTGTTCATTCTATATTTTATGGTGTTCAATGTATTATTTTATTGTGTTAGAAGTAAGAATTGATAAAAATATGTGTTTTATATAATTTGTGTAATTTTGAAATGAGTATAATAAAGTAAATGACTAAACCGACTGGCAGGCGGTTTACACAATAGTACCAGAGTCAGAAAGAGGGGAAACAAGGAGGTGTAGTATGGTAGATGTAAGGATTGATAACCACATGTATTTCATAGAATGTGTATAATTTTGAAATGTGTTTTCACTTTGCTAGGAATGTCAGCTGATCAGTAGTAAAATGTCACTGTTAAATTGTTTATGGAGGTTCAAGGTAATTGATGTTAAATATAATGTGTTGAAGATGTTATTTCAAATGATGAGAAAAGTAATTTAATGTAGTAAGATTTTTAAATGAATTGTCAGCGATAATAAAAGATAGATTTTGGGTGATGAATATTTTGTGGGACATATAGATCAGTCCAAGTTAAAGTTAAAGTTAAAGGGGTAGTAGAGAGAAAAATATTGTTTTGAATTAATGCAATGTTGTTGTGAGATAATGTAATAGATAGTGAGAAGTATTGATGTTGACACAGTAGTTATGGGGAATATATGTAGAGTATTGAGTGATATATTGATGTTTATAAATTATGATGTCATTTTGTAGTTGAAGTGAGGTAATAAGAGTGTTAATTTGGGGATGGTAATTTTGTAATAGGGGATAGTGTAATGGTGGAGTCCACAACAAAAGGGTTGGGACGGGGAGGGACCGTTTGTCGCCGGAAAGGGTTACCTTAGGTAGAATCCAGGAACCAACATAAGGGAATGAGCTTTTTGGGGGGAGGGAAACACTTATCCTAAGTACAAAGGGTGAGAGATTAATTTTTTCATGTATCGAGAGAACGATGTAGATTGAGTTGAATGGTAAGTTGGGTTTAGAGATTGTTTGATAGTTATTTTGATAGAGATAGGTGTCATATTAGTTCAAGTTGTTAAGGCTATTAGAGTCAGAGTAAGAAAGATTATATGTGTATACCTGCCAAGTGGCAGATCAAGCTAGTATAAACAATTAAATCACCCAAAGTAAGGGAAAGTGAGAATAATAAAGAAAGAGATTTATAATAAGAATATAAAATTTGATTGAAACCAGTGACAAATTTTTGATAGAATTTGAAAATGTAAAGCTATAAAGTATTTATTTTGAATAATTTAAATATCAATTTCATTGTCAATTATAACAATATTTTGTTCTTTTAAATGTTTTATTTTATTATGTTTTGTGTTTAAAGATAGAATTTTACAGATGTACAATGTATTTTCAGATGTAACTTGTGTATAACGTATGTAGGTCAAGGTCCTTGACTTGACCCAGTTTTTGATCAGCTGATAGATGAGGTTCTATACTAGACATGTTTAGCAAGGAAATAAAGCCAATTTTGTTTTTAGTCAATTTGAATAATTTAGAATAATTTCAAGATTGAAAAAAGAAAAATATTTTAATAAATTTAAATTTTTTGAATTTAAAATTTTTTTGACTCTCGGCTTCTGAGAAGAATTTATGTAGCAGGTAAGTGAAAACGAGCGCAGGTAAGTCCTGGCAGTATATTTTATTTATTTAATATATTTCGATCATTATCTGTATCATTACACCTTCTGTTATAGACAGAGTATTCATACACTCAGAGTTTTGTGCACACAGTTAGAGTAATATATAAGGGAATCAACTATTGCAGTTTTGAATGTCAAAGATTTTTTTGTGAGACAAGGAGTGAGTTGAATACAATTTTATTGCCCAAATACGACATTATCATTTTAATAATTTATTAATCATTAATTTAGAAAGTAATTAATACACTATATTCTGTATCCCCAAATTATACCTTGAAAAGAAAACACCACTTGTACCCAAGTATGTTTCATATGTGGAAGATGAAGAAAAAGGCACAGCTACTACAAAAACAAAAACAGCCTGGATCTTTTCGTAAGTACCAGTAAAAATGCCGGTTCTCAAAGGGTTAAGATTAAATACCCTTTAATTTCATATCCCACGTGGGAGTTTGCCTCGCCAATCAATCTGCTTGCAGATCTTGCTAATGCATTCTACAAGTAATCTCTGCAGGTTTCATCTGTTATAAGTTTACAAAACACTACTACTACTCACATTTCTCTTTACATGCAGTTGACAATGAGGCACTAATTTGAAAGTGACTTTTAATCATAGTAAACTACTAATAATGAAATACAACTTCCAATAAACAGATGATACGAAATTATAATTTATAACAAAGCCCCTACCGGGAGGGAAAGAAAAATCTAACCTTTACTTTTTTACCATCCGTCATAAAATGATGTTGAGACTTGAGTTTAAAAATGAAAATATATAAAACCAAAGTGAATGTTGTCAACCACGAAGAATTTTATGAATCTGGGTTGTAGAATAAACCTATTAGTGTATACATCCAAATGTACTACTACAACTGCCTTCTTAATCTCATACAGGGTTCCCACAAAAATTTCAAAAATAATTTCCCTGACAGTTTAAAAGCATGCAGGAAGTTCAGAAAGATTACACACATTTTTAAAATAATTATTTTTTATTAACTAGGCCTACAATACATTTATATGATCCTGTAAGTAATCCTGTGTTTCTCATACAGAACGTCAAGTAAAACACTGATTCTGTTCTTTCCAAAACGTGACCGATTGCCTATAATTACAGGATCAAATGACGCCTTTGACCTCTTAACAGCTTTGTATTTTAATAGACTTCTTTCCTTGATTTTTTAAAATAATTTTAATAAGAAATGTTAGGCATTCCTTCTTAACTCTTTCACTGGCACTTGACCAAATAATTAAAACAAATTTTAATAGATGTACACAGTTGATTATGGAAAAATTAAAGAAATTTAACGCACAAAAAATCAAAAACACTCCCCCCACCCTTTTTCTGACATGTCCTTATGGAGGGACAAATCCAGCCATGGCCTTATGTAGGGACAAATCCAGTTTAGGAGCTTGACAAAAACATAATTTTCCTTACAAAAATGTATTTCTCACAACATGACATGAAACTATTAAGAAAAGAACAAGCTGGATACAATTAAATTTTTGTAAACAACTTCTGCCTTATACGAAGCATAGATCCACTTTACACTTTTCAAAACACATGTTTTTTCTTTACACCCCTCTAATTTGCATCTTAAGTTGATCTTGTTTTCATCATATTCTGGAAAATGATGATACCCATCGTATCTTTAATCTACCACAGGTCTGGACTCATATCTGTGGCTTTTAGATGGTTCTGTGAGATTATCATTGGAAGATCTGCCCCTTTTTGGAGGTTAGGTTAGGTTAGGACATGTCATTTTCCATCAACTGAAGTATAGGGTCCATCACGGGAACCGCATGTTTTTGTATTGGGTAGTACAGCCGAGCGGTTGACATCAGTGAGTGTGGGTTGGCCTTGATTTGTTCGTTAGAGTGGGAAGTTTAGTTGCCGCCATGTCGTGGAACGTGGAGCATCGTACGTTCGCTCTCTGGCGGTTTTTTGTAAACAATGAGTCAGTGACGCAGACACAACGTGACTTTCGCACCCATTATAATATTCCGGTCCGCCGACCTGTTCCAGACCGCAACACCATTTTGAGATGGTTTGAAAACTTCAACACAACTGGCTCCGTAATGAAGAAAAAACCACCTGGCCCTGTCAATACAGCCCGTACGCCCAAAAACATCGAGCGAGTTAGGACGTCTGCGATACAGAGCCCTAAACGGTCGGTTCACAAGCGTGCTGCGAGTTTAGGGATTAACGAGTCAACAGTGAGAAGGATTCTGCACAAAGATCTTCATTATCACCCATACAAAATTCAGGTATGTCAGCAACTTAGTGTAGGTGATTATGAACAGCGTCGTGTCTTTTGTGAAACCATGCTTGAAACCATGGTCAATAATGAAAACATGATTTTTCTCATGAGTGATGAAGCCCATTTTCATTTAAATGGGTTCGTTAACAAACAAAACTGTAGATATTGGTGTAATGAAAATCCTCAGATGTTACATGAGTCCCCTCTTCACAGCCCAAAAGTAACAGTATGGTGTGCAGTTGGGGAGAAGGGCATTATTGGCCCGTACTTTTTTGAGGAAAACAACATTACTGTGACTGTTAATTCAGAGTGCTACATTACGATGCTCCAAACCTTCTTCTTCCCAGAACTTCGACGTCGCAGATGAGCAATGAGGAGAGTACGGTTTCAACAGGATGGTGCAACTGCACACACAGCTCGTAATTCAATGGCTGTCTTATGGGATCAGTTTCCAGGCCACCTTATCTCCAGATATGACAATCTTCGCTGGCCTCCTCGCCCCCCCCCCCCGATCTAAGCTTATGTGACTTCTTTTTGTGGGGATATCTCAAGTCCCGAGTATATGTTAACAAGCCACACTGCCTTGAAGATCTGAAGACGACAATCCAGGAGGAAATCGTTCATATTCCACGTCAGATGTTAATTAACGCTACTCGGAGTTTTCGGGACCGGCTACAATCATGCATAAACATAAATGGCCAACATCTGAGTGACGTGATCTTCAAAACGTAATGAACAATGAAATTCCCAACATACACTATATACAGTAGAACATCGTTAACCCGGATCAACTGGGGCCGGGGCCGATCCGAGTTAACGAAAATCCGGGTTATCCAGAGAATGAGGGAAAAACGATAAAAAAGAACATGTACTTACCAAAAATATTTTTAATGGAGTTTAAAAATTATTATCGGCACACTTTCACCTAAAAACACATAATATGTATTTACATTGTACACAATATAGGTACAAACTAGTCGGTAGTAAAAAAGGCAGTGAGCTTTTCCTGCCTCAGTTTTGTGTATCGCTTACGAGCAGCGCGATCTCGCATCCGCTTTAGCATTAGAAGTTCGTTTGGCGATGTTTCGGCTTGACTCTCGAAATAAACCATCAATTTATCTATGTTTGCTACTGCTTCTGCATGGGTCATAACCACAGCTGGTTCATCAACACTGTCTGAATCCTCTTCATTTTCATTTTCTGTAACACTGCATGATGCAATAATTTCTTCCTCTGTGATCGCTTTATAACCTCCGTCATTGTCAATTTGCAACCAATTGTCAATGTCTTCTTCATCAACATCGGAACAGCCATCGATATTTTAAAAAATGTCTATAAAATCTTCTCCCACACTTATTTTTTCTTCTTCTTCAATTGTATTGTTTTCTGGCAAGTCACACACACCAGGCCACAACTTTTTCCATGACTTTATCAAAGTTTCTCTTCCAACCTGGTCCCAAGCTTCCGCAATCATATAAATAACAGTCTTTACGTTAAAAGATTTCAGCACCTCTACCACACCATGCTCTCCTTCGTCCTCTACCAGTTGACTTAGCATTTGCCTTTTGTACACTTTTTTTATTTTTTCTAGAACTCCTTGGTCCATCGGTTGAACGAGAGAAGTTACATTAGGTGGTAAAAACTTCACTGAAATGTCATCTTTGACTAGTTCATTGACAGACGGATGCGAAGGCGCATTGTCAATCAGCAAAACCGCCTTGTTGGGAAGGCCACAGTTCTTCAAATATTTTTTTACTGACGGCACAAAACTCTCGAAAAACCATTGTTTGAAAATGTCACTAACCATCCAAGCACTTTTTTGTGAGCTGTAAACGACAGGCAATGAGCCTCGTTTCACATTTTTCAATGCACGGGGGTTTTTAGACTTCCCTATTATAAGGAGAGGAATTTTGTGCTTTCCTGACGCATTACTGCAAGCCATTATGGTGAGGCGGTCTTTCCCTTTTTTATACCCTTTCGCTGAATCTCCTAATTTTGAGGCTAGCGTTTTACTCGGCAACATCCGGTAAAATAAACCAGATTCATCGGCATTGTAAACTTGATCTGCAGTCAGTTCTTCCTTTTTAATAAAGTCTTCAAACTCTTTTTTAAATTTTTCTGCCGCTTCAACATCACCTGACAAGCTTTCTCCAGTGATTGTAAGTTGACGCACTCCATGCCGTTTTTTCCATCTGTCCAACCACCCCTGGCTAGCTGTAAAACTCGGGCCTCCATGGGGCAACTGTTTGTTCAAACTCAATGCTTTCTGTTGGATGATGGGTCCAGAAATCGGCAAACCACGTTCTCTTTCAGCACAAAACCAGACAAACAATGCTTCATCCAGAGTTTCTAGTTTAGCAGTTTTTGCTTTACACCGATTATCCAAACTGTCCTTAGAAATCATTTTGAAACAAAAGTCTTCAATGCGTTTTCTGTTCTTTTTCCAATCAGATACGGTCGATGTTCCTATTCCAAACTCAGCAGCAATGTTCTTTAACGATTCTCCCTTATCAATTCTTGTCAATGCTTCCATCCTTTTTTTCATAGTCACAACAATGTTTTTACGTTTCGTCGCCATCGCGAACAACACGCTAACGAAACAGCACAACGATACTGTACCTCGACAGTGACACTAGGACAACACGCGAACACTACCGAGATTGCAGCGCAACTGAGGAATGTTGTTTCTAGGTCAATGTCAAGTGCGAGGCGCGGGGAGGGGAAGGAGAGGGTTGAGTCACCAGTTTGCTGCGTAGCAACAGCAGGTGCGGTGAGTGCAATGAACTCGCCCGCTGGCAAGTGAATTCGAGTAATGTACCTACTGAGAATACCGATTTATTGTCTGTAAAACAAGTCTTCATTTACTACGCTGAACAACATACATGTAATTTTTTTTCCCAAAACTGGTCCGGGTTAACGAGGTTCTACTGTATTGTCATAAATAAAAATATTTTTTAAGCCAAACTGACTAAGTACATCTTATTTGAAAACCATGCGATTCCCGTGACGGACCCTGTATTTGTTTGTCAGTAAGAAACGTTTGACTCTGACTTGACATTTTCTGAAGCAAACGAAAGTACTTATAATTATTTACTGTGGCTATAATGGTTCAGAAAATATCCCTATACAAATTACTCTTACATACAGTACTTATAATTATTTACTGTGGCTATAATGGTTCAGAAAATATCCCTATACAAATTACTCTTACATACACGCATTTGTACTAAAGTGTATTTGTCCCTGCAGCGGGACATCAATTTTGAAACGTCTGTTCGAAAGTATATAAAACATGACATAACGTAATAAAGGCCACTATTAAAGTAATATTTGTATTTACCAACAAAAGCAGTGTAAGGCAGATATCACAAATCTAAACACAATCAATATTTATAAACATTAACAAACATAAGCACACCTTGTACTGTTCAATACACATCGACATTTGTTTACGTCTGTAGTACATATATGTAATGCTAGGGCGTGCATTGTTTGTTATGACGTCCCGTGCGCGGTACAAAAGCAGACAATGCTATATGTGGCCGTAAAAGCGTTGTGTATCGCTGTCGAAGTACATGTCCCCCCTCCCCCGAAGGACAAATCCAGTGAAAGCGTTAAATTTCATAATATCTAGCTCAGTCACTCCTTTAAACTCTTTCAACTCATCAATCAAGTAAATTTGAATACAGATATTGTTATATTAATTATTTTATGCCACAATATTAATATGTAATATCAATAATTTTATCAAACATTTTGTTCAGGCACCATCTTGTTATTACAAGAACATTGTAAAATTTGCTTACCTTTAAGGGCAGAATTTGGTTAAGCAAACCAGAAGTAGCGGAATGTGTTATCTGAAATAATTTACTCTTGCTTGAAATGTTTACCAATGACATTACCTTTTATTGTCATATTACATACAAAACATGTGACTCTACCATGCACAATAAGCATGCTGCTATACACCATTAGGCGTTGCGCCATGAGACGCAGTTTATAATATTCACGTTAAAATTCCCCTTGAACATTTCAGTAGCCCTCCAAAATAACATATTCAATTGTATTTAATGATATCATTATTATAAATAACTTTACAACCCAACACTTGTTATATAGTTAGATATTCTCGCATTCATTCACGCTCACATTCTTATGGTACAATTTTTCTTTTAATTTTCCCCAAATTGAGCTCATTTTTATTAGTTATTACTCAAAAATTTTGTATTGACCCTTATTTAATATTTTGTGTACCCCCATTTGTCACTTAGCTGAAGTTAGTCCTCCAGACGTCCCGTCGCTAAACTCGCACTATAGGTGTTAAAACGTTTACCGTACTTTGTGTTTGCGTTTTACATGGTTTAACGTTGAACTGTTACTTGGTTTTTCTATACAATAATTCACTTTTTACATTGTATTGACGGACGTCCGAGACTTAGTTTCATAAAATTTTGATATACGGCCGGCCGGCGTAAGTGATGATTCGTGACTAAGGACGATCTGCAACGCTTCAATTCAGAGGTGGGGAGTAACGACGTCACCAGTCTCTTTGTGTAGAGATCCACGCCTTAGTTGTTTACAAGCGCATATATTGCGTTTCTCATAATTTTGTATGACGTATACATGGGTGCAGCCTGTTGACACATTCGTCTAACAAAATTTTGTTGTTGTTTCTGGATGTATACTCTCGACCTTGACGCAATTCCTGTACACTCGATATTGCACAGTTGCAAACCTTCATAACACTTTACTAGTTTCGTATATGTGACTTTGAAATAAAAATACAATTTACATCGATTATTCCCCAAAAATACAGTAGGGCCAGAATTGTACTGTTACAAAACCCCCCTCAATGAGAGGATTTATGACAAGCATAAAAACTCTCATTGACACACTCATACTTCCTAAAGGGATCAGCTAGGATATGTCGCCACAATCCCTTACTGTTTACATAACAAAAATACAATCACTTACCTTTGGTCCAATGATGGTGACAGTACCTGCATGACCTTACTGGACTTCTCCGGAGAGATCCCAACACCGCAAGGCCAATAGGCACGTAACGCTCCTGCTCTGACGTGCCGGCCAGCTCAGGACCGCCGTCACAGCATCACCAGACACTGAAACAACAAATCAAAAATATCAAAATAGTGGCCTGGTATAGTACCATATCCCTAACTGGTCTGTTTCCCCTTAGCTATGTGCTGGTTTGTGTTAAGAAGCACTGGGTTTTCTTTAACTCCTAACACCTAGGATTATTACACCTAGTACAAGAATTATTATACAGACGTTCCATTCTCTTAGTCCACTACCATTTACATTTATAAATTTTTTCGATTCCAATCGATAATAATTAATCCTTTCCCATTAACAAGAAGAAATACAAATCTTTATACTAATGCAATAGTACTTTCAAAATATTTAAACACATAATCAAAAATTTACTCAAATAAAATTATCTATATCTCCCTCTTTCTACAATTCTGAAACATTTTATCTTTTAAATTTGCGTATAAAAGTATAAACATTACATTTTAATTTCAATTAAACTTTTATTAATTAGCCATCAATTATTTATCATTTACTACCATTTAATTCTTCACAATTTCAAATTTATTATTAACATTCATGTTAAATTATATTTCATTTCTTATTACCTTTCTACTATGAATTTTCTACTTAACCCTTCACATTTTGATCACTGATTAGTCTGGGTGACTCCTGTATTCACTATGATTTGACTTATTGAATAGGCATTTATATATCTAACCTTACTCACCTTCCTTCTAACAACCACTATTAACAACCAGATTTACATATTATGACACCAATCTCTCAATTATAAACCCCTTCACTAATTCCACTTACCTCAATTTATTCTCCTCTTTGTACTAGGATGTGTGTTCCCAACCTGGCCATATACATACCTAACCATTTGCCCTCCAACAAATATCGGCAAACACTCCCTTAAACTACTCTATCACTTGCCACAACGCCGCACGCTGATCACTCCTTACACCACTACCCTTACTACAAAATATCATCATCAACAAATATATTTACCATTCACCTTACTCACCTTCTCTATATATAATCACTAACACCACTGTGTCCCTAAAATATCTAATACTCTCTTTGTGTGTTACTGGTATCTCAAAATTCTTATTTTCTGACTCCCATTAACTTTAATTGACTAACTCAAATGCCTTTATTTTAATAATTATCACCCAGGCTCTATCCCTTTTTAACACTTTACATTACTGTGATAATTGACAATTGCATTAGAAAATTCATCCCTCACCTACTAACAACAATACATCTCAATATTCAAATATATTACATGCTTAATCATTTATTATTCATTAGAAGCTAAATCTCATCAAATCATTTTACTTCATTGTCAAACTTTCTTTTATACAACCTTAATTAAGTAATTAATTCAATTATTTAAAATGTCATCATTACCTTCATCACTTGTTTAGTCAAGAAAATGTTAATTGTTATTATTAAATCAATTAAACTATAACTTCTTGTTACATACATGGTTTACATAAAATTACATGTAATACACAACATCAAGAATACACAAATACATTGACATTAATACAAAAAAAAATATACAATCCAACTTATAATTTGTTGCCATTAACCAAAATCAGTTCATAAACAATCCATTTTAAAACCACTGTTCACATATATTAATGTTCATAAACAATAAAACACTTCATCCTGCATCATCGAACAACAGTCGAATCTTAGGTATATACAACTTATTTTTTATTAAATATATGATATTATTATTATCAATATAATATTTATTTAAATTCTTATATCTTTCCACAATGTCGTTTGAATTAATAGGCTTATTCCAAATCAATTTATCATACAACTTGTCACGATCTTATATGGTCCTGTCACCTTTAGTATTATCTGTCCTGATTAGGTCAGTTATAAAGTCATTACTATCGTCATCACAGTTATCTACTACTACACCCTTTACTTCACAAGGTAAGTAATTGTTATCATTATTATCATCATCTACTATTGCTGCTATCTCAATTTCACTATAAGGTAAGTACTCGTTATTATTATTACTTCTCTCTACAAACTCTCCATAGTTTCTATTTACTTTAAAAATCTCTATCTTTCTCTTTCTCTCACAATACCTCTCTCTCTCAATATGTCTCTCACTCTCAATATATGCAGGGGACACTAGCTCATAATTACTGCACCATCTATGAAGTGCACAAAAAATCCAGGGAACTTTATTTGTAGACATATCGTCTCCCAAATATACACTGAAGGAACTCTCGTCCTTTCTAAACACATGTGAAGCCTTTACTTCACCCCCTACTACACCATTAAGGGAAAAATTTACCCCCTGATCCACTCTACAATTATACTTTCTCTCCCCTTTCTCTCTGACTCAACACACACTAATCTCTCATCATTCTCATCTTCTACTCTCTCTAAAATTTCGTTATCACTATCAATATCCACACAATTATTTTTTAACACCATATTTTTATTTGTATTGTCATAATTCTCGTCTACTTTATTCTTTGATCTATCGAACTTCTCATTTACTAATGCTACTATTTTCTCTTTCGTTTTATCGAAACGTGCATGCATTTCATCAATTCTTTTCTCGAACTTAAAATTTTGTCTTTGGAATTCATCTTTCATTTCATTGAAATTAATTTTAATTTTATCACTTTGTTCATCAAATTTATTATTAAAACTACTCTTAATTTCTTTAATTTCGCTTTTTTGCTCATCACATTTCTTATCTATCTTTAACAGTAACTGCATCATTGCACTGATCTCATCTGTTTTATTTTCGTACTGAGTTGAGTTGGGTGTTTTTTGAACTGTATTTACTTCAACTAATCCAGTAGCACTGAACTCACCGATTTGGCTAATTAGGGTTAATTGAACGCCCATCTCACTCGTAAATGTTTCGTCAGTAACGCTGACATTTTCGTCATTATTTTTATTAGTACTCATTTTGCTTATTTATACACATGCATCCACATAACCTTATAACATAACCCTATTTCTACGTCTATGTTTACGTATCTTCAAATTATATATATTACTTCAGGTAACTGTTCCGCCCCTTCTAGTAGGCTTACTCCACATAAAATCACGTTTTATGTAGAGTCCCTGTTCGCAGAAACCATTGTTATCTTATTATTATTTTTTATTACCTTTTATAAATATGTAATATCAATAATTTTATCAAACATTTTGTTCAGGCGCCATCTTGTTATTACAAGAACATTGTAAAATTTGCTTACCTTTAAGGTGAAACTGTATTTATTTACTGCAAATGGATAATATCCATCCATAAAGGTAAGGTAAGGTAAGGTATCTCTTACCTTTCGGATTGGGGTCCAAAGTCTTTCAGACGAAAACAGCTGCAAACAGGGTTACTTAGGTTGGCGTTACGAAATATAATAACACAGTTTATTCTGGCTAAAATAACTAATTTGGATTTTATTTAATGAAATTATATAAAGTTTTACAGCTACGCAAGAACGTATCAAATTCTATCCTGGTTGATTACTACATTGATCAAAAGTTTCTTTAGTTTCCTGTTATATGGAAATCACATATAAAGTATCGATATCTCTAAATGAGAAAAACAATTCTTACAATTACTATATTTTATGACTACAGCAAGGTTTTAAAATGTTTAGTACCCAGTACTTTGTCTCACGCACTCATTCATACTTTTTACATTTTTATCTTTTAACCCCGTTCTTAGAGCTCTGTGTTTATTTTTATTTCATGGATTTATAAAATTAATTTTATAGTGTTGTGAAGGGTACTTAACCAATCCACGGCGTTTTTAACAGTTTCATCACCGTCACGGGTTACTCACGGTATCACTCATCACTCCGAACTGTCATTTATGAAGATTTTTGCTGTCACAGTACACTCCGACTTCTTTAGTTTAGCATATTTGAGTTTAGTTTTAAATTACACTTTTGGTAACATTTTGTCGGCCAACTTTATGTTGCTCGAGCACTGAGGAGATGACCGTGCTGCCCTAAATTGCAGCAGACACTTATTATGTTTTTATATTTTTATAAGATAGGCCCCTTTACTCTAGGCCTATCTTGCACGCCCGAGGCCACTATTTTTTAATGCACGAACTGTACTATATGCTGCTGCTGGCTGTGTTGTACACTCTCTGATGACAAGCTGCAGACTGTGTTTCACAAAAAGCCTGCAGCTGGGCGGTTACGCAATCCATCTGGGCAATTGTTTAGGCTAACTGTATGTGCATTGCTGGTACTGGGGCTCCTCACAGGTGAAAGTCTGGCAATTTGAAAAGTGATTGAATTGATACAATATAAAATTAAACTGGGGTAGCTCACGATTCTGTACCGTTACAAAGGGCAGAATTTGGTTAAGCGAACCAGAAGTAGCGGAATGTGTTATCTGAAATAATTTACTCTTGCTTGAAATGTTTACCAATGACATTACCTTTTATTGTCATATTACGTACAAAACATGTGACTCTACCGTTGTAACGTTAAAAAAGTCTACCAAAATATAAAATAAATAAAACCACTACCAGGACTTACCTGTTGCAGAAATTTCATCAGAAGCCCAGAGTCGCCACCTATATCTTTGAAGGACAGATATGGAGACCTTTACACTTCACCTTAATAAAACGGACAATTTTGCGATCTGACCCCACCCAATTAATAATTCAGAAGATTCCGGAACGTTAGACGAATTTTTTCAACACAGAAATGAGAACGTGGTAATGACGAAATAACTTAGTCTAACACATTTTTGTTATGAAATAATTACTTTTAATGTTCTTCTACTTGAAACTTAGATAAAATAAAATTATAATCAATCGTAAACATGGTAATTGAATTAATGGATAATATTTCTATCTGAAATAAATATTACGTTTATTGTTCTTAGTATAGACAGGTTAATTTAATCATTATATTATATTTATATAATATTATAAGTACAGCCCAGCCTGCTCACTCTCTCATATTATCTACAATACCTTCTTTTTAGAAAATCCCATTTAGTTTTACTCACGCACATATATCGAGGCCTCGCCCGAACACGCGTTCTCGCTTTGTTATTCACGGCACATGTTTCACTCGCTGACCACTGTACTTCTCTCGTTATATATCCATTACTTCCTCGGGTCCCGGTCGGTATTAACTCTATTGTTGACTCAGTTACATTTTATAAACTACACCGACCGGGTCCGAACAAAAATGTCTGTGTCTGTAGCTGAAGTTGGTTGTTCGTGGACTATATGGCGTCGCTGCTTAATGTCGACTGGAACCGAGAACGTAACAGGTACATCTCCCTTTCTCTGGCGGTAATGGTTGTGCACTGCCACTATGTTTTCGTCGCTCATGCTCAGTTGTTGTGAGCTAGCCATTTTATATACGGAATGGCAGAGTTGTATTCTGGATACCAAAGTACAATATTGGCTTTGGCTCTGCTGACGTCATTGATAGTAGGCGGTCTCTTGGCAGTATTTCCGGGACGTCTTGGAGAAGACGACGAATATTTTTTACGCTCTGGCCATCTTAATTTTTAGTCCAGTGCGTCCTTTTGAGCGCGTGCGGGTGTAGTTGCGCTTGAGCGTTGACACACATGTACAGAGTTCTGCGAATTTTGAAGGGGGCAAATTCTTCGCCCGTATTGCTCAACAACAAACTGCGTCGATGCCTTTGTTTCAAACTGTTTCTTAACACCGTTCTGTTACACAATGGAAATAACGTTGCCATTCATTCTGTTATAATGGAATGAATTTCGTTACACAATAATTTTCACAACTTTTAGACAAACCCGCCCAAAAATGAAATCAATAAAAAATATAAATGTCCCAAACTGTTCAAAATAAAAAATACCCCAAAAATTGACCCGCTACAGCGTGCACAATAAGCACGCTGCTATACACCATTAGGCGTTGCGTCATGAGACGCAGTTTATAATATCCACATTAAAATTCCCCTTGAACATTTCAGTAGCCCTCCAAAATAACATATTCAATTGTATTTAATGATATCATTATTATAAATAACTTTACAACCCAACACTTGTTATATAGTTAGATATTCTCGCATTCATTCACGCTCACATTCTTATGGTACAATTTTTCTTTTAATTTTCCCCAAATTGAGCTCATTTTTATTAGTTATTACTCAAAAATTTTGTATTGACCCTTATTTAATATTTTGTGTACCCCCCATTTGTCACTTAGCTGAAGTTAGTCCTCCAGACGTCCCGTCGCTAAACTCGCACTATAGGTGTTAAAACGTTTACCGTACTTTGTGTTTGCGTTTTACATGGTTTAACGTTGAACTGTTACTTGGTTTTTCTATACAATAATTCACTTTTTACATTGTATTGACGGACGTCCGAGACTTAGTTTCATAAAATTTTGATATACGGCCGGCCGGCGTAAGTGATGATTCGTGACTAAGGACGATCTGCAACGCTTCAATTCAGAGGTGGGGAGTAACGACGTCACCAGTCTCTTTGTGTAGAGATCCACGCCTTAGTTGTTTACAAGCGCATATATTGCGTTTCTCATACTTTTGTATGACGTATACATGGGTGCAGCCTGTTGACACATTCGTCTAACAAAATTTTGTTGTTGTTTCTGGATGTATACTCTCGACCTTGACGCAATTCCTGTACACTCGATATTGCGCAGTTGCAAACCTTCATAACACTTTACTAGTTTCATATATGTGACTTTGAAATAAAAATACAATTTATATCGATTATTCCCCAAAATACAGTAGGGCCAGAATTATACTGTTACAATATGGCTGAAGCGGGAATGAACTTTGAAATCTCCTCAAGAATGGCTCGCACTCACGAGAAAGAAACTAACTAATCTGAATGGAAACATATGAAGGGAGGAGGGACACTGCATTACTGCCAACGTAGTGACATAATACAGCAGTGACACCTGACACAAGAGAGGGAAATTCAAATATGTTCAAACCTACCTTACACATAAAATGTAATACACTAACATAATGTATGTATATTATTTTAAAAAATAAAGTCTTTGTTTCCCAGTTTATAACCATTTTTATATGTAAATTTCTACAATGTATTAAACTATAAATAATTACGGTATGTTTTATGGTTTATGAAATAACCCCCCCCCCCCCCGACTTTTCACCAGGTTTTCCCTGACTTTCCCAGTCTGTGGGAACGCTGTCATATTATGATTGTGAACCAACGATAACGGTGAACATTGAACGCTAAAATCCAAACTTTACTTTTTGACTCCCCTCACAAGCATACAATGTCACTGAGCACTGAGCTGCTGCTTGTGACACGGGACTTTACAACTGGGGTCATGATGTTTTAACACTTCACAGTAGAGATGTGCTAAACTAGTATTTGAAAATAACAGGTACGAACGAAACCGTTCCAAAAAATAACACGTACAAATACCTGTTATTATAAACATTCATGTACTATGTAATTTGTTATAAGAAATAATTTATACTAGTAATTTTGTAAAAACCACTATGTTGTCTTTGGTATTGACGAGTGCTTTCCGCAGTCAAGCCATCTTCAGGTCATTTACCAACAGAGAAATATGAAACTGTTCACTTCTTATATACCGTTCTACCGGACCTATCTAGCCCTGCCCCCTGACGGAGTAGCGTCTTACTTAGCTCCACCCATAGTGGGCTGTCTTACATTACCAATTTTGTAGCCGTTTCAATTCACGTTAACTCATCTTCTACTCTTTTTTGTTGTCTAATAAGCTGCTAAATATTTCCTCATTTTCAAATGTGGTTTTTATATTCATTAGTCTTTTTTCATCTTTATTTCTAATTTTTAATATTTCCACTTCTTCCTTTAATTTCCTTTCTTTTTCTTTACTCATCATTTTTATTATCTTATAATTTACAACTGGATCTATGAATTTATGTCCTTCTATAAAATGCCTAGCGTATAATGAATTCTATAAAACAGGTTAATTATCTTCTGTCACGTTTCTTTGAATCCAATTGCGGGATTACTCGAGTTTCGATCACAACTGTGTCATCATCAGATCTTATATACAAAAATGGTTAAAACTCAATTTTTGGATGTTTGTACATCACGTCAGATAATAAAAACAACACGTACACGGTATAAAACATTAAATAAAATAACACACAATAAATATAAATATAAAACAAAACGTAATAACACACAAAACATGCGGCCGTCACGAACCTGTACAGGAACGCCTCCACGGTAAAACTAATCGATACCGGCTTGACTTTCGTTCAAATTTATCGATCTGATATAGCCAATTTCTCGTTCTATATGATTGATTCTAGGGTCATTCCATGTCAATTCAACCAGGCCATCTCACCCACCATCTCAGATGTTGATGAAAGTTGGCTTATTTGTTCTCCCTACAGAG
Organism: Magicicada septendecula; assembly: GCA_034769895.1. Classification (NCBI taxonomy): domain Eukaryota; kingdom Metazoa; phylum Arthropoda; class Insecta; order Hemiptera; family Cicadidae; genus Magicicada; species Magicicada septendecula. The sequence continues at coordinate 489,663,368 of CM068370.1, read as the reverse complement.
ACCACACCAAATTTTAACCCTCTATCTCTATCCGTTGTCATTGTATAGGCTTTCAAAGTTTTGAAATTTTAGTGTTTTTAACAATCAGATGTTGCGAAATGAGACTTGCTACTCTTTTGAAAATAATTTGTAACTTTTTTATTTATCATCCAATCTTTGTGAAATTTTGTAGTTATATACTCTAAAGTATAAGGATTCTAGAAAAAAATACACAACACTTTTAAGTAAAACTACTTAGGCTGGAAAAAATGTTTTATTTGATTCTTTGTAGTTTTTTTGGAAAAAACATGGTTTAGCATTAAATTGAATATCACAGAAAGGGAAAGGGATAATCATAAAAACCTTTTTTTTCAAAATAATCCTCAATACGTGGGCTATCATATGAAAAAATAAAATTGATGGGGTTTTTATTCCTTTGTTGTTTTTTTTCTGTTAAAGGTAAGTTTTTAAAAATTTTTATTCAGCGATTTAACTAAGCCATAGACATTTAAAAAGGTCTTAAGTATTTTTTTTTAATAAAACTAAAATTTTAAGTGATTTTGAAGATTGTGATGAAGACAACACCATTGAATTTAATCAATGGATTTCAACTGACAGAACACAAATGATTACATGTTCTGCAAAAATTGGTGAATTTATTGATGACCTTTCATCTAAATTGGAAAAAGTTGTCCCACACTCTTACGTTGCAAAGTCTCAATCAAAATATTTCAAGATACTTAAAGAATCTTCTGATGCAAACGTTGCCACAGTATCAATTGACTTGAGTGAAAATTACTCTTTTACTATCCAGGACGAAGCCCAAGGATACCACTGGACATCTGACTCTTGCACTGTACATCCTATTATAATTAACCTTAAAAGTATTGAAGGCGAAAGATTGGTTTTGTCTCTTTGTGTGATATGTGACGACATGAAACATGATATTTGTATGGTCTACAAAATTCAAGAAATTGTGACAGAGTTCATTAAAGAAAAGTATTCACATGTTACAAAAATCCACTATTTCAGTGATGGCTGTGCAGGCAAATATAAAAATAAATTTAATTTTATAAACCCTTGTCTGCACAAAAAAGATTTTAAGATCAGGGCGCAGTGGTCGTTATTTGCAACTAGCCATGGGAAAACTGAGTGTGATGGTATAGGAGGCACTGTTAAAAGGCTAGCACGAAAGGAAAGTCTACAAAGACCTCTTGGACATCAAATATTATTTCTAGCAGATTTGTTTGAGTTTTGTAAAGTCAACATCACCAAAGTTAATTTTCATTTTATTTCTAAAGATTCTGTAAATCAGATATGTTCTGACCTTGTGGAACGCTTTGAAGATGTACAAACACTTCCAGGAACCAGAAGTTTCCATAACTTTAAGCCATTAGATTGTTTAGGGAACTTGGAAGCAAGGAGGATCAGTAGTGATGAGAAACCCACCTTTACATATAATTTAAAGAATAAATAGACATCACTTGTAAGAGAAGAAAATTTGAACCCATCATCATGCTATGTAGCTTGTAAATATGACAATCTGTGGTACTTTGGAATCATCACTAAATTAAATAAAGAAGAAGATGATATGACTGTTCAATTTTTGCATCCTGCAGGACCATCGCCATCATTTCATGGCCCAAACGAGAGAACATTTGCCCGATGCCAATTCCTCATGTGCTTGCAATTGTTGAGTCTCCTCACACATCAACTGGAAGAGCCTACAGATTCTCAGAGGAGTGTATGAGATCAATTAAGAAAAAAATGTTACTCCATTAAATTTCTTTGACTGTACATACTGTAAATAACAAATATTGGAATGCAGTTTTGGTAAATTTCCAGACTTTGTTATTAATGTACATAATGTTAAAAAATATTTGATCTTTTGTGTCAGCATTAAAAAAAATTCTTGAACAAGAATTAAATTTCTATGGCTTAGTAAAATCACTGAATAACAAATTTTTAAAAACTTACCTTTAACAGAAAAAAACACAACAAAGGAATGAAAACCCCATCAATTTTATTATCCCTTTCCCTTCCTGTGATATTCAATTTAATGCTAAACCATGTTTTTTACCAAAAAAACTGCAAAGATCCAAATAAAACATTTTTTCCAGCCTTAGTAGTTTTACTTGAAGGCGTTGTGTATTTTTTTGTAGAATCCTTATACTTTAGAGTATATAACCACAAACTTTCACAAAGATTGGATGATAAATAAAAGAGTTACAAATTATTTTCAAAAGGTTAGCAAGTCTCGTTTCGCGACATCCGATTGTTAAAAACACCAAAATTTCAAAACTTTGAAAGCCTATACAATGAAACTGGAGAGACATAAAGGGTTAAAATTTGGTGTGGTTACTTATCTCTGTAGGGAGAACAAATAAGCCAAGTTTCATCAAAATCTGAGATGGTGGGTGGGAAAATGATTTTTTTTTTTTTTTGTTGAATTGATATGGAATGACCCTCTATTAAACAAAATATTATTTGTATGTACTGATTTTTCGTTTAGGACGCGATTTTAATCCTCCTTTATAGCCTTATATATCTCAAACCGTTCGAGAGTGTCTAGCTTTAGTGATTTCTTACATTTATGTAAGATGTCTAAATTCTCACCAATAGGGGAACATGGGGCATAACGGGGTAGTGGGGCAGAACGGGGTACAGCCTTTATTTTTTACAGACAGTGTGCAATCTGTTGGAATTTCTCATAACTACGTCAGTATAGTATTACCTATTACCACACAGAGATTGGCAGCCATTGTTGCTGTCTTTGTGTATGATTAAGGTGCTGCACCATATTTGCTTGTGTTTCTACAATATCGCGCACTTCTTCTAGCTCATGTAAGTAAGAGTGAGTTAATTGTAATTTATTACCGTGTATACTGTATTATAACATGTTTCATACACTTCTAATCCTGATGTTTTCGTTAAGCTTCGTGAAAACTTTATCCTGTCACAACGCTATAACCTAAAAATGTAACTGTGGGGCAGAACGGGGTGGGGCACAACGGGGTAGTACCCCATTCTGCCCCACGTATTTTTCATAGGGGTTTCATTAATAAAATGTAGGCTAATTGGTTTTTCGCGTTGTTTGTGTTTGTAGAATGGTGAGAGATTACAAAAGAAAGACGCAGAGGCAAGAGTGGTCGGCAGTTTCCATGCAAGAAGCTGTTCAAGCAGTAATAAATGGCTCAATGGGATACAAAAAGGCAGCTCTTCAGTTCAAAGTGCCACAAACAACTTTAGAGCGCCACGTTAAGAAAAAAAGAGATGATCCAGAGCATTCTGTGAAGAAATCTATGGGACCTTTCACTTGTGTTTTTAATGAAGCACAAGAATCCGAGCTTGTGGATTATTTAACTAAAATGGAGGCTCAACTCTTCGGTCTTACTATCAATGAACTTCGTGACCTTGCTTTCCAGCTAGCAGAGCGAAATAAATTGAATCATCCATTTGGTGAGAATGGAAATGCTGGTGTAGACTGGGCAAGAGGATTTTTAACTCGCCACCCTAATTTAAGCATAAGAAGACCTGAGGCTACGTCTGCAGCTCGTGTGATGGGCTTCAATAAGGTTGCTGTAAAACAGTTCTTCAGCCATCTATCCTACGTAGCTGATACTTACCAGCTTACACCAGACAGGATTTATAACTGTGATGAAACAGGTCTAACTGTAAACCCTAAAGGGCATTCGAAGATAATAGCAAAAAGAGGCCGTAGACAGGTTGGCACAGTCACATCAGCCGAGAGGGGTCAAACTGTTACAGCTGAAATATGCTTTTCAGCTGCTGGAACCTACATCGCTCCAATGCTAATTTTTCCTAGAAAACGGATGCAGCAGGAATTTGAGACCGGACTTCCCCCAAGTGCGACTTCACAGGTCCATGAAACAGGATGGATGACCAAAGAACTTTTTTTAGTTTGGTTTGAAAAGTTCATATCTTTTAGAGGAGCAAAAAAAGAGAAACCAATGCTACTACTCTTGGATGGGCATTCAACACACACGAAAAGTTTAGCACTAATTGATATGGCTCGTGCAAATGGAGTGATTCTCTTGTGTTTCCCTCCCCACTGTTCCCATAGACTCCAACCCCTTGACGTTGCATTTATGAAGCCCTTAAGTAAATACTATGAGGAGGAAGTCCGTAAATGGCTTAGATGCAATCCAGGAAAAGTGGTGACATTATTCCAGATCGCTTCTCTGTTTGGTACCGCCTATGTTCAAGCATCAACAATGATGACAGCCGTGAACGGGTTCCGGAAAACAGGCATATGGCCTGTTGATATGAATGTTTTTAATGATGCAGATTTTTTGCCTTCGGTAACTACAGACATCCAGCTCCCTACTGACATTGCTAATGAGGCTACAGTTTTAAATATACAGGCAGACCTGACCTCACCATCTCTGAGTAGTCCTGAAAAACTTAATATGCCGAGCTGTAGTAGGCCTAATTTCAAATGTGCCACCCCGGAAAACATTTTACCCATACCAAAAATTTCTCAGGAAAATAAACGTGTTTCAAAAAATCGTGGTAAAAGTACTATCTTAACATCATCACCATATAAAAATAAGCTACAGAGTGCTGAAAAAAAATTAAAGTGGGGTCAAGAAACCAGTGAAAAGACGCCTTTTACTTTCTAAAAAAGCTCTGAAAAAATATCCAGATAAACAGAGAAACATATCACCTGAAAATGACAAAAACTATAACCTTAACAAACCAACTGTTTTCGTAACTCCTCAGTCATCTAGTGAAGAAGTCGATAGCAAAGATGAGTGTCTCTACTGTCATGATTTTTCTGAAGAAGGTTAGATTAGATTGTTTCTTGCCTAAAACGGGCTCACAACTCTTGCGCAGGAATCGAAAGTGAAGATGAGGATGTCACACACATTTGTGCTCTTTGTGAAACATGAAGTTCATTTAAGAAATATAGATTTTTGTTTTTTGACAATAATGCTTTTTGTATTACATGACAGAATTTTATAAAAAGGAAGGTACCCCATTGTGCCCCACCAGTGGGGCAAAACGGGACAAATGACATGTATTTGTTTAATCTAAGATATATAGAATGTGTTTTTACCAAATTAAAATGTAATTATAATTTCTTGTACTTAATGTAATAATAAAAGTATTTATATTTAAAACAGAAAATTTTGAAACATTTATTATAAAATATTTGTGTTCAAACATTAAGTACCCCGTCCTGCCCCACGTTCCCCTACTCTTTATGTTATGGTCATGTAAGCTTAAATGTTCAGCAATGTAGATCTTACTACATTTGACTTGGAGCTTGGGATGTGTTCTTTATAACGTAATTTGAACGAACGACCCGTTTGTCCTATATAGAATTGTGTGCAATCCGAACAATTAAGCCTATATACACCAGTACCGTCAAATACATCGGAAGGTTTATTTTTGTTTGTGAACATAAGTTTTTTCTCGAGCTTATTATTTGCCTTTGAAGCCAAAATAATATTTTGCTTTTTTAATTGGTTTTTTTAAAGTATGATGTAATATTTCACCATATTCTATTGCAATATATTTTTTTACTTTTTCTTTAGACACATCAATATTTATTGGTCTATTTTGTTTTTTATTAATTATTCTATCTACTATATGACTTTTATACCCACTGGCTGTCGCTATGTGTTTAATAATGTCTAGTTCGTTTTTATAATCTTCCGTAGATAGGGGCAATACCAGCAATCTATGAATCATACAATTAAACAATGCCATTTTATGTGAAAAAGGGTGATAAGATGAGGCATGAATAGCATGATCTGTGGTTGTTGGTTTTCTGTAAATATTAAAGTTAATTTTGAAATTTATTTTTGTTAAAGTTAAATCTAAAAAATTAATTTTATTATTCATTTCCGTTTCTAATGTGAATTGTAAACTATTTGTAATAGTATTCATATATTTATTAAGCATCTCTAATTGCCTGCAATTGCCATTATAAATCATTATTGTCATCCATATATCGTCGATAAAATAAAATTTTTTTATAATGTTTGTTTTTAGTTGATAATATTTCGTTTGTTTCAATGTGGTTTAAGTAAATTTCTGCCAGGATGCCTGATAATGGGGATCCCATCGCTAATCCATCCCGCTGTAAATAATATTTGTTATCAAAAGTAAAATAATTTTGTTCCAATATTACCTTTGTCAAATTAATTAGCTCATCGACTGTTTCATGGTTTAATGTGGATTTAGAGAGCAATAAACTTTTTGCTATTTCCAACGTTTCACTAATTGGTACGTTCATGTATAAATTGACTATGTCGAATGAAGCAAGGGTGTGTCTCGATTCGATTGTAATTGTTTTTGTAAGCTCGACCAGTTTTAAACTATTTTTCAAACTATAGTTCTTATTGAACACTATGTTATCTTAAAATTTTTTAGAGTTTTTTGGCAATTTTATATGATGGTGCAGACGTGAAATTTACTAAAGGACGGACAGGCATATTATTTTTGTGTATTTTTGGAAGGCCCCTAAGTCTAGGTGCCTTGGGATCTATCATTTTTAAGTATTTTTTCTCTTCGTTCGTTATGATGTATTTGGTTTTATTTAATATTGATTTCACATTATTATTAAATTTAACGGTGGGGATCGCTCTTAATCTCAATAATGTTATTTTTTTAATAAATTCCTGTATTTTGTTTTTATAATTCTCGTGAGTTAAAATTACGAGTGTTTGGCCTTTGTTCGCTTTGGTGAAGATTGCGTTATGGTCTATCAATTTCGCCTTTATCTCATTAAATACCCTGGTCTCGTTATTGTAACTAGTTTTTATATTTTCGACCTTCATAACTTTTTTTATTTTATTATCAACTGCATGTCTTATTACTGTTTTTGTTTCTTCATTGGATATGGAATTTATTGCAGTTTCAGCGTTCAAAACTTCATTAAAGAGTGAATGTTTGAATCCATTGTTTTTAAAACTGTACTTTAAGCCTTTGTTCAAAAGGTTGGTTTCTTCATTGTTGAAGTTAATTCCGGTAAGATTAACTACACGAGGATAAAACTGATGACTTATTATATTGTTCTCTTGTGTGTCGTTCTGTTTTTTCAATAAGTTTCAGTAATAAGTCAGGCAGTTGATAATAAAATAAAAAAAGTTATGAAGGCTGAAAATATAAAAAATATAAAAACTAGTTACAATAACGAAACCAGGGTATTTAATGAGATAAAGGCGAAATTGATAGACCATAACGCAATCTTCACTAAAGCGGACAAAGGCCAAACACTCGTAATTTTAACTCACGAGAATTATAAAAACAAAATACAGGAATTTATTAAAAAAAATAACATTATTGAGATTAAAAGCGACCCCACCTTTAAATTTAATAATAACGTGAAATCAATATTAAATAAAACCAAATACATCATAACGAACGAAGAGAAAAAATACTTAACGGAAATGAATAATAATAAAATTAATTTTTTAGATTTAACTTTAACAAAAATAAATTTCAAAATTAACTTCAATATTTACAGAAAACCAACAACCACAGATCATGCTATTCATGCCTCGTCTTATCACCCTTTTTCACATAAAATGGCATTTTTTAATTGTATGATTCATAGATTGCTGGTATTGCCCCTATCTACGGAAGATTATAAAAACGAACTAGACATTATTAAACACATAGCAACAGCCAATGGGTATAAAAGTCACATAGTAGATAGAATAATTAATAAAAAACAAAATAGACCAATAAATATTGATGTGTCTAAAGAAAAAGTAAAAAAATATATTGCAATAGAATATGGTAAAATATTACATCATACTTTAAAAAACCAATTAAAAAAGCAAAATATTATTTTGGCTTCAAAGGCAAATAATAAGCTCGAGAAAAAACTTTTGTTCACAAACAAAAATAAACCTTCCGATGTATTTGATGGTACTGGTGTATATAGGCTTAATTGTTCGGATTGCACACAATTCTATATAGGACAAACGGGTCGTTCGTTCAAATTACGTTATAAAGAACACATCCCAAGCTCCAAGTCAACTGTAGGAAGATCTACATTTGCTGAACATTTAAGCTTACATGACCATAACATAAAGAGTATTGGTGAGAATTTAGACATCTTACATAAATGTAAGAAATCACTAAAGCTAGACACTTGTAACAGTACAATTCTGGCCCTATTATATTTTGGGGAATAATGGATATAAATGGTAATTTTTATTTCAAAGTCACAGATACGAGACTAGTAAAGTTTTATAAGGGTTTTTAACTGCGCAATATCGAGTGGAGAGGATTGGCGTCAAGGTCGAGCGTATACGTCCAGAAACAACAACAATCTTTTGTCATACAAATGTGTCAACCAGCTGCGCCCATGATTACGTCAGCCAAAGGTATGCAAGGCGTATTACATACGTTTGTAAACAAATAGGGTTGGGCGAGATACACAAAGGAATGAGTGACGCAGTTTGTCTCCCACCTCTGTATTGCAGCGATGCGAACAAAGACAGTCTCGTCTCATCAGAGTAGCGTGCCGGCCGGCAATTCTCTAAAAGCTACTTATATCTAAATTTTACACAACCAAGTTTTTGTTATATAATGTAAAAGTGCAGTATTGGTATAAATATGAAGTAACAGTGCAACGTAAAACGTAAACAAAAGTTTTCGTAAAAGTTTTAACATCTATTAGTGCATTTTCAGCGATGGGACGTCTGCAGGACAATAATTTCAGCTAAGTAACAATGTGGGGTACCCAAAAAGTTTAGATAAGGGCAAGACAAATTTTTCAGTATTCAATAATAAAAATGAGCTCAATTTGGGAAAAAATTAAAAGAAAATTATACTAAGAATGCGAGCGTGAGCGAATGAGAGGATGTCTAACTAAATAACAAGTGCTGGGTTGTGAAATTACTTATAATATTATGATATCATAAAAAATACAATTGAATATGTTATTTTGGAGGGCTATTGAAATGTTTAAGGGGATTTTTTGACTTAAATAATGTAACTGCGTCTCATGACATAACACCTCATGGTGGATAGCAGCGTGCTTGTTTTCGCACGGTAGAGTCACATGTTTTGTAAGTAATATGTTATTAAAAGGTAATGTCATTTGGTAAACATTTCAAGCAAGAGTAAATTATTTCAAATAACACATTCCGCTATCTTCTGGTTCGCTTAACCGAATTCTGCCCTTAACGGTAAGTAAATCTAATGTGCTTGTATATAACAAGATGGCACCTGAACAAAAGTTGAATAAAATTATTGATATTCCATATTAATATTATGGCAGTAATAAAATAATATAACATTGGCGCCCGAAACAACAGGGACTCTACATAAAATTTTATTTTATGTGGGGTAAGCCTACGGGAAGGAGCGGACAGTTATCTGAAATAATATATATATATATAATTTGAAGATACGTAAACATAAACGTAGAGACAGGTTATGTTATAAGATTATATGCATGCATGTATTATAAATAAGCAAAATGAATACTGGTGACGATAATAATGTAGAAGTCAGCATAACTGACGAAGCAGTTATGAGTGAGATGAGTGTTCAATTAACCCCAATTAGCCAGACTGGTGAGTTCAATGCCACCGGATTAGACGAATTAAATACAGTTCAAATAACACCCATCTCAACTCAGGACGAAAATAAAACAGATGAGATTACTGCAATGATGCAATTACTGTTAAAGTTAGACGAGAAGTTTGATGAGCAAAAAAGCGATTTCAATGTTAAATGTAATAACTTGAATGACAAATTTGATGAACAGAGTGTAAGATTTGATAATTTTGATAAAAAATTTAACGAGCAGAAAAATGAAATCAGAAATAGTTTTGATGAAAAGTTCAATAAAATGACAAACGAAATAAAAAGACAAAATGTTAAGTTCGATAAAAGAATCGATGAAATGCATACACATTTCGATCAAATGAAAGAAAAAACAATAGCGTTAGTGAATGAGAAGTTCGATAGACCAAAGAATAAAGTAAACAAGAATTACGAGAATAAAATGGGGGTAGAGAATAGTGGAGGTAGTAATAATGATACATTTACAGAAAATAGTGCTAGTTTAAGTGCTGTGAAGATAAAACACGAGGTAGGTGAGGTGAATACGAGTGAAAATCAGAAAGAGGTTAGTTCAAGTGCAAACAAGGTGCTAATTAATAAAGTGAGTAACAATGATGATTTGAATAATGAGTTCACAGGTAATAATCTATAATATATTTGCTAAAGCCCACTCACTGACTCATCACTGTATCTCAACAATGACAAGGCCTAAAAAGATGAAACTTTACATAGATATTCACTAGATACTGTAGATGTGCAATAAGACGGGGTTTAACAAAATTCAAAATTTAAGGGGGGTTTTGGAGGGGTCAAAGTGACCGATTATTCTCATACTCACTCACTCACTCATCACTGTATCTCAACAATGACAAGGCCTAGAAAGACGAAACTTTACATAAATATTCACTAGATACTGTACATGTGCAATAAGACGGGGTTTGACAAAATTCAAAATTTTAGGGGGGTCAAAGTGACCGAATATTCTCATAAGAAATACATGACAGTTAAAACGTGACAACTGTTAGGCAGCTTCTAAATGAGATAGAAACATGAAATTTGTTCTACAAGTTAACTTAACCCTCTTTTAAAGAACACAAAGGTCAATCTTAAATAATTTTAATTAAAACTACCCTAAAGAAATCTATAATATATTTGCCAAAGCCCACTTACTCACTTAGTCATCATTGTATCTCAAGAACAACAGGGCCTACAAAGAAAATATTTCCGAATAAACTGATTCAAAGTTGTAAAAGGAGCGTAATAAATATATAGAAAACATTTGTCGGTAGAAAACAATATTATACGATATATTAACTATTGTCTTAAATAAATATTAATTAATTATGAACACATGAATTTTATGGATTCCTGCGATAAGAACGTGTTCCCAGAAGTACTATCACACAATTTACATAACATATTTGTTTACGTTGCAATGTAGTCCATAAAGAGTTGTTATGTTTAGTCTGGTCTGGACACAACTCGGACACACTTGTGTCATGGGGTTCAGTCTAAAGGCCACTGATAACAGGCCAGAATGCTGCTTTGTTCAGTTCAGTTCAGTCGCTACACTGCCACTGCACACTCCTGCTACTTTGTTTAAGACAATTATTTTGTTAGTTTTAGTTTGAGCATTGGATATTCTTGATTTTTTATTAGTTTGTATCTTATTTTTTAGTTTATTTGTCAAGTTTGCAAGTTTGACTATTTTTCTTATTTTTGCAGTGTAGATTCCACTTTATTAAATAGGTTTTTGTTCTACCGCCGTTGTTGCTCTTACAGTTTTTGTTAAGAAGAGAATAATTTTGTTTTAGTTTGTTTTGTTAACTAACAAATACTTACGTCCCAGTGAGGGCGGCATCTGTTAACTACCAGCTATTATTCTTTTTATATACATAAACTATGGTACTTATATATGTATAATGTTGGTCAAAACATGGTACACATGTGTACTTACCGGGATCCTTGCCGGTGAACATGTGCTTCTCCGTTTTAAACACTTTTTTACCTAAGGGGTGCCAGGATTCGGAACAGCGAGATTTGTTTAAACAGAAAAAGTGACACAATGAAGACACAAACTCTTTAGCTACTGTAACTACTCGTTTTAATTTCCCACATAATAAAATATACAGTCGTAAAACATACATAAAGGCCTAACCCAAAATGGCTGCCAGTATTAACTCAAAACAAAATGGCGGCTATCTTTCTTTATTGTTTTCTTTTATTAATTTAATTAAATCAGTACTGAGAAGCCTCATCATTAAAATTAGTTAGATTCCTTTTTATTTTATACTGCAGTTAAAGTATCGTATATCAACACAAACCAATGCCCTATACGTATATAGGCATGGCCACGCCCTAGTGCAATCACACGCTCACTCACACGTTACTGTAATTACATTTTATACAATTTATTATTTCATTTATTGAGCTCATGAATAAATATAAAGAGAGATAAATTGTGACTTCTCTGTGGTAAGCGGATCGTCGCTCCCTCGCTGGCCTCAGATGTATCCCAGGAGTATGATCGGTGTTGAATTCATTACAAGTTAGATTTTTCTGCACTGACTCTACATTAAAGGTGTTATAGTATGTACTTTGGTTTACTGTTCTCTACTACATGTTTGATATCACATTTTACAAGATTCTAATTGTTGTTCACAACTTTTGATGAAAATTAATTCCACCAGCGATACATCGCTGTGGCCTCTCTAGTAGACGGTGATGAACTGAGACCGATTAATGTACAATTTTATGCTTGTGTGCGTGACTTTGACGTCATTAAGCTCTGTTCTGCAGAACAACGCCCTAGTCGTACGCATTGTTTTCAGTGCGTCATTGTTTTTTCTATGACGGAATAACTTTATTGTCCAATCACAATCTATATGTAACAGACTTCATCACCATCTCCGCCATGGCTGTTTCCGACTCCCGCACGTTCCAACGGTGACCTTGGTATGATACACTGCCTGATTTTGCTTGGTTCTCTCTTTATATTGGGACAATGGACCTAACCACTCTGTATGTTCATAGTTACACAATAAAACATTGAAAATAACCCTTATAACCCATAATTATGGAATGGGGTCAAAATGTACTGTTACAGTTTTAAATAAGCTTTCTTTTCTACTTTTTCTATTTGTTTTATTAGTTTGTATCTTATTTTTTAGTTTATTTGTCAAGTTTGCAAGTTTGACTATTTTTCTTATTTTTGCAGTGTAGATTCCACTTTATTAAATAGGTTTTTGTTCTACCGCCGTTGTTGCTCTTACAGTTTTTGTTAAGAAGAGAATAATTTTGTTTTAGTTTGTTTTAAATAAGCTTTCTTTTCTACTTTTTCTATTTGTTTTATTAGTTTGTATCTTATTTTTTAGTTTATTTGTCAAGTTTGCAAGTTTGACTATTTTTCTTATTTTTGCAGTGTAGATTCCACTTTATTACATAGGTTTTTGTTCTACCGCCGTTGTTGCTCTTACAGTTTTTGTTAAGAAGAGAATAATTTTGTTTTAGTTTGTTTTAAATAGGCTTTCTTTTCTGCTTTTTATATAAATTCTATATGCCTAATACATGATGGAACAAATTGAAGTTGATGGGATCATGGTACCTCACCGTATTGTGCCTGTGGGTGCAGATGGGTCGTGCTTCTTTTACTCCCTGTCTTACCTCATGTACGGTACTGTCTCCCATGCGTCTCAAGTGCGAACAAGCATTGTACAGTACATTTGTAACAACTGGCAATGGTTTGAGGAGCATAAAATGATGGCATGTGGTAACATTTATAGAAGTTTGGCTGAATACCGTGCTCACATGTCTCTGTACACCACACATACCACCCACTGTGAAATTCAGGCTGCTGCCGAAATATACCCTTACCATCTGGTGGTGTATCGTGATGGTGAGATGATTGTACAGCCTGATGAGTATGAGGAGGGAAAGCCCATATTGCGATTCAAGTGTTCTGGACCCATGATGAATGCCCACTTTGAACCTCTTAGTCCTCAATACATTCCTCCTTATACATCAACTGTTGTTAACCGTCCCATCTGCACCTCGCTTGGTACTGAGAGCCTAGAAAAAATCGTTGTCGAGCAAACTGCCCAAGACCAATCCGACGATGATATACCACTTACTGTTGTTAACCGTCCCATCTGCACCTCGCTTGGTACTGAGAGCCTAGAAAAATTCGTTGTCGAGCAAACTGCCCAATACCAATCCGAGGATGATATACCACTTATTTATTTGCTAAACTCTGCTAAACGTGATATCCAGAACTGTTGTGTGACGCCCCCTACTGACCTAATTTCGTCTTCCTCAGAGATCAGTGCTACAGTTGATTCGAGTGTTGGGAAGAAAAGAAGAAAAAATCGACGTTCAAGAGTTAATGACAGAATCAAAAGACACAAAAATAGGGAGTCCGTAAGAAAATACAGTAGCAAAAAAGTTCATAGAGAGGCTGTTAAAAGATACAACAAGGCAAACCCTGACGTTAACAGGGGTTCAGTTTCTAGATACTCAAAGAAAATCCGGAAGTTAATCAGGATGCTGTTCGAAGGTACACTGAGAAGAGGCAACTGATCCCATGGAAAACAAAGTCTTTATCAGGATTTAAATATGACCGTAGTACAGACTACAATAATGACAAGGTTGTTTCTCTTGGTCACCACATTGAATGCAAGTGGTGCCATGCGAAAAAGTGGAAAGAAGAGAGCCCTGGCTTATGCTGCAGCAATGGCAAGGTTCGTCTTCCTTCTACTCAACAGCTTCCTGAGCCGCTCCATAGTCTTCTTACTTACAGTCACCGCCAGTCTCAGCATTTTTTATCAAATACCAGAAAGTATAACGGATGTTTTCAAATGACTTCATTTGGAGCTAAAGAGGTGCACGAAGGAAATTTCATGCCAACTTTTAAGGTCCAAGGACAGGTTTACCATAGAATAGGAAGTTTGTTACCTTATCCCCAGCAAGACCCCTCTTTTCTACAAATTTATTTTGTTGGAAACGATGAAAAAGAAACAGAAATCAGATCCAACCTCTTTACTGTGGTTGTGGTTAAGCCTTGGTTAGTTGGCCAACTTCAAAAATGTCTGCATGATAACAATCCCTACATACGAGATTTTAAAACTGCAATGGAAAATGTTCCGGAGGGGCAGGAGTTCAAAGTTGTTATTTATGCAGACAGGAAGCCTGCAGTTGAACATAGGGGTCGTTACAACACGCCAGCAACAAGCGAGGTAGTTTTGGTTATTGTGGGACAGGAGTTTGAAAAGAGAGACATAATTCTTCACAGCAGAGACACAAAGTTGGTACAGATCAGCGAAACTCATCGTGCATACGACGCTCTCCAGTACCCTCTTATGTTCTGCCGTGGAGAAGACGGCTACTCTATCAATATTCCACAATATGATCCAATATCTAAAGCATCTCTCAAGAAAACAGTTTCCGCTTCAGACTTCTACGCTTACAGAATAATGGAAAGACAAGGTGAAGAAAGTTACCTATTGCTGTATCGTAGTCTTTTCAACCAGTTTTTGGTTGATATGTATGCCAAGATAGAGACAGAAAGGCTTAACTTTATAAGATTCAACCAGAGTAAGCTGCGAGCGGAAAACTATGTTCATCTTAAAGACGCCATGTGTAAGGGGGATGCTAATGTTTCAGATATGGGAAAGAGGGTCGTGTTACCATCCAGTTTTACTGGTGGGCACCGCTATATGCACGAGAGAACTCAGGACGCCATGACATATGTTCGTCACTATGGTCGTCCTGATTTGTTTATCACATTTACATGTAACCCGAAATGGTCTGAAATTGGAGCTGCCTAAAGTGACAGACAAAAGCCTCAAGACAGACATGACATCATAGCTCGAGTGTTTCATTTGAAAGTTAAAAAACTTATTCATCTTTTAACTAAAGGTTCCATTTTCGGTCAAAGTAGGTGTTACATGTATACTGTGGAGTGGCAGAAGCGTGGCTTGCCTCACGCACACATCTTGCTATGGCTGCAGGACAGGATCATGGCCGACCAAACTGACAGTGTCATAAGCGCAGAGGTACCTGACCCTGAACTTCATGAAATTATTAAGTCGACAATGGTTCATGGCCCTTGCGGAAGCTTAAACAGGAACTCGCCCTGCATGGTTAACGGCTCGTGCTCCAAAAGATATCCACGTCCCTTATCTAAAGAAACCCAAACTGCTGACGATGGCTACCCCCAGTACCGTCGAAGGTATCCTGCTGATGGTGGTTTTACAGTCAACATAAATGGAGTAGACCTAGACAGTCGGTGGGTGGTACCGTACAATCCTGTTCTGTCATGTACCTTTTTGGCACATATCAATGTCGAGTTGTGTAACTCTGTCAAATCTAGATACTCAAAGAAACATCCGGAAGTTAATCAGGAAGCTGTTCGAAGGTACACTGAGAAGAGGCAACTGATCCCATGGAAAACAAAGTCTTTATCAGGATTTAAATATGACCGTAGTACAGACTACAATAATGACAAGGTTGTTTCTCTTGGTCACCACATTGAATGCAAGTGGTGCCATGCGAAAAAGTGGAAAGAAGAGAGCCCTGGCTTATGGGAGGGAGGGAGGGAGGGAGGGAGAGGGAGAGAGAGAGAGAGAGAGAGAGAGAGAGAGAGAGAGAGAGAGAGAGAGAGAGAGATTGTGAGAGAAAGAGAAAGATAGAGATTTTTAACGTAAATAGAAAATAGGAGTTTGTAGAGAGGTTAGGTAGAGAGAGAAGTAATAATAATAACGAGTACTTAACTTATACTGAAATTGAGATAGCAGCAATAGTAGATGATGATAATAATGATAACAAGTACTTACCTTGTGAAATAACGGGTGTATTAGTAGATAATTATGATGACAATAGTAATGACTTTATGATTTACATGGTTATGACAGATAATACTAAAGGTGACAGGACAATACCCTATGATGGCATGGTACATGATAAATTGATAAGGAATAAGCCTATTAATTCAAACGACATTGTGGAAAAATATAAAAATTTAAATAAATATTATATTGATAATAATAATATCATATATTTAATAAAAAATAAGTTGTATAGACCTAAGATTCGACTGTTGTTCAATGATGGAGGGTAGAGTGTTTATTGTGTAATGAACATTTAATTATGTGAACAGTGGTTTTGAAATGGACTGTTTATGAACTGATTTTGGTAAATGGTAACAAATAATAAGTTGGATTGTATATTCTTTGTGTATTAATTTCAATGTATTTGTGTATTCTTGATGTTGTGTATTACAGGTAATTTTATGTAAACCATGTATGTAACAGGAAGTTATAGTTTAATTGATTTAATAATAACAATTAACATTGTTTTTTGACTAAACAAGTGAGGAAAGTAATGATGAAATTTTAAATAATTGAAGATTAATTACTTAATTGTTGTACAAAATAAATTTTGGTAATGAAGTTAAATGATCTGATGAGATTTCTAATGAATAATAAATGATTAAGCATGTAATATATTTGGATATTGAGATGTATTGTTATGAGTAGGTGAGGGATGAATTTTCTGATGCAATTGTCAATGATCACAGAAATGTAAAGTGTTAAAAAGGGATAGAGCCTGGGTGATAATTATTAAAATAAAGGCATGTGAGTTAGTCAATTACAGTTAATGGGAGTTAGATAAATAAGAATTTTGAAATACCAGTAACACACAAAGAGGGTGTTAGATATTTTAGGGACACAGTGGTGTTAGTGATTATATATAGAGAAGGTGAGTAAGGTGAATGGTAAATATATTTATTGATGATGATATTTTGTAGTAAGGGTAGTGGTGTAAGGAGTGATCAGCGTGCGGCGTTGTGGCAGGTGAGAGAGTAGTTTAAGGGAGTGTTTGCTGATATTTTGGAGGGCAAATGGTTAGGTATGTATATGGCCAGGTAGGGAACACACATCCTAGTACAAAGACGAGCGGTGCCAGAGGAATTGGATAAAATGTGAAGGGGATTATAATTGAGAGATTGGTGTCATGATATGTAAATCTGGTTGTTAATAGTGGTGGTTAGTAGAAAGAAAGGTGAGTAAGATTATAAGTGTTAATGCCGATTCGATAAGTCAAAGCATAGTGAATACAGGAGTCACCCAGACTATCAATGATCAAAATGTGAAGGGTTAAGTAGAAAATTCATAATAGAAAGGTAATAAGAAATGAAAATTAATGTAACATGATGTTAATAATAAATTTGAAATTGTGAAGAATTAAATAAATCAATAGTAAATGATAAATAATTGATGGCTAATTAATAAAAGTTTAATTGAAATTAAAATGTAATGTTTACGCAAGTTTAAAGATGTAGGGTGTGTAAATTGTGATCAAAGTTAAATGTAAATTGGTTAATTTAATGTAATAATCGCAATGTTAATTATGAGTGTATTATTATGTATTATGTTTATTATGTATTAGTGTAGGAATTTAAACATGAATTATAAATATGTATAAATTGATAATTTTGGGGGCAGTTAAAAATGTAACTATATACGACACTGAGTGTCAAACCATTGCGATTCCCTACATTTCGGGTGATCTCGGCCTTACCATCCCAGATCATGGTTTTGGATGACAACCAGCTGTGGCCAGCAATTGTTAAACCTGACCATAGTTGGTTGCCTTTGAAATTGGTTAAATTTAGAAATTTAATGGGGTTTTAAAAAGGGGAATCTAAGATTATTTTGGAGCATAGGCTATTTCACCTCAGTAGGGGTGGTAGACCTTAGGGGCATATCATAAGAATAAAAATAGGGGTACTTACCTTGAAGGTTTTGTAAAGCTGAAGCAAGGATGGGAGGGAGAGAAAAGAAAAAAGTGCTCACTCCTTCTGCCTCAGTCCTTGTGGAGGCAACTGAACGCAACAGTTCAGGGGGGAAAATAGTGTGTGTGGAGGAGTAAAGGGGATAAGTATTATTAACAGCGCCGGATCACTTACTGTTAATAATAATAATAATAATAATAGTAATTTTTTTTATAAAAGAGAAAATGTTTCGGAAAGAGGGAGATTTTGATAATTGTATCTTAGTAAATTTTGGATTATGTGTTTAGATTGTAGTATAAAGATTTATGTTTCTTCTTATAATTATATTAATTATGATAGAAAGGGTTAATTATTATCGATGGGAATCGAAAAAATTTTATAATGTTAAGGGTAGTGAATTAAGAGAATGAAACTTCTGTATAATTCTTGTTCAAGGTTCTTACAGGTTTAACAAATATTTTTTCCATGACAATTCCAGGACATTTCCATGACAAAATCTAGATTTTCAAGGACACTCGCGGCACTCAAAATACACACTCGCGACATTCAAAATACCCAAAGTCAAAGATTTAATGATAAATAGTTTTATTTCTTGCATTGTATATAATTATATACAAACCTAAGATACATCTATATCAGTCAAGCTATTTTAAGTCAAAAATAAAAATATTTTTTTTATAAAATATCCCCAACCATAAGAGGCCGGTTGAAAACAAAATTTCAATGCACTTTACAAACTTTTCTTTTTAATTTTTGAATATAAGAATATTCCATTGAGTTTAATGTTGAAATAGGAAACTGGTTTGGCTGACATATAACTGAAAGACTCAAGAATTACAGGAATTATTATATTCATACATAACAACTAAGATCTTTAAAAGATAAAATGGGCAAGTCATTGAAATTTTGTTTCTGGATGGGGTATGGCCAAGGGAAAGTTTATTATTCAAAAACATCTTAATTAAAATCTTAATATCTTAAAGGTACCCTTCTTATTATTCTAGAACGACTTAACTACATCACGTTATTTTAGTCTTTAATTAAAGGAGGGAGATATCAGGCTACCGGTACTTAAATTGCTACAGTACTGCACAACTTAACATTCTTTGGATAGCTCAATAATCTCTTTGTTTATTTTTTCAACATCAGCTGCCATTTGAGTTGTCTTTAACCTAAAAGAATTTGATTTAGCCAGCAATGTAAAGTCTTTCTTGTTTTCAGCTTTCAGTGCCACTGCATCAGCTTCTTTTGTCATTGTCTCAATGGCATTTTCAAGATCCAACTTTCTTTTCTTCATAGACTTTAATTTTTCAGTTTTTGAAGTTCTTTTCTTGGTTTTTTCCTCTTTCTTCTTTTGGTCATCTAGATAGTTTTGATATCTCATTCTCGCAGATCGGGCATATGACAGAAGTTCTTTGGTAATAGGAACTTCATGTAAATCAACACTTTTCAATTCATCACACACCAATCGAAGAACTACCAAATTTTCTTCTTTGAAGTTTTCCACAACTATTTCTTTATTTAAAGAAAACCCTCGTTCAACCAAAGCCTGTCCGTGGGAGAGGGTTAAGACTATCTTAATAACCTTCCACAAATGGGAATATTGTTTCTTAGCCCCAATGACGTCATAGTAGAAGGAATCTATCCTGTCTTTGGACTTTTCAAACTTGCTGAACTCTGTTATTGGGCATTCTGTAAAAAGCAGCTTCAGTTCAGATAGAGCACTATCATAGTTTATTGGGAGCATAATTTTTCTTTTCTGAAGTTCTTGTAGTAATTTTGTGAAAGTTTCAATGGTTTTTGATTTATCTACTACCATTGACTTAGGTTCGAGACACCTGGCAAATCTGACGACTGGATATTTCAAGGGGTTCTTGTCTATTACTTTCTTTACTACAGCCTTCAAAAACATTTGGCATTCCAACTTAAACACCGACACTTCTTTTTCATTGACTTTCTTTTCTTTCTAAAGCTTGCTTAAGATTTCTCTGATGGCAAACCCTGTCTCAACTTTGTTAGAGAATTGCAGATTTTCTTTTTTATCAAAATCAACTGAACACAGAGCAAAATCAGTATTACTTTTATCAAGAACGTCCTTCTTAACAAATAGAGACATGAGGTTGTAGAGCAATTTCAAAACATCAATAGCTTGGAAACGTAACATAGACTCATCTGTTTGATAACCTTTCAGGTAAGGCTGCATTTGTTTGCCTACAAAAGAAAAGAAGCTAAGCTTGGCAACTACTAGAGGATCTTTAGTTGCCTCTTTTACAATCTGAAAAGATTTTGACACCACCTCAGACCGTGGTTTGTCTTTATAAGAGTCAATAAACTTTACTACAGAAGGCCAAATTGTTATGGCTCGGTCACTCACAGCTACATCCTCAACCCACCTTGTAGCACAAA
Organism: Magicicada septendecula; assembly: GCA_034769895.1. NCBI lineage: Eukaryota > Metazoa > Arthropoda > Insecta > Hemiptera > Cicadidae > Magicicada > Magicicada septendecula. The sequence continues at coordinate 489,642,637 of CM068370.1, read as the reverse complement.
ATTTAAGTGGCATCAACCCAGTTTCATTGAGAGCTAAGAAATCGCTTCTCCTAGCAGGTGAATCTTTCAATATTTGCCACAATGCTCTCAAGAGGGTGGCTAAGTCCCAACCTGTATGCTCAGCTCCAACTTCAAAGGATCTGTGAAGAGTATGAATGCTACAGCTACCAATATCAATGAGCCGGGGGTATTCAGGGTACATGGTTTCTCTATTCATAATAAGATCCTTCAATGCTTTTAAATTTACATTTGGCCCGTCCATACCTATTTGAAGCAACTTTGCTGAATTCAATTTTTCCATGGCCCCTTGAAGAGCTTTGACTAAATCAGCGGCTTTGGCATGTCCCAGAAATTGAGAATCCAAGTATCTGCTTGTTACTATCTGCGCTTCTTCATCCCAAGACCTGATAATATCTACTTGATCTTTTTGAATAAACTTGTTTATACTGCCATCAAAGCACAACGAGAAAAATTCACACTTAGAAATGTGTTGATACAATTTGTCTTTAAAGTACTGTGCAATCCCAAAACAAAGTAAGTATGAACACTTAGTTGGTGCACATGAAAAGCTTTTGGCAATTTCACTGTCAGGAAACATTGCTGAAAAAAGGTTGTTGAGGCCATTGCAAGAATTTTTTGGTAAAAACAAATGGAAATATTTTGACAAACTAGCTTCTTTGATTCTGTTGATCACCCAACCATCCTCCCATATTTAGCACATGAACTGCTGTCAATTAACTTGTATACAAGAAAACATAATTTTTCTGGGACGTGAGTGAAAAAACATCCTTTTCAACTCTTAGCAATAATATGAAGAAAATTCCATGACAAAAAACAAAAATCCATGACAAATCAGAAAATTCCATGACATTTCCAGGTATTCCAGGACATTTATCAAATTTCAGGTATTCCAGGTTTTCCAGGACGCGTATGAACCCTGTTGTTGAGTTAAAGCAAACCCAGTGCTTCTTAACACAAACCAGCACATAGCTAAGGGGAAACAGATTAGTTAGGGATATGGTATTATTCCAAGCCACTATTTTGATATTTTTGATTTATTGTTTCAGTGTTTGGTGATGCTGTGACGGCGTTCCTGAGCTGGCCTGCGCGTCAGAGCAGGAGCGTAAAGCGCCTGATTGGCCTTATGGTGTTGGGATCTCGTAGGAGAAGTCCAGTAAGGTCATGCAGGTACTGTCACCATCATTGGACCACGGGTGAGTTGTTGTATTCTTTTATATAAATAGTAAGGGGGTTGTGGCGACATATCCTAGCTGATTCCTTTAGGAAGTATGAGTGTGACAATGAGAGTTTTTATGCTTCGGCGTAAAATTTCTCATAGAGGGGGTTTTGTAACAGTACAATTCTGGCCCTATTATATTTTGGGGAATAATGGATATAAATGGTAATTTTTATTTCAAAGTCACAGATACGAGACTAGTAAAGTTTTATAAGGGTTTTTAACTGCGCAATATCGAGTGGAGAGGATTGGCGTCAAGGTCGAGCGTATACGTCCAGAAACAACAACAATCTTTTGTCATACAAATGTGTCAACCAGCTGCGCCCATGATTACGTCAGCCAAAGGCATGCAAGGCGTATTACATACATTTGTAAACAAATAGGGTTGGGCGAGATACACAAAGGAATGAGTGACGCAGTTTGTCTCCCACCTCTGTATTGCAGCGTTGCAAACAAAGACAGTCTCGTCTCATCAGAGTAGCGTGCCGGCCAGCAATTCTCTAAAAGCTACTTATATCTAAATTTTACACAACCAAGTTTTTGTTATATAATGTAAAAGTGCAGTATTGGTATAAATATGAAGTAACAGTGCAACGTAAAACGTAAACAAAAGTTTTTGTAAAAGTTTTAACATCTATTAGTGCGTTTTCAGCGATGGGACGTCTGCAGGACAATAATTTCAGCTAAGTAACAATGTGGGGTACCCAAAAAGTTTAGATAAGGGCAAGACAAATTTTTCAGTATTCAATAATAAAAATGAGCTCAATTTGGGAAAAAATTAAAAGAAAATTATACTAAAAATGCGAGCGTGAGCGAATGAGAGGATGTCTAACTAAATAACAAGTGCTGGGTTATGAAATTACTTATAATTATGATATCATAAAAAATACAATTGAATATGTTATTTTGGAGGGCTATTGAAATGTTTAAGGGGATTTTTTGACTTAAATAATGTAACTGCGTCTCATGACGTAACACCTCATGGTGTATAGCAGCGTGCTTGTTTTCGCACGGTAGAGTCACATGTTTTGTAAGTAATATGTTATTAAAAGGTAATGTCATTTGGTAAACATTTCAAGCAAGAGTAAATTATTTCAAATAACACATTCCGCTATCTTCTGGTTCGCTTAACCGAATTCTGCCCTTAAAGGTAAGTAAATCTAATGTGCTTGTATATAACAAGATGGCACCTGAACAAAAGTTGAATAAAATTATTGATATTCCATATTAATATTATGGCAGTAATAAAATAATATAACACACTCTCGAACGGTTTGAGATATATAAGGCTATAAAGGAGGATTACAATCGCGTCCTAAACGAAAAATCAGTACATACAAATAATATTTTAATAGAATCAATCATATAGAAAGAGAAATTGGCTATATCAGATCGATAAATTTGAACGAAGGTCAAGCCGGTATCGATTAGTTTTACCGTGGAGGCGTTCCTGTACAGGTTCGTGACGGCCGCATGTTTTGTGTGTTATTACGTTTTGTTTTATATTTATATTTATTGTGTGTTATTTTATTTAATGTTTTATACCGTGTACGTGATGTTTTATTATCTGACGTGATGTACAAACATCGAAAAATGGAGTTTTAACCATATTTATATATAAGATCTGATGATGACACAGTTGTGATCGAAACTCGAGTAATCCCGCAATTGGATTCAAAGAAACGTGACAGAAGGTAATTAACCTGTTTTATAGTCTCAACCGTTTCTGGAGGCAAATAAAATGTTTAAATATGAATTCGTCGTTAACTCTCCTTCACCCCTCTTATGTTCTTTAAATCTCTGGCATAATTAAGAAATGGATAAGGTATGTAGACGATAACTTGTTAATATGGGAGTGCGATGATGAATAATTAAAGGTATTTTTTGAAGAGGTTAACAAATTAGATGAGAATATAAAATTTAAAATGGAATTAGGAAACAAGGAAATAAATTTCCTAGACGCAAGAATAACAAGAGAAAATATACTAAAATTTAACATTTATAGGAAAAGCACATATACGGATGTTATAATACCAAATGATTCATACCATCCAATACAGTATAAAATGGCAGCGATAAATAATTTCTGTCATAGAATAAACAGTTGTACAGAAGATGAGGAAAACAGAAAGAAAGAAATAGAAAGAATAAAAATAATTGTAAAAAACAAGTATAATACGAATGTAACAGATAAAATATTTAATAATATAAAACGAAGAGAAGAAACAAAAAATGAGAATAGTAAACAAAAGAATGAGTATAAGAGATCCATATCATATATATAGGTTATAACACAAGAAAGATACAAAAATGTTTTAGAAAATATAATATAGGTAGCGGTTAAAAAATCGAAAACCGTGTTTGATATAATAAAAACTACGAATCTTGAAGAAGATGACATATTGAAGAAAAATGGAGTATATATGCTTAGTTGTGGGGAATGTGACAAAGTGTATCTGGGCAAAACGAGTCATCAATTTTGCCAGAGATTTAAAGAAAATAAGAGGGGTGAAGGAGAGTTAACGACGAATTCATTATACGCTAGGCATTTTATAGGACATAAATTCATAGATCCAATTGTAAATTATAAGATAATAAAAGTGATGAGTAAAGAAAAAGAAAGGAAATTAAAGGAAGAAGTGGAAATATTAAAAATAAGAAATAAAGATGAAAAAAGACTAATGAATATAAAAACCACATTTAAAAATGAGGAAATATTTAGCAGCTTATTAGACAACAAAAAAGAGTAGAAGATGAGTTAACGTGAATTGTAACAGCTACAAAATTGGTAATGTAAGACAACCCACTATGGGTGGAGCTAAGTAAGACGTTACTCCGTCAGGGGGGGGGTGTAGATAGGTCCGGTAGAATGGTATATAAAAAGTGAACGGTTTCATATTTCTCTGTTGGTAAATGACATGAAGATGGCTTGACTGCCGAAAGCGCTCGTCAATACCAAAGAAAACATAGTGGTTTATACAAAATTACTAGTAGAAATATTTGAAACCACTAACACTCCAATACAATAATATAATATAAGAAATAAATTTAAACTAAAACTATTAACAGTGTTACTTTACACTGTGACTTTATTAAGCTGTTACTGTTTAAAAGAAAATAAGAAACAAGAGAATTTATCTTTGGGAATACTAATTTACGTTTTGACTAAGAGTAAAAAAACTGACAGGTTTAATATTACATTATTGATTCCAGTTTGGTTGGACAAATCAGTTGTGAAACTCTGCCAATGAAATTTAAAGTGCACATAATACCACAACAAAGATTGTCAAAAGATTTACATGAGATGTTCAGTGAAGTTAAAATCATATCCGAAATTATATTAACAAAAAGTACTATATGCCCTACAGCCACTCTGTAGGTTATAACACAATATAATTTGCTTTTTCAAAATTTACCAAGTTGACTAGTATAATTATAATTTGTTATTATAATCTGTATTATATACCTGCATAATATATGAGAACAAATGTAACATCAGTATGAATTTTTTTTCATTTATTAAAAACAACTTCGTCTCTTTGGCATAGAGATATTCTAAACCTTGCTGTTTTGCTTCGTTTCGTACTTGTATGACAATCGGCACATGTGCAGAATGAAGTATCAGCACCAAAAAATATTGTAACTCATCAGCACTTGTAATACTCGTTTACTTGTTTATTAGTTAGTTGTGTAAGGGGATCCTATGAGTAATTGGAACGGGTATTTTGACTTTTCAGTCACTGTTATATCCGTTCCACAAACATAATTCTTCTAAAATACCTGTTATCGGTATATTGGCCCGCCTCTACTTCACAATATCGATAGGTTATAAATACTAACAACCATATTACATTTATTATAAACTCACATGTGTCTGCTGATGTTTCTTCTCATCCTTTTCCTCGTTTTCAACCTGCTGCATTATCGCGGACACTGGCCTAGGTTCAATGGCATCACACTCGGAATTGTACAGCAAGATAAACCTGCAAAAAGGTTTGTGTATATATTATTATTAGATAAAGACAACATCAACACGAGTTTTGAACCCAAGTGTTCTTGGACTTCCACTATTACAAAACTCAAGTTGCAAACATGATGTGACCACTCAGAATCAGTTTTGGCCTTCAACTGTAAAAAGTGATTTTACGGTTACACGAAAAGTTTAAGAAAATGGAAGACGAGCTGATGACTGGCTACTGGATAGACAAAACTGACTGCTGGTGGCAACAAAGGAGTAGTGTGATGAATGCAGAGAGGATGCACAAAGATGGGGATTAACTCTGGAGGATTTACAGAAAAACTGGAGTCTCTCGCACATCATCTGCGTTAAAAACACAAGGACAGTTTTTTAAAAAACCAAACGTCTAGCCTCAGAGAAGATAAACCAGGCCCTGAAAAGGCAGCTTAGCAGATTTTTCAGAGCATTTTATGTTAATTATGAGAGATGAGATACAGAACGTTAATTTCACTAGAATCAGATATAATAAAATATATTAAAAAATGTAATCAAAATATGTAACTTGATCAAGGCTTTTACTGTAACTACAACTATCAAATATTACTTTGTAAGGTGTTTCTTAGACTTCTATGGCTGGCGTCATAATTATTCAAATTAAGATCCGGGCTGTAAGGCCGTGGTCTACTGTAATTATCATGCTGACGGATGTTATTATCAGATGTTTCGGCCAGTAAAACCACATTACTGTAGCAAAGGTTGTGCCACGGTACCTGCTGAACACCTTGTCAGTTGTTTGAAAACCATTTCACTGAAGATGGCCTCCAGACATGAGGCAGAAACGTCTGATAATAACATCTGTCAGCATGATAATAACGTCTGATAATAACATCTGTCAGCATGATAATAACGTCTGATAATAACATCCGTCAGCATGATAATTATAGTAAACAATAGCCTTATAGCCCGGTTCTTACTTTTGAATAATTATTACATTGTAAGATTTGGATTGATTTGCAAATAACAATTGAAAAATAATTTAATACCTCTGCAATCGAGAAATTAATGTCTTCTTGTCTCCACTTTGAGTGAGCCCATGTTCTTTGAGTTTTTTACGCAAGTCTTTCTCAGACATCATGCTGTACACCAGTTTGGGCAGTGGCGTCCTTTTAGATTTTACCTCTTTTGTCTGCCTGAAAAAGAAAAGTCTACAACTATTAAGTTTATCCACGTTCTACAAAAAATGTTAAGTTTTATATTTAAAAACAGTCTACACCAATAAAAATTATTGGTATGGAGAACCATACATGACTTCCATGTTCTAAGATTTATATTTAAAATCATTTACAAAATGAAATGTTTCCATAGAAACTACTTCTTTCCACTTATTGCTTCAGCCTTCACCACAGTACTGTGGTCACTAATGTACACCACCACACGTTATCGCACTCGATTTTCACTGATATGGCGGTCAACGGCACTGCCGAAACGTCTGGTTTTGCAGAAAACATTGGACTATGGCCAAACAGCCCAGGAAGGAATTTTAACGACAACTACTACTTTGTTGCCGATAACATAGTTCACATATATAAAAATTATCCCCTCCCCCTTCAACTATAATTTTCATTTATAGAAAATTACCCCCACCCCGTTCAACTAGCCTCTTCATTTAGAGATATTTCATCTACGTTTCTACAGTGGATTATTAAGATCTTCTTATCAGCATACTTTATTTATCAAAATTAAGTACTTTACTCTTGTTACAACAAAAAATGTTTCAGGTAAACTGCCCTTTCCCCGTAACCGAACTTCACCAAAATCAATAGGCCTTGAGTCTTCTACAACTCAGGCACATATATACAAATTATTTGATTCTGTTTGAACTTACGGCAGTTATCGTTCGTCATAGAAAAAATTAACCTTGTTATCACATAAAACGTTGGAGGTAAACTACCCCTTTCTCTTAACTTGTAACGGGACAAACGATTGGGATTTATTTTATTCTTTAATAATTGTAAAAAGTAGTAGCAACTCAAGCTGAACAACGTTTGATCACAAACGCTTGACATTTTTTAACACCTTGCAATCCCCCTCGTACCAAACCATGTGAGGCACACAAGCAATTAAGAGTCTGGGAATGTTAAGTGTCAGAAAGGGTGCATATTCACGCGTATGCGCGCAGGTGTCGGCCAACATTCACATGATGTCACGTATCAAAAATTCCTTCTCGCCCAGTGCACAGAGAATAAAGGCAGTTGGCAATTAACATCTTACGATAACGGACGCGAGCAGTTTTGCGCGTCCGCCGGCTGAGCACAGTTTTCGTCTCCCCCGCACCTCATAAAATGTGGATTATATATATATATATATATATATATTGTAACGTATTACTAGGGTCGTACCTGTTAAAATGTATCACACTTGTTTATTTTGTGTATTAGTGTGAATGTAGTGTTTGCCTCACACTGGTCGTTACATAAATCGACGTCACTACTGGAGTCCGTAGCGTTGTCAATGTCACCAGTACAACCTACCTGTTAATTCATAGGGATTGTGATTCCCGGGTGGCGCCAAATTGTTTTTGTAAAACAATTAAAACATCTAATTTTTAAAGTAATACGTGGTATTAGCATGGACAGCTGTGGCGTTCGAATTATTCCCGCTGCTACACAGGTTGTCGACTCGGCCACTCGTGATAAGCGCTAGTTGGCTATGACTTAAACTTCGCTAACACACATATATTTACAAAAAAAAAAATCCTATGAAATAACAAGATAGTAATGTTCTGTACTGCGTTTTTTAATACACATTTAATTATTAATAAATATGACAATTGAATCATAAACAAATTATAATATTATGCTCCGGCTTAGAGCTTGAAACACAAAACACCTCAGGTTGGCAAAATTGATTCAAAATACTATCGTTCATTTACTTTTAACGAAATTACTATGTTTTTGAAATCTGGAGTTCTTTTGATCATGAAAATAGACATAAACGTTGATTACATGAAAAGAAAGTACACTACTATACCTTATACGTACTTAGGATTTATAATGTGTTTGTACAATTTGTTCCGTAGTGTCGTATTTCTGTTACAGTAGTTATGTTTACAAATAAGGTTATCTTTATAAATGTTTTTTAATATAAGTAAATTATGCCTTTACCTTTGAAAGAAAATACTACTTTTAAATAGTGAGAAATTTTATCATTTGAAAATAATTTAAGTGATTTGGGGTTTTAGGAGTAAGAAATTATTCGGTACTTATCAGTTCGTCTCACGTTGAAGGGTCGTCATCAGGGTAGGCGTTTATTTTTCGAATTCGGGCTGGTTGAAGGCTTCCAGCATCTTCTTCAAACTGGTCTGGGTTTTTTCTTTAATTAGTTTATTGTATTTCGTTCCTGGTCATCATTAATTCTGTATAGACCGACGTCTCTTCATATTGGATCATTTTGGTTCACTAGTTGACTTGTTATAACTGTTTAAATTAAAGTTTTAGTTTGTCCAATTTCTTGTGTGGCGTACCCACGCTTCGTTTCTTCAGCGTCTATATAATTTTAACGGAAAAATAAGCCTCAAACGACTCGTTGTCATAGTAACTAATAATTCAATGCTGGTTTAATTACTCCTTACATACATTGTTAGAGATATTTGAATTTTTATTCAAATTTATTAAGTATTTTCCTAATGATTTTATTCCCTTACAATTCCTTTGGGATAATAAATGACATCACTATTATTTTTCTTTCCTTTCAAAGTTTACAATGATACCTCATAAGGTCATATTCTGCTACACTTTAACTATAGTCTAATTAGTTGACATTTAATAAATAACATATCTTTCTTGAATTAAATTATTACAATAATATTTTTGTGTTGAAATAATTGATATATAATTACTGTCCATTCACTGTTCTTAGATTAGTAAGATTTTTTGTGAAATTGATACAATTTGCATTTGAATGTTCTTGGCAGTTAACTGTTTTCATAGTTACAAACAGCCATGATTGTTTTCTAGTGTATTTCCTTTTTAAATTACATTCTGAATTCAGCCTGATGGGCTTCACTTATTTGTTTGTGTTTTAATTATTATTCAACATAAATTTTCATTACTTTTCATTTAAAATATAATAGTTAGGTTTATGGACTGTAAATCCCCTTTGTCATATTCCTTCTTTAATATTGAATCAATTATTCTTTACAAATCATAAATTATTCTTAGTACTAACATTGATTTCTATCTTGTCTTATAAACTAGGGTGATAAACATTGTCACTTTCTCTAATATTATTAAGGTTGATTCCCCTTTCAACATGGGGTGTTGTATTCTTTATAAATTTAATCTTTAATAACAAACTTTACTTCTATCCTATCATGCCATGTTAACACAAGTTATGGTACTGGGCTTTCTCCCTGATATGTCACATGCTTCCCTTATATTAATTTTAAATACTATTTTTAATTACTTCTAGGTATACAACTAATTATAATTCCACTCTAATCATTGGTGGTTTATCAATGTTTTAAAGAGTGTCTATTTCCTTAGCATTCTAATTTGAATGTTTCACATTCACTTTCACTATTTTTTAGGGCATTAACACTTCACTAAAGCACTTCACTTTGGTTCACTGTTTGTAATTAGTGTTATTTAATGGGTAACCCCTATACTTTTTCCTACCATTTCTCACTATTTTTGTTTTAGTATTATATTTACTATAAACAACATTAGGCTAGTTGAGTTTTGGTTGAATCTAACCTTTCTGACAGGGTTAGTGTACTCTTCCTATACTACTTTGCTTTATAATCGTATTGTCTTAAAAATGGTTACATATGTTAAATCAATAATAATAATAACATTGGTTTCATTAATATATAATTATTTAAGGTTTATCGACCGTATTCTATCTTTAACATACAATCTTTCCCTTTTATATATGTGTGTTAGTTTCCCCTTGGGTTTTATCTGTCTCCTCTTCATTCTTCCTCTTCTTCTTCTTCAATAATCTTCATCTTGGTTTGGTTCTCCTCTTCGTCACTTCTGGTTTAAATTCTGTTTACTTGTATGGATCTGTCCTCTTCTTCTGGTTCTTCTTTAGTTCTGTGTCCATCATTGTTTTGTCTATCACATTTTCTTAAGTATATTTGGGTTGTCGGCTCAATCATGTCAAAATATTTACATTTTAATAAGTATGTTACGTGGTTCCCTTCTTTATGTTTATGTTTTTTGGCTCAATCACTTGGGTTGGGTAATATCGTGGTACGTCATGTCAAAGTATTTATATTTTAATCATTTTTTACACATTTTATTTCATATGAAGTAATTTTATATCAAGAATTATCTTTTTTATCACTGGTACGAGATTTGGCTTAATTGTATCGTTACAATATATATAAAACCGTGTTTTATCAACAAGTTAAAGGCAGTGACAAATTTAAACGAAATAACAGTTTCGGCTAGAGACAAAAAAAGTGAAAACAGGGAATCAGTTATGTAGTGCGCGTGAACAAGGGGACATCTTATGAACGTTTTCAACTAAGGACTACATAAGGGAAGTAATCAAAATTATGCAAAATTAAAAAAATAAAAATAAAATGAGCTCTAAGGGGAATTTAAATCATGTAGGGGGTGAGCGTGTGTGAGTATATGAGCAAGTGGAAATTACGTAATTAATGGCACTGGTTAGCGTTAAGTGAATTTTAGAATAATGTTTATAAAAGTCTGTTTTCATCGAGTTTATGTAATGTCAGTTTTGTTAACTTCATAAAGGGAAAATTTTAAATAAAAAACGAAATAAATTAATGTTCACAGAGTAGATGCATAGAAGAGAGTGAAGGATATTTTATGTAAATGGGAATATAACAATGAATGTCATATTAAAATATAATAAAATATTTGATTTCAATTTACTAATTATGTGTTAGCATAATCATTTCAACAACCTAACTTCATTTTCTGTGCTGATAAATTCGCTATACGAAAAAGGGTTTCCACCACTAGATGATCTGGCCGAATAAGTAAACAAATTCAAGGTAAGTGGGAGTTTGTTGTTATTTAATATATTGTAATTTAAAAAGTAAAGTGTTATTTAAGATATAGAAAAATTTTAAATTTTACAAACTGATCTTCACCAAAATCAATAGGTCTTGAGTCCTCTACAAAACAGGGATGCATGCAAAACATTATTTGATTCTGTTTGAATGTATGGCAGTTATCGTTCGTCATAGAAACAATTACTCTTGTTAAAACATGGCAGGTAAACTACCCCTTTCCCTTAACCGATCTTCACCAAAATCAATAGGCCTTCCGTTCTTTACAATTCAGGAAAGCATACAAAAAATTATTTAATTCTCTTTGAATTTACGGCAGTTATCATTCGTCATAGAAAAAATTACCCTTGTTAAAACATAAAATGTTGCAGGTAAACTACTACTTTCCCTTAACCGATCTTCACCAAAATCAACAGACCTTGAGTACATAAAACTTCAGGAACGTATGCAAAAAATTATTTGATTCCCTTTAAATATGCGGCAGTTATCATTCGTCATAAAAATAAAATTACCCTTTTAAAACATAAAACGTTGCAGGTAAACTACCCTTTTCTCTTAACCGATCTTCACAAAAATCAACAGACCTTGAGTATTCTATAATTCAGGAATTCAGGCAGGTGTGCAAAAAAGTATTTGATTCTGTTTAAATTTACGGCAGTTATCATTCGTCATAGAAAAATATCGGTATGGAGATCCATACATGACTTCCATGTTCTAAGATTTATATTTAAAATCATATTCGACATGAAATATTTCCATAGAAACTACTTCTTTCTATTGCTTCAGCCTTAACCACAGTACTGTGGTCACTAACGTATACCACCTCACGTTTTCGCACTCGATTTTCACTGATGATGGCAGTCGATGGCATTGCCGAAACGTCTGGTTTTGCAGAAAACATTGGACTACAGCTAAACAGCCCGGGAAGGAATTTTAACAAAAAACTACTTCTTTGTTGCCGATAACGTAGTACACATAAAAAATTCTCCTGTCCCTCTTCAACTATAATTTTCATTAAAATAAAATTACCCCCACCCTGTTCAACTAGCCTCTTCATTTATAGATATTTCATCTAAGTTTCTACAGTGGATTATTATGAGTTTCTTATCATTATACTTTGTTTATCAAAATTAAGTACTTTACTCTTGTTAAAACATAAAACGTTGCTGGTAAACAACCCCTTTCTCTTAACCGATCTTCACCTTCAGTCCTCTGCAATTCAGGGACGCATGCAAAAAAATATATGATTCTGTTTGAATTTACAGCAATTATCGTTCGTCATAAAAAAAATTAACCTTATCACATAAAATGTTGCAGGTAAACTACCCCTTTCTCTAAACCGATCTTCACCAAAATCAATAGACCTTCAGTCCTCTACAATTCAGGGCTGTATGCAAAACATTATTTGATTCTAAAATTATTCCTTAGGCTTTCACGGCCGGTGTCATTTGAATTATGCAAGATATCCGGGCTGTTTGGCCGTGGCCCCTGGTTTAAAACAAAACCAAACGTTTCGGCAGCTCCACTGGCTGCCATCATCAGTGGTATAAAATTTCTGCACTTTGGGTGTCTACGTGCAGGCCCACAGTACTGTGGTATAGACTAAATATGGTATAGCCTTGCGTCCTCTACAATTCTATATCTCAAATTTTTCTCTCATGAAATTAAATAGATCGTCCAATGACAACTCTTTTGCTTTACTTGTTACGGGAGTTGATATCGCTCCCGGTGTACTAAGTACAGATACTTCTACATTATACTCATTTATTGGCGTTAATTCTGTTTGAATACCGGAGTCAGCATTTACTTGACTCTCGGTCTGACTGTCAGATAAGCTGACTTCATTGTTATCTGCCATTTCTTATTTTATACTTGATGCTTGTATGTAAATATAATATAATCAATATAATGTATTGTATAACCAATTTTGCGTGAATAACGCGCTTTTGTTTTATTCCGCTAACCCCAAAAACATGTTTGTATCTTTTCTGTAGGTACAGTCTTTACTTAATTTTTTAATTAATAAAAACTGTCCCTGTTGCGGGCACCATTGTTACTTTAAATCACTTATAAAATATATATAAAATACATAAATACAACTTCCACCTACCTTCAATGTTTCGTTTCTCTGGGGCCAGGATTCTTTCGTACGAACGCTAGATACAAACATGTGTTTCATAGGTTATCGAAATAACTAACTCTACACATCTTTATGAAGAGAAATGATTATTGTTTAATGATCAAATATTGTAACTTTAAATTTTTGATTTCCAAATATATTTACTTACATATTTTCAAATGTTGTGTAACTCTTGTTCATACATTTTATTTTGCATACTTAAATAATATTACTTACTCCTAAGAAGATAGCCCAGCCTGCCTCTCACTCACTCTCACATTCCTAAAACAACCCCCCTTTATCCCGATTGATCAATCTAATACATGATATAAAATCCCCGCTGGCAACGCATTCATCAGTGACCTCGTGGCCGCCCCGCGGTAAGTTTGTAATCGTCCCGAAAAACCAAAAAAATAGACAAATCTGTATGTTGATGTTCTGTAGTTATTCCTCCATCACTGCCACTGGTTTAAAAAGATTGATTCACTTTGACTGACACATTTTTTAAAATTTGAGAAGAGCTAACCCCTTCTAAGTGCACCGGCCGGTATTCATGGGGACGAACAACTGCGCAACGTTCCTTCCGAGCGGTAGGAAGTTCAGGTCCACTGCCAACGGATTTTGTCACCGTTCACAGTTGAGTTGTTGTGGCTTATTGGCTAAGCACATGCTACATAGTGATTGTTTCTGCAGTGAGTGCCGACGATATTCGGCACTGCTAGTCTGACGTCACGAAAGAGGTGGTCCTTAAGTCTTTCGTATCCGCCGTTTCAGTCAAGTAGATTAAACAGAAACTGTAATTTTCACCATCTTGGCGTTTCCTGGCCGCGTCAGTCCGAGCGTATACTTGTGTCGCGCGTGAGTGCGCACTGTCACATTCACTCACAGTTCTGAGAAAATTTAGGGTGGTACATGCTTCAACAGATTTCACAATGGAATACTGCGTCTTGCCTTTGTTCTGAAACTGTTCAGTCAACACGTGGTCGGTTACAATGGAATTAAAATTTGCACCATATTTTTATGAAACCCCGAAAACTGAAATAAAATAAAATACAAATACCCCAGAAATGCAATAAATACAATTACCCAATTTTGACACGTTACAACGTAAGGCTGATGTAGCGAAAATATTTCGCAGCCATTTTGTATTTGCATTTGGCAGAGGAGGAAGACTCCATCTTGTTTTTGTTGTTCAAATATTTAGAAATTCAGACCATTAAAACACAAGTTTTACCAAATGATAGAGTCGATTATTTCTCAATAACCATTCCGTTTCTAGCTCGTGATAGAATCCTGGACCCGAACTTAAAATATATTATGTTGGCAACAACACAACATGGCGATTACTCGAATCAGCATGTAAACAAAAGTATAAATGTTAATGAGAGAAGTATAAAAGGTAAGTCAATTATAATTTCAGAAAAAGAAGTTTGTTAACAAATGACTGCCCGAACAGTGACTATGTACAAAATTGTTAATAAGTTTGTTAACAAGGATTAAGCTAAGAACGGAAACAGTATAGACACTTTGACAGAACAAAAGTGTAAGTATTACTACCATGAATCATTAAAACTGTCAGCTTATAAGATTAATGTCACATAGTGGTAGTAAACTATAATGCTTTAATATAATTAAACTTACTTTCTAATTGGTCTCTCAGATCTGTACAGACAGCTGTCAAGATGAATGTTTATATTCCTTTCAGGAATCTGAACGTTGCATACCGGACAGGGGACTGTCAGTACATCTTCTTGTTCCTTGTTTTTCTTTTTGGGGCTGATAACAGGCTGTAAAAATATTTCCGGAATAATTATGTCACTTGGTTTTCCTCCTAAGATTTTTTCAAGGTTGCTGATTTCATTTTCTTTGTCCAAAACAATACAATCTTCAGGCTCGTGATCGCTGCCATCATCACCATCAGTTCTAATCACCAAGTTATCCTTCTGAAAAGATACATGTTTTTTCTTTTTGTCAGTTTTTGGAGTTTTCTTTACTTTAGAATCATTGTCTTTTTTAATCTCGGTCTGAGGAGTGTTGATTTTCAAAGCAAGTGTTTTCAATTTAATGGGTGTTGTATTCACATCTGACAATCCGTTGAGGTGAGTAGACTGCTGGACAGACACGTGCACTTCTGCGATCCGAAGGTGACGGATCAACTTATCACGGATTCCAGTGAAGTTTTCAACTATTTCATCGAGTACCCGGTTGTTCTGCAAGTTAACTTCATAAAGTTCTTTGAAGCACATAGGACACTGTTGTTTGTATTGCAGCGATTTCCGGATGCAAAACGAGCAATCTGAAAAATGTTATACATTCATTATACGTACAAATAAATGTACACATTTGTATATTTTAAAACCATAAAAACTATTGTACTGTATTAAAAAAAAAGCTGAACACTGAGTAAGCAAACTGTATTTAATTTGTTATAGACTATGGAATTTATATTTCATAAATAGAACATGGAAATGTTCATGTAAGTTTGGTCTTGAAAGTTGTATAATTTTTACTTCCATGTTCTGTAAGAAATGGAAGTATGGTGATCGCAAAAAAAAAAAAATTGTGTTTGAGATAAGGGCTGATTCTGATTGTGCTACCCTCAAAACATGACAGAAAAGTCATTTTCTGAAAAGTGTGTGTGTGTAGAATTTTTTTCAATGGCGAACGATAACTGCCAAAAATTCAGACAATCAAATTATTTTTTGCATATGTGCCTGAGTTGTAGTAGACCCAAGGCTTATTGATTTTGGTGAAGATCAGTTAAAGTGGAGGAGTAGTTTACATTTTAACAAGAGTAAAGTACTTAATTTTGATACTGAAGAGGTCATAATAATCCAGTGTAGAAAGGTAGATGAAATATCTATAAATGAAAAGAGTAGATGAAGGGGGAGAGGCAATTTTTTGAAGTTACCAGTCATACATAAAACATTTAACTAATTTCTCTCTCTCTCTCTCTCTCTCTCTCTCTCTCTCTCTCTCTCCACACACACACACACACACACACACACTACAAACATTACATTATGCAGACTTTCATGGCCCAAGTTATTTTGGTCATTATATAAAATTTCACGACTTATTGACTAATGAAAAATTTGACCCAATGTTGGTGACAAGGATACTGCTAGGATGACAGACAATTACATAATGCTCTAGATCAGTTGTTCCCAAAGTGTGCTCCACGGAGCCCTTGGGGCTCTGCAAGTGATTCTCCGGGGCTCCGACCGCGGTTATGAAGATGACAAAAATTAAATTGCTGCTTCCATCTAGCGGGATAAACGAAACTACTTACATCAAGCGAAAAGTGCTTTCTCAGATAGTAGTTTGGGTTCTTCTCGCTAGATGGAAGCAGTAATAATAGATAGATCTACTCGTCACTGGAACCATCTCGATCTTTCTTGCTTGCCAAGTACAACTTATTCGATGATTCTCGAAATCCCTGTTGTTTTATATACTGGGCAGGCAGCGTTTATTATTCAGTTTCTTCAGTTATAAACTCGTGATAACGTGGAATGCTCAGAAAATTACAAGAAATACTTTTGTGTGAGTAAAAAGTACTTAACCTATAAAGTCAACTGACAGTTAAGGTCAATTGTATGTAGTAAATTAAGTCAATTGTGTGGCGATAGGCATTAACGGGGGCACTAAAATTTCAACAAATTTCGAAAAAATCATGTGGGGTATCAAATTAATGCTAGTTTTACACTAAAAACTAAAAACAAATATAACAATTTTTCTAATTCAATTTAACCTGTAAAAATTATACCTGCATGGTAATTTGATTTATTTCTTTGTTGCAGAAGTGTTAGCTGCTAAACTTTCGTTGAAATGGAACTGTGGCTTAAGACGGGCTCCGTAAGACCTGAGAGTCGTCAACCATCAACCACTACTCAGTTAAAAGGGGATAACAACAGCTGTAACCTTACTTTCGAAGAAGATAGTGCGAATTCCTTGGGATTGACTTCGGAATATGCTGCACATGATCCTGCTTCAGAGTCTACGATGCCTTGTGAAGACGTACCGAAAGGAAGTAAAAAACGAAAATATTTTGATTCATATTTGGACATGGGATTCACTGAGTTTGCTGATGGATGTCCACAGTGTGTGATATGTAACAAAGTTTTTCCCAATAGCTCTATGTTCCCTGCCAAGCTTAGACGGCAAAACTATTTCAAAAGAAAAAGTGATGAACTCCATGCAGTTCAGACAACATTTGTATCTCATTTAAAGACAAATAACGAGAAAGCACTGAAAGTATCGTATTTGGTTAGTCATGACCTGGCTCTTGCTGGTAAACCTCACACCCTTGCTGAAACTCTTATAAAACCACTATTAGTGAAGGTAGTGAAGTGCATGGTTGACGAAAAAACTGCAAACTTGATCTCCAGTGTGCCCTTATCAAATAACACTGTGCGTAATCGAATCCAGGATCTATCAAACGATCTTAAAGATACTATTATAATTTCCCGTATCAGTCAAACGAAATTTTCGCTACAACTTGACGAATCTACGGACATAGCCGGATTAGCTGTGTTAATGACGTCTGTGCGCTACGAATTTTCAGGTTCTTTTCATGAAGATATTCTCTTCTGCAAGCCACTTCCATCCTCTACAAGCGGTAGTGAAATTTTTTCCCTGCCTGATGCCTTCTTCATTGAAAACTCAATACCGTGGGACAATTGCATTGACGTGTGCACAGATGGTGCAAAGGCCATAGTAGGTCATGTTGCTGGCGTTGTTACAAGAATCACGAAAGTTTCAAAAAACTGCACAAGTAGTCATTGTGTACTACACCGACAGTCCCTCGCAACAAAAAAAATGCCAGCGTTATTAAAGCAGGTACTAGACGTCATCAAAATTATCAACTTTGTTAAGGCACGACCTTTGCAGTGTAGGCTGCTTAGAATACTGTGTGAAGATTTGGGAAGTATACACAAGTCATTGTTATTACGCACAGAGGTACGATGGTAGTCACGTGGTAAAGCGTTGTCCCGTTTACTTGAAATTCGAACCGAAGTGTCTTCACTTTTGAATGACCAAAACAGTTTGCTAGCAGATTATTTGAATGATCAGGAATGGTTGAGCAAATTATGTTACTTGGCAGACATTTTTTCGAAAATGAACGAATTCAGCACATCCATACAAGGGGAACGGAAGACAATATTCGATGCTAATGACAAAATTGCCACACTGAAGAAAAAGATAGTGTTTACATGGAAAGCACCGAGAATAAGGATCTGACATGTTTCCCATTGACTTCAAACTTTTTAGAAGAAAATAACATAACAATGAATGAATCATTGCCAGCAATAATAAAAGAACACCTTAACAATTTGCTTCAAAATTTGAATTCATACTTTCCAAGGAATACTCAGGAATCGATTCGAAAGAATTCTGAGTGGATTGTAGATCCATTTTCAGTGACGTCAAAACCAGCAGCCCTCACTGCGGCAGAATATGAGGTCCTTATAGACATGGTTTCGGACAGCCACTGTCAGGCATCATTTAAAAGCAAACCACTTCCCGAATTTTGGGCTCAGTTAGGGGAGGATCTTTCGATATTAAGTTTAAAAGCTAAATTGCTCTTACTGCCTTTTGGTACTACGTACCTCTGTGAAACAGCCTTTTCGAGGTACATGGCTGTAACGGTACAAACTATTGGGGTTTATTTTTTCTTAAATAATTGTAAAATGTAATGGCCACTCAAGCTGAATAACATTTGAATCATAAACGCTGGACAGTTTTTTAACACCTTACAGTCAGTGCGGTAACAAGCCAAGCCGTACATAGGTGTTGTTGTTGCACAAAAGCCATTAACGAGTCTGGGAATGTGAACGTTAGCAGCGAGGGGAGCGTATTCACACATGGGTGTGCCACAGTGAACAGCTTGAAAAGCACGCACAAAACATTCTTTCTCGCCCAGTGTGCAGAAAACAAAGGGCAGTCGGCTATGAACATCCAATAAATACGGGCACAATCAGTCTGCGCCTCCGCCGGCTCGGCGTAGTTTTCGTCGCGCCCGCAACTCAAACAAAATGTGATTTTAAAACCGAGTGTACAATTTAAAACGGAACATGATTATCCAGTGAGTAATTAAATAATTAAAGCAACAGTTTAGATAAACAAAGGTGCGACTAATATGTGCGGAGTGATGGAAGATACTACGGAACATTGGACTCTTTCGTAAAGCCAGATCAGTAACCAGAGTGGTATATCAACTTCAAATTGTTTTTTTTTAAAGTACACTATTTACCATTAAATGAAATTGAGATCTCAAATGGGTATGGGGTATATGTATGAATGCGAGCGTGAATAAAAATAATAAAAATGATAAAATAAGAATCGCTGGTTTGGGTTAATTAAATTTTAATGGTAGTTTTAAAATGTTATTTTATCTATATAAGAAAAATTAAGTTTTGTCTGAATAATTTTCATTTTGATATGCAAAAAAATTGTTAAGAATTATGGGAATTGAGATATAAAAAACAAGAAATGATCAATAAAATTTCAATTGCTTAGTAAAATAAGAAATGACTCGTTATTCAAATAACCAGTTCTGATTTTCCCGTTCGCTAATTCGAACCCTGGCGAGTGAAAATTCAGGTTGGCAGACAACAACATGGCGTCTACAGAGCCAGAATACATAATAAATAAACAAAACCTATTTATTAATTTATAAAAAGGTAAGTTTGTTAACAATTGGCGCCCAAACAGGGACTTTATATAAATTATTTATATAAATACAGCCTACTGGGAGGAACAGAATGGTTATTTGAAATAACATAAAAAATTTTTTTTTGAGGTACGTGAAAACAGACGTATAAGGATAAGGTTATGTTATGTTTATGTGTAGTATGGGTAAATAGAATATCTTTCTGATAATAAGTATATGTTATATATAGTAATATTTTGAAAAGAAATATATGTAAGAGATTTTTTTTTAAAATGGCAGATAACGATGAAAGTAGTAATATAGAAAACACAGCAACAGAATCATTGGTGTTAAACGAACCACAGGCGAACTCAACGCCTATTATAAACAGTAAAGTTTCACTGGAAGATTTCTTTCAGTTAATGAAAATACAGAATGGTCAATTAAATAAT
Source organism: Magicicada septendecula (assembly GCA_034769895.1). Lineage (NCBI taxonomy): Eukaryota > Metazoa > Arthropoda > Insecta > Hemiptera > Cicadidae > Magicicada > Magicicada septendecula. The sequence continues at coordinate 489,622,173 of CM068370.1, read as the reverse complement.
AAATTAAACCAGTTTGATGATAAACTAAATCAATTTGATAAGCAATTTAACGATATTAAAAAAGAAATTAAGAACCAAAGCTGTCATTATGATCAAAGATTAAGTGAAATAAAGACACGGTTAGACAAAAAATTAGAATCAGAAAATAAGAAATTAGAATTAGACAAATTAGAATTTAACAAAGAGGACAGGGTAAGTAGTAGTGGAAATGATGATTTAAATAATGGGTTTACAAGTAATAACAATGATAATAGAAGTAAAAATATGGTGGTAGAAAATGATTGTGTAGATGTTGATAATGATACCGAAATTGTAGAGAGAGTAGAAGTTGATAACGAGATGTTTGTGTGTGATGAATCAGACAGAGTAGAAAGGATTTACAGGTAGAGTGGATCCAGGTGGTAGATTTTTCCCGTAATGTTGTAGTAGGGGGTGAAGAAATGGCTTCACGTGAGTATTTGGAAGATATGTCTGCAAATAAATTTCCCTGGGTTTTTTGTACACTTCATAGGTGGTGCCGTAATGATGAGTTAGTGTCCCCTGCATATTTTGAGAGAGAGTGTAGCTTGGCGTGATGGTGAGAAATGTTTTGAGAGAGAGAGAGAGAGAGAGAGAGAGAGAGAGAGAGAGAGAGAGAAATAGAGATATTTAAAGTAAAGAGAAATTATGAAGAATTCGTAGAAAGGTTAGGCGGAGAGAGAAGTAATAATAATAATAATGAGTACTTTCCGTATAGTGAAATTGAGATAGCAGTAGATGATGTTAAAGATGATAATATAACTTACCTAATTTTAACAGAATATAATAACGGCAACAGGACTATACCCGAGCTTGACCAGGTACATGATGGAATAATATGGAATAATCATATTGATTTAAATGACATTGTAAAAGAATATGACAATATAGATAATCATTATGTTGATAATCATGAGATAGTGTATTCAATAGTAAATGAATGGTATAATCATAAGATTAGACTATTATTCGACGATGGAGGGTGATTGTTTATTGTTTATGAACATTTAATTATGTGAATAGTGTGGTTTTGAAATGGATTGTCTTATGAAACGATTTGTGGTTAATGATAACAAATAATAAGTTGGACTGTATATTCTTTTATGTGTTGATGTCATTATGTTAAATGTATTTGTATATTACATTATGATGTACTATGTGTTATGTAATAAAAATTGATAATATTAATTATCAATTAAATTAAATTTTCAATTAATTAGTATAAATTAATAAAAATTATAAAATTTTACAGACTAAATAAGCGATGAAAGTAATTGTGAGATTTTAAAGGGATTGAATCAAATAATTGAAAATTAATTACTTAATTAAGGTTGTACAAAAGAAAGTTTGATAATGAAGTTGAATGATTTTATGCAATTAAGATTTTATAATAATTAGTAGATGATTATACAGATAATATGTTCAAACTGAGGTATATTATTATAAGGGGAGAAGTGATGAATTTTCTAGTGTTATATCAAGGTGAAATGTTGTAAAAGGGGTTTGGGTGATAATGAAATAAGGCAGGTGAGTTAAGCAGAGTTAATTTTAATGTGAGTTAGAGAGAATAAGAATTTTGAAATACCAGTAACACACAAGGAGAGTATTAGATATTTTAGGGACACAGTAGTTAGCGATTATATGTAGAGGTGAGTAATGTGAATGGTAATTATATATTTGTTGATGGTGATATTTTGTAGTAAGGATCCGGTGTAGGAGTCCGCAACGAAAAGTGTTGGGACAGGAAGGGACCGTTGTGTGCCGGAAAGGGTTGCCTTAGATAGAATCCAGGAACCAACATAAGGGAATGAGCATAGGTAGGTAACATACATCCTTATAAAAAACAAAATGAGCGGTGCCAGAGGTTTTAAATGGGATTTGTGAAGGGGGTTATTATAGAGATATTGGTGTCATAATGTGTTAATGGTTAGAAGCGGTTGTTAGTAGAAAAAGGGGTAGTAAGGTTAGAGTGACAAATGCCAAAATAAGATAGAGAAAATAGTGAATAATAGAGAGTCACCCAAACTAGATAAGGATAAAAGGGTTAGAAAAGGAAAATTCATGGTAGGAAGGTAATGTAATTGGAAAGGTTAATATTAAATTTGAAACTGTCAAGAATTAAATGATAATAAATGATAAATAATTGATGGCTAATTAATAACAGTTTAATTGAAATTAAAATGTAATGTTTATAATTTTTATATGCAAATTTAAAGATGTAGGGTGTGTAAATTTTGATCAAAGTTAAATGTGAGTTGTTTGTTGAATGTAATAATCGCAATGTTAATTATGAGTGTATAATTATGTATTATGTTTATTATGTATTAGTGTGGGAATTTAAACATGAATTGTATGTATGTATCACATGTTTTATAAGCGATTCCCTACATTTCGGGCGATCTCGGCCTTACCAACCCAGATCGTGGTTTTGGATGACAACTAGCTGTGGGCAGCAATTGTTAAAACTGACCACAGTTGGTTGCCTTTGAAATTGGTCAAACCTAGAAATTTAATGGAGTTTAATAAGGGAATCTAAGATTATTTTGAACGCAGGCTATTTTCACCCAGATAGGGGTGGTAGACCTTAGGGACATATATTAAGCTAATAAGTAGGTGTACTTACCCTGAAGTTTTGTAACGCTGAAGCAAGGATGGGAGTGAGAGAAAAGAAAAAAGTGCTTACTCCTTCCGCCTCAGTCCTTGTGGAGGCAACTGAACGCAACAGTTCAGGGGGGGAAATAGTGTGTGTGGAGGAGTAAAGGGGATAAGTATTATTAACAGCGCCGGATCACTTACTGTTAATAATAATAATAATAGTAATTTTTTCTTCTTCTATGAAAGAGAAAATGTTTAAGAATTGTAGAAACGGAGAGATATAGATGAATTGTATTTGAGTAAATTTTGATAGTGTGTTTAAATATTGTGGAAAGTATTTGTAATATTGTAATGGAAAATGTCTATTTTAATTCTGATGGGGATAAGGGCAATAATTTTGATTTTGAAAAAGAGTTAACAAGAGAAGGGTATACAGAATGATTTTGAGGAAGTTTATAAATGTATCATGTTAGTTTAAGGATTCATATATACATGTGTTAAGAATAAAGAAAAACCAGTGCTTCTTAACATAAACCAGCGCACAACTAAGGGGAAACAGATCAGGTAGGGATACGGTATTATCCAAGGCCACTATTTGATATTTTTAATTTGATGTTTCAGCGTTTGGTGATGTTGTGACGGTGGTCCTGAGCTGGCCTGCACGTCAGATCAGGAGCGTGAAGCACCCGATTGGCCTTATGGTGTTGGGATCTCGAAGGAGAAGTCCAGTAAGGTCATGCAGGTACTGTCACCATCATCGGACCAAGGGTGAGTGATTATATTTTTTTATAAACAGTAAAGGGGTTGTGGCGACATCCTAGCTGATCCCTTTAGAAAGTATGAGAGTGTCAATGAGAGTTTTTATGCTTCGGCCTAAAACCTCTCATTGAGGGGGTTTTGTAACGGTACAAACTATGGGGGTTTATTTTTTCTTAAATAATTGTAAAATGTAATGGCCACTCAAGCTGAATAACATTTGAATCATAAACGCTGGACAGTTTTTTAACACCTTACAGTCAGTGCGGTAACAAGCCAAGCCTTACATAGGTGTTGTTGTTGCACAAAAGCCATTAACGAGTCTGGGAATGTGAACGTTAGCAGCGAGGGGAGCGTATTCACACATGGGTGTGCCACAGTGAACAGCTTGAAAAGCACGCACGAAACATTCTTTCTCACCCAGTGTGCAGAAAACAAAGGGCAGTCGGCTATGAACATCCAATAAATACGGGCGCAATCAGTCTGCGCCTCCGCCGGCTCGGCGTAGTTTTCGTCGCGCCCGCAACTCAAACAAAATGTGATTTTAAAACCGAGTGTACAGTTTAAAACGAACATGATTATCCAGTGAGTAATTAAATAATTAAAGCAACAGTTTAGATAAACAAAGGTGCGACTAATATGTGCGGAGTGATGGAAGATACTACGGAACATTGGACTCTTTCGTAAAGCCAGATCAGTAACCAGAGTGGTATATCAACTTCAAATTATGTTTTTTTTTTTAAGTACACTATTTACCATTAAATGAAATTGAGATCTCAAATGGGTATGGGGTATATGTATGAATGCGAGCGTGAATAAAAATAATAAAAATGATAAAATAAGAATCGCTGGTTTGGGTTAATTAAATTTTAATGGTAGTTTTAAAATGTTATTTTATCTATATAAGAAAAATTAAGTTTTGTCTGAATAATTTTCATTTTGATATGCAAAAAAATTGTTAAGAATTATGGGAATTGAAAGAGATATAAAAAACAAGAAATGATCAATAAAATTTTAATTGCTTAGTAAAATAAGAAATGACTCGTTATTCAAATAACCAGTTCTGATTTTCCCGTTCGCTAATTCGAACCCTGGCGAGTGAAAATTCAGGTTGGCAGACAACAACATGGCGTCTACAGAGCCAGAATACATAATAAATAAACAAAACCTATTTATTAATTTATAAAAAGGTAAGTTTGTTAACAATTGGCGCCCGAACAGGGACTTTATATAAATTATTTGGGAGGAACAGAATGGTTATTTGAAATAACATAAAAAATTTTTTTTTGAGGTACGTGAAAACAGACGTATAAGGATAAGGTTATGTTATGTTTATGTGTAGTATGGGTAAATAGAATATCTTTCTGATAATAAGTATATGTTATATATCGTAATATTTTGAAAAGAAATATATGTAAGAGATTTTTTTTTTAAATGGCAGATAACGATGAAAGTAGTAATATAGAAAACACAGCAACAGAATCATTGGTGTTAAACGAACCACAGGCGAACTCAACGCCTATTATAAACAGTAAAGTTTCACTGGAAGATTTCTTTCAGTTAATGAAAATACAGAATGGTCAATTAAATAATAAATTAAACCAGTTTGATGATAAACTAAATCAATTTGATAAGCAATTTAACTATATTAAAAAAGAAATTAAGAACCAAAGCTGTCATTATGATCAAAGATTAAGTGAAATAAAGACACGGTTAGACAAAAAATTAGAATCAGAAAATAAGAAATTAGAATTAGACAAATTAGAATTTAACAAAGAGGACAGGGTAAGTAGTAGTGGAAATGATGATTTAAATAATGGGTTTACAAGTAATAACAATGATAATAGAAGTAAAAATATGGTGGTAGAAAATGATTGTGTAGATGTTGATAATGATACCGAAATTGTAGAGAGAGTAGAAGTTGATAACGAGATGTTTGTGTGTGATGAATCAGAGAGAGTAGAAAGGATTTACAGGTAGAGTGGATCCAGGTGGTAGATTTTTCCCGTAATGTTGTAGTAGGGGGTGAAGAAATGGCTTCACGTGAGTATTTGGAAGATATGTCTGCAAATAAATTTCCCTGGGTTTTTTGTGCACTTCATAGGTGGTGCCGTAATGATGAGTTAGTGTCCCCTGCATATTTTGAGAGAGAGTGTAGCTTGGCGTGATGGTGAGAAATGTTTTGAGAGAGAGAGAGAGAGAGAGAGAGAGAGAGAGAGAGAGAGAGAGAGAGAGAGAGAGAGAGAGAGAGAGAGAGAAATAGAGATATTTAAAGTAAAGAGAAATTATGAAGAATTCGTAGAAAGGTTAGGCGGAGAGAGAAGTAATAATAATAATAATAATGAGTACTTTCCGTATAGTGAAATTGAGATAGCAGTAGATGATGTTAAAGATGATAATATAACTTACCTAATTTTAACAGAATATAATAACGACAACAGGACTATACCCGAGCGTGACCAGGTACATGATGGAATAATATGGAATAATCATATTGATTTAAATGACATTGTAAAAGAATATGACAATATAGATAATCATTATGTTGATAATCATGAGATAGTGTATTCAATAGTAAATGAATGGTATAATCATAAGATTAGACTATTATTCGACGATGGAGGGTGATTGTTTATTGTTTATGAACATTTAATTATGTGAATAGTGTGGTTTTGAAATGGATTGTCTTATGAAACGATTTGTGGTTAATGATAACAAATAATAAGTTGGACTGTATATTCTTTTATGTGTTGATGTCATTATGTTAAATGTATTTGTATATTACATTATGATGTACTATGTGTTATGTAATAAAAATTGATAATATTAATTATCAATTAAATTAAATTTTCAATTAATTAGTATAAATTAATAAAAATTATAAAATTTTACAGACTAAATAAGCGATGAAAGTAATTGTGAGATTTTAAAGGGATTGAATCAAATAATTGAAAATTAATTACTTAATTAAGGTTGTACAAAAGAAAGTTTGATAATGAAGTTGAATGATTTTATGCAATTAAGATTTTATAATAATTAGTAGATGATTATACAGATAATATGTTCAAATTGAGGTATATTATTATAAGGGGAGAAGTGATGAATTTTCTAGTGTTATATCAAGGTGAAATGTTGTAAAAGGGGTTTGGGTGATAATGAAATAAGGCAGGTGAGTTAAGCAGAGTTAATTTTAATGCGAGTTAGAGAGAATAAGAATTTTGAAATACCAGTAACACACAAGGAGAGTATTAGATATTTTAGGGACACAGTAGTTAGCGATTATATGTAGAGGTGAGTAATGTGAATGGTAATTATATATTTGTTGATGGTGATATTTTGTAGTAAGGATCCGGTGTAGGAGTCCGCAACGAAAAGTGTTGGGACAGGAAGGGACCGTTGTGTGCCGGAAAGGGTTGCCTTAGATAGAATCCAGGAACCAACATAAGGGAATGAGCATAGGTAGGTAACATACATCCTTATAAAAAACAAAATGAGCGGTGCCAGAGGTTTTAAATGGGATTTGTGAAGGGGGTTATTATAGAGATATTGGTGTCATAATGTGTTAATGGTTAGAAGCGGTTGTTAGAGTCAGCTGCATGGAAGTAGTATCGTCAAGGTCACTCACTTTCACTGCTTCTCCCTGTCACCTCCACGCCCCTCGCCCAGCGTTGTTGCCGGCTAGTACAGTGTGTAGCGTTTTAGCAGTGTTACGAAAACAAATTTCATACATCCACATTATATTCTTCGTTTCAAATTTATTTATGCGTATCGCGTAAATGAATTTGTTTTATCAGGAATAATTAGTTGTGGGTAACACTACTCAGTTAAATTCTGGGCGCCAGTATTTGAGCTCTAAAAATTTGTGTGAGTCGGCAACATATTTTTTGTTGTCGCGTAAATATCTACAGAATTTCTATCTTTGCGTTTCTTCTGTTTCTTTGGCTTTTTTTTTGTTACGATTTGCAGTTCTCTGAAACTACTATTTATACTGCGCTGGTTTTTCTTATGTTAGAATCTAAACCTTTTAGCAATACACACCCTAACTTTACGAAGTACCATTAGGTCAGTTATTTTGTGATTTCCGTACAGTGCACTTACTTATTAAAGTTTTACTGTTTTCTTCATGGGCGGTTATCCTACAGACTGACAGTTGTCTGAGAACGCTGACCTTGCCTGCTGTTGTCGCTTTAATTTTTTCATACTCACGGTCTTTTCCCTTTTGTAAATGAATCTGTTTTTGTTCTCTACACGGTCATTCCTAAGCCATATGGTTCGGAAGTTCTGTTAGGTATATGTACACATTTGGTATGCACATTGCGTATACCCTGTCGGCATGTCTTTTCGGTAAATATTGCTGTCTGACACTTTTATGAATGCCTTTGTCATTTTACAATCCCCTCAAAAATGTGTATGTTTACTGCCGCGCTACTACCTTTCTTCCGTTGCACAAAGATAAATAGGACTGAGCAATTTCTGTAAACAAAATTGTCGCTGTTGTGACAAAAGCCAATCCCATTTCAGTTACAGTACCCCATTCCAAGTAGGTTGGGTGGACGAGGTGAGGAAGAGACGAATTAGCAACAAACATCCAAAATATTTATCGTCCTTAGTATTGTTGACAGACATTTTGTGCGTTTCATGTGAACGGTTGACGTCTTTATTGTAGACAGTGTGTGTATTAGTTTATTTCAATAATTTGTATTTATTATGAGTGATATTGAGGAACAGTATCCTACATTTAGTTCGAGTACAAGCAGCGGTGGTGTACGTGCGGGCCGAGAGGACATTAGAAAACAAAGTAAAGTCATCATAGCAAACGTTTACAAGTTTTTTAAAAATCTTGCGTATAATGAAGAAGCCAGGAGGAACATAAACTTTGCACAAGTTCGAAAATTGACAGCGGAAGCTTGTGGCATTTCTGAACAGTCGGTGCAACGTATTAGCAATACCGTTGCTTCGGCAGATGATCAAGGCGTGAGTGTTGTGTTCAGTTCTCCAAGGAAAGGGTATAAACGGGAACACAAAAACACTGAACTGGACGATTTTAATAAACAAATAGTCCGCAGGACCGTACTAGAATATTACGACCGAGGGGAATACCCCACTGCAAGCAAAATTCGAGCTGATCTCTGTCAGAAAATCAATTATTCTGGTTCAGAAGCCTCCGTACTTCGCCTTCTGAAAGTGCTTGGTTTTAAATTTAAGAAGTGCAACGATGGACGAAAATTTTTAATGGAGCGCAGAGACATTGCTGCCTTGAGAGCGAAGTTTTTGAGAACCATGCATATACATCGTACGGAGGACAACAGGCCTATAATTTATTTGGATGAAACCTGGATATCACAGAATCATACGGATAAATACATCTGGCAAGACTCCAGAGGGAACGGTGGGCTGAAAGTACCTACTGGTAGAGGTGGCCGGCTGATTATTGCACATGCTGGATCCGCAAGTACAGGTTTCATAGCAGGTGCCAAACTTGTCTTTCGTGGCAGTAAGCATTCAGCTGCATCTGACTACCACACAGAAATGAATGCTGAAGTTTTTAAGACCTGGTTTGTTGGTATGTTGCGCTCCTTGGAAGAAGGCTCTGTCATCGTGATGGATAATGCCAGCTATCATTCTGTACAAATAGATAAACCACCATGTTCAAACTGGCGTAAAGCGGATATCATGGAGTGGCTGCGTAAGAAGAGAATTTTATTTTCCACAGCTGAAACCAGGGATGAACTTCTTTCTAAAGAAGAGATCCGAACGGCCAAGAAGACGTACGAATTGGATCAACTGGCAAATGAAATGGGACATACAGTAGTGCGCCTGCCACCATATCATTGTCAGTATAATCCGATCGAGCTGATATGGGCCCAAGTTAAACGGTATGTTGCAAACAAGAATACGACTTTCAGATTGGCCGATATTGAACAACTTGCACACGAAGCTTTGGACAGGATAACTCAGGAAGACTGGGAGAAGTGCGTAAGACATGTGGAGGCACTACAAGAAGCCGATTACTCAAAGCAGTGCACGAGAGACACCACAGTGGAGCCCTTCATCATACACTTACGTGTGAGTAGTGACAGCGAACCTGAGTCCAGTGAATCCGAAGACGAATACTGCAGGAGTGTTAAAAAGTGTATATAGGTGGTAAACGTGTCTATAGCGAAGCGTAGTATTTTCTATTTTTATTGAAACATAAAAAACCGTGTGTGCGTGTTTTCTTCAGGAGTGTTATGAATGTGCTCTGTGCTATCACTTTGCAAAGTGATAATTGTGTGACTAACCCTATTTAAGGTGAGTTTTTCAACATACTGCTTATTTATAATAGTCATAAGGAATTCTATAGTTCATAAAATAAGGAAAATTTTAATTATAAAATTAGTAAGGACAATGCATAAAATATAGAATTATAAATTTAAATTCTATATTTAAAGATTTAAGTTAAAATATATATATATATATATATATATATATATATAAATAAGGAATTTTAAATTTATTTCATGAGACATTTGTATTTGTTGTTTATAAAATTATCCTTATTTTCTTAAGAAATCCAATTCGTTTCACGTTTATACATACCATTATTTTTATGCTACTTGTGCATGTAACATCTTATAGTATAGTTCTAATTTTTTTGCTTAATTATTAATAAGCAGCGCAGGAAATAAAAATAGAATATTTTTCTGAGTCACGAATAGTGCGGTGTCTTCAATAATTAAATGGGGCAAGCTTAAGACACAGGATGCGTATAAAATTCGTTCAAACAAACTATAGCTGACGCGTCGAATTGAATGTTATGTATAAGATACGGAAATTAATTGTTAATTAATTATTAACAATATATTAATTGTGATGTAATTATTATTAAGAATTATTGACAATGTAACAATGTACTCTAATGCATGTATTACAAACTTTCTCACTTTGTTATATTCTTTACATTAAGTAGGCTTACTTACTAGTGTAGCATTTTTCGGAAGAAAGGGAAACTGTTGCTTAGTGGCAACGCTGTAAGTAAGCGGTGTGACCTTGACGATACTAGTTCCATGCAGCTGACTTTAGTAGAAAAAGGGGTAGTAAGGTTAGAGTGACAAATGCCAAAATAAGATAGAGAAAATAGTGAATAATAGAGAGTCACCCAAACTAGATAAGGATAAAAGGGTTAGAAAAGGAAAATTCATGGTAGGAAGGTAATGTAATTGGAAAGGTTAATATTAAATTTGAAACTGTGAAGAATTAAATGATAATAAATGATAAATAATTGATGGCTAATTAATAACAGTTTAATTGAAATTAAAATGTAATGTTTATAATTTTTATATGCAAATTTAAAGATGTAGGGTGTGTAAATTTTGATCAAAGTTAAATGTGAGTTGTTTGTTGAATGTAATAATCGCAATGTTAATTATGAGTGTATAATTATGTATTATGTTTATTATGTATTAGTGTGGGAATTTAAACATGAATTGTATGTATGTATCACATGTTTTATAAGCGATTCCCTACATTTCGGGCGATCTCGGCCTTACCAACCCAGATCGTGGTTTTGGATGACAACTAGCTGTGGGCAGCAATTGTTAAAACTGACCACAGTTGGTTGCCTTTGAAATTGGTCAAACCTAGAAATTTAATGGAGTTTAATAAGGGAATCTAAGATTATTTTGAACGCAGGCTATTTTCACCCAGATAGGGGTGGTAGACCTTAGGGGCATATATTAAGCTAATAAGTAGGTGTACTTACCCTGAAGTTTTGTAACGCTGAAGCAAGGATGGGAGTGAGAGAAAAGAAAAAAGTGCTTACTCCTTCCGCCTCAGTCCTTGTGGAGGCAACTGAACGCAACAGTTCAGGGGGGGAAATAGTGTGTGTGGAGGAGTAAAGGGGATAAGTATTATTAACAGCGCCGGATCACTTACTGTTAATAATAATAATAATAGTAATTTTTTTCTTCTTCTATGAAAGAGAAAATGTTTAAGAATTGTAGAAACGGAGAGATATAGATGAATTGTATTTGAGTAAATTTTGATAGTGTGTTTAAATATTGTGGAAAGTATTTGTAATATTGTAATGGAAAATGTCTATTTTAATTCTGATGGGGATAAGGGCAATAATTTTGATTTTGAAAAAGAGTTAACAAGAGAAGGGTATACAGAATGATTTTGAGGAAGTTTATAAATGTATCATGTTAGTTTAAGGATTCATATATACATGTGTTAAGAATAAAGAAAAACCAGTGCTTCTTAACATAAACCAGCGCACAACTAAGGGGAAACAGATCAGGTAGGGATACGGTATTATCCAAGGCCACTATTTGATATTTTTAATTTGATGTTTCAGCGTTTGGTGATGTTGTGACGGTGGTCCTGAGCTGGCCTGCACGTCAGATCAGGAGCGTGAAGCACCCGATTGGCCTTATGGTGTTGGGATCTCGAAGGAGAAGTCCAGTAAGGTCATGCAGGTACTGTCACCATCATCGGACCAAGGGTGAGTGATTATAATATTTTTTTATAAACAGTAAAGGGGTTGTGGCGACATATCCTAGCTGATCCCTTTAGAAAGTATGAGTGTCAATGAGAGTTTTTATGCTTCGGCCTAAAACCTCTCATTGAGGGGGTTTTGTAACGGTACAAACTATGGGGGTTTATTTTTTCTTAAATAATTGTAAAATGTAATGGCCACTCAAGCTGAATAACATTTGAATCATAAACGCTGGACAGTTTTTTAACACCTTACAGTCAGTGCGGTAACAAGCCAAGCCTTACATAGGTGTTGTTGTTGCACAAAAGCCATTAACGAGTCTGGGAATGTGAACGTTAGCAGCGAGGGGAGCGTATTCACACATGGGTGTGCCACAGTGAACAGCTTGAAAAGCACGCATGAAACATTCTTTCTCGCCCAGTGTGCAGAAAACAAAGGGCAGTCGGCTATGAACATCCAATAAATACGGGCGCAATCAGTCTGCGCCTCCGCCGGCTCGGCGTAGTTTTCGTCGCGCCCGCAACTCAAACAAAATGTGATTTTAAAACCGAGTGTACAGTTTAAAACGGAACATGATTATCCAGTGAGTAATTAAATAATTAAAGCAACAGTTTAGATAAACAAAGGTGCGACTAATATGTGCGGAGTGATGGAAGATACTACGGAACATTGGACTCTTTCGTAAAGCCAGATCAGTAACCAGAGTGGTATATCAACTTCAAATTATGTTTTTTTTTAAAGTACACTATTTACCATTAAATGAAATTGAGATCTCAAATGGGTATGGGGTATATGTATGAATGCGAGCGTGAATAAAAATAATAAAAATGATAAAATAAGAATCGCTGGTTTGGGTTAAATAAATTTTAATGGTAGTTTTAAAATGTTATTTTATCTATATAAGAAAAATTAAGTTTTGTCTGAATAATTTTCATTTTGATATGCAAAAAAATTGTTAAGAATTATGGGAATTGAAAGAGATATAAAAAACAAGAAATGATCAATAAAATTTTAATTGCTTAGTAAAATAAGAAATGACTCGTTATTCAAATAACCAGTTCTGATTTTCCCGTTCGCTAATTCGAACCCTGGCGAGTGAAAATTCAGGTTGGCAGACAACAACATGGCGTCTACAGAGCCAGAATACATAATAAATAAACAAAACCTATTTATTAATTTATAAAAAGGTAAGTTTGTTAACATGGCTACAAAAACTAAATATCGACCTCGTTTGGACGCAGAAGACGATATGCGTCTTCAACTGACTTCTGACACCGGACATTGACAAACTCTGCCGCAAGAAGCAGGCACATCGTTCACATTAACTTCGGGTGTACATGTAACATTTTTTAAATATCTTAACTAGTTGTTATATCATTTTGTAGATTTACATAATAAATAATATTGTCTCCAGTTCTTTTTTACTATTGTTTCCTTTATTAATATATATACCTTATTATTCATACTTCCGTATACTAAAAAGAAAAAACAGCTAAACACTTCTTGGGGCTCCACGAGAAACTTTTCCTTCAAAAAGGGCTCCGTGGCTGAAAAAGTTTGGGAACCGCTGCTCTAGATAAATAATTGAGACTGGCTTTCCATACATTTCTCGACTAGTCAGATTGCTAGCAGTCAGTACATTGCGTTCAAGGTAAGATTTTGACCTAGTCTCCAGATTGTTGTACCGCCTATACAAATTATTCTCGGTGCTCTGCCCAGAAAATGGAAGATAATTCTGGAATCTCAGCAGGTGTAATGGGTCAAATTAGAAGGTTTTTTATATTGTATTGATTTTGGTCTCGATTTTATAAAGATTTTAAATTCACTTCATATATGTAAGCTACCCCAGTTTAATTTTATATTAATTGAAATCATCATTTTAAGCACTTTCCAAATTGTTAACTGCACCTGTAGGGAGCCTCAGTACAGCAATGCACAGTGTTAGCCAAAACAATTGTACAGACGTATTGCGTAACCGCCCAGTAAGCAGCCTTGTGACCCAGTCTACAGTCTGCAGAGTGTCCCCACTGAATGAACATCAGCATCAGACAGTAAAGTTGGTTAATTTAAAAACAGTGGCCTCGGGAGTGTAAGATAGGCCGTAATAATTAGTCGGCCTATCTATTCAAGTGTTTTAATGAAACGTACAAACAGTATAACGTGCGGCCAGATCATCCCACCTACAGACTGTGTGCGGTCCGTATAAAAGTATCGGCCGACCTAGCCGGTAAAACACGGAACCGTCATCTAAAGAGTGAAATTAAAACAGAAAATGAAGTGAGTGAGTTGAAATTAAGATGAACTTTTGGGACATGTAAACGAGGACTTGGTGCGGGTCACGCAACGAGATCGGAGGAGACGCCGTTACACAAGTAAAAGTATTTTAAATTGTTAATGAGGCCAACAAATTTAATCAAGTAAATAAATACGGGGTTTTTAGAAATTGGTATGTGAGTTGTGTGTGGGCATTGCTGGGCCGCCTTAATAAACTAAAACAAGAATGTAGAATAAGTTAGTTAAAACATTTATTTTTTTTGTTGTGCAGGTATATGTTTAAAATTAGAACGAGAAAAAGTAACGCTATCAAATCACTATTTTAAAGAATTAAAATCAAGGTACTTTTACAAGAATGTTTTTTAAATTATAACTTGAGATAAAGAGTTTGATGAGAATTTTGAGAATTATAATTGGAGGAGAACGTAAGATTGAAATTAATGTTAATAAAATGAGTTAATAGCGTAACTATGTGTTAGGCTAATTATTACGCCACATTACCAGTACCTATCCAGTATGAAAGATTTCGTCTAACGAACCTGGCAGAAAGTGTAAATAGGTTTCGATTTTGAACCATATAAAAAAAAAAAATCGTGGCGACCAAAGAGTAGTTGGGGATCTTCTGAGTGCAGTAAGTCAGAGTGGCGTGAGTTAAAGGTAAGTAAAAGGTGTAGACGATAACAATTGGCGATCGCTGCCAGATTAACTCAGATGAATTAACAATTCATATGAGTTAGGCCTAATCTGAAGTATGAAATAGGTGGTGGTAGTAGGCGAATTTTGTAATAAAAAGACTATTACGAGACGTGTGAATAGAGGTTAAGACGTAAGATACAGTTAAAGAGTTATGAGATTTTGTTCAGATAATAAATAAGTTATATAATAACCAATAATCAAGTTATAAAAAAGAGAATAATTAAGTTTATAAAAATGGAAAATACAGAGAATGAAGTCGGTTTGTCCGACTCAACTGTTGTAAGCGAAATAGCTGAATTTGATGAATCAGCTGTTATGAGTAGCCTTGAAGTACATTCAACACCGAATGTAGGTCAAGACGACAAAACTACAAATATAAGTAACACGAATGAATCAAATAGTACAGATGATTCGGGAGTTCAAGTAACCCCAAAATTGAGTAGAGAAAGTAAAAATAATAACCAAGTCAGCTTCACTGACGATAAAATAGAAAGTCAGTCGACACCGGTCCAAGATAAAAAATCTGATGATAGCTATGAAATGTTTAAAATAATACAAGCAATGTTAGAAAAACAGAGTGTAAAATTTGATGAACAGAAAAACGAAATTCAAGAATTTAAAAGTAGTGTAAATGAGAAATTCGAAGAACAGAATATTCAGTTTCAGCAGAGTATTAGCGTAAAATTTGATGAACTCAAAACTGAAATTAATAAAGTACAAATCAAATGCGAGAGTAACTGTAACAAATTGAAATATGAATTAAATGAAACATTGAGCCATTCATTAAAAAATATGAATAACAGAATTGACAAAATAGAGAGTAATGTGGTAGAAAAAATTGATAAACAAAGACAAAAGGTAATTGAAAATTTTGAATGTAAAACAGAGGATAATTATAATGATATGGGTAAAAACGTAGTAGTAGAGAGTAAGATAACAAGTGATAACAATAATGTCGAAAATGAGAATATAATTAAAAATGTGGTAGTAGATGTTATCAATGATACGCTGAAAGTAGATAGTGAAATAGTGAGTGAGAGAGAGAGCGCTATATGTAGTAACGAAGTTGTAGTTAGTGTTGATGAATTAGAAAAAGAATGGAGTGAGAGAGTAGCTGAATGTGTAGTGCAGAGGGTAAATTTTCCCCTTATTTGTGATGAACCAGAGTGTTCAAAAATGTTATTATTGGAGGGCAAGAGACCCTTATTAGTGAAAGATTTGAATTGTTTCCCTTTTCTGTATAAATTAGTACCCTCTGTGTGGAATGATGTTGAAAGTATGACATGGTGTTATGATGAGAGAGATTTAGATGGAGAGTTGTGTGTTGATAAAGAGATAGAATTATATAAACTAATGAGAGATTATAATGAGTTGAAAGAGATGTTAAATGATTTGAAGTACTTACCTGTCAAAATAGAGAGTGAGAATTGTTTTGATGATACATGTTTAAAGAATAATAATTTACCTTATGATGAAAAAATAACTGACTTGATAATGAATGTAATTACTGATGGAGACTTAACCGATGTACTCAATGTTGACTTGTTTTATGATTATTTTGGTAAAATGAATGAATTTGGTTTTTATGGTGACGACACACAAAACAGTAATTTGTGTGTTAATGAAATTGAACAATGCTATATAAAACAAAGACTTATCTATGACGATGGAGGTTGAGCCTTAAATTCACAAATAGACACTTTTAAATAGTTTTATTGGTTCAGACCTCGCAACCTTGGACAATGAAGTGTGATATAACTGAATAATTAATGATGACGATTTGTACATAAATGTTTAGCAAATTTATATATGTGTATTGTAGAATGTTAAGTAAATTGTTTTAGGAGATTTGAGATGAATAAATAAATGTTCAATGGTTTGTATGGAATAACATTGTTGTTAAATGTTTCAGAGGTTACATGGAGATATTGGTGTGTGTGTGTGTGTGTGTGGTGTGTATTTTGTGTTCAGGTCAATAGGCGGATAATTTACTGTAAGTATAAAGTTCAGAATACCAATTAGATAAAATAAAACGCTTACAGGTGTGAAAAGAGTGTAACAATAATAATAAATGAATTGTGATAATGCTATTAAAGTAATTGTGTGAATTAAAATATATCTGATCTGAATTGGAATAAAAAATTTAAGAGACAAATATGTTATCTAAAAGATTTACAAAAAATTGAAAAGTGAAGTACAGGTGTTAGTATGATGTAACCAGAATGTTTAGACTATGTGAGTGTTGAGACTGAGAGTGTTTATGAAAACAAGTCTGGCACACAAGTGTTTATGTAAACGGGTAGGTTGTGTGACCAATGTTTACAGCCAGAGGTGTGGAAGCTGATAACAAAAAATGTTGTAGTCTGCTGAATCAGTATCTTGAGCAGAATCTTACTGTGACATAAAAGAATTGAAGTTAATTTTACAGACAAAATAATAATGAGGTAATTCCTGTGACGTAGAGTTTGAGAAATTAAATAAAATTAAATCCACTCGGCAATTAAATCAATTGAAAATTTTAATAATAAATTTAAATTTATTCTGATCCATATTTCAAATGTAATGGTTAAATAAATGAAATATGTACTTTACTTAAATTGGAACCTGAAGAAATTTTGTGTGAATGCTATTAAAAATGTTTGGGAAACTTAGAAGTGTATATTACTGTTCAAGTAACGGGCATCAGGGGTTAAGGGATTAAAAGGGGGGTAGTAGAGAGAAAAAAAATATATATATATATTTGTATATACTTTTTGTGCCTGCCATTAAATTGATGTTTTGCATTTTTGGTTGTATTATTGTTTATATGTATCAATAGTATTATTGAATTATATGGTATAGGATATATGTATAATCAAATGTTAGGATAAGGCAGTCCATGTTTTAATTAAATATTCAATTTATTTGTTTTCTTTTTTATCAGTAATAATAACGAATAGAATTAATCTATCCAGATAAGAGATTTTTGTTTTGTTTTGATACAATCTGATTTTGAACTTATTTTAGACGAGGAGTTTGTTAAAAAATTATTATAGGTGTGTGTGTGCGCCCAGTATTTGCCAAAGGCGACCCAGCTTGCATAAAAGGGGAAACATATCGGTTGAGGATCTGGCATGATATGAGCCAGGGATTTGGATTTTTGGGGAAACATGATAGAAGGCGAGGTGCGCGGTGGTGCGTGTCTTCGATTTTTCGGTGTTGGGATCTCGCCCAGAGAAGTCCAGTAATCTCGTTCAGATGCGTCCATGGTCGCCGAGCCAGGGGGGTCGTTTACCCAGGAAGTGTAAGAATAAATGGGGGGTTGTTGGCACCAGTTCCTCACTGGTCCTCTTAGGGGTATTAGCAATGAGAATTCTTCTGTATCGACAGAAGACTTCTCATTGGGGGGGTATTGTAATGGGTCAAATTAGAAGGTTTTTTATATTGTATTGATTTTGGTCTCGATTTTATAAAGATTTTAAATTCACTTCATATATGTAAGCTACCCCAGTTTAATTTTATATTAATTGAAATCATCATTTTAAGCACTTTCCAAATTGTTAACTGCACCTGTAGGGAGCCTCAGTACAGTAATGCACAGTGTTAGCCAAAACAATTGTACAGACGTATTGCGTAACCGCCCAGTAAGCAGCCTTGTGACCCAGTCTACAGTCTGCAGAGTGTCCCCACTGAATGAACATCAGCATCAGACAGTAAAGTTGGTTAATTTAAAAACAGTGGCCTCGGGAGTGTAAGATAGGCCATAATAATTAGTTGGCCTATCTATTCAAGTGTTTTAATGAAACGTACAAACAGTATAACGTGCGGCCAGATCATCCCACCTACAGACTGTGTGCGGTCCGTATAAAAGTATCGGCCGACCTAGCAGGTAAAACACGGAACCGTCATCTAAAGAGTGAAATTAAGATGAACTTTTGGGACATGTAAACGAGGACTTGGTGCGGGTCACGCAACGAGGTCGGAGGAGACGCCGTTACACAAGTAAAAGTATTTTAAATTGTTAATGAGGCCAACAAATTTAATCAAGTAAATAAATATGGGGTTTTTAGAAATTGGTATGTGAGTTGTGTGTGAGCATTGCTGGGCCGCCTTAATAAACTAAAACAAGAATGTAGAATAAGTTAGTTAAAACATTTATTTTTTTTGTTGTGCAAGTATATGTTTAAAATTAGATCGAGAAAAAGTAACGCTATCAAATCACTATTTTAAAGAATTAAAATCAAGGTACTTTTACAAGAATGTTTTTTAAATTATAACTTGAGATAAAGAGTTTGATGAGAATTTTGAGAATTATAATTGGAGAACGTAAGATTGAAATTAATGTTAATAAAATGAGTTAATAGCGTAACTATGTGTTAGGCTAATTATTACGCCACATTACCAGCACCTATCCAGTATGAAAGATTTCGTCTAACGAACCTGGCAGAAAGTGTAAATAGGTTTCGATTTTGAACCATATAAAAAAAAAAATCGTGGCGACCAAAGAGTAGTTGCGGATCTTCTGAGTGCAGTAAGTCAGAGTGGCGTGAGTTAAAGGTAAGTAAAAGGTGTAGACGATAACACAGGGTATAAATATAAGCATCAAGTGGTTGGCTCAGTTTAGTTTAAGCAGCCCATCCATTAACAAGCGGGTCATTCCAAGTCAAATCACCCAATAAAAAATTAATTTGACACCCACCTCCTCAGATTTTGATGAAACTTGACACACTTTATTCTATTACTATCCTGATAACACCTGCAATTTTTTTTTTGCTCTATCATTTATAGTTTTTTTTAATAAATTTTTTAGTTTTATTAATTTGGTGCTATCCGAACCCTTGGAAATCGCGCCTTTAACGTGCACTCACAAATTTAAAAATATTTTTCTTGAACACTATTCAAGATATCATCATGAAAATTTGCAGGAAGTTTGTGTTATACCTAAAAGCAGCGAAAAATGCTCTTATTAACCTATTTCAATCCCTCAAAAAACTAAAAATATTTAAATATAATTTTTTAGAAATTTAAGAAACGGGTGTTTTGTTTTACAAAAACCACAATATCTAGAGTCTCAAACATGATAGAATGCTCAAATTTGTTTTAAAATACTCTTAAATATATAGGCTATTAGATAATTAAAAAATATAGTTGGCTTTTTAACATGTTTAATTACAGTACAAAATAAAGAACTATATAGGCCTATCTAAAAAAAACTATACTGCTTTTAAATAGGTAGTCCGTGGGAAAGTTAAAATTTAGTTTGCTTTTTATTTTTTATAACTTTTACAAACTTATAAACATTAGGGGAAAGTCTTACAGTACCTACTGCATAAAAACAACTCAAAGATATACTAGTAAGTTTGAAATGTAATAATGAGGGTAACTAAAAGTAATATTTAAAAGCTCAGTACTCAGATTTTAATCTCAGTACTCTGATTTTGTGAATTATCAGCAGCTCAGCTGTGCTGCTGATAATTTACATGACTTACCAAGCCTGTCTCAACAGGCTCTTTTCCTGTGGTGACATGCTCCTCTCTACAGTTGAATTAGTGCAGTTGTTCCTATCTTTCATTAAGTGAGGACATACCTACAGTGACTAATTGTTTCGTAGTTAAAGATTGTTTAAATTAATGTTTTGAAGTTAAGAGTTATTTAGGCAGAAATAATATAATCTTTTTTAAATTTACTTTGGGTTTTGAAGATAATTTAAATTCGTGTGAATATAAACTTATTTTGTTTACTTTGTGTTTTGAAGAAAAGGTAAATTTGAGTGTACAAGTAGGGCATGGATGTTTTTTGTAACAATAATTCAGTTGAATCTGTAAGTACTGGCAGTTTGTTTACAGTTTAAAAACCCTCTAATAAGTACTCCCTTTTTTGCTAATTACTAAAAATAATATATGAGGTGCTATCGGAAAGTTCCCGGACTGTACTTGGCACGGCTGTTGGACGTGACTGTACAACCTGGCGTCCCAGTGTCCGATTCCTTAATACATAATGAGTCAGTCTGCCGAGTTTCGTTGCATTGTGAGGTTGTGTTCGGTCTACGGGTTGTGTTTTGTAATCGTGTGTTAACGTTCATTTGCTAATTTTATGATGGCTGATAAATTCGAGCAACGCGCGTGCATTAAGTTTTGTTTTAAACTTGGTAAATCGCCTACTGAAACTTTTGCAATGCTTCGAGAAGCTTTTGAAGAACATTTCCTACACAGAACACAGGTTTTTGAGTGGTACGCTCATTTCAAGGCCGGCAGAATGTCACTTGAAGATGATCACCGTTCAGGACGACCTTCCACGAGCAAAATGGATGAAAATGTTGAAAAAATTCGACAACTCATTCACGAAGACCGTCGTCAAACAATCCATGAGCTGTGTACAAGTGCCGGAATAAGCTATGGAGCTGTCAAGAAATTCTAACTGAAAATTTATGCATGCGTCGTGTTGCTGCAAAATTCGTCCCTCGGCTTTTGTCTGTGGATCAGAAACAGCGCCGTGTTGATGTGTGCAGTGAACTCAGAGAAACGTCTGAAAATGACCCTACCTTCATCTCCAGGGTCATAACCGGTGGTGAAAGCTGGTTTTATGGTTATGATCCAGAAACAAAACAGCAGTCGTCACAGTGGAAAAGTCCACAATCACCGAGACCAAAAAAAGCACGGCAGGTCAGAAGTGCAACAAAAACCATGCTCATTGTGTTTTTCGACATCAAAGGCATTGTCCATCGCGAGTTCGTGCCAGCTGGTGTTACAGTGAACTCAGATTTTTATTGTGATGTTTTGAGGCGGCTGAGACAAAATGTGCGACGAAAAGGCCCAAATTGTGGGAAGACCAAAACTGGCTGTTGCATCACAACAATGCACCTGTTCACGCTTCACTGAAAACAACAGAGTTTTTGACCAAAAACAATATGGCCACCGTCCCACACCCTCCACATTCACCAGATTTATCCCCCTGTGATTTTTCTCTGTTCCTGAAAATAAAAATTCACATGAAAGGTCACCGTTTTGACACTGTAGAAGACATTAAGAAAAAAACGCAGGAGGTGCTTGACAGCCTTCAGCAAGACTTTTTTTGACACTTTCCAGGCATGGAAACAACGCTGGATTCGTTGTTGTATCAATTCGCAGGGAGACTACTTTGAAGGAGATGGGAGCCATTAATGGCCTAGGTAAGCAAAAAGAATTTATTAGACCTAGTCCGGGAACTTTCTGATAGCACCTCGTATCACTAATATTTTTTTATAAATGTTTTGCTTCAATAACTAAAATATTTTGGAAGTATTATATGAATAATACTTAAAAGATTTTTCATAACATGCTGTGAAGTATGCAAAACAGCATGGTAGATATTCAAGCCTGTAGCATTGGACTATTTAAAAAATCCGACTGTTTCCAAACAATCTACATACCTTCAAAAAAGTTACAATGTGTTTCTGAATTAAGTGACGAAGAAAAAGATTTGATTCGCCTTAGATCTGGAATTAATTTGTGTGAATTTAAAAATATCTGTTCTCATCACAGCTACTACTTTTTAAACGTATTTGAAAAGTATCAAACAATCTGTGTAGACCTGTTACAAAAACACAAAAAGCCTATTAAAAAATCGTTGAGAAGTGTAAGTTTAAGTTTTTCAAAACAATTGATAGCAAAAAATATTTACATAAAACCTGGGCAAAAGCTTTGTTCAACATGCCGTAACTTTTGTGAAGAAAAAATAAAAATAAAAGTCAGTGAGAATGAAATAGATGATAAACTCATGACTGAATTAGATTCATTAGAATCAAGAAATGTATCCCTCTCACAAACAAACACTGCTCTAGATGATTTAGGTTTAACACCAATAAAGCTTCACACCTTGTCATCACGTAGTAAGGGGTCGTATTATAAAAGAAAAGTTGATAATGTAACTAAGGCTGTGAAAAGAAAAATTTCAAAAAGCACTAGATTATGATGTTCAAAGTTCTGATGACGAGGAAGAAGATACAAGTATGGTTAAAAAGGCACAGGATTTTTATGTGATGATTTGTCTTTTGAAAGAAAAGATTATATCTGTTGGGAGGTCTCAAAAATTCCAGATTTTGACTTTGGCTCCAGAATCTTGGAGCAAAGAAAAAGTGATGAAGGAATTCAATGTGAGTGAATACATTGTGCGACAAGCAAGGAAGCTGAAACGTGAAAAGGGTATTTTGGCAATTCCTGATCCCAAAAAAGGTAAAACACTTTCTGAAAATACAATTAAACTTGTAACAGACTTTTATCAAAATGATGAAAGTTCAAGAGTGTTACCTGGGGCTAAAGACAAAGTAAGTGTTAAAAAAAATGTTTACATGCAAAAAAGACTTATCCTTTGTAACTTGAGAGAACTCTATCCTTGTTTTAAATGGGAATATCTAGATGTGAAAGTAGGGTTTTCAAAATTTTGTTGTTTGAGACCTAAATGGTGTATTCTTGCTGGTTCTGCAGGCACACACACTGTATGTGTTTGCTGCATCCACCAAAATGTAAAACTGTTACTGGATGCTGCCAAAATTGAAGACTCATATAAAGACCTAATTAAGATGCTTGTGTGCAACATAGAAAATTCCAACTGCATGCTGCGCCATTGTGATAACTGTCCTGCAAACACTGCATTAATCGATTATTTGACTGAAAAATTAAGTTAAGATTATGATTTAGAAAAAGAAATTGTAATAAGCCAATGGGTGAATACCAACAGAGCAGAGATGATAAAACAATCTATTAGCATAGAGGACTATATTTCTTTATTGAGCAGATCACTAGAAAAGCTAATACCCCATTCATTTGTCGCTAAATCGCAGTCATCAACTTTTAAGAGATTGAAAGAAAACCCACCACCCAATACAGCAATTGTAGTAATGGATTTTAGTGAAAATTATTCATATGTCATTCAAAATGAAATCCAAAGTTATCATTGGAATAGAGGGGGTTGTACTCTTCATCCAGTAGGAATTTTTTTTAAGAAACAAAGAGAATGTTTTGATTTCTAACCATTGTTTTATAAGTGACGATCTTGAGCATGACACAAGTTTTGTTAACTATGTCCAAAGGGAAATTACAAAATGGCTGGCAATAAATCATCCAGAAATAGACACAGTTCATTATTTCACTGATGGCTGTGCTGGTCAATATAAAAATAGGAATAGTTTTAAGAACCTATCTGAGCATTTAAAAGACTTCAATATGAAAGCTGAACACTCGTTTTTTGCTACAAGTCATGGGAAATCAATATGTGATGGTCTAGGAGGAACGGTAAAAAGAATTTTAAGGAAAGCAAGCCTCCAGCTACCAGATGAAGATCAAATTACAACAGCAAGTGCTGTCTACAACTATTGTGAAAAGAACATTGAAAACATTCACTTTCACTTTATTGACAAAAAAGATGCTGATTCACTACGATTGGAACTAGAAAAACGATTTTCAACAACCCGGACTATTCCTGGTACTAGAAGTTTTCATAATTTCAAACCACTTCAGACAAACAACCTTGAAATTAGAAGGACTACTGATAGTCTTAACCCTGCACTAAACTTTTCTTATCAAACTTCTTCTGATTGGGTTTGTGTTCAACCATCTTCAAATAATTATGTGGCTGCAAATTATGATGGTAACTGGTATTTTGGACTAGTAAAAACTATCTTCAGTGAAGAAGAAGATGCGGAAATTCTTTTTCTCCACCCTTCAGGGCCAGCTGGATCTTTTTATTGGCCTCAAAGAGAAGATTCGTGCATAGTGCCTTTGAAACACATCATCAGTATAGTAGACGCACCTCAATCAAGTGGCACCGGAAGAATGTATTATTTCAAAAGATTGTGTGAAAAAAAACTGAAAGCTGTTGGATGAAGTGGAAAAAGTATTTCAATCAGCATTAACATGTATTAAAAAGACAAACAACTCACAATATTGAATGTGTATTTTGCACAATAAATTGTGCTTAACGTAAGTACCCAATCATCTTTTGAATTTTAAAAGATATTCTTCTGTTGTGCACAGTAATTAAACATGTTAAAAAGCCAACTATATTTTTTAATTATCTAATAGCCTATATATTTAAGAGTATTTTAAAACAAATTTGAGCATTCTATCATGTCTGAGACTCTAGATATTGTGGTTTTTGTAAAACAAAACACCCGTGTCTTAAATTTTTTAAAAATTATATTTAAATATTTTTAATTTTTTGAGGAATTGAAATAGGTTAATAAGAGCATTTTTTGCTGCTTTTAGGTATAACACACAAACTTCCTGCAAAATTTCATGATGATATCTTGAATAGTTTTCAAGAAACATATTTTTAAAGTTGTGAGTACACGTTAAAGGCGCGATTTCCAAGGCTTCGGATAGCGCCAAATTAAAAAAAACTAAAAAATTCATAAAAAAACTATAAATGATAGAGCAAAATTTTGCAGGTGTTATCAGGATAGTAACAGAATCAATTGTGTCAAGTTTCAACAAAATCTGAGGAGGTGGGTGTCATGACCTGGGTGACTTACATGGAATGACCCAAGTAAAACTGACAAGGAAATGTGTGAAGCCTTGACAAGGTTTGCCAAGCCATGAACAGGTTGCTACAGCCTTGACAAGGCTCGACAAGTCTCGAACAGCCTCGGCACATTTCCTTGCAAGTTTCCTTGAGCCCATCCATTACAAGTAAACTTTGCAGTGATTCAGTTGTTTTCAATATGCTCCCCGTTCAAAACTATCAAATAGCCTGTTTTGCTGTAATTTTAGCAAAGTGTTTGAAAGCAAAAAGAAGACATAGGTTTTGGTCGCGAAGATGGTTTTTACAAAGGAACTTATACAGTCACGTAAATTTATTAGATGACCTCCGATTAAATGATGCAGACAGTTACCAAAATTACCTTCGTATGGATGAAGTCGGTTACATAATAAATAATTCACAGCAAATAAATACACAACACAGAACAGACAAACCAATACCGACAAAACAAACTGTACGAGTTGTAAATAGCGCAAGTGGATGTGACTTGACGGAACATTTGTAGTGTACAGCATACGCGCTGGAAAAACTGACGTGACTTGCAGTGAAAACTTCCAAACGGTTTTAATGCCGCAAGGATCCTTGTCGCAAGCATTTTTGTGGCCTTGCCATGCCATGTTGCGCCCATCCACTATAAAAACTGACAAGAGTCCTTGTCGAGGCTTGCGAAGAAATTTGTCGAGACTTGACAAGGAAATTGCTCAAGACTTGCCAGTCAAGAAACTTGCATGGAAAACTGAAAGTGGATGGGCCGTTTTAGACCTGGCAATTTTACAGTGTGGTCTGCAGTGATTGCTGTGGTTTCTTAGAAGTGATTATTGTGTTTCTAGCAAAAAACAGTAATGACATTTATCATAGGACAAACTTAATAAGAGTCCTTTGTTTGTATAAGAGTGCTTTGTTAATTTATAAGTGCTGTTAGTGTGTAATTACTGACTTTTCATTGGTGTCAGTTATTCTGTTTCCACTGAACAACATGATGATTGGTGTGATCATCAGAACAGTGGTGTCAGAAGTAAGATAGAACCTTTAACTGTGGACACTTCGTGGGGAAGAGTAGTGCACGCGGTAAAACCAGCCAAATGATGGAAGCTTTCCAAGGCCATTTTTTAATGTCAGGGCATAATTTTGGAAGAATGGGTTCCAGAAGGCACAACAAAAAACCAATATTATTATAAGAACATTTTGACAAAGCTGAGAGAGTCAGAAAAAAAAAACGATTACAACTGTGGGAAAATCGTTTCTCTCTTCATCAAGGCAATGTGCCTGCTGCTCACACAGCACTTTCTGTGCAGCAGTTTTTGGCTGACAAATGCACATTACAACACTGGAACATCCTTCATATTTGCCAAATTTGGCACAGCCATCATGTAACTTTCTTCTTTTTCATAAAGTGAAATTTGTACTTAAAACTGCTGACACAAAAAGTGATTTGCTCCACGCCTTTGACCAGTGGAAAAAACAAGTCTGTAAGTACGAGTGGAGAACTGTATTGAAGGGAACAAGCATTAGATTATAATACACATAAACACAAGTGAGTTACTGTACCAGTCCTGTTACTTAACACTTTGACGCCAGGGCCTTAACATAGTGGTCCTTCGCCCATGCTGGGTCATTTTTGCATATATTTGAAAAGTTGTATCTTCTAAACTATATGGTAAAAAAATGTGGTCCTTATGTTTTTATGAAGATCTAAGTGTCTTCTTTAAAACAGCGTCTACTGTATGTCATTGAGTTGGTTATTTTCCCTGAAATTGCTTTTCAAAAAAGTGATGTTTTTGGAAGAAAAAAAAATTGGCCAAAACACATGCTGTTACTAGAAACTTGCAATTTTAATTTTACTTGTTAGAACTGGATTAAACAGTACATTACATAATGTTTATAATATATAATAAGTTGGTGTTTAGCCAACTAACATAACAGTTTGCCGTGCGCTGTTTCATGTCAACTGTACCTATGAAAGTGAACCCATACACGATCTAGCAGATGATTTGGGTACTACAAGGCCTGACATCATTTCAAAACAGCTTCAAGGACATCTTTATACATATGGAATCATGCAGAACACATTGAAACTTCAGGACGTTAATTGACATCTATCGGCGTCAAAGTGTTTAATAAACTTACTTTGTATTATTATAACTAAACAATGTAAGTTAGATTGTAGTGCTACATTAACAATTATTCATAATTTGTGCAAGCTGGGGGAATGTAGTGCTGGTTACTTACAGTTGTGCGAGCACGGCGTTACTA
Source organism: Magicicada septendecula (assembly GCA_034769895.1). Lineage (NCBI taxonomy): Eukaryota > Metazoa > Arthropoda > Insecta > Hemiptera > Cicadidae > Magicicada > Magicicada septendecula. Next base: position 489,594,611 of record CM068370.1, on the reverse strand, counting down.
AACATGTCCGTAGGTAATCATAACAAATCCCACATCGCAATAATCCATCAATTACCTACAAACATTGTTTCACATGTTAGATTAATTTTTTTCTGTCAATAGTTTACAAAATTCTTGCAGATTAATTATTTAACTAAAAATGGTATCACATAAATGAGCACTTTTCCACTAGAATTGGATTTCAACACAATCCCAGGTCAGTCATGTCCAAAAGGATTACTGGACTGACACTGATTAACAATTAATTATTACCCCACACTACTTTGGCTTTGATGTTAACTGATCAGATGTTTAAACGAAAGTGTGATATACACTTATACACTATTGTTGGAAACCACTTTCTTATTCAGCCTTTGGTTTAATTTTGTACTATAATGTTTTCAAATTCTTATTTTCATCTGCAGCACAACTTTTTATGTTCACTGCATAGTTTAAATACACTTATTTTTATCTAATTTACACTTTGTTGACATTTTATACTACTTTATAATTTATAAGATTTATTATAGTATCTATACATAATGCTTGTGATTCCTTGCTTAGGTCTATGTACGATTTTAATTTTTGTTTCTTACAAACTACTTCAACATTTTATATATTATGACTGAGTTTTGCTTTTTTGCACTATTGCATTCACAAGTTTGGGTTAATTATTTCCAGATTTTTACATACAATAGTTAATATTACATTATTTTTATTTTAAATCATTTACGATACTTTATACTATAAGTTGGGATATTTCATCCAATTCAATATGGCTGAAATCCTTTATGTTTCTCTATAACCTAATCTTTTCACAAGTTTTACAATTTTCAATTAGCTTGACAATGTTTATGTACTGTAAGAATTTACAACAGCACAACACGCCTGCGCGCGTGCACATTTGTTTAAATCAATCACCGAATTTTTAGCAGTATTAAATAACATAATGTACTTATTATCAAATATGATTTATATCTCACATGTTTCGTGTATATCAAATTATTTCACATGTACAGAATATTGAATACTTTACATGTAATAATACTAACAATTACAAAATTTATCACATGCCATTTACAAATACTACAATCAGAAATTAATGTTGATAGTGTCAAACATACTGGGATAGTTACCTTCAATTCTTGAAACTCTTTTGGCCAAGCAATACTTTCAGAAACACTCATTATGTTCGATTTGTCTGAAAAAGAGAAACAAATATCTGCGTATTACAACATAGCGAACAGACTGAAATTATTAAGTGCATACAAACGCGGATTTACCATTTTGCCGCCCTTAAGCAGTATAAATTTGCCGCCTTCCCACAAATCTGTTAGTGGGGGTGGGGGAGCGCGTTTACAGGTTTAATTCAATCCTTCATATTTTCAGTTTCCCTAAAATTTGTTCTTTATATAGTATCGTCTTCCCAATTTTTCTTAATACATTTCTATAGAACAATTTACATAACGTACTAGGAAGAGTACAATAAGACATTAAATTACTGTAGCCGTGTTTATTCCAAAACATTTTAACTGAACTTAAAACATAGCAATTTAATACAACTTTGTATGCAAGTTGGTACAAAATTAAGAAGATAAAGAGAGTTGTAATAATAGTCTTTGAAATAATTTTTAAACTTTACGTTGTGATTTTTTATGGGAAAATTTAATATCTGTCAGTCAGGGCCATCTTCTTTAATAACTCTCCTTCAATGGACAATATAGGCAATGAATACAAACGATCTTCTCCCATGTTCGTGCGTAGATAATTCTTTACTCTTCTGAGCCACAAAAACGCTCGTTCAGCTGAGCAGTTTGAGGCCGCTGTAAATACAAACATCCGGAAAGTAATGCCCACGTTGGGATAGACAGACTGAAGCCCATCCTTTCGAATTAGACAACAGAGCTTCACGGTGTAGACCTCTTATTTCCCTCCTTGGCAGGTCGAAGCTCAATTGGCACTAGAGTTGGGTACGAAATTATGCTACGCACACAGTCTATGACTGTTCGCAGCTAGTGGCATCTATTGACATTCACTCATGTCATATTACAAAGTTGGTAAAGAATGTTCGAAATTTGAATGTAAATGAATTAATAGTTAAATAATTAATTAATATAATGGAAGTATCACATACATAATGTATGTAAATGTAATTATGAGAAAACGATGTAGGGCCTACTTCATACTACATCATCAGAAGCAAATGATGAACTATTCTCTTTATGTAATAAGCCTAGTTAATAAACAATATATATTTTTAAAAGTTTCTTATCATATTGAGATGAAATGGAGCGGCATTTGAAACATCTCTTAGGTATAAAAACAACATAACGATCTTTACAAAATTTGCTGCCTGTAGGCAATTGGCTACTTTGACTATACATAAATCTGCCTCTGAGTGCACACATACTGTATTTATATTAGTATCTCTCCCTCCCCCTCCGCTATCTCACATATGCACAGCATTCTTTAGAATGGATTTGAATTTACTTTAATTATTATGTAGATTTTCTGGGCTGTTGGGTAATAGTCGATTGTTTACACTAAAGTTAATTCCCAACATTTCAGCTTTAGTTCTATGAAGTGCGTTCATTACGCAATTCTACTGAAGATGACTTCTGGAGGTATGGCCAAAACAATTAGAATGAACTAAAGTGTAAGGAATCGACCACGGCCCAGGAGCCTGGTAATTTCTGATTTTATTACCACTGACTCTGGCCATGATGTCCTTCGTAATACTTATTTACTCCTTGCTAATGCTTCAGCAACTCATATAGTACCCACTTATAGAATGGGGAACCAGATGGAAAAATTGTACTGACACTGATAACAATGACTGTTTCAAACACTGGAGATGACTTCATTATACAACTTTTGAGGGAAAAGTTGAATAATGTTATGTAGGGAAGTTTGCTCCAATGTGTGACACATTACCAGTGTTGGGACAAATTTTCCATTTGCCTCCCAGCTCAGAAGATGACTACCATGCAAGCTGCCAAAACGTTAATAAGAAGTAAAGAACAACAGATTTAATCATGGGCCAGAAACTGTTATGGTTTGTATATTGTGTCATAAACACAGAAATCATAAATTCGTCCTTTGCACAAATTAATACAAAACTATTTGTTTTGACAATTGTTTCACTGAGAATGGAAAACAATAAAATTTAAATTACAACTGAACTTAACATTGCGCTCATTTTTATTTTTACAATTATAATGAAATGTTTACTGTTTCCGTCCTTAGCTTAACCCTGATGTAAACAAACAGCCGTGGCACATCTGAAACACTATTTGCTACTTGAATTCGAGGCGTGTCACTCTGACAGAAGGAGTACAGACAGGGTACATATAATATTGATACTGTCTGTAAATTGTAACACGTAAATTGACACACGTAAGTTGTAATAATCTGTACTGACCATGAAGTAAAATTTGTCTGACAGTGTCAGACCGACAGTGAAATATTTTATAACATCAGTTAATGGCTTTTTTTAAATTAACTGTTTAAATATCGCAACAAACAAAAAAGTAAATTTTATTTAAAACAAATAGCAGCTGTGATAATTACCAGTGTGCTGAATACTATCAGTTCCTGTCAGAGTAATTCAATGCCTTCCATATCTGTGTCTGAACTTGTATCATCACTTGAGTCAGAGTTATTATTGAAACATTGTTCATTCTCCACAATGATGTCAGTAATGTGGACCAGTTACCATAGCTTATCATCTTCCTTGATTATATGCTGCATACAGCGACTCCACTTGTCCGCCGTTGTTTAATTTACCGCCTTCTCAATCGTTTTATATCAGCCAGCTTATATACGTTGTGTTGTAAAGGGCAACATATACTTTTAACTGGCTCCATATTAATTCAATAGGATTCAGAATAGTGTTAAGGAGGAAGTCTTAAAACAACGTGCCCTGATTCAAGTGGCAAGATAACTCTCACATGACTATACAGACATTCTGCACATGTGTGTAATACATTACTGTGTGAACAGTGTCAACGCCCCTGACCAATAGTGTTTCAGATTTGTCAAGTGGGTTTGTTTACATCCGGATTCAACTAGGAACAGAAAGAGTATACATACCGAACATATTATACAATAACATTAGGCATAGCACAACAATAATATACTTAAAATGTTATGACCATGTTGAGTTGTTGGTATTTTGTTACATGACTAAATCTAAACTCTTGGTGAGTATGGTACATAACATTGATAACACAAGACTAGTTAACTCGATTTTACAGTCTATGTAGAGAAATATTACAAGTAATTGTAGTTATATCCAAATGTACAATACATGATAGGAACATAATGTCATTTACATACGCAACATAAAAGCCAAGCTATACTATCAGATTGTTTGTATAAATCATTTTACATTGTAATATTATTTAATTCTTCATTATACAAAGCATCTGGAATAAACTGGGCAGCACTGACGTTTGTAAATAATAACTACTATAAGCATAGTACCCCTAACCCTTTATGACTTGGGATTCCTATAAAAATAGGAATTTGTCAACTGCTTTTATACAAATATATAGTTTTGCTTTTACTTCTGAATATAAAACTGGGGTACCAAAACTGGTTAAAACGATCGATTCCGTTCTATGAACCACAACCTACAAAATGGTAATATCTTTTTTTTGCGGAAATATCAGAATTACCAACAAAAATGATGTGATTATAAAATTAAATTATATTTAAAAAGAAAACGGTACCAAGAAAACTACACTTATTGTTAGCAGTTTTTCACTAGCATTTGAGTACAAAACATATTCAAGTAAATAAAACATTCAACTATCACTGCTTAGAAACGATACTTAAGTCTACATACCTGAATTTTCGACTATATAGGTATTATATTTAGTTAGGCGTATAATATAATGTTATCTTCTGTCAATCGTTTTCAGTTTCTTATGCACATAGGGTACCGTCATTGTCATGAAGCAAGTTTCTCATACCAAGTCATTCTGTTTTAAATTTTAACATTCCTTTTTTTAAATAAGTTCAAGCAATAAATGTTCACGCTCTAAATACATAGATCGGTGCAAAATACGGTACTTACGAATATTAGACTGAACGAATTCACAATTCGATCAAAACTACATCGCAACTTTTCACCATAAACTGATGATAACCAATTGGCGGGAACTCACTTTGGCCTACAGCTTACAGCTCCTACTAGAGGTGGGCCGATATACCTGTAATAGGTATTTTGGAACTATATTTTTGTGGAACGGATGTAACAGTGACTGAAAAGTTGAAGTACCTGTTATTCGCGGCGACGCTGTTCCGAGTCGAGACACGCCGCCCTCGCTGTCCCAAGTCGAGGCACACCCCCTACGCACCCACACAGCACACACACACACACACACACACAAAATGTACGCAAGACACGTAAACCAAGGCCAAATACTAGGCGTACAAAATATCGCTGGAACGCAAGGAACAGCCAGTAACGCGTATTTAAAATACTAGGTATTTCAAATACTAGTGGTATCACCGATACACAAGGAACAACGCGTTCCAGAGTAACAGTAGTATTTTAGTAACACCTAATATTTCAGGAACACCTAGTATTTCAGGAACAGGTAGAATCAAGCATATTTCGAGTAAGAACTAGTATGAGCCACTTTTTCGTCCTGTATACTTCATTCTGCGCAAAGAGACGGAGCTGTTTTTAATAAAGGAAATAATTTATCCTGCTGTTACATTTATTCTCGTGTGATATGCAGATATATAATACAGATTATATGCTAATAATTATATATTATACTAGTCACCAACTTGTAACTAAAATCGGTTGGTAAAACTTTGTTTTTATTCAAAAAAAACTTTATGTTCCGATCGTTAGTGAAATACAGTAGTTGAATTTAATTATATTGAGTTATAACCTATAGAGTGGCTGATGTTGATAAGCTATATTATACTTTTTATTAATGTGATTTTAACTTCACTACACATCTCACGTAAATGATGAGATTGTTGTAATGGACATTTATGCACTTTATCTAGTTCTGTTCCTTAAATATCTGTAATGCATTTAATTTACTTCTGTTGTTGCTTATTATTTATAAGTTTTTATTTATGTATTTATATTTATTTTATTACAATTTGTTTTTTTATTTTTATTTGTAAAATTTTGTTTATTCTCATTCACCCTTGTGGCTTACTGTTATGTTTTTATTATACGTTTCTGATGTTTTTTCACATTATTTTTCGTGGTATTACGTGTAGGCCTACTCTAAATTATTTAATTGCCTCGAGTTTCGCAACTGATTTGTCTAACCAATTTTAGTTTGTTTACTACTAGTGAAAACTTAAATTGGTATTCCCAAAGGGAGATAGGCCTATAAATTCTCTTGTTTCTTATTTTCATTTAAACAGTAATAGTTTAATAAAGTCACAGTGTAAAGTAACACTGTTAATACTTTTAGTTTCAATTTATTTCTTATAACAAATTATATAGTATAGGTTATATAATATCTTCAAATAAATACACAGCAAGTAGGTTTATTAATATATTAATAGGTTTATCTAGGTGAAAATAAACCTACTTGGAGTGTATTTATTTGAAGATATTACATAGGAGCAGGGCCCGCTCTAGCGGTTACATCGCCCTGGACGAAAAAAGACAAATTGCCGCCCCTTAATAATATATATATATTTTTTAAATCAAGGTACATATTTTTTATTTTGAATAAAAATCAAATCATTTTATTTAAATTTTAATAAAAGCATATATTTAGAAAGAAAATGTAACATAACATAATATTGACAATCAAGTACTAGTACAAAACAGTAGATTCTACTTTTTATGTTAAATAAAAGTCAAATCATTTTAAATTATAATCAACACATACATATTTAGAAAGAAACATGTAACATAACATAAAATTGATAATCAAACAGTAGAAATTAATTAAGAAATATCTGTACCTAGCCACAAATTGTTAACCATATAATTTTTACATTTTTAAATGCTATTAAAAATGTGTATTATTGCACAATCAATCAAAATGCCATTATTTTGAAAATAAAACAAGGTAACATCAACTACGCTAAAATCACAAAAAACTTTTTTTTCTCACTTTCAGTTCTGCAAACTTTTTTATTATATCTTTTAAATTTACTTGATCAGCAATTTCATGCTCAATTGCCAAAATGGCCAAACCATTAAGACGATTTTGTGTAGTAGTCGAACGTAAAAAGTTCTTAATTAATTTTAACTTATAGAAACTCCTTTCGCCACTTGCTACAGTTATTGGTATCGTTAGCAATATTCTTAAAGCAATAGTAAGGTTTGGGGCAAAATTTAACTTTGTAATTAAGCTCAGTACATTGCTTAGGCTTTCTTTTTTGCCCAAAAGCGCAGATACTGCTGAAATTTCCTCTAAATATATTTTTGGACCATGTTGAAGAAATTAGCGGCTTCCAAGGATGCTTTTGCCATATCATTAACAACAAGATTGAGAGAGTGGCTACTACACAGAACATAGAATGCTCGCGAATTATATTGTTTAATTTTAGATTGCACTCCTGCTTTATCGCCCCTCATATTGGACCCGTTGTCGTATCCCTGCCCTCTGATATCCTGCAAATTTAAACCCAAGTCATTAAGTTCTCCAATTATAATGTCAGTCATTTGTTTTCCTGTGGATCTTTCGACTGGTAAGAAGCCTAAAAAGCTTTCATTAATTTTAATTTCAACATCAGCGTCAAATTTATTGATTGAAACATATCTGATTACAAGAGTCATTTGCTCTACCTTACTAATGTCAGGAGTACAGTCTTAAATTATGGAAAAATATTTGGATTTTTTTATTTCATCAATAATATGAGACTTTACACTTTGATGCAGCAGATCTATTATCTCGTTTTGTATATTTTTCCCGAGATAGTGTCAGTCATTTGTTTTCCTGTGGATCTTTCGACTGGTAAGAAGCCTAAAAAGCTTTCATTAATTTTAATTTCAACATCAGCGTCAAATTTATTGATTGAAACATATCTGATTACAAGAGTCATTTGCTCTACCTTACTAATGTCAGGAGTACAGTCTTAAATTATGGAAAAATATTTGGATTTTTTTATTTCATCAATAATATGAGACTTTACACTTTGATGCAGCAGATCTATTATCTCGTTTTGTATATTTTTCCCGAGATAGTGAGCTTTAGTCTCTTCTTTTTTGAGCACTCTACGGACGTGGTCTTCCATAATGGGATCAAATTCAAATAGCAACGCAACTATTTTTAAGAAATTACCGTTATTATACTCAAACAACTTGTCGCTTGTACCTTGAAAAGCCAGACAACTTTTACCAAGCATTTTAGTAATTGCTACGATTCTTAGAAGCACCTCATTCCAATGGTTTGTTTCGGCATTAATAATTCTTTGAGCAGCCGCATCTATAGTTTTACAACACTTTAACCTTTGGTTCATTTCTAGTCATGATTTTTGGGCCTGAATATGATTTTTGGAAATTTCATGCTCTTTTAAAGTTTCACCGAGGTGCTTCCAACTTTTAAAACCCTCCTTTAAAAGAGAACTAACTATACAGCCGAAAATTTTGCAACAGAAGCAGTAAACGCAGTTTTGTGAAAGAGAGTACACTAGCCAGTCTCGTAAAACTTGCTCTCCATTGCTTAAAATTCGTGTATAATAATTTGCGCTAAAATGTCGACCAGTGTCATTGGAAGGAAATTTGTATTTATGCAATGGTTTAGGTGGACCTTGTCTTACTAAAAAACATCTTTCGGCGTCTCCTAAAATTCTTGGCCACAATGATGCTGGATCTGTACTCAAAGTTTGTAGAACGCTTTCTGTGGGTGTCACGTTGGTGTCCAATTCGAGCCATCGAAGCAGCCAGCCTCGGATGCTCGTATTAAGAAGTAAGTAAGTACGTTGGTGTCAATTTTTTCAATGCTTTCATCTGGTGATGGTAGAGTCAGAGTGTCGTCAGTTCCAATTGATTTAGAAACTTCGTCCATTTGTTTATCATCATCATTCTCTGACGATTCCGTATTTTCTTTTATAACCGGACTTGATGTTGGATTCTCAGAGTCGTCATTTGTTATGCTACAACTCTTGATATAATTTTTTAACGCGCCAGCTTGTTTTTGCCTTTCGGCTTCCTTTTCCAGCCTTCTTTTTTTGTACTGGTAACCAAACAGTTTTCTTAGACCGTCAGACATTCTGGAAGAGGCACCCACACAACTCAAATTAAACATTGTAAACTATAAAATAATAATTAAAAATAAAGATTTATCCTTGTTCTAAATAAGCTAAAACCGTAATTAACATAACTTCAAAATTATATTCCGTCAACCGACATAAAAAATATTTATGCGCTACACTACACAAAATATTTTTCATATCCTGTGAACGTAAAGAAAGTCTAGTGTAATTATATATGTATTTTATAATAACAAATATTTCAGCAAATCATAAATAGTCATTAAAAACAATTTTATAATTCTTGATTTTGAGATTTTATTCTGTTCAATTATTCAAATATATTATTATAAAATGCGTTTTATCGAAGCAATGAACTTAACAAATGTCTTATATTATTGATTCAAATAATTATTTTCATAAAACAAAAATATAAATAATTATACCTATAGAATACATTCAAATTTGATACAATATTTTATTGATTCAATAAACAGCCTTTTTGGATAAATAAAATATTTATTTTATTTTAAACGCTTTCATTGTTTCGATTCGATAATCGATTTACGATAAACTAGTATCTATCAAACTAAACAACAGCTTAGTATTATAGATGTACTTACCTTTCAAAATTAAGAAATCGCACTGAAGTAAATTTTATGAACTTACTTCGCTTCACTACCGACGTAATAGCAAGAATAATGCTATTGTGTAATGAAACCGCTCGAGGTTAGAGGTAATAAGCAAGTCTATGCATGTTCAAACACAAGTTGAAGCAGCGCTCTGCTCGCGTGCTATTCTGTTCAGAGAAGTATATGCATTGCATGTTCAAACAAGTTCAAGCAGCATCCTTTACAAATGCTGCGTTAATTTATTAATAAAATAAATTATTAGTTTATAAAATGTTTCCTTTTCGGAATTATAAAAATTTACTAGATTTTTGTAAGTTTATAGTCAACTTTTATTGTTTAATGTGTTTAACATAGATTGCCGGGGTCTTGGGGAATATTCAGCGGCAAAATGTAACTTCCGGCGCAGCGCGTGTACTATATTTCGGTGTCCGATGTGTACATCCAACTTATGGAGGTTATGTACGACAATGTAACTTAAATAAAATTTACTTTGTTCGTGTACATTAAAAGGGTGTATTTATTGGAAGTACAGAAATTAGTTTACATTTATCGCACATAATTACGGTACAGAGACGATTTTGGCAGGTTGTGGCTACGTTTAATTATTTAACTTAACCTTTTAGATTATTTCACAGCAATATCAGCATTGACGCAGAATATCAGAATTACCAAAATTAATTAGACATAACAGACGTTTCCTTAGTTAGTGTACATTCAAAGGCTGTATTTATTGTATGGATAAAAGGCTGTATATAATATTAACGGCTGTATTTATTCGAAGTAAGTAATGCCAGCTTATGGAGGTTATGTACGACAATGTAACTTAAATAAAATTTACTTTGTTCGTGTACATTAAAAGGGTGTATTTATTGGAAGTACAGAAATTAGTTTATCGCACATAATTACGGTACAGAGACGATTTTGGCAGGTTGTGGCTACGTTTAATTATTTAACTTAACCTTTTAGATTTTTAAAATTAATTAGACTTAACAGACATTTCCTTAGTTAGTGTACATTCAAAGGCTGTATATAACATTAAAGGCTGTCTTTATTCAAAGTACCGGAATTAAAACGTACTTCCAATTTAGAACCTAGTACAATCTAATGTATAACCAAACAAGTACATTAAAATCCTTTGTTCAACATAATGCAATAATAAACAATGTGTAGTTTCTGTTAACATGCAAATGATTAAGTATTAATAATGGGTTACAGTGGAATTTAATGTTACTACGGTCTGAATTAATGCAAATAAAATTGGGAGAATCTCGTAAACATATTAAAGAATGCTTGTATATTACACACAAAATTATTACAGTACGGACTTTTGTTAATGAATAGAAACAAATTTGACTCTATACTTTAGTATGTACCAATAAAATTCACCTTTTTTCAAATACCAATATCTGTTGTTGTTTTTCATACCCTTAAAAAAAGGTCATTAACAACATACATTATGAGAAAACGTGATTACAAATAACCAGCCATTAGTTACTTAGAAGAAAATAGATATAACATTTACAAACATCAAATCTACAATTCTCTCCCTATTTGTTTTATAAAAACTGGAGTTTCTGCTGCAGGTTTTAAGTCCACTAACTACTTAATTAAATATACATAATTGTTCCTGTATCTTGTTGGGTAACATTATATTAATACATCTGCTTCCTACTCATATGTGCAAACAATGTTTTTAATGTATGGTCCTAAAATCTTTATCAACACTTTATATCTTTAAAATTTAGACAGTCTAATGAGCAACTTGGCCTAACCTGAATTTACATGACCTGGCTCAGAACAACTTTATTTTGGCAAATACAAAGATGAAGACTGGTTGCAATTTCTTCAGGGCTCACACCTGCTGCCAGGCCTAGTTCTATAACATGATAAGGTAGAAATAAATCAGCCCAAACCTGCAACCGCTGTGGGAAGGCTTTTACACCATTACCAATAAGATTAATGATGTCATCTAAGAATAACTCATTAGCTTTATTTTTAACTTTCATAAGTTTTATCTTTTTTAACAATTTTTAATGCAGTTTACTGGAGTAAAATCTTCTTATTGATAATGTTCTTATCGGTTTCATTACATTATTTGGGTTATCTCTTTTTATTACCGTATCTCTGACAATATTTATAGTATACAATTTAGTTAATGACTTAGTATTTTGTTCTTCATGTATCATGGTCATGAAATGGTTTAAGTTGGGGCCTATTTTAAGTAAGGGGAAACATAACGTTACAATATTGTAATTACTTTTATTTCTATAATTATTTATAAGTATTACTTCGTACAAACAAAACTGGCTTAGAAATGGGTCTACTTAGGAAATTATGGAATTCTGCTGAAATTTCGAATAGTTCTGGAGGGGAATTGATCCCCTGATAACCCCCCTCCGCAAGTTACTCCACTGATCCCACTCTACACAGTTCCAAGAAATCCTGTATTTAGTAGAGCTTCCCTTATGTTTGCCTGGTAAGTGAAGGAGAAGGGATCTATTTAACGTGCAAGTTGAAGAATATATTTAATTATTGCACTTTACTTGATATAAGTACTGATTACATTTCAGGATTATTATTTTCAGAAATAATGTATGTAAACCAGTTTTCCCCATATAAAGTTAATTAAAATTCTTTAATGCATAGCATTCCAGGCATTTACAGTAGTAGATTCGTTTTACTAAATTTGAATTTACACAAATAATTCTCTTTGATTAACCAGAGTTACACACACAGACTAAATGCTGAGTGTCCTCCTAGTGTATAAATTCAGCTAAAACAGTATTCCAAAAACTTACCTTGTTACTAGAATATGTGACATGATGAACTTTTCATCATATGTTCAACTTTGTGTTGGGAGTTAAGCATTTTAATAATTTATATTTATGCAGGCGTATAGCAAAATCTGATCATCATGGAAAAGGAATAAGGCATTTTGTAATAGCAATTAACTGATTAGTTCCTGCTGTATTACCGAATCATATTACAAGACCAATTTTTGTTTAATTGAAAAGATATATTTTAATTGTTTCTTTTGGTGCAATCTGTAAATTCCATGACACACGTCCATAAAGGTTTGAAAATATGCTTACTCCAGTTTGATAGGAATAAATTTTCAAAAAACTAATACAAATTTGTTATGTCTGATCACACCAGCTATCCTGTCTATTGGCAATGAGACTTTTATCCAAATTTATCATATAGTATTGTGCTAAGATGTTACACTACATTTGTATACTGTAATACAGTGTATTATTTGCAGACTGACAGGGTTATAAAAAATTCTGAAAGAACTGTTGCTTTTACAACACCATCCTTTATCAAGTGACTACTCAAATCTGCCAGTTTTTCACAGATCCCCTAGTGATGCTCCAAACTTTTCAAGGATTCTCCTGGCCTTAAAAAACTGACTGGCCTCATTGATTGACATGACTAATGTTAAATTTATTTTGGGATATTTCCAAACATAATACAGTTTACAATAAACAAACAAAATATTATGCCTGTCTAATTTTTTCCAGAACTGTATACACATAATTTGATCTGGATAGAACATTTATTAAACAATAATACTATTTGATGCAAATAATTAAAATATCGGTATGGAGAACCATACATGACTACCATGTTCTAAGATTTATATTTGAAATCATTTTAGAAACGAAATATTTCTATAGAAACTACTTCTACCTTCAGCCTCATCCACAGAATTGTGATCACTAACATATACCACCTCATGTTCATAAAACAGTATTCCAAACACTTACCTTGTTACTATGGTGTCTTCAACAGGTACATTGGTGTATAAATTCGTTATGTCAAATGATGCTAATGTTGAGTTGTGTGGTATATGGATGTGTTCTAGTTTTTTGACAAGTTCTATGTTGTTTTTAACAGAAGTGTTGTTTGTTGGTTAGATTTATGTTGTTTGTTGGTTAGATTTATATGTTTTCTGATTAGTTTATCTAGGTGTCTGGCGATTTTGTGGGAGGGTGCTTGTGTGTTATTTATCAAAGGTCAAATGGGTATATTGGGTTTGTGTATTTTTGGTAATGCGTTTAGTTTTGGGGGGTTAGGTTTAATTTCTTTTTAGGTATTTTATGTTTTCTGTTTGGATTATGTATTTTGCATTATTTATGAATTTGTTTTTGGTATTTTATTGTGGGATCTTTGGTTATTTGAGTTATATTGTTTTCGGAGAAGAATTTCTCAGTTTTATTGTTTATTTCTTAAATATTAGAATTACCTTGGTTCCTTCTTTGCAATTATGTTTATTTCTTGTTTGTTCATTATGACTGTTGTAATTTCTATAGGTACTTTTGGTGTGTTTGTTGTAATTTTGTGTTTTACATAATCTTTTGTGATTAAATCATTTGGTGTAAAATGTTCCAGATTATAAAATACACCTAACAGTTTTAACATACAATATATATAGTAACACCTCTATACATAGTAACAGGTGTATCAATATACCTGTAATCACAGGTATGTGAAAGTAATGGCAAATCTTGCATAATCTTGTTATCAGTTATTGTTATTATTCGGCTAGTGCTATTAAATTCATATTGGCCCAAAGTGATCACAAAAGGAATTTATTATATTTGTTTACAGTCATCGGTGTTGATTCCAAGTGGATTTGAAATTTATATAAATTAATTTTCACTCACATGAATGAAGTTGCAACCGTAAAGAAATACAGAATATATTTTCTATGACAGCAGACAAGACAGGACACTTGTATTTTGCCTTTTATGTGTGTACATACATTCAGACATCATTTATTTGGATTGACTTCTGCAAGCTTGAAATCAAATACTAATAATGTTTTATGAATATTAATTACCACACTTTCACATGTGAAACTTACTTTGTTTATTTTCCTCGTACGACATTTCAATGTGGTGTTCGCCTTCATCAGCGGGGTATGATACAGAATGTCCGGAACTTGTAACGGTTTGTTTAGTTGGTAGGTTGTGTGGGGGAGTGTGGAGGTGGAAGGGGGTTATGTAAAATTATAATCCTCAAAGTATAATATTGAATTAATTGGGATGTTTTGTTAAATTGTTACGACGGTCTCACCGATCGTTACATAGTACAGTGGAAACCAAAATAAAACACACTTATGAATTTGCAAATTACATTTATTATATTTTTAATTGGTGTTGTTACATGCTTGTTCACTTCTTTTGTTACATTTTAAATCAGTGTTGTGTTGTGATTAGCTACGATGGTAGTGTTATCAGTACAGACGAGGATGCTGCAGTTTCTTTTCTTAAAGAAAAAGATTTGGTTCACAATCCTCGTCAATGTGGTAATGGACATGATATGATTTTAGCGCTTGGGCAGCAACAGCGTTGGTGTTGTAATAAGAAGACTTGCCGTGAGTATAAGCCAGTTTGCAAGGACACATTTTTAGAGGGGTCCAGATTACCCCTGAGAACAATAATAAAATTTATTTATGACTGGTGTGAAGGCCGTAGTAGTGTGAAAAACAGTAAAAATCAACTGAAAATCGACAACAAAACACACACACATTGGACGGCTTACTTAAGACATATCTGTGCTGAAGACATCATGAGCAACCCACAGAAAATTGGAGGACCAAATTTAACAGTTGAAATTGACGAGAGTCTCTTTGCCAAGAGAAAAAGCCGGGTGTATCCACAACAGTGGGTTTTCGGAGGATTCTGTCGAGAAACAAAGGAATGTTTCTTGTGTCGTATCGAAGATCGGTCAGCAGCTACCCTCCTACCTCTCATAGTGGCAAATATTGAACCAGGGTCCATTATAATGTCAGATGAGTGGCGTTCATACCGTCAAATTGTTAATTTCCCACAACAGTACACTCATTTGACTGTAAACCATAGTTATAACTTCGTGGATCCTCAAACGGGAGCACATACACAAGGCGTAGAAACCATGTGGCGGTCCTGTAAACGCCGAAACGTGATTGAATGTGGTGTGAGAAGGGAACGCTTAGATTCTTATTTAAGTGAGTTCATGTGGCGAACAAGAAATGCAAACCAGGATTTGTTCGAGTTCATGTGGAGGTCCGCAGAGGTCCAGAATATCTTTCCAGGTGATGCATCGACAATAATTGTGTAGTTACTGGAACAATCTGGGGATTCACAGACACTTAACTCGCTGTATTAATGTAGAAGTGTGTAGAGTCACCTCCTTACCACTCACGACTACCTGTAACAATATTGTAAATAATTATAAGCTGAACACTGTGGGAAAAAGTGCTAAGTGAAGGAAGAAAAAGTGTAATATAATGAATGATCAGTAATAACAGAAAAGACTGTTAAAATTAATGATTCACCCCAAATGTATGAAACAAATGAAACGTAGACTATAAGTAAGATTAAGGGAGACATGATTTATATTATTCTGAATGTTCAGCAACATTGTATTAATTAGGATTTAAACCCAAGTCCCATATTTGTTTCAAGGGAAAAGACTACAATTAGAAGGTTCAATTTGTTTAATTAATTGTATTAAGAGTTAGTTATGTTTAAATATGTTTTGTGTGTAATAATGTTAGTAATGTTGCTATTAAGAATATTATGCTATTATGGCTATTATGAATTGTCAAAGAAGAAAAAGGTTGTAAGAAAATAGACACACTGTTATGTATAAAATACCATAGATACCTAAATTAGGCTCAGACACACTAAATAGAATTAATCAGTTAACAAAATTTGGCAAACTAAGGAAAAAATGACTACTATGGAATGTAAACCAGTTTGTAATAAGTAATAATCCCATCAATCAATGTAATCCCAGCCATAAAGACACAACTCTAAAGTAGCATGTCTATAATTCCTGTTTTAAGGTAATAGTAGTGTTGGAAGGTAATAGAAGCATTAATTTCAGATAATCAAACCACAGTCACAAGCATTAATCAAATCACATAATCAAACTACTCCTTTCCCTTAACCGATCTTCACAAAGAGCAATACGTCTTGAGTACTCTACACAGGGCTGTACGCAGAAAATTATTTTATTCAGTTTGAATTTGCGGCTCTTATCGTTTGCCACAGAAAATACCCTTGTTAAAATGTTGCAGGTAAACTACCCCTTTCCGTTAACCGATCTTCACCAAAACCAATAGGTCTTGAGTACTATACAAATCAGGGCTGTATGTAAAAAAATATTTGATTCTAAATATAATTATTACACTACTATTGTGTTCCGAGTCGTAGTGTAATAATTATATTTAGTTAATTAATGGACACGTCATGGACAACGAAATCCAAGTATTCGATTCTGTTTGAATTTTTGGCTGTTATCGTTTGCCATAGAAAAAAATCTACACACAAACACACACACACACACACACACACACTTTTCGAAAAATGACTTTTCATGTTTTGAGGGTAGTACAATCAGAATCTGCAAAAATCTCGAACACGATTTTTTTTTTTGCCATCACCATACTTCCGTTTCCTTAAGGACATGGAAGTAAAAGGTAAGGGGCTTAACAATATCTACCACTTTTTAGATAAAGAAGGAGTATGCACTACGGTTAATAGCTTATGCTACAAGATACATAAGTGTTTATTTTAAAAATTAGTACAGTAACATACAAGACAGGTTACATGAACAACCGCTGGAAGAAATGGAGAATAAACAGTTACAGTGAGGTCGAAAGACGTAGAATTGAGCTCTACAGAGTCAATTGGGTTTGTAAAGAAACATCAAACCCAATGTACTATCATTACACACAACAATGTACTATCATTACCTAACCAACCACAACACTCATGTAGAGTAGATGTATTATTTAGGAAGTATCTGTGCCTCAACTAAGTACTAAGTCCAGTATACTGTAACAGGATCTACTGTTCCACACTGTAAATAAAGAAGATGGACAATAATATATATTGTAACGTTTATCCCTTTTTCTTACCTTTAAATCTGTAGTATCTTGTCCTTGTAGTATTCTATATTGTAATAGATGTATTGGTATTGTTTTTGTATTCGTCAGTCTCACCTAACGTTATAGTTAAATTGTGTACCTTTAATTCAATTGTAAAGAAGACTGTTTGCATTAAATGTAATGTAATAATGTAACAGTATGTATGTGTAGGCTGATTAGAATGGAATGGCTGTTTACTTACCACTTTACCTAGTATTTTGGTCACTTAACCAAAAATTTGTCCATTTTAAGTACAGACTCTAACCTATCAGATTGCAATGTAACTGGAATTTGTTGAAAACAAGATTAAACTATCACTCATATATTCAACCCCCCCCCCACAGAGAGTGGGAGGGGGAAGAGAGAGAGTTATATATCATTGTTGAATAATTAAGATATTCCTTTTAACAAAAATATACTTTTTAATTAAATTATTACAACTATTTATTTTTACTTTAATTATATTTATGTTTCTGAATAATTGAATACAATACAATAATTAAAATAAAAGTATATTGTTGTTAAAAAGTATTTTATATTTTATTGAATAATAATAATAACATAAGAATATAAAATAAAGTAATTTGTAAATATATCGTTATACTTCTGACATGTAAAGTAGTATACATCAATAGTCTACTCTCATACAGTATACGAATTTGTTGGAAAATATCATGCACACTACTTGGCAAAGGTTCAACACTGATTTAAAAATGTTTTGTTTAATGCAAACACTGAAACACACTATACACAAGAAATAGAACTCATCATGAACATAACGTGATTATATTACTTCTTATGGTATAAGAATATGATATCGGTTTTTTATTTAATACCCACTTGTAAAGGAAAAAATACAGTTATTATTTTATAAATAACTTTGTTACAGCTGCTGTGAAGTTGTTTAGATTAAATAATGTAACCTAACCAACTTTTAAGTATTTAATATTAAGTATAAGTATATTTAATCCTCAGAGAAAATGAACAATTAACACCAGTTTTTGAAAGAACCATGAAAGGAGAGAAGATGAGCTTGTGTACGAAATGCAAAGTGGAGTATCTTATGTAGAGATGAAAGCTCAACATGAAACTACTCAATTAATTACAAAATTATAATTATCCCTTACCTTCGGGTTTTTTACTCCAAGGGTCATTCAGACGAAAACAGCTGCAAAAAGGATTACTTGGATTTGATATGTTCAATAATTACGTTAACACATGTGATACTGTCTAAAACACATACTTGTTTTTATTTATCAAAAATTCGCCTTTCTTTTACGTTATTACAATCTTTCAACGATAGTACAACTGGTTGAAATTATTTCTTATCTCTATTGAGTTTTATTTTGGTTACTATTATAAGTGATATTGTTAAATAATTAAAACATTGAAAATGAACCAGTGGATAACCTCTATCTTAGCACACGCACACTCATTCTGTTACATTGATCTTTAAATAAACTCCGCCCCTGAGAGAACTCTATCGTACAAAGTATTGGTGTTATATATTTTCCTTTTATAACGAATAATCACCGGTTAGTTGGCATTGGTTTTAATATGCATATTAAATGTTTCTAGTTACCCATACGCAGCGTACTCCTAGGGTTGGTTGCGCGAACTGGTGTTGAATACTTGCTTCGATCTCACGCACTCCGGTACTCGTTTAATACGTTTACTGTTTGTGGTTAAAAGCCCTTACTGTTTTATACATTAAGGTTCCACATTATACATTATGATTAAGTCGGCCGACGTAATTTTATCCGCACTTAGAAATTGTTGTAGGCTGGCCGCGCGTTATACTATTTTTATGTATAGCTAGATAGATAGGCCTACTAATTATTTCAGCCTATCTTACACTCCCGAGGCCACTATTTTTCAATTCACAAAACTTTACTATCTGAATGCTGGCTGTCTGTTCACTCTCTAATGACACACTGCAGACTGGAGACTGTGTCACAAGGCTGTTGCTGGTGGTTACGCAATGCGTCTGGCAATTGTTTTGGCTGACTGTATGTATGTTGCATTGCTGTACTGGAGGCTCCTTACAGGTGAAAGTCTGGCAATTTGAAAAGTGCTTAATATGATGATTTAAATTAATATAAAATTAAACTGGGGTGGCTCACAATTCTGTACCGTTACAATACCCCCCCAATAAGAGGTTGAAAGCCGGAGCGTTCAAACTCTTATTGTCTAAAGCTAAGAGGATCAGTGAGGATATGGCGCCGCAACCCCCCTGAACACTCTACTACATCATGGGTTCTTACCCCCCTAGTCTGGCGACTGCGACAGCACCCATCCGATCTTACTGGACTTCTCTGTTCGAGATCCCAACACCGAAAAACCGAACAGATACCCGTCACAGTATCGCCTGACTTTAAAACATGTAATTAAAAAATCGACAAGCGGCCTTCCATCACTCCATATCCCACAACTGATTTGTTTCCTCTTAGCCGTACTGGTTCATTGACAACGTACTGGCTCATTTTATATTATATACCCTAAAAAATAATATTAATAAAACAATATTGGTTTACCATACAAGTTACTTGGATAGTAATATACACATCTTATTTTCCAAACACCGCTTCAGCTCAAAACATTTCCTTCAGTTTTCAATTTTAAATGAATATTTTAATAAGTTAAATCCTTATTTACATCAATTAGTATTTACTTTATAATTCCAATTTGAATTTAAATGAAAATAAAGTTAAATTCATTGTTAAAAATCATTGTTTCTATTAATTTTATTACTAAATTAGTTTAGTTGTATTTAATTTACTTTAATTAATTCAATTAATCTCAAAAGTTACAGTAATTGCCTCATTATTATTTGGTCTGTAAAAAAAATTTAATTTCAATTCTTTTCTATCACAATAAGGTTTTACTCAAGATACTGATTCTGCAGACTACAACAGTTTTTGTTATGGTCACCAAGTATGTCTGTGAACATTAGTCTCAACATACCACACCTGTTTATATAAACACTAGTCTGCAAGGCTCACATAGTATAAACATTCTGGTTACATCATGGACTGGCATATATACTTCCTGCAAAATTTTCATTTCTATAAATCTTCTTGTCAACATATTTGTCAAGGTCTATTTGTTGCAATTCGAACCAAATATAATTTTAATTCACCTTTCAATTATTATTACCTTTTAATTACAGTTTCTATTTAATACTATTATCTCCATACCATTATTATTATTATTATTACACTCTTTTCACACCTGTAAGCATTTTATCCTATCTGATTAGTATTCTGGACTTTATACTTACAATCCACTTATTGACATGAATACAAAATACACACCACACACACACACCAATATCTCCGTGTAACCTCTGAAACATTTAACAACAATGTTATTTCATACAAACCATTCAACATTTTATAATACATACAATTACTTTCACTACACATGTATTTACAACTCTTCAACAATAATTATTCAGTTGTATCACACTTCAGTATCAAAATTCAGCTAGGTCATTACCGTATATTGACATATTTAAATTGTTCATTTATGAATTTCAACCTCCATCGTCAAAAATTAATCGGGGTTTCAAATAACAATTTTGAATTTTATTTACATTCCGTATACGGTTATCTTGTGTTTTGTAACCATACAATTTCTGTTTATTCATTTTACCATAATAATCATATACTAAGTCAACATTGAGTACATCGGTTAAGTCTCCATCAGTAATGTTCATTATCAAGTCAGTTATTTTTTCATCATAAGGTAAATTATTATCGTTTAAACATGTATCATCAAAATAATCTTCATTCTCTATTTTAACAGGTAAGTATTTCGTCTCTAACATCTCTCTCAACTCATTATAGTCTCTCTTTACTTTGTATAACTCTGTCTCTCTTTCACTACACCGTTCTATATTTAAACTTCTCTCATCATAACACCATATCATACTTTCTCTCTCATTCCATGCAGAGGGTACAAAATTATTCAACAAAAATAAACAACTCAAATCTTTCACTAATAAGGCTCTCTTGCCCTCCAATACTAACAATTTTGAACACTCTGGTTCATCACAAATAAGGGGAAAATTTACCCTCTGCGCTACACATTCATCTACTCTTTCTTTCCATTCTTTTTCTAATTCAACAACACTAATTATTACTCCATTACAACTTATCATTTTCTCACTCTCACTTACTGTTTCACTATCTATTTTCAACGTATCACTTTCTGATACCACCCTTTCAATCACATTACCATTTTCAGTATCATTGTTCTTATTCTCTACTACCACACTGTTAATTATATTCTCATTTTCGACATTATCATCATCATTTGTTAATTTCTTATTATCATTATTATTTTTACTTTTACTCTGTTCTCCTATTGACTCTATTATTTGTTCTTTAATAGTGTTGAAACGTTCATTCGTCTCATTTAAACGTTTATTAATATTGTCTTTCATATCATATAAACGCTCATCGAATTTTTGGTCAATATTATTTATATCGCCCTTTAACTCGTGGAACTTAACATCACTTACATCAAAACGACTAATTATAATATCAAATTTACTATTCTGTACATCAAAACTACTCTTGACTTCACTCACGTCACTACTCAATTTATCAAATTTATTATTCAAACTGCACAATGTGCTACATAGATATTTCATCATATTATCTTCTGGTTGATTATTTTGATTCATTACGGGTGGGGTTACCTGAATCCCTGAGTCATCTATTTCATCTGACTTACTTGATTCTCTATTTTGAACTGGGATTGGGGTCGAATGGACCTCCAACCCGCGCATGACCGTTGATTCGGTCAAACTATTACTTTCCATTTTTTATTTATTATTTTTATATATATAAATATGCCTAATTTTGTTTCTACAATTTACAACCTTGCCCCACTCCCAAATAACCCGTTCTGCAGCTTAATTAGGTCTGGCGAATATAACCACAAATTATATTCGCCGTCCCAGTTCGGGCGCCAGTGAAACTACTCAATTAATTACAAAATTATAATTATCCCTTACCTTCGGGTTTTTTACTCCAAGGGTCGTTCAGACGAAAACAGCTGCAAAAAGGATTACTTGGATTTGATATGTTCAATAATTACGTTAACACATGTGATACTGTCTAAAACACATACTTGTTTTTATTTATCAAAAATTCGCCTTTCTTTTACGTTATTACAATCTTTCAACGATAGTACAACTGGTTGAAATTATTTCTTATCTCTATTGAGTTTTATTTTGGTTACTATTATAAGTGATATTGTTAAATAATTAAAACATTGAAAATGAACCAGTGGATAACCTCTATCTTAGCACACGCACACTCATTCTGTTACATTGATCTTTAAATAAACTCCGCCCCTGAGAGAACTCTATCGTACAAAGTATTGGTGTTATATATTTTCCTTTTATAACGAATAATCACCGGTTAGTTGGCATTGGTTTTAATATGCATATTAAATGTTTCTAGTTACCCATACGCAGCGTACTCCTAGGGTTGGTTGCGCGAACTGGTGTTGAATACTTGCTTCGATCTCACGCACTCCGGTACTCGTTTAATACGTTTACTGTTTGTGGTTAAAAGCCCTTACTGTTTTATACATTAAGGTTCCACATTATACATTATGATTAAGTCGGCCGACGTAATTTTATCCGCACTTAGAAATTGTTGTAGGCTGGCCGCGCGTTATACTATTTTTATGTATAGCTAGATAGATAGGCCTACTAATTATTTCAGCCTATCTTACACTCCCGAGGCCACTATTTTTCAATTCACAAAACTTTACTATCTGAATGCTGGCTGTCTGTTCACTCTCTAATGACACACTGCAGACTGGAGACTGTGTCACAAGGCTGTTGCTGGTGGTTACGCAATGCGTCTGGCAATTGTTTTGGCTGACTGTATGTATGTTGCATTGCTGTACTGGAGGCTCCTTACAGGTGAAAGTCTGGCAATTTGAAAAGTGCTTAATATGATGATTTAAATTAATATAAAATTAAACTGGGGTGGCTCACAATTCTGTACCGTTACAATACCCCCCCAATAAGAGGTTGAAAGCCGGAGCGTTCAAACTCTTATTGTCTAAAGCTAAGAGGATCAGTGAGGATATGGCGCCGCAACCCCCCTGAACACTCTACTACATCATGGGTTCTTACCCCCCTAGTCTGGCGACTGCGACAGCACCCATCCGATCTTACTGGACTTCTCTGTTCGAGATCCCAACACCGAAAAACCGAACAGATACCCGTCACAGTATCGCCTGACTTTAAAACATGTAATTAAAAAATCGACAAGCGGCCTTCCATCACTCCATATCCCACAACTGATTTGTTTCCTCTTAGCCGTACTGGTTCATTGACAACGTACTGGCTCATTTTATATTATATACCCTAAAAAATAATATTAATAAAACAATATTGGTTTACCATACAAGTTACTTGGATAGTAATATACACATCTTATTTTCCAAACACCGCTTCAGCTCAAAACATTTCCTTCAGTTTTCAATTTTAAATGAATATTTTAATAAGTTAAATCCTTATTTACAGCAATTAGTATTTACTTTATAATTCCAATTTGAATTTAAATGAAAATAAAGTTAAATTCATTGTTAAAAATCATTGTTTCTATTAATTTTATTACTAAATTAGTTTAGTTGTATTTAATTTACTTTAATTAATTCAATTAATCTCAAAAATTACAGTAATTGCCTCATTATTATTTGGTCTGTAAAAAAAATTTAATTTCAATTCTTTTCTATCACAATAAGGTTTTACTCAAGATACTGATTCTGCAGACTACAACAGTTTTTGTTATGGTCACCAAGTATGTCTGTGAACATTAGTCTCCACATACCACACCTGTTTATATAAACACTAGTCTGCAAGGCTCACATAGTATAAACATTCTGGTTACATCATGGACTGGCATATATACTTCCTGCAAAATTTTCATTTCTATAAATCTTCTTGTCAACATATTTGTCAAGGTCTATTTGTTGCAATTCGAACCAAATATAATTTTAATTCACCTTTCAATTATTATTACCTTTTAATTACAGTTTCTATTTAATACTATTATCTCCATACCATTATTATTATTATTATTACACTCTTTTCACACCTGTAAGCATTTTATCCTATCTGATTAGTATTCTGGACTTTATACTTACAATCCACTTATTGACATGAATACAAAATACACACCACACACACACACCAATATCTCCGTGTAACCTCTGAAACATTTAACAACAATGTTATTTCATACAAACCATTCAACATTTTATAATACATACAATTACTTTCACTACACATGTATTTACAACTCTTCAACAATAATTATTCAGTTGTATCACACTTCAGTATCAAAATTCAGCTAGGTCATTACCGTATATTGACATATTTAAATTGTTCATTTATGAATTTCAACCTCCATCGTCAAAAATTAATCGGGGTTTCAAATAACAATTTTGAATTTTATTTACATTCCGTATACGGTTATCTTGTGTTTTGTAACCATACAATTTCTGTTTATTCATTTTACCATAATAATCATATACTAAGTCAACATTGAGTACATCGGTTAAGTCTCCATCAGTAATGTTCATTATCAAGTCAGTTATTTTTTCATCATAAGGTAAATTATTATCGTTTAAACATGTATCATCAAAATAATCTTCATTCTCTATTTTAACAGGTAAGTATTTCGTCTCTAACATCTCTCTCAACTCATTATAGTCTCTCTTTACTTTGTATAACTCTGTCTCTCTTTCACTACACCGTTCTATATTTAAACTTCTCTCATCATAACACCATATCATACTTTCTCTCTCATTCCATGCAGAGGGTACAAAATTATTCAACAAAAATAAACAACTCAAATCTTTCACTAATAAGGCTCTCTTGCCCTCCAATACTAACAATTTTGAACACTCTGGTTCATCACAAATAAGGGGAAAATTTACCCTCTGCGCTACACATTCATCTACTCTTTCTTTCCATTCTTTTTCTAATTCAACAACACTAATTATTACTCCATTACAACTTATCATTTTCTCACTCTCACTTACTGTTTCACTATCTATTTTCAACGTATCACTTTCTGATACCACCCTTTCAATCACATTACCATTTTCAGTATCATTGTTCTTATTCTCTACTACCACACTGTTAATTATATTCTCATTTTCGACATTATCATCATCATTTGTTAATTTCTTATTATCATTATTATTTTTACTTTTACTCTGTTCTCCTATTGACTCTATTATTTGTTCTTTAATAGTGTTGAAACGTTCATTCGTCTCATTTAAACGTTTATTAATATTGTCTTTCATATCATATAAACGCTCATCGAATTTTTGGTCAATATTATTTATATCGCCCTTTAACTCGTGGAACTTAACATCACTTACATCAAAACGACTAATTATAATATCAAATTTACTATTCTGTACATCAAAACTACTCTTGACTTCACTCACGTCACTACTCAATTTATCAAATTTATTATTCAAACTGCACAATGTGCTACATAGATATTTCATCATATTATCTTCTGGTTGATTATTTTGATTCATTACGGGTGGGGTTACCTGAATCCCTGAGTCATCTATTTCATCTGACTTACTTGATTCTCTATTTTGAACTGGGATTGGGGTCGAATGGACCTCCAACCCGCGCATGACCGTTGATTCGGTCAAACTATTACTTTCCATTTTTTATTTATTATTTTTATATATATAAATATGCCTAATTTTGTTTCTACAATTTACAACCTTGCCCCACTCCCAAATAACCCGTTCTGCAGCTTAATTAGGTCTGGCGAATATAACCACAAATTATATTCGCCGTCCCAGTTCGGGCGCCAGTGAAACTACTCAATTAATTACAAAATTATAATTATCCCTTACCTTCGGGTTTTTTACTCCAAGGGTCGTTCAGACGAAAACAGCTGCAAAAAGGATTACTTGGATTTGATATGTTCAATAATTACGTTAACACATGTGATACTGTCTAAAACACATACTTGTTTTTATTTATCAAAAATTCGCCTTTCTTTTACGTTATTACAATCTTTCAACGATAGTACAACTGGTTGAAATTATTTCTTATCTCTATTGAGTTTTATTTTGGTTACTATTATAAGTGATATTGTTAAATAATTAAAACATTGAAAATGAACCAGTGGATAACCTCTATCTTAGCACACGCACACTCATTCTGTTACATTGATCTTTAAATAAACTCCGCCCCTGAGAGAACTCTATCGTACAAAGTATTGGTGTTATATATTTTCCTTTTATAACGAATAATCACCGGTTAGTTGGCATTGGTTTTAATATGCATATTAAATGTTTCTAGTTACCCATACGCAGCGTACTCCTAGGGTTGGTTGCGCGAACTGGTGTTGAATACTTGCTTCGATCTCACGCACTCCGGTACTCGTTTAATACGTTTACTGTTTGTGGTTAAAAGCCCTTACTGTTTTATACATTAAGGTTCCACATTATACATTATGATTAAGTCGGCCGACGTAATTTTATCCGCACTTAGAAATTGTTGTAGGCTGGCCGCGCGTTATACTATTTTTATGTATAGCTAGATAGATAGGCCTACTAATTATTTCAGCCTATCTTACACTCCCGAGGCCACTATTTTTCAATTCACAAAACTTTACTATCTGAATGCTGGCTGTCTGTTCACTCTCTAATGACACACTGCAGACTGGAGACTGTGTCACAAGGCTGTTGCTGGTGGTTACGCAATGCGTCTGGCAATTGTTTTGGCTGACTGTATGTATGTTGCATTGCTGTACTGGAGGCTCCTTACAGGTGAAAGTCTGGCAATTTGAAAAGTGCTTAATATGATGATTTAAATTAATATAAAATTAAACTGGGGTGGCTCACAATTCTGTACCGTTACAATACCCCCCCAATAAGAGGTTGAAAGCCGGAGCGTTCAAACTCTTATTGTCTAAAGCTAAGAGGATCAGTGAGGATATGGCGCCGCAACCCCCCTGAACACTCTACTACATCATGGGTTCTTACCCCCCTAGTCTGGCGACTGCGACAGCACCCATCCGATCTTACTGGACTTCTCTGTTCGAGATCCCAACACCGAAAAACCGAACAGATACCCGTCACAGTATCGCCTGACTTTAAAACATGTAATTAAAAAATCGACAAGCGGCCTTCCATCACTCCATATCCCACAACTGATTTGTTTCCTCTTAGCCGTACTGGTTCATTGACAACGTACTGGCTCATTTTATATTATATACCCTAAAAAATAATATTAATAAAACAATATTGGTTTACCATACAAGTTACTTGGATAGTAATATACACATCTTATTTTCCAAACACCGCTTCAGCTCAAAACATTTCCTTCAGTTTTCAATTTTAAATGAATATTTTAATAAGTTAAATCCTTATTTACATCAATTAGTATTTACTTTATAATTCCAATTTGAATTTAAATGAAAATAAAGTTAAATTCATTGTTAAAAATCATTGTTTCTATTAATTTTATTACTAAATTAGTTTAGTTGTATTTAATTTACTTTAATTAATTCAATTAATCTCAAAAGTTACAGTAATTGCCTCATTATTATTTGGTCTGTAAAAAAAATTTAATTTCAATTCTTTTCTATCACAATAAGGTTTTACTCAAGATACTGATTCTGCAGACTACAACAGTTTTTGTTATGGTCACCAAGTATGTCTGTGAACATTAGTCTCAACATACCACACCTGTTTATATAAACACTAGTCTGCAAGGCTCACATAGTATAAACATTCTGGTTACATCATGGACTGGCATATATACTTCCTGCAAAATTTTCATTTCTATAAATCTTCTTGTCAACATATTTGTCAAGGTCTATTTGTTGCAATTCGAACCAAATATAATTTTAATTCACCTTTCAATTATTATTACCTTTTAATTACAGTTTCTATTTAATACTATTATCTCCATACCATTATTATTATTATTATTACACTCTTTTCACACCTGTAAGCATTTTATCCTATCTGATTAGTATTCTGGACTTTATACTTACAATCCACTTATTGACATGAATACAAAATACACACCACACACACACACCAATATCTCCGTGTAACCTCTGAAACATTTAACAACAATGTTATTTCATACAAACCATTCAACATTTTATAATACATACAATTACTTTCACTACACATGTATTTACAACTCTTCAACAATAATTATTCAGTTGTATCACACTTCAGTATCAAAATTCAGCTAGGTCATTACCGTATATTGACATATTTAAATTGTTCATTTATGAATTTCAACCTCCATCGTCAAAAATTAATCGGGGTTTCAAATAACAATTTTGAATTTTATTTACATTCCGTATACGGTTATCTTGTGTTTTGTAACCATACAATTTCTGTTTATTCATTTTACCATAATAATCATATACTAAGTCAACATTGAGTACATCGGTTAAGTCTCCATCAGTAATGTTCATTATCAAGTCAGTTATTTTTTCATCATAAGGTAAATTATTATCGTTTAAACATGTATCATCAAAATAATCTTCATTCTCTATTTTAACAGGTAAGTATTTCGTCTCTAACATCTCTCTCAACTCATTATAGTCTCTCTTTACTTTGTATAACTCTGTCTCTCTTTCACTACACCGTTCTATATTTAAACTTCTCTCATCATAACACCATATCATACTTTCTCTCTCATTCCATGCAGAGGGTACAAAATTATTCAACAAAAATAAACAACTCAAATCTTTCACTAATAAGGCTCTCTTGCCCTCCAATACTAACAATTTTGAACACTCTGGTTCATCACAAATAAGGGGAAAATTTACCCTCTGCGCTACACATTCATCTACTCTTTCTTTCCATTCTTTTTCTAATTCAACAACACTAATTATTACTCCATTACAACTTATCATTTTCTCACTCTCACTTACTGTTTCACTATCTATTTTCAACGTATCACTTTCTGATACCACCCTTTCAATCACATTACCATTTTCAGTATCATTGTTCTTATTCTCTACTACCACACTGTTAATTATATTCTCATTTTCGACATTATCATCATCATTTGTTAATTTCTTATTATCATTATTATTTTTACTTTTACTCTGTTCTCCTATTGACTCTATTATTTGTTCTTTAATAGTGTTGAAACGTTCATTCGTCTCATTTAAACGTTTATTAATATTGTCTTTCATATCATATAAACGCTCATCGAATTTTTGGTCAATATTATTTATATCGCCCTTTAACTCGTGGAACTTAACATCACTTACATCAAAACGACTAATTATAATATCAAATTTACTATTCTGTACATCAAAACTACTCTTGACTTCACTCACGTCACTACTCAATTTATCAAATTTATTATTCAAACTGCACAATGTGCTACATAGATATTTCATCATATTATCTTCTGGTTGATTATTTTGATTCATTACGGGTGGGGTTACCTGAATCCCTGAGTCATCTATTTCATCTGACTTACTTGATTCTCTATTTTGAACTGGGATTGGGGTCGAATGGACCTCCAACCCGCGCATGACCGTTGATTCGGTCAAACTATTACTTTCCATTTTTTATTTATTATTTTTATATATATAAATATGCCTAATTTTGTTTCTACAATTTACAACCTTGCCCCACTCCCAAATAACCCGTTCTGCAGCTTAATTAGGTCTGGCGAATATAACCACAAATTATATTCGCCGTCCCAGTTCGGGCGCCAGTGAAACTACTCAATTAATTACAAAATTATAATTATCCCTTACCTTCGGGTTTTTTACTCCAAGGGTCGTTCAGACGAAAACAGCTGCAAAAAGGATTACTTGGATTTGATATGTTCAATAATTACGTTAACACATGTGATACTGTCTAAAACACATACTTGTTTTTATTTATCAAAAATTCGCCTTTCTTTTACGTTATTACAATCTTTCAACGATAGTACAACTGGTTGAAATTATTTCTTATCTCTATTGAGTTTTATTTTGGTTACTATTATAAGTGATATTGTTAAATAATTAAAACATTGAAAATGAACCAGTGGATAACCTCTATCTTAGCACACGCACACTCATTCTGTTACATTGATCTTTAAATAAACTCCGCCCCTGAGAGAACTCTATCGTACAAAGTATTGGTGTTATATATTTTCCTTTTATAACGAATAATCACCGGTTAGTTGGCATTGGTTTTAATATGCATATTAAATGTTTCTAGTTACCCATACGCAGCGTACTCCTAGGGTTGGTTGCGCGAACTGGTGTTGAATACTTGCTTCGATCTCACGCACTCCGGTACTCGTTTAATACGTTTACTGTTTGTGGTTAAAAGCCCTTACTGTTTTATACATTAAGGTTCCACATTATACATTATGATTAAGTCGGCCGACGTAATTTTATCCGCACTTAGAAATTGTTGTAGGCTGGCCGCGCGTTATACTATTTTTATGTATAGCTAGATAGATAGGCCTACTAATTATTTCAGCCTATCTTACACTCCCGAGGCCACTATTTTTCAATTCACAAAACTTTACTATCTGAATGCTGGCTGTCTGTTCACTCTCTAATGACACACTGCAGACTGGAGACTGTGTCACAAGGCTGTTGCTGGTGGTTACGCAATGCGTCTGGCAATTGTTTTGGCTGACTGTATGTATGTTGCATTGCTGTACTGGAGGCTCCTTACAGGTGAAAGTCTGGCAATTTGAAAAGTGCTTAATATGATGATTTAAATTAATATAAAATTAAACTGGGGTGGCTCACAATTCTGTACCGTTACAAACAGTTCAAACCAAATACATATGAATGGAGATTGTAGCGGGGCATTTTTGGGCATACCTGGAATAATAACAGGATTTGTATTTTTTAATAATAAATAACTTGTTGAGTGATAGGGAAAAATTTTATAACCGAGAGGTAAATTTGTTATTTTGAAACGAAAACAACCGTGGCAACATTGACTGTGCAGAATTGTTTAATAATATTCATATGAACGTATTTGATAGCCGACAAGCTGTACCAAGGTCAACAAATGACGAAAACAACAGTAAACAAATTATATAACCAGCATCAGGCGAGCGTTACGTCAGAGCCTATCCTTGATGAGTAATTCCGTTACATAACGGTGACATGCAGCTGGCGGAGTGATAAAAACTTTAAGACAATAAGAATTAAAAGAACAACGGCGACTTCATAAAATAGCGCCTGTCGCTCGCTCTCAGTCGGCTATGAACATCCAATAAATATGGACACGTTGTGACTGTGCGTTCGCCGGCTGTGCGTGATTTTCGCGCCCGCACCGAAAATGAAAGTAACGCATTTTACTTCTTAAAAAGAGTGTAATAACAGTTTTAAAATATGTAGGAATTCAGAATATAAAATGTAGAGACAGTTTCGGTTTTAATCATCAGTGTCAAAAATAGCAAATGTGTGGTTAAATTAAGGCGACGTCTTCTGGACAAAAAATTGAACAGCTAAGTACCAAATAATTAAAAATGAGAACACAACAAAATTTTAATAAAAAAAAAAAATGAGATCTCATGGGATATAAATTAATTGTGTGCGTGTGGGTGTGCATGAGTATGTGAGAATATATTGAAATTAAGATAAAAATTAAGAAGGCTGGTTTGCGTTCCCATTATAATTCTAAAAAATGTATTTCAAGAATTTGTTATTGTAATGCGAGTAAGTAAATTAAAAGAGATTCAAGGTAATCAACAACTATTATTCACGTTTGTCAATTATTAATTCAAATTTTATCTGTATGATTTTATTAACATGAAATATGCATAATAATAAAGTAATAATAACGTTTAATTATTGATGAACATAAATGATTGTTATTATTTCAGCAACCACATTCTGTTCTCCTAGTTCGCTGAAAAGAACCCTTATAAATTATTTTCTTGCAGTTGGCAAGATGGCGCCCGATAAATATACAATGTTTGTGAGTGAATTTTAGGTGAAGGTAAGTAGCTTCACATTTGACGCCCAGAACTAGGGACTTAATTTGTATTATCACATTTGGCTTCCGAACTTAGGGACGATTTATATAATAATATTATATAAATATAGGCCAACTGGGAAAACAGAATGGTTGTTGAGGTAGAATAAATTTTTTTTTTTCTTTCGTACATAAAATAGACGCAAGTATGGGGTTATGTTTTGATAGGGTTATGTATGTAGTGCATTATTTGTTTATGTGTTTATGAGTATTGTGAGGGTAATTAGTGTGTATGAGATGAATTATATTATATAAAGGGTATTATAATAAATTTTTTTAATATGGCTAAGATACAAGAAAATGATAGTGGTTTCGAATGGAACGAGTGGGAAAGCGAATTTAGAGGGGTTGTAGGTGAAATGACGGACGAGGAATGGGGGAGTTTAGAAGATAGTTTAACACGAATGGAAGAAATGGAAGAGGGAATATTCGCAGAAATTAAGAAGCACAGTGATGATATTGATAGTGAGGTGCCAAGCAATAAAGGTAAGATCGTCGAAGCGACAGTGGTAGAGATTAAGACGGAAAATAGGCCTAATGATAACGGTAGTTTAGGGGTGGAAGAAAAAGAATATACAGTATATGACCTATTTAACCTACTAAATGAGTTAAATGAAAAAATGGATAAGAATTTTGATATGATGAATAAATGGCTTGATGAGAGGGGGGAAATGATGAGTAAACATTTTGATAATATGAACAAGGGTTTTGATGAGTTACATATAGGATTAAACGAAACAAAGGAAATAATGAGTAAGGGTTGTGATACAATAAAAACTGCTTTTGATAAACCAAACGAGAAGTGGGAGGGAGATAGATGTCAGGTAAAAAAGAATACAGAAGTTGAGTTAACACAGGTAAGTGGTGTCTTTGATAATAGTGAAGAAATAAGTAACCAGGTGAGTGACAATTCGAATAATGAGTTAATAGCTAACAGTGATCAAATAGTGGGAGAAATAGTGTTGACTAGTGATGATAATGGTATTAATTACAATTCTGAGGTAAGTAGGAATGATAATTATCACAATATAAGTGAAAATATGATGTTGAAAAATAATGGAGTAAATATAGAGAGTACTGATGAGTTGGTGGAAGGTAGTGATTATGAAATGTTAATGTGTGTCAGTGAGTTAGAGAGAGAGAGAAAAAATAATGTTGTAGTAGAGTGGGGACAGAGGGCAAATTTTCCCTTTATTATTTATGATGTTTATGATGATTTATTGAGTCCACAAGTGTTGTGGTTGAAGGGCAAGAGTCTCGTATTGGTAGATGAATTGAGGTGTTTATTTTTGTGGAGTAATTGTGTACCCTCTGTCCGGAATAATTGTGAGAGTGTGATGTGGTGTTATGAAGAGAGAGAGGTAAATAGAGAATGGTATGTAACAGAATTGTATAATTTGAATAGAAAATATGATGAATGGAAAGAAGGCTTAAAAATATATTTGAATAATAATGATTACAATGATTTGAAAGAAATAATTAGACCGATAGTGAATGAATGTAATGACGGAGACTTAACAAAACTACCTAACGTAGACTGGTTTAATGAGTATTCTGGTAAAATGAGTGAATTTGGTTGTTCTGGTTATGACACACAAAGTAACCATTTGTTTATAAATAAAAAGCAACAGTGTTATATAAAACCAAGGTTGATTTGGGACGATGGAGGGTAGACTGTAAGACAATAAAAGACAATTAAACATTTTGTTTTATGGTTGTTTGACATGGCAGATGTGGACATGAAGTGAGATACACTTGAACAATTTTGACGCATATTTTGTAAATAATATTGAATTCATTGGTGTGTATTGTGAAATGTTAGAAAAGTAATGTGTATATGTTTTGGAAAATGTTGTATTAATAATAATAATATTATTAATATTTTAGCACTCTAATTAAATAACAAAATAATTATGAAGACAATAGTTAATGATTTGTAGAATGTTGATAATAATTGGAATATGTTATTGTAATAATCAATTGAATTAAATAAGTTGAGATGTTTAGATATTGTGATTGAATATTATGTGTTTTGATTTTATAAGGAATTTAAATTGTGTAATGAGATTTTGATTTAATAATAATTAATAATAATAATGTTAAATGGTTTATTTTGTGGAATTTTGTGGAACATAATGATTAAAAATATGTGTTAATAATAAATTTAAGCAATTTTGAAAATCTGATTGCAACACAGGATAAATTCATAATGATGAGAAATAAAAGAGTTAATGAAAAATTTTAAATAATAATGTTTATAAATTTTATATAAATTATTTAAAAGAGAATTGTTTGTTTGATGTATGCTGATAATCCAGGTGTATTGCTATTTGTGTATTATGTTATGTAATGTATTATAATAGTGTGTGTGGCTGGGAGGTTATCCAAGGGGATAACGTATTAAAAATTTGATATATTTTAATTAATAATGATGATTTGCTACTCAATAATTTTGTTTGAATTTAAAAATTAGAAGCACTAAATACTTCTTATATTGTGTTATTGTGTCTTATTGTGTTGTTTGCATTTAGTATGTTAGGAATAAGTATTATAAAAATATAATAATATGTTTTCAATGTGTTTACAGATTTTATATATAATGAAAAATAGTTGTAATAAGTAAAATTTTCAATAGGTTGTAAAAGATAGCAGTGGGTGATAGTAATTGTTTGAATAAAATGTTTGAATCAGTTCAAGTTGAATTTTGTGGGACATAGATTTGTCCAAATCGAAGTAAAAGTTAAAGTAATAGTGGAAATGAAAATAATGCAATGTTGTTTTGAGTTAATGTATGTTATAGAATTTTGAGAAATAAGTGGAGACACAGTAGTTATGGAGATTTTATGTAGAGTTTTGAGCGATATATTGTTTATTTTGTTGATGTTAATTTGTTGTAGTTGTAGTGAGGTTATGAGATTGAGATTTTTTGGGGATGGCAATTTTGTAGTAGTGGTAGTGTAATGTGGGAGTCCGCAACAAGGGTTGGGACGGGATAGGGACCGATTGGCGCCGGAAAGGGTTACCTAGGGTGAGTCCAGGGACCAACATAAGGGAATGAGTTTTGGGAAGGAAACACGTATCCTATGTACAAAGGGTTAGAGAGTATTTATTTTTTATATAAGAGTAGAGGGTGGCGATTGGAGTTAAAATAGTAAGTAGTTAGAGGTAGAGAAGGGTTAGTAAAATTTTGATAGAGGGGTGTCATACTAGTTAGAGATTTTGTAAGGGAGCATTAGAGTAATAAAAGGGGTAAGATTATGAGTAAATGCCAAGTGGATAAAGTAAATTATAATGAATAACGTAGAATCACCCAAAGTAATGAAATGGAATAATGATGGCCATAATTGAAAAAAAAAAAAAAAAAAAAAAAAAAAATAATTTTTGTAATTTTGAGAAACGAATTAATAAGAGTAAATCAAGTTTAAAAGTAATTTTTGATTTTATATGTCAATTTAATGATGTAAAGTGTGTAACATTTTAATTGTAAGTTGTTTATTTTAAAATGAATTATTAATGTACTGTGTTTTCTTATGTTAAGTTATGTTAGGTATTCTGATATATACATGGTAGTAATAAGTGAGTAAAAACAAAACCAGTGCTTCTTAGCGCAAACCAGCACCGCTAGGGGGGAATAGATCAGTTGGGGATATGGTGTTGTATAAGGCCACTATTTAATATTTTGATTTGTTGTTTCAGTGTTTGGTGATGCTGTGGCGGCGGACCTGAGCTGGCCTGCGCGTCAGGGCAGGGGCGTTGAGTATCTGTCTGACTCTACGGTGTTGGGATCTCGAGAGAGAAGTCCAGTATTGTCATGCAGATGCGGTCACAGTCACCAGACCAAGGGTGAGTTGATTATTCTTTTTTGTAAACCATACAGGGGGTTGTGGCGACATATCCTGGCTGATCCCTTTAGCAAGTATGAATGTGTCAATGAGATTTTTTATGCTTCGGCATAAAATATCTCATTGAGGGGGTATTGTAGCGGGGCATTTTTGGGCATACCTGGAATAATAACAGGATTTGTATTTTTTAATAATAAATAACTTGTTGAGTGATAGGGAAAAATTTTATAACCGAGAGGTAAATTTGTTATTTTGAAACGAAAACAACCGTGGCAACATTGACTGTGCAGAATTGTTTAATAATATTCATATGAACGTATTTGATAGCCGACAAGCTGTACCAAGGTCAACAAATGACGAAAACAACAGTAAACAAATTATATAACCAGCATCAGGCGAGCGTTACGTCAGAGCCTATCCTTGATGAGTAATTCCGTTACATAACGGTGACATGCAGCTGGCGGAGTGATAAAAACTTTAAGACAATAAGAATTAAAAGAACAACGGCGACTTCATAAAATAGCGCCTGTAGCTCGCTCTCAGTCGGCTATGAACATCCAATAAATATGGACACGTTGTGACTGTGCGTTCGCCGGCTGTGCGTGATTTTCGCGCCCGCACCGAAAATGAAAGTAACTTATTTTACTTCTTAAAAAGAGTGTAATAACAGTTTTAAAATATGTAGGAATTCAGAATATAAAATGTAGAGACAGTTTCGGTTTTAATCATCAGTGTCAAAAATAGCAAATGTGTGGTTAAATTAAGGCGACGTCTTCTGGACAAAAAATTGAACAGCTAAGTACCAAATAATTAAAAATGAGAACACAACAAAATTTTAATAAAAAAAAAAAATGAGATCTCATGGGATATAAATTAATTGTGTGCGTGTGGGTGTGCATGAGTATGTGAGAATATATTGAAATTAAGATAAAAATTAAGAAGGCTGGTTTGCGTTCCCATTATAATTCTAAAAAATGTATTTCAAGAATTTGTTATTGTAATGCGAGTAAGTAAATTAAAAGAGATTCAAGGTAATCAACAACTATTATTCACGTTTGTCAATTATTAATTCAAATTTTATCTGTATGATTTTATTAACATGAAATATGCATAATAATAAAGTAATAATAACGTTTAATTATTGATGAACATAAATGATTGTTATTATTTCAGCAACCACATTCTGTTCTCCTAGTTCGCTGAAAAGAACCCTTATAAATTATTTTCTTGCAGTTGGCAAGATGGCGCCCGATAAATATACAATGTTTGTGAGTGAATTTTAGGTGAAGGTAAGTAGCTTCACATTTGACGCCCAGAACTAGGGACTTAATTCGTAGTTTCACAAGATGATTGGTAATATCTGGGATCTGTCACACAACAGAACACCATACAATGATGATAGTGTGTATCACTTATTTCATCACATCTCTTACCATGTAATGTGCCTGCTTTTAATAATATTTTCAAAGGATTTTAATACTTTGTTTTGACTGGTTTCACTGTGTAAATTACAAACCTGAATATAGTCCTGGAATACATACGGTAATCAATTTTTCCATTCACAGCCACGTTTCGCATTAAATCACGAATGCCTGCAAAGAAAAATAAATTACATCACCGGACACACAAGTACTGACATATGAACATTAATCAATTATTTTGTTTAATCAGTCAACATTCTAAGAGACCAATATTAAAGGGTTTACAGATTATTGACGCATCCACCAAAACACACACACACAGGTTGTGGTATGTGTTACAATTGTGTCTTATTTTCAGCTAACCGTTCTTTTACAGGTGAAATCAGTACAATTGTACCTCGTGAGTATAAGGGTAGTTTAAGCTGTACCTATGATATTAAACATAATAATACACTGAACATGATTATTACACTTTATATGATATCAGCTTTTTGGCTTAATATCCACTTGTAAAAGAAAAAATACAAAATGATTATTATTTTATAATTAACTTTGTTACAGCTGTTGTGAAGTTATTTAGAATAATAATGTAACCTAACCTACTTTTAAGTACTGAATACTTTTAATGTGTCATGTACTGTGTTCAATAAGGAAACGAAATACTTTTACAGAGTACTTAAAATCCTTGAAAATGGCATTGGATTAAGCTTGAGCAATGAATAATTAAACTAAGCACATGATTTCAAAGTCAATATCATAATTAACTACGTATTCTAAATAGAACATACCAAATTGATAATACTTACCAAAGTCATGTAAAACAAGAATCATAAAGGGGCTTCATATTTTTTTATATCTTCAAGCATTTTATCGAACAAATCCTGGTTTGCATTTCTTGTTCGCCACATGAACTCACTTAAATAGGAATCTAAGCGATCCCTTCTCGTACCACATTCAATCACGTTTCGGCGTTTACAGGACCGCCACATGCTTTCTATGCTTTGTGTATGCGCTCCAGTTTGAGGATCCACAAAGTTATAACTATGGTTTACAGTCAAATGAGTGTACTGTTGTGGCAAATTAACAATTTGACGGTATGAACGCCACTCATCTGACATTATAATGGACCCTGGTTCAATATTTGCCACTATGAGAGGTAGGAGAGTACCTGCTGATCGATCTTCGACAGGACACAAGAAAGATTCCTTTGTTTCTCGACAGAATCCTCCGAAAACCCACTGTTGTGGATACACCCGGCCAACATTATTTTTTCTCTTGGCAAAGAGACTCTCGTCAATTTCAACTGTTAAATTTGGTCCTCCAATTTTCTGTGGGTTGCTCATGATGTCTTCAGCACAGATATGTCTTAAGTAAGCCGTCCAATGTGTGTGTGTTTTGTTGTCGATTTTCAGTTGATTTTTACTGTTTTTCACACTACTACGGCCTTCACACCAGTCATAAATAAATTTTATTATTGTTCTCAGGGGTAATCTGGACCCCTCTAAAAATGTGTCCTTGCAAACTGGCTTATACTCACGGCAAGTCTTCTTATTACAACACCAACGCTGTTGCTGCCCAAGCGCTAAAATCATATCATGTCCATTACCACATTGACGAGGATTGTGAACCAAATCTTTTTCTTTAAGAAAAGAAACTGCAGCATCCTCGTCTGTACTAATAACACTACCATCGTAGCTAATCACAACACAACACTGATTTAAAATGTAACAAAAGAAGTGAACAAGCATGTAACAACACCAATTAAAAATATAATAAATGTAATTTGCAAATTCATAAGTGTGTTTTATTTTGGTTTCCACTGTACTATGTGACGATCGGTGAGACCGTCGTAACAATTTAACAAAACATCCCAATTAATTCAATATTATACTTTGAGGATTATAATTTTACATAACCCCCTTCCACCTCCACACTCCCCCACACAACCTACCAACTAAACAAACCGTTACAAGTTCCGGACATTCTGTATCATACCCCGCTGATGAAGGCGAACACCACACTGAAATGTCGTACGAGGAAAATAAACAAAGTAAGTTTCACATGTGAAAGTGTAGTAATTAATATTCATAAAACATTATTAGTATTTGATTTCAAGCTTGCAGAAGTCAATCCAAATAAATGATGTCTGAATGTATGTACACACATAAAAGGCAAAATACAAGTGTCCTGTCTTGTCTGCTGTCATAGAAAATATATTCTGTATTTCTTTACGGTTGCAACTTCATTCATGTGAGTGAAAATTAATTTATATAAATTTCAAATCCACTTGGAATCAACACCGATGACTGTAAACAAATATAATAAATTCCTTTTGTGATCACTTTGGGCCAATATGAATTTAATAGCACTAGCCGAATAATAACAATAACTGATAACAAGATTATGCAAGATTTGCCATTACTTTCCCATACCTGTGATTACAGGTATATTGATACACCTGTTACTATGTATAGAGGTGTTACTATATATATTGTATGTTAAAACTGTTAGGTGTATTTTATAATCTGGAACATTTTACACCAAATGATTTAATCACAAAAGATTATGTAAAACACAAAATTACAACAAACACACCAAAAGTACCTATAGAAATTACAACAGTCATAATGAACAAACAAGAAATAAACATAATTGCAAAGAAGGAACCAAGGTAATTCTAATATTTAAGAAATAAACAATAAAACTGAGAAATTCTTCTCCGAAAACAATATAACTCAAATAACCAAAGATCCCACAATAAAATACCAAAAACAAATTCATAAATAATGCAAAATACATAATCCAAACAGAAAACATAAAATACCTAAAAAGAAATTAAACCTAACCCCCCAAAACTAAACGCATTACCAAAAATACACAAACCCAATATACCCATTTGACCTTTGATAAATAACACACAAGCACCCTCCCACAAAATCGCCAGACACCTAGATAAACTAATCAGAAAACATATAAATCTAACCAACAAACAACATAAATCTAACCAACAAACAACACTTCTGTTAAAAACAACATAGAACTTGTCAAAAAACTAGAACACATCCATATACCACACAACTCAACATTAGCATCATTTGACATAACGAATTTATACACCAATGTACCTGTTGAAGACACCATAGTAACAAGGTAAGTGTTTGGAATACTGTTTTATGAACATGAGGTGGTATATGTTAGTGATCACAATTCTGTGGATGAGGCTGAAGGTAGAAGTAGTTTCTATAGAAATATTTCGTTTCTAAAATGATTTCAAATATAAATCTTAGAACATGGTAGTCATGTATGGTTCTCCATACCGATATTTTAATTATTTGCATCAAATAGTATTATTGTTTAATAAATGTTCTATCCAGATCAAATTATGTGTATACAGTTCTGGAAAAAATTAGACAGGCATAATATTTTGTTTGTTTATTGTAAACTGTATTATGTTTGGAAGTATCCCAAAGTAAATTTAACATTAGTCATGTCAATCAATGAGGCCAGTCAGTTTTTTAAGGCCAGGAGAATCCTTGAAAAGTTTAGAGCATCACTAGGGGATCTGTGAAAAACTGGCAGATTTGAGTAGTCACTTGATAAAGGATGGTGTTGTAAAAGCAACAGTTCTTTCAGAATTTTTTATAACCCTGTCAGTCTGCAAATAATACACTGTATTACAGTATACAAATGTAGTGTAACATCTTAGCACAATACTATATGATAAATTTGGATAAAAGTCTCATTGCCAATAGACAGGATAGCTGGTGTGATCAGACATAACAAATTTGTATTAGTTTTTTGAAAATTTATTCCTATCAAACTGGAGTAAGCATATTTTCAAACCTTTATGGACGTGTGTCATGGAATTTACAGATTGCACCAAAAGAAACAATTAAAATATATCTTTTCAATTAAACAAAAATTGGTCTTGTAATATGATTTGGTAATACAGCAGGAACTAATCAGTTAATTGCTATTACAAAATGCCTTATTCCTTTTCCATGATGATCAGATTTTGCTATACGCCTGCATAAATATAAATTATTAAAATGCTTAACTCCCAACACAAAGTTGAACACATGATGAAAAGTTCATCATGTCAAATATTCTAGTAACAAGGTAAGTTTTTGGAATACTGTTTTAGCTGAATTTATACACTAGGAGGACACTCAGCATTTAGTTTGTGTGTGTAACTCTGGTTAATCAAAGAGAATTATTTGTGTAAATTCAAATTTAGTAAAACGAATCTACTACTGTAAATGCCTGGAATGTTATGCATTAAAGAATTTTAATTAACTTTATATGGGGAAAACTGGTTTACATACATTATTTCTGAAAATAATAATCCTGAAATGTAATCAGTACTTATATCAAGTTAAGTGCAATAATTAAATATATTCTTCAACTTGCACGTTAAATAGATCCCTTCTCCTTCACTTACCAGGCAAACATAAGGGAAGCTCTACTAAATACAGGATTTCTTGGAACTGTGTAGAGTGGGATCAGTGGAGTAACTTGCGGAGGGGGGTTATCAGGGGATCAATTCCCCTCCAGAACTATTCGAAATTTCAGCAGAATTCCATAATTTCCTAAGTAGACCCATTTCTAGACCCTTTTCCCCTTACATAAAATAGGCCCCAACTTAAACCATTTCATGACCATGATACATGAAGAACAAAATACTAAGTCATTAACTAAATTGTATACTATAAATATTGTCTGAGATACGGTAATAAAAAGAGATAACCCGAATAATGTAATGAAACCGATAAGAACATTATCAATAAGAAGATTTTACTCCAGTAAACTGCATTAAAAATTGTTAAAAAAGATAAAACTAATGAAAGTTAAAAATAAAGCTAATGAGTTATTCTTAGATGACATCATTAATCTTATTGGTAATGGTGTAAAAGCCTTCCCACAGCGGTTGCAGGTTTGGGCTGATTTATTTCTTCCTTATCACGTTATAGAACTAGGCCTGGCAGCAGGTGTGAGCCCTGAAGAAATTTCAACCAGTCTTCATCTTTGTATTTGCCAAAATAAAGTTGTTCTGAGCCAGGTCATGTAAATTCAGGTTAGGCCAAGTTGCTCATTAGACTTTGTCTAAATTTTAAAGATATAAAGTGTTGATAAAGATTTTAGGACCGTACATTAAAAACATTGTTTGCACATATGAGTAGGAAGCAGATGTATTAATATAATGTTACCCAACAAGATACAGGAACAATTATGTGTATTTAATTAAGTAGTTAGTGGACTTAAAACCTGCAGTAGAAACTCCAGTTTTTATAAAACAAATAGGGAGAGAATTGAAGATTTGATGTTTGTAAATGTTATATCTATTTTCTTCTAAGTAACTAATGGCTGGTTATTTGTAATCACGTTTTCTCATAATGTATGTTGTTAAGGGTATGAAAAACAACAACAGATATTGGTATTTGAAAAAAGGTGAATTTTATTGGTACTTACTAAAGTATAGAGTCAAATTTGTTTCTATTCATTAACAAAGGTCCGTACTGTAATAATTTTGTGTGTAATATACAAGCATTCTTTAATATGTTTACGAGATTCTCCCAATTTTATTTGCATTAATTCAGACCGTAGTAACATTAAATTCCACTGTAACCCATTATTAATACTTAATCATTTGCATGTTAACAGAAACTACACATTGCTTATTATTGCATTATGTTGAAAAAAGGATTTTAATGTACTTGTTTGGTTATACATTAGATTGTACTAGGTTCTAAATTGGAAGTACGTTTTAATTCCGGTACTTTGAATAAAGACAGCCTTTAATGTTATATACAGCCTTTGAATGTACACTAACTAAGGAAATGTCTGTTAAGTCTAATTAATTTTAAAAATCTAAAAGGTTAAGTTAAATAATTAAACGTAGCCACAACCTGCCAAAATCGTCTCTGTACCGTAATTATGTGCGATAAATGTAAACTAATTTCTGTACTTCCAATAAATACACCCTTTTAATGTACACGAACAAAGTAAATTTTATTTAAGTTACATTGTCGTACATAACCTCCATAAGCTGGCATTACTTACTTCGAATAAATACAGCCGTTAATGTTATATACAG
Source organism: Magicicada septendecula (assembly GCA_034769895.1). NCBI lineage: Eukaryota > Metazoa > Arthropoda > Insecta > Hemiptera > Cicadidae > Magicicada > Magicicada septendecula. Next base: position 489,550,482 of record CM068370.1, on the reverse strand, counting down.
CCTTTTATCCATACAATAAATACAGCCTTTGAATGAACACTAACTAAGGAAACGTCTGTTAAGTCTAATTAATTTTAAAAATCTAAAAGGTTAAGTTAAATAATTAAACGTAGCCACAACCTGCCAAAATCGTCTCTGTACCGTAATTATGTGCGATAAATGTAAACTAATTTCTGTACTTCCAATAAATACACCCTTTTAATGTACACGAACAAAGTAAATTTTATTAAGTTACATTGTCGTACATAACCTCCATAAGCTGGCATTACTTACTTCGAATAAATACAGCCGTTAATGTTATATACAGCCTTTTATCCATACAATAAATACAGCCTTTGAATGTACACTAACTAAGGAAACGTTTGTTAAGTCTAATTAATTTTTCAAAATGTAAAAGGTTAAGTTATATTGTTAAACGTAGCAACAACCTCCCAAAATCGTCTCTGTAACGTAATTATGTGCGATAAATGTAAACTAATTTCTGTACTTCCAATAAATACACCCTTTTAATGTACAGTGACAAAGTAAATTTTATTTAAGTTACATTGTCGTACATAACCTCCATAAGCTGGCATTAGTTACTTGTGAAGAAAACTGTTGGATGGACACAACGGACACCGAAATATAGTACATGCGCGGCGCCGGAAGTTCCATTTTGCCGCTGAATATTCCCCAAGACCCGATTGCCGTAATAAATGTTTTAAAAAATGAATCACCGTCCAATCTTTCATATCTCTGAAATCTTTAAATATTGTGATATGTATCACAATCTCACGAAATTAAATTAATGCTGGGATTTTCCGTTCTCCCCTGAAACGGAAAAACGGTTATTTAATTAAACATACCGCTCTTTTATGACTGTTTTCTTTAGAATCAATAATTGTAAATATTTTTAGCTTTTAGACATAAACAATATAAATACGCTACGCACTGTAAATTTTTAGCGAACGAAAAAATCGATATGTGAAATTTTCTATTAATTGGGTGTTTAACACACCAATATTTTTCTCACACCTACAGCCAAAATACCGCCCCCAAATTTTGCCGCCCCGGTCAAATGTCCGGGTTGCCCGCCACTAGAGCGGGCGCTGATAGGAGACCTGCAGGAAACTCAAAACGAGTTACTTACAAAGGATAATTGAAAACATCACAAATTTTACAAAGGATAATATAGGTTATGTATATATTATATAGTATATAATAACAGGTATTTGTACCTGTTATTTTTTGGAACGGTATTTTCATACCTAGTATTTTAAAATAACAGTTTAGCCCACCTCTAGCTCCTACGCTGCGATCGAGTGATCGATTGAACCACATGCTTCATGGATGTCATAACAGGCAAATTTTCATCGTTTTATATACAAAGCATGGAAAGATTACCATTTTTTGCAATTCATGTTTGTGACTTCGATGAAATTTTGCATATGCATTTTTTTTTGCAAACAGGTAATTTGGTCTATAATTTATATATATCTAATTCAAAATAGTAGAAAGTCTCTTGTAATTAGGTTGTGTTGATCATTATTTAATTTGTTTTCTCTTATATGAAATGCTGCAAAAAAGGGGTTTAACATCAAAATGAGGTCATACCGTCGTTAAACTCTGCATCCAACTTATACATTCTTATTTGCATTATTTTGTTAACTTTTTTATGGCGTTCGAATATAATTTTGTGTACACGGCTAATTCTAGGGTTGTACGAAAAGAACTCGCAGTTTTGGAACATACCTGTACTAAGGATCTACCTGTACTAGAGCTCTATAGGAATTTATTGATTTTAAATGATAAATTATAAATGATATTCATTTATAGATCCTTACCTGTACATAAAAATGTGACGTATGTGGTTTTGGCGTAGCCCATGGCAACCACTTAATGTTTTGTAATCGTTGTACTAGAGCTCTATTTATAGATCCTTAGTTGTACTTGTGGTGGTAATATAAACGTGAATATAGTGAAAATATAAATGGCAGTGCCAACACAGTTGATAGATGAACCCTAAATTCGTACTCTGTGGATGAACCATGGAGTTAGGAAGGGAGATGAACACACGGACGGACGTTGTTACCACAGAGTACGAATATATACGTTGTTACACAGTAAAGTTATAACCTATCCTTGTTAATACTTGTGTTTATAAGCTTGTGATAATAAAACAATCAAAATTCATATTTCCACTTTCATTAAATAATAACCATCCATATTTGGTGACACCGACGTGATCTTGTGAATTCGTTCAGTGCATTTATTTATAACATTTACAACTGTGCTGTGAAATGGCGTATAGTGATTATTCAGCTAGTGAATTAGCAAAGGTGTCGGTGAAATTTCCACCGTTTTGGAGATCCGATCCGGAAATATGGTTCAGTCAAATCGAGGCACAATTTATTAAGTTGGCTATTACAAAGGACGCAACTAAATATTACCACATCATTGGTACAGTAGAAAGTGATGTATTGTCTAAGGTAAGCGATATTGTTAAAAATCCGCCTACTGAAAACAAATATAAAGCTTTGAAAGAACGATTAATTCGTCAATTTGCTGATAGTGAAAATCTAAAACTTAAAAAAGTACTAGCTGGCGTACAGTTTGGAGATAAAAGGCCATCAGAAGTATTAGAGGCCGGACAGTGAAAATTGAACGCTAAGGTCTCGATGCGCAATAGACAAACGCCTCGCTGCGAGGCTAACAAAATTTTCTTTCAGTTCGCACATGCGCAGAACAGTTTTGTGCAGTGTTCCGGAATGTGCACATCGGGCTTTGCAAACGTGGTGTATAGTCATTTACAAATTATACTGTGACGACAAAACTATTTGTGTTAATCAGTGAAATTAGTTGTAGGCTACCTATTTACATTTTATTAGAGAACGTATTATTATATTTTAGAAAAGTGTTAATAAACTATTTCATAATTGCGCGTATATGTTTTAAATATTAGTGTGAAACGTACATTAATATGTCCCCCAAAAGTTCCAAATTGAGTTCAAAAACTCTGCATAGCCAGACTCGTGAGGTAGTGTGGAATGTGTATAATTTCATGAAGAGTGAGGCTGAAAGTGGGAAACCTCTCTTAGATTTCCATAAAGTACAAGAACGTGTTGCAAAAGCGACGGGTATTTCTCATAGCTCCGTGAGGAGAATAATAAAGGAAGGTCAACAGCTACACAGTCCAGATGCAGAAACGGGAACGTCATTTAGCACACCGGGAAAGAAACACCGCGTTCGTAAACCTATAACCGGGCTTGACGATTTTGATAAAGGTGTAATTAGGAGAACAGTTCGGAATTTTTACATTCAAGAAAAGTGTCACCCAACGGTAAAAAAGCTGTTAGAAAAATTAAAAGAATTTATCAACTTTAAAGGCAGCAGTAGCAGCCTAAAAATTATCTTGAAGGAAATAGGCTTTAGGTGGGTAAAAACTAAAAATAATCGACCTGTATTAACAGAAATTCACGAAATAAGAGCTATGAGAATACATTATTTACAAAACATAAAAAAATTTAGAGAAGAAGGCAGAACCGTAGTATATCAGGACGAAACATACATTCATAGCAGCCACACACTTCCGTACACCTGGAACGATCAGATTCAGCCTGGTGGCTACGCTGTTCCAGTTGCGAAAGGACAAAGATTAATTATTGTTCACGCCGGCAGTCAATACGGGTTTGTTCCAAACGCACTGCTGATTTTTAAATCTAACCAAAAGACAGGAGATTACCACGATAACATGAACGCTGACAACTACAGACGTTGGATTAAAGACAAATTGGTCCCGAATTTGCCCGCCAACAGTGTGTTGGTAATTGACAATGCCAGCTATCATAATGTACAGCTAGTAAAAACACCTACGTCTAATTCTACGAAACGTGATATGCAAGACTGGCTAACACGACACGCAATACCGTTCCGTCCTAATATGGTTAAAGCAGAACTTTATGAAGTTGTTAAAATGTATAAATCAAACTTTAAAACATACTTAATAGATCAAATTCTGCAAAGCAAAGGACATTTAGTTTTAAGGCTTCCCCCTTACCACCCTGAACTAAATCCTATAGAGATGATGTGGGCAGAAATTAAGCGGGGTGTTGCTGAAAAAAATGTAACGTTTAATTTAAATGATGTGAAAAACTTACGTGAAGAAAAAATTTCAACTGTGACTGCTGACGATTGGGAAAAAAGATGCAAACATGTAGAAAGCATTGAAAAAGAATATCGGGAAAAGGAAGCTATTGTTGATGAAACAGTAGACCGCTTCATAATTAATCTTGGAGGAGAGAGTAGTTCAGACAGTTCCGACGACTTTGCTGAAGAGGAAGATGGTAATATCTCTGGAATACAGGTATTGCCTGACAGCGATTGAAAACTTCCTTCAAACGTAAGTACTGTACAATAGTTTTTGTAGTTAAATAACTCCAATATTATTTTTTAAATGTAGTAAACATTTTTATATTTAATTAAATATAATAATATTTGCTCAGTTATTCTTGTTTATATTTGTTATTATTATTAATAAATAAAACTTTTCTTACAATATATTTTTTTTGTATTTTTTGAATATATAACACTATTTCGATAGTATAAATTATCATAATCAAAACTATGATGATGATAGTTTATACAGTACTATCAAAACAGTGCCTTATTAAAAAAATACAAAAAATATATTCTTGTAAGAAAAGTTGTATTTATTGTTAATAATATTAAACAAATAATTATATATGAATAACTCAAAATGTTCTCGAATTTATAATTTTAAAATAAATTTGGTTACGTACATTAAAAACAATGCAAATAACAAATATATCAAAAACTGTAAATGACTGTTTTCAAAGTAATGAGTAAATGTAGTACTATGTTACACATACTAAGTAACATCAGTGATGTTAAGTAACAAAATAGATAAAGTTAAAATGTAAATACAGATTTCTGGCAAGAACATCATAAGCGTGCAAGTTTTGTTTTGAAGGGACTGTACGTGTTAGAGAGACGCTGTTATCGCATACTCTCCTCTCTCGAGTACTTTTTGAGTGGGGGTAATTCATACATTGGGTCTGCGCCGATGACTGTTCAGGAATCACTGGCGGGCCTATACTTGAAATGCGCAATTTAGCCGGTCATCAATTAAATGATGACGTTCTTAAATCGCTATGGATGGACGGTCTTCCTAGTCAAGCACAGGCTATTTTGGCTGTTAGCGAAGATAATTTAGACAAACTTTCTATTATGGCAGACAAAATAGTAGAAACTGTCTCACATACAAAAAGCAGCTCTATCATGGTAACGTCCACTAGCAATAATATTGAAACACACTTAGAATTGCTTGAAAAACAAATAACATCCCTTAATAATAATATTGCAGCCCTCAGTATTGGTCATAATTCACGATCACGCAGCAGATCTAACTCCCATAATAAAAATCGCTCAATTTCAAGGCCCCGCTTTAACAAAGAAGGCAAATTTTGTTGGTACCATTTTACCTTCGGTCAAAGTGCTAAAAACCTTGTAGTTTTAATAATAATAATAATAATAATAATAATAAGGAAAACCCAAAGGCTTGAGTGTTGACCAGACGACCAATGTTCAAAGCCAAAAATCTAGTCGTCTAACCATCTAGGCCTACATAATAATATACACTTTTTATTCTTCGTATTGTTTAAATTAGCAGCCATCCTTACTATTAGCAAATTCATAAAAGAAATATACACTTTTTAATCGACACGTGCAGATTTATCTGTTTGTTCTCCATCACGACTAAAAAAAATTAACACAACTTCATATAAATTATTTGCAGCTAATGGGACCCCGATTCCTACCTATGGGCAAAAAATAATGTCATTAAATTTAGGTTTAAGGCGTGAATTTAACTGGCCATTCGTGATTGCAGATATTTCAAAAGCTATAATCGGCGCTGATTGTTTGAAACACTATAACCTTTTAGTTGATCTAAAGAAACAACGTCTGATTGATGCAACAACAGGAATTAAAATAATTGCCACTGTTACAAACATTCCCAACACCGATTGCATGTTCACTACTTTTGATAACACTAATACGATTTACAACAAAGTTTTAGTAAAATTTCCAAATCTTACAAAACCGGTAACTGAAAACAAGTTTTTGAACATTTGTAAAAACAAAACACATAATATAACGCATGCCATAGAAACGAAAGGACCCCAGTTCATTGCAAACCTCGAAGATTACCGCCCGACAAATTAAAAATAGCTCAAAAAGAATTTCAAATTATGGTCAATCAAGGAATCTGCCGCCCATCTAAGAGCGCCTGGGCAAGTCCTTTACAAATGATAAAAAAGAAGAGTGGCGACTGGAGACCCTGCGGAGATTATAGACTATTAAATTCGGTTACAGTTCCCGATAGATACCCGGTACCTCACATTCAAGACTTTGCATGCCCAAAAGTCGAAAACTTAACACAGCAGAACAATATAAAATATACAAACACTACTAAACAACCAAACAACATACTTAACGACCAATTAAACTATAAATCACACACACTTTTTGAAACAATTATACATAAAACTAACAATAATTTGGATCCCCGCGCCAATCCCCTTCCACCACACACCACCCCCACTAAACCTTCCAAATAAAAACCGTTACGAGTTACTGGCCAGTCTGTCTCAAACTGCTGACGAAGGTGCACATCATGCCGAAACGCGTATGGGAAGAAAAAACAAGTAAGTTTCACAAATGAAAGTTCTATATTCTATATTATTTAGTACTGTGAAAAAAGAAGATGAACAACCAAAACGACAAAATAGTATTTGGAAGAGTAATAAAACCAATAAATAGACTCGATTTGTGATACTTATTATATAAAGAAAGGGAAATGTGACGTATAGACCTGGTTTTGGCGTAGCCCATGACAATCACTTAATGTTTTGTAGTGGTTGTACTGAATAAATCACGTTTACTCCTTTATTTCAAATTAAGATTATTAATTATAGAACCTAACATTACAAAAATTCTTGTCTTTTTGTCTTGTGTTGTCACACTTAAAGGAATTGCCCCAAGAAAAATTTCAGTTATTGAATACACACGATTTGTAGCGTTAAGCCCATAATTGTAGAAATTATTCGAACTGAGCCTATTCGACTTGATTGGTTACATTTATTGTATGTAGTTTTTTTGTTTCCAACCAACCATAGTATTTGGTAACCTTAACTACAAAGTTCTTACCAGAAATGTTTTGTATTCGAGGGGTATGCCTTAACCATCGGTTACTATCTATGCAACTGACAGATGTTTATACAAACAATACCCCCCATTTAAAAACCTTTTTCATTGGTATACATTCATAGCATTTAAAAGCGTACAACCTTTAAAAGGTACATGGACTGAAAGTGAGTTAAAAAAAAAAAGGTTAATAAAATGTAAACGTGTTGTATGTATGAAAAGTTTAATTTATTTATAATAAAAACTAGAACTGATAATATTTATTTGTCCAGATATTCCATGTGTTTATAAATATAACATTTCAACGTTCAGCTCGTTATAATACATGAGTATTGAATGTGCTTACTTTGTGTTACAGCTATTTATTATTGTTTATTTGTTTATTATTTATTATTATTATTTATTGTTTACAGCTGTACAAATTTGTTTTTTGTTCCTTTCAGCATTTAATATGAAATTGATATAATATATTTCACATTGAATTAATGTGGAACAAAGCAAAACATTTTATTTTATCATCTGTGTACTGAAATGAAAAATGTAACAGAAATTTTACTTTGTACTCTAAAAATGGCAAATTTTAAAATGATATCCTCATTTTGAACTTGTTTGAGTGTGTCACTTTCACATAAAAGAATGAGTAAAATGGAGAGCAAGTCTTCTCCTATGCAGCTGCTCAAACAATTCTTGATCAATCTTAAATTGCTCATTGTTCTGTCTAAAGAGCAGCTTGCAATAGAAAAATATAACAGGATCCTGTACAACAATATGAGATGAGAGAATCCTGACATCTAAATGGTCTGGAAAGACTGTAACTCCTCTCAAATTCTAATGACATAACTTCCACTATGCCCACCTCAGTAGAGGTGTGTTAAACTAGTATTTGAAAATAACAGGTATGAATGATACCGTTCCAAAAAAATAACACGTACAAATACCTGTTATTATATACGTATTATACATACGTATTCCTGTATTATATAATTCGTTGGTGATTAGTATAATATATAATTTGTTATTATAATCTATATTATATGTCTGCATAACGCACGAGAATAAATGTAACATCAGTATGGATTTTTTTCGTTGATTAAAAAGAGCTTCGTGTCTTTTGCATAGAGATATTCTGAACCTTGCTGTTTTGGTTTGTTCCATACTTGTATGGCAATCGGCACATGCGCAGAAACGAAATTGAGCACCAAAAAGTGGCTTTGTACTCGTGTACTCGTAATACTTGTAATATTCCTAATACTTGTAGTACTTGTTGTTACTTGTCTACTCGTAGTACTTGTTTACTTGTTGTTACTTGTGTACTTGTTTACTTGTTAGTTTAATGGGGGGGGGGGTTGAATCGAAACAGGTATTTCAACTTTTCACTCACTGTTATATCCATTCCACAAAAATATCGTTCCAAAATATCTGTTATAGGTATATCAGCCCACCTCTACCCCCCATTGGGCATCCCTGTTCTTTGTAATTGTGGGGGAGTAGCATCTATCTACTTGCGCCCCTGGGACCGAAAAACCTAGTTACACATCCACTATATATAACAACACTTTATGCAATTACAATTATTATTTTTCAAAGAGTAGTAATGTTGTATGACAAAGTGTTATGTATATTGTAACAAAACGTGTAATAGTGTTGTGTTACAAAAATAAAATATCGGTATGGAGAACCATACATGACTTCCATATTCTAAGATTTATATTTAAAATCATTTTCAGCCAAACAGCCAGGCTGTGTCTTACCTGCCTTTTTATTGCTGTATTAAATGAAAAATATTATATTACATTAAAATGAAAAAATTATAATTTTATTGCCTGGCAACAAAATTATTTTATTTTTAACAATTACCATTGTTTCAAAAAGTTTAAATAAATTTTCAAGTACTTTACTCTTGTTAAAACGTAAAAGGTTGCAGGTAAACTACCCCTTCCCCTTAACCGATCTTCACCAAAATCGAAAGTCATTGAGACCTCTACAATTCAGGGACGTATGCAAAAAATTATTTGATTCTGTTTGAATTTGCGGCTGTTATCGTTTGCCATAGAAAATACGCTTGATAAAAAAACGTTGCAGGTAAACTACCCCTTCCCCTTAACCGATCTTCACCAAAAACAATAGTTCTTGAGTACTCTACAAATCAGGGCTGTATGCAAAACATTATTTGATTCTGTTTGAATTTGCGGCTGTTATCGTTTGCCATAGAAAATACCCTTGTTAAAAAAACGTTGCAGGTAAACTACCCCTTTCCCTCAACCGATCTTCACCAAAACCAAAAGGTCTTGAGAACTCTACAATTTAGGGCTGTATGCAAATAATCTTTTGATTCTGTTTGAATTTGCGGCTGTTATCGTTTGCCATAGGTAATACCCTTGTTAAAACATAAAACGTTACCGGTAAACTACCCCTTTCCCTTAACCGATCTTCACCAAAATCAACAGATCTTGAGAACTCTACAATTCAGGGCTGTATGCGAAACATTATTTGATTCTGTTTGAATTTGCGGCTGTTATCGTTTGCCAAACAAACAAAATTACCCTTTCTAAAAAAAAACTGTTGCAGGTAAACTACCCCTTTCCCTCAACCGATCTTCACCAAAAACAATAGGTCGCGAGTACTCTGCAAATCAGGGCTGCATGCAAAAAATTATTTGATTCTGTTTGAATTTGCGGCAGTTATCGTTTGCCATAGAAAAAAATCTACAGACAGACAGACACACAGACAGACAGACAGACACACACACAGACACTTTTTGGAAAACGACTTTTTTTCATGTTTTGAGTGTAGTAGAATCAGAATCTGCAATAATCTCGAACACGATTTTTTTTGCCATCACCATACTTCCATTCCTTAAGGAATATGGAAGTAAATAGAATCAGAATCTGCAATAATCTCGAACACGATTTTTTTTGCCACCACCATACTTCCATTCCTTAAGGAATATGGAAGTAAAAATCATTTTCAGCCAAACAGCCAGGCTGTGTCTTACCTGCCTTTTTATTGCTGTATTAAATGAAAAATATTATATTACATTAAAATGAAAAAATTATAATTTTATTGCCTGGCAACAAAATTATTTTATTTTTAACAATTACCATTGTTTCAAAAAGTTTAAATAAATTTTCAAGTACTTTACTCTTGTTAAAACATAAAAGGTTGCAGGTAAACTACCCCTTCCCCTTCACCGATCTTCACCAAAATCGAAAGTCATTGAGATCTCTACAATTCAGGGACGTATGCAAATAATTATTTGATTCTGTTTGAATTTGCGGCTGTTATCGTTTGCCATAGAAAATACGCTTGATAAAAAAACGTTGCAGGTAAACTACCCCTTCCCCTTAACCGATCTTCACCAAAAACAATAGTTCTTGAGTACTCTACAAATCAGGGCTGTATGTAAAACATTATTTGATTCTGTTTGAATTTGCGGCTGTTATCGTTTGCCATAGAAAATACCCTTGTTAAAAAAACGTTGCAGGTAAACTACTCCTTTCCCTCAACCGATCTTCACCAAAACCAAAAGGTCTTGAGAACTCTACAATTTAGGGCTGTATGCAAATAATCTTTTGATTCTATTTGAATTTGCGGCTGTTATCGTTTGCCATAGGAAATACCCTTGTTAAAACATAAAACGTTACAGGTAAACTACCCCTTTCCCTTAACCGATCTTCACCAAAAACAATAGGTCTTGAGTACTCTACAAATCAGGGCTGTATGCAAAACATTATTTGATTCTGTTTGAATTTGCGGCTGTTATCGTTTGCCATAGAAAATACCCTTGTTAAAAAAAGTTGCAGGTAAACTACCCCTTTCCCTCAACCGAACTTCACCAAAAACAATAGGTCTTGAGAACTCTACAATTTAGGGCTGTATGCAAATAATCTTTTGATTCTGTTTGAATTTGCGGCTGTTATCGTTTGCCATAGGAAATACCCTTGTTAAAACATAAAACGTTACAGGTAAACTACCCCTTTCCCTTAACCGATCTTCACCAAAAACAATAGGTCTTGAGTACTCTACAAATCAGGGCTGTATGCAAAACATTATTTGATTCTGTTTGAATTTGCGGCTGTTATCGTTTGCCATAGAAAATACCCTTGTTAAAAAAACGTTGCAGGTAAACTACCCCTTTCCCTCAACCGATCTTCACCAAAACCAAAAGGTCTTGAGAACTCTACAATTTAGGGCTGTATGCAAATAATCTTTTGATTCTGTTTGAATTTGCGGCTGTTATCGATTGCCATAGGTAATACCCTTGTTAAAACATAAAACGTTACCGGTAAACTACCCCTTTCCCTTAACCGATCTTCACCAAAATCAACAGATCTTGAGAACTCTACAATTCAGGGCTGTATGCGAAACATTATTTGATTCTGTTTGAATTTGCGGCTGTTATCGTTTGCCAAACAAACAAAATTACCCTTTCTAAAAAAAAACCGTTGCAGGTAAACTACCCCTTTCCCTCAACCGATCTTCACCAAAAACAATAGGTCGCGAGTACTCTGCAAATCAGGGCTGCATGCAAAAAATTATTTGATTCTGTTTGAATTTGCGGCAGTTATCGTTTGCCATAGAAAAAAATCTACAGACAGACAGACACACAGACAGACAGACACACACACACACAGACACTTTTCGGAAAACGACTTTTTTTCATGTTTTGAGTGTAGTAGAATCAGAATCTGCAATAATCTCGAACACGATTTTTTTTGCCATCACCATACTTCCATTCCTTAAGGAATATGGAAGTAAATAGAATCAGAATCTGCAATAATCTCGAACACGATTTTTTTTGCCACCACCATACTTCCATTCCTTAAGGAATATGGAAGTAAAAATCATTTTCAGCCAAACAGCCAGGCTGTGTCTTACCTGCCTTTTTATTGCTGTATTAAATGAAAAATATTATATTACATTAAAATTAAAAAATTATAATTTTATTGCCTGGCAACAAAATTATTTTATTTTTAACAATTACCATTGTTTCAAAAAGTTTAAATAAATTTTCAAGTACTTTACTCTTGTTAAAACATAAAAGGTTGCAGGTAAACTACCCCTTCCCCTTCACCGATCTTCACCAAAATCGAAAGTCATTGAGACCTCTACAATTCAGGGACGTATGCAAATAATTATTTGATTCTGTTTGAATTTGCGGCTGTTATCGTTTGCCATAGAAAATACGCTTGATAAAAAAACGTTGCAGGTAAACTACCCCTTCCCCTTAACCGATCTTCACCAAAAACAATAGTTCTTGAGTACTCTACAAATCAGGGCTGTATGCAAAACATTATTTGATTCTGTTTGAATTTGCGGCTGTTATCGTTTGCCATAGAAAATACCCTTGTTAAAAAAACGTTGCAGGTAAACTACCCCTTTCCCTCAACCGATCTTCACCAAAACCAAAAGGTCTTGAGAACTCTACAATTTAGGGCTGTATGCAAATAATCTTTTGATTCTATTTGAATTTGCGGCTGTTATCGTTTGCCATAGGAAATACCCTTGTTAAAACATAAAACGTTACAGGTAAACTACCCCTTTCCCTTAACCGATCTTCACCAAAAACAATAGGTCTTGAGTACTCTACAAATCAGGGCTGTATGCAAAACATTATTTGATTCTGTTTGAATTTGCGGCTGTTATCGTTTGCCATAGAAAATACCCTTGTTAAAAAAACGTTGCAGGTAAACTACCCCTTTCCCTCAACCGAACTTCACCAAAAACAATAGGTCTTGAGAACTCTACAATTTAGGGCTGTATGCAAATAATCTTTTGATTCTGTTTGAATTTGCGGCTGTTATCGTTTGCCATAGGAAATACCCTTATTAAAACATAAAACGTTACAGGTAAACTACCCCTTTCCCTTAACCGATCTTCACCAAAAACAATAGGTCTTGAGTACTCTACAAATCAGGGCTGTATGCAAAACATTATTTGATTCTGTTTGAATTTGCGGCTGTTATCGTTTGCCATAGAAAATACCCTTGTTAAAAAAACGTTGCAGGTAAACTACCCCTTTCCCTCAACCGAACTTCACCAAAAACAATAGGTCTTGAGAACTCTACAATTTAGGGCTGTATGCAAATAATCTTTTGATTCTGTTTGAATTTGCGGCTGTTATCGTTTGCCATAGGAAATACCCTTGTTAAAACATAAAACGTTACCAGTAAACTACCCCTTTCCCTTAACCGATCTTCACCAAAATCAAAAGATCTTGAGAACTCTACAATTCAGGGCTGTATGCGAAACATTATTTGATTCTGTTTGCATTTGCGGCTGTTATCGTTTGCCAAACAAACAAAATTACCCTTGCTAAAAAAAAACCGTTGCAGGTAAACTACCCCTTTCCCTCAACCGATCTTCACCAAAAACAATAGGTCGCGAGTACTCTGCAAATCAGGGCTGCATGCAAAAAATTATTTGATTCTGTTTGAATTTGCGGCAGTTATCGTTTGCCATAGAAAAAAAATCTACAGACACACAGACAGACAGACACACACACAGACACTTTTCGGAAAACGACTTTTTTTCATGTTTTGAGTGTAGTAGAATCAGAATCTGCAATAATCTCGAACACGATTTTTTTTGCCATCACCATACTTCCATTCCTTAAGGAATATGGAAGTAATACCCTTGTTAAAAAATGTTGCAGGTAAACTACCCCTTTCCCTTAACCGATCTTCACCAAAAACAATAGGTCTTGAGAATTCTACAATTCAGGGCTGCATGCGAAACATTATTTGATTCTGTTTGAAATTGCGGCTGTTATTGTTTGCCAAAAGAAAATATCGGTATGGAGAACCGATGACTTCCACTGCCATGACTTCCATATTCTAAGATTTATATTTAAAATCATTTTCAGCCAAACAGCCAGGCTGTGTCTTACCTGCCTTTTTATTGCTGTATTAAATGAAAAATATTATATTACATTAAAATGAAAAAATTATAATTGTATTGCCTGGCAACAAAATTATTTTATTTTTAACAATTACCATTGTTTCAAAAAGTTTAAATAAATTTTCAAGTACTTTACTCTTGTTAAAACGTAAAAGGTTGCAGGTAAACTACCCCTTCCCCTTAACCGATCTTCACCAAAATCGAAAGTCATTGAGACCTCTACAATTCAGGGACGTATGCAAAAAATTATTTGAGTCTGTTTGAATTTGCGGCTGTTATCGTTTGCCATAGAAAATACGCTTGATAAAAAACCGTTGCAGGTAAACTACCCCTTCACCTTAACCGATCTTCACCAAAAACAATAGGTCTTGAGTACTCTACAAATCAGGGCTGTACGCAAAACATTATTTGATTCTGTTTGAATTTACGGCTGTTATCGTTTGCCATAGAAAATACCCTTGTTAAAAAAACGTTGCTGGTAAACTACCCCTTTCCCTCAACCGATCTTCACCAAAAACAATACGTCTTGAGAACTCTACAATTTATGACTGTATGCAAATAATCTTTTGATTCTGTTTGAATTTGCGGCTGTTATCGTTTGCCATAGGAAATACCCTTGTTAAAACATAAAACGTTACAGGTAAACTACCCCCTTCCCTTAACCGATCTTCACCAAAATCAACAGATCTTGAGAACTCTACAATTCAGGGCTGTATGCGAAACATTATTTGATTCTGTTTGAATTTGCGGCTGTTATCGTTTGCCAAACAAACAAAATTACCCTTGCTAAAAAAAAACCGTTGCAGGTAAACTACCCCTTTCCCTCAACCGATCTTCACCAAAAACAATAGGTCGCGAGTACTCTGCAAATCAGGGCTGTATGCAAAAAATTATTTGATTCTGTTTGAATTTGCGGCAGTTATCGTTTGCCATAGAAAAAAATCTACAGACACACAGACACACAGACAGACAGACAGACACACAGACACTTTTCGGAAAACGACTTTTTTTCATGTTTTGAGTGTAGTAGAATCAGAATCTGCAATAATCTCGAACACGATTTTTTTTGCCATCACCATACTTCCATTCCTTAAGGAATATGGAAGTAAAAATTTCCCTTGATAAAAAAAAAAACCGTTGCCGGTAAACTACCCCTTCCCCTCAACCGATCTTCACCAAAAACAATAGGTCTTGAGTACTCTACAAATCAGGGCTGTATGCAGAAAATTATTTGATTCTGTTTGAATTTGTGGCAGTTATCGTTTGCCATATAAAATACGCTTGATAAAAAACGTTGCAGGTAAACTACCCCTTCCCCTCAACCGATCTTCACCACAAACAATAGGTCTTGAGTACTCTACAAATCAGGGCTGTATGCAGAAAATTATTTGATTCTGTTTGAATTTGCGGCTGTTATCGTTTGCCATAGAAAATACCCTTGTTAAAAAAACGTTGTAGGTAAACTACCCCTTTCCCTTAACCGATCTTCACCAAAAACAATACGTCTTGAGAACTCTACAATTTAGGGCTGTATGCAAATAATCTTTTGATTCTGTTTGAATTTGCGGCTGTTATCGTTTGCCATAGGAAATACCCTTGTTAAAACATAAAACGTTACAGGTAAACTACCCCTTTCCCTTAACCGATCTTCACCAAAAACAATAGGTCTTGAGAAATCTACAATTCAGGGCTGTATGCGAAACATTATTTGATTCTGTTTGAATTTGCGGCTGTTATCGTTTGCCAAAAAAAAAAATTTCCCTTGATAAAAAAAAACCGTTGCAGGTAAACTACCCCTTTCCCTCAACCGATCTTCACCAAAAACAATAGGTCGTGAGTCCTCTACAAATCAGGGCTGTATGCAAAAAATTATTTGATTCTGTTTGAATTTGCGGCAGTTATCGTTTGCCATAGAAAAAAAATCTACAGACAGACAGACAGACACACAGACAGACAGACACACACACAGACACTTTTCGGAAAACGACTTTTTTTCATGTTTTGAGTGTAGTAGAATCAGAATCTGCAATAATCTCGAACACGATTTTTTTTGCCATCACCATACTTCCATTCCTTAAGGAATATGGAAGTAATAAATATGATTATGTGTTAGTGTAGAAATAAAAATTGTTTATTAAAAAAATTTTACTTCCATATTCCTTAAGGAATGGAAGTATGGTGATGGTAAAAAAAATCGTGTTCGAGATTATTGCAGATTCTGATTGTACTACACTCAAAACATGAAAAAAAGTCGTTTTCCGAAAAGTGTCTGTGTGTCTGTCTGTCTGTCTGTAGATTTTGTTCTATGGCAAACGATAACTGCCGCAAATTCAAACAGAATCAAATAATTTTTTGCATACAGCCCTGATTTATAGAGTACTCACGACCTATTGTTTTTGGTGAAGATCGGTTGAGGGAAAGGGGTAGTTTACCTGCAACGGTTTTTTTTTATCAAGGGAAATTTTTTTTTTGGCAAACTTGGATTGCAAGTCATTGTGATAAACAAAGAAGGCTTTCCGAAATGTTGTACAATTGACATTGCATCTAAATAATTCTGATACATATTTCTTGGAGATCCATTGAATGAAGATGGTAAAATTACTCTATGGCCAACATTATTGGCATTGGGGTTCAATTCTAAATAATCTGTTAAATTGTTGTAAACTTCAGACCTAAGACTTGTTTGATTTTGTCGAATGAAATGTAACCTTGTGCCCTCTATTCTCACATACATATCAACTATCCACTGCAGAAATAATTTTTGTGAATGGTGCAACATGCTAAAATCTTCTCTAATTGCAAGTTGATAGGCTGCATACTGAAGCATGGTTAATTTATTTCTGGGCGCTCTTGAATTAGATGTAGTTGGTACATTATGAGAAATATTGATATGCCACCCAGTATCACCATTTGGAAAAAGTAATGGATACGCTAAAAAGTCCAATGATGAATCCAAAACAGAGATATTTTTAATGGTACCATTAACTTTTGAAAACGAAACCATATTTCGTTCAAAGGGTGGCTCACCATCAACTGTACTAAATATTACTGCTACATCAGTTTGAACTGCATCATTATAATGGCGTAGATCTAAATCACGATTTACTTTAATGAGCATACAAATTTCTTTATTTTGATTTTCAACTCTCTGACAATGATCTTTCATTGCAATGAATGACCGAACGAAAGGATTAATGCGTTCCAATTCAAGAGAGATTTCGCGCATTATATTGTTATTGCATGTTTGATTATAGTGTTCACGTAATCTATAATTGACAGCAGTGTCAACATCATAAAAATATAATTGCGCATAACGTGGTGAGCGACCATATCCAGCAGTCATTGGACCTGATCTGTGATAAAAAACATCATGTATTTTAAAATGATACACTCCACGCGTAACTGTATCCGAAATTTTAGCTTGTGAGCTAACCATAGCAAATGATGAATTGTATTTACGAATGTTTTCAAAATAATTTTTTGACTTTCTTTTTATTGAAGGTTCATTTGAAGTAAGTCCATCATACAATAATTTTTAAGTATTCATTGTGACTTAAGGCCGGTAATATTGCTTTACCCTTATGACAACATGAAGTGAATGCAGTCCTTTCACCTAAAGTGACTTCAGATTCGAAATGTTTTGCATTGCTAAACCTGCATTGTAAATGCATTAATCCACAATCAAAAGTATTAAAATTTCTTGGAATGACATTCAGTGCGCATTTAAATGTATCCCTCAAAATAATTTCATTATTTTGTATACTATTTACACTATTTAAATTTGCATTTGGTCTATTATCATTTTGACTTTCACGCGAATATATATTCCTTCTTCTTTGTCTCTCACTCCGACCCATCAATGTTCTATGTCGAGGCATAATGGAAGTAGGTGCGAATATCTGAATGTTAAAAAAAAACATGTAACGAAATTATGGAAACTAAGATTAGACAGGGTTTAATTTAAAAATAATAAAATGTACTCACTTTTTGAAACCACCAATAATAATTAGGCGAGAGTAAGTCAATTCAAATTGCTGCTACAAAATTTTCCTTTTGCAACAGGTGTATATTAAGCAAGCTGCATTTCACTTTCAACTGCACATTAATATATAAAACACAGATACAGTAAAGCCCCGGTTAACCGAACTCGGGTCAACCGAAACCCGGGTTATCCGAAATGCCTCCGAAAATCGCAAATCCAAAAAATAATACAGTACTGTACTGCACGGAAATAATTCGAGGGCGAGAGTGTGCTGGGCTATGGCTAGCGGGGAGAGGTGAACGCCCGACCTTGAGTTGCTTCCCCAGCCACCGGCTCACCAGTCTAAATATAGCTACACTGCCAACTCTCCAACCCCTCCCAAGACCATGACGCCCGCATCAGTCACTAGCTGTCAACACACAAGGTCGGATCTGCGATACAATAGTGCCTTCAAGTGGTTGTTTATTTCCGTTGCGTGTGTATTTTTGTGCTATGGCGACTAAGCGGAAACGTGTTGTGATTACTTTCGCTGATAAATTAGCTGCTATCAAAGAAGTTGAAAAAGGAAGTTTATTGAAAACTGTTGCGGCTAATTACGGAGTTGGCGTTTCTACCGTTTCAGAATGGGTGAAGTCTAAATCTAAATTTCTAGAGCAAGCTGTGAAAAATCCTCATAGAAAATCACTGAAAACATCCGACTTTGAAAAAGTAGGCGAAGCTCTTTATCTTTGGTTCACCCAACAACGAGAAAAAGGCATGCCTTTGACTGGCCCGATACTGCAAGAAAAAGCTAAAATGTTAGATGAGGAAGGAAAAGATTGTTGTGCAAGCTCTGGGTGGTTAGACAGGTTTAAAAACAGATACGGCATTCGGCAATTGAATGTATGTGGAGAAACGTTATCTGCAGACCCAGACGCGGTTGCTGTTTTCAAAACAGAGTTTGAAGATTACACCCAAGGCTACACTAAGGACCAAATTTACAATGCCGATGAAACGGGTGTTAATTTCAAGATGTTGCCTACAAAATCCTTAGCTTCCTCAAAAGAAACGTCTGACCCAGGACACAAAATGCAAAAAGAACGGATAACTGTTCTTTTGGCATCAAACGCTTCTGGCACACATAGACTGCCCCCAATGTGTATCGGGAAGTCGAAAAAACCTCGAGCCTTGAAGGATGTTGCCCGAAATGCGCTACCAGTTTTTTATAGAGCCCAAAAAAGTTCTTGGATGTCTTGTGAACTCTTTGCTGAATGGTTTAGTGATCAGTTTGTACCGAAAGTTGAAAAGTTTTTAACTGAAAAAGGTCTGCCTAAAAAAGCGATCTTATTAATTGACAATGCGCCTACGCATCCTTGCGAGTTAAAAAGTGGCGATATTGTTGTGCGTTTCCTTCCCCCAAATGTTACCAGTCTAATTCAGCCACTGGATCAGGGCGTAATAACGACATTTAAATGGCACTACCGTGGGCTATTTTTGAGAACCATCCTGCAAGATAGTGACATGCAAAACAAAAACATGAATGAAGCGCTGAAGGCAGTAAATATGAAACACATAATTTATTGGTGTGCGCAAGCCTGGGATAATGTGAAAGCAGAAACTCTTCAAAGGTGCTGGAGCAAACTGTATGATGGGCTTGAAGGAGACGACTCAGAAAATTTTTAAAACTTGACAGAAATGGTAAAAAGAATTCCCGGATGCGAAGACATGGATACGTGCGAGGTGGATGAATGGGTTGTCGCGGACGATTCGCAAGAAATCACGGACCAAGAAATTGTAGAAACAGTGTTGCAGTCAAATGCTGACGTGATCGAAGAGACCGAAGTAGATGACGTGGATGACGGAGTGACAGCTGACGATGGTTTACGAGCACTAGAGGTAAGCCTAAATTAAGAATTTGTTATCTTTCAAAAGCCTACTGGGTATAGTATAACACAAAAATTACAGTACAGTACATGTGTTGTTGTTAGGTTGCCCTAAGATTTGTTGAACAATGCAGTGAGTCAACGCCGGCTGACGTCCTTCTAATGAAAAGATGGCGGGACATCGCTGCTCGAAAACGTTGGGAGGGACGCAAGAAACAAACAAAAATTACTGAGTTTTTTAAATGAGTAGTAATTCATATGCTCCAAACTATTAAGTACAGTACAGTCATCCCCCGAGATACGTAACACGCGACTTACGTAAATTCGCAGTTACGTAAAATGAAAATTTCAAAACATGGAAAAATTTTTGAGTAGAGTAACATACAATTTTACAAAGAATTACTGTAGGCCTACTGTATTCTATTTCAAGCATGCAATACTGTACCTTGTAGCGACTGCGTCAATACACTATTCACTCTCACTCTCTCTTTGTAAACAAACACACACACACTCTCTCTTACTTTATTGCTCTTCTAATCCTTTACTTTTCGGTCTAAGCACGAACGCAAGCATACCGGGCACTCTTTCTCGGAAACTTCTACTCAGTGAAGGTTGAGCAGCGGAACCGAGCACATGTTTATCGCTCGTTTTTCTAGATGTATTGTTTCACATCATTAGTGTAGCTTGCCGCGAGTGATTTGTTCGTACTCATGTATGTACGTACATACCCATACATATGTCTGTATAATAATAAGTACGTAGGTACACTTAAGCAATGTTCAAATTCGACTTACATAAAATTAGAGTTACGCAAAAGTCTACAGTCCGCATTAATTACGTATCTCGGGGGATGACTGTATACTGTATATTGATGTACTGTACTCCTAAAAATGTAATTTTAACTTTAATAAAGAACATAAGTGTAGCCTACAAAGAGATTTTTGAATTCGTTTGACCTTCAATACCTTTAAAAAATACGTACTGTAATTACAATACAAAATACTGTAGTATTAGATGTTCATGGCTTAACCGAAAAAATTGTTATCCGAAACAGCTTCCCCCCCTTTAGTTCGGTTAACCGGGGTTTTACTGTATCTAATATACAAAATATAAAATAAACGTTTTTTTGCCTTGACATACACTCCACAGACTATTGAAAAAGGAACATTTGAAATCACACAAAATTCACTGCTCATTCAGTCAATCTGTCAGTATTAAGCAAGCTGTATTTCACTTTCAACTGCACATTAATATATAAAACACAGATATCTAATATACAAAATATAAAATAAACGCTTTTTTGCCTTGACATACACTCCACAGACTATTGAAAAAGGAACATTTGAAATCAAACAAAATTCACAGCTCATTCAGTCAATCTGTCAGTAATTATTTGTTGGCAACATTTTAAAATTCTTTGGCGACAATCTCTACTCTGTGCGACTGTTTGACCACAGACTATTATGTGTTTGACATTGGCAGTATGAACGTAAACAAAGGACAGACTATTATGTGTTTGACATTGGCAGTATGAACGTAAACAATGAATGTTTTATTTTATTTAATGTATTTGTAACACATATATAAATTTTAGCTTTCTGCACTCCTTCTCCATATAAACTTTAACTATGCCAAATCTCACACTCCTCCGTGCGCGCAATATGCTTAAAAAGGGGTACAAAGTTTTCTCTTCACGTATTAATATATAGATGATAACGCTTGATGGTCCGTATGTATTTCAAAATGCGTTCCGTAAATATAATATCGAAACTGTTTCAGGGCATATACTATAGCAAGTATCTCCTTCTCAGATGTACAGTACTGCTTCTCTGCCCCTTTGAATACTCTACTGGCATATGCAATGACACAGTGTTCTCCTGTAGCATCTTGTTGATACAGTACACTTCCACACGCGTAGTCGCTAGCGTCTGCATAGATAATGAATCTTCCATCTCGCTGTGAATGATGAAGCATTATGTTTTCAATGAATAACTTCTTGACTTGGCCGAAGGCATCTTGATGTTTCTTCTCCCACTTCCATTTGTGATTTTTCTTTGTTAACTTCAGCAACGGTGTGTTCTTTCTGCATATTGTTGTGAGAATCTTCTATAGTATCCTGTGAGTCCCAGAAATGCTCGTAACCCTTTAATGTTCTTAGGTGTAGGGAAATCGGTAATACTGGATATTTTTATGGGATCGGGTTGAATACCTGAGGATGAAATAATATGACCTAGGAACTGGATTGAGGATTTTATGAATTCGCACTTGTCTAGGTTAAGGGATATATGGGCTTCCCTAACCTTGTGGAATATAGTGTTAAGATGTTCAATGTGTTCGTCAAGTGTTTTTGATACTACCAAGATATCATCCACGAACACTATGGTGTAAGGCTCCACTTCTGGTCCTAATGCTTTCTCCAGACACTTTACAATCACAGCCAAACTCGTGCTCAAACCAAAGGGAACTACCTTGTTTTGGTAGCATTTATTTTTGTATTAGAAGGTGTTGTATCTTCTCTTCTAATTGGAATTTGCCAAAAACTCGACCGTAAATCCAACTTTGTCAAGTAATGTGCTCCTTCACACTTTGCAAATAACTTGTCAGCAGGTGGTGCACAATCGAATTCACGTAGAATGACGCTATTCAAAATCCTCATGTCCAGGCATAAACGTACTTCTCCACTCTTCTTCTTTACTGCAACTAGAGGATTAAGAAAGTTGCTGTTCGACCGCCCAATGATGTTATTTTCTATCATCCGTCGTATTTCCAGTTCAACTTCTCCCTCGTACTTCATGGGGTATTGGATATGTTCATCTGACAAATTTTGTAGGGTCTGATACCATAATAGTGTGTTCGCAGACTGTGGTCTGTGTCAGTATATCGCTGAATACTTCATTATACTCTTCTATTAATTTAAATAACTTCGCTTCTTCCTGAGATGACATTCCTTCTTCGGCTGTATTAGCATGCTGAGTAGGTGCATATCGTATATGTGGCTTGGATACGACAATAGGTTTTTCACTTACCTCACAATTTTCTTCATTTTCCTTCATAATTAATTCATATAGAACATCCTTATAATTACATACAATCTTATTTAATAATATATATAATACTTTCACTTATGAACTTACTATTGTCACTTCCCAAAGGTTTCAAGATGTTGTTTCTCTTCTTCAGTGGGTTGAGTACTAACTGTCGACAGTTATTCGTCAGTTAGTACTCAGACAGTTCAGTACTCAACCCACTGAAGAAGAGAAACAACATCTTGAAACGTTTGGGAAGTGACAATAGTAAGTTCATAAGTGAAAGTATTATATATATTATTAAATTAATAAGTGAACGAAGAGGATGCAACAACAAGATAATTACAATCTTATTGTTATTAATATCAATCCTTGCACTTAAAGTTTTAATAAATCTATTCCAATAATTCCATCATATATAAGTTTATTCATTATGACCATAGGATATGTTATTTCTAACTCCTTACAATTTAAAGTTATGTAAGCTTGCTGTCTAACCTTTTCTCTCTTATTCATGGCTGTAATAACATTTATATTTTATGACAGGTAAAATAGCCGTTTGTTTAAAATATTTTTTATTTTGTTGTACCCACTTATTGTTTAGTACAGTTCATTGGCTACCTGTATCGATTAACATTTTAATTCTACATCCATTAATTCGTACATTAATTATAGGACAATTTATTTCTTGTTGATTTGGTGTCACATTCCTGTCAGTGTCTAATAACTCATTTCTCATGTCGCACGGATATGTTGTTTATTGTGTAGCCGCACGTCCTGTTTCTCCGTCATTGTTTTGTGTCGCGGGAACAGGATGGTTGAACATGCCCTAGTTGCTGTCTCACTTTTATTTCCTCATCTGCGCTCTCTCTCTTGCTCTGGTTGTAGATACGGTGCAGTCGTATGGTTTACTAAACTTTTTCTTCCAATTTGTATTGCGCATATTTCTCTCAGCGTGTTGTTCCTTCTGTACGTTGCGTGCATTATTCACAGCTGTGTTTTGCTTTCCACTGCACGTTGGCGGCGTATAATTTTGCTTATAATTATCACGGTTTTGTGTATCATCATGTTCTCGTGCTTTATCACTATGGTCGTAACTAGCGTGATAATTAATGCGTGTTTGTTGATTGTGTGGTGAAGTGTTACTCTTGTTAATATTTTGTGATTGAGTGACAAGTATTAAGAATTGATCGATTGTTTTGACACCCCGCATATATACAGCTAACTGAATATCTCTATGGAAATGGTAAGACAACTTAGACACTATCTCATACTCAGAAAATTTTGGTTTTAAATGTGTTATACGTTCTATCTGCGCTATAGTGTACTGCTCAATACTCTGGCGTCCATGCGGATTATATTTACTCCAATTGGTCACGTACTTGCCTTTGAGTGTGGATATTCCAGTACCTATTTTCGAATGCTTCTCTGAATTGCTGATACGTGATTATATTGTCTCGAATTATGGAGTACCATTGACTTGCAGAATCTCTTACATGACGGGTGACAAAACTCACTTTCTCCTCGTCGTCACTCATACTTCCAATTTTTTCACTTTCTCTCTCAATATTCGCCAAAAATTCCATGCTATTTTCCCCTTTGTTACCTGCAAAGGTTATCTTACTTATTTCTTCTATGGGTGCAGTGAACATCATTGTCTGCACCGGTCGTTTCTTGATCTCCGTTCTCAGACGTTCTATTTCTCCATGTAGATCTTCCTTAAGTGTGTTCATTTCACCTGAGTAGTCCTTGGTGGATTTTGCAGACTCTACTACAGCAGTTTCCAACGTCGTCGTTCGGGCTTCTATTTCCTGCATTTTATTAATGTTTTCCCGGATGTGTTCACTAACTGTTCTAATCCTCACATCTTGTTCCTGCTTTGAAACTCTAAACTTGTCATTCCAGTGTTCAGCTAATTGTTTAATACTTTCTTTTAATTCTTTCGACCATTCTGTTTTCTGATCTTTAAACATATTCTCTATCTTTATAGCTTGTTCATTTAGCGACTGTTCTCCTCTAGCTTCTAATATTTCTATTCTCGTATTAGTTTCTTCGAGTTTTGTAGTCAGTTGCTCTTTAAAATCTTTAAATTCGGCCCTACTTTCTTCGCTATTCTTTTGTATTTGTTCATTAGTTTTCGCTAATTCCACTTTAAATTCTTTATTAGCCCTCTTTAATTCTTTGAATTCAGCTTTAGATTCTTCCCTATTCTTTTGCATTTGATTTGTATTAAATTCTTTTAACTCTTCTATTTGCTTTCTATTTTCTTCTTTTTGGTTTGTACTTAATTCGTCCACCCAGGCACGCATCATGGTTTGAAATGCTTCCATATTCAAGCCTTCTGGTGCTGCCATAGTGAATTATTATTAAAATATTTATTTATAATTTATTATTGGTGAACCGTATGCGAGCTTTTATTTATTTATTGTTTAATTATTATTATTTATTTATTTTTATCTACTCATGTTACAATTAAACCTGTTTATTGGGGTGGGCGCCAGTTGCATTATTACAATACAATACACACAATTTAAAAATACTACCATACAAAAATAATTAAAATATAATATTAGTTATATCATATAAATTATCAAACACTGGTAATCATAGAGCAAACATTAATTATTAAATGTAGGCGTGTCGAGCCCCAAGTTAACGGGCGACAAAATTATACAACAACACAATTTATTTAATATACTTTATTTTGTGGAGCCCCACGATTTTGGAGTGCCAAAATTATACAACGATACATAACATAAATTTGATGTACTGTAATTTCTGTGGCCCCACGTTCTTTGGGACGCCAAAATTATACGATACCTTTTGTATATGCAGGTTGTAAATAATTATAACAATACCAGGTGTAACTATAATAAGAGTAGTAAATTTATGAGTAGTTAAAATTTTATGTTTATTGTTTTAACAAGCATTATAAATGATAAAACATTGTTAATAATCTCCGATCAAGATATCACTCATTATTAAGTTCATCTCTTAAGCTATACGGTGTTACACACATTTAAAACAATCTTACCTCTAGACACCGTAAACCTTATTCGGAAGTCTTCTGGTGCTTCAGGATAGGCCAATCTAATCAATCTGTCGATACTTGCTTCAAATTCTTGAAGACTTTCCCCGGAACGTTGTCGTCTTGTTCTCAACTGAGCATAGTACGCCTCTCGCAAATGTTTATCACCGTAGCGTAATTCTAGAGCTTTTATCAACTCGGCATAGATGTTCTGGCTGTCAGGTGGCACTTTCTGTAGTAGTTCTGCCGCGGGTCCTTTTAATGAGAGGACGAGTGAAACAGCCTTGTCTTTCTCTGTCCAATTATTTGCGCATGCAGCAGCTTCAAATTGGTGGAGGTACGTTGCCCAGTGACTGCTTCCGTCAAAGGTTGGAGCTTTGACATGAACTGTCCCTGCTGCAGGCAAAGTGACTTTCTATATTAACTTATTTTCTGTCTTTTTGTGTCTTTATCACTGGTACAGTCTGTTCATAAATTTGTTTTGGTTGAATCTTCATGCACTGTTCGACTTCACTTTTAATTTGTTCTCTTATGTTTGCCATTGAGTTTTCTACTGCAGATATTTTATTTGACACAGATTCTTCTATAACAGGTATTTTTGTAGACATCTATTCATCAACAATCAAGACAGATTTTTCTACTTCAGCTATTTTTAATGTCATTGATTCTTGTACCTCCGATATTTTAGTAACTTGTTTATTAAGCTCACCTCGTAGGATACCCAATTCTGCGGTACTGTGTTCTTGCAACTGTTTCTGCATAACTTCAAAGAGAGCTTCCGGTTTATCTGCTTCTTGCTTACATTTTTCATCCTGTCGTTTTTCTGCTTCTTCCGCCTCCTGTCGTCGTCGTTCTTCCCAGTTCTGACACCACTGTTACGACGATCTACTCGGTCGTCGTAGGTACAGTGGAAACAAAATAAGTACAAGACACCAATTAAGTCACTAATCACACCTTTAATTGTTACAGTAAAACAGTTCGTAATTAACAACACAGTCTCTACAACAAACGAAATGAAAATTGTACACACGCAATAAAATGTCCACAAATATTAAAACTCAATTGTATTACAATTATACCGTCTGATTATAAAACGCAACACTTCAATAATAACTACTCGAACGTACACACTAATACTCTCGAACCGCACTATCCAATATCTCGCATGGAACTCAAAACTAAGGCCGCTACCCGATGTATTTATAGTCACGCTCACACACCAGAAGCTTCCAAACTGCGTCTTATCTCTCGTGAACTACGTAATTACTACGGCCTTGACACAGTCCGAGCGCCCGAGCGAAGCCCGGCACAGTCGAGAAAATTCTCGCAAAATGCGTCTAGTAGCACGTACACCACACGCTTACATCGAGATCTTTCTGGCACATTCGATAAACGCGTAGATTGTTCTGTGCTGTCGTAGCATTATATTATTTTAATGATCAATTCGCCATTCATTTTTATGTGCTTATCTGTCATGCTACAATATGTTGTTTTATACAGATTATTTAAATTCATAAGAAGTTTTTGTTGTTTTTAAACTGGTATGATGCTGTATTCTGGCCAATTAATGAAGGCGATAAGTCGTTAACAGATTCTAAGCTTAACAGTTTTTTGTGAGGCTGGATTTGTATTTATGTGTCAATGGACAGTAACAACAAACCTTAAAAACCTTAAAACTGAAGATATTTATGAACACACACACACACACACACACACACACACACACACACACACACACACACACACACACACACACACACACACACACACACACACACACACACACACACACACACACACACACACACACACACACACACACACACACACACACACACACACACACACACACACACACACACACACACACACACACACACACACACACACACACACACACACACACACACACACACACACACACACACACACACACACACACACACACACACACACACACACACACACACACACACACACACAGTAGGTACTGAAATGTTGCTTTGTATTGAAGTATACATTTGTATGTACGGAAACATACTGCATACTGCACATAAACAAACTGAAATATTCAAGATACTTTGTTTCACCTTGGATTCTGAAAGTGACAAACAAGGAAGTGTATTCTGATAAATTCACATAATTAAATAATTACACTGAAAATTGTTAAGAAATTATTTGTGTTTATATAACAAAGGCAAACTGGTAGGCCTATGCAATTAGTTACAACGTATATCTGTGTAAATGCATGCATGCACACTCACACACACAAGATGACGAATTCCATATAAAAGTCCAGTATGCTGTGATGCCATCAAATTGAACATCCGTCCTCAGTAACAAAGGTAACATGCAGCTGAAGTTTTTTTTCATTGTAAGTACATACATCAACAATATAGGAATCAATGTCTTTAGTATGACTGATTAATTTTTAGTTTGCATTAATGGTACTGCTGTTTTTCTGCTTCAATCCTTTGCAGGAGGTTTAAATACAATTTTTTGTTTTATATGTGTAGGCTATATATACATTGCAACGATACAGCCATATGCTGTATTGAGCATTGATTTAAATAAATATAAAATTTGTAAAATTATGATAAGTTTGGGGTAAATGGACAGGTCTGGGATTGTAAAAATGTTTCATTGTTATACTAGGGGAGAAATTAACCTGTTCCAACAGGCAAAGAACACCTGCTCAATTGTATGTGTTACGCGTGTATCTTGTGTGTGTTAGTGATGCATGTACAGACAGGAATCTCAGCTACCCTCCCCAATTAATTACTAAAATAATTATTTTAATTCACTGTGTGAAAACTAATTAGTGTATAAACAAACAAAAGGCACCAAAGTGTGTGTAAATTTTATAGTTATCCACAGTAAGAAAATGACGTTAATAGGACACACTACGCGAAGTCAGTGCGAAATAAATGTGCCAAAAATACGCAAATTACACTAAGATGCTCAAATGAATACAGTGATTGCTTAATCAAATTAGCTATGATTTGTGCTATCTCAATTCCGTACAAAACATTGCCATTTGCAAAAAATTGCAAATATATGAAAAGGTTCGGGAGTGGGGGCTATCATGTGATCTGCAGGTCTCGACAGGATAATTTTGGAACCAACAGGTGCGGAATCTCGAGAGGGTATAAATTAAGGGTTCGACTGGAAGCCCTTCTCTTCTTTTCAAAACACAGTTGCAGTCGGACATGCTGTCCGTCGGCAGAACAGTTTTATTTTATTATAAGTCATCTACGAACGAATAAAGACGTTCAGTAATTATGTTTACACTATTTCGAGAAACGTAGAGTACTGGGACCATTTAAGTCAGCAAGAGTATCAACAGAGAAGCTACAAAGAGCGACGCGAGATGCTAGACGTTAGGAGATGCTTTTGAGACGCCTAACAGCCGAACGAGATCCACCTCGCAGCAGATAGTAATTCTCTGGGACGGACCACACACTACTGGAGAACGACACTGGACTCTGGACATATCCAGGACCATGCCAAGCCAGGAGTAACGGAAACCCAACTCTGGACAACGCTGGACCCCGTCAATAAGTCGTAAGGTCATCAAAACTCGAGGTGACATGCATAATGCATTTATAAATGATTTTTTTAAAGAGCTCATAAAGACTATATAAAGAGACATTTAATTATAACAAAAAAGTTTATAATTAGACAGAATGTAATAGAGTCTTATGTAAATGTTTTAATCGTAACAATGAGCGATCGCATATAGATAAATATAGAGAAAAAAAAAGAATTTAATTTTGAGATAGTATATTTTTTATCAAAGTAAAATAATTGAAATGATTTGATATTTGCATTTAGTAGAAAAGAATAATTTAAATTTTGAATATGAAACAAATGCCAGTCTAAGAGTAACTAATATAATTTTAAATTTATTTTTAAAAAAACATTGGTATAGACTGAGCAAGCTGAGGTCAGATCTGAGTTAAATGAATTCAATTAAAATAAAATTTAATTCAATTTAAATTTTATTTCTTTTATTAAATCAGTTTGAATAAATGTTGTGACTACTCTTCGTTTTTGTTTTTTAAATACTTACAAAAGTTGAACTTCTGCTCACCAGCTCGCCGTTCAATTCGAATTTGCTGCCTCGCCGTCTGGTTGACCAACACTGCTTAGCGAATCGACTTCGTCAACTATTATGTATTCTATATTTTTATGGACATACAGTTTATAATGTGTACGAGGATTTATTAACAGTTTGAGATATGGTTGTCAATTACAATTTCTGCAAAATATAATATTTAATCTTGCACCGGCATGTTTACTTTTTCGCAGTTGGCTGTTCTGCTCGCTCAGTCCCTATGTAGACGCTGCGATGGTGTTTAGTTTTCTTGTTTATTTTAATCTCAGGGAAAGTTCTTTTGACTACAGAAAAGAATGTTTTATAGACTAATAAAAGTACAAAATCTTACAATATACCTTATAACTATTATTGAACAAGTGATATACTTAAATAATAACAGTAAATTACCGCTATGGGAACTAGTGTTTTAATAGGTTATTTATACTTATCAACCTACCGTTTTTAAAACAGATTCAGAAAAATTCAAATTGAAGTGATATATTTATTCTAGTAGAGGTGTTTTTGAAATAAAATTAAGTTCAAAAAGTTTATTAAAGTGATTGGTGAAGTGAAAAGTTTATTCAATTAAGGTGGATTGTCTAGTGTTTTTTCGGTGAAGTATTTAAAAATATACTTAACGCTCCTTCGTCTCTGCTTATCTTGGGTAACACTTCTCTTGAATACTGCTGCTTGTCCCTTCTGGTGTAGTTCTGTGAATTCCAGGTTCAACTTTCATTAATGGTCCAGTTATGGTGTTTAGATTCCCTCAGTCCTGCTGGCTTATATTGGTTTCAAGGTTCAGCTAGGTGTTCTTCTATTCTTCCTTCTGTAAGTTGTAAATTCTGAACTGGGTCTTCTTCAGCAATTTTTTACAGAATATTCCTTATTTCTTGTGTTGAATTGATTTAATTCTCACCATTAGTTTTGTTATGGTTATTAATTGGATCTTCTTCATCAGTGTTTTAGACCAAATAGGCTGATTTCTTTATTTTTATATCTTAGTGGGCTTCATGCATCCACCCTACTCAAACTTCAACAATGGAATAATAATTTTTCAACGGTTCCCTATGTAACAAGCTTTTGTTGTCATGGCAACTCTCTGTGAAACTCTAATTCCCATTGGCTGATAACTTATAACATTGTTATATTAAACTAACGTTTTTCTATTCAAAATTATTAAAATCTTTTAAAGTATTATAACTTCCTTATGCTATTTGTAATATTAAATACAATAACACCATTATTTTGCTTTTTGTTTACAGATTAATTTGATACCACTCATAGTTACTTTTGGTCAATTTATAACAGATTACTAATTTTTCAGTTTGGTATTTTCTTTAGTTAATTACATTTAAACTAATTATTATCTATCCAGTTTTGTACCTTACACTTTTACTTTGATACCTACACAAATTATACACTTTATTTTATTATTGGCTATTGTTTTATCTTAAAATTCACAAAATTCTGCTCATCAATGCTAAGCCTAATGCCTAGATTTCATAATTCCTCTACCCTATTCTCTTAACAATATTTTATAGTTATTTATGTTAATTTATTGGTTACTAAACATTACTAATGAAACAAACTAACTTAACTCATAACATTTGATTGTTTTTATTCATCACATAGCCTTATATAATTATTTAATACTTCCTTATAGGTCCATGCCTGTATCTGAATTTTTTGCCTATTAATGGTTTTGTTTTAACATAATTTGCCATTTAATACTACTAATACTACTTTGGTTATTTACTATCAAAGAACTCTTATAACAAACTTGAACATTAAACTATACACTATTATTCCCATACAAGCTCATTTAAGAGAATATAGTGCCTAACACCCCTCTGTTTTCCATCTAACATATCACTTTTTATCTTTATTTTCTAAGTGTTTTTTATGTAACTTTATAACATTCCTTAACAATAACACAATATTTCTTATATCCTATTTACACTATGCTAACAAATTATTCTAACTGGATTGCTATATAACTTATATAGTCTGTTATTACCAGTTTCTTATTCTATAGTTACCTACACTTCACTTTCTCTAGCTAGTGTTTATGTGTTTATTCTAACTATCACTGGGTCCTATACACTGGTTTTTTCTTCATTATCACTTTTCCATTTATCATCTCTTTACTAATAACTATTGTTGCTCAGGTTTATTTTATTTTATTGGCTTTTGCTAGCTTATTATTTAACATTGTATATTTTTTATTCATATCTTGGCTTTTACATTTCTCTTTCTTTTATCTTTTCTTTAAATAACATATTACATTTAGATTACATCTGTATTTCATATAGATTACATATTATTTATTGCCCTATCTAATTTTGTACCTTTATTTTATACATTATTTTAGTTACTATTTGGGCTCTCATAATTGTAGTCATATTGTGGGTTGTATCATTGTTTTTTATCACACCTTATCCAATCTATTGGGTTTAGTCCTTGTCATTGTCTTAGTCATTTTTTAGTTAGTTGTGTTGTTCTATCATTGTTCATGTTATAACCTTTTATTTTCCTTCAGTTTTCAGCCTTTCTTCCATTAATTATATTAGTGAGTTTTGTGCTATATTATGTCACGTTACAATATCTAGATTAAGATTATTAACATGTCTAGAGGTAAGAGTGTTTTAAATGTGTGTAACACCGTATAACTTTGTGACAGTACAAAAAAGCCTGATATAAAAATATGGTATGCGAGGTAACAAACTATTGTATTCCGATGTTTTAAAGTCATTTCTATGGGTTACATAATTTCCCTTTGTTTTGCCGACAACGACGTAGTTCCGAGACGACAAAATAATCTCAAGGACAGCAGTGGACGTGCAGCTAAAAAGACTTATAATGGTTACCGCCACTAAGAAAGGCGCTTCATATTCATGTTTCATTGGCCAACAGCTCAAAACGTCATTAAAACCACTATGACGTTATAAAAATACGTAACAAACAAAGCTATTATATAACCAGAGACAAAAGAACGATGACGTGTGCTCACTCACACATACGTAGAATTTGCATAATTTTCGGCCCAGTCGACACACAACAGCAGCAGCAGTAACAACTTGTTACAGGCCGCCGGCAATTTATACCGGCAAAGTGTTTTAAAACTGTACAAAATGTAGTCAAAAATATCATTATGTGATAATTAGAAGTGAGCCAAACAGTGAGCAGTAATTGTTGTCAAAATTATGCAGTAGAGTCAGTGATAATATCAAAAAACGTAACCAAACTAACTTAAGGCCTCAACATGTGAAACCTCTTCTAGAACTTCTAGTCTACAGATACAGGGAAGTGCAAAACAAAATTTTACTAAAGAGCTCGTTAACCCTATAATTAGATATGTGTACACAAAAGTAATTTGAATTTATAAGAATGAATGAGTGAGAGAAAGCGGGGCGTGTTTTTAATGTCGACATCCGAACGGGGTGTTGGTTTGCGTTTGCGTTCAGCCAAGATAATTAAAATCAGTAAATAGCAAAGCAGCTGCTAAATTAAAATATGATATTTGTTAGATTAATGATTAACAAGATACAAAGAAGTTTATGATAAAGACGAGCCAACTTTAAATGGCCGCCATGTTGATTTTGTCCGGTGTACACGCTTATAGCATTTATGGAATAAACCAAGATTAATGATTAATGTTTATATCGAACGTATTCTCATTTCAATGCCTGTCTCTGCCAGCATTCTCGCTGAGCAGAATCCTGGATCCCTTAGGTAATAAAAAATTATGTAACGAGATTGAAATAAGCAGATGCTATAATTATGGTGGATACCATAGTTGTGATACCATAATTGTGGTAAACGCGACACACGTGCTTTATTCGATTAAGGTAAACAAACCCAGATACAAGTTATTAGATAGTTCATACGACAAATACATTTATATTTATTTAAAGAAAAGAGAATAATAACAACTTAACAGATGAACTTAATAATGAGTGATATCTTGAGCGGAGATTATTAACAATGTTTTATCATTTATAATGCTTGTTAAAACAATCAACATGAAATTTTAACTACTCATAAATTTACTACTCTTATTATAGTTACACCTGGTATTGTTATAATTATTTACAACCTGCATATACAAAAGGTATCGTTGTATAATTTTGGCGTCCCAAAGAACGTGGGGCCACATAAATTACAGTATATCAAATTTATGTTATGTATCGTTGTTATATATATATATATATACTGTTATATATAATATATAGTACTGTTATTTATTTATGCAGATATTTTATCTCTATATGCCATACATTGTGGGTGCCATTTAATGTACTGTTACAGTGTATTTTATTATTTGTATGGTATTTCTATCTGCTCATAAAAAGAAAACTCTATCACAGGGTTAACAATTATTAAGTTGATTTATATTATTTAATACTGTGTATGATTTATTCTTTTCTTTAATCTGTACCAAATAACGTTAGTGTATACATTTTTTAATAAATAACAAGGTAAGAATATCTACCGTATAAATGTAAATAGTTTGAACTGAGCTCTTCACAACTGCAACGGGTTCAATTCTAGTTGATGTTTATCATCTTAAAAGTAATGTTAGGCTTCGTGGTTTGTTCCTTCTCTGGGATTTCTTATTAGATTAAGTGTTGAATTATATTTTCTTCTATGATTACTAAATTGATACTTCTTCGGAATATCGAATTTTATTGTAGTGACACTCAAACTATCTTCCAGGACAGGCTTCTTCGTTTAGTTTGGTGTTCTATAAATGATTTACTCAGACTTCTTGAAATATTGTTGTTTATTAAGTTGTATAAAAATTATAATTCTTTCAATGTTACAGATTTATACTCTTGTATGTTTATTAAATTCAATATCAATGTTAACTCCCTTCCTTTAAAGGTTTCCTTTATTAAATACAAAATTAAACTCTTTTACAAGACCACTCGTAAATGTTTATGTGATTAAATATAAAAATATACTTTTTGATGTGTATCGTATTATATATAAAATTAAACTAAACAAATTTTCTTCCATTTGAATACAATTCAAATCTAACAATTTACAATTTGCCATTTAGATACCTAACTACATTCGTCACATATTTCTATCATATGACTCTTAACAACATATATAATTTTATTAATTATTATTAATTACATTTATTTCCTTTTTTACATTATCTATATAATTAGTATATTTTAGATTACTATTCTATTAATCTTTCATTTTATTTGAATGTTTATTTCCAATTTAATATAATAATTGTCAACACATATTTCTGAATGCTGTTCTATATAATATTGGAGTCTACCTCTATGTTGGTCGTGACTAACACTCAGTTTTTTTGTTTATAATCCTAACATATGTTCACCATACTATTAAATTTATATCTTCTCTCTTTTAAAATTATTATTTCATTCTTATGTACTGTGTTGTATTTTAACAGCAGTACATAATACCTTCCCTTATTTCACAATCTCAGATATAATTTGATATGAGATTTTGAAATAATTAATTTCTTATCACCACCATGGTCTAACATTAATATTGACAACATTTGATTAATTCGCTACTTGTATATCACAAAGTTCTTTTCATAAATTGTTTTTTTTTATTAACATAACAAATATGGTTCGTCACTATCACGAATCACCGTATCTTACACACTCATTTATGGATTAAAATAACATTAATCAAACCAACTGGTTTTACATCAAAAATAATAAGTATAAAATAACAATTGTGGCTACTTTCATGGCTAAAAAACTCAAAAACATGAATACAAACATTATCTTTTCTTTTAAATCTCACCTTCCCAATCCTGGTCATAAATTTCATGTGTTCTTTATTTCAGAATTCACACTCTTTTAGTTATTATCTGACTTATAAGGGCGAAGTTGATTAATATAGTATGTCCCTTTAATTTTTCCATCCTGGTATTTTATTACTACGGTATTGTTATTGTTCACTGTGTCAATTATGAATGGGCCTACATAACATAGAAATAATTTTTTCATCAACTTCTCCTTACTGCTGGGAAGTTGTCTGTTACGAACAAGTACTAACTCTCCTATATGATAATTAATTTGTTTATACCGCTTCTTGTATTGTCGTCTGGCTCTTTCCTCTGCCTTCACTTTCAACCGACTTTCCATAATAACTTGGATGTCCTTCTGTGGTTGAGTGAACCACGTAAAGTCGACTAAACTTTCGATAATTCTGGGTGGGCGTTTTTTATGCATTGCCTCATATGGTGTCACACCGGTACTGTCGTGATTTGCTACATTTATAAACTCTTCTGCTTTACTAACATATTCACTCCATTTATTATGTTGATCATGGCAGTATGTGCGAAATAAACGACCCACTTCTTTGAGCATTCTTTTGGCCGGGTTACTATTTGGATGGTATACAGATGTTTTGAGCCTCCAGGTGGTCTAGTGGCTAACACGGGCGACTGTTGCGCTTGTGGTCCCAGGTTCAATTCCTGGCGGAGGCTCCATACGGCGTGCACTCAGCGTCGTGAGGCAAACTGAGTAGGCGCTGAGATAACAGCGCCGCCTCCTGGCCGTGAATACCGCAACTAGCGGCTGGTGGCGCGTAGTACTAGCCATACACCGTCACATTAACACAAAAGCCGTGCGGTACGCCTTGGTCCTTAACGGACTGGAGCGGAGGTTTATTTATTTATTTATTTATACAGATGTTTTATATGTCCTAATTTTTATTGCTCTCATCGCATTCTGCCACTTTACACCTTTAAATTGTGTTCCATGATCGGATATGATACTACTAGGCAACCCTACCTCCTTTATATACTTTATATACTTTTCTTTAATTATTTTTACTATAGTATGTGTATTAGCCTTAGTGATGGGATATAACTTTGTAAACCTAGTAAAACTGTCCAAGATAATCAGTATGTACTTACTACGTCTCCTACCACTAGTTGGGAATGGTCCACAAATGTCAATAAAAACTTGCTCTAACGCT
Organism: Magicicada septendecula; assembly: GCA_034769895.1. Taxonomy (NCBI): domain Eukaryota; kingdom Metazoa; phylum Arthropoda; class Insecta; order Hemiptera; family Cicadidae; genus Magicicada; species Magicicada septendecula. The sequence continues at coordinate 489,513,404 of CM068370.1, read as the reverse complement.
TGATTGTTTATCCACCTTCCCTCATATCTGACATTGGCTAACTTGACTTTTTGACAAATATCACATGTTTCTATGGATGGAATTACCTTCTTTTCTAATTTATTTATGTAAAAGTGTTCCTTGAGTGCTGACACTACTTTCTTCTGGCCTTGGTGTCCATATCTCTCATGATAATCAACAATTAATTTATGACATACCTCTTCCGGCACTAAAATTTTCCAGTCAATATTTCTTTTGTCGGTGTTCCTAAACATTACTCCTTCATGAATCATATAATGTGATGTAGTGTTGGAAGTATTTTCCATCCTTTTCCTGAACTTCTGTATTCTAGTATCTGTTGGCTGTAATTTCTTTATTTCTTCTACAATGAGTTTTAATTCTTTTTTGTTCCTAAAGCATGCCAAAAATTTCCGTGCTTCTTTGGCCATTATTTCTTCTTGACCCCCTACTTGGGATAATATATCCGCTACTATATTTTTACTGCCCGGTAGGTACTCCCATTTTATATGATATTCTTGTAACTAGAGCATCCATCTTGTGAGCCTTCCATGGGACATCTTACAGTTTTTAAAAAAGGTTATTGCTTGATGATCGGTTCGTACTACTACCTCACTGTTTAATAAGTATGTTCGGAATTTAGTTATTGCAAAAACCACACTCAATGTCTCTTTTTCAGTTATAGTATAATTAAATTCTGCTTTAGTTAGTGTACGGCTTGCAAAAGCTATTACCTTCGGTTCTCCCTTGTCATTTTCTTGATATAATACTGATCCCAAACTTACTCCACTGGCATCACAATTTAAATAAAAAACTTTACTAAAATCTGGGTGACTTAACATGACACACTGTAAAAACCTCTGTTTCACTTCATTGAAGACTTTCTCATCTTTTTCAGTCCACTTCCATTTATTCTTCTTACAAATTAAATGTTGATAATGATTTGTTAGTTCAGAGTAATTACTTTGGATGTTTCTATAATAATTACAACGACCTAAGAAACTTTGTAATTGTTTTACATTTTTTGGATATGGGAAGTTCTGTATTGATTGTATTTTATCAGGATCCGCAGATAAGCCTGTATTCGAGACTATAACCCGTAAAAACGTAATCTTGCTGGCTATGAATGTTGACTTGTCTAATTTTAGTGTAATTCCATGTTCCCCCAATCTGGTAAGTACCTTATCAATTCGATGACAGTGCTCTTCCCAACTGCTTGATGCAATTACTAAAGCATCGACGTACACTGTAGTAAATTCCAAAATCTCCTTGCCCAGTACTGCATCAAGACATTTGATAAATATAGCCACACTATTAACCAGACCAAAAGGTAATCGTTTGAATTGGTAATTTCTACCGTTTACTATGAAACTCACATATTTTCTGCTTTCTGGATGCAATTCTACTTGCCAATATCCAGATACAGCATCCCAACTACTAAAAAAATGTACGCTATTAAAACGTTTTAAAATTTCTCCTATGTTCTCGGGCGACGTCTTATCAGCAATTATCATCTGCTTAATTTGACGTGCATCCAAACACAATCTTAATGACTTATCTTTTTTGGGAATTACTACTAATGGGCTAGTGTGTTCTGACTGACTTAGTTCAATTATATCTTCACGAAGCATTTTGGTTCTGACTGACTTAGTTCAATTATATCTTCACGAAGCATTTTGTCGATTTCTTCTTGTACTTGCTCTCTTAATGTATAGGGTATTGGATATGACCTTTTGTCGAATGTCACATTTTCTCTTATGGGTAACTTACATTGGACTCCTACTATCTTGCCAGGTTTATTTGAAAATACTTTATAATGTTTCAAATAAATTTTCATTAATTGATTTATTTGTTCTTTGGTTAATTGACTGTTAGGACTACAGAATTGTTTGATCCCTTGCATTTTCTCCTCCCACATTGGGTCGTTTACCGTTAATGTCTGTGTTGACTTTCTATCGATTGGACTGTCCTCACATGGGTATTCAAATCTATCTTTTAATTTGGTTGAATTGACCATTTTCATTACACCTTCATTTCTATTAATAATTTTGATAGGTACCTTTTGCTTATCGTATGTAAATACCACTTGATTGGTTTCTAAATCTATAATGGTTTCATACTTCCGCAAGTTATCGCATCCGACTAATATTTCTGTTTCTGTATTTTGTATACTACAAGTATTAATGGTATCACCCTTCCATTGAATTGTACATTCATCATTATTTGTTTGCGAGCAGTTCGGTTGGCTCGTCCTGTTACACCCACTATAGTGATCTTGCTCACGGGTAATTCATATATTCTATTTGCCCTTCCTTCGGATGAAGTGATTCTCTTTTCCATTTCCTTTAACTCGTGGTATTTAGTCATACTCATCAACGATATTTCTGCACCAGTATCAATAATAATATTTTGATTGGTTTCCCCATATTGACCTGTAATAGATACTACATCACTTTCAGTTACATTTTTCTTACTTCTCTCATTGTCCATGAAATCTTGGCCTAAACTGGTTATCCAATACAGTCATCGGCTATCTGACTGTGGTTGACCACTGCACTCACTCACAGTCTTCTTTAGTTTCCCTGATTTTCATTTGCAATTGCTCTCTCCTCTCTCCTTCCTTCATGTTGACTATCTTCTGAGTGGGAAAGGGAACCGTGTTGATCTCTATGCCTTATCTGTTCATAGTTGTTGTTTCTCTCACTTTGTCTCTCCTCACTGCGAGAACATTCATTGCGATCATTCTCCCTCGGGTAACGACTATTATAAACTCGGGAATCATAGTTTCGGCGTATAAAATTTGCTTGATAAGTATTTGAAGCTTGGTTGTCCCTATAATTATTATTGTTATTATTATTATTATTATTATTATTATTATTATTATTACCATATCTTCAGTAATTCCGGTTACCGTTTCTGCCATAGTTTCTTCCACCTTCCCTATCTTGGTATCTTGGAACATTTCTTTGGTCGTTCCTTTCTACTATCTGGTTTATATCACGGTTTTGTTCTTCCGGACGTCGGTTAGAATAGCTGTCTCTTCTTATATTCCCTTGTCTATCACTGCTGTCATAAGTCATTTTTCTCTCATAATCAGTGAGTAATAACGTCATCGCTTCTGTAGTGTGAGCTTGACTGGCAAATTGTGCTAAGCTCACCGTTTCAGGAAAATGGTGACTCAAAGCTTCTACCATGTATCTGTCATCCATGGGTGGATCTAAATATCTTGCCCTGCAAACATGCGCTAAGATATACGAGGTCGGTGTTTGTCCTCTGCTTGGGTCATACCTACCATATACTATGGTCTCCCGCACCCTTGTCTGTATGGATCGTGTCCAGTATTTATTTTTATAGCTTTCCATGAATTCCTGGTAGCTATTCAGGGTGTTTCTCATGGCGTCCCACCAATAATCCTTCATTTCATGGAACCCTTGGTCTAACATGAGCTTAATTCTCTCCCATCTATTTTCCTTGGTACTATATATCCTTTCATATGTCGCACCTCATGATTGGTATTCTTGTCTTCTCGGATAACACATGTTTGATTACCATTTTGTTCTATCTCGTTTACCCTTATCACTAATTGTACCATGGTATCCTCTATTTTTGTATTTTTGTTGTCCAACTGGTGTTCCATAGATTGAATATTGCTGGTTACCTCCTGTTTGTGTTTTGTCAATTCTCTCGTCATCTGTTCCAAACTTCCTGTTTATTTTCTCCTAATTTCTCTTCCACTGCTTCATTCAGTGACTGTAGTCCCACTTCCATTCCGTCTAACCTGTTTTCCATTGCTTCTGTATTCACTTTCACTTCTGCGAATTGCCTGACTTTCCCTTCCTCATAATTTTGCAATATTAATTTGACTTCAGCCTTCTGCTGGTCTAATTTATCATTCACACCCTTTATTTATTGTCGAATGGTCTCCTTTAATTCAGTGTTCTGTTTATCCACTTTATCTGTAACTTCAGCTCTAAATTGGTCTAATCTATCATTTTGCCTGTCTAATCTATCATTTTGCTGGTCAAATTTATCATTTAATTGGTTAGAATTGTCAGTAACCTCAGTCCTGAAAGTATTTTGTTGCTCAGAAATAGCCTTTAACTGGTTAGAAATAGCATTTGACTGGTTGGAATTATCAGTAACTTCAGTCCTAAGTTGGTCAAATTTACAGTTTTGTTGGTCTAATTTAGCATTTTGCTGGTCTAAACTGGCCCTTATTGCATCCATAATTGCCCTCACATCTAGTTGTTCAATTTCCCTATGGGGTTGTTCCATTTCATCTTCCTCCTCTTCAGCACTAATACTTCTTAATTCATATCTTTTATCCTGTTTGTTAGCCATGTTACAATATTTAAATTAACTTAACTACAAGTAAATTTTTTATTCTATTTAAATTTAACAAAATTATTTTATTGTAATTTAATTAATTCAGTTCAACACTATTGCCTATTATTTAATTTATGTTATTTGGTGCTGGCTTAAAGAAAACCTTTGCTTTCACGTGTGGGCGCCGCTAAATGTACTGTAATTATTTATGCAGATATTTTATTTCTATACGCCATACATTGTGGATGCCATTTAATGTACTGTTATTTTATTATTTGTATGGTATTTCTATCTGCTCATAAAAAGAAAACTCTATCTCAGGGTTAACAATTATTAAGTTGATTTATATTATTTAATACTGCGTACGATTTATTCTTTTCTTTAATCCGTACCAAATAACGTTAGTGTATACATTTTTTAATAAATAACAAGGTAAGAATATCTACAATATAAATGTAAATAGTTTGAATCTGAGCTCTTCACAACTGCAACGGGTTCAATTCTAGTTGATGTTTATCATCTTAAAAGTAATGTTAGGCTTCATGGTTTGTTCCTTCTCTGGGATTTCTTATTAGATTAAATGTTGAATTATATTTTCTGCTATGATTACTAAATTGATGCTTCTTCGGAATATCGAATTTTATTGTAGTGACACTCAAACTATCTTCCAGGACAGGCTTCTTCTTTTAGTTTGGCGTTCTATAAATGATATACTCAGACTTCTTGAAATATTGTTGTTTATTAAGTTGTATAAAAATTATAATTCTTTCAATGTTACAGATTTATACTCTTGTATGTTTATTAAATTCAATATCAGTGTTAACTCCCTTCCTTTAAAGGTTTCCTTTATTAAATACAAAATTAAACTCTTTTACAAGACCACTCGTAAATGTTTATGTGATTAAATATAAAAATAGACTTTTTGATGTGTATCGTATTATATATAGAATTAAACTAAACAAATTTTCTTCCATTTGAATACAATTCAAATCTAACAATTTACAATTTGCCATTTAGATACCTAACTACATTCGTCACATCTTTCCATCATATGACTCTTAACAACATATATAATTTTATTAATTATTATTAATTACATTTATTTCCTTTTTTACATTATCTATATAATTAGTATATTTTAGATTACTATTCTATTAATCTTTCATTTTATTTGAATGTTTATTTCCAATTTAATATAATAATTGTCAACACATATTTCTGAATGCTGTTCTATATAATATTGGAGTCTACCTCTATGTTGGTCGTGACTAACACTCAGTTTTTTTGTTTACAGTCCTAACATATGTTCACCATACTATAAATTTATATCTTCTCTCTTTTAAAATTATTATTTCATTCTTATGTACTGTGTTATATTTTAACAGCAGTACAATATATATAGCATGACAGATTATCCACATTATAATGAATGAAAAATGATCATAAATAAATTTAAAATAAAATGAAATCAAGGAAAAATCCAAATACAAACAAATAAGTACCACAGTAAAATGCAATCATAATTGGAAGAAATAAAAATAAATTAAAAACAACCAAGCAACACCTATGAGTAATCAAAAATAAACCAAAAAACTAAAATAAAGTAAGGAACCCAGGTAGGATAGGAGTAAGTAAGGAAAAACCCAGAACAAACCGACACCCCTAATATAAGGACCATTTTTGAAGAAACAAGGTAGGGTAGGAGTAAGTAAGGCAAAACCCAGAAAATACAGACATCCCTAATAAAAGGAATGAAATTAGAAGAAACCACGTCGTAGAACAAGATAGAGTAGGGAAATACCCAAAGTAAACCCAGTAATAAGAGGATAAAACCCCAAAAGAGAGTATATTTAACCGATGGAAGTATAACACATAAAATAACAAATAATGTAATATAGATATAAACAAAAGTGTCTAAAAGTAGAACTATAAGCGAACCAGTGGAAGTTATTTATATAATGGAAAAAACAAATCTTCTTAATCCTCTATAAATAAAATTCTTGATCTGATAAGACTAAAAAACTAATTAGAGATAGCAGATAAGAATAACAGGGGACCAGTGCAAGTTATTTTATTACGTTAAATAAACTTCAAGTGTCTGTGTTTAAAGTTCTTAAACTAAGTGTATCTTAAACTGATTGGTACCTTTACACAACTTTAAAGTTATTGTATCAAATACAGAAATAGTATTTTGTAGAATGTTATTATAAAAAATAGACTACAAATGTTTTTAAGAAAGTGCCACTTTTTATCCAACAACATTCATTAAAATGACAGAGATAAAATAAGAGCAGGAAATATTTAAGTGAAGTGAAAAAGGGTACATCCCCCATATAAAACAAAAACAGCTAAGACTGCACCAAAAGTAATTTTAAGAAATGATCTAAATAATGAAAGTACAGATGTGTTTTGTTTATGTTAAGTTCAATGAACTCAAGGCTGAAATGTCTGGGTTTGAATACAATTTTTTGTTATAAAATATTTGTTAAGAGTTAATAATTGTTATCAATGCTAAATGCTCATGTAGTTAAGTAAGGGAATTTTAATTAATATTGTATTAGAATAGAATGTCAGAAGGGGTAGAAGCAAGCTGTAATATCCATAAAACATTGTAAATGAACACAGGTAAAATTTAGGCAAATGGTAAATCTCAACAACCTTATAATTGATGAATAAGTCAAGTAAATTAATTAAACTAATGAAATTTGTATAATGTAAATCAGACACAGTGTATTATAACTGAAACTATACTTTAGAAGGATATTGGAAAAAGGTATGGAAGATTATTGGAAAAAATGCAAATGTAATAACAGAAAAATCAAAGGGGGGAGTGCCAAATTAAAGAATAATATTTAAAAAAGATAACTAATTCATAAAATTGCCAGGAATTAATGGAAAATAAACATTTTATTTCAATCAGGGATTTTGTTCAATCATTATTATAACTTCATAAGAATGGTAAACCATTTAATGTGACAGGAAGTAAAATTATTGGCCTACCTGTTAAAAATACTGTAAATAGGGCATTTTGAGATGGAAAACATTGTAAAAGTATCATATTTGGTAATAAATCACGTAGAATTAACTAGAGAAAGAGATTATGTATTAGGTATTTAATAAAATTAAATAATAGTAAAAATGTATTCAATCATATAATGTAAAAATCAGTTATGTAAGCGGAAATGCTAAAAATTTAAAACGGTGTCTTTTTAATATTAAATTGGCTAAGACGTTTCGGATGAAGAAGAAAATAGAACAGTTGATTGTTATACGTTGAACAGGACACATCTAAGCCAGCTCTCGCTAAATATTCACACATAGCGAAGAAGTAAAACATGGCGAGAGTCTAACCAAGTCGAATAATTTTGAAATCGTGAATTTTGGAAAAAGTTTAAATAACCACTAAATTCAGTGAATTAAACCAACACCACTATTGAAGTAAACTAATACTGAACAGTTAAAGTGTAATAACAATTTTCACACCTATAAACGATAATTCTGAATAGCGAGACGAAACCTGCCATTATCGACCTTATGGCGTAAAGTGAATTAAAAACATTATCCAACACAATTTAACGAGGCGAATCACTGAACACTGATCCAGGACAACTACACTATCACCAGAGGGATTAATCACTACTGCTGGGGACGAGGAAAACTTGGAAAGGCGACATTTATTTGAAGAGAATTCCTTGACATGCAGCCTTAGACAACATATGCAGCACGAAGCAGCCATTTTGAAATCCCATGATCCTCTGCAGGACCGCTAGCTTCACATCAAACCGAAATTGGTTCGAACAAATTACTTTACTAAACAATATATATTAAATCATATCTTTGTATTTTTAGATAATTAAGCTTATAATTGTAAGTGTTATACTTTCCAGACTTGCCCTTTCTCTGACTATTATAATATAACAGCTCAAAGAACCTGTGAATTAATCTTAATAATTTATATAAAAATAATCGTTCGCCCTGAGAGAACGAGTCGATATTTTAACTGTTGAATAATCAATTTACAATCGATCCATAATTAATTTGTTAATAAAACTTGGAATTCTGCAAAATTGATTTCTATTTATTTCTAAAACATATAAATAGAATAAAATAGGATAATATTTAAATCATGGACTACACGAAAAGCGGCAATTACCAAAGGGGAAGGAGTATACACTCCAAAGAAGAAGAACCGCAAATCGATTAGTACAGGAGACAATCCTATTAACGCAGAACCTAATTCTAATTACACGAAGTAATATAATTTGACGAAAACAATTTCAATAGAATTAAATTTACACCACAACAGTTTAAAATAATTAATCCAAAAACAATTAAAACAAAACATAAATTTTCAAAAAAAAAATAAACAAAATTTTTATTTTGTTACAATATATATATATATATATATATATATATATATATATATATAGGCCTATATATATATTACAACACAAATAAGCCACCCCAGTACCAGGGATAAAAAAGATAATTCTAAATGTAAATATAGAGTATTCCCTCGCCAACCGCGGGGGTTAGGTTCCTACAAAACATCGCGGTTAGTGAATCCGCGGTTGGTGAAGTTAACTTTATATGGGAAAAGTAAGGTTAGGGGAATCTGAAACAAAGCCAGAAATATAAAATACTGTACAACTCTTAATTATACGAGGTGTGTTCATAAAAAGACCAAACTTTTTGAGTAACACATCAACCCGCACAAATGACGCGCTAGGACTTTGCGCGCACCTAGCGATAGTTTTTGACAACAAACTGCCACTTATTGTGTTCCGCTATTAGCAGTAGTCTTTGAGGTATATCACATTGAGTGATATACCGCTGCACACGCTGGCTGGCGGATTAGTGACAAAGCGATTAAGAAAGACCGCGAGAACAACGTGTGCATATGAAATTTTGCAGCAAAACTAGGTTAAAACTTTTCAGAGACATTCTGGTTTTCAATGAAGCATACGCGGAAGCCTGCATGAGGCGAACGATTAGTTTAAGAATTTTTAAAGAGGGAAAAACAATGGTTGGTGCAGATCAAAGCGATATCGAAGATCATGGGAAGAGAGCTCATGATGTGGTAATTGCAAATCATTGTTTAAATGCGGATACTTTCTGACAGAATCCATTTAAGATCGTAAAATTAAATTTTGATAGAAAAATTTAAATGTATCGTATCACTGAAAAATTCTTACTGTGTTTGTTGACGATGATCAGAAAGAGACCCCGTTTTGAAATCGGTAACAACTGCGTACCAATGCAAATGGTAATGAAATCTTTGGAACACAATGGAAATAGCTCTGTAAAGATTTTACATTATTGTTCTTATAGTTGACTTGTTGACAGCCATTAACCTGGCCACAGATGCAGCACTCTCGCCGCGCCCTAACCTGTTCAAAACATCGAGCTTTTTCTCCAGCGAAAGTACATTCCTAGCCCTTTTGGCTAGCTTATCACCGCCAATTATGTTTTCCGAACGTTTGGAACACATTATGACAAAAGGATAGTTTATAAAAGAGTAAATTAACACTAGATAATAAGAACAACGCACACTAAAAACTAAAGAACACGCAATACGTCATGGCAGAAGAGCAACGCGCGACTGACTGACTTCAATCCGATTTGAAGGGATATGTGTGCACGAAGCGCTGCCTAGCGGATGCTACTACAAACCGCGTATAAGCGAATTTCAGCCCCGCGGTTGGAAACTACTGCGCATTTATAAAACCGCGTATAAATGAATTCCACGGTTGGAGAACCCGCGGTTGGCGAGGGATTACTGTACTTCATATCAAATAAAATAATTAAATATAAATAAAATATAAAAATTATAACACGACAAACGACGACATTACCCAACCCAAGTGATTGACCCAAAAACAGAAACAAAAGAAGAAGGGAACCACAAAAAATAAACAAGGAAAAAAGTGATTAACCAAACAAATAGGAACTAACAAAAGAAGGGAAGAAACCAGAACCAAAGAAGAATAAAGACAATTAAAGGAAGTGAATGAATTCCTGCAACTAAATGAAATTAAACCAGACGAGAAGAGGAGAACCGAGTCAAAATGAAGACAATTGAAGATGAAGAAGGAGAAGAAGAAGAAGAGGAAGAATGAAGAGGAAACGAAGTGAAACCAATAAATAATAAACACCACATATAAAAGGGAGAAATGGTATACTCAAATATAGAATATTGTAAATAAACCCCAATAATTATCCACTAATGGAAATAAATATTGTTGTAAAGGAGATAATTTATATACCTGTTTTAAACAAAAACGGTAAAAAATAACTTAGTAAAGAAAAGTACACTAACCCAAATATTAAAGTTAGATGTAGTGAAATATATATAACAAAATATCATTAATATTATGTATAATTTTATAATGAAAGAAATAGTGAGAAAGAGAAAGAGAAATAATTATAGGAATTACCCACTAAGTAACACTTAATATAAACAGTGAAAAAAGTGCAATAGTGTATGTGTAAATACCCCAAAATAGTGAGTGTATCAGTGATAAACACCAATTAATTAAAGGTGAAAGTGATATGTGGAAAAAGATTTTATAAATAATAAAAAGTATTAATAGTTAAGAAAACACTTAGTGAATCATTGATGAACCAATAAATGATTTAAGTGAGCTTATGGAAAATTATATAATTAAGGATAGTTAGAAATAGTATTTAAAATAGAGATAAGTAAAGGATGTAATATTATTCAGGGAGAAAGCCCATGTAAAAACAGTTTGTGTTGACATGGAATGGAGGAAAGAAGTAGTAATGAAATAAGAATTTAAGTATATAATTAAAAACACCCCATGTTAGAAGGGAAAATAAATTTAATAAGTTTGAAAGAAGTGATGATGTTTCTCACTCAAAGTAATAGCAAAAGAATGAAATGAATGTTAAACCAACAGTAAATAATAACTTATAAAGAATTGTTCGTTTTAATGTTATGAATAGGATATGGCTGAAAGAAACTTGCAGTCCATAAGCCTAATTGTTATGTTTTAAATATTAAGATAGAGAAAACAATATTGACGTGTAATCAGAAAACAAACAGACTCAAAACAAAACTCAAACAATTATAATAACAACGTAAAGCCCATCAGAATGAAATGAAATATAATTTAAATGAAATAAGTAAAATACCATAATGGCTACTTAAGCCTATGAAAATGCATAACTGTCAGACACACACAAATGTCAATTGTAACAAATTCACAAGGAAATTTACAAATCTAAGGCAAGTAAATAGCCAGTAATTATGTGTAAATCATTTTAAAAGAGAAATGTTATTATAAAGGTTTAAATTAAAGGAGATATGTAATTTATTAAATGTCAAAATAATTAGACTAAAGTTAATATATAACAGAATATGACCTTATGAGGTATCGTTTTAATATTTGAAAGGAAAGAAATACAATAGTGATAATATTTATTACCCCAAAGGGATGACAGAAGAATAAAATCATTCAGAAAATATATAATAAATTTGAACAAAAATTTCAAATATAATAATAATGCTTTTAATCGAGGCCTTAACCAATCAAAGGATTACTGTTACCATAGAAACGGGCCGTTGAATACTAATTTTCCGTTAAATTTATTAGACTTGAAAAAATGACGCGTGGGTAAGCGGTACGCAAGATTAAGATGACCAAAATTTTACTTTAAAAAGTTCAAAAGACATTCAGAAGTTGACAGTATGGACCATTGACGAGCAGATGAAGAGGTTCAAATAATAACAGATGTCCAGGAACCAAATAAACGAAATTAAATAGTAGAAATTCCCAAGACGAGATAGAAGAAGATGGCAGCAGCCTAAATCAGCCCAAAATCGATGAATTTCCATTATCCCTGAACGGCGACACATCGTAACCTTCTGAACTGATAAGTATCAATTAAATGAAATAATCCCAAGAATAAAAACACATTAAATCTTTCTCAAATCAATCAAAATTTCTCACTATTAAACCAAATTCATTTTCTTTCAAAGGTTGAATAAATATAAACTTACGTAGGCAATTATTAACTTAGGATTAACCTTGCATTAGTGTGCGAATTTTGTAACAACTAATACGACGCTACCGAACAATTTGTAAAAACACTTTATACAATATAAGTACGGATAAGGTACGGTAGTGTACTTTTTTAATGTAACCAGCTTTTATGTTTTATTTATAATCCAAAGAACCCCAGATTTTGAACAGATTAAAATATTGTGAGTAAACAGAAGCCATGTCGGCGTCAGTATAGTTCGTTCAAAATCAATTTCGCCAACCTAGAGATATATATGTTTCATGTTCTAAGCCGGAGCAATTTTATTAAAAAACAATTTATAATACCTTTGTCATATTGATTAATGACCAAATTAGAATTAAATTTACAGTACAGAGTATTACCATTGTTTTATTTCGTAGGAAGTTGTATCATATAGGTGTGTTAGCAATTTTTACCAAGTAACCAACTAGCGCTCTGGTCGAGCGGGCAATATAACAAGCAGTACAGCGGCGGGAATCATTTGAATGCTCCAGCCGTCAATGCTGACAACACCTAGTTAACTTGTAAAATCACAAATTTAATTGTTTTAAAGTAAACAATTTGGCGCCACCCGGGATTCGCAACCCCTATGAATAAACTGGTAGGTTGTACTGATAATTGAGACCACGCTACAGCCTTCAGTAGTGACAACCATTATTGTAACGACCGGTGTGAGGCGAACACACCACACTAACAATTTCTACACATAAAAAACAAGTGTACACATTTTACAGATACGACCAGAACTCTTCGTTACAGATTGACGACTCCAACGTGAGGCTTAAATTAAGAAGGACATACCGATCTACTTCGTTACAGATTGGCGACCAACATAGTGAGGCTAGAAAAGGATGACTAGCGGCGGTTATGAATAGACATAGTATGGTTACAAGACTCAAAAGTAAGGAAGCATCAAACCAAGAAGAAATCGAAGAAGTTGAGGAAATGATTGGAGGCTTGTTTGAAGAACATCCACAGGAGGGCCAACTGGAAAATCCAAATCTACCGGAACCAGAAATGGAAGTAGAAGTAATAGTAAACAACCAACCAGTCAAACCCACTCAGAAAGAAGACCTGAGCACGCAGGAGATGTTCAGGATTCTCATGGAAGGAAACAACAAAATCCGGGAAGAAATATGGGAACAAAGGAAGGAAGACAGGGAATTCTTGAATGAATAACTGGACCGAAACAGTGAAGAATTGAAGAAGCAAATGAAGGAGAGCATAGAATTTCTGAATAATAAATTGGAAAGCAACCAGGAGGCATTGAAGAGAAGCTAAGAGACACTAGAAAAGAAGAGTGAAGAGCTGAAGAAACAGATCAAGAAGGATCTAGAGATCATGAATAAGAAGATTGAAAATAGTAACGAAACGCTCCAACGGAAATTGAAGGAAGACAGCGAAAAAACCAAGGAGGAACTGAAGCAACAACTGGTAGAATGTCGGGAGGAGATCAGACAAACAGTAACCGAAAGAAATGAGACCGTGATACAAGTCCGGGAAGAATTAAACAATAAAATAAGCAATGTCGAGGAGGAAGGTAGAATGCGAGCGACAGAATTTTATCAAGTCACTACCGAAGAATGCCAGAGAAATAAACAGGAGGTGATTAAGAAACTGGAGGAGAGGCATCAAGAAACACAGATAGATGTAAATAACCGTGTGGAAAAAGTATACACCGCCATCAACAAAATAGACGGACAAACCAAAGAAAACGAGGAGAGGATCCAGGGAATCAGCCAAAGGGAGAAACAAATGCAGGAAGAGCTGGATGCACTGAGGGAGAAACCCTGCCATAATACACACATAATAACCAGCGAAAATAGAGAGGTGATCAACTTCCGCTGTTACCGGAGGAATCCAATAGAGTTCCTCAAAAGGGTAGAGGAGTTAATAGAGAAAAATAGAGAAACCAGGTGGTCCAGCGTGAGAAGCCTCATCGATGAAATGTTCCGAGACACCCACGACAACTGGTGGACAGCAACTCGACCCGACATAAATGATACTCAGGAATTTAAAAGACAATTCCGGGAGAAATATTGGTCAGAATCCACCCAAAATGTAGTCCGTAATGACATTAGTAATGGGAGATACGAACCGCAAGCAGGACACACTCTAACGTCCTACTTTTTAGGAAAGGTGTGTTTAGCCCGAAACCTAGAACCCAAGATACCTGAGGAATCTTTGGTGATACAACTAGGGTACCATTATGAGGAAGCTGTACTGAAGGCCAGGAGGCAAGGGCAAATAAAGACGATCCAAGGAATGGCAAGTTTGTTGGAGGACCATGAGAACGATGGACAATACAAGAAAAATCGGCTAATGAATCAACGGTATAACAAATGGAGTGACAATAATAATATACCCAATGTCAACTTACCATACAATCACACACAGAACGGCAACCAGAACAATGTGAACCAGAACAGTAACAACTATAATAATGAACAGCCATTTAACAGGAATACACAGAATCATTCTCCGAATAACCAACCATCTAACAGAGGTCCACCAAACAATCATCTGGGAAACCAAAATAACAACAGGAACATCCCAAATAATAATCAACCAAACCATAGCTACAGGGGAGCTGAACCGGACCAACGCACAAATGGTCACCCCAACAACAACAACTACTATGGCAACCGGTACAATCCTAATTATCAGTACAACCGGGGACCCGGGAGAAACCAAAATAGAGGCGACAGCAGGCACCAGGTAAATTTCATTCATGGGCGGAGGCAAAGTAACCACCGGAGATACAGCCCGAACTGGCACACAAACCCATGGTATCACGAATCGAATAATAACAACAATCAGTCATCAGAGAGTAGGAATAACGAGCCACCCAGGGATGAAAACAACCAGCAACAAGGACTGAGCAACGAGATGAATGACCAGTCGAATAGCCTGGCCACAAACCAACAACCACCTTTAAACTAAACAGGTCAGTGGAAAAATATAGACACCCTTCACATGACCAATCACTTGGGTTAATACGTCGAGTAATGTCAGAGGATAAAAACAAAGTAATTACCATAATATACACTAACTATTTGAAGAATATCCGAGAGGAACTTCTCGAAGAAGAGGCCAACCAATTACAACAAACTAATAGCGAAATTGTCCATATAAAGGCTACCATAAACAGCACTATAACCATAATTATGGTTGATACGGGATCTAACATATCTCTCATAAACCAGCCTGAATTAGAACGAATTCAAGCCAACTCTCGAACACCAATCCCTACACTGCCAATAAACAATATAATAATCATTGGCGCCACTGGTAAACAAAACAAGACGGTGAGAAAGCAAGTTTCATTAGAATTAGACAATCAAAATTCAACAATCCCTATTATATTTCTTGTGGCGAATGGGCTACCATTCAGCATGCTTATAGGATGTGATGTATTAAGAAGATATTCGGCAGTTATCAACCTGCAAAAGGGAGTCGTGTTACTAACTTCAGAACAGGGAACCTGGTCTGCAAATATTATAAATTGTAATCCAACTCCAACCGCTCTGAATCAAGACCCAGGATTGAAGAGTTATTATTGTCAAAGGCGTGAACCGTCCATCACTATGGCCGAGGAAGAGGAAAGCAGAGCCTTGTGGGAACAGAAACTAGAAGAAATAAGAAATTTCCAAAGAGAACGGCCTCAACAAGAAATCAGTGAACAACAGTCCAAAAAACTAATTGCAATTTATAACAAATATCAACATGTCTTCTCGAATACTCCTGGAAAAGTTAAAGGATACCAGTGTAAAATTAACTTCAGGGAACCTGTAGACTTCCACAGGAAATCATATCCCATAGCGTACTCCCTGAAGAATGAAGTCAGGACGGAGATAAACAGAATGATTGCAGAGGATATTATTGAGTATAGCCAATCTCAATACACCAGCCCAATAGTAGCTATACCCAAGAAGAATGGCA
Source organism: Magicicada septendecula (assembly GCA_034769895.1). NCBI lineage: Eukaryota > Metazoa > Arthropoda > Insecta > Hemiptera > Cicadidae > Magicicada > Magicicada septendecula. Next base: position 489,497,093 of record CM068370.1, on the reverse strand, counting down.
AAGTACAGATTTGCTTGGACGCCCGAGAAATCAATAAAATGATTGTCAATGACCGGACCTCACCGGGAGAAATTGAGGAAATTTTAAAAAGATTTCATGGAATAAAATACATTAGTACCTGGGATACTGTATGTGGGTACTGGCAGGTGGAGCTGCACCCACACAGTAGGCAATACATGGCCTTTATATTTGATGGTAGAAATTACCAATTTAAAAGATTACCATTTGGACTCATCAGTTCCGTAGCAGTGTTCGTAAAGTGCATGGACCAAGTCTTAGGTCAAGAGGCACTGGAATTTACCACAGTGTACGTTGACGACCTACTCATAACGTCATCAGACTGGGACGAACACTGCGAAAGAGTCGAACACGTATTAAAAAAGTTGTCCAATAATAATATTACACTTAAATTGGACAAGTCAAAATTTATTGCCAATGAAGTAAAGTTCCTAGGGTTCAACTTGACCGAAAAGGGAATCTCTCCATCCCAAGAGAAAGTTGAAGCCATCCAAAAATTCACCTCACCAAAAAACAAAAAGCAATTGCAGTCATTCTTGGGAATATGCAATTACTATAGGAAGTTTCAAACGAACTATTCCCATCTCACAGCGAAATTTTCCAAACAACTTTCTTCAAAAGAAAAATGGACTTGGGGAACTGAACAAGAGGAAGTGCTCACCTTAATTAAACAAAAATTTTTCAAAATTGTCATGTTACACCACCCCAATTTCGAAAAACCATTCTACTTAAATTGCGACGCTAGTGATGTAAGTCTAGGCGCAGAATTGTACCAGGAAGACAGTGATGGAAACCACCTGGTCATTAGCTTCGCCAGCCGAATACTAAGTTGCAAGCGTAACTACAATGCTACAGAAAAAGAGTTGCTCAGCATAGTATTCGCGTGTGGCAAGTTTAGGACGTACATACTAGGATATCCTATCACAGTCAGAAGCGATCATAAGTCAATATCGTTTCTCAAACAATGTAAATTGAGTCATGGTCGACTTACTCGATGGATACTTGCTCTGCAAGAATACCACATTACATGGGAATATATTCCAGGCCGAAAAAACATAGTGGCCGACATATTATCCAGAATAAATGTTAACCATCTGACATTTGATGGAGTAGAGGAGAAAGCCAACAAAGAGTGAAATATACAAGAGAAGGCAATAACAAGGAAAGAAAAGGAGAAGTCGACTTACAAAAAAGTATAAATAACAAGGTCCAGTGTATAGTAATATGAATAGTAAGATGTATAACCCAATATATGACCGTACGTTATCACAAAAGATAATGGTAATAATACTTACCAAATAAGCAATGTAAACACAAGTAAAATAAAGGGAGTTTACAACCAAGCTTCAATAAAAAAGTTTTATGAAGAAGAATAAATCACTAGAAATGAAATAAATAAATTTCAAAATTCAAAAAGTTTGTAAGAGCAACTTACTACCTTATTTAGATAAGATATGCGGAATGGAAAAAATAATATAAATGAATAAAAATGTAAAAAACAAAGGAATCAATTACACAAATTCCTATCAAGTTAAATCAACTTACAGTCTATTAAAAGGTTGATATATGAAGTATAAAATAAAAAAGTGAGATAATAAGGAATAAGTTACACAAATTCCTATATATAAAAAAGTAAGAATCACAAACTTATGATAATAATTAAACAAAAAGTAACTAAAAAGGAATAAACTACAAACATTCCTATAAAGTAAGAGAACTAACTTACAAAAAATTATCAAAAATGATATTTGATACAAATTAAAATGAACAAAAATAAAATCGAGCAAAAACTGCTAAGATAAATACCTGAAATTATAATGAATCAAATGTATTCAAAGAAAAAAAAATCTGAACTGGTACAAGGAAAAAGAGAAGTTATGTGTAAAACAAATATACAAGAAATGGCTAAAGCAGAATATTGGTAAATAACCAAGAAAAGAATAAAAATGTCTAAGATAATTAAAATGATCACAATGAGAATTGAAAACAAAGTAAGGAAAAGTTAGATATGATGAAATTAACATATGAATAAATAAAAAACAATCAACTGTATGAGTAAATGACAGTATATAGCAAAGGTACAGCGGGAGGAAGAATGAGTAAAAGGCCAAAGTGATCTAAAAACAAACCACAAGGTGGACAATCCCAAAATATATTATTATTATTATTATTAAGTCACAAGTTGACAAAAAAGGTATTTAAGATTGACTGTTGAAAAGTCCAGCAATCCAAATAAACTGAGCAGAGATGATGTTCCTCTGGTCTCAGAAAAAATGAGTAGTAATGGGAGAAACCAGCTACTAAAAGTTAGGGAAAAAATTGTGTATAAGGGAGAACACACCAACGGAAATAAATAAAAACAGATCCAAATAAAATGGAATGAATCAAGTAAGAAGAGAAATATAGAATGGAGAAACAAACAAAAGAGAAAAGAAAAAAGACTGAGCAAGATTGAGATGACCAAAATTTTACTTTAAAAAGTTCAAAAGACATTCAGAAGTTGACAGTATGGACCATTGACGAGTAGATGAAGAGCTTCAAATAATAACAGATGTCCAGGAACCAAATAAACGAAATTAAATAGTAGAAATTCCCAAGACGAGATAGAAGAAGATGCCAGCAGCCTAAATCAGCCCAAAATCGATGAATTTCCATTATCCCTGAATGGCGACACATCGTAACCTTCTGAACTGATAAGTATCAATTAAATGAAATAATCCCAAGAAAAAAAACACATTAAATCTTTCTCAAATCAATCAAAATTTCTCACTATTAAACCAAATTCATTTTCTTTCAAAGGTTGAATAAATATAAACTTACATAGGCAATTATTAACTTAGGATTAACCTCGCATTAGTGTGCGAATTTTGTAACAACTAATACGACGCTACCGAACAATTTGTAAAAACACTTTATACAATATAAGTACGGATAAGGTACGGTAGTGTACTTTTTTAATGTAACCAGCTTTTATGTTTTATTTATAATCCAAAGAACCCCAGATTTTGAACAGATTAAAATATTGTGAGTAAACAGAAGCCATGTCGGCGTCAGTATAGTTCGTTCAAAATCAATTTCGCCAACCTAGAGATATATATGTTTCATGTTCTAAGCCGGAGCAATTTTATTAAAAAACAATTTATAATACCTTTGTCATATTGATTAATGACCAAATTAGAATTAAATTTACAGTACAGAGTATTACCATTGTTTTATTTCGTAGGAAGTTGTATCATATAGGTGTGTTAGCAATTTTTACCAAGTAACCAACTAGCGCTCTGGTCGAGCGGGCAATATAACAAGTAGTACAGCGGCGGGAATCATTTGAACGCTCCAGCCGTCAACGCTGACAACACCTAGTTAACTTGTAAAATCACAAATTTAATTGTTTTAAAGTAAACAATTTGGCGCCACCCGGGATTCGCAACCCCTATGAATAAACAGGTAGGTTGTACTGATAATTGAGACCACGCTACAGACTTCAGTAGTGACAACCATTATTGTAACGACCGGTGTGAGGCGAACACACCACACTAACAATTTCTACACATACAAAACAAGTGTACACATTTTACAGATACGACCAGAACTCTTCGTTACAATATATATTGTACTGCTGTTAAAATGCACACAGTACATAATAGGGAGGTAATAAATTTTAAAAGAGAAAGGATGCAGATTTTGTATTGAATGTAACATATATTTTAAAATGTAAACAAAAAACATTGGGACTATCGACTCACCCAGTCAACATAGAGGTCGATTCCTATATGCTATAAAACAATATTCAGTTATATGTTCTGAAAAGAATATATGAAATTGGAATGAATGTTATAATTAGCGTAAAGAGTAATAAAATTATAATTTAATAAATAACAACTAGAATTACAAATATTAGAGGTAAAATAAAGATGTTTAATAAGAAATAGAAAAATGATATATGTTTTAATAGGTATATGATAAACAGATGTAAAGAAATTAGGGAATTATCAAAGTGGCAATTTAGTAAATTGTTAAAAAAGTTGTATTGTATAGTGATGAAGGAAATGTTTATTAGTCTTCAAATATATTTAATAAGAGTTACATCAGGAGTCTTGAATTATATTCAATAAGAGTAACGTTATAAATCTAATGTTATTTTCAATAAGAGTAACATGAAGAGTCTACTTTAATATCTAATGGTAACAGCATGAAGAGTCTAAAATTATATCTATTAAAAGTAGCTTGAAGAGTCTAAATTCATAAAATAACATTTGTACATCATCAAGTTAATGTAACATGGAAAAGAAAATACAGTAAAGGAATTTAATTTGTGTTACCAGAGTTTTGATTATAATATTTAATAAATAAATAATATTACGAGAAATATAACAATATCCTTAATAGAACGACGATAGAAGAGGGAAATCCTGGACTGAAGAAGAGTTTAAGTGGCCATAAAGGATAATTAAGTGTTCCGAGGAGACATCTGTGTTGCAGTCGTCCTGGATAGCGGCATTCAGCGGTGAGATCAATAAGAAATTTGTGTGAAGGAACAGATCGCCAAGCCTGATATTGCTTTTGAAAAAAGGTAAACAACAACGAGAAGTGAACCGGTGGCAGTTGGAAGAATTCAGAGTCGGTTAAGTTACATTAGTCTGGTATTTATTTTTTACAATGGTTAATTCTCAAAATACTACAGATTGACTGAATTTGGTTTGGTTTAAAGAAAAGAAAATATTAGATACAATCGTAAATACGATCAAACAGATTAATAATCATTAACCCTGAGAGAAAGAGTTTCTTTACATGTAGTGGTAAACAAAAAAACATAATAACAGTAGGTACATTTCTTAATTATATTATACTATTAAATAATTACAAGACTCATAAAAAAATAACAGTACATTGAATGGCTGATCAAACGTTGAGCAGATCTTAATTACAATACCTGTAATTAATTACAGTACAATAAATGACGCATCCAACGTGGTGCAAATATTATATTATATATCAGTAAAAAACAACAGTACAATAAATGGCGCCCATACGTGAAGGCAAAGATTTTCTTTAAACCAGCACCAAATAACACAATTTTGTTAAATTTAATTAGCATAAAAAATTTTTCCCTTGTAATTAAATTAAGTTAAAGATTGTAAAATGGCTAACAAACCAGAGCAACGATATGAATTAAGGAGTAATAGTGCTGAAGAGGAAGAAACTGAAATGGAAATAATAGTAAGGGATGCCCAAGGGGACCAACCAAAGAAACTAAACCAACCAATGGATGCAAATGTACAGGAAATGATGAGGATTATGATGGAGCAATTCCTAAGAATAGAAGAAAATAATAACAAAAACAACGAAAATTTCAAACACATAAATGAGAAAATGGACAGTAACCAAGAAGAGTTTAAACAAATGAAAAAAGATAATGAAAATTTATTAAAACAAAATGAGGAATTAAAGGAGACCATTCAACAACAAATGAATGGGGTGAATGATAAATTAGACCAGCAAATGGCTGAAAGCAAGTTAATATTACAAAGTTATGAGGAAAAGAACATTAGGCAATCCGCAAAGGTGAAATTGAATATAGAAACAATGAAAGAAATAAGGAATGATGAAAACCAGTCAATAGAAACAAAGATAGAAGTCATACCAAACGATCAAATCAGGGAACCAGTAAATCAGAAAATAAAAGGTAATAAAGAAATAGAAAATAAAGAAGATAAAAGTGTATCATTATATAAGGATAAACATAGCAGAAACAAAGAGAATAATAAGTATGTGGAAAAGAAGATGAAGAAAATAGGTAAAAGACGTCCCAAGAAACCAAAAAATGCACAGGAAGAATTAGATATGATTAGGAGTGGGCTGGTTAATGTACGTAATCTCCCAATCGCTAATTACAGGGAAAGAACAGAATTAAAAAATTATAGGAAAGACTTAAGGAAATTTATGTTGAAAATGAATACATCAGAAAAAGAAAGGGATAAGAAAATATCAGCTATATCATCAATAGTTGATATACCAGTGACATATTTGGTTAAAGAACTAGAGAATAAAGTGTTAAAAGTAGGCGAAGATACCATTGAAAATTTGGTGTTCGAAAAATTGCAGTACAGAGTGATCGAAACATATGTCATTAGGACAGAATTGATTGGAAATTCAACAGGAGGTCTTGAAATGAGTGAAGACTTCGCAGCAGAAAAATCAGAATACAAGGTAGTAGTGATCAAGTGGACAAGGATAGAATTCATACTGAAAACAATAATAGTCCGGGCAAAAAGGATAACTTATGTATTTGACAATGGATGAACTAAAGATGAAAATATGGAAAGAAGGGACTGATTTTTTGGGTATGGACCACAGCAAACTAATAGAACAAAGATTAGGTTAATTAATAAAACAAACAACAATATTGAAGTTATTACAAATAAAAATTTTTATTTTATGAATTAAAAGAAAGGAAAAGAACCCACCAAATTCAAAAAACGTAAGAACATCTTACAGGATACTTCAGGGAAATTATTTTGAATCGATTAAGAAGAGAAAGACGGTTAATAACAATAATAAGGTGATAATAATGAGTAAAGAGAATAAATACTTAAAACAAATAAACAAAGAAATGAACCATCAGTTACTGAATGAAGCAATGGAAGATAAACTTGGCAAGATAATAGGAGTGCAATACAAATGACCCATAAGAGAGAAGGTGAGTTTAAATAAGAAATTATACCCAATACCCTATACAGTAAGAGGGCATATAAAATAAGAAATCGACAAAGGATTAGTAAAAAGATAATTGAAATAAGTCAGTCAAAACACACAAGCCCGTTAGTTGTAATTCCCATGTAAGGATAAGTCCTTAATATTGTGTTTGGATGAGCGTCAAATTAATCAGATGATAATTCCTGATAAGGCGTCACCAAAGAATATAAGAATAGTTTTAAAACATTTTAATAACGTAATTTTTTTAATAATTGTAATGCTGTACCTGGATATTGGCAAATAGAATTGCATCCAGAAAGTATAGAATATGTGAATGGTATAAGTTATCATTTCAAGAGAACACCTTTTGGGCTGGTCCATAATATGGCCATATTTACAGAATGATTTGACTGAGTAGGGGGCAAGGAGATTTTAGAAGTTATTACGGGTTATGTCGATGATTTAGTAATTGCATCAACAGTTGGGAAGAATATTGTAATAGAATTAAGAGGGTACTTACCAGATTGGGGAAAAATATAATGACACTCAAGTTGAATAATGTCATAGCCAGTAGGATTAAATTGTGTGGATTTGTAGTAATTAAATACCAAGATGGGAAGGTTAAACATACATAAAATTTTAATCAGATTCGACCGTATAAATAAAGTAATAATTAAAAGAAAAATAATTCTTAAATGAAGAACAAATAAAATGTGTGACCCGGATTGGGAAGGTGAGATTCAAAAGAAAGATAATGTTTTAGTCGTGTTTTTGAGTTTTTTAGCCATGAAATTAGGCACAATTGTTATTTGTTATTTGTTATTTATTATTTTAATGTAAACCAGTTGGTTTAATTAACGTTGTTTCAAGTCATAAATAAATATTTAAGATATCATGATTCATGATAATAAAAAACCAATTTGTTAAAAGAATTTTGTGAGGTACAAATACCTAATTAATCAGATGTTTAAATATTAAGATTAGACTATGTTGGTTATTTCAAAATTTCATCTAAAATTGTATCTGAAATTATGAAATAAGGAAAGGTATTATGTACTGCTGTTAAAATGCACACAGTACATAATAGGGAGGTAATAAATTTTAAAAGAGAAACGATGCAGATTTTGTATTGAATGTAACATATATTTTAAAATGTAAACAAAAAACATTGGGACTATCGACTCACCAAGTCAACATAGAGGTCAATTCCTATATGCTATAAAACAATATTCAGTTATATGTTCAGAAAAGAATATATGAAATTGGAATGAATGGTATAATAAGAGTAAAGAGTAATAAAATTATAATTTAATAAATAACAACTAGAATTACGAATATTAGAGGTAAAATAAAGATGTTTAATAAGAAATAGAAAAATGATATATGTTTTAATAGGTATATGATAAACAGATGTAAAGAAATTAGGGAATTATCAAAGTGGCCATTTTGTAAATTGTTAAAAAATTGTATTGCATAGTGATGAAGGAAATTTTTATTAGTCTTCAAATATATTTAATAAGAGTTACATCAGGAGTCTTAAATTATATTCAATAAGAGTAATTTAATAAATTTTCATTATCTATTTTCATTTGTTTCTTTAATTCCTCATTATTTTGTTTTAATAAGGTTTCATTATCTAGTCTCATTTGTTTCTTTAATGTTTCACTGTTACTATCCATTTTCTTGTCCATTTTTTCAATATCCTCCTTCATTTTCTCATTATCCTCTTTCATTTGTTTGAAATTTTTGTTGTTTTTGTTATTCCCTTCCATTATCATTCTCATCATCTCCTGGAAATTTGCATGCATTGGTTGGGTTGGTTTCTTTGGTTGGTCCCCTTGGGCATCCCTTACTATTATCTCCATTTCAGTTTCTTCCTCTTCAGCACTATTACTCCTTAATTCATATCGTTGCTCTGGTTTGTTAGCCATTTTACAATGTTTAACTTAATTTAATTACAAGGAAAAAATTTGTTATGGTAATTAAATTTAACAAAATTGTGTTATTTGGTGCTGGTTTAAAGAAAATCTTTGCTTTCATGTATGGGTGCCATTTATTGTACTGTTGTTTTTTACTGATATATAATATAATATTTGAACCACGTTGGATGCGTCATTTATTGTACTGTTATTTTTTTATGAGTCTTGTAATTATTTAATAGTATAATATAATTAAGAAATGTACCTACTGTTATTATGTTTTTTTGTTTACCAGTACATGTAAAGAAACTCTTTCTCTCAGGGTTAATGATTATTAAGCTGTTTGATCGTATTTACGATTGTATCTAATATTTTCTTTTCTTTAAACCAAACCAAATTCAGTTAATATGTAGTATTTTGAGAATTAACCATGTAAAAAATAAATACCAGACTAATGTAACTTAACCGACTCTGAATTCTTCCAGCTGCCACGGGTTCACTTCTGGTTGTTGTTTACCTTTTTTCAAAAGCAATATCGGGCTTGGCGATCTGTTCCTTCACACAAATTTCTTATTGATCTCACCGCTGAATGCCGCTCTCCAGGACGACTGCAACACAGATGTCTCCTCGGAACACTTAATTATCCTTTATGGCCACTTAAACTCTTCTTCAGTCCAGGATTTCCCTCTTCTATAGTCGTTCTATTAAGGATATTTTTATATTTCTCGTGATATTATTTATTTATTAAATATTATAATCAAAACTCTGGTATCACAAATTAAATTCCTTTACTGTATTGTCTTTTCCATGTTACATTAACTTGATGATGTACAAATGTTATTTTATGAATTTAGTCTCTTCAAGCTACTCTTATAGATATAATTTTAGACTCTTCATGCTGTTACCATTATATATTAAATTAGACTCTTCATGTTACTCTTATTGAAAATAACATTAGACTTATAATGTTACTCTTATTGAATATAATTTAAGACTCCTGATGTAACTCTTATTAAATATATTTGAAGACTAATAAAAATTTCCTTCATCACTATGCAATACAATTTTTTAACAATTTACAAAATTGCCACTTTGATAATTCCCTAATTTCTTTACATCTGTTTATCATATACCTATTAAAACATATATCATTTTTCTATTTCTTATTAAACATCTTTATTTTACCTCTAATATTCGTAATTCTAGTTGTTATTTATTAAATTATAATTTTATTACTCTTTACTCTTATTATACCATTCATTCCAATTTCATATATTCTTTTCTGAACATATAACTGAATATTGTTTTATAGCATATAGGAATCGACCTCTATGTTGACTGGGTGAGTCGATAGTCCCAATGTTTTTTGTTTACATTTTAAAACATATGTTACATTTAATACAAAATCTGCATCCTTTCTCTTTTAAAATTATTACCTCCCTATTATGTACTGTGTGCATTTTAACAGCAGTACAATATATACATATTGCAACGATACTCTTAAACACTTACTTTTGCACATATGCTATTACTCATTTGGGCGCACTTACCCATGTCTCGAAGGTATACTCTTCTTCTGCAGTATTTACCTTGATGTTTCCCAGCTAGGTCACAGGCTTTGGTAGTTAATTGAGGGTGGATAAGCACGTGAAAATATCGTTACAAGTAAAGAGTACAGAGGATTTATTACTGGTTGTGAAATTAGTACGACTTTGTTAATAAAATTATATTCATTTTGTTTATTAATTAAAAAATGCAAATTGTCATGTTATTAATTAGTGTGTGGGTTAACTACTATTGAAACCCTTATATTTACTTACACGAATATTGTGTAATTATAACGTGGCAAAATCTTATAGTCTAAGACACATTATACACACAAATAAGACATATATGACCTGGAATATTTACATTTATAAAATTTCTAATAGAGACCATTCTATTATTTTATTTCTATATTCCTAATGTCTCAATTAAATTAAGTCTACAATTGAAGTAAACTTTCGTACTTGATTTTACGTTACAGTTACTTGATTTTAATTATATAATACTATATAATAAAATTATAAAAATATAATAAAATATGGTTTCTCTAATTACCATTTATTTATGAGATTAATAAGTTTTTGTTCTTGTTATAAATTATTATTCTTTGAACTTTTATTAATTATTCATTATGCAAATAAAAAATAATAAAGTTTATATAAACTTGTATATGGAATCTAGAGCCTTCTTTTGATAGACCTCAGCGTCATTTATAAGATTAAATAAATGCCTCACTTCACCTGCATATTTTTGCAACCATTTAACTGTGTTGTTACCGTCACCTGGACTCTCGAGTTTTGGGATCCCCTTCCGGTATCACCTTCTCTATCTCTTCGTCGTTTGGAATTACTCTCTCCGTCTAATGGATGTTGAGTTCTGACGTGGACCTCTGGTCGTGATGATGTACGGCTGGATGTAGCTGCGTGTGGCTGTCCCTGCGTCCTCTAGTATATTGCTCTGGTTCCTGTCCTCGCCTCGTCTTTTCCCTCGTGGATGTCTTGAAGTTCTACGTGGACTTCTTGAAGTTCATCGACGACGTTTCGACTCCTCGTAGTTTACGATATTATTGTCTTTTACATCACTCGTGATATCACTAATTACTTTCACCGACGTACTGCCGGTTCCATCGCACTTCAAGTTACGTAATTCGATTTAAAACATTACTTAAACTTTGTAAAATCTACGGTGGCGAGATGCGTGGATTTCACGTATTGTCTGTTAATGATCTGAGAAAGCGTGTGTCGCTCGCTGGGGTTTTATACTCCTGCCGGCGTTCAGTTCCTGTTGAAAACTGTTCAGACAGAGTTGAACAAGTCAGCGCGTCGATTTATTAACTAATTACAACCTACGCGTCTTTCTGTGAATATTATTCACTATTTTATAAATATTATTTGACAAATCGTTAGTACATTAATAAACTTAACCTATGCAAATTATGAACATTAAGGTGTGTAAACTATGGAAGTTATGGCAAAATTTCACACGGTAGCTGAACGGTTCCAACGATCAAATACCTCTTAGTATCTAATTGTAGCGCCAGGTGCCAGCTTTATTTCTACATATGTCTCTGATTCGTGTGACTTCTGGTTTTCATTCAGCACTTAAAAAACTGTGTAAAATTTTCCACAATCGTATACATAATTCAACTTGTTCTTCATTTACACACTAACACACACACACACGCAAACTGATACACGCGCGGTTGCCTGTCGCTATGACGTCACCACTTGCCAGTCTGGGCGTGTTTCTTCTCCCTTCGCTGCGTTTAAAACCAACAAAGCTTGCAATTCCATATGCATGTTCACTTACAATTATTTCCTTATTTAAAATTAATTAATACGTTTGTTTCTTTTATTTATGTCTTATAGCTAACGCTTAATTATTACATTATTTTCATTATTTACATCTTTTACATGACTCATACGTGCGTTCGTATGTTATCATACCTCAGTCAGGGATTGATACGGAGACTTATGCTAAACATATCGTTGCAATATATATATTCTCTGGCATGTGTGTTTTATGTAAAGAGGAATATTCACTAATACATTATTCTTATATCAATAAGATATAGTTACGACGGTCTACTCGATCATCATAGGTACAGTGGAAACAAAATACAAGACACCAATTAAGTCACTAATCACCATTTTTTACAGTTAAACAGTTCATAATTAACAACACAGTCTCTTACAATAAATCAAATAAAAAAAAAATTCAGGGAGTATTCTTGATACTCCCGTCGGATCTTTATTTCGTGAATGCGAAATTACATACGTTACTCTCGTTATTGGGAGATTCTTTTGTTTTGTTTGTCAGAAAGAAAGTTGAAATGAAAGAAAGAAAATTACGCTATACATAACATTTATTCATCGAAATCATTAGTACAAATGGCTAACCTATGAACAATTGGTCGATGGTAACTAAAATATTAAACGTAGGGCATATGACGGACCGATGTTACCGTCCGTACGAGTCTCAGTATTGTCATCATGCATATCAATGGAATCGTCGTTGCTTTCTACGTCTATTGGACCACTTTCCAAATCCATTCGACACGATGATGAAATGCTAGGTTGCTCCAAACGTTGTACGCACTCGCTACTTGTACTGGGCGCTCCACTTCCACCATCCAAATTCGAATTCTGGCGTCTTCTTTCCAATTCCTTTTGTTGCAATTGACGTACCCGACAACGTTCTATATTTGTAAGTCGTGGTGCACGCATTTTGTTTGGAGTTCCAGATTTTACAGCCTTCTTTCTCTTCTGAGGACGCGGCATTTTCACAATATCTCAATATTTTCTGCTTTACAATGTTAATTTTATATTTATTGTGTTATTAACGTCTAACTCACGTTCTCAGCTCTCCATAGACACCTCGATCACTAAAATCGACCAACTCGTTCCAGAGATACAACTGAACTGAGCGCGCGCCGTGCCCATACAAGCCCAAATTTAGACCCCCACGCGCAGCGCTGTGACATCACCGCACAACCCCCCCTCCGCTCGCGACAAACCATTTCCGGTAGTCGACGAAACGGGCTATCCAGTCATAGTTTTAGATATTCTGTAATCCTTATAGTTTTTGCACACAAGGCCCTCGAAAGTACACAAATATTGGTCGCAGCAAAACCTTACATGACACTGAGAACGAACCATAAGATGTTCATTCGCATTCACATCAAAATTGTTCACACGTCATAAAATGTCAACTAATATTAAACACAATTGTATTACAATTATACCACCCGATTATAAAACGCAACACTTCACTAATAACCACTTGAACGTACACAGTAACATCGCCTGATAATAACTCTCAAACCGCAGTATAATTTATCACAACTATAACTGACTGAACATCTTTGAGTACTGGTATTTATACAAGGCTCACAGACTAGAATATCCAAAATGCATGTTAGCGCCAGTGTATACGACATAATTAATTGTGTGTACGACATAATTCCAGAAAAGTCTCGCGAATGAGTCATGTACACCACCGCATTACATTCTGGATCCCTCTGGAATGTTCGATAAACATGTAGATTGTTCTGTGATGTCGTAACAATATAATATTCCATAGGCTACATATTACACTCATCATGTGCAATGTAGGTCAAAAGGGCATTTTAGTAAAATAATATCACTTTTTGAGAAAGTGTTCTGCACAAGTCATATATGATTTAGTCATATCAGATGGACAGTAAATATTTTATAGCGCTTTTCTTAACAGCTGTATTCCCATAAAAAGTGAACGTTTGATTTATATTCAACTGTTGAATATGACCATTAAAGATTTTTTTGGCCCAGTAATTGTATTATTTTAGTAGGAAATTTTTTTTTGTCTTTTGTAGGTTGGCATCAAACAGCTGTTTATAAACCACAGGAGAACAATTCTATTGCCACAGATGGCTTTAATTTTATAAATCTTAGACAAGTAGATTTTAAATGTGATTTCCCAAGAATATTATATTTTCAAATTCAGTGTACCTTTTTGAGACTTCTGTGATAATAAATTGAAATTTGGCACACATATACTTCACACATTGTTCTTAAAAATAATGAAACACATTTTTGATTAATGAAATAGTTTTTAAAATAATAATAACTAGGGGGCGGATTTCTATGACCTAAAAATGTAGGCATATGCATGCATATGACCTAAAAAACATTAAAACATGACCAATAAAATCCAAAATATGACTTTATTAATGACACGTATGTGTTAAATTTTATTTTATTTATTAAATATAGAGCTAATCCTGTTAATTATTATTTTTATTTATCTACTTCAAATGAATGTCTTTAAGATAGTCGCACAGTGCAACATTCACGAACTCATTTTACTGCAAAACAGCACCAACCTTGTAAGGGAGCGAAAAGTAATTAACTAATTTTATTTGCTCAAATCCCATTCCTTGCAACCACCCCTATTAAAAATATTCATACCTGATCTCAGTCTTCATTATCAGCTGAATTGTTGCAGTTGATGACGACATGCATTGTTAGGTTCTGAAATGAAAATTCTCTCCTGTTGCCGCTGAGAATGGTCTTGTATCGAGAGAAACATCTCTCCACATCACACAAAGTAACAGGGGCGTACTTAAATAAACTTAGGTCAAAGGGTGAAAATTAATTTTTGAAGTCTGAACCTGGTTCATTTGCACACAAAATCTCACTTTTGGCACACAATTGCAAAAATCCAGGATTCTTCTCCAGTACACTCACTAATTTTGCTCGAACTTTGGCTGGTACTATTCCTTTTGCACGTTTTAACTCTTGTTCTGTGTATTTTACAATACTCAGAGCATCACTTACTTCAGAACCTGAAGCTTCTAGCTGGGTGATTTTGCTCGGTAAGAAACCGAAGTTGGATTTCAAGTAAGCCAAGTCAGTTTTTATAGTGGAACATGAAAACAAATCTTGCATTATTTTTACTGACTAAGAATCTGTAGGGTCCAAGGAGTTCATGATCTTCTCCACGGTGTCATAATTGTTGCAGTAATATACTGCAGCTTCAATCCAGGTACCCCAGCGTGTTAGGACAGGCTGGGGAGGAAGGGGCAGTGAAGGAGCTGCATCTTTAAATGCATGGAGGCGGATTTCTTAAAGGCTTTCTTTCCATTTGACATTAATTTATCCACTTCTGGGTAGTTACTGCGAATTTCTTCGGCCACTGTATGTAAAGCATGCGCAAGGCATGTTACATGTATCATCTTCGGACATAACATTTTTAGTCCCTTGGGTGCTTTCATCATATAAGGAGTCGTGTCAGTAATAAAGAGAAGAACATTCTCTCTTTTTGCTCCACTTGGCCACAGTGTATTCAAATAATCGTCGAATTAGACAGCAATATTTGAATGATTTGTCCTCTCTAGCACTTCACATGTTAGGAGGAATATTTCTCCATGTCTGTCTTCTTTCAGTGTGCCAACAATCACTTTTGCAACATACCTTCCATCAACATGTGTTGTTTCACCAATTGAAACCCATATTTTACAGTCCCCCACACTACATCTTATTTTATCTAACACCTCTTCGTAACACCCAGTCAGATAGTTCTTTCTCAGCGTGGATTCATTTGGAACCAGATGTTTCGTATATTTCTCCAAAAATTGTCTCAAGCTTTGATTGTTAAGCTTTTTCAATGAGATTTTGGATGAAATCATTGCCCTGCAGAGATCCTTCGTAAACTCTGAAGTATTGGAAGATGAACTTGAAGTACTAGCAGATTTTTCGAATAATAGAAGTTGTCTACTGTCTTTGTAAGCAATTTTTATGTTTTGCCATATTTGCACAATGAAACGTTTCTCAGTGGTGACTTTAACTTCACACAACTTACAAAATAAAATAGTGTCATCTGTACTAAATATTTTATCGCCAAATTCTCAAATAAAACCGCACAACATTTCATTCACCGAACTCTTTATTCTAGGCATGATGGAAACAAACTGTGGACACAGGGAATGAGTGAATGACAATTACAGGGGAAGGTGAGAGTTAAAAGCACTTTACAAAATGTAAGAAAAACCCTCCCCCTCCCATCACTTCTGCTCATTGGCATTATCGCTCACGGAGGCAAACAATAGAGGCCTAACGGTACTTGAAAATCCGCATTCCAAAGACATTTCACACCTTATTCACCATTTCTCCGAACATATATAGGCCTAGGTATTTTAATGATATCCTGAAAGAAGTTTTTACTACTTTACACACCACAATTTGTTACAGAACGACAATGCATTTTCGTGTGAAAAATACACGAAAATACCAATTATAATCATTTTCATTGTAAATATGCTGTAAAACTTCATAAATGTCTAAATATGCATATAAAAAGTCAAAAAATATAACGTAAATAAGCATTTTAGTACTAAATATGCTACAAAACTTAAAAATTACCGAAATATGCAATTATATGCACAATAAAACCCTTTCAATCTTCATCAGAATACTTGAAATCAAGTTTAAATCAAGCTGAAACCTGAAATAATGTCAAGGAAGAAAATATGACATATAGAAATCCGCCCCCTAATAATAACATTTCTTTAGAACACATAAAATGTTTGTAACTTATTTTTTAGAAACTTTTAAAAAACTTTCTAATCAATATATATAAAAATTGCTCCATCAAATTACAAAGAAAGAACTATATTTTCACATTAAAAAATCAATCATTCAGTTATTTTATCAAAAAGACAAATTTAACATTGACAAGATATGCCTTTATGACTTCCTTAATTTATTCTGTATTGTCCATGTACAGGGCCTGATGATCACAATAAATTTTGTTAAAACTTCAACACAAATGTTTAGAAATGTGTATAGTTGATGACTGAATGCCACAAAAACTTTCATCACTAGAATCTGTCAAACAATCAATTTTTATCAAGCAATTTTTAGTCTGCTTTGTGTTGAGTTGAATACATTATTGTGTTTATTGTTTATATTTCTTTAGGAATTAGTTTGCAGTGTTTATGTTTTTCTTTTTATACAGCTACATACTTGACAGAAAGCAAGAAAGCATTTTTTTTTTTTTTTTTTTTTTTTAACAATCTGTTAATTCATAACAATAAGCATAATTGTTCACAGGATACATGGTATGAAGAGAACTAGTTCATTGACTAGTTCTCTGTATGAGTATTTAAAAATAACATATTATGTACAATATATTTTGTCGAAGTAAGTCAAGTGGAAATGTTAATTTTAATCATCTTGTCTGCATGCTGTTGTCTAATAGATTAGTGGCTAGCTAGAGGATTTGTGTGCTCTTAAAGCAGTTTCACATATTTTTTGCTGAACATCATAGTGGTTTCACTGACTGAAGGCAGGTGCAGGGTTTTTGTTGCTTACAAACCATGGTGCATTGGTTATGGGATGCAGCACCTTGATCTGAAACCTTTCCATTATAGCAATGTTGGATTTAGATACAGTTACCCAAAGCTGTAAGCCGTGTATCCACACAGGCTTCAAGACAGTATTGTACACCAACAGCTTGTTTTGCATTAACAGTAATGATTTTCTGCCCAGGAGCCAATAATACTTGAGAAACTTGGTGTCCAGTTGTTTTCTTTTCATCCAAATGTGGTTGTGCCATGTCAGTTAGAAATAAATTTTAGTGGAGAAAGGTTTCATGAGGCTCACTCAGGCCATTAACTAGTCACAATTTTAAAGTATTTGAGCTGACATTTAGACAGAATTTATCATTGTCATAATGACTATTAATGTGTATAGTGTATTACCTTTTATTTGTGTATAATGGCATATTATTCTTTACTGTATGTAACACACACACACACACACACACACACACACACACACACACACACACACACACACACACACACACACACACACACACACACACACACACACACACACACACACACACACACACACACACACACACACACACACACACACACACACACACACACACACACACACACACACACACACACACACACACACACACACACACACACTATATTTATTATCTGAACCTCTGGGGATGAGGGCCTGTTCGGATAAGCGATATTTCGAATACTAGATCATAAACTGAAAACATTATTTCTCTTTAGAAAAACAATGGGTTTTATTACAGAATCATTTATAACATACTGTTATATAATTACAGCAACCTGTATACTGTACTGTAATGTATTATTAAGGCTAAAAAACATTGAATTAAAACTGAGTGTAATTAATAAAAACCAAAGGTTAATTTAAACAAAATTAGAGTTTAATGACAAACACTGTACTATAAAATTAATTAAAAAACAGACATTCGGAAACAGAGACTTCCATTGAAGCAATTTGTTTGTGAATTGTAAATGTGTTTATCGAAGTTTGTTGATGCAAGTGTGTTTATCTATTCTTTGTTTATCGATTGTAAGGCTGAATAGCTACAGCGTTTATTTATTACTGTACAGAACTGTAAAAATTTATAGTATACAATTTTTTTATGTTCAATAAATATCCAAAATGCCTACATGTGTCCAATACATCACTGTACAGTACAGTACATAATAATTGTACTTTTATTGAGTTCTGATAATATATCGTTCAGTTAATGGATGTTCGGATAATCAGTGCTCTACTGTAGTTATTATTTCTAAGAATTCATAAACACTATTTCATTCAGTGGCGGCGCTAACGAAACGGGGCCCCCCCACGAAACTAATTAGGGGGCCCTATAAAAATGGTTAAATCTTGTATACGTAATAGTGTGACGATTTAAATTTTAACCATTATTAAAAAAAGAAAGAAATAAAAAAAATTAAGGTTGCGAGCCATTAACCATTTAAATCTCACAATAATAATAAAAAACATGTAGGTACTAAGTGTGAAAGGAAGAAGTAATTAATAAGGGCCAAGAAACTGTAATAAAAAGGCACATTGTAAATAATTATTATTGTCGTATTTAACCCTTGCTTGATATCAGGCGCCTACCTGTTGATTCCGGACTCGACATGTATTCCGAGTCTTCTGTAATTAAGAATAAAATAAAAAACTAATGTTAATAATTAAAGAATCTGAAGACACAGATAGTCACTAAAACAACTCATTTAAATTATGTATTTTTATCTAGGGATAGTTTGTATAAATAAAAATGTTTATTTAGAGAGAGACAGGGACTATATTCTCGCGGAATAAACACCCCACTACCCCGTGCAGTACCAGTGGAAGCGGGCGAAAAATCTCACTCTCTCGCTATGAAGACTCCAAGCAGTGCACACGCACGAGCAAAAGCTCTGTTGGAATGTTGTGTGATTTGTTGTTAGTGTGGCTTATTTCAAATGTAGTTTATAAACTGCTACACTAAAGAGTGTAACATGTAACATTAATTAAAAATCAGAAACGTGGTAACAAGAAGAAATATGTGACAACAAAAGTACGAGTATTAATAACGATGAGTGCTAACTTCACCAACTGACGACACTTTTCAACATCCTACCTGGAGATGTGAGCTACCAGAATTTACAACTCTAGTAGACCCGACAGAAGATGCAGTTCGACACATCAACGAAACTACGCCTACCATCGTAGAAGGTTCGACCTAAACTGCAGACGTTTAAGCCTTTAATGACTAAGACCAGACCTAGATGAGGACGACGCTTTTAAGGATTCCCAAGACGGACACTCCCGGAGGAAATTTCTACATACCAAATGAAAGGTGACTCGATAGCACGTCTATCGAGGAATAAATAATAATTATAATTGTAACACAATACATTTTAAAGGAGAGACTTTTCAGAGACGATTAAACTTGTAAAGATAAAAAAAATTAACTCTAAGAATTTAATGTAACTATTCAGACATCATACATTGTAACAGTTTAAATCTTAATGTATCGTAGTATAATTAATACCATTCTTCAAATGGGATAATAATGAAGCATAAAACTAAAGGTCTTGCAAGCTAATATCATGAATTGAATATAATTAAAAGTTTGATGACTAAATACCTAAGGTTACCCGGATCCGTGGTATTGCTAAATAAAATCTGTTGTGATCCCAAAGTTTAAATAAAGAATTCAAATAACTTCAATAATTCAATTAGTAAAGTTATTTTTTAAATGTTTAATAAAGAGAAGTCTTCTTGTTACACACATATACTGAGTACATAAATCAACAGTTTTCCCATCCCCTGATTCCTTTTATATTTACTCTGTGTTGTTCTGATTTAATTTCAGCTCGTCGAATAAGGCAGCCTGAATAATTGGCAGAACCAATTATTTCGGGTTCCCTAAGTTATAACACTAGAAAAGATGTTATAAATTGCGCAACTCTGCTAATTTGTTAAAATTTTGCTGCTAATTAAAAAAAAAAAATTTTTTGTGACTTGTGTTGTTTAAGCAGTAATTGTGTCCCGATTAACCCAGACCATAAGCTGTTGATTTATTCACTCGTGTACTTTAAAATGTGTCTAAACTCTTAAATAAAATTAAACGATAATAGTTATTATAATAGTTTTATAAATAAGTAAGTTAATTATTATTTAGATATAGGAATGAACATAATGTTAACTAAAGACGCCCCAAGAATACGATATAACAGCAGGTACGCGCTTGTCAAAAGTTGATTCATCAACATGTCTGGTTGTAAACAAAATCTGACCAGTTGAGTTCTTGTCCAAGCCTGTGTGAAAGTGTCAGAGTTACCCTCTCCCAAGTTGTGTTAGACAATGCATTCACCCTCTAGTTGAGTCCCCCTTTGTAAACGAAACAATGCCATTGTTTAAAACTAGTCTGACCTACATTCCAGCGTAACAGCTGACCGCTTAAATAAAAACTAATGCCAATGTTTAATAATAACTGTTAAGTAATGTTTACCATGTACTAAAGTGTAGGAAATAATTGTGTGTAGTATAGTAGAGGAAATAATATTGTGACTTAAATTTCAAATGAATAAATGACTCAGTTAACCCTCCCTTGTTAAATAAAAAAATTAAACCCCATGTCCCAAAACAGTAACCTTGTAAACTGAGCCAAATAAAAAAAAACAAAGTAAATAAAGTGTCCAAAATAAATATGGTAAGTCGATAGGAAATAATTCTAGGTAGTTTTAAACCCCCCCGAAGTAATAATAAGGCTGAATAAATCTTAAGTTAAACCATATTTGTGTAACGTGTAGCAGTAAATAAGAGAAAGGTAAATAATAATAAAAGTATAGTTGAATAGTCAACAACCAGTTGTGGCCAGTAAGAGAACAATAAAGCGTGTTAAGAAATGGTAGTAAGCAGCCACGCACTCTCCCTATTGTGATAAACCGTTGCCTCCCTAAACAATGAATACCACCGCGCGTGAAATACAATGAATTGTGTAAAGTGTCTCCCCTTCCGCATAGTTTGTTTAGTTATTGTTAAAGAGATAATAAGAATTACCCTCGTGAGATTCCGCTTCTCTCAAGTAACTATAATCTAGAGTGGAGTATGGGATCCTCTTTAGATTATTTTTAGAAGTAAGTCTATGGTATATAATCAAGAAAGAATTATATACATGTAAAGTAACAAGTCACATCGGCACCGACTGAAAAGGGATAATGATGAGGCAGAAAGGTGCCAAGAGATCATTTATGAATGCTGAAAGCTAACTTGTAGAGTTAGAGTAAGCTGATGTCAGTCGGGCCACGAGATTGTGAGTTGCTGTAATTAGGGAAATTAGTATTATAAGTTAGTACTGTAAGAAGTGAGATAAAGGGAATTTCACGAAGGGGAACATTTAAATGAGAACAAGATCATTTAAAGAGAGATAAAAAAAAAAACCTTGCACTAATAATAAATAATAATAATAATAGAGAAATTTCACACGGTACGCCCCAAGCATACTCTCGGTACGTTGCTGACCATATTTTCAGGAGTCTGTGTTGGTTAAGAGGCGGAGTATGTGACGATTTAAATTGTAACCATTATTAAAAAAAGAAAGAAATAAAAAAAATTAAGGTTGCGAGCCATTAACCATTTAAATCTCACAATAATAATAAAAAACATGTAGGTACTAAGTGTGAAAGGAAGAAGTAATTAATAAGGGCCAAGAAACTGTAATAAAAAGGCACATTGTAAATAATTATTATTGTCGTATTTAACCCTTGCTTGATATCAGGCGCCTACCTGTTGATTCCGGACTCGACATGTATTCCGAGTCTTCTGTAATTAAGAATAAAATAAAAAACTAATGTTAATAATTAAAGAATCTGAAGACACAGATAGTCACTAAAACAACTCATTTAAATTATGTATTTTTATCTAGAGATAGTTTGTATAAATAAAAATGTTTATTTAGAGAGAGACAGGGACTATATTCTCGCGGAATAAACACCCCACTACCCCGTGCAGTACCAGTGGAAGCGGGCGAAAAATCTATCGCTATGAAGACTCCAAGCAGTGCACACGCACGAGCAAAAGCTCTGTTGGAATGTTGTGTGATTTGTTGTTAGTTTGGCTTATTTCAAATGTAGTTTATAAACTGCTACACTAAAGAGTGTAACATGTAACATTAATTAAAAATCAGAAACGTGGTAACAAGAAGAAATATGTGACAACAAAAGTACGAGTATTAATAACGATGAGTGCTAACTTCACCAACTGACGACACTTTTCAACATCCTACCTGGAGATGTGAGCTACCAGAATTTACAACTCTAGTAGACCCGACAGAAGATGCAGTTCGACACATCAACGAAACTACGCCTACCATCGTAGAAGGTTCGACCTAGACTGCAGACGTTTAAGCCTTTAATGACTAAGACCAGACCTAGATGAGGACGACGCTTTTAAGGATTCCCAAGATGGACACTCCCGGAGGAAATTTCTACATACCAAATGAAAGGTGACTCGATAGCACGTCTATCGAGGAATAAATAATAATTATAATTGTAACACAATACATTTTAAAGGAGAGACTTTTCAGAGACGATTAAACTTGTAAAGATAAAAAAAATTAACTCTAAGAATTTAATGTAACTATTCAGACATCATACATTGTAACAGTTTAAATCTTAATGTATCGTAGTATAATTAATACCATTCTTCAAATGGGATAATAATGAAGCATAAAACTAAAGGTCTTGCAAGCTAATATCATGAATTGAATATAATTAAAAGTTTGATGACTAAATACCTAAGGTTACCCGGATCCGTGGTATTGCTAAATAAAATCTGTTGTGATCCCAAAGTTTAAATAAAGAATTCAAATAACTTCAATAATTCAATTAGTAAAGTCATGGGATCTATCTTTTGAGTAAATGTTATTTTTTTTAAAATGTTTAATAAAGAGAAGTCTTCTTGTTACACTCATATACTGAGTACATAAATCAACAGTTTTCCCATCCCCTGATTCCTTTTATATTTACTCTGTGTTGTTCTGATTTAATTTCAGCTCGTCGAATAAGGCAGCCTGAATAATTGGCAGAACCAATTATTTCGGGTTCCCTAAGTTATAACACTAGAGAAGATGTTATAATAGGGGAAAACACTCAAATGAGTTTCTATTTACGTGTGTTTCACAACAATGGTTTGTGAATACTTTCTCGTCTATCACAAAGCGTTTGCAATTTGCAAAGGACGTTTTACACGCGTGTACAAACTCTTAAAATTCATTGTTGCTAAATAGACAAAGTTCTATACAAACTAAAAAAAAAGATAAAAAATAAAAAATGATTTATTTTTACGTCAAAGATCTAAATTTAGACTATGAAACAGTACCGCACACAGAGTGTTAAAAATTTATTATTTAAAAACGAATATCAAAGTAACATTCTAGCTTTTTTCAAACATTTAAATTAGTTTGTAACTGAATTTGTAAAATTCTTGAATATACTCTATACAAGTTCTCCTTAAGTCTAATCCAATTCAATAACACTCGAACTCAAGTAATGTACAATATTTACAGATGAGGATCAACCAAAGTTCACTGTTTTCCTAAGCCTAGTCTTCTTTTTTTAATAGCTAAGAACTTTTCAACCACTTCGTTGATATTAGTTTTCTGTGTCTCTTCATGCTCAATGCTTAACAGTGCCAAGTCACTCAACCGAGTTTGGGCCGTGGTACTTCTTAAGTATGACTTAATTAATTTAAGTTTTGAAAAGCTTCTTTCCGCTGTAGCTGTTGTGACAGGTATGGTTAAATAAAGCTGCAAAGCTGTAGTTAAGTCTGGGAGGCAACTCATAAGGCAGCTGTTTTCTTCAACCAGTAAATTCATCATTTCTCGAATGCTTTTCTTGTGTACAATTTCTTTGGCCATCAGAGCTTTGAAGGATATTACTTGGTCAGGCAGTGATGTGGAAAGGTCACCAGGATACACATATACCAGAGCCTTACTTTTCTCCACTATTGTCTCTTATGAGAAGTTTACTAAATTCTGAGGCGTCACGAATGAAAACCTATCATCAATGCAACGCAATCCTTCGAATCTCATTTGTAGCTGAGCTATTACAATATCTAGTGTTGCATTGAAAACTTTTACTTCAAATGATTTCACTGGGTCGTCAATTCTATGGTCAACTAATAATTCAACAAAGAAGCGTTTTACAACTCGCTTACGCTTATTTTTCATGTTACAAGTTATGTCCCATGGGCCAACTGTTTAGCATCAGCAAGAAAGCCGGCAAAGTCCTTTCTTAAAACTTTTAACTCATCACAAGCGCGGCTTAGAAACTGCCACGCTCTGCGTAGGTCAACAGTTGGCCTCTGTAGTGCTTTTGAAGTTATATTTACATTCTCTAAATTCTTAGTTTCAAGGCAGAGCACAAGAATAAATTCAAAGTTTTCCAGGTGGTTTCTAATTGCTAATGCTTCTTCTGCCTCGTGGTTTTTTTGAGCTGTACAGAATAATTTCTGTCAAACACTTAATCACATTTTTGAGATCATTTCTTAAAGCTAACAGACAGTCGTGTCTAGAAGACCACCTTGTTGGACATAGCTTTTTTAAAGTTAGATTTTTGGCAGAGCTGTCTTCTTTAACGGCAGTGTTAAGTTCTTGCCATCTATGTAAGCTTTCACTGAAAAACACATAAGTTTTCTGAACTATGTCATAAAATTGTCTTATTTCAGAAATATTTGATACTGAATCATTGATCACCAAGTTCAGGTTATGTGCAGCGCAGTGTACATAATCCGCGTTTGGGTATATATCCATAATTCTTTTCTGTAACCCAGAGTATTTCCCGCTCATTGTTGCTGCACCATCATAACCTTGACCTCTACACTTACTAATGTCAGTTTCATTTGTTTTCAAAAAGTCTAAAATCTTACTTTGAAACCCCTCACTGTTGGGATCCTTTATTTCTTGAAATCCCAAAAAGGACTCGCTAATCACAGTTTTATAATTGCCAGGAGATTCTTCTACTATGTTATTGTATCTGATTACAACACTCATTTGGGAAACTAAAGATAGTATGTTCAAAAAATTTCCACTTTCAGGATTTATTTCATGTAATGATTCTCTATGGCCACAAAACGGCAATGAACACAGTGCCATGGTTCGAATGACATCCACAATCCGTATGAAAATATCTTTCCATTTTTTCCGCTCATCGGAAATTTGATCAGCTACCGTTTTACTCTTTTTCCAAGTGGCATACGTGAGAGAAGATTGTAAATGAGCATTGCTACTTTCATGAACTTCAATTTTTTTACTGAGACCTTTCCAATCTCTAATATTGCCTTCACGCGAGCTTTGGGCATCAGCACTTTGGCTGAAAAGCCAACATGGTAAACAATAGACTCCATCTAGATTACGAGAGTAACAAAGCCAAAACCTGTGAACAATTTGGCCTGCTGCAGTTTTGAAAGAATAATATGCTGTACTGAAAGACCGCTTAGAAACGGAATCCTTCGGGAAAGGACCCTTTGGTTGACAAGGTTCACTTAACGTTATTAACTTTTTCACCTCGTCTGTCATTGTAGCTTGATTTTTATAGAATGCAATATCTGTCTCAAAACTTTGGCAGTTTGGATCGGAAGGACCTGCTAAACTAGTTTTATTTGCGTGATTACTTACAACTTCAGTTGGTTCAAACTGATTTTCTGGTCCAGGTATGTCTTCGGACTGGCGAACACATTCAATGCCTAGCAGTTATTCTTCTTGTTCATGTTGCAGTTGCTTATTTGTTTCTGTAGTTGTATCACGTGTATCCAACAGACTGATGTTTAAATCAGGTTTATTGTCACTGTCACAATCAACTTCAAGTCCGATTTTTGTTTCTTTTTCATTACTTGCACTTGGCCCGGGTTTGGGTTGTTCAGCTTCACATTTTGATGATTTTTTTAAAAACTGGTCGAGTTTTGAAAGTTTACTTTTAGATTCTTTTCGTTGTTTTTGCAGTTTCCTTTTCTTAGCACCACTTAAATATTCACGCTTACTTTCCATTTTATAAACTCTGTCTCTAACACTCTAACTCTACACAAAATACAAAAACTAAAATCAAATGTTAAGTCATTAAACTTAAACGGCACTAAATTACGAAATGAATGCAATACAGTACTATCGCGCAGGAGATGCGACGCACTACTGAGTACTGAACTACGTTGTGTTGTGTTTGTTTATGGCTCCTCAGTGCCGAGTGACTCATCGCACCGGACGTATGGGCACCACAAGAGATAAGATAAGCTTCGCTTACAAACTACAAACAGTAATGTCATTTCGGAAAACGTAGTTTTTTTGCATGTCTATACACTTAAATAAAACGTATATTTCGTATTTTAAATACAAATTTGCCGGTAGTCGGATCCCATTAAAACTTTTTTCCTATTATAGCTCGTTTCATTTTTTTTTCTAGGGGCCAGGGGGCGGGCCCCCCGCGCCGCGGGGTCTGCGGGGGCTTTATCGCCGCCACTGATTTCATTGCAAAACACTAGTATTTTTAGTAAAAATGTTTAGCTTATTGCCTGAGCTAGTTTTTGTTCATTGCCAGCCTCAGCTACATTTTTATTATTTAATAATATTTTTAAATAATATATTTAATAATATTTTTAAATAATATATTTAATAATATTTATTACAACTCCATTTAGAAAATTTTTAAATAATTTACTTGTTTACTATGTATAAACAACTAAACTGCTGTGCTGTGGCATAAGTTACAATGGCACACCAGGTACAATACATAATGCTTGATGTATGAAGATGATGAGGATGATGGTGTCTGTTACTATGTTATTCTTCTTATTCTTCTTCAGGCTGTGGACCTTACGATCTGTTGCACACTCCTTGGTCCGACCATCTTTTCTTTGGTGTTCCAATATTCCGGTGTCCTTTTGGATTATAAACCAAAATTTGTTTTTGTATCCTGTTCTTATGCATTCTTTCAACATGGTCTGTCCAATCCTGTCTACATTACTTTATCCTTTCATTTAGGTTGTATATTCCAAGGATGTTCCTTATATTATCATTTCTTAGCCGGTCCTTCCGTGATACTCCTAGTACTGATTGTAAAAATCTCATTTTACTAGCCTGTATCCGGTTTTGGGTCTTTGTGTTCAGTGTCCAAGTCTCACTGCCATAAAGGCCGCATGGCACTGCCATCACTTTATAAAATTTCAAAAGAGTATCTCTTCTTTCACCTTTCCATTCAGTGTTTTTCTTACTGTTCCACACATGTGATTAAACTTCTCTATTTTTTTTCTCCACATCTATCTCACCAACATAAGACAAGTCATGTCTAAGGAACCTGAATGGAACCCTTTTGTACCTTATGCCTTTAAAAAATGGTTCAACTTACCATAATATCCCCCAACACTCACCCCCAAATTGCTTGCTGGATCCACCACTGGTCTGTGCTATAAACAGTGCTCAAACTAAAAGACTTAATGATAAGTTGAATGAAAATGTAATTGAGCTCAATAATGGACAACATGACATTAGTACTTATAATAAAAGTACTGAGTACAAACATCTGAAAAAACATGAACAGATGTTTTGTTTTTACACTTTTATTGAACCAAAAATCATGTGAAAAGTAAATGAAACTTTTATTATTATATATAAAAACTTTCACAAATGAACTTACTTTTGTTCTCACTTTCACAAACGTTTCAAGGTGTTGTGCCTCTTCCTCAGTGTCGGAAGAGGCACTGAGGAAGAGGCACAACACCTTGAAACGTTTGTGAAAGTGAGAACAAAAGTAAGTTCATTTGTGAAAGTTTTTATATATAATAATATTAGTAAAAGTGAATGAAGAGGATGAATCAACAAGATATTTATGAAACTTTATACAAAATGATGGTGTTTGCATCATGTTATCAGTAGCCATGAGTCACGCCGCATGGCACTGCCATCACTTTGTAAATCTTTATAACAGCATCTCTTCTGACCTTTCCATTCACTGTTCTTCTTATCGTTCCACACATGTGATCAAACTTCTCTATTTTTGTTATCCACATCTATCTCACCAACATAACACAAGTCACGTTCAAGTAACTATTATTATTCTTATTATTCATTTTCAGTGTTTGATGGCAATTGTGGTGATATCAGCAGCGTTTGCTGAACCAGCCAGCGGCAGGAGAAACTCAGGTGGCAGTAGCAGCAGCAGTAGCAGTGGCGGTGGTGGTGGTAGCAGCAGCAGTAGTGGAGGTGGCGGTGGCAGCAGTAGCAGTAGCAGTAGTGGTGGGCACAGACGTGCAGGACATTATGGTGGATAAGGCAGATAAAGAACTGCTGGTGGAAGGAAGTACCGTTAAGAAGCCCAATGCAACACCCCCTTGCGCAATGTAAATGCAATTATTTTTCACAGTTTAAGAACGTTTTAATAAAAACAGTATAAACATATTAAGTGTTACTCATTTTCCTGACCACTATATGTTTTACTGCCTTTCATAGTAAAGACCACTATATTAAAGACCAAATTCCCTTTGCTTTTATTTATCAGGGCCGCCGCTAGGGTGCTTGCCGCCTGTGTGCAGTTTTACCTTTGCCGCCCTCCTGAATATACTTTTCATATATATTTAATATTACTATTTAGTACTATTAATATTATATTAAATACCACACTCCACTACAGAATCATAGCTTCAAGCAAAGATACATTGAACACACAAAGACACTACACTACAGTACAGAATCCACCTTTGCAAACCACCTCATTGAAGCAAACCACACATACAAAAACATCGACAATAACATGGACACTCTACACCTACACACAAAAGGCCGAAAACTAGACACTCTAGAACAATTGGAAATATACAAACACACGAAAACACAAAAACGACATCCTAAACGAACAGACACAATTCAAATCACACGCATTATTCGAACATATCGCACCCCACACACACAACATCGATCTTACAAAAGTCGATACCTTCGCCAACAACAAGACAGACAGTGGTCCCAACGGCAGCCTCTGAAGAAGCTTTTTAAAAGTGAAAACCGGTTCAGCCTATAAGGTGAAATGTTTACATTTTTACCTATAAAAAACTTTGTGTTCTGAGTCAGTAGTGAATTAATTATATTTATTTATTTAATATTATTTTAGTTAAAACTGATATAGACATAAATAGTAAAATTGACAAAATATAAATATATTTTTCAAAAACTTATTTAGCTGAGTACTTACATGATATAGGTGGAACATGTGCTCATAGAAGTGTTGAATACATTTTCAAAAATATAATACCATACTTTATTTGCATCTTTTCAGAGATTTTATAACACTGTAGATTATTAAAAGAACGCTTTTCACACTTTGGTTTCAGAAAATTGTTTAATAACATTGCTCAAATTGATTGCCTTACACATTTTATGTTCTATGGATAGAGTAACTAGGGCTGATAATCTTTCTTGACTTATTGAAGACCGTAGTTTTTTAGAATTTTTAGTTCAGAAAACGAATGTTAGCCTGTTGCCACTGTAACTTGGCTGATGCCAGTACACTGCGGCAATGCTAACAAAACAAATATAAAGAACAGTTCAATAAACGTTAATGTCATATACCTAGACCTAGTCGGTATTAATTGTTTTAATTTATTTTGGAATATCTGCTGATGAATTTAGCAGTATACGGCCACCCCTTTGGTACGGCCGACTGTGTGCGGTCCACATTTCGCACATATGGTAGCGACGGCCCTGGTATTTATTTACTCATTGTTTATTATGTATCCTAACTGTCAAAAAATGCTAACTACAGTTTTATAAAATTTAAGATATGCATCTCATGTTTGATCTTTCAAACAGAAAATCAAAACATGCCATTATCATTTTCTATTAAATTAAAATAATTGTAATTCTTGCTATTCAAATTATGATGTAGTTGCAGTTAAATTTACTAGTTGTTATTAATTCCACTGAAAATCAGTACTTTACTTTATTGTTATTACTGTTACTTAACTTTTAAATAAATTTTCCTGTGCTGGAGGAATTGAAGTCTGGTTCAAAAAAATTCAAGTAGTCAGAATTTATGGATAGGCTCTCTCTTCCACCGTAAAATTCAGTTATTTAGTAACATATTTAAACAACCAAGATATCACTGTATTCACATTAAAAGGCTTAATATTTTATATATAAACCATAATTTGATAAAATTATAATTGACAAAGCTATTAGTGATCACAATTAATGAGGCCGCTATTTTAAAGTTTGAGATTACATATAA
Organism: Magicicada septendecula; assembly: GCA_034769895.1. Classification (NCBI taxonomy): domain Eukaryota; kingdom Metazoa; phylum Arthropoda; class Insecta; order Hemiptera; family Cicadidae; genus Magicicada; species Magicicada septendecula. Next base: position 489,466,325 of record CM068370.1, on the reverse strand, counting down.
TCGTGATTTTTATTTAAATTAAAGATTATAAATATTGTAACGAGTCGTATGATGTCCGCCTTGTTTAAGCCCCGCGAGGGAAGCCAATCTATAGCGAGTAGCTTTGTTTGTACTCTGTAAAAGTGTATGCTTGTGTGTTCGCCTCACAAGTAGTGGTCGTTACTTTATGTTGCGCTGACGATGTCCGTAGCGATACTTCGAATTACCAGTACACGCGAGTGGAAACCTTACCTGTTCTTCAAAAGGTGTTCATAAATCCCGGGTGGTGCCAAATTGTTTAATTAAAACAATTAAATTAAAATATAGGACGATTAAGCGCTATGACGGTATGGAGAATTCAAATTTACTCCCGCCTTTGTTCGACCTTCTTAATCGAGCGGTTATTTCGCCGAGTTTCCGACATGAGCGCTTGCCGTCACCCTTGTTTTTCGCTAAAATACACAAATATTATAATACACTTTCCTATGGAATAAAGAACAGTGGTTACAACTCTGTACTAGTTTATTTAATTGTGATTGGTAATTATTCAGTGTTATACAAAATTATATTTTGTTATTCAACAAATTTGCACTGGGAATTATTATAAGACAAAAATCTCAAGGCTGGCGAAGTGACTGAACGAATTATTCAGTCAGACATGGCGACTGAAATCGTTTGTTTACAGTTAATTTCGTTCAGATTCTGGATTCTTGTGATTACGAAAAAAATATTAATAATGATTACAATAAAGTACACTACCTTACATTAATTGCACTTAGGTAATATAATGTGTAATTATAATTTGTTCCTGAAGTGTGGTAAAGTGTGTTTCAAAAGTTCGTAATTTTCATACAGGTATTTTTCTAGTTAACATAAGTTTAGTGTTTTATTTTTTTATTAATCTTTGAAAGAAATAATATCAGCTTATAGTGAGAGTTCAGATTGCTGTGAGAAAAATTTAAAGAGAATTTAATTCAGAAATTCGGGTAATTTAGCAATACTTATCAACTCAGTCGACTTGAGGTGTACTGTCATTCAGTTGAAATGGGTTGGGGTCTTCAGTAGTCTTCAATCTTCAATTATCTTGGAACTTAAGTACGTCTGGCTTCTCTTTCATATTAGTTGTTGAAATTTATTAATTTGGAATTTGTTAAATTGGTCCTTGGCATCAGTTAAATGTTCTAGTCCTTCATCAGCTTCTTACGTCTTCATCTTTTCGAATTTGGATCACTTTTTAAACGTTTTATATTAAAATTTTGGTCATTTTCGGCCTGGCGTCTATTCCTGTTGAGTGTCGAGAATGGAATAATAGGTTCTAACGGAAAATTCATAAATAACGTTTCAGTTGTCATGGTAACTGATAGATTCTGATTGGCTGAACTTGACTTAAGACCATTGTTATCATATTTGAATTTTTATTCAGAATTACTGTATATCTTCAGATTGCTATTATTCTTCAGTCTTCCTCTCTATGTATTAAATATTATCACTACTGTTCGTATTTTCTTTCAAAGATCATTTTGACATCCCACAAATCTGGGTTTTCTTATATATTATTGTTTGAACATTTATGTTGATATTATCTAATTACATTTCTTTCTTATTTTATGTCCTTAGTTTAACATTTATCTTTTATTGTGATTCACTAATTATCCTTGACTAGTTATTTGCCTTGATTTGCTAATTTCCTTGTTAATTTCTTACAATTTGTTGTTAGTGGTTTTATACAGTTAGGCATTTCATAGGCCTTATTTACTTATTTTATACTAATTACTTATTAATTTACTCTCATACATGTTTTGTGTTGGTATTATAAATGATTTGTTTACTTGTTGACTTGTTTTGGATCTGTTTTATAATAATTGAATGTTTTCATTAGTTTCTACATTATGGTTTGTTTATTATTTTCTAACTGCCCTTCAGTATTATTAGATTTATACTACTTTATCTTTTTTCTTATTTATTTTGCCAGTGTTTATTATTTGGCAATTATGTACTATTCTCTATAAAATATAATATAACATTTAGGTTTATGGTCTGTGTAATCCCTTCAGCCATATTCCTATTCATAGGTTTAATCGAACAATTCTTTAACAGCTATTATGCAACGTTTGTTTACAATTTGTTTCATTCTTAATTATTTTTTGGGTGATAAACATCATCACACCATTCAAATTTCCTTAACTGACTATCCCTTAGAATATAGGGTGTTTATTGATTTTGCCTTTATTTTCTTTACTATATTTTTTCTTATATAAACTTTACTCTCTAGCCATGGTAACACTAACTTTTGACCTTCCATGGGATCCCTTCCCTGAATACCATTGTATCCCTCATTTACAGTTAATCTTAATACTATCATTAACAAAATTCTTATTGAATAATAATGTTCACCATTAAACCTTTAGTGTTCATCACAGATTATTGAGTGTTTATACCTATCAATAGGGTTTCTTATTATTTTGGGGTTTTACACTGTCACTTTGCACTTCTTATATTTTATTTTAAGTGTTATTAGTGGGTAATCCCTAACATTACATTTTCTTTGTCACTTACTTATGTTCACTATCTCACTATCTCTCTCTTTACAAAGGTTAGTTATACAGTTCCTTATAGAGTCCTTTATTACATTTAAACTCTATTTCTTTGGTTAGTGTACTTTTAGTTTGTCATTACTTTATCGGGTTTTATCAGTTATCATTTACGTTGATTATTTAGTTGATACTAATAATTATCTTTTACATCTGTTATTTATTGGTTTCTTTCTCATTATTATATTTGAGTGTAACACTTCTCCTTTTTTCTTCTATATCATTTGTTTGTGTTTTATCCTTTGATTTCATTTTATTTCCTTTATACTTGGTTTGTTTCACTTTCATTTTCCTTCTTCTTCGATTTCATTTTATTTTGGTTTTCCCCTTCTCATTTGGTTTTATTTTATTTGGTTTATCTATTGATTCAATCACTTGGGTTGGGTCATGTAGTTGTTTGTCGCGTCATCGTCATTTTATTTTCTTTAGTTTAAACATTTTATATAGTTGATTTCATCGTTTTTTCCCTGGTATTGTGGTGGCTTGTTTGTGTTGTAACAGTATATACCTTATCAAATTTAAATAAGATGTCTCAATTTTTTTTGAGATAGACTATAAAGTTTTCCTTAAAAAGGACAAAATGGCAGCCAGCCATGAAACAAGACGTTTCCGGTAGCTGTGTTTATAGGAACTTGTTTCTTATATTGATGCACAGAATCCAAACATGTACAGTAGAGGTGGGCTAAACTGTTATTTAAAAAAATAATAGGTATGAAAATACCGTTCCAAAAAATAACAGGTACAAATACCCAGTGGTGTAGAGGAGCCGGAGCAGGGCGGAGCGGCGCTCCGGCACAGTTTTTGAAGGCGGAACGGCGCTCCACCTATAGATAATGGAACATTACTACTTACGTTTTGTTTTTATTGGGTTTTAGCTTGATTATTTTTTTTTAATTGATAATGATTTGAGTTAAACTCAATGGTAATGGTACTTGTACAATAGGATCCGATGTTCTCAGAGACCTATTATGTCTTTGTCTTTCCCTTCCAGTCCCGCTCCCTCCACCCGACAGTCGGCTGTTGTCTGCAGTCTACACTCAGTCACACGTTCGCTTTGCTGTGTGTAGTGAATTCTGATCGGGACGGTCTGGTGTGTGTATAACCTCAACCTGCTCTTTTGATCGTGGTTTTGGTACGTTGAAAGTGCTATTTGAGCACCAGAATAAGTGAATAACTGTTTCTTATAGTTTTAGCGAGTGTAACGTCCTCTTTTGCTCCAGAAACGTCGCTATTACGCCCTTATAAGTTATAACAGTAATAAACTAATAACTATTATCTTTGTGAAGAATTTAAGTCATTAATACTATGTACTGTACTTTTGTTTTGTGAAGTCATGGAGGCTAAACCTAAACAAACAACTATAACTTCATTTTTGTGTGCCCCTAATAAACTCGCCGATCATCATAGTGTACATATTAATGAGACCTTCAAAGATGGTAAAACAGATGAACCCAGAACCTCTAAGGACAAACAAAGTCAAACTCAGTGGCCCGCCATTTGGACGGAAGACATGTGGGATAGAAAGAAGGCGGCTTTTCCTTGGACTGACTCCAAAGAAGGTAAATTAGGATGTAAAATATGTTTTGAGGTAAATAATCTGGGGGCCTTTAAAAAAGAACATGTTTCTTTGTCTCGTGAGTGGCGCTCTTATCAAGTTAGCTGTTATGGTTCAAACAGAACAAACCAACTTAAATCACTAAGGAAAAAAATTGTTGAACACAAGCAGTCAAAGGCACACAAAACTGCTCAAACAATTGACACTTCAAACAAAACACCTGTGAATCAAGTGATTGATTCTATAAATGCAGCACACCATGAATCAACAAAGGCTATTTTTAGGTCAGCAAATTTTATTGTTAAGAACGGCCGGCCATATAACGATCATTTTGGTTTACTTGTATTGCAAAAATTAAATGGAGTAGACATCAGCGTAGGCCTTCACTCAAGGTACAGTGCAGTAGAAATTATAGATCATATTTCAAAGGAGATGAAATTGCGAATTTTAAACAAGGTTAAGGAAATTTCTGGGAATATTTCACTTATCATTGATGAAGCTACCAACATCAGTTGTAAGTCGGTGGTAATTGTTTACTTAAAATGTGAGATAAGTAAAGAACAGCCCCCAAGCACTTTATTTTTAGACCTAGTTGAGCTTGCTGAAAAAAAAGCCGACTCTGTTTTTAGCAGTGCACTAAAGTGCCTTGACAAATATGGCTTTGACAATGAGTATTGAAAACAAAACTTGATTTCTTTTACAAGTGACGGAGCTAGTGTCATGCTAGGAAAGCACTCTGGTGTGGCAAGAAGGTTTTTATCTTTGTACCCTAATATTATCATATGGCACTGTATGAATCACAGACTGGAATTAGCCATTGCGGACGCTGTAAGTGAAGTAGCCGGAGTAAACCATTTTCAAGCATTCATGGACAAGCTTTACACTTTGTACAGTACATCTCCAAAAAATAAGCGAGAGTTGAAAGAATGTGCACAAGAGCTTGATACTCAAATGAATAAGATAGGCAGAATTTTAAGCACGAGATGGGTAGCTAGTAGTTTCAGCTGTATGGTTTGGTTACCAAGCCTTAGCTAACCACTTTTCCAAAGCAGTGAATGACCCTGATAGAACACCAGCTGAAAAAAGCAAGTATAATGGTTTGTTGAAGAGGCTGACTTCTCATAATTTTTTACTAAACTTAACCTTTATTTTATATAATGCATACGCCCCTGCATTAACCTTTATGTTCGATGTTCTCGCTGAATTGGCTTTGTTGTCTGAAAGTCTGGAAAACAGAAGCACGTCTGTTGTATTTGCAGACAAACTGATATATAGATCAGTCAGGTATCTGGAATCTTTAAAGGAAAAGCCAGGAACAAGAGTACTGGAAGCACAAGTCGCCATGAAAGAAGGTAGTTTTGCTTCTGTTAAGTTAAATGATAATCCAAAAATCGTATCATTCAATGGCCAGGAATTGATTTCTAGTGTAATCAATAACTTAAAACACAGAATGTTTGCGACTAGCTTAGAAAAAGAAGAAGTCGAGTACGAGTACAAGGAGCTTTTAGATGACTTTAAAGCATTGGAACCCGAGTACTGGCCAACTGAGAGTCCTTCTTTGTTTGGCCAAACTCAAGTGGAGCGGCTTTGCAAAAGATTTAAGCTGAACATCAGCAAAACTGTGATTGCCTACAGGGATTACTTGGACAACAGTAGACGGGTGCCTGATGGACTGCAAGAACTACTAAACTGCACTAAAATAATACCCTGCAGTTCAGCTGACTGTGAAAGAGGTTTCAGCAGCATGAACAACATAATCACACCATCAAGAAACACATTGACAGTAAGCCATGTCTCAGCTCTATTGTTTATAACACTCCAAGTTCCACCTCTGTAAAAATGGGAGCCTGAGCCATCGATCAGCAGCTGACACAAAAACGAGAGTAGCAGAAAATCCAAACAAAGAAGAAACTAAGGTTAAGGGTGATGCATTTTTGAGTCTACTTTAGATATCGTCACACAATTTTCATGTTTCTGTATCTCAAAGAAATTATTTTTTCTATAACCTTGTATGATGTTTATAACTTGGTACTTAAAACACTAAATAGGCTAAAATAAACAATTATTATTATTTGTTCATACCAATTTATGTTAGCCTAATTTAAATAAATAAAATGTCCGTTCATTTATACCTGAAATTTTATTTTGACACCCACCACCCCCATCCCTGAAACTGAAATGTAAATTTGTATTAATATTAATATGTTATTTAAAAATGGTGTTACATAAAAATTTTCAATATTACGAATAATTAATCTGATAGTTTCAATTATTACTATAAAAGGTATTAGTACTGGGGGTGTACTGTGTACCCACAAAAATTTGAATTTTTCCTCAAAATAGCATTGAAAACCTTTTAAGATGTAGCAGGAAAAACTGTAGGCCTACTCAGAGAGCCTCAAAATTCACCATTTTGTTCCTGATTTTCAAAAAATTCCAAGGGAGGCCCCCCGGCCCCCCACTTAATGGGGGCAGGGTTGCCACTCTATCTGGAATTCTGGAAATCATGGAAAACTCATGGAAATGCATTTCACCTGTAAATTTCATTGAAATATCATTGAATTTTTATAAAGATCTGGAAAAAATCATAATTGAATTAAAACATTTAATAATAATATTTTCGACTCCATGATTTCCATAAATACTTTTTTGCAAATCATTAAACATAGTTTCTTATAAGATACATAAAGTTAGCGGACCAACCTCGGAATTTGAACACCGTAATTGGACCATAATTTGCTGTAAATGTGTCGTGGAAATCATTTTTTCCACAAAAAAATGATTTCCACGACAAAAAAACGATTTCCGCAACAAAAAATGATTTCCACGACTAATTTATGGCAAATTATGGTCCAATTGCGGTGTTCAAATTCCAAGGGGTGGGCCACGCTATTTACCACGTAAATCCATAAGTAAACTTGATAAATCAAATGGTGTATCTTAGTAAATGTTATTAAATCTTAAGGTGAATCTTGGTATATCGCTATAAATATTATATAAAAATTAATGAAGGGCACAGCAAAACGTTAAAAAAAATTATTTAAACTAATATTCGTTGCAATAATATTAAAATAAATCTATTACGTATTTACCTGTATTTACGGATTTACAAAGCACGGATTTACCAAAAATTTACTAATTTACCATAAAACACATTATTTTTATATGTTATCCAAGACGCTTAAACAATGATCATTATACTCTGGATTGACCCAAAGCTCAGCTAATTAATAAATTATTTACCTTAAATTGTTTAAGCTAATTGTTTAATAAATTATTTAAACTATAAATCTTGTAAATTAGCGAATTAAGCCAGTATATCACAAAAAATTCGAAAAAATCCTAAGATCAACTTTCAATAACCCTAAAACCGATAATTATTGTCGAAATTGACGATCTACATAGAAAACTGTTTAAGAAGTTGTTTAAATAATAATTCTTGCAAAATTATGAGATTCGTCCAACATATCACAGACGACTCGAAAACAATCTCAACATAAACTTCCAAGAACCTCGAAAACAATCATTTTTGTCGGGATTGGCCATTTGCCTTGGAAATTGTTTTAAAACATGTTTAAACTAACAATATTGCATAATTATCGGTTTTAGGATTGTTGAAAATTGATCTTAGGATTTTTTCGAATTTTTTTTTATATACTGTACTGGCTTAATCCCCTAATTTTGCAATATTGTTATTTTAAACATTTTTTAAAACAATTTGCAAGGTAGATGGTCAATCCCGACAACAATGATTGTTTTCGGGGTTCTTGGAAGTTTATGTTGAGATTTTATTCGAGTCGTCTGTGATATGTTGGACGAATCTCATAATTTTGCAAGAATTAGTATTTAAACAACTTCTTAAACAGTTTTCTATGTAGATCGTCAATTTCGACAATAATTATCGGTTTTAGGGTTATTGAAAGTTGATCTTAGGATTTGTGATATACTGGCTTAATTCGCTAATTTACAAGATTTATGGTTTAAATAATTTATTAAACAGTTAGCTGAGGTTTGGGTCAATCCCGAGTATAATGATCATTGTTTAAGCGTCTTGGATAACATATAAAAATAATGTGTTTTATGCTAAATTAGTAAATTTTTGGTAAATCCGTGCTTTGTAAATCCGTTAATACAGGTAAATACGTAATAGATTTGTAAATCCGTAAATACGGTAAATCCATAAATAGCGTGGCCCACCCCTTGTCAAATTCTGAGGTTGGTCCGCTAACTTTAGGGTAGAGACCACAGTAAATGACACCTTTACGTTTCTGGCCACGTGTGGGTATTTCGTTAATTAAAAAAATATCGAATAACGCTAGAGACTTGAAAATTTCAGAACCTTATTCTGCTACCTATTTGCTCGCAGTACGCAAAAAATTTTTTTGAGATATTCTTATTTTAAAAGAAATAAAATTTTTTTTAGTAACCAACAGCTCTAAAACTGCATTTTCTTAGTTTGGATACTAAGGAAACCTGGTAAGTAATTTGTGAAATTTATTGAAATAAGCAGTGCTATGATAGTAAAAAGATTTTCAGCATGTTCAACATAAAATAAACTTTAAGTTAATAATATTTCTGCATGTACTATTCCTTTATATTTTTGTAAAAATTGGTGGCCATGACTGTGTTATCGAATAGACCAATTATTCAGTTCTGGCCATAGGTGCAACAATAGTAAAAAGTTTTCGATGGTGCATTTTCGCCGTAGGCCTGCTCAAGCAAACGACGTGATTCAGCTGCATTTTTTTTCAAGTTAAAGCAGAAAAGCAAAACTTCCCGCAAATGCTGTTTATTTGGCACAAAACTCGACATCTTCGTTGTTGGAAAACATATTTTCGCGTTGCGATATATGTTGGTATTATGACTGGTTATTGATAACAGATGTCCAAGCTATTAAAAAACACAACTTCAGACATATTTGTCGACTACATGTGTCGTTAGCGCCATCCATGTGTGAAACCCAGAAACATAGTTGCGCACCTAGTATATATTCTATATAAAGCGTATTTATTGAGAGTTCTAAGAACTGTATGAGACGGTTGAATAAGTATATTTTTATATTTTGTAAACATGTATATATATATATATATATATATATTATAATAAAAAGAAATGGAGTCGTGTGTTGTATGTTGTCGTGTTGTTATTTGTCGGGCGTTACACTCCGCGCACTTTGTGATACTTACTGATGACTGGTTCCTCTGCGATGATGTCGTCCTGCAAAACAACTTAAGCTACTATGTGTATGTGGGCGCCACTTGGAATCTTTTGTTCCAAGAAATTTATTAAAATTAAATTTTGATTTTCTTAGCAGTTAGTTTAATTCTATGAAAAAATGTGAACAAGACAGTTTGAGTTTGAAAAAATAACGTATGTTTTAATGAATCTTAAAAATCGTCTGAAGGACTAACATTCGTAAAAAATAAAATTGCAGAGTTACAAAAAATTATTATTGACAAGTTTTTTCTCCAATCAAGTATCGGCTAACAAATATTTTATTTTACTCAGTTGAAAAGCATGAGTTTAGTGTATGAAAAATCTTTATACTCAGGACGTGACTCCTTTGAACTACCAAGACAGATCAATAAGATGCTTTACAAAAAAATTAAGTGATTTGAAGGTGTGTGGCATGTGTAGTACAACTGTGTGACAAATTATACCAGGTAAAAATGACTTTAACTTTGAACAACTCACGTTCCGATGGGTAATTATTTCTCGCACTGGACACTTCTCTCGGGTACGTTTTCAATCTCGCCTCTTCGTGTTGACGTTCCTTGTGCACTGTGTAACGTCACAGAACGTTCCATAAAGGAAATTATTTGCATAGTAATTTATCATAAGAGGAAAGCGAGGTGAACAGTATCGAACCCAAGTAATCCTAAAAATTTTGTAATATTGTCTAATAATTAATATCATTAACATGAAAAAAACGACTAGACTATGACTAAGACTCAAACCCCATATATATTATTTAAGTGAAGAACAGTGTAAAACCAATAATATACTATAAGAGGGACAAATAATATCAGAAACAAGCAAAATGAGGTCATTAATTATTAAGTAATGTAACTCTGAATAGGGTATAAAAAACTATTTATTGTGAATTAATGGACAAGATCCATTATTATACTTTGTAATGTAAATAAAATAAATGTATTAAATGATTTGAATACATCATTAGAAAGGATCTAAGTTAAAATAAAAAATATATAAATGCTATGACAAAAAATATATGTTTAGGAGCCGAGTCCAATCACTCAGATTTTATGTGAAAATTAATTATTATAGAATTGAGATAAAAACTATATGTAATTGTCAAGTAGACAAAGATGAACAAATTATCTTAAATAAAGAAAGCTGTCAAGTGATTAAAAATGTATAAATACTCACTTATTTATACATTTATTTCATTTTTCGTACTTACCGTTGTTCCTAAGGGTCCCCCCAGAGCTCTATAAGCGAGATCAGAAACAGTGTGAGGTTACGAAATAAGTATGAATACACATTTTGAATGAAGAGAATTTAACTTTTCTTTTAATTTTGAATCATTTAAAAATTTGTTTATAAATTTTACATCTGAAATAATTTTGTGAGAATATATATATATATTGCCTGGTTATACGAAGGTCATCCTTAATCTATTTTACTCTACGGCTTACCTTAATGTTTTACACACACACAAGACTGCCCAGCCTGCATATTTAGTACACACCCAAACACACAAAAAAGTTATAAATCCCTGAACATTTTTTAAATGATATTTCCCCCCGTCAGCCACGCGGTCTTCTCACACGCACTCATTGTTCCGGTAAAACTTCTTATTATTGTCCGAAAATTGCACAGTTACGTTCTTTATTCTTTTTCTGGACCGCGGTCACACCAAATTTTTCTACTATTGCACTGGATGTCAGTTTAGAAAAGTTTTATTTCTGAGCCCGGTTGACGGGCGGCCTGCGCCGGCGAGAGTCGACAAAAGACTGACTGCGTCTCTCAGTTCCCCACTCCGGGAGTATTTTAGTCAAGACGACGGACATCAATGCCTTGTATGTAGTCGTCACAGTTTCGACTCATGCTAGTCATGTAGTTGTTGGAGTGACGATAGCAGACGATTTCAACTAGGCACTGGCTAATGTCATAAAAGTGGGTGGGACTTAAAACAGCACTTCCGCAAAGTTTTGGAGAAGGCGATGAATATTATCCTCTCTAGCCATCTTGGTTTTTCACCATCGCTTGGGTAGGCGCTCATGCGCGAATAGTGGCGTGTGTGCACTGCCACACCAGTACATATTTCTGCGAATTTTTAGGGTGGCGCGAATTCTCTGCCGCATTCCTCGACAACAACTGCGCCTTACTGCTTTGTTTCACTGTTCTGTTATACTGACAAATACGTTGCACAATAATACAGTTTTACAAATTTATTATACAAGTCCGCCCGAAAACGAAATAAGAAAAAATATATATATATATATGCCCCAAACGGTTAAAATAAAAACACCCAAAATTTGACCCGCTACAATACCCCCTCGATGAGAATTCTGCTGTCCACGACAGAAGAAATCTCATCGATAACCCCGAAGAGGACCGGTGAGGAACTAGTGCCAACAACCCCCTTGTTCTTAATCTCATGGGTACACGACCCCCCCTGGCTCAGCGACCATGGACTCATCTGAACGAGATCACTGGACTTCTCCGTAAGAGATCCCAACACCGAGAAATCGAACAGACTCGCACCACAGCGCGCCTCGCCTTCTAACATGCTACCCCCAAAATCCTCAATCCCTGGCTTAAATTATTCCAGATCCTCTACCGATATGTTTCCCCTTGTATGCAAGCTGGGCTGCCTTTAGCAGATACTGGGCTCACACACATTCACGTTACAGGTTACCATAACACATTAAAAATAAAACTTTCTTTTAAAATTTATCAAAAATTTAAAAAAAATCAAAAGTCAAAAAAAAATAATATTTTATCAAAAAATTCTCTTCCTTGTTTTTCTAAATTTTTGTTTCAAATGACTTAACCTAGACATTTCTACTAATCTAAACACATCCTTACTCTAACATGAGAACCACTTATAGTCTACCAATACAATGTAATGCAATAAAATAAACATGGTTAATGCACGCATAATAAAAGAATCATTATCTAAAATATTCATTCGCTGGCAGGCGAAAAATCTTTTTTTTTTTTTTTTTTTTTTTTTTTCAAAAAAAAATTAAAAATTTTCCAAAATTTTAAAATTCAAAAAAATTATTCATTAAATATTTATTAAATAACATTTATTAAAATTATTCAAATATTGGTTTGAATTAATCAAACAAACAAATTAAAATTGGCTTCCTACTATACAAGCTTAGTAGGTGTATGACCTCATCAGCTGATCGAAACTAGGTCAAGTCCAAAACCCTTGACCTACATATGTTATGTATGATTTCTGAAAATACACTGAACATCTGTAATACCCTACCTTGAAATACAAAATATAACAAAACAAAATATTTAAAACAAACAAAATATTATTACAAATAATAATCAAATTGGCATTTAAATTATTGAAAATAAACAATTCTTGACTTTACATTATTTTCACATTTTATCAAAATTCTGTCACTGGTTGAAAAAAATAAACAATTGTATATTCTTTATTATAAATTCCTCTCTTCAGTTAACAGTTTAATTCTACATTACTGTGGGTGTTGTAACTCATTTATTCTCATTTACTGTATTACATCGGTATACATACATAAACTTTATTCCCCTAACTCTACTATTGACTCTACTATTAACTTTTACTACATGACACCCATCTCTATAAAAATATCTATCAAAACACTCTAAATTCAATTTACCTCTGGCACCGCTCATCTTTGTACTAGGATGTGTGTTCCCTACCTGGCTATAACCATACGAGCCAATGCCCCTCCAAAATATCGGCAAACACTCACGCGAACTACTCTATTCTCGCCACAACGCCACACGTTGCTCACACCTTACCACCTCACCCTTACTACAAAATATCATCAACAAATATGTTTATATCTCATTCACATTACTCATCTCTACATATACTCACTACTACTGTGTCAACATCAATACTTCTCAAAATACTATAACATGTATAAGCTCAAAACAACATTACCTTATATCATCTCTACTAATTCAACTTTAACTTTGACAGATCTATATGTCACATAAAATATTTATCACCCAAAACTATCTTTTATTTGCTTTCATAATTATTATTTTGTTTCTCATTTTCTCAAGTTACTTTTTATCATTATTTTAAAACATATGTAATACATTGCAAACATTACATTGAACATTAATTACTTGGAACCTTTATAACCAATATACCAGTGACATCTTATTGCTGATCAGCTGATCCTATTGACATAATTAAAACAAATCTCATAATTGAACAAATTACATGGAATATACATATTCGGTTATCCATACTCACTTCTATTACTTTAATTGCCTGCCAGGCGTTTAATTATTGGCTTAATTTAAAGCATACACATATCATGAAAACACATAGTCTTATCAATGCCTATACCTAACATACAACAATGAAATAATACATTTAAAATCATAGCATGTAATGAACACCTTATATTACATATCTGACCAGCTAGTTAATTGAACAGAGCATAAGCAGTTTTATTGGATCCAACTTTGAATAAAAAAATGTTGTTATTAAACTTTACATTCGTGACTCCTTTGCGTCACCTCCCAGCCACACACACTATTTCAGATTATGGTGGACTGTAGCGCCCATTCGCTTCCACAGAGACTGTATATTTTGGAGCAGGTTTTACCTCTCCGTGTCTCTGCTTCCGCTATTAAGTTTTAAAATTATTGAACATCATGTTCTTGTTAATATTATACACCCTTAAAACGGTTCTACCACCGGTCTTGCTACCCCAAATCGGGCAGAGTGGCAGCCGCTGTTTCATAGTTCCGGGGATTTCCTCTAATTGTCACCCCCCAATGAATTTCAAATCTGTACCAATTTCAAGTCAGCTATGGTCAAGGGACTTGATATGACCATAGCTGGCCGCTAGCCAAAACCACGGTTAGTGCTGGTAAGACAGTAACCGCCCGAAAAGTCGAGGAAATCTAAACTTTCATTTCACTGCCTGTTATACATCAATACTATTATGTGCGACACGGTCATTTAGTAATGTGTGTAAATTTTAATTTACACGGATAAGGTGTGCCGCACATTTATCGCCATTTTGGCCTCCGATGGAGGTAACACTCACTGTTACCCCCAACCCATTTCGCTATCTAAGAGAGCACAGGCCACCCCCTCAATAGCCACTTAATAACTAACTAATTACTTAACAATTGAAAATTAAACTTTCTACAAATGCAGTTCAACACTCCATTGTTTCATCACTTCATTGAGCACCAATCAACCCCCTCAAATTACCCTTTAATCTTGTATAATAACAAGTTCTTTTATTTACTTTTTAAAAGTTTTCACATAGACACTTCTGCAAGTCCAGTCTTTCACTTTTCACTAACATTTTCTTTCTGACAAAATAATAAGTACCACAATGAATCATCTTATACAGTTACATCAAAATAAAATACATTTGTGTTGTTTTCTGAGGGAAAACAATTATTTGAAAATTTAAGTATTCAAATTCCAAATTTTTGGTTGTTTCATTTTACAATTTCTAAAATAAAACTAAAATATTTCGTGAAAAGAGGAAAGAAGAAAAAATATATATATACTACCTTTCCACGAAACTATGGGTCCCCCTCCCCGTTCAAAGTGTTGTGAGTTTTCTAATTTTAACCAATTTTGGTGGAGCCGGACCATCGTTGCGTTCACCGCCCGAAGGAAGATCCTCCAACCATGGCCCGTCTCCGAGTTCCGAATACCACGGCCAGGACTGGTAAGATCGTGACCGCCCGAAAATGGGGGAGACTCCCTTCTGTAAACATATAAAATCAGATTAAATTTCATTCACACAACAATAATTAATAACAATCCTGGTAAAATTCCTATGATGACCAATACAATTTCAAATTTGTAGCATTGTGTGTCCCTAAATATCTAACACTATCTCTGTGTGTTCCCTGTATTTCAAAATTCTTATTCCCTTTAACTCCCATTACAATTAACTCTGCTTAACTCACCTACCTTATTTCATTATCACCCAAAATCTATCTTTTTACAACGCTTCACCTTGATATAACACTAGAAAATTCCTCACTTCTCCCCTTATAATAACATACCTCAATTTGAATGTATTATCTGTTTAATCATCTACCAATCCTCATAGAATCTTAATTTCATAAAATCATTTAACTTCATTCTCAAACTTTCTTTTGTACGCCCTTAATTAAGTAATTATTTTTCAATTATTTAATTCAATTCTTTAACAGTTCACAATTATTTTCATCGCTTAATTAGTCTGTCAAATTTTATAATTATTGTTAATTAATACTGGTTAATTGCAAATTCAAATTAATTGATAATTAATGTTATCACTTTCTACTGTACATACACAAGGTTTACATAACATATAGTACACTATAATGTAGTACACAAATACACTTAACATAATGACATCAACACATAAAAAAAATATACAGTTCAATTCATTATTTCTTATCATTAACCACAAATCGTTCCATAAAACAATGCACTTCAAAACCACATTATTCATATCATTAAATGTTCATGAACAATAAACAATAAACAATTACCCCATATCGTCAAATAATAGTCTAATATATTTGTAACATAGATCATTCTTATTTATATCAAATTTATTAATATTATTATAATAAACCACTACTTCTACGTCATTCATTATCCCTTTTATTGGTTCATATACCTGTTCAATATTGGTCAATTTTGTCCAGTCTCCGTTGGTATTATCTGTTAACATTAGGTAAGTTATATTATCACCATTCACCTCATCTACTGGTGTCTCAGTTTCATTGCAAGGTGAGTACTCATTCTTATTATTACTTCTCTCTATGTCTAACTTTTCTACGAATTCTTCATAATTTCTCTTTACTTTAAAAATCTCTATTTCTCTCTCTCTCTCTCTCTCTCAAAACATTTCTCACCATCATACCAAGCTACACACTCTCTCTCAAAATATGCAGGGAATATTAACTCATCATTATGGCACCACCTCTGAAGTGCACAAAAAACCAAGGGAACTTTATCTGCAAACCTATACTTTTCCAAATACTCACGTGAAGCTATTTCTTCACCCCCCACTACAACATTACGGGAAAAATCTACCACCTGCATCCACTCTACCTGTAAATTCTTTCTACTCTCTTTCTCTGATTCCTCACACACAAACATCTTATTAACTTCTACTCTTTCTACAATTACGTTATCACTCTCAACATCTACACAATCATTTTCTAACACCATATTTTTATTCGTATTATCATTGTTACCACTGGTAAACCCATTATTTAAATTATCATTTCCCCTACTACTTACCCCGTTATCTTTGTTCGATTTTAATCTGTCTATTACTTTCTCATTTTCTAATTCTATTTCGCCTAACCGCGTCTCTATTTCACTTAATCTTTTATCATAAATACAGCCTTGTTCTTGAATTTCTGTTTTCACTTCATCAAATTGCACGTTAAGATTATTTTGAATATTTCTAATTTCGTTTTTCTGTTCGCTAAATTTCTCGTCCAGTTTACTAAATTGTTGATTAAAAAGCATTTGCATCATTCTTATTATTTCGTTATCTGCCATTTTAAAATTTTGTTTAAATATTTCTATTTCTTTCCAAAATG
The DNA here is from genome assembly GCA_034769895.1 of Magicicada septendecula. Lineage (NCBI taxonomy): Eukaryota > Metazoa > Arthropoda > Insecta > Hemiptera > Cicadidae > Magicicada > Magicicada septendecula. Next base: position 489,449,408 of record CM068370.1, on the reverse strand, counting down.
TTTTCGTATAATAAATATTACATATTCATATTATATCTAAAATGATTGTAAAATTTTCAACTGCGTATAGTTACAAGATAACCTTATTTTACGTGTTTTGTATTCTTTCGCTACCCAACTCTGTTTCTGACTTCTGGCTTATTTATATAATTATTTTATATAATGTCATTGTTCGGGCCGCCATTTGTATAAAAACTCACTTATTTATACATTTATTTCATTTTTCGTACTTACCGTTGTTCCTAAGGGTCCCCCCAGAGCTCTATAAGCGAGATCAGAAACAGTGTGAGGTTACGAAATAAGTATGAATACACATTTTGAATGAAGAGAATTTAACTTTTCTTTTAATTTTGAATCATTTAAAAATTTGTTTATAAATTTTACATCTGAAATAATTTTGTGAGAATATTGCCTGGTTATACGAAGGTTATCCTTAATCTATTTTACTCTACGGCTTACCTTAATGTTTTACACACACACAAGACTGCCCAGCCTGCATATTTAGTACACACCCAAACACACAAAAAAGTTATAAATCCCTGAACATTTTTTAAATGATATTTCCCTCCGTCAGCCACGCGGTCTTCTCACACGCACTCATTGTTCCGGTAAAACTTCTTATTATTGTCCGAAAATTGCACAGTTACGTTCTTTATTCTTTTTCTGGACCGCGGTCACACCAAATTTTTCTACTATTGCACTGGATGTCAGTTTAGAAAAGTTTTATTTCTGAGCCCGGTTGACGGGCGGCCTGCGCCGGCGAGAGTCGACAAAAGACTGACTGCGTCTCTCAGTTCCCCACTCCGGGAGTATTTTAGTCAAGACGACGGACATCAATGCCTTGTATGTAGTCGTCACAGTTTCGACTCATGCTAGTCATGTAGTTGTTGGAGTGACGATAGCAGACGATTTCAACTAGGCACTGGCTAATGTCATAAAAGTGGGTGGGACTTAAAACAGCACTTCCGCAAAGTTTTGGAGAAGGCGATGAATATTATCCTCTCTAGCCATCTTGGTTTTTCACCATCGCTTGGGTAGGCGCTCATGCGCGAATAGTGGCGTGTGTGCACTGCCACACCAGTACATATTTCTGCGAATTTTTAGGGTGGCGCGAATTCTCTGCCGCATTCCTCGACAACAACTGCGCCTTACTGCTTTGTTTCACTGTTCTGTTATACTGACAAATACGTTGCACAATAATACAGTTTTACAAATTTATTATACAAGTCCGCCCGAAAACGAAATAAGAAAAAATATATATATATGCCCCAAACGGTTAAAATAAAAACACCCAAAATTTGACCCGCTACAAAAATCAGTTAAAATAGCCAAAAACAGTATTAACTGAAAACATGTAGTAGACCTATAATATTTTAATATTTATGAATTTAATGTTGACAAAATGCAACCAAATTGTATTATAAAGTTGAAATACAATATAATGTGACTATACTAATATATTTGACTAACTTAAACACTTTAATAGTCGAGTTAGGAAACTATTTACCTATACCATATCTGGCTGACGCCAAGGAACCATCACAAAAAACAGTCATATTTGACAAAATAATTGCAAAATGTTAGCTAAAACAAAGGAAAAGGGTACAATCCTATAGTGTACTATAAAAACAAACATACTCAGTTGAAAATAAACTTAATTCTTAAAGAATTTGACTTATGAGAGTGAAATTTGTCACAACAAGAAAATGAATCACTTATGCAAACCAATATGATGCTAAGTAATCTTACAATAAAAATAATATGTATCAGGATAAACCAGGTATCACAAAAGATAGACAATATAATAAACTCTCAGTGTATACTCGAAAAATCCCATATATAATAAGGAAAAAAGACTAATTATTGTAAAGAAACAGTGACAATAACATAGGCCATATGCATAGACCATGTAAAACTGAACTTATTTATATATTATATGCGTTAAACTTTATTTATTTTGTTATAAAAAGATGATAATATTATGTATTAATGTTGTAGAAGGAACCAAACAACTTCACAACAATTTTATAATTAGAAAATTGAATTTTTATGGAAACATTCCAAGGTAAGAGTTGTATTTTATGTTATTTTATTAGAGTTAATTTGTTCAAAACCAATCGTAATTAGTATCATTAGATTCAGTTGAAAGCAGAGAATCCAAAAATAGTAATGGCATGCAGATTGTAAATAGTTATGTAAAATTGTTTGACAAATACCAGAATAATTTTTGTAATATCCGTAGTGTGAAGAATAAGAAATTTTTGTTCTAAAGCTTCTACGGAAGTCAAATTTGTTCCATGATGTTCCATTTGATTATTCTCGAACGTTCTAGAAGGAATTTTTACACAAATACACCGGACGTTCGTGTCAAAAAGTTAAAACAATGAGCCTTACAGAGTATAAAAGGAAGACGAAATTCGACCAAAAAACACTTTTTGTTTTGAATCCAGAAGAGACACATCACCCACGAAACCGATCATCACACCCGAGGCGAAACCGAAGAACGAGAAGTCGACACGAGAACGCAGAAAGGCTTTTCCCGTACATGACAAACGACTGACTTAACCTCTACAAGAGTATACGCCAACGTGTTGTTGAAATAGAGCAGCAACACGACACATTTAATAGAACGCACGCAGCCAGAATATCAGCGGCCCTGGAAAGGACCAAAATTTTAATAGAGAATCAATTCTGCTGGTATTCGCTAAGACAAACTGACTTTGACAAAAATCCCTATAACGTTACGTACACAAAGGCTATTCATAAACTGTGAGAGGAGAATGAGCGCTGTGGCGGCTAATCGAGAAACCACGCGGACAGCTGATTGTCGCCGGCAGTATTCAAGCGTAAATTCACTGCTAAACTTTTTCCAATAGTGCGGAGTTTTAAAAAACTGTATTTTGACTTTCAAATAATATCAGTGCACAAGGAACGTCAACACGAAGAGGCGAGATTGAAAACGTACCTGAGAGAAGTGTCCAGTGCGAGAAATAATTACCCATCGGAACGTGAGTTGTTCAAAGTTAAAGTCATTTTTACCTGGTATAATTTGTCACACAGTTGTACTACACATGCCACACACCTTCAAATCACTTAATTTTTTGTCAAGCATCTTATTGATATGTCTTGGTAGTTCAAAGGAGTCACGTCCTGAGTATAAAGATTTTTCATACACTAAACTCATGCTTTTCAACTGAGTAAAATAAAAGATTTGTTAGCCGATACTTGATTGGAGAAAAAACTTGTCAATAATAATTTTTTGTAACTTTGCAATTTTATACGAGTGTTAGTCCTTCAGACGATTTTTTAAGATTCATTAAAACATACATTATTTTTTCAAACTCAAACTGTCTTGTTCACATTTTTTCATAGAATTAAACTAACTGCTAAGAAATCAAAATTTAATTTTAATAACAATTTCTTGGAACAAGAATTCCAAGTGGCGCCCACATACACATAGTAGCTTAAGTTGTTTTGCAGGACGACACCATCGCAGAGGAACCAGTCATCAGTAAGTATTGAAAGTGCGCGGAGTGTAACGCCCGACAAATAACAACACGAACAATACACTACACCATTTCTTTTTATTATAAATTGACGACTCCAACGTGAGACTTTAAAGAAGGCATACACTATTTCTTTTTATTATAAGTGATATTATTTGAAAGTCAAAATACGGTTTTTTAAAACTCCGCACTATTGAAAAAAGTTTAGCAGTGAATGTACGCTTTGAATATTGCCGGCGACAATCAGCTGTCCGCGTGGTTTCTCGATTAGCCGCCACAGCGCTGGTTCTCCTCTCACAGTTGATGAATAGGCTTTGTGTACGTAACGTTATAGGGATTTTTGTCAAAGTCAGTTTGTCTTAGCGAATACCAGCAGAATTGATTCTCTGTTAAAATTTTGGTCCTTTCCAGGGCCGCTGATATTCTGGCTGCGTGTGTTCTATTAAATCTGTCGTGTTGCTGCTCTATTTCAACAACATGTTGGCGTATACTCTTGTAGAGGTTAAGTCAGTCATTTGTCATGTACGGGAAAAGCCTTTCTGCGTTCTCGTGTCGACTTCTCGTTCTTCGGTTTCGCCTCGGGTATGATGATCAGTTTCGTGGGTGATGTGTCTCTTCTGGATTCAAAGCATAAAGTGTTTCTTGGTCGAATTTCGTCTTCCTTTTATACTCTGTAAGGCTCATTGTTTTAACTTTTTGACATGAACTTCCGGTGTATTTGTGTAAAAATTCCTTCTAGAACGTTCGAGAATAATAAAATGGAACATCATGGAACAAATTTGACTTCCGTAGAAGCTTTAGAACAAAAATTTCTTATTCTTCACACTAAGGATATTACAAAAATTATTCTGGTATTTGTCAAACAATTTTACATAACTATTTACAATCTGCATGCCATTACTATTTTTGGATTCTCTGCTTTCAACTGAATCTAATGATACTAATTACGATTGGTTTTGAACAAATTAACTCTAATAAAATAACATAAAATACAACTCTTACCTTGGAATGTTTCCATAAAAATTCAATTTTCTAATTATAAAATTGTTGTGAAGTTGTTTGGTTCCTTCTACAACATTAATACATAATATTATCATCTTTTTATAACAAAATAAATAAAGTTTAACGCATATAATATATAAATAAGTTCAGTTTTACATGGTCTATGCATATGGCCTATGTTATTGTCACTGTTTCTTTACAATAATTAGTCTTTTTTCCTTATTATATATGGGATTTTTCGAGTATACACTGAGAGTTTATTATATTGTCTATCTTTTGTGATACCTGGTTTATCCTGATACATATTATTTTTATTGTAAGATTACTTAGCATCATATTGGTTTGCATAAGTGATTCATTTTCTTGTTGTGACAAATTTCACTCTCATAAGTCAAATTCTTTAAGAATTAAGTTTATTTTCAACTGAGTATGTTTGTTTTTATAGTACACTATAGGATTGTACCCTTTTCCTTTGTTTTAGCTAACATTTTGCAATTATTTTGTCAAATATGACTGTTTTTTGTGATGGTTCCTTGGCGTAAGCCAGATATGGTATAGGTAAATAGTTTCCTAACTCGACTATTATAGTGTTTAAGTTAGTCAAATATATTAGTATAGTCACATTATATTGTATTTCAACTTTATAATACAATTTGGTTGCATTTTGTCAACATTAAATTCATAAATATTACAATATTATAGGTCTACTACATGTTTTCAGTTAATACTGTTTTTGGCTATTTTAACTGATTTTTAATCACTTGACAGCTTTCTTTATTTAAGATAATTTGTTCATCTTTGTCTACTTGACAATTACATATAGTTTTTATCTCAATTCTATAATAATTAATTTTCACATAAAATCTGAGTGATTGGACTCAGCTCCTAAACATATATTTTTTGTCATAGCATTTATATATTTTTTATTTTAACTTAGATCCTTTCTAATAATGTATTCAAATCATTTAATACATTTATTTTATTTACATTACAAAGTATAATAATGGATCTTGTCCATTAATTCACAATAAATAGTTTTTTATACCCTATTCAGAGTTACATATCTTAATAAGTAATGACCTCATTTTGGTTGTTTCTGATATTATTTGTCTCTCTTATAGTATATTATTGGTTTTACACTGTTCTTCACTTAAATAATATATATGGGGTTTGAGTCTTAGTCATAGTTTAGTCGTTTTTTCGTGTTAATGATATTAATTATTAGACAATGTTACAAAATTTTTAGGATTACTTGGGTTCGATACTGTTCACCTCACTTTCCTCTTATGATAAATTGCTATGCAAATAATTTCCTTTATGGAACGTTCTGTGACGTTACAATATATATGTATACAAATATGTTTGTTACATTTTATCTCTCTCTCTCAGCTCTCCGGCATCTGTCACTTATATACATATTAAAATATTGGCTGTTCATTTAGCGTGGCACGTGACCACTGATCAAGCAAAGGTATATATAATAGTTTAAGATAGTGCGCAACCTACATTACTGCTCGTAGGTATAGAATAATGTCAATGGCATGTTGATATGAGTGATAGACGAGTTGAAAATTGGATCGCTCAACATTTTCCTGTAGCAGTTTCATTTGAAAGTGCTGAAACACCTGTGCAGGAAAATATTGTTACAGATAGTGAAGGCCACTACACCCAATTCGGCGTTACAGTCATAATTGATACAAATCAATCATGAAGCTCTAAAATTACAGTATTTTATTTATTTAATGTAAGGACAGTGAATTTTAGTGAGATTATTGTTGTGTATGCAAATATAATAACTCTACACTGTACTTTATGCCTCCGAAAACTTTTAAAAACATAACCTTTTTTTCGTAACCGAATTTGTTTTGGAATTTCTTCCGCTTATTCTTGAAATGTAAGTACAGTAGAAGCCCGATATAGCGCGGTCCGATATACCGCGGATTCGGATATAACGCGGTGAAGAGTATGTCGCCCGTTATTAGCGAAAATTCTTACTTGTAGAGAGTGAGTAAATTATGAATTGTTTATCGTGACTTCCGTAGCCACAACATTGGAATGCGTTGCGTTTATTGTAAACAAAGGCTTGTTGTAAACAACAGCCAGAATTGCCAGTTCAAGTGTACCTGTAGACATAAACAATTGCCCAAGCTATTTACAGTCTCTACATTTCTAAGTATTCATGCCAAGGCAAGCAGCCAACTAAATCCCTTCTCTCCCTCATATTACAGTACAGTATAAGATCATACTCTGATATTATCTTATCAAAGTGTATAGTCATAAATTCGCATAGTGTAGAGTTTTGTGATGTCGCAGAAAAGAAAAGCATATTCTGTGAGTCATAAACTCAAAATAATTGATCGTATGAAGAACGGAGAGTCAAAGGCAAGTTTATCACGTAGTGTGGCATCCCAGAAGGAACAATTAGAGGGTGGATGAAGGAAGAAGATAAACTTAAAAGTTTTGTGAACACAGTTGAAAGTGAAGTGGGGTTGCAAAGAAAAAAGACTAAAGTAGGTAAGGATAGTGAACTAGATGAGTGTACAGGTGGTTTTTAATAAAACGAAGTGAAGGTGTGCCATTGTCAGGACCAGTTATTACAGCTCAAGCTGTGAAATTCCATAGTGATTTACATGGCAACAGTGACTTTAATGCATCTGATGGGTGGTTTTCGCGATGGAAATCTCGTCTGGTATAAACCAGATAAGCATTGAAGGGGAAGCATGATCATGTGACAGTGAAGCTGCAGCACTTTTTCCTCGGGCATTAAACAAAGTAATGATCGATAACGATTTAAATGACCATCAAGTGTATAACTGTGGTGAAACTGCTCTGTATTTTCGAATGCTTCCTACCTGAACTCTGGATGTGAATAATTCAATAAATAAATCTGGATTAAAAATAAATAAGGATAGAGTTACCCTCCTGTTTTCCACAAATAAATCAGGCAGCCACAAAGTTAAACCTCTCTGTATAGGGAAAAGCCGAAATCATAGATGCTTTCAACATGTTAACATGACGTCATTACCCATCACATATCGTAATACAAAAAATGCTTGGATGACAAGTGATATTTTTGGTAAATGGTTCCATGAAGAATTTGTTCCATCTGTGAGAAGCCACCTGCGGTTACTCAACCTCAAAGAAAAAGCTGTACTGACCCTTGACCACTGTCCAGCACATCCACCTGCTGATATGCTACAGTCAAGAGATGGGAAAATCGGAGTCATGTTCTTGCCGAAAAACACTACAGCACTCATCCAGCCATTAGATCAAGGCATCATAAAAGCATTTAAAGCGCATTACCGCCGTGAACTTCTGAGTGCTATAGTGAATTCTGAAGAGGAAATGGAAATTTACCTAAAGTCAATAAACCTGAAAACAGTTGCGTATTCAATAGGTCTTGCATGGGAAAGTATTAGTACGGCTACGATTCAGAATTGCTGGAAGAAATGTTCCTTTGAACAAAACATCGCCGATGGAAATTGCTCTGTTGTGGGATTCACTAATAGTGATGTACAGTCTGCGAGTAGTGCTCTGCATTGCAACTTCACTCTAGATGACTTGAATGACTGGGCAGAAGTTGACAACAGTGAGCCTGTTACAGAATGTATAGGAGATAAAGATATCATCGATGCAGTCCGAAATGCAAATTGCGAAGAAAAAGAAGACGATGACGGAAATGAAAATGGGGTAGAAGTGAAAGAAGTTATTCCAAATGTTAGTGAAGTGATAATACACATAAACAAAGTACTTTCGTGGATGGAGAGGCAAAGTGAATCTAATAATGTTCATCTGCTGCACCTCGCGTTTATAAAACAATACGCGGAAAAGAAACGCTGTGCATTATCCCGTCAAACAACAATTACGGTCTTTTTTAAGACCAACAATTAGGCCTACAGTAGGTTGAGTGAGCAATGTATAAATAGTGTATTTTATATTCCATTGGATTAAAATAGATTAAAATACGTATTGGATTAAAATACAGTTTTCTTATTTTCTATTTCTACATTTGGTGACGTAATTTACGTACACTATATAGTAGTGCATTATGCTGTAGCCTTTTTCCCGGTCCTCCCTCCCCATCATTTGTCACTGTACAGGTCACCTTCCGATATACCGCGGTTACGCCTATAACGCGGGGGAAAGTATGTCACCCGACAACCGCGCTATATCGGGCTTCTACTGTATACAGAAATACATTTGTTGTATTAATAAGGATTTTTTTGTAAAAAATGTGTGTACCTATAATTTTATTTTATAAAAGAAGTGTATTTACTTATAAAACACAAAAAAGTTACTTATTATAAGTAATTGTAAGATCATTGAATTATTTTGGGAGATATGTCTAAGTATCAATATACTTTACCTGTATATAAATTCACTTTTGAAATAAAACGGGACTAAAATAATCGTTAATTATATGATAGAGTTATAAAATAATAATATAAGTAATGATTATTATATGAAATATTTTAATTATACTTTCGGATGGTTGTGTAACACTTTTACAAATTTTTCTTTTTGTAAGTAGAACTTTCGAAAATTATAGTTGATAAAAAAGTATGATGCATGTTTAACAAGGCATTTTCAAACGCGTGATCAACTGCTTACATTATTTTTAAATGATTCATAAAAAATCATTTTAATAATTCTTAAATGACTCATAAAGTAGTATATTATGTGACTAGTGCGTAAAAGGCTTTTTCACGTACGCGTTTGATCGGTAAACTCGAAGGTCGGTATAGACGATCCGAGTGCGTGCACCGATCAAACGAGCGAATGAAAACTCAAATACGATTTCTATCTACTACTTTTTTTGTTTAATTTTGAATTACAAATTTCACGCACCGTATGTTAAAAAACACCCCTAAATAAGTGAGTGAAATTGTTATTTCACGCACATAGATACAAAAAATCTTTTATGCCTTATTTAAATATTTATTGTTCTTAATTTAAAATTTCAGATATATGTATCGGTGTTAAGACAAAATGGCGACGTATTTCGATGATAGTTGGATATCTACTTATCCATGGGTAAAAAGAGTTCAAGATAACCCCAAGCTAGCTTATTGTGTTTACTGCGAGAAAAAAATCCAGCTAAGTAATATGGCAAAAAGTTCATTGATTAGTCACCAATCAGGTAAAAAACATGAAAGGATTGGAAATAGTCGAAGAATTGCTCATAAATAGATATTTTTGCACAGCCTACTTCTGCAGGTACTTAGTTGATTATTTTGAATGTATATTTTTTAACAATAAACAGAAAAGTTAAAGTTTTATACATAATTAAAAAATGATTTTTCAGATAAGCAATTGAATCAGAATGCATCTGTCACTAGTCAAGAGGTCCAAACCACTAGTCAAATTGAACATCAGGAAAGTGTAATTCAAAAAAATTAAAAAATCAACACGAAAACCTATTTTACAGATAAAGAAAATACCACTATAGCAGAAATCATTTGGTGTTTAAATACTGTATATAGTCACATATCCTCTTCTGCTTCAGCTAAATGTGTGCATATTAATAAAATGATGGACCCACAGAGTGAAGTTCTTAAAGCGATGAAAATGGAGCGTACGAAAATTTCTTATGCAATCGTTTATGGTTTGGGACTGCATTTTAAAAAAGAAGTAGAAAATGAAATTAAGCTCAGTGAAGTTTTTTCTGTTTCATTCGACGAGTCATTAAATAAAGTTTCAGACATGGAACAGCTCGATGTTGTAAAATATTGGGATGTCAGTAAAAATAGAGCAATGACTAGAAATTTTGACACATCATTTTTGGGACATACAAGAGCATCAGATTTGCTAGAAAAACTTGATAAAATTGTAAAACCAGTTGGATACCAGAAATTAATCTAGGTTGCTATGGATGGTCCAAATGTCAATTTGAAGTTGTTAAAAGATTTGATAAAGTTTTTGTCGGAGCTTGAATCAGATCATCCACAAGTACTCGATCTTGGTTCTTGTGGACTACATACATTACATAATGCATTCAAAGTAGGCGTAAATGCAACTGGCTGGAAGTTAATCGAATTTTTAAGAGCGATTTATAATTATTTTAAAAATAAACCAGCAACTAAAGCTGATTACTCATATTATACAAACTCAAAGACTTTTCCTATAAAATTTTGTCCAACGCGATGGTTACTCAACGCGATAACAGCTAGACGAGCTCAAGAAATTTTTAATAATCTAGCTATATTTGTTAAAAAATATATAGAAAATTAAAAAAATATATCTACAAATAGTTTTAAAGCCATGGCTTCTGGTGTCAATGATAAATTAATGTTGTCAAAATTAGCTTTTTTTGAAAGCATCACATGTGAAATTGAACCATTTTTAACAGCGTATCAAACAGAAGACCCAATGGTACCATTTTTATACACGGACCTAGAAAGTATCGTTAAAGGTTTGATGGAAAAATTTATCAAAACGCAACCTCTATCTATCAAATTGATCTTGACAAAAAAGAGAATTTATTACTCCCAACCCAAATCAATGTTGGTTATTTGACTCGAAATACACTGCGAAAATCTAATGCTTCAGATAAAGACATTTTATTATTTAAAAATGATTGCATATTAATGCTCAAAGAAATGACGAAAAAGTTACTAGAAAAGTCGCCATAAAAAAAACCACTGGTCAAGTATTTCACTTTTTGCGATCCAAAAGTTATTCTAAAATATGAGAATTTGAGTAAAAAAAGGATCAGAAATGCTTTAGAGATTTTGACTTTGAAAAACATAATTAGTGCAATAACAGCTGACCGAGCCGAAAAGCAATTTTTCACTATTATTTCTAATCCTATGGTCACCGAACTCATGAAAAATTTTTCTAAGACTACTGAAAGGATCGACGAGTTCTGGATGATGGTTTTGTCTCGCTGCGACGAAGTTGAAAGCAAATCTCTTACCAGTTGTTTTGAAAATTATTTTTGTTTTGTATCATGGAAATGCTAGCGTAGAACGCGGGTTTTCTATAAACAAACAATGCCTTGTTGAGAATCAGTTGTCAAAATCTTTAATAGCACAAAGACATATCTACGATGCGATTAATTTAGCAGGTGGCGTTGAAAAAGTGGAAATCAACAAAGCAATGATTTTATCTTTCAGAAATGCCTGCGATAGGTATATGACATCTTTAGATGAAATGAGAAAAGAAGATAAGGAAAGGCAAGAAAAGTCAATTAAGAGAAAAAGAAGAAAAAGACAGTTGCTAGAAGCGAGCTTTAAAGTAGACGAAAGACTGAAGTTACTATGTAAAAAATAAGTATACTCCAACTATTATTAAACCAGTTGAAATAATTTATTATTTTATATTTACGTAATTTGAAAGATATGTCTGCAAACTATAATAGTGCCAAATAACTACAGTACAAAAGAAAAGTATTGTTTAGACTCGTAAGAAAGGTAGATTACAACTAATAGTAATTGATTAAATAAGTAATTCAAATTTCTTGTATAAGATGCATAAAAAACTTTTAATTATAATTACAAATTGAAAAAAATTGAAAACTATTATCAAACTATATTTGAGATAATTTAATATTTTATATTTATGTAATTTTAATGATATGTCTAAAAATAAATATTGCCAAATCACTACAGTACAGGAACGAAAAGTATTATTTAGATAAAAAAAAAATTGATTAAATAATTCTAATTTAAATGTATAAGATTAATGAAAAATTGTGACTTATTGCACTGCACGTATGTGCATATGTACATTATTCATGTATTGTTAAATTAAATAAAGTAAAAATAAAATAGAATTTTTTTGAATAAAAATGTGCATTTTCTTACTATAATGCATGTAAAACGCAATTTCTCCCTTCCCCCAAGTTACGCTATAAAGAAAAAAAGTGTATATCAATTCTTTTCAAAAATCATGGAAATTTTGTCATTTTACATGGAAAAATCATGGGAAATTCATGGAATTGTATAATCGAAAAATAGTGACAACCCTGGGGGGGTATTCCATACCCCCAGTACAATTAGCCCCCCCCCAGAATTATCTTCTGCATACGCCCCTGATAAGAGCTCCGGCACAGCTAATTTTAGAACTACACCACTGCAAATACCTGTTATTATATACTAATTATATATAACCTATATTATTCCTTTGTAAGTAACTCGTTTCCTGCAGGTCTTGTCACCTATTAATGTATTAATACATTAATAGGTGTATCTAGGTGAAAATAAACCTACTTGCAGTGTATTTATTTGAAGATATTACATAACCTATATTATATAATTTGTTATAAGAAATAAACTGAAACTAAAAGTATTAACAGTGTTACTTTACACTGTGACTTTATTAAACTATTACTGTTTAAAATAAAATAAGAAACAAGAGAATTTATAGGCCTGTCTCCCTTTGGGAATACTAATTTAAGTTTTCACTATGAGTAGACAAACTAACATTGGTTAGACAATCAGTTGTGAAACTCAGCCAATGAAATTTAGAATAGCACAACAAATAATGTGAAAAAAAAAACATCAAAAACATAATAACAACATAACAGTAAGCTACAAGAGTGAATGAGAATAAACATGATTTAAACCGATTACCCTTATAAAAACATAACCTGATTGGTGCGAGGCAATCATACACCATCTTTATTGTGATTGGCTGATGGTGTCATTTTTACCTGTACGTGGGACTTTGCTGAATTTATAAGTACAGGTAGCATGGCAGGACAGCTTTAGCCTATACCACAGGTACTGTGGGCCTGTACGTAAACACCTGGCGTGCAGGATTTTTATACCACTGATGATGGCAGCCAGTGGAGCTGCTGAAATGTTTGGTTTTGTTATAAACCATGGACCACGGCCAAACAGCCCGGATATCATGAACAATTCATAACCTAGACAGTTTGCAGTAAAATTTCATTAGATATCTGCTCTTAGCAGCCTATCAACTATTATCAGCCACTCTGTAGGTTATAACACAACATCATTTGTTTTTCAAAATTTACCAAGTTAGTGACTAGTATAATATATAATTTATTATAATCTGTATTATATATCTGCATAACACACGAGAATAATAATGTAACATCAGTATGAATTTTGTTCATTTATTAAAAACATCTTCGTCTCTTTGTGCAGAATGAAGTATTCAGGACCAAAAAGTGGCTTCGTACTAGTTCGTACTCGAAATACTCCTGATACTAGTTGTTCCTAAAATACTAGTGTTCCTCATGATATGCCTAGTATTTGGGCTTGGCGTATTTGTTTACTTGTTACTTGTGTATAGTTGCATAGGGGCGTGCCTCGACTCAGAACAGCAAGGCCGCAAATAACGGGTATTTCAACATTTCAGTCACTGTTACATCCATTCCACAAAAATATCGTTCCAAAATACCTGTTACAGGTATATCGGCCCACCTCTTTGTATAGTGAGGACACCTTTTACGTCACACTCTGTATAGATGCTATTCACAGTTGGCACTTTTCAAAAGACAATCGCCTGGTTTTTCTCACTAATCAACGGTTATTGGTTGATTACAAAAATTCTTTTCCTCATTCTGTCTTCTTAACAACTTTTCCTTCTATTATTAATTTCTGTAAAACTTACTTGATATGAGACCAATCGCATTTGCTTTTCTCTTCCTAGCTCCAATTAATTATCCCTTATAATTTAGTCTCCTTAACACCTCTTCATATGTTATCGCCCGTTTCCAGTTAATTCCACAGACTCTTTACCACAATCATATTCAAAGTTTGTTGAATATTTTAAGTTCGTTGTTCTAGTTGGTCCACATCTCTGACATTACTCAGGTTCATTGTTCCTGTTGATCTGACCTTAGATTTTGATACGTGTGGATTACCAGAGAAAGTACTCACCCCAACATCCAATTGTCAGCATTTTACTCTGAAGAATTTCTTCAAAAGAACTTCGGTGATCAGTAAATAGTCCAGCGAGACTGGAGATTATAACGAGCAAATTTAGTCTGATTTAAATTTGTTGTGCCCCACGTTCTTTGGGAGCCAATTTATATAATGAACAAATTATGCTAATTTATGGAATTTAATTATGTAATTATCCAATTAGGTTAATTTATATCGAATTAATTAAATTACATAATATATTAATTACTTTGATGTGATTGACTGTGTTCATTAACGATTAACATAATTACTGCACTGAGACTCTTATAGTTGTATAAAAACGATATAGGAAAATTTACTACAAATAATTCAATTGATGTTAGAGTTTGTTACAAGGTAAATGACAATAATGAACGCATAAATACTTAGCAAATAAATACTTATTTATTTAACATTATTCAAATAAAGAAAACTTCCGATATATGGGAATGAATTATGCCCTGTAAGTGCATTCATAAAAGAAAACATATATAAGAATACAAATTACAATATGAATTCATTACGTCGTTCGCTGAAAACACACATATATATAACACAATAAATATACATAAACATAGACAATCAATATGTTAATCTTACACTAATGCGTTCATTTTGCCTCAGATGAATAGTTTTAATGTTTAATATTACCATAGTAATTGATCTAAATTCTCAAAGTGTGGTTTCTTTGAAAAGAGACAGGACAGTAGAGTTATTATAACAGTAATAACATGAAGATTTACTTGTGATAACTGATTATCCAAAACTCCATCGGTGAAGACTCCTTTCCACTGATGATCCAAATAAGTAAAGGTTGCGTAGATTTGATGCTTGTCATCACTTAGCACTCGCGGATAAGATTCACTCGCGGTGTGTGTATGTCCTCCGTTGGTGTCGGCTGTTAATATGAAAGTCTATAAAGTTTTGTGTTGCATAAGTGCATTCATTGTTAATGATCGTGTATAGATAACTGTCTACCGTCAAACTTCTTCGTGCGTCTATTGTAAGGAGACCCTGTATGCCGGTCTTTACAAAAAGATAATAGAGAAAATTTTATTTCAAAAAAAAAAAAATTTATGTTTTAATAGATGGTTGTAATTAAGAAATAATGCTGTTTTAAATGTTCTGTAAAAATTTTAAGAATTAGGAAGGTATTTATTAACTATTGAGCACTTCTGGAAGATCTGAACCAAGTCTGGAGTTAATCTGATTAACTCCGGTCAGCAATCGATTGATGATTTTTCTTGCTGGTCCAATATCTCACTGAAAAAAAAACTATTTTCTTCTTCTTGAAGTCTCTTTGCCTTAATAAATAACCTTAAATGAGCATGTGAAATAATAAGAAATACAAATAATTGAAATATATGGATTTATTAAACAATTTGATAAATAATCGATTTTTAATCGATTGGGAACAATTATCGACTCCGTCCCAGGAAATAATCGATTCGTGCATACAGTAGAAAAATTTATTATAAGTATTATAAAAGGACATAAGTATTATAGCTCGTTCTTTGAGCGATTATATTAATAGTCAGAGAAGGGTAACGAGAAAGTATAACATTAACAATTAAAGTAATTTCATTAATTCTTATTTAACAATATTAAAATAATGTATATATAATGTTTAAGAAAGTTGATTTGTCAGACCATATGTAGCTTCGATGACGTCACTCGATGTGGAAGGCAGATTCGTATTTTCAAGATGGCCGCTACTAGATCTGGCGAGGTTACTGTGAAAGTCGTCGTGTTAAAACTCACGGCAAAATTACCTTCACAAATGTTTGAAATGTCCCCGCACTGGTGTAATCTGTCTATTAGGTTGTTTGGTGTGTTCTGAAGAAGTGTTCCGTGTATACTTGTGTTAATTATGTTATTTGGTATATGTTCACTTCTGTGGGTTAATTTGTCTGTAAAAGTGGTTATGATTTGTAGCGTGAATTATATCAAATATATTGTTTTACTGGTTTAGATCACTCGTATAATGAAGTTAGGTGTTAGGTTTCACTATTGTCGTTAAAGTTTTGGTAGATTTAGTTAAAAAAGTGTTTAATTCATCTAACTCTCGATTCACTGATATTAACGGCAAACTGTAGTACCATTTTCTACTCGGTTTGAAGGAACGTTTTATTACACAACTATTCAGCTTGATATTCAACAAAAGACTATTTTAACTTGGTCAAAATCTGGCCCAGTTAATCTTTGAAAAAGTATTGTTAACATATTTCGATTACCCATACACATGATACAAAATTACATTATATATGGAATTTATTTATTTTATTCATCACTTTCATGAATTATGAACCTTATCATTGGTTTAATCATCTCATTCCTTTTAAATTGATATATTATAGTCCATATCTGTAGACATTTTGTGGAAATCACCAAATTTCTTTCCTTTTTGGAAATCTAGGCTCAAACATTGATTTCCGCCTTTATACAATTTTTCTTCCATTTTAATTGTTATTAATACTATTATAATAAATTTTAATTAGTCATATTTCTCTTCCTTTCCTTAAATACATATAAATTAAACCTTTGAACTGGTTTTTTGTGTTAGTCTCTGAATTTGACATTGCTCTTTAAAATTAATTAATTTATATATTTTGAAAATTTACCATATTTTAAGGTATATTTCCTTATTATCATTTTAACTCATAGGATCATTCCCAGTAGTGGTTAACTGATTTACCTTATCTAAATCTTGCTAGTTTACAGGATTTATAAGTGAATTATACTGGTTTATATGGTTTCTGTGACTTCACCAAATGGCCTAGAGTTTAGAATTTTACATTTCTGTCTTTCTCAAATAAATTTAATCCTACCACTCCTCTGACTTTACATAGTTATTATTACATGAAAATAAAATGGTTTATAACTTGTTGTGAGGTGCAGTATTTAATTAACACTACTGTAAAAAAAAAAAGTAATTATGAACATTATTTAGCAATCTGTACAATTGAACTTTTTGGTTTGAACATTTACATTTAACTCCTTTTGAATTAACACAGCATACCTACTGAAACATTATTAATGGTATGTATGCTGTTATTTAGCAAACATAACTTATTTTTAACACATATAAATCTTATTTTCTAATAATTCTTACAAATACATTGATTTTATGGCTGTGAACAAACAGCCTATTTAAACATTTTAAACCTATGAATACTAAATTAATGCCAGTCCTTTCTGGTCTAAACCATTATTATTTATGATCCCCTTCATCAGTAAACATGACCACCCATACTCTAGTTATTAGCATTTTTTACAAATGTCTTGTAAATAAAGAGTTACATTAAAATAATAAAATACTGGAAATCTTCCATTTTATTATTTTATGATGCTGTTTATTATTGGATATTAAAGTTGTTATATAGCATATTGATAAGTCATAGTATCACTAACTTTAAGTTTATTGCATTTCCAAAAAACACACAAATTCACCTTCACTGGTGGTTCTGATATTTTGAGTCTCACTATCTCAGACCAGACCTTTAGTAATCATGGACTGTTAAGACTTGTCTATTTTCTTTATCACACAATAGCTTTAGTAGGTTCACTTCTTATAATACTATACAACACTTTAGGTTTCTAAATAATTACATTTTTATAGGATTTTGGTATGTTATATTTTCTTTTTAATCGTTTTTATGTGTTTGGGGTTGATGGTAGTTAATAATAATAATAGGTTTTACAACGGTGTTTCTTTCATACTATTTCTTCCTCTCCTCCTGTCTTCTTTCTTGTCTTTCTTCTTATCTTCTTTCTTGTCCTTCTTATCTTCTTTCTTGTCTTCATTCTTGTCCTTCTTCTAGTCTTCATTCTTCTGGTCTTCTTGTCTTCATTCTTCACTCTTGGGTAAACCAAGGTACTTCGTGTTATCTCGACTGATGTTTAGTTTGGAGTATCGAAGTTATTTACTGATACGGACCTTGCTCTTCTCTAAAGGTTCCAGGGCATTGTTTTCTTCCTGATCACAAAATTTATTCTTCCTTCTTCTTGTCTTTGGGGTATTTTGGTGTTCACCACTCTTAAACTGATTCTCTTTCTTCTTGATATGTTGTTATTTAATTTGTTTGCTGCTCCTAACTTCCTGGGTAAATTCCTGATCTTATAATAGGAGTTGCTTTTAATAATTTCTTTGATATTTAAACAGTGGTTTTTATATAATGTAATGAGGATTTTTATTTTATTGTGGTTCATTCCTTTGATTTCATTAAATCTCATTCAATATTATTTTAACATATGTGGTGTAATTAATTTTTATGATTTTATATGACTTAATAAGTAGTGGATTTTCTGTCGCGCTACATAATGCCCTTCTCCAGAAGTAATTTTTTCAGACTATACTTGCTTTGTCTGAAACAATTGCTTATGATAATTATTCTAGGTTTGTTATTATTCTGGACTTCCTTCCATTTTAAAAATTTTCTTATTTATATTTGAGTTTATATCCTTCTCATTCTCACTTGATCTTCCTTGATAGTAATAGCCATCTGAGTTTCATATTTATTATTTCATTTTCATATTTCTTCTTGGTATTTTCTCCTTGGGATATTTCCTCCCTATCGTTCCCTACTTTGTGAGCTGGTTCAGTTCAGAAGGCACTGTACGCTACTTCCTCTGCTGTCCAATACTTCACACATATTTGAGTACAGAGGCACCCAAATCATCTCTGCTCAAAAAACATATTAATACTGCTGGAATTATCTACAGACAGATTAAAAAATTATTCAGAATAGTACACATTTGTTACTATTTAAAAAAAATATCTTTGGGATACTTCACTTATTACTTATTATATTTCTCAGAGATTTTAATATTCCTATCTCAGTTGTTCTTCTGACTCGTTAACTGGATGTTTCATTCATTTGATATTATGGTAGGAAGCTCTTCTATTATTACATTTTTCAACTTTTCTTATCATATAAAGCTTTTGGTTATAAATTCTTTATTACCTTCTGGTTTTTTTATTATAATCTGCATTGTTTATTGTTGCATATCTTTATGACATTTTTATTTTATTGCTCTGTTTTTATTATTTCCACTTGTTCTATGTTCTAGAACTTTTTTTATAACTGTTGTTATTATAATTGACATTTAATTCATACATCATTTTATATTAATTCGTTTAATTACACATATCTTTGATATTATTCTCACATTATTCCTGTCATGGTTATTATCCTTTCGAATGAATGTTTTTTATTAATTTTATAATGAGGTCATAATTTCTCCTCATACCACTTCAAAGTTTTATTATCTCATAATTCCACATACGTTTTTGTATTTTATTATATTCAATCACTCAAATCGTATCAACTCAAATCATATCGCATTTTTTTTTTATTTCCTTTGGCATCATTTTATGGAAAGGTTTTTACTCTTTATATTGAAATTAGACATGATCATACTTTCCAGAATTATTTGTCTAAAGTCTGTTTCCTTTATTCATCCCATTATGATCCTTTATAAACATGGTAAATATATTTGATGCTTACCATAAATATGGTATTAAATTGTATAAAAACAAAATATTTATACTTTCATTTTAACTGTTTATTACTTACCGATATTTTGGATCTTCCTAAGGGTACCCAGAGTTCTTTTATAAGCGAGGTCAGAAACAGTGTGAGGTTATGAAATAAGTATTAATACACATTTTGTATGAAGAGAATTTACTTAATCTTTATTAATCATTTAATATGCTCTGTTGCAAATTATTCATTACTAAATTCTGGTATGTTTACAAAACCTCTATTATTTTTAGTGTATTGTGTAACTGGAATACAGCTTCCTTGTAATAGGTAATTTTACATTATTTACTTACATGCTATAGCTTACCTTATACATCACACATAAATACACAAACACAAACACAACCAGCCCAGCCTGCAATTTACATTCTCACACAGAATATTATTTAAACCCTTAACATTTTAAAAACCTCTCCCTGCCGGCACGCGTTTATAGCTTGAGCACTTAAATTTTTCGTTTTGTATTTAGTCGTGTACGAAAATAGTTTATATGGGTTCTTCGTTGTTGTATCAGATTAGCCGCACTTCATTTTATTTACTGCACTGAATTTTAATTTAGAAAAGTTTTATTTTCTGAGCCCTGTTTAACGGACTGCCTGCGCAGGCGAAAGTCGGCAAAAGACCGTCAGCGTCTCTCTGTTCCCCACTCCTTGATCATTTTAGTTGAGACGACGGACATCAATGCCTTACAGTTAGTCGTCACAACTCTGTCTCATTTAAACCGTGCTTTTGGTGTTGTGTTAGTTCGTATACGATCTTGGTGTGGCACTGGCTAACGTCACGAGATGGGCGGTTCTTAAGGTTTTCGTAACCGCCGTCATGGTAAATGAAACTGCAACGATTCCACTCTAGGCCATTTTGAGTTTTCTGAAGGAGCGTCACTCCAGCGCGCATACCTGTGACTCACGTGCGTGCGCCATCACATTCACGCACACTTCTGAGAAAACTTAGGGTGGTACATACTTCGACAAATTTCACAACGGAATACTGCGTCTTGCCTTTGTTCTAACTGTTATCGTCTCCACGTGTTCTTTCACAATGGGATTAAAACTTGCCCAATAATTTTTTATGGAACCCCGAAAACTGAAATAAAATAACATACAAATACCCCATAAATGCAATAAATAAATTTACCCAATTTTGACACGTTACAATACCCCCCCAATGAGAATTCTTCTGTCCAAAACAGAAAAAATCTCATTGATAAAACCCCTAAGAGGACCGGTGAGGAACTGGTGCCAACAACCCCCCTTTGTTCTTATACCTCATGGGTACACGACCCCCCTGGTTCGGTGACTATGGGCGCATCTGAACGAGATCACTGGACTTCTCCGTAAGAGATCCCAACACCGAAAAATCGAACAGACCTGCACCACGGCGCACCTCGCCTTCTATCATGCTATCCCAACAATCCTCAATCCCTGGCTTAGACTATGCCAGATCCTCAGCCGATATGTTTCCCCTTGTATGCAAGCTGGGCTGCCTTTGGCAGATACTGGGCTTACACACACTCACATTACATACTGACATTACATATTATAAAATTGAAAAATTCTTTAAAAATTCGTTAACATACCAATCACTGATTGTTTCATTCAAAATCAAATCATAAATTTTGTATATATTTTAAATTATTCTCTTCATTAGGTTTTTCGGTTATTTCTGTTAGTTAAAATAAATCAATTTAAACATTTCTTATAATTACGAACATCCTTAACCTAACATGTGATTACCTAAAGTCTAACAATACAATTCAACAAAATAATTCAATAATAATAAACATGGTTAGTACACAAGCAATAAAACAATCAAAGTTTAAAGTTATCCATTAGCTGCCAGGCGAAAATCAAGATTTTTTTTTTTTTTTTCAATAAATATTTTCCCCAAAAAATTTTAAAATTCAAAAAAAAAAATTTTAATTTATTAAAAGGTTTCCTTTACATATAGCAATTATTTAAAATTTGTTTACATTGATCAAAAAACAAAAGTTGAATTAACTTCCTTACTATGAAATTATATGACCTTACCATCAGCTGATCAAAACTAGGTCAAGTCCAAAAACCTTGACCTACATACGTTATGTACAAATTACATCTATGAACACATTAAACATCGGTAAAATTCTGTCTTGACACACAAAATATAATAAAATAAATCCTTTAAAATAACAAAATATTATTATAAATAATAATCAAATTGACATTCAAATTATTCAAAATAAACACTTTCTGACTTTATATTTCCAAATTCTATCAAAATTTTGTCACTGGTTTCAATTAAAGAATTTTATATATTCAACTATAACTTTCTTCATTTAACAATCGCATTCTACATTACTTTGGGTGATTTAAATGATTTATTCTCATTTAATGTACTACTTGACCTGTATACATATATAATCTTTCTCCCTTTGACTCTAACCACTTTAACTATCAGGACACCCATCTCTATCTAAACATCTATCCAACAATCTCTAAACCCAACTTACCTCTGGCACCGCTCATCTTTGTACTAGGATGTGTGTTCCTAACTTGGCTATCTACATACGTACCAGTGCCCCTCCAAAATATCGGCAAACACTCCCTTAAACTACTCTATCACCGCCACAGCGCCGCACGCTGCTCACACCTTACCACCTCACCCTTACTACAAAATATCATCAACAAATATATTTATCTACCATTCACATTACGCATCGCTACATATACTCACTACTACTGTGTCAACATCAATACTTCTCAAATTCTATTGCATTATCTCACAACAACATTACATTAACTCAAAACAATATTTTTCTCTCTACTACCCCTTTAACTTTTACCTGGACCGATCTACATGTCCCACAAAATATTCATCACCCAAAACTATCTTTTGTTATTTCTGACAATTCATTTAAAATCTTACCACATTAAATTACTTTTCTCATTACTTTAAATAGCAGCTGTAATACATTAAAACATTACCTTTAATATAAGTTACCTGGAACATTTATAAACAATATAACAGTGACATTTTATTGCTGATCAGCTGACATTCCCTAACACAATGAAAACACATCTCAAAATTGAACAAATTGCATGAAATATCTATATTTATCCATCCTTACATCTATTATGTTAACCGCCTGCCAGTCGGTTTAATTATTTACTTAGGTTCAAAAATACACACATTATATAAACATATATTTGTTATCAATTCTTATATCTAACTTACTACAATACAATATTACATTTAAAACATAGAATGAATACCTTATATTGAATGTCTGAGCATGTAGTTATTTAACCAGAACACAAGCATTTTTATTGGATCAAAATTTGAGTTAGCAATTTTCATGTTATGCATTTAAATTCGTGGCTCCTCTGAGCCACCTCCCATCCACACACTCTATTGCAAGTTATGTAAGACTGTAGCGCCTTTTCGCTTCCACAAAGACTGCATATTTTGGAGTAGTTTGACCTCTCCGTGTCTTTGCTTCGGCAGTTACATTTTAACGTTATGAATATCAGCATATTCTTGTTTATAATTAAACGCCCTTAAACGGGTCTACCACCTGGCTTTGCTGCCCCCATGCGGGCAGAGTGGTAGCCGCTGTTCCCTATTTTGGTGATTCCCCTTAATTCCCCCCTGTCAATTTCAAAATTCACCTTGACAACGATAACAGCTATGGCCAGTTAAGGCAGCGCGTAACGTAATGTGCCCCAACCATAGCTGTTAAAGCTAAACCAATTCCACGGTCAGGGTTCGGTGAGGCCGTGACCGCCCAAAAAGTTGGGGAATCACAAGTAAAATACCTTTTGTAACATTAAAATTAGTAATTTATACTTAAATGACATTATTAGTTTGGATGGTGTTTTAACCTCCTATATCCCTAGCTTAAACTTCATTAACATAAAATATTAAGTACAAAAATTAAAACTTCCTACCATTGCAGTTCCACACTCCACTGTTATGTCACTTCTTTAAACACCAATATACCCCCTAAAATTACCCTTTAATCTTGTATAATAACAAGTTCTTTTATTTAGTTTTTTAAAATTTTCACATAGACACTTCTGCAAGTCCAATCTTTCACTTTTCACTAACATTTTCTTTCTGACAAAATAATAAGTACCACAATGGATCATCTTATACAGTTACATCAAAATAAAATACATTTGTGTTGTTTTCTGAGGGAAAACAATTACTTGAAAATTTAAGTATTCAAATTTCATATTCTTGGTTATTTCATTTTACAATTTCTAAAGCAAACTAAAATATTTCGTGAAGAGAAAAAAATATATATATATATACTACCTTTCCACGAAACTATGGGTCCCCCTCCCCGTTCAAAATGTTGTACATTTTCAAATTTTAACCAATTTTGGTGGAGCCGGACCATCGTTGCGTTCACCACCCGAAGGAAGATCTTCCAACCATGGCCCGCCTCCGAGTTCCGAATACCACGGCCAGGACTGGTAAGATCGTGACCGCCCGAAAATGGGGGAAGACTCCCTTCTGTAAACATAAAATCAGATTAAATTTCATTCACACAATAATCATTAATTTCCAAATTCACATCTCGTAAATAATTTAAATTCACTATCAAAATTCAATTATGTAACATTCAAATCAATCAAAATATTTAACACATCTCAAATTATTTTAATTAAATTAATTATTAGAAATACCAGCTCCATTGCTATCAGAACAATTACAATTCTCTAATTATTGTCTTTACAATTAATTTTGTTCTTGGTTTAAATTGTCCAACATTAATATTATTATTATCACAACCCTCTACATACACATTGTTTACATAACACATAGTACACCATAATGTAGTACACAAATACATTTAACATAATGACATCAACACATAAAAGAATATACAGTCCAACTTATTATTTCTTATCATTAACCACAAATCGTTCCATAAGACAATGCACTTCAAAACCATATTATTCATATAATTAAATGTTCATGAACAATACACAATAAACAACTACCCCATATCGTCGAATAATAGTCTAATCTTATGATTATACCAGTCATTTACTATTGAATACACTATCTCGTGATTATCAATATAATTATTCTCTATCTTATCATATTCTTCTACAATATCCTTTGAATTAATATGATTATTCCATATTATTCCCTCATATACCTGGTCACGCTCGAGTATGGTCCTGTCGCCGTTATTATATTCTGTTAAAATCAGGTGAGTTATATTATCATCATCTACTGCTATCTCAGTTTCGCTGTAAGGTAAGTACTCATCATTATTATTATTATTTCTCTCTATGCCTAACCTTTCTACGAATTCTTCATAATTTTTCTTTACTTTAAATATCTCTCTTTCTCTCTCTCTCACAGCATTTCTCACCATCATGCCAAGCTACACACTCTCTCTCAAAACATGCAGGGGATACTAACTTATCATTACGGCACCACCTATGAAGTGCACAAAAAACCCAGGGAAATTTATTTATAGACCTATCGTCTTCCAAATACTCACGTGAAGCCATTTCTTCACCCCCCACTACAACATTACGGGAAAAATCTACCCCCTGCATCCCTTCTACCTGTAAATTCTTTCTACTCTCTCTCTCTGATTCATCATACATTAACATTTTATTATCAACTTCTACTCTTTCTACAATTTCGTTATCACTATCAACATCTACACAACCATTTTCTACCACCATATTTTTATTTGTATTGTCATTGTCATTACTTGTAAACCCATTATTTAAATTATCATTTCCACTACTACTTACCCTGTCATCTTTGTTCGATTTTAATTTGTTTATTACTTTCTCATTTTCTAATTCTATTTCGCCTAACCCCGTCTCTATTTCACTCAATTTCTTATCGTAAATACAGCCTTGTTCTTTAATTTCCTTCTTCACTTCATCAAATTGTACGTTAAGATTATTTTGGATTTTTCTAATTTCATTTTTCTGTTCACTAAATTTTTCATAAAGGTTACTAAATTTCTCATCGAACTTATTATTTTGTATATTAAAAAGCGTTTGCATCATTTTCACTATTTGATTTTCGTCAGCCCTGTTAGTCGGGACTGGCGTTGAGTGAATAATTTCTCCACTCGTAATTTGTGATTCGGTAGCGCTTGTCTGGCTTTCATTGGTATTGTCAGTTAGGCTGACGTTCTCGTTATCTGCCATTTTAAATTTTGTTTAAATATTTCTTTCAAAAAAATGTTTTCGTATAATAAATATTACACATTCATATTATATCTAAAATTCTTGTACTATTTTCTACCATGTGTAGTTACAACATAACCTTATTTTACGTATTTTATATTCTTTCGATACCCACTCTGTTTCTGAATTCTGGCTTATTTATATAATTATTTTATATAATGTCCATCGTTCGGGCAGCCATTTGTATAAAAACAAACTATTTATACTTTCATTTTAACTGTTTATTACTTACCGATATTTTGGATCTTCCTAAGGGTACCCAGAGTTCTTTTATAAGCGAGGTCAGAAACAGTGTGAGGTTACGAAATAAGTATTAATACACATTTTGTATGAAGAGAATTTACTTAATCTTTATTAATCATTTAATATGCTCTGTTGCAAATTATTCATTACTAAATTCTGGTATGTTTACAAAACCTCTATTATTTTTAGTGTATTGTGTAACTGGAATACAGCTTCCTTGTAATAGGTAATTTTACATTATTTACTTACATGCTATAGCTTACCTTATACATCACACATAAATACACAAACACAAACAGCCCAGCCTGAAATTTACATTCTCACACAGAATATTATTTAAACCCTTAACATTTTAAAAACCTCTCCCTGCCGGCACGCGTTTATAGCTTGAGCACTTAAATTTTTCGTTTTGTATTTAGTCGTGTACGAAAATAGTTTATATGGGTTCTTCTTTGTTGTATCAGATTAGCCGCACTTCATTTTATTTACTGCACTGAATTTTAATTTAGAAAAGTTTTATTTTCTGAGCCCTGTTTAACGGACTGCCTGCGCAGGCGAAAGTCGGCAAAAGACTGTCAGCGTCTCTCTGTTCCCCACTCCTTGATCATTTTAGTTGAGACGACGGACATCAATGCCTTACAGTTAGTCGTCACAACTCTGTCTCATTTAAACCGTGCTTTTGGTGTTGTGTTAGTTCGTATACGATCTTGGTGTGGCACTGGCTAACGTCACGAGATGGGCGGTTCTTAAGGTTTTCGTATCCGCCGTCATGGTAAATGAAACTGCAACGATTCCACTCTAGGCCATTTTGAGTTTTCTGAAGGAGCGTCACTCCAGCGCGCATACCTGTGACTCACGTGCGTGCGCCGTCACATTCACGCACAGTTCTGAGAAAACTTAGGGTGGTACATACTTCGACAAATTTCACAACGGAATACTGCGTCTTGCCTTTGTTCTGTTATCGTCTCCACGTGTTCTTTCACAATGGGATTAAAACTTGCCCAATAATTTTTTATGGAACCCCGAAAACTGAAATAAAATAACATACAAATACCCCATAAATGCAATAAATAAATTTACCCAATTTTGACACGTTACAATACCCCCCCAATGAGAATTCTTCTGTCCAAAACAGAAAAAATCTCATTGATAAAACCCCTAAGAGGACCGGTGAGGAACTGGTGCCAACAACCCCCCTTTGTTCTTATACCTCATGGGTACACGACCCCCCTGGTTCGGTGACTATGGGCGCATCTGAACGAGATCACTGGACTTCTCCGTAAGAGATCCCAACACCGAAAAATCGAACAGACCTGCACCACGGCGCACCTCGCCTTCTATCATGCTATCCCAACAATCCTCAATCCCTGGCTTAGACTATGCCAGATCCTCAGCCGATATGTTTCCCCTTGTATGCAAGCTGGGCTGCCTTTGGCAGATACTGGGCTTACACAGACTCACATTACATACTGACATTGCATATTATAAAATTGAAAAATTCTTTAAAAATTCGTTAACATACCAATCACTGATTGTTTCATTCAAAATCAAATCATAAATTTTGTATATATTTTAAATTATTCTCTTCATTAGGTTTTTCGGTTATTTCTGTTAGTTAAAATAAATCAATTTAAACATTTCTTATAATTAAGAACATCCTTAACCTAACATGTGATTACCTAAAGTCTAACAATACAATTCAACAAAATAATTCAATAATAATAAACATGGTTAGTACACAAGCAATAAAACAATCAAAGTTTAAAGTTATCCATTAGCTGCCAGGCGAAAATCAAGATTCTTTTTTTTTCAAAAAATATTTTCCCAAAAAAATTTTAAAATTCAAAAAAAAAATTTTAATTTATTATAAGGTTTCCTTTACATATAGCAGTTATTTAAAATTTGTTTACATTGATCAAAAAACAAAATTTGAATTAACTTCCTTACTATGAAATTATATGACCTTACCATCAGCTGATCAAAACTAGGTCAAGTCCAAAAACCTTGACCTACATATGTTATGTACAAATTACATCTATGAACACATTAAACATCGGTAAAATTCTGTCTTGACACACAAAATATAATAAAATAAATCCTTTAAAATAACAAAATATTATTATAAATAATAATCAAATTGACATTCAAATTATTCAAAATAAACACTTTCTGACTTTATATTTCCAAATTCTATCAAAATTTTGTCACTGGTTTCAATT
The DNA here is from genome assembly GCA_034769895.1 of Magicicada septendecula. NCBI lineage: Eukaryota > Metazoa > Arthropoda > Insecta > Hemiptera > Cicadidae > Magicicada > Magicicada septendecula. The sequence goes on along the minus strand of CM068370.1, from coordinate 489,420,811 downwards.
AAAGAATTTTATATATTCAACTATAACTTTCTTCATTTAACAATCGCATTCTACATTACTTTGGGTGATTTAAATGATTTATTCTCATTTAATGTACTACTTGACCTGTATACATATATAATCTTTCTCCCTTTGACTCTAACCACTTTAACTATCAGGACACCCATCTCTATCTAAACATCTATCCAACAATCTCTAAACCCAACTTACCTCTGGCACCGCTCATCTTTGTACTAGGATGTGTGTTCCTAACTTGGCTATCTACATACGTACCAATGCCCCTCCAAAATATCGGCAAACACTCCCTTAAACTACTCTATCACCGCCACAGCGCCGCACGCTGCTCACACCTTACCACCTCACCCTTACTACAAAATATCATCAACAAATATATTTATCTACCATTCACATTACGCATCGCTACATATACTCACTACTACTGTGTCAACATCAATACTTCTCAAATTCTATTGCATTATCTCACAACAACATTACATTAACTCAAAACAATATTTTTCTCTCTACTACCCCTTTAACTTTTACCTGGACCGATCTACATGTCCCACAAAATATTCATCACCCAAAACTATCTTTTGTTATTTCTGACAATTCATTTAAAATCTTACCACATTAAATTACTTTTCTCATTACTTTAAATAGCAGCTGTAATACATTAAAACATTACCTTTAATATAAGTTACCTGGAACATTTATAAACAATATAACAGTGACATTTTATTGCTGATCAGCTGACATTCCCTAACACAATGAAAACACATCTCAAAATTGAACAAATTGCATGAAATATCTATATTTATCCATCCTTACATCTATTATGTTAACCGCCTGCCAGTCGGTTTAATTATTTACTTAGGTTCAAAAATACACACATTATATAAACATATATTTGTTATCAATTCTTATATCTAACTTACTACAATACAATATTACATTTAAAACATAGAATGAATACCTTATATTGAATGTCTGAGCATGTAGTTATTTAACCAGAACACAAGCATTTTTATTGGATCAAAATTTGAGTTAGCAATTTTCATGTTATGCATTTAAATTCGTGGCTCCTCTGAGCCACCTCCCATCCACACACTCTATTGCAAGTTATGTAAGACTGTAGCGCCTTTTCGCTTCCACAAAGACTGCATATTTTGGAGTAGTTTGACCTCTCCGTGTCTTTGCTTCGGCAGTTACATTTTAACGTTATGAATATCAGCATATTCTTGTTTATAATTAAACGCCCTTAAACGGGTCTACCACCTGGCTTTGCTGCCCCCATGCGGGCAGAGTGGTAGCCGCTGTTCCCTATTTTGGTGATTCCCCTTAATTCCCCCCTGTCAATTTCAAAATTCACCTTGACAACGATAACAGCTATGGCCAGTTAAGGCAGCGCGTAACGTAATGTGCCCCAACCATAGCTGTTAAAGCTAAACCAATTCCACGGTCAGGGTTCGGTGAGGCCGTGACCGCCCAAAAAGTTGGGGAATCACAAGTAAAATACCTTTTGTAACATTAAAATTAGTAATTTATACTTAAATGACATTATTAGTTTGGATGGTGTTTTAACCTCCTATATCCCTAGCTTAAACTTCATTAACATAAAATATTAAGTACAAAAATTAAAACTTCCTACCATTGCAGTTCCACACTCCACTGTTATGTCACTTCTTTAAACACCAATATACCCCCTAAAATTACCCTTTAATCTTGTATAATAACAAGTTCTTTTATTTAGTTTTTTAAAATTTTCACATAGACACTTCTGCAAGTCCAATCTTTCACTTTTCACTAACATTTTCTTTCTGACAAAATAATAAGTACCACAATGGATCATCTTATACAGTTACATCAAAATAAAATACATTTGTGTTGTTTTCTGAGGGAAAACAATTACTTGAAAATTTAAGTATTCAAATTTCATATTCTTGGTTATTTCATTTTACAATTTCTAAAGCAAACTAAAATATTTCGTGAAGAGAAAAAAAAATATATATATATATACTACCTTTCCACGAAACTATGGGTCCCCCTCCCCGTTCAAAATGTTGTACATTTTCAAATTTTAACCAATTTTGGTGGAGCCGGACCATCGTTGCGTTCACCACCCGAAGGAAGATCTTCCAACCATGGCCCGCCTCCGAGTTCCGAATACCACGGCCAGGACTGGTAAGATCGTGACCGCCCGAAAATGGGGGAAGACTCCCTTCTGTAAACATAAAATCAGATTAAATTTCATTCACACAATAATCATTAATTTCCAAATTCACATCTCGTAAATAATTTAAATTCACTATCAAAATTCAATTATGTAACATTCAAATCAATCAAAATATTTAACACATCTCAAATTATTTTAATTAAATTAATTATTAGAAATACCAGCTCCATTGCTATCAGAACAATTACAATTCTCTAATTATTGTCTTTACAATTAATTTTGTTCTTGGTTTAAATTGTCCAACATTAATATTATTATTATCACAACCCTCTACATACACATTGTTTACATAACACATAGTACACCATAATGTAGTACACAAATACATTTAACATAATGACATCAACACATAAAAGAATATACAGTCCAACTTATTATTTCTTATCATTAACCACAAATCGTTCCATAAGACAATGCACTTCAAAACCATATTATTCATATAATTAAATGTTCATGAACAATACACAATAAACAACTACCCCATATCGTCGAATAATAGTCTAATCTTATGATTATACCAGTCATTTACTATTGAATACACTATCTCGTGATTATCAATATAATTATTCTCTATCTTATCATATTCTTCTACAATATCCTTTGAATTAATATGATTATTCCATATTATTCCCTCATATACCTGGTCACGCTCGAGTATGGTCCTGTCGCCGTTATTATATTCTGTTAAAATCAGGTGAGTTATATTATCATCATCTACTGCTATCTCAGTTTCGCTGTAAGGTAAGTACTCATCATTATTATTATTATTTCTCTCTATGCCTAACCTTTCTACGAATTCTTCATAATTTTTCTTTACTTTAAATATCTCTCTTTCTCTCTCTCTCACAGCATTTCTCACCATCATGCCAAGCTACACACTCTCTCTCAAAACATGCAGGGGATACTAACTTATCATTACGGCACCACCTATGAAGTGCACAAAAAACCCAGGGAAATTTATTTATAGACCTATCGTCTTCCAAATACTCACGTGAAGCCATTTCTTCACCCCCCACTACAACATTACGGGAAAAATCTACCCCCTGCATCCCTTCTACCTGTAAATTCTTTCTACTCTCTCTCTCTGATTCATCATACATTAACATTTTATTATCAACTTCTACTCTTTCTACAATTTCGTTATCACTATCAACATCTACACAACCATTTTCTACCACCATATTTTTATTTGTATTGTCATTGTCATTACTTGTAAACCCATTATTTAAATTATCATTTCCACTACTACTTACCCTGTCATCTTTGTTCGATTTTAATTTGTTTATTACTTTCTCATTTTCTAATTCTATTTCGCCTAACCCCGTCTCTATTTCACTCAATTTCTTATCGTAAATACAGCCTTGTTCTTTAATTTCCTTCTTCACTTCATCAAATTGTACGTTAAGATTATTTTGGATTTTTCTAATTTCATTTTTCTGTTCACTAAATTTTTCATAAAGGTTACTAAATTTCTCATCGAACTTATTATTTTGTATATTAAAAAGCGTTTGCATCATTTTCACTATTTGATTTTCGTCAGCCCTGTTAGTCGGGACTGGCGTTGAGTGAATAATTTCTCCACTCGTAATTTGTGATTCGGTAGCGCTTGTCTGGCTTTCATTGGTATTGTCAGTTAGGCTGACGTTCTCGTTATCTGCCATTTTAAATTTTGTTTAAATATTTCTTTCAAAAAAATGTTTTCGTATAATAAATATTACACATTCATATTATATCTAAAATTCTTGTACTATTTTCTACCATGTGTAGTTACAACATAACCTTATTTTACGTATTTTATATTCTTTCGATACCCACTCTGTTTCTGAATTCTGGCTTATTTATATAATTATTTTATATAATGTCCATCGTTCGGGCAGCCATTTGTATAAAAACAAACTATTTATACTTTCATTTTAACTGTTTATTACTTACCGATATTTTGGATCTTCCTAAGGGTACCCAGAGTTCTTTTATAAGCGAGGTCAGAAACAGTGTGAGGTTACGAAATAAGTATTAATACACATTTTGTATGAAGAGAATTTACTTAATCTTTATTAATCATTTAATATGCTCTGTTGCAAATTATTCATTACTAAATTCTGGTATGTTTACAAAACCTCTATTATTTTTAGTGTATTGTGTAACTGGAATACAGCTTCCTTGTAATAGGTAATTTTACATTATTTACTTACATGCTATAGCTTACCTTATACATCACACATAAATACACAAACACAAACACAAACAGCCCAGCCTGCAATTTACATTCTCACACAGAATATTATTTAAACCCTTAACATTTAAAAACCTCTCCCTGCTGGCACGCGTTTATAGCTTGAGCACTTAAATTTTTCGTTTTGTATTTAGTCGTGTACGAAAATAGTTTATATGGGTTCTTCTTTGTTGTATCAGATTAGCCGCACTTCATTTTATTTACTGCACTGAGTTTTAATTTAGAAAAGTTTTATTTTCTGAGCCCTGTTTAACGGACTGCCTGCGCAGGCGAAAGTCGGCAAAAGACTGCCAGTGTCTCTCTGTTCCCCACTCCTTGATCATTTTAGTTGAGACGACGGACATCAATGCCTTACAGTTAGTAGTCACAACTCTGTCTCATTTAAACCGTGCTTTTGGTGTTGTGTTAGTTCGTATACGATCTTGGTGTGGCACTGGCTAACGTCACGAGATTGGCAGTTCTTAAGTTTTTCGTATCCGCCGTCATGGTAAATGAAACTGCAACGATTCCACTCTAGGCCATTTTGAGTTTTCTGAAGGAGCGTCACTCCAGCGCGCATACCTGTGTCTCACGTGCGTGCGCCGTCACATTCACGCACAGTTCTGAGAAAACTGAGGGTGGTACATACTTCGACAAATTTCACAACGGAATACTGCGTCTTGCCTTTGTTCTAACTGTTATCGTCTCCACGTGTTCTTTCACAATGGGATTAAAACTTGCCCAATAATTTTTTATGGAACCCTGAAAACTGAAATAAAATAACATACAAATACCCCATAAATGCAATAAATAAATTTACCAAATTTTGACACGTTACAATATCTCTTCTGTTTATCTCACCAAAGTGTTTTATTAATAATTGGTTGGTAAGTTGTAATTACTCTTGGTTTGAAAACTTGACTTATACACAATTCAAAATTCACTCTTCTTATATTTCCATAAAGTTTTCAAATAATAGTATGTAATTTGGTATTAGATTATTTTTAAAATTTTGTTGATAAGTCAAAATTCTTTTTATACTATTCTTTCCAAATAGTTTTTTCTTCAAATAATATGTTCGTAAGGAGAACTTACTTTTGTTTTAGAATTTAGGGGTTTTTAAATTCTTCTCTTATATTCTTGCCATAAAGTTTTTCACAAATTCCTGGTTAGGAAGGTGAACTTACTTTGTTTTTAAATTTGAACGATTTCTCATTCTAAATTCTTTTTTATATTCTAGCCATAAAGTTTTCTTCAAATAGTTGTTATGTAAGGTATTACATTGTTTTTGGAATTTAGACGATTTTTATTTCTAAATTCTCTCCTTCTTTATTATTATATTATTGCCACATAGTTTTTTATAAATACCTGGTATGTAAGGTGATCTTACAATTGCTTTGGAATTTGGATTATTTATTTCTAAATTCTTTTTTATATTCTTGCCATAAAGTTTTCTTCAAATAGTTGTTATGTAAGGTATTACATTGTTTTTGGAATTTAGACGATTTTTATTTCTAAATTCTCTCCTTCTTTATTATTATATTATTGCCACATAGTTTTTTATAAATACCTGGTATGTAAGGTGATCTTACAATTGCTTTGGAATTTGGATTATTTATTTCTAAATTCTTTTTTATATTCTTGCCATAAAGTTTTCTTCAAATAGTTGTTATGTAAGGTATTACATTGTTTTTGGAATTTAGACGATTTTTATTTCTAAATTCTCTCCTTCTTTATTATTATATTATTGCCACATAGTTTTTTATAAATGACTGGTCTGTAAGGTGATCTTACAATTGCTTTGGAATTTGGATTATTTATTTCTAAATTCTTTTTATATTCTTGCCATAAAGTTTTCTTCAAATAGTTGTTATGTAAGGTATTACATTGTTTTTGGAATTTAGATTATTTCTCATTCTAAATTCTTTTTTATATTCTTGCCATAAAGTTTTCTTCAAATAGTTGTTATGTAAGGTATTACATTGTTTTTGGAATTTAGACGATTTTTATTTCTAAATTCTTTCCTTCTTTATTATTATATTATTGCCACATAGTTTTTTCATAAATAACTGGTATGTAAGGTGATCTTACAATTGCTTTGGAATCTGGATTATTTCTCGTTCTAAATTCTTTTTTATATTCTTGCCATAAAGTTTTCTTCAAATAGTTGTTATGTAAGGTATTACATTGTTTTTGGAATTTAGACGATTTTTATTTCTAAATTCTCTCCTTCTTTATTATTATATTATTGCCACAAATTTTTTTCATAAATAACTGGTATGTAAGGTGATCTTACAATTGCTTTGGAATTTGGATTATTTATTTCTAAATTCTCTTGGTATTATTGTCAAAATGTTTCTCTTCAAATAATTGTATGTAAGATGTGCTTACTTTTCTTTTTAGAATTTATATGATTTCAATCTAAATTCTGTTTTATATTTATCTCTTCAAAATGTTTTTTCTCAAATTCTTGGTTAGTAAGGTGAACTTACTTTGTTTTTGAATTTCGTTATTGAAGTTATTGGTGGGATTACTGTTATCCTCTTCCAATAACTCATGCCGTATGTCCTTTATGTAGTTGCACCCTATGACTGTGATACGATTATCTTTATACATATGATTACACTCATTATTATGATTATACCCAGTATTTAGGAGCAGTAACGGGTTCTGGCGATTTATTACTGCCTGTGCCCGTTTAAAGGCTCGGCATCATTGTTCCTTTGAGCCATACTAGTTGATGCCTCATTTGGGATGCTTAGAGTGGTTCCCTGTCGATCTGTCCTATGGTCTTCCGGTCGTTCGTGGTTAGACCTCTGTTCAGCATCGTCTAAACTATTACTCCTTCTTGCCGGGTAGTACCTTGGTTGGTCCCGTTCTAGGCTCCTCCGCCTTTCTTCATATCCGCGGTAGCTGTTTCTTCGACTGTTGTTGTATCTTCGCTGTCGTCCATCTGTGGCTCGTATGAAATTCACTCGAGGGCGAGGAAACCTATTATTAACGGGATTACCATTATTTGGACCCGCACGATTATTATTATTATGGTAACGATCATTACCATAATTGGGGCTTCTCTGACTATTTATGTTATTAGGGTAGGGATTGCGGTTACCCTGATAACCATTAGAGGGTCGACTCGGGTTTGGATGGTTTGGACCCGTATTATTATTATTGTAATTAGAATTGTTCACATTATTATTATTATTATTAAAACTGTTATTTTGCGGGTATGCCCGGCCTCCTTGGTACCCAGTGTTTATGTTGTTCGTACCCTGGTTATTGTTCTGATACGTCCTTGGTTCACTTCTTCTACGGCTCTGTCGGTAGTAGTCTTCATTTTCATAGTTTTCGAGGAGTTCGGTCATTGCCTGGATGGTTTTTATTTGGCTGCCCCTCCTCGCACGAATTACTTCTTCATCATAATGATATGACAACTTATTTATTAGGCACTCCTCAGGTATGGCCGGTTCTAAGTGCTTGGCCATACATACCTTTCCGAGGAAATAAGCTGTCATCGAACTACCGACTTGTGGTTTGTAGTGGCCGTGGCATATATTGTCTCTTATCAAATTTTGAGTTGTCTCCGACCAGTACTTGGCCTTGAAAAGGCTCTTAAATTGCTGATAATTGTCGATGTCGCTCCGGTTGGCCATCCACCAATGGTCATTCACCTCCCGAAACGACTCGTCAAGGATTTCCCTATTCTGGACCCATCGGTTCCCTCTGTGTTTTTCTAGGTATTCCTCTATGCGTGCCAAGAACTCCATAGGCTTCCGTTTATATTGCCGGAAATTCAGCCATTCTCTGTTTTCTGACATGGGGAAATTATGATATCCAGATGGTCTGTTCCTTATCAATTCTATCTCCTCCTGGCTCTGACGCACCTGTCCCATGATGTTTGTCAAAGCGGCTTCCACGCCGTCACATCTTTCGGTTACATGTGTCCGCACTTTATTCATTTCTTCCAGGGCAAATTTCTTGTTTTCTTCCAGTTTCGTTTCCTGTTGTTCTTTGACCTGTGTAATCTCTTTATTATTACTTCCCGGACTTCCATCACTTCGTTTTCTGTCTGACGACATCTTTCATCCACTTCCCTGATCTGCTGGTTCACAACCACGACTTCCTGTTCTAACTTCTTTACGATGGATTTCTTCGTCTCTGTTATCCTTTTATTTAACTCTTCTTTTGCCAACTCTATTCTCTCGTCTACCTTATTCATGCTCTCCTGGTTGACTTACCTTAGTTCTTCTCTCAACCTTTGATTATTCTCGTCCATCTTCTCCTCCATTTTCTGATTATTTTCCTCCAACTTTTCTCTCAGTTGCTGATTGTCGCTTTCCATTTTCCTACTCGTTTCCTCCATTTTCTCTTCCATCTTCTTATTCAAAGATTGATTGTCTTCTTTCAGATCTTCCATCTTCTTATTCAAATTCTTACTGGTTTCCTCAATCCTTTTATTAGTATTTTCTATCTTACGGCCCAATTCTTCCTTTGTCGATTGGTTGTCTTCCTTTAAATCTTGATTCAATTTCCTACTATTTTCTTCCATGTCCTTCCTTAATCCTTCCTTTGTGGATTCTATATTTTTATTTACTCCTTCCATTTTAGACTCCATATTCTTATTGGTATTTCCAATGTCCTTCCTTATGGATTTGTTATCCTCTTTCATTTCCATCATCATTCTCATTAGGGTTTCCCGGAATGTAACCTCTTCAGTTTGTGTTGGTATTTCCAGTTGTTCCTCTCGTGCGGGTTGTTTATCCTCCACCTGTGGTATTACCAGCACTTCCGGATCTTCCACGGGTGTTGCCTCCTTATCCCCCATGTCAACTTCTTTTTCGGCCTCTGCCGCCCTCTTCTTTGAAGTAGCTCGTCTTTGCATTTTCCTTCTGTATCTATGAATTAATCGCTGCCAGGCTTATCTTATCAAGCCCTCTAAGTTGGACGCCACTTTGTAAGGAGACCCTGTATGCCGGTCTTTACAAAAAGATAATAGAGAAAATTTTATTTAAAAAAAAAAATACTTATGTTTTAATAGATGGTTGTAATTAAGAAATAATGCTGTTTTAAATGTTCTGTAAAAATTTTAAGAATTAGGAAGGTATTTATTAACTATTGAGCACTTCTGGAAGATCTGAACCAAGTCTGGAGTTAATCAGATTAACTCCGGTCAGCAATCGATTGATGATTTTTCTTGCTGGTCCAATATCTCACTGAAAAAAAAAACAATTTTCTTCTTCTTGAAGTCTCTTTGCCTTAATAAATAACCTTAAATGAGCATGTGAAATAATAAGAAATACAAATAATTGAAATATATGGATTTATTAAACAATTTGATAAATAATCGATTTTTAATCGATTGGGAACAATTATCGACTCCGTCCCAGGGAATAATCGATTCGTGCATACAGTAGAAAAATTTATTATAAGTATTATAAAAGGACAGGTTCTTTGAGCGATTATATTAATAGTCAGAGAAGGGTAACGAGAAAGTATAACATTAACAATTAAAGTAATTTCATTAATTCTTATTTAACAATATTTAAATAATGTATATATAATGTTTAAGAAAGTTGATTTGTCAGACCATATGTAGCTTCGATGACGTCACTCGATGTGGAAGGCAGATTCGTATTTTCAAGATGGCCGCTACTAGATCTGGCGAGGTTACTGTGAAAGTCGTCGTGTTAAAACTCACGGCAAAATTACCTTCACAAATGTTTGAAATGTCCCCGCACTGGTGTAATCTGTCTATTAGGTTGTTTGGTGTGTTCTGAAGAAGTGTTCCGTGTATACTTGTGTTAATTATGTTATTTGGTATATATTCACTTCTGTGGGTTAATTTGTCTGTAAAAGTGGTTATGATTTGTAGCGTGAATTATATAAAATATATTGTTTTACTGGTTTAGATCACTCGTATAATGAAGTTAGGTGTTAGGTTTCACTATTGTCGTTAAAGTTTTGGTAGATTTAGTTAAAAAAGTGTTTAATTCATCTAACTCTCGATTCACTGATATTAACGGCAAACTGTAGTACCATTTTCTACTCGGTTTGAAGGAACGTTTTATTACACAACTATTCAGCTTGATATTCAACAAAAGACTATTTTAACTTGGTCAAAATCTGGCCCAGTTAATCTTTGAAAAAGTATTGTTAACATATTTCGATTACCCATACACATGATACAAAATTACATTATATATGGAATTTATTTATTTTATTCATCACTTTCATGAATTATGAACCTTATCATTGGTTTAATCATCTCATTCCTTTTAAATTGATATATTATAGTCCATATCTGTAGACATTTTGTGGAAATCACCAAATTTCTTTCCTTTTTGGAAATCTAGGCTCAAACATTGATTTCCGCCTTTATACAATTTTTCTTCCATTTTAATTGTTATTAATACTATTATAATAAATTTTAATTAGTCATATTTCTCTTCCTTTCCTTAAATACATATAAATTAAACCTTTGAACTGTTTTTTTGTGTTAGTCTCTGAATTTGACATTGCTCTTTAAAATTAATTAATTTATATATTTTGAAAATTTACCATATTTTAAGGTATATTTCCTTATTATCATTTTAACTCATAGGATCATTCCCAGTAGTGGTTAAGTGGTAAATACCTTATCTAAATCTTGCTAGTTTACAGGATTTATAAGTGAATTATACTGGTTTATATGGTTTCTGTGACTTCACCAAATGGCCTAGAGTTTAGAATTTTACATTTCTATCTTTCTCAAATAAATTTAATCCTACCACTCCTCTGACTTTACATAGTTATTATTACATGAAAATAAAATGGTTTATAACTTGTTGTGAGGTGTAGTATTTAATTAACACTACTGTAAAAAAAAAAGAAATAATTATGAGCATTATTTAGCAATCTGTACAATTGAACTTATTGCTGACATGGTTTGAACATTTACATTTAACTCCTTTTGAATTAACACAGCATACCTACTGAAACATTATTAATGGTATGTATGCTGTTATTTAGCAAACAACTTATTTTTAACACATATAAATCTTATTTTCTAATAATTCTTACAAATACATTGATTTTATGGCTGTGAACAAACAGCCTATTTAAACATTTTAAACCTATGAATACTAAATTCATGCCAGTCCTTTCTGGTCTAAACCATTATTATTTATGATCCCCTTCATCAGTAAACATGACCACCCATACTCTAGTTATTAGCATTTTTTACAAATGTCTTGTAAATAAAGAGTTACATTAAAATAACAAAATACTGGAAATCTTCCATTTTATTATTTTATGATGCTGTTTATTATTGGATATTAAAGTTGTTATATAGCATATTGATAAGTCATAGTATCACTAACTTTAAGTTTATTGCATTTCCAAAAAACACTTACACAAATTCACCTTCACTGGTGGTTCTGATATTTTGAGTCTCACTATCTCAGACCAGACCTTTAGTAATCATGGACTGTTAAGACTTGTCTATTTTCTTTATCACACAATAGCTTTAGTAGGTTCACTTCTTATAATACTATACAACACTTTAGCTTTCTAAATAATTACATTTTTATAGGATTTTGGTATGTTATACTTTCTTTTTAATCGTTTTTATGGGTTTGGGGTTGATGGTAGTTAATAATAATAATAGGTTTTACAACGGTATTTCTTTCATACTATTTCTTCTTCTCCTCCTGTCTTCTTTCTTGTCTTTCTTCTTATCTTCTTTCTTGTCCTTCTTATCTTCTTTCTTGTCTTCATTCTTGTCCTTCTTCTAGTCTTCATTCTTTTGGTCTTCTTGTCTTCATTCTTCACTCTTGGGTAAACCAAGGTACTTCGTGTTATCTCGACTGATGTTTAGTTTGGAGTATCGAAGTTATTTACTGATACGGACCTCTTCTCTAAAGCTTCCAGGGCATTGTTTTCTTCCTGATCACAAAATTTATTCTTCCTTCTTCTTGTCTTTGGGGTATTTTGGTGTTCACCACTCTTAAACGGATTCTCTTTCTTCTTGATATGGTGTTATTTAATTTGTTTACTGCTCCTAACTTCCTGGGTAAATTCCTGATCTTATAATAGGAGTTGCTTTTAATAATTTCTTTGATATTTAAACAGTGGTTTTTATATAATGTAATGAGGATTTTTATTTTATTGTGGTTCATTCCTTTGATTTCATTAAATCTCATTCAATATTATTTTAACATATGTGGTGTAATTAATTTTTATGATTTTATATGACTTAATAAGTAGTGGATTTTCTGTCGCGCTACACTATATACGTTAATTTATTGTGTTTAGTTTACATGACGTATTGTTTCATTAAAATATCGTGGTTGAATCTTAGCCGTATTTATAACACTTCACACTGCGCTACCGCGGTACACTTCCGTAACTCGGTAAAATATTGACGTAAAGTTTTGTGAGTCTGTTATTAATGAAGACTGATTAACTGATTAACTTGCGAATAAATGACTTAGTTCTTAACAAGCGGTAGCTGCGTAAAACTGAGTAACTGAAAGTTTTTAACAACTGAAGTATACTGCATGATTGAGTAACTGCTAATACACTGGGACTGAATAACTTGTGAATAATTGAAAGTACTATGTTAACTGACTAAAGTACTGCGTAACTGAGTTTTAGAAAAGACTGAGAAATATAGTAAGACAGAGTTATATTAAGCTTCATTTACCATAATGCAATGTCCTGGCAAATACGCCTTTGGTTGACCACGATAGGTCAGATAATTCCTACCACTATGAAGAACTATGGTTCTCGACCCCTGATTCGCTGTTCTCGTTGCCATCATGACGACACTCCTCTCCACTTGCGTCCTGGGAAGATGCTAGACTCTGGTTGGTTATCGGACATCCCCTCAAGTACACGACGAAAGGGCTCCGTACCATTTCTTAGAATGTAGAGCAATTCCACGCCTGTCCATCAAGCTTTTGTTCAAGTGTGCACCGAAGGCCTGCTGTTATTCTCATGCGCACAATACATCGCATTTCGTTATTGTTTGACTCCCTATGACCCTTTTTCTGTCAATTAGCAGCTCCTTGCGTATCGTCATCCCCAAGATGCCACTCCGGTCTCCCGTCATAAATACTAGTTGTCATCCTTACGATGTTTTCATGCTGTGCGCACTTCTGGCTACATTCACATGGTGTATACTGCTTTGTCTTCATACAGGGTAAGACTCTCCTAAACCCTTTGTGTGAGTATCCTTTTCTTATTGCTGGCGCGCTCCAAATTAACCTTACAGCGTGTGTTCGCTACAATTTCTCTGTATCTGTGCCACCGTACTGTATCCTTTGTTTAGTTTGTTCTGGGGCTGTAAAACTGAGTTGAGCCGAGTCTGTCACCGTCGGACCTACTTTCTATTGTAGTGTTGTGTCAGGCATTTTCTCATTGTTTCCTAGCAAGCGTCCAGTTGACATGTTGTTAAGTTGTCCCTTTATTTGTTACTTCTGGCTTGGGTTGGGTGACTCGATTTGTGTAACGCACATCTTGATCAAAATTTATAAAATTAAAATTTTTGGTTATTACAGTGTCCCCAAATTGGATTGGATATTGGATCCGCAGAAGGCATTCTAATCCAATTTCCGCGCTCTGTCCTTGTTGTGGGTGTTCTCATTGGGCAAGGTCTCAGTCAGTTGACCCCGTTTCCTCTGCTTGGCGTATGTTGATATATATTCCCTATCTTTTGTTATTAATTGACTCTAGGAATTTATTGCCATGTATCTGAGTAAGAATGAATGCATTTTTACATATGATACATGTATAAATAGGTATAAAATTGTTTTATAATAATAACAAGAACTGAGGATACCTATGTTATCCATTTACGACATAATAAATGAGATAATGATCCTTCAACATTAAATGTAATTAATCGCGTATTGTCTTAATTATACTACGATAGATAATGTCCTCAACTCGTCTCAAGCATTTCAAAACAACAATTTATGAACAAATAAACACATATATATTGTAACGTAACGAAGTTAAGGTCCCATACATTACATAAAAACTTTGTTACTGTCGAATTAAAACAATATCCAATGTATGCCATAATTAAGGTCAGGAAGGTAAACCTCACATAATAAATATATTAATAATACCTAGTAAGGTTACTAGGTAATAAAATAATAAAAAAATGTCTATAAATATAAAATATGGAGTGATGAGTGGAAGATGTAAACAATAAACACAGTGTCTAATGAGACAAAATTACAATAGACAAGTTTGAAAAGAGTAGACTGTTTAATTGATATTTAATGTTTTATAATGATGTACATGTTGTTGTGCTTTATCATGATATTTTGTTTACATGATATTTATTCTGTGTTTTGTATGTAGCAGATGTGAAGCAATTGCTTTAAGAAAGTATTAAGTAATGGATACTAATTTCATTCATGTTAAACTTGTATTTAAGTAATTAAATACCAGTGTATTTATTATGTATTGTATCATGTTAAGAGTATTTACTTTGAATAATTAATGAAGATATCGTAAGATAATATTTGTAAACTTGGCCAGGAAGACAATAATTGTTAATAAATTGTCAAGGGGTCATTGTAATTATGTAATAAACAGATGAAGGGTTCAATAATAAAATAAATAATAATAAATGGAAATCAGGATAAAATAAAATTAGAATAATTGACCATAAGCCAGTGACTCATTGTACAGTAGGTCAGGTCAGAAAAGTTAAATTAAAAACAAAAAATTATAACACATGTAATAACACAGATAGGCCTAAAATTAGTACAGTATTTTGTAAAAGGAAAATAATACCTTTTAAAATAAGTCAATCAAGAAGAAAATGTAGTAAAATGTATATGGTTTAATAATGGATATTAGGTGAAAGTTTTATGTGATTTAATGTAATTCTAATAAGTGAGTATTTTATTAAAAAGTGTAAGAATATTTCCTAATTATGGCTCTAGGATAACAAATATTATCCAATAGCAGAAGAAGAAATGGTTGTTAGGGACGACTGAATGCAAGATATCTTGTTGATTTACAACACTCAATTGTTATATGTGAATGAGTAGAGTTGAGTTAATATAAATTAATACAAATTTAAAAAAAGAAAACCAAACCAAATGAATCAAATTAAAATAAATCAAATTTAATAAACAGAAATCCATTAAAAAGGACTGAGTAGTGATTGCTGAATCTATCTCTCTACAAATATAATTCGATGTACCATTAAAGTTAAATGAATTCCAAAAAATAAATCATTCAACCAACTAACAGCAAAAGAGTAATGATGAAGATGAACTATAATTAAATAAAGATGATCCATAGCCGAGGGATGCGAAATTAATTAAAATATATTAAAAAACAAACGAAGAAATTTTGTATTAAAGTACTAAACCTCACTTTCCACAACCGAACAAAGCCTTAATACTACACAAATTCCATTGGGACCTGAAACTACCAGAACCGTGAAGATTAACGAAGACCAGAACTGAAACTTCTACTACATTCTGGGACATCAATACCAAACTTTTATTGAGAAGCTGGAGGCTGTTATTGTTCAAGAGCTGAATCGCCATTCTGTTCTCGTCTCGGCGTAGCAAAACACTGCCATACTAAGTATCCGGTCCGAGTTGGTAAAAAACCTGCTTATATTTAATTTTATATCAAGATTTTATAACAATATTGTAATACTTAGTAACCTTAAAATTGCATTACCTGACCTTACTAATAGTTAAAAGAACTACATGTACCCTGAGATAAAAGACAAATTGAAAATATAATTAAATTTTAACACATCTAAAACCCGAATTCAATAACAAATCGATTATGTATTGTGTAATCGATATGGTGTATTAGTAGCAAGAGGAAGCATCTGTTGGAATTAAAATATACATAAAATAAAGAATCCTTTTTGAATTTGACGATTTCTTGTTATTTGTAGAATAATTAGTGTATTTCGAATAGGGTGTAATTTACAGAGAAAAGAACGTGAGAAACGCATCAAGCGGAACGACTTAACCTATAATAACTGGTCAATCGCAAACCACAGCGCTCGTTTGTTGACAGCTGGTAAATACGGGAGAATAGAGAACTAACTTGCTCTCTGCGCTCTCCTCTCTTTACACTTTCGATAGTATATACAGACTAGGGTTGGAGAAAAATATTGAATTATTCAATATAACAACTGGAATACAGCGTTTTCTCTTGTAAAACACTTAGCAACTATCTAATACAGATCTATTATCAAGAACCGAATAATATCAACCACATAATAAATATTATACTTTATAAATAGATTAACTTTGATTTACAGGAGACCTCATCTAAAGTAAAATATTACAAATTGACGCATTCAACAGTGGAGCTTTTGAACATTATCAAATTCAATAAATAACGTAATCATAAGTAAATACACTTGAACGCTTTTTCATTACAAATTGGCGCTCAATTGAGTGGGCTTTAGTTAAGTAAAAAATCGACTATATCGCTATTACTTAACTGGAGCGGGTAACTATTAGAGGCACAGGAATGCATACGAGAGGTGTTTCTAAAAGGATGAGGAAAGACCAAGAAACGGAAGAAGATAGAAGGGAAGAAGAAGCAGAGATAGTTACGGAAGGTGAGATGGAACAACAGGCGGGTGACAAGGAGGAAGCCAGAGGAGGCCTAGATTTACAAAAATTATGGGAATTAATTAAAGAAGATAATAGACAAACTAATGAAAAAATAGACAGTATTAAAGAAGATAATAGACAAACTAATGAAAAAATAGACAGTATTAACGAAAACTCAAAAAAACAAAACGAAATTTTGAGTGAGAACTTAAACTAATGAATGAGAAATTTGACAAAAATAAAGAGGAAACTGATGAGAATAACCGGCGGATAAATGAAAGCTTAAGCCAAATTAATGAAAGGTTTGACAGGAATGACGAGAGCTTAAGGCAGATTCAAGAAAATAACAAACAAAGAGACGAAAGAATTGAAAACAGTAATAAGGAGTTACGGCAAATTATAAATGAACAAAACCAAGCGTTGAGGGAAGTCATCAACGAAAGGATTGCAAATGTCAATGAAACACTTAACAAAAGGGTGGATGATTATGCAGATGAAGTAAGACAGCAAATAACTGAAACTAAGGTAGGTCTAGAAAAGAGAGATGAAACCATCTGTTCAAACTTTGTACTGTATTTATTATCTGTGTGTAGTAACCACTGCACTGCGACACGGGCGGATGACGTCACTTGCTTATCAAGCGCTGCCGGCAGTCAGCCAGACTGACGGTGGACAAGTTAAGTTTAGTTTCCAATTAGACTCCGAGCGTTACTCTCGTTAAAAAACACTCTTCCAGCCGCGGCTTCTGGATCATTATCCAATTATCTTCATGTACAGTTTTCGCTAAATTACTCAGACGACTTTCGTCTAATTTACATGTATCTTGACTTCTATCAAAACTAAATTAACGGGCGTTATGGCCTTTAAACATCCGCACGTGTCGGCAATGGCTTCTAAAATTTAACGTTTTCGATAAATGTATATTACATCAGAATTACAGTCCACTTCATTACGTTTCAAACCCAGCCCTTTCTACTTAGCGTCTTTGTAACAACTCCAGAACTTCAAGAGCTTCCAGTACGCAACATTTTTGGTCCAACCGAACCGGATTTCTTAATTTTGTCCACCTGAAATTAATATTTAATTTAATGGGCCCAAACGGCGTTTCGTTCAAGCCCCAATATTCTCAACTTTGGATTGCTGACAGTTGCGTGCCTCTATAAACTTTCAAAACTACATTACAATCAACACGACAAGGTTCTGCAGAGCAGTAAACCAGAGACGACGGGACATGGCAGGACAACATTTGTGATTCTACATCAAAAAGTTCCACAGCTTTAAATTATGGAGAGCTACAACATCAGGCGTCATCTGACCAGTAGAGACAGGAGGTGCAACAGCTCCTAACAGGATCGAGCAGCGGGATCGAAGCCAGCTTCAGCACGTCTGGATCAACGTCCACGTGACTATGAACCTTTTACTTATATTTAACGTTTCAAGGAATATTTTACATTTAGCAGTTATTTTTTAACACCTTTGTGTAAACACACACCATCATTATACAATACACGTTAGTAAGTGGTTGGCAGCCCATTGTGAGTTCAAACATCAAATATAAAAATATATGTATTATTATCATTTAATTTCATAATTTTAATAATTTTTAATTGCCAACAAAGTTTGATTAATAGAGAGAGTAAGCATATGTTGTAGCAAGTATTGTGTTCATGTACATAACGATCGCTAGCTACCGCAACGTATTCAGATTTATCAGAATTTAAGTTTATGGTTCACATGCTCTGCGCTCAAATTATTCAAAAGTATTTTTTAAATTGTAATCATGGCAGATGTAAAAGCTTTAATAAAAAAACGAGGCACCATTAAAGCTTCGATATCCCGCGTAAATACTTTCGCGGACAACTTCGATTTGGAAACCAGCGATCATCATGCGCTGAAAATAAAACTTCGGCATTTGATGGAATTATCCACCAAATACGATGAAATACAATCCCAAATCGAATCCGAGGAAGCGGACTTTGCGTTAGCGAGTGATAGGGTCCAAACTGAAGACGTGCTTTGTAACATAGAGTGTAAATTGCAACACCTGCTGGAGCAAGCTGAGCATATGAACCAGAAACCCTTAATTAATGCTGAAAGTAAGCATCTTAAAACACCCCCCATTCAGTTGGAACCGATCAAATTACCTCGGTTTGCGGGAAGTATTATTGAGTGGCAGCATTATTATCATATTTTTCTTGAACTAATTCACGTCAGAGCCGATCTGACGGACATACAAAAACTTCACTATTTGCACTCGTCATTATCTGGCGAGGCGCTTAACGTAATAAAGTCATCGCCAATCACTCATGAGAATTACGCGGTGGCTATCGATCTGTTGAAGAATAGATATGACAGTAAGCTAATTGTCTCCGCCCACCATGTCGGGAATGTTCTGGACGTACCATTGGTTCAACAAGAATCCCAAGTTAGCATATCTAGATTCAGTGATGAAATCTCAGCCAATATCAATGCTTTAAATAATCTCAACTTGCCAGTTAACACATTCGAAATCATTGTCATGCATTACTTAGCTAAAAAACTTGATAGTTACACTTTCCGGTTGTGGAAAGAGAGCTTGTCGGAACATAAATTCCCTGAATTATGAAAGATATCCGGGCTGTTTGGCCGTGGTCCCTGGTTAAAAACAAAACCAAACGTTTCGGCAGCTCCACTGGCTGCCATCATCAGTGGTAAAATTTTTCTGCACTTTGGGTGTCTACGTGCAGGCCCACAGTACTGTGGTATAGACTGTACCACTATACTGTGTCAGTCTATACCACAGTACTGTGGGCCTGCACGTAGACACCCAAAGTGCAGAAAAATTTTACCACTGATGATGGCAGCCAGTGGAGCTGCCGAAACGTTTGGTTTTGTTTTTAACCAGGGACCACGGCCAAACAGCCCGGATATCTTTCATAATTCAAATGACACTTCCGTGAAAGCCTAAGGAATAATAAATTCCCTGATTTTAATAATTTTATGAATTTCCTAAACTCACGCGGACAATTGCTACAAAATCTTGATAGCGCAACTACCTCAACGAGCAAGTTAAATACCAGCGATAAGACTCCTTATCGCAAGGCAGTTAAACCGATAAGCGCTCCAAGGGGGGCATTCCATTCTCATATCGGAAATAATTTATGTAGACTATGTAACGGTAAACATAGAATTATTGACTGCTTACAATTCACATCGCTTTCTGTCCCTGAAAGAAAAAACGTCATAATAAAAAACAAACTTTGTTTAAATTGCCTTCGTCCGGATCACGAAAGTTCGCAATGCCCATCAAAATTTTCTTGTAAAAAATGTGCTAGGCGTCACCACACCATGCTTCATGTCCCCAACAAGGACGGATCTTCCATCAACAACCAATGCTCACTAAAGTTGCAAACGAATAAATCAATATTGTTATCCACCGCTGTCTGTATGACCACTAATACGGCCGGTAGAAAATTTCCCGTTAGAATTTTATTGGATTCCGGCTCGCAAGCAAATTTCTGCACAATGGATTTCGCCCGTAGAATGGGCCTTCAATTGGTTAAATCGCAATTGCCCATAACGGGCATAAACAACTCACTCTCCCAGGCTGACTTCAGTACAAAGGTAAGTCTACATTCTCGCTATAAACCCTTTACGTTAAACGTGCATTGTGCCATACTACCCAGTATAACTAATGATTTACCGGCGGAATCGTTCGATCTCGCCTCTTTGAATTTACCCAAGCACTTATTCTTAGCTGATCCACACCTACACTGCTCGTCGCAAGTCGATGTTCTCCTCGGCGCTCAATATTATCTCCAATTAATTGAACCTATTAAATTTATGCGCGGACCGCACTTTCCTATTATTCAGGAGACTAAGTTAGGATTTATTCTAGCCGGTAACTTACCCTTCAATGTCGACATAACTAAAACGGTTTCGTCCTTTATGGTCCGTAAGGATGATAGTCAGATTTCCTCGCAATTAAAGGAATTCTGGAAGTTGGAGGAGATCTCTAGTCGTGAAACCTACTCTGAGGACTCGGCGTGTGAAAAGCATTTTGTGACAAATACTGTCCGCAATCACGAAGGGAGATTCGTGGTATCCCTGCCTCGCAGATTAGACAGATCTCATTTGGGAGATTCTCTCCGCGGAGCTATCCGCAGGTTCCAATCCCTAGAGTTTAAGTTCAACCAGAACCCTGCCCTTTACAAGGGCTATAACGAGTTCATGCGTGAATACGTGAAGCTTGGTCATATGTCTCCACTTAATGATTACGATTTGTCGCTTGACAAATCAGACATTTTTTATTTGCCTCATCACTCGGTCTTTAAGTGCTCTAGCCTAACCACTAAGTTACGTGTGATCTTTGACGGCTCCGCTAAAACGACAAATAATCTGTCCCTCAACGATACTTTAATGGTCGGTCCCACGATCCAGCAGGATCTGTTCTCGATCATGGTTCGTTTTCGTACTCACCGATACGCACTTATTGCAGACATAGAAAAGATGTATCGTCAGATTATGGTTAACCCGAAGGATTCAAATTTGCAGCGCATCATTTGGCGTGACGCTCCGCATAAGGAACTACAACATTACGCTTTAAAGACGGTTACGTATGGGACTGCTAGTGCCTCTTTCCTTGCAACTAGATGTCTGGCGCAGATTGCCTACGAAAATAAATCCGATTACCCTATGGCTTGTATAGCCATAGCCAATGATTTTTATGTAGACGATCTTATTACGGGATCGGACGATCCAAAAGTGTTAGCTAAAATGAAATTCGACATCGTGAAGTTGCTAAAAAGATATGGTTTTACGTTGCATAAGTGGTTTTCTAACCACCATGAGATTAAGGCCTCTCGCGCCCAAGTATCCCATGACTTCAGCAAAGGTCAAAACGTGTGTACATTGGGAATCCAATGGAACGTTGACAAAGACAGTTTTTTATATACCGTTCGGGGTAATGACAATTCGACCGTATTTAACAAAAGAAGCGTGTTGTCGGTCATTGCAGGGATTTACGACCCGCTGGGTCTTATCGGCCCCATTACATTTTGGTGCAAACATTTTGTACAACAGTTGTGGTTGGCGGGCACAAGTTGGGACGAACCCCTATCCGGGTCATTAGCCAATCAATGGCTGGAACTCTACTCTCAATTAGTTTCCGACACTCATTTTAAGATTACGAGGTCGGTTAAGAGTCTGAGCAATTATCAAATTAGTTCATTACAGCTTCACGGATTCGCCGACGCCTCGGCTAAAGGTTACGCGTGTCGTATTTATGTGCGGGCGGTCTATTCGAACGGCGCCATATCGTCAAACCTGTTGTGTGCTAAATCTAGGGTCGCTCCGCTGAAGCAGATAACGCTACTCCGGCTTGAACTTTGCGCTTGTTTATTGCTAGCGCAATTAACTTCTAAGGTTTTAAACGCCGTCAACTACAATTTTGACGGACTATATCTCTATTCGGACTCGATGGTAGCGTTGCATTGGATACATCAACAATCCTCCCGCTGGAAGGTATTTGTGGCCAACCGTGTCGAGGAAATTCAGCGTCTTGTTAGTAGGGGAACTTGGCATCATGTATTATCACATGACAACCCTGCCGACATTTTATCACGCGGTTGCCTCCCTCGTAGTTTGCCAGCCATACTCAATGGTGGCATGGTCCGTTCTGGTTAGCCCATGAGTCAGGATCATGGCCCATTAGCGCCTTCGACATTCATGCTCCCTGTACTTACCCCGACCTTGAGCAGGAATGTCGTAAGCAGGTCCAAACATCGCTGATTGTCGCCTCTTCCACCCATAGCTATGTTGAAAATTATTCATCCCTTACAAGACTCATTCGAGTCTTTGCATATTGCCGCAGATTTATTTGCAACTCTAGGCTCCCGTTTGTTGACAGGGTCACGTCATTTTTGTCTGCTCAAGAGTTGCATGACACACTTTTGTTTTTTGTTCAGCAATCTCAGCAGTTGCACTTTGGCATAGAAGTTAAGGAACTTGAGGCACATCGTTGCTTTCCTCGCAGCAGTAAAATTCTTGCACTCAACCCCTTCCTGGATGACTCAAGTATTTTAAGAGTGGGTGGACGCTTACAATTTTCCCCACTTAACTGCGCGAGTAAACACCAAATAATTTTGCACCCGCACTCTCATCTCACTAAATTAATAATTGAGTATGAACATATCCGTTTGTTGCACTCTGGGGTGCAATCAACTCAAGCTTCGCTCAGACAGAAATATTGGATCATTCACGACAAATCTTATATCCGCTCAGTAATACATAAGTGTATCATTTGTTTCCGTTTCCATGCTAGAGGCGCGAATCAACTATTAGGTCAGTTATCCCCTTCTAGGGTAACGCCTGCTAAGCCATTTTCCCAGTCGGCCGTGGACTACGCCGGTCCTGTACTTTTACGCCATGGCGGGCAGCGCTCAAAGTCCACGTCAAAGGCATACATCGCGTTATTCATATGCATGAGCACAAAGGCCATCCATTTAGAATTTGTGCCAGATCTCACCTCCAACGCTTTTATAGCGGCTCTAAAAAGGTTCATCACGCGCAGAGGTATTCCCGCGCAGATATTTTTGGATAATGGTACGAATTTTCGTCATGCCAACACCACCTTATACGAATTGTACAAATTTTTAAGGTCAATGGAAGTTGAACAATCTTCTAAGGAGTTTTGCGGTCTCCGTGGTATCAAGTGGTCCTTTATCCCTCCCTCAGCCCCTCATTTCGGTGGTTTGTGGGAAAGCGGTGTTAAAAGTGTTAAATATCATTTGCGTCGCGTAATCGGCGGTACTACCTTGAATTTTGAGGAGTATTCCACTCTTCTCTCTCAAATTGAGGCTTGCCTTAATTCACACCCTTTATGTGTCCGACGATGCTAGAGACCCTGAACCCTTAACTCCCGCTCATTTCTTGGTCGGTGCTCCACTGACTGCACTTCCGGAACCCGACTATACCCAAGGCAATACTAGTCATTTGGGCAGATGGCAACTGCTCCAAAAATTTACGCAATCCATCTGGAAACGATGGTCTAGGGATTATCTGCAGCAGCGCAACAAATGGCGCACGGTGTTAAGGAATTTGAATGTCGGACAGCTTGTCCTCATTTTGGATGATAATTCTCCCCCACTTCAGTGGAAGCGAGGGGTAATTACTAATGTTTTTGCGGGTCAAGATTCATTAGTGCGCGTTGCGGAAGTTCGCACCGCGCTAGGTATCTTACGCCGACCCATCCACAAATTATGCCACCTTCCGGTGGCAACAGACTAGTCGTATGCGTGCCATACGAGACGTACTAGGATTGTGAACTTGTCACATTGCCTGGACTACGCCCGGGACATTCCCGGGGCGATCATACAAGTCAATTGTATCATTAACGTTGTAATTATTATTACTACGTTCTGATAGCTATTATTGCAATAGTTACTGCGTTTTCATTGTGCTATCAATTAATTATGGATGTTGTTGTATTGTTGTATGTTTATATATTCAAATTTCTGAGAATTATTAGTGTTACTTATGGTACCAATTATTCTATGTATGTATTGTATTTTCTAATGGTCAGATATTATGAAATTTATTGGGGTTTGTTGTGTCAATATTATGGTTGCAATTGTTATATCTTTTTATTGTGTTATCACTTATTATTATAATGCTGTGCAAATGTTAATGGGTATTATATGGGAAAGATCAACACGTCTACTTAATCATTGTATTATTATGTGTACTGTGGTACTATTATGTTTTGGGTAATTTTACTGTCAGTTTGCCCTTGCTATTTGCATAAGGGTCGATTTCTTGTATACCTTATAATTATCAATTGAATTTATCATGTTAATCATATTATTGTTATTAATTACCTAACTGTCATTGCGCTGTAGCCAATGCGCCAATTGTTATATTATTTTTGCCATGTAAATTTAATTATTATATTATTAACTTAATGTTTAATTTACAAAATCGTCCCGATTTTGAGCGGGCAGTATGTTCAAACTTTGTACTGTATTTATTATCTGTGTGTCGTAACCACTGCACTGCGACACGGGCGGATGACGTCACTTGCTTATCAAGCGCTGCCGGCAGTCAGCCGGACTGACGGTGGACAAGTTAAGTTTAGTTTCCAATTAGACTCCGAGCGTTACTCTCGTTAAAAAACACTCTTCCAGCCGCGGCTTCTGGATCATTATCCAATTATCTTCATGTACAGTTTTCGCTAAATTACTCAGACGACTTTCGTCTAATTTACATGTATCTTGACTTCTATCAAAACTAAATTAACGGGCGTTATGGCCTTTAAACATCCGCACGTGTCGGCAATGGCTTCTAAAATTTAACGTTTTCAATAAATGTATATTACATCAGAATTACAGTCCACTTCATTACATTTCAAACCCAACCCTTTCTACTTAGCGTCTTTGGAACAACTCTAGAAGTTCAAGAGCTTCCAGTACGCAACACCATCATACAACTCGGAGTGGAAGTAGAGGCCAAAATAAATCAAGTAGAAAACAATAACAAAACTAGAATAAAAGAGATACAATTAGAAACCCAAGGAAAATTGGACGAAGTACAAATTAATATAGCTGGGAGAATTGAGATAGTTAACAATGAAATAAAGCAAATAAAAACCCAAGTGGATCAAAATAAAGGGACCGTTGAAAACATACAGAATCAGGAGTTGATTAATATAAAGGAGTCAATAGAAAATTTTACAAAATCGACCAATGTACCTGGCACATCACATAGCTCCGGAGCAAAAAGAAAACATCAATTTCAAAATTTACAGAGGAAACCCCATAGAATTTTTAGAGAGAATAGATGAATGGTTTGGTAGAATTAAAGTGACCCGATGGAACATAATCAAAAATTTGTTGGATGGCTGTTTTAAAAGCATAAATGACAATTGGTGGTCAGCGGTTCGAAATTAAACAAGTAATTATGAAGAGTTTAAGAAGGCTTTTAGGTCAAAATACTGGTCGGATTCCGTACAGAACATGATTAGGGACAACATTACCAACGGAAGATTGAACATTAATCAAGAGCATTCCCCAACTACCTACTGTTTGGGAAAGGTGTGTTTGGCGGGTCATTTGGAACCGCGAATACCAGAGGAATGTTTAGTGAATAAACTATCTTACCATTTCGAAGAAGAAATAGTTCGTGCCAGACTCAGTGGACAAGTGAAGACAGTAGGAGCAATGGAAACCTTGTTAGCCAGCTATGAAATGGAAGACTATTATCAGAGGTCTCGGAGACAACATGACTATTCAAACAATAGGAGAGAGGAGCAAAATCAAGAACCGCGTCAGGGAATGAATAGGTATAACCATAATAATTATAACCGAAATGTAAATGACCATTATACGAATAACCGCTACCACAATAATAATTACCAAAACAATAATCATTATAATAACCATAATAATAACCGATACAGCACAGGCCGCAGGAATTTTGACAATGGGAGAGACTATTGGAATAGTAACCGAGGGAACAATGACCGACGAAATCAAAACAGTAATAGAAGTCGAGAGGAGGACCTACCTAGGAACCAAGAAAATCATAGGGGATTCAGACCAGATGATGGCAACCCAGGAAACACTGCTAGAGACGATTGTCCGCGGGATAGGGTGGAAAACTAAATTCAGCAGTGGAAGTATCAAGTAACCTCTCACTGCTGGGATTGAAAGGGTATACACGAACAAAAAAAGACAATAACCAAATTATAACCATTACGGAAAACAATTATTTAAAAGATATATGAGAGGATCTAACTGAAGAAGGGTTACCGTCAGAAAATAAAAATGACAATCAAATAATATATATAATGGCAGAATTGCAAGGAGTTATGACCGAGATGGTGATTGACACCGGAGCGAACGTGTCACTTCTGGACAAAGTAGAATATAACCGAATAAAGGAGATGTATAAGAAAAATATACCAACATTACCAGTCAATAACATGGTTATAATAGGTGCTACTGGCAGACCAAATAAAACAATACGGCAACAAGTAATGATGGAAGTATCCAGCGGAGGTAAAACTATTCCTATGGTGTTTATGGTAGCTCAAGGATTACCATTTAAAGCAATGCTAGGGTGTGATACGCTGCGGCGCCACTCAGCTATTATTGACATGGGCAGAGGAAAAATAACCCTGTACCATGAAAATGGGGAATGGTCAAGTGAAATAGTGGCTCATAAAAATGCCACTCACCACCGACATTCTTTTACCCTAATGCGTGATGACGGAACGGAATATAGAACACCTTTTGAGGAATTAGCCTGTGTTAAGGATGATGAATGGAAAGAAAAATTACAAGAAATTTATTCGTTTAAAACTACCAATACGAATGGAGTGGCACCGGAACAAAAAAATCAGTTAGTAAAAATCTATAACAAATATAAAAAAGTATTTTCAGATTTGCCAGGAAAGGCTAAGAATTTCATTTGTGAATTGTCATTTAAACAACCCATCAATTTTAACAGGAAATCATATCCTATACCCCAATCCCTAAAACCAGCAGTGAGAAGGGAAATACAGAGTATGATAGAACAGGACATAATTGAGTATAGCTCATCACCATACACCAGCCCTATAGTAGCCATAAAGAAAAAGGACGGTACCGTACGCTTATGTTTAGATGCCCGGGAGATAAATAAAAATATAAATGATAGGACTTCACCAGGGGAAATTGAGGAATTAATGAAGAAATTTAAGGATTGTAAGTATATGAGCATTTGGGATGCCGTTTGTGGATACTGGCAGGTGGAGTTGCATCCCAACAGTAGAAATTACGTCGCCTTTATATTTGAGGGTAGAAATTACCATTTTAAACGTCTTCCTTTTGGATTAGTAAACTCTGTGGCGGTTTTTATCAAATGCATGGACCAGGTCTTGGGTAGGGAAGTGTTAGACTTCACAACAGTGTACGTAGATGATATATTGGTAACTTCAACCACATGGGAGGAACATTGCCAACGTGTGGAAATGATATTAAGCAAATTAGAAAGAAGCAACATTACTCTGAAGTTGAATAAATCAAAATTAATAACCAATCAATTACAATTGCTCGGTTTCATACTTTCTGAAAATGGAATATCCACATCCCCTGAAAAAGTGGAAGCTATTCAAAACTTCCCCAGACCAAAAACATTCGACAGTTGCAATCATTTCTAGGAGTGTGCAACTACTACCGCAAATTCCAAAGGAATTATTCCCAATTAACAACGAGGTTTAAACACTTACTATCATCGAAACATAAATGGAAATTTTTGCAAGACAAATTTTTACAGAACATCATCCTGATTTTGATAAGAAATTTTTTATAAATTGTGACGCCAGTGATGTGAGTCTTGGTGCTGAACTGTACCAGGAAGATAGGGAAGGAGATCACCAAGTAATAAGCTTTGCCAGCAGGGTATTAAATCAATGTGAACGAAATTACGGTGTCACGGAAAAGGAATTATTGAGTGTGGTATTTGCATGCGGTAAATTCCGCACGTACATATTAGGTTATCCCTTAACAGTACGGTCCGACCATAAGTCCATATCATTCATACAAAGGTGTAAATTAAGCCATGGGAGACTAACTCGTTGGATATTGGCTCTCCAAGAGTATAACATAACATGGGAATACGTGCCGGGTAAACAAAACACTGTAGCGGACGCTCTATCTAGAGTAAACCTGGAGAATGGTACTTTTGAAATTGAAAGGGAGGATGTTGGAAGAATATATCATGTAATAACAGCCAGAGAAGAGCTAGTAGAAGTATTAAGCAAAATTCGGGAAGAACAGTCAAAGGATCAGAGATTATCCACCATACGGGAACACCTCATCAATGACGATGCCATAATTGTCCAATATTATCAAAAATATAACAGTTTAATTTTCATAAAATCCCCTGTCGTGAAAAATAAGTGGAAGTTGTATATTCCCAAATTAATGGAGTCATTAATAATAAATAGTTGCCATCAAATGTATGGACACATGGGTCCCATCAAGGTAGTAAAGGCACTGGAGGAGCATGTGTATATTAAGGGTTTAAACAAAAAGGTAAGGGAAATAGTAAAAAGATGTATGATATGTCAAAAAGTCAAGGTGAACAACGAGCGAAAGGAAGGGGCTTTAATAACAATTACTTCGGAGAGGAAATTAGAAAAAACATTTCTTGACATTTGCGGGCCTTTCCCACGCAGTGGAGGCAGGCACCGATATAAATATATTGTAATCATACTAGACCATTTCACACGTTACACTAAACTGTATCCTATAAGTAAAGGATCCACCAATGTTATTGTTAAGGTGATCACAGAAAGGTACCTCATAGATGTAGGAACTCCATATTCTATAATAACGGATCATGGAACCCAGTTTAAAGGTCGAAAATGGAAATTAGAAATGGCAAATCGAGGAATGAAAACCTACAAAACTTCTATTTACCATCCTAGCAGTAATCCGGCGGAAAGGGTACTCAGAGAGGTAGGGCGAGTCCTCCGTACTTATTGTTATGACAACCAAAATAATGGGGTGAATTCATAAGTGAAACAGAAACCTTTTTAAATATTGCACATCACGAAACTATTGGTGTTACACCATACCAAATGATGTTTTCAAAACTGCCACCTCGAGAAATTACTAAATTGATACAATTCCCTGAAGGACCAGAAGAAGAACTTAACCTTACCCATGTGTATAATAGGCTACTCCACAAGATGGAAATTAGAAGAAAAAAACAGAATGCAATCCGAAAAAATATCATCAAATACACCGTCGGTGAAAAAATTTTAATAAGAAACAGGCAACAACCGAGCAGTTCTGAAGGGCTAGCTAAAAAATTATTGTTATTATATGTTGGACCTTTTGTGATAAGCCAGGACAATCAAAACAACACATATGTGGTGACTGACCCAATAAGTAATAAAGTGAAGGGTAGAGGAGAGTGGGGGAATGGTGCGCAGCGGGTAATCGTGCGCATCAATATTTTTGATATTTCCAAGCATGTGGGACATCTCTGAATGGTGCCACAACCAAGTGGCAGATTCGCCAACTACTGTGCCACGCCAACCACTCCCGCCAAATCACTTTTGTAGGTATGTGAGTGTGAAACATTATAGTGTAGTGCACGTTGTTCCAGATTTTAGGAAGGTAAGCCTCAAATATTTCTCTGTATGGATTAAACTAAGTATATTTATATATGGCAGTTTCTGCTTTGGTGTTTGGTGCAGTTAGTTTTGTGTTTAAGGCAGTATTTCTGTAAGTTTTAAGCAAAAATAATTTACAATGCGCGATCGGGTTATGGTGCGCATAATTCCCCCCAAGCAATCTTATGGCGACAGTTAACATTAATTCCCCCTTTCGTTTCTTTGTTCCCAGAAGCCTAGAAACTATGTCAGAAAAACAAAAATTAACTCCTATAACCAGGATAACTTATTCAAGGCTCTTGACGCAGTGAGAAAAGATGGAAGAAAGATAAGGGAGGTGGGAAGATCGTTTGGTATTCCAGAATCAACTTTAAGAAAAAATTTGATATTAGATCGTCGTCAGTGCCCACGACTAGGAAGAAAGTCCGTGTTTTCGCCAGAGATCGAGCTAGAGCTGAAAGAATATATATTAAAACTTTGTACTTTGTTTTACGGCTTAACTCCAAAGGAACTGCGCAGGTTGGCTTTTAGATATGCTGAGAAGAAAAATATTTCTAACAATTTTAACAAGAATCTAGGGTTAGCCGGTAAAGACTGGTTATATTGTTTTTTGAAAAGACATCCCAGTGTGAGGCTTCGTCAACCACAGGGAACTAGTCTCAATAGAATTGCTGGTTTTTGTAAAGAAGAAGTGCAGTTGTTTTACTCAAACCTTGAAGCAGTGATGCAGAAGCACAAATTCCCTGCCCACAGAATTTATAATCAGGACGAGACTGGCATTACCACTGTACAGAAAAAGTGCCCTAAGATATACGGACCAAAAGGGGTAAAAAGAGTGGGAGCTGTTACCTCGGCAGAGCGAGGAAGAAATATTACAGCCATTTTTACCATGAGCGCTTCTGGACACTTCCCTCCGCCTATTCTTGTCTACCCTCGCACCAGAATGTCACCTCTTCTTGGAAGAAATGGCCCTATCGGCGCTGTTTATCTCTGCTCAAAAAACGGATGGAGCAACTCTGATATATTCCTTCAGTGGCTCTCGCACTTTAAGAACCACGTTCACCCTACCGAGAACGACCCGGTTTTACTTGTTTTGGACAATCACTCTAGTCATATATCGATTGAAGTGTTTGAATTTTGTCGAAACAACTTCATTCATATGGTTTCCCTTCCACCACATACTTCCCATAGACTCCAACCACTGGACCTTACATTTTTTGGCCCATTGAAGAACGCTTTTTATAGAGAGTGCGATTTCCACCTGACATCTTCTGGCCACACAAAAATCCAAGAATACGATGTGGCGGAGCTTCTTAACAAATCATTTGTTAAAGCTGCTAGCATAAGCAATGCTGTTTCGGGGTTCAGAGTATCTGGGATTCATCCATTTCATCCAGAAAAATTCTCTGATAAAGATTTCGAGGCTGCAAGGGAAATTTTGGATCAGCAAATTTTAGTAGACGTAGATGTTCCTGCTATTCCTGAGACTCCTGATTCTGCCAAACGTCCTCCTGACACACTTCAAAACAACATAGATGAAAGCACTGAACCACCTGCAGCTTCCGAAGAAATTGGCACCGTCAACACAAACCTGTATGATAACCCTATCCCATCTACATCAAAAGATAATTCTTTTTTTGTTTTTGCTCAATCTATCACTAAAAACAATCCAAGATCTACGGAGGGAAAAGCTAGGCCTAAGCCTCGTGAAAAACAACACTCAGAAATATTGACAAGCACTCCAATCAAGGTAAAACTTGAAAATGCCGAAGAGAGACGAATCATCAATGAAGAAAAGAAGAATCGAAAAGAAAGAAAACTCGTAGCACAGCGTTTCGGTTTTGAGGATAAAATACAAAAAAAGAAAATGAAGATGGCCAAGAAAGAAAAAAAAGCCTAGATCTACCAAATTGAAGAGGAAAATAAAAATAGAAGAAGAGTCATCTGACGAATGTGATAATAGGTCTATTGATTATAAAAATCTTTGTCAAGATGATGAATTTGATGATATTGAATTGAACTTGGGAACTACTGCTATAGAAAAGACCACTGACGAAATTTGCAATATTTGTGAGACATCGGGAAAGACCGTGAATTATGGTTCAGATGTGTCTACTGTTCATCGTGGAGCCACGCTGAGTGTTCTGGTGCAGATTCAGCTGTCGATTATATCTGTGAATATTGTAAATATTAAATTTAAGATTTGACAAATGCAGGCCTATATTAAATTCATTTAACGTATTGTGCCTAAAACCCAACAATTTAATACTGCAAAGATTTTGTACTGTTATAAGCGTATCAACTGTATTATAAAATAAATGATTGACTGATAAGACTTGTTAAAATTCATTAATGTAACCTAACCCCTGTTGTGCACCATTACCCAACCATATGCTCATGATTACCCCACGGGGTGGGTAAATGTGCGCAAGTGCATATTTTTATCTTATGCAACATATCTTGTTGTTGGTTTGTCATTTCCTGGTAACTTTTTTTCCTGGCAAACTACATTAACTAAAGAAGTGTTTTACGTAGTTATTATTAATTTTTATCTTAAAGTGTTACCTTGAGAACAGTCTATACTTAGGTGCGCACCATTCCCCCACTCTCCTCTACTTATAACCAAGCTGAAATAAAAAAATGCTACGATTAAGAAGAAAACATTCCCATAGACGAATTATAAGTTTATTTCAACTAAACGATATTCAGCTAAAATAAACTTCTTTCGGAGGGGGAGTATTATGTAACGTAATGAAGTTAAGGTCCCATACGTTACATAAAAACTTTGTTACTGTCGAATTAAAACAATACCCAATGTATGCCATAATTAAGGTCAGGAAGGTAAACCTCACATAATAAATATATTAATAATACCTAGTAAGGTTACTAGGTAATAAAAAAATAAAAAAAATGTCTATAAATATAAAATATGGAGTGATGAGTGGAAGATGTAAACAATAAACACAGTGTCTAATGAGACGAAATTACTATAGACAAGTTTGAAAAGAGTAGACTGTTTAATTGATATTTAATATTTTATAAAGATGTACATCTTGTTGTGCTTTATCATGATATTATGTTTACATGATATTTATTCTGTGTTTTGTATGTAGCAGGTGTGAAGCAATTGCTTTAAGAAAATATTAAGTAATGGATACTAATTTAATTCATGTTAAACTTGTATTTAAGTAATTAAATACCAGTGTATTTATTATGTATTGTATCATGTTAAGAGTATTTACTTTGAATAATTAATGAAGATATTGTAAGACAATATTTGTAAACTTGGCCAGGAAGACAATAATTGTTAATAAATTGTCAAGAGGTCATTGTAATTATGTAATAAACAGATGAAGGGTTCAATAATAAAATAATAATAAATGGAAATCAGGATAAAATAAAATTAGAATAATTGGCCATAAGCCAGTGACTCATTGTACAGTAGGTCAGGTCAGAAAAGTTAAATTAAAAACAAAAAATTATGACACATGTAATAACACAGATAGGCCTAAAATTAGTATTTTGTAAAAGGAAAATAATACCTTTTAAAATAAGTCAATCAAGAAGAAAATGTAGTAAAATGTATATGGTTTAATAATGGATATTAGGTGAAAGTTTTATGTGATTTAATGTAATTCTAATAAGGGAGTATTTTATTAAAAAGTGCAAGAATATTTCCTAATTATGGCTCTAGGATAACAAATATTATCCAATAACAGAAGAAGAAATGGTTGTTAGGGACGACTGAATGCAATATATCTTGTTGATTTACAACACTCAATTGTTATATGTGAATGAGTAGAGTTGAGTTAATATAAATTAATACAAATTTGAAAAAAGAAAACCAAACCAAATGAATCAAATTAAAATAAATCAAATTTAATAAACAGAAATCCATTAAAAAGGACTGAGTAGTGATTGCTGAATCTATCTCTCTACAAATATAATTCGATGTACCATTAAAGTTAAATGAATTCCAAAAAAATATATCATTCAACCAACTAACAGCAAAAGAGTAATGATGAAGATGAACTATAATTAAATAAAGATGATCCATAGCCGAGGGATGCCAAATTAATTAAAATATATTAAAAAACAAACGAAGAAATTTTGTATTAAAGTACTAAACCTCACTTTCCACAACCGAACGAAGTCTTAATACTACACAAATTCCATTGTGACCTGAAACTACCAGAACCGTGAAGATTAACGAAGACCAGAACTGAAACTTCTACTACATTCTGGGACATCAATACCAAACTTTTATTGAGAAGCTGGAGGCTGTTATTGTTCAAGAGCTGAATCGCCATTCTGTTCTCGTCTCGGCGTAGCAAAACACTGCCATACTAAGTATCCGGTCCGAGTTGGTAAAAAACCTGCTTATATTTAATTTTATATCAAGATTTTATAACAATATTGTAATACTTAGTAACCTTAAAATTGCATTACCTGACCTTACTAATAGTTAAAAGAACTACGTGTACCCTGAGATAAAAGACAAATTGAAAATATAATTAAATTTTAACACATCTAAAACCCGAATTCAATAACAAATCGATTATGTATTGTGTAATCGATATGGTGTATTAGTAGCAAGAGGAAGCATCTGTTGGAATTAAAAGATATGTAAAATAAAGAATCCTTCTTGAATTTGACGATTTCTTGTTATTTGTAGAATAATTAGTGTATTTCGAATAGGGTGTAATTTACAGAGAAAAGAACGTGAGAAACACATCAAGCGGAACGACTTAACCTATAATAACTGGTCAATCGCAAACCACAGCGCTCGTTTGTTGACAGCTGGTAAATACGGGAGAATAGAGAACTAACTTGCTCTCTGCGCTCTCCTCTCTTTACACTTTCGATAGTATATACAGACTAGGGTTGGAGAAAAATATTGAATTATTCAATATAACAACTGGAATAGAGCGTTTTCTCTTGTAAAACACTTAGTAACTATCTAATACAGATCTATTATCAAGAACCGAATAATATCAACCACATAATAAATATTATTCTTTATAAATAGATTAACTTTGATTTGCAGGAGACCTCATCTAAAGTAAAATATTACAAATTGACGCATTCAACAGTGGAGCTTTTGAACATTATCAAATTCAATAAATAACGTAATCATAAGTAAATACACTTGAACGCTTTTTCATTTATATATATATATATATATATATATATATATATATATATAATCACTAATTATCATTAAACATCACTTACAATACGCATTACTATTAATTATATTAATTGACAAAATATATATATGACCTATGAACAACTAAAGGTTCATTTCATATCATTATGATCATTGATAAGTTCGTTCTATACTGCTTCGATTGTTCAACCTCATATTTGAATAGTTATTCTACATTACTTAATTGTTTTTATATGTCCGTTCATATGTTCATTATAATGTTTCAGCAATTTATTGCTGCACATCCGATCAAAATTTTCGCACCATAAGTGTCTCTTATATCGGAGTGCTTCTTAAATATTAGTCATCTGACATCTAATTAGTGTCATTAAATAGATACATTGTGATCTAAGAAATCATGTGAATTTTTAAATTATATATGTTACTATGTCACACATCTTATTATCTAGCTAGTTGGACTGGTTCCGCGAGACAATCGCCTAGTGCGCGTGCTCCTTTCCCCATAGTCACTAACTGCTGATGTCATTTTCACATCCCTGCGTAACTTGCATCTTCTCTCGTGATACTTCTTGATCTGACGCACGTTGAATTTTCCTCTTATTCTGTTGCTGTTATCGCAGTCAGCAAGTTCGTACGTTGCATCGCCGAAGACTCGATTAATCTTATATGGTCCTGCATACAGTTCAAAAAATTTATCAATTTTCTTCATCGCGGCGTCTGATTGATGATAGGTTCTTATCAGCACTTTATCGCCGATAGCGAATTTAGTGATCTTTTTATTATCGTTGATGTGTTTTGCATGCTTCTCCCTTTTTTCTTTAATCTTCACGAATACATTGCTGTTCGAGCTTCCTTTAACGTCCATGAATTCCTTGTCTAACCATTTCTCCCATGCACGAGTCGGTCTCTTGCCTAAGTGCGCCTCATGAGGGGTTATCTCTATCGTCTCATGGTACACTTCATTTATGCATGTTTCGATCAATCTTATGTACCGTGACCACTTGCTATGTTGGTCGTGTACAAAATTTCGGAATAGGTTTCCAAGCTGATGGTTAATCCTTTGGGCTAAGTTTGCGCAAGGATTCCTTATTGCCGTATACCTTGGTTGTATGTTTAGCTCTTTGAGTCCTTCGATCCATTTCTTCGCGGTGAACTGCGTCCCATTATCGGTCAGGATGACCTTTGGTCGTCCAAACTCCGCACAGTAATCTTTTATTCTTCGTAAGGTAATGGTGGTTGTCGCTCTTCGTAGCGTGAACAACTTGACAAATTTCGTGAAATTGTCTACCATGACAAACAGGTACTTAACGCCTCCTGCACCTGTTGGTAGAGGTCCATAATAGTCTGCACTCACGATATCACCTCTAGCTGAATGTATCATTGCTCTGGTACCACCAAACAGCATCCTGTTGTTCGTGTCTTTGCATTTCTGACATGTGTCGCATGTTTGAATGTACGTTTTCACTTTCTTCAGAATGCCATCAAGCGTGAAGTGTTCTTGTAGCATCTTTATGCATCCTTTCGGCCCTAGATGTCCGTACATTTGATGTATTTCCGCAATTAAGTTATTTGACACCCTGTCAGATATGTACAGCTTCCACTCACCTCGCTGTCGTCTATATAACTTATTGCTAGCAACTTTATAAAACGTACTTAATTTATCGTCTAAATTCTTGTCCTTAATCTTATCAATAAGCATCCTAAGTTTATCATCTTCAATCTGGTGTCTTCCGATATCCCTAATTATCTTACCTACATTACGATTCATCGTAATGACTAAATGGTTAATTAAATATTCGTGTGTTTCGTCGTTTACTTCATCTTGTTTCGCGTCGGCCGGGTATCTGCTTAATATGTCCGCAACTACATTATCCTTGCCTTTACAATGGATAATGTCAAATTTGTACTCTTGTATGGCGAGAATCCACCTTGTAATTCTCGAGTTATTTAAGTGGCATTTGTGCATAAACGTTGTAACGATTCAATAGAGTTTCGTGGTTTGACTAAGCTCCACGTTGTATTCGTCAATTTGTAACGAAGAATATTACGAGATATTGATATGTTAATTCTCACTTCGGATTCGTTCTATTTATAACACAGATAAATAATGTAGCGACTAACTCGCACTGGAGTCGTCAATTTGTAATTATATATATGTTATGTTGAACGGCGATGGTTTTGTAATTTGCCGCTTGCTCCCACTATACCGCTCGTTTCCGTGACGTCACTCAACGTTGCCAACTGTCGTGTCCGCTGTAATCTGTGAATTTATTTCCTAAATGGAACAGCAATAATAACGACGCAAATATAACATCAAACATATATCCTTACAGAAATCCTTTATTCAGAAAAAACACTGGTTAATTGTTTCTTAAATTTGAACAGGATAATCACAATTGTGGCGCAAATTATACGTCTTCTTTTTACCAGTTGGTAGTAGTAGCCAACATTCAGTATTTTTTCAGATCAGAAGAATGCTTTGTTAACGTTTCTATTAAAAATAAAGTATCTCAGGGCGTATATGGTTCGGGGATTACATTTAAACAAAATATTATTCTATAAATCAAAATACAAGTTTTACAATTAAAGGATATTACAATGTTAGAGTGTAACGTGCACACAGTCAGTTGTATAGTGATTACTGGTTAGAATAGGTTATGTCTAGTTTAGGTGTTTGATAATTATTATGCAAATCAAAGGTTCTTGTGGTGTTTGAAAAGGTGTCAATCTTAAATCGTGTTATTAGTGAATGTTCTTAGTGTTTGTGTGATATGGTGTCTGTAGTTTTAGTTGATTAGTATTTAAAAGTCGAGTATACAAATGTGGGTGTTGATGCACAATATAATAAGATGTTAAAATCACCAAGTCCTCTTCTTTGTATGCTTCCCGGTTGAAGATAGGGCCCACGTCCACTTCAGATCTTCTTCCTGGTTCTTGTGTCTTCTATTTCATATAATGGGTGTTCTTCTGTTGGTGTAAAAAGTTCGTGTTGTGTACCTCTAACTGTATTAATATGTTTGTATCGTTTTTTCACAGTTTATTTTATATTATGTAGGACGTTTTACAAACGCGTCTATCCGCTAAGATCGTTGTCAAAGAAGTCTCATTTTATTTATCCGAAATCTCTGGTTGCTAAGGGTAAACTTGGAATCTGGTTGGTTGATTCGGATATACATTGTCATATACTTTCATTATTTCAAAATCTAAATTTGTTCAAAACCTTCAAATTAATATTCCTTTTCTGTACTGGTTGGGAATTTAAAACCATTATCAGCATTATTTTGATCTTTACATTTGTTACATTTAGACACTAAACATGCCTACTTTTACTTAAGAACTACAGATGTTACAATTTTGTTATTTGAAATTTTCTTAAATAACTTGATATGTATTATTTTGTTTCTATATTCGTTGTGTACACTATTAACTATAAATATATTTATCCTTTCACATTTGTTTTATAAAATCCCTAACATTATTACCTAAAATTTACAAAAGTTGTGTAACGTCTTTTCGCCGCGTTACAAATCCAGGGAACCCCTCGTAATTAAACTCCGTTAATTAGATGGGCTGCCTACGTTGTAACAGAATTGATCACAAATAATTAATGTAACAGATTACTTACTAACTGTGTAAGGAAACAATGGCAAGGTATACAACTGATTTAAGCACTCCTCATATGTGTGTAACAAGAAGACTTCTCTTCATTTAACATTTAAAAACATATACTGACAGATCCCATGACATTACTAATTCAATTATTAAGTTACTTGAAAGGTTTCTTTCAAGTTTGAGATAAAACTTGATTTTATATAGCTATACCTCGGATCCGGGTCAACTTTCTGTATTTCTGTAATTAAGACTTTTAATTATACTCATTTCATGATATTAGCTTGCAAGACTTTCTTTTATTCAACCATTGGAAGAATGGTATTATTGCTTGAATTATATTACTCTACATTAGCATATAAACTGTTACAACGTATGAAGTTAGAATAGTTACATGAAATTCTTAGATTTAATTTATAAGTCTTTACAAAGTTAATAGTTTCTGAAAAGTCTCTTTCAAGATGTGTTGTATAACAAATATTAGTAACCCTCGATAGACAGGCTATCGAGTCACCTTTTAATTGGTATGCAGAAGACTCGTCCTGGGGTATCCGTCTTGGGAAACAGGAACAGCTACGTCGTCATCTCGGTCTGGCCTTCCTCTGTAAAGGGCTCCAAAAGTTCGCAGGTTGAACAATATGTCGTGTAGATATCTACGATGATCTTGTAGATTCTCGGATGTCCTGATCTGCATATTCTGTCACGTGCAGTAGAGTTTGTGGCTTCAGATAGTTCACATCTCCGGGTATGACTTTGGAATTGTTGTTATTTGTTGAAGCACGAAGTCATCTTGTGTTACACTCCTTTTTTTTACATTCCGATTTTTTACTTTAAATTTCTTGTCTATTTACATGACTATATTAATTAACACATCCAGATGCTTTAAACAGCTACATCTGGTACACCATCTTAAGGTGAGACAAAATGTAGTTAACATATTTTAAGCGCACAGCTCCTACGTCTATACTGTACGAAGTCACCATTGCAAGAGAGAGAAATTCCGCTCCCTTCGCCTGGTACTGGACAAAAGTTAGTGGGACAATTTCCGCGCGAGAATATAGTTGCTAACTATATTTAAGTTAACTTTTTTATTTATACAAACTATCCCTAAACAACTATACATAATTTAAATCAGTTGTTTTAGCGACTATTTATGTCTTCAGATTTTTTTATTATTAACATTAATTTTTTTATCTTATTCTAACTCACACAAGACTCGGAAAGCATGTCGAGTCTGGAATCAACAGGACAGGGCCTGCTTACAAGCAAAGGGTTAAATACGATATTAATAACTCTTTACAATTTATCTTTTTATTAGAGTACCTTATAACTAATTAATTACTGCTTCCTCTCATACTGAGTACACACAGGTATTTTATATTAATACAGTGAGATTTAAATGGCTTAAGAGCTCGCAACCTTAATTTTTTTAAAATTTTTATTTTCTTGATTATTTCTTTTATTTAAATCGTCACATACTCCACCGCTTAAATTGCACGCTACGGTTAAGCTTTTTGAGTCTAACTCACTATTGGGCACTGGGATATTGAATGGGGTTAGTGTGTGTAATTTCTTTCACATAGTTGTTGTACACTTTACAACGTTGTCCACATAGTTATTACCTATAGTTACAACACAGTACACTTTATATTCTTATTAACTACCTTTTTTTTTTACATACTATTTACACTAAATATTTACAAAATTAAAACACAAAACTCTTTCTTATCTCTATCACTTAGTTTTACTACCGGTTTTTTGTTTGTCTTACTCTCTCTTCTATAGAGTAACTTTCTAAATCTTTACTATTTAGAATTCTATCTTTTCTTCTGTGAGTCCTATATAACTCATGTAGTTAATGAGTGTTAGTACCCATCTAGTTAATGATTATTCATTAATGCATGCTTCGCAGAACTGGAACTCAGGTTGATCAGGCCTCGTTTCCAAAATCTACGTTTTACATTTCTTACGCGGATTCAGAAATATAATTTTCTTTACTGCCTAGTATTCCCTTTTCTTTTTGGGTTATACTCTACCGTCACTTCTTCTTATACAACTTTAGTTGCAAAATATGCGTTCTCCACACATATTTCTGAGTTGCAGGTTCGCACAGGGCTACTGTAACTGGAGTTAGGTACTTTTGGATTTGGTAAGGGCCACACCATCTGAATGATAGTTTCGAGGTGGTCTTATCAATCGCACTACTAATGGGGTGAGTCTTGTACATTACTAAGTCACCTACTTGGTACCTGACTGAGTTGCTATGATTACCTTTCTCGTGGTATCTTCTGGATTTTTCCAAGCTTGCTCTCAAGTTAGAGCGGGCTTTGTTCCATATTCGCTTTATCTGCTTATCCGTTATTTGCGGAGGCAGCAGATCGTGTATATTCCATCTTGTGGACAAAGGGTGGTTGGGTCGATACTTGTATAGTAACTCGAACGGGGTCGACTTGTGACCTTCGTGGTAAGCTGAATTAAAAGCGTATTGAATCCAGGATAGATTTTGGTCCCACGACGTGTGATCGTTCGCATGATAGGCTATTAGCGCAGATTTGAGGTTTCGTAGATACCTTTCAGCAATATTGCCTT
Organism: Magicicada septendecula; assembly: GCA_034769895.1. Lineage (NCBI taxonomy): Eukaryota > Metazoa > Arthropoda > Insecta > Hemiptera > Cicadidae > Magicicada > Magicicada septendecula. Next base: position 489,379,264 of record CM068370.1, on the reverse strand, counting down.
GCGGTCGATACTCTGTAGTGGTTATATGGTCTATCCCTAACTTGAAACACATATTCCTAAATTCTTTTGCTTTAAACTGCGGGCCGTTATCAGATACTATACGTACTGGAGTACCGTAATCTTTAAATAATCTTTCCTGTAGTATTTTAACTGTTGTCGACGCTAATGCTCGTCGCATGGGATACATCCAAACAAATTTGGTGAACGAATCTACACATATCAGTAACATGGTATTTCCTGATTTGGATCGTGGATACGGACCTGAGAAATCTAGATAAAGTTTCGAAAAAGGGGTCTTTGGGATTTCTGATATCAATTGGCTTACTTGAGTATTTCTGGCGGGTTTGCTAAGGGCGCATAATGAACATTTCTTTACGAAGGTAGCTATTTCGCAGTTCATATTGTTCCAATGATATTCCTTTCGAATACGATGTATCGTCTTATTGATTCCCATATGGGCTCCTATGGTAGATGAATGGAAGTATTCCATTAGCATGGGCTTAATTACATCCGGGGCTATTATTCTTAATTCCTTTCCATCTCTTATTTTGAGACACAGTACATTCTTACTCAATACGTACTTCTCGGATTTAATACCTTGGGTAAGTTGTTCTATAATAGGCTTCAGTAAGGGGTCTTGTTGTTGATATAGGGCAATGTTTGTAAAGGCAAGGGGGAATTCAGTAATTACGGCGTTCGCACTTGCTATTTCCGGCTTCACTACGTTTTCGGAAGTTTTAGTGGGTGACTGGAACATACGGGACAGGGTATCGGCGACTACATTTTGAGTACCTTTAATATGCTGCACTCTGAATTTGTAGCAGTTTAATTTCAATATCCATCTGCCAATTCGTCCTAATTGTTTAGGGTGATTCAATAACCATGATAACGCCTGATTGTCGGTTTCTAAAAGAAATTCTTTATGTTCTAGGAAGGGTTTAAACTTTTCGAATGCAAAAACAATTGCTAAACATTCCAATTCATATGCAGAATACTTTCTTTCTTGATCGCTCAGTGTTCGTGATGCATAACTAATTGGTAGTCTACAGTTATCTATCTCTTGGTATATCACTGCACCTAACGCTACACTGGAACTGTCGGTTTGCACGACGAATGGTTTTGTGAAATCAGCTAATTGCAAAACTGGGGGAGATATAATGCTTTCTTTAAGTTGCTCAAACGCGTTTTGATGTATTGAGCTCCATTCGAACTTTGTTCCCTTCTTTCGTAAGGAGTTTAGGGGTGCTGCTATTTCGGCAAGATGGGGAATGTATTTGTGGAAATAATTCACCATACCTAAAAATCGGGCTATACCTTTTGCATCTCGTGGGGGTGCAAATTCTCTAATAGCACGGGTACGTTCGGGGTCAATGCTTACCTTTCCATTCGCTTTCACTATGTGTCCTAAGAAAGAAAACTGAGGGACAGCAAAACTTACCTTATTTGGGTTCACCGTTAATCCTGCTCTTAGTAAACGAGATAACACTTCACGCAAATGTCTGAGATGTTGTTCCATTGATTCACTGTATATTACGATGTCGTCCAAATAGTGGTACACATATTTAAATTTAATGTCGTGAAATATCTTCTCCAATAGTCTACTACATACGGAACTTCCTTGAGATATTCCAAAGAGTACCCTAGTAAATTGGTACAAGTTAAAAGGAACTGCAAACGCGGTTAGACGTTTGGATTCTTCTGAAAGAGGTATTTGGTGAAAAGCTTGATTTAGATCCATTACCGTAAAAACCATTGCTTTAGTAAAATAATGAAACGCACTATGGATGTCTGGAAGAGGGATTGATTCAAATTCTATTCTTTTATTTAATTGCCTGTAGTCTACAACTAGTCGGTGTTTATCTGGTCCTTTCGGTACTAAAAAGGAGGGTGAAGAATATGGGGACGTAGAGGGTTCTATGACTCCTTGATCCAATAACTTATTGATATGGTTTCGCATGACTTCCATCTTGGGGGGCGACAACTTGTACGGGGGTAGTCGTATTACTTTCTGATCACTCAGATTAATTTTATACTCTATTAGGTCCGTCAGTCCTAGTTTTGGTGTAAGAACCGAGGAAAATTCTTTTATTAGTTTTACTATTTTGACTATCTCTTCGTTCTAGGTGAGATAAATCTGAATCTTGGTGTATTACATGTGCAGTAGATGAACAACGTTTGTCTTCATTACTATCAAATTTATGTTTTCTTGCACGGTCAAATCTGAAATAAAATTCTCGCTCGTAGATGTCAAGAATCATTCCTGTCTTACTAATAAAATCTGCACCTAATATTAAATCAGGTCCTAATTCTTTACATACTAACATTGTAAATATCCAACTTAGGTTTTTTATTTTAACCTTAACGGTAATGCTCAGGTTTATATTTATTTTACGTTTATCAGCGGTAGCACACTTTATATTCACAGGTTGGTTCCGTTTTACTAGATGATGTTTAGCTAACATTTCCGCTAATTCTTGGCTGATTAAGCTTCTACTAGATCCCGAATCAATTAAGGCGATGGGGGATGTAACGCCTAAGTCGACTCGTATTAATGGTAGTAGATTTTTTTTCCATTTACATCTATTAATCGCATTACACTTTTCACGAAATTCTCGCACATAGGGGTCGATATCTTTCGCACCTTTTTTGTTTTTCACTTGGTTACAGAATAATTCATTCTTATTATTATTACTGGTTTCTTTTAGTTTACCCAATTTTGAGTAGCTGCGGAAGACACAGGTTTTCGGGTCTCCCTGCCTTACATGTTTTTTGAATTGGGGTTATTCCGTTCCAATGGCTTACTTTTGCACTCTCTTCTTATGTGCCCATATTTGCCACAATTATAACAGGTGGGTTTTCTGCGAGGTGGGTACTTGGTTTCCGCTTTATCTGGGTTTACAGTTAACTTACCAGCTTTGCGCACATGGTGAGGTCTACTAGAAACTTGTCTTTCATACGAGGTTGTTACATCAGGCAGTAGTGCTCGCAATTGATGTCTATTAGTTCCAGAGGTTTTCATTGCTTCTCTATTTTGATCTGAGTACCATACATTTGAAGAATGGATACTGCACTGTTCTAGATCAGCAATAGTATTGGGTCTATTCATCAATGATAGTCGAGATCTTTCCTCAGGTGACACTCCTATTAAAATGGTGTCCACCAGTTGTGTTTCATTCCAGCTTACACGTAGTAGTCGAGAGGACTCCCTAATATCGGAGATGTAGTGAGCTAATCTCTCCTGATGTCCTTGTACTCGGAGTACTGTCTTCCTTTTTATTTCCTCATAGATGCCGGTGGGAATAAAGTATTTTATTAAAGAGCTATGTAGCTCTTCTACTGGGAAAGTAGAGGTTAGGGCTTCTAGCACACGATTTTTTAACGGGGGTTTACACTTTGGTAACAGAACTTGTAAAATTTGCCAGTCATTCAGCTGCTGTAGATCCTTTATCTGAAGAAGATAACTAATAAATGTTAGTAACTTGGAAAGATTTAAACCATCTGTATAAGGGATTTCGGTTAAAATCTTCTCCACAGGGTGAGTCATTTTTCCGTATAGATCTGCGTTATAGTTCATAGGGGTAATTCCTCGATGAGGGTGATTAGATTCATTGGGGGTGTTGGTCAATTCATTATTTCCGGGACGAAACTGAAAATGCTCAGGAGGAGGGACATTTACATCTGTATCAGTTTTTTGTTCTGGGTTCGCTTGCACTTGCGATACGATAGGTGAGTACCGATCCGAGTTAGGCGGAGGTAAACCAGTGGTGGGGGATTGTACTGGGGAGATGTGTAATTTCATTAATGATTTCTCTATTTCGTCCATCCTGAATGAGTCGGATTTTCGTCTTAAATCGTTGATAATTGAAGGTAAGCGGCGTAGAGCTTCGTCTGCTAGCTTTTGTACATCAACGGGTATTTCTGTGAGATTCGGCCAGATCGACAAATTTTTTATTCGCCTGGTTAAATGCTCTATTCTCTGGGTAGTCCGCAAAATTTTTGCCGGAGATTTCTCGTCTTGGAGTGTTTGAGACAATAAGTATAGTTCACTATACTTGGCATTACAAATTTCTTTCTCGCTTTCATAATCGAGTTGGCTTAGATTGTTTAATTGCACAGGCGCATCAAATCCACATTCGCGAATTGAACTTCGTAATTCCGCGACTGTTACATCAGCATGGGGTAGTCCACGCAAAAGGGCTTCGTAAGACAGCTCGTCTTTTAGTAACCAATCCGGGTTAAATTGGGCCATTTTGTTCTAACACATTAGCACGTACTTAAAATTAATACTAGTATATTACACATATATTACATATACATATAATAAATTCATAAGTAATAAATTTACACAAATTAGAAAAGAACAATTTCTCTTCTAAGGGAGAGACAGAAATCACACACACATATCTTTCAAAGTTAAATAGCCGATCAGCTGTTTACTGGAATGTAGGTCAGAGGGTGGCCTACATATTTAGTTAACAAAGGAGGGTTGAGCGAGTCAGTGAGAGAGGGGGTTTTACTCTTATTGTTCTCCACAATGCGACTGAATAACACAACTACGGTATACGTACTCTAAACCGGTATAAACACGAGAGAAGGGGAGCGCAGACGCTTGATTCTATTATTATTATTCCGCTTAGACAATACTTTGGCTCCGTTCATTCATAAACTTTTCTCAATTAAATAATTACTTATTTTGTTCACAAGTTTTAAATCACGAACTTCTACTTAATTACTTTATTATTATTAACAAAGTTATTTTTAATCAATTTTTTTTTATAACACATACTAGTGTATGTAAGCTAGATAGTTGGACATACACTGTGCAGAATGATTCAGGAAACAACAGGTCATAGATTGTAGTAAACAAACCTGTTACAGATTGTTCGGTTGACCAAAATTGTTATGCTTGGTCACAATTCATGTATGCAAGTACTTACATCGAATTATTCAGGTTCCTACTGGCCTATAGAATGCAAAAGCTACATGCATTGTATGACGCTAAGGATATTTTACTTATACATACTACCATCTACGTCACTTAATACACTATTAAATATGTTTTGAACATTACATTTATTAAAGTAACTTTCTGAGTGCATATATCAATATTATATATTTAGTTATTGATCATACAATTCATCCACGCATAGTGAATGCAATTTTGTTTGTGACACTATATACACAATTAAAACTCTTTCCTTTGTTTCCTTTATTTTTTGAATGACGCAATTTTGTTTGCTTAAAACACCTTTATAAAATTTAGCATAGTGGCGCACTTTTGTGACACTCTGTAAACAATACCCTTTTATTTTTTACATGTAAGCAGAGTGGCGCACTTTTGTTTGCGTCACGATGCTTAACAACCCTTTACATAAATCATTAGCAGAGTGGCGCAGTTTTGTAACGTCTTTTCGCCGCGTTACAAATCCAGGGAACCCCTCGTAATTAAACTCCGTTAATTAGATGGGCTGCCTACGTTGTAACAGAATTGATCACAAATAATTAATGTAACAAATTACTTACTAACTGTGTAAGGAAACAATGGCAAGGTATACAACTGATTTAAGCACTCCTCATATGTGTGTAACAAGAAGACTTCTCTTCATTTAACATTTAAAAACATATACTGACAGATCCCATGACATTACTAATTCAATTATTAAGTTACTTGAAAGGTTTCTTTCAAGTTTGAGATAAAACTTGATTTTATATAGCTATACCTCGGATCCGGGTCAACTTTCTGTATTTCTGTAATTAAGACTTTTAATTATACTCATTTCATGATATTAGCTTGCAAGACTTTCTTTTATTCAACCATTGGAAGAATGGTATTATTGCTTGAATTATATTACTCTACATTAGCATATAAACTGTTACAACGTATGAAGTTAGAATAGTTACATGAAATTCTTAGATTTAATTTATAAGTCTTTACAAAGTTAATAGTTTCTGAAAAGTCTCTTTCAAGATGTGTTGTGTAACAAATATTAGTAACCCTCGATAGACAGGCTATCGAGTCACCTTTTAATTGGTATGCAGAAGACTCGTCCTGGGGTATCCGTCTTGGGAAACAGGAACAGCTACGTCGTCATCTCGGTCTGGCCTTCCTCTGTAAAGGGCTCCAAAAGTTCGCAGGTTGAACAATATGTCGTGTAGATATCTACGATGATCTTGTAGATTCTCGGATGTCCTGATCTGCATATTCTGTCACGTGCAGTAGAGTTTGTGGCTTCAGATAGTTCACATCTCCGGGTATGACTTTGGAATTGTTGTTATTTGTTGAAGCACGAAGTCATCTTGTGTTACACTCCTTTTTTTTACATTCCGATTTTTTACTTTAAATTTCTTGTCTATTTACATGACTATATTAATTAACACATCCAGATGCTTTAAACAGCTACATCTGGTACACCATCTTAAGGTGAGACAAAATGTAGTTAACATATTTTAAGCGCACAGCTCCTACGTCTATACTGTACGAAGTCACCATTGCAAGAGAGAGAAATTCCGCCCCTTCGCCTGGTACTGGACAAAAGTTAGTGGGACAATTTCCGCGCGAGAATATAGTTGCTAACTATATTTAAGTTAACTTTTTTATTTATACAAACTATCCCTAAACAACTATACATAATTTAAATCAGTTGTTTTAGCGACTATTTATGTCTTCAGATTTTTTTATTATTAACATTAATTTTTTTATCTTATTCTAACTCACACAAGACTCGGAAAGCATGTCGAGTCTGGAATCAACAGGACAGGGCCTGCTTACAAGCAAAGGGTTAAATACGATATTAATAACTCTTTACAATTTATCTTTTTATTAGAGTATCTTATAACTAATTAATTACTGCTTCCTCTCATACTGAGTACACACAGGTATTTTATATTAATACAGTGAGATTTAAATGGCTTAAGAGCTCGCAACCTTAATTTTTTTAAAATTTTTATTTTCTTGATTATTTCTTTTATTTAAATCGTCACAGTTGGTTTCACCTGGCCTATGTACTGGTGTTATTTTCATCACCATGTTTAAAATCTTTAACAGTTAAATTATCTTTTAACAATTATAAAAACTGTTTAACACATAAGATTATTTTAACAAAACAAAAGATATACTAATCTATTAGTTTAAATTCATGCCCACATGGCTATGATTTTACTGAACCTTTGCACAAATAAACTGTCTTTTTACTCAAACTGTACAATTGTTTGACACTTAGCAATAACATCTTTTTATAGTCTATTCTGCTTTGCCAATCAATTTATCACTGTTTAACACCAGTTCTATGGTTATATTTGTTAACATAAAAAAATGAAGTTAATATCATTTAATTGATATTCTTTTAAAACAACTGTTTCACCTGCTACATACAAAAAACAACACAAATACCATGATAATAAAACAATGTGCTAAAACATAATAACATGCACATTTTTTTTATAAAATAAATTCTACACTAATTAATTAATCTTTTGTCAGTTAATTCATTAATTACTCTGACACTGTCTATGTTATGCTTCACATTACTTGTCACTATGTTTGTCGTTTACCCTATTCACTTAACACTTATAGGTTGTATTTGTAAACATACTTATTGGGTTTTATAGGGTTTTACATTTTATTGTCATTAAAAGGACTTCACTCTTGTTATAAAAATGTTATTGTGAACAAGTTATTATTTGTTGTTTTCTGGACAATCTTATGAACACTATTTGTTACAGTTAGTTGTATGGTTCATGTATCTATAATAAGGTTTGTTTATATTTTCATTACATCAATTAACTTAATTATTTACTAATATCTCTTTTACATAATATTACATGTTTGGGCCTATTATCCCTCAATTTGTATTTTGATTATCTTGATATTATGATACTTTGAATGAAACCATTTGTTTCTTTATAGTACTGGTTCATAAGCCGTCTGTCTTTATAATTCTTTATTTAGTCATTATTGAAAGTTCATGTCATAATTGGGGTTGAAGGTGTTTTGCATCACTTTGCCTAAATCATTAATTTGGGTACGGTCAGTTGTCTTACTAGTCAGTCTAAAATGGTTAGTCGTTCCTCTTCACTATCATCTTGGAAGATATTGTTCTTCTTGTTAGCTTCTTAACCAAAGTCTTCAATAAATCAGGTACAATATTAAGTTGTTCCAAATGTAATGTTACATACTACCCTGCCACCAAATTTGATCATTTTAATAAAATATTGTTTTTGTTGAAATTATCAATTATCTTATCTTTCACATTATCATTTGTTATTCTTATTATGATCTGGTATACTTGTCTTTAAATATAAGCGTTCTATCCCTGGAACATGTTACTTCCCTAACAAATTAATCACCATATATTCTGGAATCAGTCGGGGGGCTCTCTTGACCTAATACCCCGCTGTCCTTACAATACATAATACATAAATAATATCAATTGCTGGAGCTACCTCGTCAGTCAATCACATTTAATAATCACTAGTCTATTCACGACTAAATCAAATAAAAATAATATAATATATTCTTGGGATGGTTCACTCAGCTTAACTTCTCAGATCTAAATATTTCTTTCCATTGATTCTTTCAGATGTTTATTTTCTTGTGGCGATATTAATAACATTTTTTTTTTCAATTGGTACTATCTTCTTTCCTTCTTTATCAGTACTCCTTAATCTTCATTTTTTCATTCACTATCTTCATTCAATTTAAACATAACAAGTATGTGTATCTATAGTTGTTGTTAATTCTTTCACAATCATGATAGGTTATTTGTAATAAATTCGTTTCTAGTCTTGTCTTATTTTCATCGTCGATTGTCTACATTTGTCCTTTCTTATTCGTTTTATAGCATTATAGTTTCTTCTGATTCATGGATGTTGCATCTTTCTTTTATATTCCAATAATAAGTTCATAATTATATATAATAAGAGGTGCTTATTTTGTTTAGAATTTGGAAATTTATTCCCAGTTGTTTATCCGCTTGATTCATAATAACATTATCAAACTGTACTGTAAGTTGTCCTTATTATTTATTTGAATTTTTTGATATTCAAATTTGTTTATTTTGGCTTCATTTAAAATTATATTCTGGATTATCAAAGTTGGTAAGATGAGCTTACTATATTCTTTTGAATTTTGAGGTATTATAATAATAAATTCTTCAATTCCATGTTAATTCTCATAAATAATTAGTTGTAAGTTGATCTTACTATTTCTTTTAGAATTTTGTGGTATATAATAATAAATTCTTCAATTCCAAATTAATTCTCATAAATAATTAGTTGTAAGTTGATCTTACTATTTCTTTTAGAATTTTGTGGTTTTATTCAACTTTGTTTATTAGGTTCATAATACATTTTTAAGGAAACTTGGTTGTATGTCCCCTTAATCTTTTTTGTTTCCACATCACTAATGACATGAGTATTATTGTTATTGTTTTTTATAACAACATATGGTCCATTATACAGTAATAATAGCTTTTTTGCTATTCCTTCCTTAGAACTTGGCAATTCGCGGTTTTTTAACAATACTTTGTCTCCAGTCTTGTACTGGATTATTTTCTGCTGAATTATTTTGTATTTTTCCTTCTTTTCTCCACTTGTTCATTCAGTTTACTGTGGAATCTCACGTTGTCGAACTGGTAAGCTGGGTTGTTTGGGAAGTTGATTATTTCACTAATTTCTCGGGGTGGTAGTCTTTCATGCATTTTGGTATATGGAGAATCTTGTATTGCTTCATGGTAAGCTAAGTTGATAAAGCTCTCTGTTTGTGTAATGTAGTCACTCCATTTCTGGTGTTTATCAAAACAATATGTTACTGGTCCATCAATGACTAATGATATCATTGATATTTTCCCCCGTATTTCTATTTCTGGTATTTTCCATTTATCTCTGGTCTTCTCTAAGTTGTAACCTATAGTTTTATGGTAAGCCATTATTAAAATTGCTTTTAATCTCCTCCTATAGTCTCTGGCATTCATGATTTCTTCATTGTTGGTAATTGGAATATTCAGTACATTAATTAACCCATTGTTCATCATCTCCCATTCTTCCGGTGTTTTTATTAAATTCTTTAGATGCGTTCTTCTTACTTTCTTTGGTTCTCCTTCACTATCTTTAGTATTTTCTTTGTTTCCGTTAGTTTTCTTTTCAGGTAGTACTACTACTGGATCCTCTGTTTTGGCGTTTGGTATTTCTTCTGTTTCTGGTTTGCTATCATTTTTTATTTCTTCGGTTCTCTCATTTCTTAATCCTTCCCTCCACAGTTTATTATCATTTATTATTTCTTCCGTCTTCTTACTCAAATCTTCCTTCATTTTTTCTAAGTTCTTACAGAAGTCTTCCTTCATTTCCTTTCTCATTTCCTTAATGCTCTCGTCCAGTTTCTTATTCCTCTCGTCCAGTTTCTTACTCAACTCTTCCGTTAGTTTCTTCCCAGTTTCCTGCATTAATTCCATCATACGTCTAATCATTTCTTGCGTCTTCTTGCCTTCCGTTTGTGTGGTTTCTTCTAGTTGTTTCTCCGGATCCTTCCTTGTTATAATTTCTATTTCCTCAACCGGTGTTGCTTCTTTGTCTTCCATGTTTACTTCGTCTACTTTCTCGGTTTCGGCCGCTCTTTTGCGTGATACTTCTCACTTCCTCATTTTGTTTATTTTTGTTTGTTTGTCTATAAATTATAATTTAATTTATATTAAATTAAACGCCTCACACGTTGGTTCGCCAATTTGTAACGTACAAATTATTCGTTACGTACAATGTTATTAAGAATAGGTTACTTGTATTTTATGTTGTGTGCTCTTATTTACATACACCGCCCGTTGGAAGTGTCAACTTGTAACATAGATAAATAATGTAGCGACTAACTCGCACTGGAGTCGTCGATTTATAATTATTAATGTGTTATGTTGAAACGGCGAATGGTTTTGTAATTTGCCGCTTGCTCCCACTATACCGCTCGTTTCCGTGACGTCACTCAACGTTGCCAACTGTCGTGTCCGCTGTAATCTGTGAATTTATTTCCTAAATGGAACAGCAATAATAACGACGCAAATATAACATCAAACATATATCCTTACAGAAATCCTTTATTCAGAAAAAACACTGGTTAATTGTTTCTTAAATTTGAACAGGATAATCACAATTGTGGCGCAAATTATACGTCTTCTTTTTACCAGTTGGTAGTAGTAGCCAACATTCAGTATTTTTTCAGATCAGAAGAATGCTTCGTTAACGTTTACATTAAAAATAAAGTATCTCAGGGCGTATATGGTTCGGGGATTACATTTAAACAAAATATTATTCTATAAATCAAAATACAAGTTTTACAATTAAAGGATATTACAATGTTAGAGTGTAACGTGCACACAGTCAGTTGTATAGTGATTACTGGTTAGAATAGGTTATGTCTAGTTTAGGTGTTTGATAATTATTATGCAAATCAAAGGTTCTTGTGGTGTTTGAAAAGGTGTCAATCTTAAATCGTGTTATTAGTGAATGTTCTTAGTGTTTGTGTGATATGGTGTCTGTAGTTTTAGTTGATTAGTACTTAAAAGTCGAGTATACAAATGTGGGTGTTGATGCACAATATAATAAGATGTTAAAATCACCAAATCCTCTTCTTTGTATGCTTCCCGGTTGAAGATAGGGCCCACGTCCACTTCAGATCTTCTTCCTGGTTCTTGTGTCTTCTATTTCATATAATGGGTGTTCTTCTGTTGGTGTAAAAAGTTCGTGTTGTGTACCTCTAACTGTATTAATATGTTTGTATCGTTTTTTCACAGTTTATTTTATATTATGTAGGACGTTTTACAAACGCGTCTATCCGCTAAGATCGTTGTCAAAGAAGTCTCATTTTATTTATCCGAAATTTCTGGTTGCTAAGGGTAAACTTGGAATCTGGTTGGTTGATTCGGATATACATTGTCATATACTTTCATTATTTCAAAATCTAAATTTGTTCAAAACCTTCAAATTAATATTCCTTTTCTGTACTGGTTGGGAATTTAAAACCATTATCAGCATTATTTTGATCTTTACATTTGTTACATTTAGACACTAAACATGCCTACTTTTACTTAAGAACTACAGATGTTACAATTTTGTTATTTGAAATTTTCTTAAATAACTTGATATGTATTATTTTGTTTCTATATTCGTTGTGTACACTATTAACTATAAATATATTTATCCTTTCACATTTGTTTTATAAAATCCCTAACATTATTACCTAAAATTTACAAAAGTTGGTTTCACCTGGCCTATGTACTGGTGTTATTTTCATCACCATGTTTAAAATCTTTAACAGTTAAATTATCTTTTAACAATTATAAAAACTGTTTAACACATAAGATTATTTTAACAAAACAAAAGATATACTAATCTATTAGTTTAAATTCATGCCCACATGGCTATGATTTTACTGAACCTTTGCACAAATAAACTGTCTTTTTACTCAAACTGTACAATTGTTTGACACTTAGCAATAACATCTTTTTATAGTCTATTCTGCTTTGCCAATCAATTTATCACTGTTTAACACCAGTTCTATGGTTATATTTGTTAACATAAAAAAATGAAGTTAATATCATTTAATTGATATTCTTTTAAAACAACTGTTTCACCTGCTACATACAAAAAACAACACAAATACCATGATAATAAAACAATGTGCTAAAACATAATGACATGCACATTTTTTTTATAAAATAAATTCTACACTAATTAAGTAGTCTTTTGTCAGTTAATTCATTAATTACTCTGACACTGTCTATGTTATGCTTCACATTACTTGTCACTATGTTTGTCGTTTACCCTATTCACTTAACACTTAATAGGTTGTATTTGTAAACATACTTATTGGGTTTTATAGGGTTTTACATTTTATTGTCATTAAAAGGACTTCACTCTTGTTATAAAAATGTTATTGTGAACAAGTTATTATTTGTTGTTTTCTGGACAATCTTATGAACACTATTTGTTACAGTTAGTTGTATGGTTCATGTATCTATAATAAGGTTTGTTTATATTTTCATTACATCAATTAACTTAATTATTTACTAATATCTCTTTTACATAATATTACATGTTTGGGCCTATTATCCCTCAATTTGTATTTTGATTATCTTGATATTATGATACTTTGAATGAAACCATTTGTTTCTTTATAGTACTGGTTCATAAGCCGTCTGTCTTTATAATTCTTTATTTAGTCATTATTGAAAGTTCATGTCATAATTGGGGTTGAAGGTGTTTTGCATCACTTTGCCTAAATCATTAATTTGGGTACGGTCAGTTGTCTTACTAGTCAGTCTAAAATGGTTAGTCGTTCCTCTTCACTATCATCTTGGAAGATATTGTTCTTCTTGTTAGCTTCTTAACCAAAGTCTTCATTAAATCAGGTACGATATTAAGTTGTTCCAAATGTAATGTTACAACGTTAAGGCCTTATTGTCTGTTATTATTGTCAGAGGTTGACCAAGTATATACATTCGGAACTTTTCTAAACATCTAACAATATTTAGGAGTTCTTTCTCCGTAGTAAAATAATAACGCTCAGCACAGTAGGGGGAAAATAAGGGTTCTAACCAACAAAGGATGCCGCCTTTCCCACGGTCCAAGATTTTTTCCCACGCTCTCCCCACCACCGCTGGACCTGCAGCATCCGCGAATTTCCACCAATAAAATTTCATGCCGCCTTTCGCGCGCCAAGTTCAAATATATGCAGCCTTTCGCGAGCCTAGATCAAAGAGATGCCGCCGTTCCCAATTTTTTTATTTTTTTTAATTTGATATTTTTATTTTTTTAATTAAATTGATTTGCATATCCGTGAATATATGCAGCCTTTCGCGAGCCTAGATCACTTTCACTTTCTACTGGACCACAGCATCCGCGACTTTTTCGCTGATCTGTGTCAAGATCCGCGACTTTTTCGCGTATCTGGACCACAGCATCCGCAATGTATATTAAATCTATATGATCAGGTTTACCAACCTATGTATGGGTTCAAACTTGATATGTGTGTGTATTATAGTGTATATTAAAATATATGATCAGGGTTACCAATCCTGCATTATTGTGTGTGTGTATAGAACAGATCTGTCAACATTTTTCTTCGGTGGGAAATTCAAACTATATTATAGTAAATTGTTGACGACGACTTCGATATCAACTCTCTCTCCCCTCCTCTCTCTTTGTCTCTAGACACAGTTGTCATCAGTTTTACATAAGCGTCGTGCTACTTATGGATTATTGTAATTAGCGATACTAAAATGTAATCACCAGGAAATATATATTTATCACCTATCTCGTGGCGTCCTTTTTTGACACATGACAGTCATTGACTACGATTTAGAAATTAATATACTGCCAAGTCTGTGTGTGTGTGTGGTAAAGTGTTACGCATAAAAAATCTCCTTGAAATAAGGTATTTTCAAAAGTTTTGTGTACACACACATTGTATAATAATTTTCGTAATTGTAAGATACAACCTGCAAATTATTAAAATGTCTCTCTCACACATTTCTGATTACTATACAAATAATTGGATGCATATTCGAAGATTTCCCTTATTCAAACGATTTGTATGTGTGTACACGAACTTAAATACAGACGATTGTAATTTTAAAAATTCATTTTTTGCATTAAATATATATCGTAAACAATGAAATAATAATATTTCGTCATTGTAAGATTTTAATAAAACAATTATCAGTTTAAATAATAATTTTCATGATTGTAAGATACAACCTACAAATTATTAAAATGTCTCTCTCACACACATTTCTGATTACTATACAAATAATTGCATGCATATTCGGAGTACGTTGACAGCGAAACAAGTCTATGCACACACACACACACACACACACACACACACACACACACACACACACACACACACACACACACACACACACACACACACACACACACACACACACACACACACACACACACACACACACACACACACACACACACACACACACACACACACACACACACACACACACACACACACACACACACACACACACAACGATACTGAATTAGATATAGTTATTATTCGCTAAATTAAACCAGAGGTCATTAACCTTGTGTACGACGTCCTACATTCTAATTTCACACCTGCTAGTCATTAGCAGTAATTAGGATTATAAAGTATTTACTCTAAAAACGGTTTTACATAAGCGTCGTGCTACTTATGGATTATTGTAATTAGCGATACTAAAATGTAATCACCAGGAAATATATATTTATCACCTATCTCGTGGCGTCCTTTTTTGACACATGACAGTCATTGACTACGATTTAGAAATTAATATACTGCCAAGTCTGTGTGTGTGTGTGTGTGGTAAAGTGTTACGCATAAAAAAATCTCCTTGAAATAAGGTATTTTCAAAAGTTTTGTGTACACACACATTGTATAATAATTTTCGTAATTGTAAGATACAACCTGCAAATTATTAAAATGTCTCTCTCACACATTTCTGATTACTATACAAATAATTGGATGCATATTCGAAGATTTCCCTTATTCAAACGATTTGTATGTGTGTACACGAACTTAAATACAGACGATTGTAATTTTAAAAATTCATTTTTTGCATTAAATATATATCGTAAACAATGAAATAATAATATTTCGTCATTGTAAGATTTTAATAAAACAATTATCAGTTTAAATAATAATTTTCATGATTGTAAGATACAACCTACAAATTATTAAAATGTCTCTCTCACACACATTTCTGATTACTATACAAATAATTGCATGCATATTCGGAGTACGTTGACAGCGAAACAAGTCTATGCACACACACACACACACACACACACACACACACACACACACACACACACACACACACACACACACACACACACACACACACACACACACACACACACACACACACACACACACACACACACACACACACACACACAACGATACTGAATTAGATATAGTTATTATTCGCTAAATTAAACCAGAGGTCATTAACCTTGTGTACGACGTCCTACATTCTAATTTCACACCTGCTAGTCATTAGCAGTAATTAGGATTATAAAGTATTTACTCTAAAAACGGTTTTACATAAGCGTCGTGCTACTTATGGATTATTGTAATTAGCGATACTAAAATGTAATCACCAGGAAATATATATTTATCACCTATCTCGTGGCGTCCTTTTTTGACACATGACAGTCATTGACTACGATTTAGAAATTAATATACTGCCAAGTCTGTGTGTGTGTGTGTGTGGTAAAGTGTTACGCATAAAAAAATCTCCTTGAAATAAGGTATTTTCAAAAGTTTTGTGTACACACACATTGTATAATAATTTTCGTAATTGTAAGATACAACCTGCAAATTATTAAAATGTCTCTCTCACACATTTCTGATTACTATACAAATAATTGGATGCATATTCGAAGATTTCCCTTATTCAAACGATTTGTATGTGTGTACACGAACTTAAATACAGACGATTGTAATTTTAAAAATTCATTTTTTGCATTAAATATATATCGTAAACAATGAAATAATAATATTTCGTCATTGTAAGATTTTAATAAAACAATTATCAGTTTAAATAATAATTTTCATGATTGTAAGATACAACCTACAAATTATTAAAATGTCTCTCTCACACACATTTCTGATTACTATACAAATAATTGCATGCATATTCGGAGTACGTTGACAGCGAAACAAGTCTATGCACACACACACACACACACACACACACACACACACACACACACACACACACACACACACACACACACACACACACACACACACACACACACACACACACACACACACACACACACACACACACACACACACACACACACACACACAACGATACTGAATTAGATATAGTTATTATTCGCTAAATTAAACCAGAGGTCATTAACCTTGTGTACGACGTCCTACATTCTAATTTCACACCTGCTAGTCATTAGCAGTAATTAGGATTATAAAGTATTTACTCTAAAAACGGACAACTCTACTTTCTAATTTGACACCTGTCAAGCATTAACACCGCTTACAGTAATTACTCTAAAAACGGACACACACACACACACACGTGCTTTCCCCACTACAGAGTACACTATATATACGCTAAGTAAGTTAGCGGCAATTTCTTATTTGTCGACTTGTACATCCTGATACTGCACGTATTACGTGTCTTCCAGTATACATATCTTCTTTTGAAAGACTGTTTGTACGTCTTCAGTGTAGACAACGCACATACTAGTTTGGCTGATACTGCACGTCTTACGTGTCTTCCAGTATACACATCTTCTTTTGGTAAGTGTATAGATTTTATTTAAACGTAAAAATTATCAAGTGCATTATTTATTGAATTTAATACATGTGTGTGTGTGTACGCGTGTGTGTATGATCAAATTACAATTTCTGAAAATATATTCTTACTGTATTTTTATAGTGGCAATTTCTCACCAACGTGTGCTGATACATCGTGAAATCTCTACATCTTTTTTTTAATAGTTGAAAGACTGTTTGTACGCCTTCAGTGTAGACAACGTACATACTAGTTTTGGTAAGTTGTACAGATTTTATTTAATTTTAATTTTAATGTATGTGCAGATTTTTATTTAAACGTAAAAATTATTTGCATTATCAAGCGTGTTATTGAATTTAATACATGTGTGTGTGTGTGTGTATGATCAAATTATTATGTCTGTTACAAATTTTCTGAAAAATTGCTTTAAACAAACGTTTTTAATGTAACAAATTTAGAAAGTAGGTCACAGCGTATGATGACATTTATATCTCTCTCTAATTCTGTTGTGGACATACATAGCTGTAAGCGGTGACTATCTCCTTATGGATGCGGAATGTAGACTTTCCTAAAATTATTTGCATTAAAACATTATCAAACGCATTATTGAATTTAATACATGTGTGTGTACGCGTGTATGTGTATGATCAAATTATTATGGAGTGGGTTATACAAATAATAATAAAGTGTGTGTAATATATATATACATTTATTAAAATACATACACACAGCTCCAAGATTATATTAAACAGTTTTACAATTAAAAATACATACACAGCTCGAAGATTATATTGTTACAAGTATGAAAATATATCTAAACTAATATTTACAATTTAAAAAAAAAAAAAAAAAAAAAACATACACAGTTCCAAGATTATATTGTTACAAGTATTAAAATATATCTAAACTAGTTTTACAATTAAAAATACATACACACACATAGCTCCAATATTATAATGTTACAAATATGATGAAAATATATATATATATTTAAAACTAGTATTTACAAAATATGTATAAAATAAGACTTAAACACGTCTATGTACTGTGTTGGACAATGGTGTATATTCTACAAGCGAATCATGTAGTATCATACAGTAGGCGGTTGTCTGTCTAGGAAAATTCATTGACGATTCAAATTCTAAACGTACATCAACTGCTGAAGACTTAAGTGTATCGTCTTGCTTGCTACAATCGAAAACAACCAGCGGGGCTTTTGATTTGAATAATTCCGGTGTCAGTACTGGGCTGCCGTCTAAACGGTGGTAATACGAACTTTGAAAACTGCTGTACATATTGTACAATAATGCAAAACGGTCTTTCCCAATATCCAAGTTTAAATTATCGTAAGGATAATACTTGTCGTTTAGAAACAGTCTCGCATTGATCACGTTACAGTGATCAAATTCATCAGCGTGTGCTGTCAGTACATTTTTTCTTGCTGTCTGAAACGCTAACACAACAAAGCGTGGTTTTTCTAGCTGACTCGAGGTCTTGACAATCCAATTCTGCCTTTTAGTCTGTGGTAAGGCAGGATACTCGTGCAACTCCCAGGTCCTAAAAGGCATAGTTATCGGGTGGTCTTTCTCTATGAGTCGTAACAGTGGTAATCTGTACACATTAGCTACATGTACATAAGGCATTTTCCAGTAAACTTTATCTAGTTCAAGAACACAATTAGCAGTCGTTTGTCCGCTTACTAAAACCATAGCATTTATGTCGGTAGAAGCGCGTAGGAGTATAAGTTCTTGTTTCACGTTCAGCACGATGCGTGTATAGTCTTCTGCGAATCCCATTAGCATTTTCAGTGGTATACAAAAATTGAATTCGCCGTCATCATTCACTTTTAATATGTTCGTGGTCGGTGCCACCCAACCTGCGTTTTCCATTGCGTTACGTGCGTTGTTGTTGAGTGATAGAAAAGTTTTAATAGTTGACGTAACACCGACGTTTCTGGTATGATCCACTACCACGCCGGCCAACTCGTAACGAATCTCTTCAAAGAGAAATGCTATAGCATTGTTCACCAGTTCCACATTCAGTGCAGTATCTGCAGCCGCACTAGGGTTTTTTTTAACCAACTTGCCTTCGATGTAGAGGAAACTTTCTGACGGCAGTGTAAAGACGTCCTGTTGTTGTATTGGCACACGTATTTCATCATTGTTTCCATATCTTGTTGTTGCGTACGGTGCGTGTGAGTGAAATGAAAAGTGTGTGATACTGTCTTCAAAGAACGGTTGCTGCTCCACTGATAATATTCCACTCGCCATGTTACTTGTTTACAACAACAAAACCCAGTGAAATCAGGAAACGGCGGTTAACTGATGTTAATCGTTTCAGTTTCGAACGAGTACTGATGCGTTTCCTAACTGATCTTTCTTCTTCTTTTATTACTGACGACGACTGTGGTAGCAGCGGTGGCGAAGAAACAAAGTACAAGCCCATGTCTATAGTCGTTTTAGATGTAAACGCACAGTGATGACTTCTCCGCGAAAATCTATTACGTCACCGTCCTGATCGTGTAAAGATAATGTTATGTTGTCCAAACGACTCACATTCACAGGTAGGTATATGACGTTTGTAGGCGATTCAATTATTTTGAATCCTGGTTCGACTGACGGATAGAACGAGTGCAGTGTATGCTCGGTTTTACCGTTCTTGTATGATCCTTGCGCTATATTACACCTTATCAGTATACTGTTCACTTTTATAATGTTAACTGTGGCGTCAGACGTGTGAGTTTTATTCGCTTCAAGCAGACGCTTTCCCTTGAAACCCAACATATCACCGATACCGTACACTGTTTGTTGAAAGTCAATATCCAGTGCACAAGTCAGCTCACATTTCAGTGTATTGTTGTTAGGACGTAGACTAATCTTTGAGTCTCCTAACTGCTTTTTGAGGAAGGCTTCTATGTCACCGATTTCATAAGCACCTGTAGGTAAAGTTATCAAGTCCCACGTTGTTCCGTCTCGTAGTACTGGAAACACGTTGTTTTTTCCTTCAATCACTTTCGGTATACTGTTGTATGTAGTAAAGTCCAATAGACCTACATACCATTCGCCGTTTGTTAGTTCGAGAGGCGGGAAAAAGTCACATACAAGAGCAGCAGCATTCGTACCTGTTAAGGTGACCGACAGCGAAGACATCTTGTCGCTTAC
Organism: Magicicada septendecula; assembly: GCA_034769895.1. NCBI lineage: Eukaryota > Metazoa > Arthropoda > Insecta > Hemiptera > Cicadidae > Magicicada > Magicicada septendecula. The sequence goes on along the minus strand of CM068370.1, from coordinate 489,358,791 downwards.
TGATCACTCGCGCGTTAAGAAGTCCAAACATAAATGCCCGCAGATGACTGTGTGTGGTGGCTGTTCACGTTCGTAATTGTAGTAAATGTCAGTGTCGGTTCCAAAATACTGTGTCAGCTCAAGAGGTGGCTGCATATTATTATACGCATCATAGTAGTAAATTTGTTTGTTTCGCTTCTTGTAGCAAACCCAGTGCGTACCAGGTCCTTCTGCACTGTCTAGATTAACAACTGCACTCTCATTCTTCCATGGTCGTGTGTGTGGTAAAGTGTTACGCATAAAAACTCCTCTGAAATAAGGTATTTTCAAAAGTTTTGCGTACACATACAAATCACTGTCAGACAATGCACGCACTGGTATGCAAATTAGTTTTTCTGTCTGTAAGGACGTAGGTATAGACCTGACGCTATTTTTTTATTGTTACGTTTATGTCTTGGTACTGTTTTGCGTTTGCAGGTCGTTTTGCGTTTGTTCACGGATTGACGTTTAATGCCTGAACCCTTCTTCTTCTTGTTTTTTCTGCAACCACTACGCGAGCTCCCTCCACCCACTGCCGATTTCGCCTTCATCGCTGCCGCTACGGCCGCCGCGTACGCTCTTTCGCTGATGCCTGAATTCAAAGCTTTCACTCGATCCCACGCCTTGCCGGCTAGCACACGATCCGCTACGCGTCTTCGTTCGTTGTCCTTGTACTTAGCGTAAGCGATATCGTGTTCACGACAGGCTTCGTCCAACTCGTTGATTCCGCGCTCGCCACGTGCCAATCTCTCTTTGAGTTTTGTTCCAGGTCCACAGAATCGGTAGCCCGGTAGGTGTAATTCTACTGGTAATGCGTCCACCGCTCGATTAATCAAAGTAGGTACTGACGAAACGATAGCGGGCACAGTGTTTTTAAGTATTTTTCCAATTACACCACGCCCCATTCTTCTTTTCTTACGAAGTACGTGCATTCTTGTAAACAGATCTCCAATCCTTGATTTCCGTTTCCGTATCGAGAACGTCTATTAAACGCCCCACCTCTTCAATATATTCAGACAGGACTGAACGCTGTGTCGTGCTGTCTTGATATTTATAGACAAACTTTATTAGATTGATTATATGAGCGTGAAATACCTGAGTGACCTTGTACAATTCGGTCTTTATATGTAATTTTAATTCATGCATTTGTCGTACAGTGACTGCGTCTTTGTCATTGACACCGTTCGCTATATTCGTAATTTTTCTTCCGGCAGCGTAGAAAGTATCGTTTTGCAAACTGATTGTGTGTGCATGTAAAAATTCCAAATTCACTGCGTCTTTGAAGTCAACAGGCGCTTGCACATGCGTTAGTCGACAGTCATTAACGATTACGTTACCTGCACGATCATTTTTCAAACTCTTCTCGTCTACGTATCGTTTTGTGGCTGCATCTCTTGATTTAAGCGGATCGTTTAGCCTTATTATTCGATGATCTTTTGCGTCTACGGTAGCGTTGTCGTCGTTCTTGTACTGTAAGCATGTGTCCTTTACGTACTGTAAAGAAACAACATAGTGCAACTCTTCAGGATCACCCAAGTTGCATATCTTTTTGTTTTTCACATCAAAGTGACCGTCGTTAGTCACTCCTAAACCGATATCCTCACGCAGACTTCGATGAGTTTCTTTTCGCACTCTTACAGCGCTGTCGTGTCTACCGAACTTGTCTACACTCATATTTATGAAGAAGAACTGATGGTTATAGAACGGTGCGTCTGCTTTTATATGATAATGCCAGTTTCACGTAATTCTTCCAATATCGAAACGATTTCATTCCTATGACCAGTATGGCCGCTATTTTGAGACGCCATTAACAGTCTCAATCTATTAACCAACTCGTTAGGATCATCCCAATGCACGTAATCGATTGCAGTGTTCGGTTTCATCTCCATATAGCCACTCCCTGTACGTTTTCGTGCAAACAATTTAGATATTACTAGTCGGTACTTGACGCCACTGTTACTGTTTATTCGCGTATTGTGTTTATATTTTTGTTTGTGTCCGTTGGTTGCTAGCAGTATAGACTTATATTTCCTCATATCATCATTATTGTATTTTTTCGGTAGTTTCATAAACAAAAGTTCATACAGACCAGGTGTACCCTCGTAAATTTTTCCTTTGACATGAAAGTTGTCGTTATCATCGATTTTTACATTTGAATCACCTATCATAAATTTACCACCTTCGTATCGAACACCATACATGCGATCTATAATCCGTTTACAGTCCGCCGATTCACACAAACGCATATATTTGTTTGCTAATGAATCCTCGCTGAAATGTAAAGCGTTAGGGTTCCATGCGCTATTGTCACTGAAATGAGAAGCGTTATGACTCTGCGTGCCACTTTCGTTTTCTGTTATTACGTGTTGTGTAGGCTCTTCTTGTTTTATCTTCTCCTCCTCCTCCTCCTCCTCCATCATGTCACCACTTAACTTTCGTGAAATAACTTCTAACGGTTCCAGAATCGGTCTGTAATTTTTTCTAAACGCCTCGTCGCTTTCTCTGATACCGTGTTGTAATGCATGATATTTTTTCCTTATGTTGTCGCTTATCGTGTCTATGTCATACGCGAGTCGTTCCTCCTTATTCATTGCCATCGTGTGTTAGCAAGAGGACTGATTACATTACTACAGTGCAACCACTTTTATACTTCGTCGGAAACAATTATGAATCGATCAAAGCCGATTCTATATCTACCTTCATTTATTGGCGAGTCTTTGTCTATGACTAGAAATCCATAACGATCCTTCCACGCTTCCATGCAGACGTCTTTGAAAGCATCATATTTCATATCTATGTTAACGTGATCATTGTATGCATGTCGTAAATTTAGATCGTCTTGTTTGAACAATATCAACAATTTAGCGTTGTCACGTACCAATTGTTTCGGTATCTGGCTATATGTCTGGCATAGATAGAATGTGTCCACACCACTATGTCTCCCCATAGCAAAATACTTTCGAATATTGTTTTGTCTTTCACACGATACGTCATCAAATACGATAACAGAGTCGAGACCAGTGATTTCACTCGGTAGCGGGACTTCTTCGTTCTCGCTGTATGCATGATAACCTAAACCTTCATCAGCGAGTGATTTCATCACTGTTTCTAGCATTCTGTATTTTGGTTGAAATAATGATTTTGAAAACACGTATACGTTGCGGAAACGTAGTCCGTTGGCATCAAACAGTAGGTTGAATAGCACATTTGATTTCCCACAGGAACTTGGGCCTGTAACGATACAGCGAATACTGTTCGGTAATAGCGAGCCATGTTTACGCTTAGCACTACCTTCGTCACCAGCCAAAAAGTCCATATCCTTTATTGGTAATTTGTTTGCTTGCTGTACAATCTTCATCTTTGTGAATACCGAAAGCATACTGTTTTCAGCACGTGCTGTCACCTTTTTTATATTAGATCTTTCTTATGTATCCACGCATCGTGTTTACCATCGAAACCGAGCCAACGAACACGCACTCTGTCACCTTTCGTTGTAACACCTTTTCCACTAGGTATACGTCGCCGACTTTGGACTTACTAATCTCGTGCTCGTAAAAACCACCTTTCAACACTTTGTTTAGATGATCTTTTAGCAGATAAGTGACGGGGATAGTAGTGGATTGTACTTTATCCACAGTGAATATTTCGTTAGTCCAATTCGGCGTATAACCTTTGGCGAACGTCATTTTGTGCTTACTTATACGAACACGGTCACCGACTTTAAATTTGGGTGGTTTCGTTGGACTGATTTTAGGCGCTGTGTTCTTCCTTATTCGTTCCAACACTATATGTTCGTTGGCGTCATTTACTTCACTCGGTTTCATACCAATGGTTCTGTGTGTTGTATTGTTGTACGATTTCAGTAATGTAGGTAGTAGATCCAACCAGCGGTAGTGTCCTTGTTCACTGAAAGCTTGATACATGTGTGTCTTCAGTGTGCGATTAAAACGTTCCACTATGGAAGCTTTTTTCTCACTGTAGGTTGAGTAATGTTTCACATTATACTTTTTTAGCAACGCTTGTACTGTGCTGTTGTAATACTCCTTCCCGTTGTCTGTCTGTAAATATTTCATTCGATTAGCAGTTAGTATAGGCTCTAGTGCATGCTTTACTTCTTTTCCTGTCTTTGTTTTCAATGGTACAGCGTACGCGTACTTGCTAAACGCATTGATCACTGTCATCATGTACTTGTACCCTTTGTTCACTCGAGCGTATGGTATCATCTCCACAAGATCTGCCTGGTACAAGTCGTGTAGACCCTTCAATTCAACCGCGCGCCTAACGAAATTCCTTCTCGCTGCTCTGTGTAGCTCTAGAGCTATAGTCTTGCGTGCGTTGTTCATGGTTTAAGATACACTAACATAATACCGGCGTTAAAAATACTATATATATCTATAACAGTTTCTTTGTTTTTCAGTATTCATTCACACATCTGAATATCACCATGGCTGACCTTCAACAGAATCCAGAACAACATCAGCAGGAACAGGGACATCCTCAACAAGGTAAAACATTTTTTTAAAAATACCAATTGTCTCTCTCTATAATTATGCAACAAACCAAATTTGTTTGATATGAATTAACTCTGTCTAACCTGTACAAGATAGTCTCTTGACGTTGTTTAGAAATTGATATGACGGAGAAAATTTTTTATGTTCTGACATAGGTTTGTCACCTTCTCCCCAATGTATTGTCTCTTGACATCGTTTAGAAATTGACATGACGGAGAAAATTTTTCATGTTCCAGCATAGGTATGTCACCTTCTCTCCAATGAACTAATTCAATTCCGCAACAAAAGCATTTAACTCTATCGTCTATGAATGACATACTATGTCCACAAACATCATAATTTAGCGGATAGTAGTAAATCCCAGCAAACGCTAACTCATCGGGGCTGACAAACGTCACTTCCCAATACTTGAACGATTTTCTTCTTTCACTTTCAATGCTAAAATCAGGAGTAGCTGCCATCTTCACAGTTTGCAATAAACTAACGTATTACTAACGTGTACTATCTATTTATTTACCACAAACATGAATGTGTGTTATTCATCATTCCTATTAGCTAATACATGTGTTTCTATTGTTTCAGATATGACACGATTTTATATTGTGCGAAACAGTAGTATTAGAGGATGTCTCACAACTTTTAATTACCTGCCCGTGTACACAGAAGAAGAAGATCAAGATATAGTACCGATAATGACCGAGGTGCGACCTTTATTGTACAAGGATATTCTGGCAGAACAAGCACGTTTACGCAGTATCAAATGGCATATTGCGTGCAGGATACGTTTCACTAAAACTGTGTTAGATGGTGACAGCGGCGAAGAAAAAGAGGTAACCAAAGACGCCGTCTACCACGGACGTTGTCGTACGTTGCTCACGGACGACAACGACGAGTTGAACTGTCTACTCGATGAATCCTACGATAAAATCATGAATAGCATATCCAATTTTACCCGTGACGGGAGAGGATGGTCGGTGGATGCTGTACTGAAGCTGGAACTAGTTGTTGGACGGTACCGACCTGTAGCAGCATCCTCCTACCTTCCAACCCCGCGAAAACTTGCAGTCACCAGGGCAGTAGTCAACATCAAGAACTCCCAAGATGAAATGTGTTTTCTATGGTCTGTTCTAGCTCACATACACCCTCAACAAAAGCATAAAGAATTTGTTTCAAACTACATCTTATTCAAAAACACAATAAATATGTCCGGTATCGAGTACCCTGTTTCTATAAACTCATTTTCTAAATTTGAAACACAGAATCCCAACATTTCTATAAACGTTTTCGGCTATGATATAGAAGACAATATCAGAAACGAATCAAAAAATGAGGTTTATCCGTTAAGAATTACCCCCAATAAGGACAGATTACATCATGTTAATCTTTTACTTCTGTCCGATACAAATAGCCGAAAACACTACTGTCTTATCAGTAGCATTAATAGATTGTTATCATCCCTTACAAAATGTAGCAATAAATCATTTTACTGCGACTACTGCCTGCATCGTTTCACCACAGAACATGGTCTGTCCGATCATCTCCCCTACTGCACACCTTACGGCGAGCAGAAAACCAAAATGCCCACAGAGGAGGAGAAGTTTATGTCATTTAAAAATTACGCGCACTGTCTTAAAGTACCCTTTACCGTCTACGCCGACTTCGAGTCCCTCATCACTCCGCTTCAATCGTGTTCACCTGGTAACAACGTCCCGACGACAGTGCACGAGTTAGGTGAATTCTACTCAGTTGATAGCAACGGTGCCCGTCAGAAAATAACTTCTCCTCCTGTATCGTCCACATCATACGAAGCGATGCATATTCCGTCAGGTTTCTCCTATGCTATCGTCGATCATACACACAGACTCTGGAGAGAGGCTAAAGTTTATCGAGGTGAAAACGTCGTAGACACTTTCTTCTCGTGGTTGATTGATGAAAGACGCCGAGGATATGATGAAGGTAGTACGACATAACGTGCAAATAATTATGTCCGATGATGACAATGTTGCGTTCACTAACGCCACCGTTTGTCATTTGTGTGAGCGCCCTTTGACAGACGATGACAAGGTACGCAATCATTGTCATCTTACGGGGAAATTCTTGGGAGCAGCCCACAATAGCTGTAATCTAAGCTACAAGATGCCACGTCATATCCCCGTCTTCTTTCACAACCTTCGTGGCTACGACTGTCACCATTTAATGCAGGGTTTAGGAAAATATAAGGACCAACACGTATCCTGCATTGCAACATCCAGTGAGCGTTACGTGTCGTTCTCCCTGGGTCCCTTGCGTTTCGTAGACTCTTTTCAATTTCTTAATCGCTCTCTGGACACACTCGTTATCAATCTGTCCACGTCCGGGAGCCAATTTCCTTTGCTCAGAGAGGAAATGCTTAGACGGGGTTTCGACGAACAGACCAATCTGCTCGTACGCAAGGGGGTATACCCTTACGAGTACGTTGACAGCATTGATCGGTTCAACGAAACAAGTCTACCCGCTCGTGAACACTTTGATAACCGGTTGTTGGAATCGGCTATTTCGGACGCAGATTACGAGCACGCACAAAACGTGTGGAGTGCATTCAATCTGCGTACGTTTGGCGATTACCACGATTTGTATTTGTTGACAGACGTAATGCTGCTGGCCGATGTCTTTGAAAGTTTCCGAGACATGGCCTTACGCGATTACTGTTTGGACCCGTGTCATTTTTACTCGCTTCCCGGACTCGCTTGGAACGCGATGCTAAAAATGACAGGGGTCGAATTAGAGCTGTTAACAGAGATAAATCTGCATCTGTTCCTTGAGTCTGGGGTCCGCGGAGGCTGCGCGATGATATCCAACCGTCACGCAGTCGCTAACAATCCTCTGATTCCAGATCAGTACGATGTATCGAAACCGACCTCCTTCATTCTGTATACAGACTGTAATAATTTATACGGTGCAGCCATGTCGCAACCACTCCCTTACGCAGACTTCCGATGGCTCGATCGTAACGAAATCGAGTCCTTGGACGTACGTAATGTGAGTGATGATTCCGACATCGGGTACATCCTCGAAGTCGACCTACACTATCCCGATACCTTTCACGACCTGCATTCCGACTACCCACTTGCACCTGTGCGCCAGCGCGTAACACCCGATATCCTTTCTCCCTTTTCCAAACGTTTACACGAGAGTATATACAGATCATCGTATAACGAATCAGGGTCATCCGTAGAGAAGTTGTTAACAACTTTGGAGGACAAACAAAATTACGTTCTCCATTATCGAAATTTGAAATTGTATTTAAGTCTTGGCTTAGAGCTGAAAGCGACTCATAGGGTGTTGTGTTTTAAGCAAAGCGCTTGGTTGAAACCGTTTATCGATTTCAACACCCGCAAGAGGCAAACAGCCGTCAACAGCTTTGAAAAAGACCTTTTCAAACTGATGAACAACGCCGTATACGGTAAGTCGCTGGAGAACGTACGGAAACATATAGACTTTGAACTAGTCTCGGATGAACGACGGCTTCAAAAACTAGTTTCCACACCTAGGCTAAAACGTATGACTCGTTATACGAACGATCTGGTGGGGCTCTCACTCCGTAAAAAATCCCTTGTTCTTTCCCGTCCCGTGTATGTCGGCTTCACGGTGCTTGACGTTAGCAAAACGATAATGTACGACTTTCATTATCGTTATGCTGTCGCCAAGTACGGCCGCAACGTTAAATTATTAATGACAGATACAGACAGTCTGATGTATAGCATTCAAACATCAGACTTGTATGCAGACATGAAGAAGGACCTACACGTTTTTGACACATCGGATTACCCTACGTCTCATCCTTGTTATAGCCTTAAGAACAAAAAGGTTGTCGGTCTGTTCAAGGATGAAACGTGTGGTCGTCCTATTAGAGAATTCGTGGGTCTCCGAGCGAAATGTTATTCGTTCCTTGTGGCCCACGAAGATCCCACCCAAGAGTGTCAAAAACGTGTATGTAAAGGTGTGCCTCGAGTTGCAATTAAGAGGAGTCTGCGACACGATATGTATCGCAAGTGTCTCACTGATCATTGTCAGTTTTCTACCAGTGCGCTTTGTTTACGTAGCGATCATCATACGCTGTACACGATGCGTGTAAATAAGCAAGCGTTGTCACCGTATGATGATAAGCGTTATATATTAGACAATGGTCATGATACGCTTGCATACGGTCATTATCGGATACGACAACGCATCAACGTGGAGAACGACGACACCTCCCCACCTACTAAAAAAATTTGTCTCCATGTATAGTAACCCTCCTCAACACTTGTTTCTTTCGTCAGTTGACGTCTCTCGGTGCTTCAGTCCAGACGTCTGTAAACGTAAGTTCACATATTAATATCGCAACGATATTTGTATGTTTAAACATAATATATATATACATATATAGAGTTTGTAATGTGTATGGTTTCTTTGTCTTACAGTATTACGGATAACACTGCGGTTATAATCGACTTCCAGTGCTTTTTCGACGACAACGGAAAATATATTGTGAAGGAACTGTCAATCATGGACGTTCTGCGATTTGCTGGTAGACATTGGATTTTGACACCACCTGCTACATCCGTTACGAATCCCAAATACGTTAGGACAAACCGCTGGTTAACATCAAATTATCATAGACTTAGATGGAGCGAAGGAGAGACACCATACGACAATCTTGTTTCATTGTTAACATCACATACACGTATATATAAATATGTGTTTGTGATGGGTTTTGAGAAAAAACGTTTTTTGCAATCAAAGATAATACACAATAATATCATCAATCCCGATGACTTTGGTTGTCCTAAAAACATACCGTATATAATTCATGGAACAGAATGTCTTAGACATTTCAATTCTTCTGACCGTTGTGCCAACTATAAGGTGCATGCTATTCGGGAATGGATGATTCATGATTTTTGCTTTAAACAAACATTTTTAATGTAACAAATTTAGAAAGTAGGTTACCGCGAATGATGACATTTATATCTCTCTCTCTCATTCTGTTGTGGACATGTACATACATGCATAGCTGTAAGCAGTGACTATTTTATTATGAAAATGGACTTTCCTAATGACATTGTTATATTTTTGGTGTCTCTAATTTCGTCTGTGGGACATGTTCATACATGCAAAGTGGGACACCGACGTTACCACCACCACTATCATATTGTACTGTCCTTTTGTGTCGAATATTCTGTCATTGTTTGGTTCTCTCTGGTTTGATACAGACGTGTTCACTAGTGTCTTCTAATAATGTCGTTTCTTGTAAAGTTTAATGCTGTAAGTGCTATCGAGTACAAACGATGTTCAGAATTGACAGTGAATAAAAAATATCCCATCATGGTCTTAACAAATGTGGACACAAAATATGGGAACTCTGTGCTTGCTACGTTGGAGGATGGCGACCGTCAGTATCGTGTCTATCTTCCCAAGAGGTATGCAGGTGTCTTCACGAATGAGGAGCTCAGACATATCAAACCTAAAGAACTACATTTAGTGTATCGAGGGGCGAGAAATCAAACAACACAAGTAGAGATTGAGTCCTAACGTCGTAAGTAGCAATCGTGTTAACAAACAATTTATTGATGTGTGTGTGTGTGTGTGTGTAGTTTCAACTCACTGTACTTAACACTTTAATAATTGAATTTGTATGTACATGATAAATGTATCATTGATTCTATTTAGTTTCGTTGAATAATAGTTGGTTCGATTAGAAATTATTTGAAAGTACATTACCTTTATGCGATAAATGTATCATTGATTCTAAGTAGTATTTACAAATTTCCAGTGAATAATATTTGGTTTGGTTTGATTAGAAATTATTTGAAAGTACATTAACTTATGAAAAATGACATATACTTAAAAAAGTTTACTTACTTAACACATTTGATTCTTTCCACTAACTGTGTGTGTGTGTGTGTGTGTGCATGTGATAATTGAATATTATCGTATCAGTGATTCTAATATCGACTGTATTGTTATGTTACAGATAAACTTCCTTGTGAACTGTATCTACAGCCGTGAAATTATTATTTTAAAATCTTACAATGTCAAAAATTATTATTAATATTTATTTTGTATATAACAATGTTTGTTTGTGATATATGTATATTTAATCAATGTAAAATGTATTTTGAATAATTGTATTATAACGGTTTGTAAACTATATTTTAAGTTTGTGTACAGTGCTGTAAATATATATTTAATCATTTAAAACAATATTATTATTAATATTTTATATATATAACAATGTTTGTGATATATATATATATTTAATCAATAATTGTATTATAGCGGTTTGTAAACTATATATTTTATGTTTGTGTACAGTGTTGTAAATATATATATTTAATTATTTAAAACAAATTATGGTTTATTTTAATTTATTTCGTTATAAACCTTCGAATATGCATCCAATTATTTGTATAGTAATCAGAAATGTGTGAGAGAGACATTTTAATAATTTGCAGGTTGTATCTTACAATTACGAAAATTATTATACAATGTGTGTGTACACAAAACTTTTGAAAATACCTTATTTCAAGGAGATTTTTTTATGCGTAACACTTTACCACACACACACACACAGACTTGGCAGTATATTAATTTCTAAATCGTAGTCAATGACTCTCATGTGTCAAAAAAGGACGCCACGAGATAGGTGATAAATATATATTTCCTGGTGATTACATTTTAGTATCGCTAATTACAATAATCCATAAGTAGCACGACGCTTATGTAAAACCGTTTTTAGAGTAAATACTTTATAATCCTAATTACTGCTAATGACTAGCAGGTGTGAAATTAGAATGTAGGACGTCGTACACAAGGTTAATGACCTCTGGTTTAATTTAGCGAATAATAACTATATCTAATTCAGTATCGTTGTGTGTGTGTGTGTGTGTGTGTGTGTGTGTGTGTGTGTGTGCATAGACTTGTTTCGCTGTCAACGTACTCCGAATATGCATGCAATTATTTGTATAGTAATCAGAAATGTGTGTGAGAGAGACATTTTAATAATTTGTAGGTTGTATCTTACAATCATGAAAATTATTATTTAAACTGATAATTGTTTTATTAAAATCTTACAATGACGAAATATTATTATTTCATTGTTTACGATATATATTTAATGCAAAAAATGAATTTTTAAAATTACAATCGTCTGTATTTAAGTTCGTGTACACACATACAAATCGTTTGAATAAGGGAAATCTTCGAATATGCATCCAATTATTTGTATAGTAATCAGAAATGTGTGAGAGAGACATTTTAATAATTTGCAGGTTGTATCTTACAATTACGAAAATTATTATACAATGTGTGTGTACACAAAACTTTTGAAAATACCTTATTTCAAGGAGATTTTTTTATGCGTAACACTTTACCACACACACACACAGACTTGGCAGTATATTAATTTCTAAATCGTAGTCAATGACTGTCATGTGTCAAAAAAGGACGCCAAGAGATAGGTGATAAATATATATTTCCTGGTGATTACATTTTAGTATCGCTAATTACAATAATCCATAAGTAGCACGACGCTTATGTAAAACTGATGACAACTGTGTCTAGAGACAAAGAGAGAGGAGGGGAGAGAGAGTTGATATCGAAGTCGTCGTCAACAATTTACTATAATATAGTTTGAATTTCCCACCGAAGAAAAATGTTGACAGATCTGTTCTATACACACACACAATAATGCAGGATTGGTAACCCTGATCATATATTTTAATATACACTATAATACACACACATATCAAGTTTGAACCCATACATAGGTTGGTAAACCTGATCATATAGATTTAATATACATTGCGGATGCTGTGGTCCAGATACGCGAAAAAGTCGCGGATCTTGACACAGATCAGCGAAAAAGTCGCGGATGCTGTGGTCCAGTAGAAAGTGAAAGTGATCTAGGCTCGCGAAAGGCTGCATATATTCACGGATATGCAAATCAATTTAATTAAAAAAATAAAAATATCAAATTAAAAAAAATAAAAAAATTGGGAACGGCGGCATCTCTTTGATCTAGGCTCGCGAAAGGCTGCATATATTTGAACTTGGCGCGCGAAAGGCGGCATGAAATTTTATTGGTGGAAATTCGCGGATGCTGCAGGTCCAGCGGTGGTGGGGAGAGCGTGGGAAAAAATCTTGGACCGTGGGAAAGGCGGCATCCTTTGTTGGTTAGAACCCTTATTTTCCCCCTACTCAGCACCTTTAAACGTTTTGCTTGTGAAGGCAATTACACCAATTTTTCCTTCTTCGTCTAGCTGTTAAAGTTGGCCACCATACGCAAAATTACTGGCGTCGCACTGAATATAATATCTTTGGTTCGGCCGTGGGAACCGTAAAATTACTGTGTCTACAAACAAATTCTTAACCCTTTGAATACAATCACTTAGTTCTTTTGTCCAAGAAACCTCCGTCCCCCTTTTAACAATTCGTGTAATGGTTGCGTCGTTTCCGCGTATTTGCTTGTAAACCGGTTATAAAAGTTAGTAAGGCCTAGGAAACCTTTAAGTTGCTTCGTATTCTTTGTTGCAGGGAAATCCATAATAGCTTTTATCTTATCGTCGGTTGCTTGGATTCCTTTTGTCGTCAGGCGGTATCCAAGAAATGAGATTTCTTGCCTAAAGAATTGTGACTTAGTGAGGTTGACGGTGATGTTCGCTTTTTGAGGTTATTCAATAGTGCTTCTAAATGGTCCAGGTGCGTTTGGATGTTGTTGGAGTAACACAAGCAATCATCCACGTAGATAATTGTGTTCTTCTTAATTTCTTCCTCGAGAGCCACGTCCAATCCACGTGTGAGTGCTGCAGAGCTGGTGCTGAGTCCAAATGGTGTTACTGTAAAGCGGTAGCACCTTCCCTTGTACATGAACGCCGTGAAGTCCCTGCATTCTTGCTTCAACGGGACCTGCCAGAAGCTACTGGATAAGTCGACCGTTGATGAATACTGCATCTCTCCACATCTGGCCAATATCTCGTTTACCGGGGACACTCCTTCGTAGTCGGGTATTGTTACACTATTTACCTTTCTTGCATCAAGGCACAGGCGAACCCTCCCATCCTTCTTGATCACCGTCACAATTGGATTGACGTACGGACTGGTGCAACGTTCAATCACTCCATATCGTAGCATTCGGTTGATTTCATCGTTCCCCTTATCTTTATAAGCAAGTGGTACAGGCCAACCCCTTTGAAAATAAGGTGTCCTGTCTGTAACATGAAATTCATGTGCGTAACCCTCTATTCTCCCCGGGCATTCCCTAAAAACGTTCCTATTCCTTACTAAAATCTCCTTCAGGCGTTGCAGTATCTCTTTATCCACGCAATCTATACTTCCTATCTTTTTGTCGATGCCTCACAGTACTTCTTCTTCCTCTTCACTATTTATCACTTCAATGTTCATGATCGGTACCGCGTACTCCTCTTCATCAGTTTTGTCCTTTAAGTTGATTATTTTGTTTCCAATGTCAATACGACATCCTACTTCTTGTAAAAAACTAATCCCTAATATACATGGTTTAACTAGCTCTGGTATTATCAAGAACACACATTCATTCCGAACACCATCAATCTCGATGTCACACAATATTTGCTTCCTAATTAACTTAGACTTATTTCCTACGGCACTTATGATAAGGGTATTCGTCATAGGTAGTGTTTCATATGGTCCGATGCTCTTCTTATGGTTGTTGAACCACGTCTCAGATAGGCCATTAATTATACTTCCTGTGTCTATCAAAGCTGGTACAGTTACATCATTATTAAACTTGATGATAATCTCCGAACATTTTAATATTTGTTTAGTAATGGTTTCCTCGTCTTCTTGTAGTAAATCACTCCTTATGTCTGGTAATAATATGTTTACATTCTCGGTTGGGACTAGGTCACTCAAAAATTTTATCTTTTTTATTAAGCCGAAGTATTTTTTGTTTTGTCGCCGTTGCCGCCCGTCCTTGGAGTGGTGTCATTAACCGTTCTGCTCGTGCTCGCCTCCCCGGGCGTAAACTGTACAGTGTTAACGAATTGTTTATTTTCAAAGCGACCCTTCGGTTGACGGTCGTGCCAAGCCCGTTCCTGGTCGTTTTCACTTTTATTGTAGACTCCCTCTCTCCCTCTTGTGTTCACTTTCTCCTCACTGGTAGGTCGATAATGTGGCCTACGATTGTTTTCATTATTCGACTGGATACTCGTGTATTCGGTAATCAACGCCTCGAAATTTGGTATGGTTGTGATTCCGCGCGTGATTACGGCAAGCTGTAAATCTCTTCCAAAATGGCGGGATATCTTCTTGATAAGCTGACTATCAGTTAACGTGGGTGATAACTGCCGGCTTTCTAATAAGATTCTTTCAACGTATTGTATGGCTGTGATCGGACCATTCCACTCGTACCTGCCATACTCAAGGTTATCGCGGATATTGTCTTGGCGTTCTTGACCCCAGTACTTCAAGGTGAATACCTCCTTGAATTCCTCGAACGTGGATATCTGGTTTCTTATCATTCGCCACCATATCCCAGCATCCATCTCCAAATGTTTTCCTATCCACTTAATGTCGTTGCTGTAGTATAAGTCCTGAATCTCCGATAATTCTTTAAGGAATTCCATCGGGAACCTATCAGTCCCGTTGTATTTTAGTTCGACGTGTGCATGTCCGTTGACCCTATTGATTATTCCGGACTGACCTTCGATTAGTTGTCGTTGCAGCCGTTCTATCTGACATTTCAGTTCGTTGATGCGAGTTGTCTTCTCCCTGGCGTTTTCATCCAGTCTTAGCTCCGTCGTCTTTTGTCTTCCGTCTACCTCGTCAATCTTCTGTTGTATTGTGTTGTTCGTGTCCCCCTGTTCTTGTTGTAGCTGTCTTACTGTCTGGAATAGCTCGACCTTCAACTCCTCCTGTTTCTTGTGGTTTTCTTTAATGTGCGTCTCTACCTTATTATTGATCTTCTTGATACTCGTTTGTGTGTTTTGGGCGATATTTTTTAATTCCTGACGGTCTACTTCTCTGGTTTCTCGTAATTCTCCGAACTTCTTATCAGTGTCGTTTTTCAACTCTTTTATGGTCTCGTCCTGCTGCTTCTGGGCTTCATTTATTTTTTGGTCATAATTATTCATGTATTCGCGCATTTCCGCACGTATTTGCATGACCTGTTCGGTCATCTGTTGCTTAACTTCCTCCTTATGCTTGTCGAGCTTTTCGCTGAGTACCTTGTTGTTTTCAGCCTGTTCTCTTCTGATTTCCGCAAAATTCTCAGCCTGTTCTCTTCTGATTTCCGTAAAATTCCCAGCCTGTTCTCTTCTGATTTCGCCCTGTTCTCTTCTGATTCCGTCCTGTTCTCTTTTGTTTTCTTCAAATTTCTTACTCATGAAGTCCATCAGTGAACGCAGTGTCACCTCTTCTTGTGGTTGTTGGGAATCCTGTCCCCTCGCTCTGACGTCTGACGTCTCCTCAGTCATTTGTGACTCAATTAGCGATTCTTCACTTTCGTTATCAGGCACTCCCTGTGGGTTGTTGATTTCGAAGTTCATAGAATCGGAACTACTAGTCATTTTTGCGGCCTTACTTCGCGTTAACATCCAGTCTAACTAGCCTTACACTTATAAATCTTGTTCTAATAACTAACATGTAAATATATACTTATTCTATCTACTGCCTGCTCTTTTGCCGTGCGATGGGCGCCAGTTTATATAACGTGCAAATTTACTCTGATTTAAATTTGTTGTGCCCCACGTTCTTTGGGAGCCAATTTATATAATGAACAAATTATGCTAATTTATGGAATTTAATTATGTAATTATCCAATTAGGTTAATTTATGTCAAATTAATTAAATTACGTAATATATTAATTACTTTGATGTGATTGACTGTGTTCATTAATGATTACCATAATTACTGCACTAGGACTCTTATAGTTGTATAAAAACGATATAGGAAAATTTACTACAAATAATTCAATTGACGTTAGAGTTTGTTACAAGGTAAATGGCAATAATGAACGCATAAATACTTAGCAAATAAATACTTATTTATTTAACATTATTCACATAAAGAAAACTTCCGATATATGGGTATGAATTATGCCCTGTAAGTGCATTCATAAAAGAAAACATATATATAAGAATACAAATTACAATATGAATTCATTACGTCGTTCGCTGAAAACACACATATATATAACACAATAAATATACATAAACATAGACAATCAATATATTAAGCTTACACTAATGCGTTCATTTTGCCTCAGATGAATAGTTTTAATGTTTAATATTACCATAGTAATTGATCTAAATTCTCAAAGTGTGGTTTCTTTGAAAAGAGACAGGACAGTAGAGTTATTATAACAGTAATAACATGAAGATTTACTTGTGATAACGGATTATCCAAAACTCCATCGGTGAAGACTCCTTTCCACTGATGATCCAAATAAGTAAAGGTTGCGTAGATTTGATGCTTGTCATCACTTAGCACTCGCGGATAAGATTCACTCGCGGTGTGTGTGTGTCCTCCGTTGGTGTCGGCCGTTAATATGAAAGTCTATAAAGTTTTGTGTTACATAAGTGCATTCATTGTTAATGATCGTGTATAGATAACTGTCTACCGTCAAACTTCTTCGTGCGTCTATATACGTTAATTTATTATGTTTAGTTTACATGACGTATTGTTTCATTAAAATATCGTGCTTGAATCTTAGCGATATTTATAACACTTCACACTGCGCTACCGCGGTACACTTCCGTAACTCGGTAAAATATTGACGTAAAGTTTTGTGAGTCTGTTATTAATGAAGACTGATTAACTGATTAACTTGCGAATAAATGACTTAGTTCTTAACAAGCGGTAGCTGCGTAAAACTGAGTAACTGAAAGTTTTTAACAACTGAAGTATACTGCATGATTGAGTAACTGCTAATACACTGAGACTGAATAACTTGTGAATAATTGAAAGTACTATGTTAACTGACTAAAGTACTGCGTAACTGAGTTTTAGAAAAGACTGAGAAATATAGTAAGACTGAGAGTTATATTAAGACTGAGAGTTATATTAAGCTTCATTTACCATAATGCAATGTCCTGGCAAATACGCCTTTGGTCAACCACGATAGGTCAGATAATTCCTACCACTATGAAGAACTATGGTTCTCGACCCCTGATTCGCTGTTCTCGTTGCCATCATGACGACACTCCTCTCCACTTGCGTCCTGGGAAGATGCTAGACTCTGGTTGGTTATCGGACATCCCCTCAAGTACACGACGAAAGGGCTCCGTACCATTTCTTAGAATGTAGTGCAATTCCACGCCTGTCCATCAAGCTTTTGTTCAAGTATGCACCGAAGGCCTGCTGTTATTCTCATGCGCACAATACGTCGCATTTCGTTATTGTTTGACTCCCTATGACCCTTTTTCTGTCAATTAACAGCTCCTTGCGTGTCGTCATCCCCAAGATGCCACTCCGGTCTCCCGTCATAAATACTAGTTGTCATCCTTACGATGTTTTCATGCTGTGCGCACTTCCTGGCTGCATTCGCTCGGTGTATACTGCTTTGTCTTCATACGGGGTAAGACTCTCCTAAACCCATTGTGTGCGTATCCTTTTCTTATTGCTGGCGCGCTCCAAATTAAGCTTACAGCGTGTGTTCGCTACAATTTCTCCGTATCTGTGCCACCGTACTGTATCCTTTGTTTAGTTTGTTGTGGGGGTGTAAATCTGAGTTGAGCCAAGTCTGTCATCGTCGGACCTACTTTCTATTGTAGTGTTGTGTCAGGCATTTTCTCATTGTTTCCCAGCAAGCGTCCAGTTGACATGTTGTTAAGTTGTCCCTTTATTTATTACTTCTGGCTTGGGTTGGGTGACTCGATTTGTGTAACGCACGTCTTGATCAAAATTTATAAAATTAAAATTTTTGGTCATTACAAGATCTCCAATAAGGATCACTAATGGATCAGTTTCTCCTTGTATAATATTAAATGGGGTATATGTAAACAATATAAGAAAAACCCAAAAGTTCGCTTTGTTGTCTGCACCAACAGAAAATGAGGTTATACTAAAATATTAGGACCCAAATTTTTGGTTTTTTAAAAATATATTTTGAACTGAAATATTTTTTAAGTAGGGTCAAGGACTGTATTTCTTGTAGTTTCCAAGAAAATTGTTATATTACTTTTCAACAGAAAGTAATGATAAATTATAACATAAATCTCTTTGATGTTAGAAAAAGTACAAAAGAAAATTTACTAATTTACTACTTAAACAAGAAAAAGCATTTATTACTTTAACAATTTAATTTAAAGTTATAGCATTCTTTATCATGTTTTGGTTTGTTTTGTCCTAAGTAAAAGTCAGATGTCCTAAATTTTTATTTGTTTTTAATTGACTACTTCTACAAAATTTCTCACAATTAAACGCTTTACAAATTTTGTTTAAAATTTGTTTATTGGCAATTTAACAAAGTAAATTTATGCTAAACCTAAAAAAATAGGGGTTTTGACTTTAATTTTTTTAGCTTTAAAACAATTTTCTCTAAAACTACTAGATACATTTCTGAGTCCCATTAAAACAACTCTTTCAGGTAAAAAACACAGGCCTATGAAAACACCAATTTTATCCCACAATTTGTGTCCCAAGAATTTTAATATAGCCTATTTTTTCGTTGGTGCAGAAAACAAGGTGAAGTTTTTCTAACCGTAACTTGTAAGCCAATTTGATTTCGACAAATATTCTTTTCCATATTATTATTCTTTTTTTTTGTGTATGAGCCACTGTGCACTATGTATGGTTCAACTGGTTTCTCCCTTCTTCTCCTCTCTCTTCCTCCTCTCTCACATCTCTTTCATTCTTGATCGATGTCTCTCCCTCCTTTCGTCAGCCCAGATGCCACCTGTCCTCTTCTTGGGGGTTTCCTGAAAACCTTTGGCATTTTTTAATTTCTCTTTGAATGGTAAGCATTCTTCAATGTCTTCTTGAGTAATCTGGAGTTCTTGTATTTCTTTTTCTGTTTGAACCACATATTTTGAGTTTTCTGAAGTAGTTAAAAAGTTTCGCTGTTAGTCTGTCAGGATTCATTCTTTGAATATGTCTGTAGAAAGTGATTCTCCTTTTTCTAATTATGTCTGTGATTTTCTCAACAATATGTGTACACCTCATTATTGTGGCATCTTCTGTACTGTTACCAATCTTTTATTGGTCCCAAGACTTTTCTTAATATTTTCCTTTCTGTGACTTCCAGTTCTTCCATCATCATTTTCTTGTTCAGAGTCAGATACTCAGCTGCATAAAGTGCTCAGTATTCTACGGGAAAGCCAAATTTCGAAAGATTCCAGTTTTTTAGTTGTGGCTTCAGTCAAAGTCCAAGATTCTACACCGTAGAAGTGGAGCGAGAATACATAGCAGCGTAAAAGTCACTAATAACCAGCTTTAATTAATCACAAATAACAATTCGTAATCAACTCGTACTTCGTAATAATTAAACTTAAATTTGTCAACATAATAATGTCAAGTAATAGAGTTGCACACTAATTATAACACATTAATCACTTTGCCACAATCCTTCGAACCCCACTTGAATAAATTCCCACTTATAACTGACTAACTAACCAGCAGTTGGTGCCTATTTATAGCCCGCAGATGTTCCATAATTTGCGTCAACAAACACTAGAAAAGTCTAGAGCGTACTTCAGTGCGGCGTTGACAGAGGCACGCACCAGCTCGGTTAGCGGAGGAACGTATGGAGTGACACTCTCCATTGTTCGAGCACGTTCCGTCGTCGCAGTATATTGTCAACTAATCAATGCTACTTCGGGCTACAGAAGCCGGCTGATTCCTCGTGACATTTAGTCGAAGCTCTATATCAATGTGATTAGGGCAGCATTGAGTAGGCGTAGGCTCTGAGAGCTAGGCGATCTCAAAGTCACATGAACATGAGTTTTTATGATAAATGAACGTAAGCTTTCACAGCCGGTTTTCACATCATCACAATTTCCGGGCTGTTAGGCCGGGGTCTAAGTTGTTCATGTTTATCACCAGACGTTTCGTACATACCGATGACGGACGACATCACATAACGGTATGGACGAATATATTATAATATATATTGCAATGTGACAGGCAGTCACACTGTATGTGAATGTGTAGAACATAATTATGACCCGTGGTAACGAATGTCAGGACAATTGGGGTAAGAATATTGCTAAGAATTAAGAATAATTGTATAAATTAGTAATAACTAATAAGACATTATAGAGACTATGAAGATATAGTTTAATATGTGAGTGAAGTGTTGTGTTGTGCGCGTATCAAATAGAAGGTTAAGGAAATTTATTCATATGTAGTTAAACGTGTTCTAGAAAAATCGAGACGACGGAAGTCAATGAACACGTGGCGAGTCCAGAATGTTCCTTAATTTAACATAGAATGTATAGGGAATACGCCTGTGCGGAGATAATGTGTGACGTCATTCTACAGCGCTGCAGCATTTATTGTACGAGATTATAAAAGCAGTCTGCAGTCAGTCGTGAAGTAGTCTTCATGTAGCGCTCAGCGAGAGTAGTCTTCATACAGCGACACAGCGAGAGCAGTCGCAGTGTAGTCAGCGTCCAGTTCAACATCTATTCCAGGTAGTCCTTGGGGCCCGTGGAGTCGAGGAAGCAGCAAGAGTCGGCAGGGAACAACTACGGAGTAAGAGATTGTCTACTACCGTTCCTGAACTTCGTTTGCTGATCGTGGCGGCTGAAACGGACACATAGAGCGAGGCAGTTCCTGGAGGCGGTGGCTGGAACGTGGATCACGGACGACGGATCGCTGGAGACCTGGACTGAGGTCTTCGACCGGGACGACAAAGCAGGAAAGCAAAAATTTAAAACTAAATTTGTTTTTCACTAATCAAGCTTTCAAAGAAAATAACTTTTTGAACTTTGAATTATATCATTTTAAAGTAAAGAAGACATTTATTTCAAGTATAATTTTGTTAAAGAAGACTTTGAAGATTCATAGTAGAGGGAAAATGCTGGTCCTGACTAACAAAGGATGCCGCCTTTCCCACGGTCCAAGATTTTTTCCCACGCTCTCCCCACCACCGCTGGACCTGCAGCATCCGCGAATTTCCACCAATAAAATTTCATGCCACCTTTGCGCGCCAAGTTCAAAGAGATGCCGCCGTTCCCACGGTCCAAGATTTTTTCCCACGCTCTCCCCACCACCGCTGGACTACAGATTACCACTGTTACGACTCATAGAGAAAGACCACCCGATAACTATGCCTTTGTGGGTGGGGGGTTCTGACTTGATGCATTATAGTGTATATATTAAATATATGATCAGGGTTACCAACCTTGCATGAGTTCAAATTTGTTGTGTGTTATAATGTATATTAAATCTATATGATCAGGTTTACCAACCTATGTATGGGTTCAAACTTGATATGTGTGTGTGTATTATAGTGAATATTAAAATATATGATCAGGGTTACCAATCCTGCATTATTGTGTGTATAGAACAGATCTGCCAACATTTTTCTTCGGTGGGAAATTCAAACTATATTAGCAGACGCATTATAGTGTATAGTAAATTGTTGACGACTTCGATATCAACTCTCTCTCCCCTCCTCTCTCTTTGTCTCTAGACACAGTTGTCGATCACGATATAAACTCTCTCTCTCTCTCTCTCTTTATGTCATCAGTTTTACATAAGCGTCGTGCTACTTATGGATTATTGTAAGTAGCGATACTAAAGGTAATTAGTGATAGAAAGATTAACTATGCACACACACACACACACACACACACACACACACACACACACACACACACACACACACACACACACACACACACACACACACACACACACACACACACACACACACACACACACACACACACACACACAAACTTAAATATGGTTTACAGACATTGTAATTTTAGAAATTCGTTTTTGCATTAATTAAATATATATCGTAAACAATGAAATAATAATAATATTTCGTCATTGTAAGATTTTAATAAAACAATTATCAGTTTAAATAATAATAATTTTTGTGATTGTAAGATACAACCTGCAAATTATTAAAATGTCTCTCTCTCTCTCTCACACATTTCTGATTACTATACAAATAATTGCATGCATATTCGGAGGTTTATAACGAAATAAATTAAAATAAACCATAATTTGTTTTAAATAATTAAATATATATTTACAACACCGTACACAAACTTAAAATATAGTTTACAAACCACTATAATACAATTATTCAAAATACATTTTACATTGATTAAATATATATATATATATCACAAACAAACATTGTTATATATAAAATAAATACAATATTAATAATAATATTGTTTTAAATGATTAAATATATATTTACAGCACTGTACACAAACTTAAAATATAGTTTACAAACCGTTATAATACAATTATTCAAAAATACATTTTACATTGATTAAATATATATAGCACAAACAAACATTGTTATATAAAATAAATACAATATTAATAATAATTTTTGACATTGTAAGATTTTTAAATAATAATTTCCCGGCTGTAGATACAGTTCACAAGGAAGTTTATCTGTAACATAACAATACAGTCGATATTAGAATCACTGATACGATAAATATTCAATTATCACATGCACACACACACACACACACACACACACACACACACACACACACACACACACACACACACACACACACACACACACACACACACACACACACACACACACACAGTTAGTGGAAAGAATCAAATGCGTTAAGTAAGTAAACTTTTTCAAGTATGTGTCATTTTTCTAAGTTAATGTACTTTCAAATAATTTCTAATCAAACCAAATATTATTCATCGGAAATTTGTAAATACTGCTTAGAATCAATGATACATTTATCACATAAGTTAATGTACTTTCAAATAATTTCTAATCGAACCAACTATTATTCAACGAAACTAAATAGAATCAATGATACATTTATCATGTACATACAAATTCAATTATTAAAGTGTTAAGTACAGAGAGTTGAAACTACACACACACACATACACACACACACACACACACACATCAATAAATTGTTTGTTAACACGATTGCTACTTACAACGTTAGGACTCAATCTCTACTTGTGTTGTTTGATTTCTCGTCCCTCGATACACTAAATGTAGTTCTTTAGGTTTGATATGTCTGAGCTCCTCATTCGTGAAGACACCTGCATACCTCTTGGGAAGATAGACACGATACTGGCGGTCGCCATCCTCCAACGTAGCAAGCACAGAGTTCCCATATTTTGTGTCCACATTTGTTAAGACCATGATGGGATATTTTTTATTCACTGTCAATTCTGAACATCGTTTGTACTCGATAGCACTTACAGCATTAAACTTTACAAGAAACGACATTATTAGAAGAGAGAGAGAAAGACACTAGTGAACACGTCTGTATCAAGCGAGAGAGAACCAAACAATGACAGAATATTCGACACAAAAGGACAGTACAATGTGATAGTGGTGGTGGTGGTGGTAACGTTGTCATCAGAAAAGTCGGTGTCCCACTTTCATTTGCATGTATGAACATGTCCCACAGACGAAACTAGAGACACCAAAAATATAACAATGTCATTAGGAAAGTCTACATTCCATTTTCATAAGGAAATAGTCACCGCTTACAGCTATGCATGTATGTACATGTCCACAACAGAATGAGAGAGATATAAATGTCATCATTCGCTGTGACCTACTTTCTAAATTTGTTACATTAAAAATGTTTGTTTAAAGCAAAAATCATGAATCATCCATTCCCGAATAGCATGCACCTTATAGTTGGCACATCGGTCAGAAGAATTGAAATGTCTAAGACATTCTGTTCCATGAAATAGGTACGGTATGTTTTTAGGACAACCAAAGTCATCGAGATTGATGATATTATTGTGTATTATCTTTGATTGCAAAAAACGTTTTTTCTCAAAACCCTTCACAAACACATATTTATAAACGTCCATGATTGACAGTTCCTTCACAATATATTTTCCGTTGTCGTCGAAAAAGCACTGGAAGTCAATTATAACCGCAGTGTTATCCATAATACTGTAAGACAAAGAAACCACACATTACAAACTTATATATATATATATTATGTTTAAACACACAAATATCGTTGCGATATTAATATGTGAACTTACGTTTACAGACGTCTGGACTGAAGCACCGAGAGACGTCAACTGACGAAAGAAACAAGTGTTGAGGGGGGTTACTATACATGGAGACAAATTTTTTTAGCAGGTGGGGAGGTGTCGTCGTTCTCCATGTTGATTCGGCGTATTCGATAATGACCGTATGCAAGCGTATCATGACCATTGTCTAGTATATAGCGCTTATCATCATACGGTGACAACGCTTGCTTATTTACGCGCATCGTGTACAGCGTATGATGATCGCTACGTAAACAAAGCGCACTGGTAGAAAACTGACAATGATCAGTGAGACACTTGCGATACATATCGTGTCGTAGACTCCTCTTAATCGCAACTCGAGACACACCTTTACATACACGTTTTTGACACTCTTTGGTAGGATTTTCGTGGGCCACAAGGAACGAATAACATTTCGCACGGAGACCCACGAATTCTCTAACAGGACGACCACACGTTTCATCCTTGAACAGTCCGACAACCTTTTTGTTCTTAAGACTATAACAAGGATGAGACGTAGGGTAATCCGATGTGTCAAAAACGTGTAGGTCCTTCTTCATGTCTGCATACAAGTCTGATGTTTGAATACTATACATCAGACTGTCTGTATCTGTCATTAACAATTTAACGTTGCGACCGTACTTGGCGACAGCATAACGATAATGAAAGTCGTACATTATCGTTTTGCTAACGTCAAGCACCGTGAAGCCGACATACACGGGACGGGAAAGAACAATGGATTTTTTACGGAGTGAGAGCCCCACCAGATCGTTCGTATAACGAATCATACGTTTTAGCCTAGGTGTGGAAACTAGTTTTTGAAGCCATCGTTCATCCGAGACTAGTTCAAAGTCTATATGTTTCCGTACGTTCTCCAGCGACTTACCGTATACGGCGTTGTTCATCAGTTTGAAAAGGTCTTTTTCAAAGCTGTTGACGGCTGCTTGCCTCTTGCGTGTGTTGAAATCGATAAACGGTTTCAACCAAGCGCTTTGCTTAAAACACAACACCCTATGAGTCGCTTTCAGCTCTAAGCCAAGACTTAAATACAATTTCAAATTTTGATAATGGAGAACGTAATTTTGTTTGTCCTCCAAAGTTGTTAAAAACTTCTCTACGGATGACCCTGATTCGTTATACGATGATCTGTATATACTCTCGTGTAAACGTTTGGAAAAGGGAGAAAGGATATCGGGTGTTACGCGCTGGCGCACAGGTGCAAGCGGGTAGTCGGAATGCAGGTCGTGTAAGGTATTAGGATAGTGTAGGTCGACTTCGAGGATGTACCCGATGTCGGAATCATCACTCACATTACGTACGTCCAAGGACTCGATTTCGTTACGATCGAGCCATCGGAAGTCTGCGTAAGGGAGTGGTTGCGACATGGCTGCACCGTATAAATTGTTACAGTCCGTATACAGAATGAAGGAGGTCGGTTTCGATACATCGTACTGATCTGGAATCAAAGGGTTGTTAGCGACTGCATGACGGTTGGATATCATCGCGCAGCCTCCGCGGACCCCAGACTCGACGAACAGATGTTGATTTATCTCTATCAACAGCTCTAATTCGACCCCTGTCATTTTTAGCATCGCGTTCCAAGCGAGTCCGGGAAGCGAGTAAAAATGACTCGGGTCCAAGCAGTAATCGCGTAAGGCCATGTCTCGGAAACTTTCAAAGACATCGGCCAGCAGCATTACGTCTGTCAACAAATACAAATCGTGGTAATCTCCAAACGTACGCAGATTGAATGCACTCCACACGTTTTGTGCGTGCTCGTAATCTGCGTCCGAAATAGACGATTCCAACAACCGGTTATCAAAGTGTTCACGAGCGGGTAGACTTGTTTCGTTGAACCGATCAATGCTGTCAACGTACTCGTAAGGGTATACCCCCTTGCGTACGAGCAGATTGGTCTGTTCGTCGAAACCCCGTCTAAGCATTTCCTCTCTGAGCAAAGGAAATTGGCTCCCGGACGTGGACAGATTGGTAACGAGTGTGTCCAGAGAGCGATTAAGAAATTGAAAGGAGTCTACGAAACGCAAGGGACCCAGGGAGAACGACACGTAACGCTCACTAGATGTTGCAATGCAGGATACGTGTTGGTCCTTATATTTTCCTAAACCCTGCATTAAATGGTGACAGTCGTAGCCACGAAGGTTGTGAAAGAAGACGGGGATATGACGAGGCATCTTGTAGCTTAGATTACAGCTATTGTGGGCTGCTCCCAAGAATTTCCCCGTAAGATGACAATGATTGCGTACCTTGTCATCGTCTGTCAAAGGACGCTCACACAAATGACAAACGGTGGCGTTAGTGAATGCAACATTGTCATCATCGGACATAATTATTTGTACGTTATGTCGTACTACCTTCATCATATCCTCGGCGTCTTTCATCAACCACGAGAAGAAAGTGTCAACGACGTTTTCACCCCGATAAACTTTAGCCTCTCTCCAGAGGCTGTGCGCGTGATCGACGATAGCATAGGAGAAACCTGACGGAATATGCATCGCTTCGTATGATGTGGACGATACAGGAGGAGAAGTTATTTTCTGACGGGCACCGTTGCTATCAACTGAGTAGAATTCACCTAACTCGTGCACTGTCGTCGGGACGTTGTTACCAGGTGAACACGATTGAAGCGGAGTGATGAGGGACTCGAAGTCGGCGTAGACGGTAAAGGGTACTTTAAGACAGTGCGCGTAATTTTTAAATGACATAAACTTCTCCTCCTCTGTGGGCATTTTGGTTTTCTGCTCGCCGTAAGGTGTGCAGTAGGGGAGATGATCGGACAGACCATGTTCTATGGAGAAACGATGCAGGCAGTAGTCGCAGTAAAATGATTTACGATTGACTTTTGTTAGGGAAAATAACAATTTATTAATGCTACTGATAAGACAGTAATGTTTTCGACTATTTGTATCGGACAGAAGCAAAAGATTAACATGATGTAATCTGTCCTTATTGGGGGTAATTCTTAAAGGATAAACCTCATTTTTTGATTCGTTTCTGATATTGTCTTCTATATCATAGCCGAAAACGT
This sequence comes from Magicicada septendecula, assembly GCA_034769895.1. Lineage (NCBI taxonomy): Eukaryota > Metazoa > Arthropoda > Insecta > Hemiptera > Cicadidae > Magicicada > Magicicada septendecula. Next base: position 489,331,016 of record CM068370.1, on the reverse strand, counting down.
TTATAGAAATATTGGGATTCTGTGTTTCAAATTTAGAAAGTGAGTTTATAGAAACAGGGTACTCGATACCGGACATATTTATTGTGTTTTTGAATAAGATGTAGTTTGAAATAAATTCTTTATTACGTTCTTGAGGGTGTATGTGAGCTAGTACGGACCATAGAAAACACATTTCATCTTGGGAGTTATTGATGTTGACTACTGCCTTGGTGAGTGCAAGTTTTCGCGGGGTTGGAAGGTAGGAGGACGCTGCTAGAGGCCGGTACCGTCCAACAACCAGTTCCAGCTTCAGTACAGCATCCACCGACCATCCGCTCCCGTCACGGGTAAAATTGGATATGCTATTCATGATTTTATCGTAGGATTCATCGAGTAGACAGTTCAACTCGTCGTTGTCGTCCGTGAGCAACGTACGACAACGTCCGTGGAAGACGGCGTCTTTGGTTACCTCTTTTTCTTCGCCGCTGTCACCATCTAACACAGTTTTAGTGAAACGTATCCTGCACGCAATATGCCATTTGATACTGCGTAAACGTGCTTGTTCTGCCAGAATATCCTTGCACAATAAAGGTCGCACCTCAGTCATTATCGGTAATATATCTTGATCTTCTTCTTCTGTGTCCGTGTACACGGGCAGGTAATTAAAAGTTGTGAGGGATCCTCTAATACTGGTGTTTCGCACAATATAAAATCGTGTCATAACTGAAACAATAGAAACACATGTATTAGCTAATAGGAATGATGAATAACACACACACACACACACACACACACACACACACACACACACACACACACACACACACACACACACACACACACACACACACACAAATGTTTGTGGTAAATAAATAGATAGTACACGTTAGTAATACGTTAGTTTATTGCAAACTGTGAAGATGGCAGCTACTCCTGATTTTAGCATTGAAAGTGAAAGAAGAAAATCATTCAAGTATTGGGAAGTGACGTTTGTCAGCCCCGCCGAGTTAGCGTTTGCTGGGTTTTACTACTATCCGCTAAATTATGATGTTTGTGGACATAGTATGTCATTCATAGACGATAGAGTTAAATGCTTTTGTTGCGGAATTGAATTAGTTCATTGGAGAGAAGGTGACATACCTATGGTGGAACATGAAAAATTTTCTCCGTCATGTCAATTTCTAAACGATGTCAAGAGACAATACATTGGGGGGAAGGTGACAAACCTATGTCAGAACATAAAAAATTTTCTCCGCCATATCAATTTCTAAACAACGTCAAGAGACTATCTTGTACAGGTTAGACAGAGTTAATTCATATCAAACAAATTTGGTTTGCTGCATAATTATAGAGAGAGAGACAATTGGTATTTAAAAAATTTTTTACCTTGTTGAGGATGTCCCTGTTCCTGCTGATGTTGTTGTTGTTGTTCTGGATTCTGTTGAAGGTCGGACATGATATTCAGACGAGAGAGTGAATACTGAAAAACAAAGAAACTGTTATAGATATATATAGTATTTTTAACGCTGGTATTATGTTAGTGTATCTTAAACCATGAACAACGCACGCAAGACTATAGCTCTAGAGCTACACAGAGCAGCGAGAAGGAATTTCGTTAGGCGCGCGGTTGAATTGAAGGGTCTACACGACTTGTACCAGGCGGATCTTGTGGAGATGATACCATACGCTCGTGTGAACAAAGGGTACAAGTACATGATGACAGTGATCAATGCGTTTAGCAAGTACGCGTACGCTGTACCATTGAAAACAAAGACAGGAAAAGAAGTAAAGCACGCACTAGAGCCTATACTAACTGCTAATCGAATGAAATATTTACAGACGGACAACGGGAAGGAGTATTACAACAGCACAGTACAAGCGTTGCTAAAAAAGTATAATGTGAAACATTACTCAACCTACAGTGAGAAAAAAGCTTCCATAGTGGAACGTTTTAATCGCACACTGAAGACACATATGTATCGAGCTTTCAGCGAACAAGGACACTACCGCTGGTTGGATCTACTACCTACATTACTGAAATCATACAACAATACCACACACAGAACCATTGGTATGAAACCTAGTGAAGTGAATGACGCCAACGAACATATAGTGCTGGAACGAATAAGGAAGAACACAGCGCCTAAAATCAGTCCAACGAAACCACCCAAATTTAAAGTCGGTGACCGTGTTCGTATAAGTAAGCACAAAATGACGTTCGCCAAAGGTTATACACCAAATTGGACTAACGAAATATTCACTGTGGATAAAGTACAATCCACTACCATCCCAGTCACTTATCTGCTAAAAGATCATCTAAACAAAGTGTTGAAAGGTGGTTTTTACGAGCACGAGATTAGTAAGTCCAAAGTCGGCGACGTATACCTAGTGGAAAAGGTGTTACAACGCAAAGGTGACAGAGTGCGCGTTCGTTGGCTTGGTTTCGATGGTAAACACGATGCATGGATACATAAGAAAGATCTAATATAAAAAGGTGACAGCACGTGATGAAAACAGTATGCTTTCGGTATTCACAAAGATGAAGATTGTACAGCAAGCAAACAAATTACCAATAAAGGATATGGACTATTTGGCTGGTGACGAAGACAGTGCTAAACGTAAACATGGACCGCTATTACCGAACAGTATTCGCTGTATCGTTACAGGTCCAAGTTCCTGTGGGAAATCAAATGTGCTATTCAACCTACTGTTTGATGCCAACGGACTACGTTTCCGCAACGTATACGTGTTTTCAAAATCATTATTTCAACCAAAATACAGAATGCTAGAAACAGTGATGAAATCACTCGCTGATGAAGGTTTAGGTTATCATGCATACAGCGAGAACGAAGAAGTCCCGCGACCGAGTGAAATCACTGGTCTCGACTCTGTTATCGTATTCGATGACGTATCGTGTGAAAGACAAAACAGTATTCGAAAGTATTTTGCTATGGGGAGACATAGCGGTGTGGACACATTCTATCTGTGCCAGACATATAGCCAGATACCGAAACAATTGGTACGTGACAACGCTAACTTGTTGATATTGTTCAAACAAGACGAACTAAATTTACGACATGCATACAATGATCACGTTAACATAGATATAAAATATGATGCTTTCAAAGACGTCTGCATGGAAGCGTGGAAGGATCGTTATGGATTTCTAGTCATAGACAAAGACTCGTCAATAAATGAAGGTAGATATAGAATCGGCTTTGATCGATTCATAATTGTTTCCGGCGAAGTATAAAAGTGGTTGCACTGTAGTAATGTAATCAGTCCTCTTGCTAACACGCGATGGCGATGAATAAGGAGGAACGGCTTGCGTATGATATAGATACGATAAGCGACAACATAAGGAAAAAATATCATGCATTACAACACGGTATCAGAGAAGGTGACGAGAAGTTTAAAAAAAATTACCGACCGATTCTGGAACCGTTAGAAGCTATTTCACGAAAGTTAAGTGGTGATATGATGGAGGAGGAGGAGGAGGAGGAGGAGGAGGAGGAGGAGGAGGAGGAGAAGCAGCAGATAAAACAAGAAGAGCCTACACAACACGTAATAACAGAAAACGAAAGTGGCACGCAGAGTCATAACGCTTCTCATTTCAGTGACGAGGACGCCTGGAACCCTAACTCTTCACATTTCAGTGAGGATTCATTAGCAAACAAATATATGCGTTTGTGCGAATCGGCGGACTGTAAACGGATTATAGATCGTATGTATGGTGTTCGATACGAAGGTGGTAAATTTATGATAGGTGATTCAAATGTAAAAATCGATGATAACGATAACTTTCATGTCAAAGGAAAAATTTACGAGGGTACACCTGGTCTGTATGAACTTTTGTTTATGAAACTACCGAAAAAATACAATAAGGACGATATGAGGAAATATAAGTCCATACTACTAGCAACCAACGGACACAAACAAAAATATAAACACAATACGCGAATAAACAGTAACAGTGGCGTCAAGTACCGACTAGTAATATCTAAATTGTTTGCACGAAAACGTACAGGGAGTGGCTATATGGAGATGAAACCGAACACTGCAATCGATTACGTGCATTGGGATGATCCTAACGAGTTGGTTAATAGATTGAGACTGTTAATGGCGTCTCAAAATAGTGGTCATACTGGTCATAGGAATGAAATCGTTTCGATATTGGAAGAATTACACGAAGTCGGCATTATCATATAAAAGCAGACGCACCGTTCTATAACCACCAGTTCTTCATAAATATGAGTGTAGACAAGTTCTGTAGACACGACAGCGCTGTAAGAGTGCGAAAAGAAACTCATCGAAGTCTGCGTGAGGATATCGGTTTAGGAGTGACTAACGACGGTCACTTTGATGTGAAAAACAAAAAGATACGCACCTTGGGTGATCCTGAAGAGTTGCACGATGTTGTTTCTTTACAGTACGTAAAGGACGCATGCTTACAATACAAGAACGACGACGACGCTACCGTAGACGCAAAAGATCATCGAATAATAAGGCTAAACGATCCGCTTAAATCAAGAGATGCAGCCACAAAACGATACGTAGACGAGAAGAGTTTGAAAAAAGATCGTGCAGGTAACGTAATCGTTAATGACTGTCGACTAACGCGTGTGCAAGCGCCTGTTGACTTCAAAGACGCAGTGAATTTGGAATTTTTACACGCACACACAATCAGTTTGCAAAACGATGCTTTCTACGCTGCCGGAAGAAAAATTACGAATATAGCGAACGGTGTCAATGACAAAGACGCAGTCACTGTACGACAAAAGCATGAATTAAAATTACATATAAAGACCGAATTGTACAAGGTCACTCAGGTATTTCACGCTCATATAATCAATCTAATAAAGTTTGTCTATAAATATCAAGACAGCGCGACACAGCGTTCAGTCCTGTCTGAATATATTGAAGAGGTGGGGCGTTTAATAGACGTTCTCGATACGGAAACGGAAATCAAGGATTGGAGATCTGTTTACAAGAATGCACGTACTTCGTAAGAAAAGAATGGGGCGTGGTGTAATTGGAAAAATACTTAAAAACACTGTGCCCGCTATCGTTTCGTCAGTACCTACTTTGATTAATCGAGCGGTGGACGCATTATCAGTAGAATTACACCTACCCGGCTACCGATTCTGTGGACCTGGAACAAAACTCAAAGAGAGATTGGCACGTGGCGAGCGCGGAATCAACGAGCTGGACGAAGCCTGTTGCGAACACGATATCGCCTACGCAAGGTACAAAGACAACAGTCGAAGACGTATAGCTGATCGCGTTCTTGCCGACAAAGCGTGGGAACGAGTGAAAGATTGGAATTCCGGTGTTAGTGAAAGAGCGTATGCTGCTGCTGTAGCCGCCGCAATGAAAGCGAAATCGGCAGTGGGTGGAGGGAGCTCGCGTAGTGGTTGCAGAAAAAAGAAGAAGGGTTCAGGAATTAAACGTCAATCCGCGAACAAACGCAAAACAACCCGCAAACGCAAAACAGTGCCAAGGCATAAACGTAACAATAAAAAAATAGCGTCAGGTCTATACCTACGACCTTACAGACAAAAAAACTAATTTGCATACCAGTGCGTGCATTGTCTGACAGTGATTTGTATGTGTACGCAAAACTTTTGAAAATACCTTATTTCAGAGGAGTTTTTATGCGTAACACTTTACCACACACACGACCATGGAAGAATGAGAGTGCAGTTGTTAATCTGGACAGTGCAGAAGGACCTGGTACGCACTGGGTTTGCTACAAGAAGCGAAACAAACAAGTTTACTACTATGATGCGTATGGTAATATGCAGCCACCTCTTGAGCTGACACAGTATTTTGGAACCGACACTGACATTTACTACAATTACGAGCGTGAACAGCCACCACACACAGCCATCTGTGGGCGTTTATGTTTGGACTTCTTAACGCGTGAGTGATCAGTAAGCGACAAGATGTCTTCGCTGTCGGTCACCTTAACAGGCACGAATGCTGCTGCTCTTGTATGTGACTTTTTCCCGCCTCTCGAACTAACAAACGGCGAATGGTATGTAGGTCTATTGGACTTTACTACATACAACAGTATACCGAACGTGATTGAGGGAAAAAACAATGTGTTTCCAGTACTACGGGACGGAACAACGTGGGACTTGATAACGTTACCTACAGGTGCTTATGAAATCGGTGACATAGAAGCCTTCCTCAAAAAGCAGTTAGGAGACTCAAAGATTAGTCTACGTCCTAACAACAATACACTGAAATGTGAGCTGACTTGTGCACTGGATATTGACTTTCAACAAACAGTGTACGGTATCGGTGATATGTTGGGTTTCAAGGAAAAGCGTCTGCTTGAAGCGAATAAAACTCACACGTCTGACGCCACAGTTAACATTATAAAAGTGAACAGTATACTGATAAGGTGTAATATAGCGCAAGGATCATACAAGAACGGTAAAAACGAGCACACACTGCACTCGTTCTATCCGTCAGTCGAACCAGGATTCAAAATAATTGAATCACCTACAAACGTCATATACCTACCTGTGAATGTGAGTCGTTTGGACAACATAACATTATCTTTACACGACCAGGACGGTGACGTAATAGATTTTCGCGGAGAAGTCATCACTGTGCGTTTACATCTAAAACGACTATAGACATGGGCTTGTACTTTGTTTCTTCGCCACCACTGCTACCACAGTCGTCAGTAATAAAAAAAGAAGAAGAAGAAAGATCAGTTAGGAACGCATCAGTACTCGTTCGAAACTGAAACGATTAACATCAGTTAACCGTCGTTTCCTGATTTCACTGGGTTTTGTTGTTGTAAACAAGTAACATGGCGAGTGGTATATTATCTGTGGAGCAGCAACCGTTCTTTGAAGACAGTATCACACACTTTTCATTTCACTCACACGCACCGTACGCAACAACAAGATATGGAAACAATGATGAAATACGTGTGCCAATACAACAACAAGACGTCTTTACACTGCCGTCAGAAAGTTTCCTCTACATCGAAGGCAAGTTGGTTAAAAACCCTAGTGTGGCTGCAGATACTGCACTGAATGTGGAACTGGTGAACAATGCTATAGCATTTCTCTTTGAAGAGATTCGTTACGAGTTGGCCGGAGTGGTAGTGGACCATACCAGAAACGTCGGTGTTACGTCAACTATTAAAACTTTTCTATCACTCAACAACAACACACGTAACGCAATGGAAAACGCAGGTTGGGTGGCGCCGACCACGAACATATTAAAAGTGAATGATGACGGCGAATTCAACTTTTGTATACCACTGAAAATGCTAATGGGATTCGCAGAAGACTATACACGCATCGTGCTGAACGTGAAACAAGAACTTATACTCCTACGCACATCTACCGACATAAACGCTATGGTTTTAGTAAGCGGACAAACGACTGCTAATTGTGTTCTTGAATTAGATAAAGTTTACTGGAAAATGCCTTATGTACATGTAGCTAATGCGTACAGATTACCACTGTTACGACTCATACAGAAAGACCACCCGATAACTATGCCTTTTAGGACCTGGGAGTTGCACGAGTATCCTGCCTTACCACAGACTAAAAGGCAGAATTGGATTGTCAAGACCTCGAGTCAGCTAGAAAACCACGCTTTGTTGTGTTAGCGTTTCAGACAGCAAGAAAAAATGTACTGACAGCACGCGCCGATGAATTTGATCACTGTAACGTGATCAATGCGAGACTGTTTCTAAACGACAAGTATTATCCTTACGATAATTTAAACTTGGATATTGGGAAAGACCGTTTTGCATTATTGTACAATATGTACGCCAGTTTTCAAAGTTCGTATTACCACCGTTTAGACGGCAGCCCAGTACTGACACCGGAATTATTCAAATCAAAAGCCCCGCTGTTTGTATTCGATTGTAGCAGACAAGACGATGCCCTTAAGTCTTCAGCAGTTGATGTACGTTTAGAATTTGAATCGTCAATGAATTTTCCTACACAGACGACTGCCTACTGTAAGATACTACATGATTCGCTTGTAGAATATACGCCATTGTCCAACACAGTACAAAGACGTGTTTAAGTCTTATTTTATACATATTTTGTAAATACTAGTTTTAAATATATATTTTCATATTTGTAACATTATAATATTGGAGCTGTGTGTGTGTGTGTGTGTATTTTAATTGTAAAACTAGTTTAGATATATTTTAATACTTAGATATATTTTCATACTTGTAACACTATAATCTTGGAGCTGTGTGTATGTATTTTTAATTGTAAAAACTGTTTAATATAATCTTGGAGCTGTGTGTATGTATTTTAATAAAATGTATATATTACACACACTTTATTATTATTTAATGTATACTTACTTACTTGCAGCAAACTAGCGAGCGTTGTCCACACACGTACCCTTAAATGACGGACGGACGTTGTACGCTTAACATTCAGCTATACCTAAAATATATCTTCAATTAGAAGTGAGACATAATAATTTGATCATACACACACGCGTGCGCACACACACACATGTATTAAATTCAATAAATAATAATGCGCTTGATGATGTTTTAATGCAAATAATTTAGGAAAGTCTACATTCCACTTTCATAAGGAAATGGTCACCGCTTACAGCTATGCATGTCCACAACAGAATTAGAGAGATATAAATGTCATCATTCGCTGTGACCTACTTTCTAAATTTGTTACATTAAAAATGTTTGTTTAAAGCAATATTTCAGAGAATTGTAACAGACATAATAATAATTTGATCACACACACACACACACACACACACACACACACACACACACACACACACACACACACACACACACACACACACACACACACACACACACACACACACACACACACACACACACACACACACACACACACACACACACACACACACACACACACACACACACACACACACACACACACACACACACACACACACACACACACACACACACACACACACACACACACACACACACACACACACACACACACACACACACACACACGCGCGCGCGCGCGCGTATTAAATTCAATAAATAATGCGCTTGATAATGTTTTTACGTTTAAATAAATCTGTACACTCACCAACTAATATGTGTGTTGTCTATACACCCTTAATGATGAAAGTTGTGTGTATACTGAAGACGTACAATACTACAACAGTCTTTCAACTATTTAAAAAAATGCAGTGATAGCTTTCACGCAGGCGGTCAAATGAGAAATTGCCACTATAAAAAAAAAAAAAAAAATACGGTAAGAATATATTTCAGACAATTGTACCAGACATAATAATTTGATCATACACACACACACACACATGTATTAAATTCAATAAATAATGTGCTTGATAATGCAAATACTTTTTACGTTTAAATAAAATCCTAAAATATATCTTCAATTAGAAGTGAGACATAATAATTTGATCATACACACACGCGTACGCACACACACACATGTATTAAATTCAATAAATAATAATGCGCTTGATGATGTTTTAATGCAAATAATTTAGGAAAGTCTACATTCCACTTTCATAAGGAAATGGTCACCGCTTACAGCTATGCATGTATGTACATGTCCACAACAGAATGAGAGAGATATAAATGTCATCATTCGCTGTGACCTACTTTCTAAATTTGTTACATTAAAAATGTTTGTTTAAAGCAATATTTCAGAGAATTGTAACAGACATAATAATAATTTGATCATACACACACACACACACAAACACACACACATCTATTAAATTCAATAAATAATGCGCTTGATAATGTTTTTACGTTTAAATAAATCTGTACACTCACCAACTAGTATGTGTGTTGTCTATACACCCTTAATGATGAAAGTTGTGTGCATACTGAAGACGTACAATACTACAACAGTCTTTCAACTATTTAAAAAAATGCAGTGATAGCTTTCACGCAGGCGGTCAAATGAGAAATTACCACTATAAAAAAAAAACGGTAAGAATATATTTCAGACAATTGTACCAGACATAATAATTTGATCATACACACACACACACATGTATTAAATTCAATAAATAATGTGCTTGATAATGCAAATAATTTTTACGTTTAAATAAAATCGGTACATACAATAAAATTAATATAAAAATACATTAAGAATATATTTCAGAAAATTGTAGCAGACATAATAATAATTTGATCATACACACACACACACATGTATTAAATTCAATAAATAATGCACTTGATAATTTTTACGTTTAAATAAAATCTGTATACTTACCAAAGAAGATGTGTATACTGAAGACACGTAAGACGTACAGTATCAGCATGCGCAAGCAGACAAATGAGAAATTGTCGCTAATTTACTTTGCGTATATATATATATTGTACACTGTAGTGGGGAAAGCTCGTGTGTGTGTCCGTTTTTAGAGTAATTACTGTCAGCGGTGCTAATGCTTGACAGGTGTCAAATTAGAAAGTAGAGCGCCTGATTTAGACAACGTACACAAGGTTAATTACCTCTGGTTTAAGTTATCGAATAATAACTATATCTAATTCTGTATTGCTGTGTGTGTGTGTGTGTGTGTGTGTGTGTGTGTGTGTGTGTGTGTGTGTGCAAAAGCTCGTGTGTGTGTCCGTTTTTAGAGTAATTACTGTCAGCGGTGCTAATGCTTGACAGGTGTCAAATTAGAAAGTAGAGCGCCTGATTTAGACAACGTACACAAGGTTAATTACCTCTGGTTTAAGTTATCGAATAAAACTTTTGAAAATACCTTATTTCAAGGAGATTTTTTTATGCGTAACACTTTACCACACACACAGACTTGGCGTGTGCGAGAGAGAGAGAGAGAGATAGTTTTACTTACATTCAAATGTGAGAGAGTTTATATCATGATGGATAACTGTGTCTAGAGAGAGAGAGACAGAGAGAAAGAGGGAGGGAGAGAATTGATATCGACAACAATCATGATCATATAGTTTGAATTTCCCACCACAGAAAAATGTTGGCAGATCTGTTCTATACACACAATAATGCAGGATTGGTAACCCTGATCATATATTTTAATATACACTATAATACACACACACATATCAAGTTTGAACCCATACATAGGTTGGTAAACCTGATCATATAGATTTAATATACATTATAACACACAACAAATTTGAACTCATGCAAGGTTGGTAACTCTGATCATATATTTAATATATACACTATAATGCATCAAGTCGGAACCCCCCACCCACCCACCACCTTTGGGATGCTGCGGGTCCAGCTGATAGAAAGTGAAAGTGATCTAGGCTCGCGAAAGGCGGCATATAAAAAAAATAACGTGGATGCTGTGGTCCAGATACGCGAAAAAGTCGCGGATCTTGACACAGATCAGCGAAAAAGTCGCGGATGCTGTGGTCCAGTAGAAAGTGAAAGTGATCTAGGCTCGCGAAAGGCTGCATATAAAAAATTATATTCGCGGAAATTCGCGGTCCTTTGGGATGCTGTGGTCCAGCGGTGGTGGGGAGAGCGTGGGAAAAAATCTTGGACCGCGGGAAAGGCGGCATCCTTTGTTAGTCAGGACCAGCATTTTCCCTCTACTATTCATAATTATATTTTAAAACCATGTTCACGGTATCCGAGCCACTATATAATATAATAAATTGATTTACCTCCGTCTTATGGCTGCCTGATGATTCTTCTTAACACTTACCCGTTTCGGAACCTAAGGTTCCATCTTCAGAGTGTAAAAGTTTTTAAATCGGTCTAAAGACGTCGTTAACCAATAAACATAATAGAAATAAAATTGCATGAACACACATAATAAAAATAAAATTGCGTCCGCACACGCGGGTCATTGAGTGCGCACTCTACGATCGATTGCGACACACTGACGGTTCTGTAGTCGTATCGTCTATAGTCGTATCGCAGGTAGATAAGACGATACGACAACAGAACCATCAGTATGTCGCGATCGATCATAGAGTGCGCACTCAATGACCCGCTTGTGCGGACGCAATTTTATTTTTATTATGTGTATTCATGCAATTTTATTTCTACTGTATTATGTTTATTGGTTAACGACGTCTTTAGACCGATTTAAAAACTGTTACACTCTGAAGATGGAACCTTAGGTTCCAAAACGCGTAAGTGTTAAGAAGAATCATCAGGCAGCCACAAGACGGAGGTAAATCAATTTATTACATAATTATATCACTGTTTAAATAAAGAAACATTTATTTCAATTAGAAGTTTGAAAGAAGATCTGAACATTTAAAGTTGTGTAATTTGTTTAAAATAACAAGAAATATTTTTAATACACGTTACTGTAAAGAAAGAGATAATAAATGTATATTAATCACTAATTGTGCATTCTTTTCTGCAAGTCTGGTCTGCGCTGTAACCTGTTACCTTGCAATATATAATATTATTTACAAAGTAGGTCATAAAAGTGGAGTTATTTTGAAATGAGGGAATCATTTGGTGCTGAGAAGTAGAAAGCCGGTAGTTTAAACAGGTAGGCTGGATGTGTGTTCGTTCATGTTTAAAATCACTTACTTTTTATAATATGTAAATCTGAAAACGCTTCATATAACCGTAATACTGTCAACAATTAATATATTGACCAAACTCCGGTTTTATACAATATTTTAACCCAACTTTATAGATTTTTATTTTTGCAATATAGAAGATAGATCGTATTTATTTTAACACGTAAAAATAAAAATAATTACGATATAGCAGCTTACAGCTAACAACAAATCAAATAAAAATTGTTCACACGCAATAAAATGTCATCTAAAGTAAAACACAATTGTATTACAATTATACCGCCCGATTATACAACACAAGACTTCACTAATAACCACTTGAACGCACACAGTAATATCGCCCGATAATAACTCGAACCGCACTGTAATTTATCGAAATTATAACTTAAACTGAACGTCGTTGAGTACTGGTATTTATACCCCCACCCCACGAAATACTAGATTATTCCACATACTACGTAAGATGCTCTACACTACGACGTAATTGATTGCGGCCTTGACACAGTGTGTGCGGCCGCGCCAATTCTGCCAGAATCTAGCAAATGCGTCGAGAATCACGTACGCCACATGCATTACATTCCGGAAACCTCTGGAACGTTCGATAAACACGTAGATTGTTGTGTGATGTAATAATATAGCCTACGTCCATCGGTATGGACGAAACGCCTGGTGATGAACATGAACAACGTAGACCACGTACAAACAGCCCGGACAATTGAATTGTGATGATGACTTTCTATGGCATTCCTACAATTAAAGGTGTGTGAGACAAGGGTGCCCTATTTCACCGATACTTTTTAATATCCACATGGACGACATATTTCGGCGATGGACAGCTAAAGTTGACTTGGGAATATCACTTCAGCGAAATATTCATGTGAATGCATTGCTTTATGTAGATGACAAGGTAATGATACAGAAAACAGAAGACCAGTTACAGCGGGCGATATTTACGTTCAAGACGTGAACAATCAGATTTTAGATCAGGTTAGTCATTTTTATTACCCGGGCTGTAATATCTCATATGGAACTGATACTGATTGGGATAGTAAGCCAAAAAATTTAGACACATCTATGTGGAACGATTCATAGGTACCTGAAAAATAAAATAACGGAAATTTTACCTGAATGAAATTTTATAAAACTGTCCTGTCCCAACATTGCTGTATGCTAGTGAGACATGGATTCTTGGTAGAAGGGACGTGCAGAGAATTCAGGCAGCCGAAATGAAATTTCTAAGAGGGACGCAAGGTAGTTCTCTCTTGGATCGGAGAAGGAACGAGGATATTAGACGCGATTTAAACATTGTGTCATTACACCAGAAGATTGAAGACCACAGAAGGAGATGGTGTGAACACTTGAATCGCATGCCTGATATTAGTCTACCTGTGGCTACCTTGGGTTATCGCCCTACTGGGAAGAAAGATGTCGGTAGACCGAGGAGGAGATGGGTTCCGGAACAGCTCTAAGGCCTAGTGCTTGGAGTGGTGATAATGATGATGACTTTTTATGGTTTGAAAGAAAGAATTACGGAAATTCAACGGTCAGCCTTAGAGATGCAAGGATATCCAGGAACTATACATTCTCTCCCAGCATCCAAACATAAAAATATGGACGGTATTAAGCTTGTACGGCATCGCTGGGCGGGACATATCGCCCGAATGAACGGCAATGATTACGTTGAAATGCTAATGGTTGGAGCAGCAGTACGGGACCAGGACGGCCAAAACAGTGTGAGGGACGAAAGGTGCTCAGAGTTTGGTCAGGGAGAGCGGCAGCACAATACCGAACAAGCTGGCGGGGGCCCTTTCAGGCGAACCTAGGATTTCATTTCGGGTTGGGGAGGGAGAGATTTTTTCATCGCGACAGTACATAGGATAATACTGGGACTGTTCGACTCTTAACATCACGTGACTTCAAAAATCGTCGTATGCGGCATGGCCTCGGTTTACGCCCGACTAGCGGGTAAAAGCAAGCAGTTCCTTCATTGCAGAATTAAATAAATCAGATGACATGGTTCAAGCATAATGCAAAGCACGCCGCCACATCAGTCATATGTTTCAAGTTCCTTGTAACCAGCGGATAATCGTGTTCTCCTACTCTCTTTCAAGTCGACTTATTTTCTTTTTCACCATTTCTTTCAACATCTGTTATATTTATTATTGAGTATAAGGCCTATTGTTGTAGATTAGTTTAACTTGTCATTGACCTAAATAGTAATTTTATAAGATTGACAAAACTTGGAAATCAATTAATTACATTTCAAAAAACACGCAACCAGTTTAAAATTTTTTGCTACGTCATTTTATTAATTTTTTCGTTTTTTTGGGGGGGAGACATATCTCCTATATCCTCCCCCTAGGTACACTCCTGCTTCAGGAGACCAGGACTCATTGTTGATTGTAGCGCCGTTAAATGATAATGTTTCGATGAAGAAAAATGAAAGCAAATCTACATCGCTATATGTAAATTTAATTTCAAAGACTAGTTTTATTAGACTGTAGTCTGCGGACTAAGGGTGTGGCGGAGAAGGCCCCAGACCCCACTTAGTAGGGGGTCTCCAGATTTGGACAAATAATTTTTTCGGTAAATTTTTTAATTTATCTGCAAATGTTCTATTGTCACATCCTGAAACGCGACACGAGGAGAGGACCAAGAATTAATCCATCGATTTCAAAGATTTTTTCATATTATTTTGAAATCTACCTTACCTCATAATGTGTTTACAGATGATAGCTTATAAAGTTAAGTTTATTATTAGAAATGTATCATATTCAAAAAGAAGCGTTAGTTGTACCTGGCGTCAGTGCCTCGCCACGCAGTCGGAAGTCGCAAATTGAACCACAAACAGCACGACGTCAATGGCAGCGGCAGCGACTCAAGAAGGCCGTGCCTGCCTCGGTACGAAAATGGCGGAGTGAAATACGGGACGGTAATATGTAGGCCTACCCTAAAAGAGATTACAACAGTGAACAATATTTAACATTTCAGGACACCAAGAATTTATTTAAAATTTCTTATCAGAATTTTTACCGAACAGTGGATAATTCGGAGTCCGGAAATCGGGTCAGTTACTCGAATTTTCCGAGGCCAAAACTAGAAAACGGCCACTTTAGAAAGCTCACCTTATTTGCATTAACACTGCTAACTGACTTGACAAAAAATTACCAAGTATGTTTGCAGCAATGATAAATTTGTTTTGCAATATATAAGTTTACTGTATGTTATAAAGTATTGTAATAAATTTAATGCAGTCTCTAAATAAAACTATAATTTTTTAAATTTATAATTCTATAATTTATAATTTTTTAAATTCATAATACTATAATTTATAATTTTTTAAATTTATAATTATTTATAATTTATTTATAAAGAATTGAAGGAAGAGTTCTTCGGAAAATTTATGGCCCCAAGAAAACTGAAGATGGGTACAGGCATAGACCCAAAGAAGAGCTGTACAGGGATCTGGGAGATCTGGAAACGGCTTTCCGAAGGAAAAGACTGAGATTCTTTGGACATATGGTTCGGATGGATCGGTCCAGATTAAATAAACAAATTTTCAATTATATTTGGCAACTTTCTAGTCTTTCAACGACTGTGTGAGTAGAAATACATACAGAAACTAAATTGAAAATCTTGAAGTTCTCTGCGGTGAGAAGGCGAGAAAGGGGTGGACAGCGGAAAAGAATACGTCGCATAGTGTGCGAATGAGGGCCTTATGGCAGGAGAAGAAAAGGAAGTGATATTCGCGTGGTCCACGGCTGGCCTGTTCGTGTAAAAAAAATAATAAAAAAAAAACTATTTCTATTATTTATTTAAACATTGTATTCACAATATGAATGTGGATTTTTATTTCAAACATTACTATAGCTTCTTTTAAAGTTTCCTAACTAGATAACTAGACCTAACTAGATCAGTACAGTAATTAGACAATAAATATGTAACAGTAAAGTGTTTTTGCTATGTATTACTTAAAGATAAATTGAATTATAAACACTCGTCTTATGGGAGGAGGGGGCCTCAGAAAGCAATCCACCCCGAACCTCCAGTGGTCTAGGTACGCTACTGGTCTAACGTAATTTCCAATAATTACGATTCCAGTTATGGTCTAAACATCAATGTTAATAAAACGAAGTTAATGATTGTATCTAAGAACAAGTTCACAAAGTGCACCCTTAATATAAACCAAAGGCCAGCTGATCGTGTAAGCAAATTTACATTTATTAGTACTATAGTCAATGACCAATGGGACCACTCTCAAGAAATAAAGAGCAGAATTGAAAAGGCAAGAGCAGTGTACACTAGAATGAGCAGTTTATTCAAAAGTCACGATTTGACAATAAACACAAAGATGAGACTTTTACGTTGCTACGTATTCTCGGTCCTCTTCTATAGTGTAGAATCCTTGGACTTTGACTGAAGCCACAACTAAAAAACTGGAATCTTTCGAAATGTGGCTTTACCGTAGAATACTGACCATTTCATGGACAGCACATATAACTAATGTTGAAGTTCTTAGAAAGATGAAGAAAGAAAGGGAAGTTATTAACACAGTGAAGATAAGAAAGCTTCAGTATCTGGGACGTCTCATGAGAAATGAACGGAGATTTTACTTATTGCAGTCCATACTACAGGGAAAAATACTTGGAAAGAGAAGAGTTGGGCGACCGAGAATCTCATGGGTGAGAAGTTTAAGGACCTGGTTTGTCATGAATACAACTGACTTGTTCCGTGAAGCAGTACAGAAAGTACAATAAATAATAGTCTGTACGTTGGAATAGTCTGTATGATATCCAACATCCGAAACGGATAGGAACTATCAGAAGAAGACGATTCTAGTTAGACAGAATCTACGACGTTTGTATACAGAGAGTAAATTCTCGTACTCACACGTTGACGAGAGGCATTTAAACAGACCTATCCCCTTCCTCTTTTAATCCATTCCGTTCTAAAGGTGCGCTGCGCTACTCTGTTTGTTAGTTTTCCCCTTGAATTGGCTCCGCGAAGTTTTTTTTTATAATTTTCTCTTGGAAACAATTTCACGCGCGTTTCTTGACCACAATCGCTTACGTCCTTTCAGGGGCAAGTAAACACGATTTTCCGACACGTGTGTGCAGAGTCGGATTAAGGCTATGAGGGAGGGAGCCCGGGGCTATTTAAGATCAGGGACCTAAGTATGAAATTTTTACGTTTTGCACAATATTTTAATAAATATTCAGACGATTATTTAATAAATAATAAACAAAATATTGTTCTTAAACCGTATTTTTTATTCATATATTTTTTTATTTTATATTGTTTAAATAGATGTTGAAATATTTACTATAATTTTATTTTGTAGATCTTTTTACAGTAATCAACAGTACAAATAAATCAGAGATTACAAAATAATAATTTAATTGAAATATTTCTTTCTGCTCTTCTTTTCGCCATCAAATCATCCAAATCCAATGTTTTTAATAATTCTGTTTCAATAGTTAATCTTGGTAAATTAGTTAAGCGCCTATCAAACATTGTTGATCGGTATATGTTTTTGATTCTTTTAAGAGCAGAAAATAATCTCTCTCAGCCACACAGTTCGCTATACGAATAGTGAGAAGCAATCGCTACGCTAGGCTATATAAATATTTGGAAATCCATTAATATGTCAGTGTTAACTAAAATTTTATTTATTCGTTCGAAAATGAGAATTTTTAAATGGTCGGGCATGGGGCCCACCGACAAGCGGGATCCGGGGTTAGCCTCCCCTCAGCACACCCTTAATCCGGCACCGCGTGTGTGTAGACTCACAGTCAAGGTGGTGAAAGGAAACCGAGAACTTCACACGCTCGTCATAAAATTATAAAGTCCAAGTTAGTGCAAACCTGACATTATATATTTTCACGGCCGGCATTAAAATTATTAAAATTAAGATCCGGGTTATAAAGGGCGTGGTCTACGATAATTACCAAGCTGACGGATGTTATTATCAGACGCTTCGGCCTCATCTCTGCAGGCCATCTTCAGTGAAAACGGTTTTGAAAACAGCTGACAAGATGTTCGTTAGTGAAACCGCAGTACTGTGGCAAAAGCTGGCAAAGTTCCCTCCAGAGGTGAGGCCGAGACGTCTGATAATAACATCCGTCAGCATGGTAATTACAGTAGTCCACAGCCTTACACCGCGGATCTTAATTTAAATAATTATATAGAACTATTTTGGCGAAAACACATTTTTATGAAAGAACATTTTTATGATTTTATTAAATGTTTTAGAATAGATGAGACCATCAAATGAAACAGAAGAAAATGCAAAGAATAGACAGGAATCGATTAGTTCTCAGAGTATTTAATCAAAAAGTATACAGTATAAAAAGAAGGATGTGCGTTGATCGGGAAGGAAATAGGTTCTGTAACAGGCGTGTGTGCTGTTAATAAAATTGAAGCGGAGAAGAAGAAGAAAAAGAAGAAGAAGAAGAAGAAGTCATCTGACTAAAAAATAAAAAACAATTTCGGAAAGTTCGCCACAACAGGAACTTGATAACAAAAGAGTGACGAAGTAGTTTTTTTTCGTTTTGCACAAAAAATTAAATGAGAGAGCACGTTCAGCTTACTGTAAGACGTAAAGGACGAAGAAAAATAACTCCTTTTTAATCCGGCCAGCATAAGAAGGTCTTTTCATTATTTACGTCTCTTACGAACTAAACTAAAAAAAAAATAAATAGTTTTCTGCCCTGTCATCGTATAATAAAAGATTTTTCCTGGTAACTGGACTAAATACTCAGCGCTGAAGGTAAGACAGAGTGGCGTAACCGCGGACGTTCGGTTTTTGCGACTTAGTTTCTTGATCAAGGGCTCCTTCACTCAGACTTAAACGTTATCAAGTTGTGTACGTTAAATAATTGTCACTTTAGATAAGTAAATAAATACGACTCATTGCAGAATGTTAATTAAAAAAAAATTACTCGATAGAACAAAAATCGGTGTGAAGAACCATACATGACTTCCATGTTCTAATTAATTATAAAATTATTTTTAATATGTACACTCAGAACGAAATTAAATACACCAGCATGCTTTTGGTAAAAACACTGAGAAAGATAATCAAAATACGAATTGTGCATAGGTGTTAATATTTTAAAAATAAAGAATTAATTTGATTAATTATCTTTTATTTAAGCAACGCGAAAGAAAGAGAATACCGCCCAGCGTTTGTAATCTGTGACTTTATGAAAACGAAAAATTATTTTGTTTACGTATCCGTGATTTTGTTTACATGAAACAATATCAATTGTTAATATTTTATTGATTTTTTTAAGTTTTCGGCCGAATAAATTTATAACAGCAATACAAAAAATTACCCCCTCCTCTTCAACTACCCTTTTTATTTGTAGATATTTCATCTACCTTTCTACAATGGATTATTATGTATAGCCTTCTTTTCAGAATACTTTATTTATCAAATTTACTCTTGTTAAAACGTAAAACGTTGCAGGTAAACTACCCCTTCCCCTTAACCGATGTTCACCAAAATCAATAGGTTTGTGTGTACACACACACACACACTTGGGAAACTGACTTTTCTTCATGTTTTGAGGCAGTACAATCAGAATCAGCCCTAATCTCAAAACCAAAACAATTATATTTTTGCGATCAACATACTACCATTTCCATACGGAACATGCAAGTAAAAAGGTATCTCTATTTTACTTCCATGTTCCATAAGGAAATGGAAGTATGGTGATGGCAAAAAAAATCGTGGTCGAGATTATTGCAGATTCTGATTGTACTACCCTCAAAACATGAAAAAGTCATTTTTGGAAAACTGTGTGTGTGTGTGTGTGTGTGTGTGTGTGTGTGTCTGTCTGTCTGTCTGTCTATCTATCTGTGTGTCTGTAGATTTTTTTCTATGGCAAACGATAACAGCCGCAAATTCAAACAGAATCAAATAATTTTTTGCATACAGTCCTAAATTGTAGAATACTCAAGACCTATTGTTTTTGGTGAAGATCGGTTAAGGTAAAGGGGTAGTTTACCCGCAACGTTTTTTTCAAGGGTAATTTTTTACTTCCATGTTTTTTCTATGGCAAACGATAACAGCCGCAATTCAAATAGAATCAAATAATTTTTTGCATACAGCCCTGAATTATAGAGTTCTCGAAACATATATTGCTTTTGCTGAAGATCGGTTAAGGGAAAGGGGTAGTTTACCTGCAACGTTTTATGTTTTAACAACGGTAATTTTTTCTATGACGAACGATAACTGCCGCACATTCAAACAGAATCGAATAATGTTTTGCATGCATCCCTGAATTGTAGAGGACTGAAGGTCTCTTGATTTTGGTGAAGATCGATTAAGGGAAAGGGGTAGTTTACCTGCAACGTTTTATGTTTTATCAAGGGTAATTTTTTTCCTATGGCAAACGATAACAGCCGCAAATTCAAACAGAATCAAATAAGTTTTCGCATACAGATCAGAATTGTAGAGTTCTCAAGACCTGTTGGTTTTGGTGAAGATCGGTTAAGGGAAAGGGATAGTTTCCAACAACGTTTTATGTTTTAACATGGGTAATTTTTTCTATGACGAACGATAACTGCCGCACATTCAAACAGAATCTAATAATTTTTTGCACACCTTCCTGAATTATAGAGTACTCAAGGTCTGTTGATTTCGGTGAAGATCGGTTAAGAGGAAAGGGTAGTTTACCGGCAACGTTTTATGTTTTAAAAGGGTAATTTTATATTTATGACGAATGATAACTGCCGCATATTCAAAGATATCAAATAATTTTTTGCATACATTCCTGAAGTTTTAAGTACTCAAGGTCTGTTGATTTTTGGTGAAGAACGGTTAAGGGAAAGGGGTAGTTTACCTGCAACGTTTTATTTTATCAAGGGTAATTTTTTTTATGGCAAACGATAACCGCAAATTCAAACAGAATCAAATAATATTTCGTATACTTCCATGAATTGTAGAGTTCTCATGACCTTTTGTTTATGGTGAAGATCGGTTAAGGGAAAGGGGTAGTTTACCTGCAACGTTTTATGTTTTAACAAGGGTAATTTTTACTTCCATGTTCCATACGAAATTGGAAGTATGGTGATGGCAAAAAAAATCGTGTTCGAGATAATTCAGATTCTGATTGTACTACCCTCAAAACATGAAAAAAAGTCATTTTTCGAAAAATGTCTGTGTGTCTGTCTGTCTATGTCTGTAGACTTTTTTCTATGGCAAACGATAACTGCCGCACATTCAAACAGAATCAAATAATGTTTTGCATACATCCCTGAATTGTAGAGGACTCAAGAGCTATTGATTTTGGTGAAGATCAGTTAAGGTAAAGGGGTAGTTTACCAGCAACATTTTATGTTGTAACAAGAGAACATTTTTCATGAAGAACAATAACTGCTGTAAATTCAAACAGATTCAAATAATTTTTACTTCCATGTTCCTTAAGGAAATGGAAGTACGGTGATGGCAAAAAAAATCGTGTTCGAGATTATTGCAGATTCTGATTGTACTATCCTAAAAACATGAAAAAAGTCATTTTTCGAAAAGTGTCTGTGTGTCTGTCTGTCTGTCTGTGTGTGTGTCTGTAGTCGTTTTTTCTATGGCAAACGATAACAACCGCAAATTCAAACAGAATCAAATAATTTTTTGCATACAGCCCTGAATTATAGAGTACCCAAGACCTATTGTTTTTGGTGAAGATCGGTTAAGGGAAAGGGGTAGTTTACCCGCAACATTTTATGTTGTAACTAGACAAGTGGTTTTCATGACGAACGAAAACTGCCGTAAATTCAAACAGTATCAAATAATTTTTTACATATGTGCCTGAGTTGTAGAAGACTCAAGGCCTTTTGATTTTGGTGAAGATCGGTTACGGGAAAAGGGCAGTTTACCTGAAACATTTTTTGTTGTAACAAGAGTAAAGTACTTAATTTTGATAAATAAAGTATCCTGATAAGAAGATCTTAATAATCCACTGTAGAAACGTAGATGAATTATCTATAAATGAAGAGGCTATTTGAACGGGGTGGAGGTAATTTTCTATAAATGAAAGTTATAGTTGAATTGGGAGGGGATAATTTTTATATGTGTACTACGTTATCGGCAACAAAGTAGTAGTTTGTTGTTAAAATTGCTTCCCGGGCTGTTTGGCCGTAGTCCAATGTTTTCTGCAAAACCAGACGTTTCGGCAGTGCCGTCGACTGCCATCATCAGTGAAAATCGAGTGCGATAACGTGTGGTCGTATACGTTAGTGACCACAGTACTGTGGTTAAGGCTGAGGCAGTAAGTAGAAAGAAGTAGTTTCTATGGAAATATTTCATTTCGGAAATGATTTTAAATATAAATCTTAGAACATGGAAGTCATGTATGGTTCTCCATACCGATATTTTTAAAACATTTTGCAAAGCGTACAAGTCATAGTAACAATAATCATATCAATTTCACGTCAAGACTTGGGCTTGCATCTGGTTTTAGTCTTCTTTGATCTACCAAAACTGTATCCACGGCAGGTACAGCACGCCCAGCCCCCTATTATCCAATAGGTCTGTATGTGTATGTTGTTGTGTTGTAGCAAATTTTATTTACGCTGTTTAACCCTGACATCATCATCATCATCATCATCATCATCATCATCATCATCTTCTTAACGGTTTTAGGCTTTAGCAGCCTGTTCCTATTCCACAGTCCACCTTTTCTTAGGTCTACCAACTTCCTGGTATCTTAAGCTACTGTTGGAATTGTGAGTTGTTGATTGAGACCACCGTATAGGGCAACCAACCCTATGCCGGCTAGATTTTTATCGACCTTCTGTGGTCTAGATCCGTCGTGTTCTGTTACAGGACCACCTCGAAAAGAGTGTGGTTCTTCAACACGCATGACGGTCTTGAGTAGGTAGAGGCTCTGGTCCAAACGACTCTATATTCCGCGTATCCTACTCCTGGATGTGAAAACATCCTAAGGACCCTGACATTAACAGAAAATATTTTTGTTAAATTTTTTTCATCTCGTTTACTCCCTGAGCTGCAGATCTCGCTAACCTTTTTCAGCATAGTAGGCCTACATTTATTATTTCATAAATTGAGGTAAAAGATTGTGAGCCATAGAAACGGGATATTGGAGAAGGTGTTGTAGGTTTACATTGCAGGACAGGGTTAAAAACCAAGGAATAAGGAAAGAATGAATATGTGGGTGTACCAGAAAATGTTAAAATTGGTGCAAAAAGATTTGGACAGTACGGACAAGCGTGCCGTGTAGGCAATGGTATATGGTCAAAGAAATTACCAGAATGAACTCCTTCTGAAAAAGAAAAAAGAGGGGAAAAGACTTGGATACAAGATATCAGGAATGCAATGAGGCAGAAAAATCTGAAGGATGATGATTGGAAAGATCGTAATATCTGAAAGCTAGGATGCGAAAAACGATTTTAAATGTTGTTCGAAAATCGCTATTGCAGCGCGCGCGCATATATATTTATTCACAGTAGCGGACTAAAGGAAGGCGAGGGGGCGGACCGCCCCGGGCCCCACTTAGTAGGGGGCCTCCAGATTTGGAAAATTAAGTTTTTGGTAATTTTTTTAACTTATTTGCAAATTTTTTGTTGTTACGTCCTGAAACGCAACACTAGGAGAGGTCCAGGTTTTAATCGATCGACTCCAAAGATTGTTTCATATTATTTTGAAATCTACGTTACAACCCTACCTCATAAAGTGTTTACAGATATTACAAATATAACTTAGAAAGGTAAGTTTATTATTAGAAATATATTCATACTAAAAATGAAGCGTAAATTTTTAACAATTCGTATTACAGTTTCTACTTGTAAAAAGAGCTTCTCTAAACTGAAACTCATTAAGAATTATTTGCGCTCGACCATGATCCAAATCAGTCTAGACCAAAAACAAGTTGGCAAGGAAAATAAGCTTTGATGATACAATAAGAAAATTTGGCGAGCCCAAAACTAGAAAACGGTTATTTTAGAAAGTTCACCTTATTTGTACTAAAACTGCTAAGTGACTAGAAAAAAAATTTCCAAGTATGATTTACAATAATGATAAAATTTGTTTTGCAGAATATAAGTTTATTGTGTATTATAAAGTATTGTAATAAATTTAATGCAGTCTATAAATAATACTATTTCTATTATTTCTTTAAATTTTGTATGTACAATATGAAAATCGATTTTTATTTCAAACATTAATACAGCTGCTTATAAAGTTTCTTACTAGATGTATCAATACAGTAATTAGACAATAAATATATAACAATAAAGTGTTTTTGCTGTGTACTACTTAAAGATTAATTGGATTATAAACACCAGTCTTATACGAGGGGAGGGCTCAGAATAAAATCCGCCCCAGGCCTCCAGTGGCCTATCTACGCCCCTGTTTATTCAATTTTGTATGAACTTAAAAAAAGCTTTGTAGGAGTGACGAAGCGTGTACTTTTGCCATTTCTAAGCGCCCGCGAAGCAATTTCCACCCATCCGCGTCTTGAATGTTGATTCAACTCCAGTCACAATGGTGATAATATCTCAACGCGTGTCAGTAGGAATGCAGTTTTATGACAGTAGGTTTGTTTGAGTATACTCTTTCTTTATCCTGTTGGCTGATCTATTTACCATTCCAATACATTTAAAATCGTGTAACAGAAAATTAGCAACACTATTGAGAAAATACGGGGTGTGTTAAAAAAAAAACCGAACTTGTTGAAAAACACAAGACTAAGGCGTGCGATTATTGAGCGCCCCTAGCGACAAATTTTGGCGACAATTTGCTGTTTACCTCATTCCGCTATCTAGAGGTGTGCTATAAACTAATATTTGAAAATAACAGGTACGAACGAAACCGTTCCAAAAAAATAACACGTACAAATACATATTATTATATACGTATTGTACATACACCTGTATTATATAATTGGTTATAAGAAATAAATTGAAATTAAAAGTATTAACAGTGTTACTTTACACTGTGAGTTTATTAAGCTGTTACTGTTTAAAAGAAAATATGAAAAGAGAATTTATAGGCCTATTTCGGTCATTAGGACTCTTATTATAAAAGCTCGATTGCATCGTAACACTGAAACATTTGTGCCACGTTTGTTCAGTGGCGTATCTAGAATTGAACCCTGGCCCCCCAGGGTCCGAGATCCGGTCGAGTCGGCTTCATAAAAAAAAAAACAAGTTAAGACTAATCAACATTACTACCTCTAAAGTGGCTGAAAACGTGTAATAACATTCTGAAATGAATCCCATTAAAGTAAACGGCGGTAATAAGACAATAAACATACGCGTTACTGGAACATTGTTTACAAGATACTTATTGACTGAATTGATTTTCCTATATTTCATATTTCAAGCGTACACGCTAGTGCTGTGAAATCAACCTGTTTGTATATTAAAAAAGGAGTTACTAGCTGAAAAACACAGGTGAAAAAATAATAAAATGGTCTAAAAATTAAAGAGTTTAACAAAATTCGTCAACTTTTTTCGACCATCTGGTGGGGGGAGAAAGAGACCCTTGTTGCGGTCGGTCAGAAACTGCATACAGTAAATGCAAATGGTAACAGGAAGTCCGGAATGAAATGGAATTTTACCAAGTTAGCAGAAAATCTTCGCGCACACACACACGTGTTAAAATCTTCATTTTTACATTGTTACAAATCCGACGGACGGTGTGTGCACGCGTCCACTACAGGGTGAGTAGTTCGAAGACTGATGCTCATGACGGAATGAGGTAACGGTAGTGGCCGAGGCCGGTTGCTCGCGAGAGCAGACCGTCGCCATTTTTTTTTTTTTTGATGTCGAGAAGGCGTTCGATCGTGTTTGGCATCCAGGCTTACTATACAAACTCACAGAGATTCTGCTTCCGGATCGCTACATTCATCTGATTGATAGCTTTCTTTGGATCGAAATCTTCCGCGTGAGAGTAGATATCACCGTTTCTTCGGAAACGGCTGGTGTACCTCAGGGAAGCGTCTTGGGTCCTCTGCTTTTCTCAGTGTACTTTAACGACCTGCCTAAATTGCCGGGAACCAGATTGGCCACGTTCGCTGACGACGCGGCGCGGAGGTGTATGCCATCGATCGTCGAGGTGAAACGGCAGTTATCTGGCTCCAGGACCGGCTTGACGAATACGTTGAGAGGGCAGAGAACTGGAGGGTCGCCGTCAACGCGGCCAACAGCACAGCAGTAGTCTTCTCCAGACGCAGAAGGCTCCCAGACAGACTGTACGTAGCGACACTCCTCTCACCTGGTCTTGAGAGGTTAAGTACCTCGGGCTCCGTCTTAGCTGGCGGACACACTGCGACCGAGTAGCCCGCAAGATCGCCCATCGTCTATATGAACTCTGTAGCCCTCGGTAGCCAGGGCTTCGGCGTACGCTCACCCTCAATTAGATATCTACGGCCGGCAGCAGCCCACACCCTTAACATCCAGATCATCTGTGCTTCTATTTGAAGCACGCGACCGGGCGACCGGCTTGCCCTTCGTCCGACACAATCCCACTTATAATGGTAACGGCATTCCGTTGTAAATAAAACTATTGCTGACGTCACAACTGACTGTCGTAGCTCTCTGGACGCGCAGGGTGGCGTGTTGTACAAGTAGAACGGTCTTTTCTACGAACCCACCTCGTAAATAAACTAATTACTTTATGAATAACAACAGTCTTTTTCGTTCCTGGATTTTGTTGTCCATGACGTGTCCGTTGTTTTTAATTAACTGTAGGATATATAACACTGACGATTCGGATCACAAATTATTTTTGATAAATATGTTAAATTTTAACCTGATAGCCTAAACTAGTTTTCGCTCCGTTAGAGCTTCGTCAGAGGCTGCCGCTAGGAGCGCTGTCCGTCCTGCTTTTGGTGACGGCGCCGTCGTTCAAAAGATAGTTGTTGTTGTTGTGTGTGTATGGTGTGATATATTCAAATCTTATTCTTCTTCTTCTTCTTCAATGGCGTCACAGTTCGGAGTCGAACCTTAGCGTCCATAATCATCCGCCTCCATTTATTCCATGACGATTAATGTCCATCGTTTTATTTTAAATAAAGTATCACCATCCATCGCCATTGTGTCAATCCAGCGGTGCTTGGGTCTTCCGACAGGCAATATGTTCAAATTGTATGTCTGATTTAAATTGTGTATGTTTCTTAAGGATGTTGTTTCCGTGCATTTTTGTACGTTTCTAGTTGTTTAAGAGTGTCTAGTTTTTCAGCATTTTGTGTGTACGTGTAGGATTTCCATGTTTCTTTTTATGTATTGTGCATGTGTGGTCTGCTCTGGCTCAATGAGGTGGTGGAGAGTAATGCTTTTGAGTGTTCAATGTGTCTCTGTTTAAAGCTACATCCTGTCTGGCCTATGTAGAATTTGTTACATCCTGAGGAGTTTAATTTGTAAACACCAGGTACAGCAAATTTTGTTATTATTTGTGTATTTTTTTTTTACAGCGTGGTTCTTTTTTGTTTATAGCTCTGTACGAGATTCTGTATCCTCCTCCTAATCATCATGAGTAGCTCCACAGCCCACCGTGGGCCTCAGCTTCCCTCAGGATTTTCCTCCAGACTTTTCTATCCTTAGCCAATGTCCACCGATTTTTCACGTCTTGTAGGATTCCATCAATCCATCGTAGTCTGGGTCTTCCACGTCCTCTCTTTCCTTTTGGTGTGCATTTCATAATCCTTTTAAGAACATC
This sequence comes from Magicicada septendecula, assembly GCA_034769895.1. Classification (NCBI taxonomy): domain Eukaryota; kingdom Metazoa; phylum Arthropoda; class Insecta; order Hemiptera; family Cicadidae; genus Magicicada; species Magicicada septendecula. Next base: position 489,302,826 of record CM068370.1, on the reverse strand, counting down.
CTCCTCATTCATTCTCTGTACATGTCCTGCCCATCTCAACCTAGCTATTCTAATTGATGTCACAGTATCAGGCGATCTATATAACTCATAGAGTTCTCCGTTGTACCTTATTCTCCACTCTCCACCTCCCCTAATGGGAATTATGTATCCTGCTTTTTTACATTTGCGGGCTATTTTTTTCAGTGCGTTGATTGATATAAGTTAGAGTTTTCTGTATGAATTTGTTGTTTTTTGTGTTTGTCTGTTGTTTGTTTTGCGTTGTGTACAGGAGTTTATTAATTACTGTTTTGTAGTACCGTTTCTCGTTTAAACACACGTGTTTTTATTACTTTTAACACCAAATGTTTCGTTCATACTACGATAAGGCATCCTCATTGAATCGACTGAAACTGTGCACAAAGTCTTAACCCTTTGTATGGTAAGCTCCGTCCACAAGAAGCTCATAATTACCAGAAAGTATCTCCGTGCAATAACCCGAAAAAGTTACAATAAAGTATTGTTTTAGAAGTTAAACACAATACACAATGGAAATACTTTATCATAAAGTTATGTTATTCCGTTTGGATGATGAACTGTAAAGCTTGCAAGCGCTAATCGTAGAAGTTTGCCTGTAGTGGTGTGCAGCAGTGTTAATTCCGTTTTACCACTTATAGATTGAAAATATTCCATTTTACTTCCATGTTCCATAAGGAAATAGAAGTATGGTGATGGCGAATAAAATCGTTTTCGAAATAAGGGCTGATTGTACTACCCTTAAAACATGAAGAAAAGTAATTTTCTGAAAAGTGTCTGTGTGTAGAATTTTTCCTATGGCGAACGATAAATGCCGAAAATTCAAACAGAATCATATAATTTTTTGCATGTGTGCCTGAGTTGTAGAAGACTCAAGGCTTTCTTTTGATTTTGGTTAAGGGCAAGGGGTAGTTTACCTGCAACGTCTTATGTTTTTAACAAGAGTAAAGCACTTAATTTTGATAAAGTATCCTGAAAAGAAGGTCATAATAATCCACTGTGGAAAGGTAGAAGGAATATCTATAAATGAAAAGGGTAGATGAAGGGGGAGGGGATAATTTTCCACAAATGAAAATGATAGTTGAAGGGGGAGGGGATAATTTTGTATATGTGTACTACGTTGTCGGCAACAAAGAAGTTGTTTGTTGTTAAAATTCCTTCCCTGGCTGTTTGGCCGTTGTCCAACGTTTTCGGCAAAACCAGACGTTTCGGCAGTGCCATCGACTGCCATCGTAAGTGAAAATCGAGTGCGCTAACGTGAGGTGGTATACGTTAGTGACCACAGTGCTGTGGCTAAGGCTGAAGAAAGAAGTAGTTTGTACGGAAATATTTCATTTCGAAAATGATTTTAAATATAAATCTTAGAACATGGAAGTCATGTATGGTGTTCCATACCGATATTTATTTATTACGATTCTCCTGTCACCCGATTTAATAGTGGTTTCCAAACTCCCAGGAAAGTTTACGAGCAATATTTAGTTACTTTATGTTTTTAAATGAATAAGTATGGTGAAGGGTGTAGCCTATGCAAAATCATATTATATCAAACCAGGAAATAAGAAATTTTGGTACCACACAGTAACTACATGAGCAAATGTGTTGGAATAGAATAACATGGAGCGGTGGGAGCTGACGTAGCAATCATTGAGAACGGTTAGAGATTCAGTGGCGTATCTAGAGTTTGGCCTGGGGGGGGGGAGTCCGATCGAGTCGGCTTCATACAAAAGAAAAGAAATAAGTTAAGACTAATCAACTTTACTGTCTTTAACGTGGTTGAGAAAAGTGAGATAACATCCTGAAATCAATCCCATTAACGTAAACGGTAATAACACAATAAAAATACGCGTTATTGAAACATTGTTTAGAAAATACTTATCGACTGAACTGAATTTACTATGTTGTTAAATTTCATACCCGGGCTGTTTGCCCGTGGTCCATTGTTTTCAACTAAATCCGACGTTTCGACAGTGCCATCGACTGCCATCATCAGTGTAAATTCGAGTTTCGCTAACGTAGGGTGGTAGACGTTAGTGACCACAGTACTGTGGTTAAGGCTGGTGTAAGGTAGGTTGGGCCGTAAGCACAGTACTGTGGTCACTAACGTCTACCACCCTACGTTAGCGAAACTCGAATTTACACTGATGATGGCAGTCGATGGCACTGTCGAAACGTCTGATTTAGTTGAAAACAGTGGACCACGGGCAAACAGCCCGGGAATGAATTGTCTCGGGCAAACAGCCCGGCTATGAATTGTAACAACATTGACTCCGGCCGTGTAGCCTACGAATATATTTCGTTTTTCAAACGTATACGCAGATGCTGTGTAATAAATTTATTTTATGTTTAAAAAAGAGTTACTACTTTATTAGCGTACTGCAAAAAATAACAAAACAACCTAAAAAGTAAGAGGTTTACAAAATTAGTTTACTTTTTCGACTCTCGAGGGGGGGGAGGTCCGGTCCCGTTCGTCCCCCTGTAATTACAACTGCTGCAGCGTATCAAGTTTATCCATGACGTGGTCGATTCAACTATAAAAGAATTCGGCGTTTGTTGTCCTCTCGTTCGGAGGGCACGAGCCCGTGACAAGTAAGATTCGCTTGAAAATCAACCGTCCGGTAATGGACACAACAAAGAAATCATATCGGCCGTGACAACTGACCACGCCGCATTAAGCGTCCCGTCCCTGAAGGACGTGTAAAGGATTCTGCCCGAGATGAAGAACTATAAAACGGCGACTGCGGCTCCTGGCAGATCATACAGTCTCGTCTCAACAATCCAACAACAACAACATGGCTAAATACATCGTCTTTGTAAGTACTGTATATGTACATTTTATTTTACACAGATATTAAAACGTGAGAATATGAGCGCCCACACGCATGGAAAAATTTTTATGGAAAAATAGTAATGATTTCTTTTTTACAAGTAAAAGTTAATTTTGTTTGACATGCGTTTAAGAAACTACTTTCGAATGATCAGAAACGAATGTGTCAACGAGTAATCGATTTATATATAGGCTATGTCGATTCAAACATTAATTCGTTTTTAATAAACGAAGAATCGCTGATGTATTCGTATGTGAGAACGGAGATGCGGTTTTTAAAACGTACGTTAGGAAAATATTATTGTTTTACTGTAAATAAAACAACATTCGGGTATTTAATACAAAACGGGCAAAAAGGCGTATGTGATATTGTACAATGAAGTCTCGATACAGGAGACTTCTTTGTTTTAGACTAAAATTTGAATCATGCTGGCGAGATAAAAAAAAAGGAAAAACAGAATATTGAAACTTTCACTTGTGAAACTTACTTGTGTTTTCTTCCCGTACGCGTTTCGGCGCGATGTGCGCCTTCGTCAGCAGTTTGAGACAGACTACAGTAACTCGTAACGGTATTTATTTGGAAGGTTTAGTGGGGGTGGTGTGTGGAGAAAGGGGATTGGCGCGGGGATCCAAATTATTGTTGGTTTTATGTATAATTGTGTCAAAAAGTGTGTGTGATTTATAGTGTAATTGGTCGTTAAGTATGGTGTTTGGTTGTGTTGTGTAGTGTTTGTATATTTCATATTGTTCTGCTGCGTTAAGTTTTGAAATATGAAATATACAAACACTACAACCAGAATGTTTTATTGTTGTAGATGTTATTGCTTTTGAACCGGTAATTGTTGTTCGGAAACTTCTTTGTATCGTCTTATTACAATAACGTCAGTAACATACAATAATATCAGTAAAATACAGTATTGTTTCTTAATCAAGTATGTATAATAACAACAAAAACCACAACAATAATGATAATAACAATAATAATAATAATTATTATTATTGTTTTTATTACGCGTTATGTATGTTTCGCTGAATTAATCTACACCTCACAGGCAATCGTGTGTGTGTGTGTGTGTGTGTGTGTGTGTGTGTGTGTACTCATTAAAATTTATTAAAATAAATAAAATAAAACATTAAGTAAGTGTATAAATATAACCGACAAAACATTTGATTAAGAAAACAAACATTACAAAAATACAAAAGTTTAAATCCAAGTAAAAACGATTGTTCGTTATTTTATTTGAAATCAAAACTAAATCCACACACACGCACACACACACACACAATATTTTTTATCAAATTATAATAACTTTATTTTACTTTTTTTATATTATTACTTTATTTTACTTACTTTATAATATTTTGTAACCCAAGTAATGTTGGTTTTAATAAAATGAAACCTAAAATTAAATTCATCATTCACAATAAAAATAGAATATACAAACTAGAATGTACCAAATTGGAATAAATTTTACGTAGACTAGACGAAATAAAACCTACTAGATAGGTTCCTTCAGCACCCCACAATGCCTTGTTTTTTTTTTTCTTAAACTAGATATTTACAAAATCTAATTTAGCCACACACTGTCTAAATAATGTACATAATTTTTCCAGATATTGAAAATATGAAATTAATTTGAAACATACAGAAAGGTCGAACAATGAAATTTGGGAAAATCTTAATATTTATAAACACAGTAACAATAAATAATTTGCTAATTAGAGGAGAAACTCAAATAAAAACAAAACAAGACGATCTATTTAAAATTATAAACTTATTAAAATAAATAAAATATATAAACATTAAAAGTAAGTGTTAATATAACCGTCAAAACATTTGATTAAATAAACAAACATTACAAAAATAGAAAATGTAAATCGAAATAAAATTTATTATTGGTTATTTTATATTTAAATTGAAACTAAATCGATTAGTCGTTAATTCTTTTAGAAACCTCTGATGATACAAATCTATTATGTAAAACGTGCATCAGGTTGAAATCAAGCAATAAAAATAAAACAACATTCTAGTTCCACAAGTAATTATAATTTAATAAATAATATACATTATACAAGAATCCTGCAAGAAACTTAACAAGTTATAAGTATATACATATATATACAATTTATATTAGATTTAATAGGCCCTATATACACACACACTTGTACTAATGTATATGTATTTTGTGTGTGTGTATTACATTCATATATGCTCCTATTTTTCTTGTGTTTATATTTGTTATATTTTAATAATAATAAAACTGTTTAGAAGAATATATTTTTTATTATTTTGTAAATTTACATATGTTTCGATAGTAATCCAACTATCATCATCAGATATAAATAAGTAAATTCAAAATTTTCTTAAATCAATTGTTCAAAACAGCTGATTTATATGCAGACTAAATTTAATGGTTTTATATATGTATATAAAATATGTTACATTTAATATTTATAAATAAATTTACTTCAAGATATACCTTTTTTTCCTTAATCAAGTAATTTTTGATATCTTGAAGTAAATTTATTTATAAATATTAAATGTATTATATACATCAAGAAACGGACTGTAGCAGAAAGTGATTGAATAAAATATGTTATATAATTAATTGTAAAATATAGGCCTAATATAAATATTTATTAAATTAATAATTTTGAAAATATTATAACTTTTTGTATTAATGTGAATTTGTTCTGGTATTAATTTATTTCTTGTTTTATGTTTAAATATGTCTAAATTTTCCCATAAGGTCATCTTTGGAACCTTTGGAAATATGTTTTAATAAAGTGACGTTATTTAAATTTGGAAATGTGTGTCTGTATTTTGTAAATTTACAAAATAATAAAAAAATATACTCTTGTAAAAAGTTTTATCATTAAAATATATAAATAAGCTTACAAGAAAAATATTAGCATATATGAATGTAACACACACACACACACACACACACACACACACACACACACACACACACAGATTAATGAGCGTCATTCGTCCTTCGATAAGAGCTGTTCTGTTTGCAACAACTGATAAGGAACTATAAACAGAACATTGATTATTAATGCCATTTCTACGGACTGCTAATGCAAGGTCAACACATTTAGATAAGAACAACATAATTCGATGCATGTAGATCAATTTACAGCATTCCAGACATGCAACAGATAACATTGTTGATATAATACGACAACAAAGGGTGGACGTTTTGTTTATTCAATAACCATACGTTATTTTAAATAACGTTGTCGGGATACCAAGGAATTGTAGAACTTTACTGCTGGTACGGGTAAACAGAGCCGCAGTTATAATTATGAATGATCGAATTACATGTTTAATGATTAACCAACTATCAGATGAAGATACTGTCGTTTTGCATTTAATTTATGGTGGTCAAAACTTCTTTTTGGCGAGCATGTATTTTGGTATGCATGATGATGTCGGAATTAATATTAATAAAATTGAAAGTGTTCTTAGTTTTGGTATGGGAAGTGGCGTTTTGATTGCTGTCGATAGTAACGCCAGGTCGACAATGTGGCATTTGTTAACCAATAGAAGGGGTAGGGCAATACAAGAATTTATGATGGGAAACCAACTGTTTTTAATGAATGATGAAAGTAATTTTACAACTTTTGAATGGTAAAAGTAATATTGATTTAACTATAGTCAATAATCAGCTGGTTTCTCTAGTTAAGGACTGGAAGATCAGTGAAGAAGAGAGCTGTTCGGACCATAGAATTATTACTTTCAATATAGTACATGGAAATTATGATATTGCGGAATTTCAGTATCAGGGGTTGCGATATGTCTTCAAGGAAGGTAACTATGAAGCTTTTGATAGGAATTTGTTTCAAGATATACTTAAAAAATTTTGTTTTTACGTGCAATAATGATTTAGGAAGTCTGGACATTGTATTACAGTATAAGGTTTCGGAGGTACAAGATATGGATCAAGTCGTGAAAAAATTTGAGGATACCATAAAGACAGCATGTGACAAGTCTTTTAAGAAGCGTACAACATTACAGAAGACTGTTGGAGGCAGATCGGTTCCGTGGTGCTCAGGTACACTCACAGTCATGCGTGAAAGAATTACTGCATTAAGAAGAAGATACCAAAGGACTAGAAACGACAATGTCCTGAGATAATGTCGGAAAATGTACTACTTTGAGGAAAAGAAGAAGTATCAATCAAGTATTAGAAGAGAAAAAATACATTCTTGGAAACAATATTGTAATTTAACATCAGTGAATCCCTGGAATGCGGTTTATCGCTTGGCAGCTGGAAAAATGAGAAAGTGTTCCACTTTAACAACTTTGCAAAAACCGGATGGCTCCTTCACAACTGATTTGGAAGGGAATTGTATGTTGGAATACTTTATTCCCGTGGATGACGGTATAATGGATATTGAGTATCATAGGCATATTAGGAATCAGATTAAGGATCCAATAAGTGTACAAGATGACAGAGAGTTTTCACAGGAAGAAGTTTTGCGAGTTTTGGAAAACATGAACCCTCAGAAGTGTCCTCGTGAGGATGGAATAACAAGTGGCATTTTATTGCGGGTTTTTATGAAATTTCCTCGGTTTGTAACAGCAATCTATAATGAGTGTCTGAGAATAGGTGTCTTTCCTAAGTTATGGAAAAGAGCAAAAATAGTACCAATAGTTAAGCCGGGCAGGGAGAACAGTACTGAAGTTTCGAAGTTTCGCCCTATCAGTTTATTGAATGTAGGAGCGAAAGTATTGGAAAAACTACTTATAAACAGAATTATGCACCACGTGTTTTCTAAAGATTTAATGCCGTCTAATCAGTATGGATTTACACCCCAGAAAAGTACAGTGGATGCAGTTATGGCAGTTAAGGAATTTGTTGAAAGATGTTTGGTGGATAAAGGGGTTGTTGTTCTCGTTAGTCTTGATGTCCAGGGTGCTTTTGATGCAGCGTGGTGGCCGTGTATTTTGAATACTCTTAAACAATTCGAGTGTCCTAGGAACTTGTATTGTCTCTCACAAAGTTACTTTGGTGGACGAACGGCAGTTCTATCTACTCACAATACATCAATGGAGAGGGATGTCAGTAAAGGTTGTCCTCAGGGATCTTGTTGTGGGCCAGGATTTTGGAACATACAGTATAACTCGTTGCTCAATTTAGACTTCACTAAACGTACAAAACTTATAGCTTTTGCAGATGATTTAATTGTGTTAACAAGTGGAAAGTCTCTCTTAGAAGCTGAAAATTATGCCAATTTAGAGATGGTCAAAATTTCAAAGTAGGCTACAAATAACAAAGTTTCTTTTAACGAACAAAAATCAAAAATACTCTTGATTTCTCGTAAAAGACTTCAGAATTCAGAATTAAGCATTTATCTTAATTCTAAAAAACTTCAACAAGTTAATAAGTTAAAATATTTGGGTTTCATTATTGACACAAAATACAATTTTAATGAGCATATCCACTATGTGGTCGAGAGGTGTACAAAACTGATTCATATGCTATCAAGATCTACAAAATTAAACTGGGGGTTGGGACATGAGGCACTTAAAACAATATATAAGGGGGCAATTCTCTCCCTTTTATCATATGGAGCATCCGTATGGATAGACGCATTAGAAAGGAAGAGTAACCAGATGAAGTTCAAAAGAGTGCAACGTCTCATCAATATTAAAATTGCGAAGGCTTTTCGTACAGTGTCGCATGAAGCTTTGTGCATTTTGACAGGACTGACTCCAATAATAATAAAGTTGAGAGAGATCGTTAGTGCTTACAGAGTCGCTAGAGGTTGTGATGGTGCTAATATTTTGATGGACACAGTAATTCCGTTCAAGGAATGGCCTCATCCGGCAGATATAGTTATAAACTCGAGCCATGAAAGTAAAGTATACACAGTACAAGCATATACAGATGGCAGTAAGGACAACAATGGGGTTGGGTCGGGTATAGCCTTGTTTGTTAATGGTGAGCTCAAATATGAGATGCAGTATAAGTAGGGTGTTGGGTGCTCTAATAATCAGGCTGAGCAATTGGCAGTCTTGAAGGCCCTGGAAAAGATAGCTGAATTAAATTATATTATAACTAATTTGAGAACGACAGCTGTTTACACCGACAGCAGAGTAACTCTGGACTCACTTAGGAGCTCGAGGAATCATAACTACTTGACAGAAGAAATAAGGAATATGTTAAGAAGTTTAAAGGCGGACAACTGGTCAATTGATTTGGTTGGGTTAGGGCACATGTAGGTATTTATGGTAATGAACTGGCTGACAATCTGGCTAAAGAAGTTGCGTCCAGTAGCAGTATGGTGTGCTATGAACGAATACCAAGAAGTGCAATGATTAACAAATTCCGTGGGTGAGCCTAATGAAGTGGCAAAGTGAGTGGGAACAAACATCAAATGGAATGCTGAATAAGTTGTTTTTCCTTAGTGTGAAGCACAGACTGTCCTCAAGCACTGTCTCCTAATTTTACCACAATGGTGACTGGTCATGGCAGGCTTAGAGCCTACTACTATCGTTTCAAAATAAAAGATGATCCAATATGTGTCTGCAACGACGGTGACCAATCAGTGGAACATTTGCTATATGAGTGCAATATGTTGAATGAAGAAAGACGGGTTTTCAAAAATAGTGTACTAAGGAGTGGTGGACGATGGCCTCCAAACAGAAGTGAATTGACTTCAAAATATGTTAGACAGTTAATTAAATATGTTAATAACATTGATTTTGATTCTTTGTAGTGTTATTGTTATTGTGCTTGTCTATCTATTTTGAATCATTGTATGCGTTTGTTATTATGAATTAACTTACATATTGGTTGAACAGCTTCATCATGCATACATACATATAGTTTTAACATGTTAATAATGTAGTACTAATTCATTGTATCATTGTAAATGAATGATTTTTATTTTGCTTGTTTATTTTGAATCTTTGTAATTGTTGTTTTGTTGTTGTAATAATGGAGTTGTCTTTATATATATTGAGAATTAGCTTGTAATAAGTTTATATATAGCATGTAGTATTACTTTATTTGTAATGGAGCAGGCTGATGAAATAAAGGTATTAAAACACACACACACACACACACACACACACACACACACACACACACACACACACACACACACACACACACACACACACACACACACACACACACACACACACACACACACACACACACACACACACACACACACACACACACACACACACACACACACACACACACACACACACACACACACACACACACACACACACACACACACACACACACACACACACACATCAATCGATTTGTACATTAGTATTTAAGGCATTAAATAAATTCATCTTGTTTTGTTTGAATTATTTACATTTGTTCTTCAGTTTGTGAATTACCGTTATTGTGTTTACAGAAATTCTTTTCCACGAATTTATTTTGTGACTGTTTTGTGTATTTTTATTTATTAGCTTAACCTAACATTTTGAATGTTTAATTTTATATTATCGACTTTTATAATTTAGGTTGTGTGTGTGTGTGTGGGGCTGAATTAAACTTGTAGATTTCATTAAACAAATGTGAGACATTTTGCAAACAAATTATATGTGGTCAACATGTATGAGGAGTTCATTACATTAGTATTCCAGGAAAATATCTCAGAAAACGTTATCAGAAACTACTACCACTGTGTTATTACAAAATAATGTTTTTAATAATGAAGTTTTTTTATTTAATTTCATACAAGAAACTCCAAGAAATCAAATTTGTATTAGTTGCGGATTTTTTATTTGTGTGTGTGTGTGTGTGTGTGTGTGTGTCCGCGTGCCAGAGAGAGAGAGAGAGAGAGAGAGAGAGAGAGAGAGAGAGAGAGAGAGACGTATAGAATATGTCTAACACGTTTCTAGACTTCTGAGATAGAGAGACAGACAGATAGATAGATAAATAGGTAGAGAGAGAGAGAGAGAGAGAGTGAGAGAGAGAGAGAGAGAGAGAGAGAGTCAGAGAAAAAGAGAGAGAGAGAAAGTGAGAGAGAGAGAGAGTCAAAGAGAAAGAGAGAGAGAGAGATTGCGAAGGTGAAAGGCAGGGAGAGAGAATCGGAGAAGAGGAGGAGATTGGTTGTTGTTACATTGTTTGCTATGCATTCATAAAAAAAAATAAATAAAAATCATTATAATTTTCAGCAAGCATTAAACCAAAATATCGGTATGGAGAACCCATATTTTAAGTCGGTATACATGACTTCCATGTTCTAAGATTTATATTTAAAATCATTTACTTGAATTCGGTTCGATAATTTCTAACAAGTTAGGTGTGTTCCTCGTAAATCGGGTTTTATGTTTGACACATTGAAGTAAATGTCTGCATAGAAACTACTTCTTTGTTGCCGATAACGCAGTGCACATATACAAAATTATCCCCTCCCCCTTCAACTATCATTTTAATTTATAGATATTTCATCTACCTTTCTACAGTGGATTATTATAATCTTATTCTGAGGATACTTTATTTATCAAAATTAAGTACTTTATTCTTGTTAAAACGTAAAACGTTGCAGGTAAACTACCCCTTCCCCTTAACCGATCATCACCAATATCAATAGGCCTCGAGTCCTCTACACCTCGGGCACACATACAAAAAATTATTTGATTCTCTTTGAATTTGCGGCAGTTATCGTTCGCCATAGAAAAAATTTCTACACACAGGCACTTTTTGGAAAACGACTTTTCTTCATGTTTTGATGGTAGTACAATCAGAATCAGCCCTTATCTCGAATACGATTTTTTTTCGCAATCACCATACTTCCATTTCCTTACGGAACATGGAAGTAAAATTGTTTGTTCCAGTCCGACCCAGATAATAGACTATAACTGTTAACTCCAACGCATCTTCGGACGTCCCACACCTCTCCATGCTTTCGGCTAATAATTAAATAGTTATTTGGTAATGCGGCAGTCATCCATTCCCTTGCCTGCGGATGTTTTGTAACTAATATTTCCCTTGGATATGTAACCAGCATGTCGCAGGGTAAGTGGGGCTGACTGGTACGTATTACATATTCTCAGCTTTCTTTCATAATTTTCGGCGAAACACAATGTTTCTGTTGGATATATTACTGCCCTAATAACAGCTTTGTATAATCTCGTTTACTTCTTATCCTATCTTTGGATCTGTAGAGAGCGATACAGATGTTTTATATCCTCTCCGTAATTTTCAAATTTTTCTTGTCTTGATTATTTAATACGGATGCTTGCGATTTTCCACTTTCCAAAATCTTGTTTTGAATATATGTTTTAGTAACATCTATTGCAAAGTAAATTACAAATAACTCGTTTCATCCAGTAGCCTACAGTCTTATATATTTGTTTAGATCTATCAGACATTTAAAAGGTGGTTTCCGGAACTCAATTGCCTTTTCGTTTTGTCTGTTGTGTTGTAAATAATTCATCATTACAAGACCTTCCATTTCTAAATCCATGCAAGCTTGAGGTGCAAAACCTTTGTCATTACCTTAAGTGTCGTGTTTACCTTATTTATCTCTGTAGTAACCCGGTATTTTGTTATCGTCTTTCTTGAAAACAGGTAATCTCTATGCTTGTCTTCCAGTCAGATGGCACTCTAGATGATTTATGATGTGGAGTAGAAATAATTATTTTCTTACTTTAAAACACTAATGACGAAAACCTCTTATCTACATGTGTGTGTATGGGAAAGAATGAACTCGGTGATGAACCGTAGATTTAAGTGCAGAACAAAGAGATTGCTACAAAGAGATTGTATGTTACAAAATCAATACATTTCTGTCTGGTATAGTTGCTGGTGGCTACTTGCATAATCGCTACATTAATGACGGTCGAAGCTGGAGGTGGCGACAGTGGAAGCGGCAAGTCCGGTGGAGGCGGCGGAGGAGGCAGCAGCAGTGGTGGCGGTAAGTCCGGAGGCGGCGGCAGAGGAGGTAGCAGCAGCGGAGGGAAGTCCGGAGGCGGTGGCGGCGGCAGCAGTGGAGGCGGCAGGAGTGGAGGTGAAGGTGGCGGCAAATATGGAGGACACGGAGGCAAACACAATGGTTAAACGTGTCTGCAGAATTTTGCGACGTATTCATTTAATCCTTTTTTAACCTTCACTCATTACAATAATCATGATTATTGCTACACAGTTCTTCAATATGAACAACTACAAAACTTACATATAATAAACGTGGTAGATAAATAATTAGTTATTACACATAGAGGGAAGTATAAATACTAGCATGTGTGTGTGTGTGTGTGTGTGCTCGCGCGCGCGCATTTTAATTTTATGTATAACTTTAGTTGAATAAATGGTTTAAAAATGAAGACGATTTGTCATTTTATGTACTAACCTAACATGCCACTGTCAAACTTTCGTAATATAGAAACCTGACAGTCTTTATAGAGCGGTGGACTATGCCGAACCCAACAAAGAATTATCCCTCTCCCAACTTACAAGTATGGCGTAAAGTGTCTAGAGAGGAGGGAGGGGAGACAACGCGATAACAGTTTGCCATTTCACTCACACGCTACCTCTCTCCCTACGAATTATAAGGCTTCGGTCATCATTAGCCATCGTGAGTTATTAAAAATTAAGAAACACGACGTTTCGACCTCTGTAGAATCAGAGGTCGTCTTGAAGCGAACAAAAAATTAATACAAAGCTAAATCTATCACTAACAAATAGATATCGTCAAAACTCCAAATCTTAGTTAAAGAAATGTATTGCTAGAAGACAATAATAATAAAAATAAAACAGTACTCACCAATCCAACAAGGAAGGGGGTTCTTCCTGTGGTTGCAACGTAAACAACCTTGTTTATTATTTTTATTATTTAGGAATATATTTGTTTAACTAAGATTTTGGAGTTTTGACGATATCTATTTGTTAGTGATAGATTTATCTTTGTATTAACTCTTTTTTTTGTTCGCTTGAAGACGACCTCTGATTCTATAGATGTCGAAACGTCGTGTTTATTAATTTTTAACTCACGATGGCTAATGTCCGAAGCCTTATAATTTCTCTCTCTCTCTCTCTCTCTCTCTCTCTCTCTCTCTCTCTCTCTCTCTCAGGCTATTAATTTTCTCACCAGCCTTGTTGTAGTCTATGTTTACACTATGAAAACGGTACAAGACTTTTGTGCGCGTGTGCGAAATGAATGTTGTTACCCTGGCAACGAGTCGTTTGTCCTCGGCGAATCTAGAAGCGACTTGTCAACATCTATCGTCAGATCTGTACATACTGTATTTCTATTATCCAAGGTTACTTTGGTTACACAAAGTTATCTACTGGCAGAATACAGTACAGTTATTTTAATGGTGCAGATCGAATCGATGGGGTAGGCGAGGAAAGGAATCCTAATGGCTGATATGAATGTCATACCAATAACATGAGTCATCACAGCATTTCTTGACAATTGATACACTTGCTATTTGTAAACAATTTATAAACACGAATAAAAAAAATCGGTATGGAGAACCATACATCACTTCCATGTTCTATGATTTATATTTAAAATCATTTACTTGAATTACTTCAGTTCGATAATTTCTCAAAAATATCCCCCACCCTCAAACTATTTTCACTATTTATAGACATTTTTGTTATTATGTGGTAGCCGTTTAATATAATGTTATTTTCGAGTCACTTTGTCTATAAAAATTAGGTACTTTATTCTTATAAAGAAACTGAACTACGCAGATAATCACTCATTAATTACATATTTATATAATTATGTGGCCACAAATTATTTTTGTGGCCTGCTGGGCCGTGGCTATGTATCTTCACGCATAGATGATTTAAATTAAAATTAAAAAATTTAATTTTACTGCCTGGCAACAATATTATTTTATTTTTAACAATTACCATTGTTTGAAATAGATTAAATGCATTTTTACTTCCATGTTCCATAAGGAAATGGAAGTATGGTCATGGCGAAAAAAATCGTGTTCGAGGTAAGGGCTGATTCTGATTGTACTACCCTCAAAACATGAAGAAAAGTCATTTTTCGAAAAGCGTGTGTGTGTGTGTGTGTCTGTCTGTCTATCTATGTGTAGAATTTTTTCTATGGCAAACGATAATAGCCGTAAATTCAAACAGAATCAAATAATGTTTCGCATACAGCGCTGAATTGTAGAGGACTCAAGGTCTATTGTTTTTGGTGGAGATCGGTTAAGGGAAAGGGGTAGTTTACCTGCAACGTTTTATGTTTTAACAAGGGTAATTTTTTCTATGACGAACGATAACTGCCGCATATTCAAACAGAATAAAATAATTGTTTGCATGCATCCCTGAATTGTAGAGAAGTCAAGGCCTTTTGATTTTGGTGAAGATCGGTTAAGGGGAAGGGGTAGTTTACCTGCAACCTTTTACGTTTTAACAAGAGTAAAGTACTTGAATATTCATTTAAACTTTTTCAAACAATGGTAATTGTTAAAAATAAATAATTTTGTTGCCCAATAAAATTATAATTTTTTCATTTTTTAAAATTTAAATCATATATGAGAAAAAATATGTCGTTCGTGGCTGGCAAGCATATCTCAATTATGTAATGTTTACGTTTCCATTTTATTATTACGATTACCGCAATAAAACACACACACACACACACACACACACACACACACACACACACACACACACACACACACACACACACACACACACACACACACACACACACACACACACACACACACACACACACACACACACACACACACACACACACACACACACACACACACACACACACACACACACACACACACACACACACACACACACACACACACACACACACACACACACACACACGCACGCACGCACGCACGCACGCACGCACGCACGCACACGCACACGCACGCACGCACGCACGCACGCACGCACGCACACACACACACACACGCACACGCACACGCACACGCACGCACGCACGCACGCACGCACGCACACACACACACACACACACACACACACACACACACACACAATTCGCGTTATTTCTGTCCTCACTCATGTTTATTTTCTTACATTTGCACGCTTTCTAAATGGAAAGTGCCGAAACCCACATCAACACAACGCGTGCAAGCCGAAAAAGTGTCCAGCGTGGATAGCGATTTGCTTCCTGTGGATCGCTGGGCAGCATGGGCGCCCATGAAAATTTTTCAGGGGGCGCGAAGATTATATATATAAAGAAAACACAGAGCTCCAAGAGGGTTAGCTTCTAGAGTAGTGTAATTTTTCTAGTCTTATTATTTGTTGCTTTTAACAATTTTACTGAGAAATAAATATTAGTGAAGAAACATGCATATTGGTCAGGGATAACAAAAAGAGGTAGTATTATATTTTAAGAATTTATTTTAATATTATCGTGATTTGCAAAAATAGTATCTATCATTATAAATATTATAGAATAGTAGGTATCATTATAAATATTACCTAGAATTGGCAGAATTCAACTGAATAAAAATAGTACTAAGTGTTAAACGTATTTTTCATTGCACTAATATTTCTCAGAAAATACAAATTGTAGGTTTCTTTTGCTTTCAGCGAATCTGTTTAAAGTTTCTCCTCTAAGTTCAGTCCTTTCACTCTTTCTCTATGAACACTTAGAAGACAGAGATTTGAAAGACGATCCTCTAACGTTGTACTTCTAAGCCAAGTTTTTACACGGCGAAGTGTACTAAAAGACCTCTCCACTGTGCAGGTCGTTGGAGGTATTATCTGGTAGTAGACGAGCATCTTTCTTACTGCTGGAAAAAATATAGTTTCATGAAGAAGATCAGAAATTTTCACATTTTTACCGCTTTCCTTGCTTTTCCACACGTTGTACCATGTCCTGGCCTCTGATTCCAGGTTTTCAATATTGTAGAAGTCTACTAATGATTTTATGATCTCTATATAAACTTCTTTCTTCTCTTTTTTCAAATAAAGAGGATGTAAAATACCAGCCATTAATGGAGTTTCATTGGTTTCCCCAAATCTTGTATTGAAAGAAGTTAACAGGGGGTCCAAGTAGGAAATGAAAATGTTAATTCTGAAATAATCCAAAGGGGAAGAAGTTTGTACGTTTGAATTTGATCGGTGCTTTTGCCTTTCAGCTAGTCGTGGTATCTTTACATCAATATCCAACTTTTCAAAAATTGCTGTGACTTCCATGAATAGCTCGGAAAATTCCTCTGTATTTTTATTTTTATCTCTGTGCTTTCGGAACACTCTAACTAAATCAGTCTTCACGTATTTATGTACATTATGTACACAGTCTACCTTTTGTAACTTGTTCACAACTGGTTCAAGATATGATGCATATCTCTATATAATAATCAACCATAAAATAAACTTAACTGTAGACGTTGCACTGTCCAGCTGAGTAGCAAGCGATCGGGTTTCTTGGTTTACTTTAGGATTAGTTGAAAGAGGGCATAGAGATTCTTTAATGGCCATAAAGTTATTTGAAAAGATCGGAATAGATTTTACTTCTCTGACCATCTAGTTGAAATACTCTGTACAGCAAAATGTTCATCGAATTAACTTAAAAAGCTCTCAATTTTGGCACTGGATCTCAGGAAATAACGCTAGAATCTCGTTTAGTTTACACCTGACGAGCTTCGGCTGAGACAGCATATATGGCTAAATACTTAAATTATCTAAATGCGTAAATACAATACTCGGACTAGTGGATCCAACGATCAAGTGAGAAACCGAGTAAATAACACACGCAGACCAGGGTTGGTTTCAGACGGCGCTACGCTCACATTCTATGACTGTTCGACAGCTAGGGACGCCTAGGACGCAAAGCGCGAAATTGCCTCGCAGTAGAGCGCGGATTCAAATTTCAAATATACTAAATACTAAAAAATAAAAGAAATCAAATGTTTTTAACATGTATAATTTAAATAACTAATCTAATATAATAAATTTTAGTAACTATAAAACCAAAATTGTAATTCAATTTTATTAAAATTTTTATCGATCCGTCGGTTGCTAATGAAATTAATTGTAATACAAAATAAAATTTTAATATACATTTTACATTAAATATTATTTTATATTAATATACTATCTTACCGATAACAATTAATTATTCATAGAAAATGGACATTTTTTTACACTTAATTCCACGTAACTATGCAAAATTCAGGCATTAAGAGTTTAATTCACAAAAAAAAAGGTATAAATATGTTAGAAAATATTATTCAGTTACGCGGATTACTTAATTATATTATACGCTTTAGAAACATTTGATTTCTTTTATTTTTCAATATTTAGTATATTTAAAATTTGCATCCGCGCTCCACTGCGAGGCAATTTTGCGGTTTGCGTCCTAGGCATCTCTAGCTGTCGAATAGTCACAGACTGTGAGCGTAGCGCCGCCGTGTGAAACTAACCCCGGCTTCCAGCATATTTACTCGGTCGCTAGTAAAGTTCTTGAAATTATATTTCAAGAACGACTTCGGACACATCTGTAACATTTGCGGCAGATATTCTTCTGAGCCAGGGGGGGGAGAGCGCCCCCTGCCCCCACGTATGGGCGCCCATGCTGGGCAGTGTAACTGCACGTGTTTACAGAGGAACGGTTCATAGACAGACTTTTCGTCTTTAGGGAATGAACCCTCTGCAAGATGCTCAGGGTCCATGAGTGACTTCGGAGCGCTCCTTCTTTTCCGCGTGTTTGTTCTGTGAAACGTACACTGTAGATTCGCAGCTTTGCTCTGAGCAACGTTCAATAGGGAATGTTGAAAATTTTTGTCCACGGTGTACCCTCATACACACGAAAACTGCTCTGATGTTTTAATTACGGACATCATAATATTAAAACTTTGGAAACTTGAGAACTACTTAATGGAGATCAAAGATTAACTTAAATAAGCCATTAATTTTATGCATATTTTTATAAAATAGTGTACTACACTATTGGCAACAAAGAAGTAGTTTGTTGTTAAAATTCCTTCCCGGGCTGTTTGGCCAAGGTCCAATGTTTTATTTATCACGAAACATTTTCTTTTTCTTTTTTCACACATTATTGTCAGCAAGGAAATTAGAATTTACAAAACAACCTTATGCTATACTAAAATCTTACACAGACAAAAAAACCTTTACTTGACCAGAAA
The DNA here is from genome assembly GCA_034769895.1 of Magicicada septendecula. Lineage (NCBI taxonomy): Eukaryota > Metazoa > Arthropoda > Insecta > Hemiptera > Cicadidae > Magicicada > Magicicada septendecula. The sequence continues at coordinate 489,283,891 of CM068370.1, read as the reverse complement.
AAACAAAACTGATTAAACTAACAGCTAAAAAACTGCTGTTTAAGGGGTCTTCCGAAAGTACATAAACAGAACACTCCAATTAGACCATTAGTTAATTTTACAACTGCCCCCGGTTATAAAATAGCTAAAACCTTAGTAAAAATCATCAGAGAGCACACCAACTTAGAAAATAATCGGAGTGTTAAAAGCTATAAGGATTTTATCAAAAATATAAACCACGTTACAATTCAACCAAACTACAAACTAGTATCATTCGACATAGTAGATTTATACACTAATGTGCCTATTGATGAAACTTTAACTTTACTCAGGCATAATTTAATGAATAAAGGTTCTTTAGAAATACAGAAAGTTAACCAACTGATGATGATACTAAAAACCATTCTTCATCAAAACTATTTTTCATTTGAAAATGCATATTATAAACAGGATGAAGGACTTGCCATGGGATCTCCACTTTCTGGCATCCTGGCGGACCTATATCTAAACCATTTAGAAAATACAAAAATTTTAAAAGATAATTATTTCGCCAGTAAAATCATCCATTACTCCAGATATGTAGATGATACCTTTATTATTTTTAACGGGAATGCCAGACAAATAGAATTATTTAAAAATTACCTAAACAAAATTCATAACAAATTAAAATTTACTATGGAGATCGAAAACAACAAAAGTATCAATTTTTTAGACCTCACTGTATTACACAACGGGAATAATTTAAAATACAAAATCTTTAGAAAACACACTAGTACTGACACAGTAATATACTATGATTCATATCATCCCGTTACACAAAAAATGGCAGTGTTTAACAGTCTTGTCAACAGACTTTTAAATGTTCCCCTCGAAAAGGAGGACTACTTAAATGAGGTTAGCACTATCAAACAAATAGCAATAAATAACGGGTATAAATCTACAATAGTTGACAAAATAATAAATAGGCATAGGAAACGTTTAGAAAATAAAAATTCAAACTCTATAAAAGCAAGTAACAAAAATTATAAATATCTTTCGGCTAATTTCACAGGTATTATGCCAAATATTTTAAGACCCGTTCTTAAAGATAATAACTATATTTTATCATTTAAAACAAATAATAATTTAGGAAATTATTTCAAAAACAAAAACAAATTACCATTAAAAAAGCAATGTGGTGTATATAAAATAAAATGTGATGATTGTGATGCGTTCTATATCGGTCAATCTGGCAGATGTTTTTATAAAAGATTTCTAGAACATATTCCTAAGCCAAGTAATAATAAGTCCAACTTTGCACAACATTTAATATCAAGCGGACATAAATATACGAACTTCGAAGAAAATTTAACAGCGTTGCATATTTGTAAAAAGGGTAGACGGATGGATAGTCTGGAGGAATTTGAAATTTATAAAGCTTTAAAAGATAGTAACACCAAAAACAGTTTATTAAATGACCAGGTAAATTTTGCGTCAAATTACCTGTTCGACACTGCAATCAGTTTGTCTTAATCTTTGACCAGTCGCGTGACAATCGCGGTTGCGGGTGAACGCATGCGGGAGCTCCAGCCGTGGTTAGCAAAACTTATTACATGCGATTTATAATTTATTTTATTTATTTTGACTTGACCAGTATCATGGTCGTGATTTTAATATTTTAATTTATTAATTATGTATCTGAGGATGGGACTTAGTCCCGAAACGCGTCATCAGTGACGAAACTGTGTATCGCTAAAGTGGATATTAAGGTAATTATATATCATAAAAAACTGCGTTGTCGTACAATGCGTTCTAATGACGTTATATAAAATTATACCTCTTGGATTAGCTAATCTCGAACTCCATTGCGGGTGTTTTGCATTGAAGTCACCTCCCACCATAAAACGTGCACCAAGAGTTCTAAGAAAGGAGCTGAAGTCAGTTTCATTGATTCAGTGTTTTGGGGGACAGTAGACTGCAGAAACAATTAGAGGGCCTCTTTGATCTTCAATTAAAGCGTTTGTCGCCTGTAGGTGAGCAGTTTTGACTTTAGAGAAGAGATAATGTTTCACATTGTTTCGGATTAACAGAGCGGTTCCGCCACGAGCTGTACCGTCAGGATGTTGGGTATCATAAACAGTAAATCCTGGAATCCTAATATGGCTTCTGTCTGTGAAATGTGTCTCAGATATAAGCATTACGTCTAACCTGTTGTCAGGCTACGTCTAATTGTTTCGATTACACGATAATATACTAAAAACACAAGGGGCTGTTATCTTGTTATATGTAACAGAACGTTGTTTGAAGTATGAAATTTATACTCATTTTTTGTGTAAACGAAACAAACAAGCCTTGTTTCTAACTCATTAAACAACCGCATATAAAGAAAGATACACGACATGGACTGTTAAGTAAGTGTTTATTCACACATTACATAAGACGTTTTAAAGTCACTTACCCTTCTCCTTGTTTATATGTGTACTAGGTTATCGGCAACAAAGAAGTACTTTGTTGTTAAAATTCCTTCCCGGGCTGTTTGGCCGTAGTCCAACGTTTTCTGCAAAACCAGACGTTTCGGCAGGGCCATCGACTTCCATCACCAGTGAAAATCGAGTGCGATAACGTGAGGTGGTATACGTTAGTGACCACAGTACTGTGGTTAAGGCTGAAGCAGTAAATAGAAAGAAGAAGTTTCTATGGAAATATTTTATTTCGAAAATAATTTTAAACATATATCTTAGAACATGGAAGTCATATATGGTTCTCCATACCGATATTTATTTAATTTCGTCAAACTCATTAAACCAATACAAAACGTAAAAATATTACCTGCCCACTTTTAACTACCCTTTTCATTTATAGATATTTCCTGTACCTTTCTACAGTGGATTATTATGAGCTTCTTTTCAGGTTACTTTATTTATCAAAATTAACTACTGTACTTTAGTCTTGTTAAAACGTAAAACGTTGCATGTAAACTACCCATCTTCCGTAACCGATCTTCACCAAAATCAATAGGCCTTGAGTCCACTACAACTCAGACATACATACAAAAAAATCATTTGATTCTGTTTGAATTTGCGGAAGTTATCGTTTGCCATAGAAAAAATCTACACACAGACACACGGGCACTTAACGGAAAATGACTTTTCTTCATTTGAGGGTAGTACAATCAGAATCAGCCCTTATCTCGAACATGATTTTTTTCGCCATTACTATACTTCCATTTCCTTACGGAACATTAACATAGGCCTAAGTTACACTTTGGTAACTGTAATCTCATAATCTGTTAATTTGGTTGTTTCAGTTTTAATATTTACGCATTTATTTCTTGTTAGCAGCCAATTTAACGTAATGAATAACATAGTTATTAACATTTTAATATTTATTCGTATTGAAAACGGAAAGTGCTTGAAGAAATCCGTTCGAAATTAAGTTGCCCGATGAAGTTATAGAGTCCAGTTCAGGAAATAGTGTGGCCCGCAAGAGAATCTATGTTGGAGGAATCGCGTCGTGCTTATGTTACTGAAAAAAAGTTACTATGCCATATTGGAGCGTATTAACATTGAAAATGTTTATAAGGACGTGTCGCACATTTGCAGCCGATCGCTGGTGCGTTATCGAAAATGGGAACCGGTGAGTTTCCATATAAACTACTTCTTTGTTGTCAATAACGTAGTACACATATAAAACTTCGCTTATGAATGCGACTACATTTAACTTATAATCTGTACATTGGTAAATGAAGAATGAATTCATTGATTGGTGAATGAACATAAATATATATATTTTTTAGATGTATTGAAGCATTTTCAGTGCCCTTCTCTGTGCATTGCATTTGTGCAATGCCTGTACATTTTTTTAAACAAGAAACTATTGTGCTCTAGGATACTAAGTCATAATTCTAAACTAAAAATTTATAAAAGCCTTATAAGACCAGTAGTGACTTTTGGCTGTGAGACATGGACCATGCGGAAGGAAGATGAAGATCTTAAACGCTTTGAAAAAAAATACGAGAATTTTTGGGCCAGTTGTGCAACAAGATGTTACTTGGCGGATCCGCATGAATCTTGTACTTGACAACATTAACAAAGAGCGATAACATAGTAGAGTTTATCAAGTCACAGAGAATTACATGGCTAGGACATATTTATAGAATGGAGAAGACCAGAAATACGAGACCTATCACAGAATGGAAACCCTTGGAGTCTAGGCCCAGAGGAAGACCGAGAAAAAGGTGGATGGAGAGTGGTTGAGGAGGACCTGCGAACCATGGGGGTCAGAGGATGGAGGATTGTTGCTGAGAACAGAAGGGAATGGTGTAGGGTTGTTGAAGAGGCCAAATCTCATAGAGGGATGTAGAGCCAGAGGGAGAGGAAGAAGAAGAAGAAGACGAAGGGGAGGAGGAAGAAGAAAAAGAATAAGAAGAAGGAAAAAGAAAAAGAAGAAGAAGAAGAAGAAGAAGAAGAAGAAGAAGAAAAAGAAGAAGAAGAAGAAGAAGAAGAAGAAGAAGAAGAAGAAGAAGAAGAAACTATATCATATTTTGTTTTTTAAGGAAGTAAATTATATTTCCTTGTTTAATATATGGTGCTACTACACTGTCGGTACCGATTCGATTTCTATCGGGGTCATCTGATTTAGATACGACCATACCCCTTCGCGAGACGATGGCAAACCAGAGAGAGGTATCCTGCCTAGTATAAGCCCTCCGCAATAATGGCGTTTGGATCCGGCGTTAAGCTGTAGGTTCCGTATGTCTGTGAGAGACACTGTAACACACGCACCATGGGTATATGCGGGGAAGGTACAAGCCAGTCAAATGGAGCCGGGGTTGAGAAGAGAATATTATGTGGATTTATGTGATTGCTGAAAAATAATACGCAATATCCCACTAAATGTTTTTATCGAAAGAATTCTCTATCGCATTGGCGTAAATGTGAAACAAAAATGAAATTTATATAGTCTTTCATTTCGTCCGTTTACATTGACAAGTTGTTACTTATATAAAGTAAATTACCATAAGACTAAATAATTGTGATTTTGTTGATTTTTTCGTAATGAATTATGGCTTCTAAAACTGTATTATTTGTCAGATATTTTTGAAAAATTGAACGATTTAAACATGCCACTTCAAGGAAATGATTTTAACATTTACGGTAAAATATAAAATTACAAGATTTGTTAAAAAAAGTGAACATATGGAAAAATGGAGTGGAAAATGGATCATGTTTAGAAATGTTTACAGCTGTAGATTCTTTTATAATCGAAAATAACCCTTTCAAAGACTTAATTCTAAAAGTTATAACTGATCATTTTATGTGTCTGGAGAGACAATTTCAAAATACTTTTCTTCAAATTTTGATGTTAAAAGAAAATTGAGTCCATAAACCATACTCAATTGAAGTGATTAATTTCAGCCATTTACCACTACACGCCCAAGAAGAATTTGCCGAGTTGTCGAGCGAGACAGGTTTAAAACTTGAGTTTTCCAAAAAATCGTTAAATGAATTTTGGCTCGGGATTTCCAACGCTTTCCGAAATGGCCCTAAACATACTTCAACCGATTTTGTACAATGTATTTACGCGAAGCGGCATTTTCAGCATTAACGTTTGTAAAATAAAAAAATCAGTCAATTCTGCAAAACGTTGAAGAAGCTCTACGTCCTGCAGTATCAAATATTCATCCAACATTTAAGTGTTTATGTAAAAGTAAACAATTGCACCCAGCTCATTAGTATGAATGTCTGTAATACGTGGTAAAATTATAGTCGTATGTATAACAAAGAGGGTGGACTCCAAGGAGGGTGTGACGCGAACATATGCTTTCATAGAAGAGAACCAGCCTCTCCACCACAACTTCACTCCACCTACATTTCGGTGGGCCTTGTTACGCCGAGGTTGTGGTAACCAATTCATACTGCGGAGTGGATCGGTAAGCAAACGAGAGATGGGGGTTCTGTCAGGGTAGTCTGGGGGTATACTGGGCCGTGGGCTGGCAGGATGGTGCACATCGGCAGCGGGGTGTGAATCTAGTGTGGAGGCGGAGGAGGCTATAACAGACCAACGGCTGCACACATGGGCTAAGTTAGCCTACTGCGACTGGGCAGAGAGAGCTCGTCAGCTTGTGACGATTTTAAATATATCGAAAATCGCACAAATTAAAATTTTTAATTTTAATAAGTAAGAGTATCATACACCCTTACCTATACCCAGATTCCTGAATCAACTTGAAACTGTCCAGTACCAACACGCCAAGAAAGGTATTAAGTAAAGAATAATAATAATAATTATTTTAATGATTGAAAATGCGACTATATAAATAAAGAAATCCCTAAGTCATAATAAAGTAAACATAAAGTATTTACATTCTAATTAATGAATAATTAATAATATATAAAGTACGAACTATTTTCTTAGTGCGTAAATACGCACCAGCTTACTGAGCCCTCGCCCCTAAACTATACGCGCATTCGCCAGTAGAACTTCGTCATGAAAAGATGTGAGTTTTGGTGTTGTGTACATACACGTAAGTGTATGTCCTTAAAAGTATATCCAGCGTGAGATGGTTTTATTGTGAATAATGTAGTGTGTAGAGTTAGTGAGAATACATACAGAAAGAAAAAGGTAGCCAACACATCTCTTTTTAAAATATAAAATGTAAGTGTAAGATAGGTAACTACTAGACTTTAGTACTGCAAAGTGAGAACTATAATTAAAATAAAAAAAATGTGAACTACAAAGTCTGGACCAAGGAAAGTGAAACTACAACAGTTAGAAACTTCAAGTAAACAACCGATCTTCGAGAGCAGAAATAATCAACCCGATGTAGATTCACCAGGAACAACGTACTCCACCCTTAGAAGACGACAGGAGATGCCCCAAGGATACAACAACAACCTCATATGAAATTCAGGTGATATCAAACCACAACATTTGTAAATTTCGCCTTAATAAAAGAAGTAACAAAGAACTTTAAAGAACTTTAGCAATGTAAAGAACAAATTATCAGATTTGTAAATTTTGTAACTTTGTAATGAAGTAATAGTAACCGCAATGTATAGATAAATGTAAGATAATAATGTAGAGTATCACCAATATTATTCTTCCAATAATATGGTTGAAGTTTGGTAAATTAATTATTTTGAGAAAGTTGAGACCCGGATCCGTGGTATTAAAACTAACATCTATATGAATAAATTTTGAGATAAAACGAATAATATACTTAAGATCTTTGAAGCAGTAAAAGCAGAATTTACTAAAATAACTTTTCTTTAAAATCAAGCATAATATTTGAATAGCATGTTTGAATAGAGATGTTTTCGCTAACACCTAGTGAGTGAATAAATTTATGCAAACCTTGTCAATTTCCTATATCATAATTGTTTTGTAATTTGTTGGTAAGTATTTTTACTAACAACGGCAGCTAGTTTAATTTACTGGTAAAGAATTGAACTAGTTCCCGACTTTTGTGTTGTCTTAACAAGGGAGACGGCACAAAATTGCGCCACTCTGCTTTGTAAAAAAAAATTGTGTATTGTGCTGTTGTTTTAATAATTAATTGTGTACAGAGTGTCACATACACAAAATTGCACCATTACTACTTTAAAGCAAGAAATAATTATGTTGTTGTTGTTGTGTCATTTTATAATTCGTTAACGATAACTAGGACAAACATAAATTTATTCACTCTGAAATAAACAAAAAATAAATGAGTAAAATTTTAATTATATTATAATAATATTGGTATCGCTAGTTTGCCGTATTAAGCAAGTCATAGCTGGTAAGTATTCAATTCTAAACCAGTCGGTTCATGTTAAATACGTGTTGTGGAATGTAAACTCTCCCCTTTGTAAACACCCTTCTCATTCATAACCCCTCCTCCCCATAAGAAAACAAAACCATATTAGACAAGCTCTTTCCTGTTTTGTATTGTCCTGAATTACCACCCTACGCAACTCGACGACACCCCAAAACAGCTGACTCTTTGTGCTGTTGTTAAAGCAATGAACTTTTCGTATATGAAATTTCTCTCTACGATACAATGGTATTATCGTTTTGTTTTGATTAATTATATATGTCAATACTGAGAATTTAATTGTTGTGAGATAAGTTATGTTGATTAATTAAGATAAGATTGCATATGAAAGCTTAATATGAAATAAGATATATATGTATATGTGTTTAAATGAATTAACGTTAACTATGTTAAACATTGAGAAAACGAATTAAAGTAAGTGACATAAGATTTGTCGTTCGTAATACGTCGTGTATTTAAAGTTGTTATTATCAAAAATGGCTCAATTTAACCCCGATTTGTTGTTGAAAGACGAATTAAGCTATGAAGCATTATTGCGTGGTCTTCCCTACTCTAATGTAACTGTCGCGGAACTTCGCAAGACGTTACCTGAAAATAAACCGGACAAACCCTCACTAGTAAATCATTTGAGTGTTTTAGATTTTGAATACGAAAAGGAAACGTGTTATCATAAGTATACGGAACTAACTTCGTACGCACAAACCCTGCGTGATGAAAAATCTCCCGCAGTAATTTTACGAACCACCCAAAGAATCGAGCATCTAACCCGCCGTATCACCAATTTGTTGAACTGGCCAGGTGATAAAGATACCCCTCATGATGTACAAAAATTCGCCGAGGAAGCATTACAACAATTACCTGAGATAATGCGCGAATTACATCGACGATCCGAATCGTTTAGATTAGACAAAATTGAAGAAGCTATGACGAAATTAAATATTTCACCTACCCAATCCCCGACTCAAGAACAGCCAAACGGTACTGCAAAATTCAGATTCTGCAGGAATCAAATATAAATCCATTCAAGGAACGGTTAACTGATAGTCAAGTAAATATTCAAACAGTAAACGTTACGTCACTCCCTAATGAACTAGAAAATATGACCCGTACCTACGATTTATCTTCTCACTTGCGGACTAATCAATCTGCGAAAAAACCTAGAGTGATGAGCCAAATAAATCTAACTCCCGAGCTCTATGGAAAGATAACCCACCCTGTAGAAAGTATTTTGTCTGACATACCAATTACTGATGGGCTGAATATTACAAAGCTGCTTGATTTTATCAAACACATCTTACAAATAAAGGAACTGCAACAACTAAGAGATAACCAGATTTTGCAAGTAATTTTACCTAAGTGTAGACCTCCATTAAAAGATAGAGTATTAGAATCTCTAAGGTATAATCAATCGGTAGAAGAACTTCACACCACACTAATAAGACATTTCATTCCCGCCGGTATCTATGAAGAATTAAAGCGAAACTTAGTACTTCGTGCACAAGGCACATACGAGAGACTAGCTCATTATATTTCTGAGGTAAGAGAATCTGCTTTATTGCTACAAGTTAAATGGAGTGAACAACAGTTAGTAGACACTATCTTAGTAGGACTATCCCCCGAGGAGCGATCTCGCCTAGCACTCGTGAAGCGACCTACCACTTTCACCGAACTAGAACTATGTTGTATACATTCGTCCGACGTCTGGTATTCTGACCAGAATAGAAGTGTTTCTATGTCCCAGAGTCAACACAGACATTCATTCCAAACTAGACCAATTGGAAATGATACCCGAAACTACCGCGATAAGCGATTCGTAAGTACACATAAAACCCAAAACTATTCCCATGTAACATACTCCAAACCAAAACCCCGACAACCTACGAGCGAAGTAAATGAGAAAAGAAGATGTTATAACTGTGGAAAGGCCGGTCATATTAGCAAGTTATGTAAACAAAAGCGCTATCAACAGAAAACCGACCAATCAAAAAATGTGTGAAGCTGGAAGACCGAAAATCCTACGTCTTCCGAAGCACCAGAAGGAAAGGTAACAACAATACTAAGCGTCAAATAAAGATAAATAAAAATAAACGCAGAGACCCTTATTTAACAAGATTTATCGAGAAGTGCAACTCTATTGGTGCATGTAAAACAAGTATATGCCAACTACCCTATGTACAGATAGACCTTGGAGCAACGAAAACCCTTGGTTTAATTGATTCCGGATCTACCCGTAGTATAATTAGTAAACAGTTAGCCACCTTATTAGCTAATCATAATCTGATTAAACGTAGCCAAATGGTGAACATAAAGTGTACCACCGCAAATAAACAAAATCTAAAGATATCGCACAGTATTACGGTGAAATTAAAAATAAAGAATTTTACTTGGTATATTCCCCTACTAGTAGCTGAAGAGTTAGGACAAAACTTAATATTAGGCGCGGATTTTATAAGAAAAACTGCCTTAATCCTTGATATATATGCAAAACAATATTTCTTCAGATTTGATCGTACTCGAAAATATCAGTTTGACTCCGAAATAAGTAACGACGCTATTTGTGAAACCGCAACTATTCATTCAGAGCATCATGAATCGAGTCTGAGTCATTTAAAAGGAAATGAGAGACTAAGAATCCAAAAGTTAATAAAAGAATTTTCTGCTCTACTCACCCCCAAGTTAGGATTAACCCATTTAATCGAATATAAAATAAATCTTAGTGACAACAAGGTAATACGACTGCACCCATACAAATTACCTCCGCCCAAGATGGAAATCATGAGAAACCACATTAACAAACTCCTTGATCAGCACGTCATTGAACCCTCAACATCTCCATACTCATCACCTGCATTCCTAGTACCAAAAGGAACTGACAAACATAGACTAGTCGTGGATTATAGACAACTAAATAAGAGTATAGAATTTGAATCGATACCACTGCCCGACATACACAGTGCGTTTCACTATTTTACAAGAGCGAAAATCTTCACCATAATGGATCTCAACCAAGCATTCCATCAAATCCCACTAGCTGAGGAATCAAAACATTTAACTGCTTTTGCTGTCCCATTTAATCTATATCAATTTACGAGAGTACCATTCGGTATATCACAAGGAAGTTCAGTATGCAGCCGACTGTTAGAAAAAATTTTCCATGACGTTAAATTTAAATTTGTATATCATTATCTTGACGATATACTAGTATATAGTGAGTCAATGGATCAACATATTGATCACTTGCGTGAAGTATTATCCAGGTTAAAGAAAGCCGGACTGACCGTAAACCCGAGTAAAGTTAATTTCGCAGTAAAACAATTCTCCTTCTTAGGTCACATAGTATCAGCCGAAGGTAAGGTTACCATCGATCCCGAACGTACACGCGCAATCCGAGAATTTTTACCTCCCAGAGACGTCAAAGGTATAGCTCGATTTTTAGGTATGATTAATTATTTTCATAAGTACATACCCCACTTAGCGGATATAGCAGCCCCATTGAATGCCTTAAGAAAGAAAGGAACGAAATTCGAGTGGACTACTCAACATCAAGAAGCGTTTGAAATACTTAAAGAAAGCATTATATCCCCACCTGTATTACAGTTAGCGGATTTCAGTAAACCATTTATCGTACAGACCGATAGTTCAAGTGTAGCATTAGGAGCCGTAATATACCAGGAAATAAATAATACTAGACTCCCGATCAGCTATGCATCCCGTACGTTGACCGAACAAGAAAGGAAGTTCTCAGCCTACGAACTTGAATGTTTAGCCGTAGTATTCGCCTTTGATAAATTCAAACCATTTTTGGAACACAAAGAATTTCTACTAGAAACCGATAATCAAGCTTTACCATGGTTATTGAATCACCCAAAACAGTTAGGTCGTATCGGAAGATGGGTGTTAAGATTAAATTGCTACAAGTTCAAAGTGCAACATATTCGTGGTACTCAAAATGTAGTAGCCGATACTCTATCCCGCATGTTCCAACTACCCAATACAAGATCTGGAGAAGACAATATTGAAACCACTACCGTTAATACACTAATTACTAACTTTCCCCTTGCATTTAAGGATATAGCATATCACCAACAACAAGATCCGAAATTGTGCAAAATAATCGAACAAATAGAAAAAGGAAATAACTCTGACAAATATATCTTGAGTAAAAGAGTACTTTGTTTTAAAAAGGCAAACGGAAAATTACTGAGAATAATCATCCCGGAAATAATCAAACCCATGTTAATGGAGTACTACCATTCATCGACAATTGGAGCTCATATGGGAATTAGGAAAACTATACATCGTATTCGCAAGGAATACCACTGGGAAAACATGAACAGTGAAATAAAAAAGTTCGTGAAAGAATGCGAAATTTGTGCCCTGAGCAAACCAGCAAGAACCAGTCAAGTCGGAAAATTAATCTCCGAAATACCTACCACTCCCTTCTCGAAAATATACATAGACTATTCTGGACCTTATCCCCGCTCTAAATCCGGAAATACTATGCTGTTAATTTGTGTAGACTCATTCACTAAATTCGTGTGGATGTATCCTATGCGTCGTGCATTAGCATCTACGACAATTAAAATTCTACAAGAACGACTATTTAAAGACTATGGTACACCTTTAAGCTTAATATCTGACAATGGACCCCAGTTTAAGTCGAAAGAATTTAACGACATGTGTTTTAAATTAGGTATAAATCATATTACCGTGACCGAGTACAGACCGCAAGGAAATATAGCAGAAAGATACTTGCGTAACTTAAAATCAGCATTAATATCTTATCATGCTAAAGACCAGACAACCTGGGATCAAAATATTTCGTGGATACAATTTGCATTCAATTCAGCGTATCATGAAGGTCATAAATCAACACCATTTGATTTACTGTACAAGTACAAACCCAACCATCCTTTAACCACAAAGTGGAAAATCAATGAGTTATTACCCCGCGACGTGAATGGGAATAACATACGAAAAATATGGAACGAAGCTCGTGCAAATTTGAGAGCGAATTTACAAAAATCAAGGAAGTATCATGAGCATAATAATAGGCAAATAAAGTATAAAATAGGTGATTTAGTAATGTATAAAACTCATCCTATGAGTAAAGCAGTTGATAGGACCACTTCGAAACTATCATATCGATGGTGTGGCTCCTACCAAATTCATAAATTCATCATCCCCGTTACTGTAGCTCTTTATGAACCCAATACAGAAAATTACGTTCGCAGAAGCCATCTGTCTCAAATAAAAAAATGTTTTACGTGTCAAAATACAGAAGAAAGACTACGAGAAAGATAGAAAACCTAGAATACTATCTAAGTATTAAGAATAAAATATGTTGTATATACTTATACCGAAATAGGATAAGATTGTGCAACATCCTATACTATAAGTGAGTATAAACTCAAAACCCCCTCGTACGAATACTAGCGAGGCCTGATCAACCTTAGCTAATGTCCTGCGAGAATGATATTATACATGAGAAATCTGATGACAATGATAATGAAGATGAAGAGAGAGAAAGAAAGAAAGAAAAATAATCCTTAGCGCTGTAAACTAAAAGTAATTCTATTGTTCTGACAATACGTGATTATTATTAGTAACAGACTCATGAGTATAACTCCGTAAAACGAGTGACCAATTAAAAAAAAAACCGGTAGTAGATGTAAGAATTAAAATAAGGTAGATTTACGTTTTGTGTATTTTATATAGTAGATGTAGTAGAATTTAGATGTGACATAAGTGTAAGATAATCAATTGATGAATAGAAATAAGCTGAGAGAGAGAAATTTCAGTATGAAATTTTGTGTCCAAATATAAGTGTTTATTAGATTTTCTATTATTATTCCACCCCCCCGTTTTTCATAGTTAAGTGCAGGAAGATGTGACGATTTTAAATATATCGAAAATCGCACAAATTAAAATTTTTAATTTTAATAAGTAAGAGTATCATACACCCTTACCTATACCCAGATTCCTGAATCAACTTGAAACTGTCCAGTACCAACACGCCAAGAAAGGTATTAAGTAAAGAATAATAATAATAATTATTTTAATGATTGAAAATTCGACTATATAAATAAAGAAATCCCTAAGTCATAATAAAGTAAACATAAAGTATTTACATTCTAATTAATGAATAATTAATAATATATAAAGTACGAACTATTTTCTTAGTGCGTAAATACGCACCAGCTTACTGAGCCCTCGCCCCTAAACTATACGCGCATTCGCCAGTAGAACTTCGTCATGAAAAGATGTGAGTTTTGGTGTTGTGTACATACACGTAAGTGTATGTCCTTAAAAGTATATCCAGCGTGAGATGGTTTTATTGTGAATAATGTAGTGTGTAGAGTTAGTGAGAATACATACAGAAAGAAAAAGGTAGCCAACACATCTCTTTTTAAAATATAAAATGTAAGTGTAAGATAGGTAACTACTAGACTTTAGTACTGCAAAGTGAGAACTATAATTAAAATAAAAAAAATGTGAACTACAAAGTCTGGACCAAGGAAAGTGAAACTACAACAGTTAGAAACTTCAAGTAAACAACCGATCTTCGAGAGCAGAAATAATCAACCCGATGTAGATTCACCAGGAACAACGTACTCCACCCTTAGAAGACGACAGGAGATGCCCCAAGGATACAACAACAACCTCATATGAAATTCAGGTGATATCAAACCACAACATTTGTAAATTTCGCCTTAATAAAAGAAGTAACAAAGAACTTTAAAGAACTTTAGCAATGTAAAGAACAAATTATCAGATTTGTAAATTTTGTAACTTTGTAATGAAGTAATAGTAACCGCAATGTATAGATAAATGTAAGATAATAATGTAGAGTGTCACCAATATTATTCTTCCAATAATATGGTTGAAGTTTGGTAAATTAATTATTTTGAGAAAGTTGAGACCCGGATCCGTGGTATTAAAACTAACATCTATATGAATAAATTTTGAGATAAAACGAATAATATACTTAAGATCTTTGAAGCAGTAAAAGCAGAATTTACTAAAATAACTTTTCTTTAAAATCAAGCATAATATTTGAATAGCAATAAAGAGATGTTTTCGCTAACACCTAGTGAGTGAATAAATTTATGCAAACCTTGTCAATTTCCTATATCATAATTGTTTTGTAATTTGTTGGTAAGTATTTTTACTAACAACGGCAGCTAGTTTAATTTACTGGTAAAGAATTGAACTAGTTCCCGACTTTTGTGTTGTCTTAACAAGGGAGACGGCACAAGCTGAGGTGAAATCGACTCTCTAGGGGAAGAGCACCGTGAAATCAAAGTTCCTGGTCCTCCAGGTTGGGGGGTTTGGATCGGAGAATTCACATATCCCATCTGTGAAACTCTTTTATGTGCAGAAACCTAAAAAAAGGAGAACTTGACCTTGACTCATGGGTTGTTGGGCTGCTGAAGAAGAAGGTGTATACCAAAGAATTGTTTTTGAATAAATTTACTTTATGATTTATTATCAGCAAATGTTTTATTTCGTATTCCTAGTTTATATATCTTTATACCAAGGGTCGCGAAAATATTTGCTCGGCTAGAAGGGGTCGGTAAGTGGAAAAGTTTGAGAAGCTCTGCGATAGGCGAACAAACGAATAACCTGCACTACGTGTTTGGAAGTATTATCCGAGTGATTAGTACAGTGACTACTTTGTATCATTAAAATAATTTATCTGTACACAGTGTACAACACACGCACGCACGAGCTACGCGTACGATTAAGATAAATTTTATTTCTGTATAGTTTCCTTTTAAATTCTAATATTCTGCAACAACGTGTACACTTTGTGTGTGGTAGTAGTGTACGATAACCGATGTAAGACGTTTGTATCAGTATTACAGTAGTAACTTTCTTTATAGCAAGAGAATACCAATATATATATATATATATATATATATTTTTTTTCTTGAAATGTAATTGTAAACACCAGATTGTCTATTACACTAGATGGGTTGTTATGGGATCAGCTGATAGTAATTAACCTCTAGCTGACGGTAGGGGTCACCACACTGCAACCCGAGCCCAGATCAATGTTTGTATGTGATTGTGGAAAAATAAAGCAGAAAGAGAGTGAGTGAGCGAGAGAGTGCGAGAGTGGGTAAGAGTGGGGGGAGGTGAAAGTATAAAATAAAGACTTCGTGTTGTTTACTTACAAAGCGGTTAAATGCCAATTTTTTTGTTTTGCCTACGCGTCGCTGTACTTTTGTGTTTGATTTCATCATCTGGCTCGTAAACTTTCGTCGTTCTCGTTAACAACACCGTTATCCGACAACACACGTCGTTTCATTTCTCTTAAAAGCAAACCTTTCGCTCGTACTACGATGAGACATCGTCAGTGATTAGACTAAGACTGAGCGCAAAGTCTTGACCCACCCGTATTTATATTCAGTAACCCCACCTACAGTGATACAAACAAGCCTATAATCATTTAAAAAAAAAATCCTTTTCCATCCAACAGCCTCCAAAAAATTACAATAAATTATTTTAGAAATTAAAAACATAGTGTTATTAAATTCAGTTCTTTATCAGTAGAACCAGAATCTTGGCGTTTTCTTAATTTTGCAAATAAAATACGACGGAGTCGTATTTTGCAAACTTCTTCAACTTGTTTCAGTTGGGGTTTTTTAATTTAGCAGAAATCTATGGAAAATTAACTAATGGAATTGTCCACATACGTGATTATCCGGTCGTTTTAATGAATGTAGTCCACTTTAGCAACATATATAACAAGGGCCTGACTTAAGGTTTTAGCATCCTAGGCTGATGAATTTATTGCACCCCCCCCATCATTCCAACCTCTCGAACAACGTGTGATACGTACGATTTACTTATAAGTTACAGGCTTCTTATTATTTAGGAACATGTGAGATGTATAAATAAAAACACAAAAATTCCTGGACCCCACCAGGAAGAAGGGAAAGAGGAAGACCACGTATCACCTGGATAGAAGAAATTCAGACTAAATTAAGGGAACCGGAAATTAAAGAAGATCTTTGGATGTACAAGCAGCAGTGGAAGATGAGAATTCAATCACTTCTGTAATCTTTGGTTCCGGAAAATGTGTAAACGTTGTACAGCCGGAATAATAATAATAAGTTCTTTCGCCCCCCCCCCAAAAGCTTGCGCCCTAGGCTACAACCTACTCAGCGTAATGGTAAATCAGGCCCTGTGTATAACAACTGTCTGATTTACAATCAAACTGTTTATTATAACAGAATCGTTTTTACACGTTTATATAAAATTGAAAACTGTCTCGCCGGCTTGTTAACTGTTCACTTATGAATTTTATTTGTTCGTATTTAAGCACAGTAAAATTTGAAAAAATAATTACAAACTGATGGGTAGTCTTCCTTATCCCTGCGACCTTGTTACAGTAACACGAAAATTAAACTGAACGTCCTTCACTGCCCTCGGGTAAACGTCCTGTGAAGCAACAAGACTAACGCAATGATTGTTCCTAAAAAATCGATTACCGTTATCATTCGACTACGCAGCGGCTCGGCTGGATCGCTGAACCGCTTCCAATTCATTAATTTGATAATCGTTCGTATCGTGTGAACTGTTTTGGCAACGAGGACAGCCGTCACGGATTACCAATTAGTGAACATTACGTAAATTGCCTTATCGTCAGTGATGAACGTATTTAAAATTATAGTAAAAATATTTTTATAAGCTACTGCTACTGCTGCTACTACTACTACTACTACTACTAGTGCAACTACTACTACTACTACTACTACTACTACTACTACTACTACTACTATTACTACTACTACTACTACTACTACTACTACTACTTCAATTCGATTGGACTACACCATGCATCGCTTCTCGCACCTTTTTCCTTCTTCTTCTATTGTGCCATTTATTCTATTGCATGTAGGCCTATCATCTATCTCGTATTGCTTGCATCAGTCCAACATACCAGGAAAATCGGTGTCTAATTGCTTTGAGACGGTGTCCAGTACCACTTTAGATGGTTATCACTCCGTCATAGCTGAGCGGATGCGCGTCAGAGATGTCCCTTGGGTTACAAGTACCGAGCTACCGGTAGGAGTTCCTGCCTTGTGGTCCGGTTCAGAACGGAATATTTATGATAATTTAAGGGCCGTTACAACGGCGTGCTCGCAGTAGGCCGTTCTAGTACAGTATTTGCCGAGGCTGTTTCCAAGAACCAGCTGGTCATGGACGGTAAGGCTATGAGGGGTTTGTCTGGATCCTTGCCGTTAGGGCGTAAAATCTACGCGCAAGACGCCGCACGGTGTCATCCAAAAAGCGGACTGCGAGTCCACTTCTCAAAAGACGGGAAGGGAACCGATAGTGGAGTTTGGCCGCTAGCTGAAGCCTTCTGTCGAGAACGCTTGCAGCTTTTTAGACAGCCATCTGTCATTTGCCACCTCTTTAGGCGCCCGTGCCATTTTAAACGTTGCTCAACACGATTCTGCCCAGAATATTTAGTGTGGCGTCCGGAGAGGTGTGGGACGTCCTAAGAAGCGTTGGAGGGATCAGCTCTAGTCTATCTGCTTGGGACCGGAATAAACCATTTTTGGTTCAATCCTTGCCGAAGAAAACACTCATTCAACAATGACGTGATGTTTAAGCTACAAAAGTTCAACCATACGTGCGGCAGCATCAGGAGAACACTAAAATCAACGAGTAAAGAAACATGCCTGAGGTTCTACAAGGCGATGCCCCCCCCCCACACTTCTCTGTGGGCCTGAGAATTGGACTTGAACGAAATCCCAGGCCAGTCGCATTGAAGCCGCCGAGATGAGATTTCTCGGGCACGTGTCAGGATATACTCTACAAGGTCGCAAAAGCAATGGTTATGTCGGGCACGTGTCAGGATATACTCTCCAAGGTCGCAATAGCAACGGTTATGTCGGGCACGTGTCAGGATATACTCTCCAAGGTCGCAATAGCAACGGTTATGTAGGGCACGTGTCAGGATATACTCTCCAAGGTCGCAAAAGCAATGGTTATGTAGGGCACGTGTCAGGATATACTCTCCAAGGTCGCAAAAGCAATGGTTATGTAGGGCACGTGTCAGGATATACTCTCCAAGGTCGCAATTTATTAAAATAGTTTTATTAAAATGAGGTTGTTCTTTTAAATTTGTACACAGTAATATTGGATTATTTAATTACAGTATTTAAAGCCCGTTGATTTTAAAGACGTTTGGATTTTAATAGAAGTATGTAATAATGGCGCATGAGTACTGCTAGTTTCGCTAAAAGAACAATTAACGGTGCTTGTTGTTCTTTAGCGTTTTTTATCACTAAAAAAGTGTAAATTACAGTACAGTACTATGTGCCCGATGTATCCGATTTTCGTTTAACCGAATCACCCTTGGTCCAAAATTATTCGGTTAAACAAGACTGTAGTGTATTAATTAAAAAGCCGATGAAAGTATTAAAATAAAATGTGTTCAGGTAGTTTTACCAACTATGTACAATTACGTCCACAACAAGGTATTGGATTGTTATAAGACATTAAAAAAAATTTTATTTTCTATCGTAGATATATTATTATGTTTAAAATATTAACGAGACAAATGATTATAATTTTTGTAAAATTAACTGATGAAAATTTAACTTGTGTGTGTGTGTGTGTGTGTGTTTTGCCTTCGCAATTATATTTCATGGCATAAATTTTACCTGTAAAAAATGATACTGTTGCTGGCAAATAGTATTTAAAAATAAGATACGCAATTTAAATAAAAAGAATATAAAACACGATTAATGATTGAGTTTAGCAACTGCAACGTTTCTGCATTAAGGTCGAATAGCTTAACACAAGTGGGAGGAGTATGTTCAACCATACGTGCGGGACCATCAGGAGAACACTAAAATCAACGAGCAAAGAAACACGCCTGAAGTTCTACAGGGTAACAACCCCCCCCACCTTACCTTCCTCACCCTCTATGGGACTGAGAATCCCACATCAATCTTATTCAAGCGGCTTAAATGAGATATCGCAGGCACGAGGCAGGGTGTATTCTCCAAGACTGTAGGAGAAATGCAGGTATGCGGCAGGAACTGAATATTGTCAGTATAATCGGCAGGGTTGCCCAATACCGGCTAAAATGGTTGGAACACGTTAACCGAATGGCTGACAGCCGCATCCCAAACAACTATTGAATTATAAACCGAAGACACGGAGAGGTGTAGGACGTCCGAATAAACGTTGGAATGATCAGCTCTAGTCTATCTGCTTGGGGGGGGGGGATGATGAAAATGATTATGAAAAGTACAGCACAAACGGATAGAAGAGGGACTCTCTTTACCTTTGGTTCCCGAATCAACACTGTAGTTCAGAAAGAACATTTTGTATATTTTAAGTCCGTGCATAGCAATGAATAAAAACTAAGAGACGATTGTACAGCATTGTTTAGTATGTGAAGAGTCAAAGTGCAGCGTATATCTATGATGCTCCACAATGCAATTTTTTGAAAATTATGAGTATTCAGGCCAGACTGATAACAGAAATCTAGAGAATATACTGTACTGTAAAATTACGAAATTCATGAAAAACAGTAACTTATTGTGTTCCCATTATTATTAAAACAAAAATAAAATAAATTGATACTGGTTTGTACTGCTTAATTTAGACTAATCAATGCAATGAATCGTTTACATTTTTGCTTGTAAGATACGGAATAAACAATGAATATGTTCGTTATTTAAATTAGGTGTTTCTGTATTATCGCATCGTTTTCTGTATCGCATTTTCAGTTTTGTCGCTTCTTCTTCTCCTCTTCAAGCATTAAGTTACATAAACCTGTTCCGGCACCCATCTCATCCTCGGACGACCCACGTCTCTTCTACCAGTGGCTTTATAGTTCAGTGCCCTTTTGGCAATCCGTCCTCTGTCATCCTTTGTAGATTTGCAGATCCTCTGTCCTCTGTAAATTGAAATAATTTCATTTATGTCCTTTACTTCGAGTTCTGCTCTGATATCCTCATTCCTTATTCTATCTTGCAATGTATAATTTAAAGTGTTTCGAAGAAACTGCATTTCAGCACTCTGCATCTTGCCGCATTATTTTTTTGTCATGACACACGCCTCACTCGCGTAGATCAACGTGGGTATTGCAATTGTCTTATAAAATTTAATCCGTGTGGTGTGTCTTGTTTTATTTCTAAGATTTCTATGAATCGTACCACAAATATTCCTTTTATTTATCTTCTCTTTTATATCATATTCAGATTCATAGCTTAATGCACAGCCGAGATACATGACACGGCTCACTTGTTCTAAATTGCTGTTGTTTACAATTATCTTAGTCCTCACTGGATATTTACCTTTAAAGGCCATGGTTTCGGTCTTTGTTACTGAAATTGTCAGTGAGTACTCTCTTGCCACTTCTTGTAATTGAAACATAGCACTTTGTAAATCATCCTCATTTTCTTGACGTAAATACATTTGTGCTACAAAATATATTGTGTTTTTATTTACGAGTAGCTAACAGAATACACCAAGCTTCGGCTATACACCACGTGTTTTCTGCCCAAGGGATGTGTTCTTCCAGGCCGTGCTCTCTCTATGCTTTCTACCCTGCACTGGTCTCTTCATTTCCTGACATCGCATCCGTATAATGTCTATCGTCATATCCCTCCCTTCCCATGTACCAGCACCTACAGTGTTACTACCATCACATTACCTCCTGTTTGTCGCATACATTGTTCTAACCAGTTTCTCTTCCTGCCCTTGATAAAGTCAAACATTCTCATTTTTCCTCCTACTCTTTTATGCACCTCCTAATTTGTCTCTCTGCTCTTCCAGGAAGTTCTTTTCATCTCTTTCTATGTCCACATTTTGAAGACATGTAACCTCCTTTACTCATCTTTCCTCGATGTCCGAGTTTACATCCTGTACAAGAGCAAGCCTCTAACAAAACACTGCACCATCCTCTTTTCTGCTATTAATGAACTACAAACATCTCGTGATTTTTGTTAAAATTACAACTAAAATAAAATTAGTTGAACAGGAAAATAATTTCAGCCTTTTCTTCTGGTCACAAAGCATCCACAGTACATTGAGTAAAATGCAGAGTATACGTACAGTCGAAAGTTTGTTATTATATAATTCACATTGTAATTTCTAGTAACTTTATCCATCTGTTGCGAGCCCATTACCGAAGTTTTTAGTCGTGATTAATTTTGTTTCTTTCACATAGGTTAGTAACTTCCAACTAAAACTTCTAACCTGCTTGTCCATCTAAAGATCTTCAATTTCTCGTTCCCTCAATATAGTCTGAATTTCTCCTATCCAGGTGTCTTCCTCTTTTCCTTCTTCCTTGGTGGGGTCCATTCCATAACTCATCTTGGCAATCTTTCCTGTGCCATTCTTTTCGTGTATCCATACCATTGTAATTATTTTGTTTGGACAAGATCAACAATTAAATTTTTCACATTCAATCTGTCCTTAATGACTTCATTACTAATTTTCTCACGTAAACTCTTGCCAAAAGTCCATCTGTGCTGTCATTAATTTTGTTCTTGTGTGTTTATTAGCAGTCCGAACTTCTGAACCGTAATTCATGATACTTCTAACATAGGTTTTAAATATTTTGGTTTTAGTTTCTGCTGTAATTTCCTTATCCCACAGGATTCCATTCATTGTAGATATAGCCACCTTTCCCAAATTAATTCTGGATTGTATTTCTTTGACTTGCTTTCCACTGTCCGTAATTTTCAACCCTAAATACTTGTATTACTCTTTATATGAAATCTTCCCCATGTCTTCCTCCAATATCAAGTCTTTATGAAGGTCACCTATTGCCATGTATTTAGTGTTGATGAATGAAGGCATAATTTTTTAAATAAACAGCAACTCAGTGCCACCGCTAGGGTGCTTGCCGCCCGTGTGCAGTTTTACCTTTGCCGCCCTTCTGAATATACTTTTCAGATCCCTACTTTGCTACACCGTTTAATATTATTTTAATTAAAGTTGATACAGACATAAATAGTAAAATTGACAAAAAATAAATATATTCTTCAAAAACTTATTTAGCTGAGTACTTACATAATATAAGCGAAAGATGCGCTCGTAGAAGTGTTGAGTAATGTTTCTAACGCACCACTTAACTTCTGTTGTTGTTCAATTTTCGTCTTTCTTTTTTGTTTATATTGAAAGCCCGACAACCGTTTCGTTTTTCTGTCAGACATTTTGATGATTTTATAAATATGGCACATCTCAGAATTACACTGCCAGACCGTGACCAAAAACAAGACCGTACTAGGAAACGTACCAACAAATTTCTGTTACTGCTTACAAACTGCTGTTGTTTTGAATTCAAGTTGACAGTTCTAAAAGCGCTCGTTCGTCAAAACAAAACGTACTGTAAATAATTTTTTATCTTATCGGGTAGGTACTTTATAGTTTGCCAGCGTCGACATGCACACGCCTGTCTACAAAACCACAGAAAGACCGCAGCTGTAACTCAGATATAAATGTCGCGCAACAATACCTATACGCTTTCTTGGCAGTCCAAACAAAGGCTGATGCCAGTACACTGCGGCAATGCTAACAAAACGAATATCAAGAACAACTCAGTACACCATGATGTCATATACCTAGACATATTGGGTATTAATTGTTTTAATTTATTTTGCAATATCTGCTGATGAATTTGGCAGTCTACGGCCGCCCGTGTTCGAAGCACATATGGTAGCTGCGGCCCTGTAGCAACTGCATGAACTTTTTGATCAAACCATATATGTTTTGTAATAACATAGCCCACTGAATACGTACATGATCAAGGAGTAGTAGGGTTTGGGGCGTATGGTAGTGCAATCGATTTTACGGTACAGCGGGTATCGAACTATCCCACCGCTGACCGAGCATAAAAGCGATCGCTTCTCTTCTCTTCTCACACCATACATTTCTCATTTTTCAACTTTTTTTAAAATTCGGAAACGATTAAATTGTTATTTTTGCTTATTGCTCACCGCTTGTCCTGTTCTGTTGATAATCAGCAATGAATCATTCACAGATTCTTTTTAACTTCCTGATATAAACATTTTAGAATCCATTTTACGCCGTGGAAGTATTCACCAGATTATAATTCAAACGTGTGCTGTTCTGCGGGACGTAATATAAAGGGCGCGCGTGTTTTTCCGTTTTAATTATTTTCAGCCTTCACATAGCGCCGATTTCCGGCAATTAAACCCAAGGAAGGTTATTATTACACAACTGGACAAATAATTTATTTTTACTGCCTAGTGGTGGTGGATTCAAATGTGTCAGAGGATGTTCGCATAAGAATCCATTTTCTCTGTCCTGGTTCTTATTAATTCGTCCCAACAAACACACACTAATGCAACGGCAGCATAGCCTGGTCACCAGTAAACAATGACGTGTCAGCTGCAGAGTGTGACCGATCATAAAATACTCCGGGAGTTTCATCTGCCAAATGCGTATGATATCGGCTAGATGTATAAATTGAAACTGTGGTGTCACCCTTGTCATACACCACAGTTGATCAAGCAGGCACTAGGAGTTGTGCCCCGTCTTCCAGATTCAATTAAGATTTAATAAGTCAGCTGTGGAGTTGCTAGTTACATCTGAAACAAAACTGCTTAGGAGGATTGCAGCCCCAACATGTGGGAATGGGACATGGTGTCTGAGGAAAAGCAGATACTTGTATGCAGCTTATGATTGTCTCAACATTACTTTTATTAAGATACAAACATTACCCTTAATTAAGATACAAATATAAAGTGGCTAGGTCATGTCCTGAGAATGGAAGGCAGCAAGACAGTTAAAAAGCTGTACAACGATTCTCGTAATGGAGTGTGACCTGGAGGAGTCGATGTAGAGGCAGTGTGCTGAGTGACCTCAAGCAGCTTGAGACAACATCTCCCTTGCTCAGGACCGATACGGATGGACGACAGTAGTTGAGCAGGCCAAGGGTAGCTAGATGCTTCCTTTGGGATAACGAATTATATTGAAACACTTTGTAATAATGAAATAACCAGAAAGGCACTCTCAGAACAGATCTATGGCAGTACAGAACAGTCCAGTGCAGCTGTTCTCCAGTTCCGGGTCCCAAGAATATGGCATAAATGAAAAGTTGCAGAGTTGAAATCTCATCGAAGTTCAGAATAGGAACGTTTATAATGACAGATTCGGCCAGTAGGTGAAAGTGCGGGGCGCAATCGATCGCGTGAGAACAGGTAAAAACGTTGTTTTGTCGCAACTGACCGGGACCGGCTGCACTTGACCGGGACAACTGGCGGAGGCTGTTAAAGGAGGGCTTGACTCAGTAATGGGTTGTCGCGCCGGTGTAAGTTGTAATAATGAATAATATTTTAGTGTTTTTAAACACGAAATATGCATATAATGTTATTGGTTTTCTGTGTAAAGGATTTAATAAAAACATTTCTGTTTATAATTAAAGAATTTGGCTATCCACAGTACAAAGAGAATGCATCAATTTTATGACATCTTCTTAATCGGTAAAGTTGTCTTCTGTTTACATAAACAATAGAATGCAATTTTGATTGCTTACTTATCACGTTCTGAAAGCTTTCTGTCTGTCTGTCTATCTGTCTCTCTCTTTCTCGCTGGGGGGTGTCTGTTATCGATGCGATTCACATGATCTAAACATACGCGCGCGGTTATTCATACGCTAATACGCGACCTTCGAAAGAACAGCGGTCACCAATTTGACCGCTTTCATATTTAAAAAAAAGAGGTTATTGTTTCGCGTTATCTGTGTATGAAACCAGTATAAAGCTGAAGCCATGAGTCTGGTGTTCAACAGATAGTACAAAGCGGATCAGACGACAGCAACACGTAATCATGGCTAAGATCGCTTTTCTCGTAAGTTGACCTACTGCTACTACTTAAGCAGTTTTATAAGTTAAATACATAATTTGTTTTAGTCGGTTTGTTCGAGCTAAATAATTTTCTTTATTTGTGCCAGAGAATAAGTAATTATTTACGTTACACTTATATATAATTAATTATTACAATTAATTATTTACAATTATATTTAACCAGATTCAGCTGTCAGTTATCTCTGCTACTGACTGAAAGCTTTCTCCGTTTGAAAGCCAGTTTTGTAAATCCAACTTTGTCGTGTTTACTCGCTGAACTGCTACTTGTCATGTTCCGGACGAGGCCTTTCAGTGTTTCTACCATTTTCAAGTCCTAAACCACGGTTTTGTAAATACGCTGACAGTATCAGATATATTAAATTTCGATTTGCTAACGGCGATTTACAAATAAAAAATGATATTACATATTTAAAGAAGTAACAAAAAGTGAACTTAATTCTAGATATTTAATATAGGCCCTGTTTCATGTTCATATTTATTGATAAAACGCTATTTCCATTGCTTTACCACTAGATATCTCTTTAACTAATAACACTTAATATTAACACATAATTCTTGATAAAGTTTTTTTCTCCATCGAATGTGTGTGTGTGTGTGTAAATTGCACATACATTTAATTTGAAATGGAAAAACACGCTATGTTTACAAGTAACACACGCGCGCGCGTGTACGTACGTTCTGTACGTACGCACACCTTAGAAAGCTTTTAAATGGAAGTATTAATATAATCACAAAGCTGCAGAAAGCAATTCCTTGCTCATATACATATTCCGTTTAATAATCTCATGTTGAACATCGTCAGAGCTTTTCAAAATTTCAGACTTTGCTTTTTTGTTTATAAAATTATTACTCTTTTTTCCTTCTTTTTGTCACCATTATAACTTATAAAAGACTTAATAATATTGTAGTTACAGTGACATAAATGATAATTTTTACAGTGGCATTACTTCTGGTCTTGGGGGTGGCCGAGACAAGCTTGGAAGTTCGATTGACTTTTTTCTAAAATTAAATTACAAATATTGTAATTCTTTTTATTATTAGCAGTACTTATAAGTCTTATTTTAACACACGCAACTGATTTACAAATAGTTTTTTTATAAATTTTTTTTTATATTTAAAAATGTCGAGTCTTTTCCCATTGTTTGTTTTTCACCTTTGGATATACGTTTTTGAAAATTTAAAACTTATGCGAATTGTTTATTGAATAAAGCACGTATAGACCGCAATATTTATAAAATTCTGTTTGAAGATTTATCCACAATAATTACTCTGACTTTAGCTTCTCAGTTATGTTCGTTTATTTCAAAATATTTTAAAATTATATTTACGAATTTTAAAATTATATTTACGAAACGTTTTCTTCTATAAGCTAAATACACATATATTGTTAAAAGAGTAATTGGGGTGATCAGAGACGCAGCGAAGAGGGGTTTTGGAAGGATTAACCCAAGAAAAATGGAAACTACAAAAATCTAAAATACTGTGTCTATAAAATATGTAGTCACATGGGTCGGATTAAATAATTACGCTAATTAGTATGAACATTTTAAATTGAGTTTATGCCTATGTCTATTTAGCGTGTCGAAAAGAGGTAGCCTTAAAATGTTTATTTAGTGCTACTCGCTGGACTCTTTTATCTTTTAAAGGAAAATATCTCAGGGTAATAAATAATTTAATTAACCAAAATATATCATAAATTGTTACTTTAATAACTCACTTTCAGTTACTTATTACAATAACATAATATTGATGATAACAAAATTTAATCTTTTCTTTTGATAGTGGGTTCTTTTAGATCTGAATTAGTTGCAAATAGTGAATAAAGTATATTTTAAATGTTCAATATAAATTACTTGATGGTTGAATTCCTATTCTGCGAAGAGGCGCATCCACTTGAACGTCGTCTGAAGTATTTCTCTGCGGACGGCTGCTGGTTAATGTAGGTCCTAGTTGGCTGCACTTGATTGATTATCACAGATTGATTTACACACTGGCATCACATTCACAATAACACATCTCAAATATCTCGTTACAGTACGAACATACCGTTATAATCAATATATCTTCTTAACACAAACTTTTATATATAGTTAACAAAATTTTACTCAGCAATACTATGATTCGTCTAAGTTCATAGATGTAATTTAAGCTAGGTGCTTATAACAAGGATTGTATTGATTGATAACGTCAGACTATTTAATCACGATTCTTTGCGTGAGTTCCACGGATTATGCGTAACTTTCGACCGACTTTAAACAAACTGGGACTGAATTGTCACTCCTAATGCAATGGTAACTTTTAACTGAATAAAGCTGTTTAACCTTCTGATGAAAGGTTACTTGATTAAAAACTGATTTCTTTAACTGAACGGTCACTTTCGGATGACGGTAAACTGAGTCACTGTTTTTACCTTCCGACGAATTAAATAACTTTATTTACGAGTCTTTACTGTTGTACTACACCGACGACTGCCTTAAGCTTCACGGTCTTGGGTTTTATACGCAAAGTGGGCCTACCCTCGCCTAATTTTGAATCTAAACGTTCCCATTGGACATGGGTGCCGCGATATTCAATTTTACCCAATGTAGTACTAGAATTTTACCGCTAAAAACTGACGTGTTTTCTTACTTGCCGGATAACAGCGCGCTCGCTGGGTTCGTCCGCGTGGTGGGAAAAGACGCTTCAGTTGATTTCTCTGTCTAAATGTCTCACTCTAACATAACGGGATCCTTTGTTAAAAGCACTTAACTTTCACAACTTTCTATCTATTTTTTGTTAATTTTTAGCACAATACAATTTTATTGCTGTCCGTCCGCTACGTGCCTTTTTTGGTATTTTGAGCCGACTTTCTGTCGCCAGACACAAGGGTGTGTTCTTTAGAAAAAATACCGTTTTGACATTTTATAACGGTAGTTTCCTTTTTATGTATATCTGTATCTCTGTTTTTGACATATCTTAATATTGACTAATGCTAGTAAATTTGTACAGCATGCAAATTTGGCGTTATATATTATCCAACTCGGTTTGCGATATTTGTAGTACAGCTGTTTTATTCCCCAGAATAACCTAAAATCTTTCTGTATTAAACTGTTTTTTGGTTGCTATTTGAATCTTACACACGTCACTTATTATCGTTCAAAGTTTCGACCAGTGATCAATAATTTTTTCTAATTTTGTAATTTAGTAGTCTATCCAGGCCCGCGTTTGATGTTAACAGCGCCATGAGCACAATGTGAGCAAGAATAATGTAGAATATAAAAATTATAAACAATAAGAATCAACGTTATACGCGAAAGAATGAGAATGTACACACAAATAGTGGGAGCAAATTGAGAATAAACAATTAATCTGGTTTGGCCATAATAAAAAAGAACGGACGACTCTAAATGGCCCAAGAGAATATTGGAATGAATACCTAAGGGACGGAGAATACCCCGAAGAAGTTTGAGGCCTGGAAGAAGATATGTGCATAGACCGAAGGATTTGGAAACAGGGGATGGAGAGGGGGCTGAAGACGTAGAAAGCCGTTACATACGTATTTGAGTGTAAACAGTTTAATATACGACTGTCATAAAAAGAACTGTTGGTTTGCAATATTAACAGATTCAATAGAATACCTGTTGTGTAATCCAAGACAGATCAAGTTTACAACTGTGAACTTTGAATGGTTCTCGAGAAACTTTGGACACAAACGTCACGATTATTAGTCAGTGTTTACGAATTCGTTATTTGTAAATAGTAACTGTTTTACAATATTGTGACCGCGTGACCGCGAGTGCACAGTATATATGTCCTGACGATGGTTTGTGATCGAAATCGATCGAAATTAAGAATGCGAGTAATTAAAACTTTATTATAAATCATATGTATAGTATCTTGTAGGTTATGAACAATGAATACACCACAAATGAAGATTGATATTATATGTACCATTAGTAAGCAGTAAATGAGTATATTATAAACACAGCACATTATCATTAATTTACAAAGTTCAGTAGCTAACTGTGATGTCAGTCACTTGTGCTTGCAGCCGTAATGTACTGTTGCTGAAGATTTATTAAATTTTCACTATAGTTCTTGACGGCGGCTTGTTGTAAAGAATTCATAGCAAGGTAAACCTATCAAGTTGCGTAAGCTTATATATGACAACGTTTGCATGTTGAAAATAGTAAAGTAATTACGGACGCTTTTAAATGGATGGAGTGGAAAAATACATAATACTATGTACTGTGTAACTGTATATATATATATATATATATATATATATATATATATATATATATATAGTTATCAACTACTTAATGAAGTCTATTATATATATGTATTATACTTATATGTATTATTATATAGATTATATATTATCTATATTACCTATATAATATTATTATTAATAATAAAAAAACTTTTAACAAGAATATATTTTTTATTTTGTAAATTACAAATGTTTCGGTAGTAATCCAAGTATCATCATCAGATATAATTAATAATCAACTAAACGCTATGTAACTCACCGTCTGTGGTTTAAGTAAATGTCTTTATAAAATTGACATGTTTCGGGACACTTGTCCCATCCTCAGAATATTTAAAAAAGTCTCTTCATACCATCATACGATGGCACAGTCGTCAATATATTAAAAATATTAAAATCCACATAACACAAAACACAAACATGTCCCGAAACATGTCAATTTTATAAAGACATTTACTTAAGCCACAGACGGTGAGTTGCATAGCGTTTAGTTGATTATAAAATACGTGGCTTGGACTATAAGCGGATTTATTCCATTAACAATATAATTAATAAATTCAAAATTTTTAAATCAATTGTTTCTAAACAGCTGTTCTATATGTAGACTAAATTTAATATTTTTTATATGTGCAAATAAAATATGTTATACAATTAATTGTAAAATATAATATAAATATTTATTATTTTATTAAATTAGTACTTTTGAAAATATTATCATTTTTTTTTAAATCTGAATTTGTTCTTTTTTATGTTCTGAATTTGACTAATTGTGTTATGTTTAAATATTTCTAAATTATCGGAAGGCGTGGAATGTTATGAGCCACTATACAGAGAAGATAACATATTGCTCTGGTTGCTAGCTGGTTATCATCATCTTCACACCACGCTGCCTGTTCCCACTTCAAAGATCCTCCAGACATCTCTTACTACTTCTACCCACACACCTGTGTCCTATAGGTTTATACTTTCAGACTCCTTTGGCTAGTCTTGGATCTGAAATTCTTTCTAAGTGTTCTTTTCGCCGATGTTTACAATATTTTAATCTTCCGTTCAAGGCGAAAACTTGTAATTCTTCTCTGATGACCTCATTCTTTATACGGTCAAGTGAAGAACACCTTTTATCTCCTCTTAAGAACGCCATTTCCGAAGCCTGCATTTTACTGTCTTGTTTCTTGGATGTCGTCCATAATTCACACTCATAGGACAGAAGGCAGTTGGCGTAGGTTGTTTCTAAGAATACGATTGATTTACCCACAGATCGTCTGGAATGTACCCAAGTTAACGTCAATATCACAATTTTATCGCAACCGATATCATTTTCCAAATTGTTAAAATGGCTCACCGGTTCTACAGTTTGACCATTAATTATTATTTTTGTTCTTACTGGTTCCTTGTCTCAAAATGCCGTTATCGTTTTTACTTCCATATGTTATCGTTTTTACTTCCATATTCCTTAAGGAATGGAAGTATGGTGATGGCAAAAAAAATCGTGTTCGAGATTATTGCAGATTCTGATTCTACTACACTCAAAACATGAAAAAAAGTCGTTTTCCGAAAAGTGTCTGTGTGTCTGTCTGTCTGTCTGTCTGTGTGTCTGTGTGTCTGTGTGTCTGTCTGTCTGTAGATTTTTTTTCTATGGCAAACGATAACTGCCGCAAATTCAAACAGAATCAAATACTTTTTTGCATACAGCCCGGTTTTGCAGAGTTCTCGCGACCTATTGTTTTTGGTGAAGATCGGTTGAGGGAAAGGGGTAGTTTACCTGCAACGGTTTTTTTTTAGCAAGGGAAATTTTGTTTGTTTGGCAAACGATAACAGCCGCAAATTCAAACAGAATCAAATAATGTTTCGCATACAGCCCTGAATTGTAGAGTTCTCAAGACCTATTGTTTTTGGTGAAGATCGGTTAAGGGAAAGGGGTAGTTTACCTGTAACGTTTTATGTTTTAACAAGGGTATTTCCTATGGCAAACGATAACAGCCGCAAATTCAAACAGAATGAAAAGATTATTTGCATACAGCCCTAAATTGTAGAGTTCTCAAGACCTTTTGTTTTTGGTGAAGATCGGTTAAGGGAAAGGGGTAGTTTACCTACAACGTTTTTTTAACAAGGGTATTTTCTATGGCAAACGATAACAGCCGCAAATTCAAACAGAATCAAATAATTTTCTGCATACAGCCCTGATTTGTAGAGTACTCAAGACCTATTGTTTTTGGTGAAGATCGGTTGAGGGGAAGGGGTAGTTTACCAGCAACGTTTTTTATCATGCGTATTTTCTATGGCAAACGACAACTGCCGCAAATTCAAACAGAATCAAATAATTTTTTGCATACAGCCCTGATTTGTAGAGTACTCGCGACCTATTGTTTTTGGTGAAGATCGGTTGAGGGGAAGGGGTAGTTTACCTGCAACGGTTTTTTTTATCAAGGGAAATTTTTTTTTTTGGCAAACGATAACAGCCGCAAATTCAAACAGAATCAAATAATGTTTCGCATACAGCCCTGAATTGTAGATTTCTCAAGACCTATTGTTTTTGGTGAAGATCGGTTGAGGGAAAGGGGTAGTTTACCTGCAACGTTTTTTTAACAAGGGTATTTTCTATGGCAAACGATAACAGCCGCAAATTAAAACAGAATCAAATAATGTTTTGCATACAGCCCTGATTTGTAGAGTACTCAAGACCTATTGTTTTTGGTGAATATCGGTTAAGGGGAAGGGGTAGTTTACCTGCAACGTTTTTTTATCAAGCGTATTTTCTATGGCAAACGATAACAGCCGCAAATTCAAACAGAATGAAATAATTTTTTGCATACGTCCCTGAATTGTAGAGGTCTCAATGACTTTCGATTTTGGTGAAGATCGGTTAAGGGGAAGGGGTAGTTTACCTGCAACCTTTTACGTTTTAACAAGAGTAAAGTACTTGAAAATTTATTTAAACTTTTTGAAACAATGGTAATTGTTAAAAATAAAATAATTTTGTTGCCAGGCAATAAAATTATAATTTTTTCATTTTAATGTAATATAATATTTTTCATTTAATACAGCAATAAAAAGGCAGGTAAGACACAGCCTGGTTGTTTGGCTGAAAATGATTTTAAATATAAATCTTAGAATATGGAAGTCATGTATGGTTCTCCATACCGATATTTTACTTCCATATTCCTTAAGGAATGGAAGTATGGTGATGGCAAAAAAAATCGTGTTCGAGATTATTGCAGATTCTGATTGTACTACACTCAAAACATGAAAAAAAGTCGTTTTCCGAAAAGTGTCTGTGTGTGTGTCTGTCTGTGTGTCTGTCTGTCTGTGTGTCTGTCTGTCTGTCTGTGTGTCTATAGATTTTTTTCTATGGCAAACGATAACTGCCGCAAATTCAAACAGAATCAAATAATGTTTCGCATACAGCCCTGAATTATAGAGTTCTCAAGACCTATTGTTTTTGGTGAAGATCGGTTAAGGCAAAGGGGTAGTTTACCTGTAACGTTTTATGTTTTAACAAGGGTATTTCATATAGCAAACGATAACAGCCGCAAATTCAAACAGAATCAAAAGATTATTTGCATACAGCCCTAAATTGTAGAGTTCTCAAGACCTATGGTTCTTGGTGAAGATCGGTTAAGGGAAAGGGGTAGTTTACCTGCAACATTTTTTAACAAGGGTATTTTCTATGACAAACGATAACAGCCGCAAATTCAAACAGAATCAAATAATTTTGTGCATACAGCCCTGATTTATAGAGTACTCAAGACCTATTGTTTTTGGTAAAGATCGGTTAAGGGAAAGGGGTAGTTTACCTGCAACGTTTTTTTATCAAGCGTATTTTCTATGGCAAACGATAACAGCCGCAAATTCAAACAGAATCAAATAATTTTTTGCATACGTCCCTGAATTGTAGAGGTCTCAAGGACTTTCGATTTTGGTGAAGATCGGTTAAGGGGATGGGGTAGTTTACCTGCAACGTTTTACGTTTTAACAACAGTAAAGTACTTGAAAATTAATTTAAACTTTTTCAAACAATGGTAATTGTTAAAAATAAAATAATTTTGTTGCCAGGCAATAAAATTATAATTTTTTCATTTTAATGTAAATTATGTATGAGTTAATATCTTTATATGTATAATTCTTCTGTACGTGTGTATGTCACTGAACTCCTCCATGTATAAAATAATATATCGTTCGTGGCAGGTAAGCATATCTCAGTTATGTTTAAGTTATTATGCCTACAGCAATAAAAAGGCAGGTAAGACACACACACACACACACACACACACACACACACACACACACACACACACACACACACACACACACACACACACACACACACACACACACACACACACACACACACACACACACACACACACACACACACACACACACACACACACACACACACACACACACACACACACACACACACACACACACACACACACACACACACACACACACACACACACACACACACACACACACACACACACACACACACACACACACACACACACACACACACACACACACACACACACACACACACACACACACACACACACACACACACACACACACACAATTAGCGTTATTTCTGACCTCACTCATGTTTATTTTCTTACATTTGTACGCTTTTTAAATGGAAAGTGCCGAAACCCACACCAACATAACGCGTGCAAGCCGAAAAAATGGACATCAATTTGCTTCCTGTGGATCGCTGGGCAATGTAACTGCACGTGTTTACAGAGGAACGATTCATAGACAGACTTTTCGTCTTTAGGGAATGAACCCTCTGCAAGATGCTGAGGGTCCATGAGTGACTTCGGAGCGCTCCTTCTTTTTCGCGTGTTTGTTCTGTGAAACATACACTGTAGATTCGCAGCTTTACTCTAAGCAACGATCAATAGGAAATGTTGAAAATTTTTGCCCACGGTGTACCCTCATTCACACTAAACCTGCTCTGATGTTTTAATTACGGACATCATAATATTAAAACTTTGGAAACTTGAGCACTACTTAATGGAGATCATCATTAACTTATACACGCCATTAATTTTATGCATATATTTTATATATATGTGTACAACGTTATCGGCAACAAAGAAGTAGTTTTTGTTAAAATCCCTTCCCGGGATATTTGGCCGTAGTCCAATGTTTTCTACTAAACCAGACGTTTCGGCAATGCCATCGACTTCCATTATCAGTGAAAATCGAGTGCGATAACGTGAGGTGGTATACGTTAGTGACCACAGTACTGTGGTTAAGGCTGAAGCAGTAAATAGAAAGAAGTAGTTTCTATGGTAATATTTCATTTCGAAAATGATTTTAAATATAAATCTTAGAATATGGAAGTCATGTATGGTTCTCCATACCGATATTTTGTATCGGGTATTTTCATATTGTATTGTTTGCAAAGTTGATGAAGCTTATAACATATTTTTGTAAGAAGCAAATTCTGAATTTTGAATTACAAGCAAGTCGACAGCAAAGAACAGCGCATCAAATGTCTGTGACGTTATGTATTATATCAGGGTTCAGTAGTTGTTTGTTTTGCCACCTTTATATTTTATCATAATTTTTTAAAATAATGATTCCCTTTTAATTTAATCAACGCGCTAACTGTTTTTATTGCTGTTGAACAGTTCAAATTAAAACCGAAACTGGTATGATTACGTTGGCCGACGTTAATTAAGTTACACTTTCAGTTAACAATTTTAAATCGAATCTAAGTTTTAACCCCATCTAAGTTTGTTTACAGCAACGGTTGCCTATAAAATATTAAAAGATGAACGTTTACTTTATAAGCATCGCATTTTATGTTAAGAGGTTTATTCGTAAATAAACTATCTCGTTCGTAGCAAATGAAGACAACATTTTATCCACAATGTATCCAATTCGGTCAACGTGTTATTGTAACAATTTATTCATTTTTTTCGTCACGTGTTTAACCGTGTAAACAGTTTTGCAGAGCGATTTTTTGCTACCGACAGCGTTTGAACCTTCAGAAGGAAAAATGAATTAAGATATTTCGCAGAGTCATGATTATATAATAACAATCTACTTTTCTTTTTTTCTTTTTCTTTCTTTTGTTAAGATAACTTGTGACCGCGATCGAGCGTGACACTAGGTCACCTTCGAGAGTGTCAACACCTCGTCAATCGGTTTCCAATGACGCAGTTCTCAAGCTTTGTTTCCACGCTAACTTTGTGCCGAAACAATGCTGGCTACTTTGTTACAGTCCGGCACAACAAGATTGCGGACAAAGTCGCAGAATATCATACATATGATTTATAATAAACATATTTAAATTATTTAGGGGGGTTTCAGTGAACCATTGAACCATATGGACGAGCCGCCACTGCTCCTCCTTGAGAGGCTAACAGAATTAATATTTATTTCTCACATGCACAGACGTCTTAGACAAGAAAGCAAAACGTCTCATCATTGATAATAAAAGAGAGAGAGAGAGAGAGAGAGAGAGAGAGAGAGAGAGAGAGAGAGAGAGAGAGAGAGAGAGAGAGAGAGAGAGAGAGAGAGAGAGAGAGAGAGAGAGAGAGAGAGAGAGAGAGAGAGAGAGAGAGAGAGAGAGAGAGAACAAGCAATTACCAATGTGATCTCTCTCTATTCTCCGCATACAATACTGATTAAATGGAGGTAATTGTTTGAAGTTGTTCAACTTCTTCAGTAATACGAAAAAATTGTTCTCTGGGACATAATTAACAGTAAACACAAAAATTGGAATGGTATAAGTGATGTTGTAGACAAACTTTCAAGTATACATTAAGTCGACCAGTGGGGTCGAAGTTCAAAGCAAAACTGCATCAGACTGTACTGAAAGGTGTTCAAGTTCTGTAAGAGTCGTTTGTGCAAAATGTTTGTAGCCACTTTGAACTCTATTGTTAGCGAATTATGGGCACCGTCGGAAGCTGGTTTAGCCAAGAAACTACGAACCCAACAACGGAGACTTTCATGATCTAGATCTAGAACGACCGTGATAGAATGATCTAGTCGTAACAAGGAAAGTAGCAGCAGCAGCAGCACAGTATTGTTATCCGTGGTTGTAACGATACTGTTGTGACAGGGGCGTAGACAGGTGGAGGGCAGGGGGAGGCAGCTGTCTCCCTAGAGTAAAAGAAAATACAAAATGACAAAAAACCGAATGTGTATGCTAAATAATTCAATATATAGGCTAAGATAAGTTATATAATAAAGAGTTTCTTAGATACTACAGCAACAAAGCATTTCTTGGGTTTTTGCCATTATGTGATATGCTACCCTTAAGTATGATTACTCTTACATACTGCTCCCCAACTCCCCCCCCCCCCCCAGCTCGGAGACTCGCTACGCCCATGTGTTGCGGAATAGAAACGGAGAACGTTTTTGAACTTTAATGAAAATGTTATGTATTTATAATATACGCACAGTTATTGCTTACCAATGCTAATGGTACCTATAACCTCAATCTTCTATTGCGGTGTATTCATTGTTCATAACCTAAAGGTAGCATACATATGATTTATAGTAAACTTTTAATTACTGATATTCTTAATTTCTATCGATTTCGGTCATAGACCATCGTCAGGACATGTACACTGTGCACTCGCGGACATAATATTGTAAAACAGTTACTGTTTACAAAAAAACGAATTCGTAAACACTGATTAATGATCGTGAAACGTACGTTTGTGTCCAGAGTTTCACGAGAACTGATTTTATAGCGGAGTGTTTATGTTTAGATTCAGGTCTGTATATTATATCAGCTGATTACTGTATTTATAGAATTCGTTTATAGAATTTTATGGTACGTGTTCGAGAGCGTTCCGTAATTGTCGTTACAATATTTTATAGTAATATACACTTACTATGCAAATATATTTATACATTTTGCTGTCTCATGTGCGTTTCGTTGAAGATTAATGTACAGCGTCGTCAGAATAATTCTATTAGTATTACCGAAATTTGAAACTACCGTGCTATGGGGTTGTGGTCGCGCCCACCAGAGGCCTTCTTCAGGAGAAACGCACCTCTAGTATTGCTTGTACCTCTACTTCAGATGCGTTACAGGTGTCATCCTTAATTGAACGCGTTTCTACTGAAGAAGACGAAAGCTTTAGAAAAAGTATGAATCAGTCTGTAAAGCCTGTGTCACACTATGCTACTTCACTATCCGCTACTCATGTAGCGGCTACTAAGTAACTTAGTGGGGCATAGTTAGTACCAGCTACTAAAGCTAAGTTGGATGTGTTCAACTTTTGGCGCTACTAAGTAGCCTGTAGCCGACTTTGAGAGCCCCCAGACTCACTAGCCGCTACCTACTAGCGCCCTAGTCGCCCAGTGTGACAATGCAGTAGCGCGTCCCCTGTCTCCACGTGCTTGTCTCGGTTTTGTTGTTGTTATATTGTGCTGTGACGATTGTATAAAGGTGAGTGAATAAATCTACAAACCCCTGTCAAAATTCCTGAATTCACGGGATCGTATTTAGCGTTTGTTTATATTTCAGTTAATTATGAATTTGTTAATATTATGGCAGCCTGTTTAATTGACCAGAGCCAATTAACCAGGTTCCCGATATTATAACGTTGAGACGTTATAGTGCCTTTTGAGTGTTCTATTTCTACACTTACAATGAGTGATTTCTTAAAGTGGTCGGGTGATGAAATAATTACATTCTTTAAGATACATAGAAAATATGATTGTGTGCAGAAGATTACGTCCGTAAAGTATTTGAAACGCGACGCGAAAAACTGCTTTCACTCGGTTGCTAGATGAGCTGGAACTTGCCTGGTTACCAGCAAAGGATGATGCTTTGAAAAAGAAAATTAAAACACTCTTTGATGCTTATTGTAATGAACTGAATAAAATTAGAAAATCTAAAACGAATAGTGCCAGGACGGAAGATGTATACAATACAAATCTAATTTAGTTTTGTGACACTAAATCTAGCAATTCCTAAAACTTTGGTACGGCTAACCTCATGATGTATTGCTACGATTGGGGGTCCTCCAATTGCCAGCTCTCTTATTAGTGTTGTTGAAGTACCCAGTTTATCCCGTCTACCTATCCATTCACAAACCCACATGCGTCTCGTTTTGTTCCTTATGTTTCTCAGCAACTCCTTACAAAGCTGTCTAATACCAATCAGCAACAGATGTCTCAAAGCTTCACATCGCACACCCACAGATGACATTTCGGGCAATATATTTTTAACATCAAACCAATCTAGCAACCACGTACTTTGCTGTACTAGCCACTACTAAATAGCGGCTACCTACAAATAGTGTGACACAGAGATAGCCAGAAAATGCAGTAGCAGTTGTTTAGTAGCGGCTAGTGAAGTAGCATAGTGTGATACAGGCTTTAGAGATCGACAACGGTCCAACAGACCGGTAGTTTCTAATTTATAACTCTGATGGTGTTGAACAAAGCGGTTCACACACACGCGCGCGCTCGCACGCACAGTAATAAAGAGAATAAATAAGTAGTTCTATATTAACTAGATATTATAATAAGATTAAAAATGTAAATGTAAGAACAAATGTTTGACAATTTGGAATTGTTTTTCTGTGCAGTTTCTTGTCGTTGTGTTGGTAGTGGTGGCGGCGGTCCCTCAGTACGGAGGGTCACACGGAGGCGGCAGCCATGGAACCGGCGGACACCAGCAGCAGGGTTACACAGGCCAGACAGGACCCGGCCAGCATCAGCACGGCGGCCAAGGTCACGGTGAACACGTCGGCGGCTACAAGACGCACGGCTACTGATAACGTGATGCAAACACCACCATTTTGTATATAAAGTTTCATTTACTTTTTATATGATTTTTGTTTCAATAAAAGTGTAAAAACGGAACCAGCTTACATGTTTTTCCCGTTGTTTGTATTCAGTACTTTTATAATGAGTACAGCTATGGACGCATTGCTGTGCGCCTCAGTTTCGGCCGCTCTCACTGTACTAGTCATGCGTAAAACATCGATTTGCATACACTGACCTGTCGCACCTCACCTGAATTTAATTTGTTTTCCAATACAAATTGAATTGTTTTTATATAGTTGTGTTTATGTTCACAATAAATCAGGGTTCCCAAGTGCGTTCATTACACTTTTGTATTCCCTTTTTTAAATTTTAAATGTAGGACTTTTTTTGCAAGACAGATACTTTATTAATGTGATCGAATTAAATAAAATACCTTGAACTTAACTGATTAATCAAAATATATTCATATGTCAAACCTTTTTTTTTAAAATTTTTGCGGGAATATTTACCATTTATTAACGCCTCACTCAATTTGTTATTATGTTAGATTTATAAAAATCTTTGGTTTAACTAATTTTTCTCAAATTTAAAACTAGTAATAACTATTAAATATACTTTACTAAAAATGAACTTTATCTTGTGAAAAACTTACTTTTTTCGTCGGACGCGTTTCGGCTTAAGTATCCGCCTTCTTCAGCTTTTAGTCAGACTGCCATCATTTCGTAACGGTTTTTGTGTGGAAGGTGTAGTGGGGGTGGTGTGTGGAGGAAGGGGATTGATGCAGGGATTCAACTTGATGTTTGTTTTTTGTAAAATTGTGTCAAAAAGTGTATGTGATTTATATTGTAATTGATCGTTGAGTATGTTGTTTGGTTGTGTTGTGTGGTGTTTATATATAGAAATACACCACACACCACCCCCACTA
This sequence comes from Magicicada septendecula, assembly GCA_034769895.1. Lineage (NCBI taxonomy): Eukaryota > Metazoa > Arthropoda > Insecta > Hemiptera > Cicadidae > Magicicada > Magicicada septendecula. Next base: position 489,243,323 of record CM068370.1, on the reverse strand, counting down.
CACCTTCCACACAAAAACCGTTACGAAATGATGGCAGTCTGACTAAAAGCTGAAGAAGGCGGATACTTAAGCCGAAACGCGTCCGACGAAAAAAGTAAGTTTTTCACAAGATAAAGTTCATTTTTAGTAAAGTGATAGTGCTGTGAAAGAAGAGATGAACAATCAAGACAACTATTAAATATAATCAGGATACTAATAATAAAATAACAATAATCAGTAAATTAAGTACTTTTTAAATCAACCATCAATGGATTTTTATTATTTTTTGTCAAGCAAATAAGAAGATTACACAAGATCACTAATAAAATGACCGAAAATTGATAAACCCATTAGGCCCTTAATAAACGCTGAGACAGCACCAAATTATAAAATATCTAAATTACTGTCACAAATATTAAAACATAAAGTAAAACTTCAACAACAAATTTATTATAAAAAACAGTACCGAACTCGCAGAACAACTAAAAAACATACAAGTAAGCAAAAACACAAAATTATATTCTTTCGACATTTTAGACATGTACACAAATATTTCCATTGACGATACCATAAATATTATAACACGGAGACTGAAAACAATATTATAATGAACTGAAAACAAATAATAAAAAAACGACACATATATTAGACATTTAACTAACAGTTTGAAAATTATATTAAAACAAAATTATTTTCAATATAATAACAAACTATACTATCAAAAAGATGGACTATCTATGAGAGCCCCAACCTCCCCTATCATCTCCGAAATCTTTTTACAAAAAACTTGAAGAAATAATAAATAGAATAAAATTAAACGACCCATTAGGAAGTTACTTAGATACGTTGATGACACTCTATATATATCCCAAAATAAAGGCATTTCTAATATATTAAATTCAATTAACAATTTACATAAGAAAATAAAATTTTCAACAGAAGAAGAATCGAATAATAAACTGAATTACTTAGACCTAACCATAAATAGAACTGAAAATAATTTTGAGTCTGATAATTCCAAATAAGTCTAATCATCCGCCCCAAAATAAAATGGCAGCATTCAATTCATTAATATACCGTATGTATAGAATCCCAGTAAATAAATAAGAAAGGAACAAAGATAGAAATATTATCAAACAAATAGCATAGACAATGGATACAAATTAAAAACTACCAATAAATTAGAAAAGAGAATAAAACATAAACTTACTTGTGTCCTTTGAAAAGATTACACTAATTCAGCAATTCCTTCCATGTCACAGGACTATCACAGCTGTTGCTGTCCGTGTCCGAGCTGTCTGAAGAGCTGTTGTTATCATGTTTGATGATGAAGGAATCCACAAAATTGTCTATGTTTGGTTCCAGTGACGCGTAATACTATTCCACATCTTGAATAGGTTTTATTTTTGGTTTCCACTCTTCAGGTCCCATTACACTAAACTTCTCCTCACACAATCTTCTCACTAAGTTTAGACTGAATGAAATGTTCTGTCTCGCGACAAATCCTTTCACCTCAGCCCAAATTAGTTCAATAGGGTTGATGTCGGGATGATAGGGCGGGAGACGTAACAATTCATGTCCTTCACTCTCCGAAATATCGTTCAAAACATATTTTTCTAATTGCCTCTTATACAATTTAATAAGTTTGTAAAGCTGCGGTTTCAGCATAGTGTCTGAATAAGGAATCCCCTTTCTAGTCAACCACTGCTTCATCTCCTCTTTCTTGCTATTTGATGTGATTACTTTTTTTTCTACTTTAATGTTATGATACGGGGCGTTGTCAATCACAAGGACTGATCGAGGTTCTAGATTTGGAAGCAGCTTTTCACGTATCCACTTCATATCGTTTTCCTTATTCATATTTTTGTGATAGTCTCCTGGTGAAGATGACGCTTTCCACATAGTTAGTGCACCAGGAATGAAACCTTTTCCCCTCCAGCATGTATAATAATCATACAATCTCCTTTAGAAATCGGAAAACGAATGCCTTAGCTGGAATCGTCTGAGCATACTTTTCCACTTACATGAAAACAATGAATGTATGTTTGATCCATATAAATTATAGGACGGCCTTTCTTTGTATATTTCTTGACAGCTTGGAGATAACTAATCCTCTGTTCTCTGATATCAGATTGTTCAATAAGTAATTTTTTATTATTCCTGATTTTTTTCCAAGAAACCCCAGTTCTTTCAGGATTACACCCACACTTGTTTCATTTCCGGTAAACCCTATTCTTTTTTGAAGTTCTTCTTTCAAAAGTTTTGCTGTTGGCAATTGTTTTTTATTGTACAAAATTCATGCACTAATCGCAGCACAACACCTTGATCAAACTCATCTAGTCCAGTTACAGTTTTCGCTTTCGTTCGCTTCTTGTTTGGAGTAACAAATGAAGCAGGCTTATCACCCTCATTGCAATTTTCAAGTTGTCGTAGTTTCTTGTTTATTTTGGCCACCGCACGTTCAGAAACTCCAGCAGCAGCAGCAGTTCGCTCCCTAGCTCTAACAACTGGAATCGTCACCTCTTTGTTGTCAGCCTCTTTCTTCATAAATTTAAACACATTGCTAATTATTTCCCTGCTTTGAGCGATTAGGCCTTTCCCACCTAGTCTACTGTTTACACCAGCCATTATAAAAAATTTTAATAGTTTCACTAACAGACGCACGGTGTACTAGCACAAACTCAACTAAGATTCGCAAGAGAACACCGACTACTGAAAAGATATCAAGACTATTACAGAACAGATAATTCACAGAAGTCAACAATAAGGACGAGCGAGACATTACAGAACAAAAGGCTATTCGCAGTATCGTGAGTGAATGTTTACAGGAATGTTAATGATTTACCCCACGCGCCTCACCCTTTCGATTCCCCCGCTCCCGGACCCAAGAGCTCAGCTATGCCCCGGTAGTTGTGCTAATGTCGTGTTGTCCATTATTGAGCTCAATTACATTTTCATTTAACTTATCATTAAGTCTCTTAGTTTGAGCACTGTTTATAGCACAGAGCAGAGGCGGCTCCAGCAAGCAATTTGGAGGGGTGAGGGAGTGTTGAGGGTATATTATGGAATTACTTTTTAAAGGCTTTTTTAATTATATTTAGTTGAACTATTTTTTAAAGGCTTAAGGTACAAAAGGATTCCATTCAGGTTCCTTAGACATGACTTATCTTATGTTGGTGAGATAGATGTGGACAAAAAAACAGGGACGTTTATTCACACGTGTAGAACGATAAGAAGAAGAATGAATGGAAAGATCAGAAGAGACACCCTTTTGAAATTGTATAAAATGATGCCAGTGCCATGCGGGGTTAATTAATGACAGTGAGACTTGGATACTGAACACAAAGACCTAAAGCCGGATACAGGCTAGTGAAATGATATTTTTACGATCAGTAGTAGGTGTACCACGGAGGGACCGGCTAAGAAATGATGATATACGGAACGTCCTTGGAATATACAACCTAAACGAAAGGATAAAGCAATCCAGACAGAATTGGACAGACCATGTTGAAAGGTTGCATAAGAACAGGATATAAACCAAAAACAAATTTTGGTTTATAATCCGAAATGACGGTGGAATATTGGAAGACCAAAGAAAAGATGGTCGGACCAAGGAGGTCCACAATCTGAAGAAGAAGAAGAAGAAGAAGAAAAAGAAGAAGAAGAAGAAGAAGAGGGTACAAGAGATAGGAATGAGTGAAGATAGGAATACATTTTGTTATTACCAACACAATAAATTTATTGACATACAAGTATAAAATCATATCCTTGTTTGTCGGTTCATTGTTCTTTTAATAATATTTACTTACATGTTTAAAATACATAATATGAATCAAAGAAAAATTAACGGTAAATATGCCGGTAACGAACAATTACAATTTAAAGTAATTTTACAGTAAAACCATGAGCCTTCATAACGGGATATGAATTCATTATCATATTCACAATCACAAAACTAATCATCCTTTAACCTCCTCTCCTCTTCTTTCTGCTTCCTCAGTGTCCAAGTTTCTGCTCCGTACAGTATCACGCTCCAAACAAAACACTTCACCATCCTACTGCTCAGCGTTATGTCTAGTGACCCGCACTATAATATTCCATGTAGGCCTATAGCGCTTATATTGGTTAAAGAATAAATATATACATATAAAGTTGTACACTATATATTTTTACAAGATATCTCCTTCATCTTCTTACCAGTTTTAGGCTTTAGCGGCCTGTTCCTATTCCACAGTCCACCTTTTCTTACGTCTACCAACTTTTCTTCTACCTCTACGGTTTTAGTCTTTTGCCATCTACGTTATTCTACTTTCTTCCATTCTATTGACGTGTTGAATCCATTTTCTTCTGTATTCATTAATCCTTTAATTAACTGCAAAAATATCAAAATCACTTCTCATCTCTTCATTTTTTATATGATCTCGTCTATTACAACTTTTAACTGATCACAGAAATTTCATTTCTTCTGTTCATCTTTTTTCTTTACAACCCAAGTTTCAGAACCATACCGTAGTGTAGATATTGCCGTTGTATTTTTGTATTGTATTGTATCGTATTGCTATAGTAGGATATGCGAAATATAGAGCCGTGTGGACCAGGGCCTCTAATCTATTCAAGACCGTCGTGCGTTGTGAAGAGCCACATCCTTTTCGAGATGGTCCTATAACAGAACACGACGGATCTAGACCAGAGAAGGTCGATAAAAATCTAGCCGGCTTAGGGTTGGTTGGTGGTAGGGTTGGTAGGGTTGTACGGTGGTAGTAGCCTCGGAAACCGGGACCAACATATGCACAGACAACATATGCATAAAACAAGTAAGACATTTCAACTACCTTGGATATTACTAATGATTAAGATATATATATAATAAAGTGACGAATTTCACAAGAATGTGTGGAACGATTTGAAGAACTTTGGGAAATTTTTACAAGATAAATGTTAAAAAAGTTGAGTGTTAATATACCACCATGAATGTAGATAACGGGTTCAGTATATAAAACTTATGAGTGAATACATCTTATGAACGTAAACAGTCCCTCTTCCCTCTACCACATGCAAGTCCCTCTTCCATGTTCCAGACCCCATAAGAAAACTATAGATGTTAAACAAAGGTTTCGAAATGTCTTGAAAGGCCATGAAATTAGCAATAGACACAGAATTAACTATTAATATTTCAAATAATGTTTAACATAGAGTATTAAAGTCTTCTGTGCATCACTGTGCATCTTCATTAATGATCATATCAAGTTAAATCATAACGTAGTCCTAACAGTTTAGAAAAGAGTTAAGTTATCAAAAGTATAACGCGGAAATTAATTGAAAACAATTTTATATTATGTAAAGCTGATAAACACATTATAATACCAATTTAAAAAAGACAAGAGTACATCGGAATAAACTAAGCTCTAGTTACTAGTGACAAATTCCAAAGGTTAAATTCAGATCATACCAACAAGTACAATTCAGAAATACATTCGCAAAAAAAAAACAAACATATTGAAGACATAAACAAATACAGATTAATTCTTATGACCCCATAACCTCAGTTTATGTAGTTTATCAAAATTGCATTCAAATAATTATCTCTGCGCTCGAACCAAGTTACTTTCACTTTAATTTTACAATTTATAATCCATTATGTATTGTACTGCACAAGATATGTAGATAATATCTTGTTCACTGATCGACAGTTAAGGCGTTTTTATACGAGTAAAATTATGTTAAATCATATTACAAAAAAAAGTTCACTACAGAAAAGAACAAGATTAAACCTTTAATTTGCTACATTTTTTTTTTAGAGAAGGTAGTTTAAGAAATTTCAGATATTTAGAAAGATTATCTTTACATATACGGTCAAACACGCATATTTTAAACCACTGGCTTCCAACTTAAAAGTGCCCGGGGTCACAATCAAATTCAGAAATCTACCGGCGTGCCGCCTCCACAAGCGCTCAATTTTGACAACTAGCATAAAAAAATAAAGAAGGCAGTATTTAAAATAAGTAAGTACAAAGAAGCAATTTATCCATCTAACATATATATTATTACACATGCGGCGCTTTACCGTTGCCTTCCGCGTCCTAATCCCGTTGATCACCTCCTGTGGTTCCTCCGCCCTTAGGGGCGATTTTTCACCCTCAGGGGAATACGATACCCTGACTCTACCCGCTCTTCCGTCCTCCGCAGAGACTGTTGGCACTCGACGGGGAGGGGAATCTTACGCCGAGAGTCACTCGACAGACTGACTGCATGTCCCAAACACTGGTCGATAGGGTGCTCACGCGCCTACGCTACAATCGTCCCCTTAACCATATGGGTACTATACAAGCCGCTGCTCTTTTAATATACTGTTGTTCCATACCTACCGTCCACTCAGTTCTAGCTTATAACCTCTGAAGCTGCCGTAGCTAGTGACAATTGCCAGGACTAATTAAAACGCTTGTAGAACTAATCCAAGTGTTTGCTTATCTGATTTAAATATTAGTAACATGTTCTACCAAGTGCCGAGCGACTCAGGATACTGTATTTTTGAAGTTGACACTGTATATTGTCTCTCTCTCTCTCTCTCTCTCTCTCTCTCTCTCTCTCTCTCTCTCTCACGCACGTGCGCACATAGTACTTATCTTATCTGGTACTCACAGTACCAGTATTTATTGTAAAGTCTTATAGAGAGGGGTTTTTTTTTGGAATAATTCCTTCCTTAATTTATTCTTATTGAGTATTGTTTTTAAAGTCTTCAGTTACATAACTTTTCCTTATTTCAGACTTCATCTTTACCATTGTTTAAAAAATCTACAAATAATTTATTTTTAGTTTTGAGTAACAACGTACTATTTTTATTGATCAGAAGTCTCTCCTTCAGACGTACCACATTTTTCAGCTGATCCCATGTTTTTCAACAGTTGTCATTAGCAGTATAAATCAGTAAAAATAAATGTATAAGTTTTAAAGTCTTTTGAATCCTACTGTAGATGAAGACAGAGAATCATTCTCCACCGTCTTCCTTGCCTTTGTACATTAGCAAAAATATAGTTCAACATTTAGGCTACACCAAAAAACTGACGTAGTTTTTCCAACTTTGTCGTGTTTACTTGCCGAACTACTACTTGTCATGTTCCGGACGAGGCCTTTCAGTGTTTCCACCATTTTCAAGTCCTAAAACACGACCTAGGGTTTTGAATACCATAATTGAATACCATACTTGGGCCGTCGTTGGTTAATTGAAATGGTGGAAATATTGAAAGGCCTCGTCCGAAACATGACAAGTAGCTGTTCAGCAAGTAAACACGACAAAGTTGGAATTGCAGAGACTGCTATTACAAATAACAAGATGAACAATGACGTAGTTTTAACAATAACGAACGATGTTTAATGTTTTTAGATTGCTGAAAATGTTTTTCAACTTCCTCTGTAAAAAGAGTGTGTTATATTCCTTGTTATTTTCAAATTATTCCGTTACAAATAGAGATGTATTGTAAAAAATAATACGTACGTATCTAATAATGATAGATACAAAACTGGAAAATTATAAAAACACTTAAAAAAACGCGAAGTATTAAAAATATATTATAACTAAAAAAGGCTGGATCTTGTTAAGATTTTCATGGACAGAAATTTTATAATTAAAAAGAAGCCATATGACAGCCATGCCATATTTTACCTTTAAGTGAATTATTTCTTCTTCTTCTTCTTCTTCTTCTTCTTCTTCTTCTTCTTCTTCTTCTTCTTCTTCTTCTTCTTCTTCTTCTTCTTCTTCTTCTTCTTCTTCTTCTTCTTCTTCTTCTTCTTCTTCTTCTTCTTCTTCTTCCTTGTTAGGACTCTCTCCTGTTCTATAACAACGGTCCTTCATGCTGTCACTCCACCTCTTCCTTGGCTGACCAATGCTCCTCTTGGTGTTTGGTTGGCTATCTCTTGCCTTTTTCTCTAGCCTTGTGTCACCCATTCTTGATATTATGTGTTCATTCCATATCTCTCTTCTTTCCGCGATCCAAGAATTAATATCTGTAACATAACACGTTTCTTTTATACTATTGTTTGGCATTCTATCATACCCCTGTCTTTCTTAGTACCACCCGTAACATAGTCATTTCTATGGTTTGTCGTTTTCTTTGAGTTGTTGCTGTAGCCTATCTGGTTTGGTCTCTGATGCATAGGATATTACTGAAATTATTGTGCTTTTGTAAACCCTAGTATGCTTCTTGTGTGAGGTATTTATTATTCCACATAAAGTTATTCATGCATCCAGCAATTCTCCTTACTTTCATCAATTGATGTTCTATTTCTTCATCTGCCCTATTGTTACTTGTATGTCTTGTTCCCAAGTAGTCTATCTGCATTATTTGTTCTATTATTCTGTCATCTATTACGAGGTTACGTCTTAATGGGTCACGTGAAATCGTAATTGATTTTGTTTTCTCTTCAGCTATCTTTATGTTATATTTCTGGCATGCTTTGTTAAATGTATACACAAGCCTTTGTAAATCGTTTTCATTTTCCGCTATTAGTATAACGTCGTCTGCATAACATAATATTAAACACACTTTTACTCATCCTATATAACATAATATTAAACACACTTTTACTCATCCTATATCTTCTCATGTGCTTTACCTCCTTAATAATTTCATCCATAACTACACTGAAGAATATGTAAAATTTCTATTTAAGAAAATAACGTGGTGTCTGATGCGTTTATTTTATTTTATTTGGTTTATTGATGAAGTACGAAGGGTAATTATTTAGTTGAGGGACCTTACTGTTCTTCGCCATGAAATTAGCATATCGCATCGATTGTATTTCTGTAGTATATTTTTACCTCAAATAAGAGGGGCAAACGATACGTAAATTATAAATATTTAAGAAAAAATATGTCTCGGGGAGTACATACAGTGGAACTTGCTTATAACGAGATTCAAGGGACCGGATAAATGTGCTCGTTAAAACCGGGTGCTCGCTACATCCGAGCTGTCGACTCGCAAGCCTAAATTCTTATATCGTGATTATCGAACAAACAAAAAATGTCTACTATAGAAGATGCTTTGCACAATAAAATTATGACATGTTTTACATTCTACTCTTAAAAGTGAAATTTAGACTTTAAACATTTTTTAGACGGTAACATTCTTTGCTGAATATTGGCGTATAGTGCATTCGCGAAATATTGTAAAGGTAACTGTGTAGTAAAAACTTACCAAAAATCAGCCGGCTATCTGGCAAACAACGCAAAACTTTCCATGCCACATGTACAATATTTATTTTTAAATTACAAGAAGATTCACTGTAATTTCTTTGTCTTCTTGTTCTTCGTTCTAAATGGAATCGTCAAAATTTTATTTCGCACACAGAACTTAGTTAACCTTAAAAAGTCATCTATTTTTGTTTGGTTAGTAATTTTATATCTGTAGATATCAACACAGTTTTGTAATTTATTAAAATATTCCACGAATTCATAACTTGTATCAGTAGTTTCACTAAACTGCGTTAATGATTTTAAACGATTGTTTAAAATGCTGTGTTGTAACGAACGTTTGTTAGACCTTAACCCATGAACAAGCCTGCGATAAAATGCTCGTTATAACCAAGTCTCTAATGTGTTCCTACTCGTTAAAAGCGAGTTTAATTATCATTACTAAGATACAAGACCAAACTAATCTCGTACTTTTCCCCGTTACATCCGAGTTCTCGTTATAAGGGAGCTCGTTATTACCGAGTTCCACTGTAGTAATAGGAGTCAGTACATTTTCTGTTTACTTTGCCTACGTATAGATTATCAGCATTGAAAATGTATAACATTATGTTAAATTTAAATAATATGTATAGTTCCATATTTTCCAAACTGTTTTTTCCTGAATAAAAGATGTTTTATTTGTTTAATGACTTGTTCATTAATTTAGTATTTTATTAAAACTCTATAAAATTACATATTAAATAAATGATCGTGAAAACAAATATAAAATTAATTGAACAGTATTGACTAATAAAATGGGCTTGCTTGTTTCAAAAGATTGCTTCAGGAGTCATTACTAAATGAAGCGTTAGTAAACTAGATATAATTAATAATTTTAAATGGTTTCAAGTATGCAGCGCTCCAAGCGGGGAACTATTTACTTACGTTCAAGTTAGTTCGCGGTTTAGTCGCAACGTGGCGCAAGTAGTCAGACGATTGAAAGCATCTACACGCATGTGTCACAAAATCCGTAAAAACTTCAAAGCCGGTCCTAATGATTTTACCGCTTTTGGCGAAAAATAAACGCGCCGCTCCTTCCCTTCAAATTTAAAAAATGGAAAAAATATTACACCATAACTGGAAGAAAAATGAGTATTAGTTCTATTTTAACTTCATTAAATTCTTAACTGGCTGAGAAATACCTACTCTTAAACTAGGGCTAATATATTTTTCCAATCCAAAACGAGGACGTCTTGGTAAAATTTGTGGTATTGAACGAGAATATTCGAGGACATCTTGTTAAAATTCTTGGCGTTGACCGGAGAGAGGAGGGAATTATCTGTCTATGTTTTAAGTAAAGCCAACATTTTTCCAAATTTCACAATTTGTTTATAATTATAAAACATTATTTGTATAATATATCTTCTTCTGATAGTTCCTATCCGTTTCGGATGTTGGATATCATACAGACTATTTTAACTTTCTGTACTGCTTGTACTTGTACTGTACTTAATGATCTTTTTTTTTGTTATGTTTACGTTTTGCTGTTTTCCAACTGCATTCCTAAAATTTATATTTTTTAGGAGTCAAGGGACATTTTCTCAAAAACCGTTACAGATAATTTAATGAAATTTTCAGGACGTGTTATTATTATAAAAATACAACATAACTCTAATATGAAGTGTAAAGATTTAAAGTGTTGGAAGATACCACTAAAAAAATCATTTTCTACTTTCTATTCAGAGATGTTTCAAAATCCTGTGGTCACGTTATTTATAACAGGGTATTAAAGCAATGGTAAACATTTGACTGCAATACATTGCACACAAGCTGAGTGAATGTTCCTTAGATTAGCATGGGGAAGCATAGAAAGACAGGATCCCCTACTTTGAATTTGTTTTCTTTAGAAAGTCACGGATGCTTTCTCGGTCAATGTACTTAATATCTAAACGGCTAGGTTGACCATCCAGCAAAACACTTGTGCCAACTTATAAAGGTTAAAGGTGTGTTAAAATTTTTGTAAAGGATACAAACAAGTAGTACTCATAAAGGTTTTGTTTGTTTACAAACAGCTTTTTTTAGCTTAGCCTATTACACATCTTGACGAGAATTTGTTGTTTATAGGCTTTAGTGTTCTGTGATATAGTTCTTGAAGATAGCAAGCAATTATTAATTAACCGGTTTATCTTTATAATAATAAGTATACATATTATATATATATATATATATATATATATATATATATGTAAACTTTAAAGCTATATTTATATGAATTTAACAGTTACTGGTATTCGTCACCACTGTATACAATTGTTTGCCTATCCCAATGTGAGTCACACAGTATATTATATTTATAATATACTTCCACGTGACTACTATTCTAGTTTCAGTATTTTTGTAACTTTATTACCTTACTCGAGTATAACTGATAATTACACTAAACGGTCAGTCAGTATCTGTGCATGATCAGTGAATGTAGAAACCATTTTCTTGAGGCTAGTATTCAGATGAGATCCAAATATTCCTAACACACAATGTATTCAGTTTAAATCAGGGGCACCAGAAGCAAATGGAGCTGCTAAGATTGACAACTATGGCCTAGCATGATTAAACCACCGATTGATATCTCTACTTCAGACAATTTGGATACAGGATTACACATCTTTATATTACATTACATACACAGTAGATCCAGAAAAGTACTAAATTATTATTTGTTTTCGTTTCAACATGCTTAAGGCACTTTACGAGATGACCACCTATATTATTGAACGAGCAAAGCGAGTGCTCAGTGTTGACTCGATCGTTTGTTATTTATCTGTCTGTGTATCTGTCTGTCTATTTGAAGTATGTCTGACGATAACTTTTGAACGCGTGAACCTTGTCAGTCGTGTACCCATACTTTTACCATAAAAAAACCATCTGTAATTCAGATGGCCGTAACTTATTGCAGGCAGATATTAGAGTGCTTTCCGCAATCAGCCATCAGCAATCCGACTGACTTTTCGGAAACGCATTACGCTGTAACAACACAACACGACACTTATTGTGCCGTGTACACAAGTACGAAATACCCATTCTCGGAACCAATACCTTCCGCAATCCGTTCTTCTAGCTGTTATTATAACCCCGGCCACAATACGCACGTTTATGGTTCACCCCGACTATAATTAGAGCGTATATGTTACTCTTTTGTTAATAAATAAAAAGATAAAGAAGCTTGAGTGGGTGACGAATTACAGAGGGAGACGAATTAGTGAAGTTCCGCTGTACACTTTTCGTGTCCAGGATTAATCTAGTTTTCGAACCCAACTGTTCTACGGGATTACTTTTAGCAGATAACAACAAACCTAGTTTATAAATGAACAAAATTTGCTTCTTACCGAAAGAGAAGGGTTAAACTTGTAGTTTTTTTGTTGTAAGAAATGTTTTTGTAGAGAAACGGGCGCGCGTGCTCGTGTGTGTTCGGCGACAAGAGAGAAGCTGGTTTGATTTCATTGTGAATGTGGAAACACTCCAGACGTACAGAGAAAAAAAATATCTGAGTCACACTCACACTGGGAGCTTTCTGTTACTATTTTTTTGGCAGTCGTTGCTGACTAAGAGCAGACGTTTTTGCTGGACAACTTCCAGATTCACTTGACCTTGTAGTTGTAGCGAACGTAAAGTGAAAGAAACTGTTTAACCTCAGAAGCGACTTTGACCAGTTGAGTTTGAAGTTTGAAGATAAGAAAGGGCCTCATTTAGAGTTTAATAGTTACGTTAATTATAGCCTCTTAACCCGGTGGTTGAAAATTAATTTTTTTTACTAACTTATTTTCTAATTTTAAATGAATTATTAGACTTTCCTCTTTAAAGTAATGCACAATTTGTAGGTGATTTGTTTTTTTGTAATTATAAAAATAATTTTTGAAGTTATCATCACTTGCAATTCATGCGTGATTTTTTTGACTTATGGCGGTTACATTTTGGATCTGCGTTTTTAATTACGAGGATTGTTCAATAGAAACACGTTTGATCTGAGCAGCCGTGACTTCGTCGCCATGGCAACAGAATTCATTTGTTTATATTGTCTGTTTAAAAAAAAAAAATTCACCTGAGAGTCCCGACTTGTCCCCGTGCAATTATCATGTTTTTGGACCATTAAAGAAATCACTAAAAGGACGGCGGTTCAAATCGGACGCTGAGGTAGAATTTGCTGTTAGCGAATGGTTCCGCAAACAGCCGCAAGAATTATACCAGCAGGGAATCTACAGATTAGTGCAACAGTGGGACTCATGCCTTAATGTTAATGGAGACTTCTTTTAAAATCGTTGAATAAAATATGCTTTACAGCCTCTAAACGTGTTTCTATTGAACAATCCTCGTATTTTGTCTTTACTATAGTACTAAGGTAGTTTTTAAAAATACAATCCATTTTCCCCCCTCTCGCAATGGCAGTCTGATTTGATACAAGTATGTAATGATTCTTTTTTTGTTGTGTTTACGTTTTGCTGTTTTCCAATCCATTACGAAAATTTATATTTTTTAGGACTCAAGGAACATTTTCTCAAAAACCGTTACAGATAACTTAATGAAATGTTCAGGGCGTGTTATTATTATAGAAATACAACATAACACCGACACGTTTTCTGATAAGTCGAGTGTGGAACATACCACTAAAAAATCTTTTTTTACTTTTATGTTTCATAAGGAAATGGAAGCATGGTGATGGCGAAAAAAAATCGTGTTCGAGATAAAGATTCTGATTCTGACTGTACTACCCTCAAACATGAAGAAAAGTCATTTTCCGAAAAGTGTCTGTGTGTAGAATTGTTTCTACGGCGAACGAAAACTGCCGCAATTTCAAACAGATTAAAGTAATTTTTTGCATATGTGCTTAAGTTGCAGAAGACTCAAGGTTTATTGATTTTGGTGAAGCTCGGTTAAGGGGAACTGGTAGTTTACCTGCAACGTTTCATGTTTTAACAAGAGTAAAGTACTTAATTTTGATAAATATAGTATGCTGAAAAGAAAGTCATAATAATCCACTGTAGAAAGATAGATGAAATATCTAAAAATGAAAAGCGTAGTTGCAGGGGGAGGGATAATTTTCTATAAATGGAAATGATAGTTGAAGGGGGAGGGGATAATTTTTTTATGTGCACTACGTTATCGGCAACAAAGAAGTAGTTTGTTGTTCAAATTCTTTCCCGGGCTGTTTGGCCGTGGTCCAATGTTTTCTGCAAAACCAGACGTCTCGGCGGTGCCATCGACTGCCATCATCAGTGAAAATTGAGTGTGCTGTCGTGAGGTGGTATACGGTAGTGACCACAGTACTGTGGTTAAAGCTGAAGAAAGAAGTAGTTTCTATGGAAATATTTCATTTCGAAAATGTTTTTAAATATAAAGCGTAGAACTTGTAAGTCATGTATGGTTCTCCATACCGATATTTTTGACATCTGGCGATTACATTTGGATCTGCGTTTTTAATTATTTTGTCTTTACTATAATACTAAGGTAGTTTTATATAATTTATATTTTTTTGGAGTCAAGGGACATTTTCTCAAAAACCGTTACAGATAATTTAATGAAATTTTCAGGACGAGTTATTATTATAAAAACACTAACACATTTTCGGATAAGTTGATGTGTTACGTTTTGATGTGGGTCTGAAGTGTAAAGATTTAAAGTGTTGGAAGATACCACTAAAAAAATCATTTTTCTACTTTCTATTCAGAGATGTTTCAAAATCCTGTGGTCACGTTATTTATAACAGGGTAGTAAAGCAATGGTAAACATTTGACTGCAATACATTGCACACAAGCTGAGTGAATGTTCCTTAGATTAGCATGGGGAAGCATAGAAAGACAGGATCCCCTACTTTGAATTTGTTTTCTTTAGAAAGTCACGGATGCTTTCTCGGTCAATGTACTTAATATCTAAACGGCTAGGTTGACCATCCAGCAAAACACTTGTGCCAACTTATAAAGGTTAAAGGTGTGTTAAAATTTTTGTAAAGGATACAAACAAGTAGTACTCATAAAGGTTTTGTTTGTTTACAAACAGCTTTTTTTAGCTTAGCCTATTACACATCTTGACGAGAATTTGTTGTTTGTAGGCTTTAGTGTTCTGTGATACAGTTCTTGAAGGTAGCAAGCAATTATTAATTAACCGTTTGTATTTATAATAATAAGTATACATATTATATATATATATATATATGTAAACTTTAAAGCTATATTTATATGAATCTAACAGTTACTGGTATTCGTCACCACTGTATACAATTGTTTGCCTATCCAAAACTGAGTCACACAGTATATTATGTTTATTTATTATGTCTACTTCCACGTGACTACTATTTTAGTTTGTGTATTTTTGTAACTTTATTACCTTACTCGAGTATAACTGATAATTACACTAAACGGTCAGTCAGTATCTGTGCATGATCAGTGAATGTAGAAACCAGTTTCTTGAGGCTAGTATTCAGATGAGATCCAAATATTCCTAACACACAATGTATTCAGTTTAAATCAGGGGCACCGGAAGCAAATGGAGCTGCTAAGATTGTCAACTATGGCCTAGCATGATTAAACCACCGATTGATATCTCTACTTCAGAAAATTTGGATACAGCATAACATACCTTTATATTACATTACATACACAATAGATCCAGGAAAGTACTAAATTATTATTTGTTTTCGTTTCAACATGCTTAAGGCACTTTACGACATGACCACCTATATTATTGAACGAGCAAAGCGAGTGCTCAGTGTTGACTCGACCGTTTGGTATTTATCTATCTGTGTATCTGTATGTCTGTTTGAAGTATGTCTGACGATAATTTTCGAACGCGTGAACCAATTTTCGTAAAACCTGTCAGTCGTGTTCTCATACTTTTACCATAAAACCTGTCGTTTTTTAGATTGATTCCTCCAAAAGTAAGCGGGTGGGAGGTAGAAATGGGGGGGGAGAGTGAAAAATCAAAAAACCCTTTTAGAGTATAAAATTAAAGGAAATTTAAATCATATTCTGAATATAGTGTTCCGGCAGTATTCAAAATTTCAAACTTTTTACACATCGGGGCGAAAAATGGTAGATAATTTAAAATAAAATTTCATATGCGTAACAGTTTAAAAAGGTATTTTAACTAAAATCTAAATCTAGTCATAGTTATTGGAAATTTAAAAATGTTGATACACCAAGGCCCTAAAAGTGGGGAAAAGTTTGATGAAATTTGAATACAGTGTACGGTTTTGTAAATTCAAAATTTTACTTTAATGTGTTCAAAAAATTGTTTATTGTAAATATCCAGTGTGACGGTTTAAATCTAACTGTAATCTTAAATAAATAAAAATTAAGATTACGAGCGATAGGTATTTTTAAATCGCACTATTAAACCTAAAGCCCCTGTATTAAATCAGTATGATAATGAGAAGTGAATGAAAATGAACAGAAGCACTAATAAAAAAGGTCGAATTGTAAAAAAGTTATTATTATCATAATTAACCCTTTGTTAGTCATCATGCGGTGACTTGTTAATTCCGGACTCAACGTGTTTATCGAGTCGTCTGTAATTTAGGAAGATATAAAAATCATAATGTTTATAATTAGAAAGTTGAAGGCACGAATAGTAGTTAAAATAACTCACTTAAATTATATATGTATAATTAATGTATGGTTTTTGGTAATAAGAATGTTAACTTAAATAAAAATAGGAACTATATTGTCGCGGAGTACTTGCCCCTCTCCGTTGTTATGTGCCAGTTCAATCGAGAAAGGGTCGCTATGTTGCCGTCACACCGTACAGACGTAAGAGCGAGAGCTCCACCAAAATGTATTTGTTTTTTTATTTAACTTTAGAAGATTAGCTACCACTGCTAAACGTGGAGAGCATTGTGTAATGTATGAATAATATAAAGATGTGTTAAGAAGAAAATGTAATAAGTAAAACAAAAACTTAACTAGTGGTAAGCAAGATGACGTCTCCCCTCAAGAGGTAAATCCAATTACAACATCACTCCTGAAGATGTGATCTGCATAAACTTCATAAATACACGTATACGATGCATAAGACGCTGACGAGGACCTACGTGAATCTACACCTACTTTCACCAAAGAAACTTCGATCTCCGCAGTGAACATCCGACCTAATTCTTGCCGAAGACACGACACGGATGATGACGCCGACTCCAAGAATTCCCAAGACAGACACCCCTGGACGAGGTTACTACGACCAATTGTAAAGGTGACTCGATAGCTTGGCTATCGAGAGTTAATCATATTTGATACACAACTCACATTGAAAAGAGACTTTTCAAAGACGATTAATTTTATTTAAAATTAAAATGAGACAATCTAAGAGTTTACTGTAAGATTCAATAGCATACGTTGTAACGCCTTAAATGTAAATGTAATTTATTATCACTTCAAGTAATAATACCATTCTTCAAATGGTAAAAGAAGTCTTGCAAGCGTCTAGATGAACTGAAAATAATTAGAAGTCTTTACTATAAATATACCTAAAGTAAACTCGGATCCGAGGTATAAGAATACATAATCAGTTTGATCCCAAAGTTTTATGAAAAGCATTTAAATATTTTAGTTTAATTAATGATGTCATGGGATCTTTTTAGTAACTGTTCTTAATAAAGAGAAGTCGTCTTGTTACACATGGAAATGAGTGCATAAATCAGTAGGATACCTTCCCTTGTTTCCTTATAGTTATATTAAGTAATTTGTTCAATTAATTTGACTTTAATATGTAACCCCACTTTAACTTAAGCAGTTAAAAAAAAATTATTTTCTTTTGAGAAAAATTTTTGGAATTTTTTTTTTTTTTTTTTTTTGTAAAGAGGGGCCACAAGTTAATTATAACTAGGCTTAGGCCTAGAGAAGCCAAAAATGCGCTGGATCCAGTGAGACGGGACTTGCAATGAAAACTCAAGAATTAAACAATTAACAAATCCTTTTTTTATTCTATCTCAATAACAAATGATAATAAAATAAATAAACCCAACAGTAATCTATAATTCCCCTTAAATAATTAATTAAATAAAGTATACTTTCTCAACAAGGTCACCTGAAAATAATTATTGAAACCAAGAAAATAATTTGCTATGTCACTCTACCAATGAATTGAAATTTAAAACCATAACTAACCTTGAAATAAAGCTTCCATTAAAATATTAATAAAATATAAAATTTATTTTATACGTTCCTTTTAGAATGCTTCATATAACTTAATGAAGATAAATGGTATTGATTCCTTGCTAATATTAATTACAATAATAATTACTCAAACAAATTAAATAAATTTTAAAGGGTGACAATTCATATACTTGTTATAAGGTTAAATAAAATAATTTATTTCCTTAAAGAAATGATCAGCAATGATTATTTGATATAGAATACCTGTTATAAAAAATGAAAAGGATATACCTACATGACTCCATGTATTAACTTTCTTTTATAAAAAGACATCGAACAAATAAAAAAACTTATATCCAAAGTCCCCACCAAAAATACACTAAATGCATAACACTTATAACCCCCAAAATGTACACAGAAATATACACACATAACATGTTCCACAATACAATTACATTATACAATAGTATACAATAAAATATACATAAAGGTCTCTTGCCACGCCCTTCTTATATTACCCTTCTGGTGTATACAAATTCTTACTTTTTCTTTATAATTATCCCAGTTAGGATTAGAAATTTACTTTTATTATATTACCCTCATGGTGTGGGTTGATTACACATCAGGTGTATAAGATAATGCCTAAGCTTACAGTAGTCCCCAGGACATAATAAAATTCAAAACTAAGTGCCTAAGTGGCTAAGTGGCTAAGTGCCTAATTCCAGTGAGAAATTAAAAATATTAAAAATAATAAACGCCCCCCCAGTTATCATAATTAATTTACAGAATTTATATATACCGAAACATTGCCAAATAATAAAATTAGAAATATTGCATAATATTATAACCCTATGAAAAAAATACACTTGGCCCAGAGACGGACATGTTATCTTGATGATTCAGCCTTCAACTTGTCTCAACAAACAAGTTGAAAGGTGTTTCGACTTGCATTCCTTCTGGTTGAAACTAGCTGAAAATGCACCTACCCCCCAGTAATTTTTTTTTATACAAAAGAATTAAACTGATTTTTAATTTAAGAAAATATATATATATATATACTACTGAACTGAACATGATAAATTACTAATAGCATAAACGACTTAAAAATCTGTAAAGAAACCCCTATAATGAAATAAGTGGAAAATCTATGTTGAATGTTGCATAATCATTATGCCAGTCTCTGAGCTGACAATTTTACCAGAAATATACTGAATTTTACAATTAATTTAGCACCCAGTCCACACACTAAACTGTCCCATCAATTGGGGATCTTAATAATGTTTAAAACTTGAAATGTTGTAGTTGATAGATATGTATAACTGGTCACTGGGTATGATTGAGTGTTGACTCTATGTGTAATTAATAATTGGTTTTGTACCACCTGATTTCATCCATGAAGGGTTTTTTATTTATTGAGGCGACATCTCGTGGCCGACATTTTAGGTGTTCGTGTGGTCGTCCAAATTCCTCCGGTAGCGAGTAGCTTCAGATGTTCATCGTTCAGCTATGTAGTAGGTCTTTTTTCTCGTCTACATCGGTGGACCCTGATTACACAGTATATTTTTTAGTCAGAGACCACAACACAATGCCCCCACTAAAGTTTGCACACCCTCCAAAATACATATATAAAGTCAACATAGTTATTGAGCTATTTAATTAAACTTGATAAAATTTATATGGCCAACATGCCTTATTTGAAAATCTTTATAACAATAATTCTTCCTAATATTAACATCACCTAATGTGAGTTACCTTGTTTGCAATTTGACAATTAATTATGGCTTTGTACCATCTCATAAACTTTATACTTAGCGTGAATATGTAGATACCACGTGGTTGAGGTTAATTCAAATACATAGTTTTTTATTACAGGAAATAATATGAATTGGACATTATTTACTTTCTAAACGTGCCTGAGTAAGTTACCAGATATTAATAAAGTTTTACTGTTAATTGTAGTAAAACTGGTATAGTATTTAAACCAACTACGCATTGGAATAACCTATTTTAGCATAACATGAATCTCGTTACATCGATGTTATATAAATTTTAAACTTAGATATTTTGTATTCAATATACTTTACTTTTTAGTGCCGAAATTCTGACACTTGAATGGAATGTTTTATAAAGTTTTAAAAACTTTACCAACACATTGCGTATTGCACAATGCACGATGCAACAGGTGAACAGATGAACTTACTTAGGCTTAAAAAAAAAAACAGTTTTCTCCAACGAAATATTGTTGTTAATTAATACGAAAGTAAATGAGAGACTTACCGCAGTCGTTATAGAATTATCTATACATAGTGTGAAGACGTGTAGTCGTTGAAATCTTCTTTTTTCTCTACCGGAGAAAAATGGCGTGACCGTCCGCCACGAGGTATTTGATCAGACCACTTGAAGAGAAGCATTCGCTCCTTCCTCGTTTGCATACCGTACTTCTCGCCAGGAAGCAGCACCTGGGTGTTTTCATACCGCGGACAGGCGGCAGGTGCCGACACCGATCAAGCTCCAACTACTTGCCGTGAATAGTCTCTTACTTCGGTACAAGAGCGCAGCACGAATTAAAAAGCTATAATTCCGTACTGCCTATAACGTTTTCTTGACTTTTAATTACTGAAGATTTGCCGCTCTATATTAGAACGGCACAAATAATAGTTCGTTACAACGTAGGCAGCCCATGTAATTGGCAGATGTCAGTTAAGATGGGTTCCCTGGATTTGTAACGTGGCAATACGTTACAAAATTGCGCCACTCTGCTTAATTTATATAAAGGTTTGGAAGCATCGTGACGCAAACAAAATTGCGCCACTCTGCTTAATTTATTAGTAAATTAGATAACTCACGGCATTCAGTTATTGATCTATGCACCCAGGGAATGTAATTGATGTAACTTTAATTTTCAAAAAAAAAATGAATTTGTTTTAAGATACGCAAATGATAGTCAGTATAAATTGAGATATCATTGTATGAAGCTAAATGCAAGTAGGTACATGAATTGTAATGCTTGGTCAACTGCTCAGTCTTTAACAGGTTTATATTATGACAATCCAAGACCTGTTGTTTCTTGAATAAGCCTGCATAGTATATGTTAGTGTATGTCTGTCGTCACGGTAAAAGTAATAAAAAAAAAAGAAATAATAATAATGCTCCTGTGTAAAGTAGACCCGGTTAATTACGTGGAAAGAATTTCGTAACTTGAAATTGTTACCAAAATAAATAATTAATTTAATTGGGGAAAGTACAAGAATTAATAAAGTCAAACTGTTATAACCGTAATACACATGTAAATTGAAGGCGTGCGTTGTTGAATGAGATTCACCCTATGCGTCCGACCTGGCTTCTCCAGTTTTGACCTGTCAAGGAAGTAATCGGTGGCATTGTGTAGAGAACAATACGTGAGCGTAAACCCCTCATTCTCACGGACACACTTACCCTACCTTTGTTTACTAAATAAAGAGGGTGGCCTACATTCCAGCAAACAGCTGATCGGCGATTTAACTTTGAAATATGTGTGTGTGGAATTTCTGTCTCTCCCTTAGAAGAGAAATTGTTCTTTTCTGAATTATGCAAATGATTAACCCAAGAGTGCACCTTGTCTATGTAATTGTGTATAGTATAGTAGAGCAAGTATTTTCACCGTGACGACAATTAAATAATGTAGTGACTTAATAATAATAAATTTATAATAATAAATAAAGTGTGCTAAATAAATATGGTAATTAAATAGGAAATAGTTCTAGGTAAGTTTCTTAAATCTCCCCCAAAGTAAATAATAAATAAATAAAGAAAAAAGGTAAGTTTCTTAGAAAGAAAACCAAAGTAAATCAGAATAAGTGAACAATAATTGCTTTGAATAATAAGGCTGAATAAATCTTGATTTAAACTAAATTTGTGTGAAGTGTAGCAGTAAGTAAGTAAGGGAAAAGAAAATAATAATACAAGTATAGTTACATAGTGTAAACACCCCGGTGGTGGCCAGTTCGAGGAAATAAAGCGTGTTGAGAATTGTAGTAAGCAGCCACCCTCCCTATTGTTCTGAACTGGTACCGAAGTAAACCACCCCTGTGTATTACATTGCATTGTGTAAAGTGTCTCCCCTTCTGCATAGTTTGTTTAAGTATTGTTAAAGAGATAGTAAGAATTATCTTCGTGAGATTCCGCTTCTCTCTGTAGCATAAGATGTTAGGATTAGCTATGATCTAAAGTGGAGTATGGGATCCTCTTTAGATTATATTAGAGATAAGTTTATGATATATAATTAAGAAATAATTATATACATGTAACGTAACAAGTCACAACGGCGCCGACTGAAAAGGGTAATGATGGGGGCAGAAAGGTGCCAAAAGATCATTAATGAGTGCTGAAAGCTAACTGGTGTAGTTAGAGTAAGCCGATGTCAGTCGGGCCACGATATTGTGAGTTACGGATAATTAGGGAAATTAGTATTAAGACTTAAAATATAAGTTAGTACTGTAAGAAGTGAGATAAAGGGAATTTCACGAAGGAGAACATTTAAATGAACAAGATCATTTAAAGAGAGATAGAGAAAACAAACCGTATACTAATAATAAATAATATTAATAATAAATAGCTTCACACACTGACACCATACATACTCCAAGTCCCCAATTGTGCGTTAGACTCACAAAACACCCCTAACGTGAAACTTAAGCGGTGGAGTATGTGACGATTTAAATCTAACTGTAATCTTAAATAAATAAAAATTAAGTTTGCGAGCGATAAGTATTTTTAAATCACACTATTAAACCTAAAGCCCCTGTATTAAATCAGTATGATAATGAGAAGTGAATGAAAATGAACAGAAGCACTAATAAAAAAGGTCGAATTGTAAAAAAGTTATTATTATCATAATTAACCCTTTGTTAGTCATCATGCGGTGACCTGTTAATTCCGGACTCAACGTGTTTATCGAGTCGTCTGTAATTTAGGAAGATATAAAAATCATAATGTTTATAATTAGAAAGTTGAAGGCACGAATAGTAGTTAAAATAACTCACTTAAATTATATATGTATAATTAATGTATGGTTTTTGGTAATAAGAATGTTAACTTAAATAAAAATAGGAACTATATTGTCGCGGAGTACTTGCCCCTCTCCGTTGTTATGTGCCAGTTCAATCGAGAAAGGGTCGCTATGTTGCCGTCACACCGTACAGACGTAAGAGCGAGAGCTCCACCAAAATGTATTTGTTTTTTTATTTAACTTTAGAAGATTAGCTACCACTGCTAAACGTGGAGAGCATTGTGTAATGTATGAATAATATAAAGATGTGTTAAGAAGAAAATGTAATAAGTAAAACAAAAACTTAACTAGTGGTAAGCAAGATGACGTCTCCCCTCAAGAGGTAAATCCAATTACAACATCACTCCTGAAGATGTGATCTGCATAAACTTCATAAATACACGTATACGATGCATAAGACGCTGACGAGGACCTACGTGAATCTACACCTACTTTCACCAAAGAAACTTCGATCTCCGCAGTGAACATCCGACCTAATTCTTGCCGAAGACACGACACAGATGATGACGCCGACTCCAAGAATTCCCAAGACAGACACCCCTGGACGAGGTTACTACGACCAATTGTAAAGGTGACTCGATAGCTTGGCTATCGAGAGTTAATCATATTTGATACACAACTCACATTGAAAAGAGACTTTTCAAAGACGATTGATTTTATTTAAAATTAAAATGAGACAATCTAAGAGTTTACTGTAAGATTCAATATCATACGTTGTAACGCCTTAAATGTAAATGTAATTTATTATCACTTCAAGTAATAATACCATTCTTCAAATGGTAAAAGAAGTCTTGCAAGCGTCTAGATGAACTGAAAATAATTAGAAGTCTTTACTACTAATATACTTAATAAAAAATATACTACTAATACTAAAAATAGTATACTAATATACTTAAAGTCTTTACTTTAATATACTTAAAGTAAACTCGGATCCGAGGTATAAGAATACATAATCAGTTTGATCCCAAAGTTTTATGAAAAGCATTTAAATATTTTAGTTTAATTAATGATGTCATGGGATCTTTTTAGTAACTGTTCTTAATAAAGAGAAGTCGTCTTGTTACACATGAAAATGAGTGCATAAATCAGTAGAATACCTTCCCTTGTTTCCTTATAGTTATATTAAGTAATTTGTTCAATTAATTTGACTTTAATAATAGTTCGTTACAACGTAGGCAGCCCATGTAATTGGCAGATGTCAGTTAAGATGGGTTCCCTGGATTTGTAACGTGGCAATACGTTACACCAGTCGTATGTCAGGCTAAATTACAGAAATCCAATTATTTGTAATTTGTGTAGTTTATTGTCAGATTTTTCTACAAACTGTTACTTTATTATGAGGAATTCTTAAAATAATAATTACTTTTCCAAGTAAGATTTTATTGAATTGTATTATTGTATTATCACCTAGCTTACATTTCAGTGAATATATCAGTATGTTCAGTGGTGTATAAATTAAAAAAAATTGAAATAACAGTTTTACTTGCAGATGTAATTAGTATTTGAAGAAATACTTGTAATATAGAAACCTGAAAGAAATATTCAAGAATCAGGTACAAAATAAAGATGAATTGTTACTTTACAAAAAAAAAGTAGGGTAATCAGGATTTTAAAATTGTTTTGATAACTGAAAAATTTCTTCACATTAAAATATATTCAGTAATAAGTAGACTTTGTTCAGAACAGTGAGCGAGTTATGCAGCGCAGGGAGCACACTAGTGGTGCTCGTTTTGCATCATTCAGCTGAACTGCCTTTCAGTATAAAGTATGTATTGATAGAATGGCATTATACAACTTATGACATTAAACGCCTTCCTTGTCTACTGCTTACTTCCTAAACACCACTACAACAACAAACAGCATATCGATTCGCGGGAGCGATACCCCCGCACTAGATAACGTCACAGTCATTGGAGAAGTTTGAGTTTCTCTGTGTCAACTTTATAGCACTCTGCGGAACAGTAGCATAAAACGTAACCATATTAAAACTGCAAACTTCATATAGAATAGAGTGAGGGAGAGAGATCGAGTGAGAGAGATACGGGGGAGCGAAGAAAAAGCATTTGTGTCAAAGAAACGTTGAGGATGAAACAACAATATCCAAAATGCTCACAACATACAAATCTGAGTACTATCTATAATTTAAAGGGACTTGCCATTTTGACGTATCAGCGGCTATGTCGTTGCGCGCCTGGTAGCCAGGGGTTCGATTACCGGTCAGTACCATAAAATCTGTTTGTACATGACAACACACTTTTAAGAAACAGTGAGGATGAACTACAGATTGCACTTCACCAAATGAACATGACCCCCAAGAGGTAAACGAGGCACAACGATAAATAAAGAAACAACAAAAGGCAGAACTGGAAGAGAACTGTTCTACTAGAACTGGAAAACGGGAAGCTGAGATATTTGTAGACGGCGGGGAAGCTAGTGCAAGTTGGTTCATTCTTTAACTAATTTAAGTACAACACCACTGACTCGAAACACAAGGTTTTTGTCGGTAAAAATGTAAAACTTTTACCTTGTACCTGTACCAGTTTTTGCTTATTCGTCAGAGGCTGCCACTAGGAGCGCTGTCCGTCTTCTTCTTGGTGACTGCGCCGTCGTTTGAACGATCGATGTTGTGTGTGTGCGGTATGATATGTTCGAATAATACGTGTGATTTGAATTGTGTCTGTTGGTTTAGGATGTCGTTTTTATGTGTTTTTGTGTGTTTGTATATTTTTAGTAATTCAAAAGTGTCTAGTTTTCGCCCTTTTGTGTGTACGTGTAGAATATCCATGTTGCTTTTTATGTTTGTGTATGTGTGGTTTGCTTCAATGAGGTGGTTTGCAAAGGTGGATTCTGTAGTGAAGTGTAGTGTCTTTGTGTGTTCAATGTATCTCTGTTTGAAACTACGTCCTGTCTGGCCTATGTAGAATTTGTTACAATCTGAACATTTTAGTTTGTAAACGCCAGGTAAATCAAATTTGTTTTGTTCTTTGTGTGTGTTTTTTATAGTGTGAGTTATGTTTTGTTTGTAGTTTTGTATGCCATTCTGTATCCTGCTTTTTAAAATTTGTGGGCTATTTTTTCAGCGTGGTTATTGATGTATGTTAGTGTTATGAACTTGTTGTATTCTGTCTTTGTCTGTTGTTTGTTTTGTGTAGGAGATTATTGACTATTGTTCTGTTGTATCCATTGGATTCTGCTAGATATTTTATCGTGTTTAGTTTGTCTTTGTAAGTCTTTTTCATCTAGTCGGATTTTGTTAAGTCTATGTATCATAGTTCTGAAGGCAGCTAGTTTGTGTTGTATTGGGTGATTGGAGGAGTTGTGTATTAATATGTCAGTTGTAGTCGGTTTTCTGTATATACTGAATTTGTGTCTGTGTTCAAATTTTGTGATGGACATGTCTAGGAAGTTTATACTATTGTTGTACTCGTATTCAGTAGTGAAGGTTACGTTTTTGTGTATTTTGTTTACGTGGGCTAGTAATTGTTCGCATTGTCTTTTGTTTCCCTTGTATAGAATTATTATGTTGTCAGCATGTCTGCGCCATATCCTTCTTTAAATATTTTGGGAGCTGCATTACATCAGATGGGATGTGCACCAGTAATGTAAATCGTGGAATTGCACAAGCAAGACGGCCATTTTCATGAAAATTTCTTTTCAGGCTTCCAGAAACGTACCTCTGGGGAGCAGGAAGAAATGTATAAAGAGTTACATTTGGGTCATATGCACATGTGCTGGGAAACCTGGGCTTTGAGGAAATTGGAGAGGAGCTACCTTGAAGCTACTGAGATGTGAGACTGTAGGAGGGTGTCAAGTCCGTGGTACCGTGGTTGACAAGAATATCTAATGATGAGGTTCTGAGGAGAGTGGGTGAACAGAAAAGAACGCTGATTGGATCTGCTGTGGAAAGTAGAAGTAATACTGTTGGTCACAAGCCACGCCAATCAAACTGTTTCACCATGGAGGGGCGTAGTGGGAGTGAAAAGCCCAAGCCGGATGATCGATAGACTGTCCACGGAAAGGAAGAAATTTGAAGCCCACCAACATCCCTTGAGGAGAAGAAAAAGGAGACCATAAAATCGAGGTAGGTTTTTCAGCCCCCAAATCGTCTGTAATTTCTACTTCTTCTTCTTCTCTTCAAAGAGTAGGTTATGGAAACGTGTTCCGGCACCCATCTCATCTCTTACTCCGAGATTGCTTTGGATATTACAAGTATTATAGGGTTTTACATGAACAGGTTACTGGCCTGTTGCACAACCCCCTCCCAGGAGGACCAGAGACTCTTCTGTCAGGGTTACCATACCTTAGCCAAAATGCCTCGGTTTTGGGGAGCAGGAGATTCGCCCTCACCCTTCTCTTTCTGAGATAGGATTTGGTGGCTTTGTATCAGTTATTCTGATACTGAACATTTCTTAGTATTTCCAGTGCTCACCTATCGGCATCAGTGAGCACTCTAAGATCGTAAGCCACCCAAAATTAAGAAATTAGGATTAAAAAAGGAGGACACACTAGCCCTCGAATACTCTAATAGCGTCGGGGTCACAAAAGAACAAGAGGCAGTCAAGAGAGACTAGACAGGAAAAGGTTAAAGGAAGGGATCGCGTTGGCAAGACAAGTTGAAGCAAAGTAATTTTTATTTCCTATTTAAAGGCGATTTTTTTTTAGAGACAATCAACCCTACTCGTATTCCTCAAAGATAACTGAATAACAATGAGACAATGGCCCTTACAGCGCCCAACAAAAATGTTGGAAAGATTGATTACAATATCAAGGAATCGCAACAGGCTGTAAGTTTAAAACGTGATGAAATAAAATAAAGAAGATTTAAGAGCTGGTCTCTGCACTTGTATATTGCGTGTGACGCTTTGACTCTAGTGTTATAGCCTATTATTTACTGCACACGAGAGAAGCGTTGTTATTCTCAAAATACATAGAAAACACAGATTATTTTGTACACTAGTTGTTGGTTAGTCAAATTTTGTTTCCTAAATGTGTACGTATATCATTCATCCCCGTAACACATACAAACATCTTTCTACATTCTCTTACAAAGAAATTTAGTCCGACATTCATTATTTTTTTTTTAAATAAATGTTTGTCTAAGAAGTAATGTTGTCTAATAATTATTCTGTACATAAATCTGCTATATAAGAAAGGATTCATAAAATGGAAAGAGCATATGACATAACTAAAGATATTTACAATAAATGTGCATATCTAAAAATGCGAAAATAAGGCATTACAGTACAGTAGTGAAGCCAGAATGCCTATATGCAAGTGAATGTCTGGCATTGAGTTATAATTTGGAAAAACTAGAAATATTGGAAAGACGAATTATTAGGAAAATATTAGGTCCACGAAAAACTTCAGAAGGTTAGAAATTAAGAAGTAGTGATGAAGTACCGTATATCAAAGTATAGAAAATATAACAGAAACAATGAGAGAAAAAAGACTATTGTTTTTTGGACATTTATATAGAATGGACGACAATAAGTTAGCAGAGCAAATCTTGAAATATCTGTGTATGAAGAAGTCAACTTCAAGTTGGATTAAAGAAGTCCAAAAGGATTTAGAAAAAAAAATAATATAAACGCAGAAGAAGCAATTGAAACAGAAGTTTTTCGGGCAAAAGTGTTAAAAATGGAAGGAGTAGGAGAGAGTAAAACGCAGGTTCAAAGTTGAGTGAAGAGGGGAAGAAGAGACACAGTGAAAAGATGAAAGAAAATTGGAGAAAAAGAAAAGAACAATTGAAATTGACATGTGGTCCTCAGATGGCCGATATAAAAAATAAATAAATAAATCGGTATGGAGAACCATACATGACTTCCATGTCCTAAAATTTATATTTAAAATCATTTAAATATTAACTAAATTAGTGGATGCTTGAGTTCTGAAGAAATTACGTATCAGCTAAAATGGTTCCACCATGTCAGGTGGATTAAGACTATCCTCAACCTTCGTTAGGAAGGACTGTACTTTTGGATAAAATGTCTGTAGGTCGAACGAAGAGCTAGCTAAAGGTAGCTGCGATCTGATTCCTGTAATGAAATTGTACTCTCGCTACGAGGGGTCGAGGGATGTCTATAGTATTATCAAAGTCTTTCCTGTCAATCCTATACTAGTCATTTTTCTTTTTTAAAATCGAGTCTTGATTTCTTTCTTTCCATTTGTCTTTTGATTTCCTGAACGGCTATTCTGTTCACCCGTATAATTATAAATTTCTCTGCAAAACATTTCTTCCTTAATACGTCGGTGCCTCCTGTTTAACACCATTCTATAATAGATTTTCTGGTTTAATTTCTAATATTATTTCTTTTAAGGAAGTATCATAACAGTTCCTACTAATCTATTATATATAACTCTTACTTAGGGTATTTAAATAATTTAATAACACAAATATAGATATTATAAATAGTTATTTAATAATTCCTTTTCATTCACTTATTACATTAATATAAGCTTTATAAATTCAATAATATTACAATATCAGTTTGCTCAGAACGTTTGATATTTTCTTTTAGTGGATTCTTTTAGAACGGATTGAGTTGCCAATATGAATCTAATAAACTTTAAACATGAATACAATATAATTTGAGTGTTCTATAAGCTTTACTTGTTTGTTGAATTCCCAAATCTGCGCTGAGGATTATCCACTCGAAAGTAGTCGGTCCAGTCGCTCCGTGGTCATCTGCTGATACTGTAGATCCTTGTCATCCGCTTGATTATTAACACTTTGCATATACACTGGTATCACTTTCACAATAATATATGCGCCAATACTTATATTAGTTACACTATATATATATATATATATATATATATATATATATATATATATACCGTATTAACCAATATACCTTCTTAACACATTGGTATATTTTAATTAAGATAAGTGCTTGTAACACGGAAAGTACAGATCGATACCGCCGGATTCTTTATTAACTTGACGAATTACTCTGTGGAATCCCGCCGATAATTTATTTCTTGTTTTATGTTTAAATATTTCTAAATTTTCCCATAAGGTCATCTTTGGACCTTTGGAAATATGTTTTAATAAAGTAACGTTATTTAAATTTATAATGTGTGTCTGTATTTTGTAAATTTACAAAATAATAAAAAAATATACTCTTGTAAAATGTTTTATTATTATTAAAATATATAAATACAAGAAAAATATTAGCATATATGAATGTAGCGCGCGCGCACACACACACACACACACACACACACACACACACATCAATAGATTTGTACATTAGTATTTAAGGCATTAAATAAATCATCTTGTTTTGTTTGAATTATTTACATTTGTTCTTCAGTTTGTGAATTACCGTTATTGTGTTTACAGAAATTCTTTTCCACGAATTTATTTTGTGACTGTTTTGTGTATTTTTATTTATTGGCTTAACCTAACATTTTGAGTGTTTAATTTTATATTATCGACTTTTATAATTTAGCTTGTGTGTGTTTGGCTAAATTAAACTTGTAGATTTCATTAAACAAATGTGAGACATTTTGCAAACAAATTATATGTGTTCAACATGTATGAGGAGGTCATTACATTAATATTCCAGGAACATTTCTCAGAAAACTTTATCAGAAACTACTACCACTGTGTTATTACAAAATAATGTTTTTAATAATGAATTTTTTTTTATAATTTCATACAAGAAACTCCAAGAAATCAAATTTGTATGAGTTTCGGATTTTTTATTTATGTGTGTGTGTGTGTGTGTGTGCGCGTGCCAGAGAGAGAGAGAGAGAGAGAGAGAGAGAGAGAGAGAGAGAGAGAGAGAGAGAGACGTATAGAATATGTCTAAAACGTTTCTAGACTTCTGAGATAGAGAGACAGACAGATAGATAGATAGATAGATAGATAAATAGAGAGAGAGAAGAGAGAGAGAGAGAGAGAGAGAGAGAGAGAGAGAGAGAGAGAGAGAGAGACGTATAGAATATGTCTAAAACGTTTCTAGACTTCTGAGATAGAGAGACAGACAGATAGATAGATAGATAGATAATAGGTAGGTAGAGAGAGAGAGAGAGAGAGAGAGAGAGAGAGAGAGAGAGAGAGAGAGAGAGAGAGAGACAGATTGCGAAGGTGAAAGGCAGGGAGAGAGAATCGCAGAAGAGGAGGAGATTGGTTGTTGTTCCATTGTTTGCTATGCATTCATTAAAAATAAATAAATAAAAATCATTATCATTTTCAGCAAGCTTTAAACCAAAATATCGGTATGGAGAACCCATATTTTAAGTCGGTATACATGACTTCCATTTTCTAAGATTTATATTTAAAATCATTTACTTGAATTCGGTTCGATAATTTCTAACAGGTTAAGTGTGTTCCTTTGTAAATCGGGTTTTATGTTTGACACATTGAAGTAAATGTCTGCATAGAAACTACTTCTTTGTTGCCGATAACGTAGTGCACATATACAAAATTATCCCCTCCCCCTTCAACTATCATTTTAATTTATAGATATTTATTCTATCTTTCTATAGTGGATTATTATGATCTTCTTTTCAGGATACTCTATTTATCAGAATTAAGTACTTTACTCTTGTTAAAACGTAAAACGTTGCAGGTAAACTACCCCTTCCCCTTAACCGGTCTTCACCAATATCAATAGGCCTTGAGTCCTCCAGACCTCGGGCACATATGCAAAAAAAATTATTTGGATCTGTTTCAATTTGCGGCAGTTATCGTTCGCCATAGAAAAAATTCTACACACATACACTTTTTGGAAAATTACTTTTCTTCATGTTTTGAGGGCAGTACAAACAGAATCAGTCCTTATCTTTGAACATGATTTTTTTCGCAATCACTATACTTCGATTTCCTTACGGAACATGGAAGTAAAATGGTTTGTTCCAGTCCGACCCAGATAATAGACTATAACTGTTAACTCCAACGCTTCTTCGGTCGTCCCACACCTCTCCATCCTTTCGGCTAATAATTAAATAGTTATTTGGGAATGCGGCAGTCATCCATTCCCTTGCCTGCGGATGTTTTGTAACTAATATTTCCCTTGGATATGTAACCAGCATGTCGCAGGGTAAGTGGGGCTGACTGGTACGTATTACATATTCTCAGCTTTCTTTCATAATTTTCGGCGAAACACAATGTTTCTGTTGCATATATTACTGCCCTAATAACAGCTTTTTTAATCTTGTTTGCTTCTTATCCTATCTTTGGATCTGTAGAGAGCGATACAGATGTTTTATATCCCCTCCGTAAGTTTCAAATTTTTCTTGTCTTGATTATTTAATACGGATGCTTGCGATTTTCCACTTTCCAAAATCTTGTTTTGAATATATGTTTTAGTAACATCTATTGCAAAGTAAATTACAAATAAATCGTTTAACCAGTAGCCTACAGACTTATATATATGTTTAGATATATCAGACACTTAAAAGGTGGTTTTCAGAACTCAATTGCAATTAACTTATATAAGGCATTAATTTTATGCATATTTTTATATGTGTACTACATTATTGGCAACAAAGAAGTAGTTTGTTTTTAAAATTCCTTCCCAGGCTGTTGGCCAAGGTCCAATGTTTTATTTTCCAATGTTTTATTTATCACGAAAGATTTTCGTTTTTTTTACACATTATTGTCAGCAAGGAAATTAGAATTTACAAAACAACCTTATGCCATACTAAAATCTTACACAGACAAAAAAACCTTTACTTGAGCAGAAAAAAACAAAACTGATTAAACTAACAGCTAAAAAACTGCGTTGTCGTACAATGCGTTCTAATGACACTATATAAAATTCTACCTCTTGGATTAGCTAATCTCGAACCCCATTGCGGGTGTTTTGCATTGAAGTCACCTCCCACCATAAAACCTGCACCAAGAGTTCTAAGAAAGGAGCTGAAGTCAGTTTCATTGATTCTGTGTTTTGGGGGACAGTAGACTGCAGAAACAATTAGAGGGCCTCTTTGATCTTCAATTAAAGCGTTTGTCGCCTGTAGGTGAGCAGTTTTGACTTTAGAGAAGAGATAATGTTTCACATTGTTTCGGATTAACAGAGCGGTTCCGCCACGAGCTGTACCGTCAGGATGTTGGGTATCATAAACAGTAAATCCTGGAATCCTAAATGGCTTCTGTCTGTGAAATGTGTCTCAGATATAAGCATTACGTCTAACCTGTTGTCAGGTTACGTCTAATTGTTTCGATTACACGATAATATACTAAAAACACAAGGGGCTGTTATCTTGTTATATGTAACAGAACGTTGTTTGAAGTATGAAATTTATACTCATTTTTTGTGTAAACGAAACAAACAAGCCTTGTTTCTAACTCATTAAACAACCGCATATAAAGAAAGATACACGACATGGACTGTTAAGTAAGTGTTTATTCACACATTACATAAGACGTTTTAAAGTCACTTACCCTTCTCCTTGTTTATATGTGTACTAGGTTATCGGCAACAAAGAAGTAGTTTGTTGTTAAAATTCCTTCCCGGGCTGTTTGGCCGTAGTCCAACGTTTTCTGCAAAACCAGACGTTTCGGCAGGGCCATCGACTTCCATCACCAGTGAAAATCGAGTGCGATAACGTGAGGTGGTATACGTTAGTGACCACAGTACTGTGGTTAAGGCTGAAGCAGTAAGTAGAAAGAAGAAGTTTCTATGGAAATATTTTATTTCGAAAATAATTTTAAACATATATCTTAGAACATGGAAGTCATATATGGTTCTCCATACCGATATTTATTTAATTTCGTCAAATTCATTAAACCAATACAAAACGTAAAAATATTACCTGCCCACTTTTAACTACCCTTTTCATTTATAGATATTTCCTGTACCTTTCTACAGTGGATTATTATGAGCTTCTTTTCAGGTTACTTTATTTATCAAAATTAACTACTGTACTTTAGTCTTGTTAAAACGTAAAACGTTGCAGGTAAACTACCCATCTTCCTTAACCGATCTTCACCAAAATCAATAGGCCTTGAGTCCTATACAACTCAGGCGTACATTCAAAAAAATCATTTGATTCTGTTTGAATTTGCCGAAGTTATCGTTTGCCATAGAAAAAATCTACACACAGACACACAGGCACTTTACGGAAAATGACTTTTCTACAGTTGAGGGTAGTACAATCAGAATCAGCCCTTATCTCGAACATGATTTTTTTCGCCATTACTATACTTCCATTTCCTTACGGAACATTAACATAGGCCTAAGTTACACTTTGGTAACTGTAATCTCATAATCTGTTAATTTGGTTGTTTCAGTTTTAATATTTACGCATTTATTTCTTGTTAGCAGCCAATTTAACGTAATGAATAACATAGTTATTAACATTTTTTAAATATTTATTCGTATTGAAAACGGAAAGTGCTTGAAGAAATCCGTTCGAAATTAAGTTGTCCGATGAAGTCATAGAGTCCAGTTCAGGAAATAGTGTGGCCCGCAAGAGAATCTATGTTGGAGGAATCGCGTCGTGCTTATGTTACTGAAAAAAAGTCTACTATATCATATTGGAGCGTATTAAAACTGAAAATGTTTATAAGGACGTGTCGCACATTTGCGCCCGATTGCTGGTGCGTAATGAAAAATGGGAACCGGTGAGTTTCCATAGAAACTACTTCTTTGTTGTCAATAACGTAGTACACATATAAAACTTCGCTTATGAATGCGACTACATTTAACTTATAATCTGTACATTGGTAAATGAAGAATGAATTCATTGATTGGTGAATGAACATAAATATATATATTTTTTAGCTTTATTGAAGCATTTTCAGTGCCCTTTTCTGTGCATTGCATTTGTGCAATGCCTGTACATTTTTTTAAACAAGAAACTATTGTGCTCTAGGATATTAAGTCATAATTCTAAACTGAAAATTTATAAAAGCCTTATGAGACCAGTAGTGACTTCCGGCTGTGAGACATGGACCATGCGGAAGGAAGATGAAGATCTTAAACGCTTTGAAAAAAAATATGAGAATTTTTGGGCCAGTTGTGCAACAAGATGTTACTTGCCGAATCCTCATGAATCTTGTACTTGACACATTAGTAAACAGCGATAACATAGTAGAGTTTATCAAGTCACAGAGAATTACATGGCTAGGACATACTAATAGAATGGAGAAGACCAGAAATACGAGACCTATCACAGAATGGAAACCCTTGGAGTCTAGGCCCAGAGGAAGACCGAGAAAAAGGTGGATGGAGAGTGGTTGAGGAGGACCTGCGAACCATGGGGGTCAGAGGATGGAGAATTGCTGTTGAGAACAGAAGGGAAGTGTGTAGGGTTGTTGAGGAGGCCAAATCTCATAGATGGATGTAGAGCCAGAGGGAGAAGAAGAAGAAGAAGGAGAAGATGAAGAAGAAGAGGAGGAGGAAGAAGAAAAAGAAAAAGAAGAAGAAGAAGAAGAAGAAGAAGAAGAAGAAGAAGAAGAAGAAGAAGAAGAAGAAGAAGAAGAAGAAGAAGAAGAAGAAACTATATCATATTTTTGTTTTGGTAAGGAAGTAAATTATATTTCCTTGATTAATATATGGCGCTACTACACTGTCGGTACGGATTCGATTTCTATCGGGGTCATCTGATTTAGATACGACCATACCCCTTCGCGCGACGATGGCAAACCATAGAGGGGTATCCTGCCTAGTATAAGCCGTCCGCAATAATGGGGTTTGGATCCGGCGTTAAGCTGTAGGTCCCGTATGTCTGTGAGGGACACTGTAACACACGCACCATGGGTATATGTGGGGAAGGTACAAGCCAGTAAAATGGAGCCGGGGATGAGAAGAGAATATTATATGGATTTATGTGATTGCTGAAAAATAATACGCAATATGCCATTAAATGTTTTTATAGAAAGAATTCTCTATCGCATTGGCGTAAATGTGAAACAAAACTGAACTTTATATAGTTTTTCATTTCGTCCGTTTACATTGACAAGTTGTTACTTATATAAAGTAAATTACCATAAGACTAAATAATTGTGATTTTGTTGATTTTTTTCATAATGAATTATGGCTTTTAAAACTGTATTATTTGTCAGATATTTTTGAAAAATTGAACGATTTAAACATGCCACTTCAAGGAAATGATGTTAACATTTACGGTAAAATATAAAATTACAAGATTTGTTATAAAAAGTGAACATATGGAAAAATGGAGTGGAAAATGGATCATGTTTAGAAATGATTACAGCTGTAGATTCTTTTATAATTGAAAATAACCCTTTCAAAGACTTAATTCTAAAAGTTATAACTGATCATTTTATGTGTCTGGAGAGACAATTTGAAAATACTTTTCTTCAAATTTTGATGTAAAAAAGAAAATTGAGTCCATAAACCATACTCAATTGAAGTGATTAATTTCAGCCATTTACCACTAAACGCTCAAGAAGAATTTGCCGAGTTGTCGAGCGACACAGGTTTAAAACTTGAGTTTTCCAAAAAATCGTTAAATGAATTTTGGCTCGGAATTTCCAACGCTTTCCGAAATGGCCCTAAACATACTTCAACCGTTTTGTACTATGTATTTACGCGAAGCGGCATTTTCAGCATTATGCATTATGCATTATGCATTATGCAAGATGTTACTTGCCGAATCCTCATGAATCTTGTACTTGACACATTAATAAACAGCGATAACATAGTAGAGTTTATCAAGTCACAGAGAATTACATGGCTAGACATACTTATAGAATAGAGAAGACCAGAAATACGAGACCTATCACAGAATGAAAACCCTTGGAGTCTAGGCCCAGAGGAAGACCGAGAAAAAGGTGGATGGAGAGTGGTTGAGGAGGACCTGCGAACCATGGGGGTCAGAGGATGGAGAATTGCTGTTGAGAACAGAAGGGAATGGTGTAGGGTTGTTGAGGAGGCCAAATCTCATAGATGGATGTAGAGCCAGAGGGAGAAGAAGAAGAAGAAGGAGAAGATGAAGAAGAAGAGGAGGAGGAGGAGGAAGAAAAAGAAAAAGAAAAAGAAGAAGAAGAAGAAGAAGAAGAAGAAGAAGAAGAAGAAGAGGAGGAGGAGGAAGAGGAGGAGGAGGAGGAAGTAGAAGAAGAAGAAGAAGAAGAAGAAGAAGAAGAAGAAGAAGAAGAAGAAGAAGAAGAAGAAGAAACTATATCATATTTTTGTTTTGGTAAGGAAGTAAATTATATTTCTTTGATTAATATATGAACACTGTCGGTACGGATTCGATTTCTATCGGGGTCATCTGATTTAGATACGACCATACCCCTTCGCGCGACGATGGCAAACCAGAGAGGGGTATCCTGCCTAGTATAAGCCGTCCGCAATAATGGGGTTTCGATACGGCGTTAAGCTGTAGGTCCCGTATGTCTGTGAGAGACACTGTAACACACGCACCATGGGTATATGTGGGGAAGGTACAAGCCAGTAAAATGGAGCCGGGGATGAGAAGAGAATATTATATGGATTTATGTGATTGCTGAAAAATAATACGCAATATGCCATTAAATGTTTTTATAGAAAGAATTCTCTATCGCATTGGCGTAAATGTGAAACAAAACTGAAATTTATATAGTTTTTCATTTCGTCCGTTTACATTGACAAGTTGTTACTTATATAAAGTAAATTACCATAAGACTAAATAATTGTGATTTTGTTGATTTTTTTCATAATGAATTATGGCT
Organism: Magicicada septendecula; assembly: GCA_034769895.1. Lineage (NCBI taxonomy): Eukaryota > Metazoa > Arthropoda > Insecta > Hemiptera > Cicadidae > Magicicada > Magicicada septendecula. The sequence goes on along the minus strand of CM068370.1, from coordinate 489,205,365 downwards.
TTTAAAACTGTATTATTTGTCAGATATTTTTGAAAAATTGAACGATTTAAACATGCCACATCAAGGAAATGATGTTAACATTTACGGTAAAATATAAAATTACAAGACTGTTATAAAAAGTGAACATATGGAAAAATGGAGTGGAAAATGGATCATGTTTAGAAATGATTACAGCTGTAGATTCTTTTACAATTGAAAATAGCCCTTTCAGCATTGAAGCGGCATTTTCAGCATTAACGTCTGTAAAATAAAAAAAAAATCGGTCAATTCTGCAAAACGTTGAAGAAGCTCTACGGCCTGCAGTATCAAATATTCATCCAAGATTTAAGTGTTTATGTAAAAGTAAACAATCGCACCCAGCTCATTACCATGAATGTCTTTAATACGTGGTAAAATTATATTCGTATGTATACCAAAGAGGGTGGAGTCCAAGGAGGGTGTGACGCGAACATATGCTTTCATAGAAGAGAACCAGCCTCTCCACCACAACTTCACTCCACCTACATTTCGGTGGGCCCTGTTACGCCGAGGAGTCCACTCCAAGGTTGTGGTAACCAATCCATTCTGCGGAGTGGATCGGTAAGCAAACGACAGATGGGGGTTCTGTCAGGGTAGTCTGGGGGGTATCCTGGGTCGTGGGCTGGCAGGGGTGTGAATCTAGTGTGGAGGCGGAGGAGGCTATAGTAGACCAACGGCTGCACGCATGGGCTGAGTCAGCAGAGAGAGCTCGCCAGCTGAGGCGAAATCGACTCTCTAGTGGAAGAGAACCCTGAAATCAAAGTTCCTGGTCCTCCAGGTTGGGGGGTTTGGATCGGAGAATTCACATATCCCATCTGTGAAACTCTTTTATGTGCAGAAACCTAAAAGAAGGAGACCTTGACCTTGACTTGTGGGTTGTTGCGCTGCTGAAGAAGAAGGTGTATACCAAAGAATTGTTTTCGAATAAATTTACTTTATAATTTATTATCAGCAAATGTTTTATTTCGTATTTCTAGTTTATATATCTTCATACCAAGGGTCGCGAAAATATTTGCTCGGCTAGAAGGGGTCGGTAAGTGGAAAAGTTAGAGAAGCTCTGCGATAGGCGAACAAACGAATAACCTGCACTACGTGTTTGGAAGTATTATCCGAGTGATTAGTACAGTGACTACTCTGTATCATTAAAATAATTTATCTGTACACACGCACGCACTAGCTACGCGTACGATTAAGATAAATTTTATTTCTGTATAGCTTGCTTCCTTTTAAATTCCAATATTCTGCAACAACGTGTACACTTTGTGTGTGGCAGCAGTGTACGATAACCGTTGGGTTATCAGCTGACAGTAATTAACCTCTAGCTGACGGTAGAGGTCACCACACTGCAACCCGAGCCCAGTGATCAATGTTTGTATGTGATTGTGGAAAAATAAAGTAGAAAGAGAGAGAGAGAGAGAGTGGGAGAGAGTGAGTGAGAGAGAGCGTGAGAGAGTGAGAGAGAGAGAGAGAGAGAGAGAGAGAGAGAGGGATAGAGAGCGAAAGAGAGAGAGATAGAGAGCGAGAGAGTGACTGAGAGAGAGGGAGCGAGTGAGTGAGTGTGAGAGTGTGTTTGGGGGGAGGGGAGGTGAAAGTATAAAATAAAGAACTTCGTGTTGTTGTTTACTTACAAAGGGGTTAAATGCCATTTTTTTATTTTGTCTATGCGTCGCTGTAATTTTGTGTTTGATTTCATCATCTCGTTCGTAAACTTTCGTCGTTCTCGTTAACAGTAAGGCTACTAACCCACTGGCGCGACACGTGTCGCGCGACATGCCGCGCGTGAATTGCAAGCATCACAGTTTATAATGGCCTCTGGGCTTTAGTGAACCCACTGACGCGACGCGGCCAGTTTCCCGCGCGCGGCTGTTTCTCGAGCTGCGACGCACAGGCGACATGCCGCGCGCGAATTGTAAGCATCACAGTTTATAATGGCCTCTGGGCTTTAGTGAACCCACTGACGCGACGCGGCCAGTTTGCGGCTGTTTCTCGAGCTGCGACGCACAGGCGACATGCCGCGCGCGAATTGTAAGCATCACAGTTTATAATGGCCTCTGGGCTTTAGTGAACCCACTGACGCGACGCGGCCAGTTTGCGGTTGTTTCGCGAGCTGCGACGCACAGGCGACATGCCGCGCGCGAATTGTAAGCATCACAGTTTTTAATGGCCTCTGGGCTTTAGTGAACCCACTGACGCGACGCGGCCAGTTTGCGGCTGTTTCGCGAGCTGCGACGCACAGGCGACAAAGCTGCCGCGCGCGAATTGTAAGCATCACAGTTTATAATGGCCTCTGGGCTTTAGTGAACCCACTGACGCGACGCGGCCAGTTTGCGGCTGTTTCTCGAGCTGCGACGCACAGGCGACATGCCGCGCGCGAATTGTAAGCATCACAGTTTATAATGGCCTCTGGGCTTTAGTGAACCCACTGACGCGACGCGGCCAGTTTGCGGCTGTTTCTCGAGCTGCGACGCACAGGCGACATGCCGCGCGCGAATTGTAAGCATCACAGTTTATAATGGCCTCTGGGCTTTAGTGAACCCACTGACGCGACGCGGCCAGTTTGCGGTTGTTTCGCGAGCTGCGACGCACAGGCGACATGCCGCGCGCGAATTGTAAGCATCACAGTTTATAATGGCCTCTGGGCTTTAGTGAACCCACTGACGCGACGCGGCCAGTTTGCGGCTGTTTCTCGAGCTGCGACGCACAGGCGACATGCCGCGCGCGAATTGTAAGCATCACAGTTTATAATGGCCTCTGGGCTTTAGTGAACCCACTGACGCGACGCGGCCAGTTTGCGGCTGTTTCTCGAGCTGCGACGCACAGGCGACAATGCTGCCGCGCGCGAATTGTAAGCATCACAGTTTATAATGGCCTCTGGGCTTTAGTGAACCCACTGACGCGACGCGGCCAGTTTGCGGCTGTTTCGCGAGCTGCGACGCACAGGCGACAAAGCTGCCGCGCGCGGCAAATATTTACTTTGATTTTAATGTGAGATAACCCTAACAATAACACCGTTATCCTTGACCCACCCGTTTTTATATTCAGTAACCCCACCTACAGTGATACAAAGAAGCCTATAATAATTAAAAAAAAAACCTTTTCCATCCAACAGCCTCCAAAAAATTACAATAAATTACGGTATTTTAGAAATTAAAAACATAGTGTTATTAAATTTAGTTCTTTATCAGTAGAACCAGAATCTTGGCGTTTTCTTAATCTTGCAAATTAAATACGACGGAGTCGTATTTTGCAAACTTCTTCAACTTGTTTTAGTTTGGGGTTTTTTATGTAGTAGAAATCTGTGGAAAATGAACTAATGGAATTGTCCGCATACGTGATTATCCGGTCGTTTTAATGAATGTAGTCCACTTTAGCAACATGTATAACAAGGGCCTGACTTAAGGTTTTAGCATCCTAGGCTGATGAATTTATTGCGCCGCCCCATTACTTATGGTTATTACTTATAAGTTATGATTTACTTATAAGTTACAGGCTTCTTATTATTTAGGAACATGTGAGATGTATAAATAAAAATTGGTCTTGTTTCCATTTGAATCACGTAAATACCATATTGTTATTACAATAGCATAAAGACTGACAAATTATAATAAGTAACGACAATATTACAATAAACCTATTACGTTTACGCAAAGTAAATAAAAAACGCTAAGAACAAAAGTTTTTAAAACAATTTTCATGTCCACTGTTAATTGCTGAAAGTTTTATTACTCAAACCTTATTTTTCTGGCTTTTGCAGTTCCAAAACGACAAACTGTTTCACTAAAAGAAACGATTTGCAATCAAAAGAGATTTTGCGCTTAAAATGATGTGATTTAGGCAACGGCATGATGAAAAAATATATACAATGCAATGTGAGTTTTCTAATTTTTTGCTCTTTCAAGTTTTTTCGCAATCTATTTGGATTTTTAACATTTTATTTTTTCTAATGAATGGGGAGTTGGCCCATTGCATTAAACTCCAACCTGCAGGACCAGGAAATTTTTAATCAAGGTTTACTTCCTTTAGCCTTTGATAAACCAATATCCAAGTACAAGGCAGCAGCTGCTAGTTTTGGTCCGCCCCAGGTACAATGGCATTAAAATTACAGTTTCAGTGGTATGGACACACGAAAAGAATGGCACTGGAAAGATTGCCAAGGAGACTTAGGGAATGGAGCCCACCAGAAAGAAGGAAAAGAGGAAGACCTCTTATGACCTGGATAGAAGAAATTCAGACTATATTGAGGGAACGAGAAATTGAAGAAGATCTTTGGATGCACAAGCAGCAGTGGAAGATGAGAATTCAATCACTTCTGTAATCTTTGGTTCCGGAAAATGTGTAAACATTGTACAGCCGGAATAATAATAAGACGTTCTTTCGCCTCCCCCCCCAAAAAAAACTTGCACTCTAGGCTACAGCCTACTCAGCCTAATGGTAAATCAGGCCTGTGTGTAACAACTGTCTGATTTACAGTCAAACTGTTCATTATAACAGCATCGTTTTACACATTTATATAAAAGCGAAACCTGTCTCACAGTTCTTGTTAGCTGTTCACTTATTTAATATTTGTTTGTTTTTGAGCACAGTTAAATTTGAAAAAAAGAATTTACAAAGTGATGTTCAGGAGTCTTCGTTTTCCCCGCGACCTTGTTACAGTAACACGAAAATTAAAACTGAACGTCCTTCACTGTCCTTGGATAAACGTCCTGTGAAGCAACAAGACTAACGCAATGATTGTTACTAAAAAATCGATTACCGTTATCATTCGACTACGCAGCGGCTCGGCTTCCAATTCATTAATTTGATAATCGTTCGTATCGTGTGAACTGTTTTGGCAACGAGGACAGCCGTAACGGATTACCAATTAGTGAACATTACGTAAATTGCCTTATCGTCAGTGATCAACGTATTTAAAATCATAGTAAAAATATTTTTATAAGCTACTGCCACTGCTGCTACTACTACTACTACTACTACTACTACAACAACTACTACTACTACTACTACTACTACTACTACTAGTACTACTACTATTACTACTACTACTACTTCAATTAGATTGGACTACACCATGCATCGCTTCTCGCACCTTCTTCCTTCTTCTTATATTATGCCATTTATTCTATTGCATGTAGGCCTATCATCTATCTTGTATTGCTTGCCTCATTACAACATACCAGGAAAATCGGTGTCTAATTGCTTTGAGACGGTGTCCAGTACCACACTTTAGATGGTTTCTACTCCGTCATAGCTGAGCGGATGCGCGTCAGAGATGTCCCTTGGGTTACAAGTACCGAGCTACCGGTAGGAGTTCCTGCCTTGTGGTCCGGTCCAGAACGGAATATTTATGATAATTTAGGGGCCGTTACAACGGCGTGCTCGCAGTAGGCCGTTCTATTACAGTATTTGCCGAGGCTGTTTCCAAGAACCAGCTGGTCATGGACGGTAAGGCTATGAGGGGTTTGTCTGGGTCCTTGCCGTTAGAGCGTAAAATCTACGAATACACGACAGAACGTACCAGTGACAAAACGTACGACCCGACAAAACGTACCGTCTAACCGGCCGGCTACCTGCGACGGGTCTGCTAATTACATCAGAATATTTTGGATGCGACAAAACGTACTCCGCAACTTGTTTCGTTCACTTATAGTGTATCTAATAGTCAGTTAAGTGCTGTTAGTCAGTAACAAGTGTAAAGAATTTATTTATATAAAAATGATATAAATGTAAACTTCGAGTCCCCCACGTAGCGGGGGGGCTTCGCCCCCCCGCCCCCTGCGTATTATTATTCTAACCTAACCTACCTACAGTACTTGTTTGTGTCAAACTCTTTTCTTTTTACAATTCGAATAAATAAATATAAACAATTGTTAACAATTGATTTATATAAAAATGATATAAATATAAACTTCGAGTCCCTCACGGTTCTGATTCCCATCACACTTTATCCAGGCTTTGGACTGGCAAAATCATTTTGGCGTGTTTAAAATCAGCTGTGGTGAAGCTCTCGTCATTTTTGGATTTTTTAATTTATATTTTTTTAAATTTTTTTAATATTTTTGTTTTGTTTTTATGGTTTTTTGTAGTTTTAAGTTTCACTCCAAGTTCTGCGAATATGAAAGAGCTCTCAAGCAGGATCTTAGGTTTCCATTTGCTTCATACCGCTTCATTATTCTTTCAAGTCGTCCGTCATACTTGATGTACTTTTTCCTTCTTTTTGAACCTTCAATGTTCAGTTCGTACTTCATAAAAGCGCAGTTGGTCTTCTCCCCTTCTCCTTTCAAACACATCACCACGTCTTTTATTCTAGGGTTTGGCCTTTCTAACAGCGTGTTCAAACGGTTGTTCCACCCTTCGACAGAATTTGTTGTCCGATGACGCTTTTGGTAACAGCTCCACAATTTTATTGGAAACTCCGGGTTCTCCAACCAATTTTCAACAAAGTAATCAAAAAACAGACTTGGCTTGGGAGACTCTGGGGCTTGGGAGTGAATCTCGATCCAGCCGTCCTGCACTTCCTCTGGTTTTAAGAAAGCCAGTGCTGCACACATGCGGATATGGAGTCGGATATCCTCATTTTCACGGTACTCAGTTGAGAGTCCTAGTTCTTGTACTTTGCGCCAAAGGCATTTTTTCATATGAAAAAAGCATCCTCTTATATGTGCTGAAGGCAGTACTTCTCGAATAGCAGACACAGCCGCCATTTCGAAATCCACGTTCACTGTTTCTGGATTCCACTCTGGAACAGCTTTACGGATCAATTGAAACAATCGAATGTAGGTTTCCTTCTTCTTGTTGGGCAATAGGGCAAACACAATAGGATTTACGTTAGTTTCTTCATCCGTGCTTTCAAAATCTGCATGAATACTGTATATCTGTGTAAACTGTTTACTAGAGCACTTAAATGTACCATCCAAGAAAAAGTTTTTGAAGCATTTTAAACTGTCTTTGCCTTTTTCACCGCTAAAAACTATAACTCTATCTTCTTCGCCATCATCGGCCAGCAGAAAAGAAGTTCCGTCGAACATTTTCAGCGTTTCTTCATCGAGAATCACTTCTTTGCAGTTGCTCGGCTCTTGGGTGTTGCCTTGCGCCTTACATCTCTGCCGCTGTAAGGTTCTTCTGATAGACTGTTCACGCGGCATTTCAGCAACAAAGTTATACCCTGTAAAAAATAGAATTAGAATACCCCTTATAAATGGAATACCCCTTTAGAAATAGAAAGTTATACCCCTTAGAATTAGAATAGAAACAATAAATTATCAATTTGGAAACTTTAATAACACTTACCTCTATCGTGGAGATCGCCCAAAGTGTCTGTGTGAATTTTAGTTAGTGGTGTTTCTTCTTCCCACGCCCTTCTTCATGGCGCTTTGCGTGCGTTTAATAACTTCTAACTGAGCATCGTTTGGAGGTCCACACACATGATTGGCTAAAGGGCCACTGACAACTTCACCTCCTCTAGATTTCATAATTACACAACACTTTTCACTTTGTTGCCTTTGACAAATCCAAGTTATCGTATCGTCCTTCCCCTGCCGTTTCTTCCTATAACTATACCTCTCGAAGTGCAAACACAACCCGCCTTTATTAGTCGTAGTCAGCTCCATTCCAAAAAATGTTAAAACCTGCACAGTGTGAATGTTACGGTAGTAATAAGGTTACTTCGCGGCCGTCCGTGCCCCATGCCAAACTTGACAAACACAGGTCAACGACTCGAGGGGTATTTAACAGTTACGCGGGCGTAAGCCGTTTGAATTTGACAAACACAGGTAACAGGTACGTTTTGTCGCGGTGTAAATTATTTAGGGATTACAAGGAGACACTTCGCAGATAGATATCGACCTAAGTGGTACGTTATGTCGCGAAAAGTCAAGTGGTACGTTTTGTCGCTGGTACGTTCTGTCGGGACACCAAAATCTACGCGCTATATAAACAATGACGTAATGTTTATATTTCGTGTCGATAGGTCTATTGGAAGTCCCACACTCTTCATCAGAACGTAATGCAATGAGTGTTTTGTACTTACGTGCGGTGATATTATAGGCACAGTCATACTGTCTACTAAAGGGTTTCCCTAATTTCTCGACATATATTCGTAATACTAAGCTCTCGCTTCTCTCACCGACTTTTCCCGCCTTGCTTGCAACAAGATTAGATTTGAGTAGAAATTCTACCTTTACAGTGTTTTTTACATCCAATACACCATCAATAAATAAGTTGATTTTTTTGGAGATCACTATGTACTGATAACGGCTGAAAATCAAGAAAAGTTTGGCTGTCTTGGCAGTCTCGGTAAATTCCAGTCTTGTATTGGTTGTACGTACAATGGAGAAAACAAATCCTAAAATAATAAAATTTCAAGTTGTGTGACAACAGGAACGCGAAATCGTTATATAACAGGATATGTTCTCTAATATTGTTGGCCTATACGAGATTTCATACAAAAATCCTTCAATTTTTGTTTATTTGAAAAATTATGCTTTGATTCATTTGAACGTATACTGCCCTCTTCAAAGGAGTCTCAGTCGGGTATAACAATATTAGGTAATCCATTTTTTATTATTTAAACATTTCAAATTCACATTTTTTTGTCCAGCTTTGAGCTTGCTCAGTAATTTTCTTCTCGCATCTTAAATAGTATTAATCATGGAGTTTTTTATTATTGGAAAGAGGAAAGATCTCATTAGAAGAGGCTGGTTAATAAAGCAGTTTTGTGTCATTACGATGTTTTTGTTGCCTAAAACGTTTGAACAAATAATGACATCCACCCTGATACATTACTAGTGGAAAATTTTCTTAGATTATACTTCTGTAATTCTGATTGTTTTTACGAATAGAACAATTGAACACAAGTGGGAGGAGTATGTTCAACCATACGTGCGACACCATCAGGAGAACACTAAAATCAACGAGCAAAGAAACACGCCTGAAGTTCTACAGGGTAACATCCCCCCCCCCACCTTACCTTCCTCACCCTCTATGGGACTGAGAATCCCACATCAATCTTATTCAAGCGGCTTAAATGAGATATCGCAGGCACGAGGCAGGGTGTATTCTCCAAGATTGTAGAAGAAATGCAGGTATGCGGCAGGAACTGAATATTGTCAGTATAATCGGCAGGGTTGCCCAATACCGGCTAAAATGGTTGGAACACGTTAACCGAATGGCTGACAGCCGCATCCCAAACAACTATTGAATTATAAACCGAAGACACGGAGAGGTGTAGGACGTCCGAATAAACGTTGGAATGATCAGCTCTAGTCTATCTGCTTGGGGGGGGGGGGATGATGAAAATGATTATGAAAAGTACAGCACAAACGGATAGAAGAGGGACTCTCTTTACCTTTGGTTCCCGAATCTCCCAGTCTACCGAACCACACTGTAGTTCAGAAAGAACATTTTGTATATTTTAAGTCCGTGCATAGCAATGAATAAAAACTAAGATACGATTGTACAGCATTTTTTAGTATGTGAAGAGTCAAGGTGCAGCGTATATCTATGATGCTCCACAATGCAATTTTTTGAAAATTATGAGTATTCAGGCCAGACTGATAACAGAAATCTAGAGAATATACTGTATTGTAAAATTACGAAATTCATGAAAAACAATAACTTATTGTGTTCCCATTATTATTAAAACAAAAATAAAATAAATTGATACTGGTTTGTACTGCTTAATTTAGTCTAACAATGCAATGAATCGTGTACATTTTTGCTTGTAAGATACGGAATAAACATTGAATATGTTCGTTATTTAAATTAGGAGTTTCTGTATTATCGCATCGTTTTCTGTATCGCATTTTCAGTTTTGTCGCTTCTTCTTCTCCTCTTCAAGGATTAAGTTACATAAACCTGTTCCGGCACCCATCTCATCCTCGGACGACCCACGTCTCTTCTACCAGTGGCTTTATAGTTCAGTGCCCTTTTGGCAATCCATCCTCTGTCATCCTTTGCAGATTTGCAGATCCTCTGTCCTCTGTAAATTGAAATAATTTCATTTATGTCCTTTACTTCGAGTTCTGCTCTGATATCCACATTCCTTATTCTATCTTGCAATGTATAATTTAAAGTGTTTCGAAGAAACTGCATTTCAGCACTCTGCATCTTACCGCATTCCTTTTTAGTCATGGCCCACTCCTCACACGGATAAATCAATGTGAGTATTGCAATAAAATTCAATCCTTGTGCTGTCACTTATTTCTAAGATTTCTATGAATCGTACCACAAATATTCCTTTTATTTATCTTCTCTTTTATATCATATTCAGATTCATAGCTTAATGCACAGCCGAGATACATGACACGGCTCACTTGTTCTAAATTGCTGTTGTTTACAATTATCTTAGTCCTCACTGGATATTTACCTTTAAAGGCCATGGTTTCGGTCTTTGTTACTGAAATTGTCAGTGAGTACTCTCTTGCCACTTCTTGTAATTGAAACATAGCACTTTGTAAATCATCCTCATTTTCTTGACGTAAGTACATTTGTGCTACAAAATATATTGTGTTTTTATTTACGAGTAGCTAACAGAATACACCAAGCTTCGGCTATACACCACGTGTTTTCTGCTCAAGGGATGTGTTCTTCCAGGCCGTGCTCTCTCTATGCTTTCTACCCTGCACTGGTCTCTTCATTTCCTGACATCGCATCCGTATAATGTCTATCGTCATATCCCTCCCTTCCCATGTACCAGCCCCTACAGTGTTACTACCATCACGTTACCTCCTGTTTGTCGCATACAGTGTTCTAACCAGTTTCTCTTCCTGCCCTTGATAATGTCAAACATTCTCATTTTTCCTCCTACTCTTTTATGCACCTCCTAATTTGTCTCTCTGCTCTTCCAGGAAGTTCTTTCCATCTCTTTCCATGTCCACATTTTGAAGACATGTAACCTCCTTTACTCATCTTTCCTCGATGTCCGAGTTTATGTCCTGTACAAGAGCAAGCCTCTAAACAAAACAATGCACCATCCTCTTTTCTGCTATTAGTGAACTACAAACATCTCGCGATTTTTGTTAAAATTACAACTAAAATAAAATTAGTTGAACAGGAAAATAATATCAGCCTTTTCTTCTGGTCATAATGCATCCACAGTACATTGAGTAAAATACAGAGTATACGTACAGTCGAAAGTTTGTTATTATATAATTCACATTGTGATTTCTAGTAACTTTATCCATCTGTTGCAAGTCCATTACCGAAGTTTTTAGTCATGATTAATTTTGTTTCTTTCACATAGGTTAGTAACTTCCAACTAAATCTTCTAACCTGCTTGTCCATCCAAAGATCTTCAATTTCTCGTTCCCTCAATATAGTCTGAATTTCTTCTATCCAGGTGATAGGTGGTCTTCCTGCTTTCCTTCTTCCTGGTGGGGTCCATTCCATAACTCATCTTGGCAATCTTTCCTGTGCCATTCTTTTCGTGTGTTCATAACATCGTAATTATTTTGTTTGGACAAGATCAACAATTAAATTTATCATATTCAATCTGTCCTTAATGACTTCATTTCTAATTTTCTCACGTAAACTCTTGCCAAAAGTCCATCTGTGCTGTCATTAATTTTGTTCTTGTGTGTTTATTAGTAGTCCGAACTTCTGAACCGTAAGTCGTGATACTTCTAACAATGGTTTTAAATATTTTGGTTTTAGTTTCTGCTGTAATTTGCTTATCCCACAGGATTCCATTCATTGTAGATATAGCCATCTTTCCCAAATTAATTCTGGATTGTATTTTTTTGACTTGCTTCCCACTTGCCGTAATTTTCACCCCTAAATACTTGTATTACTCTTTATATGAAATCTTCCCCATGCCTTCCTCCAATATCAAGTCTTGATGAAGGTCGCCTATTGCCATGTATTTAGTGTTGATGAATGAAGGCATAATTTTTTAAATAAACAGCAACTCAGTGCCACCGCTAGGGTGCTTGCCGCCCGTGTGCAGTTTTACCTTTGCCGCCCTTCTGAATATACTTTTCAGATCCCTACTTTGCTACACTGTTTAATATTATTTTAATTAAAGTTGATACAGACATAAATAGTAAAATTGACAAAAAATAAATATATTTTTCAAAAACTTATTTAGCTGAGTACTCACATAATATAAGTGGAAGATGTGCTCCTAGAAGTGTTGAGTAATGTTTCTAACGCACCACTTAACTTCTGTTGTTGTTCAATTTTCGTCTTTCTTTTTTGTTTATATTGAAAGCCCGACAACCGTTTCGTTTTTCTGTCAGACATTTTGATAATTTTATAAATATGACACATCTCAGAATTACACTGCCAGACCGTGACCAAAAACAAGACCGTACTTGGAAACGTACCAACAAATTTCTGTTACTGCTTACAAACTGCTGTTGTTTTGAATTCAAGTTGACAGTTCTAAAGGGGCCCGTTCGTCAAAACAAAACGTAGGCTACCGTCAATAATTTTGTATCTTATCGGGTAGGTATTTTATAGTTTGGTAGCGTCGACATGCACGCGCCTGTCTACAAAACCACAGAAAGACCGTAGGTGTAAATACGCTTTCTTGGCAGTCAGAACAAAGGCTGATGCCAGTACACTGCGGCAATGCTAACAAAACGAATATCAAGAACAACTCAGTACACCATGATGTCATATACCTAGACATATTGGGTATTAATTGTTTTAATTTATTTTGCAATATCTGCTGATGAATTTGGCAGTCTACGGCCGCCCGTGTTCGAAGCACATATGGTAGCTGCGGCCCTGTAGCAACTGCATGAACTTTTTGATCAAACCATATATGTTTTGTAATAACATAGCCCACTGAATACGTACATGATCAAGGAGTAGTAGGGTTTAGGGCGTATGGTAGTGCAATCGATTTTACGGTATAGCGGGTATCGAACTATCCCACCGCTGACCGAGCATAAAAGCGATCGCTTCTCTTCTCTTCTCACACCATACATTTCTCATTTTTCAACTTTTTTTAAAATTCGGAAACGATTAAATTGTTATTTTTGCTTATTGCTCACCGCTTGTCCTGTTCTGTTGATAATCAGCAATGAATCATTCACAGATTCTATTTAACTTCCTGATATAAACATTTTAGAATCCATTTTACGCCGTGGAAGTATTCACCAGATTATAATTCAAACGTGTGCTGTTCTGCGGGACGTAATATAAAGGGCGCGCGTGTTTTTCCGTTTTAATTATTTTCAGCCTTCACATAGCGCCGCTTTCCGGCAATTAAACCCAAGGAAGGTTATTATTACACAACTGGACAAATAATTTATTTTTACTGCCTAGTGGTGGTGGATTCAAATGTGTCAGAAGATGTTCGCATAAGAATCCATTTTCTCTGTCCTGGTTCTTATTAATTCGTCCCAACAAACACACACTAATGCAACGGCAGCATAGCCTGGTCACCAGTAAACAATGACGTGTCAGCTGCAGAGTGTGACCGATCATAAAATGCTCCGGGAGTTTCATCTGCCAAATGCGTATGATATCGGCTAGATGTATAAATTGAAACTGTGGTGTCACCCTTGTCATACACCACAGTTGATCAAGCACGCACTAGGAGTTGTGCCCCGTCTTCCAGATTCAATTAAGATTTAATAAGTCAGCTGTGGAGTTGCTAGTTACATCTGAAACAAAACTGCTTAGGAGGATTGCAGCCCCAACATGTGGGAATGGGACATGGTGTCTGAGGAAAAGCAGATACTTGTATGCAGCTTATGATTGTCTCAACATTACTTTTATTAAGATACAAACATTACCCTTAATTAAGATACAAATATAAAGTGGCTAGGTCATGTCCTGAGAATGGAAGGCAGCAAGACAGTTAAAAAGCTGTACAACGATTCTCGTAATGGAGTGTGACCTGGAGGAGTCGATGTAGAGGCAGTGTGCTGAGTGACCTCAAGCAGCTTGAGACAACATCTCCCTTGCTCAGGACCGATACGGATGGACGACAGTAGTTGAGCAGGCCAAGGGTAGCTAGATGCTTCCTTTGGGATAACGAATTATATTGAAACACTTTGTAATAATGAAATAACCAGAAAGGCACTCTCAGAACAGATCTATGGCAGTACAGAACAGTCCAGTGCAGCTGTTCTCCAGTTCCGGGTCCCAAGAATATGGCATAAATGAAAAGTTGCAGAGTTGAAATCTCATCGAAGTTCAGAATAGGAACGTTTATAATGACAGATTCGGCCAGTAGGTGAAAGTGCGGGGCGCAATCGATCGCGTGAGAACAGGTAAAAACGTTTTGTCGCAACTGACCGAGACCGGCTGCACTTGACCGGGACAACTGGCGGAGGCTGTTAAAGGAGGGCTTGACTCAGTAATGGGTTGTCGCGCCGGTGTAAGTTGTAATAATGAATAATATTTTAGTGTTTTTAAACACGAAATATGCATATAATGTTATTGGTTTTCTGTGTAAAGGATTTAATAAAAACATTTCTGTTTATAATTAAAGAATTTGGCTATGCACAGTACAAAGAGAATGCATCAATTTTATGACATCTTCTGAATCGGTAAAGTTGTCTTCTGTTTACATAAACAATAGAATGCAATTTTGATTGCTTACTTATCACGTTCTGAAAGCTTTCTGTCTGTCTGTCTGTCTGTCTCTCTCTTTCTCGCTGGGGGGTGTCTGTTATCGATACGATTCACATGATCTAAACATACGCGCGCGGTTATTCATACGCTAATACGCGACCTTCGAAAGAACAGCGGTCACCAATTTGACCGCTTTCATATTTAAAAAAAAGAGGTTATTGTTTCGCGTTATCTGTGTATGAAACCAGTATAAAGCTGAAGCCATGAATCTGGTGTTCAACAGATAGTACAAAGCGGATCAGACGACAGCAACACGTAATCATGGCTAAGATCGCTTTTCTCGTAAGTTGACCTACTGCTACTACTTAAGCAGTTTTATAAGTTAAATACATAATTTGTTTTAGTCGGTTTGTTCGAGCTAAATAATTTTCTTTATTTGTGCCAGAGAATAAGTAATTATTTACGTTACACTTATATATAATTAATTATTACAATTAATTATTTACAATTATATTTAACCAGATTCAGCTGTCAGTTATCTCTGCTACTGACTGAAAGCTTTCTCCGTTTGAAAGCCAGTTTTGTAAATCCAACTTTGTCGTGTTTACTCGCTGAACTGCTACTTGTCATGTTCCGGACGAGGCCTTTCAGTGTTTCTACCATTTTCAAGTCCTAAACCACGGTTTTGTAAATACGCTGACAGTATCAGATATATTAAATTTCGATTTGCTAACGGCGATTTACAAATAAAAAATGATATTACATATTTAAAGAAGTAACAAAAAGTGAACTTAATTCTAGATATTTAATATAGGCCCTGTTTCATGTTCATATTTATTGATAAAACGCTATTTCCATTGCTTTACCACTAGATATCTCTTTAACTAATAACACTTAATATTAACACATAATTCTTGATAAAGTTTTTTTCTCCATCGAATGTGTGTGTGTGTGTGTAAATTGCACATACATTTAATTTGAAATGGAAAAACACGCTATGTTTACAAGTAACACACGCGCGCGCGCGCGCGCGTGTACGTACGTTCTGTACGTACGCACACCTTAGAAAGCTTTTAAATGGAAGTATTAATATAATCACAAAGCTGCAGAAAGCAATTCCTTGCTCATATACATATTCCGTTTAATAATCTCATGTTGAACATCGTCAGAGCTTTTCAAAATTTCAGACTTTGCTTTTTTGTTTATAAAATTATTACTCTTTTTTCCTTCTTTTTGTCACCATTATAACTTATAAAAGACTTAATAATATTGTAGTTACAGTGACATAAATGATAATTTTTACAGTGGCATTACTTCTGGTCTTGGGGGTGGCCGAGACAAGCTTGGAAGTTCGATTGACTTTTTTCTAAAATTAAATTACAAATATTGTAATTCTTTTTATTTTTAGCAGTACTTATAAGTCTTATTTTAACACACGCAACTGATTTACAAATAGTTTTTTTATAAATTTTTTTTTATATTTAAAAATGTCGAGTCTTTTCCCATTGTTTGTTTTTCACCTTTGGATATACGTTTTTGAAAATTTAAAACTTATGCGAATTGTTTATTGAATAAAGCACGTATAGACCGCAATATTTATAAAATTCTGTTTGAAGATTTATCCACAATAATTACTCTGACTTTAGCTTCTCAGTTATGTTCGTTTATTTCAAAATATTTTAAAATTATATTTACGAATTTTAAAATTATATTTACGAAACGTTTTCTTCTATAAGCTAAATACACATATATTGTTAAAAGAGTAATTGGGGTGATCAGAGACGCAGCGAAGAGGGGTTTTGGAAGGATTAACCCAAGAAAAATGGAAACTACAAAAATCTAAAATACTGTGTCTATAAAATATGTAGTCACATGGGTCGGATTAAATAATTACGCTAATTAGTATGAACATTTTAAATTGAGTTTATGCCTATGTCTATTTAGCGTGTCGAAAAGAGGTAGCCTTAAAATGTTTATTTAGTGCTACTCGCTGGACTCTTTTATCTTTTAAAGGAAAATATCTCAGGGTAATAAATAACTTAATTAACCAAAATATATCATAAATTGTTACTTTAATAACTCACTTTCAGTTACTTATTACAATAACATAATATTTATGATAACAAAATTTAATCTTTTCTTTTGATAGTGGGTTCTTTTAGATCTGAATTAGTTGCAAATAGTGAATAAAGTATATTTTAAATGTTCAATATAAATTACTTGATGGTTGAATTCCTATTCTGCGAAGAGGCGCATCCACTTGAACGTCGTCTGAAGTATTTCTCTGCGGACGGCTGCTGGTTAATGTAGGTCCTAGTTGGCTGCACTTGATTGATTATCACAGATTGATTTACACACTGGCATCACATTCACAATAACACATCTCAAATATCTCGTTACAGTACGAACATACCGTTATAATCAATATATCTTCTTAACACAAACTTTTATATATAGTTAACAAAATTTTACTCAGCAATACTATGATTCGTCTAAGTTCATAGATGTAATTTAAGCTAGGTGCTTATAACAAGGATTGTATTGATTGATAACGTCAGATTATTTAATCACGATTCTTTGCGTGAGTTCCACGGATTATGCGTAACTTTCGACCGACTTTAAACAAACTGGGACTGAATTGTCACTCCTAATGCAATGGTAACTTTTAACTGAATAAAGCTGTTTAACCTTCTGATGAAAGGTTACTTGATTAAAAACTGATTTCTTTAACTGAACGGTCACTTTCGGATGACGGTAAACTGAGTCACTGTTTTTACCTTCCGACGAATTAAATAACTTTATTTACGAGTCTTTACTGTTGTACTACACCGATGACTGCCTTAAGCTTCACGGTCTTGGGTTTTATACGCAAAGTGGGCCTACCCTCGCCTAATTTTGAATCTAAACGTTCCCATTGGACATGGGTGCCGCGATATTCAATTTTACCCAATGTAGTACTAGAATTTTACCGCTAAAAACTGACGTGTTTTCTTACTTGCCGGATAACAGCGCGCTCGCTGGGTTCGTCCGCGTGGTGGGAAAAGACGCTTCAGTTGATTTCTCTGTCTAAATGTCTCACTCTAACATAACGGGATCCTTTGTTAAAAGCACTTAACTTTCACAACTTTCTATCTATTTTTTGTTAATTTTTAGCACAATACAATTTTATTGCTGTCCGTCCGCTACGTGCCTTTTTTGGTATTTTGAGCCGACTTTCTGTCGCCAGACACAAGGGTGTGTTCTTTGGAAAAATACCGTTTTGACATTTTATAACGGTAGTTTCCTTTTTATGTATATCTGTATCTCTGTTTTTGACATATCTTAATATTGACTAATGCTAGTAAATTTGTACAGCATGCAAATTTGGCGTTATATATTATCCAACTCGGTTTGCGATATTTGTAGTACAGCTGTTTTATTCCCCAGAATAACCTAAAATCTTTCTGTATTAAACTGTTTTTTGGTTGCTATTTGAATCTTACACACGTCACTTATTATCGTTCAAAGTTTCGACCAGTGATCAATAATTTTTTCTAATTTTGTAATTTAGTAGTCTATCCAGGCCCGCGTTTGATGTTAACAGCGCCATGAGCACAATGTGAGCAAGAATAATGTAGAATATAAAAATTATAAACAATAAGAAACAACGTTTTACGCGAAAGAATGAGAATGTACACACAAATAGTGGGAGCAAATTGAGAATAAACAATTAATCTGGTTTGGCCATAATAAAAAAGAACGGACGACTCTAAATGGCCCAAGAGAATATTGGAATGAATACCTACGGGACGGAGAATACCCCGAAGAAGTTTGAGGCCTGGAAGAGGATATGTGCATAGACCGAAGGATTTGGAAACAGGGGATGGAGAGGGGGCTGAAGACGTAGAAAGCCGTTACATACGTATTTGAGTGTAAACAGTTTAATATACGACTGTCATAAAAAGAACTGTTGGTTTGCAATATTAACAGATTCAATAGAATACCTATTGTGTAATCCAAGACAGATCAAGTTTACAACTGTGAACTTTGAATGGTTCTCGAGAAACTTTGGACACAAACGTCACGATTATTAGTCAGTGTTTACGAATTCGTTATTTGTAAATAGTAACTGTTTTACAATATTGTGACCGCGAGTGCACAGTATATATGTCCTGACGATGGTTTGTGATCGAAATCGATCGAAATTAAGAATGCGAGTAATTAAAACTTTATTATAAATCATATGTATGGTATCTTGTAGGTTATGAACAATGAATACACCACAAATGAAGATTGATATTATATGTACCATTAGTAAGCAGTAAATGAGTATATTATAAACACAGCACATTATCATTAATTTACAAAGTTCAGTAGCTAACTGTGATGTCAGTCACTTGTGCTTGCAGCCGTAATGTGCTGTTGCTGAAGATTTATTAAATTTTCACTATAGTTCTTGACGGCGGCTTGTTTACTGTGTTTTCTTGTGTAAAGAATTCATAGCAAGGTAAACCTATCAAGTTGCGTAAGCTTATATATGACAACGTTTGCATGTTGAAAATAGTAAAGTAATTACGGACGCTTTTAAATGGATGGAGTGGAAAAATACATAATACTATGTACTGTGTATTTGTATATATATATATATAGTTATCAACTACTTAATGAAGTCTATTATATATATGTATTATACTTATATGTATTATTATATAGATTATATATTATCTATATTACCTATATAATATTATTATTAATAATAAAAAAACTTTTAACAAGAATATATTTTTTATTTTGTAAATTACAAATGTTTCGGTAGTAATCCAAGTATCATCATCAGATATAATTAATAATCAACTAAACGCTATGTAACTCACCGTCTGTGGTTTAAGTAAATGTCTTTATAAAATTGACATGTTTCGGGACACTTGTCCCATCCTCAGAATATTTAAAAAAGTCTCTTCATACCATCATACGATGGCACAGTCGTCAATATATTAAAAATATTAAAATCCACATAACACAAAACACAAACATGTCCCGAAACATGTCAATTTTATAAAGACATTTACTTAAGCCACAGACGGTGAGTTGCATAGCGTTTAGTTGATTATAAAATACGTGGCTTGGACGTGGCGCGGATTTATTCCATTAACAATATAATTAATAAATTCAAAATTTTTAAATCAATTGTTTCTAAACAGCTGTTCTATATGTAGACTAAATTTAATATTTTTTATATGTGCAAATAAAATATGTTATACAATTAATTGTAAAATATAATATAAATATTTATTATTTTATTAAATTAGTAATTTTGAAAATATTATCATTTTTTGTATTAATCTGAATTTGTTCTTTTTTATGTTCTGAATTTGACTAATTGTGTTATGTTTAAATATTTCTAAATTTTCGGAAGGCGTGGAATGTTATGAGCCACTATACAGAGAAGATAACATATTGCTCTGGTTGCTAGCTGGTCATCATCATCTTCACACCACGCTGCCTGTTCCCACTTCAAAGATCCTCCAGACATCTCTTACTACGTCTACCCACACACCTGTGTCCTGTAGGTTTATACTTTCAGACTCCTTTGGCTAGTCTTGGATCTGAAATTCTTTCTAAGTGTTCTTTTCGCCGATGTTTACAATATTTTAATCTTCCGTTCAAGGCGAAAACTTGTAATTCTTCTCTGATGACCTCATTCTTTATACGGTCAAGTGAAGAACACCTTTTATCTCCTCTTAAGAATGCCATTTCCGAAGCCTGTATTTTACTGTCTTGTTTCTTGGATGTCGTCCATAATTCACACTCATAGGACAGAAGGCAGTTGATGACGTTAGTCACTGGAGATGTCAACTGAGTTACCCGGAGTTGAAGTATTTTATTTACGAAAATATTTATGTAATTTTTTTGAACATCAAATACCTGTAGTCAGGCGTCACACAAATGTCAACTACTTTTCTAATAATTCTAATAAGTTTTGTCAACATCAAAAACAAATGTTATTAATTTATAATACTGTACAGGGACCGCCATTACTTTAGTTATGTATCTGGACGTAGCTTGTTTCTAAGAATACGATTGATTTATCCACAGATCGTCTGGAACGTACCCAAGTTAATATCAATATCACAATTTTATCGCAACCAATATCTTTGTTAAAATGAATGGCTCACCGGTTCTACAGTTTGACCATTAATTATTATTTTTGTTCTTACTGGTTCCTTGCCTCAAAATGCCGTTATCGTTTCTTTGTATCGGGTATATTCATATTGTATTGTTTGCAAAGTTGATGAAGCTTATAACATATTTTTGTAAGAAGCAAATTCTGAATTTTGGATTACAAGCAAGTCGACAGCAAAGAACAGCGCATCAAATGTCTGTGACGTTACGTATTATATCAGGGTTCAGTAGTTGTTTCTTTTGCCACCTCTATATTTTATCATAATATTTTAAAATAATGATTCCCTTTTAATTTAATCAACGCGCTAACTGTTTTTATTGCTGTTGAACAGTTCAAATTAAAACCGAAACCGGTATGATTACGTTGGCCGACGTTAATTAAGTTACACTTTCAGGTTTCGTTAACAATTTTTAATCGAATGTTTACCCCATCTAAGTTTGTTTACAACAACGGTTGCCTATAAAATAATAAAAGATGAACGTTTACTTTATAAGCATCGCATTTTATGTTAAGAGGTTTATTCGTAAATAAACTATCTCGTTCGTAGCAAATGAAGACAGCATTTTATCCACAATGTATCCAATTCGGTCAACGTGTTATTGTAACAATTTATTCATTTTTTTCGTCACGTGTTTAACCGTGTAAACAGTTTTGCAGAGCGATTTTTTGCTACCGACAGCGTTTGAACCTTCAGAAGGAAAAATGAATTAAGATATTTCGCAGAGTCATGATTATATAATAACAATCTACTTTTCTTTTTTTCTTTTTCTTTCTTTTGTTAAGATAACTTGTGACCGCGATCGAGCGTGACACTAGGTCACCTTCGAGAGTGTCAACACCTCGTCAATCGGTTTCCAATGACGCAGTTCTCAAGCTTTGTTTCCACGCTAACTTTGTGCCGAAACAATGCTGGCTACTTTGTTACAGTCCGGCACAACAAGATTGCGGACAAAGTCGCAGAATATCATACATATGATTTATAATAAACATATTTAAATTATTTAGGGGGGTTTCAGTGAACCATTGAACCATATGGACGAGCCGTCACTGCTCCTCCTTGAGAGGCTAACAGAATTAATATTTATTTCTCACATGCACAGACGTCTTAGACAAGAAAGCAAAACGTCTCATCATTGATAATAAAAGAGAGAGAGAGAGAGAGAGAGAGAGAGAGAGAGAGAGAGAGAGAGAGAGAGAGAGAGAGAGAGAACAAGCAATTACCAATGTGATCTCTCTCTATTCTCCGCATACAATACTGATTAAATGGAGGTAATTGTTTGAAGTTGTTCAACTTCTTCAGTAATACGAAAAAATTGTGCTCTGGGACATAATTAACAGTAAACACAAAAATTGGAATGGTATAAGTGATGTTGTAGACAAACTTTCAAGTATACATTAAGTCGACCAGTGGGGTCGAAGTTCAAAGCAAAACTGCATCAGACTGTACTGAAAGGTGTTCAAGTTCTGTAAGAGTCGTTTGTGCAAAATGTTTGTAGCCACTTTGAACTCTATTGTTAGCGAATTATGGGCACCGTCGGAAGCTGGTTTAGTCAAGAAACTACGAACCCAACAACGGAGACTTTCATGATCTAGATCTAGAACGACCGTGATAGAATGATCTAGTCGTAACAAGGAAAGCAGCAGCAGCAGCACAGCAGCACAGTATTGTTATCCGTGGTTGTAACGATACTGTTGTGACAGGGGCGTAGCCAGGTGGAGGGCAGGGGGAGGCAGCTGCCTCCCTAGAGTAAAAGAAAATACAAAATGGCAAAAAACCGAATGTGTATGCTAAATAATTCAATATATAGGCTAAGGTAAGTTATATAATAAAGGGTTTCTTAGATACTACAGCAACAAAGCATTTCTTGGATTTTTGCCATTATGTGATGTGCTACCCTTAAGTATGATTACTCTTACATACTGCTCCCCAACGCCCCCCCCCCCAGCTCGGAGACTCGCTACGCCCATGTGTTGCGGAATAGAAACGGGCAACGTTTTTCAACTTTAATGAAAATGTTATGTGTTTATAATATACGCACACTTATTGCTTACCAATGCTAATGGTACCTATAACCTCAATCTTCTATTGCGGTGTATTCATTGTTCATAACCTAAAGGTAGCATACATATGATTTATAGTAAACTTTAATTACTGATATTCTTAATTTCTATCGGTTTTGGTCATAGACCGTCGTCAGGACATGTACACTGTGTACTCGCGGTCACAATATTGTAAAACAGTTACTATTCACAGAAAACGAATTCGTAAACACTGATTAATGATCGTGAAACGTTCGTTTGTGTCCAAAGTTTCTCCAGAACTAATTTTGTTGTGGAGTGTTTATGTTTAGATTCAGGTCTGTATAATATATCAGCTGATTACTGTATTTATAGAATTCGTTTATAGAATTTTATGGTACGTGTTCGAGAGCGTTCCGTAATTGTCGTTACAATATTTTATAGTAATATACACTTACTATGCAAATATATTTATACATTTTGTTGTCTCATGTGCGTTCCGTTGAAGATTAATGTACAGCGTCGTCAGAATAATTCTATTAGTATTACTGAAATTTGAAACTACCGTGCTATGTGGTTGTGGTCGCGCCCACCAGAGGCCTTCTTCAGGAGAAACGCACCTCGAGTATTGCTTGTACCTCTACTTCAGATGCGTTACAGGTGTCATCCTTAATTGAACGCGTTTCTACTGAAGAAGACGAAAGCTTTAGAAAAAGTATGAATCAGTCTGTAAAGCCTGTGTCACACTATGCTACTTCACTATCCGCTACTCATGTAGCGGCTACTAAGTAACTTAGTGGGGCATAGTTAGTAGGTAGCAGCTACTAAAGCTAAGTTGGATGTGTTCAACTTTTGGCGCTACTAAGTAGCCTGTAGCCGACTTTGAGAGCCCCCAGACTCACTAGCCGCTACCTACTAGCGTCCTAGTCGCCCAGTGTGACAATGCAGTAGCGCGTCCCCTGTCTCCACGTGCTTGTCTCGGTTTTGTTGTTGTTATATTGTGCTATGACGATTGTATAAAGGTGAGTGAATAAATCTACAAACCCCTGTCAAAATTCCTGAATTCACGGGATCGTATTTAGCGTTTGTTTATATTTCAGTTAATTATGAGTTTGTTAATATTATGGCAGCCTGTTTAATTGACCAGAGCCAATTAACCAGGTTTCCGATATTATAACGTTGAGACGTTATAGTGCCTTTTGAGTGTTCTATTTCTACACTTACAATGAGTGATTTCTTAAAGTAGTCGGGTGATGAAATAATTACATTCCTTAAGATACATAGAAAATATGATTGTGTGCAGGAGATTACGTCCGTAAAGTATTTGAAACGCGACGCGAAAAACTGCTTTCACTCGGTTGCTAGATGAGCTGGAACTTGCCTGGTTACCAGCAAAGGATGATGCTTTGAAAAAGAAAATTAAAACACTCTTTGATGCTTATTGTAATGAACTGAATAAAATTAGAAAATCTAAAACGAATAGTGCCAGGACGGAAGATGTATACAATACAAATCTAATTTAGTTTTGTGACACTAAATCTAGCAATTCCTAAAACTTTGGTACGGCTAACCTCATGATGTTTTGCTACGATTGGGGGTCCTCCAATTGCCAGCTCTCTTATTAGTGTTGTTGAAGTACCCAGTTTATCCCGTCTACCTATCCATTCACAAACCCACATGCGTCTCGTTTTGTTCCTTATGTTTCTCAGCAACTCCTTACAAAGCTCTCTAACACCAATCAGCAACAGATGTCTCAAAGCTTCACATCGCACACCCACAGATGACATTTCGGGCAATATATTTTTAACATCAAACCAATCTAGCAACCACGTACTTTGCTGTACTAGCCACTACTAAATAGCGCCTACCTAAAAATTGTGTGACACAGAGATAGCCAGAAAATGGAGTAGCAGTTGTTTAGTAGCGGCTAGTGAAGTAGCATAGTGTGATACAGGCTTTAGAGATCGACAACGGTCCAACAGACCGTAGTTTCTAATTTTAATGTGGTGACTCCGGCCGTGACAGACTTCGCAATAAAGACTATAAGTATGATGTTGAACAAACAGGTTCAATGACACACACACACACACACACACACACACACACACACACACACACACACACACACACACACACACACACACACACACACACACACACACACACACACACACACACACACACACACACACACACACACACACACACACACACACACACACACACACACACACACACACACACACACACACACACACACACACACACACACACACACACACACACACACACACACACACACACACACACAAAGTAATAAAGAGAATAAATAAGTACTTCTATATTAACTAGATATTATAATAAGATTAAAAATGTAAATGTAAGAACAAATGTTTGACAATTTGGAATTGTTTTTCTGTGCAGTTTCTTGTCGTTGTGTTGGTAGTGGTGGCGGCGGTTCCTCAGTATGGAGGGTCACACGGAGGCGGCAGCCATGGAACCGGCGGACACCAGCAGCACGGTTACACAGGCCAGACAGGACCCGGCCAGCAACAGCACGGCGGCCAAGGTCATGGTGAACACGTCGGCGGCTACAAAACTCACGGCTACTGATAACGTGATGCAAACACCACCATTTTGTATATAAAGTTTCATTTACTTTTTATATGATTTTTGTTTCAATAAAAGTGTAAAAACGGAACCAGCTTACATGTTTTTCCCGTTGTTTGTATTCAGTACTTTTATAATGAGTACAGCTATGGACGCATTGCTGTGCGCCTCAGTTCCGGCCGCTCTCACTGTACTAGTCATGCGTAAAACATCGATTTACCTACACTGACCTGTCACACACCTCACCTGAATTTAATTTGTTTTCCAATACAAATTGAATTGTTTTTATATAGTTGTGTTTATGTTCACAATAAATCAGGGTTCCCAAGTGCGTTCAGTACACTTTTGTATTCCCTTTTTTAAATTTTAAATGTAGGACTTTTTTTGCAAGACAGATACTTTATTAATGTGATCGAATTAAATAAAATACCTTGAACTTAACTGATTAATCAAAATATATTCATATGTCAAACCTTTTTTTTTTTTAATTTTTGCGGGTATATTTACCATTTATTAACGCCTCACTCAATTTGTTATTATGTTAGATTTATAAAAATCTTTGGTTTAACTAATTTTTCTCAAATTTAAAACTAGTAATAACTATTAAATATACTTTACTAAAAATGAACTTTATCTTGTGAAAAACTTACTTTTTTCGTCGGACGCGTTTCGGCTTAAGTATCCGCCTTCTTCAGCTTTTAGTCAGACTGCCATCATTTCGTAACGGTTTTTGTGTGGAAGGTGTAGTGGGGGTGGTGTGTGGAGGAAGGGGATTGATGCAGGGATTCAACTTGATGTTTGTTTTTTGTAAAATTGTGTCAAAAAGTGTATGTGATTTATATTGTAATTGATCGTTGAGTATGTTGTTTGGTTGTGTTGTGTGGTGTTTATATATAGAAATACACCACACACCACCCCCACTACACCTTCCACACAAAAACCGTTACGAAATGATGGCAGTCTGACTAAAAGCTGAAGAAGGCGGATACTTAAGCCGAAACGCGTCCGACGAAAAAAGTAAGTTTTTCACAAGATAAAGTTCATTTTTAGTAAAGTGATAGTGCTGTGAAAGAAGAGATGAACAATCAAGACAACTATTAAATATAATCAGGATACTAATAATAAAATAACAATAATCAGTAAATTAAGTACTTTTTAAATCAACCATCAATGGATTTTTATTATTTTTTGTCAAGCAAACAAGAAGATTACACAAGATCACTAATAAAATGACCGAAAATTGATAAACCCATTAGGCCCTTAATAAACGCTGAGACAGCACCAAATTATAAAATATCTAAATTACTGTCACAAATATTAAAACATAAAGTAAAACTTCAACAACAAATTTATTATAAAAAACAGTACCGAACTCGCAGAACAACTAAAAAACATACAAGTAAGTAAAAACACAAAATTATATTCTTTCGACATTTCAGACATGTACACAAATATTTCCATTGACGATACCATAAATATTATAACACGGGGACTGAAAACAATATTATAATAAACTGAAAACAAATAATAAAAAAAACGACACATATATTAGACATTTAACTAACAGTTTGAAAATTATATTAAAACAAAATTATTTTCAATATAATAACAAACTATACTATCAAAAAGATGGACTATCTATGAGAGCCCCAACCTCCCCTATCATCTCCGAAATCTTTTTACAAAAAACTTGAAGAAATAATAAATAGAATAAAATTAAACGACCCATTAGGAAGTTACTTAGATACGTTGATGACACTCTATATATATCCCAAAATAAAGGCATTTCTAATATATTAAATTCAATTAACAATTTACATAAGAAAATAAAATTTTCAACAGAAGAAGAATCGAATAATAAACTGAATTACTTAGACCTAACCATAAATAGAACTGAAAATAATTTTGAGTCTGATAATTCCAAATAAGTCTAATCATCCGCCCCAAAATAAAATGGCAGCATTCAATATTCAATTCATTAATATACCGTATGTATAGAATCCCAGTAAATAAATAAGAAAGGAACAAAGATAGAAATATTATCAAACAAATAGCACAGACAATGGATACAAATTAAAAACTACCAATAAATTAGAAAAGAGAATAAAACATAAACTTACTTGTGTCCTTTGAAAAGATTACACTAATTCAGCAATGCCTTCCATGTCACAGTCACTATCACAGCTGTTGCTGTCCGTGTCCGAGCTGTCTGAAGAGCTGTTGTTATCATGTTTGATGATGAAGGAATCCACAAAATTGTCTATGTTTGGTTCCAGTGAAGCGTAATACTATTACACATCTTGAATATGTTTTATTTTTGGTTTCCACTCTTCAGGTCCCATTACACTAAACTTCTCCTCACACAATCTTCTCACTTATTTTAGACTGAATGAAATGTTCTGTCTCGCGACAAATCCTTTCACCTCAGCCCAAATTAGTTCAATACTGTTGATGTCGGGATGATAGGGCGGGAGACGTAACAATTCATGTCCTTCACTTTCCAAAATATCGTTCAAAACATATTTTTTTAATTACCTCTTATACAATTTAATAAGTTTGTAAAGCTGCGGTTTCAGCATAGTGTCTGAATAAGGAATCCCCTTTCTAGTCAACCACTGCTTCATCTCCTCTTTCTTGCTATTTGATGTGATTACTTTTTTTTCTACTTTAATGTTATGATACGGGGCGTTGTCAATCACAAGGACTGATCGAGGTTCTAGATTTGGAAGCAGCTTTTTACGTATCCACTTCATATAGTTTTCCTTATTCATATTTTTGTGATAGTCTCCTGGTGAAGATGACGCTTTCCACATAGTTAGTGCACCAGGAATGAAACCTTTTCCCCTCCAGCATGTATAATAATCATACGATCTCCTTTAGAAATCGGAGAACGAATGACATAGCTGGAATCGTCTGAGCATACTTTTCCACTTACATGAAAAGAATGAATGTATGTTTGATCCATATAAATTATAGGACGGCCTTTCTTTGTATATTTCTTGACAGCTTGGAGATAACTAATCCTCTGTTCTCTGATATCAGATTGTTCAATAAGTAATTTTTTATTATTCCTGATTTTTTCCAACGAAACCCCAGTTCTTTCAGGATTACACGCACACTTGTTTCATTTCCGGTAAACCCTATTCTTTTTTGAAGTTCTTCTTTCAAAAGTTTTGCTGTTGGCAATTGGTTTTTATTGTATAAAATTCATGCACTAATCGCAGCACAACACCTTGATCAAACTCATCTAGTCCAGTTACAGGTTTCGCTTCTTGTTTGGAGTAACAAATGAAGCAGGCTTAGCACCCTCATTGCAATTTTCAAGTTGTCGTAGTTTCTTGTTTATTTTGGCCACCGCACGTTCAGAAACTCCAGCAGCAGCAGCAGCAGCAGCAGCAGCAGCAGTTCGCTCCCTAGCTCTAACAACTGGAATCGTCACCTCTTTGTTGTCAGCCTCTTTCTTCATAAATTTAAACACATTGCTAATTATTTCCCTGCTTTGACCGATTAGGCCTTTCCCACCTAGTCTACTGTTTACACCAGCCATTATAAAAAATTTTAATAGTTTCACTTTATTAGTTTCACTAACAGACCCACGGTGTACTAGCACAAACTCAACTAAGATTCGCAAGAGAACACCGACTACTGAAAAGATATCAAGACTATTACAAAACAGATAATTCACAGAAGTCAACAATCAGGACGAGCGAGACATTACAGAACAAAAGGCTATTCGCAGTATCGTGAATCAATGTTTACAGGAATGTTAATGATTTACCCCGCGCGCCTCACCTTAGGAATCCCCCGCTCCCGAACCCAAGAGCTCAGCTATGCCCCGGTAGTTGTGCTAATGTCGTGTTGTCCATTATTGAGCTCAATTACATTTTCATTCAACTTATCATTAAGTCTCTTAGTTTGAGCACTGTTTATAGCACAGAGCAGAGGCGGATCCAGCAAGCAATTTGGAGGGGTGAGGGAGTGTTGAGGGGATATTATGGTAAGTTGAACCATTTTTTAAAGTCTTAAGGTACAAAAGGATTCCATTCAGGTTCCTTAGACATGACTTATCTTATGTTGGTGAGATAGATGTGGACAAAAAAACAGGGACGTTTATTCACACGTGTAGAACGATAAGAAGAAGAATGAATGGAAAGATCAGAAGAGACACCCTTTTGAAATTGTATAAAATGATGCCAGTGCCATGCGGGGTTAATTAATGACAGTGAGACTTGGATACTGAACACAAAGACCTAAAGCCGGATACAGGCTAGTGAAATGATATTTTTACGATCAGTAGTAGGTGTACCACGGAGGGACCGGCTAAGAAATGATGATATACGGAACGTCCTTGGAATATACAACCTAAACGAAAGGATAAAGCAATCCAGACAGAATTGGACAGACCATGTTGAAAGGTTGCATAAGAACAGGATATAAACCAAAAACAAATTTTGGTTTATAATCCGAAATGACGGTGGAATATTGGAAGACCAAAGAAAAGATGGTCGGACCAAGGAGGTCCACAATCTGAAGAAGAAGAAGAAGAAGAAAAAGAAGAAGAAGAAGAAGAAGAGGGTACAAGAGATAGGAATGAGTGAAGATAGGAATACATTTTGTTATTACCAACACAATAAATTTATTGACATACAAGTATAAAATCATATCCTTGTTTGTCGGTTCATTGTTCTTTTAATAATATTTACTTACATGTTTAAAATACATAATATGAATCAAAGAAAAATTAACGGTAAATATGCCGGTAACGAACAATTACAATTTAAAGTAATTTTACAGTAAAACCATGAGCCTTCATAACGGGATATGAATTCATTATCATATTCACAATCACAAAACTAATCATCCTTTAACCTCCTCTCCTCTTCTTTCTGCTTCCTCAGTGTCCAAGTTTCTGCTCCGTACAGTATCACGCTCCAAACAAAACACTTCACCATCCTACTGCTCAGCGTTATGTCTAGTGACCCGCACTATAATATTCCATGTAGGCCTATAGCGCTTATATTGGTTAAAGAATAAATATATACATATAAAGTTGTACACTATATATTTTTACAAGATATCTCCTTCATCTTCTTACCAGTTTTAGGCTTTAGCGGCCTGTTCCTATTCCACAGTCCACCTTTTCTTACGTCTACCAACTTTTCTTCTACCTCTACGGTTTTAGTCTTTTGCCATCTACGTTATTCTACTTTCTTCCATTCTATTGACGTGTTGAATCCATTTTCTTCTGTATTCATTAATCCTTTAATTAACTGCAAAAATATCAAAATCACTTCTCATCTCTTCATTTTTTATATGATCTCGTCTATTACAACTTTTAACTGATCACAGAAATTTCATTTCTTCTGTTCATCTTTTTTCTTTACAACCCAAGTTTCAGAACCATACCGTAGTGTAGATATTGCCGTTGTATTTTTGTATTGTATTGTATCGTATTGCTATAGTAGGATATGCGAAATATAGAGCCGTGTGGACCAGGGCCTCTAATCTATTCAAGACCGTCGTGCGTTGTGAAGAGCCACATCCTTTTCGAGATGGTCCTATAACAGAACACGACGGATCTAGACCAGAGAAGGTCGATAAAAATCTAGCCGGCTTAGGGTTGGTTGGTGGTAGGGTTGGTAGGGTTGTACGGTGGTAGTAGCCTCGGAAACCGGGACCAACATATGCACAGACAACATATGCATAAAACAAGTAAGACATTTCAACTACCTTGGATATTACTAATGATTAAGATATATATATATATATATATATATATATATATATATATATATAATAAAGTGACGAATTTCACAAGAATGTGTGGAACGATTTGAAGAACTTTGGGAAATTTTTACAAGATAAATGTTAAAAAAGTTGAGTGTTAATATACCACCATGAATGTAGATAACGGGTTCAGTATATAAAACTTATGAGTGAATACATCTTATGAACGTAAACAGTCCCTCTTCCCTCTACCACATGCAAGTCCCTCTTCCATGTTCCAGACCCCATAAGAAAACTATAGATGTTAAACAAAGGTTTCGAAATGTCTTGAAAGGCCATGAAATTAGCAATAGACACAGAATTAACTATTAATATTTCAAATAATGTTTAACATAGAGTATTAAAGTCTTCTGTGCATCACTGTGCATCTTCATTAATGATCATATCAAGTTAAATCATAACGTAGTCCTAACAGTTTAGAAAAGAGTTAAGTTATCAAAAGTATAACGCGGAAATTAATTGAAAACAATTTTATATTATGTAAAGCTGATAAACACATTATAATACCAATTTAAAAAAGACAAGAGTACATCGGAATAAACTAAGCTCTAGTTACTAGTGACAAATTCCAAAGGTTAAATTCAGATCATACCAACAAGTACAATTCAGAAATACATTCGCAAAAAAAAAACAAACATATTGAAGACATAAACAAATACAGATTAATTCTTATGACCCCATAACCTCAGTTTATGTAGTTTATCAAAATTGCATTCAAATAATTATCTCTGCGCTCGAACCAAGTTACTTTCACTTTAATTTTACAATTTATAATCCATTATGTATTGTACTGCACAAGATATGTAGATAATATCTTGTTCACTGATCGACAGTTAAGGCGTTTTTATACGAGTAAAATTATGTTAAATCATATTACAAAAAAAAGTTCACTACAGAAAAGAACAAGATTAAACCTTTAATTTGCTACATTTTTTTTTTAGAGAAGGTAGTTTAAGAAATTTCAGATATTTAGAAAGATTATCTTTACATATACGGTCAAACACGCATATTTTAAACCACTGGCTTCCAACTTAAAAGTGCCCGGGGTCACAATCAAATTCAGAAATCTACCGGCGTGCCGCCTCCACAAGCGCTCAATTTTGACAACTAGCATAAAAAAATAAAGAAGGCAGTATTTAAAATAAGTAAGTACAAAGAAGCAATTTATCCATCTAACATATATATTATTACACATGCGGCGCTTTACCGTTGCCTTCCGCGTCCTAATCCCGTTGATCACCTCCTGTGGTTCCTCCGCCCTTAGGGGCGATTTTTCACCCTCAGGGGAATACGATACCCTGACTCTACCCGCTCTTCCGTCCTCCGCAGAGACTGTTGGCACTCGACGGGGAGGGGAATCTTACGCCGAGAGTCATTCGACAGACTGACTGCATGTCCCAAACACTGGTCGATAGGGTGCTCACGCGCCTACGCTACAATCGTCCCCTTAACCATATGGGTACTATACAAGCCGCTGCTCTTTTAATATACTGTTGTTCCATACCTACCGTCCACTCAGTTCTAGCTTATAACCTCTGAAGCTGCCGTAGCTAGTGACAATTGCCAGGACTAATTAAAACGCTTGTAGAACTAATCCAAGTGTTTGCTTATCTGATTTAAATATTAGTAACATGTTCTACCAAGTGCCGAGCGACTCAGGATACTGTATTTTTGAAGTTGACACTGTATATTCTCTCTCTCTCTCTCTCTCTCTCTCTCTCTCTCTCTCTCTCTCTCTCTCTCTCTCTCTCTCTCTCTCTCACGCACGTGCGCACATAGTACTTATCTTATCTGGTACTCACAGTACCAGTATTTATTGTAAAGTCTTATAGAGAGGGGTTTTTTTTTGGAATAATTCCTTCCTTAATTTATTCTTATTGAGTATTGTTTTTAAAGTCTTCAGTTACATAACTTTTCCTTATTTCAGACTTCATCTTTACCATTGTTTAAAAAATCTACAAATAATTTATTTTTAGTTTTGAGTAACAACGTACTATTTTTATTGATCAGAAGTCTCTCCTTCAGACGTACCACATTTTTCAGCTGATCCCATGTTTTTCAACAGTTGTCATTAGCAGTATAAATCAGTAAAAATAAATGTATAAGTTTTAAAGTCTTTTGAATCCTACTGTAGATGAAGACAGAGAATCATTCTCCACCGTCTTCCTTGCCTTTGTACATTAGCAAAAATATAGTTCAACATTTAGGCTACACCAAAAAACTGACGTAGTTTTTCCAACTTTGTCGTGTTTACTTGCCGAACTACTACTTGTCATGTTCCGGACGAGGCCTTTCAGTGTTTCCACCATTTTCAAGTCCTAAAACACGACCTAGGGTTTTGAATACCATAATTGAATACCATACTTGGGCCGTCGTTGGTTAATTGAAATGGTGGAAATATTGAAAGGCCTCGTCCGAAACATGACAAGTAGCTGTTCAGCAAGTAAACACGACAAAGTTGGAATTGCAGAGACTGCTATTACAAATAACAAGATGAACAATGACGTAGTTTTAACAATAACGAACGATGTTTAATGTTTTTAGATTGCTGAAAATGTTTTTCAACTTCCTCTGTAAAAAGAGTGTGTTATATTCCTTGTTATTTTCAAATTATTCCGTTACAAATAGAGATGTATTGTAAAAAATAATACGTACGTATCTAATAATGATAGATACAAAACTGGAAAATTATAAAAACACTTAAAAAAACGCGAAGTATTAAAAATATATTATAACTAAAAAAGGCTGGATCTTGTTAAGATTTTCATGGACAGAAATTTTATAATTAAAAAGAAGCCATATGACAGCCATGCCATATTTTACCTTTAAGTGAATTATTTCTTCTTCTTCTTCTTCTTCTTCTTCTTCTTCTTCTTCTTCTTCTTCTTCTTCTTCTTCTTCTTCTTCTTCTTCTTCTTCTTCTTCCTTGTTAGGACTCTCTCCTGTTCTATAACAACGGTCCTTCATGCTGTCACTCCACCTCTTCCTTGGCTGACCAATGCTCCTCTTGGTGTTTGGTTGGCTATCTCTTGCCTTTTTCTCTAGCCTTGTGTCACCCATTCTTGATATTATGTGTTCATTCCATATCTCTCTTCTTTCCGCGATCCAAGAATTAATATCTGTAACATAACACGTTTCTTTTATACTATTGTTTGGCATTCTATCATACCCCTGTCTTTCTTAGTACCACCCGTAACATAGTCATTTCTATGGTTTGTCGTTTTCTTTGAGTTGTTGCTGTAGCCTATCTGGTTTGGTCTCTGATGCATAGGATATTACTGAAATTATTGTGCTTTTGTAAACCCTAGTATGCTTCTTGTGTGAGGTATTTATTATTCCACATAAAGTTATTCATGCATCCAGCAATTCTCCTTACTTTCATCAATTGATGTTCTATTTCTTCATCTGCCCTATTGTTACTTGTATGTCTTGTTCCCAAGTAGTCTATCTGCATTATTTGTTCTATTATTCTGTCATCTATTACGAGGTTACGTCTTAATGGGTCACGTGAAATCGTAATTGATTTTGTTTTCTCTTCAGCTATCTTTATGTTATATTTCTGGCATGCTTTGTTAAATGTATACACAAGCCTTTGTAAATCGTTTTCATTTTCCGCTATTAGTATAACGTCGTCTGCATAACATAATATTAAACACACTTTTACTCATCCTATATAACATAATATTAAACACACTTTTACTCATCCTATATCTTCTCATGTGCTTTACCTCCTTAATAATTTCATCCATAACTACACTGAAGAATATGTAAAATTTCTATTTAAGAAAATAACGTGGTGTCTGATGCGTTTATTTTATTTTATTTGGTTTATTGATGAAGTACGAAGGGTAATTATTTAGTTGAGGGACCTTACTGTTCTTCGCCATGAAATTAGCATATCGCATCGATTGTATTTCTGTAGTATATTTTTACCTCAAATAAGAGGGGCAAACGATACGTAAATTATAAATATTTAAGAAAAAATATGTCTCGGGGAGTACATACAGTGGAACTTGCTTATAACGAGATTCAAGGGACCGGATAAATGTGCTCGTTAAAACCGGGTGCTCGCTACATCCGAGCTGTCGACTCGCAAGCCTAAATTCTTATATCGTGATTATCGAACAAACAAAAAATGTCTACTATAGAAGATGCTTTGCACAATAAAATTATGACATGTTTTACATTCTACTCTTAAAAGTGAAATTTAGACTTTAAACATTTTTTAGACGGTAACATTCTTTGCTGAATATTGGCGTATAGTGCATTCGCGAAATATTGTAAAGGTAACTGTGTAGTAAAAACTTACCAAAAATCAGCCGGCTATCTGGCAAACAACGCAAAACTTTCCATGCCACATGTACAATATTTATTTTTAAATTACAAGAAGATTCACTGTAATTTCTTTGTCTTCTTGTTCTTCGTTCTAAATGGAATCGTCAAAATTTTATTTCGCACACAGAACTTAGTTAACCTTAAAAAGTCATCTATTTTTGTTTGGTTAGTAATTTTATATCTGTAGATATCAACACAGTTTTGTAATTTATTAAAATATTCCACGAATTCATAACTTGTATCAGTAGTTTCACTAAACTGCGTTAATGATTTTAAACGATTGTTTAAAATGCTGTGTTGTAACGAACGTTTGTTAGACCTTAACCCATGAACAAGCCTGCGATAAAATGCTCGTTATAACCAAGTCTCTAATGTGTTCCTACTCGTTAAAAGCGAGTTTAATTATCATTACTAAGATACAAGACCAAACTAATCTCGTACTTTTCCCCGTTACATCCGAGTTCTCGTTATAAGGGAGCTCGTTATTACCGAGTTCCACTGTAGTAATAGGAGTCAGTACATTTTCTGTTTACTTTGCCTACGTATAGATTATCAGCATTGAAAATGTATAACATTATGTTAAATTTAAATAATATGTATAGTTCCATATTTTCCAAACTGTTTTTTCCTGAATAAAAGATGTTTTATTTGTTTAATGACTTGTTCATTAATTTAGTATTTTATTAAAACTCTATAAAATTACATATTAAATAAATGATCGTGAAAACAAATATAAAATTAATTGAACAGTATTGACTAATAAAATGGGCTTGCTTGTTTCAAAAGATTGCTTCAGGAGTCATTACTAAATGAAGCGTTAGTAAACTAGATATAATTAATAATTTTAAATGGTTTCAAGTATGCAGCGCTCCAAGCGGGGAACTATTTACTTACGTTCAAGTTAGTTCGCGGTTTAGTCGCAACGTGGCGCAAGTAGTCAGACGATTGAAAGCATCTACACGCATGTGTCACAAAATCCGTAAAAACTTCAAAGCCGGTCCTAATGATTTTACCGCTTTTGGCGAAAAATAAACGCGCCGCTCCTTCCCTTCAAATTTAAAAAATGGAAAAAATATTACACCATAACTGGAAGAAAAATGAGTATTAGTTCTATTTTAACTTCATTAAATTCTTAACTGGCTGAGAAATACCTACTCTTAAACTAGGGCTAATATATTTTTCCAATCCAAAACGAGGACGTCTTGGTAAAATTTGTGGTATTGAACGAGAATATTCGAGGACATCTTGTTAAAATTCTTGCCGTTGACCGGAGAGAGGAGGGAATTATCTGTCTATGTTTTAAGTAAAGCCAACATTTTTCCAAATTTCACAATTTGTTTATAATTATAAAACATTATTTGTATAATATATCTTCTTCTGATAGTTCCTATCCGTTTCGGATGTTGGATATCATACAGACTATTTTAACTTTCTGTACTGCTTGTACTTGTACTGTACTTAATGATCTTTTTTTTTGTTATGTTTACGTTTTGCTGTTTTCCAACTGCATTCCTAAAATTTATATTTTTTAGGAGTCAAGGGACATTTTCTCAAAAACCGTTACAGATAATTTAATGAAATTTTCAGGACGTGTTATTATTATAAAAATACAACATAACTCTAATATGAAGTGTAAAGATTTAAAGTGTTGGAAGATACCACTAAAAAAATCATTTTCTACTTTCTATTCAGAGATGTTTCAAAATCCTGTGGTCACGTTATTTATAACAGGGTATTAAAGCAATGGTAAACATTTGACTGCAATACATTGCACACAAGCTGAGTGAATGTTCCTTAGATTAGCATGGGGAAGCATAGAAAGACAGGATCCCCTACTTTGAATTTGTTTTCTTTAGAAAGTCACGGATGCTTTCTCGGTCAATGTACTTAATATCTAAACGGCTAGGTTGACCATCCAGCAAAACACTTGTGCCAACTTATAAAGGTTAAAGGTGTGTTAAAATTTTTGTAAAGGATACAAACAAGTAGTACTCATAAAGGTTTTGTTTGTTTACAAACAGCTTTTTTTAGCTTAGCCTATTACACATCTTGACGAGAATTTGTTGTTTATAGGCTTTAGTGTTCTGTGATATAGTTCTTGAAGGTAGCAAGCAATTATTAATTAACCGGTTTATCTTTATAATAATAAGTATACATATTATATATATATATATATATATATATATATATATATGTAAACTTTAAAGCTATATTTATATGAATTTAACAGTTACTGGTATTCGTCACCACTGTATACAATTGTTTGCCTATCCCAATGTGAGTCACACAGTATATTATATTTATAATATACTTCCACGTGACTACTATTCTAGTTTCAGTATTTTTGTAACTTTATTACCTTACTCGAGTATAACTGATAATTACACTAAACGGTCAGTCAGTATCTGTGCATGATCAGTGAATGTAGAAACCATTTTCTTGAGGCTAGTATTCAGATGAGATCCAAATATTCCTAACACACAATGTATTCAGTTTAAATCAGGGGCACCAGAAGCAAATGGAGCTGCTAAGATTGACAACTATGGCCTAGCATGATTAAACCACCGATTGATATCTCTACTTCAGACAATTTGGATACAGGATTACACATCTTTATATTACATTACATACACAGTAGATCCAGAAAAGTACTAAATTATTATTTGTTTTCGTTTCAACATGCTTAAGGCACTTTACGAGATGACCACCTATATTATTGAACGAGCAAAGCGAGTGCTCAGTGTTGACTCGATCGTTTGTTATTTATCTGTCTGTGTATCTGTCTGTCTATTTGAAGTATGTCTGACGATAACTTTTGAACGCGTGAACCTTGTCAGTCGTGTACCCATACTTTTACCATAAAAAAACCATCTGTAATTCAGATGGCCGTAACTTATTGCAGGCAGATATTAGAGTGCTTTCCGCAATCAGCCATCAGCAATCCGACTGACTTTTCGGAAACGCATTACGCTGTAACAACACAACACGACACTTATTGTGCCGTGTACACAAGTACGAAATACCCATTCTCGGAACCAATACCTTCCGCAATCCGTTCTTCTAGCTGTTATTATAACCCCGGCCACAATACGCACGTTTATGGTTCACCCCGACTATAATTAGAGCGTATATGTTACTCTTTTGTTAATAAATAAAAAGATAAAGAAGCTTGAGTGGGTGACGAATTACAGAGGGAGACGAATTAGTGAAGTTCCGCTGTACACTTTTCGTGTCCAGGATTAATCTAGTTTTCGAACCCAACTGTTCTACGGGATTACTTTTAGCAGATAACAACAAACCTAGTTTATAAATGAACAAAATTTGCTTCTTACCGAAAGAGAAGGGTTAAACTTGTAGTTTTTTTGTTGTAAGAAATGTTTTTGTAGAGAAACGGGCGCGCGTGCTCGTGTGTGTTCGGCGACAAGAGAGAAGCTGGTTTGATTTCATTGTGAATGTGGAAACACTCCAGACGTACAGAGAAAAAAAATATCTGAGTCACACTCACACTGGGAGCTTTCTGTTACTATTTTTTTGGCAGTCGTTGCTGACTAAGAGCAGACGTTTTTGCTGGACAACTTCCAGATTCACTTGACCTTGTAGTTGTAGCGAACGTAAAGTGAAAGAAACTGTTTAACCTCAGAAGCGACTTTGACCAGTTGAGTTTGAAGTTTGAAGATAAGAAAGGGCCTCATTTAGAGTTTAATAGTTACGTTAATTATAGCCTCTTAACCCGGTGGTTGAAAATTAATTTTTTGTACTAACTTATTTTCTAATTTTAA
Organism: Magicicada septendecula; assembly: GCA_034769895.1. Lineage (NCBI taxonomy): Eukaryota > Metazoa > Arthropoda > Insecta > Hemiptera > Cicadidae > Magicicada > Magicicada septendecula. The sequence goes on along the minus strand of CM068370.1, from coordinate 489,166,128 downwards.
ATGAATTATTAGACTTTCCTCTTTAAAGTAATGCACAATTTGTAGGTGATTTGTTTTTTTGTAATTATAAAAATAATTTTTGAAGTTATCATCACTTGCAATTCATGCGTGATTTTTTTGACTTATGGCGGTTACATTTTGGATCTGCGTTTTTAATTACGAGGATTGTTCAATAGAAACACGTTTGATCTGAGCAGCCGTGACTTCGTCGCCATGGCAACAGAATTCATTTGTTTATATTGTCTGTTTAAAAAAAAAAAATTCACCTGAGAGTCCCGACTTGTCCCCGTGCAATTATCATGTTTTTGGACCATTAAAGAAATCACTAAAAGGACGGCGGTTCAAATCGGACGCTGAGGTAGAATTTGCTGTTAGCGAATGGTTCCGCAAACAGCCGCAAGAATTATACCAGCAGGGAATCTACAGATTAGTGCAACAGTGGGACTCATGCCTTAATGTTAATGGAGACTTCTTTTAAAATCGTTGAATAAAATATGCTTTACAGCCTCTAAACGTGTTTCTATTGAACAATCCTCGTATTTTGTCTTTACTATAGTACTAAGGTAGTTTTTAAAAATACAATCCATTTTCCCCCCTCTCGCAATGGCAGTCTGATTTGATACAAGTATGTAATGATTCTTTTTTTGTTGTGTTTACGTTTTGCTGTTTTCCAATCCATTACGAAAATTTATATTTTTTAGGACTCAAGGAACATTTTCTCAAAAACCGTTACAGATAACTTAATGAAATGTTCAGGGCGTGTTATTATTATAGAAATACAACATAACACCGACACGTTTTCTGATAAGTCGAGTGTGGAACATACCACTAAAAAATCTTTTTTTACTTTTATGTTTCATAAGGAAATGGAAGCATGGTGATGGCGAAAAAAAATCGTGTTCGAGATAAAGATTCTGATTCTGACTGTACTACCCTCAAACATGAAGAAAAGTCATTTTCCGAAAAGTGTCTGTGTGTAGAATTGTTTCTACGGCGAACGAAAACTGCCGCAATTTCAAACAGATTAAAGTAATTTTTTGCATATGTGCTTAAGTTGCAGAAGACTCAAGGTTTATTGATTTTGGTGAAGCTCGGTTAAGGGGAACTGGTAGTTTACCTGCAACGTTTCATGTTTTAACAAGAGTAAAGTACTTAATTTTGATAAATATAGTATGCTGAAAAGAAAGTCATAATAATCCACTGTAGAAAGATAGATGAAATATCTAAAAATGAAAAGCGTAGTTGCAGGGGGAGGGATAATTTTCTATAAATGGAAATGATAGTTGAAGGGGGAGGGGATAATTTTTTTATGTGCACTACGTTATCGGCAACAAAGAAGTAGTTTGTTGTTCAAATTCTTTCCCGGGCTGTTTGGCCGTGGTCCAATGTTTTCTGCAAAACCAGACGTCTCGGCGGTGCCATCGACTGCCATCATCAGTGAAAATTGAGTGTGCTGTCGTGAGGTGGTATACGGTAGTGACCACAGTACTGTGGTTAAAGCTGAAGAAAGAAGTAGTTTCTATGGAAATATTTCATTTCGAAAATGTTTTTAAATATAAAGCGTAGAACTTGTAAGTCATGTATGGTTCTCCATACCGATATTTTTGACATCTGGCGATTACATTTGGATCTGCGTTTTTAATTATTTTGTCTTTACTATAATACTAAGGTAGTTTTATATAATTTATATTTTTTTGGAGTCAAGGGACATTTTCTCAAAAACCGTTACAGATAATTTAATGAAATTTTCAGGACGAGTTATTATTATAAAAACACTAACACATTTTCGGATAAGTTGATGTGTTACGTTTTGATGTGGGTCTGAAGTGTAAAGATTTAAAGTGTTGGAAGATACCACTAAAAAAATCATTTTTCTACTTTCTATTCAGAGATGTTTCAAAATCCTGTGGTCACGTTATTTATAACAGGGTAGTAAAGCAATGGTAAACATTTGACTGCAATACATTGCACACAAGCTGAGTGAATGTTCCTTAGATTAGCATGGGGAAGCATAGAAAGACAGGATCCCCTACTTTGAATTTGTTTTCTTTAGAAAGTCACGGATGCTTTCTCGGTCAATGTACTTAATATCTAAACGGCTAGGTTGACCATCCAGCAAAACACTTGTGCCAACTTATAAAGGTTAAAGGTGTGTTAAAATTTTTGTAAAGGATACAAACAAGTAGTACTCATAAAGGTTTTGTTTGTTTACAAACAGCTTTTTTTAGCTTAGCCTATTACACATCTTGACGAGAATTTGTTGTTTGTAGGCTTTAGTGTTCTGTGATACAGTTCTTGAAGGTAGCAAGCAATTATTAATTAACCGTTTGTATTTATAATAATAAGTATACATATTATATATATATATATATATATATATATATGTAAACTTTAAAGCTATATTTATATGAATCTAACAGTTACTGGTATTCGTCACCACTGTATACAATTGTTTGCCTATCCAAAACTGAGTCACACAGTATATTATGTTTATTTATTATGTCTACTTCCACGTGACTACTATTTTAGTTTGTGTATTTTTGTAACTTTATTACCTTACTCGAGTATAACTGATAATTACACTAAACGGTCAGTCAGTATCTGTGCATGATCAGTGAATGTAGAAACCAGTTTCTTGAGGCTAGTATTCAGATGAGATCCAAATATTCCTAACACACAATGTATTCAGTTTAAATCAGGGGCACCGGAAGCAAATGGAGCTGCTAAGATTGTCAACTATGGCCTAGCATGATTAAACCACCGATTGATATCTCTACTTCAGACAATTTGGATACAGCATAACATACCTTTATATTACATTACATACACAATAGATCCAGGAAAGTACTAAATTATTATTTGTTTTCGTTTCAACATGCTTAAGGCACTTTACGACATGACCACCTATATTATTGAACGAGCAAAGCGAGTGCTCAGTGTTGACTCGACCGTTTGGTATTTATCTATCTGTGTATCTGTATGTCTGTTTGAAGTATGTCTGACGATAATTTTCGAACGCGTGAACCAATTTTCGTAAAACCTGTCAGTCGTGTTCTCATACTTTTACCATAAAACCTGTCGTTTTTTAGATTGATTCCTCCAAAAGTAAGCGGGTGGGAGGTAGAAATGGGGGGGGAGAGTGAAAAATCAAAAAACCCTTTTAGAGTATAAAATTAAAGGAAATTTAAATCATATTCTGAATATAGTGTTCCGGCAGTATTCAAAATTTCAAACTTTTTACACATCGGGGCGAAAAATGGTAGATAATTTAAAATAAAATTTCATATGCGTAACAGTTTAAAAAGGTATTTTAACTAAAATCTAAATCTAGTCATAGTTATTGGAAATTTAAAAATGTTGATACACCAAGGCCCTAAAAGTGGGGAAAAGTTTGATGAAATTTGAATACAGTGTACGGTTTTGTAAATTCAAAATTTTACTTTAATGTGTTCAAAAAATTGTTTATTGTAAATATCCAGTGTGACGGTTTAAATCTAACTGTAATCTTAAATAAATAAAAATTAAGATTACGAGCGATAGGTATTTTTAAATCGCACTATTAAACCTAAAGCCCCTGTATTAAATCAGTATGATAATGAGAAGTGAATGAAAATGAACAGAAGCACTAATAAAAAAGGTCGAATTGTAAAAAAGTTATTATTATCATAATTAACCCTTTGTTAGTCATCATGCGGTGACTTGTTAATTCCGGACTCAACGTGTTTATCGAGTCGTCTGTAATTTAGGAAGATATAAAAATCATAATGTTTATAATTAGAAAGTTGAAGGCACGAATAGTAGTTAAAATAACTCACTTAAATTATATATGTATAATTAATGTATGGTTTTTGGTAATAAGAATGTTAACTTAAATAAAAATAGGAACTATATTGTCGCGGAGTACTTGCCCCTCTCCGTTGTTATGTGCCAGTTCAATCGAGAAAGGGTCGCTATGTTGCCGTCACACCGTACAGACGTAAGAGCGAGAGCTCCACCAAAATGTATTTGTTTTTTTATTTAACTTTAGAAGATTAGCTACCACTGCTAAACGTGGAGAGCATTGTGTAATGTATGAATAATATAAAGATGTGTTAAGAAGAAAATGTAATAAGTAAAACAAAAACTTAACTAGTGGTAAGCAAGATGACGTCTCCCCTCAAGAGGTAAATCCAATTACAACATCACTCCTGAAGATGTGATCTGCATAAACTTCATAAATACACGTATACGATGCATAAGACGCTGACGAGGACCTACGTGAATCTACACCTACTTTCACCAAAGAAACTTCGATCTCCGCAGTGAACATCCGACCTAATTCTTGCCGAAGACACGACACGGATGATGACGCCGACTCCAAGAATTCCCAAGACAGACACCCCTGGACGAGGTTACTACGACCAATTGTAAAGGTGACTCGATAGCTTGGCTATCGAGAGTTAATCATATTTGATACACAACTCACATTGAAAAGAGACTTTTCAAAGACGATTAATTTTATTTAAAATTAAAATGAGACAATCTAAGAGTTTACTGTAAGATTCAATAGCATACGTTGTAACGCCTTAAATGTAAATGTAATTTATTATCACTTCAAGTAATAATACCATTCTTCAAATGGTAAAAGAAGTCTTGCAAGCGTCTAGATGAACTGAAAATAATTAGAAGTCTTTACTATAAATATACCTAAAGTAAACTCGGATCCGAGGTATAAGAATACATAATCAGTTTGATCCCAAAGTTTTATGAAAAGCATTTAAATATTTTAGTTTAATTAATGATGTCATGGGATCTTTTTAGTAACTGTTCTTAATAAAGAGAAGTCGTCTTGTTACACATGGAAATGAGTGCATAAATCAGTAGGATACCTTCCCTTGTTTCCTTATAGTTATATTAAGTAATTTGTTCAATTAATTTGACTTTAATATGTAACCCCACTTTAACTTAAGCAGTTAAAAAAAAATTATTTTCTTTTGAGAAAAATTTTTGGAATTTTTTTTTTTTTTTTTTTTTGTAAAGAGGGGCCACAAGTTAATTATAACTAGGCTTAGGCCTAGAGAAGCCAAAAATGCGCTGGATCCAGTGAGACGGGACTTGCAATGAAAACTCAAGAATTAAACAATTAACAAATCCTTTTTTTATTCTATCTCAATAACAAATGATAATAAAATAAATAAACCCAACAGTAATCTATAATTCCCCTTAAATAATTAATTAAATAAAGTATACTTTCTCAACAAGGTCACCTGAAAATAATTATTGAAACCAAGAAAATAATTTGCTATGTCACTCTACCAATGAATTGAAATTTAAAACCATAACTAACCTTGAAATAAAGCTTCCATTAAAATATTAATAAAATATAAAATTTATTTTATACGTTCCTTTTAGAATGCTTCATATAACTTAATGAAGATAAATGGTATTGATTCCTTGCTAATATTAATTACAATAATAATTACTCAAACAAATTAAATAAATTTTAAAGGGTGACAATTCATATACTTGTTATAAGGTTAAATAAAATAATTTATTTCCTTAAAGAAATGATCAGCAATGATTATTTGATATAGAATACCTGTTATAAAAAATGAAAAGGATATACCTACATGACTCCATGTATTAACTTTCTTTTATAAAAAGACATCGAACAAATAAAAAAACTTATATCCAAAGTCCCCACCAAAAATACACTAAATGCATAACACTTATAACCCCCAAAATGTACACAGAAATATACACACATAACATGTTCCACAATACAATTACATTATACAATAGTATACAATAAAATATACATAAAGGTCTCTTGCCACGCCCTTCTTATATTACCCTTCTGGTGTATACAAATTCTTACTTTTTCTTTATAATTATCCCAGTTAGGATTAGAAATTTACTTTTATTATATTACCCTCATGGTGTGGGTTGATTACACATCAGGTGTATAAGATAATGCCTAAGCTTACAGTAGTCCCCAGGACATAATAAAATTCAAAACTAAGTGCCTAAGTGGCTAAGTGGCTAAGTGCCTAATTCCAGTGAGAAATTAAAAATATTAAAAATAATAAACGCCCCCCCAGTTATCATAATTAATTTACAGAATTTATATATACCGAAACATTGCCAAATAATAAAATTAGAAATATTGCATAATATTATAACCCTATGAAAAAAATACACTTGGCCCAGAGACGGACATGTTATCTTGATGATTCAGCCTTCAACTTGTCTCAACAAACAAGTTGAAAGGTGTTTCGACTTGCATTCCTTCTGGTTGAAACTAGCTGAAAATGCACCTACCCCCCAGTAATTTTTTTTTATACAAAAGAATTAAACTGATTTTTAATTTAAGAAAATATATATATATATATACTACTGAACTGAACATGATAAATTACTAATAGCATAAACGACTTAAAAATCTGTAAAGAAACCCCTATAATGAAATAAGTGGAAAATCTATGTTGAATGTTGCATAATCATTATGCCAGTCTCTGAGCTGACAATTTTACCAGAAATATACTGAATTTTACAATTAATTTAGCACCCAGTCCACACACTAAACTGTCCCATCAATTGGGGATCTTAATAATGTTTAAAACTTGAAATGTTGTAGTTGATAGATATGTATAACTGGTCACTGGGTATGATTGAGTGTTGACTCTATGTGTAATTAATAATTGGTTTTGTACCACCTGATTTCATCCATGAAGGGTTTTTTATTTATTGAGGCGACATCTCGTGGCCGACATTTTAGGTGTTCGTGTGGTCGTCCAAATTCCTCCGGTAGCGAGTAGCTTCAGATGTTCATCGTTCAGCTATGTAGTAGGTCTTTTTTCTCGTCTACATCGGTGGACCCTGATTACACAGTATATTTTTTAGTCAGAGACCACAACACAATGCCCCCACTAAAGTTTGCACACCCTCCAAAATACATATATAAAGTCAACATAGTTATTGAGCTATTTAATTAAACTTGATAAAATTTATATGGCCAACATGCCTTATTTGAAAATCTTTATAACAATAATTCTTCCTAATATTAACATCACCTAATGTGAGTTACCTTGTTTGCAATTTGACAATTAATTATGGCTTTGTACCATCTCATAAACTTTATACTTAGCGTGAATATGTAGATACCACGTGGTTGAGGTTAATTCAAATACATAGTTTTTTATTACAGGAAATAATATGAATTGGACATTATTTACTTTCTAAACGTGCCTGAGTAAGTTACCAGATATTAATAAAGTTTTACTGTTAATTGTAGTAAAACTGGTATAGTATTTAAACCAACTACGCATTGGAATAACCTATTTTAGCATAACATGAATCTCGTTACATCGATGTTATATAAATTTTAAACTTAGATATTTTGTATTCAATATACTTTACTTTTTAGTGCCGAAATTCTGACACTTGAATGGAATGTTTTATAAAGTTTTAAAAACTTTACCAACACATTGCGTATTGCACAATGCACGATGCAACAGGTGAACAGATGAACTTACTTAGGCTTAAAAAAAAAAACAGTTTTCTCCAACGAAATATTGTTGTTAATTAATACGAAAGTAAATGAGAGACTTACCGCAGTCGTTATAGAATTATCTATACATAGTGTGAAGACGTGTAGTCGTTGAAATCTTCTTTTTTCTCTACCGGAGAAAAATGGCGTGACCGTCCGCCACGAGGTATTTGATCAGACCACTTGAAGAGAAGCATTCGCTCCTTCCTCGTTTGCATACCGTACTTCTCGCCAGGAAGCAGCACCTGGGTGTTTTCATACCGCGGACAGGCGGCAGGTGCCGACACCGATCAAGCTCCAACTACTTGCCGTGAATAGTCTCTTACTTCGGTACAAGAGCGCAGCACGAATTAAAAAGCTATAATTCCGTACTGCCTATAACGTTTTCTTGACTTTTAATTACTGAAGATTTGCCGCTCTATATTAGAACGGCACAAATAATAGTTCGTTACAACGTAGGCAGCCCATGTAATTGGCAGATGTCAGTTAAGATGGGTTCCCTGGATTTGTAACGTGGCAATACGTTACAAAATTGCGCCACTCTGCTTAATTTATATAAAGGTTTGGAAGCATCGTGACGCAAACAAAATTGCGCCACTCTGCTTAATTTATTAGTAAATTAGATAACTCACGGCATTCAGTTATTGATCTATGCACCCAGGGAATGTAATTGATGTAACTTTAATTTTCAAAAAAAAAATGAATTTGTTTTAAGATACGCAAATGATAGTCAGTATAAATTGAGATATCATTGTATGAAGCTAAATGCAAGTAGGTACATGAATTGTAATGCTTGGTCAACTGCTCAGTCTTTAACAGGTTTATATTATGACAATCCAAGACCTGTTGTTTCTTGAATAAGCCTGCATAGTATATGTTAGTGTATGTCTGTCGTCACGGTAAAAGTAATAAAAAAAAAAGAAATAATAATAATGCTCCTGTGTAAAGTAGACCCGGTTAATTACGTGGAAAGAATTTCGTAACTTGAAATTGTTACCAAAATAAATAATTAATTTAATTGGGGAAAGTACAAGAATTAATAAAGTCAAACTGTTATAACCGTAATACACATGTAAATTGAAGGCGTGCGTTGTTGAATGAGATTCACCCTATGCGTCCGACCTGGCTTCTCCAGTTTTGACCTGTCAAGGAAGTAATCGGTGGCATTGTGTAGAGAACAATACGTGAGCGTAAACCCCTCATTCTCACGGACACACTTACCCTACCTTTGTTTACTAAATAAAGAGGGTGGCCTACATTCCAGCAAACAGCTGATCGGCGATTTAACTTTGAAATATGTGTGTGTGGAATTTCTGTCTCTCCCTTAGAAGAGAAATTGTTCTTTTCTGAATTATGCAAATGATTAACCCAAGAGTGCACCTTGTCTATGTAATTGTGTATAGTATAGTAGAGCAAGTATTTTCACCGTGACGACAATTAAATAATGTAGTGACTTAATAATAATAAATTTATAATAATAAATAAAGTGTGCTAAATAAATATGGTAATTAAATAGGAAATAGTTCTAGGTAAGTTTCTTAAATCTCCCCCAAAGTAAATAATAAATAAATAAAGAAAAAAGGTAAGTTTCTTAGAAAGAAAACCAAAGTAAATCAGAATAAGTGAACAATAATTGCTTTGAATAATAAGGCTGAATAAATCTTGATTTAAACTAAATTTGTGTGAAGTGTAGCAGTAAGTAAGTAAGGGAAAAGAAAATAATAATACAAGTATAGTTACATAGTGTAAACACCCCGGTGGTGGCCAGTTCGAGGAAATAAAGCGTGTTGAGAATTGTAGTAAGCAGCCACCCTCCCTATTGTTCTGAACTGGTACCGAAGTAAACCACCCCTGTGTATTACATTGCATTGTGTAAAGTGTCTCCCCTTCTGCATAGTTTGTTTAAGTATTGTTAAAGAGATAGTAAGAATTATCTTCGTGAGATTCCGCTTCTCTCTGTAGCATAAGATGTTAGGATTAGCTATGATCTAAAGTGGAGTATGGGATCCTCTTTAGATTATATTAGAGATAAGTTTATGATATATAATTAAGAAATAATTATATACATGTAACGTAACAAGTCACAACGGCGCCGACTGAAAAGGGTAATGATGGGGGCAGAAAGGTGCCAAAAGATCATTAATGAGTGCTGAAAGCTAACTGGTGTAGTTAGAGTAAGCCGATGTCAGTCGGGCCACGATATTGTGAGTTACGGATAATTAGGGAAATTAGTATTAAGACTTAAAATATAAGTTAGTACTGTAAGAAGTGAGATAAAGGGAATTTCACGAAGGAGAACATTTAAATGAACAAGATCATTTAAAGAGAGATAGAGAAAACAAACCGTATACTAATAATAAATAATATTAATAATAAATAGCTTCACACACTGACACCATACATACTCCAAGTCCCCAATTGTGCGTTAGACTCACAAAACACCCCTAACGTGAAACTTAAGCGGTGGAGTATGTGACGATTTAAATCTAACTGTAATCTTAAATAAATAAAAATTAAGTTTGCGAGCGATAAGTATTTTTAAATCACACTATTAAACCTAAAGCCCCTGTATTAAATCAGTATGATAATGAGAAGTGAATGAAAATGAACAGAAGCACTAATAAAAAAGGTCGAATTGTAAAAAAGTTATTATTATCATAATTAACCCTTTGTTAGTCATCATGCGGTGACCTGTTAATTCCGGACTCAACGTGTTTATCGAGTCGTCTGTAATTTAGGAAGATATAAAAATCATAATGTTTATAATTAGAAAGTTGAAGGCACGAATAGTAGTTAAAATAACTCACTTAAATTATATATGTATAATTAATGTATGGTTTTTGGTAATAAGAATGTTAACTTAAATAAAAATAGGAACTATATTGTCGCGGAGTACTTGCCCCTCTCCGTTGTTATGTGCCAGTTCAATCGAGAAAGGGTCGCTATGTTGCCGTCACACCGTACAGACGTAAGAGCGAGAGCTCCACCAAAATGTATTTGTTTTTTTATTTAACTTTAGAAGATTAGCTACCACTGCTAAACGTGGAGAGCATTGTGTAATGTATGAATAATATAAAGATGTGTTAAGAAGAAAATGTAATAAGTAAAACAAAAACTTAACTAGTGGTAAGCAAGATGACGTCTCCCCTCAAGAGGTAAATCCAATTACAACATCACTCCTGAAGATGTGATCTGCATAAACTTCATAAATACACGTATACGATGCATAAGACGCTGACGAGGACCTACGTGAATCTACACCTACTTTCACCAAAGAAACTTCGATCTCCGCAGTGAACATCCGACCTAATTCTTGCCGAAGACACGACACAGATGATGACGCCGACTCCAAGAATTCCCAAGACAGACACCCCTGGACGAGGTTACTACGACCAATTGTAAAGGTGACTCGATAGCTTGGCTATCGAGAGTTAATCATATTTGATACACAACTCACATTGAAAAGAGACTTTTCAAAGACGATTGATTTTATTTAAAATTAAAATGAGACAATCTAAGAGTTTACTGTAAGATTCAATATCATACGTTGTAACGCCTTAAATGTAAATGTAATTTATTATCACTTCAAGTAATAATACCATTCTTCAAATGGTAAAAGAAGTCTTGCAAGCGTCTAGATGAACTGAAAATAATTAGAAGTCTTTACTACTAATATACTTAATAAAAAATATACTACTAATACTAAAAATAGTATACTAATATACTTAAAGTCTTTACTTTAATATACTTAAAGTAAACTCGGATCCGAGGTATAAGAATACATAATCAGTTTGATCCCAAAGTTTTATGAAAAGCATTTAAATATTTTAGTTTAATTAATGATGTCATGGGATCTTTTTAGTAACTGTTCTTAATAAAGAGAAGTCGTCTTGTTACACATGAAAATGAGTGCATAAATCAGTAGAATACCTTCCCTTGTTTCCTTATAGTTATATTAAGTAATTTGTTCAATTAATTTGACTTTAATAATAGTTCGTTACAACGTAGGCAGCCCATGTAATTGGCAGATGTCAGTTAAGATGGGTTCCCTGGATTTGTAACGTGGCAATACGTTACACCAGTCGTATGTCAGGCTAAATTACAGAAATCCAATTATTTGTAATTTGTGTAGTTTATTGTCAGATTTTTCTACAAACTGTTACTTTATTATGAGGAATTCTTAAAATAATAATTACTTTTCCAAGTAAGATTTTATTGAATTGTATTATTGTATTATCACCTAGCTTACATTTCAGTGAATATATCAGTATGTTCAGTGGTGTATAAATTAAAAAAAATTGAAATAACAGTTTTACTTGCAGATGTAATTAGTATTTGAAGAAATACTTGTAATATAGAAACCTGAAAGAAATATTCAAGAATCAGGTACAAAATAAAGATGAATTGTTACTTTACAAAAAAAAAGTAGGGTAATCAGGATTTTAAAATTGTTTTGATAACTGAAAAATTTCTTCACATTAAAATATATTCAGTAATAAGTAGACTTTGTTCAGAACAGTGAGCGAGTTATGCAGCGCAGGGAGCACACTAGTGGTGCTCGTTTTGCATCATTCAGCTGAACTGCCTTTCAGTATAAAGTATGTATTGATAGAATGGCATTATACAACTTATGACATTAAACGCCTTCCTTGTCTACTGCTTACTTCCTAAACACCACTACAACAACAAACAGCATATCGATTCGCGGGAGCGATACCCCCGCACTAGATAACGTCACAGTCATTGGAGAAGTTTGAGTTTCTCTGTGTCAACTTTATAGCACTCTGCGGAACAGTAGCATAAAACGTAACCATATTAAAACTGCAAACTTCATATAGAATAGAGTGAGGGAGAGAGATCGAGTGAGAGAGATACGGGGGAGCGAAGAAAAAGCATTTGTGTCAAAGAAACGTTGAGGATGAAACAACAATATCCAAAATGCTCACAACATACAAATCTGAGTACTATCTATAATTTAAAGGGACTTGCCATTTTGACGTATCAGCGGCTATGTCGTTGCGCGCCTGGTAGCCAGGGGTTCGATTACCGGTCAGTACCATAAAATCTGTTTGTACATGACAACACACTTTTAAGAAACAGTGAGGATGAACTACAGATTGCACTTCACCAAATGAACATGACCCCCAAGAGGTAAACGAGGCACAACGATAAATAAAGAAACAACAAAAGGCAGAACTGGAAGAGAACTGTTCTACTAGAACTGGAAAACGGGAAGCTGAGATATTTGTAGACGGCGGGGAAGCTAGTGCAAGTTGGTTCATTCTTTAACTAATTTAAGTACAACACCACTGACTCGAAACACAAGGTTTTTGTCGGTAAAAATGTAAAACTTTTACCTTGTACCTGTACCAGTTTTTGCTTATTCGTCAGAGGCTGCCACTAGGAGCGCTGTCCGTCTTCTTCTTGGTGACTGCGCCGTCGTTTGAACGATCGATGTTGTGTGTGTGCGGTATGATATGTTCGAATAATACGTGTGATTTGAATTGTGTCTGTTGGTTTAGGATGTCGTTTTTATGTGTTTTTGTGTGTTTGTATATTTTTAGTAATTCAAAAGTGTCTAGTTTTCGCCCTTTTGTGTGTACGTGTAGAATATCCATGTTGCTTTTTATGTTTGTGTATGTGTGGTTTGCTTCAATGAGGTGGTTTGCAAAGGTGGATTCTGTAGTGAAGTGTAGTGTCTTTGTGTGTTCAATGTATCTCTGTTTGAAACTACGTCCTGTCTGGCCTATGTAGAATTTGTTACAATCTGAACATTTTAGTTTGTAAACGCCAGGTAAATCAAATTTGTTTTGTTCTTTGTGTGTGTTTTTTATAGTGTGAGTTATGTTTTGTTTGTAGTTTTGTATGCCATTCTGTATCCTGCTTTTTAAAATTTGTGGGCTATTTTTTCAGCGTGGTTATTGATGTATGTTAGTGTTATGAACTTGTTGTATTCTGTCTTTGTCTGTTGTTTGTTTTGTGTAGGAGATTATTGACTATTGTTCTGTTGTATCCATTGGATTCTGCTAGATATTTTATCGTGTTTAGTTTGTCTTTGTAAGTCTTTTTCATCTAGTCGGATTTTGTTAAGTCTATGTATCATAGTTCTGAAGGCAGCTAGTTTGTGTTGTATTGGGTGATTGGAGGAGTTGTGTATTAATATGTCAGTTGTAGTCGGTTTTCTGTATATACTGAATTTGTGTCTGTGTTCAAATTTTGTGATGGACATGTCTAGGAAGTTTATACTATTGTTGTACTCGTATTCAGTAGTGAAGGTTACGTTTTTGTGTATTTTGTTTACGTGGGCTAGTAATTGTTCGCATTGTCTTTTGTTTCCCTTGTATAGAATTATTATGTTGTCAGCATGTCTGCGCCATATCCTTCTTTAAATATTTTGGGAGCTGCATTACATCAGATGGGATGTGCACCAGTAATGTAAATCGTGGAATTGCACAAGCAAGACGGCCATTTTCATGAAAATTTCTTTTCAGGCTTCCAGAAACGTACCTCTGGGGAGCAGGAAGAAATGTATAAAGAGTTACATTTGGGTCATATGCACATGTGCTGGGAAACCTGGGCTTTGAGGAAATTGGAGAGGAGCTACCTTGAAGCTACTGAGATGTGAGACTGTAGGAGGGTGTCAAGTCCGTGGTACCGTGGTTGACAAGAATATCTAATGATGAGGTTCTGAGGAGAGTGGGTGAACAGAAAAGAACGCTGATTGGATCTGCTGTGGAAAGTAGAAGTAATACTGTTGGTCACAAGCCACGCCAATCAAACTGTTTCACCATGGAGGGGCGTAGTGGGAGTGAAAAGCCCAAGCCGGATGATCGATAGACTGTCCACGGAAAGGAAGAAATTTGAAGCCCACCAACATCCCTTGAGGAGAAGAAAAAGGAGACCATAAAATCGAGGTAGGTTTTTCAGCCCCCAAATCGTCTGTAATTTCTACTTCTTCTTCTTCTCTTCAAAGAGTAGGTTATGGAAACGTGTTCCGGCACCCATCTCATCTCTTACTCCGAGATTGCTTTGGATATTACAAGTATTATAGGGTTTTACATGAACAGGTTACTGGCCTGTTGCACAACCCCCTCCCAGGAGGACCAGAGACTCTTCTGTCAGGGTTACCATACCTTAGCCAAAATGCCTCGGTTTTGGGGAGCAGGAGATTCGCCCTCACCCTTCTCTTTCTGAGATAGGATTTGGTGGCTTTGTATCAGTTATTCTGATACTGAACATTTCTTAGTATTTCCAGTGCTCACCTATCGGCATCAGTGAGCACTCTAAGATCGTAAGCCACCCAAAATTAAGAAATTAGGATTAAAAAAGGAGGACACACTAGCCCTCGAATACTCTAATAGCGTCGGGGTCACAAAAGAACAAGAGGCAGTCAAGAGAGACTAGACAGGAAAAGGTTAAAGGAAGGGATCGCGTTGGCAAGACAAGTTGAAGCAAAGTAATTTTTATTTCCTATTTAAAGGCGATTTTTTTTTAGAGACAATCAACCCTACTCGTATTCCTCAAAGATAACTGAATAACAATGAGACAATGGCCCTTACAGCGCCCAACAAAAATGTTGGAAAGATTGATTACAATATCAAGGAATCGCAACAGGCTGTAAGTTTAAAACGTGATGAAATAAAATAAAGAAGATTTAAGAGCTGGTCTCTGCACTTGTATATTGCGTGTGACGCTTTGACTCTAGTGTTATAGCCTATTATTTACTGCACACGAGAGAAGCGTTGTTATTCTCAAAATACATAGAAAACACAGATTATTTTGTACACTAGTTGTTGGTTAGTCAAATTTTGTTTCCTAAATGTGTACGTATATCATTCATCCCCGTAACACATACAAACATCTTTCTACATTCTCTTACAAAGAAATTTAGTCCGACATTCATTATTTTTTTTTTAAATAAATGTTTGTCTAAGAAGTAATGTTGTCTAATAATTATTCTGTACATAAATCTGCTATATAAGAAAGGATTCATAAAATGGAAAGAGCATATGACATAACTAAAGATATTTACAATAAATGTGCATATCTAAAAATGCGAAAATAAGGCATTACAGTACAGTAGTGAAGCCAGAATGCCTATATGCAAGTGAATGTCTGGCATTGAGTTATAATTTGGAAAAACTAGAAATATTGGAAAGACGAATTATTAGGAAAATATTAGGTCCACGAAAAACTTCAGAAGGTTAGAAATTAAGAAGTAGTGATGAAGTACCGTATATCAAAGTATAGAAAATATAACAGAAACAATGAGAGAAAAAAGACTATTGTTTTTTGGACATTTATATAGAATGGACGACAATAAGTTAGCAGAGCAAATCTTGAAATATCTGTGTATGAAGAAGTCAACTTCAAGTTGGATTAAAGAAGTCCAAAAGGATTTAGAAAAAAAAATAATATAAACGCAGAAGAAGCAATTGAAACAGAAGTTTTTCGGGCAAAAGTGTTAAAAATGGAAGGAGTAGGAGAGAGTAAAACGCAGGTTCAAAGTTGAGTGAAGAGGGGAAGAAGAGACACAGTGAAAAGATGAAAGAAAATTGGAGAAAAAGAAAAGAACAATTGAAATTGACATGTGGTCCTCAGATGGCCGATATAAAAAATAAATAAATAAATCGGTATGGAGAACCATACATGACTTCCATGTCCTAAAATTTATATTTAAAATCATTTAAATATTAACTAAATTAGTGGATGCTTGAGTTCTGAAGAAATTACGTATCAGCTAAAATGGTTCCACCATGTCAGGTGGATTAAGACTATCCTCAACCTTCGTTAGGAAGGACTGTACTTTTGGATAAAATGTCTGTAGGTCGAACGAAGAGCTAGCTAAAGGTAGCTGCGATCTGATTCCTGTAATGAAATTGTACTCTCGCTACGAGGGGTCGAGGGATGTCTATAGTATTATCAAAGTCTTTCCTGTCAATCCTATACTAGTCATTTTTCTTTTTTAAAATCGAGTCTTGATTTCTTTCTTTCCATTTGTCTTTTGATTTCCTGAACGGCTATTCTGTTCACCCGTATAATTATAAATTTCTCTGCAAAACATTTCTTCCTTAATACGTCGGTGCCTCCTGTTTAACACCATTCTATAATAGATTTTCTGGTTTAATTTCTAATATTATTTCTTTTAAGGAAGTATCATAACAGTTCCTACTAATCTATTATATATAACTCTTACTTAGGGTATTTAAATAATTTAATAACACAAATATAGATATTATAAATAGTTATTTAATAATTCCTTTTCATTCACTTATTACATTAATATAAGCTTTATAAATTCAATAATATTACAATATCAGTTTGCTCAGAACGTTTGATATTTTCTTTTAGTGGATTCTTTTAGAACGGATTGAGTTGCCAATATGAATCTAATAAACTTTAAACATGAATACAATATAATTTGAGTGTTCTATAAGCTTTACTTGTTTGTTGAATTCCCAAATCTGCGCTGAGGATTATCCACTCGAAAGTAGTCGGTCCAGTCGCTCCGTGGTCATCTGCTGATACTGTAGATCCTTGTCATCCGCTTGATTATTAACACTTTGCATATACACTGGTATCACTTTCACAATAATATATGCGCCAATACTTATATTAGTTACACTATATATATATATATATATATATATATATATATATATATATATATACCGTATTAACCAATATACCTTCTTAACACATTGGTATATTTTAATTAAGATAAGTGCTTGTAACACGGAAAGTACAGATCGATACCGCCGGATTCTTTATTAACTTGACGAATTACTCTGTGGAATCCCGCCGATAATTTATTTCTTGTTTTATGTTTAAATATTTCTAAATTTTCCCATAAGGTCATCTTTGGACCTTTGGAAATATGTTTTAATAAAGTAACGTTATTTAAATTTATAATGTGTGTCTGTATTTTGTAAATTTACAAAATAATAAAAAAATATACTCTTGTAAAATGTTTTATTATTATTAAAATATATAAATACAAGAAAAATATTAGCATATATGAATGTAGCGCGCGCGCACACACACACACACACACACACACACACACACATCAATAGATTTGTACATTAGTATTTAAGGCATTAAATAAATCATCTTGTTTTGTTTGAATTATTTACATTTGTTCTTCAGTTTGTGAATTACCGTTATTGTGTTTACAGAAATTCTTTTCCACGAATTTATTTTGTGACTGTTTTGTGTATTTTTATTTATTGGCTTAACCTAACATTTTGAGTGTTTAATTTTATATTATCGACTTTTATAATTTAGCTTGTGTGTGTTTGGCTAAATTAAACTTGTAGATTTCATTAAACAAATGTGAGACATTTTGCAAACAAATTATATGTGTTCAACATGTATGAGGAGGTCATTACATTAATATTCCAGGAACATTTCTCAGAAAACTTTATCAGAAACTACTACCACTGTGTTATTACAAAATAATGTTTTTAATAATGAATTTTTTTTTATAATTTCATACAAGAAACTCCAAGAAATCAAATTTGTATGAGTTTCGGATTTTTTATTTATGTGTGTGTGTGTGTGTGTGTGCGCGTGCCAGAGAGAGAGAGAGAGAGAGAGAGAGAGAGAGAGAGAGAGAGAGAGAGAGAGACGTATAGAATATGTCTAAAACGTTTCTAGACTTCTGAGATAGAGAGACAGACAGATAGATAGATAGATAGATAGATAAATAGAGAGAGAGAAAGAGAGAGAGAGAGAGAGAGAGAGAGAGAGAGAGAGAGAGAGAGAGAGAGACGTATAGAATATGTCTAAAACGTTTCTAGACTTCTGAGATAGAGAGACAGATAGATAGATAAATAGGTAGGTAGAGAGAGAGAGAGAGAGAGAGAGAGAGAGAGAGAGAGAGAGAGAGAGAGAGAGACAGATTGCGAAGGTGAAAGGCAGGGAGAGAGAATCGCAGAAGAGGAGGAGATTGGTTGTTGTTCCATTGTTTGCTATGCATTCATTAAAAATAAATAAATAAAAATCATTATCATTTTCAGCAAGCTTTAAACCAAAATATCGGTATGGAGAACCCATATTTTAAGTCGGTATACATGACTTCCATTTTCTAAGATTTATATTTAAAATCATTTACTTGAATTCGGTTCGATAATTTCTAACAGGTTAAGTGTGTTCCTTTGTAAATCGGGTTTTATGTTTGACACATTGAAGTAAATGTCTGCATAGAAACTACTTCTTTGTTGCCGATAACGTAGTGCACATATACAAAATTATCCCCTCCCCCTTCAACTATCATTTTAATTTATAGATATTTATTCTATCTTTCTATAGTGGATTATTATGATCTTCTTTTCAGGATACTCTATTTATCAGAATTAAGTACTTTACTCTTGTTAAAACGTAAAACGTTGCAGGTAAACTACCCCTTCCCCTTAACCGGTCTTCACCAATATCAATAGGCCTTGAGTCCTCCAGACCTCGGGCACATATGCAAAAAAAATTATTTGGATCTGTTTCAATTTGCGGCAGTTATCGTTCGCCATAGAAAAAATTCTACACACATACACTTTTTGGAAAATTACTTTTCTTCATGTTTTGAGGGCAGTACAAACAGAATCAGTCCTTATCTTTGAACATGATTTTTTTCGCAATCACTATACTTCGATTTCCTTACGGAACATGGAAGTAAAATGGTTTGTTCCAGTCCGACCCAGATAATAGACTATAACTGTTAACTCCAACGCTTCTTCGGTCGTCCCACACCTCTCCATCCTTTCGGCTAATAATTAAATAGTTATTTGGGAATGCGGCAGTCATCCATTCCCTTGCCTGCGGATGTTTTGTAACTAATATTTCCCTTGGATATGTAACCAGCATGTCGCAGGGTAAGTGGGGCTGACTGGTACGTATTACATATTCTCAGCTTTCTTTCATAATTTTCGGCGAAACACAATGTTTCTGTTGCATATATTACTGCCCTAATAACAGCTTTTTTAATCTTGTTTGCTTCTTATCCTATCTTTGGATCTGTAGAGAGCGATACAGATGTTTTATATCCCCTCCGTAAGTTTCAAATTTTTCTTGTCTTGATTATTTAATACGGATGCTTGCGATTTTCCACTTTCCAAAATCTTGTTTTGAATATATGTTTTAGTAACATCTATTGCAAAGTAAATTACAAATAAATCGTTTAACCAGTAGCCTACAGACTTATATATATGTTTAGATATATCAGACACTTAAAAGGTGGTTTTCAGAACTCAATTGCAATTAACTTATATAAGGCATTAATTTTATGCATATTTTTATATGTGTACTACATTATTGGCAACAAAGAAGTAGTTTGTTTTTAAAATTCCTTCCCAGGCTGTTGGCCAAGGTCCAATGTTTTATTTTCCAATGTTTTATTTATCACGAAAGATTTTCGTTTTTTTTACACATTATTGTCAGCAAGGAAATTAGAATTTACAAAACAACCTTATGCCATACTAAAATCTTACACAGACAAAAAAACCTTTACTTGAGCAGAAAAAAACAAAACTGATTAAACTAACAGCTAAAAAACTGCGTTGTCGTACAATGCGTTCTAATGACACTATATAAAATTCTACCTCTTGGATTAGCTAATCTCGAACCCCATTGCGGGTGTTTTGCATTGAAGTCACCTCCCACCATAAAACCTGCACCAAGAGTTCTAAGAAAGGAGCTGAAGTCAGTTTCATTGATTCTGTGTTTTGGGGGACAGTAGACTGCAGAAACAATTAGAGGGCCTCTTTGATCTTCAATTAAAGCGTTTGTCGCCTGTAGGTGAGCAGTTTTGACTTTAGAGAAGAGATAATGTTTCACATTGTTTCGGATTAACAGAGCGGTTCCGCCACGAGCTGTACCGTCAGGATGTTGGGTATCATAAACAGTAAATCCTGGAATCCTAAATGGCTTCTGTCTGTGAAATGTGTCTCAGATATAAGCATTACGTCTAACCTGTTGTCAGGTTACGTCTAATTGTTTCGATTACACGATAATATACTAAAAACACAAGGGGCTGTTATCTTGTTATATGTAACAGAACGTTGTTTGAAGTATGAAATTTATACTCATTTTTTGTGTAAACGAAACAAACAAGCCTTGTTTCTAACTCATTAAACAACCGCATATAAAGAAAGATACACGACATGGACTGTTAAGTAAGTGTTTATTCACACATTACATAAGACGTTTTAAAGTCACTTACCCTTCTCCTTGTTTATATGTGTACTAGGTTATCGGCAACAAAGAAGTACTTTGTTGTTAAAATTCCTTCCCGGGCTTTTTGGCCGTAGTCCAACGTTTTCTGCAAAACCAGACGTTTCGGCATTGCCATCGACTTCCACCATCAGTGAAAATCGAGTGCGATAACGTGAGGTGGTATACGTTAGTGACCACAGTACTGTGGTTAAGGCTGAAGCAGTAAGTAGAAAGAAGTAGTTTCTATGGAAATATTTTATTTCGATAATAATTTTAATTTCTTAGAACATGGAAGCCGTGTTTCTCCATACCGATATTTATTTAATTTCGTCAAACTCATTAAACCAATACAAAACGTGAAAAAATTACCTACCCGTTTTAACTACCCTTTTCATTTATAGATATTTCCTGTACCTTTCTACAGTGGATTATTATTAGCTTCTTTTCAGGTTACTTTATTTATCAAAATTAACTACTGTACTTTAGTCTTGTTAAAACGTAAAACGTTGCAGGTAAACTACCCATCTTCCTTAACCGATCTTCACCAAAATCAATAGGCCTTGAGTCCTATACAACTCAGGCGTACATTCAAAAAAATCATTTGATTCTGTTTGAATTTGCCGAAGTTATCGTTTGCCATAGAAAAAATCTACACACAGACACACAGGCACTTTACGGAAAATGACTTTTCTACATTTGAGGGTAGTACAATCAGAATCAGCCCTTATCTCGAACATGATTTTTTTCGCCATTACTATACTTCCATTTCCTTACGGAACATTAACATAGGCCTAAGTTACACTTTGGTAACTGTAATCTCATAATCTGTTAATTTGGTTGTTTCAGTTTTAATATTTACGCATTTATTTCTTGTTAGCAGCCAATTTAACGTAATGAATAACATAGTTATTAACATTTTTAAAATATTTATTCGTATTGAAAACGGAAAGTGCTTGAAGAAATCCGTTCGAAATTAAGTTGTCCGATGAAGTCATAGAGTCCAGTTCAGGAAATAGTGTGGCCCGCAAGAGAATCTATGTTGGAGGAATCGCGTCGTGCTTATGTTACTGAAAAAAAGTCTACTATATCATATTGGAGCGTATTAAAACTGAAAATGTTTATAAGGACGTGTCGCACATTTGCGCCCGATTGCTGGTGCGTAATGAAAAATGGGAACCGGTGAGTTTCCATAGAAACTACTTCTTTGTTGTCAATAACGTAGTACACATATAAAACTTCGCTTATGAATGCGACTACATTTAACTTATAATCTGTACATTGGTAAATGAAGAATGAATTCATTGATTGGTGAATGAACATAAATATATATATTTTTTAGCTTTATTGAAGCATTTTCAGTGCCCTTTTCTGTGCATTGCATTTGTGCAATGCCTGTACATTTTTTTAAACAAGAAACTATTGTGCTCTAGGATATTAAGTCATAATTCTAAACTGAAAATTTATAAAAGCCTTATGAGACCAGTAGTGACTTCCGGCTGTGAGACATGGACCATGCGGAAGGAAGATGAAGATCTTAAACGCTTTGAAAAAAAATATGAGAATTTTTGGGCCAGTTGTGCAACAAGATGTTACTTGCCGAATCCTCATGAATCTTGTACTTGACACATTAATAAACAGCGATAACATAGTAGAGTTTATCAAGTCACAGAGAATTACATAGCTAGGACATACTAATAGAATGGAGAAGACCAGAAATACGAGACCTATCACAGAATGGAAACCCTTGGAGTCTAGGCCCAGAGGAAGACCGAGAAAAAGGTGGATGGAGAGTGGTTGAGGAGGACCTGCGAACCATGGGGGTCAGAGGATGGAGAATTGCTGTTGAGAACAGAAGGGAAGTGTGTAGGGTTGTTGAGGAGGCCAAATCTCATAGATGGATGTAGAGCCAGAGGGAGAAGAAGAAGAAGAAGGAGAAGATGAAGAAGAAGAGGAGGAGGAAGAAGAAAAAGAAAAAGAAGAAGAAGAAGAAGAAGAAGAAGAAGAAGAAGAAGAAGAAGAAGAAGAAGAAGAAACTATATCATATTTTTGTTTTGGTAAGGAAGTAAATTATATTTCCTTGATTAATATATGGCGCTACTACACTGTCGGTACGGATTCGATTTCTATCGAGGTCATCTGATTTAGATACGACCATACCCCTTCGCGCGACGATGGCAAACCATAGAGGGGTATCCTGCCTAGTATAAGCCGTCCGCAATAATGGGGTTTGGATCCGGCGTTAAGCTGTAGGTCCCGTATGTCTGTGAGGGACACTGTAACACACGCACCATGGGTATATGTGGGGAAGGTACAAGCCAGTAAAATGGAGCCGGGGATGAGAAGAGAATATTATATGGATTTATGTGATTGCTGAAAAATAATACGCAATATGCCATTAAATGTTTTTATAGAAAGAATTCTCTATCGCATTGGCGTAAATGTGAAACAAAACTGAACTTTATATAGTTTTTCATTTCGTCCGTTTACATTGACAAGTTGTTACTTATATAAAGTAAATTACCATAAGACTAAATAATTGTGATTTTGTTGATTTTTTTCATAATGAATTATGGCTTTTAAAACTGTATTATTTGTCAGATATTTTTGAAAAATTGAACGATTTAAACATGCCACTTCAAGGAAATGATGTTAACATTTACGGTAAAATATAAAATTACAAGATTTGTTATAAAAAGTGAACATATGGAAAAATGGAGTGGAAAATGGATCATGTTTAGAAATGATTACCGCTGTAGATTCTTTTATAATTGAAAATAACCCTTTCAAAGACTTAATTCTAAAAGTTATAACTGATCATTTTATGTGTCTGGAGAGACAATTTGAAAATACTTTTCTTCAAATTTTGATGTAAAAAAGAAAATTGAGTCCATAAACCATACTCAATTGAAGTGATTAATTTCAGCCATTTACCACTAAACGCTCAAGAAGAATTTGCCGAGTTGTCGAGCGACACAGGTTTAAAACTTGAGTTTTCCAAAAAATCGTTAAATGAATTTTGGCTCGGAATTTCCAACGCTTTCCGAAATGGCCCTAAACATACTTCAACCGTTTTGTACTATGTATTTACGCGAAGCGGCATTTTCAGCATTATGCATTATGCATTATGCATTATGCAAGATGTTACTTGCCGAATCCTCATGAATCTTGTACTTGACACATTAATAAACAGCGATAACATAGTAGAGTTTATCAAGTCACAGAGAATTACATGGCTAGACATACTTATAGAATAGAGAAGACCAGAAATACGAGACCTATCACAGAATGAAAACCCTTGGAGTCTAGGCCCAGAGGAAGACCGAGAAAAAGGTGGATGGAGAGTGGTTGAGGAGGACCTGCGAACCATGGGGGTCAGAGGATGGAGAATTGCTGTTGAGAACAGAAGGGAATGGTGTAGGGTTGTTGAGGAGGCCAAATCTCATAGATGGATGTAGAGCCAGAGGGAGAAGAAGAAGAAGAAGGAGAAGATGAAGAAGAAGAGGAGGAGGAGGAGGAAGAAAAAGAAAAAGAAAAAGAAGAAGTAGAAGAAGAAGGAGAAGGAGAAGAAGAAGAAGAAGAAGAAGAAGAAGAAGAAGAAGAAGAGGAGGAGGAAGTAGAAGAAGAAGAAGAAGAAGAAGAAGAAGAAGAAGAAGAAGAAGAAGAAGAAGAAGAAGAAGAAGAAACTATATCATATTTTTGTTTTGGTAAGGAAGTAAATTATATTTCTTTGATTAATATATGAACACTGTCGGTACGGATTCGATTTCTATCGGGGTCATCTGATTTAGATACGACCATACCCCTTAGCGCGACGATGGCAAACCAGAGAGGGGTATCCTGCCTAGTATAAGCCGTCCGCAATAATGGGGTTTCGATACGGCGTTAAGCTGTAGGTCCCGTATGTCTGTGAGAGACACTGTAACACACGCACCATGGGTATATGTGGGGAAGGTACAAGCCAGTAAAATGGAGCCGGAGATGAGAAGAGAATATTATATGGATTTATGTGATTGCTGAAAAATAATACGCAATATGCCATTAAATGTTTTTATAGAAAGAATTCTCTATCGCATTGGCGTAAATGTGAAACAAAACTGAAATTTATATAGTTTTTCATTTCGTCCGTTTACATTGACAAGTTGTTACTTATATAAAGTAAATTACCATAAGACTAAATAATTGTGATTTTGTTGATTTTTTTCATAATGAATTATGGCTTTTAAAACTGTATTATTTGTCAGATATTTTTGAAAAATTGAACGATTTAAACATGCCACTTCAAGGAAATGATGTTAACATTTACGGTAAAATATAAAATTACAAGACTGTTATGAAAAGTGAACATATGGAAAAATGGAGTGGAAAATGGATCATGTTTAGAAATGATTACAGCTGTAGATTCTTTTACAATTGAAAATAGCCCTTTCAGCATTGAAGCGGCATTTTCAGCATTAACGTTTGTAAAATAAAAAAAAAATCGGTCAATTCTGCAAAACGTTGAAGAAGCTCTACGGCCTGCACTATCAAATATTCATCCAAGATTTAAGTGTTTATGTAAAAGTAAACAATCGCACCCAGCTCATTACCATGAATGTCTTTAATACGTGGTAAAATTATATTCGTATGTATACCAAAGAGGGTGGAGTCCAAGGAGGGTGTGACGCGAACATATGCTTTCATAGAAGAGAACCAGCCTCTCCACCACAACTTCACTCCACCTACATTTCGGTGGGCCCTGTTACGCCGAGGAGTCCACTCCAAGGTTGTGGTAACCAATCCATTCTGCGGAGTGGATCGGTAAGCAAACGATAGATGGGGGTTCTGTCAGGGTAGTCTGGGGGGTATCCTGGGTCGTGGGCTGGCAGGGGTGTGAATCTAGTGTGGAGGCGGAGGAGGCTATAGTAGACCAACGGCTGCACGCATGGGCTGAGTCAGCAGAGAGAGCTCGCCAGCTGAGGCGAAATCGACTCTCTAGTGGAAGAGAACCCTGAAATCAAAGTTCCTGGTCCTCCAGGTTGGGGGGTTTGGATCGGAGAATTCACATATCCCATCTGTGAAACTCTTTTATGTGCAGAAACCTAAAAGAAGGAGACCTTGACCTTGACTTGTGGGTTGTTGCGCTGCTGAAGAAGAAGGTGTATACCAAAGAATTGTTTTCGAATAAATTTACTTTATAATTTATTATCAGCAAATGTTTTATTTCGTATTTCTAGTTTATGTATCTTCATACCAAGGGTCGCGAAAATATTTGCTCGGCTAGAAGGGGTCGGTAAGTGGAAAAGTTAGAGAAGCTCTGCGATAGGCGAACAAACGAATAACCTGCACTACGTGTTTGGAAGTATTATCCGAGTGATTAGTACAGTGACTACTCTGTATCATTAAAATAATTTATCTGTACACACGCACGCACTAGCTACGCGTACGATTAAGATAAATTTTATTTCTGTATAGCTTGCTTCCTTTTAAATTCCAATATTCTGCAACAACGTGTACACTTTGTGTGTGGCAGCAGTGTACGATAACCGTTGGGTTATCAGCTGACAGTAATTAACCTCTAGCTGACGGTAGAGGTCACCACACTGCAACCCGAGCCCAGTGATCAATGTTTGTATGTGATTGTGGAAAAATAAAGTAGAAAGAGAGAGAGAGAGAGTGGGAGAGAGTGAGTGAGAGAGAGCGTGAGAGAGTGAGAGAGAGAGAGAGAGAGAGAGGGATAGAGAGCGAAAGAGAGAGAGATAGAGAGCGAGAGAGTGACTGAGAGAGAGGGAGCGAGTGAGTGAGTGTGAGAGTGTGTTTGGGGGGAGGGGAGGTGAAAGTATAAAATAAAGAACTTCGTGTTGTTGTTTACTTACAAAGGGGTTAAATGCCATTTTTTTATTTTGTCTATGCGTCGCTGTAATTTTGTGTTTGATTTCATCATCTCGTTCGTAAACTTTCGTCGTTCTCGTTAACAGTAAGGCTACTAACCCACTGGCGCGACACGTGTCGCGCGACATGCCGCGCGTGAATTGCAAGCATCACAGTTTATAATGGCCTCTGGGCTTTAGTGAACCCACTGACGCGACGCGGCCAGTTTGCGGCTGTTTCTCGAGCTGCGACGCACAGGCGACATGCCGCGCGTGAATTGCAAGCATCACAGTTTATAATGGCCTCTGGGCTTTAGTGAACCCACTGACGCGACGCGGCCAGTTTGCGGCTGTTTCTCGAGCTGCGACGCACAGGCGACATGCCGCGCGCGAATTGTAAGCATCACAGTTTATAATGGCCTCTGGGCTTTAGTGAACCCACTGACGCGACGCGGCCAGTTTGCGGCTGTTTCTCGAGCTGCGACGCACAGGCGACATGCCGCGCGCGAATTGTAAGCATCACAGTTTATAATGGCCTCTGGGCTTTAGTGAACCCACTGACGCGACGCGGCCAGTTTGCGGCTGTTTCTCGAGCTGCGACGCACAGGCGACACGCCGCGCGCGAATTGTAAGCATCACAGTTTATAATGGCCTCTGGGCTTTAGTGAACCCACTGACGCGACGCGGCCAGTTTGCGGCTGTTTCGCGAGCTGCGACGCACAGGCGACAATGCTGCCGCGCGCGGCAAATATTTACTTTGATTTTAATGTGAGATAACCCTAACAATAACACCGTTATCCTTGACCCACCCGTTTTTATATTCAGTAACCCCACCTACAGTGATACAAACAAGCCTATAATAATTAAAAAAAAAAACTTTTCCATCCAACAGCCTCCAAAAAATTACAATAAATTACGGTATTTTGGAAATTAAAAACATAGTGTTATTAAATTTAGTTCTTTATCAGTAGAACCAGAATCTTGGCGTTTTCTTAATCTTGCAAATTAAATACGACGGAGTCGTATTTTGCAAACTTCTTCAACTTGTTTTAGTTTGGGGTTTTTTAATGTAGTAGAAATCTGTGGAAAATGAACTAATGGAATTGTCCGCATACGTGATTATCCGGTCGTTTTAATGAATGTAGTCCACTTTAGCAACATGTATAACAAGGGCCTGACTTAAGGTTTTAGCATCCTAGGCTGATGAATTTATTGCGCCGCCCCATTACTTATGGTTATTACTTATAAGTTATGATTTACTTATAAGTTACAGGCTTCTTATTATTTAGGAACATGTGAGATGTATAAATAAAAATTGGTCTTGTTTCCATTTGAATCACGTAAATACCAAATTGTTATTACAATAGCATAAAGACTGACAAATTATAATAAGTAACGACAATATTACAATAGACCTATTACGTTTACGCAAAGTAAATAAAAAACGCTAAGAACAAAAGTTTTTAAAACAATTTTCATGTCCACTGTTAATTGCTGAAAGTTTTATTACTCAAACCTTATTTTTCTGGCTTTTGCAGTTCCAAAACGACAAACTATTTCACTAAAAGAAACGATTTGCAATCAAAAGAGATTTTGCGCTTAAAATGATGTGATTTAGGCAACGGCATGATGAAAAAATATATACAATGCAATGTGAGTTTTCTAATTTTTCGCTCTTTCAAGTTTTTTCGCAATCTATTTGGATTTTTAACATTTTATTTTTTCTAATGAATGGGGAGTTGGCCCATTGCATTAAACTCCAACCTGCAGGACCAGGAAATTTTTAATCAAGGTTTACTTCCTTTAGCCTTTGATAAACCAATATCCAAGTACAAGGCAGCAGCTGCTAGTTTTGGTCCGCCCCAGGTACAATGGTATTAAAATTACAGTTTCAGTGGTATGGACACACGAAAAGAATGGCACTGGAATGATTGCCAAGGAGACTTAGGGAATGGAGCCCACCAGAAAGAAGGAAAAGAGGAAGACCTCTTATGACCTGGATAGAAGAAATTCAGACTATATTGAGGGAACGAGAAATTGAAGAAGATCTTTGGATGCACAAGCAGCAGTGGAAAATGAGAATTCAATCACTTCTGTAATCTTTGGTTCCGGAAAATGTGTAAACATTGTACAGCCGGAATAGTAATAAGACGTTCTTTCGCCTCCCCCCCCAAAAAAAACTTGCACTCTAGGCTACAGCCTACTCAGCCTAATGGTAAATCAGGCCTGTGTGTAACAACTGTCTGATTTACAGTCAAACTGTTCATTATAACAGCATCGTTTTACACATTTATATAAAAGCGAAACCTGTCTCACAGTTCTTGTTAGCTGTTCACTTATTTAATATTTGTTTATTTTTGAGCACAGTTAAATTTGAAAAAAAGAATTTACAAAGTGATGTTCAGGAGTCTTCGTTTTCCCCGCGACCTTGTTACAGTATTAAACAAAATTAAACTGAACGTCCTTCACTGTCCTTGGATAAACGTCCTGTGAAGCAACAAGACTAACGCAATGATTGTTACTAAAAAATCGATTACCGTTATCATTCGACTACGCAGCGGCTCGGCTTCCAATTCATTAATTTGATAATCGTTCGTATCGTGTGAACTGTTTTGGCAACGAGGACAGCCGTAACGGATTACCAATTAGTGAACATTACGTAAATTGCCTTATCGTCAGTGATCAACGTATTTAAAATCATAGTAAAAATATTTTTATAAGCTACTGCCACTGCTGCTACTACTACTACTACTACTACTACTACTACTACTACTACTACTACTACTACTACTACTACTACTACTATTACTACTACTACTACTACTTCAATTAGATTGGACTACACCATGCATCGCTTCTCACACCTTCTTCCTTCTTCTTATATTGTGCCATTTATTCTCTTGCATGTAGGCCTATCATCTATCTTGTATTGCTTGCCTCATTCCAACATACCAGGAAAATCGGTGTCTAATTGCTTTGAGACGGTGTCCAGTACCACACTTTAGATGGTTTCCACTCCGTCATAGCTGAGCGGATGCGCGTCAGAGATGTCCCTTGGGTTACAAGTACCGAGCTACCGGTAGGAGTTCCTGCCTTATGGTCCGGTCCAGAACGGAATATTTATGATAATTTAGGGGCCGTTACAACGGCGTGCTCGCAGTAGGCCGTTCTAGTACAGTATTTGCCGAGGCTGTTTCCAAGAACCAGCTGGTCATGGACGGTAAGGCTATGAGGGGTTTGTCTGGGTCCTTGCCGTTAGAGCGTAAAATCTACGCGCAAGACGCCGCACGGTGTCATCCAAAAAGCGGACGGCGAGTCCATTTCTCAAAAGACGGGAAGGGAACCGATAGTGGATTTTGGCCGCTAGCTGAAGCCTTCTATCGAGAACGCTTGCAGCTTTTTAGATAGCCATCTGTCATTTGCCACCTCTTTAGGCGCCCGTGCCATTTTAAACGTTGCTCAACACGATTCTGCCCAGAATATTTAGTGTGGCGTCCGGAGAGGTGTGGGACGTCCTAAGAAGCGTTGGAGGGATCAGCTCTAGTCTATCTGCTTGGGACCGGAATAAACCATTTTTGGTTCAATCCTTGCCGAAGAAAACACTCATTCAACAATGACGTGATGTTTAAGCTACATAAGTCAACCATACATGCGGGACCATCAGGAGAACACTAAAATCAACGAGTAAAGAAACACGCCTGAGGTTCTACAAGGCGATGCCCCCCCACCACTTACCTTCTCACCCTCTATGGGACTGAGAATCAGTGACGTGATGTTTATATTTCGAGTCGATAGGTCTATTGGAAGTCCCACACTCTTCATCAGAACGTAATGCAATGAGTGTTTTGTACTTACGTGCGGTGATATTATAGGCACAGTCATACTGTCTACTAAAGGGTTTCCCTACTTTCTCGGCATGTATTTGTAATACTAAGCTCTCGCTTCTCTCACCGACTTTTCTCGCCTTGCTTACAACAAGATTAGATTTGAGTAGAAATTCTACCTTTACAGTGTTTTTACATCCAATATACCATCAATAAATAAGTTGCTTTTTTGGAGATAACGGCTGAAAATCAAGAAAAGTTTGGTTGTCTTGCCAGTCTCGGTAAATTCCAGTCTTGAATTGGTTGTACGTACAACGGAGAAAACAAATCCTAAAATAATAAAATTTCAAGTTGTGTAACAACAGGAACGCGAAATCGTTATATAACAGGATATATTCTCTAATATTGTTGCCCTATACGAGATTTCATACAAAAATCCTTCAATTTTTGTTTATTTGAAAAATTATGCTTTGATTCATTTGAACGTATACTGCCCTCTTCAAAGGAGTCTCAGTCGGGTATAACAATATTAGGTAATCCATTTTTTATTATTTAAACATTTCAAATTCACATTTTTTTGTCCAGCTTTGAGCTTGCTCAGTAATTTTCTTCTCGCATCTTAAATAGTATTAATCATGGAGTTTTTTATTATTGGAAAGAGGAAAGATCTCATTAGAAGAGGCTGGTTAATAAAGCAGTTTTGTGTCATTACGATGTTTTTGTTGCCTAAAACGTTTGAACAAATAATGACATCCACCCTGATACATTACTAGTGGAAAATTTTCTTAGATTATACTTCTGTAATTCTGATTGTTTTTACGAATAGAACAATTGAACACAAGTGGGAGGAGTATGTTCAACCATACGTGCGACACCATCAGGAGAACACTAAAATCAACGAGCAAAGAAACACGCCTGAAGTTCTACAGGGTAACAACCCCCCCCACCTTACCTTCCTCACCCTCTATGGGACTGAGAATCCCACATCAATCTTATTCAAGCGGCTTAAATGAGATATCGCAGGCACGAGGCAGGGTGTATTCTCCAAGACTGTAGGAGAAATGCAGGTATGCGGCAGGAACTGAATATTGTCAGTATAATCGGCAGGGTTGCCCAATACTGGCTAAAATGGTTGGAACACGTTAACCGAATGGCTGACAGCCGCATCCCAAACAACTATTGAATTATAAACCGAAGAGACGGAGAGGTGTAGGACGTCCGAATAAACGTTGGAATGATCAGCTCTAGTCTATCTGCTTGGGGGGGGGGGGATGATGAAAATGATTATGAAAAGTACAGCACAAACGGATAGAAGAGGGACTCTCTTTACCTTTGGTTCCCGAATCAACACTGTAGTTCAGAAAGAACATTTTGTATATTTTAAGTCCGTGCATAGCAATGAATAAAAACTAAGAGACGATTGTACAGCATTTTTTAGTATGTGAAGAGTCAAGGTGCAGCGTATATCTATGATGCTCCACAATGCAATTTTTTGAAAATTATGTGTATTCAGGCCAGACTGATAACAGAAATCTAGAGAATATACTGTACTGTAAAGTTACGAAATTCATGAAAAACAATAACTTATTGTGTTCCCATTATTATTAAAACAAAAATAAAATAAATTGATACTGGTTTGTACCGCTTAATTTAGGCTAACAATGCAATGAATCGTTTACATTTTTGCTTGTAAGATACGGAATAAACATTGAATATGTTCGTTATTTAAATTAGGAGTTTCTGTATTATCGCATCGTTTTCTGTATCGCATTTTCAGTTTTGTCGCTTCTTCTTCTCCTCTTCAAGGATTAAGTTACATAAACCTGTTCCGGCACCCATCTCATCCTCGGACGACCCACGTCTCTTCTACCAGTGGCTTTATAGTTCAGTGCCCTTTTGGCAATCCATCCTCTGTCATCCTTTGCAGATTTGCAGATCCTCTGTCCTCTGTAAATTGAAATAATTTCATTTATGTCCTTTACTTCGAGTTCTGCTCTGATATCCTCATTCCTTATTCTATCTTGCAATGTATAATTTAAAGTATTTCAAAGAAACTGCATTTCAGCACTCTGAATCTTGCCGCATTCTTTTTTTGTCATGACACACGCCTGACTCGCATAGATCAACGTGGGTATTGCAATTGTCTTATAAAATTTAATCCTTGTGCTGTGTCTTGTTTTATTTCCAAGATTTCTATGAATCGTACCACAAATATTCCTTTTATTTATCTTCTCTTTTATATCATATTCAGATTTATAGCTTAATGCACAGCCGTAGATATATGACACGGCTCACTTGTTCTAAATTGCTATTGTTTATAACTACCTTATTCCTCACTGGGTATGTACCTTTAGAGGCCACGGTTTTGGTCTTTGTTACTGAAATTGTCAATGAGTACTCTCTTGCCACTTCTTTTAATTGAAACAGCTCTTTCTAAATCATCCTCATTTTCTTGACGTAAGTACATTTGTGCTACAAAATATATTGTGTTTTTATATACGAGTAGCTAACAGAATACACCAAGCTTCGGCTATACAACATGTGTTTTCTGCCCAAGGGATGTGTTCTTACAGGCCATGCTCTCTCTATGCTTTCTACCCTGCACTGGTCTCTTCATTTGCTGTCATCGCATCCATATAATGTCTATCGTCATATCTCTCCCTTCCTTCCCATGTACCAGCCCCTACAGTGTTACTACCATCACATTACCTCCTGTTTGTCGCATACATTGTTCTAACCAGTTTCTCTTCCTACCCTTGATAATGTCGAACATTCTCATTTTTCCTCCTACTCTTTTATGCACCTCCTAATTTGTCTCTCTGCTCTTCCAGGAAGTTCTTTTCATCTCTTTCCATGTCCACATTTTGAAGACATGTAACCTCATTTACTCATCTTTCCTCGATGTCCGAGTTTACGTCTTGTACAAGAGCAAGCCTCTAACAAAACACTGCACCATCCTCTTTTGTGCTATTAATGAACTACAAACATCTCGTGATTTTTGTTCAAATTACAACTAAAATAAAATTAGTTGAATAGGAAAATAATATCAGCCTTTTCTTCTGATCACAAAGCATCCACAATACATTGAGTAAAATACAGAGTATACGTACAGTCGAAAGTTTGTTATTATATAATTCACATTGTAATTTCTAGTAGCTTTATCCATCTGTTGCGAGCCCATTACCGAAGTTTTTAGTCATGATTAATTTTGTTTGTTTCACATAGGTTAGTACCTTCCAACTAAAACTTTTAACCTGCTTGTCCATCCAAAGATCTTCAATTTCTCGTTCCCTCAATATAGTCTGAATTTCTTCTATCCAGGTGATAGGTGGTCTTCCTGCTTTCCTTCTTCCTGGTGGGGTCCATTCCATAACTCATCTTGGCAATCTTTCCTGTGCCATTCTTTTCGTGTATTCATAACATTGTAATTATTTTGTTTGGACAAGATCAACAATTAAATTTTTCATATTCAATCTGTCCTTAATGACTTAATTTCTAATTTTCTCACGTAAACTCTTGCCAAAAGTCCATCTCTGCTGTCATTAATTTTGTTCTTGTGTGTTTATTAGTAGTCCGAACTTCTTAACCGTAAGTCATGATACTTCTAACAATGGTTTTAAATATTTTGGTTTTAGTTTCTGCTGTAATTTGCTTATCCCACAGGATTCCATTCATTGTAGATATAGCCATCTTTCCCAAATTAATTCTGGATTGTACGAGTATTTTTTTGACTTGCTTCCCACTTGCCGTAATTTTCACCCCTAAATACTTGTATTACTCTTTACAAACATATTTTTCAAAAACTTATTTAGCTGAGTACTTACATAATATAAGCGAAAGATGTGCTCGTAGAAGTGTTGAGTAATGTTTCTAACGCACCACTTAACTTCTGTTGTTGTTCAATTTTCGCCTTTCTTTTTTGTTTATATTGAAAGCCCGACAACCGTTTCGTTTTTCTGTCAGACATTTTGATGATTTTCAAATACGACACGTCTCAGAATTACACTGCCAGACCGTGACCAAAAACAAGACCGTACTTGGAAACGTCTTAAGCAGTACCAACAAATTTCTGTTACTGCTTACAAACTGCTGTTGTTTTGAATTCAAGTTGACAGTCCTGAAGGGGCCCGTTCGTCAAAACAAAACGTAGGCTACCGTCAATAATTTTGTATCTTATCGGGTAGGTATTTTATAGTTTGGTAGCGTCGACATGCACGCGCCTGTCTACAAAACCACAGAAAGACCGTAGGTGTAAATACGCTTTCTTGGCAGTCAGAACAAAGGCTGATGCCAGTACACTGCGGCAATGCTAACAAAACGAATATCAAGAACAACTCAGTACACCATGATGTCATATACCTAGACCTATTCGGTATTAATTGTTTTAATTTATTTTGCAATATCTGCTGATGAATTTGGCAGTCTACGGCCGCCCGTGTTCGAAGCACATATGGTAGCGGCGGCCATGTAGCAACTGCATGAACTTCTTGATCAAACCATATATGTTTTGCAATAACATAGCCGACTGAATACGTACATGATTAAGGAGTAGTAGGGATTGAGGCGTATGGTAGTGCAATCAATTTTACCGTACAGCGGGTAGGGTATCGAACTATCCTACCGCTGACCGAGCATAAAAGCGATCACTTCTCTTCTCTTCTCACACCATACATTTCTCATTTTTCAACTTGTTTTTAATTCGGAAACGATTAAATTATTATTTTGACATGGAATCCATAGGTATGTAATGTCTTGCACGTTTCGCAAAAATCGACCGTTATGTTTCAAATGTACTTTCGGCATACCACTATCTCACGAACCGCTCAACCAATCCCAGCAAACCAGGTGTCAGGTGATCGAATCACTTGGCCCCCTTCCAACAATAGTACTGAGAATTTTGACAACTGACTTCAGTCGCCTCTAGGCTTTGTCTGCGTGAGGGTGTTTTTGCGCCGAAAATTTCTAAATTGCTCCACTAAAACTTAAATATCTCGGGAACTACAAGTCCGACCGCAAAAATACAAAGTGCGTTGTGATCCTCAGAACTAAATCTCTCAATAACATCAATTCCGACTACCAGAAGCACTCACAGAAAATAATAACAACATTAGAACTCAAAAATTTGAAATGCCTCGACCTAAAAATCGCGATAAAACTCGAACCAAAAATTTCAAACCGAAAACCGGCAAATCCTATGCAGAGCGTCAACAGGCCTATCGTTTGAGACTAAAATCAAAGAAATCGGCCGAGAACTTAGAAAATGGCAATTATTTGAAGATTGATGAAACCCCGTCAGAGCCCAAGCGGCTCGCATCTCCGATACCTGGGTCATCCGGCGTGCCCCCAAAGCGACTCAGATCGAGCGTACGGCTAGCTAGCAAGAAAACAGACGATGAGAACATTAATAACTTGTGCTTAGACAACATTGGACCCTCGATGCTCTGCGCAGAACAGCCCGGTCCAAGTCGCCGCTTCAAAGGAGTCGACGAGGAATTCTCTAAGCACTTTATTAACAACCCGTTCGGCTCGGTGTGTGGGATCTGCGATCGCTTGTGGTTCAAGAGTGATCTAAGACCGTGCGTATCATTGTACATAAGTCTCTTGGCCACAGTCCTTCCCAAAGCACAAGTCTGCCCATGATTCCATGTCTACCGGTAGTCCCACGACTACCAGGTTAAAATTTTTTGCTTATTGCTCACCGCTTACAGCGGGTATCGAACTATCCTACCGCTGACCGAGCATAAAAGCGATCGCTTCTCTTCTCTTCTCTTCTCACACCATACATTTCTCATTTTTCAACTTTTTTTTAATTCGGACACGATTAAATTATTATTTTTGCTTATTGCTCACCGCTTATCCTGTTCTGTTGATAATCAGCAATGAATCATACACAGATTCCATTTAACTTCCTGATATAAACATTTTAGAATATATTTTACGCCGTTGAAGTATTCACCAGATTATAATTCAAACGTCTGCTGTTCTGCGAGACGTAATATAAAGGGCGAGCATGTTTTTCAGTTTTAATTATTTTCGGCCTTCACATAGCACCGCTTTCCGGCAATTAAACCCAAGGAAGGTTATTATTACACAACTGGACAAAGAACTTATTTTCACTGCCTAGTGGTGGTGGATTCAAATGTGTCAGAGGATGTTCGCATAAGAATCCATTTTCTCTGTCCTGGTTCTCATTAACTCGTCCCAACAAACACACACTAATGCAACGGCAGCATAGCCTGGTCACCAGTAAACAATGACGTGTCAGCTGCAGAGTGTGACCGATCATAAAATGCTCCGGGAGTTTCATCTGCCAAATGCGTATGATATCGTCTAGATGTATAAATTGAAACTGCTGCGGTAGCACTTCCCGCTACTGGGCCCCGGAAGTGTTCAGCATACACACAAATAACATAATATAATATCTAAATACATCAAAATGCTTAAGACACCTTTCCTGTGTTACAACTTATTTCTCAAGTGTTTCTATAATTAACATCATTATATAAAAGGAGGAGGTGCGAGTAAAAGAAATTGTTGAAAGCATCAATTTGTGAGCTGAGTCGGATGCGACCCGTTTATTTCAAAAACATTACGAGCCTCTAAAATTTACTTAATTATGTGCCAGTCAGCAACGGTCAGTACTGAGCTAATTTTTCTGAAAAACTGAATATAGTAAATGTTAAATGCTAAATATGGGGGTGTCGCATAAATCGATGGTAGTTTACAAAATGGTGTACAGCGTACACGCTGTGATCTATTTATAAATTTCTGACACTGTTATCTATCGCAAAAGTTTATAAAATTGTTTCTGACACTTATGACGAGTAACTAGTTTGTCTGGCTTTTGCTTTGTGATTATGCAGCAACTAGCACCGTAAGTTATTAGGTAAAAATGTTACTTGGCAATCCAGATAAATCCTTTTGCAACCTCCTGTATCTGGTCGCTACGGCTGCGTGTTCCTCCGTACCTGGTCCGAACCACTGCTATGTCTGTGCTGGAAGATCGTGTAAAACTGTACGAAGTTCGTGTTCTCGTGTCTTCTGTCCGGAACGTTGAACCAAGTTTCGAACTGAAAGTTTTCACATCTTTTAGTACACTTTTATACCCACATCGTTCGATTAACACGCACGCATGCATTCATACAGTGCGTGTTACAATTTACAATATTACAAAATAGCATTACAAGGTTATGACTTTAAATTACATATATAACGAGTACTGACACTCAACCTTACATATCTTAGGTCTTTTCATCAAGTTGACTGACTGAAATTTAAATTTAGGCGAGGCTGACCATTACAGACAAGATACATCTTGGTTGGTTACGGATAACAATCTTTTTACATCTATTACAAGTTTTCTTTTTTGTTACAAACGTAATACACAAAATTATTAGCCACTAGCGTTGATTTACGATAGCTCAAAAAACACTCATAGTTACCTTGGTTATTGAGGCTCCCGAACTTGACGAAAGTCCGGCAACGGGCCGCTCAGCTCACAGCGTTTGATGGGAGACTGACGAGATTTTATAAAGCAAGCGATAGGGTTGGTAAAGGGGAGGGCGTGACGTCAGGGCGTCGGGCAAGGTACAATTCGCGGATTGTTGCATTCGACAGAAGACGAATAATTGCAACAAAACTGGTGTCAACCTTGTCATACACCACAGTTGATCAAGCACGCACTAGGAGTTGCGCCCCGTCTTCCAGATTCAATTAAGATTTAATAAGTCGGCTGTGGAGTTGCTAGTTACATCTGAAACAAAACTGCTTAGGAGGATTGCAGCCCCAACATGTGGGAATGGGATATGGTGTCTGAGGAAAAGCAGATACTTGTATGCAGCTTATGATTGTCTCAACATTACCTTAATTAAGATACAAACATTACCCTTAATTAAGATACAAATATATAGTGGCTAGGTCATGTCCTGAGAATGGAAGCAGCAAGACAGTAAAAAAGCTGTACACGATTCTCGTGATGGAGTGTGACCTGGAGGAGTCGAAGTAGGGGTAGTGTGCTGAGTGACCTCAAGCAGCTTGAGACTAACATCTCCCTTGCTCAGGACCGATACGGATGGACGACAGTAGTTGAGCCGGCCAAGGGTAGCTAGATGCTTCCTTTGGGATAACGAATTATATTGAAACACTTTGTAATAATGAAATAACCAGAAAGGCACTCTCAGAACAGATCTATGGCAGTACAGAACGGTCCAGTGCAGCTGTTCTTCAGTTCCGGGTCCCAAGGATATGGCATAAATGAAAAGTTGCAGAGTGGAAATCTCATCGAAGTTCAGAATAGGAACGTTTATAATGACATATTCGGCCAGTAGGTGAAAGTGCGGGGCGAAATCGACCGCGTAAGAACAGGTAAAAACGTTGTTTTGTCGCAACTGACCGAGAGCGGCTGCACTTGACCGGGACAACTGGCGGAGGCTGTTAAAGGAGGGCTTGACTCAGTAATGGGTTGTCGCGCCGCTGTAAGTAAGTTGTAATAATGAATAATATTTTAGAGTTTTTAAACACGAAATATGCATATAATGTTTTTGGTTTTCTGTGTAAAGGATTTAATATAAACAGTTCTATTTATAATTAAAGAATTTGGCTATGCACAGTACAAAGAGAACGCATCAATTTTATGACATCTTCTTAATCGGTAAAGTTGTCTTCTGTTTACATAAACAATAGACTGCAATTTTGATTGCTTACTGATCACGTTCTGAAAGCTTTCTGTCTCTGTCTTTCTCGCTGGGGGGGTGTCTGTTATCGATACTATTCACATAATCTAAACATACGCGCGCGATTATTCATACGCTAATACGCGACCTTCGAATGAACAGCGGTCACCAATTTGACCGCTTTCGTATTTAAAAAAAAGAGGTTATTGTTTCGCGTTATCTGTGTATGAAACCAGTATAAAGCTGAAGCCACGAATCTGGTGTTCAACAGATAGTACAAAGCGGATCAGACGACAGCAACACGTAATCATGGCTAAGATCGCTTTTCTCGTAAGTTGGCCTACTGCTACTACTTAAGCAGTTTTATAAGTTAAATATATAATTTGTTTTAGTCTGTTTGTTCGAGCTAAATAATTTGCTTTATTTCTGCAAAAGAATAAATAATTATTTAATTATGTTACACTTATATATAATTAATTATTACAATTAATTATTTACAATTATATTTAACCAGATTCAGCTGTCAGTTATCTCTGCTACTGACTGAAAGCTTTCACTGTTTGAAAGCCAGTTTTGTAAATCTAACTTTGTCGTGTTTACTCGCTGAACTGCTACTTGTCATGTTCCGGACGAGGCCTTTCAGTGTTTCCACCATTTTCAAGTCCTAAACCACGGTTTTGTAAATACGCTGACAGTATCAGATATATTAAATTTCGATTTGCTAACGGCGATTGACAAATAAAAAATGATATTAAATACGTAAAAAAGTAACAAAAAGTGAATTTAATTTGGATATTTAATATAGGCCCTGTTTCATGTTCATATTTATTGATAAAACGCTATTTTCCTTGCTTTAACACTTGATATATCTTTAACTAATAACACTTAATATTAACACATAATTCTTGATAAAGTTTTTTCTCCATCGAATGTATGTGTGTGTGTGTGTGTGTGTGTGTGTGTGTGTATGTAAATTGCACATACGTTTAATTTGAAATGAAAAAACACGCTATGTTTACAATTAATACACACACGCGCGCGCGCACGCGCGCGCACACCTTAGAAAGCTTTTAAATGGAAGTATTAATATAATCACAAATCAAGCAAGCTGCAGAAAGCAAGTTCCTTGCTCATATACATATTTCGTTTAATAATCTCATGTTGAACATCGTCAGAGCTTTTCAAAATTTCAGACTTTGCTTTTTTTTTATACAATTATTACTCTTTTTTCTTCTTTTTGTCACCATTATAACTTATAAAAGACTTAATAATATTGTAATTACAGTGACATAAGTGATAATTTTTACAGTGGCATTACTTCTGCTCTTGGGGGTGGCTGAGACAAGCTTGAAAGTTCGATTGCCTTTTTTCTAAAATTAAATTACAAATATTGTAATTCTTTTTATTGTTAACATTAATTATATAAGTCTTATTTTAACACACGCAACTGATTTACAAATAGTGTTTTTTTATAAATTGTTTTTATATTTAAAAATGTCGAATCTTTTCCCATTGTTTGTTTTTCACCTTTGGATATATGTTTTTGAAAATTTAAAACTTATGCGAATTGTTTATTGAATAAAGCACGTATACAACGCAATATTTATAAAAGTCTGTTTAAAGTTTTATCCGCAATAATTACTCTGACTTTAGCTTCTCAGTTATGTTCGTTTATTTCAAATATTTTAAAATGATATTTACGAAACTTTTTCTTCTAAAAGCTAAATACATAAAACATGCTACGATCTTAATTGTATACACATATATTGTTAAAAGAATAATTGGGGTGATCAGACACGCAGCGAAGAGGGGTTTTGGAACGATTAACACAAAAAAATGGAAACTACAAAAATCTAAAATAATGTGTCTATAAAATATGTAGTCACATGTGTCGGATTAAATAATTATGCAAAAAAGTATGAACATTTTAAATTGAATTTATGCCTATGTCTATTTAGCGAGTCGAAAAGAGGTAGCCTTAAAATGTTTATTTAGTGCTCAGAATATCCAACTCGGTTTGCGATATTTGTAGTACAGCTGTTTCATTCCCCAGGATAACTTAAAAACTTTCTGTATTAAACTATTTTTGGTTGCTATTTGAATCTTACACACGTCACTTATT
Source organism: Magicicada septendecula (assembly GCA_034769895.1). Taxonomy (NCBI): domain Eukaryota; kingdom Metazoa; phylum Arthropoda; class Insecta; order Hemiptera; family Cicadidae; genus Magicicada; species Magicicada septendecula. The sequence goes on along the minus strand of CM068370.1, from coordinate 489,124,930 downwards.
ATCGTACAAAGTTTCGACCAGCAAATTGAGAATAAACAACTAATCTGGTTTGGCCATAATAAAAAAGAACGGACGACTCTAAATGGCCCAAGAGAATATTGGAATGAATACCTACGGGACGGAGAATACCCCGAAGAAGTTTGAGGCCTGGAAGAGGATATGTGCATAGACCGAAGGATTTGGAAACAGGGGATGGAGAGGCGGCTGAAGACGTAGAAAGCCGTTACATACGTATTTGAGTGTAAACAGTTTAATATACGACTGTCATAAAAAGAACTGTTGGTCTGCAATATTAACAGATTCAATAGAATACCTGTTGTGTAATCCAAGACAGATCAAGTTTTCAACGGTGAACTTTGAATGGTTCTCGAGAAACTTTGGACACAAACGTCACGATTATTAGTCAGTGTTTACGAATTCGTTATTTGTAAATAGTAACTGTTTTACAATATTGTGACCGCGAGTGCACAGTATATATGTCCTGACGATGGTCTGTGACCGAAATCGATCGAAATTAAGAATGCGAGTAATTAAAACTTTATTATAAATCATATGTATGGTAACTTTAGGTTATGAACAATGAATACACCACAAATGAAGATTGATATTATATGTACCATTAGTAATCAGTAAGTGAGTATATTATAAACACAGCACATTATCATTAGTTTACAAAGTTCAGTAGCTAACTGTGATGTCAGTTACTTGTGCTTGCAGCCGTAATGTACTGTTGCTGAAGATTTATTAAATTTTCACTATAGTTCTTGACGGCGGCTTGTTTACTGTGTTTTCTTGTGTAATGAATTCGTAGGAAGGTAAACCTATCAAGTTGCATAAGCTTATATATGACAACGTTTGCATGTTGAAAATAGTAAAGTAATTACGGACGCTTTTAAATGGAAGGAGTGGAAAAATACTATGTACTGTGTAACTGTGTATATATATATATAGTTATCAACTAATTAATGGAGTCTATTATATATATGTATTATACTTATATGTATTATTATATAGATTATATATTATCTATATTACCTATATAGTATTATTATTAATAATAAAAAAACTTTTAACAAGAATATATTTTTTATTTTGTAAATTACAAATGTTTCGGTAGTAATCCAACTATCATCATCAGATATAATTAATAAATTCAAAATTTTTAAATCAATTGTTTCTAAACAGCTGTTCTATATGTCGACTAAATTTAATGTTTTTATATGTGCAAATAAAATATGTTATATAATTAATTGTAAAATATAATGTAAATATCTATTATTTTTTAAATTAGTAATTCTGAAAATATTATCAATTCTTTTATTAATATGAATTTGTTCGTGTATTAATTTGATTAATTGTTTTATGTTTAAATATTTCTAAATTTTCGGAAGACGTGGAATGTTATGAGCCACTATATAGAGAAGATAACATATTGCTCTGGTTGCCAGCCCGTCATCATCATCTTCACACCACGCTGCCTGTTCCCACTTCAAAGATCCTCCAGACATCTCTTACTACTTCTACCCACACACCTGTGTCCTATAGGTTTATACTTTCAGACTCCTTTGGCTAGTCTTGGATCTGAAATTCTTTCTAAGTGTTCTTTTCGCCGATGTATATAATATTTTAATCTTCCGTTCAAGGCGAAAACTTGTAATTCTTCTCTGATGACCTCATTCTTTATACGGTCGAGTTTAGAACACCTTTTATCTCCTCTTAAGAATGCCATTTCCGAAGCCTGTATTTTACTGTCTTGTTTCTTGGATGTCGTCCGTAATTCACACTCATAGGACAGAAGGCAGTTGATGACGTTAGTCACTGGAGATGTCAACTGAGTTACCCGGAGTTGAAGTATTTTATTTACGAAAATATTTATGTAATTTTTCTGAATATCAAATACCTGTAGTCAGGCGTTACACAAATGTCAACTACTTTTCTAATAATTCTAATAATTTTTGTCAACATCAAAAACAAATATTTTTAATTTATAATATTGTACAGGGATCACCATAACTTTGTACAACTTTAGTTATGTATCTGGACGTAGCTTTTTTCTAAAAATACGGTTGATTTACCCACAGATCGTCTGGAACGTACCCAAGTTAATATCAATATCACAATTTTATCGCAACCAATATCTTTGTTAAAATGAATGGCTCACCGGTTCTACAGTTTGACCATTAATTATTATTTTTGTTCTTACTGGTTCCTTGCCTCAAAATGCCGTTATCGTTTTTTTGTATCGGGTATTTTCATATTGTATTGTTTGCAAAGTTGATGAAGCTTATAAAATATTTTTGTAAGAAGCAAATTCTGAATTTTGAATTACAAGCAAGTCGACAGCAAAGAACAGCGCATCAAATGTCTGTGTCGTGATGTATTATATCAGGGTTCAGTAGTTGATTCTTTTGCCACCTCTATATTTTATCATAATTTTTTAAAATAATGATTCCCTTTTAATTTAATCAACGCGCTAACTGTTTTTATTGCTGTTGAACAGTTCAAATTAAAACCGAAACCGGTATGTTTACGTTGGCCGACGTTAATTAAGTTACACTTTCAGGTTTCGTTAACAATTTTTAATCGAATTTTTACCCCCTCTAAGTTTGTTTACAACAACGGTTGCCTATAAAATAAAAAAAGTTTGGGTGCGTGTATCGGTAAGTGTGTGCACGCGGAAGAAGTGAAACTTCTTCGGGTTATATCCATTATTTTTTGTTTATCCATTATTATTATTATTTTTAACTGTATACTTAAAATTTAATAGGATGGGAGAGGTATCAGTATAAGAAAAATTTTCATTTTTAGTAAATTAAAAATATTTTATTATATATACATTTACAGAAATTATTATTATTATTATTATTATTATTAATCTATTTCGTTAATATTTAGTGATATTTCATCATACACTTTTGTAACCAAAGGCTTATGGTAACTAAAATAAGAAATGTAAGTTTTACATTCAATATTATCCAGAAACATTGTGAATACTGCATCAATTGTCGTATTCGATTTTGTCGTAGATATTTTTTTATCATTTTGTATAGACAAGTTTAAATTATCTTTTAAAAATTCAACCAGTTTTATAGATTTGTCTAATGCAAAATTGACATTGAAATCTCCACTTAAAATCATAGGTATTTTATGATAATCTTTACGAACTATGGCGGCACCTTGTGATGTATACGATAATAATGAACGATGGAGAAAATCAATAATATCATCTAATGTTTTATTAGGAGAAATATACACTGCTACAATCACAATGTTTTGCCCATTTTCCATTTTACATTCAGCCATACACAAATCGCCAACTGTAGATGCCATTGAACCATGGACATCAGATTGAGTAACGGAAAAATCCATGGATGGAGTTATAATGTTAATAATATCGTCAGAATTTTGAAATATCCCTACACCTACCGCTCTAATATTTGGTCGTTTATATTTCACAATGCAGTTGAAATTAAGAACAGATACGTCATCTTCATTGGCCAGCCAAGTTTCTGATAAAACTATGACATTTTAGTTTTTCACAACTATATCTTGTAGTTCAACAACATGAGCTGTAAGACTTTGGCGATTAAAAGTGAATATTGATAAACCTTTTCTGTTATTGTGTGACGATTTAAATTGTAAACAATAAAAAAATTTAATAATAAAAATCGAAGAATGGGAAGTTAGTTAAAAAACATTAAATCGCACTATTAAACCAATTACCCCTGGACTAACTCATGGTAGTGATGAGACTTAAATAAGAAAATTTAACTAGTATTAATTATTTAAAATTGTGGAAGCAAAAATTAAAGAATAAAACTGTTAACCCTTTATTAAACTTATCATGCTATGACCTGTGAATTCCGGATTCAACTTGTATACCGAGCTGGCATTAAATAAGAAATACGTGTAAACCATAATATAAACAATTAATAATTTAAAGTCACTAGTAATAGGTGTAATAATTTCAGTATACGAGGAAAATCTCGATTGTTTATTTTGTCTAACTGTAAGACTGTAGTATTATATAAAAGATGGAACTATATTATGGCGGAGTATTCGCTCCGCGTCATTGCAACTTTCCTGTTGTAACAACTAGGGATTAACGATGCGGCTTTCTAACTGTAAACAGCTCCACGCTGGGGCTCTTCACAAAATGTTATTTTTGTGTGTATTTTAATTTAAGTGTTAAATTTCACTAAACGTGTGGACAGCTAGACATAAGTAACGAAAATGTAGTGAGTAAATTTTTGTGAAACAAACATGTAAGAAAAAGGAAAAACGTGTGTAAGAGGTGACATCTCCTGAGAAATGTAACGCGATAACTAAATGTGATTGGACTAAAAGTCTATTGCCCTTAATACAAATTGACCTAGGTGTTACATCCACCCTCGGATTAATCGATTCTGGATCGACTAGAACCTTGATCAGTCAAAAGTTAGCGGATAAATTATTCGAACACAACCTAGTGAAACGCAGTCAAACTGTAAATAAAAAATGTGCTACCGCTAATAAACAAAATATAGTGATAAAACTCAGCATCGCCATTAAAGTAAAAATTAAGAATCTAACGTGGTTTTTTACAATTTTTAGTATGTGATGATATAGGACCCTACTTAATATTGGGAGCTGACTTCATTAGTAAAACGGGAATAATTCTTGACATCCACGAGAAGAAATATTATTTTAGATTCGACCGTACACGGAAGTATAATTTTGATTGTACAACTGACGAACAAGAAAGTACTAGATCATCGACTGCACACATAGTACACCATGAGTCTGAATTATCTCATCTAGGAAATAGAGATAGGCTGAGAATGCAGAAATTAATAAAAGAGTTTTCCACCGTTCTTACCCCTAAGCTAGGACTTACGAACCTGATAGAATATAAGATCAATCTGAGCGATCACAAAGTAATACGCCTACCCCCGTACAAGTTATCGCCGCCCAAAATGGAAGTGATGAGGAACCATATCAACAAGTTGTTAGAACAAGGAGTCATCGAACCCTCTACGTCTCCGTATTCATCACCCTCCTTTTTAGTACCAAAAGGTCACGACAAACATAGACTAGTTGTGGACTACCGGCAATTAAATAAACGAATAGAATTTGAATCTATCCCGCTTCCAGACATCCACAGTGCTTTTCATTACTTCACTAGAGCGAAAGTCTTTACGATAATGGATCTAAATCAAGCATTTCACCAAATACCCCTTTCGGAGGAATCCAAATGTCTAACCGCGTTTGCTGTTCCTTTCAACCTGTACCAATTTACTAGAGTACCCTTTGGGATATCACAAGGAAGTTCCGTATGTAGTAGACTATTAGAGAGAATATTTCATGATATTAAATTTAGATATGTGTATCACTACCTGGACGACATCGTAATCTATAGCGAATCGATGGAACAACATCTTAAACATCTACGTGAAGTGTTATCTCGATTACAAAAGGCCGGATTAACAGTTAATCCCAAAAAGGTAAATTTTGCAGTCCCACAATTTTCATTTTTAGGTCACATCGTGAAGGCCAACGGAAAGGTAAGCATAGACCCCGAACGAACCCGTGCGATCAGAGAATTTTTACCCCCGCGAGATGCAAAAGGAATAGCCCGATTTTTGGGAATGGTAAACTATTTCCACAAGTATATTCCCCATCTAGCCGAAATAGCCGCACCTCTGAATGCCTTAAGTAAGAAGGGAGCGAAATTTGAATGGACTCCACAACACCAAACTGCGTTCGAACAACCAAAGAAAGCATCATATCACCCCCAGTATTACAACTAGCAGATTTTACGAAACCTTTCGTAGTTCAGACCGACAGTTCAAGTGTAGCTTTAGGCGCAGTAATCTATCAAGAAATAGAAAACAGTAGGCTATCGATTAGTTATGCTTCACGCACCTTGAATGACCAAGAAAATAAATATTCCGCATATGAATTGGAATGTTTAGCCATTGTATTTGCTTTTGAAAAGTTTAAATCCTTTTTAGAACATAAAGAGTTCCTTTTAGAAACTGATAATCAAGCATTATCTTGGTTACTGAATCACCCTAAACAGTTGGGACGTATTGGAAGATGGGTATTGAGGTTAAACTGTTACAAATTCAAAGTACAACATATTAAAGGTACACAAAATGTAGTCGCTGATACCCTGTCCCGTATGTTCCAGTCGCCCACTAATACTCTCGAAAGCAAGGAGAGCCTGGAAACCCCCGTTGTTAACACAGTAATTACCGAATTCCCCCTTGCGTTTACCAACATCGCTCAATATCAACAACAAGACCCTCTTCTGAAACCGATTATAGAACAACTCGAGCAAGGAATTAAAACAGAGAAATACGCATTAAGTAAAAGAATACTATGCCACAGAATAGCAAATGGAAAGGAATTAAGGATAATCGCCCCTGATGTAATTAAGCCCATGCTGATGGAATACTTCCATTCATCTACCATTGGAGCCCACATGGGAATAAATAAAACAATACATCGCATTCGTAAGGAATATCATTGGAACAATATGAACAGCGAAATAGCTAGCTTCGTTAAAAAGTGTAAGATATGCGCGCTCAGCAAACCAGCAAGAAACAGTCAAATAAACCAATTAATTTCAGAAATTCCTACTACCCCATTCTCTAAACTTTATTTAGACTTTTCAAGTCCCTACCCTCGATCTAAATCAGGTAATACTATGCTACTCATATGTGTAGATTCTTTCACCAAATTTGTTTGGATGTATCTCATGCGGCGAGCGTTAGCGTCGACCACTGTAAAGATATTACAGGAGAGATTATTTAAAGATTATGGTACCCCTGTACATCTAGTGTCAGATAACGGACCCCAATTTAAGGCTAAGGAATTTAAGAATATGTGTTTCAAGTTAGGTATAGACCATATTACCACTACGGAGTATCGTCCGCAAGGCAATATTGCTGAAAGGTATCTGCGAAACCTCAAATCTGCTTTAATTGCCTACCATGCGAACGACCATACGTCTTGGGACCAGAACCTATCCTGGATACAGTACGCCTTCAATTCCGCTTATCACGAAGGACATAAGTCTACCCCGTTTGAGTTACTATACAAATACAAGCCAAACCACCCCTTGTCCACAAAATGGAAAATACATGACTTACTACCTCAGCAAATTAAGGATAAGCAGATTAAACGAATCTGGAATGAAGCCCGCGCAAATTTAAGAGCGAACTTACAAAAATTGCGAAAATATCACGAGAGAAGTAATGATACTAATTTAGTTAGGTACCAAGTCGGTGACTTAGTAATGTACAAGACACACCCGACTAGTAGTGCTATTGATAAGACCACCTCTAAACTATCATACCGATGGTGTGGTCCTTACCGAATCCAGAAGTACTTAACCCCAGTTACAGTAGCCCTGTACGAACCTGCGACGCAAGAATATGTACGGAGAACACATATTTCGCAGATAAAATTGTATAAAAAAAAAATAAAAAAACCAGAAAAAGGTAATACTAGGTAGACAAGTTATCTTGTACCTGAGTAACCATGTGAAGTGCTAATCATAGAATTAGGAATGAGGCCTGATCAACCTTAGATCCTGTTCAGCGAAAGATGAGAGAAATAAGTAGTCAGTTAACCACTACCTGACCACTAAGTAAGAAGTTATCTAGATAGTAACTCTCTGTAGAGAGTAACCAAAACCCAAAGAAAAAAAAACCGGTAGTAGATTTAAGTAATAGAAATAAGTAGAAGTTTGTGTGTTTTATAGTGTAGTAATTAAGTATGAACTTTACGTAATTTAAGAAGTAATTTGTAAGTATATGTATATATTGTTTGATACTCAAAAAAAAAAAAGTTGTGTATAACTCATGCAAATAAATAAATGAAAGAAAAAGGGAGAAGAAGGAGAGAAACTCCACACAGTAACGACAAGTGTACCCCAGTACCTAACTTTCGAATGCACTTAATAAATGTTTTTCCCCATGTCAATTTTAAGCGGCGGAGTATGTGACGATTTAAATTGTAAAAAATAAAAAAATTTAATATTAAAAATCGAAGAATGGGAAGTTAGTTAAAAAACATTAAATCGCACTATTAAACCAATTACCCCTGGACTAACTCATGGTAGTGATGAGACTTAAATAAGAAAATTTAACTAGTATTAATTAATTAAAATTGTGGAAGCAAAATTAAAGAATAAAACTGTTAACCCTTTATTAAACTTATCATGCTATGACCTGTGAATTCCGGATTCAACTTGTATACCGAGCCGGCATTAAATAAGAAATACGTGTAAACCATAATATAAAGAATTAATAATTTAAAGTCACTAGTAATAGGTGTAATAATTTCAGTATACGAGGAAAATCTCGATTGTTTATTTTGTTTAACTGTAAGACTGTAGTATTATATAAAAGATGGAACTATATTATGGCGGAGTATTCGCTCCGCGTCGTTGCAACTTTCCTGTTGTAACAACTAGGGATTAACGATGCGGCTTTCTAACTGTAAACAGCTCCACGCTGGGGCTCTTCACAAAATGTTATTTTGTGTGTATTTTAATTTAAGTGTTAAATTTCACTAAACGTGTGGACAGCTAGACATAAGTAACGAAAATGTAGTGAGTAAATTTTTGTGAAACAAACATGTAAGAAAAAGGAAAAACGTGTGTAAGAGGTGACATCTCCTGTAATTTAAATAACCAGTCAAATATTGTTCAAGTTAAAAGAAATTCCAACATAATGTGCAAACAATAAGTAAACTCCAACACGACGGTGCAATTAAACAGGTGATGTGAATAACAGTGAAAAGTGACGACTTCGACCTATATTGCCTTTACTCTATCGCCGAGAATCCTGACGACTTCACGTTAGCTGGCACCATCACATCCATTTCATCATTACTGGACAGACTACCCCTAGGACAATCCTCGACTACAAGAGTACGGAAGAATCACTCGTCAAGACACGGACAGTTAACCATAATATAAGAGGTGACGCGGGAGCTCGTCTTCCGTGAGTTATACATATTTTAAAATATAAGTAATTTAAGATGAAAAAGACTTTCAAAAGACAATTAATAAGCTCTAAGATCTAAACTGGTGTAACCACCAATTGTTGTAATCATACGTTGTAACTTAACTTTCGTTATGTAACTTCAAAAGTTGCTCAACTAAATAAAACCATTCTTCTAATGGTACTTAAGGAATAATGTAATCATATAATCAAGTATGGTAAATCTGAAAATTCTTAACAAGAAAAAGAAAGACTCGGATCCGAGGTAAACTCATTATCTAAATGATCATTTTATTTTAGATAGAAAACCCCCTTACAATATCAGAGTAAATAACATCTTTATTTTAATGTGTTACGTACACTATGTGAATAAAAGGGATGTCATCTTTGTTACATACTAAAGTGAGTGCATAAATCAGTTAAACCCCTCCCCTTGTTTCCTATAATTAGAATAATTGTAATTTTGTTAGTCTTGTGTTTTGAGTTTCAGTTTGTTACAACGTAGGCAGCCTGTATAATTGGCTAGAGTCAATTATCACAGGTTCCCTGGGTTATGACGTAGCCGACACGTCATAATTGATGAAATTAACTAAATTTTCATTTATAGTTTCTAGTTTGTTTAGTGAAAGTCGTTTAAATTCCTCTTGCAAATCAATTGTTGATGATGATCGTCTTCGGCCATGGTAGAATATCTTCTCGTTGTTCTGTGTCGTAATATGTAATCCTTCAGTACTCGTCACGAGTGATAAAGCAACGTATAATAATGATTGAGAATGACGTCGATCGTATTCATAAACAATTTTTAACATATATGTCATTAAATTATGTAGGACTAGGTAGATTATTTTTACATATCGTTAACTTAAAATATTCGTAACAATAATTATATATAACTGTACATTTCCTCATTTTGGTATACTACTAAACACATATACACACACATGCATGCATATAACGCATAACGCATAACGCGTAACGAACATTTTTCCTACCGTGCCCAAAGAAGTTTCATGCATATAACGCATAACGCATAACGCGTAACGCGTAACGAAAATTTTTCCTACCGTGCCAAAAGAAGTTTCACTTCAATAAAAGATGAACGTTTACTTTATAAGCATCGTATTTTATGTTAAGAGGTTTATTCGTAAATAAACTATCTCGTTCGTAGCAAATGAAGACAACATTTTATCCACAATGTATCCAATTCGGTCAACGTGTTATTGTAACAATTTATTCATTTTTTCCGTCACGTGTTAAAGTATCATCATTGATACTAAGAGAGAGAGAGAGAGAGAGAGAGAGAGAGAGAGAGAGAGAGAGAGAGAGAGAGAGAGAGAGAGAGAGAGAGAGAGAGAGAGAGAGAGAGAGAGAGAGAGAGAGAGAGAGAGAGCAATTACCAATGTGATCTCTCTCTACTCTCCGCATACAATACTGATTAAATGGAGGTAATTCTTTGAAGTTGTTCAACTTCTTCAGTAATACGAAAAAATTGTTCTCTGGGACATAATTACAGTAAACACAAAAACTGGAATAGTAGAAGTGATGTTCTAGACAAACTTTCAAGTATACATTAAGTCGACCAGTGGGGTCGAAGTTCAAAGCAAAACTGCATCAGACCGTACTGAAAGGTGTTCAATATCTGTAAGAGTCGTTTGTGCAAAATGTTTGTAGCCACTTTGAACTCTATTGTTAACGAATTATGGGCACCGTCGGAAGCTGGTTTAGTCAAGAAACTACGAACCCAACAACGGAGACTTTCATGATCTAGATCTAGAACGATCGTGATAGAATGATCTAGTCGTAACAAGGGAAGCAGCAGCAGCAGCACAGCAGCACAGCAGCACAGCAGCAGCAGCAGCAGCAGCAGCATAGTATTGTTATCCGTGGTTGTAACAATACAGCAACTCCTTACAAAGCTCTCTTAACACCAATCAGCAACAGATGTCTCAAAGCTTCACATCGCACACCCACAGATGACATTTCGGGCAATATTTTTTTAACATCAAACCAATCTAGCAACCACGTACTTTGCTGTACTAGCCACTACTAAATAGTGGCTACCTAAAAATAGTGTGACACAGAGATAGCCAGAAAATGGAGTAGCAGTTGTTTAGTAGCGGCTAGTGAAGTAGCATAGTGTGATACAGGCTTTAGAGATCGACAACGGTCCAACAGACCGGTAGTTTCTAATTTTAATGTGGTGACTCCGGCCGTGACAGACTTCGCAATAAAGACTATAAGTAATTACTCTGATGATGTTGAACATACAGGTTCAATGACACACACACACACCCAAAGTAATAAAGAGAATAAATAAGTACTTCTATATTAACTAGATATTATAATAAGATTAAAAATGTAAATGTAAGAACAAATGTTTGACAATTTGGAATTGTTTTTCTATGCAGTTTCTTGTGGCTGTGTTGGTAGTGGTGGCGGCGGTTCCTCAGTACGGAGGGACACACGGAGGCGGCAGCCATGCAGGCATCGACTCGAGACCCCCCACCCAATGGGCCCAATGGGCCCACTGGGAGCACGGTTACACAGACCATGGAGCAGGCGTCCCCGCGAGACCCCCCATCGGACAACGGCAGCGCGGTTACACAGGCTAGAGAGGACCCGGCCATCATCAGCGCGGCGGCCAAGGTCATGGTGAACACGTCGGCGGCTACAAGACTCACGGCTACTGAAAACGTGATGCAAACACCACCATTTTATATATAAAGTTTCATTTACTTTTTATATGATTTTTGTTTCAATAAAAGTGTAAAAATGAAACCAGCTTTCATGTTTTCCCGTTGTTTGTATTCAGTACTTTTATAATGAGTACAGCTATGGACGCATTGCTGTGCGCCTCAGTTCCGGCCGCTCTCACTGTACTAGTCATGCGTAAAACATCGATTTGCATACACTGACCCGTCTCACCCCACCTGAATTTAATTTGTTTTCCAATACAAATTGAATTGGTTTTATATAATTGTGTTTATGTTCACAATAAATTAGGCTTCCCAAGTGCGTTCATTACACTTTTTTATTCCCTTTCTTTAATTTTAAATGTAGGACTTTTTTGACAAATACTTTATTAATGTGATTGAATAAAATAAAATAACTTGAAATGATTAATCAAAATATATTTATATGTCAAACCTTTTTTTTTTTTTTAATTTTTGCGGGGATATTCACCATTTATTAACGCCTCACTCAATTTGTTATTATGTTAGATTTATAAAAATCTTTGGTTTAACTAATTTCTCTCAAATTTAAAACTCGTAATAATCATTAAATATAATCATGATAATAATAATAAAATAACAATAATCAATAAATTAAGTACTTTTTAAATCAACCATCAATGGAGTTTTATTATTTTTTGTCAAGCAAACAAGAAGATTACACAAGATCACTAATAAAATGACCGAAAATTGATAAACCCATTAGGCCCTTAATAAACGCTGAGACAGCACCAAATTATAAAATATCTAAATTACTATCACAAATATTAAAACATAAAGTAAAACTTCAACAACAAATTTATTATAAAAAACAGTATCGAACTCGCAGAACAACTAAAAACATACAAGTAAGCAAAAACACAAAATTATTTCTTTCGACATTTCAGACATGTACCCAAATATTGCCACTGACGATACCATAAATATTATAACACGGAGACTGAAAACAATATTATAATAAACTGAAAACTAATAATAAAAAACGACACATAGATTAGACATTTAACTAAAAGTTTGAAAATTATATAAAAACAAAATTATTTTCAATATAATAACAAACTATACTATCAAAAAGATGAACTATCTATGAGAGCCCCAACCTCCCCTATCATCTCCGAAATCTTTATACAAAAAACTTGAAAAAAAATATATATAATAAAATTAAACGACCCATTAAGAAGTTACTTTAGATACGTTGATGACACTCTATATATATCCCAAAATAAAGGCATTTCTAATATATTAAATTCAATTAACAATTTACATATAAAAATAAAATTCACATCAGAAGAAGAATCGAATAATAAACTGAATTACTTAGACCTAACCATAAATAGAACTGAAAATAGTTTTGAGTACTCAATATACATAAAACCATCTCAAATTATTTTGATAATTCCAAATAAGTCTGATCATCCTCCCGAAAATAAAATGGCAGCATTCAATTCATTAATATACCGTATGTATAGAATCCCAGTAAATAAATAAGAAAGGAACAAAGATAGAAATTTTATCAAACAAATAGCATAGACAATGGATACAAATTAAAAACTACCAATAAATTAGAAAAGAGAATAAAACATAAACTTACTTGTGTACATTGTATAAGATTACACTAATTCAGCAATTCCTTCCATGTCACAGTCACTATCACAGCTGTTGCTGTCCGTGTCCGAGCTGTCTGAAGAGCTGTTGTTATCAAGTTTGATGATGAAGGAATCCACAAAATTGTCTATGTTTGGTTCCAGTGAAGCGTAATACTCTTCCATATCTTGGATATGTTTTATTTTTGGTTTTCACTCTTCGGGTCCCATTACATTAAACCTCTCCTCACACAATCTTCTCACTTCGTTTAGACTGAATGAAATGTTCTGTCTCGCGACAAATCCTTTCACCTCAGCCCAAATTAGTTCAATAGGGTTGAGGTCGAAATGATAGGGCGGGAGACGTAACACTTCATGTCCTTCACTTTTCAAAATATCGTTCAAAACATATTTTTTTAATTGCCTCTTATACAATTTAATAAGTTTGTAAAGCTGCGGTTTCAGCATAGTGTCTGAATAAGGAATCCCCTTTCTAGTCAACCACTGCTTCATCACATCTTTCTTGCTATTTGATGTGGGTACTTTTTTTTCTACTTTAATGTTATGATACGGGGCGTTGTCAACCACAAGGACTGATCGAGGTTCTAGATTTGGAAGCAGCTTTTCACGTATCCACTTCATATAGTTTTCCTTATTCATATTTTTGTGATAGTCTCCTGGTGAAGATGACGCTTTCCACATAGTTAGTGCACCAGGAATATCACTTTTTCCCCTCCAGCATGTATAATAATCATACAATCTCCTTTAGAAATCGGAGAACGAATGCCTTGGCTGGAATCGTCTGAGCATACTTTTCCACTTACATGAAAACAATGAATGTATGTTTGATCCATATAAATTATAGGACGGTCTTCCTTTCTATATTTTTTGACAGCTTGGAGATAACTAGATCCTCTGTTCTCTCATATCAGATTGTTCAATAAGTAAATTTTTATTATTCCTAAATTTTTCCAACGAAACCCCCAGTTCTTTCAGGATTACACGAACTATTGTTTAATTTCCGGTAAACCCTATTCTTTTTTGAAGTTCTTCTTTCAAAAGTTTTGCTGTTGGCAATTGTTTTTTATTGTATAAAATTCATGCACTAATCGCAGCACAACACCTTGATCAAACTCATCTAGTCCAGTTACAGGTTTCGCTTTCGTTCGCTTCTTGTTTGGAGTAACAAATGAAGCAGGCTTATCACCCTCATTGCAATTTTCAAGTTGTCGTAGTTTCTTGTTTATTTTGGTCACCGCACGTTCAGAAACTCCAGCAGCAGCAGCAGCAGCTGCAGCAGCAGCAGTTCGCTCCCTAGCTCTAACAACTGGAATCATCACCTCTTTGTTATCAGCCTCTTTCTTCATAAATTTAAACACATTGCTAATTATTTTCCTGCTTTGACCGATTAGGCCTAGACTACTGTTTACACCAGCCATTATAAAAAATTTTAATAGTTTCACTTTTTTAGTTTCACTAACAGACACACGGAGTACTAGCACAAACTTATAACGGTGATGTTTAGCATTGACTAAAAAAAAAAAACAAGCTCTGCGGTACCATCTGTAACTACAACTGCCGTTACATTAAATTTTAAAACTAGTTGTTTGACCTAGATGGAAGCAAAAATGTGTTGGGAGCCATTGTGACAGGACTTGCAAATAAAACGCTAATTCAACGATAACAATTTGTTATTCTCGGTCGCCCAACTCCTCTCTTTCCAAGTACTTTTTCCCTGTAGTATGGAGTACAATAAGTAAAATTTCTGTTCATTTCTCACTCACGAGATGTCCCAGATAGTGAAGCTTTCTTATCTTCACTGTGTTAATAACTTCCCTTTCCTTCTTTATCTTTCTAAGAATTTCAACATTATTTATATGTGCTGTCCATGAAATGCTCAGTATTCTACGGTAAAGCCACATTTCGAAAGATTCCAATATTTTAGTTGTGGCTTCAGTCAAAGTCCAAGATTTTACATCGTAGAAGATGACTGAGAATACGTAGAAGCATAAAAGTCTCATCTCTGTGTTTATCATTGATCATTGACTATAATACCAACATATATAAATTTACTTACACGTTCAACTGGTCTTTGGTTCATATTAAGGGTGCAGTTTGGGAACATGTTCTTAGATACAATCGTTAGCTTCGTTTTATTAACATTGATGTCTAGACCATATGTAAAGCTGCTTTCTGTCACTCTATTCGTTAGTTGTAACAGCCCCTCTAAGCTATCTGTGCATGTGACGGTATCATCCGCATAACGTATGTTATTTATTCTTTCACCGTTCAGAGAGATTCCCACATCACATTCATCTAAAGTGTATAATGTATAATAATATAATATATTATATTACTGTATAATTATAAAAGTTTAATGATAAAACATTAAATTATAAATCTTATGAAAGTTTACGTATAAATTAATCAACTTAGACCTATTTAACTTGCACGGCTGCAATGTCATGCATTATCTATTTTGTATTTGTCACTCCATGCAACTATATTAGCAATTAAATCCTTAAATTTTTAGTGACCGTCAATCAGTGAATGTTTTAGTGGATGGTTAGTGAGGATCGGTCAATAATACAACTTTAGTTATTTTGCGTCGACGTTTCGACAATATTTATTGTCATCTTCAGGACCTGTATATGAAATACAATAGAAATATCAAACATAACGAAACAATTAAATATTTGGGTGAACGTGTTGGTGATGTGAGTGTGTGCGTGTGTATGTATGTATCATTTTTTATGTGAAGACTTATGATAGTATGTTTACATCTTCAAATTAT
Organism: Magicicada septendecula; assembly: GCA_034769895.1. NCBI lineage: Eukaryota > Metazoa > Arthropoda > Insecta > Hemiptera > Cicadidae > Magicicada > Magicicada septendecula. The sequence goes on along the minus strand of CM068370.1, from coordinate 489,108,825 downwards.
CTTTAAGAAAGCGAGCAAATTATAGTATGAGAACTTAATTTATACTAGCAATGATATCCTTATTTTTAATAATTTTGTACGATTCATTTCAGCTATATTCTGAATTGTACTTGACGTTAAGGACGGATTTTTCTTTCCTGTAGTTATATTTCCTCTTTCTGAACGTCAGCCAATCTTCATTAAAGAAAACAACCTGACGACAGCTGATGAAGTTCCATAGAAACAAAAAGAAACTCAATCAATTGAGCACATTGAAAAATTATTTTCAAAATGTTTGCTTAATTCTTTAATTAGCTTTACTAATTCTATTTCTCAATGTAAAAGGAACTCATATTAGAATTCAAACAACTTTAGGCCAATTTGATAATAAACAGGCAAAATCCTCTCAAATTCCCAAATTCCCAAATTTCCAAACTGAACCACGGTCCTCTTACTTACACCTTTAAGAAATTGACACCATTTTGTGATATAAAGTAGAGCATTGTATACGTGTATATATATATATATATATATGTGTAATTGATAATTATTAACCTTAATTATAAGCCGAAATTACGGGTTTTTAACCAAAAAAGGTTTTGAAAAGCATTTGTATTTTTCAAACAACGTACCGTAGTTATTTTGTTATGAATGACAACGTACCAATGACACATCAAATATGTCGGATTTTTTGTTGTTTTAGATATACAGTAGGACCTCACTAATTCGTCACCTACAGGACCGAAGGGGAATAGACGAATTAGTGAGGGAGTAAGAAAGAAACCCATTAACGACAATATAAAATCTTTTATTACAACACTAGCATTGTATACTATTAATGTTATGCTCGAACAAATTTATTGCTGGAAATTTTCAAACTCATACAAGTTAAGCACTTTAATTACAAAAAAAAAATTGCTTAGAGATTGTGAACAAAAATCTGTAATTTTCTTGTTTCTTCTGCCGACCGTACTTTTCAAGAGCCAAGTTACATATTTGTTGCAGTGAAATTATTTTAGGCAGTTCTGCTTCATCTTGGCCATCGTAGCACTTGATTGTTGTAATCAGTGATTGAATGGCCTTCTTATGAGAGATTGCAGGTTTTATTGGCTGGCCACGTGCTTCATCATTAGCTTCAGTAGTTTCTGTGGATACGTATGTAACAATTTCATCATCACTAAACACTTCGTAGCCTAGATCCGGTAAGTCTATTTCACACCAACTTTTGACGTCGTCTTCATTCAAACTGTTTAAATGCTGGTAGGGATTGGCAGATATCTAACAATTCCGATGTGGGATCAACAACTTCTGGTTCTGTAATTCAGATGGCCGTAACTTATTGCAGGCAGATATTAGAGTGCTTTCCGCAATCAGCCATCAGCAATCCGACTGACTTTTCGGAAACGCATTACGCTGTAACAACACAACACAACACTTATTGTGCCGTGTACACAAGTACGAAATACCCATTCTCGGAACCAATACCTTTCGCAATCCGTTCTCTAGCTGTTATTAGAACCCCGGCCACAATAAGCACGTTTATGGTTCACCCCGACTATAATTATAGGGTATATATTACTCTCTTGTTAATAAATAAAAAGATAAAGAAGCTTGAGTGGGTGACGAATTACAGAGGGAGACGAATTAGTGAGGTTTCGCTGTACACTTTTCGTGTCCAGGATTAATCTAGTTTTCGAACCCAACTGTTCTACGGGATTAATTTTAGCAGATAACAACAAACCTAGTTTATAAATGAACAAAATTTGCTTCTTACCGAAAGAGAAGGGTTAAACTTGTAGTTTTTTTGTTGTAAGAAATGTTTTTGTAGAGAAACGGGCGCGCGTGCTCGTGTGTGTTCGGCGACAAGAGAGAAGCTGGTTTGATTTCATTGTGAATGTGGAAACACTCCAGACGTACAGAGAAAAAAAATATCGGAGTCACACTCACACTGGGAGCTTTCTGTTACTATTTTTTGGCAGTCGTTGCTGATATTGTCTGTTTAAAAAAAAAACATTCACCTTAGAGTCCCGACTTGTCCCCGTGCAATTATCATGTTTTTGGCCCATTAAAGAAATCACTAAAAGGACGGCGGTTCAAATCGGACGCTGAGGTAGAATTTGCTGTTAGCGAATGGTTCCGCAAACAGCCGCAAGAATTATACCAGCAGGGAATCTACAGATTAGTGCAACAGTGGGACTCATGCCTTAATGTTAATGGAGACTTCTTTTAAAATCGTTGAATAAAATATGCTTTACAGCCTCTAAACGTGTCTCTATTGAACAATCCTCGTATTTTGTCTTTACTATAGTACTAAGGTAGTTTTTAAAAATACAATCCATTTTCCCCCCTCTCGCAATGGCAGCCTGATTTGATACAAGTATGTAATGATTCTTTTTTTGTTGTGTTTACGTTTTGCTGTTTTCCAATCCATTACGAAAATTTATATTTTTTAGGACTCAAGGAACATTTTCTCAAAAACCGTTACAGATAACTTAATGACATGTTCAGGGCGTGTTATTATTATAGAAATACAACATAACACCGACACGTTTTCTGATAAGTCGATGTGTGGAACATACCACTAAAAAATTTTGTTTACTTTTATGTTTCATAAGGAAATAGAAGTATGGTGATGGCGGAAAAATCGTGTTCGAGATAACGATTCTGATTCTGATTGTACTACCCTCAAACATGAAGAAAAGTCATTTTCCGAAAAGTGTCTGTGTGTAGAATGTTTCTACGGCGAACGAAAACTGCCGCAATTTCAAACAGATTAAAGTAATTTTTTGCATATGGGCCTGAGTTGCAGAAGACTCAAGGTTTATTGATTTTGGTGAAGCTCGGTTAAGGGGAATTGGTAGTTTACTTGTAACGTTCATGTTTTAACAAGAGTAAAGTACTTAATTTTGATAAATATAGTATCCTGAAAAGAAAGTCATAATAATCGACTGTAGAAAGGTAGATGAAATATCTAAAAATGAAAAGGGTAGTTGCAGGGGGAGGGGTAATTTTCTATAAACGAAAATGATAGTTGAAGGGGGAGGGGATAATTTTTTAATGTGCACTACGTTATCGGCAACAAAGAAGTAGTTTGTTGTTAAAATTCCTTCCCGAGCTGTTTGGCCGTGGTCCAATGTTTTCTGGAAAACCAGACGTTTCGGCGGTGCCATCGACTGCCATCATCAGTGAAAATTGAGTGTGCTGTCGTGAGGTGGTATTCGTTAGTGACCACAGTACTGTGGTTAAGGCTGAAGAAAGAAGTAGTTTCCATGGAAATATTTCATTTCGAAAATGTTTTTAAATATAAATCGTAGAACTTGTAAGTCATGTATGGTTCTCCATACCGATATTTTTGACATCTGGCGATTACATTTGGATCTGCGTTTTTAATTATTTTGTCTTTACTGTAATACTAAGGTAGTTTTATATAATTTATATTTTTTTGGAGTCAAGGGACATTTTCTCAAAAACCGTTACAGATAATTTAATGAAATTTTCAGGACGTGTTATTATTATAAAAACACTAACACATTTTCGGATAAGTTGATGTGTTACGTTTTGATGTGGGTCTGAAGTGTAAAGATTTAAAGTGTTGGAAGATACCACTAAAAAAATCATTTTTCTACTTTCTATTCAGAGATGTTTCAAAATCCTGCGGTCACGTTATTTATAACAGGGTAGTAAAGCAATGGTAAACATTTGACTGCAATACATTGCACACAAGCTGAGTGAATGTTCCTTACACTAGCATGGCGAAGCATAGAAAGACAGGATCCCCTACTTTGAATTTGTTTTCTTTAGAAAGTCACGGATGCTTTCTCGGTCAATGTACTTGATATCTAAACGGCTAGGGTGACCATCCAGCAAAACACTTGTGCCAACTTATGCAGGTTAAAAGTGTGTTAACATTTTTGTAAAGGAGACAAACAAGTAGTCCTCATAAAGGTTTTGATTGTTTACAAACAGCTTTTTTAGCTTAGCCTATTACACATCTTGACGAGAATTTGTTGTGTATAGGCTTTAGTGTTCTGTGATACAGTTCTTAAAGGTAGCAAGCAATTATTAATTAACCGTTTGTATTTATAATAATAAGTATACATATTATATATATGTAAACTTTAAAGCTATATTTATATGAATCTAACAGTTACAGGTATTCGTCACCACTGTATACAATGTTGCCTATCCCAAACTGAGTCACATAGTATATTATGTTTATAATCTACTTCCACGTGACTACTATTCTAGTTTGAGTATTTTTGTAACTTTATTACCTTACTCGAGTATAACTGATAATTACACTAAACGGTCAGTCAGTATCTGTGCATGATCAGTGAATGTAGAAACCATTTTCTTGAGGCTAGTATTCAGATGAGATCCAAATATTCCTAACACACAATGTATTCAGTTCAAATCAGGGGCACCAGAAGCAAATGGAGCTGTTAAGATTGTCAACTATGGGCCTAGCATGATTAAATCACCGATTGATATCTCTACTTCAGAAAATTTGGATACAGCATAACATACCTTTATATTACATTACATACACAGTAAATCCAGGAAAGTACTAAATTATTATTTGTTTTCGTTTCAACATGCTTAAGGCACTTTACGACATGACCACCTATATTATTGAACGAGCAAAGCGAATGCTCAGTGTTGACTCAACCGTTTGGTATTTATCTGTCTGTGTATTTGTCTGTCGGTTTGAAGTATGTCTGACGCGTGAACCAATTTTCGTAAAACTTGTCTGTCGTGTCCCCATACTTTTACCATAAAAAACCTATCGTTTTTTAGATTGATTCCTCAAATGTACTGTTTAGTCAAACTGAGGGTAGAAGGCCTATCGGAAGACACAAGCATCGCTGGATAGACGCAGTGGCGAGGGATGCTGATACTTTACTTAAAATAAAACGATAGACATCAGTCGCCAAGGACAGGGAAAATGGAGTCGGATGATTATGGAGGCTAAGGTTCGACTCCGAACTGTGACGCCATAGAAGAAGAAAAAGAAGAAGATAATTCTTTATTAGAATTCACTACACAGCGTAGTCATTGTTAACGAAAGTATGATAATGCAACGGAAAGAAAAAAGTGTTTTGTCAGTGAATTCAAAACACTTCTGGGCACAGCCCCTGAAAGTCACTCTGCACGCACACACACATACACACACACACTCTCTCTCGCGCGCGCACACGTAAAGTGCAATAAAGTGAAGCCGTCACGCCTGGTAATGTTATTCCTGAGTTTTAAGATGAATACAAGAAAACTCAGCTTCGTCACCACACAGTGAGAACAGTGTTTCAGCAGCAATTTTAACATTGTGTTGCCAAGTTTAGGCCTATATCAGAAGACAAAAGAAACACAGGCTGTGGAAGAACAATCCCGCGGGGCATATCGAATCAACGTTGTTGTTGACAAACTTCTGACACCCACACACGACTGTTCACTTGGTGGTGACGACAATAAAAAGCAGCAGAAGAAGAACCAACCACTTAAATACTAACAGCTTCGCAAACAAAGTAAAGGGAACAACGTGCGTAGAATGACATTAAATGTACGTTTGTGTACAGTGATTCTAAACAAGTACAAAACATCAATGTCTCCGCGACGATAAACATCCTGTAGGCCTATACATGTATTATTTTGCGTGCCTCTTTATAGTCTGACACCCTGCTGGATTTTACATTAAAAAAAATATTTTTGATCTCTTTTCTGGGCTCTCAAAATTTTGAACCAGTACATTCAGATGTTACTACTTATAAGTACAATACTACTGACTCGGAACACTAAGTTTTTTTATAGCCTGAACAGCGTACAGCCTGAACCAGTTTTCGCTTATTACAAGCTTCGTCAGAGGCTGCCACTAGGAGCGCTGTCCGTCTTGTTCTTGGCGACGACAGTGTCATTTGAAAGGTCGATGTTGTGTGTGTGTGTGTGTGTGTGGTGTGATATGTTCGAATAGTAAGTGTGATTAGAATTGTGTCTGTTCGTTTGGGATTTCGTTTTAGGACACAAAAACACATAAAAACTTACATTTTACATTTTTACCATAAAAAACTTGATGTTACGAGTTAGTAGTATTCTACTTATAATTGGTTAATCAACGGACACGTTATGGACAACAAAATCCAAGAATTCAGATGTTAGTTTAAATTTTCTTTAATTTGATACCCCACAAGGGCTTCTGCGGTTTTCACAATTTTGGCTTCTCACATTTTTGCCTCCCACCACCATATCTTGGTGGATCAACCTAAAAAACAACAGCGTTCTGTAGGGTAAAGTGTGGACATGCATCGGTTGATGCGTTCAACAGTCATCTCGAGACATACCCTAAACAGACAAACAGACAGACAAGTGCCAAAATCTCTGCTCGTTCAACAATATATGTATTATAAGATGAATTATTTAATCTTCTTCTTCTCCTCTTCAAGGATTAGGTTATATAAATCCTCGGACGACCCACGTCTCTTCTACCAATGGCTTTGTAGTTCAGTGCCGCTTTCGGCAATCCATCCTCTGTCATCCTTTCCAGATGATCCCACCATTGTCTTCTGTAAACTGAATTAATTTCATTTATGTCCTTTACTTCGAGTTCTGCTCTGATATCTTCATCCCTTATTCTATCTTGCAATGTATAATTTAAAGTATTTCGAAGAAACTGCATTTCAGCACTCTGAATCTTGCCGCTTTCCTTTTATGTGATGGTCATAAATCAACGTGGGTATTGCAATTGTCTTATAAAATTTAAATCCTTGTGTTGTGTCTTGTTTTATTTATAAGATTTCTACGAATCGTACTACAAATATTCCTAAATTTATTTATCTTTTATCTTATATCATAGCTTACTGCACAGACGAGATATTTGAAACTGCTCACTTGTTCTAAAGTGCTGTCGTTTATAACTGTCTTAGTCCTTACTGGGTATTTACCTTTAAATGCCACGGTTTTGCCCTTTCTTACTGAAATTGTCAGTGAGAACTCTGTTACCACTTCTTGTAATTGAAACATAGCTTTTTGCAAATCATCCGAATTATTTAATATTAAATAATTTTCAAGTTAGACAATTTTACAATATTAATTTTCAGTTATTTCAAAATTACGAATACTCTATTAGTTATTTCAAAAATTCTTAACTACTTTCTAGTAAAATAACAAGTGTAAAGCAGGCAATCATACAATAAACGCTTAAAATTTCCAACGATTGCATTTTTTCTGAGTTAAAAAAAAATACCTAAATAAAAAATATTTTTGTTAAAGCTTTTAATCTAATGTATGTTTGCACAGTTAACATAGTTGACCTGTATGTTAGCACAGATAAAAGATAGCCTATAGGGTCTGTACCTAATAATTTTTATAAATACTCAAATTGATAACAATGTATTCCTTGAGAGCTTTTTGAAGTTAGTCCAAAATTTGCAAGGGGTGTTTAGAGACATTAATTTTGTCAAATTTTTATAAGATACGGGGTTTGTGTGTGAATAAAATTCCTCATAGCTCTGTGACCCACATACACCTTATAATTTTCTTAAAATGTTGCCTTCCATTTTTGGCCCGTGGTGCTCCCAAAAGTTATAAAATTTTCACAGTAAATACTATATTAAAATTTGGGTTAAAATTCCCTTTAGTCTCCATTCCCTACATGGATTTTATACTTTTTACTAGTTTTGATCAGTTTTTTGGGGGCTCTGGTCGTTCAAAATGTTGTAATTTTATAAACTGAACATTACAGTCACAATTTCATTAAAATTCTCTTTAATTTGTTATCTCCATACGGGTTTGTGTAATCCCTTTGCATTCCATAACTCTCCTTGGCAATCTTTCCTGTACCATTCTTTTCGTGTGTCTATAGCATTGTAATTTTATTGTTTGGATAAAATCAACAATTAAATTTTTTACATTATTTCTGTCCTTAATAACTTCATTTATAATTTTCTCACGTCTGGATACTCTTGCCGAACACCTCCAAAAGTCCATCTCTGCTGTCACTAAATTTTGTTCTTGTGTAGTAATTGGTAGTCCAAACTTCTGAGCCGTAAGCCACGATACTTCTAACAATGGTTTTATATATTTTGGTCTTAGTTTCTGCTTATCCCACAGGGTTCCATTTAATGTAGAGATAGCCATCATTCCCAAATTAATTCTGGATATTATTCCTTTGCCTTGCTTTCCATTGGCCGTAATTTTTACCCATAAATACTTGTATTCCTTCGTATATGAATAGATATCGAACGAGTAAGGCTTGGTTGGTGTCACCTGGAAAAATTTGTCGGGTATCGTTCAGTCAAGATCCTCCGTAATTGTTTCACAACACTCTGTCGCTTTTTGCGGGCTGAAAGAAGATCCACGATGATGCGGTTCGAAACGTTGTCGACGACGATGTCGCTGTTATATAGCAACCGACCGAAACGTTGTCGACGATGATGTCGCTGTTCTATAGCAACCGACCACGGCCTAATTGCCCAGTTTTCAATCATTTTGAGTGTGAGCCTTTGTGTTGTTTTTATGTTTAACAATTATTAGGCCGAAGACGGCTAGCGTAATCGAAACGTGGCTTTCTTAAAACAATTAAACATCGAAACGTCCGTTTCTCAATTAACAGAAAGAGAAAGACAGTGCGCGCATTGGGTTAATATTATCCTTTCACAGACACACAGACTCCCCCCTACCCACACGCACGCATGCACGCAGGCACACTTTGATCTCACAATACGAACCTATAGAGGAGCAAATTTACTAAGCTCTGTAATAAAATTTATTGTTGAATCGATAGGGGCTGTTCATTGTGTCGAGTTTCAGTGCCTCGATAACTGTAATTCTTGGAACGAGTTTTAATTCCCTCTTGTTGTAAGGCCGTATAAATCAACCCCGGGGGTGAGCGTTGCCACTCACAGGCTGTAGCCTATTCCGCTTGACTAAATTTTTTCTACTAATTACCTAGCTGTCGTTAACAATGCCAGTTATTGTGTTTCTAAATTACTTCACATACAAGTATATTTAATTTCAGGGCACTTGTAACCGGCAAATCGTTCCCAAAATCAATTTTTATTTCTTTTTGTCTTAAAAAGTCTTCAATATTTTGTGAGTAATTTGATACCAAATTTATGTGAATACACCTGATAATAATTTTTTTATAATTTTTAAAAGGTTATAGATCGTAGGAAAAGTTCTGTCATATGTGCTGATAATATTACTTTTTTTACTTCCATGTTCCGATGTTCCGAACGAAAGGAAGCCGTGTTCGAGATAACGGCTGTTTCTGATTGTACTACCCTCAAACATGAAGAAAAGTCATTTTCCAAAATGTGTCTGTGTGTAGAATATTTTCTATGGTGAACGATAACTGGCGCAAATTCAAACAGAATCAAACAATTTTTTGCATATGTGACTGGGTTGTAGAGTACTCAAGGTCTATTGATTTTGGTGAAGATCGGTTAAACGAAAGGGGTAGTTTACCTGCAACGTTTTATGTTTTAACAAGAGTAAAGTAATTAATTTTGATAAATAAAATATCCTGAAAAGAAGATCATAATCATTCATTGTAGAAAGGTAGATGAAATATCTATAAATGAAAAGGGTTGTTGAAGGTAGGAGGGGATAATTTTTTATACGTGTACTACGTTATCGGCAACAAAGAAGTAGTTTGTTATTAAAATTCCTTCCCGGGCTGTTTGACCGTGACTCAATGTTTTCTGCAAAACCAGACATTTCGGCAGTAGTGCCATCGACTGCCATCATCAGTGAAAATCGAGTGACCACATACGTTAGTGGCCACAGTACTGTGGTTAAGGCTGAAGAAAGAAGTAGTCTCTATGGATGGACGGTAGCGCGATGATTTATTTTACTAGGTTGGCTAATCTGATTTATATCTCATCAACGTTCGCGTAATCGTACTTTGACCAGTGCACATTCAGTAATCTCGGCGTTCGGTTCGCCGGACCTTTTCGTCAAGTTAGTGTCGACATTAGATGTAGGCCTTAGGCCTTACTATTTTCTATCATGGCCAACTAGCGCCACAACTTCATTCTTAACTAAATTTATTAATTATTGATTCCATATGCAGCATTAGCCAGCCTTCTTTCAATTTATTCCAGCTGTAATGTGATCATTCAAATTATTAAAACTATTCGTATACAGTCCACTTCTCTTATTTCTTAATGTAATTTAATACATCCTACACAACATCTTCAATCACAATGGAAGACCAGCAGACAAATATTTAATGCAAGATACATAATTTCCGCCCGCTCGGGCTGAACAAATTAACTCTTCCGGTCCGCACTTGCGGGACGTTACTTTTCTTAAACTGTTTCGGCCCACTTGGGCCGGGATCAGCCATATTTTTGGTCACTCCGGACCTGGATTTCCACTTAATGTCTTTTGTATCTTTTTCTGGCCATCACGGGCGGGTTAGCACGTCAGCTAATGCGACCGTGGCGTGATTTGCGTCGCCACTTCGCTCGTCGTCTTCAGGCAACGTGATAGCAAGTTCCTGCCGGCTGCAGTGCCTCAAGGTGGTCATCTTGCCAGCTGTTCACCATCATCATCAAGGAGCCGACGCTGCGGGACGTCGCTGACCAGGTACCACCAGCAACAGTAATAAGGTGCGTAAAAGAATGTCTGAGGAAGGCCTCAAGGTGCTGACCAGAAAGAGAGGCGGATTAAAGTCCGCGATAGTGCGGATACAATCCGCGGTAAATTCATTTGACATTAATTTAACCACAAAACATTTTTTGACTGTGAGATTAGAAAGTCTTAAGAGCTTAGCCTCGAAGTACGACGAAGTACAGTCTGAGATAGAGCTTATAAGTAAAGACGTGACCACTGCTCAGGCAGACCGAGTCGAGGTTGAGGAAATGATATACTCAACTGAGGCAAACATTTTACAACTTCTTGACACTGTTAATACTCAGACTGTGCCTCCTGTACTATCGACGCCTGTGCATTTAAAACCGATAAGTTTGCCCTGCTTCTCAGGCAACATACTTGAGTGGCAACATTTCTATTCAATTTTTAATGATCTGGTGCATTCAAGATCAGATTTATCACCAGTACAGAAACTGCATTACTTGCATTCATCGGTGAAGTGTGAACCATTAGACTTAATTAAATCATTACCAATTTGTCAAGAGAATTATGTAATAGCGTTGAACTTGCTGTCCGATAGGTACAATAATCCATTTATATTAGCAAAATATTATGTACAGAACCTACTTCAGGTTAAGTCCACAATAAAGGACTCAGTCCAAAGCTTGGCTGAGTTTACGAATACTATAACGTCTTCTGTTAATTCGCTGGCGGCAATGAAGCTGTCTGTAAACCTATTTGAGTTTATTACTATACAATTGCTTTCCACTAAACTTGACCCTATCACTTTAAAACGTTGGAAGGAGTCTATAGACCCTGACAACTTGCCTAGTTTTCAAGACTTTACTCATTTTTTGAATTTGCGCCGACAGCTTTTAGAAAATACTATGCCAATTGAACCCGGACAGCAATTCAATAAACCTAGTGTAAAACCAAACAATAAGTTTGAGAAATGTAGTTTAAGAAATACTGCTGGCAGCAGTACCTTTAAGAGTTATCATGCTACGGCAAGGCATTATTCATGTGTGTGCTGTAAATCTGATCACCCGCTTTACATGTGTAATAATTTTCGCATATTAAGTGCCGCTGAGCGGGGGCAATTGGTGGCAAACCATAAATGTTGTATTAACTGCCTTAGAGCAGGTCATTTGATAACAAATTGTAAAAGTAAACAGGTTTGTAAAATTTGTTCAAAGGCTCACCACACCTTGCTGCACGCTAATTACGTGCCGAAATCAGCAGCTGCCAGCAGTAACTACTACTCATTTAAATTACAGTGTAAAAACAATGTACTTTTATCCACTGCAGTTGTATATGTCATTGATCAGGCTGGCAATAGGCATAAGGCGCGCGCACTTCTTGACGCCGGGTCTCAGATCAATTTTTGTACGAAATCATTTGCGAAAAGATTGCACCTCAAACTAACCCGATCTAATATTCCGATTACAGGAATAAGCAACACAGCGTGTTGCGCTACTGACATTGTTTCTATGCGTATTATGTCTCGCTATCAGAGACATAGTTTCGAGGCCAAATTTGCCGTCTTATCTAACTTAACTCATAATCTGCCTTCAATATCGTTTGACATCAACCGGTTCCACATTCCAAATAAAATTTTTCTCGCCGACCCAGATTTTAATATATCTTCACAGATCGACATACTATTGGGGGCTCAATTTTATCTAGATTTAATATTAGCTAATAAGTACACACGCGGACCCAACTTCCCTATCATTCAGGAGACAAAACTGGGTTACATTTTGGCCGGCAATCTGCCCAAGCACTGCCACACCCAGGGTCCTGCTGTTTCGTTCTTGGCAAGGAACAATGACAGCCAAATCCTGCAATCTCTTGAGAGATTTTGGGAGGCAGAAACGATCCCCGGCGATACCCCTAATGGCAAGTCGGCTTGCGAAGAGCATTTTATGCGCTACACTCAGCGCAACCACGAGGGTAGATTTATAGTGTCGCTCCCATTCAAGTCTGATAATCCTCACTTAGGGGAATCCTACACAAGTGCCGAATCAAGGTTTTTAAACTTGGAGCGTCGATTCAGGCGCGATCCCAAGCTCGCTCGCGACTACGCAGACTTTATCGGGGAATACATGAAGCTTGGGCACATGACACCCATTGATCATGGCGCTATCAATTTAGGATCGTCAAATATTTATTACTTGCCTCACCATGCCGTGTTTAAACATTCTAGCTTGACCACAAAATTGCGCGTTGTCTTTAATGGTTCCTCCAAGACTACAAATGGCCTTTCGTTAAATGACCTATTATTGGTAGGCCCCAATGTTCAGCAAGATCTCTTCTCTATTCTGTTGCGGTTTCGCACACATAAGTATGTCCTGATTGCTGACATCGAAAAAATGTATCGTCAGATTCGCGTTGCTGAAGAGGACTGTCACTATCAGCGTATTTTGTGGCGTGACTCTCCCCTCGAACCACTTAAGCATTTCGCGCTGCGAACAGTAACTTACGGCACGGCTAGCGCCTCCTTTTTGGCCACACGGTGCCTTTTACAAATTGCTAGAGACAATCAAACTTCCTTTCCCCAAGCGGCTTTAGCCATCACTAACGATTTTTATGTAGACGATCTACTTACCGGTTCTGACACTATCCCCGATCTGACTAATCTGAAATCCGACCTAGGTGCGTTACTTGCTCAATATGGTTTCACGTTGCACAAATGGGCATCAAATGAGCCCACAGGGGTCGCAAGTCATCACAACCTTTCACGACCCCTAAATAAACAGGACAATGTGCGTACCCTGGGCATTCTTTGGAACAACACTGCTGATTCATTTTTGTTTGATGTCAACCTATCTCCGGTTCTTCATAGCATATCCAAGAGGCAAATTCTTTCAATAATCGCCGGAATATATGATCCACTGGGTTTAATCGGCCCAGTTGTCTTTTTGTATAAACACTTCATGCAGCGACTCTGGCTTTGTAAGCTTAGTTGGAATGAACCGCTTTCCGGTCAGTCACTGTCGGATTGGCATTCTTTGTGTAACAAATTAAGTCTGATTGGTAAAATAGTGGTCCCGCGATCTATTCGTTGCAACCATCAGGCGGTTACAGTTCAGTTGCATGGTTTTTCGGATGCTTCCGAGAGAGGGTTCGGCTGTTGTGTGTATGTCCGAGTCATTTATCAAGATGCTACTGCTTCCTGTCGTCTTTTGTGTTCAAAATCTCGCGTGGCTCCCTTGCGCCAAGTGTCATTACCTCGTATCGAGCTCTGCGCTTGTTTGTTATTATCGCGACTTGTGTCTAAAATTATTCCTGCTCTTCATTCATTCATTGAGGATGTACATTTGTATTCCGATTCTATGGTGGCTCTTTACTGGATTCATGCGCAGTCTTCGCGTTGGAAAACATACGTCGCTAATAGGGTTGCTGAAATTCAGCGTCGCACGCAAACTTGTACCTGGCATCACATTGATTCGCGACGCAATCCTGCTGATATTATTTCTAGAGGGTGTCTCACGGACGTTTTGCCCGATTGCTCGCTTTGGTGGCACGGTCCTGGCTGTCTGTCTCAATCGTCAGAGTCTAATCCTTTCCCATCTTTCGTACCGGCCACTCCATCATCTTCGGAAGTCATCGCGGAAGAGAAAACTACACATAACCGTTCGCTAATGTCTACCCTGGCTGTTGACTTATCGTTGGACTTTTCCTCGTTACACCGGCTGACACGTGTATACGCTTACTGTTTTCGTTTCATCAGAAATATTAGGCACTCATCTGCGGACAGGCTTTCGGGCGATCTGACCCCTGCGGAAATTCATCAGTCTCTTAATTTCTTTATAAGGCAATCTCAATCGACCCACTTCCCAGGCGAAATTAGTTGTCTTCGGAACGGATCTTCTGTTTCCATCAGAAGCAAGTTAGCCTCTCTCGACCCGTTTCTTGACGACACTGGAGTGATACGCGTGGGCGGACGATTGCAGCATTCCCAGTTATCTTACGACTCGAAACATCCTATCGTACTACCCCCATCGGCGCATGTCACACGCCTTATCATCGAACGCGAACACATTCGTTTGCTTCATGCTGGTGCGCAGCTCGTGCATCATTCACTGCGTCAACGTTGGTGGATTGTTAATGCCCGGCTAGTCATCCGTTCCATTATTCGTAAGTGTCTCAAGTGCATCAGGTTTAGCGCCACACAGCAGGTTCAGAGGCTTGGCATCTTGCCATCCCCTAGAGTCACTCCTTCAAGGCCGTTTCTATTTTGCGCGGTTGATTATGGTGGTCCCTTCATGATTCGTCATGGCGGGAAGAAGTCTAGAACTCTTACTAAGGCGTACGTGTCTCTGTTTGTTTGCTTAGCAACTAGGGCTATTCACCTGGAATTGGTGTCCGACCTTACTGCCAGCGCATTTATAGCTGCTTTACGTCGTTTTATGGCACGTCGGGGTATACCTAGTCAACTGTACTCCGACAACGGCACGAACTTCAGGAAGGCCCGCACCATCTTACATGACATTTACAACTTTTGGCACGATAAGGATGCCATCACCTCGATCAGGTCATTCACATCCTCTCAGGGGATATCATGGTCATTTATTCCGCCCTCCTCACCTCATTTCGGTGGCCTTTGGGAGAGCGGCATCAAGAGTTTTAAATTTCATTTGCGGCGCGTGGTAGGCAAATCTATACTAAACTTCGAAGAGTTCACAACCGTTTTGTCTCAGATAGAGGCATGTCTGAACTCTCGACCTTTATTTGCTATTTCTTCGGATGTTAATGACCCGGTGCCACTTACACCTGGCCATTTTTTGATCTGCGCGCCCCTAACTGCGATTCCTGACCCAGACCTTTCTCACGTTCCTGTTTCTCACCTTGGTCGTTGGCAATTACTTCAGAGGTTTGTCCAGGGCATTTGGAAGGCGTGGTCTCGCGATTATTTGCACCAGCTGCAACAGCGTCACAAGTGGAAGTTTGCCAAAGATAATGTTTCCATTGGTGACTTAGCCTTGCTCATTGAGGACAACTTGCCTCCATTAGCCTGGAAATTTGGCGTGATCATCGCCACATTTCCCGGCCCAGATAATTTGGTTCGCGTCGTGGACATTCGCACGCCTACGGGTGTTTTGCGGAGACCAATACATAAATTATGTCTATTGCCAGCGCGAGACGAGATGTGACACTATGGTTACAGCACAATGCGGCTTTATTCCGCCATTGACTTATTATTTATTACGACCATTTGGTCAACATGATTGTGATGGATTGTCACAATATTTTTGTCAATTTTGCGTCATGGCACGCTTCTGAGTATCACAGTTCTGGTGATTTCTTAATATTTGTATTGTATGTTAATTTTTGTGGCATACTATGTCACACTTTCATTGATCTCATGGGGTGTACTGCATGTCTTTGGGTGGTCTTATTTATTAATGTTATTACATAATATTCGCATGTTTGCTGTCAAGTAACCATGCATTCATTTCTTTATATTGTTGCTGATAAATATGTACTATTTTGTGAATGTCTTAAATTGTTAAATTGTTTCTGTAATTTCAGTATTGTATTGTTGGCTGACATTACAATTATTTATCTTGTAATTATGCAAATTATTATTGTTGTATTCACATAAATTGTGTCGATGTAAACTATTGTAAGCGTCTACCGTGTGTAACTGCCTTGTCTAATTTATTTATATTGTACTTATATTTTATTCATTTTTGTAAGTAAGCATGCACAATTCTTTATTTAAATTATGACATACACGTCATATCTGGGCTACATTCAGCATCTAGCTTGCTCACACGTTGGCATACATTGTAAATTCCTGAAACTTCAGGAATAGCGTATTTAGGTCGATACATGTCGCCCTCCTGAATATACATTGAAACATGCAACTGTAACATGTTCAACAACAATTTTATTCATGTAATGAACTTCTGTACAGGTCTACGGACCTTAGATAGCATTAAGCTAACTCTATGACTTGCATATTATGTATTTTTCGTTCATGTTTTGTAATGTTACGTACTGCGCACTTGTGTCAGTAATATTGGTTAACCAGACTTAGTGGTACATGAAACAGCTGTTTGCCAAACCTTGGCCTACAGTCGCCTATCTGCATGCTTATCTCAAATTAGCGGCCGATTGCCGTTATCTAATCTCAACTCAAGGTTCAACTCAGCCTTGAAGCTGATTCTAATTATTAAAACTCCACTATTTCAAATTGAATTGTAAATGTATTATAATTTATTAAAGAATGTATTAAAAAATCCTTTTGATTTTTGACGGGCAGCTTATGGACGGTAGCGCGATGATTTATTTTACTAGGTTGGCTAATCTGATTTATATCTCATCAACGTTCGCGTAATCGTACTTTGACCAGTGCACATTCAGTAATCTCGGCGTTCGGTTCGCCGGACCTTTTCGTCAAGTTAGTGTCGACATTAGATGTAGGCCTTAGGCCTTACTATTTTCTATCATGGCCAACTAGCGCCACAACTTCATTCTTAACTAAATTTATTAATTATTGATTCCATATGCAGCATTAGCCAGCCTTCTTTCAATTTATTCCAGCTGTAATGTGATCATTCAAATTATTAAAACTATTCGTATACAGTCCACTTCTCTTATTTCTTAATGTAATTTAATACATCCTACACAACATCTTCAATCATAATGGAAGACCAGCAGACAAATATTTAATGCAAGATACATAATTTCCGCCCGCTCGGGCTGAACAAATTAACTCTTCCGGTCCGCACTTGCGGGACGTTACTTTTCTTAAACTGTTTCGGCCCACTTGGGCCGGGATCAGCCAATGGAAATATTTCATTTCTAAAATAATTTTAAATATAAATCTTAGAACATGGAAGTCATGTATGGTTCTCCATACCGATATTTTTACACATCTGTAACTCCGTATAACAAATGGGAAAGACATGGGGTTTTCACCATTGGAAAGTGAATTTTTATGTGTGCAAAGGAAAATTTTGTACTAACAAAAATGGTTACAAGCCAATATTTGCTGATCTGAGTCATCCTAATTTGTTAAAAAAAATGTCTTCATGGTAGTACACAAAATGTGCAAACTTGTCGCTAAACCATTTGATTAGAATAGATTGTCAAAAAATATATTTGTTGGATTGGATACTTGGGGTTGTGGGTGTAGATAATACTGTGCTGACCTTCAATGAAGGTAATATTTGTAAGTGTCATGTCGTACAAAAATCAGGGATCAAACCAGGATCAAATATAGTTGAAGTAATGAAAAAATTGAGAATACTTGAGACAGAGACAGCAGTAGATGGATTGATGAAAAAGCTTAGACAGTTGACTAGAAATGTGAAGAAAAACTAGAGAACCAAATGGACATAATTGAAGACTCCGAGTATGAAGCTGAACTAGTTTAAATCAGGTAAAACAATAAAAATCTGTTTTAAAACTTTAAACGCGTTTTTATGAAAATCTATGTTTTCATTAGGCCGAAACGTGCTTTACTGAGTGACCGTTAGATGGTGACAGGTGAGACTCGGCATAGCTCGTTTAAAACGAATGAGGCAACCTGAACTTGCCTCAGCGTTTTCTGTATACATCGTATGTAAGTAAGAATCTATAAAAGGGAGTATTCGCACTCGCCATCGTTGTTCCGAGACTGACATAATATTATGGTGCCGCTTGTGTATACATGGGACGCAGTATAAGTTTGTTTTCGATATTACATAAACTATTATAGTTTTTCGTGCCAAAAATATAATTTCAAAGTGTGAAATTATGTCCCACGTCCTTAAAAATATGGAAATAATAGTTTTTATCTTAAAACTTACTGATTCAGACCATAGTAAGAGGAGAATAATTTTGTCTAAAAAACAAAAAATACCAATCGTTACCACTTACCACTTTGTTAGGTATATATTCTCAGATTTTACTTTTATTCCTGTTTATAATAGATGGCTGTTGAATTAATGTTTACTAAACTTCGTTTGTCCAAAAGTCCAAATAAAGTTACTAAAACTATTTTTAATAAACACGAATTTACATTTTTAACTTACTTACTATTAAGTTTATATTCAGGTTTTTTGCTTAACATTTAGTTAAAATTAATAATAAAAAGTTTAGCTTAACATTTTATTGAAATTAACAATAATGTATTTTTCATTGCACTAGACATTTTATAGTCAAAAGTATTTTTCTCGGTTAGTAGGAAGGGTTAAACTTTGTTAGTACAGACAAAAAAATTTGAAAGTTACAATTTCTCACGGCCATATCTTGAAAACAACTTGTGGATTAAAACCCGGCCAAAACGCATTTTGTTTGTTATTTCGTATAGAATAATTTTGGTCTTATTCATTTTTACTATAAACTCAAACGTTTTGTAGTTATTCGCAAAAAATTACGCTAAAATCCTGTTTTTTGGGGGTAAAAATCGAAAATGTTGATTTGGAATAACTCGAAAACAACGCATTTTTCAAAACAGTTGCGTACTAACTTTTTTGCTTAGAATTTGATTCTCTATTGGATCCTGTGGTTAATTTTTTTTGTATCAATCACCCTTGAAAAGGGGTGGTTCTCATCCCCAAATAAAAAGCGTACAGTTTAACTTTGTTCTAGAGTGCATATAGAACATACATATCAAATTTCGTGAAATTCCATCGACAGTCAAAATTTTGTTACGTCAAAAGTTGCGCATACTGGACTAGAATTTCTTCGTGCTGATTTTGTTCTCGACTTTGTTTACGATCTGCGTGTATGTTTCGCGCTTGGCTATCGCGCAGCTGATTTTCGAAAAACAGGTAAATGTGCAATTTTGTGCATTAAAACTACAGAATGTGCAATTTTATGCAGTAACCCCCAAAACGTGCAATTTTGTGCAAAATAAAATGTATGTTAAAATGACCTACACATCCCGATTCGGATAAATAACTTGTCACTGGCCGTTTACGAACTAGCAAAAAAAAAAAGATGCAATTGCACGTGAATCCGGGTTTTAGTTATAACATTATATTTATAATTAATGGATTAAAAAAATAAACCACCTTGTACAGTGATCTGCGTGGAACTGGGCCGATCCTAGGAGGTGGATTTGGTACGTCAAACAAAGTCGGTATGGCATTAGGCTTCAGTTTTTCCAACCATCTACTCGTGCCTGTTCAAACTGTGAACTTTCAAAATGAACCTAAAAGTGCAAAGGTGTATTACATTTTTAGTCGTTATGATT
Organism: Magicicada septendecula; assembly: GCA_034769895.1. Taxonomy (NCBI): domain Eukaryota; kingdom Metazoa; phylum Arthropoda; class Insecta; order Hemiptera; family Cicadidae; genus Magicicada; species Magicicada septendecula. The sequence continues at coordinate 489,089,066 of CM068370.1, read as the reverse complement.
AACATTCACAAACTTTTAAGGAACAACCATTAAATTTACCTCACACAGACGCATTCCCTTGCTTAGTATAAATTTGTCTCGTCTCATATTTTGAATCCATTTTGCACATCGAATAGGGTCTGCCGGAAATTTGAACGTTCTAAACTTAGTTTCTGTTCGATTTTTGCAATTTACAGCACAACAACCAGTAATTATGATTATGAGATATAGTACAACAATCTGCAAAACATACTCCATAACATTAATAATATCTCTAACACCAGTATTTATAACCTTGTTTTCACTGACAAGATGAGATGATTATTATACATATTCGTGTGTAATACATAAATCAAATTAGTACACTAAGGTTATAACCCTGATATGTAAAAATATTAATATTTACATACATAATTTACATTAAATAATCCAACGCACAGCGTGCTTACATTGCTCCCGCCACATTACATTTAAAAGTCTCGGAGCAAAGATGGCGGGTGCGAATACCTATATTATAGAGCTCTAATATAAGCAATGTGCCGGAGCTATAGAGAAGTGAAGGGAGGGGGATTGTCCCGTGCTGTACACATGGAGCGTTGAGGCATGCCTCACTTCTGTGGTCCAAACATTCACGTTAAAGCGCGCTGTGTTGTTTATAAGTGTGTTTATTTTATGCGGTTATTAAAAGTGTCCCTGTTATTCCGCTGAACTAACAGATGATCAAGATTGTTATTGGAATTATTTGTAACATTAAACATATATATAGAAACTAATCAAGTTTAAAAATTTGAAGTTCAATCGTTTGTATTATTGTGTATGACTAATACAAGGATTGTTCAATAGAAACGCGTATAGAGCTGTAAAGCATTTTTTTATTCAACGATTTTAAAAGAAGTCTCCATTAACATTAAGACATGAGTTCCACTGTTGCACCAACCCGTAGATTCCCTGCTAGTAAAATTCTTACGGCTGTTTGTGGAACCATTCGCTTACAGCGAACTCTACCTCAGCGTCCGATTTGAACCACCACCCTTTTAGTGATTCCTAAAAAAAAATTTAAGATAAGATTTTTGCCTACCCATTCATTAACTACTAGCTTCGCCACTGTAAACGACCCATTATTTCAGAAACCAAATGGACTATCAAGCTGAATTTTTTGTAGGTATTATGTTAGTAGAGGTATAACTGCGCTACAAGAACTATAGTAGTTTGAATTGTTTATGCAAATTTTTAGAGAAAAACATAACAATTATAAAAAAAAACACGAAATTGAGATATAATCATAATTGCAGTAGCGTTTGTAGTCTATAAGCTGCTTACCAGCGTGCTAGAAATTTCAGACTTATTTCTTTTACAGGTTCTAAGATAATGGGTCTCAAAGTTGATGAATTTAAAATGGTAAGCATAACCGGTCACGAGTGCCCTTGAACAGACTATCACTGTCGCGTTCTAAGACTAAAGGCCATGCATTAGTTTTTAAAGTTCTAAAGTTCTAAAGGTTGTAAGAGAATGTATTGTTACGACGGCCTCACCGATCGTCGTATGGTACAGTGGAAACAAAATACAGACACCAATGAAGACACTAATTACCAGCTTTAATTAATCACAATTAACAATTTGTAATCAAATCGTTCAATAATTCAAGTCAAATTTGTCCACATACAATAATAATGTCAACTATTAAGAGTTCCGCACTACACAATAATCACTTTGCACTAATGAATCTCTCCGCACTAAAGAAATCGCTCACTGTAACTGAACTGACAACGCCAGCTGCTGTGGGTTATGTAGGTAGCGCAGGTGTTCCAGAATAACTTTCCATCCTTGCTGCGGCGTGTCAGCATAATGAGTATTTGAAGTGCTCTCCAGAACAATCTGGAAGGTCCTTTAGTGGGGTCTTGACTGAAACGCTACAGCTGCTCGACTAGCGGAGAAACGGGTGGAAGGATGGTCTCGACGCTTCGAGAAGGTTGCAGTATGTTTGCAATGCCAGTGGGACACTCACTATGACAGGTTTCTACCTTTGTTTTACATGTCCACTTGTCGTCACCTAAACAGAGTAACGTTCTAACCGAACAAAATCATCATCGCAATCGCCGCTCCAAGGACTAGGCCTTAGACCTGTTCCGGAACACATTTGTCCTTTTGCGTTAGCTTAGGTCGTTTTGCCGTATTTCCGAAGCTCGTACGAGTTCTTTAAGTACATATATTTACTTAAGCAGGTTACTGGCCTGCTGTAAAACCCTCAACCTGGAGGACCAGGAACTTTGATTTCGGGCTGCTCTTCACCTAGAGAGTTGTTTTCACCTCAGCTGACGAGCTCTCTCTGCCCAATCGCAGAAGACGAACTAATTTAGCCCGTGTGTGCAGCCTTTGGCTTACTGTAGGCTCCTCCGCCTCTACACTAACACTAGATGCACACCCTGCTGCCGATGTCCAGCTTTCTGCCAGGCCAGGACCCAGGATACTCCCAGACTGCCCTGACAGACCAGAACCCCTGTCTCTCGTTTGGTTACCGATCCACTCCGCCGAAGGGATTGACTACCACAATCTTGGTCGGCGTAACAGGGCCCACCAACTGTACCGAAGAAAATATTCTAGGATATTTCGATGGCTTGCGAAAGAACATTCATAACTGCAAAATCATCACAAGATAATCCAGTTGTTAAACGGTTCCAGCACATGCTAAGGTCATTGTTCAGCTCGACAGGAAGCTTCTTCCTAGAATATGAAGACGGACGAAAGCAAGTACAGAAATAGACTCACAGATAAACCCTTGGACAATTGTATTCAGATAAGAGTAGCTAAGAAGTCACCTGATCTAAAAACAAAGTAGTTTAAAACACAAACTGTGAGTATAATGTGTTCATAAGTCTTTCTTGTATTAATTTTACCTCTATGTTTCGTAAGGAAATATAAGTATGGTAATCGCGAAAAAAATCGTCGTCAAGATAAGGGCTGATTCCGATTGTACTACCCTCAAAACATGAAGAAAAGTCATTTTCCGAAAAGTGTCTGTGTATACTGTACGGTAGAGAGGAAGGACGGGGAACAGGGCAGCATGGAGGATTATTGTTGAGGAGTCTAAAGCCCACTAAAGGCTGTAACGCCAGATAAGAAGACGTAGAATAATTGTAAACATGAATCATTTTGCCCATTCTTTGATATGGTTGTAAAGTTGTCGTATAAATGGGGTCTGGTATGTTTAGTTGTACACCACCGTACAAGGCTAAAGCCCACCAAAAGCCGGATAAGAACAAAAATATATAAACTTAAAAACTAAGAATAAACTACTTGTTATTTAGCCATTATGATTATACATTTAACTAACAGGACAATGCAGTCAGTTTGGAACTAAGTGTTTGGAATGTTTAGTATTTATTGTATACTTGTCTGATTTACGATTGTTATTTTATTAAAAAGTAATTACAAACAGAATTAACACTGTTTCACACTACTACAGAAAATAATTAACTATTGTGATTATAACCACTGGGGGTCAAAGGTTGGTAAAGGGTCTCAGAGGCGATCTGGGTTGCTGGTGCCCAGATAGCAACAAAACTCTGAGAAAGGCCCACTGTTTTCTGACGAAAGAGTCAGAGGTTCTAGATGAACTCAGCTCTGCCAACAAATCCTACTCTCACGTCCTCGAAGGCTAATTGTAGTCGCGTGACCCCTGGGTGCATGGCGTGCCTGTTTGTGCGCCATGTAGCAAACATGAGAGAGGATGAAGGGCGAGTTTCCAGCGCCCGAAATAATTAACTGGAACAGACCAGCTAAGGTATGGTAACCCCGACAGAAGTGTCCCTGGTCCTCCAGGATGGCGGTTGGTCGTGGAGCTTACGACCCACACCATAAAATATAACTGTAGAGAAACCCAACGACTTGTCAGTGGGAAAGAAGAAGTTGAAGGAAAACGTCATGAATGATCCTAATGCTCAAAATATATCCGGAGGTAAAACAGTCCCCCATTCGGATCTCCGGGGTGGGACAGTATTAGGAGAAGCACACACCACGAATCATCGGATTAAGATAAGAAAAAAAGATGACAAATGGAAGCATAAATTGATCATCGGAACGTGGAACGTACAGACCATGCTGCAACCAGGAAAGATGAGTGAAGTTGCTGATGAAATGAACAGATTTCATTTGGATATTATTGGCTTACAAGAGATTAGATGGCAAGGACAAGGAGTAATCGAGAAAAGAGATTTCAAGTTCATTTACAGTGGACCTACAGCAAGAACAGGTCAGTTTGGGACTGGGTTCATAATGAACAAGAAAATATCTGTCAGGGTAATTGGAATTGAACCAATATCTGATAGAATATGCAAGCTAAGAATGAAAGGCCATTTCAGAAATATAACCCTCATATCAGTACATGCACCAACTGAGGATAAATCAGATGAAGAGAAGGAGGAATTTTATGGAAAATTAACAAGAGTGTACGGAGCAGTCCCAAAATACGACTTAGTTATCATTCTGGGGGACTTTAATGCTAAGATTGGAAAAGAGAATTTTCTGAAAGGAGTTGCTGGGAAATTCTCCCTGCACAATGAATCCAGTGACAATGGAAGAATGCTTGCAGAGTTCGCTACAGCGTGCGGAATGATCACAAAAAGCACCAGTTTTGATCATAAAAGAATCCACTTAGGGACATGGAGAGCCCCTGGGACTGATCTAATGAATCAAATTGATCATGTCCTTGTTAGCAAAAGACATTCAACCTCTGTAGTAGATACTAGAGCAATGAGAGGTCCAAACTGTGATACTGATCACTATCTGGTGTGAGTAGTGGTCAGAGAAAAGCTAGCTATGATCCAAAAAGATAAGGGAGAGAAAAGAATGAAATGGGATATCGATAAACTTAAAGATGGTCAGTGTTGTGGTCAATACCAACTAATGATAGCTATAATAGATATTTACCATATATCCGTCGTGCGACTTCGTTTTTCTCGTCTTATTTTGACGCGTGAGTGATTAAGATTTCTGAAGATGGCAATTCGTTGCCGAAACGCGTCAAAATAAGACGAGAAAAACGAAGTCGCACGACGGATATATGGTAAATATCTATTATATTAATATAAGCGACTTGGAGACAACTAACCTAAAATGTATTATAATGATAGCTAACAAACTTGATGAGGAAATCAATAATATTGAAGGAAAGTGGACAAACATGAAAGAAGCTGTTATATAGGCGGCTAGAGAGATAGTAGGTGTGAAAAGGAGAAAACAGTCCGAATGGTTTGATGACGAGTGCAGAGAAGCTATACAGAAAAAGAATGAATACAGAAGGAAAATGTTGGAGAGAAACACTAGACTGAATAGTGACCGATATAGAGCTAGCAGACGCGAGGCAAACCATTTATGTAAGAAGAAAAAAAGAGAATACATGAAGGAGAAGGTGCGAAAAATAGAGGAATTATCAGAACAGAAGCAAACGAAAAACCTGTATAATGAGGTAAGAAGTATAAACAGAAGTTACCAACCAAAGCTAAATATCTGCAAAGACAAAGATGGAAAACTAATAGCAGAAGACAGGCTGATCCTCAACAGATGGGCTGAATTTTTTGAAGAAATATTAAATAAGCCTGACACAATGGAGACTGTAGAAGAGAATGTAAGAATAGGTCCAGAACCATATGTAGAAATTCCCTCAGTTGAGGAAGTGAGAAGAGCAATTAATCGACTAAATAACGGGAAAGAGCCTGGCGAAGATCAGCTTAGCCCTGAACTGGTCAAAAAAGGCGGTGGAGCACTAACTGCACAAATTCATGATATAGTATGTAGTGTATGGGAGGAAGAGACAATGCCAAATGACTGGAAGACTGGAGTAATATGCCCAGTTTTTAAAAAAGGAGATAAAACTGTATGCAGCAATTATAGGGGCATAACACTGCTAAGCTGTGTCTATAAGACATTTTCCATGATATTCCTTGATAGGCTAAATATATATGCAGAGGAAATCCTAAGTGAACATCAAAGTGGATTTAGAGCCGACCGGAGCACAGTCGATCAAATTTTCGTCATGAGGCAGTCACTCGAAAGATGTTTCGAATATGGTATCGACCTCCACATACTGTTTATAGATTTCAGGCAAGCCTTCGATAGTGTAAATCGAAAAATGTTGCGAATAGCATTAGAAGAATTGGGAGTACCTCAAAAGATTGTGAGACTGGTACTGGTCAGTCTGAACGATTTCAAAGGAAGAGTATTTCTGGGAAGAAACAAAAGCCGAGATTTTACGGTTGGTACTGGAGTAAAGCAGGGTGATGCACTATCTGCAACCCTCTTCAACTTGGCACTACATTATGCTATAAACAAGATAGACTTCAGAGGACACATCCAAACTGACGTTATATAAAACACTGATCAGACCTGTTGTTACTTATGCATCCGAGACATGGACTCTCGTACATAAGGATATAAGCGCTCTAAGAATTTTTGAAAGAAGAATATTGAGGCAGATATTTGGACCAGTGAAGGAAGGGAATATGTATAGGATCCGAAATAACAGTGAAATAAATGAGTTGATTGGTGGACAAGACCTGGTGAGGCACATAAAATCAGCTAGAATTAGACGGCTGGGACACGTATCCCGTATGAATGTTACGAGGATGTCCAAAACTATATTAAGTGGAACGATATTGGGCAAAAGAAGAAGAGGCAGGCCTCGAAGAAGATGGCAGCAGGATGTGGAAGAAGATCTGAGAAAGATGGGCATTAGGAACTGGAGACTGAAGGCAATGGACAGAGATGAGTGGAGACGGGTCGTAGCGGAAGCCAAGGCTCACCATGGGCTGTAGTGCTGGAGACTAATAGTAGATTATAACCACTAACACAACTTCATTAAATTAAATAAAAAGTAATCGAGTAATCGAGGATTTTCTTCCTTTTCCTGCTAAGTTAAAAAATTATGTAATAGTCTAATTTATACGACATATTTCGGCGATGGGTAGCTAAAATTGACACGGGAATATCACTTCAGCGAAATATTCATGTGAATGCATTGTTTTATGCAGATGACAAGGTAATGATACAGAACACAGAAGACCAGTTACAGCGGGCGATATTTACTTTCAATAGGATCATACAAGACTATGGGCTACAGATCTCTGCTACAAAATCTAAAACGATAGCATTTCGGGGCAGGTACCCTATAAGAACTAAGATAGTCGTGAATAATCAGATTTTGGATCGGGTTAGTAATTTTAATTACCTGTGCTGTAATATCTCGTATGGAGCTGATATTGATTGGGATAGCAAGTTAACAAAATTTAGACAAAATTGAGACGCATCTGTGGAACAATTCATAGGTACCTGAAAATAAAACACGGAAGGGTACCCGAATGAAATTTTATAAAACTGTGGCTGTCGCCACATTCATGTATGCTAGTGAGACATGGACTCTTGGTAAAAGGGACGTGCAGAGGATTCAGGCAGCCGAAATAAAATTTCTAAGAGGAACATAAGGTTGTTGTCTCTTGGATCGGAGAAGGAACGAGGATATTAGATGCAATGTAAACATTGTATCATTACACCAGAAGATTGAAGACTACAGAAGGAAATGGTGTGAACACTTGAATCGCATGCCTGATATCCGTCTACCTTGTGGCTGCCTTGGGTTATCACCCTACTGGGAAGAGAGATTGTTGACCGAGGAGGAGATGGGTTCCGGAACAGGTCTAGGCATAGCCCTTGGAGTGGTGATGATGATGATGATGATGATGATGATGATGTAATTTATCTGATAATAAATGTATATTGTGCAAAATATTGAGCGGGTTCTGCAGGTCAGGGGGGTTACTAGTTTTAAGACAATAAAATGCAAAACAGAATACATAAGAGTAGTATAAAAACCAACAATAAATGAATTATAATTTCAATTTTTAATTTAAACTTCGGTTAACAGACAGGAATATGGAAATTAAATAATACATTCAGAATTCATATTATATATTAAAACTAAAAACGTCAGTTTTACCAAAATCTCATTTCTAAGAAACAAACACGAAAATTCCAGTAAGGCAAGGAATGTGATTAATTAAGTTCTAGCACGTGTTTATATCGCACACTGCTTTCACAGCTGACAAGTTAACGTACATTCCATTGTGTTAAGACAGTCCTCAGAGCATGTGGTTTAGGTTTCACGTGTTGCTAATGACCCTTTCGCTGTGGTAATCGTAAACTAGTACAAGAGTTACGTACCAAATATTATCAAATTACAAACACGATTAATCCTTCAGAGTAATTTGAAATCGTGTATCTAATTAAGAGCTGCTCCCAGTCAGTGTAGTGTGAAATGTATCATCACCAAAGGAGGATTAATATTGTTTTGTTTTGAGGATTGCGTGGAATGTTATCTTAATACGGTGGAAGGAGTTATTGAACATCAGAGAAATCAATTATTAACCCTTCTACGAAACAATAATTCTCCTAGTTATTTATTATTATGTCAAATACATACGGTACCCACAGCCAGTACTAAGTCTTGGTCTTAGACTTAGTCGCATCCTGGGGTGTCGAGGAGTTGTAAAGAGATCGCCACTGTTGTCTCTGGAGAGCGAGCGCCCTTGCCTGTTTCCAAGGAATGTACCTGTCCTCCAAGAAGCCTTGCACATTGTCTTGTCGGAATGTTGCGAAGGTAGAGTTCCAAGAGTACTTGTACTGCCTGGAAACCGTCGGTGATGTCAAACATATCTTCTTCGTCTGCAACAGATAGAAACAAACCAGTAGATCGTTGGAAGAGGACATTGGGTAGATGATCCCTCCGGATAAACGAAGCGATCGTCGAAGTGATGGGAAGACTACCTGGAACTGTGATACGCTTTGCAGAAGATGTTCTACGGACGATCTAGATAATATTATTATAGAGGAAGGAGAACAAGTCAGAACCCCTAGGGCGAAAGAACAATCGGCCTAGCCCTAAGCAATTTGTCAGACAGTTGCAGGTTAGTTCAATTAAAGAGAAAAATGAAGATCTTTTTCAGTGGGTCGGGTATAAAATACCAACCCCACAGACTCCGGAAGTGCGCAGCCTTCTGGATATTTGAGGAGTAAATATAAAACAAAATCAGTATTTTTACTACAGTCAGAAATAAGATAAAAAGCTTAGAAACTTAAGTTATAAAGTTCTATCAGTTTTTATCAGACATACCAAACTAGTCTTAGCCTTAATCGCGTCCTCTTCTACCCTGAGGAGTTGCAAAGAGATCGCCACTGTTTCCTCTGGAGAGCAAGCACCTTACCTGATTCCAAGGAATGCACCTATCCTCCAAGAAGCCTTGCACATTGTCTTGCCATGTGGTTCTGGTGTCCTTCCTCTAGATCGTCGTCCGGTGCTTCTTACCTCATATAGTTTCCTGTAAAGCCTCCCATCACATATTCGCTTAAGGTGTCCGAACCATCTCATTTGCGATTTTTTGATTATGTCAGCCACTGGTCTTACTTTTAATGCTACTCTTATTGTAACATTTCCGACTCGGTCCCTGCAAGTTTTACCGACCATTCGTCTCAAGTATCTCATTTCCTGGCTTTGAATAGCACTGAAGTGGCCACGTTCTCTCCCATATGGGACTGGGACGTATGTGTTCTTAAAAACTGTTACCTTTGTTTCTTTAGGGATTTCAGATTTGCAGATAATCTTTTTATTTAAAGCATTGTACAACTTCCCTGCACTGGCTTTTTTTTATCTATCTCTGCAGATATTTTCCCATTGGCACTAATTACAGAGCCAAGATACATGAATTGTCGGTAATAAAAGTCACCAAATTAAATAATGAGTAAAATAGTATGCAGCACAAACAAACAATTTAACACTTGAGACTTACACTAATACGCTGTCTTATTACAAACCCTCAACAGCGCTGAGTTATCTCTTGAGTTCGCAGAACTCATATCCAATTGGTTATGTTGTGTTTGTGTAAGCAGTGAAAGTCACTGGCGGCATTCAGTTTTGACGAGAAAATTACAGAGCGTTGTATGTCAGTCGGGCAATGCTGAGAACTTGCAATCTAAAGTAGCCAGTACCAGACACCTACAACATTGCATCACTCGGATGATGACGCAGTACGTGATAAGCGTCACGCCCGCAATTTAGAGAGTGCTGTATGTCAGTCGGGCAATGTTGAGAACTTGCAATCTAAAGTAGCCAATACCAGACACCTACAACATTACATCACTCGGGTGATGACGCAGTACGTGACAAGCGTCACGCCCGCAATTACAGAGCGCTGTATGTCAGTCGGGCAATGCTGAGAACTTGCAATCTAAAGTAGCCAATACCAGACACCTACAACATTACATCACTCGGGTGATGACGCAGTACGTGATAAGCGTCACGCCCGCAATTTAGAGAGTGCTGTATGTCAGTCGGGCAATGCTGAGAACTTGCAATCTAATGTAGCCAATACCAGACACCTACAACATTACATCACTCGGGTGATGACGCAGTACGTGACAAGCGTCACGCCCGCAATTACAGAGCGCTGTATGTCAGTCGGGCAATGCTGAGAACTTGCAATCTAAAGTAGCCAATACCAGACACCTACAACATTACATCACTCGGGTGATGACGCAGTATGTGATAAGCGTCACGCCCGCAATTTAGAGAGTGCTGTATGTCAGTCGGGCAATGCTGAGAACTTGCAATCTAAAGTAGCCAATACCAGACACCTACAACATTACATCACTCGGGTGATGACGCAGTACGTGACAAGCGTCACGCCCGCAATTACAGAGCGCTGTATGTCAGTCGGGCAATGCTGAGAACTTGCAATCTAAAGTGGCCAATACCAAACACCTACAACATTACATCACTTGGGTGATGACGCAGTACGTGACAAGCGTCACGCCCGCAATTACAGAGCGCTGTATGTCAGTCGGGCAATGCTGAGAACTTGCAATCTAAAGTGGCCAATACCAGACACCTACAACATTGCATCACTCGGGTGATGACGCAGTACGTGACAAGCGTCACGCCCGGAATTACAAAGTGCTGTATGTCAATCGGGCAATGCTGAGAACTTGCAATCTAAATTAGCCAATACTCTGACACCTACAACATTACATCACTGGGGTGATGACGCAGTACGTGACAAGCGTCACGCCCACAATTACATTTGTTATTTGTGTCGCATCGGCGTTAACATTATGAACAGAAATTACTATGCTGTTCAGAATAGATGATAGTTTAGTACCAACTTTGTCATGCTACTTGTCATGTTCCGGACGAGGCCTTTCAGTGTTTCCACCATTTTCAAGTCCTAAGCCACGAAAATGTCAATTAGCATGTTAAGTAGCAGTTCAGCAAGTAAAAACGTTAGAATTACAGAGACTGCTAATTCAAATAACAAGATGAAGATAGTTCAGTAGCTTAATTTTAACAAAGTTACTGCTCCAGTATGACTTCAAGCTGATTATTTCCAGTTGGTTTTAATTTGCTCCAATATCCGCTATTACGCGATGAGATTAAAAGCAAGATGTTTTGATAGATTCTGAGGTGAACGTATACCTTTGGTTTCTAGCAGAGAAAGTCTTATATAAAACCAACATGCACGTCTAGAATTAATAAATAACATTAGCAATATGTCTACTCTCGGCACAAAATATATACGCATTCTGGCTTCCAGTCGACTTAAATTTAGAAAGGTAAATATTAAGAAATAAATTAAATATAAAGCAAGTAAGCGATCAGTGGTTCCCGTCCTCTAGTACTACATTATAAAAATATTAAGAATCTAGCAAACTCCCCATGTGGGGAATTTTAAGAGGGGGTATTAACCGACGGGCTGAACTGGCCTTTTTTCCGTGACGTTTGATGATGGGGGCGAGCCCCCCTCAGCCGGATCGTAGGATGTGAGGGGACGCACGCCAATGCAGGACGGAAGCGAAGAAGTTGGAGGCACATTGAAGGTGGAGTAGTGCGTGTGTGTGTATTTGTGTGTAGATGTAGTTTTTAGCCATATAGGTAAAGGAAGTGGCTGATAGAAGTGCCATTAAGCTTAGTTTATATATGAAGGCGGCCAAGACAGGGATGAGTAGCGCAGGTCGCCAAAGCTGGAAGGATGCTACAGAGAGAGGCGTCAAGGTAGGCGGGGGCACAAAAAAGAGGGCTAAAGATTTGGTAAAGAGTTAGGGAAAATTTGAGTTGTTATGTGATCAGGAAGGATGACAGGGTGTTTTTTTTAAATACCTTTATTTTATCAGCATGCTCCATTACAAATAAAGTAATACTACATGCTATATATAAACTTATTACAAGCCGATTCTCAATACATATAAAGACAACTCCAGTATTACAACAATTACAAAGATTCAAAATAAACAAGAAAAATAAAAATCAATCATTTACAATGATACAATGAATTAGTACTACATTATTAACATGTTAAAACTGTATGCATGTATGTATCGTATACATGATAAAGCTGTTCGACCAATATGTAAGTTAATTCATAATAACAAACGCATACTATGATTCAAAATAGATAGACAAGCACAATAACAATAAACACTACAAAGAATCAAAATCAATGTTATTAACATATTTAATAAACTGTCTAACATATTTTGATGTCAATTCACTTCTATTTGGAGGCCATCGTCCACCACTCCTTAGTACACTATTTTTGAAAACCCGTCTTTCTTCATTCAACATATTGCACTCATATAACAAATGTTCCACTGTTTGGTCACCGTCGTTGCAGACACATATTGGATCATCTTTTATTTTGAAACGATAGTAGTAGGCTCTAAACCTACCATGACCAGTCACTATTGTGGTAAAATTAGGAGACAGTGCAAACCTTGAGGACAGTCTGTGCTTCACACTAGGGAAAAACAACTTTGTCACCATTCCATTTAATGTTTGTTCCCACTCACTTTGCCACTTCATTAGGCTCACCTCACGGAATTTGTTAATCATTGCACTTCTTGGTATTCGTTCATAGCACACCATACTGCTACTGGACGCAGCTTCTTTAGCCAGATTGTCAGCCAGTTCATTACCATAAATACCCACATGTGCCTTAACCCAACCAAAATCAATTGACCAGTTGACCGCCTTTAAACTTCTTAACTTATTCCTTATTTCTTCTATCAAGTAGCTATGATTCCTCGAGCTCCTAAGCGAGTCCAGCGTCCACTAACAATCTCTCTCAACTTTATTATTATTGGAGTCGGTCCTGTCAAAATGCACAAAGCTTCATGGGACACTGTACGATAAGCCTTCGCAATTTTAATATTGATGAGACGTTGCACTCTTTTGAACTTCATCTTGTTACTTTTCCTCTCTAATGCGTCTATCCATACAGGTGCTCCATATGATAAAAGGGGGAGAATTGCCCCCTTATATATTGTTTTAAGTGCCTCATGTCCCAACCCCCAGTTTAATTTTGCAGATCTTGATAGCATATGAATCAGTTTTGTACACCTTTCGACCACATACTGGATATGCTCATTAAAATTGAATTTTGTGTCAATAATGAAACCCAAATATTTTAACTTATTAACTTGTTGAAGTTTTTTAGAATTAAGATAAATGCTTAATTCTGAATTCTGAAGTCTTTTACGAGAAATCAAGAGTATTTTTGATTTTTGTTCATTAAAAGAAACTTTGTTATTTGTAGCCCACTTTGAAATTTTTTACCATCTCTAAATTGGCATAATTTTCAGCTTCTAAGAGAGACTTACCACTTGTTAACACAATTAAATCATCTGCAAAAGCTATAAGTTTTGTACGTTTAGTGAAGTCTAAATTGAGCAACGAGTTATACTGTATGTTCCAAAATCCTGGCCCACAACAAGATCCCTGAGGACAACCTTTACTGACTTCCCTCTCCATTGATGTATTGTGAGTAGATAGAACTGCCTTTCGTCCACCAAAGTAACTCTGTGAGAGACAATACAAGTTCCTAGGACACTCGAATTGTTTAAGAGTATTCAAAATACACGGCCACCACGCTGCATCAAAAGCGCCCTGGACATCAAGACTAACGAAAACAACAACCCCTTTCTCCACCAAACATCTTTCAACAAATTCCTTAACTGCCATAGCTGCATCCACTGTACTTTTCTGGGGTGTAAATAGGTACTTTTCTTGAAAATTACCATACTGATTAGACTGCATTAAATCTTTAGAAAACACGTGGTGCATAATTCTGTTTATAAGTAGTTTTTCCAATACTTTCGCTCCTACCTTCAATAAACTGATAGGGCGAAACTTCGAAACTTCAGTACTGTTCTCCCTGCCTGGCTTAACTATTGGTACTATTTTTGCTCTTTTCCATAACTTAGGAAAGACACCTCTTCTCAGACACTCATTATAGATTGCTGTTACAAACAGAGGAAATTGCATAAAAACCCGCAATAAAATGCCACTTGTTATTCCATTCTCACCAGGACACTTCTGAGGGTTCATGACAGGGTGAGTATGTTTGAAGTTAGGAGTTAGGTGTTTCTATTTCTGTCACGATGGTGGCGAGGAGTTCTGGGAGGAGGGTCATCGGCTATAGTAAGCAGGTGGCTGTGGCTGATTGTAGGGAAGTGCGTTGTTTTGCAGTTTGTGAGTATTTACAGTTTATCTTGTACAGGAAGGAGTCAAGGTTTTGGGAAGAGTTTGTTGAGTGCATACAGAGCGGTATTAGACGTTTTGGTAAGGCGAGATCTAATATAGATAAGTCGAAGAACTCGCCGTTCATACTTATACATCTTCAGATGTCTACCGCATCCACCGTCTGCTGTCCTCACAGTCAGCGATTTTGAGGCCCCTACTGGTCGTAGCAGTTCCTATACCCCTGCTCCATGAAAATTTAGGTCTATCCCCTTTCTTCTAGCTGTTGGTGTCCATTTCTATATTTCCATGGCTTACATTGTTTCGGACGTTCTATTTAGGTGGCCAAACTAGTTCGATGGCTGTGATATCTACGGCTACTCCAGCTCGCCTTCTTATTTCATTTTTTCTAACCATGTTTCTTCTATGGCGTCACAGTTCCGAGTCGAACCTTAGCCTCCATAAACGTCCGCCTCCATTTTCCCTGTCCTTGGCGACCGATGTCCATCGTTTATTTTAAACAAAGTACCAGCATCCCTTACCACTGCATCAATCCAGCGATGCTTGGGTCTTCCGACAAGCCTCCTACCCTCGATTTGACTAAATAGTACCTTCCTAGGATTTCGGTTGCCTTCCATCCTAGTAATGTGTCCTGCCCATTGAAATTGAATGGTGGTGGCCAGATCATTGTTTTTATATAGTTTGTATTATCTGGAGTAGTAGATCTTTCGCTGCTCCTGTTTTCACCATTGATCTAACGTTGCAAGTTCCTATCGTATAGTCCAGTCTCTTGTGCCTTAGTCGTTGCCGTTCAATCCCATCCATATTCCTAGGCATGATGATTAGTTCCTGAACATATTGGTTTTATGGGGAGGGGTTGTTGGCCCTTCGCGCAACCCCCATCCTGGAGGGTCTTCTAACCATGTTTAGTATTGTTAAATTACAACTTCTGGGCTACTCCATTTCAACCGCTCCTTAATCTGTCCCCGTTTCTTTTAGGTATAGCCCGTACTTCTGGTCCATAAACTATCATTGCCTGTACTCTGCTCTTACGTATTAAGCTTTTCAATCTCTTGGAAATTGTCCGATCCCAAATAACAGGATGTAATCTCTATATAGATGTTCTCCTTTGCCCCCCCCCAGAACGCATTGTTTGCTCCATACATACTTAAAAACAACAAAATTTGTTTAGCTTATAGTTGGGTTTCTCTTTATCAACGGTCCATATTAGGTTCCATTCTTGTATATGTGTAGCACACCTATTGTAAACAAATGTCCAGGTTTAAATATCTCGTATTTTGATTTGTGTTTCTTAAATATCCTGCCATGTGCCTGAGAAATCTCATTTCGGCCGCTTGAGCACGATTGACATGGGATTTTGTTGAAGTATCCTACAGAAGTATGGCAGGGCTATCATCACCCTGTAGAGCACTAGGCGTGTCTCGTTACTCGTTGATTTTGGAGTTCTCATGCTGGTCCCGCACACTTGGTTGTGTAGCTTCTTCACCATTTAATTGTTTGCAATATAAGGCACGTTACAGCCCACTTATTCAAAATTACTGGTCTGCTCCAAAACAGTACCATCTACAAGATTGTTAAAAGTTTTTTATGACATACTTCCAAAGTACAGTATTATAAAATATAATTTAAATGAAAGATTAGTCTTCCTAAAAACAGTTTTATTTATTATTCAATAATTATTATATATTCTATTTATCTATTATTAGCTTCGTAGTGACCGTCAATCAATGAGTTGATCGCTCAAAAAAGTATAACATAAATATGTTATAATATAAAGCTATAATAAGTTTTACTGTGTTACATGTAGTCATGTGTATGTAGAAATGTTTTCTGTACCAATTATAATATATAATTGTTAATTACTGCTATTATAATTAATTAATAATACCATTAAGGAACTTTTACATTATCAGTAATTTAAATTGTAATAGTGTATAAATTATGTTCTACTGTATTATAATTTTCTCGATGTATTTAATGAAAACAATTTTGTAACAATGGAATTATTTTGATGATGTAAAACAAACTGTTTCAATTCATTCAAAAATAAGCGCACATTCACATACAGAAACACATTCACGCAACTAATTTATCTGTTGTGTTTGATATTTTCTCTTGTGTCTGTATACAGGTCCCGATGATAACAATAAATATTGTCGAAACGTCGACACAAATAATTTAAAATTTGTTTTATACTTTTTTGACCGATCCTCGCAAACGCTTCGTCGTTAAAATTGTATTTATCAGTTAACCTTAATAGTTAATTGGGAGTCAACTTGAAATAAGTTTACGTAGTCGATCGAATGTTGAATTACACTCACTGAGTAGCGAAATATTTATTTGCTGAGTGGATAACTTTTACTTTTTAATTACCAGCGTTAACTGAGTGAATAATTAGTGGCAGATGTTAACGAGAATACAGGAGCAGAAACGAATGTGTGGCTACACTGCACACTGTCCGATACAAACGCTTTAATATATTCGTATAGGTGTACGATTAGTATGATATAACCTATCCCATAGGTACTCTACACCTACACTGTATTAATAAATTTAATAGTTTTTACATTTAAATTTATTCTAAAACTTTTGTGATGTTAAAACTGGTTTTGTGCACGTAAATGCGAACGTTGTGTTTCTGTCCTTGAAATATGAAAGTAAAATTCTGGCCGCACAAATCATCAGCTGAATATTAAATTTGCAGTCTGTCAAGTGCAGGTTTCAGGCGCGATAAGTAAGTGAATAAAATAAATGGCTAAATGATTAGAATATTGTATTTTACTACACGGCGTCATCCACTGTAGTCTATCTAGACCTTATTTTTGAGGGGGGGGTGGTCCGGTCATGTCGGCTTCATACAAAAGGAATAAACAAGTTAAGTCTAATAAATATTAAAATATTCAAAGTGTCTAAAACCACGTAAAACCACGTCCTGAAATCAATTCAGTTTTAAGTAAACGGTGATAACACAATAACATACTTGCTACTAAAACATTGTTTTACAAGATATTTATTGACACTTTACATTTAAAAATGATAACTACAGTTGTAATAAAGAAAGATAACACAAAAAAATGTTATACATAAAAATTACACCGTTTGAAATCGGTTTAGAGTTGAATGTCTATTCGCTTTAATTTTTGGTAATTTCTTTTCCTCAGGGGTAACTGAATTGATTTTTCTATCTTTCGTATTCCAAACGTATACGCAAATGCTTTGTACAAACTTGGTTGTATATTTAAAAAAGAGCCACTACTATATTAACTTACACATAACAAAAAAAAAAAAAAATAAATAAAACAGCCTAAAAATTAAGAAATTAACAAAATTCCTCGTCAACATTTTCGACCCTCTAGGGGGACCTGAGAGGGATTCTATTATTATAAAATGTGATATGCGTATAGAAGAGAAAGGAGGAGGAAAGATAAAGAGTTCCTCTTCGATGAGACTAAGCTTTTGTCGTCGGTGAGTGCGTACTTCCCTCGTCTTCATATGGAGTCCGTCCAGCTCCAGAAACATGCTGCGATCGCTGTGAATCGGCGGGGTGAAAGCCTGTCATTAAGAACTCTTTGTCATGGTGTGTTGAGAGCCTCTAATATACGTTCTTCTTTCTGATTGGATAGTGGTTGATTTATGACTCCATCGTGACACGTAGAGAGTTTATAAGCATGAGTGGTGTTCACGGGACTTCTCTAGCCTTAACCACAGTACTGTGGTCTCTAACGTGTACCACCCTGCGGTAGTAAAGCTCGAATTTTACACTGATGATGGCAGTCGATGGTGCCGTCGAAGTGTCTGTTCTGTAGCAATCAGTTAGCCGGAGGTAAATTTTCGAATAGCCCTGGTAAAAAGTGAGGGTTCGAAATTTATTATGAATATAGTAAACACTTTACAACATCTAATAATATTCTAGCGTCGTAAGAAAAAAATCTGTTTTATTTTCACGACCACTTAATACTAGATTTCTTCAAAAGTTAGTGCAATTTTTGTTTATTTGAAAAATTAAGCATTGGTTCACCTACATTTACAATGCACCCTACAACAAAGTCAGTTGGTTAACATGACTATACCAACGTTTTTTTCCAAAAACGAACTTAAAACAGTTCTCGAATGCATTTTTTGTGTAGCCTTCAGCTTGCTCTGCGATTTTCTTTTTTTACGCCTTCAGCATTCACAAAACGTTGTCCTTTCATGGTGCTTTTCATTATTCGGAAAAGAAAGATCGTGTTGGGGAAAATATGGCGGATAAGGCGGTTGCGGCGTGGCGTCAGTACATTGTTTTTTTTTTGCCTGAAATTCTTGAAGAAGCAATGACTGGTGATAAATTACCTTATTTCAAATCCGTCCTGTGACTTCGTTGCGTTGTTTTTGTTGTTACGCGTTTCGGGAACTATGTCCCATCATCAGACGTATCACTCGGGAAGAGATCGTCAAATATTAAAATTCATAAAAGTGCATTATTTAAACACACGTGTCCGACTCGGTGCGCACCGTGTAACGTTCGGTTGGATACTGAATATTTGGACTTCGAGTTATTGCCAGGTTGTTTATCTCAAGCAAATGCAACGCGGTGCCGTACAGTGGGTTGGATTTAAAATTCAATTTATCATTCAGTATGCCATCATGGTTGTTCGTGCTGTTATAACATTTTTTTATATTTCAAACTCCTCCAATGCGTCCGTGTAGTGACCCTTACAGTAATGTAAAGGTATAAGATTAGACCTTAAATCCGTGTAAGTATGGTTGTTTGAAATCAAATGGGGTGCGTAATTTGACTTAATGTTTTCAAGTGAATATATGTTATTTAAATGTTTGCGTGGTGTGTGTTCTTGAAATCTTTTGATGAAAGGTCTCCCTGTCTGGCCAATATAGAAACTATCACAGTCGTTACATATTAGTTTATATATGCCCGTTTTTATCTCCAAGTGGGTTTGAATATTTGGGCGAACTAATTTCCATAGACTATTATTAGTTTTGAAAGTAGTAGTAATACTGATTTTATTTAATATGGATGTTAAAATTCTGGGCATTATATTGGTGTAAGTGGTTGAAATGAATGTGGTCTTAGAATTTTTAGCTGGTTCAGGTTTGGACTTTTATATTTGTGCTTTCTGAGGATGTTATCAACCATTGAACTGTTTTAACCATTGGCTACTGCTATATGTTTTATTGTATTGAGCTCATCGTTGAAATCCTCAATGTCAAGGGGTATTGTTAATAAACTGTGTATGAAGCTATTGTATGCTGCTATTTTTTTTGAAAAGGGATGATGCGAGTCGGCGTGTATAGTTACATCAGTAGTGGTCGGTTTTCTATATATTTTAAATTTCAGATTATCTATGTGTCTAATGACAGTTAAATCTAAGAAATTTAGCCTATTATCGGTTTCGTTCTCCAGAGTGAATTGGATATTACAGTTTATGTTATTCATGGTATTTTTTAGATTATTTATTTGGCGTAAAGTGCCATTAAAGATTAAAAATGTGTCATCTACATATCGACCGTAGAACATTATATTATTAGCGTAACTGTTGTTGCAGAGAAAATAGGAATTTTCATAAAAATTCAGATAAATATCCGCCAGTAAACCGGACAGAGGAGAACCCATGGCCAAACCATCTCCTTGAATGAAATACTGGTCGTTGAAGGCAAAATAATTCTGTTGTAGAACAATTTCAAGTAAAAGGATTAACTCATCTATGGTCCGGGTACTTAGTTTTTTGGTATCCCACAAATTGTTTCTTAAAATATCAATTGTTTCCTTCACCGGTATATTAGTATAGAGATTTTTTATATCAAAAGACGCCAGTTTATAATTCGGCAGTAATTTTAACTGTCTAGTCTTGTTTATAAAATCAGTATTATTTATAATGCTGTGGTTGTTCTTTAAATGAATATTTTCCTTTATTAATTTAACAAGCTTTTTAGCTGTCTTGAAACCTGGTGTCGTGGTGAAATTAACCAAAGGTCTAATCGTCTTTGTGAATTTTTGGTAGGCCTGTGAGCCTGGGCGCTTTAGCGTTAATAGGTTAACGGCATTAAATAACGGCGTGTACGCTCATCAAATAAGGTAACGCATTTATTAATCGTGCTATTTAAAATTTTGACAAAGGAGTCAGTGGGATCAGAGTTTAAAACTTTAATGTTGTTATCGGAAGTGAACTCGTTGACCTTCTGTGTATACGTATCATTATCTATAACCACCAATGTACGGCCTTTATCAGCTTTTGTAATGGGGGCGTTATTGTCAATTAGTTTTGTTTTTATTTTTTTCAGTGTCTTGAATTCAGTATGAAATCTTATCTGTCTATGAGATGTGTCCAGGGTACGCCTGTCTATGGTATTATTGAATTTATTGTTTATTAAGAAACGTGCTTTGTTCTGAAGTTTAGGATCTGAGATTGCTTTTACTGCAGTCTCAGCACAGATAATCTCTTGTAAGACTTGATGTTTGTTGTTAGGTGGAAAATTGTAATGTATGCCCTTATTATTAATGACTGGTGGATTATCGGCGTGGAGTTTTTATAAACTGCCTTACCTTTCGCCGTTTCCTATGAACAGCTTCACACATGAGTGACGTAAAATGCTAGAATAAATTTTTTATTTATCGTTGCATCTAATGATAAAAATTAATGGAAAAGAAAACTACACTCTTCATACGATTAGCATGCTCTTCAATTTGTTAACGACAATCTTTGAAGATTTGAACTACTTGGTCATGCATAGCAGGCAGGCTTGCCAGAAACCTTCTACAACACTTCCTCCACGTCAGAACAGTATATCTAATTCTTTACACAAAAGTTACACAATTATTTTTCAATCTTGCGTTGCAGAATGGCAAAAGAGTAGCCAAATACTCCAAAACATAACTTACTCAATTAGTTCTGAAATCTGAACTATTCGTCCAAAAGCGTAAACATTTTAGGCGATTGTGACTGAGTTGGGTACAAACGTCACATATAAACAATTTCTCAATTCAACATTTATTGCACACAGAATCCAAAAATTGCACGAACCTTCTATACCTCCGCATGTGGCTAAATGGAACGCGTGCCGCGGAACCAATGCCATGGTTGCATTTGACTAATCAATGGTTGCAATTGATCTGAGAAAATTTACGAGCTACAGTGTGTCTTTAAATTTTCTTTACGGTTGGTGACTCGGATACGTGGGGACGGGGTTGGGGAAACGTGAAGCGGAAACTTAAGTTATAGAGACAGACTCTGTTTACACCGCGGTTAATCACTGCTGTGAGATTGGGTCTTTGAAAACGCGGCCAACTCACTGATTTATGTGGTTCTGCTACGCACAAAGTAATCAGTGAAGCTTTGCAGTTTCACTCAGAGCGACCGTTGAGAAAAATATTTTTTTTTACACACAATGCTCGTGAAATCAAGGAAATAAGAACTGTAAAATACGGAAGTGCGTACTCGAGTAAAATGTGTGATGCAATGGAAACAACTAATAAGTTCCCGGAGCTGGCGACCTCGCTCGCTATTTTATACAAAATACATTTTTTATCAGCCAAGTTCAAATGAATTAATTAAAATTTGTTAGAACTGTGATTAAATTTCTTCGTTTGTGTGATTCTTCACACTAGTCGAGAGACACCACGAGGAGATTATAATGCGTCGTTTCTCATACTTCTATACTTATATTCATATATGCTCGAATTTTCTTTTTTTTTAAATATTTTTTTATAATTTTAATAATAGTAAAACTTTTTACAAGAATATTGTTTTATTATTTTGTAAATTTACAAACGTTTCGATAGTAATACAAGTATCATCATCAGATATAAATTAATAAATTCAAAAATTTTTAAGTTAATTGTTCAAAATAGCTGTTTTATATGTAGAGTAAATTTAATGTTTTTATATGTACGTATATATAAAATATGTTATATAATTAATTGTAAAATATAATGTAAATATTTATTATTTTATCAAATTAGTAATTTTGAAATATTATAATTTTTTATTTTAATCTGTATTTGTTCTTTTATTAATTTATCCCTTGTTCTATGTTTAAATATTTATGCTTTTATATTTCCTGGTTTTACGAAATATTTTTCATAAAATGGTTAGCTTTGGCTAATGTTTACAACAGCTCATTAGTTGATAGCCTTCTCAAAAAACATAAAAATAAGAGATTAAAACCCCAATTAGGATAAGACGCAAAACCAAGTTTGTTGCAACCACTTATACTAATAAAAAAAAAAAAAAAACTGTAACGTCTACTTTAAGTAAAATTAACATCACTACGATTTTCAAGACAAATAACAGTATACTGAAAATACTGCGCCATAATAATAATAATAATAATAATAATAATAATAATAATAATAATAATAATATCACACCATTAGAGAAGAAAACGGATGTATATAAATTGTCCTGTGATGACTGCAATTGCTCTTATATCGACCCAACCGGGAGGAGTTTTATAAAAACAGATTTAACAAACACACATCGAAACATAATTTCAGAGTTCATACCTCACTAAATAACACAAAATGTAACTACGCACGGCATTTAATTTTAAACAATCAGGCTTATGCTGAGTTCACATCTAATTTAAAACCATTACATGTTTGTCAATACATGAACGCTTTTTGAAGAGTTCAAAATTTACGAAGCTTACAGTAACATACACAGTCGGGATTTCATATTAAATGATTATTTGAACTGTAAATAGAACCCGCTGTACGAGACAGCCTTGAACTTGCACATTCATAGATAACTTCAGTATCCGGTCAGCCTTCAAAGGCTGTACTGTACACCCATATTGACGTGTGTGAGTATAAAATGTTTGTGATGTGATTTTAATAATTAACGATCTCGACTGAGCGGTTTATATCTGAAGATGGAACACATGGATCCGAAACGCGTCATTTGAAGCAAAAACAAAGGCACACGACGCATCTCAGGTGATTCTATTAATTTATGTATTTTGTTTCTTCATTTTTTCCTTTTTATTGTTTTTGTATACATATGTAAATGAAGTGTCTACAAATAATACGCTATGAATAATAGTTTATTATTCCATATATTAAAAGAAAAAATCTTTTAACGTTGTAAAGAACCATGCAGTCGTCTCATAAATGCTCCCATATCTTACAATGTATTCAAAATTTTTATTTCCAGTTTTTTTTGGCTCACAGTTCCCACTAAGTAAAAAATTAAAATAAATCACTAAATTCGCATTTGGGTTAAAATTCCGTTTAGTTGGGCTGATAGCTGGGATGGCATTTTACAAAATTTTAAACCTTTTTTTTGGGTGGATTAACATCCAAAAAGATTAGACAACTCTTGAAAAATGTCAAGAAAAACACCAGCACATTGGGCCTATGTTTATTGATTTACAAAAAGCTTATGGTATAGTGTTTTACAGTGTACAGAGAATGAACGAGGAGATGTTGTTAAGAGGATAATGATATGCACACCAGAAGGAAAGAGAGGAGGTGGAAAACCCAGATTATGATGGATTGATGGAATCGAAGAGGATGTGAAAGTGCTTGGAGTAAAATTTTTTGGACACTGATTAAGGGTATGGAAGTCTGGAGGAAAATCCTGAAGGAAGCTGAGGCCCACGGTGGGTTGTGGAGCTACTGATGATGATGATGATTGTGTTTCACGGAAGAGATTATGGATAGCGTTGTGAATGGCGGGAGTTGATGAAAATTTAATTAAGCTAATAAGATAGGAGGTAGGCCTACATACAAGGATAACGCATGTCAAATAAAGATGAAAAACAGATTATCAGAGCCTTTTAAAACCAGCAAGGGTTTATTACAAAGATGTCAATTATCTCCTATTATATTCAAGATATGCTTACAAATGTGTTTACAAAGATGATCTAAGAAATACGAGAAAAAGGGACCAGAAATGGCACCAGATAGATACGTACTAATACTATTTGCTGTTTGCTGATGACTGGGTTGTTATTGCGCAGGACGGGGAGGATGCAAATTTTATATGTGAAAAAAATTAATGGAGAAATACACAAAAATGGGGTTGACTGTGAATCACCGTAAAACCTAGTACATGACGACTGACTCAGATAATTTATACACTGATGGAAATTTACTTAAAAATGTGGGAATTTAGCAGAATAATCAGGATTATCGTAATTTGTATGTTAACGAGTTCCGACATCCCCGTCCCCGTCCCCGTCCCCGAGCCCGTGTGATTGGTGTTAATAATAATAAAGGCTTTTTAAAAGTCACAAGAAGAATAGCATTAGCAAAACAAGCCTTTCAGAAAAAAAGGGTTGCATTGCATAATTACCATATTAGTAATGAGAATACGGAGTCTTTTAATAAGTTCTTTGTTTGGAGTGTTGTCATGTGTGGATGCGAGTCTGGGTATTGGGAGGGGGTCAGGAGGGAAGAACACTTCAAGCTGCGGAAATGGATTTTAGAGGAGAGTCATAAAAACACGGTGGGTTGAGACGGGGAGGGGTTAACGAAGAGATTTTTCAGTGGAATTAAGGAGAAAAGAGTGTATGTTTCATATAAACTGGGCGGATTACGCCCACATTTAAATATACTCTTTTAAATAACTCTCGTATAAAAACAGGTTTACTACACAGCATTTGCGCATACGTTTGAAATATGAGATACAGGAAAATCAATTCAGTCAATAAATATCGTCTAACAATGTTTCAATAACATTTTTATTGTGTTATTATTGTTTACTTTGATGGAATTGATTTTGGGATGTTATCAAACGTTTTTCAACCTCTTTAAAGGCAATAATATTGATTAGTCTTAACTTGTTTTAACGTTGAAAATGTTTATAAGGACGTGTCGCACATTTGAAAACGACCGCTGCTGCGTGATCGAAAATGGGAACCGGTGAGTTTCCATAGAAACTACTTCTTTGTTGTCAATAACGTAGTACACATAAAAAACTTCGCTTATGAATGCGACTACATTTAACTTATAATCTGTACATTGGTAAATGAAGAATGAATTCATTGATTGGTGAATGAAGAATTAATTCATTGATTGGTGATTGAATATAAATATATATATTTTTAGATTTATTGAAGCAATTTCAATGTCCTTCTCTGTGCAATGCCTGTAAATTTTTTGTCTTATGCGTGAAGCCGACTCGATCTGACTCCTCTAAGGTCGAGTTACATATTTGGTACATACATTTCGAGATTAGATATTTTTTAATAATAGAAAAGATTACAAAAATTGCGATTTTTCTACCATTTTTTTAGTAGGTAATATACAACTGTAGAGCTCACAATAATACAATAAACACTAAAAATCTAAATATTCGGATTTGGATTACAACTCCTTTTATTCTGTCTGCCTGCTGGATTTCCACAATTTTTCATTAAATTTTGTATACCTTTTTTGACCCTGGGGCCCAAAATTTTGAAATTTCCTAAACTTAACACTGCTATCAGATGTCAGTTGAAATTTTTTTTTAATTTGATACCTGACATGAATTTTTTATCAACATTGGCACCAACTTTTTTGGTGGCCATAATGTCCAAAAAATTCTGGAATTCTCAAAAATAATAACTACATTAAGATTGTGGTTTAAATTCAGTTAAATTCGATACCCCACATGATTTCTTTTGAGATTTTATCAACATTTTTACTCACTTTTAAGGCTCAGACTACCAAAAGTTTTGAAACGTTTAAAAATAAACGTTATATTCAGATTGTGGTTAAAATGTCATTTAATGTGTTACCCCATATGAGCTTGCCGATTTTTTTCACAATTTTCACCTCTCGCTTTTTTGGCTTCCGCCCTCTATTTTTGGAGCGATCAATCTCAAAACCAGTAGGGTTCTGTAGAGTAAAAGTATGGACAGGCATGTTAGGTTTTACTAAAATCGGTTGATGCGCTGAAAAGTTATCGTGAGACATACACCAAAAGATAGACAGACAGACAGACATAGAAGAAGACAAAATTCAAAATTACGCCTAAATACCGGGCTGTTAGGCCGTGGTCAGTTGATATTAAACGCCATCACGTCCCCAACGTTTCGTCGCTTTTACCTCATACAGGTATCAGGTAGTGTTCGGCATACGTCTGCCGCTATTGTGTTTTTACTCTCTGTCGCTTCTTAGCAGCCTGAAGAAGATTTCCTACGGGGAATCGAAACGTTGCCGACGTGATGGCGTTTAATAGCAACCGACCACGGCCTAATAGCCTGGTATTGAGGCGTAAATTTGCATTTATTGACACCGGCCGAGCGAGCTTTAGACATAGAAGAAGACAGACAGACAAATGTCAAACGGTCGAGTAAAAACTGAGAATTCGCGTCGCTCTTTCAATAGTCGTAGGTAATTTTACAGCACATGTGTGAACTGTACTCACAAAAAAATTGAATTTTCAACACTGGAATCTTCATCAATAGTGTAGATATACTCAAGACAAAAGCGGAGAGAGAGTTTGTATAACAGAGAAGTAATAGACATGGCCAAACTCGGCATTCAAATCTTTTCTCAGTAAAATGAGCTGTGCTGGTACAACGC
The DNA here is from genome assembly GCA_034769895.1 of Magicicada septendecula. Taxonomy (NCBI): domain Eukaryota; kingdom Metazoa; phylum Arthropoda; class Insecta; order Hemiptera; family Cicadidae; genus Magicicada; species Magicicada septendecula. The sequence goes on along the minus strand of CM068370.1, from coordinate 489,062,007 downwards.
AGCGCCTCTCATCCTTCTTTTGACTGTAGTATTATAATTTATTGCCCAGATGGGAGGCGTTTTTCTTCTCACTTAATACACAAAAGGCCGAAACAGTTTTCTTGCTAAAACGCTTTATGCCATTTTCTCTGCCTTGTCAAATTTACATTCTTGTCTTATTTATGAACTCCGACCTGTAAAAGACACTTGCACTGCTTCACTATTGTTCAGTATATTATTTTTTTTTTCTAAATCATTACAGAACATTAAACCTACTCGTTATCTACTTTATAAATTTCGCAAGAACAAGGAATCATGTTCTGTATTTTAAGATATAACCATGGCCAAGTAATGTTGAAATTATCAACATGCTAAAGCTGAAACTTGAAACTTTAACTTTATAATTTTCGTTTGCCATCATCATCATCATCATCATCATCATCATCATCATCATCGTCGTCGTCGTCGTCGTCGTCGTCGTCCACCATCACTACCAACAATCCAAGCATTAGGCACTAGACCCGTTTCGGAACCCATCTTCTTTTCTGTCTACCGACATCTCTCTACCCAGTAGGGTGATAACCAAAGATGACAAACATCGTGCTGTGATTAAACAGTTTTTAAAAATCGTCCACGGTCAATAAAAATTGACATCATCACCACCACCACCACCACCACCACCACCACCACCACCACCACCACCACCACCACCACCACCACCACCACCACCACCATCATCATCATCATCATCATCATCATCATCATCATCATCATCATCATCACCACCACCACCACCACCACTACATGTGTAGAAATATAATCTTGTTTCACACATCGAGGGATTAGTGGTAAAACTACTCGAATACGCTCATGTCAATTTACGGAAAACTGAAATTAAAGGTTTTCAAGTGCAACAATAAGTCATAAAACTGATTTTCAAAGTTAATGTTTTTGTATCGGCCATCTAAGGACCACATGCCAATTTCAATTCTTTATTTTTTGTTCTTTTCTTTTTCTCCATATTCTTTCATCTTTTCATTGTGTCTCTTCTTCCTGTCTTCAGTCCACTTTGAACCTGCTTTTTTCTCTCTCCTTCCCTGGACTCCTTCCATTTTTAACACTGTTGCCCGAAAAACTTCTCTTTCAATAGCTTCTTCTGCGTTTATATTATTTTTTTCTAAATCCTTTTGGACTTCTTTAAACCAACTTGATGTTCACTTTTTACCCCACAGATATTTGAAGATCTGTTTTGTTAACCTATTGTCGTCCATTCTATATAAATGTCCAAAAAATACTATTCTTCTTTTTACCTCAGTTTCTGTTACATTTTCTATACTTTGATATGTTTCATCATTACTTCATAATTTCCAACCTTCTGGAAGTTTTTCGTGGGCCTAATATTTTCGTAATAATTCGTCTCTCCAATATTTCTAGTTTGTCTAAATTATAAGTCAATGCTAGACATTCACTAACTTGCATATAGGCATTCTGGCCTCACTACTGTACTGTAACTTTTTATTGTAAATATCTTTAGTTATACCATATGCTCTTTCCATTTTATGAATCCTTTCTTCTTCCAAGGTTAATTTTTATTATTCATAATATTTTTCTTTACTGATTACATAGCTGTAAAAAAGAAAAAAGAAAAATAGAAACGCAAAAACATGTGATTTTTCAAACACCTTGAAACGGAATTAAAACTTGAACTCGGGTAGTTTTATCACTAACGCCTCGGCATATTGGTCCAATAAAACGTTTCTCAAACAGTCTCTTTTATAATTGATTCACCCTTGTATGACACAAAAATGGAACTTGCAACATTGCATTTTAGTCGCACTTCCATGCCACTGAGTAGCCCTACAGTAACGTCTCAAAAATATCGGTATGGAGAGCCAAACATTACTTCCATGATCTAAGATTTCTATTTAAAATCATTTTCGAAATGAAATATTTCCATAGAAATTACTTCATTCTACTTCTTTCTTCAGCCTTAACCACAGTACTGTGGCCACTAACGGTATACCACCTAATGTTAGCGCACTCGATTTTCACTGATGATGGCAGTCGATAGCACTCCCAAAACGTCTGGTTTTGCAGAAAACATTGGACCACGGCCAAACAGCCCGGGAAGGAATTTTAACAACAAACTATTTCTTTGTTGGAGATAACGTAGTACACATATAAAAAAAATCCCTTTCCCATTCAACTATCATTTTCATTTATAGAAAATAATCACCTGATTCAACTATCCTTTTCATTTATAGATATTTCATCTACCCTTCTATAGTGGATTATTATGACCTTCTTTTCAGGATACTTTATTTATCAAAATTAAGTACTTTACTCTTGTTAAAACGCAAGACGTTACCCTTACCCTAAACCGATCTTCACGAAAATCAACAGGCCTTTAGTGCTCTACAACTCGGGCACATACGTAAAAAATTATTTGATTCTGTTTGAATTTGCGGCAGTTATCGTTAGCCATAGAAAAAATTCTACTCACATACACATACACAGACACTTTTCAGAAAATGACTTTTCTTCATGTTTTGAGGGTAATACAATCAGAATCAGCCCTTATCTCGAACACGATTTTTCGCCATCACCATACTTCCATTTCCTTATGGAACATGGAAGTAAAAACACATCAATCAAAGATGGAACAAAAGAATATGCGGCGGTCGATGTGGAACAGTCTAGACTCTCTCTCTCTCTCTCACACACACGCGCGCGCGCGCGCACGCACAATCAATGTTGTTGACAAAGTTTCACATCCACGCGGAGTCTCTTGTTTTTCTGCCACTTGAGGGCAATAAAAATCAGGAGAGGACCACTTAAACACTAACAGCTTCCCGCGATGAAAGTAAAAGGAACCTCTCACTTTCTTCCAATAACGTAGAGTGTCAGTAAACATACGTGTGTGTGTGTGTGTGTCTGTGTTTACAGCAAGTATGAAATATTAAGTTCCAACTGACAGTATGCTGTACCCTGCATTATCTCCTTCTCCCTCGCGTTGTCGCGGTGTCTTGCCGTCGTACGTGCGCACTGCCGAACCAACAAGTAGACATGACAGTCCATTACCGTATACCAAATGTCCTTCGCGTTCATCTTATCCCTTCCAAATCACATGACCGAACTTGTCCAGGAACACCTATGAATGCAATAACCACTGTAGTGGGAGATCTCAAAAGAGAACCAAAAGCAGCATAGCTATTCTGTAGGCCAGTCATAGGCAACCTTTCAATTTATGGGCGCACCCCTCCCCATTGCGTCAATGGAAAATAGAAAGGTGCGGAGCTGGACGTTCGTCAATAGCTGCACGCTACAAACGTTAACTTACGTTACAAACTGAATCAAAAACAGCGTTGCAGTACTTTTCATATAAATTTGTGAAAATGTTTCACATTAGGAGCAGGTCATCAACAATCTGTCATCGTGCACACGCACGTTAAGACTAACAAAACTCTAAACGAACAAATTATTAAACAGGAACACATTTAAACAAAAATAAGTTAAAGAACTTACCAAAATAACGCTATTTATTTTTATAAAGTGCGCAGAAATGTAAAACTTGAAAAATTACATTTAAAACACAAATGAATGTTTCAGTTCCTTTTCTTGAAAAAACTAACTTACAGTAATTATTGTATTAGAAAAAAGTAAAATTTGAAACGGGTTGTACTATTTCACAATACAACACTTCGAAGCACGTACAATGAGGGTGCGTCCCTTCGTTTAAAATAAAATAAAATTACAAATTGGTTCGCGGGCGCGTCTAACTTTATCGACGGGCGCAGGGTTGCCGACTGCTGCTGTAGGCCATACTACCACTCCCGAAACCCCCAGAAAGAGTCGACGGGATTCCTACCCTAGCTTGGAGTGAAACCACAAACACCACGAAACCATTCCTAATTCGTAAAGTCAGGGGGACAGTACCCCAGCTAGGCTATTCACGATCCCATGTTACCGTTTTTGACTACGTCGTGCACACGCAACACGACGACCTACACGCGCGCACCTGACCTCCGAGTTTGAACCCGAGTGCTACGACCCAGGATCTCCCCCGAAAGGCTCCACCTTCCGTGGCGAGCAGGGGAACACCACCTCGCCAAGCCATATCCTTCCCCTCTCTCCTGCCAACTACGTAACTCCATCGACTCCATAAAACGTAAGTCTATGGCAGAGAGGAGATTCAGTGGACGCGACCTAGCGCTACTACTGAGGTTCGCCTGCGTTTGGATGAACGTCACCGATCTGTCATTAGGGGTATAAGCATGGTCGGCTCTAGTAGAAGGCCGGAATATTAAACTTGACAACGTTGCGTCTGAGGCCTATAAGCATAGTGTAATAAAATAGCTAAAGCGAAAATGTTATATTTTGATTTAATTTCATAGCATTACTAAACTCATGAGCAGGCCTATTTATAGCTAAATCTAAATTATAGGTCTGTGCGCACTTAGTACTATACGCTTAAGTTAAAGAAATTAGTAAATTAGTGTTAGGCAAAATTAATTAATTTTGTTCGTATTATTAAATTCGTATCATATGAATGAGTTAATTATTATATTTCTTAAATAATATAACAGTATTTTACGTAATAAACTTTTAGTTTTTAAGAAATGAAGAATTATAAAACTGCTGTTAACCGACAATTAAAACTGACGCGATTTGATTGTTGAAATACGTAAATTAAGAGATCGTCTAGTCGGCCTCAAATATCAGCTGGTTGCAGTGTTGCCACGTTTAATATTCCGGCCTTCTACTAGAGCCGGCCATGACCAAAGACAGCTGCTGACAAGGGAATCGCGCCCTGGTTTCCGTTCGCGTAGCGTTACTTGGATCCCGGGGTAAATACCCAGCCCCCCTTTTGAGTGGTGACACGCTCATTTTCCAACCATCAACGCCGATGCCGTCGAAGGAGTACCCCCTTGCGCTCGAAAGCAGCGGGGCCTTTGTCTCAAAGGAGGCTACCCGCAGGGATCGCTATTTAGTCATATACGCGAGCCGTTCACGGATGCGTGAATGGGTTCACCCTGAAATTCCGTAAAGAACGGACACCGGAAAGGCTTCTGGGCAGGGAAGAGAACCCTGGTTTCCAGTCACGTGGCGTTACTCAGGATTCACCGTGAAGCTACGACTCGTGACGTGATTGACTGAAATGATGAGCCGTCTACTATAAATAAACAATGTGTACATAAAAATAAAGAAATTTAAATTATAATTACATTAATTATCATTAATCATCATTAAATCTGTTTCATACTAGTCTATCATTATACGTTTACATATCTTGCATTATACTGAAAATATGTTGCAGTGGGTTAAATTAGACAAAAGCTATATGTGATTTATAAACATTTAACAATATATGTACTATATTTTATTTGTATTAGTTTAATAGACACAATCTTTCTTATTAAATACATTGAGCGATGCATATATCTGGGATTGCTTTAAAAGTTCCATAAAAGCTGGTTCGTGTGTTCTTCTGTTGCTAAATTTTCAGGATTACGTATACACGTTCAGTTATCAGAAGGATCAGGTCAGACAGTAACCGTCGTCAAAATTTACCACACAACCTTTCGAGCAATTGACGACATGCTGAGAGCATGGAAATCCAGAGTGACTTCGGGAATACAGCTTAACAAATCAATTTGTACGGGTTCTCTGCTATATGCGGATGACATAGTTCTTATTCGAGATAATGAGGATGATTTACAAAGAGCTATGTTTGAATTACAAGCAGTGGGAAGAGAGTACTTACTGACAATTTCAGTAAGAAAGACAAAAACCATGGCCTTTAAAGGAACATATCCAGTCAGGGCTAAAAAAGTTATAAACAACAGCGCTTTCAAAAATCTCGGCTGTGCAGTAAGCTATGAATCTGAATATGATATAAGAGAGAAGATAAATGAATTTAGGAATATTTGTGGTACGATTAATATACATCTTAGAAATAAAACAAGACACAGCGCAAGGATTAAATTTTATAAGACGATAATTGCAATACCCACATTGATTTATGCCAGTAAGGCGTGGATCATGACAAAAAAGGAATGACGGAAGATTCAGAGTGCTGAAATGCAGTTTATTCGAAACAGCATAAATTATACGTTGCAAGATAGCATAAGGAACGAAGATATCAGAGCAAAAATCAAAGTAAAGGACATAAATGAAATGGTGGGATTATCTGCAAAGGATGACAGAGGATCGATTACCGAAAGCGCGACTGAACTATAAAGCCACTAGTAGAAGAGACGTTGGTCGTCCGAGGATGAGATATGTGCCGGAACAGGTTTATATAACCTAATCCTTGAAGAAGAAGAAGAAGAAGAAGAAGAAGAAGAAGAAGAAGAAGAAGAAGAAGAAGAAGATAAGAAAAACATTTCGAGCACTAAACAATCTTGCTCGTCTTCAGATGTAAGTTAAATTAGTATACATTAAGTACAAAGTTGAGCTTACCCGAGACTTGTGTTCATTAACAAGCATGAACTGTCAAAAAATTAATAAACCACCACCACCCACACAGTTAAACACAGCTATGGAAAAACTATATTAAAAAACGCTACTTAAGGCCACTTCACACAGAACGTATTAATACTCCGCCGACGTCTTAGTAAGACGTCTTAGACGTATCTCACAATGATATCAAATGGGGCAGTTCAGACAGAGTATTAATACGTAGCCGACGTCGGCGACGTATTAATACGGGAGTGCAAAATACCTCGGCTAGCTACGCGTCGCTCGCGTATCTCGACTCGCGCATGCGCACTGAGCTGTTCTCGCCACGTGGTTCGTTCCCGTCTCCTTTGTACATCGTCTGCTTTCTGGTGTGTTGTTGTGCTGCGCGTTGTGTAAAGTGCAGTTATGACAAGTTTATTGATTGATGAAGTGAGGAAGCGTCCAGCGCTTTGGGATTTTACGATAGACAGTTACAGAAATAAAGGTGTAAAGGAACTGGCGTGGCAAGAAATTGCTGATGTATTGCATAAACCAAGTAAGTATGCACTGTAATGTAAGTAACGATTTATTGTCAAGGCTGGATCTATCATTGCGTGAACGCTTTGAGGCGTCTGTTACGGACAAAGAGAATCTCCCTGCCCTAACAGAAATTATGATATTTTTAACCGCCATGGCGGAACAGAAAGAACAGGCATCTTTGGAATCGGCTTTACCTGCTCTTCCTAGCACTAGTCACCAGAAAACCCAGAAGGTTTCCTTTTCTAAGGCTACTCCTCTTGCTGTGTCTACGTTATCTGCGGAGGTTACGCAACGGGATTCATCTAGTTCACGTTGCCTTCATTGCGATTCCCGGACCCATGTGCTTCTCAAGTATCCGGCGTGGCTGAGTAAGGACCCTAGGGCTCGATTTCAAAGCCTTAAAAATAAAAAATGTTGTCTTTCGTGCCTCCAACATAAACATTCGGGATGGTGCAAAAATAGGTGCAAAACGTGTGGCTCTAAGTACCACCACACTTTACTTCATTTCAAAAATGCCCGTCCGTCTTCGTCTCGTTCACAGATTTCTGAAACAGCTGAACTCAAGGCTTCGGGGTCATCGCTTGTTGACCAAGTTGATCTGTCTAGCACTACTCTGACCGTGTCTCTGCCCCATCCTGCAGGGGTTCTGTTAGCCAGATGTCTGGCACTCTTGTCGTCTCCCAATGGTGGTTATATCGTAGTTAGGGCCATCCTGGATAGAGCGTCCCATGCTTCTTTCATCACTGAAGCATGTGCATCTCGCTTAAAGTGCGCTTGTTTTGACGCTTCAATAAGTGTCAATGGGGTAGGTGGTATTGCCACCAAAGCAAAAAAGGTGTGCCATCTTTCCTTGGAAACTTTAAAACGCGAGGTTGTGGCGTCTAACCATGCTTTCGTAATTCTTTCTAAGATCTCATCGGACTCACCTAGGTTCCAGGTGTTGCCTGAAGTTAAGCAGGCTACAAAAGACCTTTTGTTAGCTGACCCTACCTTCGATGTAGCAGCCCCAATTGATGCGTTGTTTGGAGCCGATATTGTAGCGGCTATTCTTTTGGGAGAGACTATTCCCTTGGGTGCAGGTTTGCCTCTCAATAATGACTTAAATGATTATTGGAGTCAATTCCTGTCCTCTCTGAATCATCTTTCGGTAATCACTATTTCTCGGCCATTCCTCCCTAACGGTGGGCATATTGAAAGGGTTATATTACATGGTTTCTGTGATGCTTCCCAGTTGGGTTACACGGCCGTCCTTTACCTGTCCATTTATACTGACTCTGGTCCTCCGGTAGTTTCGTTGGTGTCTTCTAAAACTAAAGTGGCACCTCTTAAAAACTTTATCAATCCCACGTTTGGAGTTGTTGGGCGCTTATCTTTTAGCCAAACTTGTTCGTCATTATGTTGGCTTATTCCTTCATGCATTCAAATGAGTCAAGTTTTCTTATAGACGGACTCGACGATTGTTTTGGATTGGCTGAATATGCCTACTTTTAAATTGAAAACGTTGTAACACTTTTTTTAACAATTACTGTTATATTTTCTATTTAATGTCCCGCGTGTGGACGCCAAATATATTAATAATACTGCGCTTAGCCTTCTGAAGCGCTAAATATAAAGATATTTTATGCTGCTTATTTTATTAGCATAAGTTGATTGACATATTTAATTTATTTGCATTTATTTTAATTATTTATGTCTCGCATGTTTTGTGGTGCCAAATATAACGATTTGAATTATACCACAAAGTTGCAGCGTCAAATAACTTTAACTTAGATTGCCCGACGTCGTGTGCGTCTTATATAATAATACAACTACTGTTTTGATATATCTCAGGGTAAAATTCAATAAAATGTATTCTTCATTACTCTCTATTAGTTAATTTATTAACTAAACATCATTATATCATATTTCCTGTTACACTTAATTCTTGCTATAAATATTAATAAATAGATACACTTAACAAATAGCACATTTAACAAAGTTAATACTTCTTCAATCTTTACGAATTTACTTATTACTATAATTCATTGTTTTTTTTATTAGTTTATAATTGATCAACTTAAGTTTAGTACAAAATTTATATATAAACGGATTCATTTAAATCAAACGATTGTGAAATCTGATATAGCTATTTTATGAATATTAGATTCTCTACGATTTCTCTAATGGTTCAATATGACCTTACTTAAGATCAAGTCTCTAAATTATTACTTTAAATTAATTTCTTTCGTGAGTTCTTTTAGTGAACAGACAGTGGGTGTAACATTTAATTAGTACATATAAAATTTACTTGAGGTTCGATTATCCAATTCTTGTAGAGGTCACCAGTGTAGAAAGCGATGCTCCTTAATCAGCATTGGAGTTTTTTGAAGATAAGTCATCTGATGGATCTCGAGTGGCATGCTTAAACTTCACAGTCGCACTTCACTTATACGCGTATATAGCACTTTTCACAACGCGTGTTCGGATCGGCTTTATTTCGAGTCTAAATTATTATTGCGATAGCTTCAGTTATTCACTGACATTTTGTAACGGTGTCATTAAATCTACTCGTGATATTGTTACAGACGTATATTACACTCGGTTTATGTTGTTAACCGATACACTTGTCGGTAAATTACTGATATTTGTTCATGACTAATTATTGTACAACATTCTTAGCATTTGAGTACCGCCGTTATATCGCGTATCACTACCGTTTACTATTATATGATCGCAAACTCGAACGCTAGGTTCGCAAATGTCATATAGTTCATATCATAGCGATATTTTTCTAAGTCGTTTACGAACTCCGTAACACTTTCGTTCCGTCTCTTACTTCCGATACTCTCGAAAATTTAATAAAGACTCCCCCCGCGTCTCTGTCGCTTGCCTATATCAAACATGAGGATTTTCCCCACTAGACTTCTGGTCTTCGGCAATGCCGTTTCCTAATTGGTTCCTTTCTGTACAACCTACCCCAGAGACCACCTATTTTTTCCAAAGTAAGTTCTGATAGGCCTACCGCTTTCCCCCAAACTCCTCTCCTGGATACTTTACCCTTCGGTCAACGGCATTTCCCAATACTCTAGTAATAAATCTAGTTGTCGTATTTCTTATTCTTCACAAAGGACAACCCTTCGATTTCTCTTCCAACATCTGCCTGTCCAATTAGTTGCGCCTATGGTATTATCTTTTATTGTATAGAGGCCTGGCCAACTCTCTCCGTAAGTATTTCCTTTTTTTGTCTGGTTCTCAACAAAACCCATCCTTTTAGTTCCTTCGTTCCTCGGGTACGATTTCTTTCCTGGTATCTGAGTATTGTTTAGGCGTATCCTCTGTTTACGCGTCTCAGTCAAGGAACGCCCTTCATTGTCTTCTGTCTGTTGTTGTCGTGTCGTGTAACCTTCCATCCTTTGTCCGGACGAAACATTTCTCATTTGATGAGTTTATTCACTCCCTCGTGCCTTTCATCGGATTGTAAACTATTAACCACTAGCGTCATTTCCAGAGATACCCATCACAATAACCTTGTCCATCTAACATGTGGCCACTCGTTACACTAGATTTATGGCGTGTCAGTTAGGCTTGCATAGGCGAAAGCGGATGCCTTCACCTTTTTTTTTGTTCGCCACCCCTACAACTAACTCATACATCACTTGCCACAACGACCAAATGACATTTAACTTAACTAAAAGAAAATTTATTTGATTCTATATATATTTATATTTTTTATTTTATTTATTTATTTTTTTGAAATTAGGCATTATATTGTCCCCAATTTGGGTCAATTTGGATTTATTCTATGAATCAAAAGGGATCCCAAATTTGTGCCCTGTCGTTGAAATACAACCTCAATTAGATGCGCACAGCATTCCGTGCACAGGCTCAACTTTTCGTGAACATAGTGTAGCATGTTTACAATACTATTGACCCACTGACAAAAAAAAACTGGTGCCGTAAGTTTAAACGCCCTACGTCGTAACGGTCCCATTCCCATTGGTAACTAACTTTCACTTTCGCCCCCTTAAATGAATCCGTTTCTGTTTACTATTCTTATTGCTAACATTCCTCTATGATTACAAAGTTACATCTAGTCATATAATTTTAAATCTACATTTTATCTATGCTTCAATACGACTCTTTACATACATTCTCTTTTGTTGTTTATTCCTGCAAATGACACAAATATACACAGAAAATTGTTAAACATTTCATTTAATAATAATAATTATAATCGTATTAATAATTAGTAGTTCTGAAAATTATCTATTCAGATGTACACATGTATGTCAAATACTACCTAACAATGTGGTATTAGATTGATACAAATATTTGTTTTTTGAACCGGTAGTTATTTAAGAATATTAAGGAAACACTAATTAAACAACTTTTCTACCTAATCATGAACATACAATTTAATGCTTACATCTTAACAATAGGCTAATGTATCTACTTCATTCAGTTATATACTCTTCAAATTTAAGATTGCTACTAACGTTCTTTTCTATAAAATTTTTTTTTTTTTTTTACTCTTAACAAACACTTCACTACAACCTTAAACTAAATATTTTGTAAGAATATACATATTTAATGTGTCATACTAGTAAACTTCATAAATGTTATACCACAAACAAAATTTTGGACATTTTAGTATAATCTATACATTTACCTTAACAAATAACTGCCAACTTTTTACTAAAATTTGTTAACAGGATTTTACTACAAACTTTACAAATTTTATTATATAACATCTCATTTCTAAGACAATTGTTACCTCAAATTTCCATTTAACATCATATAGTTAGTAATATTTATCATAATACAAGACACATACTTTAGTTTGCTAAAAAAAAAACTTCACTAATTGTTATTTCAGTGTTGTAAAATTTTACATCTAATTTTACACAATTCAACTGTCAATTACAAGTTATTTTAGACTTCAATTAAGTTTTCTGCTAAGTGTTCTGAACGATAAACCTTTTAAAATTACACATCACTATTCTTTTTTATTATTTTTTTTTTTTTAACGATTTACCTCTCAGGCGTCTAGACAAAATCGCATATTCCCGTCCCTTTTTATAGCATTTCCCAAATTGGATGTAGGGGCTCTGGGTCCTTAATTATCCCATTTTCAAGCATTCCCTAATCGCAGCTAATTCAGCCTTCAGGAACATACTGGGTGAGGAAAACCCCTTTTTGCAGGTTCATCACGATGTCATTTCCCTGTAGGTGATATTCGTAATACTTCGTATTGATTAATTCCTGGGAATGTATAAATCCCATTGGTTTATCCATTCATGACACACTTTCGTACTTATTAATTCGTAATATCTATTTATTTGATAATTAATTTCCTTCTCATCTTTCTTATAAATCTTCTTATAATTTTCATTCGTTATTAACTTCATTCATGAAAATTCCGTACTTTCACGGCAATGTTTTTATTTTATTCATATTATATTCATTTTCTTCGGTTAATGTATGTTTACACAACCAATCTTAGCTAAGGTATTTTACCCAATATTATCTAACTTAATTATTAAATTTTCGGACGTTCTTAAGATTGTTTTCCTTAATCCGTTACATTTTTACTTTTAATTTTCTATTTGTGGAGACATAGTTGTACGTTCTGTTACGTCAGTGCCGTTACCACACATTTTGTTGGTAATTAGTAAGGGTATTGACTTCGTGGGTTTCGTTTCACACTTACCCTGCAGTCGGCCGTTGACACCTAAAGAATTTTTGACCTGTCTCTCTCTCTCTCTGTTTATGAGGGTGTGTTGATGCCATATTTTTCGACAACTTCCCTCAGGCACATTACCATTACTTATGTACGCTCGGGGTTTTTTTTCTCGTTTCTTCGTAAGTTTCTTAATAGCGCGTTCACTGACTGTTTGTGACTCGTTTTTTTTTTCTCTAGCTTTCCTTCCCGCGTACTTACGTAATAATGTTTCGAAGTTTTCGAGACTTCTAAGAAATCTCATCTCCATCGCTTGAAATCTTCCTTTCGTTCTCGTACCAATCTTTACAATATTCTTGAATGGTCCAGCATCTTTCATCTTTTTTGTCTTTCGTGCTAACGCAGTTCGCCCTTGATACTCATCAGAACGGTTTTTCATCTTCTTACTCTCAGGTTCGGTTTCAAAATTTTTACGTACTTCCCCAGTCCTACTTCTAATTTTTCTATCAGTACTGGTAATATTAACTGTAGTACTCAAATTTTTCTTTTTTGTAATTGTGTTTGGTAAGTTGTCAACAAACACAGTATAAGTGTCTTTATCACCTTCATGTCTACCATTATTAATTGTAGATCTATTTTTTGATCTTGAGACATGATGTGCAGACAATGTTTTAGTTGTTGAAGATTGATACTCGGTGTCAATTTGATCCATAGTATCTCCACCTAATTTGTTTTCTTCCATTTTTTCTGATTGTATCTGTAAATCAGCGTTTACTTGGTGGATTTGACCTTGTAGATCCCCTTTAATTAATTCTTCTATTTTGTCATCTAAGCTTTTTGTGATTCTTTCTTCGGTCCTCCTGTGCATTTCTTCATTATACTTTCTCAATTCTTCAGTCAGCCTTCTCAATTCTTCATTCTGTTGCTTTCTTGTTTCTTCAGTCAGCCTTCTCAATTCTTCATTCTGTTGCTTTCTCAATTCTTCATTCTGATTTCTTATTAATTCTATCAACATATTCAGATTAATTTCTGGCTGCATAGACTCATGTCCCCGGGCCCTGCTTCCAATAATTTCTTCGCCACTGGTAGCATTGTCTATTGCGCTATTCTCTGATTGCTCCACCCCCATCTGATTATTTACATCATTTGTTGCCATTTTTGCCCGCCTTCGCGTTATCATTCAGGCACTTAGCGACTTATTACTATATTATCTTAATCTACTTACTTCTAGACAAATTTATAACCACACTGTCTGTCACTGCCCTAGCCTAATAACAGTTATTTGTCTATCAAGCCGTGCGGTGCGGCGCCAAATGTAACACTTTTTTTAACAATTACTGTTATATTTTCTATTTAATGTCCCGCGTGTGGACGCCAAATATATTAATAATACTGCGCTTAGCCTTCTGAAGCGCTAAATATAAAGATATTTTATGCTGCTTATTTTATTAGCATAAGTTGATTGACATATTTAATTTATTTGCATTTATTTTAATTATTTATGTCTCGCATGTTTTGTGGTGCCAAATATAACGATTTGAATTATACCACAAAGTTGCAGCGTCAAATAACTTTAACTTAGATTGCCCGACGTCGTGTGCGTCTTATATAATAATACAACTACTGTTTTGATATATCTCAGGGTAAAATTCAATAAAATGTATTCTTCATTACTCTCTATTAATTAATTTATTAACTAAACATCATTATATCATATTTCCTGTTACACTTAATTCTTGCTATAAATATTAATAAATAGATACACTTAACAAATAGCACATTTAACAAAGTTAATACTTCTTCAATCTTTACGAATTTACTTATTACTATAATTCATTGTTTTTTTTATTAGTTTATAATTGATCAACTTAAGTTTAGTACAAAATTTATATATAAACGGATTCATTTAAATCAAACGATTGTGAAATCTGATATAGCTATTTTATGAATATTAGATTCTCTACGATTTCTCTAATGGTTCAATATGACCTTACTTAAGATCAAGTCTCTAAATTATTACTTTAAATTAATTTCTTTCGTGAGTTCTTTTAGTGAACAGACAGTGGGTGTAACATTTAATTAGTACATATAAAATTTACTTGAGGTTCGATTATCCAATTCTTATAGAGGTCACCAGTGTAGAAAGCGATGCTCCTTAATCAGCATTGGAGTTTTTTGAAGATAAGTCATCTGATGGATCTCGAGTGGCATGCTTAAACTTCACAGTTGCACTTCACTTATACGCGTATATAGCACTTTTCACAACGCGTGTTCGGATCGGCTTTATTTCGAGTCTAAATTATTATTGCGATAGCTTCAGTTATTCACTGACATTTTGTAACGGTGTCATTAAATCTACTCGTGATATTGTTACAGACGTATATTACACTCGGTTTATGTTGTTAACCGATACACTTGTCGGTAAATTACTGATATTTGTTCATGACTAATTATTGTACAACATTCTTAGCATTTGAGTACCGCCGTTATATCGCGTATCACTACCGTTTACTATTATATGATCGCAAACTCGAACGCTAGGTTCGCAAATGTCATACAGTTCATATCATAGCGATATTTTTCTAAGTCGTTTTACGAACTCCGTAACACTTTCGTTCCGTCTCTTACTTCTGATACGCTCGAAAATTTAATAAAGACTCCTCTTTCGCGTCTCTGTCGCTTGCCTATATCAAACATGAGGATTTTCCCCACTAGACTTCTGGTTTTCGGCAATGCCGTTTCCTAATTGGTTCCTTTCTGTACAACCTACTCCAGAAACCACCTACTTTTTCCAAAGTAAGTTCTGATAGGCCTACCGCTTTCCCCCAAACTCCTCTCCTGGATACTTTACCCTTCGGTCAACGGCATTTCCCAATACTCTAGTAATAAATCTAGTTGTCGTATTTCTTATTCTTCACAAAGGACAACCCTTCGATTTCTCTTCCAACATCTGCCTGTCCAATTAGTTGCGCCTATGGTATTATCTTTTATTGTATAGAGGCCTGGCCAACTCTCTTCGTAAGTATTTCCTTTTTTTGTCTGGTTCTCAACAAAACCCATCCTTTTAGTTCCTTCGTTCCTCGGGTACGATTTCTTTCCTGGTATCTGAGTATTGTTTAGGCGTATCCTCTGTTTACGCGTCTCAGTCAAGGAACGCCCTTCATTGTCTTCTGTCTGTTGTTGTCGTGTCGTGTAACCTTCCATCCTTTGTCCGGACGAAACATTTCTCATTTGATGAGTTTATTCACTCCCTCGTGCCTTTCATCGGATTGTAAACTATTAACCACTAGCGTCATTTCCAGAGATACCCATCACAATAACCTTGTCCATCTAACATGTGGCCACTCGTTACACTAGATTTATGGCGTGTCAATTAGGCTTGCATAGGCGAAAGCGGATGCCTTCACCTTTTTTTTTGTTCGCCACCCCTACAACTAACTCATACATCACTTGCCACAACGACCAAATGACATTTAACTTAACTAAAAGAAAATTTATTTGATTCTATATATATTTATATTTTTTATTTTATTTATTTATTTTTTTGAAATTAGGCATTATAACGTTTATTGCTATTCGGGTGGCTGCTATTACCGAGTGGACCGATACTAAGTCTTGGCGTCATGTTCATGGTGTTTCTAACCCCGCTGATTTGGCCTCTAGAGGTACTTCACTCTCCAGCCTCCAGTCGTCGACATTGTGGTGGTCAGGGCCAGATTGGCTAAAGCTTGATGCTCTGCACTGGCCCCCCTATTAATTATCGCCCGAATCACGACGTGCAAGATGTTGCCTTGGAGACCAAGGTCTCTTCGTTTCTCACTCAGGAGCCCCGGGTGGAATTGTTCGATCTCTTGTCCTCGTGGCCCTTAGTGGTGGGGGTTACCTCAGTTATCTTAAGGTGGGCTATGCCTTCGCGGATTGAAGCTTCCACAGCCGTGGGTTGGAAGAGGTTGGCTGTTAAGTATATTTTACGCTACATTCAGCGCAGCGTGTTTGGACAGGAGCTCGCGGCTCTTCGTTTAGGTAAGCGGCTCCCGGTCCGCATTCAGCGCCTGGCCCCGTTTATAGATGATTTTGGCCTCATTCGAGTACGCGGTCGCTTGACCAACTCTACGGTAACTAGAAATCGTTTTCCGGTTTTACTGCCCAAGCATCACCACCTAGTAGGGTTGCTAATTCATCACAACCATGTGTGGTTAGGTCATGCTGGGCCCTTGCAAGTTCAATTTCAGGTTGCTCAAAATTATTAGATTTTGTCCGCACGTCAGGTCATAAGAACCATAATTTGGAAATGTCTTCCTTGTTTCAGGGCGCGTCCTCGCCCCACCAACCCGTTAATGGGGGATCTGCCAACTCCTAGGGTTAATCCGGCACCTCCATTTTATTCTTCCGGCATGGATTGTGCTGGCCCCTTTTTGGTACGGGCTTACGCTGTTCGGAAGGCACCTATAGTCAAAGCTTATCTATGCATCTTCATCTGCTTAGCCACTAAAGTAGTTCATTTTGAAGTAGCTATGGATCTTTCAACGCCACAGTTTATTGATGTGTTGAGGCTGTTTATTAGTCGGCGTGGTGGTCCCATTCCGACCTTCCCCCTACTGAATACAACAATAACAACTCATCATCACTATCACTATCACTTGAATCGGTTTCTGTCCAGGGCATAACACTTCTGTTAAAACCAGGCTCACACCACGGCACTGTAAACGCCATCACTAACCAAATTAAAGTGAATTCAAATACAAACAGCTGTTGGCAGTGAGGTAGAGGGGGAAAATACGTCTTCCACGTAGCTATTTCTGTTTGAACGGGGCACGAAAGACGTAGCCGAAGTATTAATACGCCGAATACGTATTAATACCTCGGCTACGTTCTGTGTGAAGAGGCCTAAGGTTACCGGTCGGGCTTCACACGAGCGGCGGTAGAGCACCGTCAACACAACGTTGCTATCCCCTCCACACCTCGAATCCAGGGACATCAAGTCCGCTCCCGTCAGTGGAGTTAGAAGTGTATCAATAGAAGAAGGTGGCTTTGTTTATATTGTTAATAGTTGCTTTACGAAAAAAATAGGCAATTTTGGGTACATCCATTGGTTAGTGCTAGGCGTTCATATCCCTATTCACTGATTTGTCTAACGATGAAAACAAATTTTTCAATTATTTTCGGATGAGTAGAAGATCATTTGATGAACTCTCCAGCAGAATTGGAGACACGATACGTTGCGAAGACACGAACATGAGACTTGCTGTCAATCGGGTGGAAATGTGTACTGAGGTAAGTACAATTTCACATTGTTGCTTCTTCCGTTTCTTCTTCTGCTGGACAGAACCGGGAAGCACAGTCACACTGACGTTAGTTTACGCAACGAAAACTGATAAAGATTCACAATATCTCCTGTTCCGGGGTCTTCCTATATTTCGCCTTCCCAAACCCCTGCACGTCGTATGCCTACATTGGTATTTCTGTGTGAACGTACTCAATACGTGGCCCTTGTGCCGTGTTTCTGTTTCTGTCATTGGCTGTCTTACCATATTTCTGTCTCATATCGTCGTCTCTTTAGTATCGTTCAACCTTTCAATGGTATTTATAACGATTCCGTGAGTTTAAAATCTCCTTTTCTAGGAATTATGATTAAATGGGGACCGCAGTCCTCATATGGAACTCCACCTGCGTTTCCCGCACCGCCTTGTCTTCCACAGTTCACCGAGTGTCATTTAATGTCTGCTCGTCTTAGTTAAACTATACTCGAGCCGTTCAGTAAGCGACTCTGACCTTTCACTGCGACGTTGCCAACTGTACACGACAAGCTTTACATTTACGGAGTGCGCTGCACGGTGCCAAACTGACCACGTGTTCGTCTGGGTAAGAACTTGGCAACACAGTACAGTTACAGGCCATTGCTACGGTGACGTGAACGAATTCCTGTAACGTGATTGGCGGAGATTCTTACACATGCTTTTACTCCCACCACATTTGTCAAAAGTCAGAGTCGCTTACCCAACGGCTTAAATCTGCCTATGTCTTTCACGTATGTTACATCACACCTCAGATAATTAAGTATAGCCTACTATCTATTCTAACAGTCGATCATTAATTATTGAACAAACAAAGCGAGTTCTCAGTTTTACCTTGACCGTTTGCCATTTGCCCGTCTGTCTGTTTGTTTGTCTACTTGGGGTACACTGACCCTTGTTGTTTTTTAGATTAATCACTTTAAACTTTGAGAGGGGGCAGGAAACCAAAAATATAAGGGGTCAAACTGAGAAAACCCCCGAAAATCCACATGTATTTATATACATATATCTTATAGCTTGTATTTAAGTTCCTTTCAATTTAATTGTGATGGCTAAAAAAAATTATGATTTTTTGTCATTGATTGGAAACCACCATAACAACTATAATTTTTGTATGAGTTTCATTAATTTTTATCAGTTCTTTTTATGCAGGATTTTTTTGTTAAACTCTAGTAATACTCTCTCCGTACATGTGATATCAGAAATTATTAGAGAGCTTTAGAGTTCTGCTTGCTTTGTTTTGAATTTTTTTTTTGAGATGGAAACCACTACATTTTGTCAGTTTCTAGGTTATTATATTCTATTGTTTTGTGCATTATTTTTGTAATAGTCATTATTAAACTATTAAAGGAATTTAAAAAAAACCGAAGAACATAGGGAAAAATGCTTGTCTGTAGCAACTGGTATTTATGTTTATATTTATAATTAATTGTGTTTTTCTTAAAATTATGTTTTAAAATACAAACCCATTTTCTCAGAAACCGATGATGGACCGATTTGTTTCAAATTTTTACCAGAGTTTGGTGTAGCAGAAATTCATCTATTGATTAGAGAATGTTATAAAATACTAATTCAACAATGATTGAGAAATATTTTACAAATTTATAAAATGTCAAACTGGGTGTCGGGAAATTTTTTATTTTTAAATTTAAATGAAAATTACCTAAAAACTAATTCATTAATCGTTTCAAAAGATTTCAATAAATAACTTAAAAATGTTTTAAGTCATCACACACACACACACACACACACACACACACACACACACACACACACACACACACACACACACACACACACACACACACACACACACACACACACACACACACACACACAGATTAGAAAACGTGGCAAACGTAGACTTCCGGAAGATAGACATTACTGAATTACTTAAATTATTCTTTCTTCGTCAACTTTCTTCATGCAGAAATCCTGGTAGCTATAAATCGTCATACACAACATACACGTAGTTGGTTGCTATTATTATTTTTTAATCAGTGCCGGTTGTGATAGGCCTAAAACTTGGCCTATAAATTAATTCGAATTTTTTCTTCTACCAATTGTTCTTTTTAGTGCTAAAAATATTCTTTTTAGAGCCAAAATATTTTTTAGAGCATTTTCTATCATTCGCTGAGGGCCCCGGTTCAACGGGATCTGACTCACATTATACTTACACAGAATAAATAACAACACAAATAATCAAATTAAAAATAATAAAGACAAACAGATGAACACATAACTAAACGATCAAAACACAAATAGGTAGGTAGTAACTGCTGGACGTTGGTTCCGAAAGGAACATAGCTTCTAACTGAGCATTTTGCCGGTTTATACAGCGGCAATGTGGATGGACGAATGTGTTCCCCCCTCTCTGCAGTTTCTACAGTGACAACTACTATGAGGTCAATGACCGTACGCAGTAAAACGTTGCCGATGTCTGAGCCGGCAACACAAGACGGTGCAAGCGCCCAGCAGTTTGAAAGCAATGCTACGCTTTTCTTCAAGTTTACCTACTAATATTGTTCGGATTTCAAATTATTCAATAACTAAAGTATTTACTTATGATATAATTAATATTATTTTTTCTTATTTCTAGTACTGTTGCCGCCGGCAACAGCGGTTACATAGACGCCACGCTACTGTTTTAACTAAATCATAATTTTCTTTTACTTTCGTGGCAATGTTGTTAGTGTCAAAGTAGACCCTAAGCTCCCATGTACTAGAGTCTAGTGAGCAGAATAACGCGAAGCAAAGCTGTGTGGGTGTAAAGCTGTCAACAATATCGATTATATAGATGTCTCAAAGGTGAACTGGGAATGGTCCGCATCGAGACACGTAGGCTTCTCGTCTTTCTGTTATGAATTGATGTAGGCTTTCCACGTTCGTGTAACTTTTACAGGGCTGTCTATGTCTAATACGTTTTACAAATATTCATGACTGACATCAATACGTAAAGTTTTTTTTGCAAACATAGCTTATAAACTTTTTGAAAATCGTTCAGAATTTGCAAAGGAGTGTTAAGAGATATTAATTTTGCTAAGCTTTTTTAAAACGACGCCAAGATTCGGAGGTGGTATTTTAAATACAACTCCTCTTAACCTTCCCTCACATAAACTTTTAAAATTCTTTTTTTTTTTTAATTTTGACTTACATTTTTGCCAAAGGTGCCCCTAAAATTTTGGGTGCCCAAGGGTACCACACCCGTATTTGGGTTAAAATTCCCTTTATCCTGATAGCCAGGTTTGATTTTTAATATATTTTCAAGTTTTTTATTCCTTCTTTGAGCTCTAGTGCTCTAAAATTTTAAAATTTTAAACTGAACACTATATTCATATTTATGTTAAAATTTCCTGTTTTTTGATACTTTTCAAAGATTCCTGCAATTTTTCAAAATTTTAACTTCTTAAATTTTACCTATTCCGCCTCCCACCATATATGGAGGTTAATCTAAAAAAATGCTAGAGGACTGTGAGGTTAAAGGTTTAGCACGCTGCTTCCAGGTTTTATAAAACTCGGTTACTTGGTCAAAAGTTATCGTGAGATATACCACAGATTTACAGACAGACAAATGCAAAACGATCAAGTTGAAACTGAGAACTCGCTGCGATCGTTCAATCGTATTCAGAAATAAAAATTCAGAATTTGGAATGACAAATTAAAGGAATGCTAAAGATCACCATTCACGTTGTGAAGAAGGAACAAACGTATTGAAATAAACTGTTTGGCATTCGCAGATGACTTGACTGTACTCTCTGAACATCTGACGTCTGCAGTAACACAAGTTAATTTTTTAGAGGACATAGCCAGTGGAACAGGCTTAAGAATTTCTGCAGAAAAAACAAATTTCTCACGAACATTAAAAATGTGCCAAAATTCTTGCTAACATATATTAGTCGAATAGAAAGGGTTCGAAAATTTAAGTTCCTAGGGAAAATAATTCAAGAGAATGGTTTAGAAAAATCTGGTGTAGAAGAAAGGATTCAAAAAATGGAAAGAGCATATGGTATAACTAAAGATATTTACAATAAAAAGTGCACATCTTAAAATGCGAAAATAAGGCATTTACAGTACAGTAGTGAAGCCAGAATGCCTATATGCAAGTGAATGTCTAGCATTGAATTATAATTTAGACAAACTAGAAATATTGGAAAGACAAATTATTAGGAAAATATTAGGCCCATGAAAAACTTCAGAAGGTTGGAAATTAAGAAGTAATGGTGAAATATATCAGAGTATAGAAAATATAACAGAAACGATGAGAAAAAGAAGTCTATTATTTTTTGTACATTTATATAGAACGGACGACAATAAGTTAACAAAGCAGATCTTCAAATATCTGTGGGGGAAGAAGTCAACATCAAGTTGGATTAAAGTCCAAAAGAATTTAGAAAAAAATAATATACGTAAACGCAGAAGAAGCAATTGAAAGAGAAGTTTTTCGGACAAATGTGTTAAAAATGGAGGGAATGCAGGGTAGGAGAGAGAAAAACGTAGGTTCAAAGTGGACTGAAGACAGGGAGAAGAGACACAATGAAAAGATGAAAGAATATTGGAGAAAAAGAAAAAATGAATAAAGAATTGAAATTGGCATGTGGTCCTTAGATGGCCGATACAAAAATAAAAAATATCATACAAGTAACTGTTATAAATTTCATGCACACAAACCAATTTGGAAACAATCACACCAACAAATTCTTATTCACAGCGTAATCAATAAAAAATTTTTAAATACTTGAGAGTGCTGATGTTTGCTGACAGTGGGCGAGACGTGGACGCTGATAAAAAAGGAACAGGACACACTAAGAAGGTTTGAAAGAAAGATCTTAAGGCGTATTTATGGCCAGGTTAAAGACGATAACTAATGGAGAATCAGACATGACTAGGAGGTATTGATCAAGAAGACAGTGTAAGATTCATAAAGGCTCAACGAATACAATGGTTAGGTCACCTATAGCAGATGGATGATGAAGAGTAAAAGACCCAGTTATGTTGTGGTACAGACTCGTATCCTTTTTTCCGTAGCTTCAACAAATTTTCTGTTTTCTCTGCTTCTTGTTTACGTTCTTCTTCCTGCCATTCCTCTGCTTCCGAAATCATGTTTTTTTACCACTCTTCCATTTCAAGCTTTTAGACGTTCGAGAGTTTCTTCTTTTTCCCGTCAGTGTTGTCTTCGTGTCATTCCTCTATCTGCAGAAAAATTGTGGTGGGAAAGATTCCGTCATGTATATAATATGATTGGTATCCATTTATCACATACATTAAACTCTTCTACAGTAATTGCCAAAGAAATTCTGAGGGCGCAGACACAGCACCAGAACATCAAGACACACTACGACATAACGTAAACAATATAATAGGAGTAAGACACCAGACAACAAGAACCACAACTCAGAAATACGCACAGCCATCAAACTGAGAGAAAAGGCACACAATCACAACATCACATTAGTAAAAGCAGACAAAGGCAACACGACTGTAATCATCTCCACAGACGACCTACACAACAGAGTACAAAACTTCATGGAACAAAACAACATCATAGAACTAAAACATGACCCCACCTACAGATACCAAAACACAGTAAAACAACTAATCAACAAAGCCAAACACATATCAGACAATCGGGAGACAAATCCGACCATCAGCCCCTACCCTCCAAGTGCTTCCCAAAATCCATAAAGAAGAAATTCCGATCCGCCACATTATTAATTAGCGCAATGCCCCTGCATACAAACTTGCAAAACATCTAGACAAAATTATCAGACAACACACACAACTAGACAACAATATTGCAGTAAAAAACAACACACATCTAGTAACAAAAATAAAAGATATACACATCCCCCATAATGCCACATTAGCCTCCTTTGACATTAAAAAGCTGTACCAAACATCCCCACCTCTGAAACAATCACCATTCTACAAAACAAACTCAAACAGAACAACACACCAGACGAATTTATCAATGAAATAACAGAAACTCTGAACATTATCACAAAACAAAACTACTTTACATATAACTATAAATTCTACACACAGATTGATGGGCTCACCCATATCCAGCATTCTAGCAGAAGTCTTCCTCCAACACTTAGAAAAAACAAAAATCCTCACAAACAATGACAGACACTAACATAAAATACTATATTGGCACAGATACGTTCATGACATTCTAATACTATACAAGGGAAACAAAAGACAATGTGAACAATTACTAACGCACATAAACAAAATACATAAAAACATAACCTTTACTACCGAATACGAACACAACAACAGCATAAACTTCTTAGACCTCTCCATCACAAAACTTGAACACAGGCACAAATTCAGTATATACAGAAAACCGACTACAACTGACACACTAATACACAACTCCTCCATTCACCCAATACAACACAAATTAGCTGCCTTCAGAACCATGATAAATAGACTTAATAACATCTCCCTAGATGGAAAAGACTACAAAGACGAACTAAACACGATAGAATATCTAGCAGAATCCAACGGATACGACAGAACAATAGTCAATAAACTCCTACACAAAACACAAAACAAACAACAGACAAAGACAGAAAACAACAAATTCATAACACTAACATACATCAACAAACAAACTGAAAAAATAGCCCACAAATTCAAAAAAGCAGGATACAAAATCGCTTACAAAACTACTAACAAAACAGAACACACACTATCAAAACACACACACAAAGCACAAAACAAATTCGATCTTCCTGGTGTTTACAAACTAAATTGATCAGATTGCAACAAATTCTACATAGGCCAGACCGGATGTAGCTTCAAACAAAGATACAGTGAACACACAAAGGCACTCCACTCCACTACAGAATCCACCTTTGCAAACCACCTCATTGAAGCAAACCACACATACAAAAACATCGACAATAACATGAACATTCTACACGTACACACAAAAGGCCGAAAGCTAGAGACTCTAGAACAATTGGAAATATACAAACACACGAAAACAAATAAAAATGACATCCTAAACGAACAGACGCAATTCAAATCACACGCATTATTCGAACATATCACACCTCACACACACAACATCGATCTTTCGAAAATCGATTTTGTCGCCAACAACAAGACGAACAGTGCTACCAGCGGTAACCTCTGAAGAAGCTTTTTAAAAGTGAAAACCGGTTCAGGTTGTAAGGTAAAGCTTTTACGTTTTTACCCATAAAATGTTTTGTGTTCCGAGTCGTAGTGAAATAATTATGAACTTTATCATTAATACATGGCAATCGTGCGAGCAGTTCACTTCCATCCCCCACCCTACGGTGGCGTAAAAGAGTATTTTCGATTCTACGATGCAGGTAATATCTTTCTCATTCATCCTTGTTTCCTACAGAAACCTGATTGCGCCGGTCAAACTTACTTTGTGAAGCTTAAGAAATTATATATGTATATATAAATCGGTTCACAACGTTAACCTACGTCTTCCGATCCCTAGTCTCCATTGGTCTCGATCTAACCAAGATTCTTCTTCCAAATCCCGGTCTCTCATTTCCCGGTTGATGCCTTCTCTCCATCTCAACATAGTTCTTCCTCTTCGCCTACGACTATATGTCCATCTCAAAATTTGCTTGGGGAGTCGATTATCCGGCATTCTTTGCACATGCCCAAACCATCTTAGCTGTTTTGTTTTTATGTCGTCGACAATAGAGCACTATTATCTCCCCGATTCTGACGTTTCTTACTTTTTCCAGTTTTGACCTCCTTGTCGCTCTTCGCCAATAATCCATTTCAGTAGCTTCCAACAACTTTTCTGTTCTTTGTGTTATTGACCATATTTTACACCCGTATGACGTAATTGGTTTCACAATTGTATTGTATATACGATGTTTATTTTGTTTTAATATTTGTTGGTCCCACAATATGTTGTTCAGCAATGCTATTGATTTTCTTCCCAAGTTATTTCTTTCTCTTATCGCTTTATCTAGACTACCAGCTTGTGTAACTGTTGTTCCTAGATATTTATAGCTACTGGAATTTATTATTTCTTGTTAGCCTTCTAAAATTAAATTCTTCTGTTCCCCACCAAGGCACATATACTCCGTTTTCTTTGTGTTTACTTCACGGCCCCATAGCTTATATTTCTCTATAAGTTTTCGTGTCATGTATTCCATGTCGTGATAGTCCTGCGCTACCACTACTTGGTCATCAGCGAAACACAGTATGTACAATTAGAGGTATCCCCATAAAAAGCGTCTTTAAAAACGTCGTTAAAAAGTATATTTTAAAAAGCGTCGGTGAGAGACAACATCCCTGCTTCAGGCTCTTACTAACATTAAATCCTTTTGAGACTTTACTTCCAATTTTTACGTGCGCTTTCAATCCGTTATACAAAGTCTTAACCGCTTCGATTAAAGTGGAGGCGATGTTTGTTCGTTGAAGTGCCAGCCAAAGTTTGGTGTGCGGAATACTATCATACGCTTTCTTAAGGTCAACAACAACAACATATAGACATATAGGCTTAAGAAATTCTTAAAGAAAAAAAGGTGAGCCTGAATCCTCTCCTCAGGGGACAACGGCGATGACCAAACAGATGAATGGTACGGGAAATATTACTGCATTTATCTTTTGGGAGCAAAACATAGTGTGCGGTAAGTACTTAACATACATAGCTAACAGTTGGATATTGTTACGACATCACAGAACAATCTTCGTGTTTCTCGAACGATCCAGTGGAATACGGCTAAATGTTGTGGCGTACTTGATTTCAACATGCGCTCGCGAGACTTTTCTGGAAGCCGCCAGCCGCGCGGTCTGTGTCAAGGCCGCAACTAATTACGTCGTAGTGCAGAGCTAACGCGCAGTATGGAATAATCTAGTATTTAGGGGGTTATAAATACCAGTACTCAACGACGTTCAGTTTCAGTTATAGTTGCAATATATTTCAGTGCGGGGCGAGTTTATTATTGGGCGATTACAAGTGATTACTCGGTGCGTTCAAGTGGTTATTGTGGCGAAGTGTTGTGTGTTATAATCGGGCGGTATAATTGTAATACAATTGTGTTTTATATTAGTTGACATTTTATTGCGTGTGAACAATTTTTATTTGATTTGTTGTAAGAGACTGTGTTGTTAATTACGAACTGTTTAACTATGAAAATTAAAGCTGGTGATTAGTGACTTAATGGGTGCCTCTTGTGTTTTGTTTTCCACTGTACCTACGACGATCGAGTAGACATTTGAATATGTCCAGCCGTAGTCTCCTTACAAACGATCACAGATTGCCCACACTAACTCTTGTTGTAACGAAATAAAATCCCGTATTGTAAGTCCAAAACGGGTACTATTACTCCTACGAAAAGTCGCTCAAATCCAGGACGGCTAGGATCTACCAAACAACTGAAGCTAACCGTTTATAGAAATCTTACTTGACCGATGATGGTGACATACGCATGCGAGGCATGCAATAATGCAGACGGACAACGGCTTGGAAGATTTGAACGTAAAATGTGGCGAATCGGCTTCTGCATCTTCCTGCATTGTAGTTTTCCTTCCGATTTCTCTTTTCCTTCTATGTATGGCCTGTCGCACCGCAGCGAGGAGAGCGACAGGAATAACTCCGGCAATAACTTGAACGGTCTTATTTCGGAGACCGTACGGTATGCAGACGCTACTGTTAGCTCACAGTAATAATAATAATAATAATAATAATAATAATAATAATAATAATAATAATAATAATAATAATACCTCCTCAAGGGACAACACCTTACCGTAGCACTGTCAGTGCGAGCGAGGAGGTTTGCGTGCTCTGATGCGGTTGAGAGCTATACCGGCGCTAGCGTAGCTCCCTTCCGGACAGGTCTCAACTGAGGAGCCAAATGACCATAACCCATAACGACCCATCTGTCTACCCAAGGTCCCTACATATCCTTACCTATTCTCACTAATCGTTTCATCGTCATTTGAGACGTGACTGGAACTCCGGAGGTCGGCGTAGACCAACTCGTCTAGGAGAGAAAACCCTACATAAATGCTGCGAGATCGGAAGCAGTGAGATGGCAGCCCCATCACCGACCTTTCTCTGCACAGTGCTCGCAACGCGGTCGGGACAGATTTTGCTTACTGGCACACTCAATAGAAACAGCCGGATGGAAAAAGATGGTCGTATCGGATCGTAAGATCCATAGCCTGAAGAAGAAGAAGAAGAAGCCTAAATCCGGGTATTTGATATTTTTTAACAGCTTACCATTCGCTCGAGTCTCACCAGAGGATTAGACATATTAAAACGTAATTTTTTACATTACGTGAGGTGAAGTACGCAAAATTTACGTAATTTGTCTCCTAACCTAACAACACCACAACCACAGAAACACAGTTCATTTACTACAGAACATGAAACTAAACAACAAACAAAGGGCGAAACAAATAGGCTAAGTGACAACCTTAATAAACAGTAGCGACTGTTGTGTGTCTTAACTAACTTGTATTCTACAAGACACTATCATACTGTAAAATTTCCAGCCTTACTATAAAGGAGACTGACGTAGAGAATAATTGTCATGTCAGAATTTTCTTTGCTCCATCACTTCCTAGGAAAAATGTCTTTCATAGTAAAGGCAGCTGTCATTGAAGTACGTGCAGAGTGGGTTCCTCTCCTCCATTCTTACACGCTGTTCTATCTTACTGCCCTCCTCCCTTCACTTCAATTTCAACGACACGTTGTATTACAGCCAGCCCAAGAACATCAGACTATAACTGCTTGCAACCCATCTTGTCAATTCATGTTTTTAAAACCGCTAGTTGTACGTTTAGTATGAGAATAACTAAACAATGAGTTAAGTGAATAATTAAAAAAACCTTTACATTCCTGGAAAATGTTATGATTGGTGACTCTACAGTTGGCACGTTGTTATTTGATGATGACCAGGCTGTCCTGTAAAACTCGGAATGGCTTGAAGATGACTGTATACTCATTACATAGAGTCTGCGAGGATTTCGGACTTCATATTTCCACATTGAAGACTATGAAGGCTTTTCATGGAGCTGATGCAGCGATAGAAAATATCGGTATGAAGAACAATACATGACTTCCATGTTCTAATATCGGTATGAAGAACAATACATGACTTCCATGTTCTAATATCGGTATGAAGAACAATACATGACTTCCATGTTCTAATATCGGTATGAAGAACAGTACATGACTTCCATGTTCTAATATCGGTATGAAGAACAATACATGACTTCCATGTTCTAATATCGGTATGAAGAACAATACATGACTTCCATGTTCTAATATCGGTATGAAGAACAATACATGACTTCCATGTTCTAATATCGGTATGAAGAACAATACATGACTTCCATGTTCTAATATCGGTATGAAGAACAATACATGACTTCCATGTTCTAACATTTATATTTAAAATCATTTTCGAAATGTAATATTTCCGTAGAAACTACTTCTTTCTTCAGCCTTAACCACAGTACTGTGGTCACTAACGTATACCACCTCACGTTAGCGCACTCGATTTTCACTTATGACGGCAGTCGATAGCACTGCCGAAACGTCTGGTTTTGTAGAAAACATTGGACGACGCCCATACAGCCCGGGAAGGAATTTTAACAACAAACTACTTCTTTGTTGTCGATTACTTAGTACAAATGACATATAAATATAAATTATCCCCTCCCCCTTCAACTATAATATTTATTTATACAAAATTACCCCCACCCCTTCAACTAGCCTCTTCATTTATAGATATTTCATCTACGTTTCTACAGTGGATTATTATGACCTTCTTTTCAGGATACTTTATTTATCAAAATTAAGTACTTTACACTTGTTAAAACATAAAACGTTGCTGGTAAACTAGCCTTTCCCCGTAACCGTTCTTCACCAAAATCAACAGGCCTTGCGTCCTCTACAGCTCAGGGACATATGGAAAAAATTATTTCATTCTGTGTGAATTGACGGCAGTTATCGTCTGTCATAAAAAAATTACTCTTGTTAAAACATAAAATGTTGTTGGTAAACTACCCCTTCCCCTTAACCGATCTTCACCAAAATCAACAAACCTTGAGTCCTCTAAAATACAGCACATATGCAAAACATTATTTGATTGTATTTGAATTTGCGGCAGTTATCGTTCGTCATAGAAAAAAATTACTCTTGTTAAAACATAAAACGTTTCAGGTAAACTACTCCTTCCTTTTAACCGATCTTCATCAAAATCAATAGACCTTGAGTCATCTACACTTCAGGAAGATATGCAAAAAACTATTTGATTCTGTTTGAATTTGCGGCTGTTATCGTTTGCCATAGTAAAAATTCTACACACAGACACTTTTCGAAAAATGACTTTTTTTCATGTTTTGATGGTAGTACAATCGGAATCTGCAGTTATCGCGAGCACGATTTTTTTCGCCATGACCATAATTTCATTTTACTTATGGAACATGGAAGTAATAAAAATTGGTCACACGCAGTAAAAATGTCCATAGAAATGGACATAGAAAAAATGTTACACATAGACACACAGACACATAGACAGACAGGCAGACACACACACACACACACACACACACACACACACACACACACACACACACACACACACACACACACACACACACACACACACACATTTTTCGAAAAATGACTTTTCTTCATGTTTTGTGGGTAGTACAATCAAAATCAGCCCTTATCTCGAACACGATTTTTTTCGTCATCACCATACTTCCATTTCCTTATGGAACATGGAAGTAAAAATTGACGTAGACGGTAGTGTTCTGGAGCATGTCAGCAATTCTAAATATCTGGGCTAAAATGTGTCTTATGTTACAAACAACGAGTTGTGAATACTCTGCACAAGTTTAACCATACGCGTGGGACCATCAGGAGAACTCTAAAAACCAACGAATAAAAAACACGCTTGCAGTTGTACAAGATGATGGCCCTCTATGGGTCACAGGGTCGTGAGACTTCAAAGTGGTCGTATTCAAGTGGCCGAAGTGAGATTTCTTAGGCACGTGGCAGAATACACTCTCCACGAACGTAGAAGAATTTAAGATATATGGCAGACACTGCATACCAATTGGAGATCATCATCATCATCTATCTGTCCAGGATTAGGCAGGTTGCCTGTTCTGGCTTCACCATCTCCGTCTCGGTCTGCCAACATTTCTTCTTCCGGTTGGCTTATAATTCAGGATTTTCCTTGGAATTCTTTCTGGAGACATGCGCATAACATGCTCTTTCCATCTTTTTTTATAGGTTTTCGCTAGTTCCGTTACTGGTTGAACTTTTAATTCCTGTCTTATAACGTATACCTTTAATGCCAGTCCTAGTCCGAGGCATCGTGTGAAGCATAGGAGTATGTAAAATTTTACATTGACTGGTTACCAGCCATCCGCAT
Organism: Magicicada septendecula; assembly: GCA_034769895.1. NCBI lineage: Eukaryota > Metazoa > Arthropoda > Insecta > Hemiptera > Cicadidae > Magicicada > Magicicada septendecula. Next base: position 489,030,688 of record CM068370.1, on the reverse strand, counting down.
AACTCCCACACCGGGAGGACCAGGAACTTTTCTGTCAGGGTTACCATACCTTAGCCGTTATGTTCCAGTTTTGAGGCGCCGGAAACTCGCCTTTCACTCTCTCTCGTTTGCTACATAACGCATACCTACTGTAGGCCATGCATTGCCCGGAGGCCACGCGACATACAAGTATGTCTTCTTGGAGGTGAGAATAGGATTTATTGGTAGAGCTGTTAAACAGTGAGCTTTCTCAGTGTTTTAGTATTATGTAGATAACGGCAATCGACACAATCTCCAAGACTCTTTACTAACATTTGACCCTCCCCCCCAACTCGACATATCGGTTGGAACATCGTAACCGGATGGATGGCTGCCGTCGCATCTCCTTAAACAACTACTGAATTATAACCCGAAGGGACGTCCGAAGAAGCGCCTCAAAGTAGTCGAATAGTTTCCGGTTAGATCTCATATACGATTATCATTTTTAAAGGTTTGACGTGTCGATTAGAAGGTTAGTTAGTGTGTGAGCCAGTGATAATGTCGCGGAATTAAACCGGCTTTAATTAATTTGTTATTAAAGTATGTTTAATTAACAGCGATCTGTGGAATGCATCTGTGGGACGATTCACAGGCACCTGAAAAATAAAACACGGAAGGATACCCGAATGAAATTCTACAAAACTGTGGCTGTCCCTACATTTCTGTATGCTAGTGAGACATGGGCTCTTGGTGAAAGGGACGCGCAGAGGATTCAGTCAGCCGAAATAAAATTTCCAAGAGGAACGCAAAGTCGTTCTCTCTTGGATCGGAGAAGGAACGAAGATATTAGACGCGATTTAAACATTGTATAATTGCACCAGAAGATTGAAGTCCACAGAAGGAGACGGTGTGAACACTTGGAAGAGACCGAGGAGCAGATGGGGTCCGGAACAGGTCTAAGGCCTAGTCCTTGGAGTGGTGATGATGATGATGATGATGATGGTGAATCATAGCAATCTGATCCATCTGTATTTACAAATGTGAAATTGTAAAAACGTCATATATTAAATTTAAGTTGCCATGCAATCGTAACAAATTTTGTTTAAATTCACAGATTAACGAATGCGAAGGTAAACAAAAGACAAGACCAGTACAAAGTTAATCTAGCAGTTACTGAAGGACTGTTACATGTAGCTAGGACCGACTGTATTGATAGCCGTTTCATGTCGATTATAAAATAATTGTGTACAAAGCATGAAGAGTAATCTGGAATATCAGTTGAATGATTTTCGGAACAGTCGGAGCTGCTTGATTTGAAAACATCAGCGGAAGAAGAAAAAGAAATGTTATTTGAAAATTTTCCCGCTCAGTTTCTTTAACAAGTTTCATCTCGTGGTTGGAATAAGAAGAAGAAACGCTACAGAAATTTTAATATTCACTACGAAATTCTTCTTATTTTGAAATTATAAAGAATAACAGTGAAGTTTAAACTAATAGTTTCAGTTTTTATTTTAAACTTTAGAATTAGCTTTTTGTTTCTCCGTTTGCTGCACAACGTTGGCGCCCTCATTAACGTTTATTGGTCGCTCTATGTTGCCCCATTCAGGTTTTCATTGCTTCCTTGTTGACTTAACATTGTTTCTACTCTGTTGTTTTGCAGCGTTCAAACGGCAAACAACACAGCACAGCACACCTTTCCACTACAAGCAATCTGCATACTTTCTTTGTTAATTTGTTTGAATTTTATATTAGTAAGAGGTACTATTTAACTAACTTAATTTTAGTTGAAACTGAATCTTGGTACAAAATCTACGAGAGGAATGTATGAGCAAATCGATGTCTTTGTTTGCAACTATTGCAGGAGGATTTGGTCACTTAGGCCGGCTGTACACTGGAGCGACATTTTGCTTCATGGCAGAACCGTTTTGGCGCATTGTGTTGCAAAGCGTCGCAGATGAATCTACTGCCATTATGAGCTATAACGCGCCACAAACTGGCCGCGACATTGTCTAGAGGCGTCGCGAGACACCTCGATACCAAAGACGAAGCTCCTTCAATTTTACGTCTCGCAACAGAACAGGTTGCGACGTTTTGAACTGCGCATGCGCCGGATCTAACCACACAAGGCGGAAAGATTATATTGTACTTACATAGTCCTACGTGAAAAGTGTGTGCACTGTCCTTTCGTTCTGATTCTAGCATATTTTCGTGTATTTATTAATATTATTAGCTGCTATTGAGTAAAAAATGGAAACAAGTGTGGATGTAGTTGAAATTGAAACAGATGTAAAATAATGCCTGCCACGAACCCACGAACCTCACGCTTTAACAGTCAAAAACGACAAAAAAGAAATTGTTTTGTCGTGAGCCAATATCTCAAGCCATTGCCGGCTCTAGTGGAAGGCCGGAATATTAAACGTGGCAACGTTGCGTCCTATAAGCATAGTATAATAAAATAGCTAAAGTAAACAATATATTATATTTTGATTTAATTTCAAAGCTTTACTAAAATCATGAGTAGGCCTTATTTATAGCTAAATTTAAATTCTCTGTGCGCACTTAATACTATACGTTTAAGTTGAAGAAATTAGTGAATTAGTGTTAGGCCTAGTGAATTAATTTTGTTTGAATTATTGAATCCGTAAATAATAATTATTCTTATTCTTAAATAATATAACAGTATTTTATACAATAAACTTTTAATTTGCAGAAAATTAGGAATTATCAAACTGCTGTTAATAGGCAATTTTGGAAAAAACATATAACATCTAAGAAGATTGAACTTAATCATAAGGTCAGAAAAATCTACTGGCTGATAGGCAGAAAATCACGGTTAAGTCTCGTCAACAAACTGTTGATCCATAAAGCATTTCTTAAACCGGTATGGACTTATGGTATTCAACTTTGTGGTACTGCTAGTACAAGTAATATTGAGATTATCCAGCGCTTTCAGTCCAAAACTTTAAGATCAATAGTCGACGCTCCATGGTTTGTCTCCAACAATTCAATACACCGCAACCTCAAAGTTCCAATCGTGAGAGAAGAAATCATGGGCCTCTGTAGGACTCACATCTCCAAATTAGAAAATCATCGGAACCACCTGGCAATTAATTTGTTGGATAACAGTGAAGATATTTATAGACTAAAAAGGCACAAACTATTAGACTTACCATTCAGGTTTAACTAATAATATATTTTCTGTATTGTAATCTATTATATCTATTCTGTTCTGTTCTGTATGTTTTTGTATTCACGTCATTATTAAGTGTTAATGTCAACCTGTATATGTGCCTTATGGGCCAAGTGTTTACCATTTGAACTTATTGTATCATGCCAGCAGGAAGTGGAAGTGATTTTTGTTCATTTGTTTACATGTTTTTATCATTTAGTTTTGTAATGTGTGTACCTCTTTAATCTATTATCAAAAACAAGAAGAGCTGACAATGGTCAGCGCTTCATAATCCTGTATGTGTGTTGTCAGCCAATTTGTTAAATGTTCGCTTAGTCGAACAGATTACAGATCTCAAAAAAAAAAAAATGACGCGATTTCATTATTGAAACACATAAATTATTTTGTATTTTTGTATGGGTGTTATGAGTAATTATGGCCGATTGTCTAGTCGGGCTTAAATATCATCTGGTTCCAATCTTGCCACGTTTAACATTCCGGCCTTCTACTAGAGCCGACCATGCTCAAGCCTCTCTCCACCGAAGCGAGGCTTTGCAAAACGATGCGTCAAAACGGTTCTGTCGCGAAACAAAACGTCGTTCCAGTATGCGGCCGGCCTTGCTACACGAACAACTCGCTTCGTTTGTTTTAAGCGAATTTTGGAAACCGTGTGATTTGCCGTAGGTATATGTTTTGTAGTGAATGTAAGTATCTTATCCAGAGAAAATCCGACTACTTTCTTAGTCTGATAACTTTATATCGCATTACAGACGTCACCTCAGGAATCTCATCGGTTAAACGGGCTGTACCCCTTCGTTGCTATTTCAGTTAAATTACAGAACGTTTGCTGTAAGCACTCGCTACTCGATTCGGCCGTTTGCGATATATTTCGAGATTTTTTCTATATTCACGTCCACGCAAAGTGCACATTCCCCGGTCGCGGCTACGGATCCGATGCCAATTATAACATTAAAACCCATTACAGCTGCTTCTCTGCACGCGTTCCATATCGCGACCACGTGCGCGGCTATTGAAAACCTCTCTTGTACAGTCGTGTGACGCCCGCACAGTCGGACAACACTTCATCATCGCCTTCACAAAACGGCACGGCTCCCTGTTCCGCCTACAAAGATCCTCCAGCCATCTCTTCCTGGGTCTACCCATACACCTGTGTCCTATAGGTTTGTATTTCCAGACTTGTTTGGCCAGTCTGAAATCTGACATTCTTTTTAAGTGTTTTTTCGTTTTAAGAACAAACGGTTTTTAATTAACGTAAGTTTACTGAAAGCTCTCTCGCCAGATGCAACAGACACTGGTGCCACTATCAGCAAACGAAGAGCCGTGGAGATTTGAGGAAAGATAGACTCCAATCCCTTTTTGAAAATCATGTTCAAAAGTTTTAGAGCTGAAGAAATATGACCACTTACACATAGGTTTGACTCTTTATGAACTTCGTAAAAAAGAGAAAGCTCAGCACTCAGTTAATCTTTTTTCAAGTCTGAAGGATAAGCTGATGCAAGTTCTTCAGCTTGTTCTTGTATCTCTTTGTCACTGAGAACATGTTCTTTTTTGGAATTTCCATTTTCTTCATTCGAACCGTGTTCTTGTTCTTTTGCAGTAGGTGGAGTCAATATCGGCGAAAAAAGCCTTGACATTCATTCTGCCAAGTCTTTCAGTTGCACCAAAATAATGTCTAAGGCCAGGTTGAAAGTTTGTACTGTAAGTCTTCCTTCAGGCGACTTGAAAGTGTGCTCCTTGTCCTCAACACGTATGTCATGAAAACTTGTTTTCTTCCGTAATCTGGATTCCTTTAGCTGTGGATTGATTTTCAACGTGTCTTGACAATTTTTCACTTTACAGTGTAAATCGATAAACGTACCAAAAATAACAGATAAACTATAAACAAGAGATATAGCTTCAAAACACACAGTACATTTTGCAACGAAACGAATTCGGGTCACTCTGTTGTTTTCAGCACGTGAAGACTTTGTTCTAGTTTGCTGTTCTTGCTGTTGGTTACAGAGTAACCTAGCGGGAATCAGCGCAAGCTATGCAGCCCCGTTGATCACAGTTTTTCTACTTGGGTGCACTGAACTAGCTTATTCACTAATTTCATTTTTGTTAGCTTTTAGATCGTCAATTGTTATTTTCAATCCCATTCCCATCCCTGATGGGATGCACTTAGGCATCGGGGGCCCCCATCGGGTCGGGCCCCAGGGCAAACTGCCCCGGTTGCTCCCCCCTCTCGGCGGCCTGACAATAATTATTAAAATAATCGCTTACTGGCGACGAATAAACAATGACACATGGGTTCGGCTTTGTCGTCCATTGAACTCTTTATGCTACTGAAGATGGCCGAGACGTGGTGAAGACTTATGAGATGTGGCCGAAAGTTATAGAAATTAATAATAATTTAAGCACTTGATCACGGCCAAGCGGCCTGGTTTAGTTGGAGTCTGCCGTGATAGTCTACGGAAAAGTTAAGTCAAAAACATAAGTTACTTTACGCACATCTACTGCACATACTCTATAGAGCTGAAATATAATTTATTGTACAGGCAAAGATGCAGTTTGCATTAAATATATTAGTGGTATGAACAGGGTCGGATTAGAAGCGCGTGGCGCCTTATGCTGCCATCAGACTGGTGCCCCCCCCCCGATTCTAAATTCAAACTTTTATCCATTATTTATACTGATAAATGGCTCACATAACGTCGAAAGTTAAAAATTATTTTATTATAGTCTCAAATTACAACAAATATTTAGCCAAATAGTGATTACAATGAGCATAGTAGTACTTAAGCTTAGTAAATACTAGTCGATCCATTTTTTCTTGTTTTTGACTTCTATAATTTCTTCTAAATCGAGCGACTAAAGTATGTCGCTTGCAGTATTCAGCCTTGCTAACGAACGTCATCTCTCCTCTCCCATACTTGAACTCAACTATATTGTTACGACGGTCTAACTGATCGTCGTACGGTACAGTGGAAAACAAAATACAAGACACCAATTAAGTCACTAATCACCAGTGGCGAAGTTACATGGAGGCAATTGACGCAATGCCTACCCTAAACATTCTGTAGAATAAAAATTATAAATACGTATGAACTACGTAACGTAAAGATTATACATTGTTACTGTGACTGTCGAATTTATTAAGCTGAAATGTGGTTTACTGAACGACCGCTAGATGGTGACAGGTGAGATTCGGCATAAAGCGAATGAGGCAACGTGAACTTGCCTCAGCGTTTTTTTTTATACATCGTATGTAAGCAATGTGCTGGAATGAAAAGGAAGTGCGGGGGAGGGGGATTGTCCTGTGCTGTGCACATAGAGCGTTGAGGCATGTCTCACTTCTATGGTGCAAACAGTTAAGTTAAAGCGCCCTGTGCTGTTTATAAGTGTACTTATTTTATGCGGTTATTAAAAGTGTGCCTGTTATTCCGCTGAACTAACAGATGATCAAGATTGTTTTTGAATTGTTTGTAACATTAAACATATACAGTATACAGAAACTAATCAAGTTTAAAAATTTGAAGTTCAATCAGATGTATTATTGTGTATGGCTTATACAAGGATTTTTCAATAGAAACACGTTTAGAGCTGTAAAGCATTTTTTATTCAACGATTTTAAAAGAAGTCTCCATTAACATTAAGATATGAGTCCCACTGTTGCACTAATCTGTAGATTCCCTGCTAGTAAAATTCTTACGGCTGTTTGCGGAACCATTCGCTAACAGCAAATTCTACCTCAGCGTCTGATTTGAACCACCGTCCTTTTAGTGATTCCTTACAAAAAATTTAAGGTAAGATTTTTGCCTACCCATTCATTAACTACTAGCTTCGCCACTGCTAATCACCAGCTTTAATGATCACAATTAAACAGTTTGTAATTAACGAGATAGTCTCTTACAACAAATCAAATAAAAATTGTTCACACGCAATAATAATGTCAACTAATAGAGTACCACACAATTATAAAACAGTAATACTTCGCCACAATACTTCAAACCGCACTGTGTAAATCGGGACTTAAACGCACTGTGTAATCGCCCGACAATAACTAACTTGACCGTCGCTGAGTGTCTGTATTTATACCCCGCTGATTTTCAGAATAATCTGTCACGTTGGATGACTTGCTAAACAAACAAGCGCTTTCGAGAATCCACTAGAAACAGTGTCCTTGAACACACTGCGCTGACCGATACAGTCTGGAATAGTTGACGATAAAACCCGATAGTTGACGCGTAATTTTCTTTCACTGCAAAGTAGCAGCATTATGTACGCACACACATTACAGATGGAATATTCGAGAAACTTCTAGAACGTTCCGTAAAACGTAATACTTTTTCCGCATTACGTAACAATATTTTCAATCTTTTTAATGTAGAAAACCCCCTTTCAGATTCTCAGTTAGCTATTGGAATCGTAAAAAAACAGACGATAAGCAATGCACGAGTATGAATTTGGAAATACATCAATCACTTTACAACAGTTAATCCAGTTTAATACTTTAAGCGGACAAAAAACTGTAGTTTCATGGAATGTGTCATCTTCATTCGAACGGTTTGAAAAGAAAAAACCTCTTTCTTGCAATGCTACTTGTGGCAAAGAGTGCTCAATTCTGTTAGAAGATCGTCGAAAACTGTGCACACATTTTTTTATGATTTTGGATTGAGGACATTTGTTTGTTTACATGTATTATATTCAAAACGTTTTTGCGATTTTATCCTGGATAGGAGCCCCCTCTGACAGCTGGGTTCCTGGTGCCCGGTGCTGCAGCATATCGGATTACGTTATGGATAATCCGCCACTGCGTATGAATATATTTTTTTAAAGTGGTGATTATTTGTTTCATATATAAAATATAAATATTTCACTGATATGAAGACAGACGTAGATTTGTCATTCACTAGTAAACGGTAAACAAAAAATATAACCCGAATCTTTAGAATAAAGTATATTGTAGAAACGAGTTGAGCTAAATATATTTTCAATCGGTGTTTTAGTGCATTTCGTTTTCAGCACTTAATTCTCTCTCCAAAACAGTATAAATCACGCTGGCAATGTACTATGGAGTTGCCATTTCCAGGCAACTGACGCTGTTTCGTTTCGTCTGTTTACAGTCTGCCTTTAGTTACTCAACAGACAAAGTTATTGTACTAAGTATATGCGTGGCCGTTGATGAGGAGACACACTATTTCTGTTTTACTTAAATTCTAACAATCATATTAATAAAAATCGGTATGGAAAGAACTATACATGACTTCCATGGTCTAATATTTATATTTAAAATCATTTACGAAATGAAGTGTTTCCATAGAAACTACTTCTTTCCACTTATTGCTTCAGACTTAACCACAGACTTACTGTGGTCATTAATGTATACCACCCGTTATCGCATTCGATTTTCACTGATGATGGCAGTCGACGGCACATCAACAGACCTTCATTTCTTTACAAGTCAGGAACGTAAAAAAAAAATATTTGATTCTGTTTGAATGTGCGGCAGTTATCGTTCGTCATAGAAAAAATTACCGTTGTTAAAACATAAAATGTTGCAGGTAAACTACCCCTTTTCCTTAACCGATCTTTACTAAAATCAACAGACCTTGAGGACGTAACAATTCAGGAACGTATGCAAAAAAATATTCGATTCTCTTTGAATGTGCGGCAGTTATCATTCGTCATAAGAAAAATTACCCTTGTTAAAACATAAAATGTTGCCGGTAAACTACCCCTTTCCCTTAACCGATCTTCACTAAAATCAACAGGCCTTGAGTACTTTACAATTTAGGGCTGTATGCAAAAAATTGTTTGATTCTGTTTGAATTTGCGGCTCTTATCGTTTGCCATAAAAAATGTACACACAGACAGATAGACAGACAGACACAAAGACAAACAGACACACACATAGACACTTTTCGAAAAATGACTTTTTTTCATGTTCTGAGGGTGGTACAATCAGAATCTGCAATTATCTCGAACACGATTTTTTTGCCATCACCATACTTCCTTATGGAACATGGAAGTAAAATCAGTATGGAGAGAACCATTCATGACTTCCATGGTCTAAGATTTATATTTAAAATCATTTACTTGAATTCGGTTGGATAATTTAAAAAAAATATTCCTCACCCTCAAACTTTCTTTCACTATTTATGGGTATTTTTGTTATTACGGGGTAGTCGTTTAATATAATGTTGTTTTCGAGTCACTTTGTCTATAAAAATTAGGTACTTTATTCTTATAAAGAAACTCAATGCAGATAATCATCCCTCCTCCTCAATCGATCCCCACCATTAGTGATATTTACAGTTTTATAGAGTAACAGTTTTGTCATATGTAATTGCTAAGGTATCTTATCCTTCGAAATTAAATACTAGTACTTTACTCGATATCAACAAAGTAATTTTCAAAAAATCCGCTCCTCCCCCTTCAACTACCCTCTCCATTTGTAGATATTTGATTTACCATTTTACAGTGGATTAATATGACTTTATTTTTGGGGCACTTATTTATAAAATTTAAGTAATTTACTTTTGTTAAAACACAAATCAACGCAGGTACACTACCCCCCCCCCTTAACCGAACACCACAATTTTTTATATTTACACTTTTATTGAGTAATAGTTTCATTATACGTAATTACTAAGGTATCTTATCCTACATAGTGAAGTACTCTATTCGATATCAAAAAGGTCGTTTTCAACTCATCACCCCTCCCCTTCAACACCCTTTTCATTTATAAATATTTCATATATCTTTCTACAGTCGATTATTATGACCTTCTTTTTCAGGATACTTTATTTATCAAAAAAAAAAAAAAAAATTAAGTAATTTACTCTTGTTGAAACGTAAAACGTTGCTGGTAAACTACCCTTTCCCCTTAACCGATCTTCACCAAAATCAATCGGCCTTGAGTCGTCTACAACTCGGACACGTATACAAAAAATTATTTGATTCTATTTGAATTTGCGGCAGTTACAGGTTCGCCATAGGACGATGCACACGAACAAGGTCAACGAAACACTGCGACAGGGACACAACGTGCATACTTTAAAACTTAGTATAAAAGAGGATTGGGCATAGTATAAAACGAAAGTTCCCAACCCTTTTATACTAACAGTGAAAGCAGACCGGTTGCGTCCCTGTCGCAGTGTTTTGTTGACCTTTTTCGTGTGCATCGCGTTTGTGTTTTGTGAGTGCCGTAGATATTTTCATAGTAAGTATTTATTTGTATTATTTAATCTTTTGATTATCTGCTTTGTGAGCTTTTGTTGTTAATACTGTTTTGACTCTACATCACTCGTTGGTTGAATATTATTTATTTTCTTATATGTATTAGTTTATAATTCGCCTGAAGACGACTGCCGCTTCGTGAGCCATCACGTTGTAGCTCTTTTGGCGTGTTTCTTTGCTTGTTAATTTTATAGTTTTCCTTATGGTTCCACACGTACGGTTAAACTTGTTTAGATGCTTTCATCACATCATTGTTTGCAATATAAGACACGTAACAGCCCAGATATTTAAAATTACTTGCTTGATCCAGAACAATACCATCTACAAGAATTTTTACGCATGTGGGACCAGCTCTGTGAAAAGCCATCACCTTGATCTTCAATGTGGAGATCTGTAATCCGAAATCCTTGCAGATTCGACGCAGTGATTGTATAGGCATCTGCAAGCCGCTTCTCGAGTTCCACAGAATAGTCTGGTCATCAGAAAACAACAGCGTGTCAACTGCAGAATTACCAACCATAAAATGTTCTGGAAGGTTCATCTGTCAATTGTGTATGACATCGTCTACGTATAAATTGAAGAGAGAAGATGACAGTGGGCACCCTTGTCGTACTCTACAGTTGATCAGGCCCACACTTTAAGTTGTGTTCCGTCTTCTTGTTTCAATTAAGATTTTCTTTTCCACATGAAGATTATGTATGACTCTAATAAGGTGTTTACGGTACAAACTCTTTATTATAATTAAGATGTATTGGTATACTGGTATGACGCCTGCGTGGATCGTCGTCCTTGAACAGTAGAAGTAATAACTAATTGACCACCAGAGAAATGGTTACTCACAACTTTAGTTACAGTCTTAACAAAGAAGAAAGTCATATACAACAATTTTGCAAGTTTAATATTATGCAATACGCTTTAACGAAACAAGCAATAATTGCGAGGAGCGTTAAAATATAAATTATAATTTATTATTTATTCAGAAACTAATTTAAGAGTAGTAAGTCACACATAATCATTTTTCAATACAGTGTCCCTTGTTTCAAAAGCACTGGCGCCATCTTAACAGCGGCTTAGGTATTCGTCCTCCCTCTACAACCTGTGGCGTTTACAGCCTCTTATCTTGACCGTCTACCTCGCTCTATTAGTGGCGAAGGTCTTCCATCTTTGTCCTCCGAACTACGACGACAACGTCCTCTCATATCTAGCTCGGGCAGCGTTTTACTTCTTTTATCTTCCGTGGTTTCTATGAGGTCTCTTGTCGTTATCCACTCATGGCCACCCCATTGCAGTCTACAAAGTTTCCACTGTTGTCTAATTAGCACTGTTGCATTAATAATAATACAAGACACCAATACGCACAAAAACAGATGTAACCTAACAAAATTTTAACGCATCTGTGGAACGATACATAGGTACCTAAAAATAAAACACGAAAGGATACCCAAATGAAATTTTATAAAACTGTGGCTCTCCCCACATTCCTGTATGCTAGTGAGACATGGAATCTTGGTAAAAGGGACCTACAGAGGTTTCAGGCAGCTGAAATGAAATTTCTATTAAGGACGCAAGGTTGTTCTCTCTTGGATCGGAGAAGGAACGAGGATATTAGACGCGATTTAAACACTGTATCATTGCACCAGAAGATTGAAGACCACAGCAGGAGATGGTGTGAACACTTGAATCGCATGCCTGATATCCGTCTACCTGTGGCTGACTTGGGCTATCACCTTACTGGCAAGATAGTTGTCGGTAGACCGAGCAGGAGATGGATTCCGGAACAGGTCTAAGGGTAGTCCTTGGAGTGGTGATGATAATGATAATCTATCGGTAATTATTAAGTCACTTTCAGCTGTAAGTATATTTCTTCACTCTGATTTCAGACACATGAACTAGAAGTTAGTAAAGGAATATACACTTAAGCTCTTGAATGTTTTTTCTTATGAGTTCAGATTAGTAAGTCTGAAATGATTTTTATGAACTGAAATTTTAATTAAACGTTCTACCAAATGATCTTCGTCTTGTAACGTAAGAGAGAGATTTTCTTGCGATGCCAATCCCGGCTTTAACTTTCCAGCCACATGTTTGTTAAAATCCAGCTGTTTTTGTGTAACTTCCAGTTATCTGTAACATTTTTACGTTTCTTATCGTCGACCTGAATACCACTCATCAATTTGTATGACAAACAAAATTGCTACACGACATTATTGAGAAAGGTTATTACTGAAATTTTTTAACAATCATAGTTAATATGGAACAAAAAAATGTTGCTGATAGTAATTATTTAGATTCTGAAACTTGCATTTTAAAACGCAAAGACACAAAGCCGGATACAGGCTGTGATAGCGGCTAAGAAACGATGATATAAGGAACATCCTTGGTATATACAATATAAATAAACCAATACAGACAGGATTAGACAGACCATGTTGAAAGGATTTATAAGAGTAAAAAACCAAAAGAAAATGTGATATATAATACGAAAGGACGGAGGAATTTTTGAAGACCAAAGAAAAGACAGTCCTACCAAGGAGTGCGCAACGGATCGTGAGGTCCACAGCCTGAAGAAGGAGAAGAAGAAGAAGAAGAAGAAGAAAAAGAAGAAGAAGAAGAAGAAGAAGAAGAAGAAGAAGAAGAAGAAATAAGAAGAAGAAGAAGAAGAAGAAGAAGAAGAAGAAGAAGAAGAAGAAGAAGAGGAGGAAGAAGAAGCTTTATTTGCTGTATTCATAAGTTTGATTGTTCGGTTATGGTATAAAAATAGTCTGATGAGTCAGCACAAAAATTATAATGGTAATCTGTCACTTAAGTTATACCTGAGGTCCACAGACTGAAGAAGAAGAAGAAGAAGAAGAAGAAGAAGAAGAAGAAGAAGAAGAAGAAGAAGAAGAAGAAGAAGAAGAAGAAGAAGAAGAAGAAGAAGAAGAAGAAGAAGAAGAAGAAGAAGAAGACGACGACGACGAAGAAGAAAAAGAAGAAGAAGATAATGTAAGATTCATTTTTCATAAGTATCCAAGTCACTTGAAATTATATTCAAAAACTTACGTTAATAGTTCCATCAGTGACTTACTTAACCGGTCTTGAATTTAATCGGTTATTTCAAATGCATTTTAAAACTGAGAATTTATACCAGTTGTCATAAAAACTAATGTTGCTATGTTTTGATTATAAGTAATAGGGATGCCATTCGGTTAAGATTTATTTAATTCTGGGGGCTAGAAAATTTTTGTGACATTTTTTATGTCACTGTCGTTGGCTGTTACCTTGGAAACCATAACAATGAATATTTTTTTTACGTGTTTCATATTTGTTTGTTTGGGAACGTTTGGAATTCCATTATATGTTGTTTTGAGTTTGTTTATATTATATGAATTGGTTACAAGACTGGAAGGGCTCTTTTTAAAAAAAGACCCCGCATTGTTTTCTCGACAGACATTCAAATAGTACTGTATAGGCCTATATTAGTAAATTTTTACTGTATTTTGTGACTTTTATCTGGTGTTTGCTTGTTCAGCTCCTACCGTACAGTATATCTACTACGATCGTGTAGAGTATACCACTTGCTTGAGAACTCTCATTTCGGCCTCTTGAATATGTCTGGCTGGGATTTCGTTAAGTCCAAGGGACAAGTTGAGAAACGTTACGTAAAGAACACGTAATACACGACAATTTATCATCATCATCATCATCATCTCTCTGTCCAGGATTAGGCAGGTTGCTTGTTCCAGATTCACATCTCCGTCTCGGTCTGCCAAAATTTCTTCTTCCGGTTGGGTTATAATTCAGGATTTTTCTTGGAATTCTTTCTGGAGACATGCGCATAATCTTCTTACGAAAATTTATAAAAGATTAAATTAAGAAAATGTAGAATGATCTATCACAAGACAACAGAAGGGTTTAAACACTTGAAAGACCACTATTCCTCAAGGTGTCTTCTTCTTCTTCTTCTTCTTTTACTATTACTGTTATCAATATTATTGTCATTATTATTACGTATGTGCGTGAGGCTACTGAAAAATTTCTTATTTACTAAAAAATAAGAAATTTAAAGTTTAGAAGCTTCCAGCTGAGAATTGCTTCTAAGGTGAGACGGCTGCTTCTTTATGGAAAAAATATTTCTTTCAAACGTGAACACACACACACACACACACACACACACACACAAATTTATACTTGACAGCATTCCCCGCAGACTCACTTTCTTTATCTCGACAATAGGTAACTGAAAGTGGTCTGAGGTAAAACACATTACAGTGAGGCAGGCTTGAAAAATGTTGTGCGGTAAATCTTTGGTTTCTTTTTTGTCTCTTTTGTACTTAACTTTGTTCCTTTTTTTACAACTAAAGATATATTTGCGATAGCTGAGAGACAACTGTATCAGTTATGATGAATGAATATTGTATTTTAAAATTTTAATTTATGTTTTTATTTTACTTGCGGAAAATGTAATTAGGTTTAGTTATTATGTGAAAGTGTTCTCGATTTATTACTGAAAAGTATTGTTACGGCATCACAGAACAATCTACGTTTTTGTCGAACGTTCCAGAGAGATCCAGAATGTAAGCGTGTGGCGTACGTGCTGCTAGACGCATTTTGCGAGAATCTTCTCGACTGTGCCGGGCTTCGCTCGGGCGCTTGGACTGCGTCAAGGCTGTAGTTAATTACGTAGTTCACACGAGAGATAAGACGCAGTTCGGAAGCTTCTGGTGTGTGAGCGGGACTATAAATACATGGGGTAGCGGCCTTAGTTTCCAGTACAGCTGCGATATATTTACAGAGCGGTTCGAGTTATTACGGTGTACGTTCAAGTAGTTATTAGTGAAGTGTTGCGTTTTATATTCGGACGGTATAATTGTAATACAATTGAGTTTTAATATTAGTGGACATTTATTGCGTGTGAACAATTTTCATTTGATTTGTTGTAGAGACTGTGTTGTAAATTACGAACTCTTTTACTGTAACAATTAAAGCTGGTGATTAGTGACTTAATTGGTGTCTTGTACTTATTTTGTTTCCACTGTACCTACGACGATCGAGTAGACCGTCGTAACAGTATCATAACTGCCAACTATTTTGTTAATCGTTTCATATTATCAATAATATATCATAGTTGTAATCTCGTCCGTAAAATAAGGATAAAATAGTTTAATTCAGAGGGGATTTATTTTGAAATGTTAAGGACTTTAGTTTGAAATATTAACTATATTTTAATATACCTTAGTGTTTAGCGTAGTCTGTGTAAGGTTTTAGTGACTATACAATGTATACGAGACAAAACTTGTTAGCGATCAGAGCTAACCGGACACATGAAAGATATCTAAAAGTTAACGGAAAAATATAAGAGTGAGCTAAACCTTAACTTGTGACTGCTCATAGTTTGTGGTGAGTAGGTAATTCCCAGCGCTATAAATGTAATGAATATTGTAATCTTTATCGTGTAAATAAAGATAGTACTTATTTATCAAGGGGAAGAAGGAGGCAGGTGGTGAAGCTGCACGCAGAGAGACACGAAACCACATGATGAAGAGCTGGCATAGAGCTTATTAACAAAAAGTGCGAGAAGTCTCATCAAGCCGGTGGAGCCGTGGGCGGAGAGGAAGCATAGGGTGATCGACTATTACCTCACCCAGTTTCTGACTGGACACGGGTATTTTCGACGTTACCAAAGAATGTTGGAAAGGCCGAGTCACCAGACTGCCCGGGAGCCGCGGACGATGCCAGCCATACAGGAGATCGCTGCAACAGGATATTAGGCAGGAGATCTTGCCGAATAACATCGACGAAGAGATGCTTCGAGGAGAGGACGCCTGGAACTGTGTGGCACGGTTTGAAAAAGAGATTATTCGAGCGAAAAAGGTAGACTTGGACAGCATAATGTAGAACAAGCCAGACGTGAGCCCAAGGGCTGAAAAACAATAGGCCTAACCCGAAGTAATATGTCAAACAGTTTCAGGTTAATGTCTCCTAGAAGGGGAAGGGGAGGTGGTTTTTTTTTTTTTTAGTGGGTTGAGTGTAATACCAAAACTATCAGATCCCGGAAGTGTGCACTCTTGCGGACATTTGTTCAGAAAATGTTTCCACTTACCCTCGTAACAAAATATAAAAATCAATCAATCAATCAATCAATTGTCTTCTAGATGGTGCTGATATGACAGCCCTCCATATCCCTCTTCATGGTCAGCTTGTCACCTCCTCCTGTAATCATAATTCAACCTCCATCCTGCAGCTCACGCTTTCTCATACCATTCACCATTCAATCAGTAGACAGTCTTGTTGCCTTAATCACTCCTCCGGTTAACTCATGTTCCTATCTTTTACACTCTTGAGCGTTAACTCGAACAGTCTTTTCTCTCCAATAATTCCCTGCACATTCTCATTCCTTACTGTATTCTACCGTCTCACTGAGGTCTTTTAAAGGAATTAAAATTTTACTTACGTTAATAAATCAATATATACACTATAATGTATTATACCAACAACTTGTTATAAGTAACAAGCAGAATGATCACTGTTCCACACCACTATATAAAAATTATCCCGATTAGCGCTTTCAAGCTTCACAGCTCATCGTCAGATCGGAATTGAAAGAAATTATGTGAAAACAAACCCTTCACCCCATCTCACCCCACCCTGCTCACACACAACAAGCTATAATTCAAATGTCCCTTCCCCACCCCCTGAGCCTTGTCACTCCATCTGGACAGTTACATATTTTTCTACCAAATTCCTTGTGTTTCAGTGTTGTGTGTGTGTGTGTACATTCCTTTTAAACCTACCCTCTTCCTCTCCACACATGTGGGTCAGTCACACACCCTTATTTTAAAACATCAAATTAGTACTGTGCAATTTAATTCTTAATCTGTCCTCTATCATTTACTTCTTAATTATGTTATAAAATATTTCTTCATTATCAATTTTAATTTTAATATTAATTAAATTGTCTAACCCTTTTTCTCTTTCTTTCAATATTTCTAGCTCCTCTCTAAGCTTCCTTTTAACTGTGTTATTTACTACTTTTACAATTTCGTAGTCTTCCAAATGATTAACAAACTTATGGTTGTCTTCTATGAAATGTCTTGCATATAACGAATTGGTTGTTCTATTACCTTCTCCACGTTTGTGGTCAGACAACCTGCATACGAATTTTCGTCCTGTCTCACCTACGTACACTTTGTTGCAGTCTTTACATTTTAATTTATAAATTCCGCTTTTCTGTAATACTGTTTTTTTTCTATATTTTTATTCCTTATCTTAGCAAATAAATGTAGTATCTTATCTTATAAATTAAAATGTAATAATAACTGCCCCGGTTGCGCCCCCTCTCGGCGACCCTGCTCTAAACCAAAGGCCGCAAATGTTAATTTTCTACAGGGTAGTCGTAATGTGGGAAGGTCCAGAAGAGTATACAATGATTGTTAATTCACTTGAACATATTTGTAAATAATAACCTCTATAAGGCTTCTGAACCGGAACAGGTGTCTACACTTACTCCAGGCTGAAAGCAGAAGAATAAGAAGAAAGAAAGACTTACATTAAATATGACTTAATATGTTAAATATTAAACAATATATGTTAATATTAATATATTAAATGTGGCTTAATCGTTTTTTTTTCTAACGATTTGTATACGCTACAAAAAGGTATGAGTAGAGAGGAATGGACAATTATTTCTTGCTTTTACATGTTATTTTTTTTATGGGTAACAGCGGACAAAAAACCAAGCGTAGGTAACGTAGGAACGTTAGCGTAACACAATAGAGAGGGTTAAATTTGAATTATTACATGATATATCATTTTCAGGCCTCTAGCGTCTGAGATATTATATTTTAATATTAAATCACGGTCTTTGCCAGAAGAGAAGGCTGGGGTTGCAGTTGGTAATTAATTTAAAATAAATAAATGAATTACAAAATTTAGATATTTTTAATTTTCGTACAGAGAAAATTTAAACAACTTATCAGTTGTTAAAAAATAGTCGCGTCATTACTTAATTAAAATACTTTTGCAAGTTTATCGCTTTGTATTCTGTATTGCTGGATATCTGGGTAATTAAATTTCCTGCCCCTAATAGTATGTTATTTATAAAATTTCAGGCACCTGCGTTTGAACACATCTAGTATTTCCGGGCTTTTAAAGCGGTAACGATCCCGGATGTTGAATGTAACGAAATTTGTGACAAGTCAAAAAAAATTTTCTTATAAACGAGGTTTTAAAAATACATATTTTAAGTCTTAGGTAGATAAATAACAGTATGTGGGAATATAAATAATTTATGAGGGTTAATGATGAGGGTAAATTAATAATTTTAGATTTTAATTATTTTATTAAATAACAGATTAGTTTCTGTAGGTTAATACTGAATTGAATTTTACACTGCAACATGAGAAAAAACAATTAAAAATAATTGTTGTACAAACTATTGTTAGGTCTAAGTATGACAATGTATATGCAACAATATATCTTTATGCAGAGTGTACCATACGTCGCTCGACACTAGAAACTCTCATTAGTGTAGTAGTGATTTTAAATTAATAAATGAAATGAAATATTTTGTAAGGGTCAGTCATTGACTAGTCACGATTTTAAGGATTTCAGTCGACGTTTTAACAAACTTTATTGTCATCACCAGCAGATGAATACGGGCAGTACATAAAATAGCTAACAGGCCTACAAATATAATGAGTGTTTTATGTGTGTGTGTGGTGCGCGCGCGCGCGCGCGCGCGTGTTGCATAAAGAACAATAATAACTAATATTCGTGTACGATATTATTATTATTATTATTATATTAGTAAAATGTAATTATAATATTTCATACACACTAAAATACAGTATACGTGTAGGCCTGTTAGTTATTTCTGTATTGCCAGTGTGCAGGTTCTGATGACGATAAAACTGCTCGAAACAAATGTTGTAAAACTATACCGGTATGTGGTTAATGGCCGAACCTAACAAAACATGTTATAAAAAATGAAATTTTGTCAAGCTGTGCATCCAGAGAAGTGAGTTTTCAGTTTTAACTCGACCGTTTTACTTTTGTCTGTCTGTCTATCTATCTCTTTGGAGTATGTCTCACGATAACTTCTGTATGCATCAAATAATTTTCGGAAAACTTCGCAAACGTGTTCATACTTTTACACTACAGACTTTGATCCCTCCAAAATATGGTCGAGAGGCAAAAAAATGGAAGGAGTCAATGGAAAAAACCATGTGATATATGTGCAATATCACAAAACAGGGAGTTGTTTTCTAAATATGAAGGTAAGAAGACTTGTTAGAAGTCAAAGAAAAGTTTCTTTCTTGATTTTAAAATAAATATTTTAAATCTTAGATAGATGGATAACGGTATGCTTAAATGAGGGAAAATTACTAATTTTAGGTCTGAAGTTATTTCGTTGGATAGCAAATTAACTTCAGAAGGCAATTATCGAATTGAATTTAAATAAAAATACGGGAACATGAAATAAAACGATTAAAAAACATTGTTATACAAACTATTGTTAGGCCTAAGTGTGACAATGCAGAGTAGACCATATGTCGCCTCACACTAGGAGGCTTATTCTAGTGCTGAGCTTGAATTAATAAACGATGTATAACTTTACCTCTACTATGCGTTATTGTAATGTAATGTTGTGTGTGAGTACCCACCTGCTGTCTGATCTTGCAGATTCTTCCGACTAGGGCGTGTGGATTTTGGATTTGAAGTTCGCAAGCTAGTAATCTCAAATTTTTACAACAACACACAAAGTAAGTTACTTTAAAGGGGGAGAGTTTTGTGAGACTGGTAGGCTTTATCGTACAACAATAAAACACTGTTATATGGGGTAATAAAACGTTGTTTATTACACCAACAACACACAAGAATAGAATGGTTATAATGTTATGAATTTTCTTATAGTCTATACAATGAATCGATGTTTTTCGATTGTCTAATAGTTGAAAGAAACTGAACTCGTTCTTTGCGAGTTAATTGCAATTTAAATTTGACTTTATAAATTGATTTGAATTTAATTAAATTTATTTAATTAATTTGAATCTACGTGTTCATGAAACAAAATATAAAACTCTAAAATTAATTTGAATAATTAGTTAAAATAAATTAGACGTGACAGTCTAGTTCACGTTATTTCATTTCCAGTGATTCTACTTCTGATCTACTGCAGTATGATCTAAGATTAGATTGTCAGTTAAGATTTGTATAGCGCTTTTATACTACCTCTATTTCTTAACTCTAACTTACTACTGTCTTAAACTGCTATACAGATTATCACAACGAATTTACTTTTTAATTACTAGAGTCTTTGTTTTTTTGTTTGGCACCTGAATTATTTGAATTACAATGTTTTAATTGAAAAATAGAAAATTTTATCTGAAAAATAAATAAATAGATTTTGCTTTCCTGTTACTGAAGAGGATGTCGTCCCGATTTGTACCTCGTCGATTCGAGTCCTTGGTTAGAGAAAGTAATCTGCTTAGAACTGTTGGATTCGGTCGTGGAGTTCAAAATTCGGCAACACTCTGCTTCCCTGCTGTTTGTGAATATTTTAACGTCTGCTGTTGTCTGCTGGAACTGCTTCCTGTTCTCCGTCGATTTGCACGTTGCACGTCAGCGTGTGTGTGTGTGCTTCGTTCGGGCGGTCGCTCTGCTCGTCAGCTGTTAACCAATGATTTAGACGGCCTCTCTGCTGTATTCTTGAAGTCTGGTCTTGAAGTCGGGTGGATCTCTTGCGTGCTTATGACTAACTGGTAGTACACAATAAGCTTGGTTGATGTCTTGAAGAGTATCTCGCCTTTACGCAACAATTACGAGCTATACAGATGATCTGTAGTTATTGTGTTCGTAATTGCGTGTGTGTTGACCGCGTAGAGTCTTCTTGTTGATCTTCACCACTTTGGCTACTAGACGATCGAAGGACTACGTCTTAACTTCGTGAGTACTGACAGAAGAGTGATTTTTCCACCAGAAAACACCGCAGTAGCCGGGGCTGCATGGAATGATTTCATTGGTCGAAACACTCTCCGTACCACATAAAATTTAGAATTCCCTTAGTCCGTGAGAATGAAGTCTGGTTCCCACAGACGGAGAATAGAATTATTATCTAATATATAATTATCCAGCGGAACCACTTTGTCGCTAAGGATATCCTGTACTTATTTAATTTTGCAATAACTTGGTTGCAAATCAAGTTATGTGAAATCTAAAATATACAATCTGTCACAAATTATTATCTTTATGACATAGTAAAATCTCATTACTGTAACTCTATTTTAACAGAAGTTATTTAATTATTTTAATTAACTCTTACATTTGTTAATTATATTGCATCAAATTTGCACACGTCATTATTAATATCTCGGCAAACATTTTGGCTATATTGGATTTCGCCTTTATTTATTAGTTTCCGAGATATTAATAATTAACAGTTTGGGTGTGGTCGCTTCCTTGTACAGCGAACTGATTACATAACGACCACGTGTGCGTTGCTTTACACAGCATTATTTTCAATGCGCTACCTTCAAATGGAGTTTTAACTGTTAATTTTTATTTAAATATGGTTTCAGCATGCGGTAAACATATAACCCCAAATAGTTAATATTTGGTTCCGTTATAGATGATATATTTTTGTGAGGATCAGTCATTGACTAGGTACAATTTTAAGAATTTCAGTCAACGTTTTAACAAAATGTTCTCTCAAAAACAAAAGTGTTCATAATGTTTAAAATTTCACTTATGGGACGCCATGTCTCAAAAAATGGTCGAAAATGTTCATAAAATCGCAAAAAATCCACGTGAGTGTCAAATTAAGGGGAATTTAAACCAAAATGTAAATATATGTTCAGTTCTGGAAATTTCAAATTTTGGGACGCCAGGGTCGAAAAAACGGATCAAACGTTTGTAAAACTACAGTCTATAAACTGTATTTAAATCCAAATCGGAATGTAGGGCTTACTGTTAATATTTGTTATGTTTAGAGGCAAAAGTGGAACAGTAAACGTTTGTGTGCGGGATCAAGTTTGAACAATTTTTATTTAAAATACAAACTCAGTATTTTTGATAATGTGTCAGAATCAGTAACTGTCAACACTCCTTGCAAATTTTGGATCGCTCCAAAAGATTTAAAAGCTATGTTTATAAACAAAACTTTATATATGTTAGCAGTTATGTATATTTGTAAAAAGTATTAGGTGTATAGGCCTATAGAATTTTATACAAACATACCTGAACTTAACACCTGGGACTAAGTTATCTGTCACGTAGGCTTTGGTGTTCTAAATTTAACTAAAAACCAGTGCAGTAGTTTGGATTTTTCACCGTTTATTTTATGATTTTCTGCGTTATAATTATTATTTTAGTTATAAAAACAGTACAGTAGTAATATTTTGGGTTTTAGTAATTTTTTAACAACTGAAAAATTATCTAATGCTGAAATTTATCTCTAACAATTAATGCATTTCGTTGAAAACAGTGAGCGATTCTGCAGCTCCGGGAGCTTACTAGATATGAATTTAAATATATGGTTTAAGTGTATGTTGGAACAACAAAATACTCGTGGTCCCTCACAGTTCAACGAGTAACATGCGCTTGTGCTAACAACGTAATAGAGACAACACGGAACACAAAAGTAATAGCCGTAACCAGACAGTAAATTAACTCGGTGCTCTTTAATCTTCACTTAGTACAGTGAGCTGTTATGATACAGTATTTCCCTCTTTTTCTTCCCATTTATTTAATCTTCTTTTACCCCTTTTGACTGTAGTATCATATAATTTATCGGCCAAACGGGAGGCGTTTTTCTTCTCACTGAATGTAGAAAAGACTGAAACATTTGCTAGATAAAAAGCATAACGCGTTTTCTTTGTCTCCCAGTTGTCCCTTTTCACTCTTATTTACGAATATACACAACAATTATTTTGGTATATTTTTGTGTGCAAAAACGTTCTCATTATTTTTGCCTCTCTTTCGTTAAGTTCTAACTGAATACTGTTTCATCAGTACTATTTTCACTTTACAAAAAAAAAACGTTTGGGTGCGTGTATGAGCGTGTACACGCGGAAGAAGTGAAACTTCTTTCGGTTATATCCATTATTTTTTGTTTATCCATTATTATTATTATTTTTAACTGTATACTTAAAATTTAATAGGATGGGAGAGGTATCTGTATAAGAAAAATTTTCATTTTTAGTAAATTAAAAATATTTTATTATACAGATTTACAGTAATTATTATTATTATTATTATTAATCTATTTCGTTAATATTTAGTGATATTTCATCATACACTTTTGTAACCAAAGGCTTATGGTAACTAAAATAAGAAATGTATGTTTTACATTCAATATTATCCAGAAACCTTGTGACATCAATTGTCGTATTCGATTTTGTCGTAGATATTTTTTTATCATTTTGTGTAGACAGGTTTAAATTATCTTTTAAAAATTCAACCAGTTTTATAGATTTGTCTAATGCAAAATTGACATTGAAATCTCCACTTAAAATCATAGGTATTTTATGATAATCATTACGAAGTATGGCGGCACCTTGTGATGTGTATACGATAATAATGAACGATGGAGAAAATCAATAATATCATCTAATGTTTTATTAGGAGAAATATACACTGCTACAATCACAACGTTTTGCCTATTTTCCATTTTACATTCAGCCATACGCAAATCGCCAACTGTAGATGCCATTGAACCATAGACATCAGATTGAGTAACGGAAAAATCCATGGATGGAGTTATAATGTTAATAATATCGTCAGAATTTTGAAATATCCCGACACCTCCCGCTCTAATATTTGGTCGTTTATATTTCACAATGCAGTTGAAATTAAGAACAGATACGTCATCTTCATTGGCTAGCCAAGTTTCTGATAAAACTATGACATTTGAATTTTTCACAACTATATCTTTTGGATCAACAGCATGAGCTGTAAGACTTTGGCAATTAAAAGTGAATATTGATAAACCTTTTCTGTTATTGATGAAATTAACTAAATTTTTTTCATTTATAGTTTCTAGTTTGTTTAGTGAAAGTCGTTTAAATTCCTCTTGCAAATCAATTGTTGATGATGATCGTCTTCGGCCATGGTAGAATATCTTCTCGTTGTTCTGTGTCGTAATATGTAATCCTTCAATACTCGTCACACGTGATAAAGCAACGTATAATAATGATTGAGAATGACGTCGATCGTATTCATAAACAATTTTTAACATATATGTCATTAAATTATGTAGGACTAGGTAGATTATTTTTTACATATCGTTAACTTAAAATATTCGTAACAATAATTATATATAACTGTACATTTCTTCATTTTGGTATACTGCTAAACACATATACACACACATGCATGCATATAACGCATAACGCATAACGCGTAACGCGTAACGAACATTTTTCCTACCGTGCCCAAAGAAGTTTAATGCATATAACGCATAACGCGTAACGCGTAACGCGTAACGAAAATTTTTCCTACCGTGCCAAAAGAAGTTTCACTTCAAAAAAAAAAAAGAAAAGAAACAATATTAACTCTATCAATATTATATATCAGCATATAAACAATACGTGACAAACCAAACATTGCGTAACGTCATGCAAGTTGTCTAAACATAACGGGGTAACAATATACGTTGCACGTGGGGAATTTCATTTTAAAGTTTGAATTTTTATTTTTAATGCAAAAAAAACTTAGAAAAGTTTTCGTACTATTGTTTTTGTATTTGAATTATTAAAAAAATACTGGCTGAATTAGTCATCATAATCTTCTTAACGGTTTTAGGCTTTAGCGGGCTGTTCCTATTCCACAGTCCGTCTTTTCTTACGTCTACCAGATTTTATTCTGCCTATACGGTTATAATCTCTCGCCATATTCGTATTTTACTTTCTTCCATTCTATTGATGTGTTGAATCCATTTTCTTCTGTATTCTTTAATCCTTTCATTAACTGCAAAAATATCTAAACCACTTCTTTTCTCTTCAGTTCTTATATGATCGTGTGTATTACCTACACCTCTTAACTGATCTCAGAAATTTCATTTCTGCTGTTTGTGGGCTGAATTAGTATAAAAATAAATTGTAGCAAGAGAGTATCACTGATAAACCACTGTTAAAACCGTGGTTTTTAAAATAAATATATAGACAGTCATAAACAACTACTTTGGAACAAGTGAACCGTTTTAAATATCTCTGATGTGAATTAAGCTACGAGTCAGAATCTGATATAAAAAAACAAGATAAATAAATTTTAAAATATTTCTGAAACAATTCACAGCAATCTTGGAAATAAAACAAGACACAACACAAAAATTTATTAAAGTTTATAAGGCAATAAGAATAAGATGTGGGGCATGACGAAAAGGAATGGGGCAAGATTCAATGTGCTGAAATGCAGTTTCTTTACAATAATTTAAACTATACATTGTATGATAGAAGAAGGATTGAGGACAGAAGAGCAACATGAGCAAAAGTAGAAGTAAAACGCATAAAACAATCACTTCAACTTATACAAGACAATGCTGTGATTACGGTCTGGAAATGATGACGGAGGATGGATTGCCGAAAGCGGTGCTGAAATATAAAGCCACTGGTAGAAGGGACGTGGATCGTCCGAGGATGAGACGGGTGCCGGATCAGGTTTACATAACCTAGTCTTTAAAGTGTAGAAGAAGAAAAAGAAAAAGAAGATGTATTGGGACACTGTAATAGCTATGCGGAGTTTGTGTAAGTTGTGCGACTAAGGTTGATGTACAAAAGTATGAAAAGGTAATTTCTAAAACTCTTTTTCTTATATATTTAATTTATGTGTTGTTGAAACTCTTATGCTTACGGTGACTGAAATATATATATATATATATATATATGACTACATCGCTTCATCATGTTAATTCCTTTTTTGAGGATTTGTTCCATACCAGTTTAAAGTCTTTGCTTCCCATCATAGAAGTTAACGCTAATACCCCACTGCACTAAATTGTTTTTTCCTACTATTAAACAAAGAATTGTCGTAAATATCCCAATGTTACACAAATTGACAGCTATACATGCAAGAAAAAGATATGATTACGAAAAAACATATTAAAGCTTTTCTTATATTTGTCAACAGTATAAATTTTGATCTTTTGTGATTTACATTGTTATAGTATTGTTGTTATTTTTGGCTGTTTTGGTTGTTGCGTTATTATTGTTATTACTATTAGCTATATGCCTATGTATGTATTGTGTTTTATAACTGAATTTTTATTAATTAGTATTTGTTAATAATTAATAAGAATAACATAACATGTAGTATTACATTATATTGTAATGGAGCATGTTGAAAATAAAGTTGCATTCGAAAAAAAAAAACCCCACTGCACTGTTCGCTTTGGCTACATTACGCTAGTGAGCTCACAATATGTATTAGAATACCACATTATCACAAGCTGAGACGACTTGGAGTGTAGTGACATAAATCCTAACCAGACGTGTAGCCTCAGTAACGTGCTCTTCACCTCAACTTACATTACAACGTAATGACTAAACTTTTGACAAATGTAGAAAACAAACAGATTTATTTATTATCAAAATACCCTTATACCATATTGGTGTGGGGTTACATCAATATATGATAACTACATCAACTACACTCTATATACAATTTTTTTTCCATCTTACTCTATCCATTGACAATGTCTTCGCTTCCCTCCAGCCTAAGCCTCTTTCTCTCAAAATGTTTCCCATCATTCCATCCCAAGTCAGTCGCGGTCTTCCTCTCTTCTTTCTCCCCCCTGATTTTGCCTCCCAAACCTGTTTTACCATTCTATCACTCTGCATGTGTCCCCACCAGCATAGTTGTTTCTGTTCAATAAACCCAGAATCGATATCACTTCTAGATCCTCTCTTATTTGTGTATTCCTAACTCTATTCTTCCTTGTTACTGCTACTACTCTCCTAAGATATTTCATTTCAAAACAAACAGATACGGCTGTAAACTTATGTGTTTCTTAGCACTAGTCGTAACACGTGATCTTCTGGACAACACGCTGTCTACGAGATTGCAGTTAAATGGCAAAACTAGCAACTACTTTTAGTCTTACACAACGTTATTTTTAACATTCATGTCTGGTTTGGTATCCAAGTCACTTGTATCGAATTAGCAAACTAATTATCAAGTAGATTTTAATACTACGCGTTTCGGAGCGTATGCTTCGTCATCAGGTAACTTCAAATAAATTAAATCACTCTTTTGAGGTCGTCCCTAACTAAAATCCAACTCATCATATGGATTGTACGCAGTGTTACGTGCGGACCCACTACTGCACTGTCGTTAGTCCTTATCCGAGCAAGCAGGTTCAAGGCTGTGTCGTACAACTGATTGGATCTAAAGTTCAACCCATCATTCAACACAGAATCGCTATTGTTTACATTCGTGCATGCTCCACAAATCTCAAACTCTTCCAAGGAATTCATGAAACGGCTCTTTTCTCAATTGTGTAATTTAATTAAAAAAATATATATCGATTATCCATTATTTTACATTAAAATCTAAACATACTCGATTGTTCGTTAGTTTCTATATTAACACAGAATTATTTCGATAATTATTGATTTACTTACAAGTCTCTGATGATACTGATTTTTCCAGTGAAACGTGCATAATGTATTGAAACAACAAAAACGCAATACTCTACTTCCAGAAGAAACCATATTTAACAGTATCACAATATTATAAAATTACTGCAAGAAACTTTGAATTAGGTATATAGAAAATATAAGAATTGCAGAGCATACAGTCATACAGCAACCGCCAAAAATATGAAACATCGCCATTTGGATTATATTTAATTTTACACCAACACGTTGCTAGTATTCACTATTTTTTATCTTTTTTTAAGCCCTGCGTTAAAAATTTTGTAAATTTCAGAAATGAACTCAATATTTAGATTTCGCTCAGAATTGCCTTTAAATTGATATCCCATGAAGATTTTTGATAATTTTTTACAATTTTGGCTCCCGCCCACTTTGTTTTAGGAGTTCATTCTGAAAAACAATAGGGTTCTATAGGGTTAAAAGTGCGGACACGCATGCCAATGTTTTACTAAAAACCGATTTATGCATCCAAAAGTTATCATGACACATACCCCGAATAGATAGAGAGATAGACTGAAAGACAGACAAATGGCAAACGGTCGAGTCGAAACTGAGAACTCCTTATGCTCGTTCAATTATTTAAAATATTGTTTGTTAAGTTTTAACAAAAAAAAATAATTTTAATGTTTATCGTGGTTGTTAACTTCAAGGCTTAGACCTTGCGACCTGTCGCGGCTCCACAACAAATCTTACCTGCAACGGCCGACATTGTCTCTCCCGAAAAGGTATATGTACCAGAAAGCTACCTTTGGCAGCTTGTGTTCTGCCATTCTCAACACATGATGATACCATCACTTACAATAAACATAAAGTCGCCCAGATAAAGATGAAAATTTCGAACTTCTTCTGAACATCAATTCTAACTTGATCTCGTTTAGTCCGACCCGTAGCAGATCGGAGGGACTTCGTGTCTGCTGAGTGAATACTGGTTTCATCATTGTTAAAATTCATTCCCCGGCTGTTTGGCCGTGGTCCATTGTTTTCAACTAAAACAGACGTTTTGATAGTACCATCGGCTGCCATCATCAGGCTTATCCACAGTACTGTGGTCTATAACGTTGTAACAATTGAAGGTGGTCGTACCTGTTAAAATGTATCACACTTGTTTATTTTGGTGTATTAGTGTGAATGTAGTGTGTTGCCTCACACTGGTCGTTACATAAATCGACGTCACTACTGGAGTCCGTAGCGTTGTCAATGTTACCAGTACAACCTACCTGTTAATTCATAGGGATTGCAATTCCCGGGTGGCGCCAAATTGTTTCTGTTAAAACAATTAAAATAGTTAATTTCTAAGATACTACGTGGTATTAGCATGGACAGCTGTGGCGTTCGAATTGTTCCCGCTGCTATACAGGTTGTCGACTCGTCCACTCGTGATGAGCGCTAGTTGGCTGTTGCTTAAAACTCGCTAACACACATATATTCTACAAAATCCTATGAAATAACAAGATAGTAATATTCGGTACTGTGTTTTTAATACAAATTTGGTCATCAATAAATATGACAAATGAATTATAAATAATTTTATAACATTCGGCTCCGGCTTAGAGCTTGAAACACAAAAATATCTCAGAGTTGGCAAAATTGATTTTATAACACTATCGTTGCCGAGACGGCATCAGTTACTTTTAATAAATTACTATGTTTAAAATCTGGAGTTCTTTTGATCATGAAATAAGACATAAACGTTGGTTACATTAAAAAAGTACACTACCATACCTTATACGTACTTAGAAATTATAATGTGTTTTTACAATTTGTTCGGTAGTGTCGTATTTCTGTTACAAAAATTGTGCTCTCAAATAACGTTATATTTTGATTAATAAAATGTTTTTAAGTAAGTAAATTATGCATTTACACCTTTAAAAGAAAATACTACTTGTTAAATAGTGAGAAATTTTATCATTTGAAAAATAATTTAAGTAATTTGGGGTTTTGGGATTAAGGAATTTATTCGATACTTATCAGTTCATATCACGTTGAAGTGTAGTCATCAGTGTAGTTGGATATTCTTCAAAATTGGGCTGGTTTTAAACTTCTAACATCTTTTTCAATCTGGTCTTGGGTTTTTCTCTAATTAATTTATTTAATTTGGTTCCTGGACATCGTGAATTCTTTGTAGATCGACATCTATTCATCTTTGGTCATCTTGGTTCACTGATTCGACTTTTTGTAACTGTTTAAATTAAAATTTCAATCGTTCCAATTTTGCGTGCCGCTTACCCACGCGTCGTTTTTCAGAGTCTATATAATTTAACGGAAAATAAGCCCTCAACGTCTCGTTGTCATAGTAACCATAATTCGGTGATTGGTTAATTACTCCTTTGAAGACATTGTTAAAATATTTGAATTTTTATTCAAATTTATTAAGTATTTTCCTAATGATTTTATTCCTTTATAATTCCTTTGGGGTAATAAATGACATCACTATTATCTTTCTTTCCTTTCAAAGTTTACAACGATACCTCATAAGGTCATATTCTGTTATACATTAACTATAGTCTAATTATTTGACATTTAATAAATAACATATCTTTCTTAAATTAAACTATTACAATAACATTTCTGTTTTAAAATAATTGATAGATAATTTCTGGCCCTTCACTGGTCTTAGATTAGTAAGATTTCTTGTGAAATTGATACAATTTACATTTGAATGTCTTTGGCAGTTAGATGTTTTCATAGTCAAGATTAGCCATGATTGTTTTTTGGTGTATTTCTTTTTAAATTACATTTTGAATTCAGCCTGATGGGCTTCACTTATTTGTTTGTGTTTTAACTACTATTCAACATACATTTTCATTACTCTTCTTTTAAAATATAATAATTAGGTTTATGGACTGTAGGTTCCCTTCAGCCATATTCCTCTTATAACATTGAACCAACTATTCTTTACAAGTCATTAGTTATTATTAGTTCTAATATTGATTTCTTTCTTTTGTTACAATCTAGAGTGATAAACATTATGTTAACACAAGTTATTTGTCTGGGCCTTCTCCCTGAATAACATCACAAGCTTCCTTTATATTAATTTGGAATACTATTACTAATTATTTCTAGATATATTAATGTTTACAATGTCACTCCAATCATTGATTGTTCATCAATGTTTTATAAAGTGTCTCCTTACCTATCATTATATTTTTAATGTTTCACATACACTTTCACTATTTTTAGGGTACTTACACTTCACTAAAGCACTTCACTTTGGTTCACTGTTTTGTATTGAGTGTTATTTAATGGGTAATCCCTATATTTTCTCCTACCATTTCACACTATTTCTTTCTAGTATGATATTTATTATTAACAATATGAGGTTAGTTGTTTTTTGTTAAATCTAACCTTTCTGACTGTGTTAGTGTACTTTTTCTATATTACATTATTTTACAATTGTATTGTCTTTAAAATGGGTACATAGGTTAATTTAATGATAACAATAATATTGGTTTCATCAATACATAATTATTCGAGGTTTATTGACCGTATTCTATCCTTGAGTATACTATCTTTCCCCTTTATATGTGTGTTAGTTTCCCCTTGGGTTTAACCTGTCTCCTCTTTATTCTTCCTCTTTTTCATCTTCTTCATCTTCAATAGTCTTCATCTTCAATAGTCTTCATCTTCAATTCTGGTTTAAATTCTGCTTAGTTTTAGGGATCTGTTTTCTTCCTCTGGTTCTTCTTTAGTTGTGTGTTCATCATTGTTTTGTCTATCATATTTTTCTTGAGTATGTTACGTGGTTCCCTTCTTTTGTTTATGTTGTTGGCTCAGTCACTTGGGTTGGGTTGTATTGTCGTACGTCGTGTCATAATATTTACATTTTATACATTTTTTAAACGTTTTATTTTGTATGAAGTATTTTTATATCAAGAATTATCTTTTTTATCACTGGTACGGGATTTGGCTTAATTGTATCGTAACAACGTGTACCACCCTACGCTAGCAAAGCTCGAATTTTACACAGATGACGGCAGTCAATGGTACTGTCGAAACGTCTGTTTTAGTTGAAAACAATGGAACTCGGCTAAACAGCCAGGGAATGAATTTAACAACATTGACTCCGGCCGGGTAAGCCTACGAAGTGTATTACTGGTTTCATCACTTTCGCTAATCATCCATTTCTCATGCCCATATGACAACGCTGGTAAAGCCATCATTTATAAAATTTCTGTTTCCACCTTTCAGCAATGTCTGCCAGAGACCTCGTTATCGTAGCTCACATTCTAGATCAGGGGTCTCCAAACTTTTTCACTTAAGGGGCGAATTGAAAAATCTTGGATGTCAGGCGGGCCAACAACACGCACACGCGCGCGCGCACACACACACACATATAGCAAACTATTTTTTTGTAAGTTTACGGAATAATTAAGTCAATAAAATTCGTATTTAAAT
This sequence comes from Magicicada septendecula, assembly GCA_034769895.1. Classification (NCBI taxonomy): domain Eukaryota; kingdom Metazoa; phylum Arthropoda; class Insecta; order Hemiptera; family Cicadidae; genus Magicicada; species Magicicada septendecula. The sequence goes on along the minus strand of CM068370.1, from coordinate 488,998,297 downwards.
AAAAATTAAGCAGACTTATCCAAAGAAAACAAATTCATTTATTCAAAATAATGTAAATAAAAGTAAGGAAAAAATACCATTCATAGATATTTTTTATGTATTATTTTTTGGCTTTCTTATGTACGTATGGGATGTGTGGAGTTGCTTCTGACATATAATGTCTGTCCATTTTGGGTCAAATTTTGACGCTTCTACCACTAGAATGGATTTAAAATGTTCGTTTGACAAGTTTTAAATGTTCATCTAACCACGAAAATGTTTTAGTATGTACAAAATATTATAACATTTTACTGAACTTATTTCTTGTTTAGTTATTTAGTAAAATGTTATAATATTTGAAGTATTTGAAGATCTATTTAAAAACTGCACGCGTATCGTCCGGATCCGGCCCGCGGCCCGTACTTTGGAGACCACTGTTCTAGATGAAATAGCTAACTGATTTCCAGTATCCCTACCAAACTCATAGGTGGTATCATACCACAAGTCTTTGAAGTGATTTACTTGTGTCAGGAAAACCAATATTGGAGCGAATGGTGCCCTTTAGACATTTTAAAGTTAATTTTCATAAACTTTTTCTTGATTTTCTTATTTTTATAGTATCGTTGATATTTATGGCAATGTCGTTTTCAATACTATGAGTAGACATGGTACCGTTTCATGTGTTTTTATTAGCTTTTGTTTACATAATCTTTAACTTGGTAAGTGGTTTTTTTATTCTCTGTAACAGTGACACTTAATGTTAAGAAAATTCGTAAAACAATCAATACATTTGGGAATGTCATCATAATCATCGTCATCATCATAACATCATCATCATCATCATCATCATCATCATCATATTTAAGGATTAAACCAAGGATGGTTTGTTCCGGTCTCAAATAGGCAAAGATTAGAGCTGGTCACTGCAGCGCTTCCTCGAACGTCCCGAACCCCTCCGTACCCTCGGCTTATAGTTCCATATTTGTTTGGGAATGTTATTTGAGGCAATTTAGTAGTGTATATGTCCCCTGGATATGTACTAACATACTGCAGGGTAAGACGTATGGTGGGGCTGTCACATTCAGGCTCAACATCCAGCCCGATTTTCTGTCTGGGCGTTCTCCCATAAACTGGCTGTCTTACAAAACTAAATACACTAGTTTTCCCTGTTGAGATATCCATAATGATCTTTAATATGGTGGTTTCTCCTTGCCTCCCACATCCTACGTCGTTGATCAACGGAAGGTAAAACAATCAATAAATTTGGGAATGTATTGAGCAAACAAATTTCACACAAACAATTATTTTGTTTTAGTGACTAAATTTTCTAAGTTCAAATTAGAAAAAAAAATTATTTGCGTAACCAAGACCTTAAGCACGCCTTGCGTCGTCCCTGCTTAAGACACTACTGAATTAAATAAAATGATATTTAGGAGGATTACATCTGCGAGCAAGGCCACGTCTTTCTAATTAAACAGTTGAAGTGTAAATTTGTACCAAAGTTTAAACAAACAAGGAAAACATGTGTCACTGTACAAAGGAAGCCGAGTGTCAACCTCTCCTCCGGGACATGTAAAAGTCAACACTTTTAGAAGACTTTTATACCCACACAGCTGCGGTTTTCCTGTTCCCTTGACAGCAGTAAAAAGCAGGCTAATGTATTCTTAAAAACTAAAGCTTTGAGAACACACTGCTGTAATGGAAATGTTAAACATTGTGGAGTGTCATCTCAATATTGTAACGTAACAGAAATACGGTCCTCGACGTTACATAAACAAAATAATAAAATTAGAATAGGGAAGAAAATATATTAACTTTCCACACTTATAAAAAGGTCAGAAACCCAACCCATGATTGTTTAAAAGTAATAAGAATGCAAGGTAATAATAAAAAAAGATAAGCATGTAATAATGTTAATAGTAATAAACCTCAAGGTTCAGTGATAGGTAAAAACAGACATTGACAAATATTGTAAAAAAAAACTAATGTTGACTATTTCAGAATAATTGATGTTTTTAAAATAGATGAGAATGAGTAAATAGTGTACGACCTAAGTTACTCAAAAATACTTGTTATGAATTGTATAATGTTATATAGTTATGATGACCGTGATGTTATATAACAATTTAATATGCCCGACGTTGTGTGCGTCAATTTATAACACAATTTGTAACATTTACTACTGTTATGCTATCTATTTAATGTCCCGCGTGTGGGAGCCAAATTAACTTTTTATTTTATGCTCTTTATCTCAGGGTAAAATATAAATAAATGCTCAAACTTTCTTATAAATTGTTCTTCGATTTATTACAATTAGCTATGATTGATTATCATACTTTATCATTGACACATGAACTATATAAATTCTAATCAATATATAAACATATTCATTTTCATAAATCTTATTTCATTACTCATATTCATAGCTCTAATAATTTAAATATTGTAATTCTTATTCAAAGACAAAACTTTTAATAATAATTTTCTTAAATTTAATATATTACGACATTGTTAATTATTGATCTGGATTCATTTAAAATCGGTGCTCATAGATAAATTTAATTTCCATAATTTCCTAATATGATTTAATTTTGTTCTAAATAAAATTTTATCTTAATCCTTTAATTAAATCTTATGAGTTCTTTAAGTGAACAGACAGTGGACCTAATACTAATTATGGCATGAAAATTTTACTTGTGGTATGTATCCAAATCTGGTAGCGGTTCATATGGTGTGCTTGGCATGTTGATCGTCTGGCGTAACTGCGATATTTCCCTCTGGATTAGCAGATTGTAACGTGGTCTCCTTGGAGTCACACAAGACACTGCACAACACCAAACTTCACTCACTCGAAATTAGTTCGTGTTAATTGTTATTATAGTTATCCGCTTCTACAGCCATTATTAATTATTATTTATTAACAGCGTTATGGTTTGAATTACTGTTGTTACGGGTTTAGTTCGTTTCGTAATGTTACTCTATGATAAAGTTATTGTTGCGTATTTGCACAACTAAATTACAGCGTTATTTGATTATCATTTGTGTTGTATTAATTCACTTGTACGTCACTAGTAAAATTACAGTCTTCTCTTTACCGAAATTTGTTCTAGCACGAGCTTACTTTTCTAACCATCGTACCGAATTTCTCTAAGTCCAATAACTATGGAAATCTCGGTCGCGGACTTACACTCCCGTTTCCGTCAAACTTTTTAGTTAAACTCCTCGAGCGCGCCTTTCTCGCGTTCCTATATCGAATTCCATATTGCTCCCACTTACTTCTGATTTTTCTTACGCTGTTTTCTAATTGGTTCTACTTTACGACTCTTCAGATTTAGAGACCACCTATTTTTCCGAAAGAACATCTCTGATAGGCCTTTGGATTCCCACCAGATTTCTTCCCTAGGTCACTACACTGAGGTCGTTGTCGCTGCTAGATACTGTAGCAATAATTCTTGCCTGTCACTTTTTTGGAGTAAACAAAACAACCCTTAACTTTCTCGTCAAGTATTGTTTTCGTGCACTAGGTTGTTCTAATGGCATCAACTGTTGTTACTTAAAGGCCTCACCAAACTTCCTTTGTATGTCCGTTTCTTTGTCTCTGTTTCCATCAACACTTCTTGCTTGTTTTCGGACATTACTCCGAGCTTTCTCTCTTCTCAGTAAGGTCGAAGTCCTGTCGCTGACCGTTTGAGTCTTTCAATAACATATACCCTTTTTTGTTTCGCTATATGCAGCTGGCGTGTATACGTATTCTGGTCTATTGTTAATACCTACAGCTGCTCTTCAAATGAGTTCGTTTACTTTTGTGCCCTTTTTTCTACGGATTTGAGGTAGTTGTCAAAGTTTAACGTTTCTTAGTATGGAGAGCGATGAACTCAGCCTATTTGCCGTGAGCGTGTTGGGGCTGATATATGATTTTATTGCCTGTCAGTCACCTCTGCGTTTCACACAACAATTCCCTGTTACGGCGCTTAAAGATACATCTCTACTCAAAATAAGAAATTTTCAAAATTTCTGATTTTGGCGTTATAGTTATATTTTGTGTTATCATGTGAAAGTTTTCCTGTTGATAGAATATCAGGTAATTAAGTAATATGTATTATTCATTTACCGTTGTAGAACTGTGGTTGAACTCAGTTATTGAGTATTAATTAATTTCATTTATATGTGTTATCTATAGGTCAAGATAAAGTTTTGTTAGATATTATAAAGTTAATTATTTGTATACATGTACGTAGATAATAAGATGATTATAATTGTAAACTTGGATAAAAAGGCTATAATTGTTAACAAGGTACCAAAGGAGTGTAATACCACCATACCATAAATAGATAAAAGATTCTATAATATTGCAGATAGTAACAAGTTAAATTCGGAAGTAGATCAAGGTATAATGATAGGCCTAACAACCAATAACATTATATAGTAAGTCAGATCAGAAAGGTTAGGTAAAGAAATTAGTAACAAATACTAAATACAATCTAATGAGTTAGTAGAAGTTAATAATAATTCATAATAACAAATAAATAAACTCAAAATAAACAAATTATTATAATGCCATAGTGTAATGATACCGATAGATAATGTTTGGTAACGGAAAAATAATATTTGTTAAAATAAACAGACTAAGAGTAAAAGACGGCAAAATATATAAGGATTAGTAAACAAGCCATAAATAAGATTATATTCGGATATAATGGAAGTTTAGAAAGCGATTATTTTGATGAGCGGAATTTTCGAATCATACCCTACACATATAATTTTCACTCACATTAACACCATTAGATTAAATAGAGAGATAAAGGAGATATAATCAACAATATCACAACACATAATAAATTAAGATTCAATATAAATTGGCACATAAGAATCAGGAGACGACAAGGGGTAAGTTATAATATATTTCTGTGTGTCACGATTTGAAACTTGCACAAAGATGATTCTAAATACTAATAGCTGTTATTAAAATCCATTCCCGGGCTGTTTGGCCGTGGTCCGTTCTTTCTTACTAAAACAGACGTTTCGACAGTACCATCGATTGCCATCATCAGTGTAAAAATTCGAGCTATACTAACGTAGGGCGGTACACGTTTAGAGACCACAGTACTGTGGTTAAAGCTGAAAATGGAAGATGAAATACGTTTACGCGATTCCTTAACGTACCAGCCTACGTTAGTACAGGTCGAAGTTTTACACTGATGATGGCAGTCGATGGTACTGACGAAACGTCTGTTTTAGTGAGAAAGAATGGACCACGGCCAAACAGCCCGGTAATGAATTTTAATAACATTGATTCCGGCCGTGTAAAAGTACGTAGTATTTTACATTGCCGTATTCATAGTGTTGCAACGGTCTCACTGATCGTCGTATGGTACAGTGGAAAACAAAATGAATACACCAATGAAGTCACTAATCAAATCACCAGTTTTAATAATCACCATTAATAGTTTGAAATCAACAAGTTATTCAACAAGATTATTCCCATACAATAATTCAAGTTAAATTTGTACACAAGCAATAATAATGTCAAGTAATAGAGTCCCGCAAAATAATCACTTTTCACTAATAACCACTTGAACGCCCTGTGTAATCGCCCAACGTAAACTGAGTTCCAAGCGGCAGGTGTTGGCTAATATTAGCCTGCAGGGTTCCATAATATGCGTCCTTAACAAGCATTCGAAAATTCTAGAGGATACTTTGGCGCGGTCTTGGCAGAAACACGCGCCGTCTGGGCTAGTTGAGAAGCTTGTAGAACAACACTATCGACTGTACGAGATTGTTCCGTATTGCGCAACAATATATTTCTGTGTGTCACGATTTGATACTTGCACAAAGCTGGTGGTAAATACTAACCGCTGTTGTACAACGGATATGTTTGCCTCTGGTTGCATCTGTTCGATTCCCCTATTCACGTCTTCATCCTGTTTTCTATTCGCTGTCAATAAAATCCGCGATTAATTAATTAAGAATGTAAACAGGGCATCAAGTCGTTTGACACTACAAGTAATCTTTAGTTTAGTGGTGATCGTGAATTATTAAAATGATGTTTACTGACGTTGGGTCATTAATTAAACGCAATTTTTGGAACTTTTTATCGAAGTTCCGACAAAATCCATTACTATAATCAGGATCTGTGTACGGGCGAGAGTAATACGAGGGGCGGCTGATATGTAATGCACAGTCCCATATAACGGGAAAACAAAAAACAATGTACAGCACGACGCGTGCTGCCATCTTTTAGCGACATTCTTGTATTACAAACGTCCCAAGTCTCGTTGACCAACTCCTTCTCGTTTTCTGTCAGTCGCCATTGTTATGGGGTCGAGTACGCCAGCTATGTCAACGCGTCTAAAACAACGTGTAGTGATTGAAGCTTTAACAGCTGAATAATTGAACGCTAGTGACATTCATCGTCGCCTAACAGCCGTTTATGGTGATGAAACTGTCAGTGGAAGTACCGTGAGTAGGTGGGCAATAAAATTTCGTGCATCGGAAGCGGGTAAAGCGAATATTGAGGATGAACGTCGCAGTGGTCGACAAGTTTCTGTCACTGATGAGAAGCACCAAATGTAGGTGAATGAATTGATTCAAAATGACCGTCGGATCACACAACAACGCATCGCCACCCGGATAGGCATATCAAAAGAACGAGTAGGACACATTATTGCAGAACCGGGCTATTGTTTGACAAATTTAACTTGAATTATTCTATAAGAGTGGTGTGTTGATTTATAAAGTTTGCAATTAGTGATTTTATCGGAGTCAGTTATTCTGTTTCCGTTGAACAATACGACGATTCGTGAGACCGTCGTAGCCAAAGGCCTACGTTCACTAAATATGTACTGTACAGCGGTTCGTGTTCCGTGCACGTTTTTGGAAAGGCAGGTGTACGCAGGTTCGGGCGGATACAATTTGTACGGATGTGTGCACCACCGCACCTGCGTAACAGTCGCTTTCGTTTCCAAGACTTTCCAACACTTGTTTGTATTCAAATCTCTCTCGCTTTCCCGTAATCTATGGCTTTATAATAAATTTATTACGGCCGTGAGCTGTTTTAAATTTAATGCAGGATTTTATATAATTTCACATTTGTAATTTCAAATGCGCCTGATTGTTATTCATGAAACGTATATACTTACCCTAACTGACTGAATTAATTCAACCCTAAATAGTTCACCGACACTCTCAGTTTTTGATACGCTCTCTGATTTCCCAAGTCCCTGTCTCACAGACTGATTGAAGGTAGATTCTCTTTTTATAAACAGTTCTTGTTAAGTACCTTGACCATGGTTTAATCTATACAGTATGTTCGTAGTGAAACGTGCCTCTCTCCTTGTCTCTGTCTCTCTGTCTCTGTCTCTCTCTCTCTCTCTCTCTCTCTCTCTCTCTCTCTCTCTCTCTCTCTCTCTCTCTCTCTCTCTCTCTCTCTCTCTCTCTCTCTCTCTCTGATTTTCACATTGTAGAAATACAAAATTAACAAAGACAGAAAGAGGTAGAATATTTATGAAAGAATCTCTTTAGAAAATGAAGAAAATTATGTACTGTATTTACAAAAATTATTAACAGAATCAACGCTGTTGCTCACCACTATAGAAAAATTATTCCGATTAGGGCTTTCGAGCTTCACAGCTTATCGTCAGAAGATCTTCTTCTTCTTCTTCTTCTTCTTCTTCTTCTTCTTCTTCTTCTTCTTCTTCTTCTTCTTCTTCTTCTTCTTCTTCTTCTTCTTCTTCTTCTTCTTCTTCACTTACAGCCACTTACTTCTTCCTTCCTAACTACTTCTTCCATTATTATATGCTTCTGGGCCTACTTATGTCTCCTCTGCCTTGGGCTCTATAACTGGTTACCTATTTTATTAGACAATTAACACTCATAGTTTCTACGTGCTATTCCCATTGCAGTGAGGTTTGTCTATTGCTACTATTCACGCTGTATATCCCTAAATCGACTCGTATGACTTAATTAATAATTTGATGGCGCAGGAAAGAACCTTTTACTCGTTTCAAGAACTCCGCCACTGCATTTTAGATTCCTTGGGGTAAAATATGATTTTAGGTATGTAATACGGAGAATGCGGTGTCACAAAAATTATTAGAGGGATGCACACTTAAGTACTTGAATGTTTTTCTGGTGAATTCAGAATAGTAAGTTGCGCTAAACATAAGCTAGTCGAAATTACAACTAAAACTGAAATTATAGTTGAAAATTCTACTCAAATAATCTTCTTCGTGTGAGAGATTTCACTGCGTTGCCGACCTCGGTTTTACATTTCCAGCCACATATGCATATGTTAAAAACCACATACTTTGGTGTAATATCCGACCGTGTAAAACACGCTTTCACTCCTTATAGCCGACATCGAAACCACTCAATTTGGATGAGAATCAAATCTGCTACACGACAGTATTGAAACATCAGTATGGAGAACCATACATGACTTCCATGTTCTAAGATTTATATTTAAAATCATTTTCGAACTGAAATATTACCATAGGAACTACTTCTTTCTACTTCTTTCTTCAGCCTTAACCACGGTACTGTGGCCACTAACGTATACCACCTCACGTTAGCGCACTTGATTTTCACTGATGATGGCAGTCGATGGCACTGCTGAAACGTATGGTTTTGCAGAAAACATTGGACCACGGCCAAACAGCCCGGGTAGGAGTTTTAACAATAAACTACTTCTTTGTTGCCGATCACGTAGTACACACATAAAAAATTACCCCCTCCCCTTCAACTATCATTTTCAGTTATAGAAAATTATTCTCTCCCCCTTCAACTATCCTTTACATTTATAGGTATTTTATCTACCTTTCTATAGTGGATTACTATGACCTTCTTTTCAGGATACTTTATTTATCAAAATTAAGTACTTTACTCTTGTTAAAAAATAAAACGTTGCACGTAAACTACCCCTTCACCTTAACTGTTCTTCACCAAGATGAATAGGCCTTGAGCACTCTTCAACTCAGGCACATATGCAAAACATTATTTGATTTACAAAGGTTTTTGTAAAATATATAAAAACACTTGGTAAGTTTCACAGATTTTATTTAACTCTAACAGCTGTTTCGGCTACCTAAGCCGTTGTCAAAGAGGCAAATGAGTGAAATTACTAAACACAGGATGTGAGTAAATGTCGTGGTGGTGGTAGTGACATCTGTTTAGGGCGTATCTGGATCTTCTGTGTTGAGATAGAGAGGGGGTGTGCAAGAGACAAGGGAAGGTCAGGTGTCTTTAAAAATTAAATCCAATCATGAAATGCAAAATATAAAATTAACCGAACTAAATATAATCTGAATGCAAAATATAAAATAAACTAAACTAAATAACAGCTTTTAATAAAGGGGATACACAGAATTCAGTTTGTTCATTTGTTAAATTTTTGTTACTTTTTATTGCTTTTTTAATTTCTAGAATTTCTAACAAATCTATTTTTTTACCTTTTTACATTTATCTATACCAAAACCACCACCACGACCTTTACTCATATCCTGTGTTTAGTAATTTCACTCATTTGCCTCTTTGAAATTGGCTTAGGTAGCCGAAACAGCTGTTAGAGTTAAATAAAATCTGTGAAACTTACCAAGTGTTTTTATATATTTTACAAAATCTTTGTATTACTATGTTTCACCAAGTGCCCAACGAGTCATCAATTAATTATTTGATTTTGTTTGAATTTGCGGCAGTTATTGTTTGCCATAGAAAACATTCTACACACACACACACACACACACACACACACACACACACACACACACACACACACACACACACACACACACACACACACACTGTAACGGTGGCCAGTTACGGTCGTTACATTAAAAATTTAATAACTGGACTCTTGGTCTAGAAGAAATAAAAATTGTGCTGGAGCCCATAGTGACAGGACTTGCAATAAAACACTCTTTTAAACAGTAACTTTTTTTTTATTAGTGTTTCATAATCGTAATATTTCACTACAGTTTATAACAATTATTCTTGTAATATATAAGCATGCAATAATAATAAGAATTGTAATAATAAGAATTCGTTTTATGTAGAAATATATTGTAACGCATCAAAAGATACCGTTACATAAATATAATAAAAAATACCCAAATGAAGATCTACCATAAACATATCTAAGCTAATATAGCCAAACACACTAACAAGAGGAAAGACAACACTAAAATGTCAAAGTCAAACCTGTATATCCATGAATAAATAATGTTAAGGAAACTAAGCACCCTATAAGGAAAGGAGTTGTGATTAAATAAATCGTCAATATTATAACAGAAGGAAAAGTGAAACCAAGTAACTACGTTAGCAACCAGGGACCCAATAGATCCAATAAGTGAGGGAAAGTATCTAATAAGTGAGGAGAATATCCAACAAATAAGAAGAAAATATTACCAGTGTGAAGAGTACCCAATAAGTGAGGAAAAATAACACAACCAGGAAGAACCTGAGAGGAAACTCCAAGTGACCAAGAGCAAAACTCTTGACAATATAATAATTCAATAAGCAACCACAGACAATAACAGTGTGCTACTTAAAGTGAATTAAATAATATTATTATACAACGAGCTAAAATAAACCAACACAAACAATGATAGTGTATGATTTATAGAAAGTGTAAGCCTACAAGTAACATATCATTATCCAACGATCTGAAATAATCAAACACAAACAATAATAGAGTAGTATTTACAGAAAGTGGAAATATTAAGTGACAACAATTTTATACAATAATCTCGAATAAACCAACACAGACAATAAGTGTATTATTTACGAATAAAAAGTATAATATAATAAAATATAATAAAGACAACAAGTGAACTGAAGTTAAGTGCAGAAATAATTGCTCAAATATGAAAGTAAATGGAACTGATTACCTGTAACTACCATGACTGACTCTAAATTTAAAATCATTGCAAAACACACATTTAGATATCAGGAGAGTGGAAAGTAAAATCAACAGAATGTAATTGTTAGAATATCAGAAATAAGACAACATGTATTAGATTAAAAACAGTCAACCAAACCAAATGTAACCATCCAATATATATACCAATAACCAATTATAATTAGATAATACTATGTAAACAAATAGTCAGTAATAGAGTTAAAATACAGAAAACCATTGTACTAGCTAATAGTAATACCAATTATGGTAAATATGTAAGAAAATACACAAGAAACCAAACTAACACATATAGGCATTGTTGTAATACAGTGATATACACATAACCCCAACTGAGCAGAATTTGCAACAAAGAATCGTAATTAACGATTAGAAAAACACTGATAAAAGTATTTACATAATGCAACAACCAAACTAGAATAAATAATGAGTAGACTAAACCCAATATGAACTAGAAAACACAACAATATACTTTAAATTTTATAAACAAATAGCAGCCAAAATACCAAACCACAGAGTAACTGACAGAATTACATAAAAAACTCTCAATTAAAACTAATCAGAAAGAGGAAAATAGTATAACAGTGGTTTCAAGAATACTCAATACTTTTTTGAGAACACTTAACAAACAGTAAATGCGTAAATTTATGTAATAATCAAGAAAAACAATAGTACATGTCAGATGAAGCTAGATGAAAGTAACAGTCCAACAGAAACTTGTGAGTAATTAGCCCAGAAGGGAATATTAAATATCCAAAATAAGATGTAAACGAACATTAAATACCAGTTAATGGAAGAAAATACATCCATAATACAAAACTATTTGTAAATCAGAATGACAGGACACCTGACATGGTGTGATAAAACCATTTATTGTAAATAAACTAAGATTGTTTTGTTGATACATCCTCTTCATTCACTTTTTAAAAATATTATATATATACTCAAACTTTCACTAGTGAACACTTACTTTTGGTTTTATGTCCCAAACGTTTCGACGTGGTGTCCGTCTTCCTCAGTGGGATTTGAAATACAGAGTGTCAGTACAAAGTAACCGTTATGGGTTGTAGGTGTGTGTGGTGGGGGTTGCTGGTGGGAGGGAATTGGCGCTGGGATTCAAAGTGTGTGTTTGAACAAGTGTATCAAAAAGTATATGTGATCTATAGTGTAATTGGTCATTTAATATGTTGTTTGGTTGTAGTGTGTGATGTCTGTATATTTCATATTGTTCTGCTGTGTTTAGTTTTCTACTTTTAGGTAAGTAGTGTGGTATTTCCATGTTGTGTTCTATGTTTGTGTAACCGTGGTTTTCATTTTGTAAATGTGTGGCGAATGTGGAGTGTATGTAGTTTGTGGTGAGGGCTTTTAAATGTTCAGAGTATCTTGAGGAAAAAGATCTTCCCGTTTGGCCGATGTAGAACTGGTTACAATCGCTGCAGTTTAATTTGTAAACACCTGTTTTGCTGTATGTGTCTGTGTCTTTGTTAGTATTATTTATGTGTTTCCTGATGGTGTTGTTAGTCCTGTATGCTACTTTATAATTGTGTTTCCTGAATGTGTTAGCAATTTTGTGTGTGTTGGAATTATAGTATGTGAATGTAATGTATTTACTGGGTTGTGTACTGTTGGTTTTATGTGTTTTACTTTTTGTGTTTAGGGTGCGTTTATGTAGTTTGTTTACTAAATCGGGATTGTATCCATTTTTGACTGCTATATATTTGATTGTGTTGAGTTCTTCTTGGTAGTCATGTGTGTTTTGGGGTATTGAAGTGAGCCTATGGAGCATGTAGTTGAAAGCTGTATGTTTGTGTTGAGTTGGGTGGTTGGATGAATTATGTATGACCATGTCTGTTGTGGTGGGTTTTCTGTATATTTTGTATGTGTGTGTGTGTGTGTTGTTTGTTTTGGTAATTGTAAGGTCCAGGAAGTTTATGCTATTGTTTTGTTCTAAATCTAGTGTGAATTTTAATTTTTGGTGTATAGTGTTAATGTATTTGTGGAAATTTTCAATTTGTCTTTTGTTGCCGTTGTATAGGAGTGACATGTCATCAACATATCTGTGCCAATATATGATTTTGTTTGTGTGCTTGTTATTGTTTAATATGTGTTCTTGTTCTATGGTATGTACGAATATTTCCGCTAGTATCCCTGATATAGGGGAGCCCATGGATAGTCCATCTGTTTGTGTGTAAATCATGTTATTGTGTGAGAAATAATTTTGTTCGGTGATAATTTTGGTGAGATGGATGATCTCTTTTATGTGTGTTTCTGGTGTGTTATTTAGTTTTAGTAAGTGTTCTAATGTTGTTATAGTTTCTTTTATGGGTACATTGGTGTATAGGTTTGTTATGTCAAAAGAAGCTAGTGTTGAATTGTGTGGAATGTGGACATGTTGAGTTTTATTCACCAGATCTAAATTATTTTTGAGGGTGGTGTTGTTTGTCAAATTTATGTTGTTTCTGATTAATTTATCTAAGTGTCTAGCTATTTTGTGTGCGGATGCTTGTGTGTTGTTTATAAGTGGTCTGATGGGGATATTAGGTTTGTGTATTTTTGGTAGTGCATTCAGTGTAGGGGGGTTTGGTTTAATTTGTTTCAGATATTTGATGTTGTCTGGTGTGATTATGTGTTTTGTGTAATTTATGATTTTATTTATTTGTTTGTGATATTTTGTGGTGGGGTCTTTATTTAATTTGGTTATGTTGTTTTCAGTAAAAAATGTTTCGATTTTGTTATTTAGATCCTGTTATTCCATTATGACGTTTATGTTACCTTTGTCTACTTTGAGTATGGTTAGGTTGTGTTCTTGTAATTTACGTTTTTTTATTTTTTAGTGTTTGGATTTCGTTATTATGGTGTTTTTGTTCGTGTTGTTGTGTGTGTTGTAATTTGCGTTTTATGTCGTGTCGTATAGTGTCTTGGTCGTTGTTATGCGTGTGTTGTATGGCCGTTTCAGTATCTATGACTATGTCGCGTATATACATTTTATTATTGTTGTTATTGGTTGTATTGTTTCTTAAATTCTGTTTTAGGCCTTTATCTAATAGGGTTATTTCTGCTTTAGTGAAATTGGTCTTTGTTATATTTACTGTACGTGTGTGAAATTTGTGTGTCGGTGTAGGGACTGTTTCGTTTCTGCGTGTTAAGATGCTATTGATTTTCCTGTTTTGTCTTTTTTGTATTTTTGATTGGAGTTTCTCTATGTTGTTCCGTGTATGTTGTATTACGTTTTCGAGTTCTATGTGGTGTAATATTTGTGTAAGTTTTACGTGTAGGTTGTATGCTGTTTTGTTTAGTGTATCTGGACAACATAATCAACGATTTATACTACAAAAAGATGTGGCTTCACTAAAAAACTGGACACCGACGCCAACAGAACGTTTCTCAGCTGATAGTATATTTATAACAATGTGCGCGTTCCCCCCTCCCATAGTAGACAGATAACTAACCTAACATCATAACCTCCAAAACGTGTAAAGTGTAAATAATGCTACTAGACTTAGTGTATTATCATTGATAGTGTATAATCCCAGCAACGAAAAGTGATAATAAGGGAGTATATTGAATTAACAATATTTAACTGAATTTTAAATGATTTTGAAATAATAATTTTTGTGGATACTACGTTAGTCAAATGCGATCACACGTGACTAACATAACTAATAAAATTATGAATTAACGTATTATTGAATAAAAGTTCTCAATAATATTTTTTTTAAATAAAATATTATAAATTTTAAAAAGAATCAAAATGAAAAACTACTAATTAATTAACACAAATGTATTTGAACATAGATTCTGATTTGACTTTAATGATAACGAAAGACAATTCGATTCTTAATAATATTTGAGAACTGTCAATAAAGTTAATGATTAATAAATATGTCATTAACTAATATTATGTATAACGATGAGATTTTATGAATTTAATTCAGATATTTTTATCAATTAACTTAGAAAAATTTTCATTCTAACCTACCTGTTGTTGAAATGTACACAATTGATACAGTGCAATGCATTCAATTCAAGAAAGCATAACTATTTTTTAATTGCACTGAAATTATAAATCAGTCATTATATTTTAATTTTAAAACCATTAACGGAATTTTATTCCGATATACAGAAATAATAATCGTATTGCACATGCGATACCATAACCTGAAAATTTAAATGCAAGCGTGTCTTGTAGAATTGTTTACAATTATAATTAACCTTTTTCTATTTTATGTAACCACTCTCCACAATACGTCATTATCGTATTTAAGCATTTTTTTGTAGTAAGTATCTTATATACTCAAAGAACTCACGATTTTATTAATTATAAATAAGAAATCTAACCAAATCATGTTAGAGAATCACAACATAGAAATCAGTGTTACTAGCCCTGAGTTTTAAGAATATCTGTAACGATTTTGAATTGTTTTAATGTTTTAAAAAACTTTTGTGAGGGTTTTAAATTGAACTTTAATTGAATTACATTGTTAATAAATTACCATTTAATATATAATCGAGTCAGTCCATTATTTAAAGGTAGACTATAATAACAACACAACAGAGCATTTATTTCACAAATTGGCAGTAAGGCAAGTAAGCAGCCAAGATTTTGAATAATTTCAAAACTGTCTTATTTACAGATTAACTTTATTTACACATTTTTAACATACAAACAAGTGGTAAATATTATATGAATTGTGTTGTGCTGTTTTCAATATATTACAGAAAGAGAAGATCTAAATTAGAAGATTGTCATCGGTAAGTAAGTGGTAATTAAAATCTGAACCAACCAGTGCTTCGAAAAAAGAACTTAAACATTTTTCAGCATTTAAACCTTTTTTGAAACAACTTGAACTATAAATTAAATATTCATAATAATAATTCTAAACCGACCGAACAGAACGTCTTGTTATAATATATACTGTATATTGAATTTACATGGATGGCAATCACCACCACCATTAACCATAAGATTTAGTCAACAGTATCTATTTAGCAGACATGTTTTGACAAAAATTTCGATCATTAAAAAAGAATAAAAATATTGTTTAGGCAAATAACCTTTCTACTGATATTTATGAATTCAATTAACAATAAAATTAATCAAACGGCCTGACAAGCAGGTGCTCTTACACAGTCAATAATATGAACCAACATATATATATATATATTTTCACAGGGCTAGTTCTAACAACATTTCATCTGTTTCATCGCTTAATCATCATAACATTCACCATCTTTCATTTTCTAGACAATATATCTACGTATATTCAATATGCAGTAATAGCATGAGTGAAAAGTAATTTTAACACTGTAAAGTAAGCAGACTACATAAGAAGTGAATGCCCTTTTTTAACGCAGGTTATAGTGAATCAGAATTATGCTTTGATTAGACAAGTTCTCACACAATTTTACTAATTATAAATTTGAAAATTTGAAACTATAGTTCATATACATGTCCATTTCTGCTTCGAACACCAGTAAGTGTTGTAGTTGTTGCGTTTTTATAAATGGAAACTTCCCACCTGTATTTTAAAGCTGATTGCCGTTACCACCTGTGATGGTAATGATTAGCAGTGCTTTTGGTGAGCTGGAAGCGAGTGTTCATTCTCCTTTGGAGCGACTGCCCTCCTGATGTCCTGGAGCATGTGTGTGTGTGTGTGTGTGTCTGACGGCGTTGGGGAGCTTTCGGGTCGACGTCTCTGCCGATGGTGACAGATGATCAGGTCACCATCTCAGCCTCTCTCTTCCTCTCGGCTGATCGAGGACCCTGTAACGTTTTAGTGTACAGTAGCCGTCATGACATATAACTATCCCAGTCATCTCTTACCGAGACCACACACACACTGTCACACTTTTATACACCCCAATATTGTGTACCAGCAACACGGGTTCATGCAATTAGTGAGTTTGAAAGTTCACATTTACATTTTTGTTTACATGTACAATCTCCAAAATTTTAACATTGAAAATGTTTATAAGGACGTTTCGCACATTTGCGCCCGATCGCTGGTGCGTGATCAAAAATGGGAACCGATGAGTTCCCATAGAAACTACTTCTTTGTTGTCAATAATGTAGAAAATTTTGAATTTTTTGGCGAGTTTCAGTGCCATATCCCCTTAAATTTATCTTAAGGTAGTACATGAGACAAGAATTTATTACGGAGCGATGGATCAGGAGGAAGCGAGTGGAAGTACGGCTCAGACTTCCACCGATTCGAGTGTAGAAGGAACTAATTTGGCGGAAAAGCTACAATTGGAAGCAGAACGTTGAAAACGAAAGCTCGAATATTGCCGAGAGTGGAAAAAGAAGCAAAAAGTACAGAAAATTGAGCAAGGTTTGGTCAAAACTCCACTAACTGAATCTCACCGTCTGCAACGAAAACGATAAAATCAAAAACGCTATCGAGAACGTAAGAAAGAAGCAAAGATGAAGAGCAATGAACAGGAAGGTTTGGTCAGAACTCCACTAACTGAATCTGAACGCCTGCAACGAAAACGCAAAAATGATAAACGGTATCGAGAACGTAAGAAAGAAGCAAAGGTGATGAGCAATGAACAGGAATAATGTGAAGAGAAGCAAGTGAGTAATTTAGCAAGATATATAGAAATGCACTTTTATAATGACAATTTGAACAACAACTGCTTTGTTTGTGAAAGAATTTGGTGAACTAAAAGCTTAAAAGACGTTACTGGACACGCAGACGTTATAGACATACTTAATAAACATGGTTATAATATTCTTGACAAATCCAAAGTATGCCACAATTGCTACAAATGCCTAAAGAAGAACAGGTTGCCACCTTATGCGACAATCAACGGCTTTAAGTACCCACAAATACCAGAGAATTTACCTGAACTAACGCCAATAGAGGAACGTTTAATATCGCCGCGCCTTCCATTCATGCACATTTGTAACATATCATACTTTGCTGGCGCTAAACGTATAATTGGACAAATCATAAACGTACCGATAAACCTTGATACCTCTACTTTGCAATTGCCTCGCATGTTGAATGACGATTTGGCGTTTAACGTTTGCCTTAAGAAGCACATAATCAATTAAAGTTCTTATATGCGAGGACTGGTTTCTAAAAGTAAATTAAAGCTCTGGTTAAGGCATCTGTTGACGACTGAGCTATTCAGATATTATAACATCACGATTAATGACAAGTTCTTCAATAATGAGCCTGAAAATGAAAGCAGTGCATCTAGTGAGGATGAAGACAAGGATCAAGAACGACACCAAGTAGAATGGAAAGACTTATTGTCTCGCATAAATCAATGTAATAGCAAAATAACAAGCATACAGCGAGATGTAACTGGCGAAGAGTACATCAAATTGCAGCAGCATACCTTATTCTGGTGTGAAGATGTGATTTTACATCTAGCCCCTGGACAAAATAATCAACCATTATCGCTCGCATTCGATGAAGATGCAGAAGAGTTACCATTCCCAGCGATATATTATGGTGTGAAACGGCGGTTTACTTGTCGAGCCACACCATTCATGATAGCTAGTAGCGAAATACGTAGACGGGATCGGAGAGGCGTGAAATCCGATCATATCTTGTATATGGCTGCTAAAGTGCTGCGTTTGAGAATCATAGCGAATGTAAACTTAGAGTTTCGAGCAAATACTAATCAGATCAACAGCGTATCAAGACGAGATCTCGAAGATACCGAGTTTGTTAAGAGCTTGCTGCTAAAAAACGCTCATGAAGCGTTCATGAGAAACATACCGAACTCAATCCAATATTGGCATTAGCGTAAAGTG
The DNA here is from genome assembly GCA_034769895.1 of Magicicada septendecula. Lineage (NCBI taxonomy): Eukaryota > Metazoa > Arthropoda > Insecta > Hemiptera > Cicadidae > Magicicada > Magicicada septendecula. The sequence goes on along the minus strand of CM068370.1, from coordinate 488,979,635 downwards.
GAATTATTCAGTATGATGCGACAATTAGGCAAACCTACCATATTTCTCACATTGAGCGCTTCAGAAATACATTGCCCTCATTGAAACGTTTCGCATAACGTAACAATTCGGGAACCTGGTTAATTGGCTCAGGTCAATTAAACAGGCTGCCATTATCTTTACAAAATCATAAATAACTGGAAAGGAAACAAAGTTTAAATAGGATCCCGTGAATTGAGGAATATTGACAGGGGTTTGTAGATTTATTCACTCACCTTTTTGGACCATGACATCTCTTTATTACATAAAGTTTTAACATCTCCGAAGAAATTTAGCAATGAGTATATTAAAAGTAAAAACATTTGCACCTCTTGTACAAATAGAATTAGATTAATTAATGAGTTAACATAGCTTTTACTGGCCTCGGATCCGAGTATTTTGTTTCAGTATATGATATTAAAATTATCATCTTTATTTCGTGCCATCTGAAGAATGGGCTTATTTAACTTTAACGTGTTATATTCATAAAAGCCTTAAACTTAACACATATTATTACTAAGCATGAAATTACAATTTTATGGTAATTAAGTCAGTCTTTCGTGTTTTACTTTACTTTCATTGGTTAATTAAGTGTCTATCATGTATTATTTTAAGTTAAGTTCTGAACCACGGAAGTTGAACTTCCGTGATACCTGTGTGTAACATCGTCGGCGAATCGGCGCTTCTATTGGTTGTGCAGGGTGTCTTGGAGATCTTCTGGCTATCGTGTTTTGGTGAAATCTGCTGTCATTCCTAAAGATGAGTCGTCTGTTGGGTCTGTAGATTCTTGTGGTAGGTTTTGGGTTGTAACTTTCACTGGTATTCACATTGTTGTACCGCACATGTTACTTACGTTTAACAGTTACATGTTAACAGTTTAACATCACATTTAGGTGATGTTAGTTTGTTACAGAGATGTCATTGTCATACACTCACGTCATTTTTTACATTTTTACATCATCCGGCTATCTCACACAAGCGTCTCCTCGTTTATAGGTTTTTATATTGACTACATACTTTTGTACGCTGTATCAGCAGCGGAGTCTGAGATACAACTGAACTGGCTAAGTATAGGGGTGAAGAGGCTGTCCGCGCGCGGGTAGCTTGTCAGCGTAAAAGTAGTTCCATATTCGATTAATCTCTGACATAATTAACTATATTTAATTATACTACGGTATCTCTCACTTAGTATTTTATTATTGTACATCATTATGTTTTTTATCAAGTTCCGATTTAATACAATTATTAGTCATATTCACGGGTAATTATGCGTGTTGATGCCGGTTTCGGCAGGTTAAAGCCGGGTTAATTATTAAGGGGTGTTATCGCAATTTTATTATAGAATTCTTTAAGGTTTTAAAACTATTTATTTTGGGTATTAAGGCGGGGTTACATTATCATTTTCTTTAGGGGTTTATGTTCTGTTTTAATGTGAGATTTTAAATTATTTTAAATTACTTTTATTTCATTTTTTCCTCTTTTAAAATCGTCACATACTCCTCCTCTTAAGCCTCAGAATCCGGTTTATTTGTTTAGGAATGTACCGGGGGTATGTTTGTTGATTTCTGTGTTAAAATTTAATTTAGTACACGATTTGTTTTCTCTATATCTCTTTAAATAATTTTATTCATTTAAATGTTCTCCTCCGTGAAATTCCCTTTATCTCACTTCTTACCATGCTAATTTATATTTTAATTCTTAATACTAATTTCCCTAATTATCCGTAACTCACAATATCGTGGCCCGACTGATTACATTTTGCATACTCTAACTCTAGTAGTTAGTTTTCTGCACTTTCTTTAACTCTTGTAAAGAACTTTCTTTAACCCTTGTAAAGAATTTTTCAGTGCGGCGCCGTTGTGACTTGTTACGTTACCTATATATAATTCTTAATTCTACTACAGAAATCTAAAGTTGATCCCATACTCAACCTTAGATTCATTCTTATCCTAATTTCTTATTCTACTGAGAGAATTGGAATTTCACGAAGATAATAATTTTTGTTTTTAAATGATCAGCTGTAATACATAAACAAAAGGGGGCAAACACTTTACTTTCAACGATCAGCTGTTACTGTGGAATGTGGGTCAAACTAGTTTTCTTCAAACAATGGCATAGTTTATGCGTACAAAGGGGGAAGTTTCTTGAGGGAGAATATTTCTCTATTGTTCCATTTAACAATAGCTGGTGGACAGCTTATTAACTTGCACAGGCTTGCTTCAAAAAAAGGGGTGGAGTGAGCGATGCGTACGCAATGTTACGGCCCGTTACTAAGCTGAGTTTTGTTACACTTTTATAATTATAATTATACTAACGTGTTATAATAATTTACGATATTATTAAACTTTTTATTTTAAATGACTTATTATTTATTATTATTACTTTGGTCTGATTTAAGAGACGGTTTCTTTTTTGTTTTGAACTCGTTTGTTTACTTCGGGAAGCATCATTCCATTAAATTAATTAGTACACTTGTTTCATTTAGTCAGTAGTTCATATAACTCATCGTGTCAATAGAAACACGAATTACACATTTATGCCGGCTAGTACAGGAAAACTACAGGTCTTAAATTGTCGCAAAATTGACGTGTTAGAGACTGAATACTTTGACACGTACATACATGAATTGGTATAATACAATCTAATCTTTTCACGTATAATTATATACGAGTATGTGCGTAATCTCACACAAAATATACACTTATAAATATCGTCCATATTATTCATATATGCTACTTAGAAAAAGGCTAAGTACAATTTCCTCTAAGTACAATGTAAGTACAATATACTACTTTTACATACAATTTCCTAACTGAGTGCATAGATATACAGAATAGAGTATTTTATAATTGACACTAAGTACACTAACCATTTACACAAAATGAAACCAAAAAAACAGTGGCGCATTTTAATAATAAAATTATTTACTTGTTTTTTTTTTATTCGATTTAATTTTCAACATGTGTCTGAAATCTTTTGTTACTGGGCAAGGGGTCACACATTTTGTAATACAATAGAGTGAGGTGATGTATGGTCTAACTCGTGGTGACAGAGCGTAACAAAGGGATAGTTTGGTACAAGCGGGAACAGGTCATTTTCTTGTCTGAGATTGTCGTTAAACAGACAAGTTGGGGAATGCTTTTTTAAACAGGTTTTACCCTGGGGTTACAATGTTTAAATAATTATTATATTATATCTAAATATTCTTACCATATATATTATGGTTATTATCTTATATTATATTATTACGACACATAATGATTATAAAAACACACTATCCTAATTCTGAATTTACTTACTTCAATTCTTCCTTTTGCGTATTTTAAATTAACATTCATAGAGTGAATAATTCTACCACATATTAAATGACAAACACAGGGCATTTTATCTTGCTAATTATCATTTATTCATTAATTAAGCAGAGTTGCGCATTTGTAACGTTTCGCATAACGTAACAATTCGGGAACCTGGTTAATTGGCTCAGGTCAATTAAACAGGCTGCCATTATCTTTACAAAATCATAAATAACTGGAAAGGAAACAAAGTTTAAATAGGATCCCGTGAATTGAGGAATATTGACAGGGGTTTGTAGATTTATTCACTCACCTTTTTGGACCATGACATCTCTTTATTACATAAAGTTTTAACATCTCCGAAGAAATTTAGCAATGAGTATATTAAAAGTAAAAACATTTGCACCTCTTGTACAAATAGAATTAGATTAATTAATGAGTTAACATAGCTTTTACTGGCCTCGGATCCGAGTATTTTGTTTCAGTATATGATATTAAAATTATCATCTTTATTTCGTGCCATCTGAAGAATGGGCTTATTTAACTTTAACGTGTTATATTCATAAAAGCCTTAAACTTAACACATATTATTACTAAGCATGAAATTACAATTTTATGGTAATTAAGTCAGTCTTTCGTGTTTTACTTTACTTTCATTGGTTAATTAAGTGTCTATCATGTATTATTTTAAGTTAAGTTCTGAACCACGGAAGTTGAACTTCCGTGATACCTGTGTGTAACATCGTCGGCGAATCGGCGCTTCTATTGGTTGTGCAGGGTGTCTTGGAGATCTTCTGGCTATCGTGTTTTGGTGAAATCTGCTGTCATTCCTAAAGATGAGTCGTCTGTTGGGTCTGTAGATTCTTGTGGTAGGTTTTGGGTTGTAACTTTCACTGGTATTCACATTGTTGTACCGCACATGTTACTTACGTTTAACAGTTACATGTTAACAGTTTAACATCACATTTAGGTGATGTTAGTTTGTTACAGAGATGTCATTGTCATACACTCACGTCATTTTTTACATTTTTACATCATCCGGCTATCTCACACAAGCGTCTCCTCGTTTATAGGTTTTTATATTGACTACATACTTTTGTACGCTGTATCAGCAGCGGAGTCTGAGATACAACTGAACTGGCTAAGTATAGGGGTGAAGAGGCTGTCCGCGCGCGGGTAGCTTGTCAGCGTAAAAGTAGTTCCATATTCGATTAATCTCTGACATAATTAACTATATTTAATTATACTACGGTATCTCTCACTTAGTATTTTATTATTGTACATCATTATGTTTTTTATCAAGTTCCGATTTAATACAATTATTAGTCATATTCACGGGTAATTATGCGTGTTGATGCCGGTTTCGGCAGGTTAAAGCCGGGTTAATTATTAAGGGGTGTTATCGCAATTTTATTATAGAATTCTTTAAGGTTTTAAAACTATTTATTTTGGGTATTAAGGCGGGGTTACATTATCATTTTCTTTAGGGGTTTATGTTCTGTTTTAATGTGAGATTTTAAATTATTTTAAATTACTTTTATTTCATTTTTTCCTCTTTTAAAATCGTCACATCATCTCTTAGAGTCCATTTATCGCTTTCAAGAAGATATACCAGTAGACGTGCCGATAGATCCAGCGATATTTGACGCCATGTCGAGCACAAATCGAGCAGAACTGGTAAACAACGATCCCGTTTTGTGCTGCTTGTATTTCGAGATTGGTGTCGACCTTTATTAACGCGTTTAAAAAAACCAAATGGCGTGTTCGGAGATAATTACGTACTTGATTATTTCAAGCGCATCGAATTCCAACATAGAGGTAGCCCTCATTGTCATATGTTACTATGGTTAAATAATGCACCAACGTGTAAAAATATCACAGATAATGACGACTTAACCGCCACTACATCGTTAATCGATCAAATAAGCACAGTCGATAGTTCAAAATTGAAAAGCGAACGAAATTTACAGACCCATTGTGTTTTTCCCGAGTATAATTAGTGTGTGAATCAGCAAACAAATTATCCATCATGTCTTTAAGTCGTTTTGTTAGTGCTGATCAATCAGATGATGATGACGAACCTCGAGTATCAACTTTGATCGTCGAACCATGAGAATATACGTTACGTCCTAATGATGGTAAAGAATCTTTCTTTACAGCAACAAATCTAAAAGATATCTATGATGATTTTACTAATAAGTGCAAGGATAAGATCTGTATTAGTACTGTCGACAAACTGAAAGAACTCATCTTAAGTTAACGAAAAAAGCGATTGTTCGCCAGCATTTCGTTCAATTCCAATATAAGGTGGCGCCTCATCTACTGCTAACTAATGACGCGTACGGGTTGTTTATCAACGATTCTGAAAATTTCACCTCCAGAAACGTAATACAGGATTTAGATCATCTTCAAGCCAAACATCGTGTGAATTTGTTGTTACCGACTGTCAAATATTGGTGGAATCAGCAGAGCAGAGCAGATGGAAGCGTTTATCGAAACGTTTGTTACCAATATGAAATATATAGCAAATTCATCTGCCTTTATTGATGCCGTTGACCGCTATAAATTGCATGCTTTTGCAAAGGTAGTTTAGAATATGAAAGCGAAAATATTAACGGCCGATAAAATTGGTACGAATGATCGAATTACGCCTGCAGTATTTGGAGTAAGATTATATAATTCGTTTGGAACACCAAGTAAAATTACAGCGCCTTTGTATAAAATTAAAAACCAACAAACATTAACTTGCCGCAAATGGAAGGAACTCAAGATTGCTGCTTATATGCATTCGGTTCTCTTATTGAAAGTTGCTGGTTTTAAGTTAACATCATCAGGGATCACTCTAGATATGTTCGTCGAGACGCTAGTCTTCGATAAGTTTGAACGAATAGACAAGATTAATAAAGCAGGACCTCGTAAAGTATTGCCGCGACTTACAATCCAAGAGGATCAGACGTCTTCGGAAGAGGAATGTGATGAACAGCCTGAGAAAAAGCGCAAAATTAACATGGATGATTGGTGAATGCGTGCGCGCTTATGAATGTGACTACACTTAACTTATAATCTGTACATTGGTAAATGAAGAAAAATAAATATATATATTTTTTAGATTTATTGAAGCATTTCCAATGCCCTTCTCTATGCATTGCATTTGTGCAATGGCTGTAAATTTTTTAATTCAAATTGCCATTACAACTACTTTCACTTTTGGTGTTACGTTTATCTTATATTACTTTTACATTTAAGTTTTTTAAATAATCGAGTGCAAAAAATAAATCACCACGTGCTTGCATACATATATGTATACCGGAAGTAACCTGCGGAACGCACACACATATACTCCTCCTCACACAATTAATAATTAACATACACAATTCTCGTTTATTAATTTCACACATAACCCCTTAATCAATTGACAAATAATAAATAATGATCTTTACCTGAGACACTTTCTGATCAGTCGCACATAGTTTTCAAAAGAATATAGCGGCAGCTGAGATTCCTTCCAAGCCGTCAGACACCAGTACCGTTGGAGAGTGAAATTGGAAATGAGGACGATTCACGTTTTGCTTCGGGCCACGAGGCTTCGAATTAACGTGCTATAAGCTGTCTATCAGCTGATCGACCGGCCTATTTTATTGTATCGGCGCTCACTTATCAAACCGTCATTGGCGCCAACAACAACTGCCTACGATGCCTCGGCGCGATTTTTCAAATATGCCGGAGGTCCCGGCACAACACACACACACACACACACACACACACACACACACACACACACACACACTTTTCGGAAAATTACTTTTCTTCATGTTCTGAGGGTAGTACAATGAGAATCAGCCCTTAGCTCAAACACAATTTTTATCACCATCACCATACTTCTTCCTCTTCCTTAAGGTACATGGAAGTAAAAAGGCTATTAAACGTATAGTTCTGAAATTATTTTAACAATCACAGTTAATTTTAATAAAAAAGGATGCTGCTCACACAAATTGTAGAGACTATAAAACTCAGATTTTAGGAGTAGAAAAAAAACAAAGAAAATGGTACATTCTACTTTCTTAAAAAAAAAAAATGTCCGCGGACCAACTTAAAATTTTTTACACACCCTGAGTAGTGGCTGACCCCACTGCTATAAGCTGCTTACAAGAAATTGATCTTGAATGCGATATTGGCGTCTTTAAATTAAATCCACAGAAACACTTTTGTAATTCGTTTCAAACACAAATAGCGAGAAAAAGTTAAATGCGATTGTAAAAATGGAAAAATCAATTTTAAAATATCGATAGTCAAAACTCTTTTCTATGGATCGGCACTGAAATTGCCAGCGTTTTATAATATTTTTATTCTGACTACTGCGTATTTCATAACAAACATTGTTTACCAGTATAGTAATGTTCCGAATTTCGGACGTTACAGCCAACGCTAGGTAAAAAACCAACATTCGAACGACAAATGTGTTTATAACGAACACTAACAACTGAAATCTACCTGTAAATATTACAACATGCAGTGCTTGCAGTGACGGCGAAAACAGTAGTGACACAAATTTCAAATAGAAAAACATGGTATAAAAATCTTTTGCGTCAGAAATCGCCCTGTTAATGGCATCGTGCATCAGATACAACTTGGCGTATTTGCCCTGTCTGACTGTAACGAATACCCTTATGCTGGAAACAGTCAATAACTTGGTGTCCAAGTTAGTCAATACGGATATTGCGTGTCGAAGATGCGCTGTGTTTTGTCTTATCATGAGCAGACAGATAAAATAACATGACAGTCTAGTATCGCAAATGAGAAATACAAGAGACACTTAGTGTAGGGTAAGAACGTTGACGAAAACTCAGAAACGAGTTCATGATCTTTCGTAGCAGCTGCTGATATGTCAGATGTTGCTACATAGAAGAGCGAAATCTTAACCAGTAGGATTACAACGGTACATATTGAACATTGTATAGAGTCTTTCAGTTGACAACGTCCGGTGCCGATAGTGTCAAGCCACTCGTCTATATAAGTCAAGTTTTTGTATATGTTTTTGACAACGTTTCGGGCCGAGATAAACTTCAGACGGTAATATGTTGTAGCGGATAAAATCGCGGTGTCTAATATGAGGTACATGACAGTGAGGTGAGTTGCGTCCATGTCGCGCAATTTAGTCACAATAAAAGTTGCGCAGAATGAAAACACGGCCACGGCAATCACAGAACAGTACGCGTTGTGTAACAGGCGGATCGTCCGGTTGCCAAACTGAACTGTTGAGTAACCAGCAACCAGGGCGCTGCACATTAAAGCAGTCTGTAAGATAGTATACACTACACTGCTGGCAATTTTAAACATTTTTAGGTGTGTACGGGTGCAATACATCTAATCACTACTGTAGTCAAACACAAATTGTGAAATTTACTTGTTCCGTGTGTGCTTTTTTTTACTTCGTTGGTTTATACTGGACTGACAACGTGTATTGACTGTAAATACAAAGCGATTGCTAGCAGCAGAATTAATGAGCATTTTACGTCGCAGAGAAAGCAATTAGAGAGTACTTGTCATTTGGAAACGTGACATTGGCACGTGTGTTGACGTTGGTACCCAGTACAGTAGACCGTCAATTATATGCAAACTAATTGGGGCACAACAGTTTCGGGTAACAGTTTTATCATGCAATCCAATGCCCTTGGTAAGGAACGCCTTATTAAACGCACTTTACTAATATCAATAAATAAATAAATATGAATTTATTTTAATCTCGATATTGATATGAAAAGATCGTTACAATGTTAAAATTTAATAGTACTTACCGATAAAAACAAAAAAAAATTATTATTATTATTATTATTGTTGTTCTGTTATTATTATTATTATTATTATTATTATTATTCCAGACAGCCTATATTGCCCGGCAGCTACGACAGATGTCAGCCATACCTTATTCGTCTGCAGCAGATGAGAACAACACAGGTGATGGCTGCAAGAGAATATTAGGGAGTAGATCTTCATGGATAACATTGTCGAAGCTATACTTCGAGAGGAGGACACCTGAAACTACGTACGGAAGGTAATATACTTGAACAACAGAAGATATAGAAGAAGAATAACAAGTCAGAGGTGAACCCTAGGGCTGAAGAACTGTAGGCCTAACCCGAAGTAATTTGTCAAACAGTCTTCTTCTTCACTACATGGTTTGGGCCCGTTCCGACTTCACAGAGTCTCCGACCATTTTTTTCAGTGCCTTCCACGACTTCTCGTCCCCACTGGCCTATATTCAAACACTTGTTTAGGAATACGCGTGTCTACCATGCGTTCCATGGTAGACAAATATCTATGCGTTTCATTCATATCTACAAATGAAAAGGGTAGTTGAAGAGGGAGGGAGTAATTTTTGTATAAATGAAAATGATAGTTGAAGGGGGAGGGTGAATTTTTTTATATGTGTACTACGTTATTGGCAACAAAGAAGTAGTTTCTATGGAAATTTTTCATTTCAATTTGTCAAACTTGTCAAATTTTTCAAATGGTTTTAAATATAAATCGTAGAACATGGAAGACATGTATGATTCTCCATACCGATTTTTTCCTGTGTCTTCCACGATCTCTCATTCCCAGCGGCCTATATTCAAACTCTTGTTTAGGAATACGCGTGTCTACCATGCGTTCCACATGGGACTTCCAATTCTGCCTGTATTCCTTTATTGTCTCCAGAACCGACTGTAAGTGCAGGTATTTCCTTACGTCGTCGTTTCGTAGACGATCACTCAAACTACACCCCTTCACTGGTCTTAAAAATTTCATTTTCGAGGCCTGTATTTTTGAAATATTTATTTGCAGGAGAGTTCATGTGTCACACGCATACATTAAAGTCAGCACAGCCACGATCTTATAGAACTTTAGCTGTGTCTCCCTCTGCGTTTTATTCTTCAATAGTCGTCTTATTGTTTCACAGGTGTAACTAAAATTATTTAACTTTAAGTCAATATCGTTATCCTTTCTATATGCGACATCACACCCCAAATAATTAAAATGTGACACCTGCTCCAAAACAGTATTGTCAATTACAATTTTTGTTCTTACAGGGTTCTTGCCTAGGAAGGCCATCACTTTTGTCTATAGTTATTTGGTCATTTGCGTATAGTTATGTGCTAAGTGTCATACAGTGTATAGTCGAACAGTGTCAAACAAAAAAAAAATTTTTTTTTTCAGAAAAATAGCGAATTGAAAAATTAGAACTGTTTTCAATTTAGAATTGCTTCTAAGGTGAGACGGCTGCGTCTTTTAAGAAAAAAATATTTCTTTTAAACGTGAACACACACACATTTATATTTGACAGCATTCCCTAAGGACTCACTTTCTTTAACACGACAGCAGTCGCGCCGAGGTAAAAGACATTACAGTGAGGCAGGCTTGAAAAATGTGCAGTAAATCTTGCACTTCTTTTCTTTGCCTGCTTTGTACAAAACTTTGTTCCTTTTTTACAGCTAACGGTGTTTTTGTGTTAGGTGAAAGACAAGTCTATCCATTTTGATGAATTTTTAAAAATTAATTTAATTTAATTTGGGTTTTTATTTTATTTGCAAAAAGTGTATGCAGGTATGAAAGTGTCTGTTAGTGAAAATTGTCATGACTGCCAAATAATCTGTTATTCATTTTGTATCGTTAATAACTTAATTGTAATCTTTGAGGTAAATTAAGGTTAAAAAGCATTAATTCAGATGGATTTAATTTTATAATATCTAAAATCTATTTTCTAATATAATGAAGCGTTGTTACGACGGTCACACAGATCGCCGTGCTGTGCAGTGGAAACAGAATAACTGACACCAATGAAGTTGCTAATTACAAACTTTAGTTAGACTTAAACAACAGTTACATACCAACAAAAGCACTCTTTTACAATAATTCAAGTTCTATCAGTACGATAAATAACAATAAATGTCACCTTATTACTTTTTCTTGCACTAATAAAACAATGATTATTTACCACTAATCCGCCACTAATATCGCAAGGTCTAACTGAACTGAAGTGATCGCTGCTGGATGCTTATATTTATACCCCGCTGTGATACCAGAATAATCTGGCACTTTCCGTCGGACGACGTGTCGAGCAAACTGAGTATTACAGGCGCTCTGGACAGTTCAATGTCTGGTCTTGAACACACTCTGCTGACCGGTGTGATCTGGAACAGCCTCCATTGTTGACGCATGGTAAGTGTCACTCTATTGTCTTCAATATCAACGTTGCAGTATTTATTACTGCAATAACATAGTCTGTATAAGGTTCCAGTGACTCCACAATGAATTTGTGATAAAAATCGTTGGCGATAACAGCTAATTGTTGCCGACTTATGAAACATTACTGTACGTTAACTGAAAAATAACTGATCAGAAGTTTAATTCAGAAAGTTGTGTTAGTGGTTATAATCACAAATAGAATTATCACTGTTGCACACCACTATAGAAAAATTATTCCGATTAGCGCTTTCAAGCTTCTCAGCTCATCGTCAGATTGGAAATAACAAGGTTGAGAAGCTTGAAAGCGCTAATCGGAATAATTTTTCTATAGTGGTGTGAACATTGGTAATTCTGTTTGAAAAATAACTAATAAGTTAACTGATAAGTTGCGTACTCTAATATCGCAAGGTCTAACTGAACTCAAGTGACCGCTGCTGGATGCTTATATTTATACCCCGGTGTGATACCAGACTAATCTGGCACTTTCCGGACAATGTGTAGAGAAAACTGAGTATTACAGGCGCTCTGGAATTTTCTAGAAACTGTGGCAATGTCTGGTCTTGAACACAGTGCGCCGACCGGTGCGGTCTGGAACAGCCTCGATTGTTGACGCATGATAAGTGGCACGCTATTGTCTTTAATATCAACGCAGCAGTATTAAGTATAGTCTGTATATGGTTCCAGTGACCGAACAATGAATATGTGAGAAAAATTGTTAGCGATAACAGCTAATTGTCGCCGACTTGTGTAAAATTAATGTAAGTTAACTAAAAAATATAACAGTGACCTTAATTTGTCACTTGACACAGTTTGCTCATTTAGTTACTTCTATCCGAGGTTTGTGAAGAGTCTACTGTTTTCTGGGCCATGTGTAAAGAATAATTGCGTACTTACTGGAAGACGACCTTCACGCACACACCACATATGCTGCCTACGTCATAGAAGCAAAAATGTATTATATTGTGTTAATCAGTCAATATGCATATGCATATAATATAAATACCAACAACGTATTTTAAATAAGGTTACATCCAATGAAGCTTATAAGTTTATGGTAGAACCCACTCTGATGTCCGGTGCACAGTCATGGACTACACGAAAGGTTAAAGTAAAGAAACATCTTTTCTCCGCAGTAGAAACGAGGCCTTAAGAAAGGCCAAACATGATCACGTTTAGATGTGCTTCACAATGAGGATATATTGAGTTAGCTTAAGGTGTCCCCATTGGTTGGAAAGTTGATGAATATAAGAGTGAATGGGGATAACATATTCTTTCCACGGGAAAGGACTATATACCAAAGACCGCATATTTTAATATTCCACAGGATAGTCGTAATGTGGAAAGATCCAGAAAACGATGGACTGATTGTTAATTCAGTGGAAAATATCTGTAAATGTTAAATATTTAAATTGAGAATCTCTATAAGGCTTCTGTAACACGAGAGATGGTTACACCTATTCCAGGATGGAAGAAGAAAAAGAAGAAGAAGGAGAAGAAGAGTTATTTTAAATATTGCTTAAACTGATTTTTAAACTATTTTTTTTTTATACGACAAAAAAGGAATGATTAGAGAGGAGTGAACAATAATTTCTCGCTTTTCATGTTAGTCTATTTTTAGTGAGCAACAGCAGCGTACGAATAGGTTTGCGTAGATAGCGCCGGTGCGTTAGCGCAACGCAATAAGAGAGGGTTAAATTTGAATTATTACGTGACATATCATTTTCAGGCTTTTAGAGTCGAGATATTATATGGATATATTAAGTCACAGTCTTTTACACCGACAGATAAAACAAATAAATGGGTTAAAAGAATTAAAGATATTTTTAAATTTTTACTCGAGATTGTAAAGTTGTACAAAAAAATAATTGCGTCGTCACTTACAATCCTTTTGCATGTTTATCACTGTAAATTCTCTCTCTCCGCACATCACGGTAATTAGATTTTCTGCCCTAATTGTACGCTATTTATAAAATTTCAGGCACCTGCTTTTGAACATTTTTAGTATGTCCGGAGTTTTAAATCAGAAAGAATCACAGATGTTGAATATAACGATACTTGTTACAAGTAAAATTATTCTTATAAAAGTTATTTTAAAAATAATTATTTTAAATCTTAGCTGGATGAATAAAGTATGTTTGATGAATTTACCTACTCATACTTTTACCCTACATACACCTTTTTGAGATTGACCCCCTCCCCAAATAAGCGGGTTGGGTGGCAAGAATTTTAAAGGGTAAAGATTAAAAAAAAAAAAAAACATGTGTGATACAGAATTAATGAAGTGGTCGACCAAACGTGATTAGGTGGTCGACCAAACCTACTGACGCGTATACAGTGCATAATGATGTTGGATTTTTTACTAATGACGACGTCATCCAAGGGATATCTTATGATCTGATGATAAGCATATAAAGGGTGTCCCATAAAGTACGCAAGATTTAATAATGTTGTAAAAACGTTTATTTATTGAAAAATATCAGATGTTTTAATGTTAATACAAAGTACACTTACTGCGGTTAAATGTGGAACACAATATCAGACAAATGTCCCCCGCGACTCTGCTGGCACACTGTTGTCCGTCGATCGAAATTTTCGATGACCTTCTTGCACAATTCCGGCTCAATCTCATCAATAACTCGTTGAATCTGTTCCTTGAGTTGAAAAATTGTTCGTGGATTGCGGACATAAGCGCATGATTTCACATATTCCCAAAGGAAGGAGTCGCATGTTGTTAAACCACAAGACCTCGGTAGCCAGTTCTTATCGCCGTTGCGTGAAATAAGACGTGCAGGAAACTTTTCAGATAACAAAGCAATTGTTTCGCGGGCAGTATGACTGGTTGCGCCGTCCTGCTGAAACCACATATCTTCGAATTCCATACCTTCCAGTTGAGGCCACAAAAACTCCATTATCATGTTCCGGTAACGTTCGCCAGTCACTGTTACTGCATCTCCAGCCTCATTCTCAAAGAAATACGGCCCAATCACGCCACCAGCCCAAAACCCGCACCAAACAGTTGCTCTTTGTGTATGCAAAGGCTTCTCGTGAATGATACGAGGGTTCTCTGTACCCCAAAGCCGACTATTTTGTTTATTTACGTACCCGTTGAGGTGGAAGTGTGCCTCATCGCTAAAGATGACTTTGTGGGAAAAATCACCGTCCGTTTCACGTTTACCCAATATCCAACTGACGAATTCTCGGCGCTTCAAATGGTCACACGGTTTGAGGTCTTGTGTTAGTTGGATTTTGTAGGCATTCAGATGAAGATCGTTTTTTAGAATTCGCTGCATAGTGCTTCTTGGAATGGCCAGTTGTTGTGATCGACGGCGAATTGATTTCCCTGAACTCACATCGACACTATCTCTCACTACCACGACGTTTTCAATAGAACGGGTAGCGCGAGGACGTCCAGACGATTTAACGTCTAATAACGAAGCTGTTTCTTCGAATTTCTTAATCAATCTCTGCACAGTTGACAGATTAGGTGCTTTTCGTCGTCCAAAAATTCCACGCAATTTACGAACGGTTTCCGCATAACATTCACCGTTCTTATAATGTGTTTTCACAATAACAACGCGCTGTTCTTTCGTGTAACGCTCCATGACGACTAATGGCGAGTAAACGGCAACAATACAACAGTTGCAGTGCTACCAACCTAACAAGACGACAGTGGCGCGTAATTCGAATATTGCGTACATTATGGGACACCCATTACTTTCAAACGGGTATATATAAATATTATCTGTATATAAAGAAGAAGTCACAAGGAGGACTGAAGAGGTTAGTTTGTCTTATTAAAGAATGCTTTAATTTAAATACTAGTGTAGTGTTAATTTTAAAAAAATTCAAAATTGTGGGACTCCAGGGCCAAAAATGTGAGTTAAAATTTTGATAACATGCAAAAATCTACGTGGAGTATTAAATTAACGTGATATTATATCAAACTCTGAATACAGTGTTATGGTTGCAAATTTTCTTTTCAAATTTTTTGACATCAAAGCTCAAAACAGGGACCAAAAATTTGTAAAAATCGATCCGGGTGTCAGGTTGAAGGGAATTTTTAACCTAAATCCGAATGTTTATTATCAGAATTGTTTAAATTTAGCGGCGTCACGGACATAAATGGAACTAAAAATTATAAGAAAATTGAAAAAATCTGTGTGAGGAATCAAGTTATATGAATTTTGTATTTAAAATACAAACACGGTACCTTCAATAATGTGACAGAATTAATTAATTATAAGTATAATCAACGGACATGTCATGGACAACAAAATCCAAGAATTAATTACTCCTAAAACTCCTTGCTAATTTTGCGTCATCTCAAAAAGATTGTAATCTATGTTCACAAAAAAAAAGCTTCGTATATTGTTACCAGTTATGTATATCTTGTGAAATAAAGCACGCATAACCTTACAACCTGCGACTAAATGTTTTTGTCATTTAGGCATTATTGTTATAAACTTAACTAGAAAACCAACGTAATAGTTTAGAAATTTTTAATGTTTATTAAATGATTTTACTGCTTTCATCATCGTCATCATCTATCTGTCCAAGATCTTTTTTATATCTTTATTTTAATATATATTTTTTATTATTTTTATATATGGTTATCTTTTGTTTATAATTTTTCGCTAGTTCCGTTACTGGTTGTACTTTTAGTTCATGTCTTATATCTTCGTTCTTTATGTGAGTTAATCTTATACAACCTTTCACAGATCTAAGATATCTCATTTCAGACGTTTCCATCTGTCTATAATCTTTCTTTCTTGGTGCCCATGATTCGGACCCGTATAATAGCATGGGGACTGCCATCACCTTATAGAATTTTATTTGTGTTTCTTTCGTGGTCTTTCCTTTGAGTGTTCTCCGTAATGTCCCACATATTCTTTGCAAGTTGTTTGTTTTATTAATTTTTCTGCTTAACAATTATTATGTTACTGACAAAAATAGTAGAGTAATAATATGTCGGGTTTTAGTAATTTTCTTAACAACTGAAAAATTATCTACTGCTGAAATTTATCTAATAATCAATGATAATTTATAATTAATGTATTTCGATGAAAACAGTACGCGAGTTCTGCAGCCCAGGGAGCTTACTAGATATGAATTTAAATATACGGTGTAATCGTATGTTGGAACAACAAGTACTGGTTGTCTATCACAATTCATATTTACTGTAATACCTCAACGAGTGACATGCGCTCGTACTAAGCACAGAATAGAGACAACACGGAACACAAAAGTAATAACCGTAACCATACTGTGACGATTTTTATAAAAAAAATAAAATAAATAAAAGGAATTTTTTTTACTTAAAATCTCACATTAAAACAAAAAAATAAACCCCTAAAGAAAATGATAAAGTAACACCGAAATAATAACCAAAATAAATAGTTTAAAACCAAAAAAGAATTCGAGAATAAAATTGAGAAAACACCACTTAATAATTAACCCTGCTTTAACCTGCCGAAACCGGCATCAACACGCAAAATAACTCGTGAATAAGACTAATAATAGTATTATATTGCAACTTGATAAAAAACATAACGGTGAACAATACTAAACTAAAAAGTAAAAGATATCATAGTATAATTAAATATGTCAGAGAATAAACGAATAGATATTAATCGGAATATGGAACTACTTTTATGCTGAATAATAAACTACGCGAGATTACTACTCTCGCCCCTAAACGAAACATTTGAAATGGAGCGCTCGAACCGTACAGCCGTGATGGGGTACAATAATAATACTTTTAAAAGTTAATAAACTCGCCAGTTGAGACGTAGCGGTACCCAGTACACATTTAAAGCCATGTGAACCGCGAATGTAGTCTAACAGTGCAATTACAGTAAATATGTAATAAACGAGTGAGCGTGGATGAGAATTGCGCGTCTATGACATCTCTAAAAATTTTAACAATACAATGTATATAATTAGAAATGTGGTAAAATCATAATGTGAAATTCAAGAACTAAACCAACATGTGACGTGAATACAAGTGAATAAAACTTTTGTGCAAATCATCCAAAACTACGAACGATTACTACAAGTTATTGAGAAAGAGAGAACCAGGACCCACCATGACTAAAATGACTTCAGGACTTCACCATCACCGAATACGAACCTAACAACAGAAACCTGATCTACAAAAAAACTACAAGACACACTGCACAACCGAGAGAAGCCCCCCGATTCGCCGAGGATGATACACACAGGTGACACGGAGGTTTAGCTTCCGTGGTTCAGAACTTGAATTAGAATGATAGACACTTAATAATAAAAAAAAAAGAAAGTAAAGTAAAACAATAAAGACTGATTTAATTACCATAAAACTGTAATTTCATGTTTAGTAATAATATGCGTTAAGTTTAATGCTTTCTTTTTTTTAAAAAGTTAAATAAGCCAAATTTTCAGATGGCACAAGAATAAAGATTATAATTTTAATATCATATACTGAAACAAACTACTCGGATCCGAGGGCAGTAAAAAACTATGTTAACTCATTACTAAATTACTCTAATTCTATTTGTACAAGAGGTGCAAATCTTTTAACTTTTAATATACTCATTGCTAAATTTATGTAATAAAGAGATTTTTGTCATGGTCCAAAAAGGTGAGTGAATAAATCTACAAAACCCCTGTCAATATCCCTCAATTCACGGGATCCTATTTAGCATTTGTTTACTTTCCAGTTATTTATGAGTTTGTTAAGAATATGGCAGCCTATTTAATTGACCTGAGCCAATTAACCAGGTTCCCGATATTATAACGACGAAACGTTATAATACAGTAAGTCAACTCGATGCACTTTAATCTGTACTTAGTACAGTGATCTGTTATGATACAGTGTTTCCCTCTTTTCTTCTCATTTATTTAATCTTCTTTCACCCCTTTGACTGTAGCATCTTAAAATTTATCGCACAAACGGGAGGCGTATTTCTTCTCACTGAATGTAGAAAAGACTGAAACATTTGCTTGATAAAAACCATAATGCCACTACTTTGTCTCGCAGTTGCCCCATTCAGACTTAACTTTTGAATATAAACAACAATTATTTTTGGGATATCTTTTGTTTCTACAAGCTTTCAACTCTTCTTTGGCCCTTTTGTCAAGTTCTAACTGAATACTGATTCACCGATGCTGTTGTCAGTTTACAAGAAAGAAAAAAAATTATTTACTCTATCAGTTGTAATAAATACATTCCGATTCTATGGATTTGAAGATCCGGGTCTTCTTCTTGCATGTCTCCTACTTTCATATATTTTGTTTTAGTAGTGTTTATGTTTAGACCCCATTTACCACACTCCTCTTTAAATTTTCTAAACATATAGTCTGTGTCGTCCTCGTCACACACTATACTTCTCTGATCGTCTGCAGATAGGAGAGTTGTTCAACACTGATCATCCATTTGAATTCCCATTCCTGATGGTTTTCTTCTTCAGTTACTAATGGCTTCTTGAATATATATTTTACACAGGGTAGATGACAATCTGCACCCTTGTTTAAACCCTTTTGCGGTAGGAAAGAATTCTGACAGGACATTTCTTACTCTCACCAAACTCTTTGAGTCCTTAGATATGTTCTAGACAGGGCAAACATAAATTTTACTCAGGCCAAACTTTGTTAATATTTCAAAAAGTCTTTTTAAGGGTACTGTGTAGTAAGCTTTCTCTAAATCGACAAATACGAGACAGATTGCGAGAATTTCGTATTTCTAGTATATTTGTTGTAATAGAAATATGTTGTCAATACTGCTCTTCTAGAGAGACATTTTTAACGTCTATTTTTAAATCTATCCGCTTAACACAATTGTCATCGACTGAATTCCTCGTAATCTGATTGCTTCTCCTATAACCCCTTCTATGATTTTTCTACAGATAATAAATATTCTTGTCCAAGAAGACTTCAAAACAGAACAATTCTTTTGCAAAAACATAATAATTTTTACGACTAAATTTATAGCCATAAAACATTTTTACTTAAAAAATGCATACATTTAGTTAATGATTTTTAAAATAACTATTTTAATCAGATGGGACTTTTATTTTGATACAAGTTCCAACCAAAAATTTCCATATGTCTAAAGTTATTCAAAAACGTGTTTTTTATGAATATCCCGTAAAAAAATTTGAACCCTCACACACGCGCACTACACACTCGGTTAAGCATCCTTACTCACCATCTCCCTGTAGTTAAAGTTGTTTACTAGTCTCAAATACTTGAGACTAATATTCTTGACAATGCTCCTTATCAACTAGTGTACAATGTTCACTTCTGCAATCTCTAGTTATTCATATGTCGTCTTTATAATAACATATGCTTTAATCTCTGCTACATTCTGTATGCAATTAGAATGTCCATTGCAATATGTAATGTAATATACAAATATAAGTGTAAAAATATATAGACCTATTTTCTAAAATAGAAATTTTAGCCAATAGGATAGTCGGTGACAAGACTCAAACCGTGGATTTTAAAGGAAAATATCCATTGAGAGCTAACATAGCTATAAATAACAGAGGCCATCTTTAGAACAAGTGACTCGTTAAGAATATTTCTGATGTGAAGTCAGCTATGAGTTTAAAGCTGATTTAAAAGACAAAATAAGTAAACTTAGGAACATTTATGGAACAGTTCATGAAAAAATTAGACCTAAAACGTGACACAGAACAAGAATTAAATTTTGTAAGGAAATTGTAATACTCACCTGGATATTATATGCGAGTGAAGTGTGCATCATGACGAAAAAGGAATGCGACAAGATTCAAAGTGCTGAAATGTAGTTACTTCGAAATATTTTAAACTATACATTGCAAGATAGAAGAACAAGTGACTTTTAACAATAAATAAGTAACACTTATTTAAGGGTATAAGATGTAGCACTAAGAATATAAGAAGATATAAAAGTAGTATTAGAAGCAAAGGATGTTGCTAAAATCATTTAAGCGTATAGATGCGTGATCATTTGAAAAAAGGATGACCGATTGTAAAAAACGGCGCTGAAACATAACAGCGTTTGGTGGTAGAAGAGACGTGGGTCGTCCGAGGATGAGATGGGTGCCGGAACAGGTGTATATAACCTAGTACTTGTAGTGACGAAGGAGCAGATGCATTAGGTCACCGAAATAGCTAAGCAGACTTTGTGTAAGTTATGTAACTACAGTAGGTTGGTGTACAAAATTGTGTAAGGTACGAAAAGGTTTTTTTTAAACTCTGTTTTTACATACATTTCATTTATGTTTAGAAACTGTTATGTTTACACTCACACACACTCACACACACACACACACTCACAAGGACGCATACTATGTAACCCTGCCGACTATAAATAGCCCACACCTGCCGTTTAGTTTCAGTTTACTTCGGGCGATTACTCAGTGCGTTTCAAGTGGCTATTAGTGAAAAGTGATTATTATGCGGGAATCTATTATTTGACATTATTATTGCGTGTGGACATATTTAATTTGAAACATAATTAACACTATTGCACACCACTATAGAAAAATTGTTCCGATTAGCGCTTTCTAGATTCACAGCTCATCGAAATAATTCTAATCGGAATAATTTTTCTATAGTGGTGTGCAAAACAGTGTTAATTCTGTTTGTGATTATAACCACTAACACCTATATTAATTAAATTGAATTTGAATTATTGAACGAGTATACTCTTGTTGAATAACTTGTTGGTTACAAACTGTTAATTGTGATAACTAAAGCTGGTTTTTAATTACTGTACTTCATTGGTGTCTTGTATTTTGTTTTCCACTGTACCGTACGACGATCAGTGAGACCGTCGGAACAATATGACACTGTTGTGCCCAGCACACTCCACATTATGACTTTATATATATATATATATATATATATATATATATAATTGTAAATGAGGATTCTACTCATACTCAAACTACTCAATGTATTATTTTATTTTATTTTATTGAAGGAAAGAATTATTTTTAATTGTTTTTACAAGGAACAAACTGACCAATTATGAGGAAGTGTGCTGACTATATTTTATCGTGGCGCGTGTAGTGAGTTATCAACCACAGAAGCTAAGAATAGTCTTCTTGTCAGTGTTTGTGAACAAGTTTCGCTTTGGTTCACAAAGATCAATGTCAAATTTTCCTCTTGCGTGACCTGATAAGTTTCGAGACACGTGCAAAGTCCAGTTTTGATTGGCTGAATTTTGGGCGTTAACTCGTAGAGACTCCTTGCTTCATGAGAGGTATAAAACTGACGAGAGCACTGCGAAAAAGTTCACTTGTTCACTTTTTGGCTTCTTTGCGCAATATACGTACATCTTCTGTCAACGATGGAGCCAAATCGAAAGCGTAATTACAACTTTATTTTTGTTTAACTTTGTCCAAATTAATTTCATTTGTAGTAAAACTTAAAGCATTAACCGATTTTGACAAATGAATCATTTGTACTCAGAAGTGCTCAGTAATGTTCTAAATTTGTTAAGAAATATGTACGATTGAGATGTCTATTTTAAAGTAGTAACGTACTAAATTCAGAAATATAGTCAGTTAAGCTTTTATAATGTTTTAATAAGAATATTCAGTATGTAATGAATGTTATTTTTTTTATAATGTAATATTATGTCTTAGTTAAAATATTCAAGTAAGAAATCGAATTATTGTAACGAGAGTATGTCACTTTAACCTATAAAGAACAATTATTGTCATTTTGTTCATCAAGATAAAACTTTTCATTAGACATAACGGAAATAGTTGCTTTGATGAATTAAAGAAATTTTGTTATTCTAAGTAAATGCCTTATTTAATAACGAGCCATTCGCACAGCTATCCTGTCCACACGACTGGAGCTTTCACTTTGTGAGACCCCAGACCCGGGCGTTACAACAACACTGCTTCGTCATGTAATTTTTGCAGGTTTACAGCTGAGCCTTGTTCCATACCACTCTTTAAATCCTTTGGTTCCCATTATAGATATTAACGCTAGGATTGGCTTTCTTTCTAGGACTGTTGCCGCCGACAACAGCGGTAACAAGGACGCCACGCTACTGATACAACTTTATAATCTAAAAGAATAGACATTTTCTGTAAGAATTTGTATAAAAGTTAGAATTGTGGAATGAGTATTAAAATTTTGAAAAAATTAATTTAATCTTTTTTAGGCCATGGGTCCAAAAATTTTAAATTTTTAAAACCACCACACTCAGATGTTAGTTACAATTCTCTCTAATTTGAAACCCAATATGAATTTTTGCGTTTTTATTAAAATTTTCACGCTGTTCTGGTATTTGAAGTACGAGACTTAAAGCTTCGTATTTAGTTTAGTGTTGACGGGGCTGACACCTGGACACTGCGGAGGGAGGATATGAGAAAATTTTGAGGTGAGGCTAAAGAATATATCGTATCTTGCAATCACTGTTAGCATATTCTTCCCTGGCTTTCAATAAACAATTTTAATGAGATTATTGCATTATTATGAGGCTCTATAATCTATTATTATTATATTATCTCATTACTGTCTTATATAGTAATAATGATAATTTTTTGTAGAGAGGGAAAATGCTTTATGCACCGTCAGAGGAGACCATGCTTCCTCTGGTGTGTGGGACTATCACCCACTAAAAAGCCTATCTCTAATTCAGGCATTAATATCCATCCTGGAACCACTTAGCGTACTACTTCAGGATGGAGCCTATTGCTCCATATCGGGCCCCTTCTAGTTGTTCCTCATCTTCTACTGCAATAATAATAATAATAATAATAATAATAATAATAATAATAATAATAATTCATTATTATTGTAGTAGTAATAAATGAAAAACTTTGATGCATGGAAGACAATATAGGATACTCACAGGTGTTTGGGCAGAAAATTACGAAGGCAAAGGATCTGCCCGACGTAAAGCCAAGGAGAACGAGACGGGAGTTATCGTCAGAAGGACGAGAGCCAGAGAATGAAGGAATACTGTGGAAAGAGAAAGAATGTCGGAAAGTGGAAGGAAGTTGTGTAATCACACCCACAGACCGATGAACTAACAGGAAGGAAGGGAGCATGATGATAATGATAATGATACGATAATGATAAGAAGAAGAAGAAGAAGAAGAAGAAGAAGAAGAAGAAGAAGAAGGAGGAAAAAAGAGGCAAAAGGAGGAGGAGGAGGAGGAGGAGGAGGAGGAGGAGGAGGAGGAGGAGGAGGAGGAGGAGGAGGAGGAGCAGGAGAAGGAGAAGGAGAAGAAGAAGAAGAAAAAGAAGAAGAAGAAGAAGAAGAAGAAGAAGAAGAAGAAGAAGAAGAAGAAGAAGAAGAAGAAGAAGAAGAAGAAGAAGAAGAAGAAGAAGAAGAAGAAGAAGAAGAAGAAGTAAATGGTCTATATTATAGTTTTCATACCTAAGGTTTTTTTTTACAAACTATTTGCAGTAAGTGCTGTTTATTTAATTGAACTCAATAGCAGATATATGTCACTAGGAGGTAACATTGCGGTCCGACCACTATCCAGATCCATACTATACAAACTGGCGATTATTACTGGTAAACGGACATACTGCGCCATAATTCTCTTCAATATGTTTGCTAACTCAGTATATTCACTGTATGTTCGTCGCCAGTGATATCATTGCTGCGCCAATACACGGTACCGTATTGAGCACCGTCGTCCTTGCATCGTACACGTCATTACACAGAAGGGACACATTACGGTAATAAATTTGGGGTTATTTGACTCTCACCTGCAGCGCAATAACTACCGCATGTTACATTCAACAGACTACTCTACATGAATAACCAACGTTTCATTACTGTTATATAAAATGTTGTTTGTCGTCAATAATATGACAACGTTAATGTTTATAAACAGTAGTATGTAGTCCAGTGAAAGAGAGAGCTTGTCATGTCTCTGTACTCTGTTACATTACCTGGGCCATGGCCGGCTCTAGTAGAAAGCCGTAATATTAAACGCGGCGACACACTGGAACCGGCTGATGTTTGAGGCCGACTAGACGATCCCTTAATTTATGTATTGATATAATCAAATCGCGTCATTTTTGATTGCCGGTTAACAGCAGTTTTATAATTTTTCACTTTTTGCAAAGTGAAAGTTTATTATGTAAAAAACTGTTATATTATTTAAGAAATATAATAATTAACCCATCATATGGTACGAATTCAATAATTCGAACAAAATTAATTCATTAGGTCTAACACTAATTCACTAATTTCTTCAAATTAAACGTATTTTGAAGTGCGCACAGACCTATAATTCACATTTAACTAAAAATAGGCCTACTCATGGTTTTAGTAATGCTATGAAATTAAAAATATATTCTTGGATTTCGTTGTCCATGACGTGTCCGTTACTTAACTAAATACAACTATTATATTAACGACTCGGAACACAAAGTTTTTTATAAGTAAAGTTTTTTCTTACAACCTGAACCGGTTTTCACCTTTAAAAGGCTTCTTCAGAGGTTGCCGGTGGTAGCGCTGTCCGTCCTGTTGTGGGCGACGGAATCGAATTTCGAAAGATCGATGTTGTGTGTGTGGAGTGAGATGTGTTCGAATAATGCGTGCGATTTGAATTGTGTCTGTTCGTTTAGGATGTCGTTTTTATTTGTTTTCGTGTGTTTGTATATTTCCAATTGTTCTAGAGTGTCTAGTTTTAGGCCTTTTGTGTGTACATGTAGAATGTTCATGTTATTGTCGATGTTTTTGTATGTGAGGTTTGCCTCGATGAGGTGGTTTGCAAAGGCACTCCACTCCACTACAGAATCCACTACAGGACGGACAGCGCTACCAGCGGCAACCTCTGAAGAAGCCTTTTAAAGGTGAAAACCGGTTCAGGTTGTAAGGTAAAACTTTATGTTTTTACTTATAAAAAAACTTTGTGTTCCGGGTCGTTAATATAATAGTTGTATTTAAAAAAAATATATATATATATAACATGTTCACTTTAGCTATTTTATTACACTATATATATATATATATATTAGTGTAGGCCTCATGTATATATAAGGCTTATAGGCCTCAGACACAGCGTTGCCATGTTTAATATTCCGGCCTTCTACTAGAGCCGGCCATGACTGAAATCAAGATAAACGCTTCAAAAACAAAACTAATGAAAATTAATACAAAAGATCACAAGATACTGAAGGTGCAAGAAGAAAACATAGAAGAAATAGCACAGTTTACTTATCTTGGTTGTGTGATTACAAAGGAACGATGAGCAGGTGCAGACGCTAAACCTCCCCAAGAATTCGCAAATCTAATACGGCGCTTATACAACTCTACCAAGTTTGTAAATCAAGAGAAATATCAACTGCACAAAACTACGCATCTTCAGGATCAATGTCAAAGCTGTTTTGCTGTACGGGAGCGAAACTGGGAAAGTCACAATGGAAATTACCAAGTGTATGCAGGTCTTCATCAATAGGTGCCTGAGAAAAATACTTCAAATTTTCTGGCTAAACATTGTTTCAAATTAAGATCTCTGGAGGAGAACAAACGAGGAACCCATTGCCATCAAGATCAAAAGGAGAAAATGGAGGTAGATTGGGTATACCTTGCGGAAGAACCAAAATGCAATTGAGCAATAAGCCTTCTTTAGGAATCCTTAGAGAAGAAGTAAACAAGGAAGACCAAGAATCTCGCAGAGGAGAACTGTCGAGATGGAAGCAGAAAAGGAGGGGAAGTCCTTTGGAGAGCTCAGAGTGTTCGCCCAAAATGGAGTCCGTTGGCGTAACTTCGTCGAGGCCCTATGTTCTGCAGAGAGCGACAGGAATTAGTAGTAAGTTACATTAGCTGAAAAATAAAACACGGAAGGAAATTTTATAAAACTGTGGCTGTCCCCACATTCCTGTATGCTAGTGAGACATGGACTCTTGGTAAAAGGGACGTGCAGAGGATTCAGACAGCTGAAATGAAATTTCTTAAAGAGACGCAAGGTTGTACTCTCTTGGATCGGAGAAGGAACGAGGATATTAGACGCGATTTCAACATTGTACCATTGTACCAGAAGATTGAAGACCACAGAAGGAGATAATGTGAACACTTGAATCGCATTCCTGATATCAGTCTACCTGTGGCTGCCTTGAGGTATCACCCTACTGCGAAGAGAAATGTCGGTAGACCGAGGAGGAGCTGGGTACCGGAACAGGTCTAAGGACTCTCATGGAGTGGCGATGGTGATGATGGAGATGATGATGATGATGATGATGGTGAATTACAGTAGCACGTTACTTAATTATAACACATAAAATATCTGTAAGTGTGTGATATCGAAGAGAATGCAGGAACACAGAGGGCACGACCAAAGAGCAACTTCGTGGCAGTGGAGGGGGGCATCATTCTTTACAGAACATGGAAGTAATACCTACAGTGAATACTTCGTACTGTACAGCGGTTCGAGTTGTGTACACGTTTTTGGAAACACATGATGTAGGTAAGTTAAGGCCCTGCTTTGTACGATACCATTTTTCCTGATGTTTACAAGCACGCAACTGTAACTGTCGCAATCGTTTCCAAGACTACAGGTATAGTGCAGCCGGCCGTTGTCCGGCCCTGACGTTTCTCGTGATCGAGAGTACAGTGTTGCCGACACGTACAGACGGAATTTTCGCGCGCTCGCCGGTCGATTTTTATGATAACAGAATTATAACAGAATAAAAACTAATGCGAACGCGTATATAAATAATTTTACATAAAACGTAGATCACATGTTTCGTTAATGTACACAGCTAGCGTAGATCACAAAAAAAACTAATGCGAACGCGTATGTAAATCATTTTACACAAACGTAGATCACATCTTTCGTTAATGTACACAGCTAAATAATTATAATTATATAACTAATGCGAACACACATGTAAATCATATATACAGTACATTACCACAGACTATAAGAATATCATTAAGATTACTGTATAATGAAAGTGTATCAAATGAAACAGACTCTACTCTACTTACATTCTGTTAATACTCAAGTGGAAAGACGCCACACTCCTCGTAAATGTCGATTTCAGCGGCCTCATCACTGGAATCACTGGTGTCACTGCTGTCGTTATCCAAGGAAATAATTAACTGTTCCACACGTGTTTCCACTATACCGTCGGCTTCCTTTGCTTGCTGCAGAACTTTCCAAGTGTGAGCGACAACACTTTTCCACTTATCCACTGACACATGTTGGATTCCTTGCTGCACTAGGTGTTCGACATCCGTGAGGCGGAAAGTCGTATTATTTTCTGCAACATAATCTTTCACTTGTGCCCAAATTAGTTCAATGGAATTGAAGTGGCAGTGATAAGGTGGGAGTCTAATAACAATGTGATCGTGAGCAGTGGCGATAGAGTCTATTTCATAAGTGCAGAATCGAGGTTTATAAAATTTTACACTCTGTATCAGCTCTGCTTTCGTCATGTCTGCAGATACCCCTGGTACATCATTTTCCACCAACCATTTCAGAATGACGTCTTTCCTGTCTTTCATTGTTGGTGCTTTGTTTAATTGCACAGAGTGGTAGGGAGCGTTGTCCATAACAATTATAGAATTGGCACTTATGTTCGGCAGAAGAGTACTTTTAAACCAGTTCGTGAAAGTCTTCCCATTCATTTCTTCGTGATAATCACGAGTGCTCTTTGACCTGAAAAGAAGCATTGCCCCCGGAACAAATCCATGCACACTACCTGCATGAAGCAGAATAAGTCTACTTCCTTTCCCAATGGTCGATTTAAATGTCCCTGCTACAGTATCGTCTGTCCAAGCCAGTGATTTTGTGTGTCCGGCATTTACCCACGTTTCGTCTAACCACACCACTTTTTCGGGACTGATGTTCAGAATCTCCCTCAAAAATCTACCACGCCATGCCACAATCTCACTTCTTTCCATCACAGCTCGCCTCCCTGAGAATTTCTTATATCTAAAACCAAGTTGTTTTAGCACTATACTCAAGCTGGTTTTTCCGCCATCGAATAAGCTCGCTTCTTTCAAAGAAACGAGGAGCTTCTCACGAGTAGGAAATTCCTTCCTCATATACTGTAATACTGATGAATATGCTGTCTTATCGCGTCCTTCTGAAATGTATCGAGTGATGTCTTGGAACTGGGTCGTGGTCTTTGCTTTCCAGGAGTACGTAGCACTTCAGAAGGCGTATTAAAATCCAATGGACACTTTTCTTTTGTCACACTTTTAACGGTTGTTTTTCCCACCTTTAAAGCGTCACAAACTCTATCTACCACTTTTGTCACAGGGAGAAGAGGTCCTCCATTGGCTCGCTCCTTCTCAAAATATTCACGCAATCTGTATATAAATTCACGGCTTTGGCTCTTAAAAGAGGCGATTTTTTCTTTTTCGATTCTGACGAACCACTGGCCATATTACTATATCAATAATAAGGCTTACAGACACCGTAAATCGCTCAAGCACGAAACAACACAAGAACTTCACTGTACTAACACAAAGAACTGACGCTCTTTCGCCACGTGCTTCGCATGAAAAAAGGAAGTGGCAACATCGCGCTAACTTTAGCAGACGCTAATAGCTGATTGGTTCTAGCAGAAAACTTTCACAACTGGTGCCCACCCCTCTCCCAGCATGCAAACTGCGGTTGAATTATTCTTCGCATATCAGAACTCAAGTCTTGTAACAGAAAACTACAGTAGAATTAAAAACATTACATTAAACCGAACCAGAGTGTTTTAAGGTTAAAATTTAGCAGAATAGTGTCATTTACAGTAGAATTTCGAGGTTCTGTTCACAACTTCAAAACGCCACAGCTGGCAATGCTGGTCTCTATATTTCTCTCTCTTTCTACGCGGAACGTCGGGGCCGGACACTCATCGACTCGACTATAGTTTGTATTCAAATCGCTCTGCTTTCGTGTAATCTATGGCTTTATAATAAATGTATTCCTACCGTGTGCTGATTTAAATTTAATACAGGATTTTATATAATTTCACATTTGTAATTTCGAATGCGCCCGCCTGCTTGTTATCCATCAAACGTATATGCTTACCCTAACTCTGAATTAATTCAACCCTAAATAGTTCACTGACACTCTCAGTTTTCGTTAAACTCTCAGTTTCTAACTCTCACTTTCTTACAGACTGATTGAAGGTAGATTCTCTTTTTATAAATAGTTATTGTAAGTATCTTGACCATAGTTTAATTTACATGTTCGTAGAGAAACGTCCCTTCTCTCTATTTCTTCTTCACTCTGTCTCTGTCTGTGCCTCCTTGCTTACCAGTCTATCAATCTCTGCCTCTCCCACTTCCCGTCATTGTCTTCTCGTCTGTGATTTTATAAAACAAAATTAATGTGGTTTTAGAAAAATGTACAGGAAAGTCAATGTATCTGCGAACCATTTATTATTACTCTTTACTCTTGTTAAAACGTAAAACGTTTCAGGTAAACTACCCCTTTCCCTTAAGCGATCTTCACAAAAATCAATAGGCCTTGAGTACTCTACAATTTGGTCATATGTACAAAAAGTTATTTCATTCTGTTTGAATTTGCAGCAGTTATCGTTTGCCATAGAAAATATCGGTATGGAGAACCATTTTCGCCATTGAAAAATTCTACTTAAGACACAGGCACACAGATAGTCACACAGACACACACCTAGACACTTTTAGCAAAATGACACTTTTCTTCATGTTTTGAGGGTAGTACAATCAGAATCTGCCCTTATTTCGAACACGATTTTTCGCGATCACCATATTTCCTTTTCGTTACGGAACATGGAAGTAAAAAAAATATTTTTTTTTTTTAGTCATGTGTCCGTGTTTTTATAGTAACTCGGACGCTTTTTAGGCGACGTGTTTTCCAATTGAATGAATGACGCCCCAAAAGTGCAATGACTCCAGATGTCATTCAAATATTTCATTCCCATCTACACGTGTGTGTTGATATTAACAAGTTTCAATTTGGGTTTTGAACCTTAGCAAGACGGTAACATTTGGGTCTTGAATTAACCAAGTATGGCATTAATCCCACGGCTGTGTACAGCATCTGCAGGCCTGTGTTGCAGTAATTAGTGTAAATCTGCGGGAACGTCAACTCGCGAATCGTTTAAGATAAAGACAAGATAACGCATTTTAAGCTCACGGAATTCGAGATGCAAATAGAGTTTACGCGTTTGTGATAAGCAAGAATGGAAATCGACGATACTTGGACTACTCTGAAACTGTTACCTGCAGGTTGAAAATTAGTTCTGTTCTGACAAATAACAAGTTACTATAGGAGACAGTGGAAAATTGTTGGAATTCACAAAGCGGTTTCAAACTCTTTGCTCGAGGCGACGATTTCAACTTTCCTCTGTTGCTGGAGCGGCATGTAGTAGCGCGCCAACTAATTATAAGCTTGACAATTAGAGAACTCTGTGTTCTATCTGCTTTGTGCATGTAATTAACATAGAACTGTGTAGTGACTTCGATGAAACACAAACGGATGGATTCTTAAGGTTGCTTTAAGGTTATAAAACTCTTTTGATCTCTGTCATGTACGTATGGTCAAGGCTGCTAGTCGTTTTGCCTCCATGTTCCATAAGAAAATGGAAGTATGGTAATCGCGAAAAAAAACTGCGTTAGAGATAAGGGCTGATTCTGATTGTACTACCCTCAAAGGAAGAAGAAAAGTAATTTTCCAAAATGTGTGTGTAGAATTTTTTCTACAGCGAATGATAACTGCCGCAAATTCAAACAGAATCAAATAATGTTTTGCATATGTACCCGAATTGTAGAGGACTCAAGGTCTATTGATTTTGGTGAAGATCGGTTAAGGGGAAGGGATAGTTCACCTGCAACTTTTACGTTTTACCAAGAGTAAAGTACCGTACTTAATTTTGATAAATAAAGTATCCTGAAAATAAGGTCATAATAATCAACTGTAGAAAGGTAGATGAAATATCTATAAGTGAAAAGGGTAGTTGAAGGGGGAGGGAGAATTTTTTGTCATCAAAATGATAGTTGAAGGGGGAGGGGATAATTTTACTTCCATGATCCATAAGGAAATAGAAGTATGGTGATGGCGAAAAAGGGCTGATTCTGATTATTATTTATTATCAAAATACCCTTATACCATATTGGTGTCGGGTTACATAAACTACACTCTATATACAAATTTTTTCCATCTTACTCTATCCATTGACAATGTCTTCGCTTCACTCCAGCCCAAGCTTCTTTCTCTCAAAATGTTTCCCATCATTCCATCCCAAGTCACTCGCGGTCTTCCTCTCTTCTTTCTCCCCCCTGATTTTGCCTCCAAAACCTTTTTTACCATTCTATCACTATCCATTCTCTGCATGTGTCCCCACCAGCATAGTTGTCTCTGTTCAATAAAATCCAGAATCGATATCATTTCTAAATCCTCTCTTATTTGTGTAAGTGAAAAGGGTAGTTTATTTGTAGGGGGAGGGAGAATTTTTTATAAATCAAAATGATAGTTGAAGGGGGAGGGGATAATTTTAATTCCATGATCCATAAGGAAATAGAAGTATGGTGATGGCGAAAAAGGGCTGATTCTGATTGTACTATCCTTAAAACATGAAGAAAAGTTATTTTCTGAAAAGTGTCTGTGTGTCTGGTGTAGAATATTTTCTATGGCAAACGATAACTGCCGCAAATTCAAACAGAATCAAATAATTTTTGCATATGTGCCCGCGTTGTAGAGGACTCAAGGCTTATTGATTTTGGTGAAAATCGATTAAGGGGAAGGGGTAGTTTACTTGGAGTGTTTTACATTTTAACAAGAGTAAAGTATTTAATTTTGATAACTAAAGTATCCTGAAAAGAAGGTCATAATAATCAACTGTAGAAAGGTAGATGGAATATATCTATAAATTAAAAGGATAGTTGAAGGGGGAGGGAGAATTTCCTATAAATCAAAATGGTAGTTGAAGGGGGGGAGATATTTTTTATATGTGTTACTGCTAAGCGTTACTACCAAGTGGGACTTGTTACTAAAGCCGATGGAAACAGTAGTTTAACAGCGGTACCAACAACGTTCATTAAAATATCTCTTTTAGAAAAAAAGAATATGGGCTAGTGCAACTAAAGAATATGGGCTAGTGCAACTAAATTTTTGACTGCCCCTCGTATATACGAGAACGTGATACGAAGGATAAAAAAGTAGATGTAACATGTGTTAAGTAAATGTTTATTAATATAAAACAAGTAAGATGTAAGTCAATAATACTCATCGAATTTAATACAAATTATTTTCTGGAGTTCAGATGGTACTCCTCGAATGTACGTTTGGTATCTTTAATCCAGGTCAGTATTTCACACTTCGAAACGTTGGTGAAGATAAGCTGTGTGCCGTATCTGTCGTTGACTAGTCCGTCGCTGGCGACTCCCATAACGTAATGCAGGCCGTTGCTCTCGAACGTCAAGCCTGCGCCGCTGTACCCCGGATCCCGATAATGAATTGCTGAAACCAATGACACTGTGTGTAGAACTGTTTCCATTGCACATTGCAAACACATGAACATGTCATCAGAAAAGATGAGGTTTCTCAGACGAATTATTTGGAAAAACAAAGGGGAGATCGCATTAGAAATGAGACGATCAGATGAAATTTGGGAGTAAAGTCCCTTAATGGATTTGCTGGAGATGAGAGATTTCGTGGTTGGAGCATGTAAGTAGGTCAGACGAAGCAATAAAAAAATAAAACGGTTCCTTGAAGCAAAGCCGGAGACTCAAAGACCAAGAGTAAGGGCAAGGACGACATACCAGTCATATATTAAGAGACTGGGACAGGACCGTGGGATGAGTTTACAGGAAACGAAGGCTTTGTGCATACACATGAACAGACAGAGACGATGGGAGGAGGCTCCCTACAACCCGACGCTGACAGACAGTAGGGCGAAATGAAGAAGAAGAAGAAGAAGAAGAAGAAGAAGAAGAAGAAGAAGAAGAAGAAGAAGAAGAAGAAGAAGAAGAAGAAGAGAAGAGATCAAGAAGAAGAAGAAGAATAGAAGAGAAGGAAAAAAGAATTTAGTTCTTATTTCATGAACTTAAATTAGACTGTTCATTTTTGGTTGGTTTAGATTTATCTTTTTTTTTTAGTGACTGTGGCCAGTGATTTTATAATTTCAAGCTTTATTTGCAATTTAGAAATATCTGTGGTTCGATTCATAGAAATCTTAGAAATAAGACAAGACACAGCACAAGGATTAAATTTTATAAGACAATTGCAGTACCCACATTTATTTATGCGAGTGAGGCGTGGGTCATGACAAAAAAGGAATGCGGCAAGATTGAGAGTGCGGAAATGCAGTTTCTTCGAAATACGTTAAATTATACGTTGCAATATAGAATAAGCACTGAGGATATCAGAGCAGAACTCGAAGTAGAGGATATTATTTCAATTTACAGAAGACAATGGTGTAATCATCTGCAAAGGATGACAGAGGATTGATTGCCGAAAGCGGCAGTGAACTATAAAGGCACTGGTAGAAGCGACGTGGGTCGTTCGAGGATGAGATGGGGGCCGGAACAGGTTTATATAACCTAATCCTGGAAGAGGAGAAGAAGAAGAAGAAGAAGAAGAAGAAGAAGAAGAAGAAGAAGAAGAAGAAGAAGAAGAAGAAGAAGAAGAAGAAGAAGCTTTATTTGTTGTATTCATAAGTTTGATTGTTCGGTTATGGTATACAAATAGTCATCAGTCAGCACAAAAATGATAATGGTAATCTCTCACTTAAGATATAGGCCTACGTGATTCAATGACGTCAAACTAACATATGGTAGAACCTTACCCGTCCTATCTCCAGCACACATTTTGTCCGGCGTGACCAGCGGACGAATGTCGTAGAGCGCACCAAACACACAATCCCCTGGGTTTACATAGACCAGTTCAATCCTCGACACTGCGGTAGACTCCGTTCCGTTTTTGAGCCAGATGTTCATCTGCAACCACAGCACAATTGAGCGATTATTTATAATCGACCAGATTTTTTTACATTTAATTGAACGAGCGAAACTAGTTCTCAGTCTTAACTCGACTGTTTTGGGGTATCTGTCTGTCTGTTTGGGGTATACCTCACGATACATTTTGAACGCATCAACTGATTTACGTAAAACGTGGCATGCATGTTTACCCCCGCTGGCGCGTATTGGTTTTGAGACTGATTCTCCAGATATAGGGTGCGAGCGGTGCCGGATTAAGGGGGGGCTAAAGCCCCGGGCCCCGCTTGTGGGTGGGCCCCATGCCCGAGCATTTAAAAATTATCATTTTCGAAAGAATAAATAAAATTTTCCTAGCAAGCGAAATATTAAAAACCACACTGACAGGGAGAGTACCTGAAGTGCGGATTTCAATGAAACTTGGGGACATGTTTACGTACACAAGGTTATGATAAAAGCCAAAGCAGTAAAGTTTAACGCTCAAAATTTCGTTGGATTTGGATGATTTGATAGCTGAGTTTGCCGAAAAGGAGAGCAGAAAGAAATATTTTAATTAAATTATTTTGTATTCTCTAATTTATTTGTATTGTTGATTACTGTAAAAACATCTGAGAAATAAAATAATAGTACACGGTTTTTAGCATCTATTTAATCAGTATAAAATATAAAAATTTGTGAGTTAAAATGCAGTTTAAGAAAAATATTTTATTTATTATATTTTACTAAATGATCGTCTGAAGAAAGTAAAATACTGTGCAAAACGTAAAAATTTCATATATAATTTCATACTCTTAAATAGCCCCGGGACCCACATAGCTTTAATCCGGCCATGGGTGCGAGAGGCTTTGAATTTTAAAGAAACTACAAAAACCATGTGGAAGATTCAGTTAAAGAGAATTTCTGTGAAAATCAGAACACAGTAAACAGTTTTGGAAAATTAAAAATTCTGGGACGCTTAAGTCCAAAAACCTATAAAAAGTTTGTAAAAAAAATCACAAAATTCAAGTAGGATGTCAAATAAAAGACACTTGTAAGCAAAATCTAAACCTAGTGTTTAGTTTTCAAAATTAAAATATTTTAGGACACTACTAGTAGACAAATTTAACAAAGGATGCGGAAAAATGTGAACTGCGGGAGTTTCGAGACAAACGCGCAAGCACTTTTATAACATCTTCTCCTGTGTTATAACTTAGGGAACCCGCAATAATTGGTTCTGCCAATTATTCAGGCTGCCTTACTTGTGACGAGCTGAAAATTAATCAGAACAACAAACAATAAATATACAAGGATTCAGGGAAGGGGAGACTGTTGATTTATGCACTCAGTATAGTATGTACTCCTGATGACATCTCTTTATTACATATTGTATTATTTTCTCTACTTAAAATTCTCGACACATATGCTTCAATAGCTTACAGTTTACATGATGATTATATTTTATTCTTTACAAGGCCCCTTAAAATAAGATGTACATGAATTTAATTAATTCTCCGGATCCGGGATTTCCTCTAATACGTTAAGAATGGTTACCTCGCCATATAAAGCTTTCAAAATTTTGCCATTTGAAGAATGGTCTTTATTAATCTTTTAAACAATAAGGCTTTACAGTTTTGAGCTATAACTCTTTTACTAGGGATAAGTATACAAGTTATGAGTATACAATTACTTAAAACGTCTTAATGTGGTTAAATTAATTGTCTTTTGTTGAATATAATATTTAGTATTTCATAAGCACGGAAGGCTTGCCTCCGTATCACCTTTTTGGATGTCTTCCAGCTCTGCGTTATTCCAGTCGTAGGTCCTCGGTTGCAGCATGTTTGAAGTAGGTCAGGTATCTCTCATTATCTTCGTATCCGGGAATGGTGTAGTCCTGAAGTCTTTTAGATCATGGTGTCTCCTGGTTCTCAGCTCTTGGCTAACTGATAGTAATAGCTCGTTGATCTGAATGATTAACACAAAGTTTCATCCACTTCACATGATAGTTTGATTGTAGCACTTCACTTCATGGGATTACCACAGTTTTAATTACATAAGTATTATATTTTAAGATTTTTGAAGAGATGTCACCGGCGCTAAATTTTAGTTATTCATTCTCACTCGTTTACACCATATTTATATGAGTCGCGGTTCAACTACATTAACGCAACACATTGTTTAATAGTAAAAAGAATGCGTCAGTGTCTTAACTGACGGATTAATTACATTTTGTAATAAACTATTTTTAACGTTGCACATATCGGCAGTACACAGCTTACTGTTTGACCGCTCCATAGCAAGTGGGCGAAAATAGTTAGGGGTGAGAGTAGTAATCTCGCGACAGTTCAACTCAACATAAAAATAGTTCCAAGTTTCTTTTTTATTTAAAGGACTAAAATTAGATTAAATAATTAAGTAGAGAGATTCTTAGTTACAATTGCTATCAAAGTACATTATAGTGATCTAGTTTAATTATTTAAATAATAATCAATTTACAATTATTTTTAGTTAGTTAAGGGGTCGGAAAACAAGTTGATTCTGGTTAGCGCCTGTTTCTGCAGGATTAATTAACAAGCTTTACCCTTTCTGTACACTCGTATTCCTTTTAATATATTATTAGACTTTCATTTAAATATTATTATTATTTAATGATTACAATAAGCTTTAGATAAAAAAATGTGAGATTTTATTAAACACTTACAATTTATCAACCTATACATTATCAACTTAATTAATTAATTTATTTTTATTAATAAAATCGTCACATACTCCGCCTCTTAACAAACACAGACTCCTGACAAGTTGGTTAGCAATGTACCGGGAGTATGCTTGGGGAGTACCGTGTGAAATTTCTCTCACCCGTTTTTCTTTGTATGTAATTACGAGTAGCATTAGTCATTCTTGACTTGCTGATTCTTACTAACTATATATATTTCATAATTTACAGACTAATTCTACTACTACATAAAATTCACACACTATAAAATGTATTTTAAACATTCTAAATTTTTCTTAACTCTATTACTTATGACTACTACCGGATTTTTCTTTAGCTGTGAGTTATTCTAGTTATAGAATTACTCTTTAAGTAATCTTTATTATTATTATTATTATTATTATTATTATTATTATTCCTCATATTGGATGTCAGCTGACTTCTTACTTTGCTCTACTTTCGATGAATAGGATTCAAGGTTGATCAGGCCTCGTACCTATTTATACGATAAGGTAGCCAGATGTTACTCTAGTACTCTTTGCAGTTGAGTACAAACATCTACCCTTTTTTTACATTTATTTAACTTGCACTCTACCATTTCCTTCTTCGTGATAACGTTTTATCTGCGAAATATTTGTCCTTCGTACATATTTTTGAGTAGAGGGTTCGTACAGGGCTACAGTTACTGGAGTTAAGTATTTGTGAATTTGATAAGGACCGCACCATCTGTATGATAGCTTGGAAGTTGTCTTATCGATTGCACTACTCGTTGGGTGCGTTTTATACATAACTAAGTCACCGATTTGGTACTTTATTTCATTATTATTATTTTTTCGCTCGTGATATTTCCTTGATTTCGCTAAGTTTGTTCTTAAATTAGCGCGCGCTTCATTCCATATTTTCCTAATATTTTTATCCCTACTTTCAAGGGGTAACAATTCACGTATTTTCCACTTAGTGGATAATGGGTGGTTAGGTTTATACTTGAACAATAATTCGAATGGGGCAGACTTATGTCCTTCATGATATGCTGAATTAAAGGCGAATTGTATCCAGGAGACGTTCTGGTCCCAAGAAGTATGGTCATGGTATTAGCATGGTAGGCTATTAAAGCAGATTTTAGGTTTCGCAAATACCTCTCAGCTATATTACCTTGCGGACGATACTCTGTAGTGGTAATGTGTTCTATACCTAGTTTGAAACACATGTTCCTGAATTCCTTGGACTTAAACTGTGGTCCGTTATCCGACACTAGATGGACTGGAATACCGAATTCTTTAAATAATCTATGCTGTAAAATACTTACTGTGGTTGTAGCTAAGGCTCGTCGCATGGGGTACATCCAGACGAATTTGCTAAAAGAATCTACGCAAATTAGTAACATTGTATTTCCTGATTTAGAACGCGGGTAGGGTCCTGAAAAGTCTAAATAAATTTTGGAGAATGGGGTAGCAGGAATCTCTGAGATTAATTGACTTATTTGGCTGTTTCTCGCTGGTTTGCTGAGTGCACACAACTTACACTTCTTTACAAAGTTAGCGATCTCACTGTTCATATTTTCCCAGTGATATTCTTTACGAATTCGATGTATGGTTTTATTTATTCCCATATGTGCTCCAATGGTGGAGGAGTGATAATATTCCATCAGCATAGGTTTAATAATATCAGGGGCGATTATTCGTAAATATTTTCCGTTCGCTATTCTACAACATAATACTCTCTTACTTAATAGGTATTTTTCTGACTTATTTCCTTTTTCAAGTTGTTCGATAATTAGACTCAAACGAGGGTCTTGTCGTTGGTAATGGGCTAAATCCGTAAATGCAAGAGGAAATTCGGTAATTAAAGTATTAATAATCGGCGTTTCTCTACTCTTGTTTTCGTAAGTATTACTACTCGGCTGGAACATACGTGATAGGGTATCGGCAATTACGTTTTGGGTGCCTCTAATATGTTGTACTTTGAATTTAAAACAATTTAATCTTAATACCCATCTTCCGATACGACCTAACTGTTTTGGGTGATTTAGTAGCCAAGATAAAGCTTGATTATCTGTTTCTAACAAAAATTCTTTATGTTCTAAAAAAGGTTTGAACTTCTCAAAGGCGAAAACGATAGCTAAACATTCTAATTCGTATGCGGAGTATTTCTTTTCTTGGTCTGTCAGGGTGCGTGAAGCATAACTAATAGGTAATCTAGAGTTATCTACTTCCTGATATATTACGGCACCTAGGGCTACACTTGAACTGTCTGTCTGCACAACAAAATGGTTTTGTAAAATCGGCTAATTGTAGTACGGGGGGTGATATTATGCTTTCTTTTAATTCCTCGAATGCGGTTTGATGTTGCTCATTCCACTCAAATTTAACTCCCTTCTTTCTTAAAGTGTTTAGCGGTGCTGCAATTTCGGCTAGATGTGGGATATACTTGTGGAAATAATTTATCATTCCTAAAAATCGGGCAATTCCTTTCGCATCCCATGGTGGTAAAAATTCTCTGATAGCACGGGTTCGCTCTGGGTCTATGCTTACCTTTCCGTTGGCTTTTACGATGTGACCTAAAAATGAGAATTGTGTCACAGCAAAATTTACTTTACTGGGGTTTACGGTTAATCCAGCTTTCTCCAATCGGGATAGTACTTCACGTAGATGTTCAAGATGTTGCTCAATTGACTCGCTGTAAATAACAATGTCATCTAGGTAGTGGTACACATATTTAAACTTTGTCATGAAATAATTTTTCTAATAATCTGCTACATACAGAACTACCTTGGGATATACCAAAGGGTACCCTTGTAAATTGGTATAGGTTGAAAGGGACGGCAAATGCGGTGAGACGTTTTGATTCTTCCGAAAGGGGTATCTGATGAAAAGCTTGATTTAAATCCATAATGGTAAAAATTTTTGCTTTCGTAAAATAATGAAAAGCACTGTGGATGTCGGGAAGTGGTATGGATTCAAATTCTATCCGTTTATTTAGTTGTCTATAGTCTACAACTAATCTATGTTTGTCGTTACTTTTGGGTACTAAAAACGCGGGGGATGAATAAGATGACGTAGAGGGTTCGATGACTCCTTGTTCTAACAGTTTATTAATTTGGTTCCTCATTACTTCCATTTTTGGAGGGGATAACTTGTATGGGGCTAAACGTATTACTTTATTTTCGCTCAAATTTATTTTATACTCTATCAGGTCTGTTAGTCCTAACTTAGGGGTGAGGACATTGGAGAATTGTTTTATTAAAGTCTGTATGTTCCGTCTATCTTTACCTTCCAGGTGACCTAATTCACATTCGTGATGCTTTAGATGTGAAGAAGTCGTGCTAGTACTTTCTCTGTTATTTGAATTATCATCCAAGTTATATTTCCGTGAACGATCGAATCCAAAGTAAAATTTCTTCTCGTGAATGTCTAAAATTATTCCTGTTTTACTGATAAAATCAGCTCCCAATATTAACTCGGGTCCTAATTCCTCGCATACCAACATTGGAAAATACCACGTCAGATTTTTAATTTTTACCTTAAATGTGATGATAAGTTTTATCATTAAGTTTTGTTTGTTAGCTGTAGCGCATCTAATATTTACTGATTGACTGCGTTTAACTAAATTATGTTTAAATAATTTATTGGCTAGCTCTTGACTAATTAAACTTAGCGTTGATCCGGAATCAATTAATCCGAGGGTGGAAGTAACACCAAGGTCAACTTGTATATACGGTAATTGACACTTATTGAAATCACATTTATTAATAGCGTTACATTTATCGATAAATTTTTTTACATAGGGGTCTAATTTTCTTTTGTTATTATTATTAATTTGTTTTATTTTATTGTCCCTCAGGGGTTTACCTGTTTTCACGATGCTGCGGAAGACACAGGGTTTCGGATCTCCCTGCCTTACATGTTTTTTTGGATAATGAGTTTTCCGATTGTACTGTTTCCTTTTACAGTTTCTACTGAGGTGTCCAGGTTTTCCGCAGTTATAGCATATATATTCTTTACGCGGGGTCTCACTGGTTTCCTGTCGTGGTTGAGGCTCCTTGGACTTACCATGGCCATGAACATAGGTTGATCTTTGAAATGGTCTTCTTTCTCGTAGACTTCTTGCATCTGAGACTAAGGCTTGTATTTCTTTTCTATGTGGTGTAGTGGATACCGGTGCATGTCTGTGCTGATCTGCGTACCACACATTGGAAGAGTGAATACTACATTGTTCAAGGTCAGCGAAAGTAAGGGGTCTACTTATTAGTGCTAAACGGGAGCGTTCTTCAGGAGATAAGCCTACCAGGATAGTATCGACCAATTGTTTTTCAGTCCAGTCGACTTGCAGTAGACGTGAAGATTCTCTGATGTCTGCGATACAGTGGGCCAGTCTTTCTTGAGCTCTTTGTACTCGAAGTACGGTATTTCTCTTGATCTCCTCATAAATTCCCGTGGGGATAAAATATTTGATTACATTCGTATGAAGTTCTTCTACTGGAAGAGACGAGTTTAATGATTCTAGTACACGATCTCGTAATGGTGGTTTACATTTGGGTAAGATGACCTGCTGTATTTGCCAATCGCTCAATTGTTGTAGATCTTTTATTTGCAGTAGATATCTGATAAAAGTCAATAGAGTCGTTATACTTAAGCCATCGGTGTACGGAATTTCATTAATTATTTTCTCTACTGGGTGGGAAATCTTTCCGTAGAGGTCTACATTAAAATTTACGTTTGGTATGCTTTTTGAAGGATTAGTGGTTGCATTAGGATTTGTAATCGCATATTGACTAGTGCGAGTACGCTGAACTTTAGGCGGTGGGGGTTCTAACATGGTTAGGGTATTTAATTCTCTACTAGGTAATTGTTCATGACTCTGTTGTATCTTAGATACGGTGGGTGACTCGGGGTTCGAGGTGGAGGGAGGGTGTTCTAAAGTAGGGGAATGAACTGGGGAAATATATAACTTTTGTAAGTAGTGCTCAATTTCCTCCATTCTCGATGAATCTGACTTTCGTCGTAAGTCGTTGATAATTATGGGCAATTGGCTTAATGCCTCATCCGCAAATTTCTGCACATCGGCGGGGATTACGGTGACGTCGGGCCAGCTTAATAAATTATTCAACCGGCGGGTTAAATGTTCTATACGTTGCGTAACGCGCAAAAGTTCCGTAGGTGATTTTTTGTCCTGAAGGTTCAGAGATAATACTATCAGTTCCCTATATTTCGCATAACAGGTTTCTCGTTCGCCGTCATAATCGAGTTCACGCAATTTATCTAACTGCGAGGTTATCTCTGATCCGGTTTGGCGTAATGATTTTCGTAATTCAGACACGGTTACATTCACGTGTTTTAGACCTCGCAAAAGTGCTTCGTAGCATAGCTCATCTTTTAATAATAGATCAGGATTAAATTCAGCCATTTTCGCAAAGTGAGTGGCTATAACTAATTATTCTACTATTTGCATTAAATACTATACAACGCTATCTTTTTTTTTTACACACACAAATATAAAAATATAAATCAATCGTATTCTTACTCTTTCATTAATAAACAATCAAAATGAGATGACAAGCTTTGTCATTTTACATTGGTAGAGAGAGAGAAATCTCACACAGGCTTAAATATGCTTACGGCAAAAGGGGGAATCTTCGGCTACTACACACAGGAAGAGACACGCTTCTTACAACAATAGAACTAACAAAGAGGGTGTCTTTGTAGTTTAACTCAACTATGGGGGAGGTTCACTATGACAGTTTACACACACAGGCGCAGACAAGAATTCAACTGGTCTGAAATTGTTTACAAACCGACAGGTTGATGAATGAACTTTTTGACAAGCACGTACCTGCTGTTATATCGTATTCTTGGGGCGTTTTTAGTTAACATTATGTTCATTCCTATATCTAAATAATATTTAAATTACTTATTTATTATACTATTATAATAACTATTATCGTTTAATTTTTTATTTAATATTTTAGACACATTTTAAAGTACATGAGTGAATAAATCAACAGCTTTGGTGTGTGGGTTTATCGGGACACAATTACTTCTTAAATAACACAAGTCACAAAATTTTTTACAAAGGAGTCGCAAAATTTAAGCAGAATAGCAGAGTGGCGCAATTTATAACATCTTCTCCTGTGTTATAACTTAGGGAACCCGCAATAATTGGTTCTGCCAATTATTCAGGCTGCCTTACTTGTGACGAGCTAAAAATTAATCAGAACAACAAACAATAAATATACAAGGATTCAGGGAAGGGGAGACTGTTGATTTATGCACTCAGTATAGTATGTACTCCTGATGACATCTCTTTATTACATATTGTATTATTTTCTCTACTTAAAATTCTCGACACATATGCTTCAATAGCTTACAGTTTACATGATGATTATATTTTATTCTTTACAAGGCCCCTTAAAATAAGATGTACATGAATTTAATTAATTCTCCGGATCCGGGATTTCCTCTAATACGTTAAGAATGGTTACCTCGCCATATAAAGCTTTCAAAATTTTGCCATTTGAAGAATGGTCTTTATTAATCTTTTAAACAATAAGGCTTTACAGTTTTGAGCTATAACTCTTTTACTAGGGATAAGTATACAAGTTATGAGTATACAATTACTGTTATAGAATTACTTAAAACGTCTTAATGTGGTTAAATTAATTGGCTTTTGTTGAATATAATATTTAGTATTTCGTAAGCACGGAAGGCTTGCCTCCGTGTCACCTTTTTGGATGTCTTCCAGCTCTGCGTTATTCCAGTCGTAGGTCCTCGGTTGCAGCATGTTTGAAGTAGGTCAGGTATCTCTCATTATCTTCGTATCCGGGAATGGTGTAGTCCTGAAGTCTTTTAGATCATGGTGTCTCCTGGTTCTCAGCTCTTGGCTAACTGATAGTAATAGCTCGTTGATCTGAATGATTAACACAAAGTTTCATCCACTTCACATGATAGTTTGATTGTAGCACTTCACTTCATGGGATTACCACAGTTTTAATTACATAAGTATTATATTTTAAGATTTTTGAAGAGATGTCACCGGCGCTAAATTTTAGTTATTCATTCTCACTCGTTTACACCATATTTATATGAGTCGCGGTTCAACTACATTAACGCAACACATTGTTTAATAGTAAAAAGAATGCGTCAGTGTCTTAACTGACGGATTAATTATATTTTGTAATAAACTATTTTTAACGTTGCACATATCGGCAGTACACAGCTTACTGTTTGACCGCTCCATAGCAAGTGGGCGAAAATAGTTAGGGGTGAGAGTAGTAATCTCGCGACAGTTCAACTCAACATAAAAATAGTTCCAAGTTTCTTTTTTATTTAAAGGACTAAAATTAGATTAAATAATTAAGTAGAGAGATTCTTAGTTACAATTGCTATCAAAGTACATTATAGTGATCTAGTTTAATTATTTAAATAATAATCAATTTACAATTATTTTTAGTTAGTTAAGGGGTCGGAAAACAAGTTGATTCTGGTTAGCGCCTGTTTCTGCAGGATTAATTAACAAGCTTTACCCTTTCTGTACACTCGTATTCCTTTTAATATATTATTAGACTTTCATTTAAATATTATTATTATTTAATGATTACAATAAGCTTTAGATAAAAAAATGTGAGATTTTATTAAACACTTACAATTTATCAACCTATACATTATCAACTTA
Organism: Magicicada septendecula; assembly: GCA_034769895.1. Classification (NCBI taxonomy): domain Eukaryota; kingdom Metazoa; phylum Arthropoda; class Insecta; order Hemiptera; family Cicadidae; genus Magicicada; species Magicicada septendecula. The sequence continues at coordinate 488,934,868 of CM068370.1, read as the reverse complement.
ATTAATTAATTTATTTTTATTAATAAAATCGTCACACTTTCACACTACTGAGCAGTCTACAGTCGTACTCAAAAGTGTGTCAGCTGAATTTATGTTTCCAATTTGTGAAAATCGTGAGCGTCGATTTGTATTACAAGTTTAGGCTAATATTTGTGCGTGTTCGTGTTACAAAGCATGACATTTGAAACGATGTAGACTAACTTAAGTATTCTAATGCTCTTACTGTAATTTTCGGACGGATAATTTTTCAAGTCGCGTATGAGTTTTACTTTGACTGTACAAACGTCAAGCAGCGTAGGGGAACGTACTGTAACCCCACGCAACTCGCAGTACCAGTGCTGCTACGTTTCCCCTCACCGGATCCAATGTTAACGTAGCCGTGTAGTAGAGCCAAAAAATAGGATCAAAAGTTTAAAGAAATATAAAAAACCATGCCGGGTATCAGATTAATAGGAATTTTAATCGAAAACCAAATGTTGTTTTCTTTGATGTTTTTTTATTAAGGACACTGCGGGCTAAACTAAAAGTAAACATTTTTTAAAAATTGTAAATATACTGTAGAGGATTAAGTTAGTAGAAATAATATTCAGAATGCAAAGTCGATATTTTTAAATATTTAACAATACTATCTGTCAGGACCTCATATATATTAATTTGGACCGCCTTGGAAAAGTTGTAAGCTATGTTTGTAAAAAGACTTCACAGTTATTACGTATAGGCCTATTTGTGAAAAGTATTAGATATAGATTTTATAACTCAACTTTTATATCTCCCGTGTTATTTTGCCACACGTTGGATGCGTCAATTTTATAACGAGCCTCTCTCGTCGTATTCTATATTAGTGTAAAAGTGTAAGAGTGTAATGTGTACTCTCAAAGTCTTACCAAGTCGTCGTCGCTCTTACACGTACCTCACGCAGACTGGGTCCATCGCGAACGTACGAATAACCAGTACCGAAATCCTTACCTGTCCTTATTTTGTATGTTTATTTCCCGAAAGGCGCTAAATTGTTTTTCAGAAAACAATTAAAAGGTTCAAAATTAGTTTGTCTTCTGGACGGTGATGATGAATTCGAATTACTCGCAGACTGGCGGGAACTCGAATTTCGATTGTCTTTGCACGTGTTGCCAACATAAAATTTGGGCAAAGAATTCTATTCTCCGCTACAGAACACAACATACATAATATAATTTAAATAAACACAGGACAGCTAGTAAAGATTCGTACTTATTTATTTGATTTGATAATTCACTAATTTTTAATAATTGTTGTACAATTGATATTATTATAATAAAGTTTAGCCTCGGCAACAAATTAATTTTCACTCAGCAGAGAGCAAAGGTGGCAGCGCAGTATTAGGTTGACGCCACAATGGCTGTCGTGTGTACTTATTTACACAAGTTAATTTGCCAATGAGTTCTTGTGGTTACGAAAAGAGTTAAAACAAGATGTTAAATAAAGTACACCACCTTACAATTGTGGTACTTAAATACTAAAAAGGTTTACATTAAATTCAACTCTGTTGTTTAAAAGTGTGTGTCAGTTTTATAGGTTTCGGACATAGGTTATCTTACAGTTACTTAATGTGTTAATAAATATGATTCATTAATCCTTGACAGAAATTGGTGTTCAAAGTTCAGAGTGAGAGTTATATATTGTGAAAAAAGTTAATCAGTTTTAGTTCGTAATTATTTATAATTTAATTCATACTTAACAAAACCATGTTGTTAGTGTTATGGATCATCAGGGTTTCTTCACTGTTGTTTTATTACATTCGTTTAATTTCAAAGATAGGGTTGCCGTCTCCTTCTGGCATCTGTTTCTTTTATTCAATTTTTTATTTAATTATTAATTTTGAAATTTATTGTTCCTCCTTGAGTTACTGGAACTATGGTTGACTTCTGGTATTCAATTTACTTTCATTTCTTTTGTTTTTCTTCGTTATTTGCCTTTAAAAGGTCCGCATCAATATAGCGTCTTCACCTCTGGATAGTTAATAATGGAACTCTTGTTACATAACGGTCAAAATTATAATAACGTTCTGTTGTTATGGTAACCGCCTTGACTCTGATTGGTTAAGTACATTTGAAACTATTGTTACAAATCCTGGTTTTCTGTACAAAATGAATAAATATTTTATAATGATTATTATTCCTTGGGGATATTTCCTATGCTTGAAATATTAACATAGATGTCCCTATTTTCTTTCAAAGATCAATTTGACACCTCACAAGGCTGGTGTAGGCCATGTATTAATGTTTTTGGACAAAATTGCTAATACTATGTTATTTCATATTTTACTTATTTATACTGTTTATTACCATTCTGACATGTTATTGTTGTTAGTTAATTGTAATTACATAATTTACTTGGTCTTATTATTCAAATACAATATTCAATTGTTTACACTTGGTTTTCTCAAGTTAGACAGCTATGTCATTTATAGGCCTAAACTGTAACATCTTAGAATTTCTTATTTTGCTCTATTTAAACATTATTTATTAAGCACATATGGTCTGCTTATTTTCATTCCGCACTTATTGGCTTTTGAATTACTTTGAAACTGTTTTACAATCTATTGGAGTTATACTTTTACAAAATTATTTCTTAGCTGATATTTTTCTTTCTATTTATATAATAGTTATTAATTTGTTACTTGTTAAGTTTATGTCATGGCTAGTTTTATTCCTACTCCCATTTCTCACACACCTCTTTAACACTTAAATCTATTAACAAAACATAATATAGAAATAACTTAATGGTCTGTATATTGTTCAGCCATATTCCTTCTTATTAAATACAATTATTATATTGTATGTCATTACTTAAAATGATCCTACTACTCATCTCTTTATACTTTCATTACTTACATAAAAAATACAAACATATTACTGTAAAGTTATTCCTTCTTGGTTTATACTCCTTTAAACACTAAACAAACAAATTAATTTTCTTTAAATTAACAAAATAACAACTTTGGTGAGTATTGTATCGACACCATCTATTCTATAAAGATAATCATTCTAGTGATTCTTTTAGTAATAGAATATGCTTTTCAATTTCTTACACCCACAACTACTCTGTTTCTTACAGTCTAACACAATTAACTTATTTGCCTATTCATCATTTGGTTATGGTTTTGGTTTGTTACACTTGGTTACTATTCTTTTTCCTTAAGATTATAAGTTGTTTATTTTAATATTCTCATCACTTCACTGTTTATTGTTATCACTCCCTACCTATCTCTCACTCTTGGTTTCAATGATGTTTTAGATATACATATATAATTATTCTTTAAAATTTTGTGCCTTACTTTCTTATTATAATAAGGTTCTTAACAACATACTTTATTTAATAATAATTGTCTTACTTATTTTTTATGGTTAGTGTACTTTCTTTATTATTGTTTTACTCATGGTTACTTATATATTTCCTTTACTCATTTGTGTCTCTTATCATTAATTTGTCTTCTTAATTTCTGTAAATCTTTTCTCATCTTATTGTCTTTATCTGGCCAATCTCTGGGGTTGGGTCATAGTCATTTGTTTGTCAGTCTAGTCTATTCTTTTACTGATTATTCTTGTTTACAATTCTTCTTTCTTCTTTCTTAACTTCATTTTATATTTTTTCTTCATTATTTATTAAATTATTTTACCTTTTATCCTTTCTATAATACTTATGGATCTGATTATACTTTATACCCTATATGATCTGATTTCTGCAACGTTATATAATGCCCTTCCACCAAAATTGATCATTTTATAAAACGTGATTCTAAATTTAATGAAATTATCAATTGTATAGTATCTTCTCCTTCTTAAATTCTACTGCTTCTTGTTCATTTTCATGTTCAGCTCTGTATCTTTACTTCTTTTAATTCTGAGTCTTTTCTTCATTATTTTCTCCTACTACGATCTGGCTTATTGATTTTTTATTATAAATTATTCCCTGTAAATCTTATTTTCCCTAACTATCCCTATTTTGTAGCTGAAATCGATTCGGATGGGCTCTATTGGCTAACCTAACTCCGTCGTTCAAAACTACTCTTTTTCTGAGGTCAGGGGAACATCATCCCTGCTCAGTTAAATGATTGCTGGACCTATTCAACAGTCAATCTTAATTAATGAATCTTCAATACAGTCAACTTGTGACTAATAATAATAATAATAATAATAATAATAATAATAATAATAATAATAATAATAATAATAATATTTGTTGGGAAATTTTTTACTTTTTTATTTCATTATTGCTCAGTTCGAGTCATATTTATTTCTCACCTCTCTCTGTTGATATCATTTGATAATATTTGAAGCGTTGATAATTATTGATACAATTAACATTTTTATTGTTTTTTAATTCCTCCTTGATTCATCTCATTTTTATTATACCTTTTAGAATATTTATTTTATTTACTTCATTCTTGATCATGTGGTTTGTTTATTTTATCTCACATATTTTTCTAAATAGTAGTGGAAGTTGATCTTACATACATATTTCTTCATTTTATCACTTATCTCAGATGTTTCATAAATGGTAGTGTAAGTTGATCTTACATTTTTTTCTTTATTATCATTTCGTTTGTTTATTTTTATCTCATATATTTTCTAAATAATAGTGTAAGGTGATCTTACATAATTTTTGAATTTTGTAGTTGATCTTTTATTTCATCTTTTTATCTACTATTCTTCTTTGATTCACTTTTATTTGTAAACTTATTTATTTGCTTTTTATCTTTTTTATATCTTTTTTATTTAATTTGTTTTGGTTGTTTAGTCACCTTTGGTTATTTCAGTCATTGATGGTTGTCATAATATTTCTTAATCGATGCCTGATTGTATACCCCCTTTATTTTCTTAGTGATGGGGTGAATAATCTCATACGTGTTGTTGCCCTTGTCTTTTGTAATAGTATAAGGTCCCACGTATAATAATAGTAACTTCTTCGTAATTCCTTCTATTGTGCTGGGTAATTCTCTGTTTTTAATTAAGACCTTTTCTCCTATATTGTACTTGATTGTCTTTTGCTGGTACTTGGAATATTTATCCTTTTGTTGTTCTATCTTTTCGGCTATTCTGTTATAAAATTTTCTTTTCTCGAATTGGTATTCTGGGTTTATGGGAAATTCAACCATGTCATTTATCTCTCTAGGCGGTGGTCGTTCGAACATCATTGTCTATGGTGTGGCTTCAATGAAGTTGTGGTATGCTAGGTTTATAAACTCCTCTGCGGATTTTAGGTAATTGTGCCATTCTCTTTGTTTATTATGACAGTAGGTCCTTAGGATTCGACCCACCTCTCTAAGTACTCTCTCGGCTGGGTTACTGCTGGGGTGATAAACGGATGTTTTGTATGTTTTGATACCATGTTCCCAGAGTTTATTTTTCCATTCATTTCCCTTAAATTGGGTTCCGTGATCTGTGATTATTGCCATAGGTTTCCCTAATTCAGGTATAAATTTGGTTATGATGATTTCAATAATTTTCTTAGTTGTCGCACGGTTAATTGAGTATAGTTTTGTATATTTGGTGAAGTGATCGAATATGATTACTATGAATCGGAATCTGTGTCTTCCTCCACTGCGGGGAAACGGTCCACGTATGTCAAGGAATACTTTTTCTAATTTTTGATTTGATATAATTGGTATCATTATACCCTCTTTTTTCGCATTGTACACTTCACCATCTGGCAAATATTACATCTCTGGATTGTTTTACTCACTTTTCTATAAATGTTTTTAATATAAACTTGTTCCTCCAATGACTTTATCACCTTCATTGCTCTCATATGGCCGTACCTAATGTGGTAGTCCAGTATTAATTGTTCTTCCACTGTAGATGGAATTACCAGTTTCCACTCTCCATGGTTAGGGTTATTTTTAATAAATAATATATCGTTATGTATATTATAGAATTGTACAATTGTCTCTTCCTCATTTAGCACTCTGTTATCTGCAGGTGATGCCGACGCAGAAGTGGCAGGTGTCGAACTGATTACAGGTATGGTGGGCACTGCTGTGTGCGTATCCATCAAGCTCGGTTGTGATGGAGGCGCTGACGAGAATGTGCTGGCTGATGACGGTGTTGTTGGGTGGCTGCTGTTTCTTCTTGAATGCTTCCTTGTAACATAGTGAACACAACCCATCGGTAGCTGGGTTGCCATAGAATCCACATCCCGACCGACACAGAGCTTGCATCGAATTCGATTCACGCTCCGTATCTTCTATATTGTGTTTTAATCAAACCCCTTTATATAATATGTAAACTTTATGCAGGCTTCTTTTTTTTTATTAACAACAGAATCTGTGTGACTATCAAAAAATATATACTGCAATTAGATACTGTTGGTGGCTAGTTTTAAATGCTACAATTCAATATACAAGTATATCAGAGTTTGTTTGAAATTCACACTTGATCAGTTGTGGTTTATTCCTTCTTCACTATGACCATCTGAGAGACTGCCCGGCCTTAGACCACACCCCGTCCAACGAGGACACCGAGATCGCCGAAGCCCGACGCTACTGGTCAGCGCGTCGCCTAATGGGTCAATAGCCAAGGGTGGGCGTTGGCTAGTAAGTAAGTAAGTCATTTAGCACTCTCTGTCGGATACTCATTATTTTTGGGTCCAAATTTTGATATTTTCTTATTTCCTGTATGATATTTTCTAAATCAATTCTATTTTTTATAATGTTATATACTTTAACTAATTGCTCCTTCTCTCCCTCGAAAGATTGTTGTTGAATGTTTATACGGGATAGTACGTCAGCGGCAGTGTTTTTCTTCCCTGGTATGTATTCCAAGTTAATATGGTACTCTTGTAACAACAATATCCATCGAGTTAATCTCCCGTGACTGAGTTTACATTGCTTGAGGAACGAAATGGATTTATGGTCACTTCTCACTGTGATTGTGTATCCTAGAATATAAGTCCTGAATTTGTTGCAGGCAAATACAACACTAAGCAATTATATATAATTTACCTTAATTTCCGTCCAGTGACGTCAAGCGTAATTTGTATTTGGTTACGCGTTTCAGGCCATGTGGCCCATCCTCAGACCATCACTCCGAGAGGAGCTCGTTAAAAATAAAAAAATCCACATAAAACAAACACATAATAAATAAATACAAAAATATATTAAAACATATAAAGGCGTTCTATTACACGAACACGGTGCACCGCGTGTAGCATGCCTGAACTGCGTCAATGGAACCTGTTATCTATTATTATCTGTAATCGATCGCAGCGCGGTATCATACAGTGGGTTAGACCTGAAATTAAGTTTATCATTAAGTATGTCGTCACACACATCAGGGTTATTATGACCTCTATATATGTCGAATTCTTCAAGCGCATCCATATAACGGCCTTTGGCACAATAATGTAGAGGTATGAAGTTATTGTTGAAATTTGTATAAGAATGATTACATGAAATCAGATGCCTTGTAATCATTCTTATACAAATTTCAACAATAACTTCATACCCCTACATTATTGTGCCAAAGGGTACAACTAGAAGTAGTACTAGGCTAGGCCCGAAGTAGCACTAACATTCCTTATACGTTTGTTCGATGTTATATGGTGTTCCGGAACATTCCTTGATAAATGGAGGGAAGCGATAGTTATCCCACTCCCTAAGCCAAATAAAGATCATTGTAAACCTGAAAACTATCGTCCAATTGCTCTTACCTGTACTTTATGTAAGTTAATGGAAAAAATTATTAACAGAAGATTACAATGGTACTTGGACAGTATTAAGTTTTTATCAGCGCATCAGAGTGGTTTTCGAAAAGCTCGATCTAGTTTAGATCACTTAATAAATATTGAAGCAAATGTCTGCGAGGCCTTTATAAATAACGAACATCTTGCTGTCGTCTGCTTAGATCTGGAAAAAGCTTATGAACTGGTATGGAAGGACTGAATTGTATACATTATGAAAAATGTTGGAGTTACGGGATATTTACTTAACTTTGTAATAAACGTCTTACAGCACAGAGAGATCCGGGTAAGAGTGAATGGCATATTATCAGATAAATATAAAATCTCAAACGGAGTGCCACAGGGTTCTTCACTTAGTGCCACTCTCTTTTTAATTGGCATTAACAAAATTTCTTCTGTAATATCAAAGCCCATCCAAAATGTCTTTTCGCCGACGATTTAACGTTTTTGTGCAAAGGAATCAACATCCAGTCCACTACGGACTGCATTCAGGAAACACTCAATAAATGAACTAACTGGGCGCAAAACACGGGTTTTAAATTTTCAGAATCAAAATCTGAATATATAATTTTTTCTCATATCAGAAGACCACATTCAAGAAATATAAAGTTGTCACTTGGAACCAAAGAAATTAGACGATCAAATGAAATCAAAATATTAGGTCTCACGTTCACCAGCGACTCACATGGGGTACTCACATAAGGACATTAAAACGTGAATGTTTAAGGAGAATGAACGTTTACATGTTTAAATCAATCGCATCATGCAACTGGAGTGCCAGCAAAGACGTAATCATGAACACCTACAAAGCCTTTGTAAGATCAAAAATGGATTACGGAGCAATAATATATGACTCAGCTAAACAAACCATTTTAAAATCTCTGGAGGCTATACATACATTCGCCCTACGCCTGGGCCTAGGAGCGTTTAGAACTAGCCCGATTAACAGCATTCTAGCCGAGTCTCATAAATATCCGCTTAGAATAAGAAGAATAAAACTCTGTCTGTCATTTGCCACAAGAGCAGCTTCAAATCCTGATAATGCAGTAAATCTTAATGTGTTCTCAAATAGGAACAGCGACAAATATGCTAAACGCCCAACCCTACACAAGCCATTTTATGAGCGTATTAATATCTACCTACGCAAATTAAACACTCATTTTCCTTCTGTTTTCAAGCAGCAACATCCACCAGAGCCTTCTTTGTGTCGTAAACCTCTCAAATTGTATAACATAATCTCAGAATCCCCAAAAGCTACTACAACTCCGTACATTTTCTTGTCTAAGTTCTACGAAAAACTTGATAAATACACAGAGTACTCTCATGTGTGCACGGATGGTTCTTCCACAGACGAAAGATGCACAATGGATGTGCAGTAATATTATCTGGACATGAATACTTATTCAGGTTGAACGGGGTCTGCTCGGTTTTTTTCTGCGAAGCATATGCAATTCGTTCAGCACTGGAAATAATAAAAGATTCCATGGGCTCCAAGTATATTATCTTCTCAGATTCTCTAGTGTTTTAGATAGTCTGCAGCAGGAGGACAGCAAAGAACCCATTATTCAAGACATAAGTAACATAACACTTGATATCTCAACTAGACAGTGCAAGGAAATTATTTTCAGTTGGATACCATCGCACATCGGAATTAAGGGCAACGAGATGGCTGATAGGGCTGCGAAAACTGCTACGTCGAGTCAATATCATCCTTATAAACTATCCCACAATGACCCTAAGAAATATCTGCATTTAAAACTTCTGGAGCACTGGAATGATGAATGGCTTAAGTCACCACCCGCCAAGCTATCCCGAGTGAGGAAAAATATTTACGAGCAGCACTCACTTGCTACAGGCTCCAGGAGAAATCAAGTGGTCATAACAAGACTCTGCATCGGCCACACGCTACTGACTCACAAGTACATTTTCACAAGGTAGCCTCCTGCGAGATGTAATCGCTGTGGCACGGTTTTGTCAGCTTTCCATCTTGTTTCAGACTGCCCTGCTCTTCAACATTTACGAAGCAAATTTAATATCCCTGCAGATGTGCGAAAAAGTTTAAATGACGAGACTGCAGCCGCCAAGTGTAGGGTAACAGACGCAAACGTTTTCTTCAAAATTTACTAACACAAAAGAAAATCTGTTCTCTTTTAAATGTTGTGTGTTAGCTGCCAAAATGTGTACAACATGTTTTGTGGACACTAAAGATGAGCTCTTTGTGAGATGACCCAATGCCAGGCAGAATCGTGGAGTTGCAAAGGAGTATTTCTCAAATTCGTTGACAATGATGTGTTCGACAGAGCGGCATAGATAGGTGTTATCAGAATGGTTAAGACGGACTATTGCCATAATTAGAAATTTAATAATAGTCCGACACAGCGTGACTTATAATGCAAGCAACGACGTTGTGAATGAGTTGCATAAGTTTAACCTTATGTGCGGGACCATTAGGCGAAACCTTAAGTCAGCAAATAAAGGAACACTCCTAAAATTCTACAAGGTGATGGCCCTTCCCACACTTCTTTATGGGTCTGAGAATTGGACTTTAACGAAAGGTCAGGCTAGTCGCATCCAATCGGGTGAAATGAGATTTCTCAGGAACGTGACAGGGTATACTCTCCATGATCATAGAAGAAACACAGATGTACGGCAAGAACTGAATATTATAAGTACACTTGACAGGATCGCCCAGTATCGGCTGAATTGGTGGGAGCAATTCTTTGCCGAATGGATGACTGCCGCATCCCCAAACAACTATGGAACTCTAAGCCGAGGAGACGGAGAGGTGTGGGACGTCCGAGGAAGTGCTGGAGTGTCCAGTTGTAATCTTTGCCTATTTGAGACCGGAATAATCCATCCTTGGTTTAATCCTTGCAGATGATGATGATGAAGTATAATGAATAAAATAATACCGTTAAGCCATTTCCAGGTGTAAGCGCGACTTGGTGGTGCCAGTCGATACAAGCCGGCATGGCGGTTAAGCTTTCCTTGAGGTCAAGTAGTGCCAGGTTGTACGCATTCAATGTGCGGGTTCCATAGAAGTGTGGGGCCACTGCTATAGCTCGTACCTGTAAGCAAGTAAACCAAGCAGATTTAAACATCTACATAAATTTATAGTATTTAACATAGGAATTACAAAGTAATGTATGTGTGTGTTTTGTTGCACGCACGCGCGCGCGCGCACACACACACACACACACACACACACACACACACTTGAACGAGCAAAACGAGTTCTCAGTTTTAACTCAACCTTTAGGCATTTGACGCTCTGTCTACCTGTCTGTTTGCGGGATGTCTCATGATAATATTTGTGCCAACCATGCATACGTGTCAAAGCGTTTATCTCTGCTATACCTGAGATTCATTACGAAGGAGGAGAAAATATTCAAATAGCTTTTCGAATTAGAGAGAATTTTATACCAAAGTCTGAATATAACGTTCAGTTTTGAACATTTCAAAATCTGGGACACCAGAATCACAGAATGTATTTAAAAGTTTTTAAAAATTCTGCCGATTCATTCCGAATGTCAATTTAAAAAGAATTTTAATCAAAATATGAATATGATAAACAGTTTAAAATAATAATAATAATGGCTCCCATGTGTACCACCGAAGCAGCTTAGGAGTCAGGCAGGGTAGGCTTATGTGAGCCGTACGGCATACGAGGAAGGCAGTGTGGCCAGCACTACCCTTCAGCCGTCCATTATTATCCCCAGGATGTTATCCCAGGTACTCATTTTCAACTGATCATTTTAAACATTTAAAAAAAATTTAAATTCTAGTGCCTTAATATTAAAAAAAATTGTAAAAATTAAAAAATCCATACTGGTCATCCGGTTATAGAACATTTTAACCCAAATCCATGATCATAGAAGAAACACAGATGTACGACAAGAACTGAATATTATAAGTACACTTGACAGGATCGCCCAGTATCGGCTGAATTGGTGGGAGCAATTCTTTGCCGAATGGATGACTGCCGCATCCCCAAACAACTATGGAACTCTAAGCCGAGGAGACGGAGAGGTGTGGGACGTCCGAGGAAGTGCTGGAGTGTCCAGTTGTAATCTTTGCCTATTTGCTTATAAGATCATCATAATCTTCAGTAAAGATTAAGTAAAAAATTGTTTGCTCCGGTCGCAAGCAGATTATGTATTGATTATTTTGAATTTGTTTTTAATTTTAATGCAGTAGGCTACGGGAAACGTAGACTCAAAATTTTGTAAAAATGGTAGAAGTCAGTTGTTGCGTATGGTTCGGCAATGTCTACCAGTGAAGAAAAAAGTATTAATGAATGGGAACCCAAAATTTTGCGAACACTCTGTGGACCAGTAAAGGAGGGGATAACTGAAGAATCAGGAGCAACGAAGAATGAAAAACGACTCAGACTCCGTAGGAAATATTAAATGCAAAAGGATTAAGTGGGCTTGGGCGTGTTCAAAGAATGGAGAAGGGAAGAGTCCTCCCCCCCCAAAAAAAATGGTTTTTGCTAAACAACGTGCTGGGAGACGCCTACGAAGAACGCCATAAATAAGATGGTTGGATAAGGTGGAGGCAGGACAAGTGGGGAGTCAGGAGATGGAGAGAACGCTTATAAGACAGGGAAGAGTGGAAAGCCGATGCTGCGGAACCGGAGGCCCTTTGCAACGATCAAAGTGCCATAAAATGAAAGAATGTTAGAGACATTGTATATTTAAAAACTATTTTAATAGTTGTTATTATTATTATTACGGCTGTACATTGTTTACACATTTTCCGGGACCGAAGATTACAGGGAGAGTATACTCTACCACGTGCCTGAGAAACCTCATTTCAACCGCTTGGATACGACTGGCCTGGCCTTTCGTTTAAGTCCTATTCGTTAATCTCCTTTTCTTTCCTACTTTTCCAAGCACCTTCTAATTTGTTACTTACTCTACCCTTCCAAGGAAATCCTTCCCACCCTTTTCTCTCAATGGCTAACTTTCTGTCCGGTACAGCAGCATGCTCCAAACAAACCACTTCACCATTCTCTTTCTCAGCTTCATGTCTAGTGGTCTGCACGATAATCTTGTCTTTCTATTGAAGACATTCTTAGCTAAGGCAATTGTGCATTACACCTCTTAACTACAACGCACGTCCTCTCTAACTAAACAATCCAGCTACTTAAAAAGTGTAAGAACAACTTTTACACATAAAGAATGTGTAAACACGTGCTAAGGATGTGTACAGAAGGCAGTGGAGGAGCTGGTACAGATAAGGTCAAGTGACTGTGAAATCCAAGTATAATAGGAATGCAAATTCTAAAAATAACAACGACTGCTTTTAACAAAGGAGATACAAAGATTTTTGTCCGTTCATTTGTTCCATTTTTGTTATTTCTAATTGCTTTCATAATTTAAAAAATTTTTAAATCAATTTTTTTAGTTCTTTAATGTTATGCAGTAATATTATGTTTTATTTATTAAAATTCCGATTGTACAATGTTTACACATTTTTCGGAATCAAAGATTATAGAAGCGATTGAATTCTCATCTTTCACTTCTGCTTGTCCACCCAAAGATCTTCTTAAATTTCTCGTTCCTGAATATAGTCTGAATTTCTTCTATCCAGGTAATAGGATCCCTCTTTTACTTCTTTCTGGTGGAGTCTTTCCATAACTCTCCTTGCCAATCTTTTATGTGCCACTCTTTTCGTGTGTGTAAAATATTTACCTTATTTCTTCCATCGTGTGACTTCGTGTTGCGTTTTGATTTAATTTACGCCTTTCGAGACATATGTCTCGTCATCAGAAATAAATAAAATAAAAATTCACTCTTATCGAGGTCGTTACATATTAAAATACAAATATTTGAAAACGATTACACACATATCCGCTTTACTTGAGTGCGCACTCAAGTAAAGCGGATATGTGTGTAATCGTTTTCAAATATTTGTATTTTAATATGTAACGACCTCGCTAAGAGTGAATTTTTATTTTATTTATTTCTGATGACGAGGCATATGTCTCGAAACGCGTAAATTAAATCAAAACGCAACACGAAGTCACACGACGGAAGAAATAAGGTAAATATTTTACAGATTTTGTCAATAAGTGACTTGGATACCATTTCAAACACGTCTTTCAAGTTTTCGTGTGTCCATACCATTATAATTTTTACTACCATATTCCTTAAGGAATGGAAGTATGGTGATGGCAAAAAAAATCGTGTTCGAGATTATTGCAGATTCTGATTCTACTACACTCAAAACATGAAAAAAAGTCATTTTCCGAAAAGTGTCTGTGTGTGTGTCTGTCTGTCTGTCTGTCTATCTGTGTGTCTGTCTGTAGATTTTTTTCTATGGCAAACGATAACTGCCGCAAATTCACACAGAATCAAATAATTTTTTGCATACAGCCCTGATTTGCAGAGTACTCGCGACCTATTGTTTTTGGTGAAGATCGGTTGAGGGAAAGGGGTAGTTTACCTGCAACGGTTTTTTTTTAGCAAGGGTAATTTTGTTTGTTTGGCAAACGATAACAGCCGCAAATTCAAACAGAATCAAATAATGTTTCGCATACAACCCTGAATTGTAGAGTTCTCAAGATCTGTTGTTTTTGGTGAAGATCGGTTGAGGGAAAGGGGTAGTTTACCTGCAACGTTTTTTTAACAAGGGTATTTTCTATGGCAAACGATAACAGCCGCAAATTCGAACAGAATCAAAAGATTATTTGCATACAGCCCTGATTTGTAGAGTACTCAAGACGTATTGTTTTTGGTGAAGATCGGTTAAGGGGAAGGGGTAGTTTACCTGCAACGTTTTTTTATCAAGCGTATTTTCTATGGCAAACGATAACAGCCGCAAATTCAAACAGAATCAAATAATTTTTTGCATACGCCCCTGAATTGTAGAGGTCTCAATGACTGTCGATTTTGGTGAAGATCGGTTAAGGGGAAGGGGTAGTTTACCTGCAACCTTTTACGTTTTAACAAGAGTAAAGTACTTGAAAATTTATTTAAACTTTTTCAAACAATGGTAATTGTTAAAAATAAAATAATTTTGTTGCCAGGCAATAAAATTATAATTTTTTCATTTTAATGTAATATAATATTTTTCATTTAATACACCAATAAAAAGGCAGGTAAGACACAGCCTGGCTGTTTGGCTGAAAATGATTTTAAATATAAATCTTAGAATATGGAAGTCATGTATGGTTCTCCATACCGATATTTTTTGTTTTGATAAAATCAGTAACTGAATTTTTCACGTTCATTCTGTCTTTAATGACTTAATTTCTATGGTAACGACAACTGCAATGAAAATTTACGTAGACCAAGGAAAAGGTGGGAACCGTAACAGGCAGAATGCCTAAAACATGAAGTGAAGAAGAAGAAGAAGAAGAAGAAGAAGAAGAAGAAGAAGAAGAAGAAGAAGAAGAAGAAGAAGAAGAAGAAGAAGAAGAAGAAGAAGAAGAAGAACTTCTAAAATTTTCGTTACATAATATTACTACTAGTATTAGTACCAACACAATACTACAGCACAACATAGAAAAAGGTAAAATATTGGAGTTACTGGAAATTTTACAAATTAAGAAAGGAATTAAAAGTAATAAAATGTAATAAACGAACAGACAGAATTCTTCGTATCTCCTTTGTCCAAAGCTGTTGTTTAGTTTAGACAATTTGTAGAATTTGCATTCCTATTATACGTACTTAGTTATACAATAGTTATACAACGTAGTTATATTATACAATCACTTGACCTTCCCTCTACTAGCTCCCGCATGTTACACGCCTCACGCGCACGTCTATATATACACCTTAACCAGTGGCGAAGCCTGACAAAATAATTTGGGTAGACATAAAAATACCTTTTGCTAAGATTGTTGACGTTTTAATGAGCTAGTACAACTATGGTAAATGGAGTTAATGCAACCTCTGTCAGATAATAGCTAAGTGACTGTCTGAAGCACATGCATTTATTTATATAAGTTACTTTAAATATCAAGATAAAGCTATCGTATTGTTATTGGTGTCGTTTGCGAATCTTAATTAGAAAATATTGCTAGAAAAATATAAATTTTATTTACACTTTTAATGGTGATAAATCCGGATTACTGCAGGCATTACACAAACGTTTTATATATTCTTGTAAATGAGACCTACACGCCGTGTTTCGTGTTTTCTTAGTTTCAGCTATGGAATCAGCTCCCGAGAGATTGCCGTGAAATTTTGAATCACCTGTATACGTTGTTTCATGAAAAACTCTTCCGCTGCCAGAAAATTAAAATTTTCTAAATAACTGCCCTTACTAAGGGATTGCCCATTTTCCTTACGACCCCTAAAAGCTAACTAAACAACAAACATCCCTAAATAACAAAGGTCCATAAATAACGAACATCGATCAAACGGCCTACTATCCTCCGATTTCGTGCCACATTTTCATTGTGCTGTAGGCCTACTACTTGAATTCTAGGTGTTTCTGACCAAACAATGTTCAATTATGTTACGTCCTAGCGTGTGAAACATCTCAGAATATTTTATATAAGTTTTGCTACCAGCATGTTTAGCAGTTTTAGCTTCAACATTTTTTATAGTCCTACTCCAACTTTGCTCGCGTGGTTCCCCTCCATTGAACATCAAACAATAATAACAGCGCAGAATTTTGTTTTGCTTATAACCAGAGAGAGCCAGCTATATTTACTATACCAAACTTTCTGAAATTTTTTGACAACTCTTCCATCCTTTTGAGGCAAATCTAAAGACGCCCGAGATATTTTTAACTTTACCAATACCTCTTGCTCTAAATGCAACGTACTGATTTCGTAATTTAACAAAAATCTAGTGAATCAAAGTTGTCAGAATTTATGTCAAATACTTCTGTGATAGAACTAGTACTAACTGTATTCACTTAGCTATTTTAAACCAATTAAACAGTATGCTAGAAGTACTTAAAGAACGAGACTTACAATATGCATTACAAAATAATTAGTATGTAAATGATTACACACTTCTTAGTCTACACCACTATATATACAGAATTAAAAATAATTTGTAAACTCAACTAAAACCAAATATTCACTATGCGAGCACAATGAAAAAAACACAGGTGGCCAGGCGAGAATTCTGTATTCTTCAGTGTGGGGGAGACGTGTCTTCTGATGTGATGTACGGGACGCAATTTTATGCTGCGCGCGCAGGTCCGCTGCCGTTGACGACAACCGAAGCCCTCCTCACATCCAGCCTATTTAAAAGCCATTTCAATTAACGTCTACCCTGATATTCCGCTCACCATTGAATCGCACAACAAGGTTCCATGGCTCACAATCGCGTCATGTCGCGTGATATTTATATAAAATATTTATTTAACTGCTTAAATTAGTTTTATACCCTTTCTAAGTAACTTACGCAACTTAATTCATAAATAAAAATTATTTATTTTATGAATAAATTATTTGGGGAGACACTGTCTACCTTGTCTCCCCTGACCTTATCTCGCCACTGACCTTTACACATGTTCACGACATTCTTTGTATTTGGTTGTTCTTAGCAGCTCTTTGAGAGTAGCCTAACAGGCCGAAACAATTTCCAGAAGTTAAGAATAAATTGTGAAACTACCAAGAGTTTGTGTGTTTTAAAACCATTGTAAAATTTGAGTGCAATGTTTATTTTTGAAAATTTCAAATTGTTTGGACGTCAGGGCCCAAAAAATGAGTGATCATTTTGATAAAATCGCAAAAGCTCATGTGGGGATTTAATGGAATTTTAACTAACGTCTAAGTCAGCGTTAAGTGTTGGAAATTTCAAAATTTTGCGATCCCAAGGCCTAAAAAAATAGATAAAAAATTTGATAAAATTTTTAAAATCCAGCAGGATGCCAGACTAATAGGAATTTTAATCCAAATCGTAATGTTTCGAATTTTTAGCGTTTCTTGTGTGATTGTGTGCTCCACATTTGTTTTGTTACAAAAAAATTGTATAGTCATTAGGATTTATATTTTTCCATAATTGAACAATTATCTAATATTGAAATTCATGTAATAATAAATGTACATTACACTCTCACTAATTCGGCAGATATCAGACCAGGGTAGCGGCATCTCAGTGGAAATGCCGGATTAATGGATGGTTATTACAAAAAAAAGGCACTTCTAAGTTGGGTTGAACATAATAGTAAAACATGAAAAAAATTACACCTGATTAATACTTGGGATTAAAAATATAGTAAATTATCTTCTGTTTTTCTTAAAATTATTCAAATTAGTTTTGTGTTTATAATTTATTCAAACGTAGGAAGTTAATGTATAATACTCGCAGATTAATGTACAGTACTATTCCATTGCAATGAAGAAGCTGTCAATTCTCTTGTATTTCGTGGCTTAAAACGACACTTTTAACGCTTTTTCTTGCAGTTTTTTTCAAACACGAGAATTTCACAAGCAAACACGGTATTTTCTTCTGCCCACTTAATAGAAGTTGTAAAGGCGTCTACTGGTCTCTACTGTATGTAGCCTACAGCTGTCACTGCTTCTCCCTCTTGCTCCTCTGGTCATCACATCGACTATTTCATCATCTGTCATAAACTGTTTTATTCATCTTCGTCACCCATCAGCCACTTGTTTGCATCGTCCGTTGTCAAATCATCTGTTTTGTCTACTAGGTTCTAAGCGATTGTATCTCGCAACTCGTTCAGTTACATAAACACGGCAAAAATTTAGGCCTACACCAAGAAAATAAACAACTGCAAATAAACGGCACTGTACACAGCGAGGGACTAATGATGCAACTGACGCCAATCGTCAGTGCTACGAGGCTGACGAGAAAGACAGGCCCTGGCGCGAAAAAGTCACGTGACTTTAGTAGTCTCAGAGATCGGCATTATAATCGTCAAGTGTGTATGGTTAAGTTAAACGTTTCTTCGAAAATATTAGTGTATCAGGATGTTAGAATGATTTAAAAGTTTTCTGTTGACGGTTTATTTATATACGATTCAAGTGATTTACAGTGTTATTACGAATATTAAAAAGTACCAAAACTTTGTACGGGTTAAGTTAAACAAGCACGTGTTTTAGGTTAAAAGTTTCTACCTAAATTTTGGTGTATCATAATAACGATTAAAAGTATACTGTTTACGTAATTTACAGTGTTATTAAGTATACCGTGTTACACAAACATGCCAAGACATTGCAGTGTTTATGGTTGCAAGTCCAACTATGATAGCCAGGAAGAAAAGGTTAGCACTTTTTCTCTTCCTTCAGAAAAACGTTTGCGACAAAAATGGTTAAATAAAATACCTACAGACTTAAGTATATTGAAAAATCCTGTTGTGTGTATAAAGCATTTTCGTGACAGTGACATTATTAAAACAGACAAGTGTGTAGTTGCTGGAGAGTTAAAAGAATTTCAAAGAGAAAGACCTAAGCTAAAATCCGGTGCAATTCCTACAATTTTTAACAATGTACCCCAATATTTAAGTGAGACTCCAAGTTCCTCGAAACCAGTGAAAAGGCTTCACTAAGTTGAGCAAGAAAACATTGAAAAGGAAATTGAAGATAGCTTACAGACACAAAGAACATATGTAGAAGAAAGAAACTTACTAGTCTGGAAGATATTTTATCTTATTATTATAATTCGACTAAAATCTCAGAATGGATTTTAATTCATGAAAATGAAAACGTTTATCTTAGTATTAGAAGTATAAAGCAGAGTGTACCTTTTATCCTGTGTTCCCTAGTGATTCATAAAAATCTGAGTTATGAAATTCATAAAAATAATGTAAAGTTTTCAGTGAAAAAACCCCCAAAAAGACTTGCAGTTTTAAAATCTGTTAAAGTGTTAGACGATGTTCTTGTTTTTATTCGTGGAGTTGCTGATAGTGCTCAGAGTGTAGATGAGAACAAGTCGGATAAAGCAATAGAACTCTTATCAGAGGTGAGTGAAAACAGTGATGAAAATTTTCAGCTGTCATTCATTATTGAATAGTTAGAGTTATATAAACAGCCAACTTATAATAGACGATACACTGGGCATACATTAATGTTAGCTTCTACATTATATGTGCAATCTTCAGCTTCATACGAGGTACATTGCTCTTTATAATAGTAAATTTGTATGTTTTCCACATCCTAGAAATATTAAAAAATTAATAGGTAAATTTTCATTACTTGGATCTGATCTTGAGGGAAGTATTGAGTATTTAAAAACTAAACTACCTTTATTAAAAGATCATGAACACATTGTCAACATACACTTAGATGAAATTTATGTAAATCCTGAGTTACATTTTAAAGGAGTTAGTATTGTAGGTTGTAGTAAAACAGACTCGACAAAGATAGCAAAGACAGTGCAAGTTTTTATGATTTCCAGTATATTTTCTAAATACAAAGATGTAGTGAGCTTAATACCTGTTAACAATTTAACTTCCCAACAACTACAAATTCCAATGTTAAATGTATTACAGCAAATAGAAAATATTGGTTTTATAGTTATAGCTTTTGTATCTGACAACAATGTTGTGAATAGAAAAGCTTTTGAACTTTTTTCTGAAAATGGTATTTTGCAACCATACATTCCTCACCCTCTAGATCCAAAGAGATTACTTTTTTTAATCTTTGATGTGGTCCATATACTTAAATGTGTTCGTAACAACTGGATCAGTAGAAGAACAGATAACTGTAAACTTGTATTTCCTGATTTTGAATTTAGCAATAATGATAATTTACATGTAGCACAGTTTAAGCATCTTGAAATTTTATATGAGTTGGAAAATAATTCTCTTGTCAAATTTGCTCACTTATTATCATATAAAGTACTATACCCTTCTACTATTCAAAAACAAAATGTAAAATTAGCGTTAAAAATTTTTAGTGAAACAAATGTAGCTGCTCTTCAATGTATTTCAAAAGACAAAGTGGATCTACTTCCAGATGTTCAAGGAACATGCTTGTTTTTAAGCATTATTATTAGATGGTGGAAAATTGTTAATGTAAAAAGTGCTTGGGAAGGCAAAAGGTTTAATGATGAATATAGAGACCCTATTCGCTCTAACAGCACATTACAAATAGATTTTCTAAGAAAAATTTTCTCTGTGGCTTAAAACCTGGAAGCAGACTGTACCTATTTCTCAGTCACTATCAGCACAAACCTTTCATACCCTACATATTTGAAAAATATAAAACTGATTATTAGTTGTTAAGTAAATTTCAAAATGATGTCTTAGAAGTTAGATTTGGATATTATAGAGAATTAAGTGGAGGCAATTACTATGTTAGTTTCATGCAAGTTCTCGAGAGTGTGAGAAAAATCAGGTTTAAAAAACTATTCTCTTGTTATGTGAAAATAAAGAGATATCTTTAAAGACATTGCTTCCATGTAATAATAATTTATACAAAAAGTAGAGGATATAAATTTGACAGCATGTAAAATTATTTTAAACAATTTTGTTAAAAAACAAAATGATAGTCAGTCTTCTTCGAAAGAAAAACTGGAAAAGAAAGGAAGATTAAAAAACTTAAGAAATAAATTATATATACTTTTTTTTATAAACAAGTGTTTTATTTTTCCTGATCAATATGATTTCCTTATGGAATGTACCAAGACATTGTGTAATTTTTTTATTTACTTAATCAGCAATCAGAATACAATGCATTCTATAAGCTAATGTTATAAGATAATACAGTATTAGCATAATGAAGAAGCCCAGTGGCAAAATCTCTAAAAATTTGTGTAATTTGTCACGAAAATTAGAATTACTGTATGTTTAGGCCTATCCTTAATATCGTATTTAAAACTGAAATTTGTTATTTGTTATTATTACTTAATGTTCGTAAAAATTCCCGCATAATTTGCACGCCTTAAGTCTGTGATAAAATTTGGTAATAAGAAGTGAGTAAATTACGTGAATAAATACGGCGATACTGGGACCGTGAGACTAGTAGAGTCACGTGACCGCAAGAGTCGTCGGTCTCGTCAGCGCTATAGTTGTTTCCCCCTCCACGCTGGCCAGCACCCTCTTGAAAACGGCGGGCTACCGGAAGGGGGCGGGACTATTGCAGTGCCGGATTACAGAGGGCGTACTATACTTTGTTGAAAATAGTGATCGAGTTCTGCACTCAGGAAGCATACTACTTCTGATTCTAATGTCAACGGCACTTTGCCAGCGATTCGTCCACGCTCACCTCAACGTTTTCAATGTATTCGCCGTCTTCGTCATCCTCCCAGTTGAGGTTTCCGTTACTGACGTCTACGCTCACTTGATACGGACGTGCAACCACCGTCGTGGAATCATCCGTTACGCAGTACGCTCCTGTAACAGAACACAATACAATCTACGAATCTACGTATACAAAATACAATATCTTTATAGTGATATTTTGTCTTGGCTTATAGAACTCAGATGATAGTAAAGATGAAATAGTTAGATTTTACTAAAATTATTAAAAAAAAAAGTTTTCTCAATAAATAGTTTTTATTTATTTTTTCATATTGATCTGTATTTATTTTTAAATAAACGGTTCCTTATCATAAAAAGTTTATGTTAATACATTTGTTTTATGTATATATTTTGCAGTCCGCAGTCACCTGCAAATTAAGGGTTTTTCTTAAAAAGGCATATTTACATGATTTTGAAGGTCTATAAAATCCTTTATATTTTTAGGAAGGGATATTTTACCATACTAATAAAGAAGTTAGTGATAATCAAAAGTATAGCGTTATAATAATCATATAGGCCTACTAAACCTGTAAATTCATAGTGACCGTTAAGCAATGAATTTTTCCGGTGAAGAAACTAAAGAAGAAGAAACAGAAAAGAAGTTAAGAAAAAGAAGGAGGAGGAGAAGAAGAAGAAGAAGAAGAAGAAGAAGAAGAAGAAGAAGAAGAAGAAGAAGAAGAAGAAGAAGAAGAAGAAGAAGAAGAAGAAGAAGAAGAAAATAGCATCGATTAATATCGAATGAGGTGGAAAGCGATAATATGGGAACACAAAATTTGTATTATGGACCGAAATTTTTTTTTTGACCGATCCTCACAAACCCTTCACCGGAAAAATGCATTATAATTTTTAACCGGAAAAAACATTATACAGTTTTTCCCACTGTACCAAAAATATGGTCAAATGCAAATATGCCCTTTTAACATCAAGTGATTCAAGTGTCCAAGTTTCACTGTGTGTGTGTGTGTGTGTGTGTGTGTGTGTAGCGATTCTTTGAAAACGAGGAGGAGGTTCGGCTGAAAATTTCAGCCGATTCGGTGGTGCCCGTTCCGGTGTTAGTGTATAGTTCTGAAAGTTGGGTTCCGATGTTAAAACACCTTTGTTAGAATACAGCCTACTGGAGATGAGATTCTTGCGATCTTTTAAAGGATATGCGTTTAAAACGACGACGTGTGTTAGAAGTTGAAAACTTTTTAATATTTAAGATAGCATCGTGGAAAAAATGAGGTGGACTGTCCATCTAAATATGATGTCGGATCGGAGGTTGGCCAAGGAAGTTTGGAAATGGAAACCTATTGGGAAAATGTACGGAAGGAGGAAGAGGAGGAGGAGGAGGAGAAGCAGAAGCAGAAGCAGAAGCAGAAGCAGAAGCAGAAGCAGAAGAAGAAGAAGAAGAAGAAGAAGAAGAAGAAGAAGAAGAAGAAGAAGAAGAAGAAGAAGAAGAAGAAGAAGACGAAGAAGAAGAACTTTCTTGTTTTTACAAAGAGATCGTCAAGCAAATGTTTTGTACTGTCTTCACGTAACTTTAAAACAATAGTCAAGAAAGTCATTTACAAAACAAAAATACCCTAACCTATTCAAAAGGCTTGTTTCAATAAAGTTTCGACTTTTTTTAATAAAATGGTATATAATTTATGATAGAAATACACACGTAAACAGATTTTATGAACAATCTAAAGTATGTCTACATATAGTAAAAGCATTACAACTTTGTACATGATACATAATACTACATATTTTTTTAACGCCTTAACTTAAAATGATATGGTTAAGTTAGGTAGGGTAGTTTAGGTTAGGTTACTTTTGGACTCAATTCAGGATGCTTTTGAAGGTAAAGTTGAATACAATGGTCAATTCAGCATATTATATTATTTATAGGCGTTTTTTGAAAAACCGTATTTTTCAAGACTTAGGTAGATGTGTCCCAGAAACTGTGCTAAATTGGATATTGAAATTTTCAAGGGTGATATAAGTCACCTCTGACTGTTCAGCCAGTCGTCATTATTTGAGCCATGTGTAATATTTGCCCCTAAAGTTAAACAATTTTTAAAGACGGTTAACCACAACATTCCAATTTAAGTTCTGACGCCCAGAATAGATTTATTACACATTTTTTAGACTCGGCGGAGCGTCCAAGTCCATCTTGAACGGGGCCACTGCCCGCAGAGGGTACTAGGCTCGTGGCGGCCTCCGCCGGTTCCGGGTGGGTCTCTACTTAGCGTCGGGTTGCTTGAGATTGTAGCTCTAAGTGGTGGTAAACTCCATCTAAGGGTAAATACTACCACGAGACCGATAGCGGACAAGTACCGTGAGGAAAAGATGAAAAGAACTTTGAAGAGACAGTTCAACAGTACGTGAAACCGTTCAGTTTTAAACGGAAGAGACCCGAAAACACGCACGGGGAGATTCACGCGCTGCCGCCGCGGCGAGACGGTCCCGCCAGCCCGGACCGGCGCAATGTCCTACAATTTCAACATTACGAAACTGTACACTGTACTCAGATTTTGGTTGAAATACTCTTTATTTTTTTTATCCCATAGGAATTTTTACGATATTTTCGAAATTTTGCTCCCTCACATTTTTGCTTCTCGCTTCCCCTTTTTAGGAAAAAGAAAATAGAGTTCAGTAGAGTAAAAGTATAGTCACGCGTACCAAGTTTCACGAAAATCGGAAGATGCGTTAAAACGTTATCGCCAGACACACTCCAGATAGTCAGACAGATAGACAAATGCCGAACTGTCGAGCTAAACCGATGGAGATCTTATGGTGTAAAAAATTAAAAGAAAAGCGCTTATAAAACCAACATAGTATGCACATATTAGACGATATTTTATGCCGTGATGGTTGCATCTATTCTAGGTTTTTGGATCTTTGGTTGAAAGTAAATAAAAGATTTAAGCAGGTTACTGTCAACCGAGATTTATGTCACACGTGAAGGTATGTTTTAGAAACGGAAATGATCAGTAATGACACAGATGGCAAGACTTAGAAATGTTTTTCACGAGAAATAGCATATAATAATGTCGAACGAGTTGGAGAGCGATGTGTTGGCAGGATATGGGAACAAAAACATTTTATTTTGCACCGAAAGGCAAACAAAAAAAAGATTTGGGGAGCCAGGATTATTAAAATGCAGGACAATGCGGGCCGGAAGTGTAGAGTTTCGCCTAACCATTAACAGAAACAGAAGAAGAAGAAGAAGAAGAAGAAGAAGAAGAAGAAGAGAAGAAGGGAATAATAATAATAATAATAATAATAATAATAATAATAATAATAAGAAGAAGAAGAAGAAGAAGAAGAAGAAGAAGAAGGTGAAAAATAAAAAGAAAAAGAAAAAGAAGAAAAAGAAAAAGAAGAAGAAGAAAAAGGAAAAGAAGTAGGAGAAGAAGAAGAAGAAGAAATTTCTATGTATGACAGACGGGCCATACGTACGCGTACAGTACGTACCTGTCAGTACTATGTGCGGAGAGATGAGAGTGCCCAAACAGTACGGTCGGGACGTAGCAGCTTCTGTCTTGACTAGCACGTACCACGGCTCTCCTGTCAGCGTCCACGAAGCACTCTTCTTTCCGCAGATTTCTGCACAGAACGTTAGCAATAATAGTAAATATTTCTGTTGTGGAACAATTTTCCGATGAAATTTACCAAGAATTCTAACAGATTCATTTTATTTTGTGTTTAATACAACTAGGTAGATCCTACGGCAATACAGTTTCAGACGAAGATTTAACCGATTATCAGTGTTACATAAAGCAGTTGTAGACTAAGTAGACTAAGTAGACTTAGTAGACTAAGTAGACCTGCCGTTCGTCGTCTGAAAAACTTACGCACATACCTTCTATCGCGCTATATAGACTGCTCTACATTATTACAGGTCAGAGATAAATATATCCACTAATGCTACAAGTAGGCCTACATGGCATTATTGTAATGTACAACAACTATGGGTTGCAGGGTCATCGTATACACATTGATTCCGTACTCATATTTTAAACATATGATGAAAGATTCTTAAAGATTATGGAAAGCCATTAGCACCCGACACGCACACACACGCGCTTTCCCCCTTGGAAAGTGCGGCACCCGTTTAAAATCTTATGGAAAGTCACGCGCGTGTTAGTAGACGCCTTATTAAAACACCTTTTACGGTTTTGTATCAAACATAAAAAAAATCGCACGTTTTTAGTAGTATTCCAAGTCATTTGTACGAAGAGATAAACTAACCTTTGCAATCCGCCTTGTGTCTTCTTGTTTATAGCTTATGAGGCGTTTAAAAGCATCATCAGGTATAAAAAGAAACCTTCATACAAACAATACCTTCCTGTTGAAATTCCAATAATATCGCATTCCCACTCTATATGCGTCAGTAAGTGCGCACTTATTCATGTTTGTCGGCCACTGAGCGGTTGTTCGCCTGTATCTCTTATAGCAGATTCATAGCGGATCATATAGCGGATCGGATTTAAAATTCAGCTGGTAATTTAATACGTAACCGCGACTGCTTATGTTTCTATACGGTCTATAAATTTCAAGCTCCTCCAAGCCGGTCATGACACGGCCCCTTTCACAAGTGTGTATTGGTTCCAAGTTAGACTTGAAATGCGTGTAATTGTGGTCATGTGGGACCATGTGGCGATCACAGTCAGACTTAATGTTGACGCAGTTAAGATTTTCAATTGCTTAGGGCATGTCTAAGGAAACGTTTAAGAAAACCTCTACCCGTTCGACAAATAAAAAAAAAAAATACAGTAATCACATAACAGTTTGTAGAGATACTTGTCTGTTGGTAAAGAATATACTTTGAACGCGACTATAACACATCAACAAAAAAGTAACAAGGCGGATTGAAAAGGTTAGTTCTTCTTCTTCTTCTCCACTACATAGCTTGGGCTACAGTTCGATCCAACTTCGCAGAGTCTCTGACCATTTTTCCCAGGGTCTTTCACCATCTCTCGTCCCCACTGGCCCGTATTCAAACGCGTTTTTAGGAATACGCGTGTCTACCATGCGTTTCACATGAGACTTCCAATTCTACCTGTATTCCTTTATTGTCTCAAAGAACCGACTGTAACTTCAGGTATTTTCTTATGTCGTCCGTTTCGTAGGCAATCTCTCAAACTACATCCCTTAAATGCTCTTAAAATTTCATTTTTGAGGCCTGTATTTTTGAAATATCCAGTCGGCACAGCCAAATTAGCTGTGTCTCCCTCTGCGTTTTATTCTGCAATAGTCGTCTTATTGTTCTAGATTAAAGGTTCAATTTATCTATTAAAAAATTGGCGACAAATTTAAATAAAAAATTCTACGCAAATCACAAGTTCTTTCTACATATATTTTTCTCATTAAGTACTCACTCGTTAGGTCACGTATTTGACAAGTATAACTTATCTTGAGAAACCGGGTTTTTACCAAAGCAGAAGGTAAAAAGTATTTATCAGCTTTACAAAAGTATTAAATACAGTTGTCTATATTAATTAGTCTAATTAATAACATAAGTTTATGATTTAGCGATAGTGCATTTACAGTTTTTTAATTTACATGTAAAAGGAGGGTAATCTTTCCCAGCATAAAATCTTTGTGGCCCTAATTCAGTCTGCATTCCTTTATATTAGGTATTCACAGTACTGTATCACTAAATACAAATTGAAACTCTAACTGTTTTTTTACATTTAATCTTAATTTTATATTCACAGTAAAAATATATGTTTCTTCGTCTCGGCAATAAAAAGTATGTTGGTCTACCCTATTAGGCTATTAGGTTTATAGAATCGACTAAATATCAACTGCTCTAGCATAACTAGACCATGAAAGAAATAAACATATGACTTACCTCGACACTTTGGTATTGCAGGGTACCAGTTTCCGTCAATACAGGACACGTGGGCGTGGGTGTTTTCTCCATCATCCAGCTGGTACCCTTCGCGGCACGTGAACCTCAGCACATAACCCTCGGTAACGTCGGTGCCCGGCTGTGGCGGACACTGTGTACTCAAGCCGCGCAGGCAGTCTAATGTAGTGTAATTGACATTATGAGTATACTGAGGAAGCACACAGCTGCTTGACGGACCTCGGCTGGAAACATATTTATTGGTGACATTCAGATAGCCGATCATGCGTCCTCTAAATCAGTAGCAATAGTATTACTCAAAGTATCGTTGACCAGACTGTTAGGCCGTGGCCTAAGGATGTTGCGTGCAGACGTTTCGGCCTCGCCGGCCGCGGCCATCTTCAGTGCAAAATTGTTTTGCCAGTTGGTCTAGCTCAGTACTAGGGTTATTATTTGGTGAACAACTGCCAAAAGAATTTTGCTCTGAAGTGGCCTCCGACGGCGAGGCAATAACGTCTGTGGGTACTTGATATCCTTAGACCACAGCCTGACAGCCCGGCTGACGATATTTTGAATAATGTCGACACCGACCGTAATAGCCTAAGAAATAGCAATAGTTTTCCACGGTATTAATTCCAGCCTCGTTGAGCACTTGGTGAAACATTTTACTTACAAAGATTTAAATAAACACAAACGGTTAGTAGTTTCACAATTTATGCTTAAACTGTGACAATTGTTTCAACGGATTTCAACCAATTCTCAAAGAGCTGGTAAGAACAACTAAATGCAAGTAATGTGTTAGAAGGTAAACACGTGTTAAGGGTGAAAGGTTGTGTTTCACCAGCAGCGTGGCGTCCATGTAACAGCTGTTGCCGGCGGGAACAGTAGTGGAAACAAGAGAAAATAATATTAATTATATCACAGAATAAATACTTCAGTTACTGAATAATTTGAAATCCGAACAATATTAGTAGGGGGGAACTTTAAGAAAACCATAGCATTGCTTTGGAACTGCTGGGTATAGTTACAGACAAAACATAACGTGCTCAGTTCCTGGAAGCGATCGAGCGAGCGAGCTTCAGGCGGTGGAGTGAGGCGAGGACGGCATGATTTGTCTGCAAGTATACTTGCACTGTCTTGTGTTGCCGGCTCAGACATCGGCAACGTTTTACTGCGTGTGGTCATTGACCTCGTAGTAGTTGTCACTGTCCTGACTGGAAAGGGAGGAACACATTTATCCACCCAATCTGTTGCCGCTGTATAAACCGGCAAAACGCTCATTTACTAGCTGTGTTCGTTTTCGGAACTGACGTGCAGCAGATACTACGTACCTATTTATGCTTTGTTCGTTTAGTCATGTGTTCCTCTGTTTGTCTTTATTATTTTTGATTCGATTATTTGTGTTCTTATTTATTCTGTGTAAGTGTAATGAGAGTCAGATCCCGTTGAACCGGAACTCCCTCTTCTTCTCCCAGCGAGTGATAGAAAATGCCCTAAAAAGAATACTTGGTACAAGAAAAAATTCGAATTAATTTTTAGGTTAAGTTTTAGGCCTATCACAACCAGCAACAGGTGTTATGTACCCACGCCACGCCATTGAGTTTCACAGATGTCTGATTAAAACACAATCACTTTTTAGACACAAAACACATAATATTACTGCATAACATTTGATTAAAACATAATCACTTTTTAGACAGAAAAGACATAATATTACTTCATAACATTAAAAAAGGTAAAAAAATTGATTTAAAAATTTTAAAAATTATGAAACCACTTAAAAATAACAAAAATGCAACAAACAAATGGGCACAATTCTTTGTGTTTCCTTTGTTAGAAGCACTCGTTTAGTTTCTTTAATTTTAGAATTTGCATTTCTATTATACTTGGATTTTACAGTCACTTGACTCGACCTCTACCAGCTCCGCCATCCTCTTCTGTACACATCCTAAACACATGTTTAGACATTATTTAGTTGTTGTTGCACTTTTTAAGTAGCTGGATTAATTAGTTAGAGAGGACGTGCGTTGTAGTTAAGAGGGGAAGTGCAGAAAGTCTTGCTTTAGCTAAGAAAGTCTTTAATAGAAAGAGAAGATTATCGTGCAGGCCACTAGGCATGAAGCTGAGAAATAGAATGGTGAAGTGGTGTGTTTGGAGGGTGTTTCTTTACGGGCCAGAAACTTGGATATTAAGGAAAAAAGAGGAGAGGAGAAGGATGGAAAGGATTTCCTTGGAAGGATAGAGTAACAAATGAGGAGGTGCTTGGAAAAGTAGGAAAGAAAATAGGATTGTCGGATATCATCAAGGGCAGGAAGAGAAATTGCTTGGGACAGTGTATGCGGTAAACACAAGGTTATGTGATGGTAGAAACACTGAGGCGCTGGTAAATGGAAAGAGGAGTGGAGGACGGAGGAGAGGCCAGATGATAGACGACATACAGACGTGATATGTGGAAATGAAGAGACTGTCCCAGAATAGGAAAACATAGAGGAAACATGCCCTGTAAGAACTGCCGTTGGGTGGAAAACAATATGATAATAGACTACTAGTGTTACTAACTGTTGCCATTGCAACGTATATTGAGGACTTTATTACTTACGATGGTGTTAAAGCCAGTGGTGAAAAGGTTTTGTAGTAAGTTGGTACCGTTGTGCCTGTGTTAATGGCGCCATTGCTCTGCGCAACCAACACTGCAAATAAACAATGACGAAAGTCTAGTAGCCATCTTGTCTCTAATATAACAGTTTTAAATCGTAATCTGTCGATTACTGAATTAACGTTACTTTGTTTTATCTGTTAACATCTCTCTGCCTGTCTGTTTATCTGCCTAACTGTCTGCCTGTCTCTGTCTGTCTGTCCGTCTGTCTGTCTGTCTGTCTGTCTGTCTGTCTCTCTCTCTCTCTCTCTCTCTCTCTCTCTCTCTCTCTCTCTCTCTCTCTCTCGTCTTAAACAAAACAATTCAGTATCATAATAATAATGTACCAACAACTTAATATGAGGTGTCAAGATCTAACAGATGTGCGTAAAACTTTATTCGTTATTCGGTCCAAACGTCTTACGCGGAGGAAACGCGTAACGACAAAAATAAGAAACTTCAGCACTCCTTCAGACCTATGTACTGATTGCTTTGAAGAAGGTCATAGACGTTCCTATAGAGCAGTCATAGGCAACCTTTGAATTTATGGGGGCGCATATATAACTGACAACCAGTTCGATGAGCGCACCCCTACCCACCCCATCAATGGAAAATAGGAAGGTGCGGAGTTCAATAGCCGGACGTTACAAACATTAACTGTCGCTTTATAATACCCTTGCGACGTGAAACAGCGAATCAAAAAGCTTTGCAGTATTTTTCACATAAATTTGTAAACATTTTTCATATTAGGAGTAGGTCATCAGTAATCTGTCATCATGCGCATGCATGTTAAAACTAACAAAACTTTATACAAAAAAAATGTTTTAAAGTCGTATTTGGGGGAAGACGTAGCGCGGTTCATGGCTGGTACTGTTTTATAATACAGTACTTCGAAGCAGGTACAATGCGGGTGCGTTCCTTCGTTCAAAAAAAAAAATAAATAAATAAATAAATAAATAAATTTACAAATTGCTTCGTGGTTCCGCCAAACCTTCTCGACGGGTGCGGGTTGCCGACTGCTGCTATAGAGTAAACTCCTTCTTAACAATTGTCAAACGAGTCTGACGTACGATATTTAGTAATGGTTTACAGAAAATTATTCCAATATGGAGATCCTGCGTTGAGTCCGGATCACGTAGACCTACTCCAGGACAAACCATGTCATACAGAAGGACGTCAGATACCTTGAGAAAAAATTACACATCGTTACACAAGGTACAGGAACAGAGTAACAGTGTACCCGAACGTATTAGTCCCGATTTGACGCGATGGCTCTCCAAATAGTTTGGAGAGCCATCAACGGTCCCTCAGTCCAAATAGTTGTGCCACCATTGCTCACATAATCAATCCATCGTAGCTTTGGTTTGCCTCTCTTTCATCTTCCATCCAGCAGTACCGTCAAGACTTTCCGTGGTATTTCATCCTCTGTCATCCTCCCCAAATACCCAGCCCACCTCAACCTTGATAATTTAATATATTTTATAATGTCTACATTCCTAAACAGTGCGTGTAACTCTTGATTATAACCCTCCATACAAGGCTTTCGCATACTGGACTATAAATGTTCAGTAATATATTTATTTCTAAAGTTAAAAGATGTTGGTCCACGTTTCTCCCCCATGTGTTAAGAATGGTTTTATTTAAGTTTTATAGAGTGTGCATTTCATATATGAATTAGTCAGACTCTAGAAAACAGAATCGGCGTGCACTTTATAGTATGCAATTTGAATTGTACATATAACAATCAGAACACCCAGAAGACGACCGATATGAAATTCAGAGCTTCTCAAATTCATAATTGGGGAAGAGTGTACATAATTATTACGATATATTTAAAATTTATAATTAATTTAACTCAATATGTTTTCCCCTTATTTGGGACATGTTTCGGGAAACATATTGTTCCCATCCTCAGTCTTATTAATTTTGAATCTTGTGGAGTACTTGTGTTTTGGTTATATACGTACACAAGCACATGTATATACAAGTATAACTAATGGTATATACAAAACTGAATGCCAAGATTGTAATAAATGTTACACAGGACAAACAAAAAAAACATGGACATTCTACACGTACACACAAAAGGCCGAAAACTAGACACTCTAGAACAATTGGAAATATAAAAACACACGAAAACACATAAAAACGGCATCCTAAACGAACAGACACAATTCAGATCACACGCATTATTCGAACATATCACACCCCGCACACACAACATCGATCTTTCAAAAGTCGATACGGTCGCCAACAACAAGACGGACAGTGCGCCCAACGGCAGCCTCTGAAGAAGCTTTTTAAAAGCGAAAACCGGTTAAGGCTTTAAGGTAAAACTTTTACGTTTTTAGCAATAAAAACTTTGTGTTCCGAGTCGGTAGTGAATTAATTATATTTAGTTAAAAAAACAAAAAAAAAGTTATTTTGAACATCTAAACGCATACAAAGAACCAGAAATATATAAATATAATTTGGCCACACTTGCAACAAACACAGGACATGAATTCCCAGACTTAACCAATATGACACTAATAAAACACATATCACACAAAGCCACCATAATGAGCATTTGGGAAAATTTACAAATATACAAACACAAAACACAAAACAAACTAATACCTGAACAAATACAAATCAATACAAAACATGACACAATTTCCAAAGCACTCAACATCGAAAATACACAAAATAGAAGACAACAGAGTTGTAGAAGACTCATGATTATTGATTTTGGTGAAGATCGGTTACGGGGAAGGGGTAGTTTACCTGCAACATTTTATGTTTTAACAAGAGTAAAGTACTTAATTTGATAAATGAAATATCCTGAAAAGAAGGCCATAATAATCCACTATAGAAAGGTAGATGAAATATCTATAAATGAAAAGGGTAGTTGAAGAGGGAGGGGGTAATTTTCTATAAATAAAAATGATAGTTGAAGGGGGAGCGGATGATTTTTTTATATGTGTACTACGTTATCGGCAACAAAGAAGTAGTTTGTTGTTAAAATTCCTTCCCGGGCTGTTTGGCCGTGGTCCAATGTTTTCTACAAAACCAGACTTTTCGGCAATGCCATCGACTGCCATCATCAATGAAAATCGAGTGCGCTAACGTGAGGTGGTATACATTAGTGACCACAGTACTGTGGTTAAGGC
This sequence comes from Magicicada septendecula, assembly GCA_034769895.1. NCBI lineage: Eukaryota > Metazoa > Arthropoda > Insecta > Hemiptera > Cicadidae > Magicicada > Magicicada septendecula. Next base: position 488,901,366 of record CM068370.1, on the reverse strand, counting down.
TGAAGAAAGAAGTAATTTCTATGGTAGTATTTCATTTCAAAAATGATTTTAAATATAAATCTTAGAACATGGAAGTCATGTATGGTTCTCCATACCGATATTTTATAGAACCATTACTGAAAATTTCTTTTAGCGACTAATTCCACTGTTTCAATATCACAATACATGCAATCCGGTGTGTGTGTGTGGGGGGGGGATGGCCGTGTATGTATGTACACGGTTGCAGTCTTGCAATCGAAAATGATCATGTTTGTGTTAACTATATACAAACTGAAAGTAATCTCAAGTTATGTTTGGAACGTACGCGTGCGCGCGCGCCTGTGTGTCTGTAATTACTTGTGTCAATGATGAGTTACATATTTATTACAAAAATTAAATGTAAATGCCATATAAAGTATGTTACCTTAGCATTATGTTTATCTCAAGAATGTAAATTTTTCAAATTGTTTGTGTCTGACATGAATACCAATATTTCTGTAAGTTTAACGTGACACATATCAGTACGCGTGTGCGTGTGCGCTCGTGCGTGCATAATTTAAATTAATCATCAGAAAGACTATAATTCAGTAATACGCCAGAGTTGTCCGCAACACTAACGTAGTTTGACATTTATAAACGCTGTCAGTTTTGTATCGGTTTTAAATTGTTATATATTTACTTAATTATGCTATATTAGTCACACACACACACACACACACACACACACACACACACACACACACACACACACACACACACACACACACACACACACACACACACACACTTTACGTAAGATAAACTTACGGAAATCTCCTCGATAGATTCCTTCAACATCGCAATGCGTTTTTTAAGCCGAATATTTACAAGGCTAATTCAGCCACACACGAAAGTGTGAATGTCTAAACGACAAACATCAACTTACAAAAATTCAAAATGTTAAATTAAAAAGAAAGATATGCAACAAAACTGAACATTTGGGAAAATCTCAAAATTTATGAAGACAATAATAATAACTCACTAATTAAAGAACAAATTCAATGAAAACAGATGATGTAATTAAAATTTTAAATTTATTAATATGAATGAAACAGTTACTAATATGAATTGAAATCTTCAACAAAACCGTCAAAAAACAACTGATAATGTAAAGAAACATGACGTCAATTGAAAAATGTTTAAAACAAGATATAAATTGATGATTTGTTAACTTATATTCAAACCAGATGCAGATCGATACTTAGGATTCATAAATAGTAAACTTGCCGGAGAAACTTATTATTTGCTATATAATGTACCTTATTTAGATTAGTGTGTGTTATTTACAAACAGAATACCTGTCAGACAGAGAAACAAAATTGCTGGGTCCATCGGCGTCCAACCACAGAGACACACTAACCGGTTCAATGCGGTTTGCCCCTAGACAGGTAATCCTTGACCGGTCGTCTGTTGACGCACTGAACGAGGAAAGAACCTTTGCAGGGATTTTCCTGTTTATAATAGTGCGTGTCTGTGTATACACAGCATAAGAGAGAGAGAGAGAGAGAGAGAGAGAGAGAGAGAGAGTATGTGTATTTGGGTACGCAGTTTATGCTTACTTATGCAAAAAAGCCATATTTAATTCACAAATTTTCAATATAATACTAGTAAAAAAAAAAAAAAAAAAAAAAAACTGGAGTATACGAGCCCAAACAAAATTCACCTAGTTTACTCTATTATTTTTGTAATATTTTGCTTAAAGACACAAGACACAGCCATTGATCAAGTCGTGCGGTGAGCCACAACAAATTCCCAACCATTTCTCATTTGCCTTGTTTGGGGTGGTCCTCTCACTCATCTCACTTTTGCTTTCTACTCTTGGCTTTCCTTTTTGTTCTTTCCAATATTCCTTTTCTATTTTAAATCGTCCAAGAGCTAAATTATTTCTCATCCAAGGAAAGAATTCCTTTTAGAAGACCTAAGAAAGTATTTGTTGGAGTGAATTTGCTAAGGAAAATAATAGCTCCTGTTACGACGGTCTACTTGATCGTCGTAGGTACAGTGGAAAACAAATTACAAGACACCAATTAAGTCACTAATCACCAGCTTTAATTTTCACAGTTAAACAGTTCGTAATTAACAACACAGTCTCTTATAACAAATCAAATAAAAATTGTTCACACGCAAGTAAATGTCAACTAATATTAAAACACAATTGTATTATAATATGCCGTCCGATTATAAAACACAACACTTCACTAATAACCACTTAACGTACAGAGTAATCTCGCCCGATAATAACTCGAACCGCACTGTAAATATATCGCTGCTATACTGAAAACTAAGGCCGCTGCCGCCAAATATTTATACAACGCTCACAGACCAGAACGTTCCTAATTGTGTCTTAGCGCCGTGTGAACTACGTAATTAACTGCGGCCTTGACACAGTCCGCGCGGCTGGCGCTGTGACGATTTCATTAATACAAAATATGGTAATTAATAAGTTGATAATGTGTAGGCTGAGAAATTTTAAATTTTAATAAAATCGCACATTAAACTAAATCTTATTGCTATCATTAATAATAATTATATTTAATAAAAAGTCTAATAATAAAATAAAAAGGAATACGATTGTACAGAAAGGGTAAAGCTTGTTAATTAATCCTGCATAGACAGGCGCTAACCAGAATCAACTTGTTTTCCGACCCCTTAACTAACTAAATATACTTGTAAATTTGAGTTTATTTAAATAATTAAATAAGACCACTGTAATGTATTTTAATAACGTCTGTAACTAAGAATATCTCTGTTTAATTAAATAGTCATACTTTAATCCTTTAAATAAAAAAGAAACATGGAACTACTTTTATGTTGAATTGAAAGGTCGCGAGATTACTACTCTCACCCCTAACTATTTTCGCCCACTTGCAATGGAGCGGTCAACCCGTAAGCTGCGCACAGCAGATATGTGCAACGTTAAAAATAGTTTGTTCCAAAATGTGAGTAATCCGTCAGTTAAGACACAGAGGCATTCTTTATACTATTAAACAATGTGTTGCGTTAGTATAGTTGAACAGTGATTCATATAAATATGTTGTAAACGAGTAAGAAAGAGTAACGAAAATTTAGCGCCTATGACATCTCTACAAAAATCTTAAAATATAAAACTTATGTAATTAAAACTGTGGTAAGACCATAAAGTGAAGTGCAACAAACAAACAATCATGTGAAGTGGATACAGGTGAATGAAACTTTTGTGTTAATCATTCAAATCAACGAGCTATTACTATCCGTTAGCCAAGATCAGAGAACCAGGACCCACTATGATCTAGAAGACTTCAGGACTACACCATTCCCGGATACGAAGGTAATGAGAGATACCTGACCTACATCAAACATGCTGCAACCGAGGACCTAGGACTGGAATAACGCAGAGCTGCAGGACATCCAAAAAGGTGACACGGAGGCAAGCCTTCCGTGGTTATGAAATACTAAATATTATATCCAACAAAAGACAATTAAATTAACAACATTAAGACATTTTACGTACTGACAGTAATTGTATACTTATTCTTAGTAAAAGAGTTATAGCTCTAAACTGTAAAGCCTTATTGTTTAAAAGATTAATAAAGACCATTCTTCAAATGGCAAAATTTTGAAGATTGTATATGGCGAGGTAACCATTATTAACGTACTAGACTAAATCCCGGATCCGTGGAATTAATTAAATTTGATGTACATCTTATTTTGAGGGCCCTTGTAAAAGAATAAAATATAATCATCATGTAAACTGTAAGCTGTTGAGCCATATATGTCGAGAATTTTAAGTAGAGCAATTAATACCATGTGTAATAAAGAGATGTCATCAGGAGTAGCGACTAAACTGAGTGCATAAATCAACAATCTCCCCTTCCCAGATTCCTTTTATATTAATTGATTTGTTGTGGTGATTAATTTTCAGCTCGTCACAACTAAGGCAGCCTGTATAATTTGCAGAACCAATTATTGCGGGTTCCCTAAGTTATAACACAAGAGAAGATGTAATAAATTGCGCCACTCTGCTATTTTGCTATTTTCTGCTATTGTGCTGTTGTTTAATAATTAATTGTGTACAGAGTGTCACAAATAAATTGCGCCACTCTGCTTATTTGTTTAAATTTTGCTACTCCTTTGTAAAAAAAAAATAATTGTGACTTGTGTTGTTTAAGAAGTAATTGTGTCTCAATGTTCCACACACAGCCTGTTGATTTATTCACTCATTTACTTTAAAATGTGTCTAAAATCTTAAATAAAATAAAACGATTATAATTATTATAATAGTATAATAAATAAGTAATTTAATTATAATTTAGATATAGGAATGAACATAATGTTAACTTAAGACGCCACAAGAATACGAAATAACATCAGGTACGTGCTTGTCAAAAAGTTCATTCATCAACATGTCGGTTTGTAAACAAAATCAGACCAGTTGAATTCTTGTCCGCGCCTGTGTGTGTAAACTGTCATAGTGACCCTCCCGCAAGCTGAGTTAAACAATAGGCCACCCTCTTTGTTAGTTCTATTGTTATAAGAAGCGTGTCTTTTCCTGTGTTTAGTAACCGAAGATTCCCCCTTTTGTCGAACGTATATTCAAGCCTGTGTGAGATTTCTCTCTCTCTACCAATGTAAAATGATAAAGGTTGTCATCACATTTTAATTGTTTATTTGTAAAAAAAAAGGGGTAAGAATACCATTGATTTATATTTTTAAATTTTTCTTGTGTATAATAAAAAAAAAGAAAGCATTGTATAGAATTTAATGCAAATAGTAGAATAATTATTTATAGCCACTCACATTACGAAAATGGCTGAATTTAATCCTGATCTATTATTAAAAGATGAGCTGTGCTACGAAGCAATTTTACGAGGTTTAAGACACGTGAATGTAACCGTGTCTGAATTACGAAAATCATTACGCCAAACCGGACCAGATATACCCTTGCAGTTAGATAGATTGCGTGAACTCGATTATGACAGCGAACGAGAAACCTGTTATGCGAAGTATAGGGAACTGATGGTATTATCTCAGAAACTTCAGGACGAAAAATCACCCTCTAGTTGAGCCCCCCTTTGTAAGCAAAACAATGCCATTGTTTAAAACTAGTCTGACCTACATTCCAGCGTAACAGCTGATCGTTTAAATAGAAACTAATGCAAATGTTTAATAATAACTGTTAATAAATGTTTACCATGTACTAAAGTGTGTAGGCGATAATTGTGTATAGGATAGTAGAGCAAATAATATTATTACTTAAATTTCAAATGAATAAATGACTCAGTTAACCCTCCCTTGTTAGAGAAAGTATTAAACCCCATGTCCCAAAACAGTAAACTTGTAAACTGAGCAAAATAAAAAAAAAACAAAGTAAATAAAGTGTCCTAAATAAATATGGTAAGTCGATAGGAAATAATTCTAGGTAGTTTTAAACCCCCCAAAGTAATAATAAGTGAATAATAATTGCTTAAATAATAAGGCTGAATAAATCTTAAGTTAAACAAATGTGTGTAACGTGTAGCAGTAAGTAAGAGAAAGGTAAATAATAATAAAAGTATAGTTGAATAGTGAACAACCAGTGGTGGCAAGTTAGAGAAAATAAAGCGTGTTCAGTATTGTAGTAAGCAACTCACCCTCCCTATTGTGATAAACGGTAGCCTCCCTAAACAATGAATACCACCGCGTGTGAAATACAATGAATTGTGTAAAGTGTCTCCCCTTCCGCATAGTTTGTTTAGTTATTGTTAAAAAGATAAAAGAGAATTACCCTCGTGAGATTCCGCTTCTCTCAAGTAACTATAATCTAGAGTGGAGTATGGGATCCTCTTTAGATTATTTTAGAAGTAAGTCTATGGTATATAATCAAGAAAGAATTATATATCGGTAAAGTAACAAGTCACAACGGCGCCGACTGAAAGTTGTAATGATGAGGCAGAAAGGTGCCAAGAGATCATTAAAAGAGTGCGTGCTGAAAGCTAACTTGTAGAGTTAGAGTAAGCCGATGTCAGTCGGGCCACGACATTGTGAGTTACGAGTAATTAGGGAAATTAGTATTAAGGATTAAAGATATAAGTTAGCATTGTAAGAAGTGAGATAAAGGGAATTTCACGAAGGAGAACATTTAAATGAGAACAGGATCATTTAAATGAATGAAAAGGAAAAAACAAACTGTGCACTAATAATAAATAATACTAATAATAAACAACTACACACTTTGACACCAAGCATACTCCAAGTCCCCAATTTTAATTAGTCCCCAATACTCACTAAAATTCTTAATGTGTTACTTAAGCGGCGGAGTATGTGACGATTTCATTAATACAAAATATGGTAATTAATAAGTTGATAATGTGTAGGCTGAGAAATTTTAAATTTTAATAAAATCGCACATTAAACTAAATCTTATTGCTATCATTAATAATAATTATATTTAATAAAAAGTCTAATAATAAAATAAAAAGGAATACGATTGTACAGAAAGGGTAAAGCTTGTTAATTAATCCTGCATAGACAGGCGCTAACCAGAATCAACTTGTTTTCCGACCCCTTAACTAACTAAATATACTTGTAAATTTGAGTTTATTTAAATAATTAAATAAGACCACTGTAATGTATTTTAATAACGTCTGTAACTAAGAATATCTCTGTTTAATTAAATAGTCATACTTTAATCCTTTAAATAAAAAAGAAACATGGAACTACTTTTATGTTGAATTGAAAGGTCGCGAGATTACTACTCTCACCCCTAACTATTTTCGCCCACTTGCAATGGAGCGGTCAACCCGTAAGCTGCGCACAGCAGATATGTGCAACGTTAAAAATAGTTTGTTTCAAAATGTGAGTAATCCGTCAGTTAAGACACAGAGGCATTCTTTATACTATTAAACAATGTGTTGCGTTAGTATAGTTGAACAGTGATTCATATAAATATGTTGTAAACGAGTAAGAAAGAGTAACGAAAATTTAGCGCCTATGACATCTCTACAAAAATCTTAAAATATAAAACTTATGTAATTAAAACTGTGGTAAGACCATAAAGTGAAGTGCAACAAACAAACAATCATGTGAAGTGGATACAGGTGAATGAAACTTTTGTGTTAATCATTCAAATCAACGAGCTATTACTATCCGTTAGCCAAGATCAGAGAACCAGGACCCACTATGATCTAGAAGACTTCAGGACTACACCATTCCCGGATACGAAGGTAATGAGAGATACCTGACCTACATCAAACATGCTGCAACCGAGGACCTAGGACTGGAATAACGCAGAGCTGCAGGACATCCAAAAAGGTGACACGGAGGCAAGCCTTCCGTGGTTATGAAATACTAAATATTATATCCAACAAAAGACAATTAAATTAACAACATTAAGACATTTTACGTACTGACAGTAATTGTATACTTATTCTTAGTAAAAGAGTTATAGCTCTAAACTGTAAAGCCTTATTGTTTAAAAGATTAATAAAGACCATTCTTCAAATGGCAAAATTTTAAAGATTGTATATGGCGAGGTAACCATTATTAACGTACTAGACTAAATCCCGGATCCGTGGAATTAATTAAATTTGATGTACATCTTATTTTGAGGGCCCTTGTAAAAGAATAAAATATAATCATCATGTAAACTGTAAGCTGTTGAGCCATATATGTCGAGAATTTTAAGTAGAGCAATTAATGCCATGTGTAATAAAGAGATGTCATCAGGAGTAGCGACTAAACTGAGTGCATAAATCAACAATCTCCCCTTCCCAGATTCCTTTTATATTAATTGTTTTGTTGTGGTGATTAATTTTCAGCTCGTCACAACTAAGGCAGCCTGTATAATTTGCAGAACCAATTATTGCGGGTTCCCTAAGTTATAACACAAGAGAAGATGTTATAGCGCCTTCGAGAAAACTCTCGCGGATGCGTTGACAGTCACGTACGCCACACACATTAGAGCGAGATTCTTCTGACACTTTCGACAAACACGTAGACTGTTCTGTAATGTCGTAACACTGCCTCCTCCTTAAGCCTGTTCGTCCCGAACTGGCAAACCGTCTCTGAAGTAATACTCGACCAGGCGATCTAGGTGGACGTCCTTGCGAAAGATAATTCTCCGGTTCTTCGAATCCAGTCTCGTGTGATCTGAACATCATGTTCCCAGGAATGCGAGTCTTCCGCTAAACCACTAGTTTGCTGGAATCACTCCCGTTGCGTCATGTACTGATGACCTAAACACCACTGGCTGATCCAAGTTTGTTTGGTTCTCGCCAACAACCTCTTGCGTAACCTCATCTTCAGCCACTTTGCCCTCGGGCGCCTCTATCAGCTCAGGAACGAGCAAGAGTTTTGTCTCGACACCCATAGTTGGCTTTCCAATCACTTCTTTTGTCGTTACACTTATTTGTATTTCCTCTGCTAGTTCATCCTCCATTTCCGCTTGCAATAGGGAGGGTTCCTCTTGACCAGACCTGTTGACTTTTTCTTCGACTAATGCAACTCGCTTCGAATGATAGGTAGACCCTGTCATTTTAGCCATGCAAAGCTTTATCTTCTCTTGGCCAACCTTCAGGACATTCTCTCTTAAGTCCACAACGAATCCGTAGGCATTCATAATGTTCGTGCCAAGAATCACTTCATCGACAATGTCTGCAGCGAGCATTTGGTGGCTAAACTCGAGAAGACCCAAGCGTACACGTACGTCTACCTTTCCTAGCACCTTGACGGCGCTTCCAGTCACAGTCTGTATTGTACAAGAGCTAATTAGAGGCTGGGGGTTGCTGACTAAGTCAGGGCGAACAATGTACACTGTTAAAAAATAAAAAAATTTAAAAATTTTAAAAACAGTTAAATAATTTACAAAAATAATATACACGCAAAAGAAGCAACTGAAAGAAAAGTTTTTCGGGTAAAAGTGTTAAAAATGGAAGGAGTCCAGGGTGGGAGAGAGAAAAACGCCGGTTCAAAGTGGACTGAAGACAGGAAGAAGAGACACAGTGAAAAGATGAAAGAATATTGGAGAAAAAGAAAAGAACAAAGAGTAAAGAATTGAAATTGGCGTGTGGTCCTAAGTTGGCCGGTGCAAAAAAAAAAAAAAAAGAAAAGGCCATTAGCCGTAACACAGAAATAAAAATATGTAAGACACTGCTTATCAAACCGGTTGTTACTTATGGAGGCACAGGTCTATAAAAGCAGAAAAATGGGCCGACCTACGATATAAGACGGTTGGATGGTGTGCTAGAAGTTGTCAGAAGAATGGATGTGAGGGGTTACACTTAGATAGCAATGCGTAGGAGACATTGGAGAAGATTAGCGTTGGAAGCGTCAGGGTTCACGTTGCTGAAGAAGAATAAAATAAAGTAAAATCCAACCTTCAAGCTAGTCTCACCCCCATCCCCCCTTCGAGGAGTAGCTCCTATTTACGCCACTGTCTTGGGTACTATAAAGAACAACGGGTGAAGCATAATACCGGTCACACTACCTTCCTTGTATGTGGTAAGGGTCAAGCTACAAAGCTCACTACCACGCCGCGACGTGGTATAGGGTGTTCCAAAGCCGGATGACACCTAAGGGATTAGAAGACCCTTACTCTCGCACGCGCACTCGCAACCGGCCAGGCGCGACCAGGGCGGTACAGTTATAAATATTTAATATATATTTAATATTGCTTATAATCCAAATTAAACTAGAATTTTTGTAATCTCCGTGACATTGTGACAAAAATGAGTCCAAACAACACATAATTGCTATAAATATGAGTATTTTAGGGATTTCTAAATCAAACGCAGAATAATTGGAGTACTTAGTAAAGATTTTATTATAAAGTAATAAGTATGTTTGTGATATCTTGATAATTATAAACAAAAATGTATTAACAATTTACATTCGTGGTGCAAAATTATGTTGGTAATATGAAAATTTGTATTTTTTCTACAATAAGAAATGCTGTCTTGTATGTGATATTCAAAAATAAAGTTTTTTAAATTTAAAAATGTATCCCAATGAAAAACGAAAAAAATGGATTGATGCAACATCTTATACAACTGTATACAATTGCATACAATTACCTATTTACATACTATATTTACAATATAAATATCATATTAAAATTTAAGCACAGTACTTGATTGAGAAGATAATTAGAAAGCACTATAAAATTACAAATTACGATTAAAATGTACAAATTAAAAATTTGTTTTATGAAACACAGAAAATGTTATACCAACGAAGTTATCTACGGAAATTAAATAACAATTGCTAATTTCTAAAGTCAACATGAATAACTAAATTAGACTTAGTTGTACATCTAAATTATATCACAACCACGTCGTGTTTGGTGTCATTTTCTTTCATCTTTTATGGAGATCACAAATATGCTAAACTCGTTTGTTAATAAATTCATATTATAAATGTTGCAGTTACGTAGTGGACGCCTCAGCAGATGTTTTATACCCCAGGCGTATGGGCCAGCTGCGTTTGTGTATATGTGTTTGTGTGTTTTAATAAGGGACTCCTAATCCCTCAGGTGCCATGTGACTTGGAACGCCGTATACGTTCATCGCTTGCTACTAAAGGGAGCTGTTATTGAAATGATAAATGCTGTTATTGAGTGCTGTATAAAGGAAACTCCAGAATTACCAATATTAAAATTTCAATAACACTGCTTGGTACAAGTTGATGTCTTCACATATGGTGCCCGTATGACGACACACGTAATTGTTCCGTCGCAACTGTTGCTCGGTATTAGAAAAGCAACTCGACTAGTTACCGACAGCAATTTCTTCTCCCCGTCGATAATTCAGTTGCTGTATAATGCCAACAGCGTACACACATGTGAATATCATTAGACTAAAGCATAGAAGAATTAGAAATGTCGGTGTTTTTACTCAAAGAGGAGCTTTTTATCAAAAGTATTTCTCTACATATTAATATTTAGTAAGCATCCCTTTATTGTTTTATAAAAATTTGTAATTGCTTTGACATACTTAACAGTGAATTCAAGTATATCCTAAATAAACTGGGTCCTATAGCACAATTTTTTCGCAGTCCTTGGTGACTGGAAATCCACCATATAGTATTGAGCTTATCTTTTTACTGCTTGTAGTAATGGTATGCGCTTCCACAGCTCTAGTGCATACAGCCTAGTAGTATTAACTACAAGAGGATCAAAGTAACTTGCCTGCGCTCTCCTGTGTTTGGCCCTGAGAATCCTTGTGAAAGTGGTAACACCTCTCCCTTCTCAGGCAATAACTGCCTGCAGTCCACAAGAGCACGTCTCTACGCCTGCGGCAATACATTCCAGGAGACACCATAAATCACTGCCCCCTCAGTTTCTGAAGTCCACAGTGGTACAACCATTAAGTTAAAAGACAAAATCGGCTAACTGCTCCGACTGTGCACCAATTCGTTGCTCAACTAATAAGAACCCGGTTAATGATAGCAACTTCTAGAACGAGGGAAACAAATTTTAAAATTTCCCAGCAAACAACGTTACTTTTGAGAAAGAAGACCAGGTTTATTAGTATAGTCCAAAGCCGTTGTCAAACCGTGGTACAAAACCGGGGATCGCTGGCAAAAACTCCAGGCATATTTGGAATGCCTTACGCTCTGCAGATGTAACTTGACGATTACTGCCGCAAAGCGAAAAATTATGCACGTTTCTAGTTAAACATCAATTAGAACAAAAAAGTCGATGACAAGAAAATGTTTCAGTAAATTTTTGATTTTAAATTTCTGTTTTTTTTTTATATATATAATATAATAAAATTAAATTAACTACATAATACTTAGCGAAATTAGGGGCATCTGCGAAACGATTGATAGAAATCTATTATTATTTTTATTATTCCAAAGTTTACAATGTACAATTTTTACAGATTTTCCGGAACCAAAAATTACAGAAGTCATTGAATTCTCAACTTCCACTGCTGCTTCTCCATTCAAAGATCTTCTTTAATTTCTCGTTCCCTCCATATAGTCTGAATTTCTTCTATCCAGGTGATAGGTGGTCTTCCTCTTTTCCTTCTTCCTAGTGGGGTCCATTCCATAACTGTCCTTAGCAATCTTTCCTGTGCTATTCTTTTTGTGTGTTCATACCATTGTAATTTTTTTATGTTTGGATAAAATCGACGATTGAATTTTCCACATTTATTCTATTCTTAATGACTTCACTTCTTATTTTCTCACGTCTGGATACTCTTGCAGAACGTCTCCAAAAGTCCATCTCTGCTGTCGTTAATTTTGTTCTTGTGCGTTTGTTAGTAGTCCAAACTTCTGAGCTGTAAGTCATGATACTTCTAACAATAGTTTAAAATTTTTTTGCTTAGTTCCTATAGATTCTGCTGTGATTTGCTTAATCCCATAGGATTTCATTTAATGTAGCTATAGCCATCTTTTCCAAATTAATTTTGGATTAAATTTCTTTGTTTTGCTTTCCACTGGCAGTAATTTTCACCCCTAAATACTGTATTTCTCTGTATATGAAATCTAAATAATAAAAAAAGAACACCTGCATAAAGTTTTACAAAACAGCGGCTACTGCCACATATCTGTATAGAAGTGAAACTTGAACCCTTGGTAAAATAGAAGAAGAGAAAATTCAAGGTGCTAAAAAGATACTGTTAGGCGGTCTCAAGGATTGTCGTATTGTTCTGTTCAGTGGAAACAAAGTACACACACCAATGAAGTCACTAATCACCAGCTGTACTTATTCACAAATAACCATTTGTAATTAACAAAGTAATCTCGTACAGTAATTCAAGTTAAATTTATAAAACACGCAATAATAATGTCAACTAATAGATGTCCCGCACTATTTATAACACGATAAACATTTTCCACCATCACTTGATCCGCACTCTGAAACCCCCCTTTATTTTTCTAAGTTTTGTAAATTTTTTTTGAATTTTATTTAATTTTATTTTTATTAAGTTTTTTTTTTTTTGTAAAAGGGGAGAGACATCATATTTAGAACTAGGTAAAGAGAAACCTAGAGGAAGCAAAAGTGTGCAAGGCCCAAATACAATTACAGACATGTCCCCCCAGGTGAATGACAGGACTTGCAAATGAAAAACTCTTTTAACCAACAAGCGTGTGCTTTATTCAACCTGTAAGATCTTCCATACATAACAAGTTTGTAATTGTGTGAGCACACCATTAAAGGCAGACTTATATATATCTATGTATTTCCATTAATTCATAATGTCACAAAGTAAGTGAATTGATATTACTAATTGCAAAAATTTCTGCCTGATTATGCATGAGTCAAAGTTGGTAATAATCTCATTCATAAAGCAATACTAATCTATCAGTGTTGTATAATATCAATTAGGCTAGCCTGTTGTCTCAGCGAGCACATTTATGGTTATTCTCTTGTTTTAAATCAGTTACATATTCCCCAAAAATATATCTATATATATATATAGTAAAATTACACACACAAACACATATACGACATGAATAACAAAACATCCCTCATTTCAACACTAACCTCCACATAAACCGATTCCCACTACAGTAAATAAATGAAGCCTAATATGTATAGCTAGGTACAAATATGAATAACAACGTAAATGGAATATCTCAGCTCCTAAGCATAGATTTGCCAGCATATTCACAAGCATAGTTCACACCAGAGAATGTAAGTGACCGCCCCGAAACTCAACCAGCCAAACGAACCCTTAGCTTAATCATTAAGCATTAAGTATGTGTGTGAAAGAAAATCGTATCTCATCAACCGCATCAGACAACCCCCAGCTACGTTATTAAACTCTGCCATGACCAGATGACTTGATAGCACGAGCTAATTAACTCCCTAATGGTCATAATTAGATGAAAGTTAGATCTTACAGTAAACTGCGGATGTGTGTGTATGTGTGTAACTTCTTACACATTATACAGTTATAAGATACTTCATTAGGTGTACTGTGGTAATCTTCACACATGCAATAACATGATGATCACACATAATTGAACATGAGAGTTTGTGCTAGAGTCTAATTTTCAGAACTTCACGAGTGAGCTTCTGGCGGCTTCTGTGCATTCACATGTTGTAGAGAGAGAGAAATAGATAAACAGAATTTTCCCACCTGGATAGTCCGGTGTACTTAGTTCGTATAGGCGAGGATCAGTGATGTCACAGTCATATCACCCGTCCCTGGTGCAGCTTAGCGTTGGAAAAGTTCTTGGTTCAGCTTAGCATCGAAAAGTCCTCGACTGACGGCATTGTGGCTAAAGATCGTCTCTGCTATTAGGGGGAACAGATGTTCGTTCGCCCCTGACACCCATCTCGTCCTTGGTCGAGCACCTGGAGCACGCTTTATCTAGCCTATCATAGTGATAGGTACGGAAGTCCTGGTTAGAAGTTCGCCGCCAGCCGAGACCAGATGAACAGCTTGGAGGATGAAGCAGAAATGAGAGCGAATCAATGTTTCGCTCCAGCCAAGTAACCTCCGAAAGCAGAAATGTACAGACACACAGCTGGCTGGCAGCGCCAGCAGTATTGCGTAGCGACACAACCTTTTGAGTGTATAACTGACCGGCAACAAACAATCGTAACAGAGTGGCAGTGCGTGACGTCAGCGGCGCTCGTTTTTAAAATACTAATAATCTAATACGTTGCCGAAGCCAGTTCTTCTTCTTAAAATCGTCTTCTTCTTCTTCTTCTTCTTCTTCTTCTTCTTCAGCGGCGCGACAACCCACTACTGAGTCAAGACCTCCTTTACCAGCCTCCGTCAGCTGTTCCGGTCAAGTGCAGCTGCTCTCCAGTTCCGGGTCCCAAGGATATGGCGCGCATCATAATTCACTCCGTCTTCCCAACTTAGGTTGGGTCTACCAACTCTCCTGGTGTCATAGACCTGTTCTGTGAGTGCCTTTCTGGGTATTTCATTCTCCCCCATTCTGATCACATGCCCAGCCCACCTGAATCTACCAAGTTTTATAACTTTTAGATTCCTTGGGTCATTCAGAAGAGTATTCAGGTTCTACAATCTCACCAGCTGTAACTAAGTTCTAAGCCATCTGATGTTGTTTATATAGATCCCGGAGGTGTTCCAGAATAATTTTGCATTCTTTTGGCGGCGTGCTGGCATATTTGCGTAGTTAAGAGTACTCGAACAGTCTGGAAGGTACTTTAGTACACGGCCTTGACGGAGACACCGCACCCTTCCGCCTAGCCGAGTGACGTGTAGGACTATTACGGAACTGCACATGTCGACTTTTTGAGAGCGTTACGTATTTTCGTAGAAATATTGTTAAGAAATACATAACCGTATTTCCTCGTAGATCAGAAAGGAATGAATAATACATCAGAAGACAATTAAAAATCGAGTCTTTACAGTAAACGATTAGGGACAATAGATGGAGATATTAGAGTACTTATTGAATACGACGAGCGGGTTTGAGATATTAGACTGCTAGAAAGAGATATGTTAATACACCGTTGATGAACGATTAACGAAGGCGAAATTCTTCAAGGAAGGGCGATAGTGATATAATACGGGTATGTTGACGAAGATATAAGGTCTTATACTTTGACAAATTGAGGAAATTGTACTCTATGTCGCTGCGAGTGGAACGTTTACTAATTACAATGAATTTAACAGTTGATAAATCCAATTATAGTTTACACACTAGAGAGTATTAATTTGAGTTAAGGTTACTGACCTTTCTAGAGTACAGAGAAATAATTATTTACATCACGATACGACTACGCCTAAATCGAGCAACAAGATACCTGACGCTCTCTAAGAGGCAGTCCGCGTTGTTAATTAAAATTTAATGCGATTAAGACGTTGTCGATGAACACCAATGACAACGTCTATTTACGTAACTTACTGTACTGTGCAAATGGCGCTGCTTTCCTTATTTACATTTCTTTCCTTATAGTGTAAAATGAAAAAACGTCGGTATGGAGAACCATGAATAAGGTATCACTGGATAGGATTTTTTACCGACTTCTGACCATAGCATACTCAGTTTACGTTAAAACACATTGTTTGTTTAAAATTTAAGTTAAAAGAACAAAGAGCTGGATTATACTTGGCAAATGCTGTATTTACTCATGGACAACTATATGTAGCCTTTCCAAGAGTCACTAAATCTAACAATGTTATTGTATCAATTACCGAAAATGACAAACAAAAAATTCAAGATGATTGCATTCTGACATGAAATATTGTATACAAAGTGGTATTGTAAATTGTAAATACGTTCACATTAATAAACTCTATTTGATATTTTGTGTACCTGGTATACACTTTGCTGAGTATTTAATTTCAACAACCCAACACAAGACTAAATCATTTGGGGGGGGGGTTCAATGTGCGAAAGTTTCGCACGGGTTTACTGGTTTATATATAAACTGAAAAATTTCACAGGTTTGACAAATTGAAATTAAATATTTTCACAGAAACTACTTGTTTGTTGTCCATAACATAGTATACATATAAAAAAACTTACCTCCTCCCCCTTCAACTACCCTTTTTATTTATAGATATTTCATCTATCTTTCTACAGTGGATTATTATGACCCTCTTTTCAGGATACTATTTTTATGAAAATTAAGTACTTTACTTTTGTTAAAACGTAAAACGTTGCTGGTAAACTACCCCCCCCCTCAACCGATCTTCATTAAAATCAATAGACCTTGAGTTCTCTACAACGCGAGCACATATGTAAAAAATTATTTGATTCTGTTTGAATTTGGAGCAGTTATCTTTCGCAAAAAAAATCCACACACAGACACACAGATAGTTTTCAGAAAATAACGTATCTTCATGTTTTGAGGGTAGTACAATCACAATCAGCCCTCATCTCGAACACAATTTTTTTGCCATCCCCATACTTCCTTTTTCTGATGGAATATGGAAGTAAACAATTTTTATGGGTATGTGTAAGAATGTCCGCTGCGTATACCGTCAGTGAAGTTCACATCAGATACTGTTTGAACTGGTTTACTTTTTCTTCTTCTTATTGTTACGACGGTAGCACGGATTGTCGAGTTCTACAGTGGAAACAAAATAACTAACTAAAACTTTAGTCACAGTTGAAAATAAACAAGAAAACTCTTATAGAATTCTTCGAGGTAAAGATTGTCCAATTAACACAGAAACAATAAACACCATACATTCCAACTTTGTCGTGCTTATTTGCTGAACTGGTGGTACCTGTCATGCTCTGGACAAGGCCTTTCTGTGTCTTCACAATTACTAAGTCCTAAACCACGACCTCCAGGACTTGATGATGGTGAAGGCACTGAAAGGACTTATCCTGAACATGACGGGCAGCAGTTCAGCAAGTAAACACGACGAAGTTGGAATCACAGAGACTGTTAATTCAAACAACAAGGTGAACAATGACAGCGTATTGAGCGTGGATGGTCGTGGTTTAGGACTTGACAATGGTGGAGACACTGAAAGGCCTTGCCGGAGCATGACAGGCAGCAGTTCAGCAAGTAAACACGACGAAGTTGGAATCACAGAGACTGTTAATTCAAACAACAAGGTGAACAATGACAGCGTATTGAGCGTGGATGGTCGTGGTTTAGGACTTGATAATGGCGGAGACACTGAAAGGCCTTGCCGGAGCATGACAGGCAGCAGTACAGCAAGTAAACACGACGAATTTGAAATTACAGAGACTGCTAATTCAAATAACAAGGTGAACATTGACAGCGTATTGCGCATGGAAAGTGAAGATAAGTAATATAAATCGTGATTTAGGACTTGACAGTGGTGGAGGCACTGAAAGGCCTCGTCCGGAACACGACAGGAAGCAGTTCAGCAAGTAAACACGACGAAGAGTTGGAATTACAGAGCCTGTTAATTCAAATAACAAGGTGAACATTGACAGCGTATTGCGCATGGAAAGTGAAGATAAGTAATATAAATCGTGATTTAGGACTTGACAGTAGTGGAGGCACTGAAAGGCCTCGTCCGGAACATGACAGGAAGCAGTTCAGCAAGTAAACACGACGAAGAGTTGGAATTACAGAGACTGCTAATTCAAATAACAAGGTGAACATTGACAGCGTATTGCGCATGGAAAGTGAAGATAAGTAATATAAATCGTGATTTAGGACTTGACAGTAGTGGAGGCACTGAAAGGCCTCGTCCGGAACATGACAGGACGCAGTTCAGCAAGTAAACACGACGAAGAGTTGGAATTACAGAGCCTGCTAATTCAAATAACAAGGTGAACATTGACAGCGTATTGCGCATGGAAAGTGAAGATAAGTAATATAAATCGTGATTTAGGACTTGACAGTGGTGGAGGCACTGAAAGGCCTCGTCCGGAACATGACAGGAAGCAGTTCAGCAAGTAAACACGACGAAGAGTTGGAATTACAGAGACTGCTAATTCAAATAACAAGGTGAACATTGACAGCGTATTGCGCATGGAAAGTGAAGATAAGTAATACAAATCTTGATTTAGGATTTGACAATGGTGGAGACACTGAAAGCCCTTGTCCAATGCATGACAGACAGCAGTTCAGCAAGTAAGCACGACTAAGTTGGAATTACAGAGACTGCTAATGCAAATAATAACAAAATTTAAAATACCATACAGTTTTGCATGAAGTAACACAGTAATCACTTTACACCAAAATCGAAAGTCACAGCAGCAATCACTTCGAAACGCATACAAATATTGCCAGGTGCCAACCTGAACTTGACCGAACGCTGAGTGCTCACGTTTATATCCCGCTAAATTTCGAGAAACATCTGCCACTTTCCGGCTGACGCACCGAGAAATATTGCTTAGTTACAGCCGCTGTGGAATTCGGGATAGAAACTATGTGAATATCCGACTTTGTACACATCGCGCGGACCGACTTCCGGTAGAATAATCGACAAACGTCTGGAATGTGTCTAATACATAGATGTATACCTACTGTACATATTACTGGGCTGTGCGCTCTAAGGCGGCGTCCTACGTGGACGACAAAAAATTGCACACAACTGCAATTGTGCGATTTTTTCGCAACGAAAGATTTCAAACAAATGCAACGTATGGGTGTGTCCTACGTGGAAAACGCAGCCATGTGCGGCGGTCGCAGAGTCGTGCGTGCGGGCGGCTAAACACACACCTGCTTGTGATTGCCCGCAGTGTAGTGCGTGCGACCTTCATCAGGAGAATAGCTTCCTTAGAGATTTTTCTTTCCTTGAAGAGCTGTTGTTTTGTTTTGAAGGACATACCATTGATTCAGCTCTTTCCTAGCTACTGAAGGATTGTGCCTCCTCCTCGCTAATTCCGTCTCGTTCTCTGATTATGTTGTGCAGGAGTGTGATTGCCTTGACAACGTTGACAGTGTTGGATGCATGTGTTTCAATTGGCACTGACAAAATATGAAAGGAGTTGATGTTACCGTATGAACATTCTACTACAATTCGTGCCCTTACAAGCCTATATTTAAAAACATCTTTCTCGCCCTCTGGTACGAGCTGTCTTCTTGGAAAAGGTCTCATCAAGTAAGGCCTCAGAGGAAACCCTTCATCCCCGATGAAAACGTATGGTGCTTTTCTACTGGAGTTAGGGAGAAGTGATCCAGCAGGAAGTTCAGCAGAGTTTGACTCAAAATATTTGTTCAGCTTTGATGTACTGAGAACTCCAGCATCACTGCCTTTGAGTTTAAGGGGCCAATTCAATAAGAAGTACAAGAAGATGCCCAAACCCTTTTCTGGTGCTTCAGCGGATTCTGCTCCCGTATGTCCTGGCAAATTCTCAACCTTTTCGTCTTCCAGTATCGTGTATGGCATTTTTTAAATTATCTGGAGTTGTTTAACTTTTAGGTTCGTCCAGACCGGGGGTCATCTTAAGTGCTCGTACGACCAGTTTGAACTTGAGTGCCCACGAAAGGGTGGTCGCGCACAAAATTCTCACGTCGGAAGACAGCTCTTTGTATACGTGTTGCGCATGCGCCAGTAATTATTCCAAACACGAAAACATTTAGTGCTCAGGCCACGTGGTGCCAAGGAAAAGTTTTAATTATTTTCAAAACTAATTTTATACTTCAGAACAAATACGCTCACTTCACATTTATTGTGACGACAAAATAGCACCCGTCGGTGTAATATTACTATAGTAGTCTGCGTATATAGTATACATAGGCATAGTAGCATAGTAGCTACTATAGTATAGTAGCCTAGTATTACTGACGGAACAAAGTTAGGCAGTTGAAGTAGCACAATTTCTATGCTATGAAGTGGTACAATTCTTAGAAATCTTAGAAATAAAACAAGACACAGCACAAGGATTACATTTTATAAGACAATTGCAATACCCACATTGACATATGCGAGTGAGGCGTGGGTCATGATAAAAAAGGAAAGCGGCAAGGTTCAGAGTACTGAAATGCAGTTTCTTCAAAATACTTTAAATCATACATTGGAAGATAGAGTAAGGAATGGAGATATCAGAGCAGAACTTGAAGTAAAGGATATAAATGAAATTATTGCAATTTACAGAAGACAGAGGTGGGATCAACTGGATAGGATGACAGAGGATCGATTGCGGAAAGCGGCACTGAACTATAAAGCCATTGGTAGAAGAGACGTGGGTCGTCCGAGGATGAGATGGATACCGGAACAGTTTTATATAATCTAATCCTTGAAGACGAGAAGAGGAAGAAGAAGAAGAAGAAGAAGAAGAACTAATGAGCAAACTAATGTTTGCAAGTTATGTAGTAGTTTGTTTATGTCACACCACTTCCGCTTCTACCGCGTGAGAATTATTTGCGCGACCATACAGTACAAGTCATTTATTTATTTTTGTATTTTTTTGAAAGCGCGGCATCTTCTAACACATTTATTATTTTGTTGTCAATTTCAATTGGTGCTGGACTTTTTTACAGACGGTTTAATCACAGCACGAAATTTGATTTTGTCCATTTTTCAAAACACGCGTGACACATAACTGTCGAAGAGCTGATAAACAATAAATAAATTGATAGATAGATTTGGAAAGTGACAGGCGTTTACATGAGACGTGAATCCTACAAGACACGAACATATTACGATGTTTGAAGACTCGTTGGGCACTTGGTGAAACATATTAATACAAAAGTTAAAAAAAAAATATATATATATATAAACACTTAATACGTTTCACATTTTTTGTTTAACTCTGACAGCTGTTTCAGCTTATTAAGGTATTGTCAAAGAGATTAGTGAACAACTGAACTAAGTAAAGAATGTGAGGGTGGTGAACGTGTGTTTAGGGCGTATCCGGACATGTGTGGGCTGTGTTTGTTGGCGTGGTGGTGGGTGGAGGAGCAGGTGGGAAGGTCAAGTGTCTGTAAACACTAAGTATAATCGGAAGGCAAAATATAAAAATTAACAAATTAGTTTTCTTCCCACACTTCTTTATAGGTCTGAGAATTGGACTTTAACGAAAGGCCAGGCCAGTCGCATCCAAGCGGCTGAAATGAGATTTCTCAGGCATATGGCAGGGTATACTCTCCATGATCATAGAAGAAACACAGATATACAACAGGAACTGAATATTATGAGTATAATCGACAGGATCGCCCAGTATCGGCTGAATTGGTGGGAACATCTTTGCCGAATAGATGACTGCCGCATCCCCAAACAACTATGGAACTATAAGCCGAGGGGACGGAGAGGTGTGGGACATCCGAGGAAGCGCTGGAGTGACCAGCTGTAATATTTGCCTATTTGAGACCGGAACAAACCATTCTTGGTTTAAACCTTAATGATGATGTTGATGATGACAAAATAGTTATGTTTTCTTTAAACTTTGTACGAACATGTTAGTTTTACCGCTAATATATAAAAGTCGTTCCGCGAACTTTTCAACTGGTCCTTGTCATATCGCTGGAGAATTCATGTACACAGTTTACCGGTATTATTGTTGCTTGTTGTGCTGGCCGTCGGTAATATGGTGTCGTTTGCTTCGCCACGGTAAACTGTTACGTGCACTGCTTTGCCAATTACGGCAATCGTCAGTTTCAGACAATAATGATGAACACAGACTGCACGTTTTCGTGATGACAGACAAACGAGATAATATTTGGGCCAAATAAGTTAATTTCAAACACGTGTACGAAGTCTCGTCCACTTATTTCTTGTAAGGAACACGAGGTTATTCAACTGTACAAAAATATTCTGCCATCGTGTTGTAATTCTGCCAGCACACGTTATTCTGTTTGTTCGTTCGGTGTATTTGATTCACTGCTTGATATTTTTTTCAGTTTTGTAGTACACTAGTGCTCTACATAATGTTTTAAATTGTTATTAAATTAGAGTTAACTAATAATCTGTCTGAGCTACAGAAATCGCTAAATAATTTAAAGAAATTATATTCGTTATTAGGTATCTTCTTCTTCTTCTTCTTCTTCTTCTTCTTCTTCTTCTTCTTCTTCTTCTTCTTCTTCTTCTTCTTCTTCTTCTTCTTCTTCTTCTTCTTCTTCAAGGCTTAGGTTATATAAACCTTTTCCGGCACCCATTTCTTCTTCGGACGACCCACACTTCTTCTACCAATGGCTTTATAGTTCAGTGCCGTTTTCGGCAATCGATCCCCTGTCATCCTTTGCAGATGATCCCACCACTGTCTTCTATAAATTGAAATAATTTCATTTATATCCTTTACTTCGAGTTCTGCTCTGATATCCTCATTCCTTATTCTATCTTGGAATGTATAATTTAAAGTATTTCGATGAAACTGCATTTCAGCACTCTGCATCTTACCGCATTCCTTTGTAGTCATGGCCCACTCCTCACACGGATAAATCAATGTGAGTATTGCAATTGTCTTATAAAATTTAATCCTTGTGCTGTGACTTATTTCTAAGATTTCTATGAATCTTACCACAAATATTCCTAAATTTATTTATCTTCTCTCTTATATCATATTAAGATTCATAGCTTACTGCACAGCCGAGATATTTGAAACAACTCACTTGTTCTAAAGTGCTGTTGTTTATAACTGTCTTAATCCTCACTGCATATTTACCTTTAAAGGCCATGGTTTTGGTCTTTCCTACTAAAATTTTCAGTGGGTACTCTCTTGCTACTTCTTGTAATTGACACATGGCTCTTTGTAAACGATCCTCATTTTCTTGAATAAGAACTATGCCAACCACATATAGCAGGGAACACATACAAATTGACCTGTTAAGCTGTATTCCTGAAGTCACTCTGGATTTCCATGCTTTTAACATGTCGTCAATATATATATATTAAACAAGATTGGGGAAACACATCATCCATGCCTAATTCCCTTATTTATTGGAATGTCACCTGAGAGCCTACCATCCAGATCCAGGGCTACAGATGTACTTTTGTAAAGGATTTTGAATGAATTTATTGAATGCTGTGGATATCCTCTTCTATCCGTAATATTTATTCCATAACTTGTGACGGTCTACATTATCAAATTCTTTTTCAACAAAAGCGATATGCGTTTCCTGATTATAGTCCCGCCTTTTCTCTATTCTCTGTCGTAATAGAAACAATGCATTTTATGCAGTCTCCAGATCGCTATTATGATTAATTTAAGAATTTTACCTTATATAATCCACTAGGCGATCTCAGTTTTTCAAATACGACATATTTCAGGGACTAAATCCCCATCCTCAGGTACAGTAAAATGCTATTCCCCTAATACATAGGGGTCGTCGAAAAGATTAAAACGTTTATACACATAAACACCACACGCACAAAACTCACTATGAATAAATTAACATATATACATAAACATATGAAAACGTTATAAGTGACTCGGTGCACCGGTCGACCTCTGATCGTCAACTCATCAGAGGTCGATCAACCTCAGAGTTGACGATCAGAGGTCGACCCGTTAATTTATTCATAGTGAGTTTTGTGCTTGTGGTGTTTATGTGTATAAACGTTTTAATCTTTTCGACGACCCCTATGTATTAGGGGAATAGCATTTTACTGTACCTGAGGATGGGGATTTAGTCCCTGAAACATGTCGTATTTGAAAAACTGAGATCGCCTAGTGGATTATATCAGGTAAAATTCTTAAATTAGAAACAATGCATCCTCAGTCGAACCACCCTTTCTAAAACTCATTTGCTCTTCAAATATTAGATATGATCGACTTAATTATCATCATGATCATCATCTTTACCATGATCATAAAACGGTTGGTTTCGGTCCCAAGCAGACACACTAGAGGTGGTCCAGTCCATCGTTTCTTCGGGCGCCCCACACCTCTCCGTCCCTTTGGCTTATAATTTAATAGTTGTTCGGGAATACGGCAGCGATCTTTTCGGTTAAGATGTTCTAACCATTTTATACCCCGATACTGGGCAATCCTATCAAGTATACTCATAATATTAAGTTTTTACTGTACTTCAACTTTGCATATTTTGCGATCTTGAAGAGTATATTTTGCCAAGTGCTTGGGAAACCTCAATTCGGACGCTTGACTACGACTGGCCACGACTCGGAATCGTGACCAAAGCCGACGGTTCGCAGTGAAGGCTTTGAGACAGGAGATAATGAGGATACAAGTGTGGAAGCAGGACACTTTCCTGCAGAGCTGGAAAGGTAGGAGAGAGAGAGAGAGAGGGAGAGAGAGAGAGAGAGAGAGAGAGAGAGAGAGAGAGAGAGAGAGAGAGAGGGAGAGAGAGAGACGGAGAGAGAGAGAGAGAGAGAGAGAGAAGTAGTATATATATGTGTATTTATGGACCATATTCCATATTTCGTGCACCATATTCGTTCGTCAGTTTACGACTAATTATCTTCTACTTGACTCTATTTATTTGAGACTTCTCCATAACAAAACCACATGCCACCACAAGTGTATCATGTATGATTCTGAATATACACTCCTTGGTTAAATTATGAACAAATTCTCTCTCAGTATATCTTTTGTCATATTTCTCTGGTCATTTTAAGTTAAATAATGTCTATTTGACATTGTATTTTGAAAGTAAATAATCGTTTTATGCCTGTCATGTTTCTTGGTAACACGGTGAACGATAATGGACATTATCGGTAATCATAATTGTGCGTCACGATCATAAACTGACTAAAACACGTCTGACAATTCTGGTAATCATATCTTTGGTAGTGGTTTTAAATGTTTATATAAGAAGTCGCTAAATATGGTACACAGTGTGTTTCGGCCATTTGCTTTTAGGATTTCATTAATTAACTGAACAAAGTTTTGGACAATAGCATGGAGCCGTGAGTTGTCTGTACGGTTTCCTGGTAAGCATTTACGAAAACATCCATACAATATTATGTTATATAATGAAAGTTTTCTTACTATAAAATAATATTTTACGTATGTAAAATGTAATTTTTTTTATAGTTTCTCTTTTCTTTGAAGGTTTGAAGAGGATTGCTTAAAATCTAAAAACAACCTCCCCAGGGTTACTGTCACAACGTTTTGCTTTGAGAAGCGCTCGTATTCCGGACCTTAAACAACAACTTAGAAAAATGGAGTACAAATAGTAGAAAAAAAACGATTGGTCAATAGCGAACGTACTGACAATATTTTAATAGGAAAGGAAGTATTTTTTCGCTCATTCGGTTCCACGAAGCTATCGTTTTGCAAAATAAACTAAAGTTATAAGAAAATAATAGTGACTTCGGTCAATGTATATACTGTTATAGTATTATTAGTAAATAGTAAATTATAGTATTATTTGTATTATTATTATTATTATTATTATAGTATTAAATTACAGTTTGGTAATTCTCAAAAGAGAAATTCTACCTTCTCCACTCTGATCTAAGGTAGTGGTCGGCAGTGAAAACTGTTATCACAACTTCATTAGCTGAAGAGGCGAACTGAAGCCGAAACAGAGACAAGCAAAAATAACTAGAGCGTAATGCTCAAAGAATAAGTTTGTGTTTGCCAAGCAATCTTTGTCAAAAGGTGACCCTTTTTGCAAATGTTTGGAGTCCGAAAGACTAATTTGTCAAATGGTAGTCCTTCAAACGAAATTTCTCTTTTGAGAATTACCAAACTGTAATTTTGATACAAAACTCGTCAACGCCGAACTTCGCTTGTACTTTGTCTTTCGACTTTGACTCGCGTACTTTGTTCAATAGTATTATAGTAAATAGTATTAAGAGCAATGTAAATACGGTCAGACTTGCTTTAGCCAGCTTATTAACTTGATTACAATTACCATTACCGATAATGTCCATTAAATTTTTATTGAATTTTCCTACGATTTTTTTACATCTTTGTGGTCTTAATTTGAAGCGTCAGATATCGCTCACGATTATATTTGAGGAACTTTAGGTTAACTTATAAATTGTTTTTTTTTTTTTAAGAGGTTGGAAAAACCTTCAGAAAAATCCTTCCTGTTTGGTCTAACGCCCTACAACAAGGAAAATTAATTCCTTATTTTACTGAGGAATCGTTTATTCTTTGTTAACAGCAGCGCTTAAGCTTGTCACCAGAACTAAAGACAAAAATAATTCCTTTCACGTTGAGCGCTTCATGTATCATTGACGGAGCTTGTCATTTAAAATGTCTGCAGATACCGATGTCTAGTCTCGTGCCAGTGTGTTTTGACTCCTTTTCACTTGTGAGAACCACAAATTTTTTTTAAAACTCCTATGCAGTGAGTAATTTTTATTTATCTCCTAAGCGATGGGTACTTGTTAGGACTTTTAAAAGTTAATCACAGCTTCTGAGGACGAAACCGTATTGTAGGGATCGAACCGTCAAGTTGCAAAACCATTACGATGTAGACAGTCCGTCTAGAGGCGTTTACCGAACCATAAAACTTGTGATACAAATTGATTGATTATTCCTTAACGGACGGAACAGATATCTTTTGCTGGCGACATTACGACCAATCGGATCGTAACAACAGCAATAAAACTTTAATGTTATTGTCAATAAAAAGTAAGGCCTTTTATTGCTAATCTAGCGAAGATAAAAACATTATTACGTGTCCATTTTTTATAACAAAAAAAACTGAATATTGTTCTGATTTTGTTTCCAATTAACACAATTATTATTTGTAATAATTTTCATTTCTAAGATAGTTATAAACAACAGCACTTTAGATCAATTGAACCGTTTCAAATATCTCGGCTGTGCAGTAAGCTATGAATCTTAATATGATATAAGAGAAAAGATAAATAAATTTAGGAATATTTGTGGTACGATTCATAGAAATCTTAGAAATAAGACAAAGCACAAGGATTAAATTTTAAAGACAATTGGAAATACCCACGTTGATTTATGAGCGTGAGGCGTGTGTCATGACAAAAAAGGAAAGCGCCAAGATTCAGAGTGTTGAAATGCAGTTTCTTCGAAATACTTTTAATTATACATCGCAAGATAGAATAAGAAATGAAGATATCTTAAAAAAACTCGAAGTAAAGGACGTAAATTAAATTATTTCAATTTACAGAAGACAATGGTGGGATCATCTGCAAAGGATGACAGAGGATCGACTGCCGAAAGCGGCACTGAACTATAAAGCCGGAACAGGTTTATATAACATAATCCTTGAAGAGGAGAAGGAGAAGAAGATTTTCATTTGATACAGTCATATTTGGTTCAACATTTACTATAAGTACGAGTGATTCTCAATTACAAACTAAATATAATAATTCCTGCGATAAATTTCGGGGTTAAATATTGTAATTGAGGAAAATAGAATATGCTAATGGATATGAATGCGATTAGCATTGGAAGATATAAATTTACATTTCGTGTAATATTGTTGCAACGGCGGCGCAGCGAGGGTTTTCTTCTGTGGTGGTGGTGGGGGGGGTGCATAAAACTACACTATTCTGTACCGAAGGCTTTGACGGCCTGTGTTAGAAACAAGCAGAGTTCGCTCCGGGTTATCAGGCCTTGGGTCCACCCCGGCTGTTCTCTTGCCAGAGTACTGTGGTTAACTGGCGAAGGCCGTTTCAGTTAGCGAATCGTTTGCACACTGAAGATGGCGTCCAGAGGAGAAGCCGAAACGTCTGTTTGTGACAGAAGGAGTGGACCACTGCCTATTATCCCGGAGATAAGTCAGTTTTGTTCCTAAAACGTCGTTATTTAGAAAAAGGAATTTTATTCGTTATTTGCTATTTATTTTGTAGAAATCAAGTAAGGGAACATAAAACTCCTATAATACTGTCTATTGATGTAGCCAAGTTAATAGTTATCTAAAATTTAACAAAATAAAAAACAATAAAGATGGCGTCTTACGTTCTTTTTCTTCTTCTTCTTCTTCTTCTTCTTCTTCTTCTTCTTCTTCTGACATCACAGCCAAGTGTAATACTGGGCTGTAATACTGAATACCTCAGCTGATGTCTTGCAGCTAGGAGACGGCTCTCCGAAGGCTAGGCGGAGAAACTCCATATTAAAAAAAATCACCTGTTCCTCCAGGTTGGGGGGTTTTGCGTCGGGTTAACATCCCGGCCAATTAAAAATAAAATTGTTATGAAACCAACAAGCAAGCCTGGAAAGGATTGTAGTTTTGAGAAAAGAACCAAAGTTAGAATAAGGTAATGAGGGATGGACCATGGAAATAATCAAAAGTGAGGTGATGGTAGCTGCACGGAATCGAAGACGAAGATAGTTGTATGATGCGCTGGAAGATCTAAGAACAGTAGATATGAGGGGTTACACTAAGATGGCGATGGATAGGAGACATTGGAGAAGATTGGTGTTGGAAGCCAGGGCTTACGTTGGGCAATAGTGCTAAAGAAGAAGAAGAAGAAGAAGAAGAAGAAGAAGAAGAAGAAGAAGAAGAAGAAGAAGAAGAAGAAGAAGAAGAAGAAGAAGAAGAAGAAGAAGAAGAAGAAGAAGAAGAAGAAGATATAGCAGTGACACAATAGTGTGTGACTATGTTGGTTTCTCTCTTCTTTGTACTCGATATCAGTTCTGTCTCCGTTAAAGAACTTTTTACTCTGTGCGACAGTTTGGTCACGAAAACAATCAGCGAGTCATGTGCATCAAACTTCACGAGTTGGCTAAGTAAGATTTATATTTTTTTACTGCGTTACAGAACAATCTACGTGTTTATCGAATGTTCCAGAGTCTGAATGTTGTGGGGTACATGACTCTCAGCGCATTTGCTAGACTGTACCAGAATTCGCGCGGCCGCATGCACTGTGTCAAGGCCGCAATCAATTACGTCGTAGCGTAGAGCATCTTACGTAGTGTGTGGAATAATCTAGATTTTTGGCGGGGTGTAAATACTGGTACGCAGGGACGCTCAGTTCAGTTTATTGTCGGGCGGTTACAAGTGATTACTGTGTGCGTTCAAGTCGTTATTAGTGAAGTGTTGTGTTTTATAATCGGCCAGTGTAATTGTAATACAATTGTGTTTTATATTAGTTGACATTTTATTGTATGTGAACAATTTTTATTTGTTTAATGAAGAAATTTGTGTTAGTGGTTGAAATCACAATCAGAATGATCACAGTTGCACACCACTATATAAAAATTATCCCAATTAGCGCTTTCAAGCTTCACAGCCCATCGTCAGATTGGAATAGACAGGAAATTTGTAAAAACAACCCCTTCACCCCTCTCCCCCGCCCTGCCACACACAACAAGCTATAATATAAATGACCCTTCCCCACCCCCTAAACCCTGTCCCACCATCTGTAGAGTTACATATCTTTTCTAGCAAATTCCTTGTGTTTCAGTGTTGTGTGTGTGTGTGTGCATCCTTTTAAACTACCCTCTTCCTCTCCACACACATGGGTCAGTCATACACACTTATTTTAAAACATCCAATTAGTACTATGCAAAATAATTCTTAATCTTATCTATCTGTCCTCTATCATTTACTTCTTAATCATGTTATAAAATATTTCTTCATTATCAAATTTAATTTAAATATTAATTAAATTGTCTAACCCTTTTTCTCTTTCTTTCAATATTTCTAACTCCTCTCTAAGCTTCCTTTCAACTGTGTTATTCACTACTTTTACAATTTCGTATTCTTCCAAAGGATTAACAAACTTATGGTTGTCTTCTATGAAATGTCTTGCATATAACGAATTGGTTGTTCTATTACCTTCTCCACGTTTGTGGTCAGACAACCTGCATACGAATTTTCGTCCTGTCTCTCCTAGGTACACCTTGTTGTAGTCTTTACATTTTAATTTATAAATTCCGCTTTTCTGTAATACTGGAATTTTTTCTATATTCTTATTCTTTATCTTATCAAATACCGTTTCACATTTTTTAATAGCTATATCTACTCCATATTTATTAAAACATTTTATAATTTTTCTAGTATGTGAACCTATGTATGTCAATGACCCTGCATAATTCTTTTGTTCTGGGTCTATTTTATCTTTTTGTATGTTAACCCTTTTCATTACTTTATCCACTATGTTGGTGTTATAATTATTATTCCTTACAATTCCCTTTATCGTTCTTAACTCCCTATCTTTTGATTCGGTCTCTTGTAAACACTTCTGAGCTCTGTAACAAAATGAATTGATTGCCGCCATTTTATATCTATATGGGTGGTAAGACTCTCTTAAGAAATTAAAGATAATGAGAAACTACAGTTTGGGATATTTAGGAAAGAGTCGTATTCTGATATAATTATACCAAGAGAGTCGTACCACCCATACAGATATAAAATGGCGGCAATCAATTCATTTTGTTACAGAGCTCAGAAGTGTTTAAAAGAGACCGAATCAAAAGATAGGGAGTTAAGAACGATAAAGGGAATTGTAAGGAATAATAATTATAACACCAACATAGTGGATAAAGTTATGAAAAGGGTTAACATACAAAAAGATAAAATAGAACCAGAATAAAAGAATTATGCAGAGTCATTGACATACATAGGTTCACATACTAGAAAAATTATAAAATGTTTTAATAAATATGGAGTAGATATAGCTATTAAAAAATGTGTGAAACGGTATTTGATAAGATAAAGAATAAGAATATAGAAAAAATTCCAGTATTACAGAAAAGCGGAATTTATAAATTAAAATGTAAAGACTACAACAAGGTGTACCTAGGAGAGACAGGACGAAAATTCGTATGCAGGTTGTCTGACCACAAACGTGGAGAAGGTAATAGAACAACCAATTCGTTATATGCAAGACATTTCATAGAAGACAACCATAAGTTTGTTAATCCTTTGGAAGAATACGAAATTGTAAAAGTAGTGAATAACACAGTTGAAAGGAAGCTTAGAGAGGAGTTAGAAATATTGAAAGAAAGAGAAAAAGGGTTAGACAATTTAATTAATATTTAAATTAAATTTGATAATGAAGAAATATTTTATAACATGATTAAGAAGTAAATGATAGAGGACAGATAGATAAGATTAAGAATTATTTTGCATAGTACTAATTGGATGTTTTAAAATAAGTGTGTATGACTGACCCATGTGTGTGGAGAGGAAGAGGGTAGTTTAAAAGGATGCACACACACACACACAACACTGAAACACAAGGAATTTGCTAGAAAAGATATGTAACTCTACAGATGGTGGGACAGGGTTTAGGGGGTGGGGAAGGGTCATTTATATTATAGCTTGTTGTGTGTGGCAGGGTGGGGGAGAGGGGTGAAGGGGTTGTTTTTACAAATTTCCTGTCTATTCCAATCTGACGATGGGCTGTGAAGCTTGAAAGCGCTAATTGGGATAATTTTTATATAGTGGTGTGCAACTGTGATCATTCTGATTGGAATTTTTATTTGATTTGTTGTAACAGACAGTGTTGTTAATTACGACCTGTTTAACTGTGCAAATTGAAGCTGGTGATTAGTGACTTAATTGGTGTCTTGTATTTTGTTTCCCCTGTACTTACGACGATCAAGTAGTCCGTCGTGGCAATATTATCCGTCTGACACATTCGCACACGCATGCAATCAACATTGTTCACTCTGTAATGTGTCTGGAAAGGGCGACGATATTCGTAAGCGTCAGAGGGAGAGAATGAAAATACATTTCTACAGCTGGATGGAAAACTATTTAACCATATATGTATATACCGTGTTGTGTAGTGACAGCTGTACATTTCATACGGTGAATGGGGGGGGGGAAGTGATATAAACATTAAATTAAAAGCGACACTAGAAAATGTATTTTGTGTGTAATACAACCGGCGGTGTTTCATAATCTGACAGAGCGTCTGTCTCTCTCTCGCCGTTCATAATCATAGACGTTATTAATGTCTGGCTGGCGAACGTTTAGGCGAAACTATTTATCTCTCTCTTTTACACATATATACATTGCACGAGTGAACTAAATGTGTCT
The DNA here is from genome assembly GCA_034769895.1 of Magicicada septendecula. NCBI lineage: Eukaryota > Metazoa > Arthropoda > Insecta > Hemiptera > Cicadidae > Magicicada > Magicicada septendecula. The sequence continues at coordinate 488,869,190 of CM068370.1, read as the reverse complement.
CGAAGGTAAAATTATTTGCTGTATGCACTGTTTGGTGTGTGTGTGTGTGTGTGTGTGTGTGTGTGTGTGTGTGTGTGTGTGTGTGTGTGTGTGTGTGTGTGTGTGTGTGTGTGTTCAACAGTAATATGCGATCTGTCATGCATTTTGTTCCAGCTATTCAGTTCTGTACAACTAACACAAATGAAACACACACACACACACACACACACACACACACACACACACACACACACACACACACACACACACACACACACACACACACACACACACACACACACACACACACATACACAGAATAATTATACGTAGTATGTAACGTGAATCTACGAGATAAAATTTTATAATTTAAAAAAAAATAGCACTGTTATAAACAACCGCTCGGAAAGCAGGTTGCATATGGGTATACATTTGTTAAATCAAATTTGCAAAGACTCTGCATTGCAAATATCCACACTTACGACCAAGGTGATGGATTTTCGTGGAACTGATCCTGTACGGGCAAAAATTGTTATAGATGGTACTGTTCTGGAACACGTCAGTACCAGAATCGTTCAATTCAATTTTAAATACCTGGGCTACTGTGTGTCTTACGCGACGACGTTGTGAATAAGTTGCATAAGTTCAACATCATGTGCGGGACCATTAGGCGAACTCTTAAGTCAGCAAGTAAAGAAATACGCCTAAAATTCTAGAAGGTGATAGTCCATCCCGCGCTTCTTTATGGGTGAGAGAATTGGACTTTAACGAAAGGCCGGGTCAGTCGCATCCAAGCGGTTGAAACGAGATTTCTCAGGCACGTGGCACGGTATACTCTCAACGACCATAGAAGAAACACAGATATATGGCGGGAACTGAATATTACGAGTATACTCGACAGGATCGCCCAGTATCGGCTGGATTGGCGGGAACATCTTTGCCGAATGGACGACTGCCGCATCCCCAAACAAATCTGGTACTATAAGCCGAGGGGACGGAGAGACGTGGGACGTCCGAGGAAGCGCTGGAGTGACCAGCGCTAATCTAGGCCTATTTGAGAGCGGAACAAACCATCCTCGGTTTAATCCTTGAAGACGATGATGATGATGATAAACGACCGCAATAATTTTTAATACACTTTACTTACTTCCAATTGTGAGGAGATTAAATATGAAATACATAAATTTAAAAACGACTGCATTTCCGGTTTCGTCAAGTTTGATAATTCAATCCTAAACGCAGGTAACAAGTCTACTACAAGGTTATGAATATATGAATACTGTATCCGATTAAACAGAACACCCTGTTTAATCCGATTGTATGCATAGCCCTGGGCACGCCCCCCCCCCCCATTAGTTTACAAAAAAGCCAAATTCGAAAAATTGTTTGTGTACGTTTTTAGGAAATTTGCTACAGTTCCAGTTACCAGCTGCTCTTGACGGATTCTCTTTAAAGCCATTGCGAAATGGAGAAGCAGTATGGTTGGTCACCTGCTAGATCATTAAAACTGGTTCATCATCCTGATAGATGGGGGTTGTAGGAGGGGAAGACCCAGTCACGAGTATGAGGATGATATAAAAGGAGGAAGAAAGTATGCAGTGATTAAGGGATTGTTATGTGATTAAGTATGTATACTGTTTACGTTCTTAGCTTAATCCTGATGTAAACAAACAGGCGTGGCACATCTGAAACTCTATTTGCTACTTGAATTACAGGCGTGTCACTCTGACAGAAGGCGTACAGGCAGGGTACATATAATATTGACACTGTGTAAACACACGTAAATTGTACTAATTTATCCTGACCAAAGTAAAATTTGTGTGACAGTGTCAGACCGACAGTGAAGCATTTTATAACACCAGTTAATGGCTTTTTTTATTAACCGTTTAAATATCGTAACAAACAAAAAAGCAAAGTTTATTTAAAATGAAAAAAGGAACTGTGATAATTACCAGTGTACTGAGTACTATCAGTTGCTGTCAGAGAGTAATTAAATGGTTTTCCATATCTGTGTCTGAACTTGTATCATCACTTGAGTCAGCGTTATTATTGATACGATTGTTCATCGTCCACAATGACGTCGGTAATGTGGGCCAGTTACCATAGCTTATCATCTTCCTTGATTATATGCTGCATACAATGACTCCACTTGTCCGCCGTTGTTTCATTTACCGCCTTCACAATAAATTGTTTTATATCAAGCAGCTAATGTTGGATGTTGTGACAGGCAACATATCCTTTCAACTGGCTCTATATTAATTCAACAGGATTCAGAATACAGTGATAAGGGGGAAGTCTTAAAACGACGTGCCTCGATTTAAGTGGAAAGATAACTCTCACATGACTATACAGACATTCTGCACGTGCGCGTAATACATTACTGTGTGAACAGTGTCAACGCCACTGACTAATAGCGTTTCAGATCTGCCACGTGGGTTTGTTTACATCAGGATTGAACTAAGAACGGAAAAGTATAGGTATGTATTGACTGTCTTCGGAAGGGAAGATATCTGTATTGAAGAGAAAAAGAAGATAATGATTAATAACAGTCAATTGAATTACAGTCAGCTGGTTTTTGCACGACAGTATAACTGACAGTTACAAATCACTACCGTTTACACACGTGTAACAACAAACTCGTGCACACGAGTTTTCCGGTTTAACAGATGTAGTTTTGTTTCTCCTGAGACCAAACCTTTCGCTCATACGACGATGAAGCGTCTACAGTGTCTCACTGGCTCAGCCAGCCACAGTCTCGCGTGTTAAAGCGAAAATAGTATTTTTAATAACGAAAACCACGAAAGTTTACGAGCGAGATTACAACAGATGCCGTCTATGTTACTAGAAACTGTATACAGCAGTAATTCTCATGTGTGTGTGTGTGTGAGTGCGTGCAAATGCGCACGCTAAAATAATAATTAAAGTTTTAAAAGATACTGGGTGATCCTGTCGAGTATAGTCAGAATATTCAGTACCTGCCGTTTATCTGCGTTCCTTCTATGATCATGGAGACTATACCCTGCCATGTGCCTGAGAAATCGCATTTCAGCCGCTTAGATGCTACTGACCTGGCCTGTAGATAAAGCCCAATTGTCAGAACCATAAAGAAGTGTGAGAAGGACGATCACCTTTTAGAATTTTAGGCGTGTCCCTTTTATTTGCTGACTTAAGAGTTCGCCTAATGGTACCACACATGAGTTTGGACTTATGCAACTTATTCAAAACGTCGTCGCTTGCATTATAAGACACACTGTGGCCCACTATGTCTACTGTAGGCACACTGTAGTTTACTTAATGACGAAATTGTGCGATAATGGACGAACGTCTGTCCTGCAGGTATACGGATCTCGGAAAGGGAACACTCAGCACATTATATGGGATATGAGATCCCATAATATCGGATATGGGATGACCAGATAATTATAGGGAAGAATAAAAATTAGTTACAAAAGTCTATTTATAGCTTGCGTACAATCTGCCAGAAATACAACTTTAAGGCCTCAACCTCAAATACTAAAACAAAAACAATGGCCTTCCTAGGGAAGGACTTTGTATGAGCAAAAATTGTAATTGACAATAATGTTTTAGAGCAGGTATCAGATTTTAATTATTTGGGATGTGATATCTCATATAGGGAGGACAACGATATCGACAGAAAGTTAAATAAAATTAGTTATAAATGTGGAACAATAAGATGACTAAGAATAAAACACAGAGGGAGACACAGCTAAAGTTCTATAAGATCGTGGCTGTGCCAACTTTAATGTATGGATGTGAAACATGGACTCTCCTGCAAAAAGATATTTCAAACATATAGGTTTTGGAAAGAAATTTTGAAGAGCAGTAAAGAGAAACAGTTTGAGAGATCATCTACGAAACGACGACATAAGGAAAGACCTGAAGTTACAGTCGGTTCTGGAGAGAATAAAGGAATACAGGCAGAATTGGAAGTCCCATATGGAACGCATGGTAGACACGAGTGTTTCTAAACAAGAGTTTGAATATAGGCCGCTGGGAACAAGACATCGTGGAAGACACAGGAAAAATCGGTATTGAGAATCATACATGTCTTCCATGTTCTACGATTTATATTTAAAATCTTTTAAATATAAATTGAAAAATTTGACAAGTTTGACAAATTGAAATAAAAAATTTCCATAGAACAAACTTCTTTGTTGCCGATAACGTAATACACATATAAAAAAATTCACCCTCCCCCTTTAACTATCATTTTCATTTATATAAAATTACTCCCTCCATCTTCAACTACACTTTTTCATTTATAGATATTTCATCTACCTTTCTTCAGTGGATTATTATAACATTCCTTTCCGGGTACTTTATTTATCAAAATTAAGTACTTTACTCTTGTTAAAACGTAAAACGTTGCAGGTAAACTACCCCTCCTCCTTAAGCGATCTTCACCAAAATCAATAAGCCTTAAGTCCTCTACAACTCGGGCACATATGCAAAAATTATTTGATTCTGTTTGAATTTACGGTAGTTATCGTCCGTCATAGAAACAATTCTACACGTAGACACATAGATAGACACACAGAACATGAAGAATGACTTTTCTTCATGTTTTGAGGGTAGTACAATCAGAATCCGCCATTATCTCGAACACGGATTTTAGCTATCACCATACTTCCATTTCCTTACGGAACTTAGAAGTAAAAATGGTCAGAGACTCTGTAAAGTCGGAACGGGCTATAGCCTAAGCCATGCAGTGAAGAAGAATTTTAATAACGTTCAAAAGTAGTTTCAGAAAAACGTAATCAATCTTCTAGCGAATAGTAGTCGTAAAAGTGTCTGCATCTGCAGTCTGCAGTAGAGGCGAACAGCAGACGCTACAAACCTGGCAGCGTAAGGCTATTTATACAGGAGAGCAGACGTACCTGCGATAGGTATAATCGAGTTGAGGCCAGTGATTCAAAGTTGCCCCTGGACACAAGTGTCGCGGATCGGTTTGTTCACTGCTTCTCGTGTCAACATGTCCCTTGATCTTGTACAAATTGTGCTGCTATCAGCCAGACAACTCGTATCTCTGCTTTGTCATTAGCGAAAACAAGTGAAATGGTTTGTAGCTGTTTTACTACAAGAAATCAATATTAAATTAACATTAGTTGGTAACCTGACAGAAGGCTTGTAGCAATGAAAGCAATGCTTTGTTAACATTGGAAAGTATTCATTGCCTTTGTAATTAATATTTAGTTATTTAGAAATAATCCATAATATTTTTATAATTCATCTTTATTGTGTAAGTAACTCTTAAATATTTCTTGCAGTTTTTATAGTACGAAATGCTTTTCAAATGTTAACTACTTCTGAAAGTAAAATTAATTGTTATTGTATTTTATCTCCTGATGCACGTTTTTCTGATCACATCAGTACCATCAGAGGATTATAAACACATTAATATAATTATGGTTTTTACCGATGAAGGGTTTCGAAGGATTGGTCATAGGGTTAATAATATATAATCATTTAAATATCTGATGATGATAGCTATTATTTACAAAATAATAACAGTTTATTCTTGTAAAACGTTTTATTATTAATAATAATATAAAATTATTTAAAACTAATTTTATATTATGTTATATGTTATACAAATATATACGATACTATATAACTATAATATCATAAATAATATAATTATGATAGCATAATACAATTATAATGTATTAATACAATTATGATTAATATTTTAGTGCATTTATAATCCTCTGATGATAGTGATGTGATCAGTAAAAGGAGCGTCAGGAAATAAAATACAGTAACAATTTTACTTGCAAAAGTAGTTAACATTTGAAGAACATTTCATACTATTTTTTAGAAATAACATGTCAATATTTCAGTTTGTAATACCGTGTATATTTAATTAAACGGAATTACCGCGAATTTATTAGACTGGCGCCCAACATTTAGCCTAGTCTATAACGTGGCTAGCAAACGTGTAGCGAAATCTTGTACTTTATAATAAATATTTTCACTAACAAAAACAATTATACCCAATGATGAAAAATCAAGCAAATAGAATAAAGGTAATAACACAACTGATACAAAGAATGAAAATTATAGAGCTGATGGAAAATATAGTACATGTACTATTGATAAATATAGTATTGTCTTAATCTATTGCGAGAGCTGTCACGGCCGGAATCAACATTATTCATAATCATATCACCACCACCACCACCACCACCACCACCACCACCACCGTGATGAACTAGGAGTGTTGCAAATTGTCCCTGGACTGCGATGATTGTCCACTGGCTCTCGTTCCGGGCATATTTGGGTCCTTCGGTGTGTTCGGTTGGCTCAGCATTCCTGAGTCTGACGGCTTCGGGGAGCATTCTGGTGCGCTGCTCTACGGGTAGTCACCCGTGTTAATGTGACTACCGCTCTTTCCCCTTTTTCCTGGCTGGTGCAGGGTCCCTGAACATCTCAACAAGACTACAGACGCATGTTAAAAAGATCTACACACAATTCTGGGCCGTCAGACCAGTGGAACTTTCAGATCGAAGGCTGGCAGAGAAATGAGGACGAGGCATGAATTAGTTGGTTCCACATCCTGCATAAATCAACCTGTTCCAATTTGCAAAAAATAAGCCTTTGGTTAACGTGATTGTGAACAACGCACAGCGATCAGCTGAGATAGCGGCAGCTCACTCGATCGCGTCGCCGGAGCGTTGACAAAAAGGCATTGGCGGCACTGCTGCCAACTGCGCTGGCCGCACTGAACAAATATAACCGCGCCGGGAAATACAAACCCCGGCACAGTTTATAAAATATGAGTCACGTTGTAAGCAATCGACTCCGGTAGTTTTCAATTTTAATAATGTTGACTTCCGCTGTGTCAGCCTTTGCAGTAGATTAAGACTATGATTACACTTTTACTATACTTTCCATTAGATCTATGATTTTAATTGTCTGTATCAGGTGTATTATTATCTTTTATTCTGTTTGTCGGATTTAAAATCAGTGTGTATGATTGTTTGTTTTTAAAAGATAAACACAATTTAGTGGTTAAATCTAATTTTTACGAAACTTGTATTGCAACCACTAACACGCAAATATATTTTCCATAAGCGCTTTCAAGCATCTCGGCCCATCTTCAGATGGAACACAACAACCTAGAAACCCTGACATGATTTTTTGTAACCTACTATGTTTGTTTATGTCAAGTTGACACTTCCGGGTTGTAGATAAAATATATAAAGGTGTGAAGGTTTCTAGGTTCCATCTGAAGATGAGCCGAGAGCCTAGAAAGCGCTTATGGAAAATATAATTGCGTGTTAGTGCTTGCAATACAAGTTTAATAAAAACAAACAGTTTTTATTAGTGAGACTATCGCAAGGTAGTTATTATAAAGTACAAATAATTCGCCACATTTTGCTAGCCACGTTATAAAGGCATCGCGTAGGCAAATGTTGGGCGCCAGTCTAATGAATAGCGGCAATTGTTGTTAACTGAAATTTTGTAATAAAATTATAAAATTATTATGAATTATTTGTATGTGACTTCATATGAAATACAAGTGCAATGAATTGTATCTATTAATCTTCTTCTTCTTCTTCTTCTTCTTCTTCTTCTTCTTCTTCTTCTTCTTCTTCTTCTTCTTCTTCTTCTTCTTCTTCTTCTTCTTCTTCTTCTTCTTCTTCTTCTTCTTCTTCTTCTTCTTCTTCTTCTTCTTCTTCTTCCTTGTCATTACAACCCAGTGTAGGTCTTAACCAGTTCAGTGATTTTCTTCCATTCCGTCCTCTCACCACACAACTTTCTCCAACTTCTCACATTCGTATTTCTCGAATTATCCACTACATCATCTACCCATCTTTTCCTAGGGTTTTCTCTAATTCTTCTGTCCATTGTTTTCCAGTCTTTTAGTTGCTGTGCTGTCATACGTGACAGCCATACTAAACCTTGATTAACCGGACTATGTCAGCACCGTGTGTTAATCGGTTTAGTTCACAACTTGTTCGTATTCTCCAGGACCCCATCTTTGTAAACAATTTAGAACATAAGGGCCCAAAAATGGAACAAACATAGTTAAAAATGCAAAATTCTGACTAAAGGGAATTTTAAACCACATTTAAATATGAAGTATGCTTTTTTTATTTTTAGGGCCATTACGCGCCAAAAATTGAATTAAAAATTTTAATTAAATTGTAAAAGTTGTTTTGTGGGGTATCAAATAATGTGGAATTTCATTAAAATACAATACTTTGACAGAATTAATGTACCTTAACAATCCTCGCAAATTTTTAACTCACCTTCAAAAAGTTTTTAATCTATGTTTACACAAATCTTTATGTGCCTATATTGTTATCAGTTAATACTTATGAAGAATATTAGATATATGCCTATACTATTCTACCTATGGAAACATACATAAACTTAAAACCTGGGACTAAATTATTTATCAATTAGGCGTTACGGATACGAATTTAATTAAAAAACAAATGATCACGTTTGCTTGCAACATTTTGCGTTTATTGTGTGTTAAATTCAGAATTGTTATTTTAATAAAAATATAGTAGAGTAATTGCTGTTCTCGTAAGTTGGTGATAAGCAAAAAATTATCTAATTTAAAATTTGCCTAATAACAAAAATATTCCTTTCAAAATAGTGAGGGAAGTATGCAGCTTACTAGTTAGCCAAAGTAGGTGCGAGGAATTGCAAGAGGTCAACGTAGGAATGAGCAAACCGCAAGAAAATTATAATAATATTCAAAACCCATACAAGGATTTGGTACTACGAAATAGAGTTACAAGACGCACTGTTTATAATAAATAATACGTATTTTATAATAGTAGAGGTGCAGTTGGCAGTTTTAGTGGGCGTTTTAATCTCGACTCGTTGCATACGGAACAATTGGCGCTGTCTTATAAATTTCGGTCTGCACTAAGGGCAAAACCCATTGTGTTGTTGTCCACGAGAACTCTCGCTCGGAACAAAGAATAAAATCTAAAAAGAGGGTTTTATCAGTATACAGCTTGCAAGCAGCGGTCGTGAATTGTAACAATGAGAGGCGCCTCGCCAATAATCCAGTGAGAGAGTTCGCGCGCGCGCGCGCGCGCGCTGGACTGCCGAGATCGTCCTCGCCACTTGACGAAACAGAATTGGGTTGTGCTTTTTATTTTATTGTTTGTGACACACACACACACACACACACACACACACACACACACACACACACACACAAAGCTCAAACAGAGATATGAGAGTTTGTGAATACAATAAATTGTAACACCCAATTTGACTGTGTGTGTTTTCAGTGGTATCCACGTCATGGTTCATCTCTTGTTATTTGAATTAACAGTGTCTGTAATTCCAATTTTGTAGTGTTTACTTGCTGAACTGCTACTTGTCATGTTCCGGACGAGGCCTTTCAGTGTTTCCACCATGAAAGTTGTCATGGACACTGAAAGGTCTCGTCCGCAACATGACAAGTAGCAGTTCAACAAGTAAACACTACAAAATTGGAGTATCCAAGTCACTCTTGTAAATGGTTAACCCTTTCCAATGCGCCGTGTTTTCTTAATTTGAAGTTATTTGGCGGTTTTTGTACGGATCTGCTGCCGAGGAAACATAAAACAAGAAACCTAACACTAAAGTAAAAAAAAAATGTGAACGTACAAAAAACTTTACATCAGCAACCTACACAAATTTCATACCAAAGATTTTGTCTTCCGTAGTGAATAATAATGAATATAAAGTAGAATTTAAAACAAATGATAGTGTACTGAAAATACTTAGGCGGAAATAAACACATGCATTTAGAAAAGAAAACAGGTGTCTACAAACTGTCATGTAACGGAGTCTAACTATGGTCGCCACTTGGTCTGACACGACCACAATTACACTGACTTCAAGACTAACTTGGAACCACTACACATTTGTGAAAAGCGCCAATGTATGAGGGATTTTTTTTAAATATCTGATTAAGCATATGGTTTGAAACGCGTTGTAATTAACTGTACATCTAGTACAGTCACTGAAGGAAAAATTTCAAATCAAGTGGCTTCTAAGAGATTTTTTTGCATAAGGCTAGATAAAAGGGTGAGAAACAATTTAAAAAAAGTTTACAAATATTCGGTCGCGGGTTTTCGAAAAAAGGGAGGGGGAAGGTACAGAAAATTAATTTTTCGTGATTATCTTAAAAAATAACAAATTTACGAAAACAAGACAAATTACAAAAATTAAAGAGCATTAAATTCTCTACAAAAAAGCTATTTATTATGTTTTTTGTGAGGCCAATAGTTTGTGAGAAAAATGGAATTGAAATATTAGAAAAAAATTGATTGTCGGAGTCCGCCCCGATGAGTAGGAAGGCTAATTTTTTCTGACATTGCAACATACAAATTTTAATAAAATCCGTTATAATAGTCGTAGGGACAAACATCAAAAAGCATTTTAAAGCTAAATATTTGTACTTTTATATAAAATGAAAATAAAATAATTAAAGTATTAATAAATACTTAAAATAAAGTAATAACTTTTTGTTTTTTATTTTGTTTTAACTAATGCATAAACATATTAACAATTTATTACAAATGTACTTACATTAAAAAAAAACTTCACAATATAAACTTTACATATATAGGTCTTTGAAAAAAATAATAAAAATTAGTATTGATTTATTGGCATAAAATAAGAGAGTTTTAAAATTTATAATTTTTTTGAGTTCGCAAGTATACATAATTTTCTTAACTTAAAATTTCAACAGAAATTTTCAAAATAAATATTTTTTAACCAAATTATGAACACGTATTGGTCAAGGTGTCTTCTATAAGACTGGGGTGTAAAGAATTGTTAAAATTTAGTTAAATTTAAATAAATGTAACTTTAATTAATAAATGTAAAAATATGTCCATTGCGCGTATTAATATTAATAGTTAAAAACTAAAAAAAAATATTAATATGTAACTATTGTACGTAAAACTACAATATTTGAGGTTTCCCTTCTACATAGTGAGAATTTATAACCGTGCATGGGCGTAAAAAGAACAGACCCTGAAAGTTGAAGAATTTTAGGGAGAGCGAGGACAGCTGTTACATGCGCCATACAGATATTGAATTAACGCAGTTCGATATTGAATGTTCCGTGAGTTCGATACTATTTTTTATATCGTACTTTGCTGGAAGTTCAATTTTATGTTTTAAGATTTGTGTTAGTAATTTTGATATTTTATAATTTGGTGCGGTTCTAGCGCAGATGATCTTCTGTAATTACAAAAAAGATTGTGGAAAATTATGCAGTTGCAGAAAAAGTGGATTGTACTGTTCATCAGCTTGTGGAAACTGTGAATTTAATTTGTGCAAAAATTTTTCAAATATTGTGTATGATGAGGGAGAAATAGAAATAGAAGACTTGACTTCTGAATCTTTTCAAGAAATTGGAGAAGAAATCGATTTTTAAATATATTTATCATTATAAAAATAATTGTTATAATTAAATTTTATAAATAAGTAATAAATGTACTATAAAGTTATTTTCCACCTTGACAATTGTGAAAAATTCCGAAAACTTGAAGAAAAAAACGATATTTAATAATTTTGTAATTCATAATAAGTTATAAGTAAACAATTTATAATTTTTATAAATAAGAAATGTGTTTTAAAAATTATTTTATTGTCAAAATCTTCAATGATTTGAAGAAAAATTATTTTTGAATATATTTATAAAGGGCATTTTTTAATAACATTTTTATTATAATGCGTAATAAATAAGTAAAAAATTGTACATAATAATATATACATAAATGAATAATAATGAGTTTTTAAACTTATATTCCTGAAAAAATTGCATGTCTATTAAATAAACATGTATTTTATGTGAAAATCCACCTTGTAAAAAATTTGGCCAAATTTGAATTAATTTTTCAACTAAAATTATCGCCCTGACATAAAAAATGTTAATAACCCTTTTTATGCAGACTGTTATGCTCTTTATTTTTGGTATTTTGTATTTTCTCATAAATTTAATATTTTTTAATATAATCACGAAAAATGAATTTTTTGTACCTCCCCCTCCCTTTTTTCGAAAACTCGCGACTGAATGTTTGTAAACTGTTTTTTTCTTACCTTTTTATCTAGCCCTATGCAAGAAATCTCGTAGAAGCCACTTAATTTGAAATTTCTAATTTTTCGGCTTCAGTGACTGTACTAATCAGGCAGCCACAAGGCGGATTGGCTTTATCTACCCAATTAGAATATTGTGATTGGTGAACTTTTATTGATTTTACAGGTTTTCACATACAAAAAGTATGTGTGTCTATGTACAAATACAATTAAAAATAAATTATATTTTAACATGATAATGTTTTTAGGCTGGGGATCATTCCACAAAAATGTAACGTTATGGAAAAATGTAACGCTTCCACACTTTCGATTCCCCACAGTCTAGAAATCTTTGGTCTCTGTCGTTTTAACATGATAATGTTTGTTATATAGTAAATATATTTGTTGTATAGTAAATATTTGTTATATGCACATTATAAGTTTCAAAAGCCTAAAAACATTATCATGCTTCGATGTTTCGGTTTCGTCGAAATTTTTAAACAAGTTTGTAATTTAACAAACGTGTACTGGTCTTTCAGTAAAATTATGTAAACAAAGTTCCTTTTAATTTAATGCGACGCATACAAGTGATTTCTCGCTTCACAGTTATGAGAATTGGTTGTTCTATAACTGATATTATTGTCTTCACATTATTTTTTTAAATGTACCGTTCTGATTCAAGCTCAAATACGTTTTTTTTATGCTTTACTGAACGATGTGGCTTGGCTTAGCGTCGTGATTCCGTGTCGCGTGTTTGTTTCTCTATCGATCAAGTCCCATTGTTCGAACAATCTCCAGGATCTACATTTCCAGGAACATGTGTGGGTTCCTACGTTCTTAAAGTGGTTACAGGAGCCCAACTGCTTACTGTGTAACTGGAAGATATGTGCTGCTTCACACGAGACTGTCATGGTAACGCGTCTCTAGCAACGCGTCCACACGCTTCTGTTACCCGTAACGTACGAAAATACTATCATCCATCTTCTGGAAAGGCCTCAAAAAAAAAAAAAAAACTAGTGTTTGCTAAATCGTATTTCCGATTCTAGCAAATCCTGTTCGCCAGGTTTGTTCGTTAAGTAACTGATATTTATAGCAAATGAAATAGTCTTTTAGAGTGATATTTTAAATAATGTATTGAATTAATCTGGGTAGTGTATCTGGAAAGTGCTTCCATCACACATAGGCGAAACCACAACGAAAATGTTTGTGAAACAGTACCAGTGTTGCCAGGTTGATCAACCCTCTTTTTCCCATATAGCCACTGAAATTTGCCCATAGACATACGTGGTTTATGTAAAGCGTAATATTTTAAAGAGTCAGAGCTTTAATAATATCAGAAAAAAGGAATGTAAATATGAAAAAACTGTTCTAAATGTGATAAAAGAAAAAGCACTCACTTGGTGAGATTGACCTAATTACTTTTTGAACACATTTCTTTTCAATTAGTTCACTGTAGCCTACTGTAGTTACAGATATTTACAATTGTTTAATAGCTGTCTTGAAGAGCATGTATATATTATACCGCAGTGGCGAAGTTACATGGAGGCAATTGAGGCAATGCCTACCCTAAAAATTCTGTAGAATAAAAATTATAAATACGTATGAACTACGTAACGTAAAGATTATATACTGTGACTGTCGAATTTATTAAGCCGAAATGTGCTTTACTGAGCGACCGCTAGATGGTGACAGGTGAGATTCGGCATAAAGCGAATGAGGCAACGTGAACTTGCCTCAGAGTTTTTTGTATACATCGTATGTAAGCAATGTGCTGCCGCAAAGGGAAGTGCGGGGGAGGGGGATTGTCCCGTGCTGTACACATAGAGCGTTGAGGCATGTCTCACTTCTATGGTGCAAACAGTTAAGTTAAAGCGCGCTGTGTTGTTTACAAGTGTGCTTATTTTATGCGGTTATTAAAAGTGTGCCTGTTATTCCGCTGAACTAACAGATGATCAAGATTGTTTTTTGAATTGTTTGTAACATTAAACATATAATATAGAAACTAATCAAGTTTAAAAATTTGAAGTCGAATCAGATATATTATTGTGTATGACTTATACAAGGATTGTTCAATAGAAACACGTTTAGAGCTGTAAAGCATTTTTTATTCAACGATTTTAAAAGAAGTCTCCATTAACATTAAGACATGAGTCCCATTCTTGCACTAATCTGTAGATTCCCTGCTCGTAACATTCTTACGGCTGTTTCCGGAACCATTCGTTAACAGCAAACTCTACTTCAGCGTCCGATTTTAACCACCGTCCTTTTAGTGATTCCTTAAAAAAAATTTTAGGTTAGATTTTTGCCTACCCATTCATTAACTAATTGTACGTCATAATTATACGTCATATATACGTCATATATACTGCCACGTGCCTGTGAAATCTCATTTTGGCAGGTTGAATAGGACTGGCCTGGTACTTCGTTTGAGAGAAGTGTGGAGAGAACCATCACATTTTAGAACTTCAGACGTGTTTCTTTACTCTTTAATTTTAGAGTTCTCCTCACGGTTGCGCACATATGATTGGACTTATGCACGCTCTTCACACCATCATTATTTCTAATATAGGACACATTATAGCCCAGATATTCAACATTACTGATACCTGCTCCAGAACAGTATTCTCTTCAATAATTTATGTTTCTGTGAGACCAGCTCCAGGAGAAGCCATCATCTTACTTTTCGGTGCAGAGATCTATAATCTGAAATCCTTGGCGGTTTGCGCAGCGATCTGTAAACAGCTTCCCAAGTTCGACAGGATAGCAACGTGTCAAGTGCAGAGTTACCATTCAGAAAATGCTGTGGAAGATTTATTTGCTAATTGTGTATAATAACAAGGTCTTCATATGAATAAAAACAGAAGGTGACAATTAGCACCCTTGTCATACTCCACAAACGATTAGGCCTACACTAGGAGTTGTGCCCGTCTTCCTGTCTCTTTTAAGTTTTGTTTTCCACATAAAGACTGTCTGTAGTTCTAATGAGGGGCTGCGGAATCTTCTTTTTTATTCGTGTGTTATCTCTGAAATTTTCTTAAATCTAATAAAAGGAGTGTGTATTTGCACACTTAAAGTATTTGGACATTTTAAATTGGTCAATTAAAAGTAAATAATCGTCAAATAAAATGGAAGAAATAAATAAACTGAAAATGAGAAAAGTATTAGAGGTGGTGATCAAGAGGCGTGTGACAGCGTACGCCCGACTGATTTCATATTGCACCAAGTAAAAGCTCTCTCTTTCTCTGACCCAGAAACTGCTTTAGGATTTACTTTCCGTTTGAAAAATAACGCGTTTGACACTATCTACATCGAAAACCGGAAAATTTAATTCACTGTCTTTCCTTAACCACCTTAATACCTTAGAGCGAAATAATGTCTTTCTGGAGTTACACAAAACGTTTTTGAAAAAGTAAAGATACTAAAGTAAATTTACGACCATGTATTTTATCATGTTTCCACTGACTGTTGTATCTCCCATATGTGCGTTGTCGAGATTTAACTGTTGTGTTGTTTCTTATTTGTCCGTTTCCACTTCTCTGTCACCGTTTCACTTCAATTACGTGAAATATTACGTTAAATATCGTTACGTAACACGGAAAGTTCTACAACTATCTCGTCTATGCCAGTAGAGACCAGCTATAATGTGTGTGTGCGTACATATTACTGCTACTTTAAGATGAAAGACGATTACGTGACACTTATCATGCATCAACAATCGAGGCTATTCCAGACCGTACCGGTCGGCGCAGTGTGTTCAAGGCCAGACAGTTTGCACGGTTTCTGGTGGATTCTAGATCGCCCGTAACACTCAGTTTGCTCGACACGTCATTCAGAAAGTGACCGATTATTCTGGCATCTCAGCGAGGTATAAATATAGCATCAGTTCAGGGGTATGAACGCTCAGTTCAGTTTACTTCGGGCGATTACTCAGTGCTTTTAAGTGGCGATTTATTCAAGTAAGGTTCGAAGTGTTGTGGCGAAGTGTTATTGTGTTATAACTGTGCGTGACTCTATTAGTTGACATTATTATTGCGTGTGGACAAGTTTAATTCGAATTATTATCATCATCATCATCATATATATTATTTCTGTTGTCAACATCCCTTTTTCTCAACTAATACAAAGCCTACAGCGATGAATAAGGTATCAGTGGATAGGATTTTTTACCGACTTCTGACATCGCATACTCAGTTTACGTTAAAACACATTGTTTGTTTAAAATTTAAGTTAAAAGAATGGTCGTCACGCACCTCCATGAATACACTGTCACTGCTCGGTTAATTGACTCTGGAAAAACTGTTGTCATACCACGAATTAACCTCACCCCATCCGACCCAACCATGCCTTTCCAAATGACCGGAAGACAGTTCCCACTGAAAGTTGCCTTTGCAATGACTATCAATAAGTCTCAGGGACAAACGCTTCAAAGAGCTGGATTGTACTTGTCAAATGCTGTATTTACTCATGGACAACTCTATGTAGCCTTTTCAAGAGTCACTAAATCTAACAATATTTTTGTATCAATTACCGAAACGACAAACAAAAAATTCAAGATGATTGCATTCTGCCCTCAAATATTGTATACAAAGAGGTATTGTAAATTGTAAATACGTTCACATTACAAAAAATTCAAGACGATTGCATTCTGACATCAAATATTGTATACAAAGAGGTATTGTAAATTGTAAATACGTTCACATTACAAAAAATTCAAGACGATTGCATTTTCCGTAATAGAGATTTTGAATTCTATCAAAGGATTTTTCATAATCTATAAAAGCTATGCGTATTTCTAAATTAAATTTATGACATTTTCAAAAGAATAATAATAGTCTAATACTAATAATAGTAATAATAATAATAATTATTATTATTTTTATTATTATTATGTTTTCCTCTGGTAAAAAACATGAACAACTGAGACCTTGTGAAACGCTAAACCATAAAAACCCTAACAACCCGGAAAATTGTGATAATTTACAAAAATGATTTAACTGTTATAAGCCAATAAACTGTAATTGTCTTTCAATGATAATTGATATATTTCAAGCGTTACCGCTTCCACGGCGATAAAATACTTCTTCTTCTTCTTCTTCTTCTTTTTCTTCTTCTTCTTCTTCTTCTTCTTCTTCTTCTTCTTCTTCTTCTTCTTCTTCTTCTTCTTCTTCTTCTTCTTCTTCTTCTTCTTCCTTATCTTTTCTGTTATGGTCTTTCAGTCTCTTACTAAACTCCTTTCTATCATGAGCGCGACGTTTCACTTCCCCTTCTATAGTAACCATCCTCTTAATACCGTATGTTGTACTAGTTTAGTCTTGGCCTCCCTCTTCCCATTGTTGCATTTAATTGCGTTTTCTTGATGAGCTTCGTTTCCTTTCCCCCGTCTTCATTACACGACCAAACCGTTTCTCTGGTTCTGCTAAAACAGATTTCTAATGGCAAGATTCCTAATTCGCTCTCACCCAATTCTTCCAGATGCCCCCTTAAAAATTTCATTTCACCTGCTTATAATATGTTTTTATTTTTCTGAAGCAGGGCAATGTTATATTGACGCGGGTAAAAAGTCAGACCTATGACTTGTAACGAAACAGAAAACAGTATGACTAATTATAAATCATAAACTGTGAAAACTCATTCAGGAATAGAACCAAGCATTATGATCACCAGCTAATAAACCGAAAACACCAAAATCAAAGATAATGAATGGACAAAATTAACTCAACAACACCAAACATTGACATGACTATGACTAACCAATAATAACCAGACATTACCCAGTTAGATATGGCAGTAAATCAGTAAAAAAAAAGTAAAGCTGTAAACGAGCATCAAGTAAAGAAACAATAACCAAATAATAAAGAGTACAGCCACTTCATAACATAAAATGTGTATTACCTATAGAACTAAATAGGCCAATAGAAATCTTTCTTTTAGTAAAATAAGGTGACAAAAGGGCACAAAACCCTATAATGATAAAAGTGAGAACAAATATATAAAAGGTGGCATAATAATAATCACACAGACTATAGTTAAAAAGTGGGGTGTTATTTAGTATTAAGAAGTTATGTTCAATCAAACAGAATTTGATACTAGTGATTTAGAAAATAACACACAGACAATTGTGTAGCAGTGTGTAACCAGTTAAATGTAGGAAATTATAATTATTAAGATAAGGAGTATAGTTAAGAATTTTGTGTTATATTAAAAAAAGTTCTTGTTACTAGCAGATCAAGTTAAATTAATATTGTATCAAAGGGTCATAGTCAACTGTCATCCATCTTTCTAAATTGTTTAGTAAGATAAATGTAAAATCCACAAGATACTAGTTTTTACATGACCAAACCAAGCCATGTTTGGTATCAAATGGTTTATAATTTTAATTGGAATAACCACATATAAATTGTATTAAATATTATTGTGTTATGATAAAAAGGTAATTTGAAGGCAAAATATAAAATGTAATGTATTTTAATGATCATGGTAATGTAACACTTGAACTTTGCATAATGGGCCAATAAGAATCCAAGAAATTTTGGTCAGCTTCTGTGAAAAAAAGAAGAAATTGGGACACTTGATTGTTAACCACGATAGAATACGGTTGAGGAGTGCTGTTAAAAAAAAAAAAAATAGTGAACACGAAGTGACAATATTTTATTAATATACATTGGGAACTAATTTACTCAAACTACAACTGGTCACTCATCGGCCATGATCATGACGTCACTAAACAACCAGGATGCCTTGCGCACATAACGAAATGAAATATTACCGGCCATACTGTTCAAACATTAATAGCTATTTATAATATTATGTCAGATAATAAGTATTAATCTATTTCCACTGTAATGTACTCTTTATTTGTTTTTTATTAATTAATTGAACCTTGCGTAGCAGTCAAAAGAACTTCACTTTTATATACTTAATTCATTTGACAAATGACCCTGAGATAAGAATCGATCATTGCCAACGATAATATCGAAATAACAAATTTTTACTAAAACTGAATAAAAATCTTAAAGATTAAACATTATTATTGCCAATATCATTTCCATGTGTTTTATTTCTCGAAGGTAAAGTATAAATAGGATTCGCTCTATACGCACGAAGATCAAGAAGACGTCTGCGAGTTGTAAAAATAACAAAAATTACGAAACCGAAATTAACCTCAACGAATACGTTTGAGATGGAAGTCGGACGTATTCATTAAGAAATTGTTTTGGGGCGATGCAACCGCTATATTCAAACATTTGAACCAGACGAACTGAAGAATTGTCTTCAGTTAATTCTAAAATTAACCGATAAAGAAGATTCATCCATAAAATAAAATTATAATTAAATAGAATTAACATAAATACGAGGAATAAACACGCAACCATTAGTGTCAACTGACAAAAACAAATACACATAGAGCAAAAGTATTTTTTATTAAACAACCCAGTTTTTATTACATATTAACACTCTTAATATGAAGGTACACGTTACGTAATACATTGGCAAACAAAGTGAGGCAATTCACACTCCGAGAATTAATGGTAACGTAATAAATTGGCACCGCAACTTGGGGCTTTCACGGGAGATACTCGTTATGTAACAGACTGTTTCCGTGATTTTCTTGTTGCTCGAAATGTCATTCATCAATATTATCATCATCTAAAGTCCAAGCCTTGTCGAGTTAGCCACGTCTCTCTCTCCATCATTGTTCTCTTTAAATCGCTGTACGATAGGAAGTTCATCTCCTTTCCCATGTCTTTGAAGAACGCTGCTCTTGGTCGTCTTCTTGGCCCCCCCCCAATACCTTTCTGTCTGAAATGCTATTTAAGAATTGATTATGTCGTAACACGTGACCGATCAATTTTCCGCTCCTTCATCCAATCATTCCATAAGGAAATGGAAGTATGATCATGGCGAAAATAATCGTGTTCAAGATAACGGCAGATTCTGATTGTACTACCATCAAAACATGAAGAAAAGTAATTTTTCGAAAAGTGTCTGTGTGTCTGTGTGTAGACTTGTTTCTATGGCAAACGATAACAGCCGCAAATTCAAACACAATCAAATAAGGTTTTGCATACAGTCCTGAATTGTAGAGTCCTCAAGGCCTGTTGTTTCTGGTGAAGATCGGTTAAGCGATAGGGGTAGTTTACCTGCAACGTTTTATGTTTTAACAAGGGTAATTTTTTCTATACCTTGAGTCCTTTACAATTCAGGAATGTATGCAATAATTATTTGATTCTATTTGAATGTGCGGCAGTTTTACATTCGTCACAAAAAAAATTACCCTAGATAAAACATAAAACGTTGCAGGTAAACTACCCCATTCTCTTAACCGATCTTCACCAAAATCAAAAAAACCTTGAGTTCTCTACAATTTAGGGATGTATGCAAAAATTGTTTGATTATGTTTGACTTTATGGCAGTTATCTTTCGTCATAGAAAAAATTACCCTTGTTAAAACATAAAACTTAATAAGAGTAAAGCACTTAATTTTGGTAAATAAAGTATCCTGATAAGAAGGTCATAATAATCCACTGTAGAAACGTAGACGAAATATCTATAAATGAAGAGGCTAGTTGAACGGGGAGGGGGTAATTTTCTATAAATGAAAATTATAGTTGAAGGGGGAGGGGATCATTTTTATTTATATGTCATGTGTACTACATTATCGGCAAAAAAGAAGTAGTTTGTTGTTAAAATTCCTTCCTGGGCTGTTTGGGCTTGATCCAATGTTTTCTACAAAACCAGACGTTTCGGCAGTGCTATCGTCTGCCATCATCAGTGAAAATTGAGTGCACTAACGTGAGGTGGTATACGTTAGTGACCACAGTACTGTGGTTAAGGCTGAAGAAAGAAGTAGTTTCTATGGAAATATTTCATTTCCAAAATAATTTTAAATACATATCTTAGAACATGAAAGTCATGTATGGTTCTCCATACCGATATTTTAAAAGTGATCCATCTTCGTTCACTTCTGCCAGGACTTACTCATTACTTTTCTTATCCATCCAACTTGTCCTCGTCGTTCTCCTCCAGACCAAAATTCCATTGCTTCCAGCTCCTCCTTTCTATTTTGCTGAGGGTCTATGCCTCACATCCCGTAAGTTAAGACACTCCACACAAATGTTTTTGCGAAACTTTTTCTTACCTCAATACTTAAGCGATTACTTGTAAGTAAATTCCTTTGCAATGTCATAAGGACTCGATATATTTCGTTTGTCTTCTGCACGCATTAGTTTACCTCACAGGGTGATTACTGTTCTGCATTTGGACTCCTTGGTTTGCTCTAACTCCTTTTCTTCGCAGGTGCTTTACATTAGTTGTCTTGTCACTCTATTCATATCGTTTCATTGTGTCCGTGTCTCAGTTACTAGTTTCGGGTGCTTACACATTTTACGTTGAGCGAACGAACAGATTCTGTGTTTAATTCTGCTGAGCTTAAACTACCATACTGTTATTATGGGTTGAAAGTTAAACACGTACCACAAAGATTATCAGATAAAACACTTTAATAATAATGATAATAATTTTTTTTAAGAGGGGGGAAATGCTTTATGCACCGTCAAAGGAGGCTTGTGTTTCCTCTGGTATGTGGGACTGTCGCCCACTAAAAAACACACCTCTAATTCAGGCATTCATATCCATCCTGGAACCACTTAGCGCATTACTTCAGGATGGAGCCTATTGCGCCCTTATAGGGCTCCTTCTAGATGTTCCTCTCTTCTGCTGCCCGTTGGGTTCAAGTTGGGCCTGTCTTATTTTCTAGTAGGACCCACTGAACAAATGCATTGATGCGGTCACATTTCACCGTACCAAGAAGCATAAGGGCAACTACTCTCTCGGTGGTGAACTCCCCGAGCTCCATTTCCAGTACCGTTCTCTGTCTTTCGAATCTGCAGCACTTAAAAAACGTGTGCGATGCATCTTCATGGGGAGAGTCTCCGTATTGGCATGCTGGAATTTGCACCTTTCCCATTCTGTGGAGGTAGGCATTGAAATTGCCGTGGCCACTGAGCAACTGGGTCAGATGGTAGTTGATCTCACCGTGTTAGAGGTCGATCCATACCTTCAAGTTTGGTATGAGCCTTGAGGTCCATCTTCCTCTCTCCTCTCTATCCCAACGATCTTGCCAGTGCCGGAGAGCGAGTCCCCTGGGTTCATGCTCTGATGCATCTCTTCCAATTTTGTCTTTTCTTTTGAATAAATGGTTCCGCTCTAGAGCCAACAGATCTATGGGAATCACTCCCCCTATCACCAGGACTACTGGCTCTGGCACTGTCCGGCAAGAGGATGCTACTCTGAGGGCTCCTCTTCTCTGGACCGATGTTTTAGACGTTTTCTGTACTTCTCCATCTATAGTGCATCAGCCCAGATTTCGCAACCGTAAAGAACGATGGATTCTCTGACCGTCATCAACAATCGCCTCTTGCTTGCAGTGGGACCATAAGTCTGCTGAGCTTCGTTGTAACGTTAGCCGCCTTATCAGCTGCATACTTTATTTGCTTCCAATAGGAGATCTTTGAGCCTAGTCTGACCCCTAGGTATTTCACAGCCTTCTTTGTAAATACTGTCTCAGCTCCCACTTGCAGCGGTATGACAGTGGGAACCCGTCGCCGGCTGAGCAGTACTATTTCGATCTTATCGGTGGCTAGATCCAGGCCGTGTTCTTCAAGCCAGGAGTCCACTCGCCTCATTACCTGATTCAGGCTTCTTTGTGCATCCTCGGCGTTCCGTGCTACAATCACTACCGCGATATCGTCTGCGTAACCCACCAGGAAAGTGTCTGGCGGTGTCTCCATCCGTAAAATTCCGTCGTAGGATACGTTCCAAAGGTCAGGGCCCAAAATTGAGCCCTGGACAGCCCCGGCGGTGATCTTCTTCGTACGAGGTCCGTCCGTCGTATTATAAATAAGTTTTCTGTCACTCAGATAATACTCTATTATCGGCAGGAGATGCTGTGGGATCCGGAAGAAGTGTTCCAGAGCCCTAATCATATCGTTCCAGCTGGAGAATTGAAAGCATTCTTAATATTCTTATTAACATATACTTAATATTGATAATAATAATAATACGAAAGACGAATTATTATAAAAATATTAGGCCTACAAAAACTTCAGAAGGTTAGAAATTAAGAAGTAATGATGATATAGAAAGTATAGAAAATATAACAGAAAAAGTGAGAAAAAGAAGACTAGTAATTTTTGGACATTTATATAGAATGGACGCCAATAGGTCAACAAAACAGGTTTTCAAATATCTGTGGAGAAAGAAGTTAACATCAAGTTGGATTAAAGAAGTCTAAAAGGATTTAAAAAAAGAAAATAATATAAACGTAGGAGAAGCAATTGAAAGAGAAGTTTTTTTTTCGGGCAAAAGTGTTAACAATATAAGTCCAAGGTAGGAGAGAGAAAAACGCAGGTTCTAAGTGGACTGAAGACAGAAAGAAGAGACACAGTGAAAAGATGAAAGAATATTGAAGGAAAAGAAAAGAACAATAAATAAAGAAATGAAATTGGCATGTGGTCCTCAGATGGGCGATACAAACAGAAAAAAAATAATACTTCGTATTATAGAGCCAAAGTAAGAGCAACATGTGTCCCCAACGAATTTCACAAACAAACGTTACTCAAGAATATGAACAAGAAAGTATGGAAATTACTGGATTGATGAAATAAAATGGTCTTTTCCGCGTTCAGTGCGTCAACAGACGACCGGTCAAGGATAACCTGTCTAGTGGGAATTGTCATTGGACCGGTTAGTGTGTCTCTGTGACTGAGCACCGATGGACCCAGCAGTGCTGTTTGTCTGTCTGACTGGTAAATATCTTGTATTCTGTTAGTAAATAATGCATGCTAATCTAGACAGATGTCAATTTCAAGGTGACAAAAAACTGGCACAGAGTTTATGGATGGTATGTCTGGATAATGTCTTCTGGAGAGCATTGACATACTACTGAATTATACTCTTTATTCATTTAAATAACACATACCCTATACCTGCATTTATTATAGGTGCAATAATGTTGGGTAATTAATATATGCAATGATGACATATAATAATAATAATAATAATAGTAATGATGATAATAATAATAATAGTAATAATAATAATAATAATAATAATAATACTTTTAATTATTATTATTATATTTAGTGATACGTAATTAATAACTGAACGAACGAAGCGAGTGTTCAGTTTTAACTAGACTGTTTGGCATTTGTCTGTATGGCATCTGCTTAGGATGTTCTCACGATAACTTTTAAACACATCAACCGACTTTCGTAAAACTTGGCATACGTTTGGCGGAACCATATTGATTTTTCGGTTGATCGCCCCCTCAAAAATACGGAATTGGAAGCCAAACATGTGAGGGGTCAAAATTGTAAAAAAATCACAAAAGCCCTTGTGGTGTATCAAATCGAAGAGAATTTCAACCAGAAGATGAATACAGTGTCCATTTAAAAAAAATTAAAAATGTTTAAACGTCAGAACCCAAAAAGCTGGCAAAAAGTTTAATAAAATCGCAAAAATTCATGTGGGGTATCTAATTGAAGTGAATTTTAACATGTAAATATACTGTTATGTTTTGGAAATTTCAAAAGTTTCATCCCCAGGCCTAAAAAAGATATCAAAAATTTCAAAAAGTAGTGAAAATCCATCAGGCTGTCAGGCTGAAAGGTATTGTAGTCCAAATCCTCCAAATGTTTAAATTGTTAATATTTCTTGTATGACTGTGTGCTCTATAATATGGTTATGTTACTAAAGAAATAGTAAAATTATCGGGATTTCTGTAATTTTTCCCAAAATTGAAAAATTATCTAATGTCAGAATTTATGTAGTACTAAATGTGCTTCGCTCAAAATAGTGAGCGGATTCTGCAGCTCAGGGAGCATACTAGTATTAAAATATTAAACTATTTAATAACAATGTAATAATAATATAAAAATTTATGTGAGGCAAAAAATTTTAAATATTGTATTCAATATATTAATATTTAATAATAAATAATAAAAAACTTTTCTACATAAGAAAAAAAGAAGAATTTCGACGAAACCGAAACATCGAGGCATGATAATGTTTTTAGGCTTTTGAAACGTATAATGTGCATAAACTGCAGACTCTCCTGTTCAGCGATGTTCTATGTTGATATTTACTATATAACAAACATTATCATGTTAAAACGATAGAGACCGAAATTTCTAGACTGTGGGGAATCGAAAGTGTGGAAAAAATGTAGTGTTAACATCACCTGGAGCGTTACATTTTTCGATGACGTTACACATTTTGCATCACGCATTTTGTGGAATGACCCCCAGCCTAAAAACATTATCATGTTAAAATTAAATTATATATTATATTACAATTAACTCTTTTTGCGCTTATCATAATCTTAAGGTCATGAGTTCGATCTTCACCCTGGTTAATACATTTTTGTTTCTTATTTTCCCTTCATCAAGTGGTTTCGATTCATTAAGTAGCAATAAAAGGAGTGCCAATGTATTAAAGTGAATGTAATAAAATGATTTTTGAACACATTGCTTATAATAAATACAGTTTTTGTAAACTATGTTGATACTAGTTAATGTGTAATGTGCACTTTGATTAATAGTCTACTATAATTATTGAATGTACTGCTATTTCTGACTTCAATATGCCTACATCTATTAATTTTACAAGTAGTAATATGAATATCACTATAATTTTAATCTAGTTAGATATTCATGATAATCGTTTAGTTTACAGTCAAGTTATTCTTACGAATATTTTCACTATAAATAAATCGAAGGTTTATAAATAATTGTAGAAATAAAACAAAATACAGCATTTTTAAAGTAAAAAAAATAATTTTAGAGTTTTTTTTAATAATGACAGTCAACATCTTGTTAATAATATAGGTACTTACTGCCTTAAAAATCTTCGAAAATTAAAAAGTTCTACATACAAGCACAAGCACACGTACATTCTTACATAAAGCTACGCATGTATTCTAATATCATTATTTTGATTATATGATCAACATCACCTCATCTAAGTACCGTTATTCAGATATATACAGTTTGTTCAGATATATTTTGTCAGGTCGTATTTTCGCGGATTACTGCTCTATGCAGTGTACGCCGAGTCTGACTGACCTGTGTACAGCAAAACGCGACTATACAATTGGCGCTGCTTCGTCAAAGCAAATATTTTATTCTGGATATTTATATCGGGATTTGCAAGCCATCAGTCTTCAGTCCGAACGGATAAACTACGAAGTCTCTATTACCAACTTTTATATCATTAAACCTGTTTACCATTTCCGCAAGCATAAGTTTACTTGTCTTCGTATTGGTTTGTTTAAAATTATCTACCGTATCATATAAAAATTCATCTCAATAAACCAGTGAAAACGCGATTTATGATATACTTTTCTTTGTGACTTGGTTAAAGGCCCCTTTCATGTATCCAATTTATATCGTGCGATAAGTTTTGCATTCGATTTGACACTGATTTCTGTCGTGAGTAAATAATATCAGAAGTGGGGGTGAACAAACTCTTTCATCGCTACCATCATCAGGTACTGATAATGGATCCGTGCGTGTTGTATGTGGCGCCTATCGGTTCGTTTTTATAATCTTCGGAAGCGGGATCCCATAGCGCTCTCCTGTCATGTATTTAGTCAATGAGCCTTTCAGTATCAATGTCTTCCATATTTACAATACAAATTTATAACATCACACTACCACGTGAATACCACATCATCACGTTCCGTGTGGAGTTGCTAGTCTTCCATCGGGCGCCTCCCCAGGTGGCGGATAGGGGTATGATCACCAGATAAGGTGGGTACTGGGGGAAATAAAATACCCGGGGCGGACCAAAACTAGCAGCTGCTGCCTTGCAGTTGGATATTGGTTTATCAAAGGCTAAAGGAAGTGAACCTTGATTAAAACTTGCCTGGTCCTCAGGTTGGGGGTTAATGCAATGGTTAATTCATTGGAAAAAAGAAAATGTTAAAAAACCAAATAGACTGTATCCGGATGGATTCAATAAAGATAAATGACAATTCAATCACTTCTGTAATTTTTCGTTCCGGAAAATGTGCAAACATTGTACAGCCGGAATAATAATAACACTACCACGTGAATACCACTGATCTTGACACAGCTGCCTCGCGACGCTAGGCAGGAAGGTGATGTCTCAAAGTCATACGATACAAAACTCGCGGAAGTGCATAAACGGAACCGTTACGGCCCATGTATCTAGACAACTCGTTCGATATTTTATCGGATCCGTTTCCTAAGACAACACGATATGTTTTTGAGTTCGAAACAATAAATTTATCGTATGACAGTGCATTAAAAGGCCCACGTGGTACTGTTGTTGTACATGTCGTACGAGTTTTAATCGTTTTTATCGTACGATATAAGTCGGATGCATAAAAGGGCGCTAACACACGCACTCGTGAACATGTCCATATTTACCGGTTTCTCACTTTAATCAGCCTTCGAATAAGCTAAGTTGCTTATATATTCCTTAATAATAAAATATCAAAGATATGTCTCCTCCGGCCAGTAGCGTGGCGTCCATGTAACCGCTGTTGCCGGGGGCAACAGTAGGCTACTGGAAATGAAAGAAAATAATATTAATTAGATCACAGAATAAATAGTTTAGTTATTGAATAATCTTAAATCCAAACAATGTCACACCAGATTAACCCGGTAAAACCCTAAGGAAAATATTTGTTTATTCTTGTCTTTTAGTGGTTCCATTATTTCCTATGTAAAACCAAGCTCATCCTGTAAGTAAGGATGTTCTATAACCACGACTGTTCCAAGACAAGCTCACCAAATTTCCATCACGTGAACATCTGATGATCGTCCAGACGTCATGAATGACAACACGTTCATGTATGATTGGATAATCTCAGATGTGACGATCGTAAAATGAGCCACTAAAAGTATGCGAAAGAAGTCATGTGATCTAAAGGGGTGGGATACCTGAGTTGGTGGTACATTCAATAAAACTACTGTACTTACCTTCGAAGAAGGGGTAAGAATTCACTCTTAGATTTCGGACGTAGATGTCACTATCACTGTGATTGTGATTTCAAGATAATAATCTTATTCGGTTAAGTCTAGGTAATAAGTGTTGTTGTTCGCTACCATGGAACTGTGTAAGTTAACTTTATGTATTATTTGCCTCAATATACATGTACTTTAACTACACTTGCTGTGTTGTGCATTTCTATATATCTCTCACTCTCGCCCATTGGTAAGCCAGAAAAGCTCGCTCACGGCATATCAATTGGTGCCAGCCCGTGGGATTCCACTTGCAGGAACAGTGGATCCTACTGGTTATGAGACATGTATGGCAAATCAAAGTAGTAATTGAAAGTAGTTGCAGAAAAATTTGTTGTTTTGTCTTAAAGAAAGTTTCGTTTAATAACTCAGTCATTCAAACAACTAGACAAAGTAAATGCAAGGGAAATAATTAACCTTATTTGAACTTATAACTTATAATTTTCAAAATATTTCAAGATATTATGTTTTGTGTGCATTTTAAGTGTGTTAATGCTAAGTTATTTAAGGACTATTGAGTTAGTTTTAAGAAATTTAATGAAATACGAAATACGTGCATGGGAAACAGTTATCGGAAAAGACATAAAGATAGTGATAATTATTTTATGGATAGTAGAAATTTCGGAAGTCCGTCTGGTCAGCTAGCAACTAGAGAAACTATAACTCCTGATTTGTTTATGAAAATTGGTACTCGTGTTGGTACTATAACAGCTTATTATCGACATATTCCTCCGGTTTCCAGTCTGAGACACCCATCGAACACTTCTACTGTACCTTGTTCGCCTTTACCATCATTACAGCTTCCAACAGAGAGTAAGACACCTGAGTTAGAAAGCATTCTCCCTATTAACGAACAACCTGTGTACGATGTTCCTCGATCACAGAAATGAGTTCACGACCTACTGTATCTATTACCTACCTATTTCCGACCCTGACGTTATTCTAGAGGGGTGTGAAACGTTAATCAAAATTCGGGTTCAACGCATTATAGAACGACACATTAACGGATACTCCAAATATACGGTCGACGATAACGTAACACGTGTACAGATTATAAAACTAGAAATAGAGTATTAAAATTAAGAGTGTAAAAGATAATATTCTTTTAAATGACACTAAAATCCCTAATTTGCGTTATCTTGGGTATTGTGGTTTGTATAGTAACAGAGATAATTCTTATCTGGAGAAGCAATTCATGCGGGTTTTCCCTATTGTGGTGCCTATTTAGACAAGTAAATAACACTAGAAATTAATGATTGAAATATAATAACATATTTGAAATATTTTGCTTTATTATCGAAATGACAACTGCAAGTGCAGAGGTACAGGAGTTCAGACAAGCTCTCTACAGAGCCCAAGAGCAACTCAAGGCACTAGCTCAAGCAGCAGCAGTCCCAACAAGAGTTAAACATCTAACTACAGCGAATTTAATTGATGCTTGGCGAGGCGATGGTCCCGTGCCAGTTAATGAGTTTTTTGAGAATATCGAAAGAGCGGCACAAGTAGGAAATTGGACCGAAACGGATAAAGTCTCTATATTGAAACTTACGCTGAAAGGGCCAGCCGCGTTGTTTCTAAATAGTAATGCAGAATTGAAAAGAGTAGACATAACCTTTAAAGAATTGCGAGAAGTTTTTGTCGAGCGCTTTCGTGTCAAACAGTCAGATCAGTTTCACTATGTTGCCCTTCAGAATGCCGCCCAACATAAAAATGAGTCGCCCGAAGCCTTTGCCGATAGATGCAAAAGGCTGTGCGTTAAAACAATTAGACAAGTTGCTGATGCGGAACAACAAAAGATCATAAACGAAGAAGCTGAGAGAAGGATGTTAGCCGCGTACACCAATGGTTTATTTGGAACCGTGGGTCAAAAAGTTAGACATCGAATGCCTGCAACTATGGCAGAAGCTATCCAGCTAGCGGTTACTGTAGCAGCGGTCGAGGCACGTCGCCCTTCGTACCCAAATAAAAACGTGTTTTTTACTCAAGTGACTTGTTTCAACTGCAATCGTACTGGCCATATAGCTAAAGATTGTAGGATGAAACCTAATAACAAGAATATCCTAAATAAAAATGCGCATAAGCCCGGTAAGGACAACAAAATTTGCACAAATAAAACCAGCAGTAATAAAAGTAATATTGAGTGTTATTCTTGCCATGAATTTGGCCATATAGCAAAAGATTGTCGAAACTCGAAAAAGAATTACCCAAACGCGCAAGGTTCGGCAGGAGACAGCACCGACCTGTCGAACTGGAATTAAAACCAGTTAGGAACAGATTAGCCGACATAGAATTACTAATATTATCCATGATAGTGTAGATGATCAAATAATTTTAGATGTCATGATAGGAAGAAAACCATGTAGGTTCGTTGTAGATACAGGTGCTACAATATCAATAATAAAAAGGGGTATTAGTCGAAAGAAAGTTTATAATAGTGACGTGATAGCCAAAAGTGTTACCGGTGATTTATTGAAAATATACGGCAGACAGGAAGTTACTGTGACCCTTAGTGGAGAACGTAGTTTTACACATGAATTCATAGTAGCGGCATTAGAAATGCCTTGTGATGGCATATTAGGAATGGATTTCCTAAGGCGCATAGGAGCTAACTTAGACTTGTCCACAGGGAAATTGTTCTCACATGATAGCGTTTACCATGTAGAAAGTAGAAATATAGATAACAGGAATAGAGTAGATAGATGTACGATACATGAGTCAGGGTTTCAGTCGCAAGCAGCCGAGACTATAGAGCACGGCCGGCTCTCTCTCGATGCTAGTGACAATGTTCCTATGACCTTGCATGGTGCAACTACAGTATGGTGTGTTGCAACCACCCGAGACATACCTCTACCTCCTATGTCTGAAGTGTTAATTCAGGGACGCCTGAAAGTTACAACACAAGAGAAAGTATTAGCTCCAGAAGAAGTAATTATAGAGCCAATTGAGTTAAATATTCATGGCGTACGAGTCGCCAGAGTTCTTAGTAAAGTGAGAAGAGATGTCCCGCATGTAGTATTGAAAGCTATTAATTTTAGCAAAGAAAAACTGACACTGCCGAAAAATTGTACGTTAGGTATAGCAGAGTCGCATAGGTCTCAGGCAGTAAACAGAAGTAGTAAACGGTTTAAGAAAATGTGCAAAGTGAACTATATGAAATCCAGTAAAGTAAAAAACGAGAAAGTAGTTAAAGAAATAGAAAATAAATTAGAGCACTTAAGTATTTCTGAGCGTAAAGTGCTATTGCCGGTATTGTATCGTTATTCACACATATTTGATGAACCCCGAGGTAAGATTGGCTGTCACAGT
The DNA here is from genome assembly GCA_034769895.1 of Magicicada septendecula. Lineage (NCBI taxonomy): Eukaryota > Metazoa > Arthropoda > Insecta > Hemiptera > Cicadidae > Magicicada > Magicicada septendecula. The sequence continues at coordinate 488,837,790 of CM068370.1, read as the reverse complement.
AAAATTGAACATGAGATAGATACGGGTCACCACCCACCTATCAAAAAGAATCCGTACAGACTCCCACATGCGCTAAAGCCAGTAGTTGACGAGCAAATAGACGATATGCTGAAAAAAGGAATTATAAGACCTTCTACATCACCGTGGTCGAGTCCCGTGGTTATAGTAAGCAAGAAAAGTCCCGATGGACGTCCTAAATACCGTTTCTGCGTAGTTTATAGAGCCCTTAATGCCATTACGCGTGGTGATGCTTACCCTCTTCCTAACATTGTAGAGACATTAGATTGCTTCCATAGTAGCGTATACTTTACCACTATTGTACAGCGGTCTCCATCAAGTGAAAATGTCACCTAAAGATATTGAGAAAACAGCATTCTGTATACCAGGACAACATTACGAGTTCCAAAATATGCCTTTTGGTCTTTGTAATGCACCTGCAACTTTCCAAAGATTAATAGATAGTATATTGATGGGGATCAAAGGTGAAGAAGCTTTAGTTTATTTAGACACCATCGTATTTAGCAGTACGATGGAACAACATGCTGAACGGCTTGATAAGGTTCTGAGTCGACTAGAAACAGCAAATCTTTATGCACAATTATCCAAATGCGTGTTTGCAGTAAATGAAGTAGAATACCTTGGACATATCGTAACAAACAATGGTATATTGCCAGATCCTAAAAAGATTTCCGCTATTAAACACTATCCCAAACCACGTAACGTGAAAGATGTACGAGCGTTCTTAGGATTAGTTGGTTACTATCGACGATTTATAAAAAACTTTGCCGAAATTGCTAAACCTTTAACTGAACTTACCAAAAAGGATGTCCCATTCGCTTGGAATAAAATTCAAGAAGAAGCATTTCAAACTCTAGCTAATTCATTATGTCACGAACCTGTTTTGAAATATCCCGATTTCTCAAAACCTTTCATTCTAAGTACCGACGCATCTTCAACAGCTATAGGAGCCGTATTGTCACAGTTGCAAGACGACCAAGAACATCCAGTTGCTTATGCGAGCAGACAACTAAATAATGCTGAAAGAAATTACGGTACCACCGAAAGAGAGCTTTTAGCTTTAGTGTGGGCTACCAAGTATTTTAGATGCTATCTCTACGGACATAAATTTACGGTTATAACTGACCACGCAGCATTAAAGTGGATGTTAAGCTTAAAGGATCCATCATCTAGATTAACTAGGTGGGCACTCCGATTATCCGAATTTGATTATGAAGTTATTCACAAACCTGGGAAAAAGCATACAAACGCAGATGCGCTAAGTAGAGTTGTTAACACAGTAGTAACGCCGTATTTATCTAGGCAGGAAATTGCCGTAGAACAACAGAGAGATGAATTCTGTCAACTAATGCAAATGACCCTAAAAACTGTTATAAGTTGGATGACGATGGATTACTTTATAATGTAGAAAATGATAAACCTAGATTGGTTATACCTAAGTCTATGGTCAAACGGATAATCAGTCATCATCATGATACTATCTTCTTTGGCCATTATGGTATAAAGAGAACAATTAGTCTGATTAAAGACAGGTACTTCTGGTCAACATTGAATAAAGATATAGAAGAATACATAGGTAAATGTATCTCATGCAATCAGCGAAAATCAGGTAAGAGAATTAAAGCCCCTATGGCGAAATTTAAACCTGTATTAGAACCATTTGAACTTGTATCTTTAGATATAGTAGGACCACCACCAGTCAGTAGGAATGGTAACAGATACCTATTAACTTTTATAGACTATTTGACTCGCTATTGTGAGGCTATACCAATACCTTATCAAAGTGCTGATATTATAGCAAGAGAGTTTGCCTTAAAGATTATTACTCGACATGGAGTACCTAAACGACTTTTGACTGATCAAGGTAGAAACTTTGTTTCATCTTTCTTTACGTCAGTGTGTTCTTTACTAGGTATAAAGAAACTCCAAACCACTCCTTATCACCCTCAATGCAATGGATTGCTGGAGAGACTACACAAGTCTATAGCAGATATGATATCCCATTATATAGTAAAAGATGGTAAGAATTGGGACACGATTGTACCGTATGCTCTAATGGCATACCGAAGTACTCGACAGACGTCAACTGGACACAGTCCGCATATGCTTTTATATGCACATGAAATGAGAATACCAACAGAGGATGATCTTTCAATGAAAGTAGATGTTAGTGAGGATGCACAAATAGAATTAGACGAATTGGTAAAGAAATTACGGCAAGTTAGAAAAACAGCCATACGCAACACCGAAATTAGTAAAGATAAAAATAAGAAGTACTACGATACAGGAAGTAAACCAATACGTTTTAAGGAAGGCGATTATGTATTTTTACACGATCCTAATTTAAAGAAAGGACCTCGTAAGAAGTTTGGAAAGAAATGGAAAGGACCATATGTAATTGAAAAGGTGTTAAACGATTTAAATTATAAAATAATGTTAAACAATAATGAAAGCATCGTCGTTCATATAAACAGACTGAAGCCAAGTAAAAGTTAGCCGGAAAAGGTTAACCGCAGACGTACACTTCCAACCATGTACTCAGCTGATAACAACGTACTAAATGAATCTAATACCGACAATGAACTTGACAACGATGACAACAGCACCTTAGTAGGATGCGGCCCCATATTGCAGTACGCAGAGCCCGAAGTTGCCGAATCTGAATTAAGTGAAAGCGAGGAAGAAGACGACGTACCCTTGAATGCAACTTTCCTTGATCCTAAAGATCCAGAATAGTTACCAGAGAGACCCCAGCATGTAAACCCAAGTCCACACCAGTCCCATTCTTATAACTTAAGACCTAGAGATCCTCGTATGAGAGAGTAATTAAATCTTTTCGTATTCCAGATTTGCTCCTTGGATTACTACTCTTCGTGGGCAACCAGGTGTGTTGTTCACATGATTGTTCCTCCCTACAGAATTCTTCAAATTCCTGTAATCTCAATAAAGGCCTTATGTTTCTGAAGGAACGAGACGTAATTCTATCTACTGATGTTTGGACTATCATAGTGTCAGTTGATACTGAAGATTATGACCAGGTACTTCATAACATTGAATCAATTCTTCAATACCTTGAATCTGATAACATAACTGTTGACATAAAAGATTTAATTCCTTTCTATGAAATTATACAACTCCGTTCTTCTCTTCAAATTACAAAGCAAGAAGTCAATAATTTGAAACTACTTCTCCCCACTACCCGATCTCGTAGAGGTGTGATTAACTGCATGGGTTCTGTCTTGAAGTTCCTCTTCGGAACTATGGATGACGACGATTTACAAGCTATAAATTCTAAAGTTAACAGTTTAGGTGACCAGTCTGATGCGTTAGTCCATGTTGAAGATGAAAAACTTACTTATATAAAGAAGTTAACAAGCGAAGTTGACGAAAATTCTAAAGCAATTAAAACTATAGCTAGTACACTTAAATCAACAATTGATGAAGTTAAGTCTACTAACTTTTCAATCTGGACAGAGATAATTCAGCTAAAACGTAAATTGCAGTACCAAGCACGAATTTCCTCATTATTTAGTGATGTCGAAATGACTTTACATTTAGTGAATAAACAATTAGTTCAAATGCAGGAGGCATTAGATGTCACTGCTACTGGACATTTAAGCTCAATGTTGCTAACACCTGCTAAGTTGTATGAAACTTTGAGAGAAATTGTACCTAAATTACCAGCTGATTTATCATTGTTAACGGATGTAGAATTAGACAAGGTTTATAGTTATTATAGATTAGCAAGAGTGCATGCTGTATCTATACAAAACATGATAAGGTTAATTATTGAACTCCCTTTGCAATCGTTTGATAGACATTTTGAATTATTTAGTGTGAACGATCTGCCATACTATGATAATGCTTTGATGCAGTTTGTAGTAGTTAAAGGTGAGGCAAATTACTTCGCGATATCCGGTGATAGACAATTGCACGTTTCCTTGGAAGACAATCAACTGAGAGACTGTTCCACTCCACCATATGAAGTGTGTTCGATCAGAGTACCGCTACTATTTACCAGCGAAAGTGAGAGTTGTCTACATGCTATGTTCATTGGTGACGACGTCAAGGCCCAGAAGTACTGCCGACGAGCTGTTGTACCCAGCTACACGACCTCAACACTATATCAAGGACCCAATGGAGACTACTGGGTGTATAGCGTACCAGAGTTACCTGGCGATGCATTCGACCCAACTCAATTACCAAACTTTCTAAGACGATTACGCAAACAATAAACGGTACAGGAGTGATGTCCAATACTCGAAACGGCTACATTTATTCAAAATACTTCAAACTGTTACCACATTCTATTGGTCAAACATATATTAAGACCAAGATAGACACTATTGTCGTACCGTCAGTTAATAATATATTCCCGCCTTCTGAATTATCTTCATTAACCTTGCCAGCAAATTACTCAATGTCAGATAATAACATTTCTGAATTACAACAAATTATAAATGAAAACAAGGAAAGAGTCAACACTATCTCAATTGATTATTTACACGGAAGTTGACGGAGATAAGAAAACCCAAAGTTGAAATAAACAACTATTTTCTGACCTACCTCACTATAATTATTGTTGTCATTCTTATCACCAGCTGTGTGACCCTCATTGGCACACTACGCTATGTCTCTGGCTGCAGAACCCGCCAACCAAACCAACCACAACAGGATGTTGACACTGAATCAGCCCACACTATGCCAACAGCTGTGCATGTGTATGACCTCTCACGAGATAACGTCAGATCCGAAACGACACGCTTTGCTGCCGGACAATTGTCGACCTTGACCCGAGACCATGGAAACGAAGAAAGAAAATTGTGGAAATATGTGTTTAGTGAAATGTGTTTAAAGCCTTTTAATTCATATAAAAAAAAAGTTTAATAGTTTCCTTTTGTTGCGTTTCCTTTGATTTTGTTTATGTGTAATTGCTACCCTCGTTGTGTTAATAATCTGAAAAGTCTTATAAAGCAGTGAAGTGAGATAAAGTGTATAACAATTAATTGACAATTGTGTATTAAGATATACGTAGAAACACCGAAGAGAAACATACAATTCTTTATAGATAAATGACAAAGACCTATGAACTCAAGTTTAACATTTCTTTGAACTTAAAATAGATGTAGAATTGTGTTTAGCTAAATAAGATAGTAGATTTAAGTAAAGACTAACCGAATATGCAAGATTACTCTATTAATAACATGAATTAGAAAAGAAAGTCACTCTGTGCCTTCCTTTTTTTTTTAAGGGAGAGTGGTTGTAATGTCACACCAGATCAACCCGGTAAACCCCTAAGGAAAATATTGTTTATTCTTGTCTTTAATGGTTCCATTATTTTCTATGTAAAACCAAGCTCATCCTGTAAGTAAGGATGTTCTATAACCACGACTGTTCCAAGACAAGCTCAACAAATTTCCATCACGTGAACATCTGATGATCCTCCAGACGTCATGAATGACAAAACGTTCATGTATGATTGGATAATCTCAGATGTGACGATCGTAAAATAAGCCACTAAAAGTATGTGAAAGAAGTCATGTGATCTAAAGAGGCGGGATACCTGAGTTGGTGGTACATTCAATAAAACTACTTACCTTCGAAGAAGGGGTAAGAATTCACTTAGATTTCGGACGTAGATGTCGCTATCACTGTGACTGTATTATCTTATTCGGTTAAGTCTAGGTAATAAGTGTTGTTGTTCGCTACCATGGAACTGTGTAAGTCAACTTTATGTATTATTTGCCTCAATATACATGTACTTCAACTACACTTGCTGTGTTGTGCATTTCTACATATATCTCTCACCCACGCCCATTGGTAAACCAGGAAAGCTCGGTCACGGCATATCAGTTAGTAGGGACACTTGAAGAAAAGCTTTTTTTTCCGAACTGCGGGGCACTTGTACCGTCTAGTGTTAACGGCGAAGAGATTGGCAATGTTGTACTGCGTGTGGTCATTGGCCTCGTAGTAGTTGTCACTGTTCAAACTATTCGTCGCCCAATGTGTTGCTGCTGTATAAACCGGCAAAACGCTCAGTTAGCAGCTACGTTCGTTTTCGGAACCAACGTGCAGCAGATACTACGTATCTATTTGTGTTTTGTTCTTTTAATCATGTGTTTTTCTATTTGTCTTCATTACTATTAATTCGATTAATTGTGTCCTCATTTATTCTGTGTAATTGTAATGGAGTCAGATCACGTTGAACCGGGACCGTCTTCTTCTGCCAGCGAAAGCTAGAAAATACTCTAAAAAGAATATTTTGGTTTAAAAAAGAACAGTTGGTACTAGGAAAAATTCGAATTGATTTTTAGGCTGTTTTAGGGCAACAGCAACCGGCAACATCTCTTGTGTGCACACACACGCCACTGCCTCCGGCTTAAGCTTTATCATGTTTATTTGCAGTGTTGGTTGCGCAGAGCAATGGCGCCATTAACACGGGCACAACGGTACCAACTTACTACGAAATCGTAGCCCCCACTGTAGCTACAGAGAATTATAGGAAGACCACAACCACAAACGCCGGCGCCACTCCCACCCCTAGCACGACGTCGGCCGCTGCCGCCAGCACCGCTAGTATCACCACCAGCGCCTCCAGCAACTCTCCAGTGGATTTAACCACATCGTAAGTAACAACGTCCTCTATACGCAACCCAATTTTGTTATTATTATTATTTGTAGTAGCAGAAGTAGCAGCAGCAGTAGTAGTAGTAGTAGCAGTAGTATTATAGTAGTAGCAGTCGTAGCAGTAGTAATACTAGTAGTATTAGTAATAGAAGTAGTGGTAGTAGTAGTAGTAGTAGTAGTAGTAGTAGTAGTAGTAGTAGTAGTAGTAGTAGTAGTAGTAGTAGTAGTAGTAGTAGTAGTAGTAGTACTATTCAACAAATATTTTTGATTAAAATCAGTGTTCATATATTATTTCACGAGGAGAGAACATGGAAAACTAAATCAGAAAAATTGTGTGGCATTTTACGAGTACAGTTAACTTGCAAATCGCTCACAAATATAAAAAAACTTTTCCTTCTTTCATTTCTTAAAGAATAGGAAAACAACAAAAGAATTCAAAGTATTCTGTTGTCATGGTAACCGTACAGTCAGTTGTTACCCAACATATAAACAACCATCTAAACATAATATTGTGTTCTTTTGTATTTATATAGTAATTTTATTTTTTTTTCCCTGTAAAAGTTACATTTTTACGCTCTCTTTATTAACTAAAATTTTTTTAAACATGACAGGATTGGCAATATTTTACAAAATATACCTTGTAACGTAAACATCAACTAAAATTTTAAATGTTCGTTGAGACTTGCAGATTCAAGACGAGTGATATTTGTCAACAAAACTGTTTCAGTCTATGCTGAAGTTACACGGTTACAAACAAACGAACAAATTTACCACTTAAACATAACATCGTCCTTGGGTAGTCAGGTAACTTATTGTACCGTTGCTACTACTTACATGTGACTTCTTCTTCTTCCTCCTCCTCCTCCTCATTCTCTTTCACTTCAAGGATTAGGTTATATAAACGTGTTCCGGCGCCCATCACATCCTCGGGCGACGACCAAAGTCTCTTCTACTAATGGCTTTATAGTTCAGTGCCGCTTTTGGCAATCGATCCTCCGTCATCCTTTGCAAAAAATCACACTACCGTTTTCTGTTAGTTGAAACAATTGTACTTATATCATTTACTTCTGGTTCTTCCCTTATACACTCAAATCTACCATTGCCGGTCCCTAGCCGGGTTGAGAAAGTAGGAGGCTAAAAGTGGCGGATTAGGATCTTAGGGTACGTGCAAAGCGCGGAATACTAGCATAGATGATCGCACATGTATGAGAGGTGTGCATATCTGCATGCCGGGGATGAAATAATGTCTGATACATGAGATTAGTGTCGATAACTGTGCACGCAGCCGTAAGCACATCTTACAGCAGACTAGAGACCGAACTTTTAAAGTTTACCAGGAATTGTATATTGGATACAGTTGCGTGTGGCTACAGTACGGGAAATGTCCTTGAAGCAACCAACCAGATCTCAGAAGTATTCCATGTGCTATGTAAAAAAAAAACTTGTTTGTTTCCCGAAGAGAATAAGCGATGCTATTCTCAAATGCGATGTGCGATCTGCTTCACTATGGACGGTGCCATATAAACACATGAGTTTGTTTTTACACTGACTGTAATCTGCATGAGTATTCTATGCTTGTATTTCGCGCTATGCACGTACCTTAAGGGTGCTCACTTAAGGTGATAGGTGAGCACTGCAAATAGGCCTCCTTAGGAATGGCCAGTATTAGAATAACAGATACGAAGCCACCAAATCCTATCTCAGAAAGAGAAGGATGATGGCGACTCTCCTGCGCTCAAAACAGAGTCCGTTCGACTAAGATGTGGTATCCGTAACAGAAGAGTCTATGGTCCCAGAGGCGAACCTAGGGGGAATATGGTGTATATATCCCCCCCAAATCCGAAAAAATTAAGAAATGTTGTTATAAATAATTTTATACTGGTTGTGTGTTTTAAAAAATGTAATTAATTGACTTCTGAGATTTGTTAATTTAAAAAAAATACGATTTAGATCAATGAATAATTTAAATAATCTACAATAATAGGCCTTATTCCAGTATAACAGATGTTGAAAGAAATGGTGGAACATGAAAAGAAATCGGCTTGAAAGAGAGTACGACGACAGGATTTTCAGCTGGTTACAACTAGGCCTAACTTGAAACATATGATTCATGTCACGACGTGCTTTACACTGTGCTTGAGCCATGTCAGCTGATTTATTTAATTCCGCAACGAAGTAACTGTTTGGTTTTACCCGCTAGTTGGCCGTAAACCGTGACCTACTAAAAACACAGGTCATGGCGCGTACGACGATTGTTAAGTCACGTGACGTTAGGAGTCGAAGAGTTCCAGTGTTATCCTTTGTACTCGCGTAATTAACGCTCATTATTTGACCAAATTTACTAAAAATATTTCGGATATTTTAGAAAATGAAACATACAATTAGCATATAATGGAATATATACAGTATAATCCACATATTTTTAAAAATATCAAGGAGGAAAAATAAAACGCTTATTTAACAAAGTATATGGTAACATTTATTTCTTCGGGTTTTTTTTTACCTTTCTTTTTTTCAATTTTTCCTTTTGAAAACTACTGACAATCTTTGAATCTTATTTAAAGAAAATAATTTAACATTATTTTTCATGTTGTACAATTTATATTCACAACCCTGTTATATACATTTATATCCACAGGATTTATATACATTTTGTTAACCCTCACTTTCTTAGTTTTAACATTTTCTTTAAATAATTTATATTCCACAGAAAGGTATTATTAGGCTTCTAAGACAAACTGGAAGCCTGTCTGACGTATGTTTTTAATTGATTTTAATTAAATTTATGAATTACAGCTCTTATTTGCAAAATAGATTTAATTTGTTGGTACGAGTTTTATTATAATATTAGAAAAACGATTTTCTAAGAAAACGATATGTGGTTGAAAAAATCCCTCCGAAATGAAATACTAGGTTCGGCCTTGTCTGGTCCCCCTGGTAGAGGGTTGTGCAAGAGGCCAGTAACCTGTTCATGTAAAAGTATTAGTCGCTTACAGTGCCCAGTTGCTATTACAGTCGGCTATTTCAAAACCAGCAAAAATTATCATGTTTCCAGTCGGAGGACATGTGTGCTTCCTGAGTATCAACACCATGTCAACTACACTACACCGGCTTGCATGAAGAGCTTCATGACACAGTGTCCACCACAGCCGGGAATCACAGTCCCAGAAGACTATCCCTTATACTTCAAGTGCCGTCGAGGGTACCAGATGGATGACGGAAAAGGCAGCGCCTTGGTATTCTGTATTGGCGGAAACTGGTACCCTGGAGTACCAAAATGTCAAGGTAAGGGTATAACCTTAACTTCTTTGTACGCTCTGTTTGTGTATAACACTACGTAGATGATTAATAATTTCTCAAGAGAAAGAAACACATATAATGAAACACGAGATTCGATATTACATAGTTAGTCAATATACAAAGAGAGAACATGTGATTTAGTTATTCAGCTATTTTACAAAACGTCTGATCTTTTGAAAGAGCAAAACAAGTTCTCAGTTTTGTCTTGGCTGTTTGGCATGTATCTGGCTGTCTATCTGAGTATCTACTAATCTACCTGTCTGTTTGGTGTTTGTCTCACGATAATTTTTGAACGTCTCAGCCGATTTGTGAAACGTTTGGCATGCATGTCCACAGTTTTACTCCACAGAAACCTATTGTTTTTTTTAGATTGATCGTTTCGAAATAAGAGGGCGGGAGGAAAAAATGTGAGGTCGAAAATGTGAGGTCCAAAATGTGAGGTCCAAAATGTGAGGTCCAAAATGTGAGGTCCAAAATTGTAAAAAAATCGCAACAGCTCGTCAGTGACATACAAATTAAAAAGAATTTAAAGTATCACGTGAATGTAGTGTCTATATTTGAAGATTTCAAACTTTTGAAGCTCAGATTTTTCTCTCTGTAGTTTCTGAATCCTCTTCTTTCTCAGTGGACATCCATTTGTTATATATTTTTTTCTTTGCTTTTATCTCTTCTATCGTCTCTTCATTCTTGTGCCATTTGTATGTATTATTTCCCTGTTCAGTCTCTCCTAGAGCCTCTAGTGCTGCTTGAAGCGTAGCTTCTTGTTCATATGTGATGTTTATTTCTTCATTATACCTAAATTCTATTAACTTTTGATCTAGACATTGCTTGTATAGGTTCCTTATCGATTCGTCCTGTAATAATTGAATTTTGAATTTTTTCCTTTCTTATTTGTGTTGCCTTAATTGTCTGTTTTGTCTTTGGCTCCTGTCCATGGGAATTTTATTTTTGCTATCAGAAGTTTATGGTCTGTTCCACACTCCGCTCCTCTCTGAACTGTGACGTCTTTTATTATAATTGTTATTCTGTTTCTAATTATTACATAGTCAATAATCGACATCAGCATTCTTGTTTCCTGCGTCCAAGTATATTTATGTATGTATCCTTATATATTTCTTAATAATAAATTATCAAAAATACGTCTCCTCCGACCAGTAGCGTGGCTTCGATGTAAGCGCTGTTGCCGGCGGCATCAGTACTGGAAATGAAAGTAAATAATTTTAATTAGATCACAGAATAAATAGTTTAGTTATTGAATAATTTTAAATCCAAAAAATGTTATAAGGGAAACTTGAAGAAAAGCATAGCATTGCTTTCGCACTGCGGGGCGCTTGTACCGTGTTGCGTTGCCGGCGCCAAGATTGGCAATGTTGTACTGCGTCTGGTCATTGGCCTGGTAGTAGTTGTCACTGTTCAAACAATAGTGGCGGGGGGGGGGGACATTCGTCCCCCCCAATGTGTTGTTGCTGTATAAACCGGCAAAACGCTCAGTTAGCAGCTATGTTCGTTTTCGGAACCAACGTGCAGCAGATACTACGTACCTATTTGTGTTTTGTTCGTTTAATCATGAGTTTTTCTATTTGTCTTCATTACTATTAATTCGATTATATGTGTCCTCATTTATTCTGTGTAACTGTAATGGAGTCAGATCACGTTGAACCGGAACCGTCTTATTCCGCCAGCGAAAGCTAGAAAGTACTCTAAAAGGATATTTTAGCTCTAAAAAGAATATTTTGATTTTAAAAAGTACAGTTGGTACTAGGAAAAATTCGAATTGATTTTTAGGCTGTTTTAGGCCAACAGCAACCGGCAACATCTCTTGTGTACACATGCCACGTCACTGCCTCCGGCTTAAGCTTTATCATGTTTATTTGCAGTGTTGGTTGCGCAGAGCAATGGCGCCAGTAACACGGGCACAACGGTACCAACTTATTACGAAACCGTAGCCCCCACTTTAGCCACAGAAAATTACTGGAAGACCACAACCACAACCGCCGGCGCCACTCCCACCCCTAGCACGACGTCGACCGCTGCCGCCAGCACCGCTAGTATCACCACCACCGCCTCCAGCAACTCTCCAGTGGATTTAACCACATCGTAAGTGACAACGTCCTCTATACGCAACCCAATTTTGTTATTATTATTATTATTATTTTTAGTAGCAGAAGTAGCAGCTGCAGCAGCAGCAGTAGTAGTAGTAGTGGCGGTAGTATTATAGTAGTAGTAGTCATAGCAGTAGTAATAGTAGCAGCAGCAGCAGCAGCAGTAGTAGTAGTAGTAGTAGTAGTAGTAGTAGTAGTAGTAGTAGTAGTAGTAGTAATAGTAGTAGTAGTAGTAGTAGTAGTACTCAAAAAATATTTTTGATTAAAATCAGTGTTAACATATTATTTCACGAGGAGAGAACATATAAAACTACATCAGAAAAATTGTGTGGCATTATACTAGTACCATTAACTTGCAAATCGCTCACAAATATAAAAAAACTTTTCCATCTTTCACTTCTTACAGAATAGAAAAACAACAAAATAATTCAATGATTTCTGTTGTCATGGTAACCGTACAGTCAGTTGTTATCCAACATAAAAACAACTATCTAACCATAATAATGTGTTCTTTCGTATTTAAGTAGTAATTTTATGTTGTTATTTTTCCCTGTAATAGTTACATTTTTACGCTCTCTTTATTAACTAAAATTTTTTTAAACCTGACAGGATTGGCAATATTTTACAACATATACCTTGTAACGTACACCTCAACTATAATTTTGAATGTTCGTTGAGACTTCCAGATTCAAGACGAGTGATATTTGTCAAAAAAACTGCTTCAGTCTATGCTGAAGTTACAGGGTTACAAACAAACGAACAAATTTACCACTTAAACATAACATCGTCCTTGCGTAGTTAGGTAACTTATTGTACCGTTGCTACTAGTTACATGTGGCTTCTTCTTCTTCTTCTTCTTCTTCTTCTTGCTCTTGCTCTTGCTCTTGCTCTTGCTCTTGCTCTTGCTCTTCCTCCTCCTCCTCCTCCTCCTCTTCCTCTTCCACTTCAAGGATTAGGTTATATAATCGTGTTCCGGCTCCCATCACATCCTCGGGCGATGACCAAAGTCACATTTACTAATGGCTTAATAGTTCAGTGTCGCTTTTGGCAATCGATCCTCCGTCATCCTTTGCAAAAATCACACTACCGTTTTCTGTTAGTTCAAACAATTGTACTTATATCATTTACTTCTAGTTCTTCCCTTATACACTCAACTCTACCATAGCCGGTCCCAAGCCGGGGTGAGAAAGTAGGAGGGTGAAAGCGGCGGATTAGGATCTTAGGGTACCTTCATAGCGCGGAATACTAGCATAGATGATCGCACATGTATGAGAGGTTTGCATACCTGCATGCCGGGGATGAAATAATTTCTGATACATGAGATTAATGTCGATAACTGTGCACTCAGCCGTAAGCAAATCTTACAGCAGACTAGAGACCGAACTTTTACACTTTACCAGGAATTGTACATTGGATACAGTTGCGTGTGGCTACAGTACGGGAAATGTCCTTGAAGCAACCAACCAGAGCTCCGAAGTATTCCATGTGCTATGTAAAAAAAAAAACTTGTTTGTTTCCCGAAGAGAATCAGCGATGCTATTCTCAAATACGATGTGCGATCTCCTTCACTATTCACGGTGCCATATAAAGACATGAGTTTGTTTTTACACTGACTGTAATCTGCGTGGGTATTCTATAGACCCTTATGTATTCCGCGCTATGCACGTACCTTAAGGGTGCTCACTTAAAGTGATAGGTAAGCATTGCAAATAGGGCTACTAAGGAATGTCCAGTATTAGAATAACAGATACGAAGCCACCAAATCCTATCTCAGGAAGAGAAGTATGATGGCGACTCTCCTGCGCTCAAAACAGAGCCCGTTCAGCTAAGATGTGGTATCCCTAACAGAAGAGTCTCTGGTCCCAGGGGCGAACCATGGGGGAATATGGGGTATATATCCCCACGAAATCCGAAAAAATTAAGAAATGTTATAAATAATTTTATACTGGTTGTGTGTTTTAAAAAACTGTAATTAATTGTCTTCTAAGATTTGTGAATTTAAAAAAAAAACGATTTAGATCAATGTATAATTAAAATAATCTACAATAATAGGCCTTATTCCAGTATAACAGATGTTGAAAGAAATGGTGGAACATGAAAAGAAATCGGCTTGAAAGAGAGTACGACGACAGGATTTTCAGCTGGTTACAATTAGGCCTAACTTGAAACATATGATTCATGTCACTACGTGCTTTACACTATGCTTGAGCCATGTCAGCTGGTTTATTTAATTCCGCAACGAAGTAACTGTTTGGTTTTACCCGTTAGTTGGCCGTAAACCGTGACCTACTAAAAAGACAGGTCATGGCGCGTACGACGATTGTTAAGTCACGTGACGTTAGGAGTCGAAGAGTTCCAGTGTTATCCTTTGTACTCGCGTAATTAACGCGCATTATTGACCAAATTTACTAAAAATATTTCGGATATTTTAGAAAATGAAACATACAATTAGCATATAATGGAATATATACAGTATAATCCACATATTTTTGAAAATATCAAGGAGGATAAATAAAACGCTTATTTAACAAAGTATATGGTAACATTTATTTCTTCGGTTTTTTTTACCTTTCTTTTTTCCAATTTTTCCTTTTGAAAACGACTGGCAATCTTTGTATCTATATTTAAAGAAAATAATTTAACATTATTTTTCATGTTGTACAATTTATATTCACAACCCTGTTATATACATTTATATCCACAGGATTTATATACATTTTGTTAACCCTCACTTTCTTAGTTTTAACATTTTCTTTAAAGTATTTATATTCCACAGAAAGGTATTATTAGGCTTCTAAGACAAACTGGAAGCCTCTCTGATGTATGTTTTTAATTGATTTTAATTAAATTTATGAATTACAGCTCTTATTTGCCAAATAGATTTAATTTGTTGGTACGAGTTTTATTATAATATTAGAAAAACGATTTTCTAAGAAAACGATATGTGGTTGAAAAAATCCCTCCGAAATGAAATACTAGGTTCGCCCCTGTCTGGTCCCCCTGGTAGAGGGTTGCGCAAGAGGCCAGTTACCTGTTCATGTAAAAGTATTAGTCGCTTACAGTGCCCAGTTGCTATTACAGTCGCCTATTTCAAAACCAGCAAAAATTATCATTTTTCCAGTCGGAGGACATGTGTGCTTCCTGAGTATCAACGCCATGTCAACTACACTACACCGACTTGCATTAAGAGCTTCAGCACACAGTGTCCACCACAGCCGGGAACCACAGTCCCAGAAGACTATCCCTTATACTTCAAGTGCCGTCGAGGGTACCAGATGGATGACGGAAAAGGCAGCGCCGTGGTATTCTGTATTGACGGAAACTGGTACCCTGCAGTACCAAAATGTCGAGGTAAGGGTATAACCTTAACTTCTTTGTACGCTCTGTTTGTGTATAACACTACGTAGATGATTAATAATTTCTCAAGAGAAAGAAACACATATAATGAAACACGAGATTCGATATTACATAGTTAGTCAATATACAAAGAGAGAACATGTGATTTAGTTATTCAGCTATTTTACAAAACGTCTGATCTTTTGAAAGAGCAAAGCAAGTTCTCAGTTTTGTCTTGGCTGTTTCGCATTTATCTGGCTGTCTATCTGAGTATCTACTAATCTACCTGTCTGTTTGGTGTTTGTCTCACAATAATTTTTGAACGTCTCAGCCGATTTGTGAAACGTTTGGCATGCATGTCCACAGTTTTACTTCACAGAACCCTATTGTTTTTTTTAGATTGATCGCTTCGAAATAAGAGGGCGGGAGGAAAAAATGTGGGGTCGAAAATTGTAAAAAAATCGCAACATCTCGTGAGTGACATACAAATTAAAGGGAATTTAAAGTATCACGTGAATGTAGTGTCTATATTTGAAGATTTCAAACTTTTGAAGGTCAGATTTTTCTCACTGTAGTTTCTGAATCCTCTTCTTTTTCAGTGACATCCATTTGTTATATATTTTTTTCTTTGCTTTTATCTCTTCTATCGTCTCTTCCTTCGTGTCCATTTGTATGTATTATCTCTCTGTTCAGTCTCTCCTAGAGCTTCTAATGCTGCTTGAAGCAGAGCTTCTTGTTCATACTTGATGTTCATATGTGATGTTTATTTCTTCATTATACCTAAATTCTATTAACTTTTGATCTAGACATTGCTTGTATAGGTTTCTTATCGATTCGTCCTGTAATAATTGAATTTTGAATTTTTTCCTTTCTTATTTGTGTTGCCTTAATTGTCTCTTTTGTCTTTGGCTCCTGTCCATGGGAATTTCATTTTTGCTATCAGTAGTTTGTGGTCTGTTGCACACTCCGGTCCTCTCTGAACTGTGACGTCTTTTATTATAATTGTTATTCTGTTTCTTATTATTACATAGTCAATAATCGACCTCAGCATTCTTGTTTCCTGTGTCCAAGTATATTTATGTATGTATCCTTATATATTTCTTAATAATAAATTATCAAAAATACGTCTCCTCCGACCAGTAGCGTGGCGTCCATGTAAGCGCTGTTGCCGGCGGCATCAGTACTGGAAATGAAAGTAAATAATGTTAATTAGATCACAGAATAAATAGATTAGTTATTGAATAATTTTAAATCCAAAAAATGTTATTAGGGAAACTTGAAGAAAAGCATAGCATTGCTTTCGCACTGCGGGGCACTTGTACCGTGTTTCGTTGCCGGCGCCGAGATTGGCAATGTTGTACTGCGTGTGGTCATTGGCTTCGTAGTAGTTGTAACTGTTCAAACTATCGGGGGGGGGGACACATTCGTCCCCCCAATGTGTTGTTGCTGTATAAACCGGCAAAACGCTCAATTAGCAGCTATGTTCGTTTTCGGAACCAACGTGCAGCAGATACTACGTACCTATTTGTGTTTTGTTCGTTTAATCATGAGTTTTTCTATTTGTCTTCATTACTATTAATTCGATTATATGTGTCCTCATTTATTCTGTGTAATTGTAATGGAGTCAGATCACGTTGAACCGGAACCGTCTTATTCCGCCAGCGAAAGCTAGAAAGTACTCTAAAAAGATGTTTTAGCTCTAAAAAGAATATTTTGGTTTTAAAAAGTTCAGTTGGTACTAGGAAAAATTCGAATTGATTTTTAGGCTGTTTTAGGCCAACAGCAACCGTCAACATCTCTTGTGTACACATGCCACGTCACTGCCTCCGGCTTAAGTTTTATCATGTTTATTTGCAGTGTTGGTTGCGCAGAACACGGGCACAACGGTACCAACTTACTACGAAACCGTAGCCCCCACTTTAGCCACAGAGAATTATAGGAAGACCACAACCACAACCGCCGGCGCCACTCCCACCCCTAGCACGGCGTCGACCGCTGCCGCCAGCACCGCTAGTATCACCACCACCGCCTCCAGCAACTCTCCAGTGGATTTAACCACATCGTAAGTAACAACGTCCTCTATACGCAACCCAATTTTGTTATTATTATTATTATTATTTTTAGTAGCAGAAGTAACTGCTGCAGCAGCAGCAGTAGTAGTAGTAGTAGTAGCGGTAGTATTATAGTAGTAGTAGTCACAGCAGTAGTAGTAGTAGCAGCAGCAGCAGCAGTAGTAGTAGTAGTAGTATTAGTAGTAGTAGTAGTAATAGTAGTAGTAGTAGTAGTAGTAGTAGTAGTAGTAGTAGTAGTAGTAGTAGTAGTAGTACTCAAAATATATTTTTGATTAAAATCAGTGTTAACATATTATTTCACGAGGAAAGAACATATAAAACTACATCAGAAAAATTGTGTGGCATTATACTAGTACAATTAACTTGCAAATCGCTCACAAATATAAAAAAACTTTTCCATCTTTCACTTCTTACAGAATAGAAAAACAACAAAATAATTCAATGATTTCTGTTGTCTTTGTAACCGTACAGTCAGTTGTTACCCAACATATAAACAACCATCTAACCATAATAATGTGTTCTTTCGTATTTAAGTAGTAATTTTATTTTAAGTTATTTTTCCCTGTAATAGTTACATTTTTACGCTCTCTTTACTAACTAAAATTTTTTTAAACCTGACAGGATTGGCAATATTTTACAACATATACCTTGTAACGTACACCTCAACTATAATTTTGAATGTTCGTTGAGACTTCCAGATTCAAGACGAGTGATATTTGTCAAAAAAACTGCTTCAGTCTATGCTGAAGTTACAGGGTTACAAACAAACGAACAAATTTACCACTTAAACATAACATCGTCCTTGCGTAGTTAGGTAACTTATTGTACCGTTGCTACTAGTTACATGTTCCTTTTTCTTCTTCTTCTTCTTCTTCTTCTTCTTCTTCTTCTTCTTCTTGCTCTTGCTCTTGCTCTTCTTCTTCCTCCTCCTCCTCCTCCTCCTCCTCCTCCTCTTCCACTTCAAGGATTAGGTTATATAATCGTGTTCCGGCACCCATCACATCCTCGGGCGATGACCAAAGTCACATTTACTAATGGCTTAATAGTTCAGTGTCGCTTTTGGCAATCGATCCTCCGTCATCCTTTGCAAAAAATCACACTACCGTTTTCTGTTAGTTCAAACAATTGTACTTATATCATTTACTTCTAGTTCTTCCCTTATACACTCAACTCTACCATAGCCGGTCCCAAGCCGGGGTGAGAAAGTAGGAGGGTAAAAGCGGCGGATTAGGATCTTAGGGTACCTGCATAGCGCGGAATACTAGCATAGATGATCGCACATGTATGAGAGGTTTGCATACCTGCATGCCGGGGATGAAATAATGTCTGATACATGAGATTAGTGTCGATAACTGTGCACGCAGCCGTAAGCACATCTTACAGCAGACTAGAGACCGAACTTTTAAACTTTACCAGGAATTGTACATTGGATACAATTGCGTGTGGCTACAGTACGGGAAATGTCCTTGAAGCAACCAACCAGAGCTCAGAAGTATTCCATGTGCTATGTAAAAAAAAAACTTGTTTGTTTCCCGAAGAGAATCAGCGATGCTATTCTCAAATACGATGTGCGATCTCCTTCACATTGCACGGTGCCATATAAACACATGAGTTTGTTTTTACACTGACTGTAATCTGTGTGAGTATTCTATGCTTGTATTCCGCGCTATGCACGTACCTTAAGGGTGCTCACTTAAAGTGATATGTAAGCACTGCAAATAGGGCTACTAAGGAATGTCCAGTATTAGAATAACAGATACGAAGCCACCAAATCCTATCTCAGAAAGAGAAGGATGATGGCGACTCTCCTGCGCTCAAAACAGAGTCCGTTCGACTAAGATGTGGGATCCGTAACAGAAGAGTCTATGGTCTCAGAGGCGAACCTAGGGGGAATATGGTGTATATATTCCCCCCAAATCCGAAAAAATTAAGAAATGTTGTTATAAATAATTTTATACTGGTTGTGTGTTTTAAAAAACTGTAATTAATTGTCTTCTAAGATTTGTGAATTTAAAAAAATACGATTTAGATCAATGAATAATTAAAATAATCTACAATAATAGGCCTTATTCCAGTATAACAGATGTTGAAAGAAATGGTGGAACATGAAAAGAAATCGGCTTGAAAGAGAGTACGACGACAGGATTTTCAGCTGGTTACAATTAGGCCTAACTTGAAACATATGATTCATGTCACGACGTGCTTTACACTATGCTTGAGCCATGTCAGCTGATTTATTTAATTCCGCAACGAAGTAACTGTTTGGTTTTACCCGCTAGTTGGCCGTAAACCGTGACCTACTAAAAAGACAGGTCATGGCGCGTACGACGATTGTTAAGTCACGTGACGTTAGGAGTCGAAGAGTTCCAGTGTTATCCTTTGTACTCGCGTAATTAACGTGCATTATTTGACCAAATTTACTAAAAATATTTCGGATATTTTAGAAAATGAAACATACAATTAGCAAATAATGGAATATATACAGTATAATCCACATATTTTTAAAAATATCAAGGAGGATAAATAAAACGCTTATTTAACAAAGTATATGGTAACATTTATTTCTTCGGTTTTTTTTTACCTTTCTTTTTTTCAATTTTTCCTTTTGAAAACTACTGACAATCTTTGAATCTTATTTAAAGAAAATAATTTAACATTATTTTTCATGTTGTACAATTTATATTCACAACCCTGTTATATACATTTATATCCACAGGATTTATATACATTTTGTTAACCCTCACTTTCTTAGTTTTAACATTTTCTTTAAAGTATTTATATTCCACAGAAAGGTATTATTAGGCTTCTAAGACAAACTGGAAGCCTGTCTGATGTATGTTCTTAATTGATTTTAATTAAATTTATGAATTACAGCTCTTATTTGCTAAATAGATTTAATTTGTTGGTACGAGTTTTATTAAAATATTAGAAAAACGATTTTCTAAGAAAACGATATGTGGTTGAAAAAATCCCTCCGAAATGAAATACTAAGTTCGGCCTTGTCTGGTCCCCCTGGTAGAGGGTTGTGCAAGAGGCTAGTAACCTGTTCATGTAAAAGTATTAGTCGCTTACAGTGCCCAGTTGCTATTACAGTCGGCTATTTCAAAACCAGCAAAAATTATCATGTTCCCAGTCGGAGGACATGTGTGCTTCCTGAGTATCAACGCCATGTCAACTACACTACACCGACTTGCATGAAGAGCTTCATGACACAGTGTCCACCACAGCCGGGAACCACAGTCCCAGAAGACTATCCCTTATACTTCAAGTGCCGTCGAGGGTACCAGATGGATGACGGAAAAGGCAGCGCCTTGGTATTCTGTATTGACGGAAACTGGTACCCTGCAGTACCAAAATGTCGAGGTAAGGGTATAACCTTAACTTCTTTGTACGCTCTGTTTGTGTATAACACTACGTAGATGATTAATAATTTCTCAAGAGAAAGAAACACATATAATGAAACACGAGATTCGATATTACATAGTTAGTCAATATACAAAGAGAGAACATGTGATTTAGTTATTCAGCTATTTTACAAAACGTCTGATCTTTTGAAAGAGCAAAACAAGTTCTCAGTTTTGTCTTGGCTGTTTCGCATTTATCTGGCTGTCTATCTGAGTATCTACTAATCTACCTGTCTGTTTGATGTTTGTCTCACGATAATTTTTGAACGTCTCACCCGATTTGTGAAACGTTTGGCATGCATGTCCACAGTTTTACTCCACAGAAACCTATTTTTTTTGTTAGATTGATCGCTTCGAAATAAGAGGGCGGGAGGAAAAAATGTGAGGTCGAAAATTGTAAAAAAATCGCAACATCTCGTGAGTGACATACAAATTAAAGGGAATTTAAAGTATCACGTGAATGTAGTGTCTATATTTGAAGATTTCAAACTTTTGAAGGTCAGATTTTTCTCTCTGTAGTTTCTGAATCCTCTTCTTTTTCAGTGGACATCCATTTGTTATATATTTTTTCTTTGCTTTTATCTCTTCTATCGTCTGTTCCTTCGTGTCCCATTTGTATGTATTATTTCCCTGTTCAGTCTCTCCTAGAGCTTCTAGTGCTGCTTGAAGCATAGCTTCTTGTTCATATGTAATGTTCATATGTGATGTTTATGTCTTCATTATACCTAAATTCTATTAACTTTTGATCTAGACATTGCTTGTATAGATTCCTTATCGATTCGTCCTGTAATAATTGAATTTTGCATTTTTCCCTTTCTTATTTGTGTTGCCTTTAATTGTCTCCTGTCCATGGGAATTTCATTTTTGCTATCAGTATTTTATGGTCTGTTCCACACTCCGCTCCTCTCTGAACTGTGACGTCTTTTATTATAATTGTTATTCTGTTTCTTATTATTACATAGTCAATAATCGTCCTCAGCATTCTTGCTTCCTGTGTCCAAGTATATTTAAGTATGTATCCTTATATATTTCTTAATAATAAATTATCAAAAATACGTCTCCTCCGGCCAGTAGCGTGGCGTCCGTGTAAGCGCTGTTGCCGGTGGCATCAGTACTGGAAATGAAAGTAAATAAAATTAATTAGATCACAGAATAAATAGATTAGTTATTGAATAATTTTAAATCCAAAAAATGTTATTAGGGAAACTTGAAGAAAAGCATAGCATTGCTTTCGCACTGCGGGGCACTTGTACCGTGTTGCGTTGCCGGCGCCGAGATTGGCAATGTTGTACTGCGTGTGGTCATTGGCCTGGTAGTAGTTGTCACTGTTCAAACTATCGTGGCGGGGGGGGGGGACACATTCGTCCCCCCAATGTGTTGTTGCTGTATAAACCGGCAAAACGCTCAGTTAGCAGCTATGTTCGTTTTCGGAACCAACGTGCAGCAGATACTACGTACCTATTTGTGTTTGGTTCGTTTAATCATGAGTTTTTCTATTTGTCTTCATTACTATTAATTCGATTATATGTGTCCTCATTTATTCTGTGTAATTGTAATGGAGTCAGATCACGTTGAACCGGAACCGTCTTATTCCGCCAGCGAAAGCTAGAAAGTACTCTAAAAAGATGTTTTAGCTCTAAAAAGAATATTTTGGTTTTAAAAAGTACAGTTGGTACTAGGAAAAATTCGAATTGATTTTTAGGCTGTTTTAGGCCAACAGCAACCGTCAACATCTCTTGTGTACACATGCCACGTCACTGCCTCCGGCTTAAGCTTTATCATGTTTATTTGCAGTGTTGGTTACGCAGAACACGGGCACAACGGTACCAACTTACTACGAAACCGTAGCCCCCACTGTAGCGACAGAGAATTATAGGAAGACCACAACCACAACCGCCGGTGCCACTCCCACCCCTAGCACGGCGTCGACCGCTGCCGCCAGCACCGCTAGTATCACCACCACCGCCTCCAGCAACTCTCCAGTGGATTTAACCACATCGTAAGTAACAACGTCCTCTATACGCAACCCAATTTTGTTATTATTATTATTATTATTATTATTATTTTTAGTAGCAGAAGTAGCAGCTGCAGCAGCAGCAGTAGTAGTAGTAGTAGCGGTAGTATTATAGTAGTAGTACTCATATCAGTATTAGTAGTAGCAGCAGCAGCAGCCGTAGTAGTAGTAGTAGTAGTAGTAGTAGTAGTAGTATTAGTAGTAGTAGTAGTAATAGTAGTAGTAGTAGTACACAAAAAATATTTTTGATTAAAATCAGTGTTAACATATTATTTCACGTGGAGAGAACATATAAAACTACATCAGAAAAATTGTGTGGCATTATACTAGTACAATTAACTTGCAAATCGCTCACAAATATAAAAAAACTTTTCCATCTTTCACTTCTTACAGAATAGAAAAACAACAAAATAATTCAATGATTTCTGTTGTCTTTGTAACCGTACAGTCAGTTGTTACCCAACATATAAACAACCATCTAACCATAATAATGTGTTCTTTCGTATTTAAGTAGTAATTTTATTTTAAGTTATTTTTCCCTGTAATAGTTACATTTTTACGCTCTCTTTATTAACTAAAATTTTTTAAAACCTGACAGGATTGGCAATATTTTACAACATATACATTGTAACGTACACCTCAACTATAATTTTGAATGTTCGTTGAGACTTCCAGATTCAAGACGAGTGATATTTGTCAAAAAAACTGCTTCAGTCTATGCTGAAGTTACAGGGTTACAAACAAACGAACAAATTTACCACTTAAACATAACATCGTCCTTGCGCAGTTAGGTAACTTATTGTACCGTTGCTACTAGTTACATGTTGCTTCTTCTTCTTCTTCTTCTTCTTCTTCTTCTTCTTCTTCTTCTTCTTCTTCTTCTTCTTCTTCTTCTTCTTCTTCTTCTTCTTCTTCTTCTTGCTCTTGCTCTTGCTCTTGCTCCTGCTCTTGCTCTTGCTCTTGCTCTTGCTCTTGCTCTTGCTCTTGCTCTTCCTCTTCCTCTTCCTCCTCCTCCTCCTCCTCCTCCTCCTCTTCCACTTCAAGGATTAGGTTATATAATCGTGTTCCGGCGCCCATCACATCCTCGGGCGATGACCAAAGTCAGATTTACTAATGGCTTAATAGTTCAGTGTCGCTTTTGGCAATCGATCCTCCGTCATCCTTTGCAAAAAATCACACTACCGTTTTCTGTTAGTTCAAACAATTGTACTTATATCATTTACTTCTAGTTCTTCCCTTATACACTCAACTCTACCATAGCCGGTCCCAAGCCGGGGTGAGAAAGTAGGAGGGTAAAAGCGGCGGATTAGGATCTTAGGGTACCTGCATAGCGCGGAATACTAGCATAGATGATCGCACATGTATGAGAGGTTTGCATACCTGCATGCCGGGGATGAAGTAATGTCTGATACATGAGATTAGTGTCGATAACTGTGCACGCAGCCGTAAGCACATCTTACAGCAGACTAGAGACCGAACTGTTTACACTTTACCAGGAATTGTACATTGGAAACAGTTGCGTGTGGCTACAGTACGGGAAATGTCCTTGAAGAAACCAACCAGAGCTCAGAAGTATTCCATGTGCGATGTAAAAAAAAAAAAACTTGTTTGTTTCCCGAAGAGAATCAGCGATGCTATTCTCAAATACGATGTGCGATCTGCTTCACTATTCACGGTGCCATATAAAGACATGAGTTTGTTTTTAAACTGACTGTAATCTGCGTGAGTATTCTATGCATGTATTTCGCGCTATGTACGTACCTGAAGGGTGCTCACTTAAAGTGATAGGTAAGCACTGCAAATAGGCCTACTAAGGAATGGCCAGTATTAGAATAACAGATACGAAGCCATCAAATCCTATCTCAGATAGAGAAGGATGATGGTGAGTCTCCTGCGCTCAAAACAGAGCCCGTTCAGCTAAGATGTGGTATCCCTAACAGAAGAGTCTCTGGTCCCAGGGGCTTACCATGGGGGAATATGGGGTATATATCACGACGAAATCCGAAAAAATTAAGAAATGTATAAATAATTTTATACTGGTTGTGTGTTTTAAAACACTGTAATTAATTGTCTTCTAAGATTTGTGAATTTAAAAAAAAAATACGATTTAGATCAATGAATAATTAAAATAATCTACAATAATAGGCCTTATTCCAGTATAACAGATGTTGAAAGAAATGGTGGAACATGAAAAGAAATCGGCTTGAAAGAGAGTACGACGACAGGATTTTCAGCTGGTTACAATTAGGCCTAACTTGAAACATATGATTCATGTCACGACGTGCTTTACACAACGCTTGAGCCATGTCAGCTGATTTATTTAATTCCGCAACGAAGTAACTGTTTGGTTTTACCAGCTAGTTGGCCGTAAACCGTGACCTACTAAAAAGACAGGTCATGGCGCGTACGACGATTGTTAAGTCACGTGACGTTAGGAGTCGAAGAGTTCCAGTGTTATCTTTTGTACTCGCGTAATTAACGCGCATTATTGACCAAATTTACTAAAAATATTTCGGATATTTTAGAAAATGAAACATACAATTAGCATATAATGGAATATATACAGTATAATCCACATATTTTTAAAAATATCAAGGAGGATAAATAAAATGCTTATTTAACAAAGTATATGGTAACATTTATTTTTTCGGTTTTTTTTTACCTTTCTTTTTTCCAATTTTTCCTTTTGAAAACGACTGACAATCTTTGAATCTATATTTAAAGAAAATAATTTAACATTATTTTTCATGTTGTACAATTTATATTCACAACCCTGTTATATACATTTATATCCACAGGATTTATATACATTTTGTTAACCCTCACTTTCTTAGTTTTAACATTTTCTTTAAAGTATTTATATTCCACAGAAAGGTATTATTAGGCTTCTAAGACAAACTGGAAGCCTGTCTGATGTATGTTCTTAATTGATTTTAATTAAATTTATGAATTACAGCTCTTATTTGCCAAATAGATTTAATTTGTTGGTACGAGTTTTATTATAATATTAGAAAAACGATTTTCTAAGAAAACGATATGTGGTTGAAAAAATCCCTCCGAAATGAAATACTAGGTTCGCCCCTGTCTGGTCCCCCTGGTAGAGGGTTGCGCAAGAGGCCAGTTACCTGTTCATGTAAAAGTATTAATCGCTTACAGTGCCCAGTTGCTATTACAGTCGCCTATTTCAAAACCAGCAAAAATTATCATTTTTCCAGTCGGAGGACATGTGTGCTTCCTGAGTATCAACACCATGTCAACTACACTACACCGACTTGCATTAAGAGCTTCAGCACACAGTGTCCACCACAGCCGGGAACCACAGTCCCAGAAGACTATCCCTTATACTTCAAGTGCCGTCGAGGGTACCAGATGGATGACGGAAAAGGCAGCGCCGTGGTATTCTGTATTGACGGAAACTGGTACCCTGCAGTACCAAAATGTCGAGGTAAGGGTATAACCTTAACTTCTTTGTACGCTCTGTTTGTGTATAACACTACGTAGATGATTAATAATTTCTCAAGAGAAAGAAACACATATAATGAAACACGAGATTCGATATTACATAGTTAGTCAATATACAAAGAGAGAACATGTGATTTAGTTATTCAGCTATTTTACAAAACGTCTGATCTTTTGAAAGAGCAAAACAAGTTCTCAGTTTTGTCTTGGCTGTTTCGCATTTATCTGGCTGTCTATCTGAGTATCTACTAATCTACCTGTCTGTTTGGTGTTTGTCTCACGATAATTTTTGAACGTCTCAGCCGATTTGTGAAACGTTTGGCATGCATGTCCACAGTTGTACTCCACAGAACCCTATTGTTTTTTTTAGATTGATCGTTTCGAAATAAGAGGGCGGGAGGAAAAAATGGGAGGTCCAAAATTGTAAAAAAATGGCAACAGCTCGTGAGTGACATACAAATTAAAGGGAATTTAAAGTATCACGTGAATGTAGTGTCTATATTTGAAGATTTCAAACTTTTGAAGGTCAGATTTTTCTCTCTGTAGTTTGTGAATCATGTTCTTTTTCAGTGGACATCCATTTGTTACATATTTTTTTTTGCTTTTATCTCTTCTATCGTCACTTCCTTCGTGTCCCATTTGTATGTATTATTTCCCTGTTCAGTCTCTCCTAGAGCTTCTAGTGCTGCTTGAAGCATAGCTTCTTGTTCATATGTGATGTTTATTTCTTCATTATACCTAAATTCTATTAACTTTTGATCTAGACATTGCTTGTATAGGTTCCTTATCGATTCGTCCTGTAATAATTGAATTTTGAATTTTTTCCTTTCTTATTTGTGTTGCCTTAATTGTCTGTTTTGTCTTTGGCTCCTGTCCATGGGAATTTCATTTTTTTCTATCAGTAGTTTATGGTCTGTTCCACACTCCGCTCCTCTCTGAACTGTGACGTCTTTTATTATAATTGTTATTCTGTTCCTTATTATTACATAGTAAATAATCGACCTCAGCTTTCTTGTTTCCTGTGTCCAATTATATTTATGTATGTATCCTTATATATTTCTTATTAATAAATAATCAAAAATACGTCTCCTCCGGCCAGTAGCGTGGCTTCGATGTAAGCGCTGTTGCCGGCGGCATCAGTACTGGAAATGAAAGTAAATAATATTAATTAGATCACAGAATAAATAGTTTAGTTATTGAATAATTTTAAATCCAAAAAATGTTATTAGGGAAACTTGAAGAAAAGCATAGCATTGCTTTCGCACTGCGGGGCACTTGTACCGTGTTGCGTTGCCGGCGCCGAGATTGGCAATGTTGTACTGCGTGTGGTCATTGGCCTGGTAGTAGTTGTCACTGTTCAAACTATCGGGGCGGGGGGGGGGACACATTCGTCCCCCCAATGTGTTGTTGCTGTATAAACCGGCAAAACGCTCAGTTAGCAGCTATGTTCGTTTTCGGAACCAACGTGCAGCAGATACTACGTACCTATTTGTGTTTTGTTCGTTTAATCATGAGTTTTTCTATTTGTCTTCATTACTATTAATTCGATTATATGTGTCCTCATTTATTCTGTGTAACTGTAATGGAGTCAGATCACGTTGAACCGGAACCGTCTTATTCCGCCAGCGAAAGCTAGAAAGTACTCTAAAAGGATATTTAACTCTAAAAAGAATATTTTGTTTTTAAAAAGTACAATTGGTACCAGGAAAAATTCGAATTGATTTTTAGGCTGTTTTAGGCCAACAGCAACCGGCAACATCTCTTGTGTACAAACGCCACGTCACTGCCTCCGGCTTAAGCTTTATCATGTTTATTTGCAGTGTTGGGTGCGCAGAACAATGGCGCCATTAACACGGGCACAACGGTACCAACTTACTACGAAATCGTAGCCCCCACTGTAGCTACAGAGAATTATAGGAAGACCACAACCACAACCGCCGGCGCCACTCCCACCCCTAGCACGACGTCGACCGCTGCCGTCAGCACCGCTAGTATCACCGCCACCGCCTCCAGCAACTCTCCAGTGGATTTAACCACATCGTAAGTGACAACGTCCTCTATACGCAACCCAATTTTGTTATTATTATTATTATTATTATTTGCAGTAGCAGAAGTAGCAGCTGCAGCAGCTGCAGTAGTAGTAGTAGTAGTAGTAGTAGTAGTAGTAGTAGTAATAGTAATACTAAAAAAATATTTTTTATTAAAATCAGTGTTCCTATATTATTTCACGAGGAGAGAACATGGAAAACTACATCATAAAAATGGTGTGTTATTATACGAGTACAGTTAACTTGCAGATCACCACAAATATAAAAAGACTTTTCCATCTTTCACTTCTTACAGAATAGAAAAACAACTAAAGGATTCAAGTTTTTCTGTTGTCATGGTAACCTTACAGTCAGCTGTTACCCAACATATAAACAACCATCTAACCACAATAATGTGTTCTTTCGTATTTAAGTAGTAATTTTATTTTAAGTTATTTTTCCCTGTAATAGTTACATTTTTACGCTCTCTTTATTAACTAAATTTTTTTAAAACCTGACAGGATTGGCAATATTTTACAAAATATGCCTTGTAACGTACACCTCAACTAAAATTTTAAATGTTCGTTGAGACTTGCAGATTCAAGACGAGTGATATTTGTCAACAAAACTGTTTCAGTCTGTGCTGAAGTTACAAGGTTACAAACAAACAAACAAATTTACCACTTAAACATAACATCGTCCTTGCGTAGTCTGGTAACTTATTGTACCGTTGCTACTAGTTACATGTGACTTCTTCTTCTTCTTCTTCCTCCTCCTCCTCCTTCTCTTCCACTTCAAGGATTAGGTTATATAATCGTGTTCCGGCGCCCATCACATCCTCGGGCGACGACCAAAGTCACATTTACTAATGTCTTTATAGTTCAGTGCCGCTTTTGGCAATCGATCCTCCGTCATCGTTTGGCAACAATCACACTACAGTTTTCTGTTAGGTGAAACAATTGTACTTATATCATTTACTTCTGGTTCTTCCCTTATACACTCAACTCTACCATAGCCGGTCCCAAGCCGGGTTGAGAAAGTAGGAGGGTAAAAGTGGCGGATTAGGATCTTAGGGTACCTGCATAGCGCGGATTACTAGCATAGATGATCGCACATGTATGAGAGGTTTGCACACCTGCATGCCGGGGATGAAATAATTTCTGATACATGAGATTAGTGTCGATAACTGTGCACGCAGCTGTAAGCACATCTTACAGCAGACTAGAGACCGAACTGTTTACACTTTACCAGGAATTGTACATTGGATACAGTTGCGTGTGGCTACAGTACGGGAAATGTTCTTGAAGCAACCAACCAGAGCTCAGAAGTATTCCATGTGCTATGTAAAAAAAAAACTTGTTTGTTTGCCGAAGAGAATCAGCGATGTTTTTCTCAAATGCGATGTGCGATCTGGTTCACTATGCACGGTGCCATAAATACATGAGTTTGTTTTTACACTGACTGTAATCTGCATGATTATTCTATGCTTGTATTTCGCGCTATGCACGTACCTTAAGGGTGCTCACTTAAGGTGATAGGAGAGCACTGCAAATAGGCCTCCTTAGGAATGGCCAGTATTAGAATAACAGATACGAAGCCACCAAATCCTATCTCAGAAAGAGAAGGATGATGGCGACTCTCCTGCGCTCAAAACAGAGCCCGTTCAGCTAAGATGTGGTATCCCTAACAGAAGAGTCAATGGTGTCAGAGGCGAACCTAGGGGGAATATGGGGTATATATCCCCCCCATATCCGAAAAAATTCAGAAATGTTGTTATAAATAATTTTATAATGGTTGTGTGTTTTAAAAAATGTAATTAATTGACTTCTAAGATTTGTCAATTTAAAAAAATTACTATTTAGATCAATGAGAAATTTAAATAATGTACAATAATAGGCCTTATTCCAATATAACAGATGTTGAAAGAAATGGTGGAACATGAAAAGAAATCGGCTTGAAAGAGAGTACGACGACAGGATTTTCAGCTGGTTACAATTAGGCCTAACTTGAAACATATGATTCATGTCACGACGTGCTTTACACTATGCTTGAGCCATGTCAGCTGATTTATTTAATTCCGCAACGAAGTAACTGTTTGGTTTTACCCGCTATTTGGCCGTAAACCGTGACCTACGAAAAAGACAGGTCATGGTGCGTAGACGGTGGTTAAGTCACGTGACGTTAGGAGTCGAAGAGTTCCAGTGTTATCCTTTGTACTCGCGTAATTAACGCGCATTATTTAACCAAATTTACTAAAAATATTTCGAATTTTTTAGAAACGAAACGTACTATTAGCATATAATGGAACATATACAGTATAATCCACATACTTTTAAAAATATCAAGGAGGATAAATTAAACGCTGATTTAACAAGGTATATGGTAACATTTATATCTTCTGTTTTTTTTACCTTAGTTTTTTTCTACTTTTCCTTTTCAAAACGGCTGACAATGTTTGAATCTTTATTTAAACAAAATAATTTAACATTATTTTTCATGTTGTACAATTTTATTCACAACCCTGTTATATACATTTATATTCCGCAGAAAGATATGTATTATTAGGCTTCTAAGACAAACTGGAAGCCAGTCTTATGTATGTTTTCAATTGATTGTAATTACAAAAGATGAATTACAACTCTTATTTTCCAATTAGTTTTAATTTGTTGGTACGAATTTCGTTATAATATTAGAAAAACGATTTTCTAAGAAAACGATATGTCGTTGAAAATATCCTCCCGAAATGAAATACTAGGTTCGCCCCTGTCTGGTCCCCCTGGTAGAGGGTTGTGCAAGAGGCCAGTTACCTGTTCATGTAAAAGTATTAGTCGCTTACAGTGCCCAGTTGCTATTACAGTCGCCTATTTCAAAACCAGCAACAATTATCATGTTTCCAGTCGGAGGACATGTTTGCTTCCTGAGTATAAACATCATGTCGACTACACTGCACCGGCTTGCTTGAAGAGCTTCGGCACACAGTGTCCACCACAGCCGGGAACCAACGTCCCAGAAAACTATCCCTTACACTTCAAGTGCCGTCGAGGATACCAGATGGATGACGGAAAAGACAGCGCCGTGGTATTCTGTATTGACGGAAACTGGTACCCTGCAGTACCAAAATGTCGAGGTAAGTGTCTAACCATAACTTCTTTGTACGCTCTGTTTGTGTATAACACTAGTAGATGATTAATAATTTCTCAAGAGAAAGAAACACATATAATGAATCACGAGAGTCGATATTACATAGTTAGTCAATATACAAAGAGAGAACATGTTATTTATTTATTCAGCTATTTCACTAATCGTCTGATCTTTTGAAAGAGCAAAGCAAGTTCTCAGTTTTGTCTTGGCTGTTTGGCATTTATCTGACTGTCTATCTGAGTATCTACTCGTCTATCTGTCTGTTTGGTGTTTGTCTCACGATAATTTTTGAACGTCTCAGAGAATTTGTGAAAAGTTTGGCATGCATGTTGTAACGTCACAAAACGTTCCATAAAGAAAATAATTGCAAAAGTAAGTTATCATAAGAAGAAGGTGGAATGAACAGTATCGAACCCAAATAATCCAAAAAAGTTTGTAATATTGTCCAATAGTTAATATCAATAATATGTAAAAACGACGAAGACTTTGACCAAGACTCAAACCCCATATATATTGTTTAAGTGAAGAATAGTGTAAAATTGATATTGTATAATAAGAGAAACAAATAATCTCAGAAATGACCAAAATTAGGTCATGAAATGTTAGAAATGTAACTCTGAATAGAGCATAAAAACCAATTTATTGTGAAATAATAGACAAGATCTATTCCAATACTTTATAATATATATAAAATAGATGTATCAAATGATTTAAACACATCACTAAAAAGGATATAAATTAAAATAAAAAGATGTAATTTTGTAACAGAAAATCAAAGTTTTAGAGTTTGAGACCAATCACTCAGATGTATGTGAAAATTAATTATTATAAAATTAAGAAAAAAACTAGATGTAAATGTCAATTAGACAAAGACAAACAAAATACTTCAAATAGAGAAATCTGTAAATTTTTAGAAGTCAATGAAAATAACCAAAATCGTGTTAATCTGAAAACATGTAGTGAACATGTAAAATTGTATAATTTATGACTTTAAAGTTATCAAAATGCAGCAAACTTGTATTTTAAAGTTGAACCACAATATAAAGTAACTCTACCTATAAATATGACTACCTTAAACACTTTAACAGTCAAGTTATAAAACTAGTTACCTATACCAGACTAGGCTGAGCTCAAAAAACAGTCACAAAATTAGTCATATATGACAGATTAATTGTTTAATATTAGAAAGAATATAGAAAAAAAGATACAATTCTATAATGTAAAATGGAAAAATACTTGCTCAATTGAAGACAAGCTTAATTCATAGAGAATTTTTAAATATAAAAGTGAAATTTGTGACACACATGAAATAGCTCATCTGTACAAAGACAGTGAGATGCTAATTGAAATTACAATAAAATTAAAAGGTATTAGGAAAACCAGGTATTCCCAAAGATAAACAATGTAACAAACTCTAAGTGAATACCCAAAAAATCCCAGAAATAATACCAGAAAAGACAAAATATAATAAATAACAGTGACAAGAAAGGTAGGCCATATGTTATGCCTACAGAAAAATGAAATTAATTATATGTTATGTGCATTAATATTTGTTTGTTTTGTTATGTACAGCTAATTATGTTATGTGTTAATGTTATAGTAAGAGCCGAGGAATTTAATAACATTTTGTTAATAAGAAAACTATAATTTTGTATAAATACTACAAGGTAAGGATATGTATTTTATGTTAATTTATTAGATTTAATTTATTTAAAACCAATCATGAATGGTATCGTTTTAATCAGTTGAAAGCAGGGAATCTAAAAATAATAATGGCATGCAGATTGTAAGTAGTTCTGTAAATTGTTTGACAAATACCAGAATAATTTCAGTAAAATCCTTTAGTATGAAGAAAAAGAAGTTTTTGTTCTAAAGCTTCTACGGAAGTCGAATTTGTTCCATGATGTTCTATTTGCATAATCTCGAACGTTTCAGAAGAAAATTGTACTAAAAAATATCGGAAGTCATGAATAAAAATTAAAACAATGCACCTTACAAAGAGTATATAAGCGAGACAAAAATCGACCCAAAAAGACTTTATGCTTTGAAACCACGAGAGACACTTCTCACACGAATTCGAACATCTAATCCAAAGCGAACTCGAAGAAGAGGAATCCAACAAGAAAACTCAAAAAAGTCTTTTCCCCGTACCAGACGAAAGACATACTTAACCTGAAAAGGAGTATATCGCTAAATCGCTGACGTGCACGTTGAATAGAGCAACAGCACGCAAATTTTAATAGAACGTACACAGCCAAATATCCAGCGGCCCTGAAAAGGACCGATTTTAATAGAGAAAAATCAAATTTTGCTGGTATTAGCGACATAAACAGACTTTGACAAAACCCCCAAACAAATTACTTAACGTAAGCCTACATTGAGTCGTAGCTAGCGCTGAGACGGCAGTATAGCGAAGTCACGGAACGCAGTCAGCTGTTTTTCGCTGGCAACGATTTAAAGCATAGAAACAGTACGATTGTTATTTAAATAGTGCGGAGTTTTTAAATCGTAATTTGACTTTTAAATAGTTACAAGTGAGTGAGGAAACGTAAATACGAAGAGGCGCAAGATTGGAGTCATTCCCAAGAACAGTGTCCAGTGAAGGAAATACCTACCCACCGGAACGTGAGTTGTCCAAAATTAAAATCCTTTTACCTGGTACCTTTGTCACACAATTGTACTACATATATCAAACACTTTCAATTCACACGAATTTTGTAAAGCATCCCACTGATTTGTCTTGATAGTTCAAAGGAGTCACGTCCTGAGTATAAAGTTTTTCAAAGATTAAATTCATGCGATTCAACTGAGCAATAAAATAATTATTAGCCGATACTTAATAAAATCTTGTCAATAATTCTTGTAACTCTGCAATTTTACATAATTTTACTGTTAGTCCTTCAGACAAATTTTATGAAAGAAAAGTCATTAAACATATGTTATTTGCAACTCAACTTGTCTTGTTTACATTTTTCTATAACTAATTTAACAAAAACAAAATCAATTTTATATAATAATAATTTCTTGGATTAAATTTCCAAGTGGCGCCCACACACACACACATATTAGCATAAGTTGTATTTGCAGGACTACATCTTCGAAGAGAAACAGACAATTAGTAAGTATAAGTGCGCGGAGTGTAACACCCGACACGACACATATCATACGTTATAAATTGACGAATCCAACGTGAGACGAAAAATAATAACACCCGACATCACATTATCTTTGTTATAATGTCCACAGTTTTACTCCACAGAACCCTATTGTTTTTTAGATTGATCGCTCCGAAATAAGAGGACGGGAGGAAAAATGTGAGGTACAATATTGAAAAAAATCGCAAAAGCTCGTGAGGGACATAAAATTAAAGGGAATTTAAAGTATCACGTGAATGTAGTGTCCATATTTGAAGATTTCAAACTTTTTGAAGGTCAGAGCCCAAAGAGTGGTTCAAGATTTATGATAAAATTTCAAAAAATTTAAGTGGGATATCAAATTAAAGAGAATTTTAAATAACATCTGATTTTAGTGTTCTTCTTCTTTAGCACTACAGCCCAACGTGAGCCATGGCTTCCAACAGAAATCTTCTCCAAAGTCTCTTGTCCATTGTAATCTCAGTGTAACCCCTCACATGCATGTTTCTGATATCTTCTAGCACATAAGCCAATCATCATACCCTCTAGGTAGGTCTCTTTCTGCTTTTATAGACTTCCGCCTCAGAATTTTCTTTGGCATACTTTGAACATCCATCCGTTCTAGGTTACCTGACTATTGTATTCGCTGAGCCTTTATGCATCTTACAATGTCATTGTGTTTGATTAATGTAGTTGTGTTAGTGGTTATAATTACAAATAGAATTAACACTGTTGCACACCACTATAGAAAAATTATTCCGATTAGCGCTTTTAAGCATCACAGCTCATCATCATTTCGACCTCATGATGAGCTGACGCTTGAAAGCGCTAATCGTAATAATTTTTCTATAGTGATGTGGAACAGTGTTAATTCTGAATGTCTTTGTGACTCAATAGCTCAACTATCTCCTGGTTTGTTTCTTATCCTCCAGTCGTCATATTCTTTCACTGGGCCATAAACACGTCTTATGATCTTTCTTTCAAACCTCCTTAGTGTTTCTTCTTCCTTTTTTATCAGTGTTGATGACTCGCCTTCATAAATAACAACCGGTCTGAAAAGTATCTTGAATGTAGTGTTAAGTCTAGGAAATTTCTAAATTTTTTGCCTCGCGGCCCAAAAAAGAAATGAAAAATTTTGAAAAAATTGTGAAAATCCAGCAAGGTGTCATACTAAAAGGAATTATAAGCCAAATTTTAATGTTCAGTATTTATATTATGATTGTGTGTTCTACAATAATTGTTATATAACTAAAGAAATAGTAGAGAAATTGTTTGTTTTTGTAATTTTTCCCTAAACTTGAAAAATGATGGAACACGAAATGTATGTAATAATAAATTGTGAGCGAGTTCTACAGCCCAGGTACCTTACTAGTTACTACCTAGTTACTAGTTACTAGTGTGTTGTGTGATGTTTACAACACAATTGTAATATATTAATCATAACTTAATATTTCAACAATATTTCTTATGTCATAATCATCATCATCATCATCATCATCATCATCACTCCAAGGGTTAGGCTCTAGTTGCCCTGTTCCGGAACTAATCTTCTCCTCTTGATCATAACATTTGTCTGTCTGGTCTACCTGTGTACGTTGTGCCTCACGATAACTTTTCAACATATCAGACGATTTCGGCAAAACGTCGCTCTTCCTTGTATACACTTTAACCCCTCTACCTATTGTTTTTGAGACTGATCTTCCCGAAATATTTAGGGACGGGTCCAAAAATCTGAGGTGGCAAAATTGTAAAAAAAAATTGTAAAAATACGTTTGTCGTTTTCGAGGAAACAAAATCTGCTTAGTTATTCACAAAACATATAAATTTAGCGTTGTTAAAATTCATTACCAAGCTGTTTGGCCGTGGTCCATTGTTTTCAGCAAAAACTGACGTTTCGGCAGTGCCATCGACTACCATCATCAGTATAAAATTCGAAGTTTAACACAACTAATTGATTATTTCCAATTACTTTACTTCATGTGCTTTCAATAAAAAGATTTAAATGAATTAATTACTTGTTAATTATTCAAGCAAGGATTTAAACTATTCTTACATTGCGTGTTCATTCACTAAAGAAAAATAATTAAAAATATTCTGATTACACGTAAATTACATTCTCTTATCTCTATCTACATAGTTATTCTTTAATTTTAAAAATGTTTTTTATTAAAGCCTTTCAATGTCTTTATTCTTTGATAATTACAAATTGGTTTTTCGTCACCTTAAATTCTGCGGATTGTCCCATGTCCTCCAGTGATCCATCTGTCCGCTCCTCCGGGTCCTCTTGTCCTTCCTGGTCTCACTGCTCGTTCTCCCGTCTCCCGTCCTTCATGGTACATCGGCTGCTGTAGACTGTAATGACGTTTTGCTCTGGATCGGTTGCTGTTGTGATAGAACCGTCTCTAGTGCTCTGTGTCTCGTTCCTCTGCTAGAAGTTCTCTCGCCATCTGTCTAGAGTTGATGTTCTTAGTTGTAGACTGCTCTTAGACGTCCGACGATTTTATTGTTACGGTACTTTTAATTTATTGTTTTTCATTACTACTTGAAATCAAAACATTTCCCGTAATACTTTATAGTTACGATATAAAAGTCTTGTTGATGTAGACATAGCGTCTAACTTTGTCCAAAGTAATAAAGAGTTCGCGTCTCAGACGGACATAGCGTACCCCCACGACTGAAGAATGTTAGAAGAGAGAGTTTGGCTCTCCTGGGCTCGTATTTATATCCACCAAGAAAACCACACCCGTTGGCTCAGAAATAAGCATGTCAAAAACTGCCCATGGCTTGAGTGCCCCCACTCTCGTCTCATTTCACATATTCGCACTTTTTTGCCAATCGCACTGTTTAATGCGGATTTCAAGGTGATCTAGTAATGTCTAATTTAATTACACACATGATGTGTAATTATCACAATGATCGCATCATTAGGGTAATTATTATGCTTTAAAAATCGCACAGAATTCGCACTGATTGTCCGAATTACGTAGAATTCGCACTGCACATGTGTCTGATTTTTACACATTTTTAGAATTTTTTACATTTTTTCTAACATTCATGGTTTGCTTAAAATTAAATATACTCTTAATTTAGCATTTACCTGGGGTGGGTTGCAAACTTTCAGGCTCAAACAGGCTTCACGCACACACTTACAGCGGTAATCGCGTGATATTTCTTGTTGATTCCTGTTTGAAAGCCAGCTTCCAATTTCACACCTGCTCGTCTATTACATATTATTAAAATTAAATTAAATATTTATTTATTTCATATATGCGCATTACAGCCTATGCTTGTATTGTCGCAATATTTAAATTTACACTTATCTAAAAATGAAACTTTTTCTTGTGAACTTACTGTTTATTCTCTTCTCGTCGAACGCGTTTCGGCGTACGTATTCGCCTTCTTCAGCTTAGAGACAGACTGCCATCATTTAGTAACGGTTGTTGTGTGGAATGTGTAGTGGGGGTGGTGCGTGGAGGAAGGGGATTGGCGCGGGGATTCAATTTAATGTTTCTTTTTGTATAATTGTGTCAAAAAGTGTATGTGATTTATATTGTAATTGATCGTTAAGTATGTCGTTAGGTTGTGTTGTGTGGTGTTTATATATTTCGTATTGTTCAGTTGTGTTGAGTTTTCGACTTTTGGGTAAGTAATGTAAAATTTCAAGATTAGTGTCTATGTTGGTGTAACTGTGGTTTTCTGTGTGTATGTGTGTGGCAAATGCGGAGCGTATATTGTTGTTGGTTAAAGCTTTTAAGTGTTCAGAATAACGGGAGGAAAAAGATCTTCCCGTCTGGCCTATGTAGAAACTATTGCAGTCATTACAATTTAATTTGTAAACACCTGTTTTGTTATATTTGTCTATGTCTGCATTTGTATTATTGATGTGTTTTTTGATGGTATTAGTTGTTCTGTATGCTATTTTGTATTTGTGTTTTCTGAATGTGTTGGCGATTTTGTGTGTGTAGGAGTTGTGGTATGTGAGTGTGATGTATTTATTGTGCTGTGTGTTGATGGTATTTTGTGTTTTGTTGTTTTTGTTTTTGATGCGTTTGTATAGTGTGTTTATTAAATTAGGGTTGTAACCGTTTTTGATTGCTATGTATTTTATTGTGTTGAGTTCGTCGGTGTAATCTTGTTTATTTAAGGGTATTTTAGTTAGTCTATGGAGCATATGGTTGAAGGCCGCATGTTTATGTTGTGTTGGGTGGTTTGATGTGTTGTGTATAACCATGTCAGTTGTGGTTGGTTTCCTGTATATTTTGTACGAAGTTTTGTTAATTGTTAGGTCTAGAAAATTTATACTATTGTTTTGTTCAATTTCCAGTGTAAATTTTAATTTGTGGTGTATAGTGTTTATGTATTTGTGGAAGTTTTCAACTTGTCTTGTGTTGCCTTTGAATAAAAGTAATATATCATCAACATACCTGTGCCAGTATATAATTTTGTTAGTGTATTTGTTGTTGTTTATTATGTGGTTCTGTTCTATGTTGTGTATATATATTTCTGCTAGTATTCCTGATATGGGGGATCCCATCGGGAGACCTTCTGTTTGTGTGTATATCTTGTTATTGTATGTAAAGTAATTTTGTTCAGTTATTATTTTGGTGAGTGTGATGATCTCTTGTATGTGTGTTTCAGGTGTGTTGTTTTGTCTGAGTAGTTGTTCTAGTGTTTGGATGGTTTCTTTGATGGGGACATTAGTGTATAAATTGGTTATATCAAAAGATGCCAGAGTTGAGTTATGTGGGATGTGTATGTGTTCAGTTTTCCTGACTAGGTCGATGTTGTTTTTGTTAGATGTGCTGTTACTGAGATTAATGTTTTCTCTGATTATTTTGTCTAGTTGTTTTGCGATTTTGTGGGAGGGGGCTTGTGTGTTGTTTATTAATGGTCTGATGGGAATGTTAGAATGCATTCTACACAACAACCGTTACTAAATGATGGCAGTCTGTCTCTAAGCTGAAGAAGGCGAATACGTACGCCGAAACGCGTTCGACGAGAAGAGAATAAACAGTAAGTTCACAAGAAAAAGTTTCATTTTTAAATAAGTGTTAGTGCTGTGAAAGAAGTGATGAATAATCAAGACAACTATTTAAATTTAGTGTATAGTTTTGGAAAGAAATTTTACACATTTTTGTCGGATATCAATTTAAAGTGAATTTAGCTGAAGTCTGAATGTAGTTTAGTTTTGTAAATTTGAATTGTTTGGACATCAGGGGCAAAGAACGGGATCACAGTTTTTAAAAAATTGTAGAAATCCATGGTAAACATCAGACTAAAGAGAATTTTCACGCAAATTCGAATGAATTGTTTACTTTATTACAAGTTTACTTTACTTTTGGTTACATTGGTGGTAACACAAATCAGAAACGGAAGTAATCATTTTGAAAAAAATATAAGCTATCAGTACATAGCGACTTAACTTAGACTTTCCAGACAGTCAAGAAGAAGAAGAAGAAGAAGATGGTAAGTCTGCCTTGTCCAGATGTATGTCCTATCAGTATTAGCCAGTAAAAGTCCCGTACGAACTTTTATTGATTTAGAAACTACTCATCATCATCATTATTAGGTCGACAGCCCTTTGTGGGCCTTGGCCTTCTTCAGAAGATTTCGCGCTTCTTCTCTATTCTTAGCCACACTCCTTCAGTTTCTAATTTCAAGAGTCCTGATGTCCTGACTCACCCCGTCCTTCCAACTTTCCTTTCAGCCTCTGCATTTGCATCAAACATCTTCCCAACAACGCTGCTTTTACAAGGACGTACAATGTGTTCAGCGGTACACATTTAGAAACTACTAGTTTATATGAATTAATTACTGGTAATAATATTGAATAGAAAAGTAATCTTTTAGAATGTGTAGAAAATCTCATGGAACAAATTTTACTTTACCAAAAAATAACTTAAAATATTTGCAAATGTTTTGTGCAGAGGTTTGCGGAAAGATGAGCGCATCGTCGGCATTGACAGAAGATCCATGGCACGTGGCCATCTACAACGAGGGCGAAACATTGAGACATTTCTGTTTGGGCACTCTCATATCTCCGCACACTGTATTGACAGGTAGGCCTACGTAGTGTGTCACTCAGCTCAACACTCGTAACGTTGAACCAGTCACTAGATACGTCTTGATCTGACAAAGGATTTTGGTTTTCACACCTTCTTCTCGTGATCAGTCGTCAGAAAATGTTCCCTTATATAAATACTGCTGCGTATCGATAGATTTTTCAAAGAGCTATATTATTGCGAAAATACATTTTCTAGGTGTACCGCAGATTGATACCATCTCTGGTACAACTTCTCACATTGCCCACAACTAAGCACTTATGAACCACTTCCTTCGTCATTTTGCACTCCTGAACGCCATCACGTTGTTCTGGCGTTTAGAAAATATAAAAGAGGTAAGTATGAAATAATATATAATTTAGTTATGCGCCAGATATTTTATAAAAAAAGACACAAATTTATAGGCTGAGTGAAAAATTATAAGATAATAAAAGTTATACAAGGTGATGGCCCTTTCCACACTTCTATATGGGTCTGAAAATTGGACTGTATCGGAAGGCCAGACCAGTCGTATCCAAGCGGCTGAATGAGACTTTCTCAGGCAGAGTACACTATCCATGATCATAGAAGAAAGACAGATATACGGCAGGAACTGAATGATATGACTATATACTCGTCAGAATTGCCCAGTATCGGCTGAATTGGTGGGAGAATGTTTTCCGAATGGATGACTGCCGCATTCCCAATCAATTATGGAACTATATAGCCGAAGGGACGGAGAGGTGTGGGACGTCCGAGGAAGCGCTGGAGTGACCAACTCTAGATTTTGGCTGTTTGAGACCGGAACAAACCGTCATTGGTTTAATCCTTGCAAATGATGATGATGATGTGGAAAGTTATGGAAAAAGAAAGAATATTAAGAGAGGACGGGATTAGAAAAAGGGAATAAAAATGGCATAAAATTAAAGACTATAAAAAAATTTGTTTGAAAGTAAAGGATTTTCTTGAAGTTTCTAGAAAAGAAAAAAATGGTTAAAATAAATTGATGTT
Source organism: Magicicada septendecula (assembly GCA_034769895.1). NCBI lineage: Eukaryota > Metazoa > Arthropoda > Insecta > Hemiptera > Cicadidae > Magicicada > Magicicada septendecula. The sequence goes on along the minus strand of CM068370.1, from coordinate 488,796,104 downwards.
AAATAAATTTTTGTTGTGGACAGAACCGTTAGTACAGGTCAAAGTATCAATACATCAATACTATATGATAATATACCTGAGAGCCAATGCAGAATCAGCATGGAATGCAGTCGTATGGAAAAAAATATGTATATGGTCAAACAACTATGATCAATTCACATATTATAAAAGTCAGCATTTTCAGAATATTTTAATGATGTAATACTGATATAAGAACAATAATACGTGTATTTGTACTAGTTATTATATTAATTTTTTATGTAACACGTGACCTCATGCGTTCACACAAAAACACTCGTGGCCATGTGTATTATTTCTGTGTCGTCTGCATTGTTACGACGGTCGCAAGAATCGTCGTTTTGTAAAGCGGAAACAGAGTGACTGACACCGGTTGAAGTTACTCGTTACGACCATAATTACAAACAAAGTTGAATAACAGCAGAGGCACTCTTATACAATAATGCAAGTTAAATTTTGTTCAACACACAATATAAGGTTTTTACTAATTAACACAATAATCACTTTCAAGTAAACCGCAACAATAACTCCGAACCGTAATATCGCCAGGTCTAACTGAACTTGGCCGCTTCAAAGTCCAGTATTTATACTGTTACGACTGTCTAGCTGATCATCGTATGGTACAGTGGAAAACAAAATACAAGACACCAATTAAGTCACTAATCACCAGCTTTAATTATCACAATTAAACAATCTGTAATAAACAAGATAGTGTCTTACAACAAATCAAGTATAAAAATTGTTCAAACGTAATAAAAAATGTCAACGAGTCTCCCACAATTATAAAACACGTAACACTTCGCCACAATACTTCGAACCGCACTGAAATAAATCGCAACTCAAACTGAACTAAGCGCCGTCAAATGCCTATATTTATACCCCGCTGAAATTCCAGAATCATCCATACTACGCATCAACGCTATACAAGAATGTGATTGATTGCGGCCTTGCACACAGCGCGCGCGGACCGGTGTGTCTGGAACAATCTCCCTAACGCATGTTGAGAATCACGTACGCACACAACATTACAGACATTACGGACACTGTTGCACAATGGACACACAACATTACAGCCGGATTCCACTGGAATAGCCCAGAAACACGTAGTGTTCTGTAATGGCGTAAAACGTTTTTCGCATTACGTAACAATACGTTGGTCGCGTTGCATTGTTGTGACAGCGGTAGAATTGTGGAGGAACGTGTGGAATGGCGGCTCGAATTATTTAGAGCGTTACGTAATTCTGTACGGTCTCTAAACAGCGTCTTGTGTTGCTGCCTGTTGACTGTTGAGGTTCACTTTCGTTATTTTTCAGCTCAACGTGTAGAAATGCGCTATAAATGCCCTGATTATGGCAATAAATTTTATCTAAACGTCAACACACATGTTTTTATGTCTCTTTTAATGATCGGACCTGACTCATTTATCGAGAACCTTTAATCATTTAGTTGACTGTGAATCTTTTATCATTCACGATCACTACCAATATATAAATTGTTAATATCTAGTGAAATACAACTTTTGACCCAATCTGTGTAGTTTGTGTTACATATGTGGCAATTATATAAGGCCGTCATAGGTTAAAAAGCAGATACAGAAAACATATTGCTACGTTGAGCTGAAAAATAACAAAGGTGTCTAAGTGTGTCTAAACACTTGGCAACGTGCAAGTTTGTTCCTATCGTCTGGCGATCATTCTGCACGATGTTATCACGGTGTTATCGGACCATTGAAACAGTTTTTAGCGATTTCCAGAGCGCCTAACCGGACAGTGACAGATTATTCTGGAATCTCAGCGGAGTATAAGCATGAGCGGCAGCGGTTGGCCAAGAGATAAGTCAAACCTGCTGGCGATATTACTTGTGCGGATCGGTGTGATTGTCGCTGTTTTATTGAAAGTGAGTACTGTGTTAATTCGTGCGAACTGTAATATGTTGAGATTTATTGGTTGTGTGTTCGACAAATAAGGAAATGGAAGTGTGGCGATGGCGAAAAAAATCGTTTTCGAGACAAGGGCTGATTCTGATTTTACTACAGTACTCTCAAAACATGAAGAAAAGCCATTTTCTGAAAAGTGCGTATGTGTGTGTCTGTGTGTAGAATTTTTTCTATGGCAAACGGTAACTGACGCAAATTCAAACAGAATCAAATAAGTTTTTCCATATGTGCCTATGTTGTAGAGGACTCAAGGCATATTGCTTTGGTGAAGATCGGTTAAGAAAAAGGGTAGTTTACCAGCACAGTTTTATGTTTTAACTAGAGTAATTTTTTCTATGGCGAACGATAACTGCCGCAAATTCAAACAGAACAAATAATGTTTTGTATATATGCCTGCGTTGTAGAAGACTCAAGCTCTATTGATTTTGGTGAAGATCGGTTAAGGGTAAGGGTAATTTACCTGCGACGTTTTATATTTTAACAACAGTAAAGTACTTAATTTTGATAAATAAAGTGTCCTGAAAAAAGGCGATAATAATCAACTGTAGAAAGGTAGATGGAATATCTATAAATTGTGTCAAATAGTTCCAGGCTAGTGGCCTAGAAGAGTAAAGCGAGGGTTTTTTTAGTGGGTCGGGTATAATACATAAACCCACAGACCCCGGAACCTGCTGCGCCATTGCGGACATTTGTAAAGCAAATTTTTCTACCTGGCCTCGAAAAAAAAAACCGTGTACAACTCGGCGACCTTGCGGCCGTCGTAATAGTATGCTATCTTGGATTAGTAATACAAATATTTTGTTTTAAGTTAGTTAATGATTTTGGAAAGACGTTAAAAACACTACTGTTTAGTGCCATAATAAGTGATTATATACGAGGTGTGATCAAAAAGTATCAGGATTGATACTGGCAATGCCAAGTCACCTGACTTGGCTTCAAAAAAGCGACACATACGTTTATTTTACAGTATGCTAATTACTCGATATAACTTTTATAATAGCAGCTGATCTGGTTTGTTTACAAACGCCCATTGTTGTGTTGTGTGTTAATCTCAGTTGGCGCATTTACCATGTCAGAAAAAATTGATAAGAAAATTTGTATCAGATTTTGTCAAAAAGTTGGTGAAACATGTAAAGATACACTTGAAAAGTTACAAAAAGTTTATGGAGAAAATTGTGTGAGTCGTACGTTTATGAGTGATTTAAACGTTTTTAAAATGGGCGTGAAAATGTTGAGAATGACGAGCGTTCAGGAAGGCCTTCAACCAGCAAGACTACAACAATGTTGAGCTTGTGCGTGCTGCTGTGCGAAAATACCGCCGAATCACCATTCGTGAACTAGCAAATGATTTAAATATTAGTTTTGGATCAGTTCAGTCCATTCTTACCGATGAGTTGGGAATGAGACGTGTTTCTGCATAGTTTGTACCAAAAGTGCTCACAGCTGACCAAAGAGATGCCCATGTGTCAGTCGCTCAAGACCTGCTTGAATGTGCTAAAAACGATGAGAATTTCATTAAATCGATCGTAACGGGTGATGAATTATGGGTTTATGGATACGATCCAGAAACTAAGGCCCAGTCTTCAGAGTGGAAAACGCCAATCCAAGACCAAAAAAAAGCAAAACAGAGCCGAAACAAAGTCAAGACCATGCTCACAATTTTCTTTGATAACCAAGGGATTGTTCATCATAAATTTGCTCCACCAGGCCAAACAGTAAACCAGGATTACTACATTTCTGTTTTGAGGGGATTGAGAGATACAATTCGATGAAAATTTTACAGTTGCATCAGAGTGTTGAATGGTGGCTTCAACATGTCACATGCTGTTCAGAATGTTCTAGCTAAACACAATATTCCACAGCTTCAGCATCCTCCATATTCTCATTCAAATGTGGCTCCCTGTGACTTTTTTCTCATTCCGACGATAAAAAATCAATTGAAAGGTAGATAATTTTAAGACATAGAAGAGATACAAGTAAATGCGACGAGATAACTTAAGGCTATTACGGAAGATGACTTTAAGACATGCTTCGAACAGTTAGGAAAGCGCTGGAAGAAGTGTGTGGCTGCGGAAGGGAATTTTTTTGAAGGAGACACGTTTACAAATCTGTAACTCTTGTATATTTATGTAAATAAAATCAATCCTGATACTTTAGATCACACGTCGTATTTCTCAGTGTTTTAAAGAAGGTCGTGTATTACATTCCAGAAATCTGAAGCGAAGTGTATGTTTTGTTACAGCTGCGTACTGTGTAATCGATGAATCTTCACTGAAGACTACACATCCGTTTCAAATAAAAGTAGTGATCAGCAACCGAAACCTCAACCTGACTGACGAATTGGACGTGTCCTACACCGTCAACTTTACCGTAAGCTTCCTTACTGTCCGATACTGCTACCGTCTAACAGTTACATGCTTTACAAATGTTTTGTTGTAGATCTTGCAGTGAAACAAATAATAGAGAAAAGACGCTCATGAATACTTGAATACATGAAAACAACACAAAGTATAGATGTGTGTGTCTCTCTCTGCGTTTTATTCTTTAATAGTCGTCTTATTGTTTGACAGGTCAAACTAAATTTAAAGGTTTTGTAAAATCTATAAAAACACTTGGTAAGTTTCAAGGGAAGGTCAGGTGTCTTTAAAAACTAAATACAATCATGAATGCAAAATATAAAATTAACTAAACTAAATATAATCTGAATGTAAAATTTATAATTTAGTTTAGTTAATTTTATATTTTGCATTCATGATTGTATTTAGTTTTTAAAGACACCTGACCTTCCCTTGTCTCTTGCACCCCCTCGCCATCTCAACACAGATGTTCCAGATACGCCTAAACAGATGTTCACCACCTTCACTCCACTTACATCCTGTGTTTAGTAATTTTCATTCATTCGCCTCTTTGACAATGGCTTAGTTAGTCGAAACAGCTGTCAGAGTTAATTAAAAAATTTGTGAAACTTACCAAGTGTTTTTATATATTTTACAAAACCTTTGTATTAATATGTTTCACCAAGTGCCCAACGAGTCAGCAATTAATATCGTGCAAACTAAATTTATTAAACTTTCTTATTTTTGTTGTTGTATTGGCCATCTAAGGACCACATGCCAGTTTCAAATTCTTTACTCTTTGTTCTTTTCTTTTTCTCCAATGTTCTTTCATCTTTTCACTGTGTCTCTTCTTCCTGTCTTCAGTCCACTTTGAACCTGCGTTTCTCTCTCTCTCCTACTCAGGGCTCCCTCCATTTTTAATACTTTTGCCCGAAAAACTTCTGTTTCAATTGCTTCTTCAGCGTGTATATTATTTTTTTCTAAATCCTTTTGGACATCTTTAATCCAACTTGATGTTGACTTCTTGCTCCACATATATTTGAAGTTTGCTTTGTCAACCTATTGTCGTCAATTGTATATAAATGTCCAAAAAATAATAGTCGTCTTTTTCTCATTATTCCTGTTATATTTTCTATACTTTGACATATTTCATCATTACTTCTTAATTTCCAACCAACCTTCTGAAGTTTTTTGTTGGCCTAATATTTTCCTAATAATTTGTCTTTCCTATATTTCTAGTTTGTCTAAATTATAATTCAATGCTAGACATTCACTTGCATATAGGCATTCGGGCTTCACTACTGTACTGTAATTCCTTATTTTTAGATATGTACATTTTATTGTAAAAATCTTTATTTATACGACATGCTCTTCCATTTTATGAATCCTTTCTTCTATAGCAGATTTGTCTAAACCATTCTCTTGAATTATATCCCCTAGATACTTACAATTTTTAACCCTTTCTATTCGAACAATATGTGTTAGCACGAATTTTGGCGCATTTTTAATGTTCGTGAGAAATTTGTTTTTTTTTCTGCAGAAATTCTTAAACCTGTTCTACTGGCTATGTCATCTAAAAAATTACCTTGTGTCACTGCAGATGTCAGATGTTCAGAAAGTATAGCAAAGTCATCTGCAAATGCCAAACATTTTATTTCAATATGTTTGTTTTTTCTTCCCAATATGATTGGTGATATTTTGCATTCCTTTAATTTTTCATTCCAAATTCTCACTACTTTCTCCAGGACACAGTTGAAAGAATAAATCATCTACAACTATATCTTACAGCTTATAGTCTTACAACTATATTTATTTTGAACTTTCTCTTTTATTTTCGTATCGGTCATCTCAAGCCCACATGCCAATTTCAATTCTTTACTTTTTGTTCTTTCCTTTTTTCCAATATTCTTTCATCTTCTCACTGCCCCTCTTCTTCCTGTCTTCAGTCCACTTTGAACCTGAGTTTTTCTCTCTCCTACCCTGGACTTCCTCCATTTTGAACACTTTTGCCCGAAAAACTTTTCCTTCAATTTGCTTCTTCTGCATGTTTATTATTTTTTTCTAAATCCTTTTGGACTTTAATCCAACTTGATGTTGACTTCTTCTCCCACAGATATCTGAAGATTTGCTTTATCAACCTATTGTCATCCATTCTATATAAATGTCCAAAAATAATAGTCACTTCTCATTTTATTTATAACTACATTTATTTAACCTTGACTTATTCCGGCTAATCTGGAGTAACTGTAACAGACCGTCGCCGGTCCCACAACGTCAGTGTACTGTATGTCATGTTACCGCGTTTTGGTTAATATTGTTCATGTTTAAATTTGCTTACAGGTGCGAGAGATAGCAGTGGCTCCGCGTTACTTTGGTGTCCACACGTTAAACGCGCACAACCTGGCACTGCTCGACCTCAAGGAAAGCTTAAACGTTATGCCGGCGTGTATCGATTGGCACCGCCAAGTCGCGCTTACTCCTGGAGACATCGGAACGGTATTATCTGTACACTATTGTCATTATTATTATCTGGTAAACGATAACTATTGATATGTAATTGTAAGTATGATACTACTGGCTCGGAACGCTAAGTTTTTATTGGTAAATATATAAAATTTTTACCTTATAGCCTAAACCAGTTTTTGTTTATTATAAACTTCGTCAGAGGCTGCCACTAGGAGCGCTGGCATTCTTGTTATCCGTGACGGCGCGACGCCGTCGTTTGGAAGATCGAACACATAAAAACGACATCCTAAACGAACAGACACAATTCAAATCACACTTACTATTCGAACATATCACACCGCGCGCGCACACACACACACACACACACACAACATCGATCTTTCAAGCAACGGCGCCGTCATGAAGAAAAGACGGACAGCGCTCCCAGTGACAGCCTCTGACGAAGCTTATAATAAGCAAAAACTGGTTCAGGCTATAAGGTAAAAATTTTACATTTTTACCAATAAAAATCTTAGTGTTCCGAGTCGGTAGTATTATACTTATAATTAGTTAATCAACGGACACGTCATGGACAACAAAATCCAAGACTATTGATATGTACTGTTTCTTGTAGGAAGTACACGGTGGGAAAATATCCTACACCATCCTTACCAAGGCAGTATTTTAAACACCATTCTCTGAGGAAACCCGCTTAGGTTTGGCTGAACTTCTGCAACAATCACTTGGCCTACGTTAGGATGAGATGTTATCTAGCAGTGGCAACTAGATTTTTCCCTGATAAAAGATCTTAAGTGTCCTGATGCTAGGAAGCGTTGAACACAAAAAATGACGAGCATGTGTTTATGGGGGACCTATCGTAATTAAGTAATCTTGCACAAAATATTATTTCTAAACAAAATAAAATAAACTAGTTTTGATTGATTGTTTTTTCAATAATTATTTCTTGATCGTTTTGTTTATTTTATTTAGTAAAGTACAAATAATTATTTCAATTGAATTACTCAGGGTAGTGAATATTTTTATATATATCTAGGCTTGAATCATGTTCTGAACCAACAGTAAAATAACAGATACAATTTCTTAAACACTAACCACAAATCAAATTACAAGTCTTAGTTCTTAAATAAATCTTTTTATATATAGGAAAGTAATCTTAAAATGTTCCGTCAAACAGAAAAATTGAACCCCAGCTGTATGCTTCAAACTAGTTCAAGTTACATCCACCAGGAGCGGGGTTCACAGTAGTATGTAAAGACTCACTGCTGAATACCTACGTTTTTCTTTAAGTTTTCAAATAATTTTCACTATTTAGTTTATATTCAGTGAAAACAATGTGTTTTGAATAATATAAAGTGTTCACTTTATTACGTTCAACGCTAATAATCACTGTTTTTAGTTTTTCACAGAGTTAAATTGATATTTATATAAATATATATTAACACTTTCACTGTGAACTTACTTTTAGGTTTTGATTACCCAAACGTTTCGACGTAGTATTCGTCTTTCTCAATGGGTTTTTAAATACTGAATGTCTGTACAGTAACGGTTATGGGAAGTGGGTGTGTGTGGTGGGGGTTGCTGGTGGGAGGGGATTGGCGCTGGGATTCAAATTTTGTGTAGGTATCAGTGTAACGAAAAGTATGTGTGATCTGTAATGTAATTGTTCATTTAATATGTTGTTTGGTTGTAGTGTGTGATATCTCTAATTTCATATTAAATGTAATAATGTAATGTAATATTAATGTAATATGTAATAAAATGTAATATTAATATGTCCAAACAACATATTAAATGAACAATTACATTACAATCACACATACTTTTCGATACACTGATACCTATACAAAATTTGAATCCCAGCGCCAATCCCCTCCCACCAGCAACCCCCACCACACACACCCACCTCCCATAACCGTTACTGTACAGACATTCAGTATTTAAAAACACATTGAGAAAGACGAATACTACGTCGAAACGTTTGGGTAATCAAAACCTAAAAGTAAGTACACAGTGAAAGTGTTAATATATATTTAAAATATATATTTATATAAATATTAATAAGTGAATGAAGAGGATGTACGAACAAGCTAATTATAGTTAAATTGATTTCTTCCGATCGCAGGCAGATAGATTACAGCTGTTCACTCCAACGGTTCTTCGGACGTCCCGCATGTCTCCGTCCGAAAGGCATAAATTTTATAATATCGTGGTTGGGAGAATTTTGTAATTAATAATTAATATGTCCCCTGGATATATTAATATATTAAGTTATACTAGCATATTGCACGGTAAGACGATCGTGGGGCTGTCACCTTCGGGTTTAATGTCCAGCCCGATTGTCCGCGTGGCTTGTCTTCTATAAACTGGCCATCTAACCGGAATAAAGAGACCAGTTTTCCCTGTTTGAGATATTTATATTGTAACGAGAACCGTATCGAACCGCCAAGACCAGCGAGAGCGTCCTTCCTCTCGTCCCCTCCGCTAGTAGTACAGGTTGTGGCTGTCGAAGTATGTTCCAGATTCTTTCAGAGCACACTTGACATCCACATTAGTGTCTGCAATTAAGTAAGGATGGAAAGATTCTAGAACACGCGCGCTACGTGTATAAAGCCACAGCAGCCGGCTTGGCAGTTCAGTTGTGTTGAGCGATTTTCCTTAGCGCGAATCGAGTGGCGATTTACACAAGTGCGGCGAAGTGTTGTCGTGTTATAATTAGCGCGAAACTCTTTATAGTTGACATTATTATTGCGCGTGGACAAATTTTACTTGAATTGTTGTTGTAGTAAGAAACTATCTTGTTGATTAAAATTATTAATTTTAATAATTGAAGCTGGATATTAGTGGCTTTACTGGTCTTGTATTTTGTTTGCCACCGTACCATACGACGATCAGTGAGACTTGATTATACTGTTACGACGGTCTCATTGATCGTCGTGTGGTACAGTGGAAAACAAAATACAAGACACCAATGAAACCACTAATCACCAGCTTTAATTGTCACAAATAAAGTTTGTAATCAACTTGTTCAATAATCCGAGCAAAATTTGTCCACACGCGATAGTAATGTCACCTAATAGAGGTCCCGCACAATTACAACACTTCGCCACAATACTTCGAACCTCATTTAAATAAATCGCCACTTAAACGGAACTCAAGGGGCAGCTGTCGTTGTTTAAATAGATAGCACAAGAGTTCCAGAATATCCATAATACACATCAACACTACTCGAAAACACTAGAGCGTAATTTGATTGCGGCCTTGAACACAGTGCGCCGACCGGTATGGTCTGGATCAGCCTCGTTTGTTGACGCATGTTAAGTATCACGTACGCACACAGACATTACAGCTGGGCTCTGCTGAGATAGAAGAGAAACATGTAGAACGTTGTGTAATGTCGTAACATATGATTAATGTAGTGGTTTTTTCCTTGCCTGCCACGTCCTAAACTGTAGACCAATAAGAGGTCAGCCATCATTAGGGACAATTTCTTACCCCGAGGGTCTCTACTTATAGAGTAGGGACAGCTTACAGCGGTTGTCACTCGGTCTCTAGAGCCGCGTTATAAGCAAATAAGTAGTAGTATTTAGTAAGTAAGTAATAAGTAGTAGTATTTAGTAAGTAAGTAATAAGTAGTAGTATTTAGTAAGTAAGTAACAAGTAGTAGTATTTAGTAAGTAAGTAACAAGTAGTAGTATTTAGTAAGTAAGTAACAAGTAGTAGTATTTAGTAATTAAGTAATAAGTAGTAGTATTTAGTAAGTAAGTAATAAGTAGTAGTATTTAGTAAGTAAGTAATAAGTAGTAGTATTTAGTAAGTAAGTAATAAGTAGTAGTATTTAGTAAGTAAGTAACAAGTAGTAGTATTTAGTAAGTAAGTAACAAGTAGTAGTATTTAGTAATTAAGTAATAAGTAGTAGTATTTAGTAAGTAAGTAATAAGTAGTAGTATTTAGTAAGTAAGTAATAAGTTGTAGTATTTAGTAAGTAAGTAATAAGTAGTAGTATTTAGTAAGTAAGTAATAAGTAGTAGTATTTAGTAAGTAAGTAATAAGTAGTAGTATTTAGTAAGTAAGTAATTTCAGCAGTTACGTTATGTACCTAAGTAACTACCCAACTAACAAATTGTTGCAGCTGACTTTTTGGAGCCGAAAGGGATACGAAACGCAGATTACCATATCGAGGATGAAGCTGACGTACGTGGACAAGCGAGAGTGTGTGTTTGACCTACTGGGCAACAACAGTCATCTGGCCGTGCCGGACAAAATATGTGGCGCAAATAAGCAGGGTAAGATTGTAGTATTATTTCTCTGTAAGTAACTCGTTGAGATCTCTCATATAATATCTTCAAACAAATACACTGCAAGTAGGTTATTGTTATTATTATTATTATTATTATTATTATTATTATTAGTCACACTTTTTATCCAAAATTACTAATAAATTTATCTACCATTAACTTCACTGAAAGCAAATAGCAACTTTAAAATCTTCAAATAAAACAAGTCTCAGAAACGTAAATAAACATGTAATAGAAAATATAATACAGTAGAGTCTCGCTAATCCGGACCCCGCTAGTCCGGGCATCCGGTTAATCCGTACATACCTAAAAAAACGTCAAAAAGCGTGCATAAATTTTAAAACCTACTTTACTTTAAACTGTATTTATGTTCCGTTTTAACAACTCGTAAACAAACTAGGGCTACTAAAACTGTATACAGTACGCCCACATTAACGTTCTGAAACGTGCGGCGCGTATGTCGGCGAGCAGCCTGTTTTCCGGGAAGTGACTCGCTGATGGGAGTCCCCGCGCGCCCACGAACTCCTTGCGCCATCGGCATCAGCCTTCATATCGGCGCGCAGCCTGTTTGCGGGAAGGGACTCACTCTACCTGCACAGTTGATTGTCGTTTTGTTTTGTTTCCTTCAGTTGACACTCGTACTAGTAACCGTGCAGTCCGTTTTAAGGCCGTGTTTTTATTCAGTGCGCTTATTCAGTGCGTGTGTTTTATTGTGTGCGCTTATTAAGAGCAACGTAAAATGGCAACTGTACGTAAGAAAGTGACTGTAACAATGGAACAAAAAACTCCAAGTTTTGTTTCGTATTGATGCTGGTGAATCATTAACTAAAATCGCGTAAGAGTTAGGAGTGGGAAAACAAACTGTTTCTGACTGGAAAAAAAATCGGAAATAAATTGAAAATTTGTGTGCGAAAATGGTGAGCAAGGACAGTTTGGGTAACAGAAGCACGTTAAAAAAACAAAACAAAAAACGAAACTTTAGACGAGGCTTTGTACGTTTGGTTTTGCCAAAAACGTGAACAGGGCGTAACGTTACAAGCGATCGCGCTCAAACAAAATGAAAAATTAAAAGGTGACACTGCTTTTACTGCCAGTGTGGGATGGTTGTCTCGGTGGAAAGATCGACATGGCGTTCGTGAACTTGGTGTAAGTGGTGAAATTTTGTCAGGTGACAATGTTGCAAGTGAAGACTTTAAAGTACAATTTGAAAAGTTTGTTAGCGGTGAAAACTTAGAGCCTTGTCAAGTGTTTAATGCTGACGAAACTGGGTTAAATTACAAAATGCTTCCAAAAAAAAAAACATTAGCCTCAAAGCTGGATTCTGTAGCCAAAGGTCATAAGGTAAAGAAAGAACGAGTGACTTTGCTTCCTTGCAGTAACGCTTCTGGCGATTTAAAACTTCCACTTTTGGTGATCGCGAAATCGGCTAAGCCTAGGGGTCTTAAAAAAAGTTAATGTAAATGCTCTTCCAGCCCAGTACACCTCACACAAATCTGCATGGATGAATGGCAAAATTTTTAAAGATTGGTTTTTTGAAAAATGTGTGCCTACAACAAAGAAGTTTTTTAGAGAGAAAAAACTCCCAGAAAGAGCTGTGTTATTCATAGACAATGCACCGTGTCACCCTAGTGAAGAGGAATTACGAGATGGTGAAATTTCTGCCACCGAACGTGACCGCTTTGATAAAACCAATGGATCAAGGTGTGATTGAAGCAACAAAACGACGATATAGGAAAAAGTTAGTTTTGTCTCTTTTAGAGCAACAAGAAGCAGACCCGTCGGCTAACTTCATGGATCTTCTTAAAAAAGTGACAATAAAGACTGTCGTTTATTTAGCCGCAGAAGCGTGGGAAGAGATTAAGCCGTCAACTCTTCAAAAGAGCTGGAAAAAACTGTGGTCTAACATCCCACAAGAAAACCAGGGACAAGATGAAAATTAACCAACTGCAAATGATGACGCTGATTTCGTTCAAGTTTTTCAACAGTTGGAGGGTTGTGCCGACGTGGAAAAAGTGACATTTCAGAGTGGATGAACAGTGACAACGATATTGGTAATCAGGTGTTAAGCGAAGATGAAATCGTGGAGGCGTGCATTGCAAACACGGCAACAGAAATTGACAGTTCGGAAGATGACGATGACGGTACGGAGGAATCAGCTAGCCCAACTCATGGTGGAGCGACTACAATGCTGGAGGGGTTGATGACCTACTTCGAGAGACAAAGCGACAGATCGTCTGCTGAGCTACTGACCTTGAGGCGCCTACGAGATCGCACGGCGAAACGACGTCAGTCTTTATTAAAACAAAAGAACATTACGGACTTTTTCAAGTGAGTTCAAAGACTTAATTCTTGTTTTCAGTTGTACAGTACATACACATGTACATATATTTTCATTTTATCTTACAGTCCTGTACAGAATTTAAACTTTATTTCGTTTTTACACTTTTTAATTATGTAACAGTAATGTACTTTAGTTTTCTTTAGTACCGTACAATCAATAAACTTTGAATTTCAATCAACAAGATGTTTTGTTTTTTATCCTAAATCAATTCGTACGTTAAAAAAGTAGGCCTAGGTTGTAGTATTGAGACTGAAAAAGTCATTTTTATGACAAAAACATCGATTTTAATAGTTTTATCCATCTAAAACTTGTTTTACAGATATTTTAAAGCCAATTCCGTTTAATCCGGACTTTCGGTGATCCGGACGGGGTCCGGTCCTATCAAGTCCGGATTAGCGAGACTCTACTGTAGTTGAAACAGAAAACGCATATTAATAACGTAGACAAAGAAAAAGAAGATAATATTAAAACAGAAGCCTCAATTTATTAGAATAATAAAATAAAACAATAAATATATAATAAATAGCTGACTAGATAAACATTACAACAATCTAAAGTAGAATCAAAGCAAAATCGATTATCCGTTAACTATATTGCAAGCGAACCGTTCAGTTACAATTCAAACAAAACTCTGAAGATACAGAATAATTTCCGTGAAACGTGCGTCAGGTGAAAATAATCTACTTGCAGTTGTATTCATTTGAAGATGTTAGACAGTCGTATTATACTTTAGTGTATTAGTGTATTACACATTAGTGTCATACATCATCTGTTCAGTTATGTCACGTGTAACTCACGTAAAATCATTGACATCATTTTTGTACCGAATACTGACTGCTTTTTACCTCAGGCAAACAATTACACTTATAAATCATTCAAAAAAATTTCGAGTTATAATAACATCGACACTTAAAAAAAAAAAAGAAGGAAGGGAAGCAAGATATAAAACGCGAGCCGTAGTTAAATCAACATCAGTACGCCTTGAAAATGTCCCGGGGTTACGGAACGAAACGTGGAGAATATAAACATGACGTGCACGGATATACACACCTACAACATAAATACAGGCCTCTCTCTCTCTCTCTCTCTCTCTCTCTCTCTCTCTATATATATATATATATATATATATATATATATATATATATATATATTGCTACAAATAAATAGAAGGCATAGTATTAAAAAACACAATAATAATAGTCTTTTATCTGGAGTAAGGTATATATTTTAAACAAATTTAAAATGGACTGTGATTGACAAAAATTATTTATTCTAATTTATTAATGTCTGTAAAATGATTTGAAAGTTTCTTTCCTTAAATGTCTATTTTTACTTGGTCATTGAATTCCTTTTACGACACCGTTGAACAGTTGACACTGCCACCACTCGCGGGTTTCACTGTTAAATCTGCTATCTCTTGCTGCCTGCTGAAATCTGCTGCTCTGATGACACGTGGACACTCCGCTCACACGCACGCACGCCGATACACCGATATCGGTTATCTGTTTACTCAGGGCTCGATAATGGGTTTTAATTTAAATTAATGTATTTACAGTGTATTGTACGTACACCTTTCCGAGTCTTGATGTGTCCTCGCGTTCACATAGATGTATTCCGGTAAATACACCTCACCCTATGAGGATATCTTGACTCTTGCGAGAATAGCACTATTTAATTAATAATTTAATTTAATTATTTGAGTTTTAGCACCCAGCAGGATATTAGCAAGTGGGCAACTCGTTGCTAAGATTCCGTACTCCTAACCCTTATATAGAAACGTATACTGATAAAAAAAACTCGCACAGAGAGAGCGTCTGTTAAGGTCAAGCTGATAGGTCAAACTGACTAAAACTTCCTTCGCGGAGACCGAATCTGAATGAAAATAGGGGCCTCTGATTGGTTAAAACCCCTAGCACGTGATTGATGGATTAAATTGATAGACAGAAGTCCTGAACAAATTTGCTAAAAACTGCAAAAGCAGATATAGATTTTATCAAAAATTGTATGACTTTTAGAAGATAAGGATTCTTTAGAAAGATGAATTATGTTAAAAAATACATATTAAAATAATATGTTTCCAGTCTTTGACATTAGATAAATGTAGCGCTAATTTAGAAGCATGAGCTGTCCAAGTCTCAATTCAATACGTCAATTTAAACCAGAGTTATTCTAGTAAATACGAATAACACGCGCGCACGCGCACTCGCACACTAAACTCACTCTTAACATGACAGAAAATAAATTTATTGGCATTTTGACAAACAACAGTTATTTATCCATTTCTTAATTCAAAACTTATAGCTATTTTACAAAATTTAAACAAAATCAATTTCCAACATGTCTATAACGTCATAAATTGGTATAAAAGCATGTAGACCTAGCTACAAATACCCTTTCTGCATTGTTCCATTGTTCCACGTATAAAAAAAAATTGTGTATATGTACACAATTTTTTTTTTAACATAAAATAATACTGTATCACCTCCAATTTTATAACAATATAACAAAACTCAAAATAAATAAATAATACTTTTCAAACAAAAAAACTCTCTTCTCTACTAAGTTTGACATCTGTCACTTTGAATGTAAACAATCCATACACGTGGTTGATATCTCTGTTATCCTTTGACCCAGATAGATTAGCTAATATAAACAGTTCATGACGTCATACCACTTACTCTACACAATCAACGCTCATCACCTTTACTGACATTTTTTTCAATCATACATGAATTTACAGATTTTAATTAAATTTAACAATTAATTTATTACATTCATTCTTTATATACCCAGATATACGTGAACACATTATAATTTGACATAATATTTTCGTAATGTCGACGTATGGAATTTCCCAATTGTTTTGTTTGTACGAGTATTATGATCCGTAACAATATAAATATTGGATTTCGTTGTCCATGACGTGTCCGTTACTTAACTAAATATCACTATTGTATTAACGACTCGGAACACTAAGTTTTTTATAAGTAAAATCATAAAGATTTACCTTAAAGCCTAAACCGGTTTAGGCTTTAAGGTAAATCTTTATGATTTTACTTATAAAAAACTTAGTGTTCCGAGTCGTTAATACAATAGTGATATTTAATATAAATATGTTTTCCCACCTATACAGATAACATGAATGGAACATTATATAGTCTATGGAACTTAGCTGTTGTATTATCAATACTACGACCAACGTTCAAAGCTCTGAGCAATATCAACTCGCCTACTCTAAACGATTGCAGCTTATGCTGGGAATTGAATTTTTCTGTACGCTGTTCTGCAAATTTCTTTATCCTCTCCTTCGCATCCAAACGCTTAATCTCGTTCGGAGCAGGCAGATGCTGAGTGGCTATACGTTTTATACATTCACTCCAAACACGCTTCGGTTGAACATCCGATTGCAGCTCTAACGTTGTATATCCAGTAATGGTATTGTAACTACCATTTATGGCGTTCTCGAAAAACTCAAGATACTCCGGCCACTTGCTTTGGCTTGTGTTACAATATGTTCTGAAGAATCGACCGAGCTCCCTATTGACTCTCTCGGCAAGATTTCCTTGAGGTCTCCTAAATGATGTCAATACCGCTTGTATGTTCCTCTTCTCCAACTCAGCTTTTCATTTCGTATTTTGGAATTGTTTGCCTTGGTCGGATAGGATCTTCTTCACATGGCCTAGGATGTATTTTTCTAAAATTATTTTAAGTACAGCATCCGTCGTGGGTCTACCTATGGCATACAGACTTACATTCTTTGTGAAGGCATCAGTACACACAACCATATTTCTCATACCCCGAGACGCACGTGGTAATGGACCAAGGAAATCGATACATAATAATTCATTCTTACCATGCATCACTACGTTTACCATTTCTACATATGTGTGTTGGTTTGGGTATTTGGCTGTCTGGCAGGTGTGGCAGGCACGTAGGACAGACTTCACTTTCCTGGCCATGTTCATCCACATAAAGTCCTCACGCAGCGTCAAGTAGCAATTGTATGCTCCTGCATGAGCAAGACTATCATGGCATGCCCAGGTTATGTCCTCCACGAGATGGTCCGGAACCATTATTCTCCATTGTCTTGATGTGTCCTCGCGTTCACACAGATGTATTCCGGTAAATACACCTCACCCTATGAGGATATCTTGACCTTCCCGAGAATAGCACTATTGGATTAATAATTTAATTTAATTATTTGAGTTCTAGTACCCAATAGGATTTTAGCAAACGGGCAACTCGTTGCTAAGGTTCCGTACTCGTGACCCTTATATAGAAACGTATACTGATAAGAAAAACTCGCACAGAGAGAACGTCTGTTAAGGTCGAGCTGATAGGTCGAACTGACTGAAATTTCCTTCGCGGAGACCCAGTCTGAATGAAAATATTGGCTTCTGATTGGTTAACCCCCTAGCACGTGATTGATGGGTTAAATTGATAGACAGAAGTCCTAAACAAAATGGATGTGGAAAATGGACGTCAAAGATGCAATGAATGCAAGGGAACTTACAGAACAGGACTGTTTAGACCGGTGCCAGTAGAAGCTAGGATGCGAGAGACGGCGCCAGCCGTCATTAAATCGCCTAAAAAAAAAAAAATTTAGTTGGTAGAAAAATTTTCTAAAATATTCTTTTCTGATCGATATAGATAAACACCTGATGTAATAATAATATAACATTGTGGTGTATGTTTTCAGCTACGGATTATCCGCAAGTGGAGTTGAGCGGCTCCGGCTTGATGTTTGAGAACAGCGGCATACATTACGTTATGGCGATAGCCAGTAACGCTAACGTCTACGACAAGAACGGAACTTGGGTACTGTTCACCAACGTCACCGACTGTGACTTACTCACTTGGCTTCAAGACACTAAACGTCAGTTTGACGAGTACCATAATAAGCTGAATTAAACAACAAAACAGTACTGTCCATTGTATATTGTTAACTTACATTTTAAGTAAAATTACATTAATAACTATCTTGAACTATTGTTTTTTTTTTTTTTTAGGCGAGGTTCTACAGTCTGTGTCGCATCAAGAATTTTGATCGCCATTTCCCCCTATCCTTCCAGTCATCTCATGCTTTTCCTAATTACTATTCTCCATAGTGTTGACATGACAGTCTTCCTTTTCTTCTTCTGTTTGGTGGTGTGTAAGTTAATGCTTTCTTTAGCCATCGCTCCTCCTCCATCCTCATTACGTGACTATACCACAGCAACTGTCTGGATTCTATTCTTTCTGCTGTTGTAAATACGCGCCCTGTTTTCCTTCTTATATCTTCGTTTCTAACATGTTGCATTCTAGAAATATTGCACGCTCTTCTTAAGAAGTCCATTTCCACAGTTTCTATCATCTTTTTCTCTTTATCTGAAAGTTGCCAGCATTCGCAGCCACAAGTTAAAATGGGCTCCACAATAGTTGTGTAGATTTGTCAGTTTAGTTTGAAGTTTCATTTTGTTCGACCAAAGTAACGAGTTCACTTTAAGTGTCTGTTACCTGTCTTTGTATTCCTACGTGTTAAGTTTTAATAAGTCGTGAGCAGTGCCGTGGCGTGGGTACATAACAAGAGTTGCCGGTTGTGATAGGCCTAAAAATTAATTCGAATTTTTTCTAATACGAAGTGTGTTAATTTTTAGAAGCAACATAAATATTCTCGTAGAGGTAAAATATTTTTTTTAGATTATTTCTATCATTCGCTGGCAGAAGAAGAGGGCCCGGTTCAACGGGATCTAACTCCATTATACTTACACAGAACAAATCGGAACACTAATAATAGAAATAAAAATAAAAATACAAACAGAGAAACACAGGACTAAACGATCAAAATACAATTTGGTAGGTAGTATCTGCTGCACGTCAGTTCCGAAAACGAACATAGCTGCTCACTGAGCGTTTTGCCGGTTTACACAGCGGCAACACATTGGGTGGACGAATGTGTCCCCACCCCGCAGCAGTTTGTACCGTGACAACTACTACGAGGTCAATGACCGTACGCAGTGAAACATTGCCAATGTCTGAGCCGGCTACACAATACGGTGCAAGTGGCCAGTATTCGTAAGCAATGCTATGGTTTTTCTTCAAGTTTCCCTACTAATATTGTTCGTAATTCAATTTATTTAATAACTTAAGTATTTATTCTGCGATGTAATTAATTTTATTTTATTTCATTGCTTGTAATGTTGCCCCCGGCAACAACGGTTACATGGACGCCACACTGCTGATCGTGAGGTTACTGGTAAATCTACGCAAGTCCACTCACGTGAATTTACGGAAATTAAAGGTTTTAAAGTATACTGATATATACGCAATACAGGGGCCGATTTTACCTTACAAAGCCGTATTGGTTTATATATTGACCGCCCCCCCAAACAGCAGGGCGACAGGGGAAAAATGTGAGGAAGTCAAAATTGTGAAAAAATTGCATAAGCCAATGTGGGGTGTCAAAATATAGGTAATTTTAACCGAATGTAGTGTTCATTTTTAAAGATTCAAAAATTTATGAACGCCAGCTGTTAAAATGTGGACAAAAGTTTGATAAAATTACAAATTTAGTGTGGATACCAAGTTAAAGCGAATTTTGACCCACTCTGATTGTAGTGTAGAGTTTTGGAATTCTAAATTTTTGGCCCCAAATCCCAAAAATGGGAGCACAAATTTGAAAAAAAAACTATAAAAAATCCATAGGAGTTTAGACTAAAAGGAATATTAATACAAATCCGAACGTTTGGAAGTTTAAGTACAAATGTTACTTTACTAAACAAAAAATAGTAGAGTGTTCGGGGTTTGTAATTTGTTTCATAATTGAAAAATGATCTAATATCAAAACTTATTCAGTAATAAATGCACTGCGTTCAAATTAATGAGCGAGTTCTGTAGCTCAGGGAGCATAGGCCTACTAGTTTATAGTCATTAAACATTTCGGACATTTGGATTGTGTTAAAATTCCACTTAGCCTGATGGGTTTCTAACAAATTTTCCAATTTTGTTGTTGTTTGGGGGGGGGGGGCTCTGAGATTAGGATTTGTTTTGTAAATGTCTAAAAATCTGCACTATGTTCAGATTTAACTTAAAATTCTCTTTAATTTGATTCCCCAATGTGGGATTTTTGACGATTTTATCAATATTTTAACCCAATTTCTAAGACCCCGGACGAGACAAAATTTTGAAATTTTCAAAACTGAATACTAATTTTAAATTGTTGTTAATGAAAATCCGTAGAATCTGATACCTTGCACGGGATTCTGAGGTTTTTTTACTATTTGTTTTTTTTTACATAAACTATAAAAACTCCAAAAAAATAATTTAATATGCCTTATCATGAAAAGTTAACAGTACAGAATGTTTTGTTTGCCGCAGTTAACAATTTTGCTGCGTGCTTTAATTTTATAAACAATATGGATTTTCAATTTCGTACGAAAAGTGTTTTGCAATTGGTCACAAAACAATATTAACTACATACATTTAAACAATATGTTAAATACACAGTATTCCAGTAGGCACGCACGGACTTAGATTATGAATAAACAAATTACATTTGCGACATGGTGATGTTTTTTATTATCCTTCATGTGCATGATTCCGACAGGGTCGGATCCAGCAACAAATTAGGCGAGGGGGAAGAGTTGACTTCGGGGGAAAATTATGTGTTTAGGCTATTCTTTAGTGGCCTAAAGTATAAATGACAGGAATTAATGAAGATACAGATATAGTTTGTTATTATCAACACAATAAGTTTATTGACGTACAAGTATAGTAGAAATTTTGAAATAAAATAAAACACTACATTTGAATTGTTAAAAAATTCGTCGCATCTGATACCTGACACTGGTTTTTGAGATTGTTTTACTATTTTATCCAACATATTTGTCTACCTCTTTCCCTTTATATTTGGGGGAATCTGTCTGAAAAACGAGGAGGTGTCTGAAGGGTAAATGTGTGGATATACGTGCCAAGTTTTATAAAGTCGGTTGATGAGTTCTAAAGTCACCGTGATACATACAAACAGAGACACAGACAGAGAAATACCAAAATATCGAGTTAAAACTGAGAACTCAACTCTCTCCTTCAATTAAATAGTTTATAAAGAATTACGTACTACACATGAGATACACATTCTGTATTTAACATCGCTATCATCGAAGGTTATACTACTTAGGGGATTCTAGATAATGTCGTTTAAAGTGCAGTCAAGATCATACATGACAACTAGAACGGTGTCACTAAATGGACTGTGGACCACTTAATGCGATGCGACACTTTGTGAGTGAAATGTGAGAAGTGTGAGCCCACGCAGACTTTACATTCTGTAGGCGTGTGTACAGAAGGGAGGGGCAGTGAGAAGGCATGATGTACGGACGTAGAGAGGGTAGAAATGTATTTGATATAACTTGATACGGTTCAAAGCTACGAAACAACTCCGCTCATCGGATATTAAAGATATCTTTCAGTGACCATTCAGAAAACATTATCGCAGCTATTGTAATGTTAAGTAACATTTCAATTGCCTCTGCCTTGGAATTATAGTAATTTCTACCGAGTCCAAGAGGATTTACATTTTAAAATACATCTTTGTTTTGCAATTAAACTATTAAACAATGGTTTTACATAAACTGTACAAACTGTGTATAAAATATATTTATTATTTTTTTATCAGTAGCTCTTCGAGTTTCTTTGCAGGATTCTGTGGTATTATCATATTGCAATTACTTCAGCAAGTAGCTTGTTTTATTTTTATCGTTTTAATTAAGCTGATGCACGTTTCACTTACTGTATCACTGTATCACTTACAGTATCTTCAATGAATTAACTAATAATAGTTTGATTCGATTTCAATATAAAAACTAACACATAATCAATTTGTTTTGTTTTATATTGAATAACGAATAATCGATTTTGTTTTCGACTTCGAATTTGTTTTCGATAGAGTGCATGTGATTTGGGGGGGGGGGGGGATTGATCTATAGCGGTGTCGTGATGTGAGCTGCACCATAGGTATGGGACGCAACAGTTCATGGGCTTAATGCTTAAGGAGTGACGGAGTGATAGCGACGATGAAAGCTTTTCTTTCTAAACTTATACAGTCTAATATGCTATAATATATAATGTATAATATAATATTTAATTTGCCATAAACATGGGTTCTTTTAAAATTCAAAGATCAAAATCTTATAGAAATAATACTTTTTAATTAATAAAGAAACCGTTTCCATTTTAACATTATTATTTTACAAAAACTAAAAATAAAAATTCAATACACAGTAACTTCGCTACTGGCCACTTGGTTTCTGTTATGTAAAAGTTGCCTGCATTATCTCCACTACAATTTACCTACGTAATTGGATTGTGTTAGTTGAATAACAATTAACCTTTCTCTTGGCCTCCTTGTTTCTTAATTTTATGTTATGCGCACTTTCCACGTAATTAGTTTTGTTACTGTTGAAGTTTCTTAAGCTTGTTTAAATTAACCGAGCGTAATATTTATACCGAAAACACGCCGCGGTTGTGTTTAGTTTTTGCATCACTTTACTGCACTCACTTTGCTTATTACATTATTAAATATTACAGTTTAAGACAACGAATAAAATTCCCCGGACAAAGAAACCTGTCAAGCGTTTGAGATTATATGCCAAACTTTATATGGTTTTGAATGTCCATCTCTTCTTAGATTCACAGCACTTAATAATTATTAATGTTTATGGTGCTTTCTCTTGTGAATTTACTTCTTGTATAGTTTTCTCATACGTCCGTTTCGGAGTGGTGTTCTCCTTCTTCAGTGAGTATTGATTCGGAATGTGCAAACTGTCAATATTTTTAACGGTATTGGTTAACAAGTTGTGTGTGGGTGGAGGTGGAGGGGATTGGCGCAGGAGTTTGAATTGTTGTATGTAACGCAGTAATAAACAACACATACAACAATTCAAACTCCCTGCGCCAATCCCCTCCACCTCCACCCACACACAACTTGTTAACCAATACCGTTAAAAATATTGACAGTTTGCACATTCCGAATCCAATACTCACTGAAGAAGGAGAACACCACTCCGAAACGGACGTATGAGAAAATACAAGTAAGTTCACAAGAGAAAGTACCATAAACATTAATAATTGCCAAACTTTATTCTAATACTTAATACTTAATTTCTTGTAAACTTCAGAAAAATAATATTAAAACCAAACAAAACATAATATGAAGGATCTTCCATCAGCATATATATTTACTTACTTAATTACGTACATAGTCTATTGTACTACTGTAAAATTCAACAGTACATAGACCCTGCCAAATTAAACTAATTTTTACAAATTATGTGTGTTTACTTTTACAAAAGTAACAAGAGTGGCAACCATATTGGATTTTAAAAGGCGTCAAATTGAAATGTAATTATACATTTGTAAAATTATTTAAAGTAATAGTATTGGCAATGTTTAAGAGTAACAAATGTATTGCAACAGTACACAGGATCTACGTTCATATAAGTTGAATACTAAGGCTATAACACATTTTCTGACGGCCACAAACTTTTTTTAAATTGATTTTGTTCTTTTCTTTGTAAAGTAGTCATCAGTTTTGAACCAAGCTATGTTTAAAAAAGTATGTTATGTCAAAATGTTCACAATTTTATTCTCTTTTAAGTCATGTGAAATATTTGTGTGTAAGTGCGCGGGTGGGCGTGTGACTTACATTTTATTTAATAACTTCGAGGAAAATTAATATTTCGTTCTGAAACTTGGACAGAGTATTCTCATGGTTATAAGCTACGTTTTCCATATAATCAATTCTCTACAACTATAATTTTTAGATGGGTTTTTGAATGAAATCAGTCTTCTTTTATTTTCCTTATCTCCATGAAAGTAATAAAATTTGTAGATTAAATCTAAATCTAGAGAGGCCTTTGCAGAATCGGACAGAGTTTAAGCCTGATTTTAGTCCATCTGTGTTCTCATCTATGAGGTTGCTAGATTTCCAACCAATCAGAAGGTCTAAAAATTATTTGAGTCGATGCTCTGTCGAGCGCAAATCGCTCGTTTCTTCTAAAGTCTCGTCATAGAACGATGTACTCGCTGTCACCAGATTTTCGTGACAAGACAAGTCGATTTCGTTAAGACTTAGGAGTTGGTTCACGGTTCGAGTTCTTCGTAACCATTACCACATATAGAACTCAAATAATAAATAGATCATTCTAGTGCTTTTTTCCGTACAGTGGAAGATTTTCCGGTAGTGGCAAAATAGCTGCCTTGATATTTTGAGTTAACGCGAGAACACTTTAAGAAGCCGGATTTGTGTAAGCTCAATACACGATCTATTTTTACCCAGTGTTAATCCTTGAGATTAAGATTAGTCAAGATATAAACAATAACAGTTCCATATCGCAGTGTGCGTGTGTGCAAAGACGTGAATTGTCAGCGTAGTGGTCATCGAGCAGCGGTGCAGATGAGCAGCGTGCGGAGCGTCGGGAGTCTACGCAAACAGTTGGAATTCAACACACAAGTAACATATATGTATAAAACAAGCCAAAAGGCTCATTTATTGAAAGACAATTATTTAATAAATAATTTTACATTATAAAGTAATAAGACAATAGTTAATTTTAATGTTTTAATTTAATACAACTTTCCTACCTCCAGATATAGACTTGATTGAATAATTTCAATGTAACCTATCTATGCAGTTTTAATTTGTATCGTTGCAGTATACATAAAAAAAAATGTAGATTAGTCCTTTCAAACTACATGTAGAAATTGTAAAACTCAAAATTCTGTAAATTATGATTTATTAACTGTGAAAGTAATTGGTAAAACATAGAATTCAAAAGAACATAGAATAATCAAGTTGTCACATGCTTTATGTAGAACTAGGTATAATAATAATAAATTGTATAAGCCACTAATAATTGTAAAGTCACAAAAATATTGTAAATTATTGAGAAAGAAGCGTATTAAAATTAGTTGTCAATGTAAAATGACTGTATAATATAGGGAATTAAAAAAAATATATATAGACAGATTATAATGTAATACCAAACCAGGGAGAAGAAGAAAACTCTTGGCTTCAAAATTAGTTGTCAATGTAAATTAACTGTATAATATAGGGAATTAAAAAAACTATAGAAAGATTGTAATGTAACACCAAACCAGGGAGAAGAAGAAAACTCTTGGCTTCAAAATTAGTTGTCATTGTAAAATGACTGTATAATATAGGGAATTAAAAAACAAAATTATAGAAAGATTGTAATGTAATACCAAACCAGGGAGAAGAAGAAAAGTCTTGGCTTCAACAACACAACAATTATCTTTGTCACTCCTTCCTGTACCATCAAACAGAAAGCGTCTTATAAAGAGAAATTAATAATAATTATACAACTAAATACCTCAACAATAGTAGAAATATTGAAAAAAAAGTGAATGAAGAAGTTTATATAAAGAATAACTCAGCATATCAAGGAAAGTATAAAAAGTAAAGGAATTATTAGTAAAAAACATACCAAGCAGTTTATGAAAAAAAAGTAAGCCAAAATAATCCAAATTCATGATAAACTATACGTAACGATAACGTATTAAAACACCAAATACAGACTGAATTACTTTTCAACTACTAACATTCGATAACCTCAAAACTCCACTTTACACATTTTGGACAGGAACTTAAGTGAAACAACAAACTATTCAGTTATAATATACAGATGCGTATATAAAAATGTATTAATATAATACGCTATTAAAATGTTTAGGGTAAAGAAATTGTAATATTTAAAACTTTACTTAATACGTTTAAACTAACAAGTCAAAAGTAGTAGACTGGACCAGAGAGAGGAGTGTGCTTAGTAAGGAGAACAGCGGGAAACATGGCTGTTGGATTTTAAATTGTGAATTAAATAATTATTTATATTTAAAAAAACGTTAAAACCTCTTTTTCAAATACCAGAAAATTGGTATGTTACACTGTTTTGCATTAGTAAAATTATTTTTCCTCTTGTATGTGTGTGTATGTGTGTGTGCGCACGCGCGCTGGCCTTGAGATTAAGACTATGCTATAAAGTTCATGCTTCAAATTAAGTTCATGCTGTAAAAATAAACCCTAATTGACCATATTTTGTGAAAGAAAATAATAAGTAGCAGCACAATATATATGTAACATATTCCATACACAGGTTGTAATTTTCAGTTCACCTTGGCTCTTAAGGTCAACCACTTCGGTTTTACACATTTTCTAAAATTCCTATCCATTCTTGCCTGCTTATCATCCAATCGCCAACTTATATATATATATATATATATATAAAAGGAGTAAACTAAAAGTAAGGATAGGAATTGATACTGTGACGTACAAAAGAATTTCGGGAGAGTTCTAAAACGGAAGAAAATGACGTCATAGAAAAGACGGCAAGTACAGTTACGTAATAGTTGTACCCGTTTCTCGGCTAGCCGAGGAGGTACAGTGTCTCTGTAGCCACTCAAGGCCGCGCACTCATGTAGCTTCCAGACTGTTCTAGTACTTGTGATACGCAAATTATGCCGGCACACCGGGAGAAGAATAGAAAATTATTCTGGAACATCTGCGGGCTATATATAAGCAACAGCGAGCCTGTTAGTTAGTTACACCTGGCGAGATTGTAGAGCGCAGATCTAGTGGTTGTTGTGGAAAGTGATTACTGTGTTATAAATAGTGCGAAACTTTTAGTAGTTAACATTATTATAGTTAACTTCAATTACTGCATGAGGGTGCGTTGCCGACGTCCAGTGACGTCATCGGTGTCTCTATTGTTACGACGGTCTCACTATGGTGCAGTGGAAAACAAAATGCAAGACACCAATGGATTCACTAAACACCAGCTTTAATTATCAAAATTAACAGTTTGAAATCAACACGTTATTCAACAATAATTATACTCGTGCAACAATTCAAATTAAATTTGTCCACACGCGATAATAATGTCAACTAATGGACTCCCTTCACAATAATCACTTTTCATTAATAGCCACTTGAAACGCACTGAGTAATCGCTCGCAGTAAACTTAACTGACCGCCGCTGAATGCCTATATCTATACTCCGCTTAGATGCCAGAATAATCGGTAACTTTGGATGACGTGTTAAATAAACAGGCGCTCTCGAATCCACTGGAAACTGTGTCGTTGAACTCGGTACGCCGACCGGTACGGTCTGGAATTGTCTCGCTTGTTGACGCATGATAAGTGTCACGTAGTTGTCTTTCATCCCGAAGCAGCAGCAATATGTACGCACACACACATCACAGTTGGGCTCGGCTGGCATAGCCGAGGTGTTTGTAGAACGTTCCGTATTACATAACAGTATTTGTTTCCACTGTACCATACGACGATCCGTGAAACGGCACAACAATAAAATCAGAGGTTTAATAATCTATAAATTTATATATATATATATATGTATATATATAACTCAAAGTCTGAGGATTTATGGGTACTGAATACAAATCCACACCGTTACACCGATTGCTATCAAATTTTACACAGGTATAACCTTTGATACAAGCGAAAAACGCTGTCTAACTTGGAATTTGATATTTTGCCCCGTTCGCACGGTTTAGGCTCTTTAATTATGCCTTTTTGTTGACACGTATACAGATGTCAACATCACCATGGAGACCAGAATGAATTACTATAGTAACAAGTAAATAAACAAACGATATTTAACAGCATCAGATCTGTACATTTATCCGTTCCTGCAGTTTTTAATGTTTTTAATAAGCGATTGTATCGATATATTTTGTAATTTTGTATACAGATACGTCTATATATTTTGTATATGTCTTAAACGATTATACAAATTTATGTTTATACGTATTTCTGATAATACAATGAGTAAGTAATGAAATATATTAAATACTACTACTACTTATGGTGTCATCAAACACCATGGAGACCAGAATTATTACCATAGTAACAAGTAAATAAACAAAAGCTATTTAGCAGCATCGGAACTGTACATTGTAACGTCACAGAACGTTCCATAAAGGAAACCATTTACATAGCAATTTATCATAAGAGGAGAGTGAGGTGGACAGTATCGAACCCAAGTAGCCCTAAAAAATTATGTAATATTGTCTAATAATTATTACTACTAACATGAAAAACGACCAGACTGTGACTAAGACACAAACCCCATATATATTATTAATGTGAATAACAGTGAAAAAACCATAAGATACTATGAGAGAGACGAATAATATCAGGATCAACCAGAATGGAGTCATTAATTATTAAGTTTAGTAACTCTGAATAGAGTATAAAGAACTATTTATTGTGAATGAATGGACATGATCCATTATTATATTATGTAATGTAAATAAAATAAATGTATTAAATGACTTAAATACATTATTAGAAAGAATCTAAGTTAAAATAAAAATTATATAATTGTTATGACAAAAAATATTAATGTGTTAGATTTGAGACCAAACACTCAGATTTCATGTAAAAAGTAAATATTGTCAAATTGAAATAAAAACTATATGTAATTGTCAAGCAGACAAAAATGAACAATTTATCTTAGATAAAGAAAGCTGTCAAATGAATAAAAGTCAGTCAAAATAGCCAAAAACAGTATTAACTAAAAACATGTGGTAGGCATATAATATTGTATGATTTATGGATTTAATGTTGCCAAAATGCAACCAAATTGCATTAGAAAGTTGAAATATAATATAAAGCGACTATACTAATATATTTGACTAACTTTAACATTGTAATAGTCTAGTTAGCAAAATATTTACCTATACCATGTATGGCTGGGGCCAATCAACCAGTACAAAAAATAGTCATATCTGGCTAAATATTTACAAAATGTTGACAAAAATAAAAGAGAATGGTACAATACTTCAGTATACCATAAAAACGGACAGACTCAGTTGAAAATAAGATCAATTATGAAAGAATTTAACTTATAAGAGTGAGATTTGTCACACTATGAAAAAGGACATCTCAGACCAACCAATATGATGCTATGTTATCCTGTAATAAAGATAATATGTGTAAAGAGTAACCAGGTATCACAAAAGACAGACAATATAATAAACTCTGAGTGTACACTAGTGAAATACTATATATGTTAAAGAAAGAGACTAATTATTGTGTCATAACATTGACAACAACATAGGCCATGGGCATGGGCCATGTAAAATTGAAATTATCTGTGTATTATATATGTTAAAATTTGTTTGTTTTGTTATAGGAAGATATTAATATTATGTGTTTATGTTATGGAAGAAACATAATACTTTCACAACAATTTTTTGTTCTAAAAAATTGAATTTCAATGACAACAACCCAAGGTGAGAGTTGTATATTGTGTTACTTATTAGAGTTAATTTATTTAAAAACCAATCATAATTAGTATCGCTAGATTCAGTTGAAAACAGAGAATCTAAATGTAATAATGGCATGCAAATGGTGAGTACTAATGTAAAACTGTTTGAGTAATTTTTGAAATATCCTTAGTGTGAAGAATAAGAAATTTGTTCTAAAAGCTTCGACGGAAATTAAATTTGTTCCGTGACGTTCCATTTCTTTATTCTCGAACAATCTAGAAGGAATTTTTACACAAATATACCGGAAGTCAATGAAAACAATCAGCCTGAATTAGTATAAAAGAGAGACCAAATTCGACCCAAAAACACTTGAAGCTTGAACTCCAGAACAGATGCATCACCCACGACACTGATCAACGCAACCAAGGCGAAACCGAAGGCGAGAAAACGACACAAGACACGAAGAACTCTACTACTACTACTACTACTACTACTACTACTACTACTACTACTACTACTACTACTACTACTACTACTACTACTACTACTACTACTACTACTACTACTACTACTACTACTACTACTACTACTACTACTACTACTACTACTACTACTACTACGAGGACCAGCTGATAAGTACTGCACAGTCGCATGTAACTCGCAAATGAAAAGGGGTAGTCAAATGAAACAAATATGGAATAAAAGTACATTTTATTTGCTACAAAAACTTGCATTTATTTTCCCACGTAGTCACCATTTACAGCTACACATTACTCCCAACAGTAAACCAGTTGTCTCATCCCGTCAACGAAGAATTCCGGTGGTCTTTCCTTGATCCACGACCTCACTGCGTCTTTCAGTTCATCATCTGTGGTGAAATGAATACCCTTAATATCCCTCTTTAAATACCCCTGCGTCACGATAACGTTTTAGAAGCTGTTCACAACATTCTTTTTGTTGTTGCTTGTTCTCTCCTGTGAGTTTGCGTGGCACCCACCGCGAACAGATTTTACGGTAGCCCAGATCTGCAATAATGTGTCCTACTCGTTCTTTCATTATGCCTATCCGGGTGGCGATGCGTTGTTGAGTGATGCGACGGTTATTTTGAATCAACTCATTCACCTCCATTTGGTGCTTCTCATTAGTCACAGAAACTGGTCGACCACTGCGAGGTTCATCGTAAATATTCGCTTTACCAGATTCCGATGCACGAAATTTTATTGCCCACCTTCTCAGGGTACTTCGATCAACAGTTTCATCACCATAAACGGCTTTTAGACGACGATGAATGTCACTAGCATTCACTTTTTACGCTGTTAAAAATTCAATCACTGCACGTTGTTTTAGACGCGTTGACATAGCTGGCGTACTCGACTCCATAACAATGGCGACTCACAAAAAACGAGAAGGAGTTGGTCAACGAGATTTGGGACGTTTGTACCCTACAAGAATGTCGCTAGAAGATGGCAGCACGCGTCGTGCTGTACATTGTTCTGTTTTCTCGTTATCTGCGTCTGTGCATTACTTATCAGCCGCCTTTCGTACTACTACTATTGGGGATGTCCACGATCGACGATTCTGGAGGTGTCGGAACTGGTCAGAAGAACAGAAGACTACACTCATTCCTCTCGTCGGGTGGTGCTACTTGTGGCGGTCAACGTGAGGAATGACTTCAACCCCGCGAGGTGGTGCGACACGTTGCAGGCACTCGCTCAATCATTCCGCGTACCGGGGTTATCTCTTGCGGATGTCGGACAACTATCCGAAGAATCCCGCCCAATTGTACACAACTAGGGGTAGGCAGCGGAGAAAGGCGATCAACCAAGGGATCGTTCATAGGGCCGCACCACCAGAAGGTGGCCTACAGCAGTCTGCTGGGAACAGAAATGCACGAAGATGCGTGTCAGGTAGGATGCGACGCTGACGACGACAAGATGACGCCCTTCGGCTTATAATTCCATAGTTGTTTGGGGATGCGGCAGTCAACTTTTCGATTAAGATGTTCCATCCATTTTGGCCGGTATTAGGCAATCCTATCGATTATACCGGTAATATTCAGTTCCTGCCTACATGGGCATTTCGTTTATGATCTTGAAGAACATATTCGGCCACGTGCCTGAGAAATCTCATTTCGGCAGCTTCAATACGACTAGCCTAGGACTACGTTACAGGCCAATTCACAGAACCATAGAAAAGTGTGGGGGGAGGGCCAACACCTTCTACAACTTCAGGTGTGTTCTTTTATCGTTGATTTTAGAGTTCTCTGGATGGTCACACACGTGGTTGAACTTGTGCAACTTTTTCACCCTGTATCCTCCATGTTAAACATACCTTTTCCCTCCGTAAACTTCATCCATATACCGTCGTCTGGGATTTCCCATTCTACTACATTTCTCAGTAATCCCCTCGATCAGGGTGGTGAAGAATGACATAGTAGGTGACCAGTCATACTGCTTCATTCGTAAAACAGAATCTTCCTTTCATGCACACCACACTCTTCGGTAGCTACCTCATCATTAGTCACTTTTTCTGTCCACGGGATTTCGTTAAGTTTCATTTCTCAGACTAAAGAAAAGTGAAGAAAAGGGCCATTGCCTTGTAAAAATTCGGGCGTAAAAAAATTTTTACTCATTGGTTTTCGAGCCCTCCTGACAGCTCGTACATATTAGTTAAATTTTTGTAGCTTATTCAGCACATCATTCTTTATAACATAAGACACATTATAGCACAGATATTCTAAACCTGCTCTAGAACACTGCCATCGCTTCTTGTATGGGATCAGCTCCACAGAAAGCCATCGTCTTGGTCTTCAGTGTAGAAACTGTAATAAGAAATCCTTGCAAATTCAGTGTACAGCCATCTGGAATAATTATATATAATAAATATTATTGCGACCAAGCTATATTCGCCACTTCAGAAGACGATCTCCAGCGAGCAATATACATCGTACATAAAAAAGGAAAATAATATAACTGTAACATATCTGAATCAACGACAAATCTAATGGCCTTTATAGGAAATGAACCGGTTCGGACCAAAATATGCATAGACAACACATGCATAGAACAAGTAAGACATTTCAACTATCTTGGACGTGACGTTACTTATGATCAAGATAGAGATATAGAAAATAAAGTGACGAATTTCACAACAATGTGTGGAACGATTTGGAGAAAGTTGGGAAATAAATGTAGAAAAAAAACCCAAATAAAATTTATAAAGCAATGGCAATACCTACACTATTCTATGGTTGTGCAACTTGTGTCATTAAGAAAAAAGATGAACAGAAGATACAAACAGCAGAAATGAAATTTCTGAGATCACTTGAAAGGTGTAATTGACGAGATCATATAAGAAATGAAGAGATAATAAGTGATTTAGATATTTTTGCAGTTAATCAAAGAATTAGAGAATGAAGAATAAAATGGATTCAACACATCAATAGAATGGAGGAAAGTAGAATACCGAAGATGGCGAAAGATTACAACCCTAGAGGCAGATGAAAAGTTGTTAGACCTAAGAAAAGGTGGACTGTGGAATAGGAACAAGCCGCAAACCTAAGAAGACCTAAAACCGTTAAGAAGAAGATGATGATCAATTGTATTGCATGGACAAACCTCCTTGTTTTATTGATTCAGAATTGATCCCGTTTAAAGCAGGTACTATGGTTTCCATCTATACGAGTACGGGAGGTATATTCACGTTGTGCTGCTGGAATGAACACTCGTGGAATCAATTCCAAGACGTTTTAAAAGTGCGTGGTGACTTTTAAAAAACTATAATAAAGTTATAATGTAAAACTACCACAGACAAACGTGTTGGTATATAATACGTAGCTGTTGTACGTACCACTCACACAACACTCATGAAACATTCAAAGCCGTTGGTATTAAATGGAAAACGCAAAGACTTCGTTATGGTAGATTTCATACCAGTTTTTTACAACACACGCACGCCGTGGCTTAACTTTACGCACAAATAAATCACAAAGGTTTGAAATGTAAATGTAAATCCAACCGAGGAGGCTCTCTATGAATACATGATTTCGCGCACAATTCTGCTAACAGTGAAACTTCGTTGTGTATCAGTCCGCGGCTTTGAGTCCCTTCGTTATCATTGAACGTCAACGAAACTGCACAGGTAACTTACATTTGCTTACCTCAACTATGAGAAGCATACAAATACTTACTATCAGAATCCGTTTGAGTGATGTTCAAAGGAGTCTGTTAGTTTCATGGTACCAGCTCTTCAAAAAATTCAGATCCAGTCAAATGCTACACATTTTATATGTCAGGCTAAATGTAATTCCAATAATTTTATCGTCTATTACTATTTTGGGGCGTATTGAGAATTTTCCTTTAAATGCCAGTCTTTGTCGTGGAAATTTAAAATTATATTCACGGTAAATTTTACTGAGTTGATACACTGGTTTTTGTAATCCATTAAATTTTTCGTTTTCTTGTAGAATAGCTTGATCGTCAGCAAACAGCAGAGTGTTAATGGAGAAATTATCGGGAAGTAAGTAGATTCCAGGTCTAGTTTGTTGTTTCCATTGCCTTGCAATATCGTCAATATATGTTAAACAAAGTTCTGTATGTTAAATACTACTCTGGTAACAGTAATAGGTTCTGTTTTCTCCTGCCCGATGTTTATAATAATATAGGCTTTCCCGGTCCGTTCTTTCATATAGGCTTCGTATTAGTTCTGTTATATGACGTGGGTATCGTGAGATCGTTGTAACAACAAAATTAACACAAGTGAGTATAAATAAGTAATTGTAAAACAGGAAACAAATATCAAACAGCAAAAAGCGTGGAATTTTTTATTACTGTACTTCCCGATCATGGTCAGCGGATTTCGGGGGTAAGTAGGTTCCTCTTTTGTTTTACGGTTTTCTTTAACTTATATTTTATATTTTTCTTTTATAGAATTGCTAAACTGCTATAATTTTTTTTTTATTATTTAGACAAAGCTTTTCGTCATTACTGACATCTTCAGGTCTTAAACAACGTTGTTTAAGACCTGAAGATGTCAGTAATGACGAAAAGCTTTGTCTAAATAATAAAAAAAAAATTATAGCAGTTTAGCAATTCTATAAAAGAAAAGTAAGAATGGCTGCTAATTTAAACAATACGAAGAATTATATTTTATAGTTTCGCATTCCTTTATTTTTCGACCACTTGCATTTGTTGTTGCAAATTATATCAGTTAATTACATTAAATTATTCGACTGAATTCATGTTACATCTTAAGATGACAGTAGACTACTAGTGGTCGACTCGTTGTGGACTTAATAATTTACCGATGGTAACTTTCTTACAAATTTATGGCGTTTTCACAGAAGTCCTACAATTTTTGGCCGTGGAAGAAATTTTTTAAAACTCTTTACGTTAAATTCTACACGATATCATTGATTTTGTGACCGTTATTTCAGCTTCCAGATACAGCATCGCTTGTTTTACTTCTCACAGCTAATAAAAGACAAATTCTTCTATTACTCATAAGCAGAAAAACTCATACGGTCTTTTATAAACGTTTATCATTATCCTGATGAATTAATTACACCTATTAAGTAGGGCAGAAATTTTTTTAAATATCTTTTATAATAGTGACATTTTTTAATGTTACTTTTGTTATGTGTAATGCTTAATCATCATCATTACCATGATGTGCAAGGATTAAACCAAGGATCTTTTGTTCCGGTCTCACACAGGCAAATTCTGGAGCTGGTCACTCCAGCGCTTCCTCGGACGTCCCACACCCCTCCGTCCCATCGGCTTATAGTTCCATAGTTGTTTGGGGATGTGGCAATGATCCATTCGGCAAAGATGTTCCCACCAATTCAGCCGATACTGTGCGATCCTGTCGACTATACTCATAATATTCAGTTCCTGCCGTATATCTGTGTTTCTTCTATGATCATGGAGGGTATACCCTGCCACGTGCCTGAGAAATCTCATTTCAGCCGCTTGGATGCGACTGGTCTGGCCTTTCGTTAAAGTCCAATTCTCAGACCCATAAAGGAGTGTGGGAATGGCCATCACCTTGTAGAAGTTTAAGCGTGTTCCTTTACTTGCTGACTAAAGAGTTCGTCTGATGGTTCCGCACGTAAGTTTGAACTTATGCAACTTATTATTCACAACGTCGTTGCTTGCATTATAAGACACACTGCAGCCCAGACATTCAGAATTGCAGACTTGTTCCAGAACAGTACCATCTATGACTATTTTGGCCCGTACGGGATCAGTTCCACGAAACTGATCTTAAAGTCATTAAGTGTGAATACTTGGTCTTACTTGGACTTAAGTGTGGATATTTGAAATCCAGAGTCTTTGCAGATTCGATTTAACAATTGTATACCCATCTGCAACCTGTTTTCCGACAGAATAGCCTGCTCGTCCGCAAACAACAAAGTGTCAATTGTAGAGTGACCAATCATAAAATGTAATAATGAATGTAGTAACGTTTAATATTATTCTCAAATATTTATACATAAATAAAATTTAACTTCAATAAATCTTGTTATCAGCAAAGTCCATAATAGTTCCATTCGCAATGTATTTGTGGGAACAAGGTAATCCGTAAGGTTTGAAACAAAAATAAAATGACGTCATTCTAAGATAAACGTAACATAACATCCCCTTGTGTGTCCGTTTCGTTATCAACTTTGTTATCGTCCGCAATAGTCGCGTAACGATTGTCTGTGCGCAAAAGCCAGTGTTCTGCATAAACGTGAACTTCAATTACAAAACTTAGTTGCAACTTACTGAACGTGCGTTGTATAAAACCAATAAATTTTAACCGTTTAGATTCGTGAATAAAATAAGGTATTTCGTCGATTCATGGTTCATCAGCAACTACTGTACTACGCAAAATGAAGGTGATGCTAAGATTTTACATTTCACTTACATAATAGTAAAACAACGCTAAGTGATTAATTAGATTAATTTAAAAATGATTATTAATGATGTACTAATTAAACTAACAATCTGTAATCGTCTTCAGGTAATCTCATAGCGTTATATTAATTATTACAACACGTTATATATAAATGTGTTTAAAAAAGCAATAAGGTATCGTAAAAAAATATTACAACTTGAAACGGTCAAAATGGGAATTCGTCATTTTGCTTAAAATGGTT
This sequence comes from Magicicada septendecula, assembly GCA_034769895.1. Classification (NCBI taxonomy): domain Eukaryota; kingdom Metazoa; phylum Arthropoda; class Insecta; order Hemiptera; family Cicadidae; genus Magicicada; species Magicicada septendecula. The sequence goes on along the minus strand of CM068370.1, from coordinate 488,759,287 downwards.
ACATCACTACAACATAATTACGATCATCTTCTAAGAAAAAATTATCATGTATCGTTTTGCCACAGTTTATTTATGTAAATCATGTATATACGACTGGTTGAGCTTACTGACCATTTTAATAAAGGTACACAGTGTTTCAGTTATTATATGAATTTTTGTTTCTATGTTGATTAACCACTAGTAAAACAGAAATGTTTTAACTAAAAAATTGCAACCAACCGCGGTTTCAAATGGAAGCATTTGTGAATTAAAAACGGAAGGAGTGATGACATTCTAAACAAATAACTTTCAATAGTTAAAAGTTCAAGGCTATTCACATCTTAATTAAACAAAAAAATAAAATAATTTCAAGAACGCAATTTTAAGTATACGAACGGACAAAGGGTGTTAGTATAAAAAAAGCAAATATTAATAATGAACAAAACTATGAAATGTTAAGTAAAATATTATTATTTAGATAACTTATAGCTTATTAATATCTTAGAATATAGTAATAAAAGCCATATACAATAATACTTTTATTATTCCTCTGTAAGTAACTCGTTGAGTTTCCTACCGGTCTCCCATGTAATAACTTCAACTAAATACACTGCAGGTAGGTATATTTTCACCTGACGCACGTTTCACAGAAATTATTTTGTATCTTCAGAGGTTTGTTTAAACTTATTTTAATATTTTATAAAATATCTATTTTACAATATCATATTGTAATCAAAACATTCAATTACAATCCAAACAAACCTCTGGAGATACAGAATAATTTCTGTGAAACGTGCGTCAGGTGAAAATAAACCTACTTTGCAGTGTATTTATTTGAAGATATTAAATAATACTCTTATGTAATTAAATGTAATGAAAGTAATATAATATGCATTAAATATAATAATGAATATTAAAATTAAACTGAAAATAATTTTTATTAATTTGATTTAAACTTAATTATAAATTATACGATCTCTTTTTTAAGTTACAAATAGCATTAAAATTTTATGGAACACAGATATTTAGAATTTTAAAAGTTACCATGTTACTACTTCACTTATGTTTTAAACATTTTTTTTGCAAATATTATTATTTGCCTATTTATCTACAATCTTCTTCTTCTTCATTTCACGGAGTCCTGTTCCGTCTTCATCTCGCCATCTTTCTCTATTGTATTACCAGAGAGTTTATTTTATAATATAAACAAAACTGATATGCATGATCTCTTACTAAACAATATCTCCTTAATTAAAACATGATGAATAGTAAAGGACATTTTTTTATTTAATTAGATATTTGAAGTAATGAACAATTTATTTTTATGAAAATTTTATGAGCAAATTAAACAAGTAGTTACTCTTTGACTTCCTGCTGTAATAAATTAATGATCACACATATAACAACGGTTTTTAAAAAAACCCACAAACACTTGGTAAGTTTCACAGTTTATTCTTTACCTCTGACAATTGTTTCAGCTTATTAAGTTATTCTAAAAGAGCTGTTAAGAACAACTAAACAAAGAAAGTATAGGGTGGTGAACATGTGTTAAGGGTGTGTATAAGGAGATGTGTGTGAAGTGTGTATGTTGAAGGGGATGGAGAAGCTAGTATAGGGAAGGTCAAGCGACTGTAAAAATTAGGTATAATAGGTATGCAAATTCTAAAAATGAACTAAACTAAATAAAATGTTTAATAAATGTACAGAATTCATTTTGTTCGTTTGTTAAATTTTTGTTACTTTTGATTGCTTTTCAAAGTAATCTTTGTTTGTTATTGTAGAACGAACACTCTCACAGAACGCACTGTATCACAGTCAAAAGGTTCTACGCTTTCATTGACATCTCAGTGCGCTGAATACACAGACCTAATTGGATGTTGTCTTATTTAAATATTGCAGAAGGCCAACGAAGCAGCTCGAGCAACAGCAAATAACACTAGACCGGTTACAGTAGGTGGAGAACGCATAGAAATTACGCACTTTCCCTTGGTTGTTGATGTAAACAGGAAATCCGAGAGCCGTCCTCTAACCCCTACGTCTAACCGTCCAAGGAAAACTCCGCTCAAAATTCCTGTACTACAGGTAATGTAAAACGTTCAGAACTGATTTTCTAAAGGTTATCCGTACTGAATAAGCTGGAGAAAGAATAATAGTAAATTCCTTAAAAGAAACCAAAATTTTGAATAAAGTTTGTTCAAAGACAAGTAATGACCTCAGTAATGCTTTCAATTAGTTTTGTTTATAAAAATTCAAAACGATTTGTATAACAGAGTTATAATTATTTATTGTTATTTTGAAAAGATGGGATGTTTATAGAGTATAATTTGTAGAGTTTGATAAGCAAATGTCGAATTGTTAACATGATAACCAGACATTCAACGCTCGCTAACTTATCAATTGCGACCGTTAACACCGGGAAAAATCTATCCCACGGATGGATGTTCTGGGACGTTTACAAAAGAATTCATAATTTTAAAATTAAACGAAATGAAATTACTGTGATCAGTTAAACATTCTGTCGATCAAGTGGCAAGAAAATAATTCCTGTAAATAATTTGAAGGTTAGTTTAAGTTTCATGAAAAAGAGCACATTGACAAAAATTTCCCTGGGGGGGGGGTTATGCGCGCTTTCATTATCGAAGCCGACTCAACATTTCACGTATAGGTTTCATCGTTACAGAGTAAACTATGTTTAAGGAGTAGATTATTTAATTCCCACGAAGGTATTTTAAAATAAAAGACGCTGCTAAAAATGTTGTGTCGGATAATATTCAATAAATTTGTTACGGTAGAATATTAATTCTTTTTTTTTACAACGTTTATCAAGTACCGCGGAAAAAGCTGGGAAACCGTAAGCCATTTTATATTTTGACGTTTTGTCCGCCATTTTGAAGCTACCTCAATTTGTTTAATTTTTCATCCAGATCAGTTTCTGTCCCGTATATGTAACGTAACAACCCAACTAATTTAAATCTAAATTAAATGGTGGACTTGTTCCATAATCTTTCCAGAGATAAATTAAGTAATGTCTGTAAATGTGTGTTTGTAGGTTCAAGACAAATCGTACGTTCTGCAAGTAAAAGAAGTCAGATGCGAGGGACTCACACTTCAACCGCCGTCCAAACCCAAGACAACCAGTGTGAAGCCGTTCAGCTTTGAGAAACGTGAACAGGAGAGACTGGCTAAGAAAGAAAAAGTAGGCTATTCTTTTACTTTTTTGTACTATAACTATTTACAAAATTTAAAGCAAGTCACAGTGTGTAGATTGTACTCCGTAATTTGCTTGTAATAAATGTTGTCAAAATTAGTTTTTCATGAGACATTCTGAAAAATTAGGTTTCAACACACCTTGAAACTTGAATTCAAGATTGGTATGTCAATAATGTTTTGAACAACTTATAGATCTTGTTAAAGTACTTTTTTTACGTAAAGTCCTGCAATGAAAGCTTAATTTTTTCAAAACAAAGAAATGCTGGTTTGCCTGTGCAAAGACGACGTTTCAAACCACAGAGGCATTAGATAAGAGGAATCATGTCACAGACAACCCTGTAAGGAGAAGTGTGTTTAGGCGGTAAAGATAAATATCTAAAAATAAGCTCTGCCTTCTTTTTGTGGTGCGTTCTTAATTGTTTCTTTTAAGGGCACTCGTTACCGGCTGTGCTTACCATGTTAAAATCCACCAATTTTGAGACCCATTATCTCGGAACCTGTAAAACATAAAAGTCTGAAATTTTAGCACGCATGTTAGCATATTTCAATTGCTATTACAATTCTCTTGTATTCTCTTGAAACGCTATTAGAATGATAAAGATAACTCAATTTCTTGATTTTTTAAATAATTTTATGTTTTCCTCTGACTATTTGCATACAAAAAGCATACTTATTATTCTTTTATGTTTTTATTTTCCAGTGAAACTACATAGTTCAATTAGTGTAGTTATATTTCCAATCACTCAATAGCTACAAAAATTCAGCTTGATAGTTAGCTTGGTTTCTGAAATAATAGGTCATTTATCTAAAAAAGTAGATTTTGAGAAAAAACACGTTTAAAGTTTTAAAACAGATTTTTATTGTTTTATCTGATTTAAAATAGTCCAGCCCCATACTCGGGGTCTTCAGTTATGTCAGTTTAGTTCTCTAGTTTTTCTTCACATTTCTAGTTCACTGTATAACCTTTTTCATCAATTCATCTACGGCTGTTTCTGCCTCAGGTATTCGTTGCTAATCAATTTTTTCATTACTTCGACCATATTTGATCCCGGTTTAATCCCTAATTTTTGTCAGACTTGACGTCTGCTTATACTACCTTTATTGAAGGTCAACACACCATTCACGTACACTCAAAACCAAAGTATGCAGTCCGAAAAAGTTATTTTTTGTCAATCTATTCCCATCAAATGGTTTAGCGAATCGTTTTCATTCCGTGTACTACCATGAAGACATTTTTTTAACAAATTAAGATGACTCAAATTAGCAAATATTGGCTTGTAACCATTTGCGTTAATAAAAAATTTTCGTTTTTGAACACCAACATTCTCTTTCCAATCGTGAAAACCGCATGTCTCTACGATTTCTTAAAGGGAATTACAGGTTTGTAAAAAATGGTAATATTATCACCACATTTGACGGAACTTTTCTACGATATCTATTCTTTTAAAAATCATAAAACAATATTATCCGCCGTATTCACATAAATTTAGTATCAATTTATTCAGAAAATATTGAAGATTTTTCAATACAAGAAACCAATAAACGATTTTTGGGTCGATTTGCCGATTACGAGTGCTCTTAAAGCTGCAAATACGGACACTGTTTGCCAAATATTGAGTGATTAAAATTACTAAGAAAACTCTTATTTTAGTTTACGTATTAATTGAAAATATTGTAATTCTGTTTATTTTTACAATTATTTTAATCCTTATTTCAACACACGGAACTGGCATAGGAACAAAAGTGGTTATGGAATTTTGCTGAAATTTTTAATTAATTACCCCTGATCCATCCCTTAATTCAGGGGAAAACCTAGGGGAGATATGTGGAATATATCCCCCCTCCGAAATCTGAAAAAATTAAACAATTGTTGGAACAAAAAAAAAAAATTAAACTGGTTGCGTGTTTGTTGAAATGTAATTACTTGACTTCCAAGTTCTGCCAATTTAAGAAAAATACTTCTTAGGTCAATGTCAAGTTTAAATAATCTACAGTAATAGGCCTCATATTCAATAATAAATATGACGTATGTTGATAGAAATGGTGAAAAATGAAAAGAAGTCGACTTGAAATAGAGTAGGACACGATTTTCCGTTGGTTAACAAGCGACTTGAAAATATGATTCATGTGATGGGGTGCTTTACACTATGCTAGAGCCATGGCGGCTGATTTATTTAATTCCGCAACAAATGAATTGTTTGCTTTTACCCGTTAGTTGGCGGTAAACCGAGGCCTACGAAAAATACAGGCCATGGAGCGTACGAGATTTTGAAGTAATGTGACGTTAGGAGTCGAACAGTTTCAATGTTATCCTATATACTCGCGTAATTAACGCGCTTTATTTGATCAAATTTACTTAAATATTTCGGTTTCTTCAATGAAACATGCAATAATCGTATAATGAAACATATATAATCCAAATATTTTGTAAATATCAAGAAGGATAAATAAAACACTTACTTAATAAAGTATACAGTAATATTTATTTCTTTTTTTTTACCTTTCTTTCTTTTTGTATTTTACCTTTTGCAAAAGACCGACAATCAGTATATTTTTTAACAAAATTATTTAACAGTATTTTACATGCTGTAAAATTTATATCCACAACTCTGTTAGGCTATCTACATTTATATACACAGCATTTATATACATGCTGTTAACCCTCACTTTCCACAGTATGGTATAATTAGCCTTCCAAGACAAACCGGGAGTCTATCTGATGTATGTTTTTAATTGATTTTACTGAAATTAGCGAATTACAGCTATTAGCTTTCCATTAGTTTCAATTTTTTGGTACAATATTTATTGTAATATGATAAAAACAATTCTCCGAGAAAACGATATGTGGCTGAACAAAATCCCCCCTCCCCCGAAATAAAATCCTAGTTTCGCCCCTTCCTTAATTAAGTCACTGTGCCACAGTACTCCTCTTTTCCTACCGTCTTCATAATTTTACAAATAAAAGAGATTTACTGTTTCAGGAAGAACAGATGAAGAGGGAAGTAGTCAAACAAGAAAAAGTGAAAGCAACTTGTGCAAAAGGCAAATCACCAATGCAGAGGGCAAAGACCACTTAAGTGTCGGGAAGCATAACCATTTTAGCGAACTGTACTGTACGTCAGAATTTTATTTAAGTGAATTCCACGTGATTACGTAAATTACTTGTTAATACCTAACATATATATTTAAACTTTTAATGTCTGTATTATTGTATTTGTCAACAAAGATAATTGTTTGAGTGATTATTTTTTAAGTAATATAAATTGTATGTCATTTTTAAGTGAATTATTATTAAATGTCAATATTTTATTTAAGTGAGATATTTAAGTGACAATTTTATGTAAGTAAAATGTAAATAAATACTTGGTTGTGCGTTGTTATAATTACTTTTTGTAATCAATTGCCTACAGTGAGACCTACTAGAAAACAAACCTTGTAGCTGCCTTTAAGTATGGATTAGACAAGGTTTTTCTGCTTACTGCTTTCGTCTTGAGCTTTCCACACGACCCAATTGCCCTGCATCCCTATATTTATCTTTCATGCACAGATAACTTGCGTTATTCTGTGGTAACATTTAATACTACTTCGTAGGCTTACACGGCTGCAGTCTCTCTCTCTCCTATGGCGCTACAGCCCAAGTCGGGCCCTGGCCTCCACCAATCTCCGCCTCCAATCCACTCTATCCACTGCAACCCTCCTCCAGTTTCTTATCCCCATGTCTCTCGCGTCCTCTGCAACGGCATCTTCCCACCTCTTCCGTCTCGTTCCCTCCCGTGTACCCAGCAAAGCCCTCTTGGGGTTCCTGGCATCCTCCATTCTCATAACATGTCCGGCCCAACGTAATCTTTGAATTCTTACAAATTTTGAGACTGGTATCTCTTTATATATTTGATACAGTTCGTTGTTGTATCTCAGTCTCCATGAGCCATTTTCTTGTATTGGGCCTATAATGCGTCTGAGGATTTTCCTTTCAAAGGTGTCTACTCTGTCGACTGTTTTCTGTGTGATTGCCCATGCCTCACACCCGTAGCATAGCACCGGTCTCATGACAGTCCTATATATTTTCATTTTTGTTTCCCTGTGCACATCCCCAGACCTAAATGATGGCAGCAATGCGAAGTACGCCTTGTTAGCCATGGTGATCCGTCTTTGGATCTCCGGCTCCTCTGATCCAGTCTTTGCTAGATTCACTCCGAGATACGTGAAATTGTCCACCACCTCAATTGTGTCCTCCTCTATCTCGATGTTGTTATGAACCTGGTCCCTTCTTGTTTGGATAAGCATTTTTGTTTTATCCATATTTATGGCTAGCCCAACTTCCTTGGCTTTGTTTTTAAGCTCTATAAATATTTCTTTAGCTGCCGTGATCCGTCTTGACATGATGTTAATGTCATCTGCATATGCGGCTATCTGTACAGTTTTATTTGTTAACAGATTGGAGCTATTTATTGATAAGCCTCTAATTACATATTCCAATGCAATATTAAATAGTGTTGGGGCCAACCCATCTCCCTGCTTTAGTCCCCGTGTAATATTTATGGGTTCAGTTAGTTGGCTATCCACCTTTACTTGGGCTTCAGTCTGCTGCATAGTAACTTGGGTTAATCTTACCAGCTTGCCTGGTATTCCAAATTCATGCATTATGATGTAGAGTTTGCGGCTGGAGTCAATGTTGTTAAAATTCAGAATTTGGCTGTGGCCATTGTAAAATTCAAAGTTTCGCTAACGTAAGGTGGTAGGCGTTAGTGACCACAGTAGTGTGTAAAACTTTGAATTTTACTAAATATAATTATTTCACTACCGACTCGGAACACAAAGGTTTTTACGGGTAAAAACGTAAAAGTTTTACCTTATAGCCTGAACCGATTTTCGCTTTTAAAAGCTTTTTCAGAGGCTTTGCCGCTGGGAGCACGGTCCGTCTTGTTGTTTGGCAACGGTATCGACTTTTGAAAGATCGATATTGTGTGTGTGGGGTGTGATATGTTCGAATTATGCGTGTGATTTGAATTGTGTCTGTTCGTTTAGGATGTAATTTTTTATGTGTTTTCGTGTGTTTGTATATTTCCAATTGTTCTATAGTGTCTAGTTTTCGGCCTTTTGTGTGTATGCGTAGAATGTCCATGTTATTGTCGATGTTTGTGTATGTATGGTTTGCTTCAATGAGGTGGTTTGCAAAAAGTGGATTCTGTGGTGGAGTGTAGTGCCTTTGTGTGTTCAATGTATCTTTGAAGCTACGTCCTGTCTGGCCTATGTAGAATTTGTTGCAATCTGAGCAATTTAGTTTTTAAACACCAGGTAGATAGAATTTATTTCGTGCTTTGTGTGTGTGTTTTGATAGTGTGTGTTTTGTTTTGTTAGTAGTTTTGTATGCGATTCTGTATCCTGCTTTTTTGAATTAGTGGGCTACTTTTTCAGTTTGTTTGTTGATGTATGTTAGTGTTATGAATTTGTTGTTTTCTGTCTTTATCTGTTGTTTGTTTTGTGTTTTGTGTAGGAATTTATTTACTATTGTTCTGTCGTATCCGTTGAATTCTGCTAGATATTTTATCGTGTTTATTTCGTCTTTGTAGTCTTTTTCATCTAGTGGGATGTTGTTAATTTTACACTGATGTGGCAGTTGATGGCACTGCCGAAACGTCTGTTTCGGTGAAAATAATGGACCACAGCCAACAGCCCGGGAATGAATTTTAACAACATTTAAAACTACGTTTGCAGGCCTGGATCTGAATGATAAGTTATCAGGTGATAAGTTGCAGCTACGTAATCTTATTGGTTACAGAGCGAGTGCCCGTCAGTAGACATACGTAGTGTTTATCGTCCGTCCCATCGTGGCAGAAACTCTAAGCAGAAACTGTTTTCTAATAGAATATGGTAGCAATCTTTCCAGAGATAAATTAAGTAATGTTTGTAATTGTGTGCTTGTAGGTACGAGACAAATCATACGTTGTGCAAGTAAAAGCAGTAAGATGCGAGGGACTCACACTTCAACCACCCTCCAAACCTAACAGAACAACCATGACGCCGTTCAGCTTTGAGATACGTGAACAGAAGAGACTTGAAGAGAAAGAAAAAGTTAGGTTTTAGTTTTATCACAACTGTTTATAGAGTATAAAGCGATTTTATTCTATGTATTATGTTAATAGTGCGCTTCCGTCAGTTCACACCTCCAAATGTCAGTAGACACACATAGTGTTTATATTCCGTCCCATCGTGGCAGAAACTGTAAGCGGGAACTATTGTCTGATAGAATATGCTCGAAATAATTCCAGAGAATAATTAAATCATCATCATCATCATCATCATCATCATCATCATCATCATCATCATCATCATCATCATCATCATCATCATCATCATCGTCGTCGTCGTCGTCGTCGTCGTCGTCGTCAACAACAACAACAACAACAACAACAACAACAACAACAACAGCAACAGCAACAGCAACAGCAACAGCAACAACAACAACAACAACAACAACAACAACAACAACGTCATCGTCATCGTTATCATCGTCGTCAACAACAACAACGTCATCGTCATCGTATCGTCGTCGTCGTCATCATCATCATCATCATCGTAGTCGTCGTTGTCGTCATCGTCATCGTTATCGTCGTCGCCGTCGTCGTCGTCGTCGTCATCGTCGTCGTTGTCGTCATCGTCATCATCATCGACTTCAAGGATTAAGTTCAGCCTGAACCTGTTCGGGACCCACTTCGCTCTCGGCCGTCCTGCATCCCTCTTTCCCTCCTGTCTATATTCCATTGGTATGTCATGCCCACAGTACTGTGGTGAAGGCTAAAGGTGTCCCGCGATGCTACCATATAAATTCATTAAGTCCCACGAACAGGTAAAAATTGCACCAACAGCCAATCAGAAGGAAGGTGTATGTGAGTCTCGCATAGCTCTCTGCCATAAAGTACTTAGAGAAATGCTTTCACTCCGCCGATTCATAGCGATCGCAGCATGCTTCTGAATCAAGACGGACTTCATATGAAGGCGAGGAAAGTACGCACTCACCACCGACAAGAGCTTCGTCTCATCGAAGAGGATCCGATGGTCGGCATTGGCGAGCGCGTGTTCGGCTACGGCAGACTTCTCCGGCTGTCCCTATCTACAGTAACGGCTATGTTCACCCACGCGTGTGCGGACGCTGCGCTTCGTGGTTCCAATGTACACCTGGCCACACTCCGTACAATCCACACGACGACAGCGGGTTTTCGCCGACTTACGTCCCACTTCCACCTGTCTATTATTTCATTGCTATCACTGGAATCCTCTCATACGCCATTCTTCCCAAATGTTACGACACCACCGTTACGTTTGACTCGATACATCCACTGAAGATGTCAGCCAGTGGTGCTGCTGAAACGTTTGGTTTTAATGATACCCTTGGACCACGGCCAAACAGCCCGGCAGATAATTTAAATAAAACCTTATCCTCGTTTCCATTTTTGTCTTATTTTTAAGGTATCTTTAAATTGTTTCACAGAAATTCCTAAATTTGTTTAATTTTTCATCCAGACCAATTTCTGTTCCATATATGTAACGTAACATCCCAACTAACTGGAATGCTGGATTTGTTCCATAATCTCTCCAGAGATAAATTAAGTAATGTTTGTAATTGTGTGCTTGTAGGTTCAAGACGAATCATACGTTGTGCAAGTAAAAGCAGTCAGATGCCGTGGACTTGCACTTCAACCACCGCCCAAACCTAAGGCAACCAGTGTGAAGCCGTTCAGCTTTGAGAAACGTGAACAGGAGAGACTCGCAAAGAAAGAAAAAGTTAGGTTTTTGTTTTGTCACAACTAGTTACAAAGTATAAAGCGATTTTATTCTATGTATTATGTTAACAGTGTGCTTCCGTTAGTTCACACCTCCAAATGTCAGTAGACACACGTAGTGTTTATATTCCGTCCCATCGTGGCAGAAACTGTAAACGGAAACTATTGTCTGATAGAATATGCTCGAAATATTTCCAGAGACAAATTAAGTCATCATCATCATTATCAACTTCAAGGATTAGGCTCATCCTGAACCTGTTCCGGGACCCACTTGCTCTCGGCCGCCACACATCTCTCTTCCCCACCGGTCTATATTATATCGCTAGCACTGGAATCCTGTCACTCGACGTTCTTTCCAAATGTTCACAACACCTTCTTTGGTTGCTCCTTACCTGTTCGAACAATGTGTAAATCTCCAGTTCCGTCCTTATATCCAGATTCTCCTTTCTATCGAGAATGGTGCAGCCCCAAGTACTCCTCATAAACTTCAGCTCCGCTGCTTGAATCTTTGCTTCGCTCTTTGGGTCACAACTCTGGCTTCATTTCCGTACATCAAAACAGGTACAGCTATCGTGTTAAAATACCTTATCCTTGTTTCCTTCTTTGTCTTATTTTTAAGGTATCTATGAATTGTTCTACAAATATCCCTAAATTTGTTTATTTTTTTATGCACATCAATTTCTGTCCCATAGATGTGACGTAACATCCCAACTAATTGAAAAGCTGGACTTGATCTATTATCTTTCCAGAGATAAATTAAGTAATGTTTGTAATCGTATGCTTGTAGGTTCAAGACAGATCACTCATTGTGCAATTAAAAGAAGTCAGATGCCAAGGACTTAAACTCAAATCACCGTTCAAACCTAAGACAACTTCTGTGAAGCCGTTCAGCTTTGAGAAACATGAACAGGAGAGACTTGCAGAGAAAGAAAAAGTTAGGTTTTAATTTTATCACAACTAGTTACAAAGTATGAAGCGATTTTATTCTGTGTATTATGTTAACAGTGTGTAGTATGTGCTTCCGTTAGTCCAATCCTCGCTGTAGTTTATACTTTGTTCGTGTGCAGATATTCCACTAAACCTTTCTCTTACCAACACCAGTCAAACGGTTTCAGTCTCCGCAACCGTCTCCAACGGTTTTCTGAACGAGTCCAGCACTGCCGGTATAGTGTTTTAACATCGTTAAACGTTGTTTAATGATTATGATTTTCACATGATAATAATGTCTTTTAGCTGGACATCGTTTGAAACTTTCTGTAACATTTTATTTACTCTCACGCTGTATGACGTCATCGTTGTGTGACATCATCATTGCATGACGTCATTAAGATTGTTGTAAATAAAGGTTTGTTTTGATACGTCGCAATATATATACATTATATGTGTTAAAAATAATATCACTGCAAACAATTAAACCAGATTTATAAAGCGTCCTGAAAGTTTAAAATCAAGTATGTTTTAGTGGATGGTTAGTGAGGATCGGTCAATAATACAAATTTTAGCTATTTTGCGTCGACGTTTCGACAATATTTATTGTCATCTTCAGGACCTGTGTATGAAATACAATAGAAATATCAAACATAACGAAACAATTAAATATTTGGGTGAACGTGTTGCTGATGTGAGTGTGTGCGTGCGTATGTATGTATCATTTTATATGTGAAGACTTATGATAGTTTGTTTACATCTTCAAATTATCTTTAAGAAAACGAGCAAATTATAGTATGAGAGAACTTAATTTAATTTATACAGTATTTCAATTTAAATTACTAAATGTAATGTTATTTTAATTAATTAAACAAAGAGTAATCAACAATTGGATATTAGATTGGTACATAAATTGTTTATACCTACAACAGTCAACATATAGCAAAGTAATATATTGCCTATAACTAAAACAGATTAGGGGATGTTCACTACGTAATTATTAAAAGTTATTTTTACCATGTTTCACTCCCTACTGGTGTTAACAAACAATCATAATTTAGAAACATACAATTTACACAATACTGTAAAACATTACGACTTAAATTAGATAGTTGACAAAGGTTACAAACAAAAGTTTCTGGTAAATTTTACTAACAGGTAAACTTGGATAATAATTGTAATCATATTATAAAATATAGTCAAGAGTACTATAGAATAATGTAATTTATGTATGTGTCCACAATCACCCTTATCTCTCACCCATTCTCCCCCTGCCAGTCCTTCTCACAGCCTCTCGCTCTAACCTGAAATCGATCTATCACTCACTATCACCCCCCTCTCTCTCTCTTCTACATCACACTCACTGTCTCCCTTCTTCCCTCTCTCACTCTTCCACCCTTCGCTCTCTCTCTCTCTCTCTCTCTCTCCCTCTCATTAAAAATTTAAGGATTGAATTAAAATCAAGTGTTAGCACAATTTACCAGCCGGGAATCGTTAACTAAAACCGTGACCGCTAACATGCTAACGTCGTCGCAGATTAAAGACCTAACAAGCAAACAACACTGCATAGCTGTAGATAGGTTATTGTCTCTAGTTAATGGTTGTCTTCGTATGTGATTCAGCTAACGATCCCGCATCTATTCATTAAAATATTTGCGCAAAAGAAACAATGTCAGTCAGTAAACATAATAATGTTGCGTTTAGCTGGCGGCTGAAAGATATTATCATGCTCTTAAGCTTTTACCATTTGGTAAACGGTAGTGTATCTTTTTTTGTTCATATTTAACCGGAAAACGTTTATTCTTGTAAGGATTTTCAGGGCTCGGCAGATGTCATCATCACCACGAAGCACATTACTTAAAGACGTTTCTGTTACATTTTCTATACTTTGACACATTTCATCATTACTTCTTAATTTCTAACAATCTAAAGTTTATCGTGGGTCTAATATTTTCCTAATAATTTGTCTTTTCAATATTTCTAGTTTGTCTAAATTGTAATTCAATGCTAGACATTTACTTGCATATAGGCATTCTGTACTACTGTATTGTAATGCCTTATTTTCGAATTTTTAGATATGCACTTTTTATTGTAAATATCTTTAGTTATACCATATGCTCTTTCCATTTTATAATAAATCCTTTCTTCTATAGAAAGGATTCATAAAATAACTTTATTTTATTAACACAAAAATATTGTAATTCTTCTTGTTGATACAATTATTACGATATTTTTTTACACACGCAGCTGGCTTACAATTAGATCTACATTAAGTGATTATGGAATTTTTCTGAAATTTTTAATAGATCCCCTGATCGCCCCTCTGTACCACTGTAGTCTCGTTTTACTGTCATGTTCATAATTTTTTAAATAAAAGAAGTTTACTGTTTCAGAAAAAACAGATAAAGTGGGAAGCAGTCAAGAAAGAAAAAATGAAAGCAACTTGTGCAAAAGGCAAATCACCAATGCAGACAGCAAAAGCCGCTTAACTGTAGGAAGCCTAACGATTTTAACGACATACTGTATTTTAGGATTTTATTGACTTGTCATATGTTAATAAGTAACAGATATTTGTAGATTGTAAATGTCTTTATTATTATGATTCTAAAAAAAAAAATTGGTTCAGCATTATTTAAAATAATATAAATTGTATGCCATTTGAACTGAATTAATATATGTCAGTACTTTATTTTTAATTCATGCCTTTTTTTGGGGAAGTTTCCAGTCAGATCAAAAATTGTTTTTGAAGGAACAATTTTGTAACAAGTCTTTTGAGTTCAAATACCTGGGTTGCACTATCAGTATTGGGAATGACACAGGCCGAGATGTCACTACATACAAAAATATCTAGGTTTCAGATGATGTGTGACGTCATACATAGGACGTTGAGGACACAGACAAGGAAAGAGACAAGGCTTACATTTCATCAAACAATGGCAGTGCCTGTTTTACTATATGGCTCTGAAACATGGGTTCCTACTAAGAAGATTAAAAACCAGATTCAAATTTTGGAAATGAAGTTTCTGAGAAGAACAAAGGGTTGCACGAGACAGGACCGTTTGCGCAATGAGGATATTAGAGAAAAGCTATAAGTATTCTCCATAAATGATAAGATCCAGAAATATTGCAGGGAATGGTTACAGCATCTGGACAGAATGGAGGATGGACGACTACCTAAGGTTTTAATATAGACCCTTTGGTACAATAGATGTAGGAAGACCGAGAGTGAGATGGAGAGATACTCTGTGAAGACGGAACAGCAAAGTGCCTACTCTTTGAGGTGCAGAAGAAGAAGACTTTATTGAGGCAGTAAAATTTAAATAAATAAACGGTAATAAAAAAATAAATAATCGGTTGTGTGTTGTTATAAGCACTTGTCTGCGGTGAGACCTACTACAACAAGGCTTGTGGCTGTCTTTAAGTCTGGATTTATACCAAGTTTTGTGTTATACTTTGCAAGTTATGAATCATCGCGACATAGTTGATTGTAGGCCTACTAATATAATTAGTATTAACTGGGTACTTTTTATATTTGTAAAACTTTGCACCGATACATGTTGGAGACTTGAGTTCTTTATTGCCTTCATCTCATATCATTAATTATACCAAACATTAAACTGGGACTGAAATCTAAAACAAATATTCAATTTTTAAGTAACTCCTTATTATATGTTACAGTATGTTACTGTATTTTATGTTTCAAATTATACATCTACATTTAGGTATGTAACCTACTACTTCTTATTCTTTTTCTTCTCCTCTTCAAGGATTAGGTTATATAAACCTGTTCCGACACCAACTTATCCTCGGACGACCCACGTCTCTTCTACCAATAGCTTTATAGTTCAGTGCCGCTTTCGGCAATCGATCCTATGGCATCCTTTGCAGGTGATCGCACCATTGTCTTCTGTAAATTGAAATAATTTCATTTATGTCCTTTACTTCGAGTTCTGCTCTGATATCTTCATTCCTTATTCTGTCTAGCAATATATAATTTGAAGTATTTAAACTGCATTTGAGCACTCTGAATCTTGCCCCTTTCTTTTTTTGCCATGACCCAAGCCTCACTTACATAAATCAGTGTGGGTATTGCAATTATCTTATAAAATTTAATCCTTGTGCTGTGTCTTGTTTTACTTCTAAAATTTATATGAATTGCACCACAAATATTCCTAAATTTATTTATCTTCTCTCTATATCATGTTCAGATTCATAGCTTGCTGCACAACCGAGATATTTGAAACGGCTCACTTGTTCTAAAGCGCTGTTGTTTATAACTTTTTTAGCCCGCACTGGATATGTACCTTTAAAGGCCATGGTTTTTGTCTTTCTTACTGAAATTGTCAGTGAGTACTCTCTTCCCACTGCTTGTAATTCAAATATAGCTCTTTGTAAATCATCCTCATTATCTCGAATAAGAATTATGTCATCCGCATATAGCAGGGAACCCGTACAAATTGATTTGTTAAGCTGCTGCACAGCCGAGATATTTGAAAAGGCTTACTTGTTCTAAAGTACTGTTGTTTATATCTCAGTGCTGTACCACGCTTATTATGCTACCACTTATGTAGCACGCTTATACTATGGTGGGCCCCAAAACGTGGACATACATTATACACTAGAAATATCTTAATACATTACAATAATATAGCACAATACACCCCAATAATCATAATATTTGGTACCACCTATAACCCATTATGAATATAAGGTACCTCCAAAATGCTCGCAATAATTAATTTAAATATAAGGAAATCGGTGCGTAAAAAAGGTACTACCAGCTAGTGAGCAGAGCTAAAAATGAGTTTATTCACTTGGAAACAAATTTAACCTCTTAATCTTGTTTAATTATGAGTCAGCCAGCAAATAAAGATTGGTAACTGATTAATTAGACATTGAATAAGTTGAAAACTGAATATCATGAATACTGAATAAATTAGGTCCAGAATAAATTGGTTACTAAGTGTCAATTTACGGAGTAAATTAAACGCTGATTTAAATTAATTAGAACAAATCAGCCACATGAATCAACACCAGTTTACAGTTTTAATTCTGCGTAACAGGCACGCTACGATCTGTTAGTGAATTTTATACATTTATTTATACTACAAAGTCTCTGCAAAATATGTAAGTTCGTGTTCCTCTAAGAGAGCAATTTACTTCAGGTTTCCTTTTTTACTAGTTGTCTGGAACTTGGAACTATCACTGGATGTAATTACTAAAAAAATACTGTTACTTGAAACTGCATGAAGTGTTTAGTAGCATCGAGTTTGTCGCTGTTCCAGCGTGCGTACGTCCGTTATAGGTTCCTGTTTCTGCGCTGTCTGTAGAACGTGTCGGTGTAAATGAAGTGAGGAATCCAGGTGCTGGACTGAATCTCTGGAGTTGCTGGCCCCGTTCGTGGAACCAAGTAACAAGGTTCGTTAACCAAGGTTAACAGCTACTGTACTTGCACATTCAATTACATAATACCTGATCGCCATTTACAAAATTAGAGTTATTATAATTACAAATTACGGCTCAAATTCTATAACAACATTGAAATTGACATTAAAAATATTACATATCTTTCTTTTTCTGTAAACTGTCTGGCTGGAATTGGTTTCAGTTAAGAGGCTTACAGTTAAGAACATGTTACATCATGGTCTGTTACAAATTACAGTCTTTTACATAAAACACATATAATTATTTTTATAAAAGTGACAAACAAATATAATTTGTTACTAGTACTGATCCATAGTGACTGAAATAATTATAAATACCTTAGTTATCGAGTCTTCCGAACCGAAAGCGCCGGATCGGCGGTGGCCAGCTCTGCCCACTATGCCATCAGATGGTGACTGACCCAACTTGTCTAGTGAAAACTTTACTAGGAAATTGACGGGGAGGGGCGTGACGTCGACGATGTTGGCCAAAGTACGAATACGAATCCGTAGCGCGACTATTTAACTTAATTTTATGTAAATCGTTATTAACGCTTGTTGTTGCATTCGGCGGGAGCCGAATAACTGCAATAGTGCTCACTGGACATCTACCTTTAAAGACCGTAAACCTACTACTAAAATCTATAAAATATGTTCGTATACGAAAATAAAGCAGCATGTGAGGACCCAATACTTAAAATGAAAGGCCGATCTGAGCCTTGGTTAGCCTTTGTCTCGTCAAACATGGTTAGAAGCAAAAGTGTTATGGCCGGTGAGTAATGTAAAAAGAATTCCTTGAGCAGCAATAAACCACATATAGAAAAATATTAAAATTTTTATGTATTGTTGTAATTGTTAGTAACAATACTTTTTCCGTTTCTAGGAAATGAACCGAAATTTATCTAAATTATTTAGGGTACGGTTGCACGAGCATTTTTTCAGACCGCGCACGCCCGTGGAGTTTGGACAAAAGTGGAGTTTGGCGGGGTTTTCTCGTACGTGCACGGGCGGAAGTGTAGTCACACAGTGGTCACACGTACGTGCACGGGCGGAAGTGTAGTCACACAGTGGTCACACGTACGTGCACGGGCGGAAGTATAGTCACACAGTGGTCACACGTACGTGCATGGGCGGAAGTGTAATCACACAGTGGTCACACGTACGTGCACGGGCGGAAGTGTAGTCACACAGTGGTCACACGTACGTGCACGGGCGGCAGTGTAGTCACACAGTGGTCACACGTACGTGTATGGACGGAAGTTTAGTCACACAGGCGGTTTATAATCCCACGGCAGCGTTGTTGTTTATTCACAGTCGATGTGTGACGCGTAGTAGGTCATAGATTTAGATAGGTCATAAATCATAGATCAGTGTCACACGCACGTGCACGGACGCGAAGTATAGTCACACAGGCGGTTTATAATCGCACGGCAGCGTTGTTGTTTATTCACAGTCGATGTGTGACGCGTAGTAGGTCATGGATGTTGTCGATGGTGTTGTTATTTTTATTAAATAAATTATTGTTGTTAAATTAATAACATCAATTTATTAAGAACATTTTTTACATTACACATATTTTTATAAAGCTGTCAACAACACCATGGAGACCAAAATTAATTACCATAGTAACAAGTAAATAAACAAATGGTATTTAGCGGCATCTTGAACGACCACCCTCGTGCGTGTTAAACACGGAACTAAAAACGCAGCAGGTTGGTTTCGATGCGAGAGACCTTGAAAATGGAGCAAAGTTGACGAGCCTTGCGTTTTTTCCGCGTCCGTGTGACCAATTTCTTTGCTGCCTGTGTGTTAAATTCAATGGATTTCCCAACTGCAGGCAAACGGCCGGGAAATACGCTTGTGTAACCGTACCCTTAGATTAATACAAATCGGCAACGATCACAGACGTATTCTGTCAGTGTCTCTGCAGGTAAAATTCATCTCGTGGCCAGTTTACCCACTGTGAAATACTCGATATACATGGAAATTTTACTGCTTTGATTGTTACGATTAGTACACGGACATCACATTCAGACACATCCGTTTGGCGGACACGTGCTGGCGCGCAGTTTGCGTGTTGGGGCCAGTGCAAGCGCGCGCCTTGCATTGACTACAACACGTGTTCTCCCGTGCACACGCATGTGTCGCCAGCGCGTACAAACTCGCACCGCACCGCTTGAGCCGACACGTCCTGCGTTGCAGTCTGCGTGTTGGGTGTCAGTGCGAGCGCGCGCGGCTTGCTTTGACTCCAGCACGCACTCTGGTACGCGCACGCGTGTGTGCTCGCGGTGTACACACATGCTCTGTTGTTTTATCGTGGCAACCACAGTAGTAAAATTTTCCACTCTAGACTATGTTCACAATAGGAAAATACAGCCAGGCACGAATTTACTGCAGAGACATGGAACATCAAAATATTGTTACGTAATGCGGAAAAACTGTTACGTAATACGGAACATTCTACAGGTTTATCGAATGTTCCAGTGGAATCCAGCTGTAATATGTGTGCGCGTATATAATGCTGCTTTGCGGTGAAAGACAATTACGCGTCTATTATCGGATCTATACCGGACCATACCGGTCCGCGCCTGCCTGTGTGTAAGGCCGCAACCAATTATGTTCTGGTGTTTTCTAGTAGCATTCTTGACGCGCAATTAGGGAACATTCTGGAACCTCAGCGGGGTATACATACAAGTACTCGGGGACGCTCAGTTCAGTTCTTGTTGGGCGATTAAAAACTGATTACACAGTGCGTTTAAGTGGCGCTTTATATAGTGCGGTTTGAAGAATTGCGGCGAAGAATTACGTGCTTTATAATTGTGCGAGTCTGTTGTAAGACAATTGTGTTTTATATCAGTTAACATTATTATTGCGTGTGAACAATTTTCATTTGATTTGTTGTAAGAGACTGTCTTGTTAATTAAAAACTGTTTAATTGTGATATTTAAAGCTGGTGATTAGCGACGTAACTGGTGTCTTGTATTTTGTTTTCCACTGTACCATACGACGATCAGTAGACCATCGTAACAATGTGTTAATGTTTGCTATTAACACAACATGAAATAATTCTTAATACGATGCGGCACGCTTAATAGATGTTTTTAATAAAAACAAGTTTCACTGTCAAAGGATTTCAACTGATTCGCACTTGTAAAATTGCCAGGCGTAACTGAAGTGTTAATCCGGCCGCTGACGCGTATTTATAGTCCGCAGACATTCCAGAAACATGAAGCACTTTTCTAAAGATGAGTCGAGAGAGTTGTGTTATTAGCAAGAGCTCTGCAATTTGCTAGAAGCTAGACCAGTGCACGACCTTGACCCAACTCGCCGGTCTGGAACAGTCTCGAATGATGTCGCGCGTTCACGCGGACCAGTGGGCTGTGCGAGACGAAGGGCATGCCCGTCGCCCGCTCGTATACTGCGTCCCGAGCTTCAGATAGAGCTGGACATCGTCCCGATAGATAGGGACTGGATTTAGGGTGTGGCCTGCTACCGGCCGTGGGTCGTCAATTAATTAATTGAGGGTGAGAGTACGCCGAGGCCGGGTCCAAGATTCACCTGGCACAGATTGGTAGCGACCGAGGACGCTAATGAGGTGGTTGGAATCGGGCGGAGCGGCGATAAAATCTGCGGGACAGTGTCCGTATAGTGGCGTCGAGGGAACGGACACGCAGGGCTTCTCGGATGGTTGTGTTTGATGTCAGATAGTGGGCTTTGCACGCCCAGCGCAATTTTCGGTCAAGGAGAGACACAGAGTACGAATATATAGAGAGGGGAAAGCCAATGTTAAAATTTTGACTAAAGTTTCTAGCGCTCCTGGTGACTGTGTTGCCCACTAAGTGGAGCTAAATGATAATGCAGTATGGTCACGTGACTCCAGTATACTGTATTATCCTCTGCTGGATATGCGGGAAATCTAAAAAAGGAAATGCTGCTAGGCTTTATTTGAAATTACTCTTAAACGTTTACTTTCATCAGACATATTTTCATGTCATTGTAATTACATAAAAATGTAAAAAAAAAGAATAATTACAATGTTTCAAGGTAAACATGTAAAATGTCTAAAAACTTAAAACATTTTAATGAAAATTTAGTAAGCAAATGCATGAAAAGTGAATTAAAAAATTAGAAAACTTACATTTACAAACCATTAATTGTACTAGTTACATCAACAAAGTAATTAGGTTTTTACAATTTTTAAGTACATGTGGCATCATAAAACATTCTGTGTATAAAACTTTCATAAAAATTTATCTTTCAATAAACACTTGTTTACAAATAATTGAAAATGTCTTTACTTTGCTTTAATGAAAGTACACTTTAATTGCCTTTGTTTTTGAAAACCACTGTGCATTTTATTGACATAAGGTCACAAATAGTTGATAAACACTTAGGTAAAAATCAAGGAAAAACAAATTTAAGTATTTTATTTTTATTTTTACTCAAAAACATTTTAAATTACAAAAATACATACAGTGAGTAGAATTAACTAAGCAAATTTATAAAATATTACATAACACATAATAATTCAAATTCCAGTTCTACTAGTTACATACAAAAGTCAAACAAATCTACAAACACTTCACATTATGTACAAGACCTAACAGCTAATCACTACAGAACAATCTGAAATAATACAAATATATAAACGGAAACATTATTTTGAAATATTATACAAATGAACAGACTTGAAGTTTATTATAAAAAACTTACTCAATAAAAATTCACAAAACATGACTAACACATAATGCATTCAAATTTCAGCTCTACCACTTATATCCAAAACTCAACACTAATCTACAAACACTTCATATTATGTACAAGACCTAACAGCTAATCACTACAGAACAATCTGAAATAATACAAATATATAAACGGAAACATTATTTTGAAATATTATACAAATGAACAGACTTGAAGTTTATTATAAAAAACTTACTCAATAAAAATTCACAAAACATGACTAACACATAATGCATTCAAATTTCAGCTCTACCACTTATATCCAAAACTCAACACTAATCTACAAACACTTCATATTATGTACAAGACCTAACAGCTAATCACTACAGAACAATTTGAAATAATACAAATATATAAATCCAAACATTATTTTGAAATATTATACAAATGAACAGACTTGAAGTTTATTATAAAAAACTTACTCAATAAAAATTCACAGAACATGAAATAACGCATAATACATTCAAATTCCAGTTCTACTAGTTACACACAAAAGTCAAACAAATCTACAAACACTTCGCCAGAACAATTTGAAATAATACAAATATATAAACCCAAACATTATTTTGAAATATTATAAAAATGAACAGACTTATAATTTATTATCCAAAAACTTAATCAATAAAAATTCACAAAACATGACATAACACATAATACATTCAAATTTCAGTTTTACCACTTATATGCAAAACTCAACACAAATCTATAAACACTACACATTATGTACAAGACCTAACAGCTAAACACTACAGACAATTTGAAATTATACATATATATATAAACATAAACACTATTTTGAAATACAGAAATCATCAGACTAAGAAGTTTATTGGCAAAAGACCCAGAAAACCTTTAGATTAATGAACTGCATAGAAGCCCAATATGAATTTAAAACCTACATTGTCCCTGACTAGTACATTTGTCAATTCTGCCAATCAATTAAATTGATATACTGACATATAGTACTTCATTCACAAGATTAACACACTGATCCTTACAGAGCAGAGACCATCCTTACACCAAAGCAATACATTGTCATAATCAATTATTGGTCAATTATTTAGTGATTTTTAACATACCTTTTTGTTTCAACTAAACAATTGTTTTTATGTCCGCATCATGAGACTATACATATTTTATAGGAGTCTACAAATGTTTTTACATGTCTGATAATGAACTATACAACAGCCCAAATCAATTAAAATCTAGCTCATTTAATAGTACATACAACTTCTGCTGATCAAATTTGATGACTTTTGCTATCAAGTATTTTATCCACAAACCTGAATACTGAGCAACACACATGACTAAATTTTTTGATGGATACGTTAGACTCTGTACTCTCAGAATTTAATACCCACATTAAAAAGTACAGCATATCATTTGGTGCAGATACCATCTTTCCATTAATGAATATATTACGTTAATTAAATTTCATATAAATATTTAAAACGTGTACAAATTTATTTGTTATGCAGTTCATTGTTTCTTCTCCTAACCCACCACCTAACACAAGTTCTAAATATAATTTTTAAAAAATTTTGTAAGTTTGTTTCATAATGGACTTCACAGCAGTTCATCAGCCATGTGAAACTAACTTTTTGTGTAATTGCACACATGACGACTTCTGTCAACTTGTCCAAATAGCATTTCTCATCCAGTATTTCATCCACAACGTTAGCACATTGAGAAACACAGGTAACCAAATTTTCTGTTGGATATGTAAGCCGTGTTTCTGTGCCCTCAGTGTACTCTCTGAATAGAATACCCAGATGAGAAAGTTTATTTGTGTCATTGGAGCAGAGACCTGCTCTGCAGTCATCACATGTACTATTGCCTAAAAGTTTTCTGGCAGTAAATCCACTTACATACGCTGTGGACAACCGATTCACATTAAATGAGACGTCAGGCTCTTTGTCACAAGTAACATAATTGGTGTCAGCAGTGTATGGAGTAAATGCACTGCGTTTATCAGTCATAATGTCAGAACCAAGGAAAGTTTGAAAATTACTTAAAAGATCTGCATCATCATCCAGGCAGTTAGCATTTTTAAGATTCTGAAATGCAAGCCCATTGATGATGCAGGTCTTAAGAGCATCAACAAACTGTGGCACAGTAGGATTATTATTGGCTCCACAGTTCGCTCGAACAGAACCAAAAACATTCTCCAGTGGATCTTGATTCAGACATCTGACTGATAAAAATCGAATGTCTTCACATTCTTCCCTGACTGACTTCCATAATTACATTACTGCATTTGTGGTTGTCAGCCAGCCTTCCTGTGAAGGTGGCCTAAATGTCCGCCGATCTGGCCTCTGGAATTGCCACGAGTTAATGAAGTGTACAGCCTGCTGCCAAAATGCCATGTGTTTGCTGGCATCGCTAAGTGGAGACCGAAGAGGTTTTCCTGATTTGTTTTTGATGCAGCCATTGAAAGAGTCAAACAGGTTGTCACACTCTTTGACAAATGCTGCAGTTGTCATTGCAGAAGGTTCTACAATTTCTAAAAAATAATAAAGATTAAAAATAGATAAGAAAAAATCCAATAGAATAAATCAAATTATATTATTATATACATACTGTACCACCAAAATCAGTAAAATTCCATTTTTTTAAATAATGAATAAGGCCTTTTCGAAATATTAAATTTTATCATCAGTTCATACACTGTAATGTTCCTGTTATGATGTTTTTCTTTAAATGTATAACTGTTGTTAACTGTGTCTACTACCTCTTACTGTACTTCATTTTGACACAGTTAACAACAGTTATACATTTAAAGAAAAACACCATAACAGGAACATTACAGTGTATGAACTGATGATGAAATTTTAATATTTCGAAAAGGCCTTATTCATTATTTTAAAAAATGGAATTTTACTGATTTTGGTGGTACAGTATGTATATAATAATATTAGAACAAGTCAGTGGCATAATGTTTGGCAAAATAATAAATTAAATTATGTCAATACTTATACAGAAATAAATAATTTTGTATCATATTAATTACATATATTGTAAGGAACTAAGGTCCATTACTATATTTTTATAAACTCTTTTATGGTCAGTACTAATACACCACACATGCAAAAAATTAGACAGTTTATGCCCTTTAATATTTCATATAAAAGTTCCTGCTTCCATGTACATTACAAAGTTGACTTGAATTTGGTAAAAACAAGTTATTTCTTCTAAAATTATTTTTGCTAGATACAAAAAATTCTTCAACTTTCTATAAATTACATTATTAATTAAATAAAACTTTTCAACAAGAATATATTATACTAAAATAATTTTACATTTCATAACTGTTAATAGTTGTAACTGGCAGAATAAATGCTGTCAAAATAATATCAAATTTCTATTCAAAATGTATGCTTGTTGAAAACTTATTTTTATGGGAAAATGGAATTTTGCTATAGTTATAGTTTTTGTCACCTCAATAATTTTACTTACCACATGACACTGCAGAGTTAATACATGCAGCAACTCTATGGCTCAGAACCTGTGCTGCAAGACGCACCTTCATTTTCTGACTCCCCAATGGCTGCACATGTTCTTTTGTCAGATGGTGGAGCTGCCGGAAAATTGCAACACCTCTGTCCCATTGAAACACTGTTTTTATGTGGTCCCACTTAGCCTCTCCATCAAAAGCAAGACTTCCAGTCTCCACATGGCATTTAACATTATATTTAAGGAACAAGTTCCTCGTACACTTAAGGAGGTGAGGAGGGTCAAGGATGGTAAAGACAGGTCTGTTGTTGAAAAGGAAATAGGGATGCTCTGAGTTTGCTGAACCCATAATTTTCAAAGCCTTAATATTTGTTGCTCCCATGTCACATACAGTAGCAACAACGTAAAGACCAGCTTTACAACAAGCGTCAAGGATGAAAAATATAAGTTCAGCAAGTATGTCTGATCTCATGCTACTGTGACTGAAGTAATAAGCAACAGGTTGCTTCCACATCCGAAACAGCCCACGAACCATGAACACAAGGGCATGATTAGCAACACGTCTAGTCCTACCTTTATGTCCAAGATCTTCAAACCCATCAATTCTATCACTTGAAGAATTGTACTGTAAATGTTCTCTTATAGACATTTCATCAAAAATAAGAGTACATATTCTGTCCCGTTTATTCAATTGATCAACATGCTGGGTCAATGTTGTGAACATTTGATCATTTATCCCAGAGCTGAAAGGAAGTTTGTTGACTAGACGCTTCAATGTTTTTTTACAAGGAAGTGCCAAAATATTACTAAATAATGTGTAAGCTTTTGGACTTCTTTTGTACAAAGACAAAGCTAACGTCTTTTCTTCAACAGTCCATCTCCTTGCCCGTGGTGTTTTCCATGAGGACTATAAGTAAGAAGACAAGCAAAGAAGAGATGCAGCAGACATATGCTTACTCAAAGAATGAACTGCATTTACAGTTAAATTCTTTGGGTCACATAGGTTCTGCATTTGTCGTCTCATTTTCTTGCACTTCTTAGTTAATTTTTTGATTTCACTCTCCTTTTTCTTTGCATATTTGCATAGGAACTTCTTCCTGGGGGTATCCAACTGTGAATTCCTTGTCATTGCAGTTTTTTTTAAGGTTAGTGAATCAACCTGATAAGACAGATCTGATGAAGTAACCGTGTGAGATAAACGTTCATCAAATTTGCCTTGGTCAGCATAAGAGTCCTCATACTGTACTCCAGAATAAAAAGATGGCTCTGTCAATATTTGGTCAGCAGGACTAGGAGTGCTAAAAGGTAATCTCTTTTTACAGTTAGGAACAGGTGTGGACGTAGCAGAAATATATGAGGTAGTAGGATAGGATGTGTCTGGTGATAATTCGAGAGGAGTTAAAGTACTCGGAACTTGTTGATTCCTTGTCTCAGCAGGCTGATCTTCTCCTGTGGCAAGTGGCACTTGCATTACTTCTTCAGCAATGGGTGGAGGACCACGAAGTTTTGGTATTGCAGTAGGCCGCAGTCTGTTTCCTATGAAATCTTCTGGCATGAAATGGTCCTCACAGACTACCCTGTATACGCGGCCTACTATATTTTCAAAACTTTTGTCCTGACAAAAGTCCACCCACTGCTGAAACCTGCAACACACAAGTGTATATACTAAACTGGTAAAATTATGTGGCTGATTTTGATTATACTTTTATACACTTAAAAAAAATCATAGCAAGGTAAGTGTATCAATCACTGACACTAATTCAGTTACTGTCTCATGAGCTTTACAAGTCAACAAAAGTAAATATTAATAAAATATGTGTACAGAAAAAAATATATAAGTATATATTGTTATGAAAGATATATAAACATTAGAAAACATACAGCGTAATGTGATTAGTGTGAACCGTGTCAATCCAAATGCACACTAAGTAAAATATACTACATTTACAAAGTTACAAATAAAATTGTCACAGTAAATACAAGTTTAATATAACTTAAATAAGTTAATCAGTAAAATCAGAAATATGTAAATTTATAAAATCAATATACAAATAAATAAAAATAATCTACTTTCCTTAATCAACAGCATATAGAGAATAATATATATTTTAATAAGACTAAAGTACAAATACTTTAATATATATTTTCCTTTATTCAGCTGCGAGATGCTCACGTTTGATATGAACTACTCTTGGTTCTACTAACTCTGATAATAATGATTATACTGTGATAAATATTAAAATTATGTAACAGTTTTATACTCTGAGCCTTACAAAGAAATAGGCTCACCAATATCTAGCCTACTGTTAATTTACAACTGACCAGAAATTAAGTTCTCCTCATATGCTATAGGGTGTATTGTTGACATACAAAATATTCTGTCTTCAGTCGTCTTACTTGTTTTGTTTAAGATACAATAAATAAATAAATCTATACACCAAAAATCTCTTACTCTACTTTCAAAATAATTTAGTACAACTATACTACAGTAAATCTATACACATTTCATAGGTATAGATTAAATTTCTTTTTCAACTTTCTGTAAACACATCAGTAACAGATTACATAGCAGCTACTATTCGTACTTAGTCACTGGCACTAATTTAATATAGTAAAGCCTGTTGAAATGTCAGTTCAATGCAGAAAGTAAATACCTGGTCTTTCAATTTTAAGGCTTCGTTACAGATATAACTGAAGGTATCAACAACAGGTAAACAATATATACTCTTCGATTTCGTTTATACTCTTGGTATCAACAATTATATTCAACATATAGGCCTACTATTGTGATCCGAAAATATTGACAACCTATCTAATTACGAAAACTAAATAATTATGACTCACACTTCATTAACCTATCATTATGTATAGTAATTATCAAAGCTACTTAAAAATTAAGTTTCTTATAAGGTACTTACCGTGCTTCTTGTTTCCGTTGTGGAAAATAAAAAAACTGTCTTCTCCCATCATCAATATTATAACAGCCTCTCACTGTGCAATTCTTCTTCATTTTTATAAAGACAAAATAGGACTGTGAATATGACCAAACAATGTAAACTGTCCCAAACAATGACCAAAATGGCGTCTTCCACGTGCAAAGCCTAAAAGAAGCGCCAACCATTCGCTAACTCACCAATTTCTCGTTTCAGCTCTGCCAGCTGCCGCACTAGCGCTCGTAGTGATTGTGTGGCGCAGTTTTTAGCAGACGACAAAACTTATGACCAAAACTCCTATTTAACTGTCCTACCGACTGAAGCTTTCGCTTATGGGTCTTGGCCAAGTAGCCCCATACGGGGATCGCGTAGGTAACCATCGGCACCACATAGGTGGAGACGATAAGTGTCCCTAGGCGGCGGGCCATGGTGTTGCTGCATAGCAGAGGACGGAGGTGGTATAGGTGATTGGCGGTCTTGCGGGCTACTTGTGCAGAGTGTGTCCGCCAGGTCTGCGCGTTCAGTGTCACGTAATTGTCTTTCATCTCAACGTAGCGTATGCAAAATTCATACTGATGCAGGAGTAAAACGTTTGTTAACGAACAAGTGCCGGCAGTTGGAAAGTACACGTTTCGGACAAGAAACTCAATACAAACTACATACGTTAGCGTTTTTGTAGTGTAGGAACTGTGATTGGCGAGGAAATAAAATTGTGGAGATCTTTGAAAAAATTCAATTTAGTGTATCAACCCGCCCAGGCTGATTCGGTAATTCCAGGCTACATGTTATCAGGTCCTAATGATGTGCCTAACTGTTGGTAAAAAGCCTCTTTTCTGGGCGAAAATGTATATAATTTTGTGTCAGTGCAAGTCCACCATAATTGTCTGCAACTGTATTTGGGTCGCAGGTGCTGGTTGTGAGTATATGTATGTATATATATATATATATTTCGTTAAACAAACAGATGAACGTAAGTTATTTTTCCGACTGTAGGTTGCGAATTAAATTTGCTTGTAGCAGACATTATATTTTCTAACTTTACTTTCCAATCTGTTTACCAGACACTGCTTTGAAAACACTGTTTGACAGCCTCAATACACTATTGGAGAGACGTAATAGGGTCTACATAATTTCACTGTTTACCATTACCTCGTAAAATGTTAGTTAGCTGGTAAAACGTGTTAATTAAATGACTTAAATATTTGTTCTCGTCATCGGTAGGCCTACCGCCTACATATCGTATTTTCTCGTGTATAATGCGCATTTTTCCCCTTAGATTTTCTTCCCAAAACTGTGGTTGCGCAATGCACACGAGTGATATAATTTACATGTTAAATATTAGATCTACACAACTGTACCTGGCAGAGTCGGCGACGTCGCTTATAACTGGCAGACTGGACTCTGCTAATACTAACAGTAAGATTAAATTTACCGGTAATTTGATTCGCACCTTTGACCCCTTCTCCGTCAGTTATCTGTTCACGTCATAGACTTATAACCGAACTCTGTTTCAGCGTTCTGTTACTGTGTTATGAAAAAACCTTATAAAATACAACACGTGACTATAAAGAAAATCTTATGTAATTTCAAAATATATATAATATACAAAATACATATCTAATCTATAAATAATATATGGGCCTAAAAATATTGTATATTAAATTTTTCAGAAAATAATAAACAATAATAGTATACAAAAAACTGAAAATGTTAAATTTTTTCAATAAAATATTCGACTACAGTTTCCCCTTATTAAGCAGAAGGATCACATATTTAGCTTAAAAAAATTTTATGTACCTGTATTTTCTATACATTACAAACATTTGTAAATAAAACATGCTCTATTTAAAACTAAAAGTGTTTGCGAAGGACGAGGTGGTAACGGGAAGGAAACAAGATCCTAGTCGGAAAATGTTGACTGAGAAACCTTGCTTTACGTGACATTAAATGACGCCTTGGTAGTTACACAAACGAAAACAGTCTTTATAAATCGTATGCGAGAAAAATGTATGTGGACTACAACGGGTGAGATAAACTTGAAGAGTTAACATAGTGATAAAAAATTTCTAATACGGAAAAAAAGTCCAAATTTTCATCCCTGGTCTCTCAGACCTTGCTTTGTGCTGTCTCGATCAGTTGTGACGAAACGACGTTTTCCCTGTTCTTAGCTGGGATTGCGCGTCGCACTCACTGTCCGAATCCGTGACAACTAGTAGGCTAGAGATATTCCTGTTATAAACTTCGGTCCCACATGCGGTATCCTGTTAGCTGCGAGTAGAAACGACTCGCTACAGGGCCAAACGTTGCGATCTAATGCTTCGATGTCTGTGACACGTGAGTGATATTTTTAGTAACCCGCAAATAGACAGGCGTCAAAAAACTGCCCTTTTGGTGCTTATGTAGGGTGAGCGAATCGAGCGCAGAGGTCTCTCTCATATATGGGTTTAGTGTGTAGAATCTAAATATGTAAAAATATTGTTACGACGGTCTACTGATCGTCGTACAGTACAGAGGAAAACAAAATACAAGACACCGATTAAGTCACTAATCACCAGCTTTAATTTTCACAGTTAAACAGTTCATAAATAACAACACTGTCTCTTCCAACAAATCAAATAAAAATTGTTAACACGCAATAAAATGTCAACTAATATAATACACAATTGTATGACAATTATACCGCCCGATTATAAAACACAACACTTCACTAACAACCACTTGAACGCACACAGTATCGCCCGACAAATAACTCGAACCGCACTGTAATATATCGCAACTATAACTGAAACTGAACGTCGTTGAGTACCGGTATTTATACCCCCCCTAAATACTAGATTATTCCATACTGCGCATTAACAATAAAGGAAAACATTGGAGCGTAATTCATTGCGCTTTGACGCACTTCGCGCGGCTTCTGTCACAGTCTAGCTAATGCGTCGAGAATAATGTACGTCACACAGATTCAGTTGGATTCATCTGGAACATTCGATAAACACGTAGATTGTTCTGTAATATCGTAACAGTATGCACAGAAAATTGGCCGGGTCGCAATTGACCGGGTCGCAATTGTCCGGGTCGCAATTGGCCGGGTCGCAATTGACCGAGTCAAATTTTCACTCGGTTGCAACTGATCGGGTGTAGTACCTCTGGGGCGAAACTGATAGCGGTCCGCTTTGTGAAGCAAGAAATCTTATACAGTAGCAAACATAAACAGAAATAACACGTCCAACATTGATCTATCATAATAGTGAAGGATCTGAAAGTTTAAAGCAGAAAAGTTTTACTCATAGCAAAACGACATGTGACCCAATTCCAACGAGACTTCATAATATTAAATACCTAGTGTTTAAAGTTTACAAAGAGTCAAGTTTCCTTGAAACATAGTACACTATGTTCTCTCTGGTGACTACTAAAGATATCACATATACTATAGATAACGTCCTAGTAAAGTTGTCTACAGCACTCGAAGTCGATAAAGTGTTGGATAATTATATACATTGGGTTTAACTATAGATGTGAGACACACTTCACAAACATCTGCACTCACACACTTATAACTAAGCAAGATTACATAACCTATTTGTTACATTACGCGGTGGATATTTTTGTTTCTTATTGAACGAGCAAAGTGAGATCTCAGTTGTAATTCGACCGTTTGCCACTTGACTGTGTCTATCCGTGTGTCTGTCTGGCGTATGTATCACGACGCCTTTTGAACGCACCAACCAATTTTCGTAAAACTTGGCATGCGTTTCCATCCTTTAACCTCACATAATTCTATTCTTTCTTTCAGATTTATCCCCCCCCCCAAAAAAATTGAGAGCGGTAGGAAAAAAATGTGAGGGGCAAAATTTAGAAAAAATTGCAAAAATTCCATGTGGGATATCGAATTAAAGGGAATTTTAACCACAATGTGAATTTAGCTTTAGTTATAAAAATTACAATATTTTTGGCTCCGGGGACCCAAAAGTAGGTAAACCGTATGACATAGTAGCAAAAATCAACGTAGCGTAACAAATTGAAGGGAATTTGAACTAAAACCTGAATCCAGTGTTAAGTTTAGGAAATTTTAAAATTTTGGGACGTCAATTTTAACTGAAGGACAAAAGTTTCATAAAATCGCAAATTCCATGAGCGGTATCAAATAAAAGATAATTTTAACCAAAATCTAAACATAGTGTACAGTTTTGAAAGTTTAAAGTTTTTTTTTTACCACAAGATCCAAAAATGCGATCAAAATTGTAAAAATGCAGTCCGATCTTGACTAAAGAAAATTTTAACAAAATTCTGATTGTTTACAATTTTTGTATGATTACCAACAATTGTTAGTTTACTAAATAAAAAAATTGTAGGAGGAACAATTGTTGTTTAATTGTTAATTAAAAAATGATCAAATATCAAAACTTACCCAAAAGTAAATGTTCTTCTATTTTTAAGACTTTCACTGCCGGTGTCATAATTATTGAAATTAAGGTCCGGGTAAAGTGAGGATGATTTACAAAGTGCTATGTTTCGATTACAAGAAGTGGCAAGAGAGTACTCACTAACAATTTCAGTGAGAAGGACCAAAACCATGGCATTTAAAGGTAAATAACCAGTGAGGACTAAACAGCACGTTAGAACAAGTGAGCCGTTTCAAATATCTCGGCTATGAAGTAAGCTATAAATCTGAATATGATATAAAAGAGAAGATAAATAAAGTTAGGAATATTTGTGGTACGATTCATAGAAATCTTAAAAAAAAAATGACACAGCACAATGATTAAATTTTATAAGACAACTGCAATACCCACGTTGATTTATGCGAGTGAGGCGTGGATCATGACAAAAAAGGAAAGCTGTAAGATGCAGAGTGCTGAAATACAGTGTCTTCGAAATATTACACATTGCAAGATAGGATATCAGGGAAGAATTCGATGAAAAGCACATAAATAAAATTGTTTCAATTTACAGAAGACAATGGTGGGATCATCTGCAAAGGTTGACAGAGGATCGATTACCGAAAGCGGCACTGAACTATAAAGAAGCCATTGGTAGAAGAGACGTAGATCGTCCGAGGATGAGATGGGTGCCGGAACAGGTTTATATAGCCTAACCTAATCCTTGAAGAGAAGAAGAAGAAGAAGAAGAAGAAGAAGAAGAAGACGAAGAAGAAGAAGAAGTTTGTCAGTAATTAAAGTTTGTAATTAGTGACTCCATTGATGTCAGTTATTATGATTCCATTGTACCCACCACGGTCCGGAGATTGTAACCTAATCATTTGAAGAGGATAAGAAGAAGAAGAAAATCCGCGTTATTGGTCCGTGGTCTATTATAGTTATCATTCTAACAATGTTCTTGTTGTCAGACGTTGTTGTCAACGTCTGTTGACGTCTGTTATGTTTGTTGTCGATTGATGGCGGATGTTGTTACCAGACGTTTCGGCCTCACCTCTGAAGGCCATCTTCAGTGGACCATCGTTTTGAATACAACTGACACGGTGATCGTTAGTGATCGCAGTACTGTGGCAAAGGGTCCGTGTACTTCGTTCAAAATAGTGAGACAGTTCTGCAATTCGTGTGTGTGTTTGTATAATCATTTTTGGAAAGAGTATACTCTCCCTCCCCCTAAACCACTGTACGACATGGCACGTAGCTGCACCGAGTCTTGTGGAGCCAGACAAAGGAACAGACGGGAATATGTGTTTATATAAATGCGCGCGCGCGTGTGCGTCTGTGAATAATTTCGTTTCACCAGCTGTCGCTAACATACAGTTGCACTCGAGTAACATTTAACTGTGCGCGTTATACGTATCAAACAATTCTGTGCTGTTTTGTGTGCGCTCGCTCGCGTGTGCGTGCAATATATTGTGTGATGTGATTCGTACAGAATTGTTGAGTCGTAGAAATTTGATTGAATATGTAACCAGCAAAGCGCCAGACAGACGTTATTAAATAAACAAATTGAATTTTCATTTCATTGAGTTCACTGACAGTTTGTCAAAGAGTCTGCGTGTACCTGTATGTTGTGGTGGAGTGGGGAGTGCCCATGACGTAGTAACACCACCGCCCTGTTGAGACCAGTATTAAATTAAAAATATTACAATTATACATATAGTTTGCATAGACGAATGATATTGTCGTATAGTAGAGGTTGATATTTATTGGAAATTAACTAAACTAATTTATCTTATATTGTCAGTACCAATAATTTTAACCTTTTAAATAAAATAAAATTATTTTATTTAATAGATAGAATTATAATCAAAGTGATTTAAATGTTGTATGTGATGTTTTTAATGTTTATAACGGTCGATTGTTACTTAATGGATAAATTCCGCAGTTAGCTCCTTATGCTTGAGTGCGTTGATACTGGATGACGTGCGTAGAAAACAACACGCCGACAGTGTTATAGAAAATGTATAACAAACCCTTAAACTAAATTTGTGTTATTTAAGATCTATTTGGTGTGTGTGTTGACGCAGTTTAAGAAAGGTGATGAGTGCGTGACAAAACAACTGTTCTGTTAGACAAGTTAGATGCGTGACAACAACTGTTTCTTTCATTTGTCTTCGTCTTCTTCTTTCCGCCATCTTCTTCTTTCTTTTCGTCTGTTTCTTTCAAACGTCGCGCAATCTTCTTTTCCGATGTCCTTTACTTCTCTTCCCAATCCGTATATTCTTCTTCTTCTTCTTCTTCTTCTTCTTCTTCTTCTTCTTCTTCTTCTTCTTCTTCTTCTTCTTCTTCTTCTTCTTCTTCTTCTTCTTCTTCTTCTTCTTCTCCTCCTCCTCCTTCGTTTTCTTCTTCTTGACTTCACGGCTTAGACACATTGCCTATTCCGTCTTCACAGTATATCTCGCCATTGCTCTTGGTCTTCCTACATTCCTTCTTCCAAGGGTCTACACCTA
This sequence comes from Magicicada septendecula, assembly GCA_034769895.1. NCBI lineage: Eukaryota > Metazoa > Arthropoda > Insecta > Hemiptera > Cicadidae > Magicicada > Magicicada septendecula. The sequence continues at coordinate 488,723,952 of CM068370.1, read as the reverse complement.
TATGCTATTTTAGGTAGCCGTCTGTCCTCCATTCTATCCAGACATGTTGCGATATTTTTTAATTGTATCGTTTATGAACAATACCTGTAATTAAGTCCTAATATCCTCGTTACGCAAACGGCCTCTCCTTGTTCAACCCTTTGTTCGTCTCATAAAACTCATTTCTGAACTTTGAATTTAGTTTATAACTTCCTTGTAGGCGCCCATGATTCGCAGCCATACATTAACACAGGCACTGCCATTGTTTAATAAAATTGAATTCTTGTTTTATTATTTAGTGTTCAACGTACGAAGCCACACATCAGCAGAAACTTAGATAATTTTGTCATGACATCTCCTCCACTTTCATAACCGACACTGATAACAGAACCTAGACACTTCATCTCAAAGACTTGTTCCAAAAGTATTTCCTCAAGAACAATTTTTGGCCTGACCGAATGCTTTCCCCAGAAGGCGATTATCTTTATTTTCTCCTTTGATATTTTGAAACCATAAGGATTGTAAATGTGTTTTAAACCCTGTAATGAATACAATAACCTATCCTCCGTTTGTTGTATTAAGACTGCATCGTCAGCCTATATTAAAATACCAAAACTAGTGTTCTAATTGAGTATAATTTCTGAGGTAATTTTATATATAATATCCTGAGATATTATCTCGTCTCCACGCTTGGATGATATAGTTAATATAGGTATTAAAAAGCGCCGGTAAATTTATTACAGCCCTGACTTATCCCTTTATTTAGGCCTACTAAACATTTCTTCAGTGTTTGTCTTTCCTGTAATTTTAGAACTGCAATATAAATTACTGGTCAGATTTATTAAATGCTGTGTGTAGCCGCGACGCTCCAGAATAGACCACTATTTATTCCTGTTAATTCGATCAAACAGTTTCACAAAAACGTGAGTCTGAAGGTTAAATTCTCTCATTTCTTTAAAAATAGTGTTACGTAATGCGGAAAAGTGCACGCCGTTATAGAACATTCTACGTGTTTCTCGGCTATTCCAGAGGAGCTCGGTTGTAATGTGTGTGCGCGTACGTATTGCTGCTACTCTGAGATGAAGTACAATTACGTGATACTTGCCACGCGTCCGTAGCCAAGACTGATCCAGATTTCGCCGGTTCGCGCACACTGTGTTCAAGGCGGCAAGCAATTACGCTCTAGTGTTTTTCTAGCAGTTGACGCGTAGTATGGATTGTTCTGGAATCTCAGCGGGGTATCAATACAAGTACTCAGCGACGCTTAGTTCAGTTTCAGTGGCGATTTATTCCAGTGCGGTTCGAAGTATTGTGGCGAAGTGTTATGTGTTTTATAATTGTGCGAGGCTCTATTAGTTGCCATTTTTATTGCGTGTCAAAAATAATTTTTTTTTTTTTATTTGTTGTAAGAGACTACAGTTGTTAATTACAAACTGTTTAATTGTGATAATTAAAGCTGGTCATTAGTGACTTAATTGGTGTCTTGTATTTAGTTTTCCACTGTACCGTACGATGGTCAGTTGGACCGTCGTAACAATATGTTGCAAGATAAGTACAGTGGACGCCCTCTTAACCAGTCGGCTCGGGACCGGGGGATTGGCCAGTTAACAAAATGGCCGGTTAAACCGAATTTTCTTTCAAACTGATTGATTTTATTAAACACAACATGAGTTTTTTCAAACACAACATTAATCTAATAATATAGACTCCCACCGACATAATACGTTTATGTCACCAAACAATACCGTATTTCAATTACAATTTTAAAAATCCGTGATTGTTTATTGCTTCTTAGTTTTCAATGAATTTTTGAAAGCGTAGTAACGCCACTTTCTAATAAACGTGACGTCGATAGCAGACGCCCCACCTCTGGCCAAGGGGCTGTGCGGGACGAAGGGCATGCCCGTCATAGGCTCGTGTGCTGCGTTCCGAGCTTTAAATAGAGCTCCAGTCGCTGGGACCACAGATGGTGCTGGATTTTAGGATATGGCCTGCTACCGTCCGTGGGTTTTCAATTAATTAATTTATTGAGGGTTAGTGTTCGCCGAGGCCGGGTCCAAGATTCACCTGGCACAGTTTGGTAGCGACCGAGGGCGTTAATGAGGTGGCTGCCCTGAAATCGGGCGGTGGGGCGACAGAATTTCCGGGACAGTGTCCGTATAGTGGCGGCCAGGGAACGGACAGGCTGGGACTCACGGATGATTTTATTTGATGTCAGGTAGTTGGCTTTGCACGTCCATCCCAATGTTTGGTCCACGAGAGACTGAAGCTTTCGCTTATGGGGTTTTTTAGCCAAGTAGCAACATACGGGGATCGCGTAGGTAACCATCGGAACCACATAGGTGGACACGATAAGCTTCCCTAGGCGGTGGGTCATTGAATTGCTGCGAAGCAGGAGACGGAGTGAGTATGGTCGATGAGCGGTCTTGTGGGCTACTTGTTCGGAGTGTGTCCTCCAGGTAAGACGACGATCAAGGTGAAGCCCGAGGTACTTAACCTCTCGCGACCAGGGCAGAGGAGTGTCGCCTACGTATAGTCTGTGTCTGCCTTATGCGTTTGGAGAAGACTACGGCTTTGCTCTTGGCCGCGTTGATGGTGACCCTCCATCTATCTGCCCACTCAACGTATTTGTCAAGCTGGTCCTGGAGCCAGATAACTGCCATTTCAGCACTACGATCGACGGCACACACCGTGTGTTGTCGGCAAACATGGCGAATCTGGTTCCAGGCAACTTGGGCACGTCGTTGACGTACACAGAGAAAAGCAGGGATCCCAAGACGCTTCCCTGAGGTACACCAGCCGTAGTAATCCTTTCTGAAGAAAGGGTGTTATCTACTCTCACGCGAAAGATTCTGTTCCGAAGAAAGCTACCAGTCAGGTGAGTGTAGCAATCCGGAAGCAGAATCTCTGTGAGTTTGTACAGCAGGCCCGGATGCCAAACACGATCGAACGCCTTCTCGACATCAAGAAAAACGGCGACGGTCTGGTCTCGCGAGCAACCGGCCTCGGCCACAGTCTCCACGAAGCGCAGCAATTGATGGGTCGAGGAGTGCCCGGCTCGAAAGCCGAATTGCTCGGGGACCAGAATGTCAAACCGTTTAAGGTGATCCGCTAGCCGCCGCTGGACTAGTCGTTCGGAGACTTTCGACGTAGATGACTGAGGGCTGATAGGTCGGAGGTTCTCGGCGAACTTAGGGTCTTTGACCGGCTTCGGGATCATCGTGACCGTAGCCGTACGCTACTTCAGAGGAAAGTAAGCAAAGCAGAAACAGGCATTGAACAAGTCGACGAGGAAGCGAAACCCCCCGGTCCGGAGTTCTCTGTAGGGCGGTGTTAGTAACACCGTCCGATCCAGGGCTCTTCCGGGGCCGAAGCGCTAAAAGCCTGTCTGTGACCTTCTCCAGTGAAGTGAGTTCGTGTTCGGAGGTGAACGCCTCACCTCATTCGACGTATCGCACTGCCAGCTGTAATGCTTCCAATGTTTCTTTGTGACTGACCTTTCCCTCACTGTCCTGTTCTTCTTTTTTTTCTTTGATCTCATATTCGTCAGAATCAGTTTGTTTGCAGACAACACATATAATTTCCTCATCAGCTAAAGTTTCATTTTCAAGCTCTTGATCACCAGTTATCTATTCCTCGACGTCTCAAATAGGATCAGCAAACTCACGAATTCACTTACAGTACTAACAATCGACACACGTCTTCACTTTGATAAATCATCCACTGAACTGACTAAAAACGTAAAATAAACAAGTGCAAATCATGCAAGTTTTGAGATGTCGGTGAGCCGCTCGGTACGATATGAATCATTGTTTATCTCACAGCCAGGCGGTCGGTTAATCTGAGGTCGGTTAATAGGGCGCCCACTGTACATTATCTATTGTCGAGCGACCAAACCTAAATTCATTTTGCTCTTTTCCTAACAAAGTCTCAGTTATTACTTTAACTCGTTTATTTCAACGGGTATTTAAACAGGAACGGGTATATTCTTCATAAGTATATTTTATGTTACACCAGTCCTCAGCCATTCTCTCTACATACGTATGCCAATCTTCTAATCGTCTCAACCTCATTACTGGTCTCAAGCTCAGCACGCTGCGTCTTTCCCTTACGCCTGTGTCACACTATGCTACTTCACTAGCCGTTATTGCATCATTTTCTGTCTGTTTCTAAGTCACACAGTTTTTAGGTAGTCGCTACTTAGTAGTGGCTAGTACAGCGAAGTACATGGCTGCGTAGATCGGTTTGATGTTAAAAAGTATTGTGCAAAATGTCATCTGCGCGACGTGAGGCTTTGAGACACCTGTTGCTGATTGGTGTTAGAGAGAGCTTTATAAGGAGTTGCTGAGTAACATAAGGAACAAAAAGAAACGCATGTGGGTTTGGGAATGGATAGGTAGAAGGGATAAAATGGGTACTTCAACAACACTAATAAGAGAGCTGGCAATTGAGGATCCCCAATCGTACCACATAACATCATGCGGTTAGGCTTACCAAAGTTTCAGGAGTTGCTAGATTTAGTGTCACCAAATTAAATTCGGTTTGTATCCGTCTTCAGTCGCGGCACTACTCTTTTTAGATTTTTAAAATTTTATTCAGTTCATTACGATAATCACCAAGGAGTGTTTGTCACACTAGGCAACTTAGCAGTCGCTAAGCGAGTATCGGCTAGTGAAGTAGCATAGTGTGACACAGGCTTTATGTCATCGCGTGTCTGTTAATCGAGTATTGTCAGTTATTTCGACTGATTTTCATCTTAGTCGCTTCCAATATTTGCATTCTGTCAGCTGTCGTTTTGGGCAGCGTAAGTTAATACTGGACGCGGTACGTTTTTTTTTTTTTTTTTTTTTTTTTTAATGTGGAAAAAATTCATACCTCTGCGTCAGCAGTAGATATAAGAGATATCAGAAAATAAAAAATTCTTTGAAGAGAATTAATAAAGTACAATAATTACGAAGGACGGGAAAATTGGATTGTGTGAAACGTTCATGATAACCGATCCCTTCGAATCGTTCTGTCAAAAGAATTAACAGTCTGTGGATAGGTATACGTATATCATGGATTAGACGTGCCAGTTTGAAGGCCGTTAGGAAGCAGTCCAGCGGCGCGGCAGTCTCTCTCTTCACTGTAATCACGAGGATTACAGCCGACAGCGAGCCGTTTTGACGTGTCTGCATACTACTGCGCGGCGAACTTCTCTACACACACGTAAATCTTTAAGTTTGACAAGTCATTGATTCCTATAACTTCTCGAATTAAACAGTAATAAACAGGAATTATTAAATTAAAGTTTTACAATGTTATGGAATTCCCTGAACTGTCCTATGGGCGAGAATTATGGACAACAAGCAAGAAACAAGACAGTAAAATACAGGCCTCGTAAATTGCGCCCTTTAAGAGCAATTAAAAGGTGTTCTAAATTTAATCGTATAAAGAATGCGGTCATAAGAAAAGAAATACAAGTTTTTAACTTGAATGAAAAACTAAAAGGTTTATAAAGAATGTTGGAAAGAACACTCAGAAAGAATGATAGATTCAAGACTGACCAAACAAGTCTGGAAATATAACCCTATAGGACACTGGTGTGTGGGTAGACCCATGAAGACATGGCTGGAGGATCTTTAAAGGTGGAACAGGCAACACCTTGACGTGAAGATGTTGTTGATGATGATGATGATACTAAACGATCAGATTTCATTGTTGCTGCCGTGTGCGTGAAAAGACAACATATGCGTGCAATGAAAAGACAAAAAGGTGTTTGCGTGTGTGTATTAGTTTCTAGAAAAAGAAACGAATGTAGAAATTAAAATTAACTTGTAAGTAGTAGAAATGACAATCAAAACGAATCTTTTTTCAAGTTTGTTCACAATATACTCGTATTTGCGTCTTGCATTGATAGATTAGATTTCTTATTCTTCATAATTTTATTGCGTAAACTTGAATGAACATTTTCCCTTGAAAAGTAATAAACAGTTGAACTCTTTTGCATAGCTCTGACATTGTTCATGAGTTTTATTCCTTCTTGTCTTTTGTTTATTGAGCTTCATACTATAGTCCCTTTTTTATTACTTTCTTCATCATAAAAATTTGTTATATCTACAGAAAGTGATAGACTATCGTATACAGTTACATTTTATAAATCGCAGGTACCCAGAATACCTATCCTGTTAAACTCTTTTAACCTAAACTACTAACTTAAACGTTTAACCTAACCTCCCTGCGGCAGGAGCTCTGTAAGATGCTCGGGACGCGACATAGGAGCGGGCGACGGGCATGCCCTTCGTCCCCCACAACCCTTAGGCTGTGAGCTGTGAATATAGGAAAATCAGTTCAGTCAATAAGTATCCTTTAACAGTGTTTCAATAACTCGTATTTTTATTGTTTTATTACTTTAATGGGACTGATTTCAGGATGTTATCACGCATTTTGCAGCCACTTCAAAGGTAATAATGTTGAATAACATCGTAACTTTTTTTTGTATGAAGCCGACCCGGACCCGGACCCGACCCGACCCGACCCCGGACCCCCCGAAGCGAAATTGTAGATACGCCACTGGAATGAGTCGATTAACGCCTCCTTATTACATCTACTACCTGTCGAGCATACAGTTAAGCACTTGATTGGCTTGGAAATGAATCACTGCCTTGAAGATACTCAGAGCAGAAAACGCTCTGTTTGCTTTTGTTTCATTCACATTACTAGGTGCGGATTATTCATAACGCTAGGGTATGCTGCAACATCGGGCAGCAGGGTCTCAGCTGTCAGAGGGGGACACCATCCAGCTGAATTGACTAAGCGAACCAAAGCTTATGATCACATTACACAGTTTTTTGGTTTTCTCACGCAGTGGCCGTAAAGAGTGTCGAGTTGGAAAATCAAACGAAAGCTCTTATAACGGTCTTCTAGTAAAACTGAAGCACTGTGTGCCACGAGTAAAATTTCAAGGTTTTTTTCAAATCTTTCGAATCAAGATGACAGATTCCATGATACCACGGTTTGAACGCTCAAGGTATTAAAATAGATTATTGATTGTATAATGATTTATGTATTTCCAAATATACACACTGCTTATCGTCTGCTTTTGACGATTCCAATAGCTAACAGCGAATCTGAAAGATCATTTTTCCGAATTAAGACGCATTAAAGATATGTTGAGTTCAACTATGGGAGATGAGAGATTATCATAGTTAGGAAGGTTGAATATTGAAAGGGAGATACTTGAATTGCTCGATTTAGAAGAAATTATGCAACAATTTGTTAAAGTAAAATCAAGTAAATAATGGTTGGATTAGTATTTTTTAAGTTTAAGTACTACTATGCTCATTGTAATAGCTATTTAGCTAAATATTTGCTGTAATTTGAGAGTTTAATAAAATAACTAGTAACTTTCAAAATTGTGTATGTCGTTTATCAGTGTAAAATGTTGAATTTTTAATCAAGGTGGGGGGGGACACCGGTCTGATGACAGAATAGGGCACTACGCGCTTCTAATCCGCCCCTGCACATTACGCTACATTCTAATGGTTAATATATTTGTGGGACAGACTGTACATAAAGCTTTGACAACTTCCAGCTTTAGAACTAATTACTGTGTACTTTATGAAACTGACAGTAGCAGAGGACAAAATTCAATCCGTCGTCGTCGCTTCCAGGAAACTGACAACGAGTAGCAAATTGCTACTTAATGTCGTACAGTTTTGTTTGATGTTACAACTAAACAGACGCAACTAAAGTAATTAATTCTGTATTCGCAGTTGATATTATTATAGAATTTACTGTAACAAAGATTTTCGTACCTTAATATTACAAACACTGACCTTCGTTGTAGAATAATTTTTGTTACTCCAATTTTACGTTATCAGATGTATTACAGTTTTTATTTTTATTAATTTGTATTCATAAATGCCATACTCCAATTCTCGTAGTCAGTTTAAGTAGCTTTTGTGGTTTACATTTATTGAATCCATCCCGCTGCAATCTATTTGGTTTTTAACATTTTCTGTTTTCCAATTAATGGGGAGTTGGTCCATTGCATTAATGGGGAGTTGGTCCATTGCATTAATGGGGAGTTGGTCCATTGCATTAATGGGGAGTTGGTCCATTGCATTAATGGGGAGTTGGTCCATTGCATTAACCCCTAACCTGGAGGTCCAGCCAATTAATGGGGAGTTGGTCCATTGCATTAACCCCTAACCTGGAGGTCCAGCCAATTAATGGGGAGTTGGTCCATTGCATTAACCCCTAACCTGGAGGTCCAGCCGATTAATGGGGAGTTGGTCCATTGCATTAACCCCTAACCTGGAGGTCCAGCCGATTAATGGGGAGTTGGTCCATTGCATTAACCCCTAACCTGGAGGTCCAGCCAATTAATGGGGAGTTGGTCCATTGCATTAACCCCTAACCTGGAGGTCCAGCCAATTAATGGGGAGTTGGTCCATTGCATTAACCCCTAACCTGGAGGTCCAGCCAATTTTTAATCAAGGTTTACTTCCTTTAGCCTTTGATAAACCAATATTCAACTACAAGGGAGAAGATGCAAATTTTGGTCCAACACGGGTATTTTATTTCCCCGGTACCCACCGTATCTGGTGAGCATTCCCCTATCCGCCCCCTGGAGAGGCGCCCGATGGGAGACTACCAACTCCATACGGGCTTCATTGTAAGATTTCATATACAGAAGAATACAAGTATTTAGGGGTGAAAATTACGGCCATTTGGAAGCAAGACAAAGAAGTAGAATCCAAAATTAACTTTGTAAAGATAGCTATATCTGTGTGAAATGGAATCCTGTGGGATAAGAAAATTACAGCAGAAACTAAAACTAAAATATTTAAAACCATAGTTAGAAGTATCATGACTTACGGCTCAGAAGTTTGGACTACTAATATACGCACAAGAACAAAAGTAATGTCAGCTGAGATGGACTTTTGGAGACCTTCGGAAAGAGTATCCAGACGTGAGAAAATTAGAAATGGAGTCATTAAAGACAGAATGAATGTGAAAAATTCAATTTTTGATTTTATCCAAACAAAAAAATTACTATGATATGGACACACAAGAAGAATGACGCACGAAATATTGGCAAGGAGAGTTATGGAATGGACCCCACAAGGAAGAAGGGAAAAAAGGATAGAACAAATTCAGAGGGAACTAGAAATAGAAGATCTTTAGATGGACAAGCAGCAGTGGAAGATAAGAATTCAATCACTTCTGTAATCTTTGGTTCCGAAATGTGTGTAAACTTCGTACAGCCGGAATAATAATATTCATAAATGCTCAAATTTTCTTGTTATAAAAAAACTTTTACAAAAAATATTTACAAATAATTACAGTGTTTCTATAGCATTCAGATATCATCATCAGATATTTAATAATAAATTAAAATTTGTAAATCAGTTGTTCTAAACAGCTGATTATATGTTTGCCAAACCAAAAAACGTTGAAAAGAAAGATATCTACAACACCGTAATTCATATTGGGCAATAGAAAAACAGGAACTGGATACTATAGCCGCCTTTTCCAAGGACACTTAGCCGTGGGCAGCCCCCTTAGTAACTACGATGGGACGTAGGCACCAAGATCGCCGAAGCCCGACGCTACTGGTCAGCGCGTCGCCTAATGGCTCAACAGCCAAGGGTGGGCGTTGGCTAGTAAGTAAGTAAGTAATTCATATTTAAAACCAGATATATATATATATATATATATATATATTGCGACAACACAAATAACTTAGCTATTGGCGCATAGGATATGGTAGTATGTGTATCTTAATGCAGAAGTCTATATTGGAGGGTTTAAGATTATTTATTGCACACAAGACATATGTAATTGTTTATATGATATATTTGACAAGCATAATAATGGTAGTGTTTCAGATATAGTCTTTTAAAGTGTTAATTATTGTTCATATACGTGATGTGGTACATTACATATGTGATGATGATGATTCCTTCTCGCGCCGATGTTGATGGAAAGGGGGGGGCTTTGCTGTGAGGTAGAGTCGTCAGGCGTTGCGTTCGATGACAGATGGTTCACCTTGGTGACGCTTCCAGCTGGGCTGGTGTCCTGGAGTTCCAACGTTGACACAGACGCTTCGCATACCACAACGGTTCTGTTGATACTACTGGTTAAACTTCATACAGAATTTATAATTTATAAGTATCTCAGGTCACAGTGAGTTTTACTTAGAAACGGTATATTAGGCTTATACCAATCCGGACTCTTCAAGTGTTCACGCATACCACTGGGTCTACCGCGATCAGCAGACCTCCCTATGCGGAAATCTTCCACTCACGCGGAAACTAATGATGACAAAATTTTATTACTAAGTAATTATGAAATATTACTGGTACTGCAGAATACCTCACACAGTAACACAGTTCAAGTTCACTTATTTACACACGCAATATTCTAATAACAATACTGTGTGTAGCGATGTATTACACCAACAGTTCTGAGCTTTCGCACTCGTTACTACCGCCGAAAAGACTTAACAAATTCTTGCAAGCGGAAAATCTTGCACAAGAACTGCCGTACCGATCGTGATAGCTAGATGAGAAGAACTGACTGTGTTTATGCACGCTATGTTTTAATAACAACACTGGGTGTAGAGATGTAATACACGAATAGTTCTGAGTCTTCACACTCGTTACCACCGCCGAAAAGACTTAACAAATTCTTGCAAGCGGAAAATCTTGCACAAGAATTGCACGTCCCGATCGTGATAGCTACATGAGAAGAACTGCCTGTGTAGCAACAAGCTAAGAAAATTTCCAACTGCCTTCCAGCATTTTATTGGTGGAAGGAAGTCACATGGTTACTTTGAACATGACTCGCCAATTTTTCATGCCGTAAAGTGCATTGACTATGCAAGAGCATGCATAGATGGTAATCTCTGAATACCTTTATCTCATGCATAACTGCGTTTTACAACAACTTCATATTTTAATGAAATCATACTTTAACGTCATTTAATAGATAGGAAAAATACAGGAACTGTAGGTAATAGAGTAGTTTATGTTCAGTTCAAGTGTCACAACGATATGACAATTACAGTATATCACGCACATCCGGGGAGACGTTTATCACTCGCGCACGCGCGCACATTTCCACAGACATAGTACATGAATAAATAGCACATAAAATCATACACAACTTGACTAAACCTAATTCTTTATCCTTTCTAAAATACAAAACTCATACAAAAAAAAACAAATCTAACAAACTACCAACTTAGACATGAATGTTTATCGTCTGTGTATTACACAAGCCTGCACTGCTTATCAGGATCCTGTGTTTCATTGCAATATATATATATATATATATATATATATATATATATATATATAAATCAAATTTAGCTATACAATGAATAAAAAACAAACACACATTTCCAAAGGTTCAAAAATGATCTTGTGGAAAAATTTAGATATATTTAAACATAAACAAATAATAAATTAATACCAGAACAAATTCAGATTAATACAAGAAATTATAATATTTTCAAAATAAGATGATAAACATTTATATATTATATTTCCTATAATTAATTATACAACATATTTATATACACATATAAATCATTAAATTTAGTCTTAATATAAACAGCTGTTTTGAACAATTGATTTAAAAATTTTAATTTATTATTAAATATCTGATCATGATAGCTGAATGATATAGAAACACTGTAATTTACAAAATAAAATATATTCTTGTAAAAAGTTTTATTATCAATAAAACCTTTGAAGCGTACGTAAGTTAATTTAGAAGCAAACAATACCCATGTTCTAGGATAAGAAACATAATCATCTGTCCGTTGTCCAGAGCAAAACGAAGCGACTCAAAAAGTGTCCATTACTGCACAGTTTGCGCAGCTTTTAGTAAAATTACGTTTCCGTATTCACAGGTGGAAACACGTATTGACAGTTACAGACCGAATCTACTGGCTTTTTCACGACAAATCAAACTTTATGAATCACAGCGTATATTTGTGATTTGTGTCCGCTCGCCGTGCCGTGCATATAAAGTGTACAATTTAGTTTTGGCTTTGTACATTAAACTTCAAACCGTAAGCTGTGAATAATTTGTGTGTCGCGCGCGCGTGTCTATGTGCGTGTATTAGGTGATGTGAACATATTTTGTGTCCTGACAATCAACAAAAGCGTCTATTTTAACAGCACATTATGCGTTTACAAGAAAACTCTAAGCATTATTTGCACAAATGTTTGTACCTTTATTTTGTATACTTTACAAAACGTTGTAAATATAATATGTTCTATTTATACAAAAAAGTGGTTAAGAAAGGCAAGATGGTGACGAGAAGAAAACAAGGTCCTGTCGGAAAATGTTGAGTGAGATACCTTGCTTTACGTGACATTAAATGACGCCTTGGTAGTTACACAAACGAAAACAGTCATTATAAATTCTTCTTCTTCTTCTTCTTCTTCTTCTTCTTCTTCTTCTTCTTCTTCTTCTTCTTCTTCTTCTTCTTCTTCTTCTTCTTCTCCTTCTCCTTCTCCTTCTCCTTCTCCTTCTCCTTCTCCTTCTTCTTCTTCTTCTTCTTCTTCTTCTTAACTGTACACTATTAACTATATTTACGCTGTTAACAGGTTGAAAGTTCTTTAAACAACGGCTGCATCTTTCTTTAGGATAAGTATATAAAGTTTACAGGAAAACAACATATAAAATTGTTTAAAAACAAGATACAGTATTGGAAACGCTAACTGACGTCTATTGGTTATATAATGGAAAAACCTGCGTGGGTATGTGGAACAGGCAGTAAGTAAACTTGTCGTGAAAAACAAGAAATGAAAAGTGGGATTGTGGGGTCTGTGGCGGAGATCGAAGACGCAATGAAAGCTGTAATGGGAAAACCTGATTAGACCTTGATGAGGTTCAGAATCAATTTTTCTAGACAGAATAGGCCCAATACTGATATTGATATTGGTTGGGATAGTAAGCTAATACAATTTAGACGCATCTGTGGAACGATTCATAGGTACCTGAAAAATAAACACGAAAGGATATCCGAATGAAATTTTATAAACTGTGGCTGTCCCCACATTCCTGTATGCTAGTGAGACATGGACTCTTGGTAAAACGGACGTGCAGAGGATTCAAGCAGTCGAAATAAATTTTCTAAGAGGGACGCAAGATTGTTCTCTCTTGGGTCGGAGACGGAACGAGGATATTAGACGCGATTTAAGTTTTGTATCATTGTTCCACAAGAATGAAGACTACAGAAGGATATACGTTAGTATGAATACTTGAATCGCATATCTCATATCCGTCTACCTGTGGTTGCCTTGGGTTATCATCCTACTGGAATGAGATTGAGATATGTGGGTTGGCCGAGGAGGAGATGGGTTCCGAAACAGGTCTAAGGCCTAGTCCTTGGGGTAGTGATGATGAGAATAGGCGCAAGGCTAAAAAAAAAACACAGCATTTATTGCATTCTCTATAAAAAAATATGATTTACAAATGTTATTTTGTAAGTTTCCGACGTTTAGCAAAGTAAGAAAAATTTATAAAAAAAAACATTAACGTATGTCTGTTACACAGACAATATGATTATTTTTTACAATATCTTAATTCTCGAAATGGTGTCACAGTGCAGCTAAAGACAGTGTTAACTAACACCTGTCACATAGATGTGTGTGTGTGTGTGTGTGTGTGTGTGTGTGTGTGTGTGTGTGTGTGTGTGTGTGTGTGTGTGTGTGTGTGTGGTCTTATTTTCCAATTTTAATTTTATTTTTAAAACATATCTTGGCTCAAGACAAGTCGTTACTTAGACTATTGTTGCAAGAGACGTTCAGTTTTTTTTTTTATATATATAAAGCTCACCGGTATCTCCAGGACTTATATTTTTAAACTTTGTTTAGACTGAAAATTAATTTCTCTAAACAAAATACAAGACACCAATTAGGTCACTAATCACCAGATTTAATTAATCTCAATTAACAGTTTGAAATCAGCATGATATTCAACAAGATTATACTCGTACAATAATTCAAATTAAATTTTCCACACGCAATAATAATGTCAACTAATAGAGTCCCGCACACTAATCACTTTTCACTAATACGCCCTTGAGACGCACTGTCAAAACCGCCCGACAATAACTGAAAACTAAGCGGCAGATGTGGGCTATTTATCGTCTGCAGGGTTTCACGATATGCGTCCTTAACAAGCAATTGAACATTCTAGAGGATATTTCAGCGCGGCCTTGGCAGAAACACGCACCGTTGGGCTAGTTGAGAAGCTTGTCGAACAACAGTATCTAATTTACGAGTATGTTCTGCATTACGTAACATTGTCGACGCATGTTAAATGTCACGTACGCACACAAACATTACAACTGGGCTCTGCTGGGGTAGCCGACAAACATGTACATGAGATTTTTATTAAAAGTGGACCGTGAGTATGGTGATCATATTTTCTCACTTGCAATCCGGGACATATGATACCAGATGTGGTTGGGGGGGGGGTAGGTTATTTTAGACGTGAGGTATGAGGTATTTCTCGAAACAATGTTAAAAATATATATTCTTTTAGTGGAGGTTACATTTGGAGTTAATTATTAACAAAACGATTTGAAATTTGATATTAAAGTTCAGGTACATTAGTGCTATATCTGTATAAAATTTTATTAATTTATATCCAATATTTTTAAAATAAAATTAATTTGTTTAAAATTGCTAGTCGCTAACTTTACTAGAATTTGCATACAAACAATCGCATATAATTTTTATAAGTTCAGTTTTATTTGAAATTTTATCCTAAACAATTTTTAATTAAAACTTTTTTTGATCCGATTGTTAGTAGAGGAGATATTTTGATAAAACCAGAAAAACACGATTTTCAACTCCAATTGTTAATAAAAATACTATGTTGCCGATCAATTTGGTATTGTAAAACTTAAGGGTGTGTATTTGTCCTGTATTTATGTATTTGTGTATTTGTGTGTCCTGAACAAATGATCAAAAGATGAAACCCACTTCAAATAGTTCACGAAGAAAGTATAATTTGCTTCGACTATTTTTAGTTAGCATTTTCAATTTATTTCCCTGATAAATGCAGAGAACGTTTCACCGAAACATTGAGATAAAACGTTTCGCCGTGTATTAACGTGCGAAGAGTAACCTTCAGAAGACCATGCACCACGGCTACTATGGTTGCATAAATTAAGCACAATTTTGCCTTTAAATGATAAAATATTTTAAAGTCTAAATCCGGGACTTTTTAACGATTTTTCGGGACACCGGGATTTTGGTCCGTAATCACGGTTGAAAAAACCGGGACGTATGGTCACCGTAATCATGGGGCTACTAGGATATATAAGATATATCAAGTTATATAATTACGTTCCGTTTTTGTCTGGTTTAGCTCATCAACTTTAGCGTAAACAGATTGCGTCCCTACAGAAGTTCCGAGCCACTGATAAAAATATGTAAACAAATGACTTGGACGCGAGAGGCGATATAGGTCTGCTTGGAGCTACATTCTCAGACCCAAATTCCCATAACCGGTGTAACAAATGCTAGCTTAATAATCTTATTGATTGTTCTCATTTTAATTTCATTTTAGGTATCTCAAACACATTCTACTTATTCGAAGTTAGGTAAATTAAAGTAGCTAAATTTTATTGAACGAGCAAAGCGAGTTCTCTGCCCGAACTCGACTGTTTGACATTTGTCCGTCTTAAGCCGGCTACGCACTAACCATCCTCGCTGGACGTCATGACGGACAGCAAGTCAAAAACGACAATGCGTAGTTTTGACATCCATCCGCACGTCGCGTATTTTTTGAAGGATGTGCACGACGAAAAATGAGTCCAGATAGACCATCAGCTCAAGCCGCACGACGTAGTGTTGACGTATGTCAAGGAATCGTCCATCGTGGATGTTTGATCATGATTGCTGTCTATCAGATCGTCATTTTCGTTTTTGGAGCATCATTTTCGTCGTTTTTAGGGCACATTCGTTTAATAAATGTTTTCTGTTTAATTTTACGTTACATTCATTCTTTAGTTCTTCTATATCTATAAAAATGAATGTTTGTTTCTTTCTTTGTCCCGTATGCGTTCCTATACCATTCATCCGATTGCGATGAAACTTCGGTGAGTTGTTGTGCGCACGCCCGCGAAGGTTTATGAATTTTTTCGATGGGGTCCTTTGGGGGGTTCTTGGGGTCTTCCACATCTCCTCCTAAACCACTGAACCGATTTCAACCAAACTTGGCACAAATATTTTATGCAACGGGAGAACCAACATAGGGTAGGTGTTTTTTTCGATGGGGTCCTTTGGGGCGGTCCTTTGGGGTCTTCCACATCTCCTCCTAAACCACTGGACCGATTTCAACCAAACTTGGCACAAATATTTTACGCAACGGGGGAGAACCAACATAGGATAGGTGTTTTTTTCGACGGGGTCCATTGGGGGGGTCCTTTGGGGTCTTCCACATCTCCTCCTAAACCACTGGACCGATTTCAACCAAACTTGGCACAAATATTTTACGCAACGGGAGAACCAACATAGGATATGTGTTTTTTCGATATGATCCTTCGGGGGTCCTTTTGGGGGTTCTTTGGGGTCTTTCACATCTCCTCCTAAACCACTGGACCGATTTCTACCAAACTTGGCACAAATATTTTACGCAAAGGGAGAACCAACATAGGATAGGTGTTTTTTCAATGGGGTTCTTTTGGGGGTTCTTTGGGGTCTTCCACATCTCCTCCTAAACCACTGGACCGATTTCAACCAAACTTGGCACAAATATTTTACGCAACGGGAGAACCAACATAGGATATGTGTTTTTTTCGATATGATACTTCGGGGGTCCTTTTGGGGGTCCTTTGGGGTCTTCCACATCTCCTCCTAAACCACTGGACCGATTTCAACCAAACTTGGCACAAAATATTTTACGCAAAGGGAGAACCAACATAGGATAGGTGTTTTTTCGATGGGGTTCTTTTGGGAGTTCTTTGGGGTCTTCCACATCTCCTCCTAAACCACTAGACCGATTTCAACCAAACTTGGCACAAATATTTTACGCAACGGGAGAACCAACATAGGACAGGTGTTTTTTTTTCGATACGATCCTCTGGGGGGGTCCTTTGGAGTCTTAAAAAACTAACTTATTAGATCTGGTTACTATGGCAACCCAATGGAATAGATTCTGTTCTAAATATATTATCGCATTAAATTGAAGACCACGCGAACGAAGTCTTTATACGTTATATATATACAAACACTTTCTTTCTTTGAGTGGCATTGCAACGCATGCCGGGTACTCGCTAGTATTTAATAAGTAACGATTCAGATAACATTTCAATTTAATATTTACTTTAGTTTATTCTTCGTTTACATAATACATTCAAATATCATTAGCAGTTATTATTTTAAATATTGTTGTTACTAATTTGTTTTAATTACAATTATTCATAATGGACCGTGAAATAACATAAAAATGTATTGAAAAATATAAATTAAATAGATGTCTGTGGGACATATTCCTGTCTAACAAATAATAAAAAACACAACGAGAACTAAAGAACGTCTGGCACGCTGCACGAGTTGCACGACAGTGTGGTACATCCATCACCGACGTCGGGCATCGTGGACAGCGGCGATGGATAGTGCGTAGCCGGCTTTTCTATGTGTCTGTCTATCTATGTGTTTGGAGTATGTCTCATGATAACTTTTGGACGCATCAACCGATTTTCGCAAAACTTGGCAAGCGTGTTCATACTTTTATTCTACAGTACCATATTGTTTTTGAGATTGATCCTTCTAAAAATAGGGGGAGATGGAGCAAAAAATGTGACGGGTAAAAACTGAGAAAAATCGAAAACATTCCGTATAAGAAAATTTCAGTCACAAACTGAAAACAGTGTTCATTTTTGAATACTTCACAATTTTGCATGTCAGAGCACAAAAATGGGTTAACAGTTTAACAAATCGCAAAAATTCATGTGGGGTATCATATTAAGTGGAATTTCCGAATCCCAGGGCCCAAAAAATATTAAAAATTTAAAAAATAGCGAAAATCCAGCAGGGTGTCAGACTAAAAGCACTTATAACCTAAGTGCGTATGTTATAAATTTTTAGTGTTTATTGTATGATTGTGCATTCTAGAAGTTATTTTATAACTAAAAATGTAGTAAAAGGATCCTGATTTTTGTAATTTTTCTTGTAATTAAAAATTATCGAATATTGAAATTATCTAGTAATAAATGTACTTCTAAAGTGTGGAAACAAAGTAGAGATAAAAACTTGAAATATTGAAGGAAAGAAACAGGAATTTAAATAGTTTAAAAGGGACGTTTTACAATGAACACATATTTTACCACATATTAAGGAGAGAGAAATGTAGTGTATAAAGGTTGGTAGTAGTCTGATACTTAGTTACTAGGCAGCAACGGAAAAGTACTGGGACAAGCAGTTGCTGTGTAAGGCGGCTAAGGAGTTGTCGGCTGATTGTTTGCTGGTTAAGGCGTAACAAGGGTGTTTATCTGCTATGTTTGTTTATGTCAAGTTGACGCTTCCGGGTTGTAGATAAGATATATTAAGGGGTGAAAGTGTCTAGGTAGGTTGTTGTGTTCCATCTGAAGATGAGACGAGATGTTTGAAAGTGCTCAAGGAAAGTATAATTGCGTGTTAGTGGTTGCAATACAAGTTTAGTATAAATATACTTCGTTCGCTTGTTGATAGTGAGCAAATTGTACAGTGTACAGTATACTAGTTTTAGTAAAGCGATACGTTTACAAAATAAACTGTAGTATTCTATTGTAGCATGAAGGCCTATATAGAAGGTTGAGGTGCGCGCTTTACCAACGATTTCACTCAATAGTGCTCGGATAGCTTAAGTTTGGAAACAATTGATAGCCTACAAATCTCCGTGACGTTAGTTGTTAAACGGATATAGAGGAACCTAAAACGAAAAACTAAGGTCGACAGGAATAAATATTTTTTTGAAGCTTACACTTGGATTTTTAAATGTGTACTGTATTTTTTGTAGTGCCAAACAGAACTCCGCCGCGTAAAACTGTTTCCTTCGCTTAAGACAGCGATATGTTTCCCTGACTGGAAACATTACATTATCATGTCAGTGGGCGAATCACGTGGGCTAATATCTCATTTTATTGGTTCACACTCTGATGTGTGTGTGTATGTTTTCCAGTGAATCGACTCAACATTGCGTCTCATTTATTCAGTTCTATTTCCAGTTTTATTTATTTACATTCAGTATATTTACTTAGTTTGCCCTTTAGCGGAATAACGGGATTTCAACTTTCCGTGGGTTATTGACACAGGGAAAAGCGATGACGCCATTGCTCTGCTTGTGACGCCGGAATGCGATTACAGAGGCAGCGTTAAGCTTCTTACCCAACAGCTTACGTTTGAGATCGCTTAACGCATACGTATACTCACACATAGACCCTTAAATAAATAAGGAACAATTCTCATCAGTTGGCGTTTATAAGTCCCAATCGATAACAAATTTCAAATTTTAACCTATGGGAATTTCCAGGACTTACATAAAATCTAAGGTCTAAGGCATCTAAGGGGTTATACCATCTTAACGGAGTTAGCTAGGAATGCTGTGTTTTCCCAGCCTTGTTTAATATATACATTGACGACATGGTGAACGCATGGAAATCCAGAGTGACTTCGGGAATACAGCTTAACAAATCAATTTGTATGGGTTCCCTGCTATATGCGGATAACATAGTTCTTATTGAAGAAAATGAGGATAATTTACAAGAGACGTGGGTCGTTCGAGGATGAGATGGATGCCGGAACAGCAGCAGGAGGAGGAGGAGGAGGAGGAGGAGGAGGAGGAGGAGGAGGAGGAGGAGGAGGAGGAGGAGGAGGAGGACGAGAAGCAGGAGAAGAAGAAGAAGAAGAAGAAGAAGAAGAAGAAGAAGAAGAAGAAGAAGAAGAAGAAGAAGAAGAAGAAGAAGATTTCTTTGGTTTAACATTTACTTAGCCTTTAGCGGAATAACCGGATTGCAACTTTCTGTGGGATGATACAGTGAAAAGCGGTCACGACCGATCTGCTTGTGATGCCGGAATGCGATTACAGAGACAGCGTTTACGCTTCTTACTCAACAGCTTACGTGTGAGACGCCTTAACATATACATAGACGCTTAAGTACTCTTACACATAGATCCTTAAGGGCACGCGTAACCGGCAAATCGACAAAAAAAAAAAAAAAATTTGTTGTCTAAATGAATTTATGTGAATACACCTAATAATAATTTTTTTGTAATTAAAAATAATTGAGATTGTAGGAAAAGTCTTGATAATGTTACCATTTTTTACAAATCTCTAACTCCCTTATAACGAATCGTAGATATATGTGATTTTTACTGTTTGAAAGTAACTTTCAATAAACATTCACTACCAATGTCTGTCTTAAAAGCTAATATGTGTTGATCTGAGTCTTCCTAATTTGTTAAAAAAAAGTCTTCATAGCAGTACGCAGAATGAAAACGAGTCACTGAATCATTTTATTTGGTATAGATTACTAATAAGTGTATTTGTTGGACTTGATACTTTGGTTTTGGGTGTACATGATGCTGTGTTGACCTTCAATGAAGGTAATATAATAAAAAAGTGTCAAGTCTTACAAGAACTGGGAATCAAACTAGAATCAAATACGGTTAAGGTAATGAAAAAATTTACTTGCAACGAATACTTGAGGCCGAGACAGCAGTAGATGAATTGATGAAAAAGGTTAGACAGTTGACTAGACATGTGAAAAGAAAACTAGAGGACTAAATGGACATAACTGAAGACCACAAGTATAGAGCTAGACTATTTTAAATCAGGTAAAACAATGAAACTCTGTTTTAAAAACTTAAAATGCGTTTTTATGAAAATCTATTTTTTTTAAATAAATGACCCATTATTTCAAAAACCAAGTGAACTATCAAACTGAATTTTCTTTGTAGCTATTGGGTTAGTAGAGGTATGACTACGCTATTACAACTATACAGTTTAACTGGAAAATAAAAACGGTGACAAATATAAAGCGTTCCTTCTCTCTGCAAACTTACAGAGCAAAATATGAAAAATTATAAAAAACAGAAAATTGAGGTATCTTTATAATTGTTGTAGCGCTTTTAGTGCACAACGTGCTTACTTGCATGCTAAAGTTTCAGAATTTTACAGGTTTTGAGATGATGGGTCTCAAAACTGATGAATTTAACATGGTAAGCATAGCAGGTTACGAGTGCCCTTAAATAAATAAGGAAACATTCTTAATTAATAGTTGGCGTTGGTAAATCCTATTCGATAACAAATTTCAAATTTTAACCTACGGATACTTGCAGGATTTATATAAAATCTATAAAGCAGTGGTTCACATTATTTCGATATGACCTTAGACCAGTAATGCGAACGTTACAGTGATACAAAGTTGGGTTTGAAATATGACTGGCTGTCAGTGGCGTATCTAGAATTTCTTTTTTTGTGGGGGGGAGAAATTCCGAATGAATTTTATAAAATTTAGGTTATACTAAGAATGTTATCGTAAATAGTTCTCTTGAAAACATGTTTTGATTTCGATATTGACTGGAACAGCCTACTGGTCCACGATTTGTTACTGTTCGGGACTTGATAAAGGCGCGCGCGCGCGTGTGTGTGTATTGCACGTCGAATTGTGTACACAAAATGGCTGCTAC
This sequence comes from Magicicada septendecula, assembly GCA_034769895.1. NCBI lineage: Eukaryota > Metazoa > Arthropoda > Insecta > Hemiptera > Cicadidae > Magicicada > Magicicada septendecula. Next base: position 488,702,284 of record CM068370.1, on the reverse strand, counting down.
ACTTTCTTGCGAATGAGGAACAGCGAGGCGTAGCGGAATCTTTCATTAAATTTCAATTAACTGCAGAGGCGAGGTGAGACAAAGGAACACAACTGTGTAAACGCTACACTCCATTAGTTTTTGTCTTGTCTTAATTTAAACTTTTTTTTTGTTTGCACTTGAGAAGCTGCTTATCTTCAGTCTAGTCACGAAAAACTGGATATTATCTTACACTTACTACTCAGTTGCAAATTTTAAATTTGTGCTCTAGCTAGAGGAATGCAATTTAACTGATTGATATTATATTTCATTGGAATTTAAAAATAAACTCAAGGGCACGTATTATTCCTATTTTAATTACTACTATAATCGATTCGGCATAGGTTTTCTGGCTATCAGATGGCATTTTCTGTAGTAGCTCTGCGGCAGGTCCTTTTAAAGCGAGAAAGAGTTAAAATGCCTTGTCTTTCTCCGTCCAATATTTGCGCTAGCAGCGGCTTCCGATTTCCGAAGATACGTCGCCTTACAAGTGCTTCCATCTAAGGTTGGGGCCTCGACATGAACTGTTCCAACTGCAGGCAAAGTGACTTTCTCTATTATCCTACTTTCTGTGTTTCTTTTTTTTTTTGCTGCAGATATTTTTGCTGACATAGCCACATAGCTTCTTCCAAAATCAAGACAGATATTTCTACTTCAGCTATTTTATTTGACATGGATTCTTCTACGTCAGATATTGTAGTAATTTGGTTAATAAGCTACTTTGTAATTCACCCACGTCATCACGTTGGAGACACAATTCTGCGGTAATATGTTCTTCCATCTGCTTTTGCTCCTGTATTAAAGCTTTGATGTCACCTGCTTCACGCTTACGTTCCTCTGCTTCCTGCTTGCGTTTCTCGTTTTGTAAATCTTCCGTGTCTAGCAAGAGTGCTTTGTGCCGTTCTTATGTCTCTTATCTTTCCTGTCTGCGTTCGTCTTTTTGTCTTCTTTCTGCTTCTTCTGCATCCTGTCGTCGTCGTTCCCCTGCCTGGAACAGCAGCGTTTGGAAAGTTTTCATCATCTGACTGGCATCCATTGTTTACGGATTAATTGCAGATTACACTAGTCCTGTACAAAGTGACCACTGTTTCCACTGTTAACGGTCTGTCCCACTTCTGACACCACTGTTACGACGGGTTCCCTGATCATCGTATAGAACAGTGGAAAACAAAACACAGACACCAATGAAGTCATTAATCACCAGGCTTAGTTAATCGCAAAGAATAGTTTGTAATCAGCAAGTTATTCAACAAGATTATACTCGTACAATAATTTAAATTATATTTGAATATAATTGTAATTGTATTGAATATAAATATAATTTGAATTATAATTGTCCACACGCAATACTAATGTCAACTAATAGAGTCCCGCACAATATCACTTCAATAATAGCCACTTGAAACGCACTGAGTAATCGCCTTAAATAAACTGAAAACTAAGAGTGTGGGCTAATAATAGTCTGCAGGGTTCCATAATATGCGTCCTTAACAAGCACTCGAAATTCTAGAGGATACTTCAGCGCGGCCTTGACAGAAACACACACTGAGAAGCTTGTAGAACGACACCATCGAATGTACGAGAATGTTCCGTATTACGTAACAATATGAAGAAACGTGATAGAACGAATAAGTTGTTGGTTTTAAAGTCTATTTCGGAATGGATTTTAAATCTTAAACTGAAGATTATTTCTTTTCCTTTCAATGAGACTTGAGCTTAACCAACTAGTACAAACTTACATCGCGTTGATTCAGACGTTTTCTAGAGGAAACACACTCATAATTAGAATTTGTTTACTGATAGAAGTGTATTCGAAGGGCTGCTGGTTATTTTCGCAAAATAAAAAATAATATTTTCTCATGGAGCCACGATCAGTATAAGAAAAAGAAATCTAGTTCTAACAGCATTGGTTAGGTAACAATTTCGTTAAGGGTTCCAAACAGAGTTGGCTGTCTGTGTCGGTTGTTCGACTTACAAGGAAGGTAGCGTTGCCAGCACTACGTCTCAGCCGCTCATTATTACTCCAAGATGTTATATAAGGCACTAATTTTCACAGGATGACTAGGCTTGGGAGCTGAAAAACGAACTTTGTTTTATGGTGTTACTTGCAAATCGAACCTTCGACCTCTATATTAGTATCCAGCGCCATAGTCGATTGAATGTTAAGCCCGTTTTTGTAAGGTTTATAGGAAAAACTTTTAAAAGAAAATAAAATAAAATTTAAAATAAAGGAATGTAAAGGTTTTTGGGGAAAATATATATCCCGAAACGCCTCAGACAAAGAATCCTTTAAGTTAAGGAAACTTAAATTAGCAAAGGCCTTTACTCTAACCCGGAAACTGTACGGAAAGAAAAACCTTTCCAGAACTGCGAAAATCCGCCATTATAGGACTGTGATCAGGACGGTGGTCATATATGGAGTGGAAACAGTGTGCTTTAAACATTTCGAACCTCTCCTTAAAATTGAACGAAGAATTTATGGTCCCTAGAAAACCGAAGATGGGTACAGCCATAGACCCAAAGAAGAGAGGGCTCTGGAAGATCTGGAAACGGCTTTTTGAAGAAAAATACTGAGATTCCTTGGACATATGGTTTGGATGGATCGGTCCATATTAAATAAACAAATTTTCAACTATATTTAGCAACTTTTCAGTCTGAACTTTTCATTTATTACTCCAAGATGTTATATAAGGCTCTAATTTTTACAGGCTGACTAGGCTTGGGAGCTGAAAAACGAACTTTGTTTTATGGTGTTACTTGGAAATCGAACCTTCGACCTCTATATTAGTATCCAGGCGCCATAGTCGATTGTATGTTAAGCCCGTTTTTGTAACGAAGAAAAACACCAAACAACTGAAGAAAGAAACGATGAAACTGGGTATCTCTGTGAACGACTGTGTGGATAGAAATACATACAGAAACAAAAATCAAAATCTTGAGGTTCTCTGCGGTGAGAAAAGACGAGAAAGGGGTGGACAGTGGAAAGGAAGGCGTCGCATAGCGTACGAATGAGGGCCTTCTGGCAGGAGAAGAAAAGGTAATGATTTTTGCGTGGTCCACAGCTGGTCTGTTCGTGTAAAAAAAAGGAATGTAAAGGTACAAAAATAAAAGCACTCCAATAGTTTTAAATAGAACGGTAACATTTGAATAGAACTACAGTCCACGAGTGTAAGCCGTATCGGCTATAACACTTAATCCTCAGGCTAAAAACGCCAGACTCATTCATTTTGTTGGGAAACTGTAACGGGGTTGGCCAATTTAGGCTGAAACGTTAGGCTTTAGTGAGTAGGCTTACGCTGGGATTACACTCCATCTGGCGTCGCATGCGCAAGCAGACGTTCATAGTACAGCTGCAGAAAATTGTAATATTATAATTTTAAAAAATATATTTAAAACAGTTTTGTTTCGTTGCCACGAAGGTTTATTGTAAACAAAATTATTTATTTTCGCGTACCGTTGATTAAACTACAAAAGAGCTTGTATAGTTAAATATATTTCTGAAAACACAGGAGCTCCTTAACTTTTATATTACTTCTTCTTCTTCTTATCTGGAGTTACAGCCTTTGGTGAACTTTACCCTCATCAACAATACTCCTCCATGTTTTCCTGTTCTCCGCCCCACCTCTTCACCCTCTGATTATCATGTTAGCAAGATCTTCTATTTTGCCAACCAACCACCGCATCCTTGGCCTGTCTATATATATAGTAGTATATATAATTTTCCTTTCAGCATTCTTTTAGACATTCTTTCCACAGATTTTGTCCACATGTCCCAGCCAACGCAGCCTCTGTGATTTGATGAATTTAGTTTTAGGTTTTACTTTATTAAAAACAATATTCTCTGTGTTATAAGATATTTTTAATTTTGTACCTATGAATAATTTGCTTAGTTTATGAATTATGTTTCCGTAATAAGTAATTTTGATATATTTTATGTTATTATTAGTAGATCGATTTTTACATAAAAGTGTGTATGGTGTTTGTTTAGTGAGTTTATGTTATATTTTATTTTCTAATTTGTTGATAGTTTTCTTATTGTGTATCCATTGTGTATTGCTATTTGTTTGATAATATTTCTTTCTTGTTCATTTATACCGTATATTATATACTGTATATATATAATTCCAATTAAAAATATCTTATAACACAGATAATATTGTTTTTAATAAAATAATACCTAACTAAATTCAACATTCACAATAAAATTGAGTTTACAAAATAGAATGTCCAGATTCCAATACATTTTGCGTAGGCCAGACGAAGAAAAACTGTCCGACACATTCATTCAACATTGGAATGCATTTTTAAAACCTAACCTTTACAAATCTAACTTAGCCACATACTATTTAAATAATAAACATAAATTTCATGACATTAAAAATGTTGAATTAATTAAAAACGTACAAAAAGTTAACAAAATGAATATCTGAGGAAAACGTAATATTTAAAAACACAATATTAATAATATTTATAATTAAAGAATAAATTCAAATAAAAACAAAAGAAGACGATTTATTTAAATCATAGATTTATTAGAATAATAAAAATAAAACATAAACTATATAATAAGTAGCTGACTACATAAACTTTAAACAATCGAAAATATGAATCGAAATAAAATCGATTACCCGTTATCTATTTTGTAAGCAAAACATTCAATTATAATCCTAAATAAAAAACTTCTGAAGATACAGAATAATTTCTGTGAAAACGTGGGTCAGGTGAGGATAACCCTACTTGCAGTATTTATTTGAAGACATTATATACTATTTTATTTTGAATGTTCATCACTTCTTACACAGCACTTAACAATTATTATTTAATGCACTTTCACTTGTGAAAAACTTACTTGTTGTTATTTCATCAAACGTCGTTTCGGAGTGTGGTATTCTCCTTCCTCAGTGAGGTTTAAATGCGGAATGCGTCAAGTCGTTGGTACGGTTTTTTAGGTGACTGGCTGTGTGTGGGGGTGTGGAGATGGAAGGGGGTTGGCGCGGGATTCTGAATTGTATGCGTTGTGTATTATTGTGTCGAATAGTGTGTTGGATTTAAATTTTAAATGTTCATTATATACTTTACTATATATGGTAAATATTTTTTAGAAACACCTGAAGATCGTGTGAGGCAGACCAATACTGGTGAGATTTTTAAGTAATACTTACCACAATGCGTATGTTTTATGAACTAAAATGGTGCCCGTTTTGAACTAACAACTGCCACACTTACTGTCATATACGAAAACGTCGCGACGTATTCGAACAGAACCATAAAGGCAGGCATTAGTAAATAGCTGCGGGGCTTGGTAGTTTTCCTTTAACGTTGCTTCGTTTGCCGAAGCCCATTGACAACTGCGGAATTGTATCTTAGTTTCGAAACACAGTCAAGCTTTGCCACATTTTGTTTATCTTTCACAAGGTGTACGAATAGTCAGAGGTTACAGTGTGGATGAAAGTCATCGAATTTTATCCTGACGGTTCTACGAGAACGTAATTTTCGTTTCGAAAACTTCTTATTTAACGAATCAGTCACCTGAGCTGATTTTGTTCAACGAAATACATTTTGTTTTTAGAACATATTCGTGTGGCGCAGACAATGGAAGTCAGCGGTTCAGGCGTAACGGTAACAAGCGAACGAAATAAGATGCCAGATTACAAAAGCAAATAAGGCATGAGGTTGCATGAGTGATGTTATCTAGAACAATACAAGTTTCGCAAGTAAGCATATATAGCAGTACAGTGAGGCCTATCCTGACGTGGCAGACGCAAGACCAGAAACCGACGACAACTAGAATAAAAACACAAGATGCTGAGACGAAGTCACTGAAATGAACGAGACAGAACACGAAGAGGTAGAGTACAACAACAGATGTTAATACTTGAGAAAAATGTCTCGACTGTATACAGGAAAGACGACAGCTCTGGAGGTATCATGTCGACAGGACGGATGATGAGAGTTTAGTCAAGAGGGCCCGCGATAATCGTCCAAAAGGTAAAAGACATATTGGACGACCAGAATTGTTATGGGGAGATTGTATTGAATAAGGTAGTTGGTCATAAACGGGAGATTATCCTAAATTAAGAGAAGAAGAACGAGAAGAGGAAGTAGAAGAAGAAGAAGAAAAAGACGAGAAAGCAGGAGGAGGAGGAGAAGAAGAAGAAGAAGAAGAAGAAGAAGGAGGAGGAGGAGGAGGAGGAGGAGGAGGAGGAGGAGGAGGAGGAGGAGGAGGAGGAGGAGGAGGAGGAGGAGGAGGAGGAGAAGAAGAAGAAGAAGAAGAAGAAGAAGAAGAAGAAGAAGAAGAAGAAGAAGAAGAAGAAGAAGAAGAAGAAGAAGAAGAAGAAGTAAAATTTGTCATGTGTTATCACTATTTTTTTAATTAAATAATGTGTCATCATTTTCTTAATAAAAATACAAGGGAACCAATAATTCCTAATCTTTCTTGTAATGACCGAATTTTTGGCCAGACACTCTACGTTATTTTAGGAAGATTCCTAAAGTAAATTATGTTTTTAAGTTAAATTCATGAGAAGTAATAAAGCCCATGAACCATTAAACTACCTACACATACATAATTGAATGAATCACACAGAGTAGAAAGGTAGGAAGTTATTTCTATCAAGCGACTTACTCACACTCTTTCTGTCGGTGAATGACCCGATTACCGTTTGAATGAGGTAGTTAACTGGATATGACACGTGCTGTAAAATGATTTGAATGGTCCTCCAATTTCGTCTCGTTATATCCGTCAGTACGAAAATATCTCTCTTCGTATCAAGGTATTATGACAAGTATTCCTGACAGCTACAGTAATTAGGAAAGCAACGATTCAATACGTAAAGGGATCGAAGCTGTGACGACGCGTAGCGCATAAATTCCGCGCACCAATCAGACTGATCAACTGTGTACACGACTCTTCTTCTTATTACTGCTCGTTGACTATTTTAACATTGATACGAACATTTCACTCAAAAACAAAATTTTGTTTTTGTGAAATGTTAGTCCTTAAGAGTAAAATAAAAAATTAACGTGTAATGTAATCAGTATGGAGATCCATACATGACTTCCATGTTCTAACATTTATACTTAAAGTCATTTTCAAAATGAAATATTTCCATAGAAACTACTTCTTTCTTCAGCCTTAACCACAGTTACTAACGCATACCACCTCACGTTAGCGCATTCGATTTTCACTGATGATGGCAGTCGACGGCACTGCTGAAGCGTCTGGTTTTGCAGAAAACATTGGACCACGGCCAAACAGCCCGGGAAGAAATATTAACAACAAACCATTTCTTTGTTGCCGATAACGTAGTACACATAAAATAGTATCCCCTCTCCCTTCAACTATCATTTTTATTTATAGAAAATTACCCCTTCCCCTACAACTACCCTTTTTATTTATAGATATTTCATCTACCGTTCTACAATGGATTATTGTGATCTTCTTTTCAGGATACTTTATTAAAATTAAGTACTTTACTCTTGTTAAAATATATAACGTTGCAGGTAAACTACCCCTTCCCTTAACCAAAATCCGTTCTTCGCCAAATCAATAGGCCTTGAGTCCTCTACAACTCAAAAGCACATATGCAAAATAATATTTGATTCTGTTTCAATTTGCGGCAGTTATCGTTCGCCATAGAAAAAATTCTACACACAGACACAGACACTTTTCGGATAATGACTTTTCTTCATGTTTTTAGTTAGTACAAGCAGAATCTCGATCACGATTTTTTCAACATCACCAAACTTCCATTTCCGTATGGAACATGGAAGTAAAAATGGTCTAATGCAGTAAAAATATTCTTTTCAATTTTTTTAAACGTAATTTGAATATGTTATTACGTTTGATTCACAATGTATCACTAAGAGAAATTATATATATATATATATATATATATATATATATTACATTTAATATTTATATTAAATTTACCTCAAGATGTTATTTTTCCTTATTTGGAACATGTTTCGGGTACCATCTTGTACCCATCCTCAGCCTTCCGTTTTTTTTTGTCTGGTGAAGTACATATGTGTTGTTGGTTGACTATTATTATTGTGGCTTCCTGTTGGCTTCTGGTATTTCAAATTGGTTTTATTGTGTGTGATTGTGGTGTGTGTGTTAGTTTTTTATGTATTTTCAATGTTGAGTGCTTTGAATATTGTGTCATGTTTTGTACTGATTTGTATTTGTTCAGGTATTAGTTTGTTTTCTGTTTTATGTTTGTATATTTGTAAATTTTCCCAAATGTTCATTATGGTGCCTTTGTGTGGTATATGTTTTATTAGTGTTGCATTGGTTATGTCTGGGAATTCATGTCCTGTGTTTATTGCATGGGTGGCTAAATTGGATTTATATATTTCTGGTTTTTTGTATGCGTTTAGGTGTTCAAAATAACGTTTTTTCAGCTGTTTTTTTGTTTGTTCTATGCAACATTTATTGCAATCTTGGCATTCAATTTTGTATATGCCGTTAGTTGTTGTATTATCTTTGTTGTGTGAGCTATTTAGATTTTGTAAATTATTTTTATTAGTTTTGTATGCTATTTTTATATCTGTGTTTTTAAATAGTTTTGTTAGTTTTGTCATTTTATTATTTATGTACGTGAATGTGGCCCATTTTTTGTTGTTGTTATTATTTATGTGTTGTTCAGTTTGATTAATTCTTAATTGTTCAGTTTTTATTTTATATTTGATTTTATTTTCTATTTTGTTCACAGTATTTTTATTGTATCCATTTTCATAACCAATTTGGTATATTATATTTCTTTCTTTGTCAGTTTCTTGTTTGTTTAGGGGAATTTTGTACATTCTGTTGAATAGCGCTTGCAATTTTCGTATTCTCGCATGCTGACTTATTTCAAATCGCCGTTTAAGACCAGAGAACTGTGAGCTGGAATTATCTTACAAGTGTACCCACATTTTGTACGTGCATCGCACAACGTGTAGAGAGGCTTAGAGGCTTCGATGAGACTAAGCTTTTGTGGGCGGTGAGTTCGTATTTCCCTCGCCTTCATATGGAGTCCGTCCAGATCCAGAAACATGCTGCGATCGCTATGAATCGTCATTAAGTACTGTTTGGCATGGTGTATTGCGAGCCTCTAATACACGATCTTATTTCTGATCGGGTGGTGCAATTTATGACTGTATCATGGCACTTAGAGAATATACAAGTAGTAGTGGTGTTCATGGGACTTTCCAGCCTAAACCACAGTACTGTGGCTACTAACGTCTATCACCCTACGTTAGCGAAGCTCGAATTTTACACTGATGATGGGAGTCGATGGTGCTGTCGAAACGTCTGTTTTTTTTAAACAATGGACCACGGCCAAACAACCCGGAAATGAATTTTATGTCGAATGTTTGGCATGTGCTTGTCTGTCTACCTATCTCACGAATACGTCAATGGATTTTCGTAAAACTTCGTGCTTTCATGGCCGCTCTTTTATCTTCCAAAACCTGGTTGTTTCTAAGATTGATCCCTTCAAACATAGAGTAGAGGAACGCAAAAATGTTACAGGGACAGAGGGTAAAACTGTAAGGAGTCAAAATTGTCAAAAAATAGAAAAACTTGCAAAAATCTACGTACTTTATTAATATTAAGAACATTTTAACAAAACCTGAAGACAGTGTTCACGTTTGGAAATTTTAAAATTTTGATCGGAAATCACAGCCTGATAAAAAGGATAAAAAAATTTTTCCGGCTCCATCCTGAAATATTTTTTAGTGGTTGTGTACCCCACACACACAAACGGGTATCTCTGACAATGCAAAAAGGACTTTCCCCTTTTTAAAATATTATAATTTTATTTTTTTACACAAACAGACCAGCCGTGGACAACGCGAATATCCTGTCCTTTTTTTCTCCTGCCAGAAGGCACTCATTCACACACTACGCGCCACCTCCCTTTTCACTGTCCACCCCTTCTCGTCTTCTTCTCACCGCAGAGAATTTCAAGATTTTGAGTTTTGTTTCTGTATGTATTTCTATCCACACAGTCGTTCAAAGAGATACCCAGTTTCATCATTTCCTCCTTGTGTTGTTTGGTGTATCCGTTCAGAATGGATAGTTGCCAAATATATTTAAAAAATTGTTTATTTGATCTGGGCTGATCCAACCGAACCATATGTCTAAGGAATCTCAATCTTATCCTTCGGAAAACCGTTTCCAGATCTTCCAGATCTTCCGTACAACTCTTCTTTGGGTCCATGCCTGTACCCATCTTCAGTTTTCTTGGAGCCCTAAATTTTTCGAAGAATTCTTTGTTTATTTTTGGGAAGAGGTTCCAAATTTTGAAAGCACATTTTTTCCACTCCATACACGATCACCGGCCTGATCACAGTGCTATAATGGCGGACTTTCGCAGAAAGGTTTTTCTTTTCGTGCAGTTCCCGGGTTAGAGTAAAAGCCTGTGATAATTTGAGCTTCCTTACCTGAGTTTGTTAATTTCAGTTATTGTTATTATTAATTTAGTAGTGCATATTAAAAAAATTGCACACGTCGGGAAACTCTTATAATAACTTCTTGTTCATAAAAATTGTGTCAGTTTTTGGATTCAATAATTTAGTCTACTGTATTAAGCTGATGCCCCAATCGTTGCTTCTAAAAATTTAATAAATTAGGTATTGTAACGTGGCGCGAGACGATCAATCTTGCTGCACCAGTGTGGGATCGCATTATAAAGTTTTACGTGATCAAACACATCTTCCTACAAAATGATTATATAACAGTGTCAGAGCATTAGGTAATCTGTCAGCTGATAATACGCCGTACTCACGGGTTTTTCACTCACTAATGTCAAACAGTCTCTTCCATGATCTGTCACTTATAATTTGTCGCGAAACTTCTCGGTCTCATAGTCTCTAAGCTTCTGTTTCACTTCTGCCCTTTTCATGTTTATCTGCCTCTCTCGCTTTTGGATGTCATTTTATTTCCCTTGCAGAATTGTTACTATACTTCTCGTCCTGGGACAGAAATTGATCTGGATGAATGTAGGAATTAAACAAATGTAGGAATGTTATGATAATGGCTTGCCGGGCTGTAAGTCCGCGGTCCAAGGTTGGTTTCTGCAAACGTTTCGGCCGTGCCTTCGACGGCCATCTTCAGTGCAGAAGCCTGCAAACCACTGACAAAGGTTTCGTAGTCAGTAACCACTGAACTGTGGTTAAGGCTAATATTAATATAATAATATCAATATCCTCATTAACATTACAGTTCAGAGATCACTGATTACGAAACCTTTGTCAGTGTTTTGCAGCCTTTCCGTTTTGGATATAAGGACGGAACTGGGAGTCGACCCATTGTTGGAACAGCTAAGGAGCAACAAAAGAAGGTGGTGTGAACATTTGGCATGTGACAGGATTCTAGATCTAGGAATTGAATATAGACCGGTGGGGAAGAGATTTGTAGGACGGCCGAGAGCGAAGTGGATCTCGGTACAGTTTCAGGATGAGCCTAATCCTTAAGGTTGTTGATGATGACTTCTCCTTCTCTTCCTTCTTAGTCACCGTCGTCTTCTTCTTAATCTTCTAATTAACAGGTTGTTGGGTGAGGTGTGACTTCTTCCGATCTCCACTGTGTTACAAGGTCTCGCCAAATCTGTTTGCCTTACAGTGCACAATTGGCAGCCCATCGGGGGAGTCTGTCTTCTCTCATCCAACGACAGAACGGTTTCCAACAATGGAGAGTGTCGTCCTACATGTTTTCCGGCCAGCCGAACAGATGTGTGTTTCTCCCAATGCTGCACTCAAATAAGATCTAGAATTTTCGAGTGCTTGTTGACGCAAATTATGGAACATCTGCAGATTATAAATAGGCAAACGCTGCCGCTTAGAAGCCAGTTTACGTCGGGCGATTTACTCAAGGGGTTATTAGTGTAAAGTAATTATTGTGTGGAACTCCGTTACTTGACATTATTATTGCGTGCGAACAAATTTAACTTGAGTTATTGTACGAGTATAATCTTGTTGAATAACTTGTTGATTACAAACTATTATTTGTGATTAATTAAAGCTGGTGATTAGCGACTTCATTGGTGTCGGTATTTTGTTTCCACTGTACCATACGACGATCAGTGAGACCGTCGTAACAATATTTTTGCTCTGACATTTCTGGAATGTACCTTCAAGTATCTCAAAAACCAAATCTTAGGTGCCGCAGCCCTACATAAACCCTGATGCCACTGTTTGAAATTTATTATAGTATTGTAACATACGGTGCTGAATTATACATTATATAATAATTATTATAATTATCATCATCAGCAGCAGTAGCTCTACAACCCTTGGTGGGTGTTGGCCTGCTCCAAGAGTCGATTCAAATCCTCCCTATTGCATGGCCTGGCTTTCTAGTTTCTTTTCTCTCGAGCAGTCACAACAATAGCGTTTTCACAGAGCGAAGTCTTGAGCCTCACGCCAACCCCTAACCTGGAGGACCAGGTATTTTGATTTTGGGCTGTTTTTTCCTATACAGGGTGCCTTCACCTCGGCTATAGAATCCTGTCAAACCTCGCAGTTTACATGCCGTCCCACGCCATTCATTTCTGCCCGGTGATGTTCAGCTATGAGCCCAGCTGACTACTACTGTCTTCGGCCCCGTGCCAATACTGGTAGGTGCTGTTGTCCTTCACCAGGGATATTTCTCGACTTCCCAGTCGAGGTCTGCACTGTTCTGCGAAAACAGGGTCACCTCGAGTAGGGTGTGGCAGTACGTTCTTGGTTGGGAATATAATGATATTACATAATTATTGCGTATGGGTCGCTAATCAAAGAGATGGCAGTTGGCTAGAAGTGACAGAATATAAAGCAAAGATATTGGAAGGGTATGGAAATCAATGTTGATATTGTTACAACCGTTCCAAGGATTGTTTTGTTGTACAGTGAAGACAAAATAACTGACACCAGGTGAAACTGTTACTTACAACATCAGTTTCAAGTTAAAAATAAACAAAGACGATCGTATACAATCCTTCAAGCTAAAGATTTTCCAACACAGAGTTATGTAACAAACAATAAATGTCACTTTATTAACAGCGTTGCACTAAGTAATACACAACAATCACTTTACAGTAAACCGCAGGTCACTGAGAACAACAACAATCACTCCGAAACGCATTCTATTATCGCAGGCGCCAAACTGAACTCGGCATCAGTGTTGCCAGGTCAATCAAACCACTTTTCCCACACAGGTTCTCAAAATTTCCCCACTTTGTCATAAAAATCCCCATTTTTACAAGTATGTGCGGTTTATGCAATGTAATGTTTTTATAATAGTACATTCAGAATGTTTGAATACAAGAATAATTTAAGCATTTAAAAACTTGTTTTAATATGATAAAAAATCAAACTGTATACCTTTAAAACCTTTTCTTACACTACGTAGGCTATTATACTTTATTTACACAACTTCTTCCCAATTGTTTCATTTACAAGAACAGTTTACATTAATCGCACCCATTTTTAGTTTATATATAGTTGCTCTGTTTGTCCAACACTGCACCTATTATACTAAAACAAAAATAAGATTTATTTTGTTTGCTCCGGAATTTCTTTGTTTATAATAGGCCAGAAATTATTTTTAGTAGATAATTTATTTATGATTTTGTTTTTATTAAGGTGAATGCCATTAAACATGCTATTCACGCACCCACTACTATTTGGTACAGAGGCCTAACCCACAGAAGTATTCAAATTAAGTGAACTTACTTCGTGGTTTCCATTCCTCCCAAAAAGTTTAATCAACTTACATTAGCACATATAAAAATATTTGTATTCTTAAGATGTCTCAATTTCCTGGAAGGTCTACAATATATATATATATATATATATATATATGTCATTGTTTCCTTCATAGACCGCTCCAGCTAAAGCCAATGACTAAAATGTCTTTAATATTTTCTGTGAAGAAATTTCAATGGTTTGAACTGTTGAAAGCAAATCCTCACCAATTCCCCACACAAGCTTTTGAGCCTTCAAATTTCACCACTATGGGGAAAAATCGCCACACCTGACAGCCCTACTTTCCCGCCCTCTGGCGCTTACATTTATATCTTCCTGAGTCGAGAAAAATCTGTCACTTTGCGTATGACGCGTTGAGAGAAAATTACAAAGTTACAGCTGTTCTGGAAGTCACCACAAAACTGTGAATGTCCGCGACCTTATACACATTGCGCAGACAGAATGCCATTACATCGGGAACCGAATCGACACACATCGGCATCAATCGTGTCTGGAAAAATGTCAAGCATTGCATAATCTCAACGCGCGTGATGTGTCACGCAATCACGTTTGTTATCTACCACCTCAACTTAGCAATATAACTAAAATCATAGAGTGCAGAAGACTGAGACAGTACAGCCAGTACAGAAAACGGGTCCAGAGGCATGGCGGATGGATTCTCTCAGACAGGAGAAAAGAGACGAAGTGAAAAAAGTAAACATCGGTACGAAAAAACAGAGGATTGGAAATTAAATGATAGCAAACGTTATAATCTACAGCCGTAAAGGAAACTTGCATATAAGAGAGACAAAAACGTACCTTCAGAATATATCTTCTTCTTCTTCTTCTTCTTCTTCTTCTTCTTCTTCTTCTTCTTCTTCTTCTTCTTCTTCTTCTTCTTCTTCTTCTTCTTCTTCTTCTTCTTCTTCTTCTTCTTCTTCTTCTAGGATTACGTTATATAATCCTGTTCCGACACTCTTCTCATCCTCGGACGACCCACGTCCCTTCTAGCAATGGCTTTATAGTTCAGTGCCGCTTTCGGCAATCGATCCTCCGTCATCCTTTGCAGATGATCCCACCATTGTCTTCTGTAAATTGAAATAATTTCATTTATGTCCTTTACTTTCAGTTCTGCTCTGATGTCCTCACTCCTTATTCTGTCTTACAATGTATAATGCTTGGATGACACAAGGCTAGCGAAAAAGGCAAGATATAGCCAACCAAATGCGAAGAGGAGCATTGGTCGGCCAAGGAAAAGGTGGAGTGACAGAATGTAGGACCGTTAAAAAAAGCAGGACAGAGTCCTAACCAGGAAGTTAAAGAAGGTAAAGAAGAAATAATATCCTCCTTCCACGATCTTCTGGATCTACCCCTAGCAGTGGCTATCTAGAATTTCGCGTGGGGGGGGGGGATCCAGTCGCGTCGGCTTCTTACAAAAGAAAAAATAAGTTAAAACTAATCAACATTACAATCTTTAAAGTGGTTGAAAAACGTGTGATAACATCCCGATATTAATCCCACTAAAATAAACACCCATTAAAAACCCAACACGAAGAGGAGCATTGGTCGTCCAAGGAAGAGGTGGAATGACACCATGTAGGACCGTTGTTATAGAACAGGACAGAGTCCTCAGTAGGAAGTTAAAGAAGAAGAAGTACAACCGCTGGGATATTTTTATCGGACGTACACTGCAATGTAAAAAAAAAAACACTTATGAACTATAAAAAAAATGATTAATTCTATCTAGTTTTAAATAAACATGTCAAGTGTGCAGAATGCCCAAAACATTATAAGTTTTCAACTTGAACGAAAGATTAAAAGATTATAAACAAAGCGACGGTGTAAAGAACTCTTGGAAAGAAAGTCGTAATCAAGTGTGTCTGAGTACACAAACATATCGGACATAGGCATGTGGATAGACTCAGGAAGAGATGACTGGAAAATCATTGAAGGCGCACCATCTTGCCTATTCCGTGGTGTAAAGATGATGATGACGATGACTAATGTAAGTGGCCAATATCTGATAATTTTAACCAATATTTTCAAAAAA
This sequence comes from Magicicada septendecula, assembly GCA_034769895.1. Lineage (NCBI taxonomy): Eukaryota > Metazoa > Arthropoda > Insecta > Hemiptera > Cicadidae > Magicicada > Magicicada septendecula. The sequence goes on along the minus strand of CM068370.1, from coordinate 488,686,503 downwards.
ATTCTATTTGTTTATTTTTTTGCCAGCAAAGAGTTTTAGGCAGATACAAACTTAATAAAGTTTATATCACATCCATTCTTCATCATCATCATATTCAAGGATTGAACCAAGGATGGTTTGTTCCGGTCTCAAACAGGCAAAGATTAGACCTGGACACTCCGCCGCTTCCTCGGATGTCCCACACCTCTCCGTACCTCGCCTTATAGTTTCATAGTTGTATAGGGATGGGGCAGGCATTCATTCGGCAAAGATGTTCCCACAATTTAGTCGATACTGGGCGATCCTGTCGAGTATACTCATAATATTCAGTTCCTGCCGTATATCTGTGTTTCTTCTATGATCATGGAGAGTATTCTTGAGTAACTAAGCGTCCATTCTTGTTTACAAGAAGCATACATTCTTGCATAAGTAAACATCCATTCTTATTTACTCAATCGCCGAGTGTGGGTGTGTATATCCGAATCGACAAATGGTACTTATGATTGTGTATTTCTAGAACGAATCTTATACAGAGATATACGCTTTTCGTTCGTCAGATATTATTGTTGTTCCAGGAATATCAGTGACGACAACTGCTTCGGCTCCCGCTGACGTTTCACGTCACACCCGCTGCTAAGACAACACGTGCCCTACTTGGTGTTATGCAACGAAAACAAACTTTAGTACATTTCTTGTGTTAAAACAGTAAGTTTGAATAACTTACTTTATGCTTTCCATTTCTTCCCAAAATGTTAATCAACTTGCATTAACACCTATGACAATATTTGTATTATTAAGATGTCTCCATTTCCTAGTAGGGCTACAATATATGTCACTACCCATAACAACTTTGTGTTCCGAGTCGTTAGTGAAATAATTATATTTAGTTAAGTAACGGACACGTCATGGACAACGAAATCCAAGTATTCAATTTTAATATTTTTCGTTTTTTTCTGTCAAGGAATGTCAGTTATTTGAACGTACTCACTGTTGAAAGGAAATCCTCACAAATTCCCCACACAGGGGTTTGTGTCTTCAAATTTCACCACTGTGGGGAAAAATCCCTACACCTGGCCCCTACATTTATATCTTCTTGAATCGAGAAAAATCTGTTACTTTGCGTATGACGCGTTGAGAGAAAATTACCAAATTACAGCCGTTCTGGAACTCACTAGAAACGGTGAATGTCCAACCTTATGCATGTCGCGCAGACCAAATGGTGGTAGCCTAGAGCAATCGACAAACATCGGGAACAATCGTGTCTGAAGCAATGTCGAGCATTGCGTATAAGTGGCACACAGTCACGTTTGTTATCTACCATGCCAACGTAGCAATATATGACTGAAATCATTCAGTGCAAGAGACTGAGACGGTACGGCCATGTACAGAAAACGAGTTCTGAGAGACAGCGAATGCATTCTCTCAGACAGGAGAAAAGAGATGAAGTGAAAAAAGTAAACATCGGCACGGAAAACAGAGAATTAGAAATGAAATGAAAGCAAACGTTGTAATCTACAACCGTAAAGGAAACCTGGATATAAGAGAGACAATAAATGTATCTTCAGTATATATTTCTTTTCTTATTCTGCTCTTCTTCAAGGATTCGGTTATATATAAACTTGTTCCAGCACCCATCTCATCCTCGGACGACCCACGTCACTTCTACCAATAGCTCTATAGTTCACTGCCGCTTTCGGTAATCGCTCCTCTGTCATCCTTTGCAGATGATCCCACCATTGTCTTCTGTAAAGTGCAGTAATTTCATTTATGTCCTTTACTTCGAGTTATGCTTTGATATCATCATTCCTTATTCTATCTTCCAATGTATAATTTAAAGTATTTCGAAGAAACTGCATTTCAGCACTCTGACTCTTGCCGCTTTCCTTGTTTGCCATGATCCTCGCCTCGCATGCATAAATCAACGTGGTCATTGCAAATGTCTTATAAAATTTAATCTTTGTCGTTTTATGATATCTTTTCATGCTATGTCACCACTGATACGTAAACAAAATAATTTTTAGTTTTTATGAAATTTACAGATAACAAACGCTGGGAGGTATTTACTTTTTTCCCGTTGTTTAAATAAAAGATATTTAAATTAAATTAATTCTTTATTTTTAAAATATGACCAACAATTCGTATTTTGATTATCTTTCTCCGCGTTTTTACCAAAAGCATGCTGACATATTTTGTTTCGTTCTGAGTGTAGGCCTACATATTAAAAATAATTTTATAATTACTTAGAACATGAAAGTCATGTATAGTTCTCCATACCGATATTTTACACATACAATGTCAATACGCATCTTGAAAACAATGTTTGAATACCACATAATTTTATTGTATTATTAACGTTTACTTTAATGGGTTTGATTTCAGGATGTTATCAAACGTTTTTCAGACACCTTGAAGATTATAATATTGATTATTCTGAACAGTTTCTTTTTTTCTATTATATGAAGTCAACCTACCGTACCCCCCCCCACCTCAAGACCAAGTTCTAGACAGGCTACTGCCTTCTCGTTTGTTGAGAAGCGGACTCGGTGTACACTCCTCTGGACGACGCTGTGCGACAAACGCCCAAGACAATCCTCCTCCCCCTAGGCCGAGCCAGGACCTAGGTGATTCCTGGTAACGGACTAGGCAAATACTGCACTAGGTAGTTAGTAAGAGCATGCGGTTGTAACGGCTCCGCAACAGTGCAAAATTCCGTTCTGGATCGGGCTACAAGGGAGCGGTCTCGGTAAGTTATGACGAAACGACTGTTTTACCTGTTATTACCCGGTCAATTGAGCCCCGCCTAGTCGCAACCTACCGAGTCTGTGGCAACTAATCAAAACGCTACTAATCCAAACTTCCGTGAGGTTTAAGTTCTGTAACTTTTTTAGTTGTCTTTTTTCCTATATTTTTGTTACGTCAGGTTAGGTTAGGTTAAGTTAGTTTAAGAATGAATATAATTATAATGGTAATTTCTGTATGCATATATTAGCTCAATTTACAAAAACGGCGATAAGAAGGCATGCCAAAATTATAGAGGCATAAGTGTGACAAGTGCAATGGGGAGGTTGTACGGCAGAATACTAAAACATAGAATTGAAACGAATATAGAAGAGCAGTCTGGATTCCGTGCAGGACGATCATGTATTGACAACATGTTTGTATTAGAACAAATACTAGAAAAACGAAAGTATCAGAATCTGTCTACGCACCTTGTATTTGTCGATTTAGAGAAAGCGTACGACACAGTACCCTTAAAAAGACTTTTTGAAACATTAACAAAGTTTTGCCTGAGCAAAATTTGTGTTCGCGCTGTCTGGAACATATATAAGGACTCAAAGAGTTTGGTGAGAGTGGGTAATGTTCTGTCCGAATTGTTTCCTACCACAAAAGGGCTTAAGCAAGGATACAGCTTGTCACCCTTATATCCAAGAAGGATTTAAAATATATATCCAAGAAGCCATCAGTAACTGGAGAAGGGAAACATCAGGAATTGGAATGCAAAATGGATGAGCAGTGCTTAACAACTTTCCTGTTTTCCGACGATCAGGTAGTTATAGCGTGTGACTATAGGAGGCGTGTAAATTGAAAGAGGAGTACGAGTAATGGAGTCTAAATATAAACACTATTAAAACAGAATATCTGTAAATAGGAGACATATAAGAAGAAGACCCAGATCTGCAAATCCGTAGAATCGGAAAGTGTAGCAAATCGGAATTCAAATATTTGGGAAGCATTATTTCAGAAGACGGAACAACAAAGAATGAAATCAAAAATAGGATATAACAGGGAAAAAAGGCTATTCGTTTGCTAAACTCGTTACTTTGGTCGAACAAAGTGAAACTTCAAACTAAACTGACAATCTAGACAACTATTGTGGAGCCCATTTTAACTTATGGCTGCGAATGCTGGCAACTTTCAGATAAAGAGATAAAAGATGATAGAAACTGTGAAAATGGACTTCTTAAGAACATTAGCCTTTTAATGTAATATTTTTAGAATGCAACATGTTAGAAACGAAGATATAAGAAGGAAAACAGAGCGCGTATTTACAACAGCAGAAAGAATAGAATCCAGACAGTTGCTATGGTATGGTCACGTAATGAGGATGGAGGAGAAGCGATGGCCAAAGAAGGCATTGACTTAGACACCACAAAACAGGAGAAGAAAAGGAAGACTGACAACAGGAATGCATAACAGGAATTAGGAAAAGCATGAGAGATCGAGCTATTGAAGACGATGACTGGAAAGATAGGGAGAAATGGCGTTCGAAATGCGGGATACGGCATAGACTGTAAGACCCCCGCTAATAATAATCATCATTTCTGTAGACTATTATAATAATAATTTCCCTGCGGCAGAAGCTCTATTTGAAGCTCGGGACGGGCATGCCCTTCGTCCCGCACAGCCTTGAACTTGTGTGTGTATAATAATAACCTGAAAATGATATTAACGATTTTCACCACCTTATGACAGCGTAAATTTCACTCTACGATAGCACAGCAGAATGTTCATTAACGGTAATATAGACACTGGAAACTGTCGTAGCGCGTTACATTCCAGGCGCGAGTCTTTATCTCTGCACACGCCTTTGATAAATGCAGTTTGCGTCTGTAGCTTATAAGACAATATTTTTATCACAATTGACCGTGTCGCAATCGATCGGTTTCAATTTCTACCTCGGTCGCAACCGACCGGGTTTTATGCTATTGGACCGCGGTCCCAAGGCAGGGACCAGTTGGGAGCTCGGCACTTGAAAACCAAGTGGTAAATGGATAATAGGCGATTCACTGGTGGAAATCGATGGTAACGATAATTTTGTTATCAATGGTGTACGACCAAAAAGGCACGCCGGGACTATTCGAACTGGTGTTCATGAAACGTCCGGATAACGGTGTTTACAACAAGGACGATCTTGCGACATACAAGAGTATACTGGAAGCGACTAACGCACACAGACAACATTATTTACCGACAACGCAAAGAAAAACACGAACAGAGGACCAAAGTATACGAAGATAATAGGTCCGTTGTTTCGAACGAAACGTACGGGACGCGGACACGTGAACAACAACCAAAACGGAAACGATATGTACATGGAAGTTAAGGAGAAGAAATGATAAAATCGATTACGTGCACTGGGACGACCCGAACGAACTGGTAGACATACTGCGATTGTTGATTGAATCCGAACGCGCCGGACACAGCGGTCACACGAACGAAATCGTCTCCATTGTGGAAGAACTGTTTTTTCCCTTAGGCTGGTTGCACACACATCGATTTCGATCGTACGATAAAATATCGTACGATCGAATTCTTTTAGTAGAACGAAGAAGAGCATGGGAGCTTGCACACGGTACGATCTCCACACGGCACGGCACGATCCCGTTTAGCTGCCGTCCATTGCCACTGCAAGACACGGTCGCCGTGCCGTGTCCGTGAATTCAGTGGCGTACGTGATAGAATGTACGCTTGCACACAACACGATTTATATTCGTACGGTAAAAATCCGTCTTCATTTGACTTGTTGCTTCTGACCAAACTGGAACCTATTTTGTAAAAGTAAGTAATATTATTAGCAAATTTTATTAAATAATAATATTAGTTTTTTTTTTTTGGTTTATAAACATTTCAATCAAACTCTTAAAATCCTTTACTAGTATTATTAGTTTAATAATGAATAGGTTCTATCGAGGTTACATGTAAACACGTGAATTTTTTTAACGGATAGTTAGTATACTATAGGCCTAATATTCTATAGTATTATGCTTGTTCCCTTTTCTCGTTAACTGGATGAAACCAGTAAGTTTGCTTAATCCTACGACGCCTGAGACGACGGTACACCAACCACACAGTAACAACAAGTTTTGGATTCATTTTCCATTACTGTGAGTGATCTCGAGCTAAAACGACTGCACTCTACACGGAAAAAACCGTGGTGTGTGAAAGCAACGCACACACGATAAAATATCGTACGATATTTTCCCGTACGACCGAAATCGATGTGTGTGCAACTAGCCTTATTTGGAACATGTTTCGGGAATCATATTGTTCCATGTCCTCAGCCTTCTTAATTTTGTATCTTGTAGAATACTTGTGTTTTGGTTGGTCGCTGTTACGGGTTTCTGTCGGTTTTTGAAGTTTTAAACTGGTATTATTTTTTTGTGATTGTGATGTATATACAGGTATATTAGATTTTTCAGTATTTTCGATGTTGAGTGCTTTGAAAATTGTGTCATGTTTTGTATTGATTTGTATTTGTTCAGGTATTAGTTAGTTTTGTGTTTGTATATTTGTAAATTTTCCCATATATTCATTATGGTGCCTTCGGTGGTATGTGTTTTATTAGTGTCATATTGGTTATGTCTGGGAATTCATGTCCTGTGTTTACTGCGTGTGTGGCCAAATTAGATTTATATATTTCTGTTTTTTATGCGTTTAGATGTTCAAAATAACGTTTTTTCAGTTGTTTTTGTTTGTCCTATGTAACACTTATTGCAATCTTTTCATTAAATTTTGTATATAACATTGGTACATACATTTTATATACCATTGTATATACCATTGGTATATTTTGTGGTACTACCACAAAATTGAATGCCAAGTTGCAATAAATGTTAAATAGGATATAAATATAAAGTATAAAAATATAGAGTGTAGTAAAACCTTAATTTGAACAGACTTAACCGGGGGTTCGGATTATAAAATGTCCGGATTATAAAAAAACATGTAGGAGTTCCGTAGCTGATTGGAAAATAAATATTAAAGTAATGTCACGTACTAAATTATAGCCAAAGAAATTACACTACAAAGTACAGTAATTTAAAAACATAATGTTAATCAAAATAAGTAGACAAGTGTAGGAAAGATCAGAAAATGATCAGATATTAGTAGCTGAATCTCAAGAGTGTTCATGTCTTTTAAATGGGCTTCTATGGAAGAGACTAGAGTAAGGATATATAAAAGAGTAGCCTATCACTTACTTTTAGCTATGGGTCAGACGCGTCCAAACCAACGCAATGATATGAGATGGCAGGAGGAAACCCCTTACGAGATTTCCATGTATCTTTTCGTTTAGGCTTTAGGAAATTTAAAATTTACTTAAGTACATTTAAAACAAGATATCGTGGAGAGCCTTAGAGTCTATAATTTAAACAAAAAGAGCAAAGAATGTACAGAAAGGTGGAAAGAACACGTGTTATTAATAACGAAGAACGAACGTCTGCCAAAACCAATCCTATTTTGTAGTGTCAGGTGAAAAGGAAATAAATATAGCAAGGCCAAAAAAGTAGACGAATTGATAAATGAATCGAAACCAACCTAAAGGTGAAATGCTTGTGGAAGAAGAAGAAGAAAAAGAAGAAGAAGGAGAAGAAGAAGCCAAGGAATCAAATTATAAGATATGACACTATAATAGAACACATGACTGCGAGAGCGGAAGTCTCAACTTTCAAGAATGACTGAAGACAGCAGATGGTGAAGAAAGGAAGAGGTGAGAAGTTGTGGATATACATTTTTTGTTGACACAGTCCGAGTACCTCTAAATTAGTACAGTAATACCGCCTGCTAATGGTTTAGATGTGTCGGTTTAAAATTATTTTTTTAAAGAGTAATGCACAAGTACACTGAAACAGGCTTCATCAACTGAAGAGGATAATTGTGTAGAGCATGTACTTCTAATTAATAAAAATAATACATGTATATACTATAGACCAGTTTCTGAGATCTGTTCGCTTTGTTTGTGACATCAATTTCCCTTCCGAAACCAAAACGAATTTCAAAATGGTTGCTAATTTTGTGTCCACAAGCGTTGTTAGAGCCATGAGAATCTTGAGACCGGAAAACTTCTTCAAAAAGCCTCTGGTGCCAAAACTGTTGTTAACAACTCGACACCAGTTGCTGACCAAACTGCTGCAATTTCCAAACACCCCAGAACGGAAGAAGTGAAGACTATTAACACTCTTGTGAACGAGTCGAAAAACAATTTAAACGATCTCACATCGAAGAGTTCTGCGGTAGTGAACGAAGATATTCAAAGAAATTGTGAATCCGCAGATTGTACGCTTCTTTTCAAACGAAGAGGCAGTATTGGAAACCCTCCGACTCCGGAAACTGATACATATCCAGCGAGGCGTCGACGCGGCAGCATTGAGAACCCATTGAGGCCGGAATTCGATTAAGATAAGACGTAGGCCTATATACGTACTCGAAAACCGTCAAAATTTTGTGTTTTGCAGATGCAAATGCAGATGGCTTATCACGAAGGCCGTGCCCGGAAGACTGCCGACATGCCACAGGAAGGAAGAACAAAACTCAAGCGAACATGTTCAAGCCATCACTGTAGATTTCCTGGCTGACGGCTGGACAACACAAGGCTGTCGACAAGAACAGATGACTGATGAAGACATTGGACCGTTCTTGATAGCAAAAGAGGAAGGTCGCCGCCTGGATTGGCAAGATATCTGCCACGGTTCCGAAGTCCGAAGTGCTGAAGGGCTACTGGCCACGATGGAAATCTCTCACCTTAGAAAACGGATTGCTGAAAAGGGCTTGGGAAAGTGCAGATGGACGAGACGAAGTCATGCAGTTGATAGTTCCCCGAAGTAAAGTTCAGTCTGTTTTGAAAAAGATGAATGATGGAACATCAGGAGGCCATCTTGGCGTTAACAAAACCCTTAACAAAATACGGAAGTGATTCTATTGGCTTCTTCTTCGCCACGACGTAGAGGAATGGGTTCGGACGTGTGAAATATGTACTGCAAGCAAGGACCACCAAACCAGAAGCAGGGGAAAAATGAGACAATATAACGTTGGACTGCCTTTCGAGAGAATTGCCATAGACATTGCTGGACCATTCCCAGTTACTGACGATGGAAACCGGTACATCATGGTTGTAGGTGACTACTTTACTAAGTGGGTGGAAGCCCACGCAATTCCAAATCAGGTGGTTACCACTGTGGCAAAGCAGTTAGTTCACAACTTCTGTTGCCGTTATGGAGCACCTATGGAAATCCATACGGATAAAGGGGGAAATTTCGAATCAGGAGTGTTTAAAGAATTATGCCGCCTACTCGGAATCCGAAAGACCAGGACAACGCCTCTGCATCCTCAGTCGGACGGGATGGTTGAGAGATTCAATAGGACACTTGAGCAGCATCTTTCGAAGGTAGTTGACGAGAACCAAACAGACTGGGACCAACGTATATCACTATTCCTCATGGCGTATAGATCATCAGTACACGACACAACCGGCATGACTCCAGAAAAATTGGTGTTTGGGAGGGAGATTCGTCTTCCTGGGGACTTAATGTTCGGATCACCTGAGACTCAGTCCCAAGAACCACATAACTATTCCTCGCAATTAGAAAACCAACTGCGAGAAATGAATCGCTTGGTAAGAGGACGGCTGAAGATTGCCGGTGATAAAATGAAAACTCGGTATGACATTCGCAACAATAATGTGGGTTTCCAAGAAGGAGATCAAGTCTGGTTGTTCAATCCAAAGCGCCCTCGTGGCCGCTCACCTAAGCTTCAGTCTAACTGGGAAGGACCCTACACTGTGAAAAAAAGAATCAACGATGTTGTTTATCGGATTCAACAAGAAGAACAGCGAAAGTTCAAGGTCGTTCACCTAGATCGCCTGGCTAAGTACTACTTCAGAGACGGTTTGCCCGTTCGGGACGAACAGGCTTAAGTAGGGGACTGTTTTAAGACATCACAGAACAATCTACGTGTTTGTCGAATGTGCCAGAGTGATCCAGAATGTAACGTGTGTGGCGTACGTGCTTGTTGACGCATTTTTTAGACTGTGCTAGACTTCGCTCGGGCGCACGGACTGTGTCAAGGCCGCAAGTAATTACGTTGTAACTATACTGGTGCTATCGAATAATCTAGTAATTTGGGACGGTATAAATACTAGTACTCAACGACGTTCAGTTCAGTATTAGTGCGAATTATTGACCGTGCGGTTCGAGAGTTATAGTAGCGATATTACTGTGCACGTTCAAGTGGTTATTAGTTAAGAGTGGTGTTTTATAATCGGACGGTATAATTAATTGTAATACAATTGTATTTAATTTTAGTGGACATTTTACTGCGTGTGAACAATTTTCATTTGATTTGTTGTAAAAGACAGTGTTGTTAATTACGAACTGTTTAACTGTAAAAATTAAAGGCGTGATTAGTGACTTAATTGGTGTCTTGTACTTATTTTGTTTCCACTGTACCATAGGACGATCGAGTAGACCGTCGTAACAATACTTTAACACGAAGTATGAATTCCTTAAAACATTCCTGGGACAACACCCCCTACACTTTTCTCACTCGCACACACATACTCTCTATACATTCTTTCTCTCTCTATCCTGCTACTTACTCTTACAGCTTTATTTACTCCTCGCTACAAGTACCGATACTTCAATAGACCCTTCTGCCTTTCGTGCCACCTAAATAATTTATTACTAGCAGCGGCTCACTTAATCTCGTACACACGCCGTACTATACTCACCTAATTACTTAATAGCAATACCTTATCGTTTTCGCCCCTCAGCTGGGCCATAATAACTAGCATCCCACACACGCGTCCCCCTCTCACCTCGCCTACTCGGACGCTCTCTCTCGCACTGCATTACAGCACTCGCATACAAACACCTGGCCTCCATATACATTCTTTTGCTCTCTCCTTCTTTTTCGCTTTCTCTTTCTCTTTCTCTGACCCACAAACACACTGCCGACTCGACTGAGCTGCCCCTACTAGTAAATACACACGCGTTCTCCCCCTCATTCAGTATCATCACTGCATTTAATTACTGGCATACAACCGGACACGCTTTACCTACAGTTCAGAAGATAAAACGATCGTGTAGCAGACATTACTATTTCAAAATTGTAAATATTGTATGTCTGTATTTTTGTAACACTTTTTTTATTTACTACTTTGTATTAATTGTTGGATGTTGGTATCATGTGTTTTTTTATTATTTTTGTATTATATTTTAGCGTGACAGATAATCCACTAATAATTAATTGAATTAAGATCATAAAAATAATTAAATTACATATACTCAAAGAATGTCAAATGAAATTCAATTACACTTCAAAGGAAAACACCACTATAAAAGAAAAACAATAATTAAATAATAAAAATGCAACCATAAAATTCAAAGAAAATAAATTAAAGGAAACTCGTCTTAAAAATTCAGGAGATTAGGAGCAGGTGATAAAGAAAATACCCCAAACACAAGAAGAAAGAAGAGTAAAGTTTAGTAGCAGGTGATAAAGAAGATACTCCAAACCCAAGAAGGAAGAAGAAATTTAGAAACAGATAATAAGGAAGATACCCCGAACCAACCATCGGACAAAATAAAACAAAGTACCTTGGTTTAACCAAGAAGAAACCCAAGAAGGAAGACGAGAAGAAAAGAAGACATAGAATGAAAGAACCACAATAAAAACCTATAATTAACTACCATTAACCCCAAACCAAATGTTAATACCATTAAAGAAAGTATAACACCCCAAAACCTTATGAAATTGTAATTAATTATACACAAAAGTATTGAGTAGTATGATAAGAAGTGCACCAACTAAAGTTATTATATGGTAAAATAAACAAATCTTCACAGTCCATTATGACTGAAGGTTGGGTCTGAGAATAATAAAACTCAAATATAAGTCAGAACCAACAGTGAATGTGTACCAGTGGAAGTGTTTTTAAATATAATAAACTTCAAGTTGTAGTGTAACTATAACTTAAACAAGGTGCTATAAAATAACTTTTATAGTTAACAGGTAATGAAATATTAAAATGAAAAATATTTCCTATATTTTATTCTTCGTATTGTTTAAATTAGCAGCCATCTTTTATGTTTAAATTACTATTTCTTTTATGAATTTGCTAACTGTTAGGTTGCTAACCAGGGGTTGTTTAAGACCTGATGATATCAGTGATGACGAAAAGCTTAGTCGAACAATAAAAATTAAATCAGTAAGCAAATTCATAAAAGAAATAGTATTTCCTATATTTCATAAATAAGGTCACTATGTTATCTCAAGACATTCATGGTAATGCCAATAATAAAGAAAGTATGTGGGGAAATGTTTACTATATCAAGGGGTTAGATAATAATACCATATAATCAGAAAGGACTGAAAATAGATTAAGTTTTAATAGAATTACGAATTTTAAATGGCTAATAATGTTCAAAGCCATGAACTCCATTTTAAAAGGGTTCAAATAGAATAAGGTCTATATTTAGAGTATGATGTTGAGTTATATAACAGCATGCCTACAAATTAAAATGTTTAGGTATGGATGCTGTATTAATTTATAAAATGTTTTAAATGTATGTTCAAAATAGTTTTAGCAAACATGTCTAACTTTGAAGACTGCTAACTAACGTCAAATATTATTTTTTGTAACTGTAGCATGAATTAGATGCTACACATATCAATAATTATGTAAACAATTTTATTTCATGTTGTTAACTTTTAAGAGTCAGAGGAGGTGTAGAATTAACTTTATTTGAAAAAATCATATATGTAAAATACTAAACTCTAGGCCAAATAATGAATTCACAAAAATAAAAATAAACTAGTTAATTCACCAAGGAACCATGTAAAATAACAAGATTTATGTAAGGTGGATCGATAAATTACTACTGTAAATGATCCTATGATTTAAAAGAGTAATATAGAAAAATGTCTTAAATTATTAAAAATTTTCGAAATGTTAAAAAATAACTATTTCAGAGGAGGAATAGTAAATTAATAAATTATCACTAAAAGACAGTTCAAATGTTAAATTTATAAGAAATTAAGGAAAGCGAAAGATTTGTAACCATCTGAAATCTATTATGTTTATACTTAGAACACCTAAAATGGCAGGAATTGTGTACAAGAACGGAAACAGGTTTTTGGGCCTAGATTTCCAAAAAGACAGAAATATGGTAATATTAACAAACATCTCAACAAATATGGACTATGACATATAAAATTAAACAGAATGAGATAAATAAACCAATTATGTGGTTAATAGTTCATGAAAGCGAACAATAAACTAAAAATATTCCATATATAATGTACCATATAATTATGTACATAGGAAATGAAAATTATTTTAACAATACTTTTCCAATATTGACTTGGCAGGATATTTCCTAAGACGAAGGAAGTATGTTAGTTCTTTGTTAACATTCAAACGGGACGGTTGATCCTCAATCGCGTTCTAAAACCGTATAACGGATTGTATTGGAGTAAACGTTTAAAAACAGTTAAATACGAGAGTTACCCAAATTGACACTTTATGATTTAAAAACAGTGAAATACTATACTACAATAGTGAAAACGAACAATACACTACACAATACCAGTGAAGAAAACCGTTAAAACAACCTAACATTAATAATTCACTCCGTAACAACATTTCGATTTTTCATCATAACCAGCAAACACAGAATACATATAAAATAAAACAATTAACACCAGTGAACACTGAACACTTATCCAGGATACCTCACACAACATAATAGACAGTATTTTTTTTTAAATAAAATTTTTTTTTCTTTTCTTTGTACCATACGAAGAACATTTATTTGTAACCGGTGCAAACAGGGTCTAAACGTTACAAATTGGCGTCCAACTAGAGGGCTTAATTAATTAATCTTGGCAGCGATTATACCATAGAGAAGGAGGCAAAATGCAACGACGAGCTACTTCTGAGAAGAGGGCAGCAGAGGCCGAAAAGGAAGTCGACATGGGGGATAAGGAGGCAATACCCGTAGGAGAGGTGGAAGAATTAGTAAACCCGGTGGAACATAAACAACCAGCACCACCAGATGAACAACCTGAGAAACCCTCACAAACAGAGAACATGACAACGCAAGAAATGTTCAGGCAGATGATGGAGAAAATGGAATCCACAAGTAAGGAATTGAAAGAAGAAATCAAATCCACTAAGGAAGGAATAAAAGAAACTAATAGAAAAATGGACTCTACTAAAGAAGAAAACAGTAAGGAACGGAAGGAAGACAACCAATTCTTAAATAAAAATTGGAAGATTTGAAGGAGGACAACCAGTCTTTGAAGGAAGAATTCAAATCAACCAAGGAAGAATTGATTGACCAAATAGAAAATACTAACAAGAAGATGGAAGAGAAGATTGAGGAAACCATCAAGAAGATGGAAAGTGACAACCAACAATTGAAGGAAGAATTAAGGGAAAATAACAAGAAAATGGAAGAGAAGATGGGGGAGAAGTTAGAAGAGTTGAGAGAGGATAACCAACTGCTTAGAGAAGAATTGAGGGAAGCCAACCAGGAAAACATGAACAAGGTAGACGAGAGAATAGAGTTGGCGAAAGAAGAGTTGAATAGAAAAATGAACGACACTAAAAAATCCATAGTTAAAAAATTACAACAAGGAGTAGTGATCGTAAACCAACAAATTAGGGAAGTGGACGAAAGATGCCGTCAGACGGGATGTGAAGTACTGGAAGTCAGGGAGGTAATAAATAAGGAAATTACCCAGGTCGAAGAACACCAGAAAACTAAATGGGAGGAAAACCAAAAAGAAACGCAGATGGAAATAAATAAGGAGCGAACCCATGTCACAGAAAGATGCGACGGTATGGAAGCAGCTATGACAAATATCACTGGACAAGTGCGACAGAGCCAGGAAGAAATGGAGGTAATCAGAAACCGGCCGACTGGCTACAATAATTTCCCAATGTCTGAACATAGAGAATGGTTAAACTTCAGACAATATAAACGAAAGCCAATGGAGTTGTTGGCCCGAATTGAAGAATACATGGACAAACACAGGGGAAACAGATGAGTCGAAAATCGAGAACTTTTAGACGAGTCTTGTCGGGAATGAGCGATCATTGGTGGATGGCCAACCGAAGTGACATAGAGAACTACCAGCAATTTAAAAGCCTTTTCAAGGCAAAGTAATGGTCTGAAACGACCCAAAACCTAATACGTGACAACATATGCCACGGCCATTATAAACCACAAGTGGGAAGCCCCATGACGGCGTACTTCCTCGGCAAAGTATGTATGGCCAAACATTTGGAACCAGCCATACCTGAAGAATGCCTAATCAACAAGCTGTCTTATCACTATGACGAGGAGGTGATTCGAGCGAGGAGAGGCAGCCAAATTAAGACCATACAGGCCATGACAGAACTCCTCGAGAACTACGAAAACGAGGAATACTACCGACAAAGCCGGAGAAGAAATGATCGGCCAGAAAATAGAACTTATCCAAATAACAACCATGGTACGATCAACAACAACAACTACCAAGGAAATAGAGCCTATCCACAAACCAACAACAACGACAATAATAATAATAATAATAATAATAATCAAGTTCAGAATAATACGAACAATAATCGACCCAATAATGGTTATCAGTGTATCCGAAACCAATACTACCCAAACCCTAATAGTCAGAGAAGCCCCAATTATAATAACGATCGTTACTATAATAATAATAATCGTGGTAATCCACCGAATAGTAACCCCAATAATAATAGGTTTTCTCGACCGCGAGTAAATTTTATCAGAGCGGAAGATGGACGACAACGTAGGTACTACCACCAGAGAAAGAACAGCTATCACGAATACGAAGATAGACGGAGAAGCCGAGAACGGGACCAACCAAGGTACATTCCTGCTAGACGGAGTACCAGTTTAGATAACACCGAACGGCTGACCAACAACGAACAACCGGTAGATCACCGAACCGAGCGACAGGGACCCACTCTAGGTATCCCGAATGATGCATCTACCAGCGCGACACACCGTAACAATGATGTCGAGCCTTTAAATGGGAGGAGGCAGTAATAAATCACCGAAACCCGTTGCTGCTCTTAAACCCTGGGTATTTAAATGAGTTAACAAATACTAATGAAAATAATCGTATCACTATAATCGGTTGTAACTACCTGAAGAACATCCGACATGAATTATTGGAAGAGGACGATACTAGTCCTACCAATAACACTAATAATGAAATAATACACATAAATGCGGAGGTAGAAGGAATCCCCGCCAATTTAATGATTGATACTGGTTCCAACGTATTAATAATAAGTACTACTGAGTTGGAAAGAATACAAAGAGAATGTGGAAGAACATTACCAACGTTGCCGTTAAACAATATTATTTTGTTAGGTGGAACCGGCCGCCAAAATAAAACAATACGAAGGCAAGTCTCCGCCAGTGTGATGAGCTGCGGTATAGCTATCGAAATGGAATTCTTAGTGGCGAGCGGGCTGCCATTTAATATATTGGTAGGGTGTGATGTGCTCAGGCGGAACTCCGCCATAATTGATTTACGAACAGAGAAATTGTCACTATTTACAAACGGACACACTTGGACAGCTAACTTGGTTGGTAGCGACCAAGTAATTCCTAACAATATCCACCAACAGATTCGTAAGATCAATTATATACATCCAACTTCTATTATTGAACAGAAGATCGACGGTAACGCTAATGAGGACTTATGGTCTCAAAAAATCCAGGAAGTCAGGGATTTCCGGAGCGGTATAACAGGAGAAAGATTGCAACCACACCAAGCAAACAAATTAATTAACATTTACGAACAGTATAAATCAGTATTTTCTGACGAGCCCGGTAAAGTAAAAACTTCCAGTGTACACTATAGTTCCGATACACAGTGGACTTTAACCGGAAGTCATACCCCATCGCGCAATCACGAAAGGAAGCAGTAAGAGCTGAAATAACAAAGATGATTAACCTTGACATTATAGAGAGTAGCCAATCCCCATACACAAGTCCTATCGTGGCTATTCCTAAGAAAAACGGACAAGTCCGTTTGTGCCTAGATGCGCGGGAGATTAATAAAATGATTATTATGACAGGACTTCGCCCGGTGAGATTGAAGAGATTTTGAAACGGTTCCACGGTACCAAGTACTTTAGTACCTGGGACACGGTGTGCGGCTACTGGCAAGTGGAATTACATCCATAGAGTCGCCAGTATCTGGCCTTTATATTCGAAGGGCGGAACTACCAGTTTAAGAGGTTGCCCTTCGGACTGGTGAATTCAGTCGCAGTCTTTGTACACTGCATGGACCAGATACTTGGCCAGGAAGCACTACAGTTCACCACCGTGTACGTTGATGACTTGCTAGTGTCCTCAGAAACTTGGGAGGAACACTGCTACCGTGTGGAACATGTGTTAAGAAAATTAGCTGCGAATAACATCACGCTAAAGCTAGAAAAATCTCACTTCATAGCCATGGAAATTCAATTCATGGGATTTATATTGAACGACCAGGGAATCTCACCGTCGGCTGAAAAAGTAGAAGCGGTTCAAAACTTTCCAACACCGAAGAATCGAAGGCAATTACAGTCATTCCTGGGACTCTGTAATTACTACCGCAAGTTCCAGGAAAAGTATTCTGAATTGACCGCCAGATTTCAGCCGCAACTGTCATCCAAGAATAAATGGATATGGGGTATAGAACAGAATGAGACCTTAACGCTGATTAAACAGAAATTTCTGGAACCAATCATACTTCGCCATCCGGATTTCAGTAAACCGTTCTTCCTGAATTGCGATGCCAGCGACATCAGCCTCGGCACAACATTGTATCAAGAGGACGAGGAGGGCGAACATCTCGTGATTTGCTTTGCCAGTAGAGCATTGAATCAGTGCGAAAAGAATTATCACGTCACTGAAAAAGAGTTGTTAAGTGTAGTGTTCGCGTGTGGAAAATTCCGCACATACATCCTTGGTTACTCCGTTACCGTCCGGACAGACCATAAGTCCATATCGTTCTTAAGGAGATGTAAACTAAGTCACGGAAGGTTGACCCGGTGGATACTTTAACTACAAGAGTATGATCTTAAGTGGGAGTACATCCCCGGAAAGAAGAATGTCGTTGCGGAGGTGTTGTCTCGAATAGACATTAATAAACAAAGGTTCGAGGGGGAGAAGGAAAGTATACTTAAAGTACACCACACTCTTAGTAACAGAGCCGATCTAGAATCATTATTGGAAAACCTGAGCACACACCAACAAGCAGACCCGAAGTTACAATCCATTAAGACAAGATTGGAAACAGGGGACGAGACTATCGCCCAATATTATAAAGTTCACAATATAATGTTCATACAACCATCTTTGCAGAAGGAAAAATGGAAGGTTATCATTCCAACCCATATCGAAAAGGAGATAGTAAATAACTATCATGTTCGGTATGGGCACATGGGCGCCTTAAAGGTGATAAAGGCGCTGTAAGAGAGCTGCCACCTTAAAGATATTAATCGGAAGGTCCGAAAATATATAAAGAGTTGCCGCATTTGCCAACTCGTTAAATCGAATAACGAGAAAAAGGAAGGGAAAATGATTCCAATAACATCTCAGGCGAAGCTAGAAAAATTATTTCTGGACATCTGCGGGCCATTTCCCCGCAGTGGGGGTCGTCACAGATACAAGTATCTAGTCATCGTGATGGACCATTTCACGAAGTTCATCAAGCTATACCTAGCAAATCGGGCGACTACAAATAAAATTCTCGACATCTTAACCAACCAGTACTTCCCAGACGTCGGAAAACCAGTTTCGATCATCACCGACCACGGAACCCAGTTCAAGGGGAAAAAATGGCGGGATACACTACTGTCGATGGGGGTTCATACTTATAAAACCTCGGTATACCACCCGAGCAGTATCGCGGCAGAGAGAGTATTGCGAGAGGTGGGGCGAATCTTACGAACTTATTGCCACGATCAACAGAGGAGGTGGCAAGAATATCTAGAGGCTACAGAAGAATTCCTCAACCTGGCATACCACCCAGCCATAGGAATTACCCCATACTCCGCCATGTACGAAAGACAAGCCCCAAGGGAGAATGAAGAAATATTGGAGTTCCCGAGGGAAAATAAATATATTTTTGATAAAATTACATTTTATAACAACAAGGTGGCCGAAGACCAGGAGAAACGGCGAATTAAATATCATAAAGGTATGGGTAAAACAATTACCTATACCATTGGTGAAAAGTTTTATTAAAAAATAGAGAGTTACCAAGTTCACTGGAAGGGATAACTAAGAAATTATTACTCTTATACACTGGACCCTATATAGTCTCCAAGGGCAAAAATAATAACACCTATGAAATTAAGGTGATGGGTTCTGGTAGGATTAAGTGTGTCTATAACCAGGCATCCATGAAGAAGTATCATGGAGGGTGAAATAGAAAGAATTTGAATTAAAAATAAAAATTCCAAAATATTGTAAGCACACCTTACAAACCAGATATTTATGAGAAAAACCATTTAGAAGAAATATAGAAAGAATTTTGAATTAAAAAGTAAAAATTCAAAAATATTGTAAGATCACCTTACTACCATTATTATGAGAAAACCATTTTGAGGAAATATAAAAAGGAAGAATTATGAATAAACATAAAAATTCTAAAACATTGTAAGATCACCTTACTACCAATGATTTGAAAGAAACTTTATGGAAAAATATAATTTAAAAACAAGAGTGAAAATTCCAAAACATTGTAAGCACACCTTACAAACAAATAACTTATGAAAATGATTTTAGAAATTATAAAAGGAAGAAATGAATTTTGAATTTAAAAATAATAAAAATTCAAAAATATTGTAAGCTCACCTTACAAACCAGTTATTTATAAAAAACTTTATGGAAATATAGAAAGAATTTTGAATAAAATCATGAAAATTCAAAAATGTTGTAAGCTCACCTTACAAACCAATTATTTGAGAAAAAACATTTTGGAAAAGTATAATATAAAAAGAATTTTGAATTTAAGTGAAAATTCAAAAATAGTGTAAGATCACCTTACTACCATTATTATGAAAAAACCATTTGGAGATATATAATATAAAATGAATTTTGAATTAATTAGTGAAAATTCAAAAATATTGTAAGCACACCTTACAAACCAATTATTTGAAAAAAAAAAACATTTTGAAGAAATATAATATAAAAAGAATTTTGAATGTTGATAAACCATAAAAATTCCAAAACTGTGTAGGAACAATTTACTACAAACAATTTGAAAGACCATTTGAGAGAATAAAAGGAGAAGAATTTTGAGAGGTTAAACACCTGCAAAATTAAAAAATTAAGTAAGAGTACCTGACTACAGTAGAAATGAAAAAACTATGGTGAAAATAAAAAGAAGAGAATTCATACCATATTTATGGTACTGATACAATATATTTACCATATCTATGGAAAATCATTATGAGATATATGAAAGAAAAAGAATTTAGAATTGAACCAATCAATTCTAAAGGAATAATAATGTCTAATTTCAACCAAATAAAGTGTAAAAAACCTTCTATGAAATTATATAAAAAGGAAATAAAAATCATTGATACGATTAAATACAGAAACTTACGTGAAAATATAAAATAATAAAACTTTGAAGTGGTATAAGGAGAAACAATGACCTCATTAACAAATTAATTAAAACATTCATTTGGAAGGAATAAAAAACAAGAGAGAAGTAATTTAAGAAAAGAATCAAAGTAATAAAGGTAATTAAATAAATCAATAATGAAATGATCATGAATTAAGTGTCAAATGTAATAAAGACAAATTATAAGAAAGTTCTAGAACATGGAACAAGTGGAACAAATAAAAACAAAGAAACAAACAAAAAATGTCATAAAATATATGCTACCATAAACAAAAGCAGATTGTAATAAAAAACCAGAAAGGAATAAAGCATTAATAACCAAAAAACTTATATATGATAATGAAAATTGATAATTATACTAATAAAAGAGCTTCCCACCATGATACCAAATGAAATAACCATCAAGTTAACAAGTCAGAAGAACAACTGAGATAGGAATATTAAAATCTTTGAGCAATATAAGAAGTGAAGTATCCAAAGATATTTTTTAAATAGTAACAAAAGTGTACTATTCTGATGTAATTTTTTAATAACTGTCTGTAGATAATTCCAGCAGTATTAATATGTTTTTTGAGCAGAGATTATTTGCCTCTGTACTCAAATAGAAGTGAAGTATTGGACAGCAGAGGAAGTAGCGTACTCTCTGAAGCAGAGTGCCTCTCTGAACTGAACCAGCTCACATGTTAGGGAAAGATAGGGAGGAAATATCCCAAGGAGAAAATACTAAGAAGAACTATGAAAATAAAATAATAAATATGAAACTCAGATGACTATTACTATCAAGGAAGATCAAGTGAGAATGAAAAAGAATATAAGCTCAAATATATATAAGAAAAAATTTAGAAATGGAAGGAAGTCAAGAATACTAAAAAACTATAATAATTATCATAAGAAATTGTTTCAGACAAACCAAGTATAATCTGAAAAAATCACTTCTGGAGGAGGGCAATCTGTAGCGTGACAGATAATCCACTAATAATTAATTGAATGAAGATCATAAAAAGAATTAAATTACATACACTCAAAGAATGTCAAATGAAATTCAATTACACTTCAAAGGAAAACACCACTATAAAAGAAAAACAATAATTAAATAATAAAAATGCAACCATAAAATTCAAAGAAAATAAATTAAAGGAAACTCATATTAAAAATTCAGGAGATTAGGAGCAGGTGATAAAGAAAATACCCCAAACACAAGAAGAAAGAAGAGTAAAGTTTAGTAGCAGGTGATAAAGAAGATACTCCAAACCCAAGAAGGAGGAAGAAATTTAGAAAAAGATAATAAGGAAGATACCCCGAACCAACCATCGGACAAAATAAAACAAAGTTCCTTGGTTTAACCAAGAAGAAACCCAAGAAGGAAGACGAGAAGAAAAGAAGACATAGAATGAAAGAACCACAATAAAAACCTATAATTAACTACCATTAACCCCAAACCAAATGTTAATACCATTAAAGAAAGTATAACACCCAAAACCTTATGAAATTGTAATTAATTATAGACAAAAGTATTGAGTAGTATGATAAGAAGTGCACCAACTAAAGTTATTATATGGTAAAATAAACAAATCTTCACAGTCCATTATGCCTAAAGGTCGGGTCTGAGAATAATAAAACTCAAATATAAGTCAGAACCAACAGTGAATGTGTACCAGTGGAAGTGTTTTTAAATATAATAAACTTCAAGTTGTAGAGTAACTATAACTTAAACAAGGTGCTATAAAATAACTTTTATATTTTATAATTAACAGGTAATGAAATATTAAAATGAAAAATATTTCCTATATTTCATAAATAAGGTCACTTTGTTATCTCAAGACATTCATGGTATTGCCAATAATAAAGAAAGTATGTGGGGAAATGTTTACTATATCAAGGGGTTAGATAATAATACCATATAATCAGAAAGGACTGAAAATAGATTAAGTTTTAATAGAATTAAGAATTTTAAATGGCTAATAATGTTCAAAGCCATGAACTCCATTTTAAAAGGGTTCAATTAGAATAAGGTCTATATTTAGAGTATGATGTTTAGTTATATAACAGCATGCCTACAAATGAAAATGTTTAGGTATGGATGCTGTATTAATTTATAAAATGTTTTAAATGTATGTTCAAAATAGTTCTAGCAAACATGTCTAACTTTGAAGACTGCTAACTAATGTCAAATATTATTTTTTGTAACTGTAGCATGAATTAGATGCTACACATATCAATAATTATGTAAACAATTTTATTTCATGTTATGTTAACTTTTAAGAGTCAGAGGAGGTGTGGAATTACCTTTATTTGAAGAAACCGTATATCTAAAATACTAAACTCTAGGCCAAATAATGAATTCACAAAAATAAAAATAAACTAGTTAATTCACCAAGGAACCATGTAAAATAACAAGATTTATGTAAGGTGGATCGATAAATTACTACTGTAAATGATCCTATGATTTAAAAGAGTAATATAGAAAAATGTCTTAAATTATTAAGAATTTTCGAAATGTTAAAAAATAACTATTGCAGAGGAGGAATAGTAAATTAATAAATTATCACTAAAAGACAGTTCAAATGTTAAATTTATAAGAAATTAAGGAAAGCGAAAGATTTGTGACCATCTGAAATTTATTATAATTATATTTAGAACACCTAAAATGGCAGGGATTGTGTACAAGAACGGAAACAGGTTTTTGGGCCTAGATTTCCAAAAAGACAGAAATATGGTAATATTAACAAACATCTCAACAAATATGGACTATGACATATCAAATTAAACAGAATGAGATAAATAAACCAATTATGTGGTTAATAGTTCATGAAAGCGAACAATAAACTAAAAATATTCCATATATAATGTACCATATAATTATGTACATAGGAAATGAAAATTATTTTAACAATACTTTTCCAATATTGACTTGGCAGGATATTTCCTAAGACGAAGGAAGTATGTTAGTTCTTTGTTAACATTCAAACGGAACGGTTGATCCTCAATCGCGTTCTAAAACCGTTTAACGGATTGTATTGGAGTAAACGTTTAAAAACAGTTAAATACGAGAGTTACCCAAATTGACACTTTATGATTTAAAAACAGTGAAATACTATACTACAATGGTGAAAACGAACAATACACTACACAATACCAGTGAAGGAAACCGTTAAAACAACCTAACATTAATAATTCACTCCGTAACAACTTTTCGATTTTTCATCATAACCAGTGTGACGATTTAAATAAAAGAAATAATCAAGAAAATAAAAATTTAAAAAAAAATTAAGGTTGCGAGCTCTTAAGCCATTTAAATCTCACTGTATTAATATAAAATACCTGTATGTACTCAGTATGAGAGGAAGCAGTAATTAATTAGTTATTTAGAAGATACTCTAATAAAAAGAAAAATTGTAAAGAGTTATTAATATCGTATTTAACCCTTTGCTTGTAAGCAGGCGCTGTCCTGTTGATTCCAGACTCGACATGCTTTCCGAGTCTTGTGTGAGTTAGAATAAGATAAAAAAATTAATGTTAATAATAAAAAAATCTGAAGACATAAATAGTCGCTAAAACAACTGATTTAAATTATGTATAGTTGTTTAGGGATAGTTTGTATAAATAAAAAATGTTAACTTAAATATAGTTAGGAACTATATTCTCGCGCGGAAATTGTCCCACTAACTTTTGCCCAGTACCAGGCGAAGGGAGCGGAATTTCTCTCTCTTGCAATGGTGACTTCGTACAGTATAGACGTAGGAGCTGTGCGCTTAAAATATGTTAACTACATTTTGTCTCACCCTAAGATGGTGTACCAGATGTGGCTGTTTAAAGCATCTGGATGTGTTAATTAATATAGTCATGTAAATAGACAAGAAATTTAAAGTAAAAAAAAAAAGGAGTGTAACACAAGATGACTTCGTGCTTCAACAAATAACAACAATTCCAAAGTCATACCCGGAGATGTGAACTATCAGAAGCCACAAACTCTACTGCACGTGACAGAATATGCAGATCAGGACATCCGAGAATCTACAAGATCATCGTAGATATCTACACGACATATTGTTCAACCTGCGAACTTTTGGAGCCCTTTACAGAGGAAGGCCAGACCGAGATGACGACGTAGCTGTTCCTGTTTCCCAAGACGGATACCCCAGGACGAGTCTTCTGCATACCAATTAAAAGGTGACTCGATAGCCTGTCTATCGAGGGTTACTAATATTTGTTACACAACACATCTTGAAAGAGACTTTTCAGAAACTATTAACTTTGTAAAGACTTATAAATTAAATCTAAGAATTTCATGTAACTATTCTAACTTCATACGTTGTAACAGTTTATATACTAATGTAGAGTAATATAATTCAAGCAATAATACCATTCTTCCAATGGTTGAATAAAAGAAAGTCTTGCAAGCTAATATCATGAAATGAGTATAATTAAAAGTCTTAATTACAGAAATACAGAAAGTTGACCCGGATCCGAGGTATAGCTATATAAAATCAAGTTTGATCTCAAAGTTTAAAGAAACCTTTCAAATAACTTAATAATTGAATTAGTAATGTCATGGGATCTGTCAGTATATGTTTTTTAAATGTTAAATAAAGAGAAGTCTTCTTGTTACACACATATGAGGAGTGCTTAAATCAATTGTATACCTTGCCATTGTTTCCTTACACAGTTAGTATGTAATTTGTTACATTAATTATTTGTGTTCAATTCTGTTACAACGTAGGCAGCCCATCTAATTAACGGAGTTTAATTACGAGGGGTTCCCTAGAAATTGTAACGCGGCGAAAAGACGTTACAAAAGTGCGCCACTCTGCTAAATTGTAAAAAAATAAAAGGGTAATTGTTTACAGAGTGTCACAAAAGTGCGCCACTGCTAAATTTTATAAAGGTGTTTTAAGCAAACAAAATTGCGTCATTCAAAAAAAATAAAGGAAACAAAGGAAAGAGTTTTAATTGTGTATATAGTGTCACAAACAAAATTGCATTCACTATGCGTGGATAAATTGTAAGATCAATAACTAAATATATAATATTGATATATGCACTCAGAAAGTTACTTTAATAAATGTAATGTTCAAAACATATTTAATAGTGTATTAAGTTACGTAGATGGTAGTATGTATAAGTAAAATATCCTTAGCGTCATACAATGCATGTAGCTTTTGCATTCTATAGGCCAGTAGGAACCTGCATAATTCGATGTAAGTATTTGCATACATGAATTGTGACCAAGCATAACAATTTTGGTCAACCGAACAATCTGTAACAGGTTTTTTTACGACAATCTATGACCTGTTGTTTCCTGAATCATTCTGCACAGTGTATGTCCAACTATCTAGCTTAAATACACTAGTATGTGTTATAAAAAAAAATTTGATTAAAAATAACTTTGTTAATAATAATAAAGTAATTAAGTAGAAGTTCGTGATTTAAAACTTGTGAACAAAATAAGTAATTATTTAATTGAGAAAAGTTTATGAATGAACGGAGCCAAAGTGTTGTCTAAGCGGAATAATAATAATAATAATAATAATAGAATCTAGCGTCTGCGCTCCCCTTCTCGTGTTTATACCGGTTTAGAGTACGTATACAGTAGTTGTGTTATTCAGTCGCATTGTGGAGAACAATAAGAGTAAAACCCCCTTTCTCACTGACACGCTCAACCCTCCTTTGTTAACTAAATATGTAGGCCACCCTCTGACCTACATTCCAGTAAACAGCTGATCGGCTATTTAACCTTGAAAAATATGTGTGTGTGATTTCTGTCTCTCCCTTAGAAGAGAAATTGTTCTTTTCTAATTTGTGTAAATTTATTACTTATGAATTTATTATATGTATATGTAATATATGTGTAATATACTAGTATTAATTTTAAGTACGTGCTAATGTGTTAGAACAAAATGGCCCAATTTAACCCGGATTTGTTATTAAAAGACGAGCTGTCTTACGAAGCCCTTTTGCGTGGACTACCCCATGCTGATGTAACAGTCGCGGAATTACGAAGTTCAATTCGCGAATGTGGATTTGATGCGCCCGTGCAATTAAACAATCTAAGCCAACTCGATTATGAAAGCGAGAAAGAAATTTGTAATGCCAAGTATAGTGAACTATACTTATTGTCTCAAACACTCCAAGACGAGAAATCTCCGGAAAAAATTTTGCGGACTACCCAGAGAATAGAGCATTTAACCAGGCGAATAAAAAATTTGTCGATCTGGCCGAATCTCACAGAAATACCCGTTGATGTACAAAAGCTAGCAGACGAAGCTCTACGCCGCTTACCTTCAATTATCAACGATTTAAGACGAAAATCCGACTCATTCAGGATGGACGAAATAGAGAAATCATTAATGAAATTACACATCTCCCCAGTACAATCCCCCACCACTGGTTTACCTCCGCCTAACTCGGATCGGAACTCACCTATCGTATCGCAAGTGCAAGCGAACCCAGAACAAAAAACTGATACAGATGTAAATGTCCCTCCTCCCGAGCATTTTCAGTTTCGTCCCGGAAATAATGAATTGACCAACACCCCCAATGAATCTAATCGCCCTCATCGAGGAATTACCCCTATGAACTATAACGCAGATCTATACGGAAAAATGACTCACCCTGTGGAGAAGATTTTAACCGAAATCCCCTATACAGATAGTTTAAATGTTTCCAAGTTACTAACATTTATTAGTTATCTTCTTCAGATAAAGGATCTACAGCAGCTGAATGACTGGCAAATTTTACAAGTTCTGTTACCAAAGTGTAAACCCCCGTTAAAAAATCGTGTGCTAGAAGCCCTAACCTCTACTTTCCCAGTAGAAGAGCTACATAGCTCTTTAATAAAATACTTTATTCCCACCGGCATCTATGAGGAAATAAAAAGGAAGACAGTACTCCGAGTACAAGGACATCAGGAGAGATTAGCTCACTACATCTCCGATATTAGGGAGTCCTCTCGACTACTACGTGTAAGCTGGAATGAAACACAACTGGTGGACACCATTTTAGTAGGCGTGTCACCTGAAGAAAGATCTCGACTATCATTGATGAATAGACCCAATACAATTGCTGATCTAGAACAGTGCAGTATCCATTCTTCAAATGTATGGTACTCAGATCAAAATAGAGAAGCAATGAAAACCTCTGGAACTAATAGACATCAATTGCGAGCACTACTGCCTGATGTAACAACCTCGTATGAAAGACAAGTTTCTAGTAGACCTCACCATGTGCGCAAAGCTGGTAAGTTAACTGTAAACCCAGATAAATCGGAAACCAAGTACCCACCTCGCAGAAAACCCACCTGTTATAATTGTGGCAAATATGGGCACATAAGAAGACAGTGCAAAAGTAAGCCATTGGAACGGAATAACCCCAATTCAAAAAACATGTAAGGCAGGGAGACCCGAAAACCTGTGTCTTCCGCAGCTACTCAAAATTGGGTAAACTAAAAGAAACCAGTAATAATAATAAGAATGAATTATTCTGTAACCAAGAGAAAAACAAAAAAGGTGCGAAAGAAATCGACCCCTATGTGCGAGAATTTCGTGAAAAGTGTAATGCGATTAATAGATGTAAATGGAAAAAAAATCTACTACCATTAATACGAGTCGACTTAGGCGTTACATCCCCCATCGCCTTAATTGATTCGGGATCTAGTAGAAGCTTAATCAGCCAAGAATTAGCGGACATGTTAGCTAAACATCATCTAGTAAAACGGAACCAACCTGTGAATATAAAGTGTGCTACCGCTGATAAACGTAA
Organism: Magicicada septendecula; assembly: GCA_034769895.1. Classification (NCBI taxonomy): domain Eukaryota; kingdom Metazoa; phylum Arthropoda; class Insecta; order Hemiptera; family Cicadidae; genus Magicicada; species Magicicada septendecula. The sequence goes on along the minus strand of CM068370.1, from coordinate 488,658,333 downwards.
AATAAATATAAACCTGAGCATTACCGTTAAGGTTAAAATAAAAAACCTAAGTTGGATATTTACAATGTTAGTATGTAAAGAATTAGGACCTGATTTAATATTAGCTGCAGATTTTATTAGTAAGACAGGAATGATTCTTGACATCTACGAGCGAGAATTTTATTTCAGATTTGACCGTGCAAGAAAACATAAATTTGATAGTAATGAAGATAAACGTAGTTCATCCACTGCACATGTAATACACCAAGATTCAGATGTATCTCACCTAGAACGAAGAGATAGAGTCAAAATAGTAAAACTAATAAAAGAATTTTCCTCGGTTCTTACCCCAAAACTAGGACTGACGGACCTAATAGAGTATAAAATTAATCTGAGTGATCAGAAAGTAATACGACTACCCCCGTACAAGTTGTCTCCCCCCAAGATGGAAGTCATGCGAAACCATATCAATAAGTTATTGGATCAAGGAGTCATAGAACCCTCTACGTCCCCATATTCTTCACCCTCCTTTTTAGTACCGAAAGGACCAGATAAACACCGACTAGTTGTAGACTACAGGCAATTAAATAAAAGAATAGAATTTGAATCAATCCCTCTTCCAGACATCCATAGTGCGTTTCATTATTTTACTAAAGCAATGGTTTTTACGGTAATGGATCTAAATCAAGCTTTTCACCAAATACCTCTTTCAGAAGAATCCAAACGTCTAACCGCGTTTGCAGTTCCTTTTAACTTGTACCAATTTACTAGGGTACCCTTTGGAATATCTCAAGGAAGTTCCGTATGTAGTAGACTATTGGAGAAGATATTTCACGACATTAAATTTAAATATGTGTACCACTATTTGGACGACATCGTAATATACAGTGAATCAATGGAACAACATCTCAGACATTTGCGTGAAGTGTTATCTCGTTTACTAAGAGCAGGATTAACGGTGAACCCAAATAAGGTAAGTTTTGCTGTCCCTCAGTTTTCTTTCTTAGGACACATCGTGAAAGCGAATGGAAAGGTAAGCATTGACCCCGAACGTACCCGTGCTATTAGAGAATTTGCACCCCCACGAGATGCAAAAGGTATAGCCCGATTTTTAGGTATGGTGAATTATTTCCACAAATATATTCCCCATCTTGCCGAAATAGCAGCACCCCTAAACTCCTTACGAAAGAAGGGAACAAAGTTCGAATGGAGCTCAATACATTAAAACGCGTTTGAGCAACTTAAAGAAAGCATTATATCTCCCCCAGTTTTGCAATTAGCTGATTTCACAAAACCATTCGTCGTGCAAACCGACAGTTCCAGTGTAGCGTTAGGTGCAGTGATATACCAAGAGATAGATAACTGTAGACTACCAATTAGTTATGCATCACGAACACTGAGCGATCAAGAAAGAAAGTATTCTGCATATGAATTGGAATGTTTAGCAATTGTTTTTGCATTCGAAAAGTTTAAACCCTTCCTAGAACATAAAGAATTTCTTTTAGAAACCGACAATCAGGCGTTATCATGGTTATTGAATCACCCTAAACAATTAGGACAAATTGGCAGATGGATATTGAAATTCAACTGCTACAAATTCAGAGTGCAGCATATTAAAGGTACTCAAAATGTAGTCGCCGATACCCTGTCCCGTATGTTCCAGTCACCCACTAAAACTTCCGAAAACGTAGTGAAGCCGGAAATAGCAAGTGCGAACGCCGTAATTACTGAATTCCCCCTTGCCTTTACTAACATTGCCCTATATCAACAACAAGACCCCTTACTGAAGCCTATTATAGAACAACTTACCCAAGGTATTAAATCCGAGAAGTACGTATTGAGTAAGAATGTACTGTGTCTCAAAATAAGAGACGGAAAGGAATTAAGAATAATAGCCCCGGATGTAATTAAGCCCATGCTAATGGAATACTTCCATTCATCTACCATAGGAGCCCATATGGGAATCAATAAGACGATACATCGTATTCGAAAGGAATATCATTGGAACAATATGAACTGCGAAATAGCTACCTTCGTAAAGAAATGTTCATTATGCGCCCTTAGCAAACCCGCCAGAAATACTCAAGTAAGCCAATTGATATCAGAAATCCCAAAGACCCCTTTTTCGAAACTTTATCTAGATTTCTCAGGTCCGTATCCACGATCCAAATCAGGAAATACCATGTTACTGATGTGTGTAGATTCGTTCACCAAATTTGTTTGGATGTATCCCATGCGACGAGCATTAGCGTCGACAACAGTTAAAATACTACAGGAAAGATTATTTAAAGATTACGGTACTCCAGTATGTATAGTATCTGATAACGGCCCGCAGTTTAAAGCAAAAGAATTTAGGAATATGTGTTTCAAGTTAGGGATAGACCATATAACCACTACAGAGTATCGACCGCAAGGCAATATTGCTGAAAGGTATCTACGAAACCTCAAATCTGCGCTAATAGCCTATCATGCGAACGATCACACGTCGTGGGACCAAAATCTATCCTGGATTCAATACGCTTTTAATTCAGCTTACCACGAAGGTCACAAGTCGACCCCGTTCGAGTTACTATACAAGTATAGACCAAACCACCCTTTGTCCACAAGATGGAATATACACGATCTGCTGCCTCCGCAAATAACGGATAAGCAGATAAAGCGAATATGGAACAAAGCCCGCTCTAACTTGAGAGCAAGCTTGGAAAAATCCAGAAGATACCACGAGAAAGGTAATCATAGCAACTCAGTCAGGTACCAAGTAGGTGACTTAGTAATGTACAAGACTCACCCCATTAGTAGTGCGATTGATAAGACCACCTCGAAACTATCATTCAGATGGTGTGGCCCTTACCAAATCCAAAAGTACCTAACTCCAGTTACAGTAGCCCTGTGCGAACCTGCAACTCAGAAATATGTGCGGAGAACGCATATTTCGCAACTAAAGTTGTATAAGAAGAAGTGACGGTAGAGTATAACCCAAAAAGAAAAAGGAATACTAGGCAGTAAAGAAAATTATATTTCTGAATCCACGGAAGAAATGTAAAACGTAGAGTTTGGAAACGAGGCCTGATCAACCTGAGTTCCAGTTCTGCGAAGCATGCATTAATGAATAATCATTAACTAGATGGGTACTAACACTCATTAACTACATGAGTTATATAGGACTCACAGAAGAAAAGATAGAATTCTAAATAGTAAAGATTTAGAAAGTTACTCTATAGAAGAGAGAGTAAGACAAACAAAAAACCGGTAGTAAAATTAAGTGATAGAGATAAGAAAGAGTTTTGTGTTTTAATTGTGTAAATATTTAGTGTAAATAGTATGTAAAAAAAAAAGGTAGTTCATAAGAATATAAAGTGTACTGTGTTGTAACTATAGGTAATAACTATGTGGACAACGTTGTAAAGTGTACAACAACTATGTGAAAGAAATTACACACACTAACCTCATTCAATATCCCAGTGCCCAATAGTGAGTTAGACTCAAAAAGCTTAACCGTAGCGTGCAATTTAAGCGGTGGAGTATGTGACGATTTAAATAAAAGAAATAATCAAGAAAATAAAAATTAAAAAAAAAATTAAGGTTGCGAGCTCTTAAGCCATTTAAATCTCACTGTATTAATATAAAATACCTGTATGTACTCAGTATGAGAGGAAGCAGTAATTAATTAGTTATTTAGAAGATACTCTAATAAAAAGAAAAATTGTAAAGAGTTATTAATATCGTATTTAACCCTTTGCTTGTAAGCAGGCGTTGTCCTGTTGATTCCAGACTCGACATGCTTTCCGAATCTTGTGTGAGTTAGAATAAGATAAAAAAATTAATGTTAATAATAAAAAAATCTGAAGACATAAATAGTCGCTAAAACAACTGATTTAAATTATGTATAGTTGTTTAGGGATAGTTTGTATAAATAAAAAATGTTAACTTAAATATAGTTAGGAACTATATTCTCGCGCGGAAATTGTCCCACTAACTTTTGCCCAGTACCAGGCGAAGGGAGCGGAATTTCTCTCTCTTGCAATGGTGACTTCGTACAGTATAGACGTAGGAGCTGTGCGCTTAAAATATGTTAACTACATTTTGTCTCACCCTAAGATGGTGTACCAGATGTGGCTGTTTAAAGCATCTGGATGTGTTAATTAATATAGTCATGTAAATAGACAAGAAATTTAAAGTAAAAAAAAAAAGGAGTGTAACACAAGATGACTTCGTGCTTCAACAAATAACAACAATTCCAAAGTCATACCCGGAGATGTGAACTATCAGAAGCCACAAACTCTACTGCACGTGACAGAATATGCAGATCAGGACATCCGAGAATCTACAAGATCATCGTAGATATCTACACGACATATTGTTCAACCTGCGAACTTTTGGAGCCCTTTACAGAGGAAGGCCAGACCGAGATGACGACGTAGCTGTTCCTGTTTCCCAAGACGGATACCCCAGGACGAGTCTTCTGCATACCAATTAAAAGGTGACTCGATAGCCTGTCTATCGAGGGTTACTAATATTTGTTACACAACACATCTTGAAAGAGACTTTTCAGAAACTATTAACTTTGTAAAGACTTATAAATTAAATCTAAGAATTTCATGTAACTATTCTAACTTCATACGTTGTAACAGTTTATATACTAATGTAGAGTAATATAATTCAAGCAATAATACCATTCTTCCAATGGTTGAATAAAAGAAAGTCTTGCAAGCTAATATCATGAAATGAGTATAATTAAAAGTCTTAATTACAGAAATACAGAAAGTTGACCCGGATCCGAGGTATAGCTATATAAAATCAAGTTTGATCTCAAAGTTTAAAGAAACCTTTCAAATAACTTAATAATTGAATTAGTAATGTCATGGGATCTGTCAGTATATGTTTTTTAAATGTTAAATAAAGAGAAGTCTTCTTGTTACACACATATGAGGAGTGCTTAAATCAATTGTATACCTTGCCATTGTTTCCTTACACAGTTAGTATGTAATTTGTTACATTAATTATTTGTGTTCAATTCTGTTACAACGTAGGCAGCCCATCTAATTAACGGAGTTTAATTACGAGGGGTTCCCTGGATTTGTAACGCGGCGAACAGACGTTACACCAGCAAACACAGAATACATATAAAATAAAACAATTAACACCAGTGAACACTGAAGACTTATCCAGGATACCTCAATCAACATAATAGACAGTATACATTATTATAGAGATCCATAAAACAGTTTTAAAGGTGAATTTATTGTTAGAATTTCCAGCGACCATTTATGCGTTAACCTCATCAATTCAGCTAGCCGCCATTGTGAATTTTCCGTGATGCAAATTACCAACCAGCACGAGAACATCTAGTCACCGATTGGGTATAAATTTTATACTACAAAACATTATATATTATTAACAGATTGTCATTTTTTATTATTAAGACTTATATTTTTGTACATGTTATAGTTTCTAGGCCTACCCTTCTCTGACTATAAATATAATCGTTATAAGAACCTTTTTCAATATTTTATATAAAAATAACCTGTAATCGCAAATCGATATCCCTGTGAAAGTCGACTATTTGCTCAGCATCGATTTTAAATCGATTTTATAGAACTCTTATTAATAAATCAAATTATTTCAATGATCTTTACTTTATAATCATTTCACATTTTAAATTAAGAATTTAACTAACAATAGGACTTACTGGAAGACGATAAATCTTGACTGAAAGAGATATACTGGAGCAGCGCTGAAAATCACTAATCGATTACAGCAAGAAGATAATCTGATTAACTCCGGATTTAGTTAAGGTCTACCAGAAGTGTAAAAATTAACTAAATAAACTGACAGAATTTTAAAATTTTACACGAAACACAGAACCAGGATTATTTCTAAAATATTACCATAACAACAAACATAAAATTTTTGTTTAATAAATTTTTTTTTTCTTTTCTTTGTACCATACGAAGAACATTTATTTGTAACCAGTGCAAACAGGGTCTAAACGTTACAATATGTATCATCGTGTAGCATCGCCTGGTGGTAGTAGTTTATGTTCCTATGAAGGTTTTTTTTTTTGGTTTGGTTATATATGTATATATTTCTATACTCGTTAGTTTTAATATTTTGTATTAATTATTACATGATAGTATCATGTGTTATTTTATTTGTATTGATTTGTGTGTATGTGTGTGTGTGTGTGTGCGGATAAAATGTTTTATGTTTTGTCTTTTGGAATACATATAGCGGAAAAAACGATATATATATATGCGTGTTTTTTTCCCCCTCCTCGTTCCTTTCCCCTTACACCACTACCACCATTTATATGAGTGACACTGTGTTTACAGGGGTCAGCGTTTCGTTCACCGTTGCCGGTGCAACATCTCTCGATGACTTTCGTCGACTGGTTTAATTTTTTTATTGGAACCGTTTCGTCGTATCACCGTGAAGCGGTATGGCGCAATTCTATTAGTTTTGACGAATATGTAGGTACTTTTAGTATGACACAATACACGTTTTATGATGCCAAATTGCAGTTTATTGGTTAATTATTTTTATTATTTATAAAATAAATGGTGCTAACAGGTTTTTACAGATTTGAATCGGGTCGTTTGTTGGTAATGATTACGTGTTACATAAAATATTGCTTGTATTAAATTATGAAGATATATTTTAGTATAAACTAACTTTTAACGGAGAAAATTTTGTGTCCGAACGCGCGCATACAGACACAAAAATTCACGTTCAAGTAGGGGGGGGGGTGGTATCTAGCCAGGAAGTGCGACGTCACGGTCTACTCTGACCAGAACATGCCATCACGTGTAGCGGTCCGAATAAGTCACCCGGTCTGAGATGATCACATGACGTCACTGGCTTATGACGTCAGAGATAAGAGGCACTGGCAGTTGGTTTCCGCTGTCGCTGTGTACGTTGAAGCATTGGAAAACAAAGGATCGTCGCTGCTCACGGCTAGGTCAACTACCAGTCGTCCAGCTGTTTATCTCCCGTAATAATAATAATAATAATAATCAAGGTGTATTTATATCATGTTTCGTCTTCGACGCGTGGGGTCATGCTCTTCTAGTACCATATGTTTAATTTCTCCATTTATCGATTTACGTATAGTAGTATTAAGAGCTAAGGGTACGTCTACTTTGAAATTCTGAGCGGTGGGAGGGAAATGAAAAATCAGCTGTTAACATGAAAAACTGCAGGTGTCGCGTCAACTTAAGGTGTTGGCAACATAAATGTCGTGTTTTAGTTTCGTTGGTCATTAAAGTGTTAATATTATTATCTCAGTCCAGCTTGTGCTATTATCAGCGTTTTCTTCGTCCTACTAAAAATAGAAAGTAATTGTAAGTACAAGTAAAAAAAGTACAGTCTAAAAATTAAATGTAGAATATTGAACATCGTATTGTTACGACGGTCTACTGATCGTCGTATGGTACAGTGGAAAACAAAATACAAGACACCAATTAAGTCACTAATCACCAGCTTAAATTATCACAATTATACAGTTTGTAATCAACAAGATAGTCTCTTGCAACAAATCAATTAAAAATTGTTCACACTCAATAAAAATGTCAACTAATATAAAAGAAAATTATTGTATTACAATTGTCCCGCACAATTATAAAACACTTCGTAAAATACTTCGAACAGCACTCGATTCAATCGCAACTCAAACTGAACTGAGCGTCGCTGAGTACTTGTATATATACCCCGATGAGGTTCCAGAATATTCGCTAATAGGCGTCTACTACAAAACAGTAGAACGTAATTGATTGCGGCCTTGAACACAGCACGCGGGGATCGGTATGGTCTCGTTGCGGATTCACGACACGTGCCACGTAATTGTCCATCTCAAAGTAGCAGCAATATGTACGCACATACACATTACAGCCGGATTCCACTAGAATAGCCGAGAAACACGTAGATTGTTCTGCAATGTTGTAACAGTATAACGTTTTCGTTCTGTTTACAACGAAAGGAAAAAAGGTCGGTTACTTCGCCGACTAGATCCCATGTATCGTTGATCTGTTTCTTCATTTCCCTGTTCCACCAATTTTGGGATTAAAAGACATTAAGGTTGGAAAAAATTAAAACGATTTTGTTTTTTCCTTGCCATAATTAAATACATTTATTTTGTTTAGTATTAAAATCTGTTCGCAAGTAAACTAATACAAACCACACATCCCCAGACAGTTGGTCCTAATTACTGACGATAAAAATATAGATGGGAAAATTATTGCGTACAGTAATTGCGTAACGTAAGCGGGTATTTGCACAGTCCACATTGCGATAAGAGCTGGCAGCGCAAGCGTTCCAGTTTTGACGCCCCAATAGTAGAGGAAAGCAACAGGAAAATACCGAGAGACTCGAGTGCGCACTCATGTAATGCGGACATGTGTAGAACTGTTTTTAATATTTGCAATTTTGATGTTTAACGACCTCACTTTGAGTGATTTTTTATTCTGAAGACGAAACATGTTTCAAAATGCGTAAAGATATTCAATCGAACGCAACACGAAGTCACACGACGGAAGAAATACGGTAAATATTATATATATTGCGACAACACAAATTACTAAACTATTGGCGCATAGGATATGATAGTATGTGTATCTCAAATTAAAAGTCTATATTGGAGGGTTTAAGATTATTTATTGCACAAACACAAGTAATTGTTTATATGATATATTTGATATGTACAGAATGTAATGTTTGATATAGAGTCTTTCTTTTAAAATGTTAAATAATGTTCATACGCAAGACGTGATACGTTACATAAAGAAGATTCCCACGATGATGTTGTTGAAGAGAAGGGCAGGTCTTTGCGGTGTAGTTGGTTCGTCAGGTGCTGCTTATAAATGACAGACGTTTCCCCAGAAACGTTTACAGCTGGGCTGGCGTCCTGTAACAGCTTGGCTGATGTCCTGTAACAGCTGGGCTGGTGTCCTATAACAGCTGGGCTGGCTTCCTGTAACAGCTGGGCTGGCGTCCTGTAACAGCTGGGCTGGTGTCCTGTCAGCTGGGCTGGCTTCCTGTAACAGCTGGGCTGGCGTCCTGTAACAGCTGGGCTGGTGTCCTGTCAGCTGGGCTGGTGTCCTGTAACTCCCACGATGAATCTGACGCTTCGCACACACAATGGTACTACAGATCTTATTACTCGCCAAATTAATATAGAGTTATGACCAAGTAATATCTCAGGTGACAGTGAGTTTAATCTAATAACGGTATATTGAACTTATACCACTCCGGCGTCTTCAAGTGTTCACGCGAATACCAGGTCTACCGCGATCAGCAGACCACCCTATGAGGAAATCTTGCACTAGCACGGAAACGTTTTGATGTAACAACTTACTATTGCGTAACTATTAATGATACTGACACTGCGGAAAATCTCACACAGCGATACAGTTACACTCACTTATTACACACGTAATACTACAATATTAATATCGTGTGTAAAGAGATTATATCAACTGTTATGCGTCACACGCGTTACTATCCCCGAAAAGTCTTAACAGATCCTTGCAAGCGGTAGAATCTTGTACAAGGAGTATGTACCGTTCGCGGTAGCAGCAGTGAAGAACTGTCGTAATTATACGCGCAATGCGTTAAAACAATACTGTGTGCAGGTGTACTACACACACAGTTCTGAGTCTTCCCGTTTCACTAACGACGAATAGTTTTTACAACACCTTGCAAGCGGTAGAATCTTGTACAAGGAGTGCACGTCCCGTTCGCGGTAGATGGCGTAGAAGAACTGCCTGTGTAACGACAGGCTTAAGAAAATTTCCAACCACCACTCAGCATTCTATTGGTGGACGGAAGTCACATGGTTAGTACATAGTGACATGCACTTTTCATGCAGTAGAGTGCATTTACTTTGTAAGAGCATGCATAGCGATAATCAGAATACCCTTATCACACGCATAACTACATACTTTACTAATATCATATATGAACGTAAATAATAGTCAGAAATATATAGGGATTGTAGCAATACATATGTCTATGTTCAGTATAATGTCAAACACAATGATAATCAATTCACGCACAGCCCGAGAAACGTTTACCACTCGCGCACGCGCGCACATTTCCACGAACACAGTACATGAATAACAATAAATAAATAATGCACAGTTTTACTAAACTAAACCCTTATCCTTACTAAATACAACTGATAACATAACCAAACTTAACCATCTACCAATATAACATGAGTGTCCATTGTCTGTGTAATATATGAGCTTGCCCCGCCTACCATGATCCTGTGATTCGTTGCAGGATTAACCCCTTCCCGCATAAAAAAAAATTTTTTTTTTTTTAGTTAACTAACAAAAAATAAAAATTTTTTTTTTTTCGATATAACCAAAACAATTTCCTAATCCTGAAACAATAATAATAATACCTTCACACTAAAATCAAATAAACATCCTCAAATCAATACTAACATTCACTAACTGTCACTTTGACAGAAGCACCAAATCAAAGACACGTGGTAACCTTAAAACCAAAACAAACACACATGTTCCTGACAGCAGATAACAAAATTTTATGCAGGGTCACAAAGTACACAGACGGCATTCCTTATCTAAACTAGATTATTGTTCATTCACAGAGTCATCTTACATACAACATTTAAACCTGAACTGACATATTTACATAGCTACACATTCGTACCCCTATATCCTGACATTTATTTCTGAGTTTATGGATCCTTAGTATAATATTTCCTCAATGAGGAAGCATGGAATTTACCAATCGCACGGTTGGTATTTGGGTTGGTTAATATAAATGTATTTTTCCCAACTTGTTCCGACAGGGTATACGGACCATTATACAGCCTAAAAAACTTCGCGGCTGTGTTGTCCTCCCTTCTACCAACATTTAACGCTCGTAAAAGCACACTCTCCCCAGTCTTGATCTTCACCAGTTTATGTTCCGCATTGAATTTTTCCGTGCGCTCCTCTGCGCACTTTTTAATGCGTCTTCTAGCCTCGATTTTCTTTATCTCGACTGGTATAGGCATATTATGCGTCGCTATCCTTTCAATGTGCTTACCCCAGACCCGGCCTGGCATTTCTCCGGTTTGGAGTTCATTCGGAGTATACCCAGTAGTAGAATTATAATTTCCATTTATGGCTGATTCAAAAAATTCTAGGAATTCCGGCCACTTACTCTGGTTAGTATTACAGTACGTACGGAATAACCGTCCCAACTCCTTGTTGACCCGCTCGGCCAAGTTACCTTGCGGTCTCCGGATCGCTGTCAAGACCGTCTGAACACCGTGTTTCTCAAGCTCGGAGTGCCACTTGGTGTTCGTAAATTGCTTACCTTGATCTGAGAGTATCTTCTTTACGGGACCATTTTTCGGCATGTATCTATTTAGCATAATGTTTATGACAGCCGGCGTTGTAGGTCTACCAATAGCATACAGGCTAACATGTTTGGTAAAAGCATCCGTATCAACCACAAGGTTCTTCATTCCACGCGCCGCCCGAGGAAGTGGACCCAAAAAATCAATGCAGACAAGGTAATTTTTATTACGTGCAACAATGTTACCCATTTCAACCTGGGTATGTTGGTTCGGATATTTCGCTGTTTGGCAGATGTGGTATGTGCGGAGTATGGCCTTTATTTTCCTGGTCATATTTAGCCACACAAAATCCTCCCGCATTGCCAGGTAACACTTATAAGGCCCCGCATGAGCCAGACTCTCATGACACATCCAGGTGAGGTCTTCCACCATGGCGTCAGGCACCATAATCTTCCATCCGCCATTGACAATTTTATACACTACGTCTTTATATATTCTGTACTTGGGGTTTTCTTGTATCCGGATAGCGTCACAGATCCGCTTCAATTTGGTGTCCCGCTGCTGTTCCATACCAATATTTTTTAATTTATTTTTAAGACTGTCTTCTAATTTATATTTGACAGCTAGAATCTGAACTTCCTGGTTATTAGACGCATGACGTTCTTCCACCATTGGAGGGTATCGGCTTAACGTGTCAGCTGCTTTGTTCTCGCTTGCCTTACAGTACTTAATGGTAAAGTCGTACTCTTGGATGGCCATGATCCAACGGGATATGCGAGCGTTCGCCAACTTGCAGCGCAACATGAACGATAAGGCCTGGTTGTCCGAAAGGATTTCGAAGTGTTGTCCAACCAGGTAATAACGAAATTTGCTGATCCAGTACACAATAGCCAATATTTCTTTCTCCGATGTGAAATAGTTGCGTTCGGCCCCTTTTAGTGACCTACTGCTGTGCGCAATTATTTTGTGTTCACCCTTCTCATTCCGTTGGTAGAGTACCCCCCCCCCAATGGCATAATCAGAAGTATCGCAATTCAAGACATATGTGCCCTTTTTCTCAGGATGGAACACGTGCAGGTTTCTACTATACAAATTTTTAGTCGCGTCGAATGCATGCTGATGACGCTCCTCCCATCTCCATTTAGTACTCTTACGAAGCAGTTCCAATAATGGCTCAATTGTTCCAGAATATTCTGGAGTAAAACGTCGGAAGTAACCAGTCAATCCAAGGAACGCTCTGATATCCCTGGGTTTTGTGGGTTTCGGGAACTCCATGATCGCACGTATTTTTTCCGGGTCCGTTGTTATACCTTCTGCTGAGATAATATGCCCCAAAAATTTAATTTGCGATTTTCCAAACTCGCACTTTTCAAGGTTGAGAGTCAGGTTAGCGGCTTGCAATTTCCGACATACAATCTTGAGATGTTCAAGATGTTCCTCAAATGATTTTGATATGACCAAAATATCATCAACAAATATGCTGACAAAGTCCTCCACCTCGGGTCCCAGAGCTAACTCCAAACATCTGACCATGGCCGCTAAACTTGTAACCAAACCAAAGGGAACTACTCTGAACTGATAGCATTTATTACGATATAGAAATGCTGTGTATCTTCTTGACTCTTTGGCAAGGGGAATCTGCCAGAATCCACTTTTGAGATCAAGGCGAGACATGTATTTAACCCCTTGACATTTAATGAATAGGTTCTCCGCATTCGGAGCACAGTCATAGCATTTTTTTGTAATAGAATTAAGATTTCTCATGTCGAGACATAATCGAATGTCGTTATTTTTTTTTTTAACAACAACCATAGGATTTAGAAAATTGCTATCAGTTCGTTCAATCACACCATTTTCAAGCATACTCTTAACTTCCGCATCAACCTGTTGTTGATAGTGAAGGGGGATGGGGTAAGTCTTCCGTACAAATTTATTTTCATCGGTGACTTGAATGTTGTGTTCATAAACATTCGTGGTGGTAGGTTTGTTTGAAAACACCGATCCGAATTCATCAAGCACATTTTTCAGTTTATCTTGCTCACTGCTCGTTATCTGTCTGCTGTGTGTCCGCAGATTATGTGTTATCTTATCGGCAATTTGAACAGCCGGGCGAGCTATAGTAGTCGGTTCACAATCAGACCCCGTCTTATCCCTCCTGCGTCCTAATCTGATATCGTGTTTACTATTATTAACAGTACATTTCAATATTTTATTTGAAAAATCAATGGTCGCGTGCAGTTTATTTAATGCATCCACTCCCAAAATAATATTATACACGAGTTTCTTGATAATAAGCACCGTAACTTCTATTTCCATTCCCTGAATGGATATTGTTATCATAGCTTGACGGTCAACCCTCTGAGATTCACCCGTCGCTGATTTTATGATTTTGTGGGTTACAGGCAGAATCGGGATTTTTTTAAAATGTTTCTTGTGCCTCTCTAGGAATCGCTCATCCATTAACGAGATTTCTGCGCCGCTGTCGAATAAAACCTCGCCGACACACCCGTTAATTTTCGCGTTGACCACGAGATCAGTGTCATTTTCAATACTAATACTTTTCTCATCTTTATTATTATTATTATTGCAAATTAAACTATCTCTAATTTCGGCAGGATATAGGCAGGACACCACAAATTTACTCTTATAACTAACATCTTTCACATTTGATTTATTGAACTGCTTTTTATGGTTACAGCGGGCTTTTGAAACTTCATTCATACCTTTACGTGTATTAGTTACTTTGTTGCACGGACTCACGCCGTGCAGCCTTACACGTTTTTTGGACTGGTCTATATCGGAATCCTCTTCCGCTACTACTGCTACTTTAGTGGCATTAAATTTCTGATTGGTATTTCTATTAGGTATTTTATGTTGTTGATGTTGTTGCGACTGTGTTTGCTTGGTTTGAGTTTGATACTGAAAATTTTTACGCGGTGTTTCATTACTGTTACCATTGTTATTCGGGTTGTCAATACCTTCCCATTTTGTAAGTAATATGAGTAGCTCTTCCCACGACTTAACTCCTTGCGTAAGGACGGCCACCTGTATACCGCGTCCAAAATGGTGCGCAAGTTTACTTACTATGTCAGGTTCAGTTAAGTTAGGCTCAAGATACATAGCTCTGGATATCAACTGCATCACATATGCTTCTTTAGAACCTTTGGTATTGGAATATTTTCCAAACTCCAGCTGCGCACGGATCTTCCTCTGGATCTCCTCATTCCAGTATCTAGCTCTGAAATGTCTTACCAGGTCTTCAAACGTGTTGATTTTATCCTGGATAATAATGAACCACTCCGCAGCAGTACCCTTAAGTCGCCGCACTATGAAATTAACTTTATCAGCTTCACTTAAGTTGTCACCAATTGCCTCCAGATCCCGCTGGCAAACCTGAATGAAATTCATGGGGTTTTCATTCTCCCGTCCATAAAACTTTAGCTGTGAATTAACGTCATCCAAAGTCTTATATACATACGTGGTACAGTTTAGTGGTGACGAGGTACTTTGCAATCGTGACACTTGATGTTGCAGCTCTTGAATCCGCAGGTCTTGCTCGGCCATTAACTCACTCACCGTGGATCTGTGTTGTATTACCTGCTCTTCCATTCCAGAGAGTTTCGCTTCATATTCACTAAGTCGTTACTTATTAACTTCCAAACTCGCCTCTATATCAGCTTTCATAGTTTCCACGGTCTCGATAATACGCTTTTCTGCCGCTTCTATCATTTGTTTGCTTTGTTTAGATTGCTCCTGCACGGCCTCATATATTCTTTGGTTTTTGTCATGGAGTGATTTGTTTTGTTTCCCGGCTTCTACTTTACCAGATTTAATTTCTTCGGCCATGGTTTCCATCTTCGCTAACATGGCCGCTAAAGCACTCTCTATCCCTTTTGATTCCGCCATAATGCTCAAAATTCAGTTTAAAATTTAATAAATTTAAATTTACTGATTTATACGCAAAGAAAGTTATTATTACTACAAGATTAGAACGTATTGTAACCAGTTTATATGCACACAGAAAGCAGTTCAAAACATCAACATGTAAATAAACCTTATCTAACACACAACAACTAATAATCTACCTCCAATATACTGATAAAATCTGTTCATATCTGACACACAAGAGAATATGCACAATTGATAAATTATATCCTCAGATTTTTATATGAACTATACACATACAATTATTACGTTAATTATATTTATACGTCGGATTTTACCAACAAATTTTTTTAAATATATAATAGCGTAAAATTACCGCTATTTTACGAGCCCTACGTTGCTAAGCGCCAAAATATCTCTATGCGACAACACAAATTACTAAACTATTGGCGCATAGGATATGATAGTATGTGTATCTCAAATTAAAAGTCTATATTGGAGGGTTTAAGATTATTTATTGCACAAACACAAGTAATTGTTTATATGATATATTTGATATGTACAGAATGTAATGTTTGATATAGAGTCTTTCTTTTAAAATGTTAAATAATGTTCATACGCAAGACGTGATACGTTACATAAAGAAGATTCCCACGATGATGTTGTTGAAGAGAAGGGCAGGTCTTTGCGGTGTAGTTGGTTCGTCAGGTGCGGCTTATAAATGACAGACGTTTCCCCAGAAACGTTTAAAGCTGGGCTGGCGTCCTGTAACAGCTTGGCTGATGTCCTGTAACAGCTGGGCTGGTGTCCTATAACAGCTGGGCTGGCTTCCTGTAACAGCTGGGCTGGCGTCCTGTAACAGCTGGGCTGGTGTCCTGTCAGCTGGGCTGGCTTCCTGTAACAGCTGGGCTGGCGTCCTGTAACAGCTGGGCTGGTGTCCTGTCAGCTGGGCTGGTGTCCTGTAACTCCCACGATGAATCTGACGCTTCGCACACACAATGGTACTACAGATCTTATTACTCGCCAAATTAATATAGAGTTATGACCAAGTAATATCTCAGGTGACAGGGAGTTTAATCTAATAACGGTATATTGAACTTATACCACTCAGGCTTCTTCAAGTGTTCACGCGAATACCAGGTCTACCGCGATCAGCAGACCATCCTATGAGGAAATCTTGCACTAGCACGGAAACGTCTTGATGGAACAACTTACTATTGCGTAACTATTAATGATACTGACACTGCGGAAAATCTCACACAGCGATACAGTTACACTCACTTATTACACACGTAATACTACAATATTAATATCGTGTGTAAAGAGATTATATCAACTGTTATGCGTCACACGCGTTACTATCCCCGAAAAGTCTTAACAGATCCTTGCAAGCGGTAGAATCTTGTACAAGGAGTATGTACCGTTCGCGGTAGCAGCAGTGAAGAACTGTCGTAATTATACGCGCAATGCGTTAAAACAATACTGTGTGCAGGTGTACTACACACACAGTTCTGAGTCTTCCCGTTTCACTAACGACGAATAGTTTTTACAACACCTTGCAAGCGGTAGAATCTTGTACAAGGAGTGCACGTCCCGTTCGCGGTAGATGGCGTAGAAGAACTGCCTGTGTAACGACAGGCTTAAGAAAATTTCCAACCACCACTCAGCATTCTATTGGTGGACGGAAGTCACATGGTTAGTACATAGTGACATGCACTTTTCATGCAGTAGAGTGCATTTACTTTGTAAGAGCATGCATAGCGGTAATCAGAATACCCTTATCACATGCATAACTGCATACTTTACTAATATCATATATGAACGTAAATAATAGTCAGAAATATATAGGGATTGTAGCAATACATATGTCTATGTTCAGTATAATGTCAAACACAATGATAATCAATTCACGCACAGCCCGAGAAACGTTTACCACTCGCGCACGCGCGCACATTTCCACGAACACAGTACATGAATAACAATAAATAAATAATGCACAGTTTTACTAAACTAAACCCTTATCCTTACTAAATACAACTGATAACATAACCAAACTTAATCATCTACCAATATAATATGAGTGTCCATTGTCTGTGTAATATATGAGCTTGCCCCGCCTACCATGATCCTGTGATTCGTTGCAATATATATTAATTGTAAATAATGCAAGTGTTAGTGTTTAACACATTATTCAGGTTTGTAAGGAGCTAGGACAGATTATTGTCGTGTAATTCCCCGTTTCAGAGGCAGTACTGTGCACAACCAGAAACCAGAAACGGTGCGCCATACTCTTCGCTCGCAACGCGTATAACTGTCCTCTTCTTCGGCACGCCCGCGAGCGTATATAAGAAAAAGAGCACAGTAATAAACCAAAATTGAATAGCCTTTGTTACGACGATGCAAATTTACGATTAATTTATGGATCGTTGGGCTGAAAATAATAACTGCGAACTTGACAAAACCCATAAACATTGCAGATGCAGACCAAGCGTAGGCACATACTACGTCCTGCTCGACGAATGGTTGACCATAAATAAACAAAGCGTTCTGTACATCTTGTCAGTAAATATAATAATTTACTGTAAATCTGAAAAATGTAGCTTACTGGAAAACTCTAATAACAAAACTCTAATGCAGTTAGAATGTTAACAATGTCATCTCGTGGTCAGAGGCGTATTTACGGCAGGGATGAACTAGACCGGACCCCCCAGAGGGTTGAAAAAATTGACGAATGGTGTTAATATCTTAATGTTTAGGTTCTTCTATTATTTTTCAGTTAGCAACTTTTTTACTTCCATGTTTCGTAAGGAATAGAAGTATGGTTATCGCGAAAACATCGTGTTCGAGATAAGGGCAGATTCTGATTGTACTACCCTCAAAACATGAAGAAAAATGATTTTACGAAAAGTGTCTGTGTGCAGAATTTTTTTCTATAGTGAACGATAACTGCGGCAAAATCAAACAGAATCAAATAATTTTTTGCATATAGGCCTATCACCGAGTTGTAGAGGATTCAAGACCCATTGATTTTGGTGAAGATCGGTTAAGGGTAAGGGGTAGTTTACCTGCAACGTTTTACGTTGTAACAAGAGTAAAGTACTTAATTTTGATAAATAAATTATCCTGAAAAGAAGGTCATAATAATCCACTATAGAAAGGTAGATGAAATATCTATAAATGAAAAAAAAATAGTTGAAGGGGCAGGGGGTAATTTTTTGTATTGATGTTACAAATTTATTCGACCGAAAACTTAAAAAGTTTCAATAAAATATTAACAATTGATATCGTTCCATGTAAACAAAATATCGTAACGACGGATACTAATTAAACATTAAACAACAAAATAATAATATCGTTGATTTATAACAAAACGACGATGTTTAAAGACACGATTTAGCCGAACGTAGTCAACCACACTTTAAAAACGTTTCAGAGCGATTGGTTTTTTCCAGTGCAATGCCTTTCCACACGTTCCAATTCGTCAACGTACACAGCGACAGCGGAAACCAACTACCAGCGCTTCCTTATCTCTGACGTCATAAGCCAGTGACGTCATGTGATCATCTCAGACCGGGTGACTTATTTGGACTGCTACATCACGCTCAGCTGACATTACTGACGTCATCATCAGCCGATCAGCTGAGCGTGACGTCATCTGACGTCACTTACCTGTGACGTCGTTGCCAGCAGTTCGTGACGTCACTACTTCCGGTCATCAGCTGATCGTGACGTCACACTTCGTGGCTTGATACCCCCCCTAAAACACTACTCGTTGCAAACATTATTAAGTTGAAATAAAACCGGGCTGTTAGGCCGTGGTTGCTGAGGACTTACGACATATTCGACTTACATTTCAATCCCAGCTCCCGGGGAGCTTCTTCGCAGCCGCAAAGCGAGAGAGAACACACGTGCGGCAGATGTTAGCCGAACAATACCCAAGTACGTTTATCGGTTATAAGCAACAGAGGCGGCCGGTAACACAAGGTTACCTACACGACTTCGGCTACCAAGTCTCTGCCAATAGCAAACGCCAAACGATGACGTTGTCTTCACACTCTGTACCTGAGTACTGTGAACACCGCGCCAATTTGTCGATCGTTTTACACTGAAGATGGCCTCCGACTGTGCGGGCGAAACGTTTGTTAATCAACAGAAACAGTAAATCACGGCCTAATAGACCGGCAGATAACAATTAAAACAAAGTCCTTGTATAAATCAATTCCAGTCACCACTACTAAATACCATCGTTGAGAGCGAAAAAGAAAATCAATTTTCAATTTTCCGGTGAATGCTGTAGGTTATCAGTACTGTACTGCCTTCCAAGAAGGAAATACATTTAAAATTGTCAGTTTAGTTTCTGGGTCACATGGGACGGCGAGCGAAACCAGTCCACGGGTACATTTATTTCATACTCCATTTTTGTTCTGTCGTTCGCAAACGTAACGTATTTCCTGCAACAGCAATATACGTAACTGTTTGTATTGTGTTACACGTATTCGGTGTTGTGTGAGTTGTAGCCTACCTGGTGGATGTAATACAGACTGTTTCAAAAAGAATGACCCAATTTTAAACAGTTATATTTATGGAACCACGGACATTCCGTAAATGAATGGTTGCTCGTTGCTCGAATGGGCGTGGCCTACAGTTTTAGGGAATCGCCGCTAGATGCACTAGCGACTACCTGTACGTTTTCCCATCCAGAATGTGAAGCAAAATTTTGAAGAGAGAACCGGGGACACCACTGCCGCTCTATCGCCGAGTCTAACAACTACGTCAACAGTGAGAGATTCTGTAAACTTAACCTATACGCCGTAACTTATTTTATATTTGACTGTGTTCGTACGAGTGTCCCCTCCTGTTTATTAACAAATTTATTTAATCGTAAAAGTTTGAGTAACAGCATTCTCAATTAGCTTAGGAATTTTGTGAGCCTCATCCATAACAGCAATTCGAAATAATTGTTTCAAAATGAAATTATTTAGCAATTGATTCTGCTTTTGACGGAAAACTTGAAAGTGATGTATAAAAACAAAGATAAATAACCAAAGTGTTTATTAGAACTACTCGTTTTTTATTCGTTTTCTTGCATTAGTTAACGTGACATTATTAGTAGTAATTTTTTCATTAATGTGCAAATCATCGCATTACAGTTACTTGGTATCCAGCATAGGTTTTCATAGTACTTCCATCAGTAGGATACATAGAGTAATTGTGAGTAGTAAAGGAACACAATTAAATTTTAATAAATCAAATATAAATATTAAAAACTGGAATTAACATTATATTATTGTACACACTGTTACCATTTCTGACATCACCACCGAAATTAAAATTGTCATTTGTATTTGATTCCGATAATATTAACAACAAATCACAACCACATAATGTAACGCAAAAATTGAGCAATCGCACATTTTACGAAATCAAACTATGCTGAACGCAAAGAAATGTGTATGTTTTAGAAAGCGGGGAGGTAGTGAAACGCCTGTACCGTTATGCGGCGTTACATGAAAGAAATTAACTTGTAAAAAGCTGTAGAGTATAGCGGTAGGTTAGCAACCCCGGCCTTGGGGCTGACGTCTATAAGGAATGAGGTAATATTAGGCTAAGTCACGTTTTGGGACATAACTATCATAAAACGTATTATTCGCTAGGATATTAGGGGTGTTTGCCAATGTTGTAAACTTTAAGTGCATGTAACAATAGATACCGTTATGTTCGAGAGAGCGATGTAAGTGTGAGATAGATAATGACGCTAGTTTTTTAAGCACGTGAACGCGAAAAACGTTCGGCAAATCAGAGGAAGCGTCATGTGTTGCGCGGGAGGTTTTCGCTAAGGGGATTGGGTGATTTTGTATTTAGCGCTAGTCTAAACCTATGGAATTGTTTTCTATCCAGACTTGGTAAGGGAAATTCAAAGCCTAGTATAAAAATATGAATTTGGAGAGAAATCAGGCAGTCTTCTTTTATATCGGCGAAACTACACTGAAGGGACTCGCGTGCGCTGTTTTGCGTTAACTATATAGATATAAACTTTATTAGTAATTTAAAGAATAAAGTAAATTCGCAGCAGTAAACAGAAGTACGGGAACGCGATAATTGCTAACGCTAAATTTATAAAGTTTAATATACAGTAATAAGTTAATGAGTGAATGTTCGGAGTAGTAACGAACAACGAGAAGTAAATACTACATATAAATGTTCATCAATACGATATGTTGTGGTGAAATCACTGAAGAAAGCGAATTAGTTCGGGTTAAATTCACGACGGTATGAGGTAATCGAGACGCACGCGACGCGAACTGTGTTAGATGCACTTAATGTAAATTCAAGAATACGTTGTAAACCAGAGTGTACAATTATACGACATAATTGTGTGTATCACCAATATGTCAAGTGTAGTACATCTGTGATAAAGTGAATTAGTGCATTCATAACCAGGATTAACGCGCAACAAACGGCTGCTGACGACTCACCGGCATGCAACACTTTAAGGACTACGCACATCGGAAGGATTCTCCACGCAAGTAACAAATAAATGAACATTTGATTCAATATTGTTTTATAAATATATATATTTTTAATCAAATATAGTGACTCAATTTTTCTAAAAAGAACTCATTGCCACGAAATAATATTCAAATTGTAAGGCAAAACTATTCAAGTCATGTTAAAGAAATTTGTAGTATATAAATGGAAATGAATCATTAAAAGTTGATTGATATATTTTAATTTGTGTTTATTATTACTGGCGCCCTGAGGTACAATAAAGAATCGGTACATTGGAGTAAGTGTTATAGTCTATTGAGTAGAAATATTAATATTATCAATGATTAAAGTAGTTTGTAAACCTTACTTCTTACATGCTCATAGGCCAACATAATATGCAAATCAACAATTTAACACTTTCGTAAAGGCCTATCAAGTAGTGTATTACAATACCGAAATGGATTTCAAAACAAACATAAACATTTTAACGAAAAAAGTCTTAATTTCATTTTCAGGTTGGCCGATACAGAGTTTTTTATAATCAAGTTATATGAGCAGCAACCAGTTCACTATAGAAACAGGCTATTCACGTTTTATAGAATTTATTAAACCACCGTAAAACTATTACTTTTTTGAAATTGCTAACTGCTATAATTTTTATTGTTTAGACAAAGCTTTTCGTCATCACTGACATCATCTGGTCTAAAACAACCTCATCTGGTTGTTTTAGACCTGATGATGTCAGTGATGACGAAAAGCTTTGTCTAAACAACAAAAATTATAGCAGTTAGCAATTTCAAAAAAGTAATAGTAAGGATGGCTGCTAATTTAAACAATACGAAGAATAAAACACCGTATAACTGTTTAGGTATTTATATTTATTACTTAACTAGACATTAGTAATAGTTAATTTCCTGCAATTCCCCTTGCTGAAACTGATCTATTTATAAACTATTCAAAATTTTTGCAGGTAGTCATGCGTCCTTCACAGATTAAACATTTCGATATCTCTCATTTTGTACAACAAAAATTGCACTTTAAACAAATTAACACATAACGAACTAACATGTAACAAAAAGGCAACCTATTCTTACCCTATCTTGAATAATTAGGATTTAAAAATCCTCTAAGCGGTGTTTATTACAAATAATGCTTTGACATTTGCTGCATTAGGTTAAAAGTGAACAGCAAGGTACGCTCACAACAATAGTGTATAGCTCAACCAATTTGATATCAAGTGCTAGTGATAGTGTCAGCAGATACAGTGACGGTGTTGTCTCCCTCCACCATTGTTCTGGATAGAAAAACGTACAGGTAGACACTAGTGCTAGATGCCACTCCGAGCGATGATCCTGTCCATAAGCTCACGCGGACGCTTTGAAATATTTCCTCGAACACCCTGTGAATTGCAATCTTTTAGCGTCACTTACCTGAACACTGTTAGTATTACTAATGCAAAACAAATATTGTTTTATACAAACCAAGGTAGCACGTACGTGTATGTATCAAATTTAAACAATTGCGCGCGCACATTGTGCAATTTGTTTAATAAGAGAAGTTGTCCTTCCTTTACTTTACAGGTTACAATTGTTAGTATAAGGTCAAGGTTGGAAATGCATTTTTATGATTTATCCCCAAAGCACACATTTACACATCTTTGAACGCTGCAATGTAATATCTTCTTCTTCTGCACTACAAGGATTAGGCATTTGCCTGTTCCGTCCTCACAAACTTACGACCACAGTTTTCGTGGCCTTCCTATATCTCTTTTCCCTCTTGGGTTGTAGTTAAGAATTTTTTTGGGTATTCTCCCATTTCCCATTCTATTTACGTGTTGTTTCCATCTTTCTTTATATTCAGTTATTTTTTCATTTATTGCATACACATTTAGTTCATTTCTCACGTCCTTATTTCTTACTAAATCTCTACTTGTGCAGCTTTTGACCCGTCTCAAAAATCTCATTTCTGCTGCCTGTATTTTGCTGTCCCCTTTTCTGGTATATATCCAAATTTCACTCTCATATACATGAGTACAGGTACAGCTATCGTTTTATAAAATTTTTTACTTGTGTTTTTTCGTGTTTTGTTATTTAATGTTCTATTTATTGTGCCACATATTGCCTGGAACTTACTTATTTTATTTTCCATGTTACTGTCATAATTGTAGCTTGTGTCGCAGCCCTAGTATGTAAAATTTGACACTTTTTCGATTGGCTTATTGTTGAGAATTATTTTCGACTTAACGGGATACTTGCTTTGGAAAGCCATAACTTTCGCCTTATGCAAGGAAATTTTAAGATTATATTCTGGACATATTTGATTCAGTCGGTGCACTGCCAGTTGTAATTTATCTTCACTCTCTTGTATTATTATTTTATCGTCAGCAAATAGTAACTTATTCGGGTTAAGTATGTCGGTCTAGCTGGACTCCAGGATATTCCTTTGATTGCCATTTTTTAAGAACATCGTCAACATATATATATTGAAAAGAGTGGGAGACAAGCTACATCCCTGCCTCACTTCTAGTTTAATTTTTATCTCCTCCGTTCTCTTATTACCTGTGTTTATTACTATTCTTGTCGCGTGACACAAGCTTTTGATTGCATTTACATGGTGTGGAGGATACCCATTGTTTATCATTATAATCCAGAGCTTATTTCTTTCAACACGGTCAAAGGGTTTCTCGAAATCTATGAAAGCGAGATGGGTTTCGAGATTAAATTATCTGCGTTTTTCTATAAGACGTTTGACTGTGAAGATATAATCGCTCCGTGAGCGTCCTTGCCGAAATCCATTTTGTTCTTCTTGTAAGAGTGCGTCTGCCAAATACCTTTAACAGGTTATTAAGTATTCTGGAGTATTCTGGAATATATTTTGTAAGCAGAATTCATCAGGCTTATGCCTCTATAGTTCCCGCAATCGTTTCTGTTCCCTTTCTTGAAAAGAGAGATCACCTCTGCTGTTTCCCATACATTTGGAATTTTACACCTTTTTGGCAGCACATATTAATGAGATGTAAGAAAACCTGAGGTGACAGAAAGTGCCGGCGTGCGATGTTATGTATTCAATTAAATTGTTAAAATTACCCTGTGTATCCAGGTTTCCTTCCTTGCAACTTCTTTTCTTATATTTTATACACAAAGCTTTTCTAGACTTATAGTCCCATCATCAGGTGACAAAATATGTTCACTCACATGGAGTACGTCAATTAATAAAGGCGATACACATCCTGTTATTTAAGCGACTCAAACCAGCGTTATCTCAGGATGCGCATCGCTACGGAGTCACTCGCGAGTGACTAATGATTCCACATCGTACTGTGCCAGCACTGATCTATCACATTGTCCTAGCACATGTATACCTGTATCATATAGCTCGTTGGATTTGAAAGAAAGTTTTTCTTTCGAAGCCGATTATCCTTAGTTTTGGAGGCTTTGTAAATTTCAAACTCTTTCAGTGCGTCCATGTAATATATTGAAACAGTAAAACCAAACATTATGCCCGTATTGTCATGATCAAACAAGTATTGATATACGACTATGATAATAAACTTGTTTAACAGCGATGTCAATATTTATTACTATAATTGTCAATTAGTGTGAGACAATTGTAAATTGATTGGGGGTAGATCGTGTATTATATAGTCACATATAATACAACCCTCTACACAGAACTGTGTAACACAAGAAGAAATGGTTCCCAAGCGGTCATTAAATTCCGAGAAGAATGGAAGGGCCGAGAAGCCAGTCTAGACAAACTAGAGATAAATCATTTTTATTACATTTAAAGTATCACGTATAGCTTTAAAACGTCATTCGGGTGTGTGATCTTCACTGTTATTTTAGTTAATTCAGTCTACACGGGCATCTACCTAATTTGTGAACTGAGCAAGTCATTTTAATTCCATTGACACTATTTTCAATATTCTTCTACTTCTATGGCGTCACAGTTCGGAGTCGAACTTCATCTTCCATAATCATCCGCCTCCATTTTTCCCTGTCCTTGGCGATCGATGTCCATCATTTTATTTTAAGTAAAGATATCACATCCCTCGCTACTGCGTCAATCCAGCGATGCTTGTGTTTTCCGACAGGCCTTCTACCCTCCATTTGACTAAACAGTACCTTCCCACGTATTCGGTTGCCTTACATCCTAATGATGTGTTCTGCCCATTCCAATCTATGCAGTCGGATGTTGGTGGCCAGACCATTGTCTTTATATAGCTTGCATAGTTCATCATTGTGACGCATTCTCCATATCTCATTAACTTGGATTAGTCCATATATTCTCCTCACAATTCTCCTTTTAAAGTTATTGACTATGTTAGCGGTTAGTTTGTTCAGAGTCCAATTCTCGCTGCCATATGTTATCACCGGTCTAATCATAAGTTTATATAATGTGACATTGTTGGACTGACGGTGGATATTCCTTGTCTTGAATATAGTTGGCAAGGAAGCATTTTCAGTATTGGTAAGTGAAAATTCGAAAGCCAATTTATTTTAGAAACACACATAATAAGGCTTCCGATTCTAGAATAGCGAACAGAATTATCACTGTTGCACACCACTATAGAACAATTATTCCGATTAGCGCTTTCAAGCTTCTCAGCTCATAGTCAAATCGGAAATGACAACCAGAATAAAACAAAGTCTTCATACCCTCACCCGCCACACTGTCCACACACACCCCCGCAAACAAGCTATAATTCAAATGTCCCTTCCCAACCTCCGAGCCCTGTCACCTCCTCCTGTACAGCTACATGTTTATCTATCACATTCCGTGTGTATCTGTGTTGTGTGTGTGTGTGTGTGTGTACATTCTTTTCAAAACCTAACGTTGTAAAGCCTTTCTCATTCACAGTTTTGGGTGCGGTCCCTCACCCTTATTTCAAAAACATCCATATATGCAATTTAATTTTTAATATTATCTATCCGTTCTCTACCTTTTACTTCTTAATTATATTATAAAATATTTCTTCATTATCAAATTTAGTTTTAGTATTCATTAAATTATCTTAACCCTTTCTCTCTTCCTTTCAATATGTTTAAGTCCTCCCTAAGCTTTCTTTCAACTGTGTTATTTACTACTTTTAAAATTTCGTAGTCTTCCAAAGGATTAACAAACTTATGGTTCTATTCTATGAAATGTCTTGCATGTAATGAATTCGTCGTTCTGTTACCTTCTCCACGTTTGTTGTCAGACAACCTGCATAAAAATCTCGGATGATTTTGTTTGACGTCACGTAGCACGCCCAGCGCAATCCTCGGCCCAGGAGAGACTGAAGCATTTGTTTATGGGTCTTGGCCAAGTAACCCCATACGGGAATCGTTTAGGTAACCATCGGCACATAGGTGGTAACGATAAGCTTCCCTAGGCGGCGGGTCATAGAGTTGCTGCAAAGCATGGGACGGAGTTGATATAGGCGATGGGCGGTCTTGCGGGTTACTTGCTCGGTGTGTGTCCGCCAGGTAAGACGACGATCTAGGTGGAGCCCAACATACTTAACCTCCCAATACCAGGGCAGAGGCGTATCGGCTACGTAGAGTCTGTCAGGGAGCCTTTTACATCTGGAAAAGACTACGGCTATGCTCTTGCCCGCGTTGATGGCAACCCTCCATTTCCCTGCCCGCGGTAGCTATATAATATAGTTCATATTATATATTCTTTCACCCATTAGATTGGCAACGTGCATGACGTGCCCCCATTAAATCCGCAAGATGTACGAGGTTCACTCGAATAGTTTGTGCAATTTTACTTCCATGTTCCATAAGGAAATGGAATTATAACGAAAAAAGTGCTCGAGGTGTTCGAGATAAGGGCTGATTCTGATTGTACTACCTTTAAAACATGAAGAAATGTCATTTTCCAAAAAGTGTCTGCGTGTCTGTGTACAGAATTTTTTTCTATGGCGAACGATAACAGCCGCAAATTCAAACAGAATCAAATAATATTTTCCTTACAAAGAGGACTGAGTTGTAGAGGACTCAATGCCTGTTGATTTTGGTGAAGATCGGTTAAAGGAAAGGGGTAGTTTATTTGCAACGTTTTTTGTTTTAACAAGAGTAAAGTACTTAATTTTGATAAATAAAGTATCCTAACAAGAAAGTCACAATAATCCACTGTAGAAAGGTAGATGAAATATCTATAAATGAAAATGATAGTTGAAGCCGGGATGGGATAATTTTTTATATGTGTACTACGTTATTGGCAACAAAGTAGTAGTTTGTTGTTAAAATTCCTTCCCAGGCTGTGTGACCGTGGTCCAATGTTTTCTGCAAAACCAAACGTTTCGGCAGTGCCATCGACTGCCATCATCAGTGAAAATCGATTTCGCTAACGCGTGGTGGTATACGTTAGTGACCACAGTACTGTGGTTGAGGCTTAAGAAAGAAGTAGATTCTACGGAAAAATTTCAATTCGAAAATGATTTTAAATATAAATCTTAGAAAATGGAAGTCATGTATGTTTCTCCATATTGATTTTTATGAGGTTGTTACTGGTGTTGTATTTGTTATGAAGATTTTGTCACTTGAAAATAAACTATTAACTCATAAGTTCGAATCTACAAACTGCACTAAACGTTAGAATCGAGTCTTTGCAACAACTAATTGTCTAAAACACAGTTGAAATTACAAGCATGGAAATAGAGAGGCTAAATTTAAATATATAAATAAATTTAAATAGGATTATAAATTTAAATTGACTACTACTACACAGTTTGATTTGAATACGCAAAGCGAATGTTCAGATTACAGAAAGCGAAATGGATTGGGTTGCGAGACCAGTGCAAAACGTTTTAAGTGGGTTTTAAATACACGGCGCGTGTCTGGCTGGGTTACACTTGTTATGCGTTACCCATTGTGACCTTTCCTTAGTTCATAAACATTGGCCTGCATATAGATTGAGTTGTGTACGAAACATAATTATTGTTTACAGCCTAACGCAATCACAACACGAGTGCAGTATCCACACAATTCACTGATTCCAACTTTGTCGTGTTTACTTGGTAAACTCCTACTTATCACGTTCTGCACGAGCCCTTTCAGTGTTTCCACCATTTTCAAGTCCTAAACCGAATTTCAAGTCCATTTACATTTCAAGTCCTATTTTTACACCCTACAAGTAAATATTAGATGGACTTGAATCTTTCCTGAAATATAAACGTGCTCTGCTCCATTATTATTATATCTTCTTGTCATACGGTATATTGAAAACTTCATTTTACGCACAAAGCTTAAGTGCTACTTGCAGTTTACTGAGAAAATGAAAATCAAGGCAACTCGTCAGATTTATTTTCATTATAACAAATTGGGAAACTTGCTTTGAACCATATTTTGAAAACGGATCTAACGCAAACTTTCATAATTACATTTGTTGTGATTAATTAGCCTACTTTAAAGGATCTGCGGAGTCAAAGGGGAAATTTTGCTCCCTTATCTACAGCAGCTAATTAACAAAGAGTTTGAAACTGAAATATAGGTTGATTATGATGCGGAAATTTGATCTCCGCTTTGAGGAGACTACCTTTTCTTATACTGTGGATAACCAACCAAACACATGCTGTTGGCTGGAACGATCAGCATTTACGAGAAATGCTTGGACGAGTCTAGAAAAATATAAATCCGATTATTCGTCTTGCTTCAATGTTTTTATGTTTTGTCAACTAAACAAGTTATTAGTAAACGTGCCTACGTGTTGTGTTGCTTCAATTAAATGCTACAAAAACTAATCTGCTCCTGCACGACACAGTCAACTCGCAGTGAACAGACAATGGGTGTTCGATTTCGGTCAAGGTCAACCAAGTAACCATCTTCAGACCAAAATTGAGAGTGAATGAGAACCAAGATGGCGGATATGATTGTCCATTTCCTGTCGGTCCAACAGTGACAAGGGAGCTGTGTGTGTGTGTTAATTATGTAGTACAGCACCTGTCATCTTCTTGGATTTTCCTGAAAACCGTGGGCATTTTTAATTTCTTTTTGAGTGGTAAGTGTTCTTCAATGTCTTATTGAGTAATCTGGAGTTCTTATACGTTTTTTTTCTGTTTCTTTCAACCACGTGTTGGGCATTTTGATATTTCTGAAATAGTTAAAAAGTTTCCCTAACAGACTAGTTAGGATTCATTTTTTTAATATGTTTGAATATATTCCTAGAAAGTATTTCTTCTTTTTCTAACTACGTCAGTGATTTTCTCAACACGTGTGTACACCTCGTTATTGTGGTGCCTTCTGTACTGTTCTCCATCTTTTATTGATACCAAGATTTTTCTTAATATTTTCCTTTCTGTGACTTCCAGTTCTTCCATCATCATTTTCTTGTTCAGAGTCAGACACACAGCTGCATAAAGTGCTTCCGGGCGAATTACAGTTGAATAATGCCTAAGTTTGGCATTGATGGATATTGATTTCTTGTTATGTGTGTCCTTGTTTAAATGGTAAGCATCTTTCATCTTATTAACTCGTGCTTTAATGGCTTCTTTCTCTGAAACATTTTGTTCAATAACTCAATGGACGAATGGACGAACATTATTATTATTGCTTTTTTGTACTCTATAATCGCGTTTTGAGTACGATTGTTGTAATATATTTACAGACATATATTCATTTAGGGGGTACTTTTAAAAAATTTATCTTATTCTTCTTCTCCATTTTAAGGATTAGGTTATATAAATCTTTTTCGGTACCCATCTCATCCTCGTACGACCCAAGTCTCTTCTACCACTGGCTTTATAGTTCAGTGCTGCTTTCGGCAATCGATCCTCTGTCATCCTTTGCAGATGATCCCACCATTGTCTTCTCTAAATTGAAATAATTTGATTTGTGTCCTTTCAGCAAAGGCCCATTATACAGGGGCCTTTCGGCTGATGTATGGTAACCCTGACAGAAGAGTCTCTGGTCCTCCTGGTAGGCGGTTGTGGAACAGGCCAGTAACCTGTTCATGTAAAAACTTTGAAATACTTGTGGTATCCATAGCAGGCTCGAAGTAAGGCCTGGAAACTGTGCCAGCAGTACCCTGGCAAAGGATAAGGATAAAGAATTGATATTTTTTTAAATTCTAACAAAACTTTCAATACTCTTACTATCAGTAGCGGACGGGAGTTTGAGACTTTGTGATTCTTTCTAGGTAGCGTTTTTTTTGTTTATATTTTAATGTTAATATTTTATATGGTTTAATGACTGTGTTAAATAACCGTTCAAGTAACGTGTAAGAAAGCCAGTTTGTCAATTTTGTTGATAAGTGACTCACTGACAAAATGACAAAAAAAGTTTAGTGTTTGATGATGCCTTATGAGGGTTGTATGTGCACTATGATGGAACGATCGTTTCGAAACGCGTCACATAGCTACTAGAAGTCGCAATATAGAATTGAAAAAGGAATTACGACGATTAAGTCAATAAATTGTGGCTTGGATACTGGAAACATGAATTTTAAATTTTAAATACTTAGTAACCTAACACTTATATCTCTATACTTACCTTCTTAATTACAACCGAAATATCAGATAAAAGAGTCTTGTTTCTTTAATTTCGTAGTTTTGTTTACATAAATTTGTAAAATCCTTGAGTAGAAGGAAATCCTGGTTGCTCTATTGAGTTAACGATTCTAAAACACTCAACGTAGCGTTGAAGGGATTATGAAGAATATTTAATAAATATTAAATATTCGGTGGGATGGCTAATAAAAAGGATTCAGAAATTGTTATTGTTATTGTCTTTGATTTTCCATTGATTGTCGTATGGTACAGTGGAAAACAAAATACAAGAAACTAATAAAATCAATAACAACCAGCTTTATTTATCACAATTAATAATTTTTAACACTTTTTGCAACATCGAAAATACACAAAATACTAATATATATATACACCACAATGACATACAATAATACCAATTTAAAATTCCAAAACCAACAGGAAACCATAACAACAACCAACCAACACACAAGTACTCTACAAGATTCAAAATTAAGAAGGCTGAAGATGGGAACAATAAGTGTCCCGAAACATGTTCCAAATAAGGGTAAAACATATAATAACGTAAAGTTATTATAAATATTAAATAAATTAATAATTTGTAATCAACAAGATAGTCTCTTAATTATAAATTGTCCACACGCAATAATAATGTCAACTATAAAGAAATCCGCACTAATTATAACACAACAACACTTCGCTACAATACTTCTACAAACACTCGATCCGCGCTAAAGAAATCGCTCAACACCACTGAACTCACAAGCCGGGTGCTATGGCTTTTTATAGGTAGCGCACGCCTTCTAGAAATCTTCCATCCTCAATGTGCAAGGCGCTTAATGCTGACGCTAATGCGTATTTCAAGTGGCCTCTTGAAGAATTTAGAACAAACTTGTACACGGCCTTGACTGAGGCAACACCTGGTTACTAAGGGAGGGGGGAGGACGAATGGAAAGAAGCTCTCACCTGTTCTACACGGTTCGATACGATTCTCGTTACAATATAAACAAACAGAACTATAATACCATTTTTTCTTTAATTACAACTAATTACAAAACTGTCGAGCAATTTTATTCGAACAACTATGTCAGTATTCACTTTATATAGCCTATAGTCTCCAGACCGCTGTTAGAAACAAATTTAAATAATTTACCTTATATTTAATCCGCTAAGCGATCTTCTGTTATTTATATGTACAACATGTTTCGGGGATAAATCCCCATCCTCAGGTAAAATGTTTTTTCACCCTAATGCATAGGGGTCGTGGAAAATGTTAACGCACATAAGCACATCACATATAACAAGTTATGAATAAATTAATAGATGAACGGAAAAAATCACGCGCTTGTGTGTTTTCCGTTCATCTGTTAATTTATTCATAACTTGTTATATGTGATGTGCTTATGTGCGTTAACATTTTCGACGACCCCTATGCATTAGGGTGAAAAAACATTTTACCTGAGGATGGGGATTTATCCCCGAAACATGTTGTACATATAAATAACAGAAGATCGCTTAGCGGATTAAATATAACGTAAATTATTTAAACTATGTCAGTAGTGTGTAGAATGTGCCCCCATTGGCGCACTCCTCACTATAGATTAAAATTTCTTCATATGCAGATATTTCTAAAAAAAAAACTTAATTTTTCTACACCAGTTTAAACGGATTCTGTGTCTGCAATCGCCGAAAAAGTCCAGCATTACCATAAAGTTGTAGCATTTTATTATCTTAATGCTTATGAAGCCTTTGTTCCAATTTAAGTGCAATTTTTTTTATCACATCAGTAACCATAGGTATTTTTAGGTCTCGATGGATGCCATCGTTCCTTACATACCGGCTTGCATCGAAAATACTGCAAAGTAGTTTATTTTAAAAAGTTTGTAGTTCATTATGTAGTGACAGTTCTGAGTGGCTTCCAAGTTGCCACCATTTTTTTAATATGTTTTTTTCCATCTAAGGTTAGCATCTAAAGTCATGTCTAAATGTCGAATTTGCATGTGGAATTATTTGATAATTTACTAAAACAAATCAGATTTTACAAGGGAAGGTGTGAAACTTTGCTGTACAAATGTCCAGAAAGGTGCACACTTCCGTGGTCTGTGGGTTTCGGATTATACCCGACCGACTAAATAAACCACCTCCTTTTTCTCTTCTAGGACACTAACCTGGAATTGTCTGACACACACTACTACGAACTAGACCTATTGTTCTTCAGCACTAGGGCTCACATCTGACTTGTTATCCTTCTATATTGTATTGTCCAAATCTGTCTTCTTCGCCTCAAGAATTTTGTTGCAGTTATTCGGCTCCCTTCGCCGAATGCAACAATAAGCCTTAATAACGATTTGAGCAAAATAAATTAAATAGTCGCGCTACGGAATTGTACCCGTACTTTGGTGGACGTGGCTCGACGTCACAACCCTCCCCGTCCCTCAGCTAGTAAAATTTTCGCTAGACAGATTCTTTCAGTCGACTAACAGAAACCGCTGTGACCAGAGTTCCCCGTCGTCTCCGGGCCGACAACTTTTACCAAGGTATTTATAATTATTTCAGTCACTATGGATCAGTACCAGTAACAATCATATTTGTTTGGCACTTTTATAAAAAGACTCATATGTATTTTACGTATAAGATTATAATTGGTATAAAACCATGATGTAACATGCTCGTAATTGTAAGCCTCTTAAGAAAAAACCAATTTCAGCAGCCAATTTAGAGAAAAGGAAAGATATGTAATTTTAAATGTCCATTTTAATGTTGTTATACTATTTAAGCCACAATTTTGTAATTGTAGAAAACTGTAATTTGTAAATGGCGATTAAGCATCATGTAATTAAATGTGCGCGTACAGTAGCTGTTAACCGGTACTAAAAGTTCTGGAATTTGCAGTGTAAACTTGGTTCCGCGAACGGGGACAGCAACTCCAGAGATTCAGTCCAGCGTATCGAATTTTCTCGTCACTTAAGCAGATGCATCCTACAAGCCGAGCAGAAATACGAACCCTCAACTGATGTCCGCATTAGCAACGACGAACTCGACGCCACCAAACACTTTGTGCAGTTTCAAGTAACAACTTTTCATTAATAATACCCGGCAATAGTTCCAAGTTCCGGACAGTTAGTTAAAAAAGGAAGCATGAAATAAATCGCTCACCTAGAGCGAGATGAACTTACATATTTCACAGAAACTTTAAAGTATAAGCAAGATGTGAGAAATTCACTAACGAATTATAGCATGCCTGTTGTACATAAGTAAAACTGTAAACTCGTATTGATTTATACGGCTGATTTATTCTAGTTGATTTGAATCAGAATTTAATTTACTCTGTAATTCGGGAATTAGTAACCAATCTGTTCACTATCTAATTTATTCAGTTTCCAACTTATTTAACACTTAACTTGTTCAGAATTTGATTATTTAGTAATTAATTTTACACGCTGGCTGATTCATAATTGCACGAAAGAGGCTAACTTTGTTTCAAAATTAATAAACTCCTTTTATCTCTTGGTCACTAGCTGGTAGTGTATATTATTTTATGGCACCGCTCTCCATTATATGTAAGTTATTTATTATGTGTGTTTTGGATGTATCCTATATTGGAAATGAGTCATAGGTGGTAGCGAATGTTATATTAATGTGGTATATTAAGATATTTCTAGTGTATATTGTATGTCCACGTTTTTTGGGGCCCAGCATAGTATAAACGTGCTACATAAATGGTAGCATATGAAAGCGTGGTACAATTTCTTCTGCAAAGCGAGCCACACAGTTCCAGGTGTCCTCCCCTTGAAGAACTGCTTCAGTGATGTTATCCGGCAATATCTGCTGTATAATATCTTCTTTTAATCATCTTCTAAGTTGCTGCCATCTGTCCCATATAATATCAACAATACCAATAATAATAAAACTACAGCTTAAGCCAACTACAACCGTCATAAAGAAATATGAAATACTAAGCCACCCCAGAAATTTCAGTCATTATGCTTTATGAAATATGACTAAATGGTATTGTGTATATATTATGTAATGTATTAAGATTTTATGTATTTAATTGTATTTTACGCTTAAGAATAAAATTCCTTAATATATTTTACGAACGCACGTTGAAAACTCGCATTGCTTGTCTCGATTTTTTCGTTGTAACGCACAATCGGATAGATCCGACGTATCTAAAATACATAATTATTTACGATTTTGAGATCGTTGTTGAAATTCGTTGATTATTACGGCTGTTCCCTTTTTTGGGACAAAATCGGTCTGTAGTAATGGCGACTTGGGTTGTCATTGTATGGGTTGTCATACCATTACAATGACATTACATTGTCGTAAAATACCATTTACAATCACATAAAAACGAACCTTTTAGGTGGGAAGAGAAAAGTGATTTAAGAGAGTGCTCTTCCCTAAATTATGGACTTACTTAACACATTTAAGCCAGTATTCAACAGATTTAATGAAACGTTTTAAGCAGGTCATTAGCAATTTACTTAAAAAATGCAAGTAACTTTTTCGAGAACACGTGTCTGCCCGCGTGTCTTTTAAATAGCTCTCAGCCTAAAAGTACTAAACATTCGTTTTGTGGAGAAAATTGCGTTTTTGCTTTAAATTACAAGTTTGAGTCAAATAATTTGCACACCTATGTATGTTAAATGTTGTAGATCATGCTATATTCGTAGGGGTGGCGAAGTGAGGGAAGGAGAACTATCTTCCTCCCCGCCTATATTGTTCATCCGCAGCATCCTTTGATCTGTGTTTCTGTCTTTCATAAGGTAGTTTTACTTTCAAAATGTTGTGTCCCCATTTTCAGAGGATGGATGATAAAAGATGGTTAAAAAGGGTCTTGCTGAATGCAATGGATGGTCGAAGGAAAACGGAGCGTTTAAGAAAATGTGGCAAATTGTTGTCTAAGAAAAGAGTCTAAATTGATAACGACTACAAGAGGGTTATTTTGGTATTATAGTCAATGCACAATGGGACCACTCTCAAGAAATAAAAAGCCGAATTGAAAAGGTAAGAGCAGTGTACACTAAAATGAGCAGTTTATTCAAAAGTCACGATTTAACAATACACACAAAGACGAGACTTATACGCTGCTACGTATTCTCGGCCTTCTTCTACGGTGTAGGATCTTGGATTTTGACTGAACCCACAACTAAAAAATTGGAAAATTTCAAAATGTGGCTTTACCGTAGAATACTGAGCATTTCATGGACAGCATGAAATATAACATATAACTAATGTTGAAGTTCTTAGAAAGATGTAGAAAGAAAGGAAGTTATTAACACAGTGTAGATAAGAAAGCTTCAGTATCTGGGGCATCTTATGAGAAATGAACAGAGATTTTACTTATTGAAGTCCATACTTCAGGGAAAATTACTAGGGAAGACATGAGTTGGGCGACCGAGAATCTAATGACTGAGAAATTTAAGGACCTTGTTTGGCATGAATACTGCTGACTTATTCCGTGCAGCAGTAGAGAAAGTTAAAATAGTGTCTATGATATCCAACTTCCGAAACGGATAGGAACTATCAGAAGAAGATAAGAGAGTGGTTGGCACGACAGGCATAAAGAAGCGAGATGCGGTTTGGGCTGTAGAAACATTACATATCATTGTATCTTTACTTCTATGTTTTATTCTTTTCCAGGAATTTCTCTATTCCCAGACTCTTTACTGGTAGGAAAAGGTTTTGTAATTTTATTAAAGATTAATCGACTAGACGATTTCCACCACACCCTCGGAATTACACCGGAAGATATCCCTAGTCCTTGCGTACCTAGGTTTAAAAACAAGAAGAATCGATCAAGGAAGTATCACAGAAAAAACAAAGAAAACGAATCTAATATAAAATAGGATGATGAAGAACGCAGCGATCCGACTCCTGTTCGCCACACCCCTATTCACAAGATGTAAGCCCCTGAGAAGACATGCATTAATAACAAAAACCACTTTAAAAGTGTTTTATTAAATGGCTTAAAACAGAGTTAAACTTTGAAACTGAATGTCAAACTTTATAAGATACCATAAAAAGTAATTCTCACAATTTTAACTATACAAATTAGTCTTGTTAATATCAGGTTTAATTAACAATAATTCTTTATTTTTGTCATTTACTAACCTTAAAATCGTTATAACACGAACTTTTATTTCTAATTGAACATATTAATTTTTTCACGAAAAACAGAATCTGATATTTTTTTTTAATGAAGCCGGCAGGCACATAAAGTTTGACAACGTAGTTTAACAAAGAAATTTGATCATTAGCAAACTTTGTTCAAAACGAAACTTCGAGAGCTTCTCTTTGTGCACCCTAATTAATATTGGTAAAAAAGATTATCTAATTACCTACCGGCTCCAGTATTGTAAGACACTTTACACAAAATAAATTTAAAATGATCTACACAAACGTTAACACTTAACATTCACCGTATGTAATTTTTAAACTTTAGTTAGTGTTAGGCTAAAAGTACGGTAAGTACAAACAATCGCTTGTTTAAAATAAAACAGACGTGCGTTCATAAAAACAAACAACTAACTATAACGTACAACACAGAATGCCTGTCACGCGTTGAAACAAAGACCCGTTCTTCC
Organism: Magicicada septendecula; assembly: GCA_034769895.1. Taxonomy (NCBI): domain Eukaryota; kingdom Metazoa; phylum Arthropoda; class Insecta; order Hemiptera; family Cicadidae; genus Magicicada; species Magicicada septendecula. The sequence goes on along the minus strand of CM068370.1, from coordinate 488,620,604 downwards.
TCTAAAATGATAAAAAGTGACAATATCTTCACGTACTAAGGGAGGGCGACTTAGACACCATTGCTTAATGACTATTTCGAAGAACGATCTTCTTCTTCTTCTCCTTAACCCAGAGGTCGGTGGGCTTGCAGTTTCTTCCTTTCCGTGGACAGTCTTTTGATCAGCACACATCTTTTCCCTTGTTTAAACTTATCCTTGTACTTCTGTCTGGCCTTTCTCCTACCACTACGCCCCTCGATCCTCGATCAGTTTGAATGTCGCAGCAGGTGAACAACTATACTACTTCTCGTCTTCGTCATCACTTCACGGTGTAGGCTTATAGCCTGTTCCGTCTTCACTACAGCCATCTCTTCCAAGACCTACCCTCAGATCTTCCGCCAACTGGTTTGTAGTCTTCAGCGGGCTTTACTAGCCTCTGGTAGTCCATTCTGTAGACGTACTCCATCCACTGCTGCTTTCACTTTCTTCTTCTTCTTCTTCTTCTTCTTCTTCTTCTTCTTCTTCTTCTTCTTCTTCTTCTTCTTCTTCTTCTTCTTCTTCTCCTTCTCCTTCTCCTTCTCCTTCTCCTTCTCCTTCTCCTTCTCCTTCTCCTTCTCCTTCTCCTTCTCCTTCTCCTTCTCCTTCTCCTTCTCCTTCTCCTTCTTCTTCTTCTTCTTCTTCTTCTTCTTCTTCTTGTTCAATTATGATTAGGTTAATAAACATGTTCCGACACCCATCTCATCCTTGGACGACCCACGTCATTTCTACCAATGGCTTTATAGTTCAGTGCCGCTTTCGGCAATCGATCCGCTGGCTTTGCAAATGATCCCACCGTTGTCTTCTGTAAAATTGAAATAATTTCATTTATGTCCTTTACTTCTAGTTCTGCTCTGATATCCTCAGTCCTTATTCAATCTTGCAAAGTATAATTTAAAGTATTTTGAAGAAACTGCATTTCAGCACTCTGAATCTTGCCGCATTCACTTTCTGTCATGACCCACCCCTCACTCGCATATGTCAATGTGGGTATTGCAATTGTCTTAGAAAATTTAATCCTTTTGCTGTGTCTTGTTTTATTTCTAAGATTGCTATGGATCGTACCACAAATATTCCTGAATTTATTTATCTTCCCTTTTATATCATATTCAGATTCATAGCTTACTGGACAGCCGAGATATCTGAAACGGCTCACTTGGTCTAAAGTGTTGTTGTTTATAACTATCTTAGTCCTCACTGGAAATCACCTTGAAAGACCATCCATGGTTTTGGCTTTTCTTACTGAAATTGTTAGTGAGCACTCTCTTGCCACTTCTTGTAATTGAAACATATCTCTTTGTAAATCATCCTCATTTTCTTGATAAAAAATATTTCATACGCATATAGCAGGGCACCTATACAAATTGATTTGTTAAACTGTATTCCTAAGTCACTCTCGATATCCATGCTCTCAACATATCGTCAGTGTCAGCGGCGTAGCCAAGGGGGGGCTATTGGGCTGCAGCCTCCCCCTTGGAATAATTGTAATAATAATAATAATAATAATAACAATAATAATAAATATATATAGTATAGTATGAAATATAGTGGACTGTACAGTATAATACAAAGTTACTGCACGGTGTCTGATAAAGTGCGGAAAGCAAAATGTGCGTGTTCAAGTGAGAAGTGGGCATCGCGCATCAAGTGGGCTATCTGCGCTCCCGCTCCCCACCACAGAGTACGAAATAACTAAATAAAAGTAAGTAAGTAAAGTAACTAATAAGTAAAAATATTTGTTACTTTGCCAGTAGCTACAGTCACTCCTGAGAGATCGTTTTCATCTTTAAAAAGGCTTAAAAATTATTTGAGAAATACGGTAGCGGAAGATCGACTGAATGGTTTAGCTAGTCTAAACATTCAATGGGAAATAAAAGTACAACAAGAAGAAGTTATAGAAGAAATTAAAACACAGCCTCGACGATTAGAATTATGAATGTTGCAATATTCTGTAAGTTCAAAATATTAAAATACATCTTATAAATCTAATTAATCTGTTTATGTATACTTTATTTAATGTCACTTAAAAATTCTCAGATGGTCTTTATGAAAGGTTTCGGCATCAGTCAGTTCTAGGTTAATCGTTAGAAACTGAAAACCCAATGCGGCATCAGTAACCCCGCAATGATCCCCTTTTGCATAACAGTCTCCCACATAAATAAATGCAGCTCACAGAAAGGTTACATAAAAAATTGACCAGTGGACAGAAAAAGTTTCACCAGTCCATTTACTACCTCCCACACTTGATTCTCCTATGGCTGGAATGTCTCAGAGGGGTGTTAATTTCCGATATGGTGCAGAGACCAATACGGACCTCCACCAAGACCCAAACTAGTTGCATTTGTCTCTAATCCAGGGAGCATCTGGAGCCTTACCTTGCACACTAGCCAAGAGAAAAGTTGTTAAGTGGTTATCCTTCCTCCACTATTTGTTATGTATATAAATATAATTTAATAATAATAGAATCTTCTGTACATAGATAACAAATGGGTCGTCACTGAGAGTCCGCCAGAACGAATCCCTTTGGGGTGCCCCCCCCCATTGCGCGATTATTTATCTTGTCGTGTACGGCTGCCCCTACTTAGCCCCCCCCTAGAGAAAAAAATCCTGGCTACGCCTCTGGTCAGTGTATATATTAAACGAAACTTAGGAAACACAGCCTTCCTGCCAAAGTCCCTCAATTATTGGAATGTCACCTGAGAGCCTACCATTCAGATCCAGGACTACACATGTCAAGGATCTTAACGGAATTTATTAAATGCGATAGATATCCTCTTCTATCCATAATATTCCATAACTTTTGACAGTCTACATTATCAAATACTTTTCCAGATCAACAAAAGCGATATGCGTTTCCTGGTTATGCTCCTGCCTTTTCTCTGTTATCTGTCGTAAGACAAACAATGTATCCACAGACGACCTACCCTTTCTAAAACCTATCTGCTCTTCAAGAAATAATGCTTCTGTAATGACTCTTACTCTGTGACTGAGAATTCTTGTGTATATTTTGTATGTTGAGTCCAGCAAGCTTATTGCTCTGTAATTGTTTGCATTTGTTCTGGCTCTTTTTTTTATATAACGAAACCACTTTTGTCCGTCTCCATTCTTTCGAAATTTTGCTTTCTCCTTACTTCACTACATTTCCTTCATACTACTTTTCCTTTCCTAAATGAAGTTAATCAACACTGGTGCACCTCCCATCTGACGCAATGCATCTTCTAGGCCATTTAAAGGAATCTACTTGTACTAACTTTAGAAGTACCTCAGCCTTCCGTGTTCCAGTTCTGGAACAATTATGACTTTTGTATTTACTTTATTTACCGTTACTCCGCATTTGTCTTTGAGGATCCTGTAGATTTGGTGAGGTGAAAATCGTGTTCATTTCAAAGAACGTTAAATGCCAAATCCCCACTTCTGCGTTCTTAAGTGTTAGTTAGGAAATTGTATTAAACACATCTTATGGCCAATTCTTTTAAAGTACTCATATCAAATCAGCCTCGTTCTTTTTCCATTGTGACTATTTCATGAGTGTGTCTACTTTCATTATTTCCTTTGTGCCACCATGTGTCGAGTTTTTAATATTCTGCAGCTTCTTCTAAACACATCCGTTTCTAGAGACTCCAATATTTTATGTCACAATTTTTCATTTCCCCCAATTAATAGTTTTACAGCATTGCTCCTCGTTATATTATGGTGTAGTAAAGTTTTTCCTTGGTATAATTTCTCATTCCTTTCTTCCACGAAATTCCAATATTTAGTTGTTACAAAATTCTTCGTCCTTTGTATTTAGTTGTTACGATTCTCTTTGTGTCTGTCGCAAGTTGACAACCACTTATCCCTTTACAGTTTGTGAACAACAAGATTTCGTACAAGAAGTTCGTCTTACTACTGTCAGTGTAGATAAAATAGTTTTAACTTTTATCGAGAAGCAAACACATGTTAAGCAAAAACTTTAAATTGAACAGACCGCGTTAGTTGTACGCCTCAAGACAAATGTTTATCACATCGTTATTGTAACTCCTGTTCTCTTTAATTGCACTGAAAACATAGTGTCTCTAAGGCAGAAATTGTTTTCAGTTGTCATGTTGCTGCAAGCAGTGTTTTACGTTTACTGCAACAATGCATAACTTTGTCCTCAAGCAATGAATAAACAAGTACAGTGGCCTCTCCCTTAACCGACCAATTCCATTAACCGACTGTTTCACTAGAGAGGGTGGAAAATTTTAACTATATGCCTACATACGTACACTAATAATACGTTAGTAATCATTTTTTAATAAAGATTATGTATAGTACCGACATTATATTCAATTAACGATGAAATACTGTACTATGCTAAATGATTACCACTGTCTACTTCAAGGTCAGTTGGTGTAATGAATCTGAAAAAGTGGAGAGACTATGGAGCTGACAGACGTCAGAGTAACATAAAACAAAAGAAAATGTTACTCGTTACTCTGAACACCTAAAAGCTTTATCCAACAACAATATACATTCCGCGTTTGCCACACACATACACACAAAAAACCACAGCTACACCAACATAGATACTAATCTTGAAATATTGCACTTCTTTACCCAAAGGTCGAAAACTTAACACAGCAGAACAATATGAAATATACAAACACCACACAACACGACCAAACAACATACTTACGACCAATTACAGTATAAATCACACACACTTTTTGACACAATTATACAAAAAACTAACAATAATTTGGACCCTCGCGCCAATCCCCTTCCTCCACACACCACCCCCACTATACCTTTAAAAATAAAAACCGTTACAAATTAATGGCAGTCTGTCTCACAGCTGACGAAGGCGAACATCACGCCGAAACTCGTACGAGAAGAAAAGACAAGTAAGTTTCACAAGTTGAAAGTTTCAATATTCTATAAAGTTTAGTGCTGTGAAAAAAGATGATGAACAATCGAAACAACTATAAAAGAAAATGACCGACTTGTTCTCTTAAATCGGAGGGTTTTAAACTTTTTAAGTGTACAGTGTGCATTAAAGTGTTTGATTTTACGTAGGTTAATTGTACAGTAAAATATACGTAACACGTTTTCGTGTTACAAGTTTAATTTTCTGCCTAATACATAATTTACTTAACACTCAAAATCTTCGTTTCTTTATAAATTAGGATCGACATGACCAAAAGAAAGCAGACCGTAATTTCTTTCTTGTTTTCATAATTAACGTAAGTTATTCATGTCCACTACCATACATATTTTATTTACTGTTATATTTATTGTACTTACAGATAATTAAAGCAATTATATTTAAACTATTTATCAAATTTTATCGTACGCATTTCATTTATAGATACACTACAAAATGGGTTGTACGTACATGAATTACTTCAAATATAGGCTATTCAATTCTTTGTTCTCGACGGTCATAAATGAGCTACCGTTGTTAACCGACTTTTCTATTATCCGGCCGTTACCCGGTCCCATCCAAGTTGGGTAAGAGAGAGGCCACTGTAACGTATTTTAACGAGAAGCCCAGAACATTCTCCACACTTCCCCCGGCCAGTGTAGCAGGTGTTGCCCCAGTCAAGCCCTGTCTCAAGTAGGTTCCAGTGTATTCAAAAACACTTGAGATACGCATTAAGTGGCGTGAAGTGAGGATGAAAATTTTCTAGAAGGCGTAAGCTACCTATAAAAAGCCATAGCAGCCGACTTGTCAGTTCAGTGGTATTGAGCGATTTTTTTTTTTTTTTTTAGCGCGGATCGAGTGTTTGTAGAAGTATTGCAACGTTGTTATTAGAAGTGTTGTTAGAAGTAGAAGTGTTGTTATCACTGCGGAATTCTTTATAGTTGACATTATTATTGCGTGTGGACAATTTTCAATTGAATTGTTGTAAGAGACTATCTTGTTAATTACCAATTGTTAATTGTGATAATTAAACCTGGTTTTTAGTGACTTCATTGGTGTCTTGTATTTTGTTTCCCACTGTATCATACGACGATCATAGAGACAGTGGTAACAGTATTAGCAAGAGGCTATAAAAAGCATTATCGTTGTCAAATGAGACTCCGTTTACAATATGAAAATATTTTTATGAAAAACTAAGACCATCCAATCCATTGGGCGGAGTGGATCGATAAGCCAACGAGAGATGGGGGTTCTGTCAGGGCAGCAGGGGGGGTATCCTGGATCCTGGCCTGGCAGGATGGTGCACATCGGCAGCAGGGTGTGCATCTAGTGTGGTGGGGGAGGAGCGTACAGTAGACCAACAGCTGCAAACATGGGCAAGTTAGTTAGTCCTGCGATCGGGCATAGAGAGTTTCGTCAGCTGAGGTGAAAGCAACTCTCTAGGGGAAGAGCACCATGAAATTAAACTTCCTGGTCCTCCAGATTGGGGGGGGGGGTCAGTAACTTGCTTAAGTAAAAAATATATTGTTACGATGGTCTACTCGATCGTCGTAGGTGTAGTGGAAAAGAAAATACAAGACACGAATTAAATCACAAATCACCAGCTTTAATTTTCACAGTTAAACAGTTCGTAATTAAAACACAGTCTCTTGGAACAAATCAAATAAAAACTGTCAACACGCAATAAAATGTCAACTAATATAAAACACGACACTTTACTAATAACCACTTGAACGCACACAGTATCGCCCGCCAACGAACTCGAACAACACTGTAATATATCGCAACTATAACTGAAACTGAACGTCGTTGAGTATTGGTATTTATACCCCCCCCCGAAATACTAGATTATTCCACATACTACGTATTAGCTCTAAACTACAACGTAATTGATTGCGGCCTAGACACAGTCCGCGCGGCTGCGGCTTTTAGAAAAGTCTCGCGAGCGCTTGTTGAAATCGCGTATGCCACAACATTTAGCCGTATTCCACTGGATCGTTCTAGAAACACGTAGATTGTTCTGTAATGTCGTAACACTGGGCCCTCCTTAAGCCTGTTCGTCCCGAACTGGCAAACCGTCTCTCAAGAAATACTCGGCCAGGCGATCTACATAGCTGGTCTACTTGCGAAAAATGTTTCTTCGGTTCTTCGAATTCAGTCTCATGTGACTTGAACATCAAGTTCCCAGGAATATGAGTCTTCCGCTCAACTACTAGTTTTGCGTGAATCACTCCCGTGGCGTCATGTACTGATGACCTATAGGCCATCAGCTGGTCCAAGTCCGATTGGTTCTCGTCGACAACCTCTTCCGTGACTTCATCTTCTGTAACGTTTTCTCCGGGTTCGTCCATTAACTCAGGAACAAGCAAGAGTCTTGTCTCGACACCTATAGTTGGCTTTTCAATCACTTCTTTTGTCGTTACACTTATTTGTACTTCCTCTGCTAGTTTTTTCTCCATTTCCCCCTGGAATAGGAAAGGTTCCTCTTGACCAGACCTGTTGACTTTTTCTTCGGCCAATTCCACTTGCTTGATTGAATGATTGGCATACCCTGACATTTTAGCCATCCAAAGCTTTATTTTCTCTTGGCCAACCTTCAGGAGATGCTCTCTTAAGCCCACAACGAATCCGTAGGCATACATAATGTCCGTGCCAATGTCTGGAACGAGCATTTGGTGGGTAAACTCGAGAAGACCCAGGCGTATACGTACATCTAGTTTTCCTAACACTTTGACGGGGTTTCCAGTCACAGTCTGTATTGTACAAGAGCTAATTAGTGGCTGGCGGATGCTGACTAATTCGGGGCGCACAATAGACTCTATAGCGCCCGTGTCAACTGTAAATGTTGTTGCTTTAGCTTCCGCAAATCCTTTGACAATCAGGTTACCCGTGGTTTTATAAAGCATGGAGACTGTGTGCAGTTCTGTATCTTTACATCTCCAATTCGTGCATTCACGCTCTTCTCTCCGATTTTTCGTCTGCCAACAATCTGCTTGCAGATGGCCACTTTCCCACAGTTATAACCTTAGGTCTTTTGTCTTTATCCTTTTGTTCGAAAGATCGTTGTGGCGCTACTGACTTCTTAAACTGTTGTTTTTTAATCTTCTCTTTATGTCGTCCGTTATGACAATACTGTGATACTGGATCAGTTTGACTACAACGTGATGACGGACTTTGATTAATGTAGTTCGCCGACTTGGCAGCTTCAAAACGGAGAGCATGAACAAGAGCGTCTGATTTATTATCATGCCGTGCCATTCTTAACACTTGTTGTAATTGACTATCTCTGATACCGTCAATAAACATAATGAGAGAAATCCACTTCCGGAAGCCCCCCGATTCTTCGGGATAAGACAATCTCGTCAGTTGGTCGACATTCGCTTCAAACTCTTGAAGGCTCACCCCTGAACGCTGTCGTCTCGCTTTAAGTTGACACGGTACACTTCGCACAAATGCTGGTAACCGTACAGTAATTCCAGAGCTTTTGATAATTCGGCATAGACATTCTGACGGTCAGATGGCACTTTCTGTATTATTTCTGCGGCAGGTCCTTTTAAAGCAAGAATTAGTGAAAGTCCTTCTCTTCTTCCGTCCATTTATTTAAGCGAGCGGCAGCTTCAAATTGGGGAATATAAGTTGCCCAACGAGTCCTTCCATCAAATGTTGGGGCCTTTGCGTAAACTGGCCCTACTACAGTTATTTTTCTCCTATATTTTGAATCTTCTTCAGCATTTATTAATGGCCTTTCATTATCAACTATAGTTTTTACTAAATGTTTGACTTCCTTTTAAATTTGTTTTATTGAATATGTAATAGAATCTTCTAAACTTGAAATATTTGTCTTCACAGATTTTTCTATTTCAGATATTCTGTCAACTTGTTTGTTCAGCTCATCTCGTAACAGGACGAATTTTGCAGTGGTATCCTCTTGTACGAACGTCTTAATGTCGTCTGGTTGACGACTAAATTCTTCTTTTTGCCGTCTGTCTGGTGTTTCATTTTCATGCTTACGTTTTTCTTTTAATCGTTCTTCCATTTGTGCTTTCTGTCTCGCTTCCGCTTTTTCGACTTGTCGTTCCTCTTTCTGTTGTAGCATTGCTCGGAATGCTTCTATCACCTGACTGGTATCCATTTTGTTTTTATCAACTACCACTAACACCACTCTTCTACGAAGTGTCCTCTGTTTCTACTGTTAACCGTTCTATCCCAGTTCTGACACCACTGTTACGACGATCTAACTGATCGGCGTATGTTTACAATGGAAAACAAAATCAAGACACGAATTAAATCACAAATCACCAGCTTTAATTTTCACAGTTAAACAGTTCGTAATTAACAACACAGTCTCTTACAACAACTCAAATAAAAATTGTTCACACGCAATATAATGTCAACTAATATAAAACACAACACTTCACTAATAACCACTTGAACGCACACAGTATCACCCGACAATAAACTCGAACCGCACTGTAATATATCGCAACTATAACTGAAACTGAAAGTCGTTGAGTACTGATATTTATACCCCCCCCCCCGAAATACTACATTATTCCACATACTACGTATTAGCTCTAAACTACGACGTAATTGATTGCGGGCTTGACACATTCCACGCGTCTGGTGGTTTCCAGAAAGTCTCGCGAGCGCATGTTGAAATCACGTACGCCACAACATTTTGCCGTATTGCATTGGGTCGTTCGAGAACACGTAGATTTTTCTGTAATGTCTGTAAACAATATGTATTTACAGAACGCATACGAGCCTGTAAATATAAAAAATGCTATAGCGAAAGAGGCATTTATTGGGAAGAAAAAACTGATGTGTGGCGTGGAGCGTTGCTTTATATGGTGCAGAGACATGGACACTGAGGAAGGAGGATGAGAAAAGATTAGAAGTATCTGAGATGTGGGTTTGGCGAGGAATAAAAAAAGTAAGGTGGGTTCATAAAGTTTTAAGGAGAATAGGAGAAGAGACAAGAATCCTAAAAGTAATAGAAAATAGGAAAAGGATTTAGTTAGGTTATTGTTTAAGAAGGGACTGCTTGCTTACAGTTGCTATGGAGGGTGTCACAGAAGGAGAAACAAGAAGAGGGCGTAGAAGAATGAAGTCAACATATAGCATTAAAATCAGAGGGTGTTACAAAGAAACGAAAAGATTGGCATGCGATAGGCCACCTTGGAGAGTTTTTACTATTTGAAGACCTGCGTTATGGCAGAACACCAAACAATATACGAGCCTGGGAAATTGGATGTCGGTAGACCGAGGAGGAGATGGGTTTCGGAACAGGTCTAAGTCCTAATCCTTGGAGTGATGATGATGATGGTGATGCATTAAGATCATGGCATTTTTCGGTAACTGTCACGCAAACTCCATGAACCCGCACGTCTCAAGGTCAACCAAAAACTGCGACCTGTGAGTGTGGTGAGTTTGTGTGTCTTGTGTTGTATATTCAGTGTTTAATTGTGGTGTCTTATAGAATTTGTGGTTGGTAAGTTTTATTAACTTATTTTTGTTTGTTACGTATATGTTATGTAAATACTTTAGTATGTTTTTTGTTTCTCTGTCGGTCGTTGGACAGAGTATTGTTTATATTTTATTTCTGATGTTTTTAGTTTCATTTTTGTCCAATTTATTGTGCAGCCGAAACGTCGTTTTTCAATAAAAAAAAGCAATTATGAAAAAAGTGTCTCACTAGTAGGCCTAACGCTAATAACCCATCACTGGACTTTTAAAGAAATTAAATTCTTATCTCTGTTATGTTCAAAGAATTTTCTGTCGTACATCGCTTTGTCTTTGATAGTCTTCCAAATAAAAGTTTCTTTTATTCCAGCCGCTGCTTTTGTATTACTATTTCTGTTTCATTATGTCTCACGAGAACTCACTACTGTCACAATTATAACAAATTGTAAGACACTGGCGGTGAGGGGAGGGAGTCGGAGCCGCGGCAAGATATGTGTCAGTGGAATGTGATCCGTCGCCTAGTGGAGTCGAGATAAATTCGTGTAGAAAGAGACATCTCTCATACTATAGTATGAGCACTAATGTTTTGTGTAACCTATATTGATTTTGATTGCGTCCTCTCTGTTCTTTGATCAAAGCGTCGTCATCTCTATATTGTCAATCAGTTAAAAGTGTCTAGCTACGATAAACACATGTTGCTTATCTCGCGTCGACCAAAACAATATTGGCACTTTTGCAATAACCGTACCTACTACATTTTCGATATTTTAAAAATGTGATAGTATCGATATACTACGGTGTGAAGAAGAAGTATACTAATTGTAAACGCTTCTTGATTCTATTGCCGAATATTAGGCGACAATACCTAGGTAATGTAATAAGGCGTGAGGCTTTTTAGTTTATTGTTTAAAATAAACATAACTCATGGTTAACATAACATAACATTTGATATGTAAATACAATGACTGTAATAGATTGACATTTGGTGACAATCTGAGAACGTACAAAAATACAACTGAAAGCAAACATAACAAAGCATTGTTGTGACAATCAAGCGTTTTCTCCTTATTCATTCATAAATATGCTGAACGTTCGTAATGTTATATTGTTACGATGGTCTCACGTACTGTACAGTGGAAACAAAATACAGACACGAATTAAGTCACTAATTAACAACCTTAATTGGTCACAAATAACAATTGGTAATCAACAAGGTACTCTCATACAATATTTCAAGTTAAAAAAGTTCACACGCAATAATAATGTCACTTATAACAGTTCCGCACTAATTATAAAACAATAGTCGTTCTCCACAATCACTTGGTCCGCACTCTACAATCTCGCCAGGTGTAACTAATTTTGCTGTTGCTTATATTGGTCCCGCAGGTATTCCAGAATAAATTTCCATTCTTTTAGCGACGTGTTAGCATAATCTGCGTAGTTAAGAGTACTCGACCTGTCTGGAAAGTACTTGATTACACGGTCTTGACAGAGATGCTGCAGCTGGTCGGCTAGTCGAGAAGCGTGTAGAACGCTTACGTAATTGCAGCTGCCGACTAGTCGAGAAGCGTGTAGAACGCTTACGTAACTGCAGCTGCCGACTAGTGCAGAAGCGACTAGAACGCTTACGTAATTGCAGCTGCCGACTAGCCGAGAAGCGTGTAAGAACGCTTACGTAACTGCAGCTGCCGACTAGTGCAGAAGCGACTAGAACGCTTACGTAATTGCAGCTGCCGACTAGTCGAGAAGCGTCTAGAACGCTTACGTAACTG